>CM065901.1:37362500-40187100 GCA_033439115.1 Firmiana major
GCCTTTCCATTCAGGAATGGGAAAACATATAGATCACCAATTTCAAATCCTACAGGTTTGTCAACTTCTGTTAGACCATATTCCTTTTTTTCTTTCTCTCCTTTCTCGTCTTCTTCTGCGCTTCCTGCAAGATGCTCAACCGGGTTTTTTTATTTGCACAGAAAATAAAACCGAAGTAATGGATTTGAATGATCTTGAAAAGGAGCTGTTTAGTAAAGTAATGACAATCGACTACTACACTACAGTCTTGAAAATAAAGGGGCTAGAAGACATGCCTGCTGGTTTTTATTACTTTGGTGAATATATGGACGATCCTACAGCAATTGGACATCCTGTTGCAATGCAGAGATTCTTTGCTGATACTGACATTTTCTTGTTCTGGTCATATGGTAACTCCCTGGATATTCAAGGAGCAACTGTCTGTGAGCGTGCAATAAAAGCAGTTGAAACCATGGGAGGAGAAGTTGAGCAGGTGGTTTTACAACGACGATTTAAGTATTTCCCTCATGTTTCTAGTCAAGGTATGCTAAATCAGCTGCTACTAGATCATTGAAATATGCCAGATGAATGCTGATGTTTTGATTTTACTACAGATATGAAGAATGGTTTTTATGAGCGCTTGGAGTCTGAACTTCAAGGTGAGAGGAACACCTACTATGTTGGAGGGCTTATGGCATTTGAGCTTACGGAGAGGAATTCCTCTTATGCAATGGCCCTAATTTGCAAGCACTTTGCAAATAACAATCCTTCAATAGTGTTTCCATATGTTAAGGTAAAATGCGTTGTTACTTGCTTAAGGTGATCGGTTATGTTCTAAAATTTTTACTTAAAATCAAGGATCCAAAGTGAACTTGACTTGTAATATAATTTTTGCAGAGTTTATTTCCATTGCAATCAGATTGTCAGAATAGGAAGCCTAGAGAATTAGGTGAACATCCAGGAGTCGGAGTCGAATTTCCTGATCTGTCTACGCTTGATGGCTATTTGAAGCATTGGGGAACTCATGAAGTCACCCGAAGCAAAATACTTTATACTTGGATTAATGAAGAAGGGGCAGCAGTATGCCGAAGGACTTATGCGGAACTTCATGCTAATGCTTCTTTCATAGCTTACAAGATATTGACGAGCAGAAAACCAGTCATCAAGCCTGGTGATAGGGTTCTTCTTGTATATGTTCCAGGTCTGGACTTCATTGATGCATTTTTTGGTTGCTTAAGAGCGAAGGTGTTACCAGTTCCAGTTCTTCCTCCAGATCCTCTTCATAGAAGCGGACAAGCCCTTTTGAAGATTGAAAATATTGCCAAATCATGTGGTGCAGTGGCAATTTTATCAACTATTATCTATCACTCAGCAGTTCGGGTTGGTTTGGTGAAGAATATGATCTCATTGACCAAGAAGGTTAACAAATCTTCAGCGAACTGGCCTAACCTTGATTGGTTGCACACAGATTCATGGATTAAAAACTTCAAGAAAATATTTCCAAATGAAACAGTTGATCAACGGGAACCTCAGCCAAATGATCTTTGCTTTCTACAATTCACATCTGGGTCCACTGGTGATGCTAAAGGGGTCATGATTACTCACGGTGGGCTTGTTCATAATGTGAAGATAATGCGTAAGAACTATAGGAGCACCTCAAAGACAGTATTAGTCAGTTGGCTTCCTCAATACCATGACATGGGCCTAATTGGGGGACTTTTTACTGCTATGGTTAGTGGTGGATCGGCAGTACTCTTTTCCCCGATGACATTTATCAAAAACCCCCTCTTGTGGCTTCAGACCATAAGCAAGTACCACGCTACTCACAGTGCTGGACCAAATTTTGCTTTTGAGCTAGTGGTTCGAAGACTAGAGTCTGACAAAGATAAGGTTTGGAACTATGACCTTTCTTCCCTTATTTTCCTAATGGTAGCTGCTGAACCAGTAAGGCAGAAAACTCTGAAAAGATTTATTGAGCTCACTCATCCATTTGGCCTTTCTCAAGAAGTGATGGCTCCTGGTTATGGCTTGGCTGAAAACTGTGTCTTTGTCAGTTGTGCATATGGAGAAGGGAAGCCCATCTTGGTTGATTGGCAGGGAAGAGTTTGTTGTGGCTATGTTGATCCTGATAATCAAGATATTGATATTCAAATAATTGATCCAGAGACTGGTGTAGAGCTTGAAGAATCTGGAAAAGAAGGAGAGATATGGATTAGTAGTCCAAGTTCTGGTATTGGGTACTGGGGGAGGGAGGAATATAGCCATCAAACATTTAGAAATGAGCTTAAAAATCACCCTAGAAGAAAATACACTAGGACTGGAGACTTGGGACGAATCATTGATGGAAATTTGTTTATCACTGGAAGAATCAAGGATCTAATAATTGTAGCAGGAAGGAATATTTACTCAGCTGATGTAGAAAAGACGGTTGAGAGCTCATCTGAGCTTTTACGGCCTGGTTGTTGTGCTGTCATTGGTGTTCCAGAGGAAGTCCTGTTAGAGAAAGGAATCTCAATTCCAGATGGTTCTGACACAGTTGGCCTTGTTGTAATTGCAGAAGTTAGAGATGGAAAACCTGTCAATAAGGACGTCATTGAACAAATTAAAACACGCGTTACAGAAGAACACGGTGTTAATGTAGCTGCCATCAAACTGATCAAGCCCAAGACTCTAAGTAAAACAACATCAGGAAAGATAAAGAGATTTGACTGTCTTAAACAATTTACTGAGGGAACTTTGAACATAGCCCCAGAGCCAATCTTTTCAAAGAGAGCTTTGGTCCGATCATTCACTACTGGGACTTGTGCAGAAAGAATAACACCTCGTCAACTTTTGAGTTCTCCTTTACCAAGTCCAAGATTGAGAAATAAGGACGTCACAGAATTTTTGAAAGCACTGGTCTCTGAGATAACCGGGATCCCCACCAAGAATATTTCTACTACAGAGAGCCTTGTCTCATACGGAATTGATTCAATTGGAGTTGTAAGAGCAGCCCAAAAACTTTCAGATTTTCTTGGCGTGCCAGTTGGAGCAGTAGATATCTTCACTGCAACCTGCATTGCAGATTTGGCAAACTTCTCAGAGAATCTCATAACAAGGTCTAAACCTGAACATGCAACAACTCCGTCCTTTCTTTCTGAACATAGTCTGGATTCTGATGATTTTCTTCTGGAAGTATCCATATATCGCCAAGCAGGCATCTGGTTTTTACAGTTTCTGGCTCTTATCTTTATGTCTATCATGTTGAGTGCACCTGCATATTTATCAGTTTCTGCATTCATGATTTTCACCTCACAGAGCCATACAACATTTGATGGAATGCAAGGGCTGGCTTATTTGATATATTTGGCCTTTGCACCACTTGTTTGGATCCTCTGCATAGCTTTAACTTGCATATGCATTGCTCTCTTCGGAAATCCTTTCTTAAGGCCAAATTATGCCCTTGTTCATGACACTTGCATTTGGTCAATTGATTTTGTCAAGTGGTGGGCACTTTACAAGGTCCAACAAATAGCTTCAAAAGTTTTTGCAGAGCATTTGAGAGGAACAGTATTTTTAAATTACTGGTTTGAGATGTTGGGAGCGAGAATTGGGTCATCAGTTTTGCTGGATACTGTTGACATTACAGATCCATCTTTAGTTTCGATTGAAGATGGCGTTGTGATCGCAGAAGGGGCACTAATTCAAAGCCATGAGGTGAAGAACGGAATATTAAGCTTCCAGTCCATTAAAATCGGTAGGAATTCATTAATTGGGCTGTATGCGGTGATCCAAAAGGGAAGTGTGTTGGAAGATGAAGCTGAAGTATTGCCTCTGCAAAAAACTGAAGAAGGTGCACCCAGAATCAGATCGAGCAAGGCTTACAAAGTTCAAAAAGTAAGTACTTAGCACTTTCTTATTTTCGGTTTATGTTGCTAATAAAAAATAGCATGGCTAATGATCAAGACATGTATAAAGTTACCATGGCTGCAATGGAAATGTTTTTGCATTAAGCCATTATGGTTTCTTTCATCTCATTTTAGTTTTGTTGTGGCAACTGTCATCATTTATAAAGTATGTTTTTCTAAATAAAAAATTATACAAGAACGTAGCATGTAGCATGTCTTCACATATCTTTCTTTTCTGCACGTAACATGTCTTCAAATAACTAACCACGCGCACAAAGAAGGGAGAAATGGGGAGGAGTGCTTGGAAGGATGGGTGAAAAGGAGATGACTAGCATAAATCTTGAACTCAATACATAGAAATTGGACACAATTGGAAAATGGTTTAATTAATTGGAATTTTTTTTTCTCTTTTAAGGGCATAAGTTGGAAACTGATTATATATTATGGTCTCGATGGTTTCAGGGCACAGCGCTATCAAATGCTACGCCAAACAAGGCAATGGCCCACTTCATGGGCATCTACCTGGTCGGTTTTCTCAGCAGTTTCTCTGCAGCTATTCTCTATTTTCTATACATTTGGCTCTCTAAAAGTCCTTCTTCTCTTCAACACTTCGCATTTCTTTGCATATCGGGAGCTTTACATTGGATTCCTTTCACACTTATTGCATATGTTACCATGTTTGGTGGTGTCACTTTGAATCCAGCAAGCTTTGCCATCTCAGTTGCCGTTGCTTACTTAGTTCACGGCCTAATTCTCGGTTTCCTTACATGCGCTTTAACCCATCTTCTTACTGAAAGACAACAGTCAAAGCCATCTGATATCAAGATATTCCTTAAACATCGAATTACCATTGCCTGCCACCAGAGATTTGCCAAGCTACTCTCCGGAACAGAAGCTTTTTGTTTGTACTTAAGGCTTTTGGGTGCAAAAGTTGGGCAACATTGTTCAATCAGAGCTATCAACCCAGTTTCGGATCCAGAGCTGGTGAAAATCGATGCTGGTGTTCATCTTGGTGACTTCAGCAGAATCATCACTGGATTCTACTCCCATAGTGGTTTTATTCGCAGGAAAGTTGAGGTGCAAGATAATTCAGTTGTTGGGAGTCAAAGCCTAGTCTTGCCTGGCACCATAATTGAAAAGGATGTAATTCTTGGCGCACTTTCAGTGGCTCCAGAAAACTCAGTCCTGCAAAGAGGTGGAGTTTATGTTGGATCTCAAACTCCAATAATGGTCAGGAACACACGGCATGCTTTGGATGAACGAATAGAAGAAATGGACATGAAATATAAGAAAATAGTAGGAAATCTTGCTGCAAGTTTAGCTGCTACAACTTTGAAAGTTAAATCAAGATATTTTCATCGAATTGGTGTAGGAGGGAATGGGTTTTTGAAGATATATGACAAGATTGAAGGCTTTCCAAATCATGAAATTTTCCATCCTGGAAAGTCCTATCGCGTTGTTGTTAGACATAGCAATAGCTTGAGTGCTGATGATGATGCAAGGATAGATGCTCGAGGTGCAGCAGTGAGAATACTTTCAAATAGGGTTAATGATAACACCCCACTCCTTGATTTAACACTTAAAACTGGAAAAGCCTTTTATGCTCGCACTATAGCCGATTTTGCAACATGGCTTGTCTGTGGACTTGCTGCAAGAGAAGAGCATGTGAAGCGAGTCCCACATGTCCGTGATGCAGTGTGGATGTCCCTTCGCAATGCTAGCTCATATGCAGAGCTTCATTACTACTCAAATTTTGTTAGGCTTCTTCGATTCGCAAATGGAGAGGAAAGGTATGTGAAATTCAAGTTGAGACCTTATGATGAAAGTATTAGTGAAGATTCTGGTAAGGTGGAACCTACTGGGATTCTTCCACCAGAAACAGGTGCAATTTCAAGGAATAAAGAAGACACCCGCCCCTTACTTTTCCTTGCTCAAGATTTTCAGGGCCGCGTAAATTCTGGTGGTGTTCACTATATCTTCCAACTTCAAATTCGACCAATTCCACAGGATGAAGCCACACGTGACATTGCACTTGACTGCACTAAACCATGGGATGAGACTGAGTTCCCATATATCAATGTAGGTGAGATTAATATTCAACAAAATCTTACCATGGAAGAAGCCGAAGCGTTAGAGTTTAATCCTTTTGTTAGATGCCACGAGGTTGATGTCATCCGGGCTTCAACATCCTCTCAGAGTGCTTCTATTGATCATGGTCGTTCCCTTATCTATGAGATTTGCCAGAACTTGCGAAACAAGGAAGCACTTCCTGAGGCCTGGAGGATCTTCTTAGAGCAATCCGATGTAAAAGTTGACCTTTCAGGTTGTCCAATGGCAGCGGCATTAGAGAAGAGGGACACAGGAAAAGTGACTCTAGAAAGAAAGTGGCATCAGTTTTCATGGGCAATTCTTGTTCAACCATTATTACAAACTGTGCTTCCTTATTTCCTTTTGGGATTGGCAATCTTTGCACCTTTAAGTTGTGTTCTTCACATCCAGGAGTCAAAGAAATTCCCACTGTATTGGTTGCTTCCTTTGCTTTGGGTTTCTTCAGGACTTGTAGCTGCATTAACTTGTGTCGTGGCCAAATGGATTCTTGTGGGAAAGAAGAATAAAGGTGAAACGGTACAAATTTGGAGTAAAAAGGTCTTCATGGACACCATCTGGCAAGCTTTTAGAGCACTAGTTGGGGACTATTTCATGGAAATGACCAGTGGATCAATTTTATTTGTGCTATGGATGAAGTTAATGGGCTCAGAGATTAAACTGGACCAAGGGGTGTATGTAGATAGCATGGGAGCTTTATTGAATCCTGAAATGGTGGAGATTGGCAGAGGAGGATGTGTAGGAAAAGAAGCTTTGTTGTTTGGACACATATATGAAGGTGAAGGTGGCAAAGTTAAGTTTGGGAAAATCAGAATTGGAGAAGGCGGGTTTATAGGAAGCAGAGCTGTGGTTATGCCTGGGGTGAGAGTGGAGAATGGAGGGAGTCTAAGTGCTCTCTCCCTCGCTATGAAAGAAGAGATTATCAAGTCGAGCTAAGGGGATCTTCATTCTTGGCTAATTATCTCTTGTTTTATGATAGAAGTAATTCACTTTCTCAGCTTATAATGTAATCCGAACTCGGTGGTTTTATAAATAAATCACTAGCTCTAAAGAAATCTAGGAAAATAATTCATAGATGAAATAATTTCTCCCTTGAGCTCATGTAAAATTGAAGCATAAGATAGTTCTCTTTATTAAATTTTAAAAGCCTAATCCCTATAATTTATACAATATATATATATATATATATATATATATATATATATATATAGCAGTTTACATATTGTAATTCTTTTTATATTCCTTTCAGTTTTAATTCTTAAAACGAAATTATGCACTTGTAGTTTTAATCCCTAAAATTTACAATCAATTTTCTTAAAATGTTATAAAGAAAATAACCCCTAATAAAACAATTTTATTACCCTTATAAGAAATTTTTGCTTTCTCAAAAATCCAATTTTAAGAATCTTTTATGCTTTCCAAAAATCCACTTATGAAAAAGCATAAAAATTTTGAGAATTTCATTCTAACAAAATATCTCACATTAGAGATGAAACCTCACATGTCTAAAATGGGCTTAATCAAAATTGGAAGTCCAAATTTTTTAAGGTGAGAAAGGTGTGAAACCCTAAATTTTTTCCTAAATCTAATTTTTTCCTAAACCCTGAAATTTTAGTTCACAAGTGATGTTAAATGAGTTGAAATTTTGATTTTTTTCCTTCTATTTCAACCATAATTGGAGACTATTAATGAACCATAAAATTAATATGAAATTTAACTTAAATATCTTTCCAAAAATTATGGCTCACCTCCAAATTAAATATGAGTCAATACCAGCAATTTTTCAAATTTAGCCTAGATGCAACCACATTCAAGCAACCTAATCAGCTGATCTCCTCGTAATAAATTACACATAATTCATAGGAAGAAGCTCCGATCAGGGTGATTTAAAGCTTATTTGAAAGCTAACTTAAATAACTTTCTAGCCAAATGAGTCTCAAATTTTAATTCATTTTAAATTAATTTCTATGAATTTTCAAAGTGAACCTATATGTAGGGCACTCTGTTAGTGAGTAACCTATAATGAATTATAGCTCTCTTCTGCTAGAGAACTCCAATTGGAGTAATTCTAATTTTTCTAAAAAGTGTGCTCAATTATATTTTGATCTATTTAAGGTTCAATTCCTAATTCATTGAGTGAATTTTTAAAGTTTCATCATGTGCAAGAATTTCAAACAATGAGCTATTGGTAAAGAAACAAACATAACTTTTGATCGCGAATTCTGATTTAGGTGATTCAAATTTCATTAGAAAGATAATTTAAATACCGTTTTAATGATATTAAATCATGATTGCCTTATAGAAATATAATGTTAATAAGCATGATGATTTCATTCTAATAAAATATCTCATGCTGAGATTGTTTCTATTATGTACTAAATCATGATTGCCCTGTAAAATTTTTTTTTTTTTTTTTGTCATGTGAATTTGTATAGCTATGAAAGTGAATTTAAGATAATCATGTGGAGTTGGAAACATGATTTTCATGTTTGAGAAACAGCTTGTCACACCCCACTTCTGGGTGCCCTTTATCCATACATACGCTACTACGGTTGGGCTGTAAATCAATGTAATTACTAAATTCCATACATTTATAGCGAAAAATTTTAAAATTTTAATTCACACTCCCAAGTGTGTGTGTGTAGATATACAAAATCAATTGTATAATATAATATTTTTACATAACATCCCCATACAATTGTTTACATTTTCGATTCATGAATATGCGATACATTATAATAGATACAAAATACTCGTGTGTATACAAATCTTTATACCTTTGCAACTGGTGGGAGATGTTCAATATAAAAAACGATCTCGAGACCACCGCACTGTCCTACTTTTCAGTATCTGGAGGGGGAAAAGTAGTAGGAAAAGTAGTAGGATAAGCAAATCACAGCTCAGTAAGGAAATTGATGCTAACAGGTAGATATTGTACTATCTACATAGCTCATGCATGCATAAACAAAATCATGATAGCTCATGCATGCATAAACAAAATCATGTTTCAATATAAATGGAAATATTACTAGAAAATGCATTTAAACATTTATTTCTCATAGGCATTTCATGTAAAGTCATGTGCAATACTTTCAATTTAAAACATGTCATAAAACAGTGCTATAATAACACGAGCATTCAAATCAAGAGATTTATCAAATCACAATATCTCTTTGCTTATCTGATAAGTCATTATTTATACACTTAATTTACCTTGTTTTCATATGGTTTTCTATGAATTTTATACTTAATCTATGGATAATTGATCATTCTTGAATAATTGTAGGAATTCATGGAATCGATGAATAGAAGGATGATTTAGAAGGATTTTGTAACAAGGGAAATCATGTAGAAGAAATGAGAAATGATGAATGGGAGCCAAGTCAGTGCTGGGTGCAGCCTTAGGCGAGAGTAGCCTTAGGCGAGACTCTCGCCTAAGGGTCTTCTTGATTGTGCAGTTTTTAAGCCAAGTCAGTGCTGGGTGCAGCCTTAGGCGAGACTCTCGCCTAAGGTTCCCTTCACTGAGCAGTTTTTCTTCCAAAGGCAGAACCGGATGCAGCCTTAGGCGAGTCTCTCGCCTAAGGGTCTTCTTGACATGCGACTTCAATATGTTGGACAGAGATGGGTCAAGACTTAGGCGAGACTCTCGCCTAAGCATCCAATACGACGATTTTCTCTCTTCTCCAAAGATTTGATTTTTTTAATTACTTTGAAGACTTTTTATAGGATTATTATTTTAATTAAATGTAAGGACTTTAAGTCCAACTAGGAGTAGGACTCTTATCTCTATTTTTAGTTATAAATAGGCTCATGAATATCTAGGTTAGGAGACTTTTGATATTATTAGATTTTCTGATAAAAATATTTTCACTTTTTTTACCCAATATTCATGGGTTGCTAAACTCTCTTTCCAATCTAAGGATAATTAAAGATTTGGTTTATAAGTTGTGAGATCTAATTGTTCTTATTTATTTTCTTTAATCTTTTCTATTCTTATAATTTCTGCACTTCATTATTATTATTGTTTTGTGGTTGCTTCAAAAAGGCCTATTGAATCATTCACAAGGTAATATACATCCAATTGAAATATCTGAATCCGTAATTATTTGGTTGTTTCAATAACAAGTGGTAAGTAACAAGATTAATTACACTTCTGGTTTTTAGTCTTTGTTATGTGATTATAAGATCTGATTTAAATAAACCTACATGTGTGTTTGTTGATTAGAATTGGTAGTCTCTTTAGTATTCAAAGCTATTGGTAAATTAAATCCTAAGATCGTATCTAGGGTTGTTTATTGGTAAGAGCAGCAATTAGAGAACGTTTCCTGATTGTCAAAGCAGTAAGAAGAGATAGGTTGTTAGGTCGTACCAACAACCATAACCAGTTTAGTTGGGATTAAGAAAAATTATCTTGCATCAATGATCAACTTACCGAATCAAATCTGAAAATTACTCATTGGGTTGGATTTCTCAAATTATTGAATTCTTCTACTCAATTTTGTTTTCTTTCAAACCCCCTTTTGTTTTATTTTTTTTCTTTTACTTGCAGAAAAGTAAATCGGAATTAATCAATCTCTCTTGGGACACGACCTTACTCCCTATACTACTAATTAATTATTTGAGCAAGTTATTTAATATTGTTGGTTTCGGCAACCATCAATTTTTGGCGCCGTTGCCGGGGAGATTAAATTTAATTTTGATTTATTTTGATACTTCGTTCTTCTCGTACAGGTGAATTAATTCCATACGATCCTGACATCAAGAAGACTGAGAAAAGACTTAAGAAAGAAGCTAGAAATCGCAAGCACGAAGAAAACTCTTCATCATCACTAAGATTGAATCATGCATTAGACCTTATAAGTGACTCCGAATCCGAGCGAGAGATGGACAACAATCAAGAGAGAACTCTTAGACAACTCGTCGCTCCAGCTTTGGAACAACAACCATTATGTATTCAATATCCTGCCTTGCAGACAGAGTTCGAACTGAAATCTGGACTGATCCACCTCCTTCCAAGGTTCCATGGGTTGGAAAACGAAGATCCTCATAAACATCTCAAGGAATTTCATGTGGTTTGCTCCAGCATGAAGCCACAAACTGTTACGGAGGATCAAATCAAGCTTAGGGCTTTTCCATTCTCACTCGCAGATAGAGCTAAGGATTGGTTATTCTACCTTCCTCCAGGTTCGGATACAACATGGATTGACATGGTAAGATGTTTTCTTGACAAATTTTTTCCAGCTTCTAGGGCCGCAAATATAAGAAGAGAGATATGTGAAATCAAGCAAAGAGATGCCGAAAATCTTCATGAGTATTGGGAAAGATTCAAACAACTTTATGCCAGTTGCCCACAACATGGGATTTCTGAACAACTACTCATCCAATACTTCTATGAAGGACTCTTGCCAATGGAAAGAATAATGATGGATGCTGCTAGTGGAGGAGCAATAGTCAATAAAACCCCCACCGAAGCTAGGAATTTAATTTCTACTATGGCTGCAAATTCTCAACAATTCGAGACTAGACAGGACGTGCCTAGAAGAGTGAATGAGGTGAGTACATCTTCAGTTAATAATCAAATTGCTAATCTAACCTCTATTGTGCAGCAACTTGCTTTAGGAGTGGGAAACATGCAACAAGCCAAGGTATGTGGAATTTATGCTAGTGGACATCCAACCGATATGTGTCCTATGCTTCAAGAAGATTCACAAGAGCATGCTAATGCGGTTGGAGGATACCAAGGGCTATCCCAAAGAAAATATGATCCCTACTCCAATACTTACAATCCAGAATGGAGGGATCATCCAAACTTCAATTATGGACAAAGGTCGCAATACCAAAACTACCAACCTAGACAACCTCCTCAACAGATGTAGCAATCATCAAATTCAGGTACGTCTCTTGAAGAGATTGTTAAATCCCTTGCTGATAGTACTCAAACATTTCAACAGGAAACAAGGTCCAATCTCAAGGAATTAAAAGATCAAGTGAACCAACTAGCCGTATCAGTAAGAAAGCTAGAATCCCAAGGAAGATTGCCATCGCAAACCATAGTCAACCCTAAGCAAAACGCAAATGCAATCACTTTGAGAAGTGGAACCAAACTGAAAGAACCTCAAATTCGAACTCATAGCACCAAAGGTGAAGAAACGAAAAAAAGAGTTGAACCACCTCAACTTAAATCTGAAACGACCTTGCTCCCTATACTACTAATTAATTATTTGAGCAAGTTATTTAATATTGTTGGTTTCGAAAATGACCACTAAAGGGAGCATGAAGATACCAGAGATAATACCTCCTTTTCCTCCAAAGTCAAAATCCAAAAAAGAAGAGGAAGAGAAGGCAATTCTAGATACCTTCAGAAAAGTCGAGGTAAATATTCCCTTATTAGATGCTATCAAACAGGTTCCAAAGTATGCCAAGTTTCTCAAGGAATTGTGCAACAATAAGAGGAAGCTTAAGGGAAATGAGTATGTGAACATGAGAGAGAATGTTTCTGCAATCCTCCAGAAAAAATTACCACCCAAATGCAAGGATCCAGGTATGTTCACTATCCCATGTAAAATAGGCAATTTAAAGATCGAAAAACCCATGTTAGATTTAGGAGCCTCAATTAATGTCATGCCATTATCTATTTACAAGTCTATGACTACGGGAAAATTGAAAAATACTGGTGTGATAATTCAATTGGCTGATAGATCTAACGTTTATCTCAAAGGAGTGTTAGAAGATGTTTTGGTGCAAGTTAATGATTTAATCTTCCCAGCAGATTTTTATGTCTTAAACATGGAGGAAGATGATACATCTTTGATTCTATTGGGCAGACCTTTCCTCAAAACCTCTAGAACAAAAATAGATGTTTACGATGGCACTCTTACTATGGAATTTGATGGAGAAGTTATAAAATTCAATATATATAATGCCATGAAATACCCTAGAGATATGTCTTCTGTTTTTGTTTTAGATATTATTGATCCTTTAACTGACATGTATTTGAACATTTGTGATGAGGATAAATTAAAGGTTGTTTTGAGTAGGCACCTCACGCTTGAGGATTCAAAGAGATTGGAGAAGAAGTTTGCGTGGGAACCGGAATTATTGGAAACAATCCAAGAGCTAGGATCACTGAGCACGATGAGGTTTGATGTTTCTCACATTCAATTGCCATTATCTCATACAAAACTTCTTCCTTCTACTATGCAGGCACCAGATTTAGAATTGAAAACTCTTCCAGAACACCTCAAATACGTTTTCTTAGGTGATAGGGAAACACTTCCGATGATCATCTCTAATAAACTATCTAACTTGGAAGAAGAGAAGTTGCTAAGAGTGCTCAAGGAATACAAGGAAGCTATCGGATGGACAATAGCAGACATCAAGGGAATAAGCCTAACAACTTGCATGCACAAGATCCTTATGGAAGAGGAATGTAAGCCTACTAGGCAAGCACAAAGAAGACTCAACCCACCAATGATGGAAGTAGTTAAAAAGGAGATTTTGAAACTACTTGATGCAGGTATGATCTATCCGATTTCAGATAGCAAATGGGTAAGTCCAGTCCAAGTGGTTCCAAAGAAAACAGGTATAACGATTATACAAAACCCGGATGGTGAGTTGGTAGCTACCCGAATTCAAAACGGGTGGCGAGTTTGCATAGATTATAGGAAGTTAAATGCATCTACAAGAAAAGACCACTTCCCTCTCCCTTTTATTGATTAAATGCTTGAAAGATTGGCAGGTAAAACTCATTATTGTTGTCTTGATGGATATTCAGGTTTTCCTCAAATTTCGGTGGCACCCGAAGATCAGGAAAAGACTATCTTTACATGTCCGTTTGGGACCTTTACTTACAGGCGCATGTCCTTTGGTCTATGTAATGCTCCAGCCACATGCCAGAGATGTATGGTTAGTATATTTTCTGATTATGTAGAAGATATAATAGAAGTATTCATGGATGATTTTATTGTTCATGGGAATACCTTTGATGAATGCTTAGCTAACCTCACTAAAATCCTCAATAGATGCATAGAAAGTAACCTTATCTTAAATTATGAAAAATGCCATTTTATGGTTGATCAAGGTATTATTCTAGGGCATATAGTATCTTCTAAGGGGATAGAAGTGGATAAGTCAAAAATAGAAGTGATAAAATCTTTGCCTTACCCCGCATCTGTGCGGGAAGTTCGCTCTTTTCTTGGACATGCAGGATTTTATAGGAGGCTTATTAAAAACTTCTCCAAGGTCACCCAACCCCTATGTCGACTACTATAAAAGAACGTAGCATTCGAATTCGATGAGACATGCAAGAAGGCATTTGACAAACTCAAAGACATGTTGACCACCACGCCGATCATCCAACCTCCAAATTGGAATCTACGGTTTGAAATCATGTGCGATGCAAGTAACTATGCAGTAGGAGCTGTACTTGGGCAAAGAAAGGAGAGAGTTCCACATGTCATCTACTATGCCTCACGAACCCTTGATAGTACACAAAGCAACTATTCCACAACGGAAAATGAACTTCTAGCCATTGTTTTTGCTTTAGAAAAATTTCATTCTTATTTATTAGGAGCTAAAGTGATTATTTATTCTGATCATGCAGCTCTCAAGTATTTACTCTCAAAGAAAGAAGCAAAACCAAGACTCATCAGGTGGATATTGTTGCTACAAGAGTTCAATATAGAAATCAAGGATAAGAAAGGAGCCGAAAACCTGGTGGCTGATCACCTTAGTAGACTCATCACAAGTGAAGAACCTTCACCACTTAAAGATGAATTTCCAGATGAGTATCTTTTTTTCATTCATGAAACAAGACCATGGTATGCTAATATTGCTAATTTTTTAGCTACAGGAATTTTGCATAATGAATTGTCTAGGTCTCAAAAAGATAAGATAAAAAGAGATGCTAAGTATTATGCTTGGGATGAACCTTATTTGTGGAAATATTATGCGGATCAAGTCATTAGAAGATGCGTACTTGACCATGAAATCTCTTCTATCTTAAATTTTTTCCATTCATATGCATGTGGTGGACATTTCGGTCCAAAGAGGACAACACGCAAGGTACTTGAATGTGGATTATTTTAGCCAAAATTATTTCAAGATTCTTATATGTTTTGTAAAACTTGTGAGAAGTGCCAAAAAACAGAAAGTCTAGGACATAGAGATCAATTACCCTTAACAACTATTCTAATCTATGAAATTTTTGATGTATGGGGTATTGACTTTATTGGCCCTTTTCCCATTTCTAATAATCATGTATATATTTTGCTTGTTGTGGACTATGTTTTGAAATGGGTTGAAGCTAAGGCAACCCGAACTGATGATGCTAAAGTTGTTGTCAATTTTGTCAGATCTAACATCTTTTCTAGGTTCGGGACATCGATAGCAATAATAAGCGATCGAGGAACCTATTTTTGCAACAAGGTGGTGGAAGCACTAATGAAGAAATATCATGTAACTCATAGAGTATCTACCGCCTATCACCCTCAAACAAATGGTCAAGCCGAAGTGTCAAACAGAGAAATCAAGTCCATCCTCGAAAAGACAGTGAACACAAATAGAAAGGATTGGAGCACAAGACTTAAAGATGCACTTTGGGCATATAGAACGGCTTACAAAACTCCCATAGGTATGTCTCCTTATCGTATTGTTTACGAAAAATCATGCCATCTTCCCGTAGAATTGAGCACAAGGCCTATTGGGCAATCAAGCAGTGCAATATGAACTTGAATGAAGCCGGTGAAATGAGAAAACTTCAATTACAAGAGCTGAAAAAGATCCGAAATGATGCATATGAAAATTCTAAGATCTACAAGGATAAGACAAAGGGCTTTCATGATCAAATGATCTCTAGGAAACAATTCTTTGATGGTCAGAAAATTATTCTTTTTAATTCTAGGCTTAAGTTATTTCCTGGAAAATTACGCTCTAGATGGCTAGGGCCCTTTGTTGTTACTAATGTCTTTCCTCATGGTGTAGTTGAAATACAAAGTATGGATACGGGTAAGATTTTTTAGGTTAATGGTCATCTTTTGAAACCTTTTTATGAAGGGTTTCAAGTGCATGAGGTTGATCTAATTGATTTAGAGTATCCTAAGTACGAATGAGACGTCTAGCCAAAGACGTTAAAGAAAGGCGCTTGTTGGGAGGTAACCCAATTTTTATTATTATTTTATTTATTTATTTACATATTTTCATGCATTTTTTTCCCACCACCACCACCACAGTAAGCCACCATGGCTTCCGATGCTCAATAACCTTAGGGGAGTATTCTTTTTCCTTTGTCTTTTCAAATTTTTAAATATTGAGCATTTGTGACATTGGGGACAATGTCCCATCTAAGTGTGGGGGGGTGTTTAGGAAGTTGGTTTTATTTCTTATTTGTTTGATTTGATCAAATTTTTGCAAAACCTTATTCAAGATGATCTTAGTTCACTAGTGAGCATGTGTTCTTTCTTAATTGCCATCTATGAAATTTATGATCTTCTTATACTTATCCTCGAACTGAAATTATGATATTCTTGTATGCAAAATTGTTTGGAATTTTCATCTTGATGCTTATGATTATTGAATTGAATGAACAAATGCATAGATTAGCACATTACACCCTTGTGAGATTTGAGCCTAATGAGCATTCATTACATCATGCTCTTATTTCCTTTATGTGTGATTAAAATGCATAGTTAGTAATTCTAGAAGTTTCCATGTATATTACCTTGTGAATGATTCAATAGGCCTTTTTGAAGCAACCAAAAAACAATAATAATAATGAAGTGCAGAAATTATAAGTTTCCATGTTATAAATCCCTTTTCTTGTTTTTATCCAAACATATTTTAAACCTTGAATTGGAAATTATTTGAACTTAGATATAGGAGACTTGAATTCATTGGGAAAAAGATTGTTTTGTATAACCTATGTTTGTTAATGATCGATTCTTCCTTGATAAAAAGAAAGAAGATTTGAATCTTATAAAAAAAAGGAGAAAAAAATAAAAATAAAAAGAAAAGAAGAAGAAAGGAAAATTCACAACAAAAAGAAAAGGAAGAAAAGCAAGAAGAATGATTGAATTTCAAGTAAGTCTCCTATGTTTATGTTTGAATTATTCCGATTCCCGTAAACCGAAATAGCCTTGACATTCCTTACCCAAGCCCCATTACACCCTTTTACGCTCTTGATTTATGTATCTTGTTCCATTGAAGGAGGAAGAGATGTGATTTAATGGCAAGCTTATGGTAAGAACTTTCTATGCATTGACTTAAGTGATCAAATGATAAACCGAAACACTTTGAGTGTAACTAGTGAAACCTTTGTGAGGGTGCTAAAATCTATGTGTTTTAAGTTTGATTTGATTATCATTATGTGTTATTGGTGAGAATTCACATGAACTTAATATTTTTATGCATGCTAAAATGTTTTGGATGGGTTAAAGTTGAGCATAGATGAATGGAAGGTTATAAAGTTTGAACTAATGTTTGCTTGAGGACAAGCAAGGTTTAAGTGTGGGGGTATATGATAAGTCATTATTTATGCACTTAATTTACCTTGTTTTCCTATGGTTTTCTATGAATTTTATACTTAATCTATGGATAATTGATCATTCTTGAATAATTGTAGGAATTCATGGAATCGATGAATAGAAGGATGATTTAGAAGGATTTTGGAACAAGGGAAATCATGTAGAAGAAATGAGAAATGATGAATGGGAGCCAAGTCAGTGCTGGGTGCAGCCTTAGGCGAGAGTAGCCTTAGGCGAGACTCTCGCCTAAGGGTCTTCTTGATTGTGCAGTTTTTAAGCCAAGTCAGTGCTGGGTGCAGCCTTAGGCGAGACTCTCGCCTAAGGTTCCCTTCACTGAGCAGTTTTTCTTCCAAAGGCAGAACCGGATACAGCCTTAGGCGAGTCTCTCGCCTAAGGGTCTTCTTGACATGCGACTTCAATATGTTGGTGTCACGACCCGAATTACCTAAAAATCAGAGTAAATTTTTCGCTTTTTCATTTATTATTTAATTCTTACCTTTCTCTCGTCGTGATCATCCTACAACACAGTTGGGCTATGATTCGGTGTTAGTCACCTCACACTATTTAACATTTCATTCCCATAATCATATATCAGAGTCTACTATCCTTTTGACTTTAAATAAACACATACCCAATGGTATTTACATGACTCTACATCCCCGACATCATATCCGTTTACAGTACTGTGCATTACATATTTAGATACAAAACCATACAAATGTGTATACCTGTCTCTCGATGGGAAGTAGCTAGCAGCGGATATCAAGTATGCAAGTCCTCAGCCGCTCAATAACTATTTCAAGTGCTCTGAAAAGATGGGAAAATAAGGGGGGTGAGCAAACCACACGCTCAGTAAGGCAATTATGAAAGTAAGTAGATAGCTCCACTATCTACATGCTCATAATGCCATGCCCTTAAATCCATTTCTTTTCATCTAAAATTACACGCACAAAGTCATGCATATTCAATGCCATAGTTTATCCAAAACTATTTGTGCATATATAAATCATGTAACTCATGCATTCAAAGCATTTTATGTGACATCATTAAATCATATTAAGCATGAATTTAATCAAGATCATGCAGTCTTTCATGTCATGTAAGACAATTCAAGGTTTTCAAATGAAAGCATGGAAAACACATCATGCCACTGCATTTAAATCAATTCATTTAAAACGCAGTATAAAATAACCCCTCTGGGTCAATCATCTCAAAACTCATAAAACAATTTGTTATATTTCATTATAAAACTTGAGTTATAAAACCACCCTTCTTTCAGGGTCACATATCATAAAATCATCTGAAATCATCAAATCATCAAATCGGGGGCCTGACCCCTCCTTCGGGTCTACCCTGGTCTAACAGACCACAAGTTATATCATGTGAGACAATCAGGTAATTAACAGTAACATCGAGGACTATGGCCATATCCTAGTGATCCCTGGCAACACGGTACCTAGTGTGCGGGGTATCACACCTGAAACGGGAGGTGGGTCGTCCTACCCGCCAGAACAGCATAACACCAGGATTGCGAGGGCAAGGCTTGCTGCCTCGTGGCTAATGCCACTCCACTCCAACAATCCCCACGGTACAGCGTACTCCGCGTGACATACACGGTACAAAGTACTCCGTGAACCCAAGCTCAGTCAGGGGTGCCTGTAATAGGTCTTATCCACCCATATCATCTATGTCTCAGAATGCACGTGTGAGCATATCATCTCACTGTGACACACAGTCTACAGGAGGCTCCAACACGGCTATATGCATGTAATATAAGTCCCTGTGCGAGCGAAGCTCAAGCACGGCTCCATGCATATTCATGATATCTGAAAATCTCGTGCGAGCGAAGCTCTAGCACGGTTTCATAAAAATCAGTGAAATCTGCGTACGAGCAGCGCTCAAGTACGACTTAAACTGATTATAATTTCATGTAAATTCCACGTACGAGCAACGCTCTAGTACGGATATGTATATAAATTCAGTGAAAACCTCGTACGAGAAAAACTCCAGTACGACATTCAAATGAATTATGAAAACCATGTAAAACTTTGTGCGAGCAATGCTCCAGCACAAATGAATGCTCAAGTAAATCAAATCTCGTGCGAGTTACACTCCAGCACGGCTTTATGCATAATTAAATCAAATCTCGTGCGAGATTCACTCCAGCACGGCTTTATGCAATATCAAATCAAAACAGGATGCGAGCTAAGCTCCAGCATCTCTCATGCATGTCAAATCATTAAAACTAGTGCGAGCAATCGCTCCAGCACTATTTTATGCATACCACGTTAAAACAAATCAAAACATGTCAAAACATGTCAAAACAGAGTGCGAGCTAGGCTCCAGCAGCTCTCATTTCACAATATTAAAAATCAGTGCGAGCACCATGCTCTAGCACATTTCATGCATATGATGTCACAAGTCGGTGCGAGCAATTGCTCAAGCACATTTATGCACATTCACAAACGCAGATATAGTGCGAACTACGTGTCGGCACTATCTGTTTCCATATAAACTTGATAGTTGGCCGTTTTCCAAAGAAATTTCATTTAAATATTAATAACACCTACGTAGTGTTAATTTGGGAAACTTATGCAATTATTGGCCAATCTATCGATTTACTTTGATTAAAACCAATCAAATCTTTAATTCGGAAAATTCCTTAAATCATGCATTTCATGCATGTCATGCTTTCACCATCCTTAGGTGAACTTCCCTCAATAGGGGTAAAATAGTCTTTTCACCTATTTCGATCCTCAAAATTATTTAAACCACTTTTAGGATCTTTATACATCATCAAGGCATACATACATATTCAGTGTACAGAACACTATTAAAATACGCGTAGCTACCTCTAGCTACTCACACAATTCCCTTACCTCATTTTTCTGTACAGTCTGACCTTTCCCACTGATGTCTTGTCACGCAGTCCGATTTGCTCCGAATCCAAATCAAATCTCCGGAACTGCGGATACACATTCATCAGGTCAAATACAATACAATTTAATGTATTTCATAATTTTCTGGGCTTAATTTTAAATCATTGGGCCCGTTTACCCATATTGGGCCCGATTGTACCATAATGGGCCATAATCGGCCTTAAGCCCGTTTACCACACTTTATCGAGGCCTATTGGGCTCATTGGACCCATCAATATTTATTTAGCCTCGTTCTAAATTCTCAGATAGCTTATGAATTATTTACGACAATTTATCCCAATTTCTAGAATTTAATTCATTTATACGAAAATTAAATCCGTAATTCATGCGTTAAATATCAATCACGCATAACGATATAAAATTGTCGTAAATAAGGGTCACATACCCGTTATTCCATGATCGTACACAAATCGAGGCTGTCTCGAGCTCTCAGTGGATGCCAATTGTCGAGCTACACAATTAAATATATTTTCGGGTAAACTTTCAGTCGATTATTTATCAAATTAAATATTCTAAAAATTAAATCGGTCAATTTGATCGCTTACCGACTTACCCGAAGCTCGATTGCATCACAGAAATTTTTTTCCAATTTTTTCTCTTTTTTCTTTTTCCCTTTTTCTTCCTTTTTTCCCTCTCTTTTTGGCTGAACCGGTCCGGTCCGGTTCAACCCGGTTCGGACCGCCGGTCCGGTCTGGTCCGGTTCGGCCGGTTCTGTCCGGTTCGGCCGGTCCAGGCTCCCTTTGGTCGTGCCGGCGCCGTCCGGCCGGTTCTCTGGGCGATTCCGGTGCCGTTCAGCGCGCCATGGCATGGGCTCCCTAAATCGGGCCTCGGCTGGGGTCGAATCGCAGCCATCGCCGGCGAATCGGGGTTCTCTCCCCCGCGGTCTTCTCCTCCGTTTTCGACGTTTTTCGGCCACCTCGCCGCGCGTCTGGGCTGCTGGAGGTTCGCCCGGTGCTGGGCTGCGCTCGCCGGTCCTCACCGGCCCCTAGATCCCGCCGGTGGTGGCTCGCCGGTGGATTCCTCTTCGGGTTCGACCTTCGCGTCTTTTGCTTCGTTTCGCCTCTGTTTCTTTTCTCTTCTGTTTCAGACTTTTCATTTTTCTTTCTTTTTTTTTTTTTTTTTTTTTTTATAATTAAATTTTATTATTATTTTATTCAATAAAATAATAATAAAATTCCCAAAAATATCTAAAATAATCTTAGTTTATTCATTTAATCTGTAAATAATTTTCTCAGTCCGGTTTTGCCTTTTCGATATATTTTTCGATTATTTTCGAGATTATTTTTCGATGCGAAAATCCCGGTTTATCCCAAGAAATTCATATCTTGATCAATTTAACTCGAAATTTAATTATTTCTTCATCATTGATCAAGATTTCTCATTCTCATATTTTTAATTAAATTTTCTTGTCCCGATAAATACCGAATTTTGGTCTTTTGACCATTTTGCCCTTGCACATATTCGGGAATGCCATTTAAGTCCTTTTTGCATTTTTAAATGCACTCGAAAATATTGGGTCTTACAATCTCCCCCACTTAAGAAATTTGGTCCTCCAAATTAGAACCAAGTAATATGAGTCCATAATTAACTCCGGGTACATCTATCGTATCATATACTGTCATCCTCAAGTGACCTTCTCCGGAGTGTAATACTACCATCATACTTAACTAGGGAGATCATCTTAACCCTCAACACTTTCTCTTTCCATTTTTAATAACCAACTCGATTTCATACATTACTCTTTCATTGAGCTAAACTGTTGGAGCTCATATCCGATCACATATATCGGATCCGGATATTATTTCTTAAGCATCAAAAGATAGGACACATTGTGGATGCCTGTTTATTCAAGTGGTAATACCAACCTACAGGTCTTACCTTCCACTTTGTCAAATCTCTTATCCGAATATCGTTACGTCCTTATGCTCTTAGGACAAGTAACTATCAACAGTAATGATTCACCCTTGGTGAATTCCAATGGTTTCTGTCTCTTGTCAGCATAGCTTTTTCTATCTGCTCTGAGGTGTTCTTAATATCTCACAAATCCACTGAACATCCTCAGAGGTTTGTCTTACCAATTCGGGAACAATTCTCTATTTGTCACCCACTTTTCTTATCCAAGTCAGGGAACAACTCCCTATGGCCATACAATGCCTCATTTAATCTCATCCCGATACTCAAGTGACAACTGTCATCACTGGCGAATTTGATTAGTAGCAACTGATCATCCCAGGAGCTCATAAAATCAATTGCACACGCTTTCATCACATCCTCCAGAACCTGTACAGTCCTCTCTGACTGACCATCTGTCTGAGGGTGGAAGCTGTGCTAACACGCAATCAGGGTCCCATAGCTTCCAAGAACATATTCCCAGAAGTGGAAAGTGAAGCGGGAATCCCTATCTGATACCATGCTCACTGGAACGCTACACAATGTTTCACAATATTCCACACACATAAATCCGCCTATACACTTAGAGTATCTAGGGATTTTCATAACCAGAAGGTGGGTAACTGAATCAATCTATCAACTATCACCTAGATAGCCTCGAGATTCATTCGGGTCCTCTGTAACCCATCACGAAATCCATGGTAACTTGTTCCCATTTCCGTGTCAATATAGGTAGAGGCTGCAATAACCCTGCAACTTCTTTTACTCTACCTTACTCTGCTGACATACGAGACACTTTTTTCGCAATTCTCTACAATATCTCTTTTTCATACCTGACCACCAATACCCTTTTCAGAGATTCTGATATATTTATTACTTCTCGGATGCACTGTATATCCCGAAAAGTGAGCTTCTGACAATAATACTGTATCATCAACTGTGGTCCTGGGGAGCACTTATACTATCTCTGAACCTCTGTCAGTCATCATCACTCTCTGTGAACTCTGTCACTATACCCTTCTGAATCTGACCCATACCATCGACACCTTGTCGATCATCACGCTAAGCCTGGCAAATCCGGTCACACAAATCCGGTTCTAACCTCAGGCTAGCTGTCATAAAATCACCGTCATCATCAAGAAGGGATCACATCACTACTGAGGTTCACAACTGCTCTAGCAGCTCTCGCTCCCTGACCATCTTATGTGATACCATCCTGAGGCTCTTTCTGCTCAAGGCATCAACCATTACATTAGCCTTTCCTGGGTGGTACAATATTCACAATCATAATTCTTAGAAGCTCTAACCCTCTTGGTTATCTCATATTCTACTCTTTCTGTGAAAACAGATATTCGGGGCTTTTACGATCAGTGCATACCCGAAATTTCTTACCATATAAGTGGTGAAGCCATACTTTCAGTGTAATCGCTACGGCTGCCAACTCTAAATCATGGGTCAGATAGTTTCTCTCATGATCCTTGAACTATTTGGATCTATAAATGACTATCTTCCCATTTTACATCAATACACAGCCCAATCCTTATTTGGAGGTATCCATACACACTGAAACCTCTTGAGCTGTTAGTTATAGTAAGAATACTTACGGTGGTCAGTTCATTACTCCAATATACCAAAACTCATTGAAGCCATTTTCATACTTATCATACTACTCGTATGAAATCTTTTCCCGAAATGAAATGTGTCAACTGAGTAGCCAATTTTGAGAAACTCTCAACACCTCGTCTGTAAGACAGTTTCCTGTTGCTACTCAAGCTCTTCCCTGGACTTCGAATACATCAAAATATCATCACTAAAGAGGACAACCAATCGGTCCAGGTAAGCTTTAAATACCTCATCGTAATTGAGTTCCACTCAATACTTCATTCACTCATATCCTTGACCTATGCACGTATAAACGTACAATGTCATTTCGAAATCGCTTTCGTTCAGGATACTAATTCGCGTCGTTTCCTTTTTCTTATATTAACGGATTTTATAAAATTTTAATTTTTAAACTTTCATGATTAATTAAGTTCTTTATTTCTTTATCGTACCAGCAAAGGTACCCAAATTTTAATGTATATATTATGACCGTCGAATTCAATCTATAGATTATGCGTGCGTTTCTAGACGCTGTCAAATCTTCAGGCAGGGAAGTATTTTGAAATACCTTTATTAACCCTCAGATTTGACCACATCGACTGGGTGTAGATATATCTACCCCTTATCTTGGTCGCAATCCATATACACTACATATTGCTTAATCCAAATTACTTTGCATATCAATGATATCCTTACCTTGCATATGCCTTTTATTCCAATATACCTCGTATGTAGGATCTATCACATCTCCAATCTTATCTCCTTTCATATATCACTTATGGCAAACTCTTTCCTTACTTGTCAAGTTACAATACACTTTTCAGTGATATTTTCACCCCTATTGTCAACTTACAATCCCTATACCCATATTCAGTTAGTGAAAATCAACTAACTATCATCCTCTTCATGCTTAAAGGTATAGGCTTCACATTTTTCACTAACTTATAAGCAACTGAAGGCGGTATGAATAAATGCGTGGCACTAGGATCAATTAAAATAATTATTTCATTATTCACAACCAGTGTGGTATCTTCCACCACATCCAATGAAACATCAGTAGTGTCCTGGTCCAAGGCATACACTCGCCCTCGTCCAACATCTTATTTTCGTGATAACTACCACACATCTTACACTGTTCACACTGCTACTCTGTTTTACTGTTTACAATGCTCCGTAGCAGGTTGCGGTCCTCAAATCATAATACCCCTCAATAGTGTTAAAATTAGATATACTGGGGTTTATCAATCAACTTACCCCGTGACTCAACAGCTCAAAGCCTTTACCAAACTACCTTTTTCCCGTTCTGACATTCTTGTCATTCTCTATTCTCTTTTGTCTCTATTTTGGCCCTTACTACCTTTCTCAATCTCAGAGGCGCGCAATTTATAATCTTATTTACACAACTGTAGTCTGCGCACTGCCTCGGCATAGGTAGTGATGTCTAACAGACAAATCGGACTCTAATTGATAATCTGAGTCCTTCCATGAACTTTCAGACATCTCGACTCTCACTGTTTATCGTGTCCGAGTCACATCTGCCCAGGAATATAAACTGAGTATTATACTCGTCAATCAACATGTTCCTCTGGGTCAGAGTAAATAATGTTATTTGTAATTTTCTTTTAAACACTGTCCGGGATATTCTGTCACCGGAATACATCTGAAATTATTTTTCATGTCCATTCTGGATGTCGAAATCTTCAAATGGGTTGAGCGAACTTTCATCAATGTTCCGACTCGCCCTCATACATACCCTGAGCAATTAGCTCGCAAAATATTCTCCACACTCCGCTCCAACCTCGCGAAGCGTATCTCAATACTGTCTGATCTCTCTGTCAGACTCTGTCAGATCTCTCTGTCGGACTCTGTGGGGCATGCTCAACATTAGCCTCCACGTCAATCTCATCTCAAGTCTCATGTGGCGACTCAGTACAACTCATGGGCCTACCTCAACGGCCTTGAGCTCGTGTACTCGCCTCTCAACCATAGCGGCTATCAGTCAATGAGTCTATTCTTGCATTTAAAACCAAATTCTTAGCTGCACTTCCATCTCGATATACACAATTGTATCTAAGCAATGCACAGTACATGGGGATGTAATTTCTTAACCACTAACACCGACTCATATCAGGCCAACTCAAGCTCTGATACCAAAAACCTGTCACGACCCGAATTACCTAAAAATCAGAGTAAATTTTTCGCTTTTTCATTTATTATTTAATTCTTACCTTTCTCTCGTCGTGATCATCCTACAACACAGTTGGGCTATGATTCGGTGTTAGTCACCTCACACTATTTAACATTTCATTCCCATAATCATATATCAGAGTCTACTATCCTTTTGACTTTAAATAAACACATACCCAATGGTATTTACATGACTCTACATCCCCGACATCATATCCGTTTACAGTACTGTGCATTACATATTTAGATACAAAACCATACAAATGTGTATACCTGTCTCTCGATGGGAAGTAGCTAGCAGCGGATATCAAGTATGCAAGTCCTCAGCCGCTCAATAACTATTTCAAGTGCTCTGAAAAGATGGGAAAATAAGGGGGGTGAGCAAACCACACGCTCAGTAAGGCAATTATGAAAGTAAGTAGATAGCTCCACTATCTACATGCTCATAATGCCATGCCCTTAAATCCATTTCTTTTCATCTAAAATTACACGCACAAAGTCATGCATATTCAATGCCATAGTTTATCCAAAACTATTTGTGCATATATAAATCATGTAACTCATGCATTCAAAGCATTTTATGTGACATCATTAAATCATATTAAGCATGAATTTAATCAAGATCATGCAGTCTTTCATGTCATGTAAGACAATTCAAGGTTTTCAAATGAAAGCATGGAAAACACATCATGCCACTGCATTTAAATCAATTCATTTAAAACGCAGTATAAAATAACCCCTCTGGGTCAATCATCTCAAAACTCATAAAACAATTTGTTATATTTCATTATAAAACTTGAGTTATAAAACCACCCTTCTTTCAGGGTCACATATCATAAAATCATCTGAAATCATCAAATCATCAAATCGGGGGCCTGACCCCTCCTTCGGGTCTACCCTGGTCTAACAGACCACAAGTTATATCATGTGAGACAATCAGGTAATTAACAGTAACATCGAGGACTATGGCCATATCCTAGTGATCCCTGGCAACACGGTACCTAGTGTGCGGGGTATCACACCTGAAACGGGAGGTGGGTCGTCCTACCCGCCAGAACAGCATAACACCAGGATTGCGAGGGCAAGGCTTGCTGCCTCGTGGCTAATGCCACTCCACTCCAACAATCCCCACGGTACAGCGTACTCCGCGTGACATACACGGTACAAAGTACTCCGTGAACCCAAGCTCAGTCAGGGGTGCCTGTAATAGGTCTTATCCACCCATATCATCTATGTCTCAGAATGCACGTGTGAGCATATCATCTCACTGTGACACACAGTCTACAGGAGGCTCCAACACGGCTATATGCATGTAATATAAGTCCCTGTGCGAGCGAAGCTCAAGCACGGCTCCATGCATATTCATGATATCTGAAAATCTCGTGCGAGCGAAGCTCTAGCACGGTTTCATAAAAATCAGTGAAATCTGCGTACGAGCAGCGCTCAAGTACGACTTAAACTGATTATAAT
The DNA here is from genome assembly GCA_033439115.1 of Firmiana major. Taxonomy (NCBI): domain Eukaryota; kingdom Viridiplantae; phylum Streptophyta; class Magnoliopsida; order Malvales; family Malvaceae; genus Firmiana; species Firmiana major. Next base: position 37,390,080 of record CM065901.1, read on the forward strand.
TTCATGTAAATTCCACGTACGAGCAACGCTCTAGTACGGATATGTATATAAATTCAGTGAAAACCTCGTACGAGAAAAACTCCAGTACGACATTCAAATGAATTATGAAAACCATGTAAAACTTTGTGCGAGCAATGCTCCAGCACAAATGAATGCTCAAGTAAATCAAATCTCGTGCGAGTTACACTCCAGCACGGCTTTATGCATAATTAAATCAAATCTCGTGCGAGATTCACTCCAGCACGGCTTTATGCAATATCAAATCAAAACAGGATGCGAGCTAAGCTCCAGCATCTCTCATGCATGTCAAATCATTAAAACTAGTGCGAGCAATCGCTCCAGCACTATTTTATGCATACCACGTTAAAACAAATCAAAACATGTCAAAACATGTCAAAACAGAGTGCGAGCTAGGCTCCAGCAGCTCTCATTTCACAATATTAAAAATCAGTGCGAGCACCATGCTCTAGCACATTTCATGCATATGATGTCACAAGTCGGTGCGAGCAATTGCTCAAGCACATTTATGCACATTCACAAACGCAGATATAGTGCGAACTACGTGTCGGCACTATCTGTTTCCATATAAACTTGATAGTTGGCCGTTTTCCAAAGAAATTTCATTTAAATATTAATAACACCTACGTAGTGTTAATTTGGGAAACTTATGCAATTATTGGCCAATCTATCGATTTACTTTGATTAAAACCAATCAAATCTTTAATTCGGAAAATTCCTTAAATCATGCATTTCATGCATGTCATGCTTTCACCATCCTTAGGTGAACTTCCCTCAATAGGGGTAAAATAGTCTTTTCACCTATTTCGATCCTCAAAATTATTTAAACCACTTTTAGGATCTTTATACATCATCAAGGCATACATACATATTCAGTGTACAGAACACTATTAAAATACGCGTAGCTACCTCTAGCTACTCACACAATTCCCTTACCTCATTTTTCTGTACAGTCTGACCTTTCCCACTGATGTCTTGTCACGCAGTCCGATTTGCTCCGAATCCAAATCAAATCTCCGGAACTGCGGATACACATTCATCAGGTCAAATACAATACAATTTAATGTATTTCATAATTTTCTGGGCTTAATTTTAAATCATTGGGCCCGTTTACCCATATTGGGCCCGATTGTACCATAATGGGCCATAATCGGCCTTAAGCCCGTTTACCACACTTTATCGAGGCCTATTGGGCTCATTGGACCCATCAATATTTATTTAGCCTCGTTCTAAATTCTCAGATAGCTTATGAATTATTTACGACAATTTATCCCAATTTCTAGAATTTAATTCATTTATACGAAAATTAAATCCGTAATTCATGCGTTAAATATCAATCACGCATAACGATATAAAATTGTCGTAAATAAGGGTCACATACCCGTTATTCCATGATCGTACACAAATCGAGGCTGTCTCGAGCTCTCAGTGGATGCCAATTGTCGAGCTACACAATTAAATATATTTTCGGGTAAACTTTCAGTCGATTATTTATCAAATTAAATATTCTAAAAATTAAATCGGTCAATTTGATCGCTTACCGACTTACCCGAAGCTCGATTGCATCACAGAAATTTTTCTCCAATTTTTTTCTCTTTTTTCTTTTTCCCTTTTTCTTCCTTTTTTCCCTCTCTTTTTGGCTGAACCGGTCCGGTCCGGTTCAACCCGGTTCGGACCGCCGGTCCGGTCTGGTCCGGTTCGGCCGGTTCTGTCCGGTTCGGCCGGTCCAGGCTCCCTTTGGTCGTGCCGGCGCCGTCCGGCCGGTTCTCTGGGCGATTCCGGTGCCGTTCAGCGCGCCATGGCATGGGCTCCCTAAATCGGGCCTCGGCTGGGGTCGAATCGCAGCCATCGCCGGCGAATCGGGGTTCTCTCCCCCGCGGTCTTCTCCTCCGTTTCCGACGTTTTCCGGCCACCTCGCCGCGCGTCTGGGCTGCTGGAGGTTCGCCCGGTGCTGGGCTGCGCTCGCCGGTCCTCACCGGCCCCTAGATCCCGCCGGTGGTGGCTCGCCGGTGGATTCCTCTTCGGGTTCGGCCTTCGCGTCTTTTGCTTCGTTTCGCCTCTGTTTCTTTTCTCTTCTGTTTCAGACTTTTCATTTTTCTTTCTTTTTTTTTTTTTTTTTATAATTAAATTTTATTATTATTTTATTCAATAAAATAATAATAAAATTCCCAAAAATATCTAAAATAATCTTAGTTTATTCATTTAATCTGTAAATAATTTTCTCAGTCCGGTTTTGCCTTTTCGATATATTTTTCGATTATTTTCGAGATTATTTTTCGATGCGAAAATCCCGGTTTATCCCAAGAAATTCATATCTTGATCAATTTAACTCGAAATTTAATTATTTCTTCATCATTGATCAAGATTTCTCATTCTCATATTTTTAATTAAATTTTCTTGTCCCGATAAATACCGAATTTTGGTCTTTTGACCATTTTGCCCTTGCACATATTCGGGAATGCCATTTAAGTCCTTTTTGCATTTTTAAATGCACTCGAAAATATTGGGTCTTACAGTTGGACAGAGATGGGTCAAGACTTGGCGAGACTCTCGCCTAAGCATCCAATACGACGATTTTCTCTCTTCTCCAAAGATTTGATTTTTTTAATTACTTTGAAGACTTTTTATAGGATTATTATTTTAATTAAATGTAAGGACTTTAAGTCCAACTAGGAGTAGGACTCTTATCTCTATTTTTAGTTATAAATAGGCTCATGAAGATCTAGGTTAGGAGACTTTTGATATTATTAGATTTTCTGATAAAAATATTTTCACTGTTTTTACCCAATATTCATGGGTTGCTAAACTCTCTTTCCAATCTAAGGATAATTAAAGATTTGGTTTATAAGTTGTGAGATCTAATTGTTCTTATTTATTTTCTTTAATCTTTTCTATTCTTATAATTTCTGCACTTCATTATTATTATTGTTTTGTGGTTGCTTCAAAAAGGCCTATTGAATCATTCACAAGGTAATATACATCCAATTGAAATATCTGAATCCGTAATTATTTGGTTGTTTCAATAACAAGTGGTAAGTAACAAGATTAATTACACTTCTGGTTTTTAGTCTTTGTTATGTGATTATAAGATCTGATTTAAATAAACCTACATGTGTGTTTGTTGATTAGAATTGGTAGTCTCTTTAGTATTCAAAGCTATTGGTAAATTAAATCCTAAGATCGTATCTAGGGTTGTTTATTGGTAAGAGCAGCAATTAGAGAACGTTTCCTGATTGTCAAAGCAGTAAGAAGAGATAGGTTGTTAGGTCGTACCAACAACCATAACCAGTTTAGTTGGGATTAAGAAAAATTATCTTGCATCAATGATCAACTTACGAGCCATAGCTCCAGTACTATGTCATGTATAAACCATGAAGAATCGAGTACGAGCAACGCTCCAGTACTCTGTCATGTATCTCATGTAAAACTCGAGTACGAGCTAATCACTCCAGCACTCTGTGTCATGCATTTATCATATAAAACTGAGTACGAGTAAAACTCCAGTACTCTATCATGCATGTCATGGAAATCTCGTGCGTATAAAAATCCAGTACTAATGTATGTAGAAAACATATGAAATCCAGTGTGAGCTGTGCTCTAGCACGGTTCATTCTCACATAATATGATAGATGGCTCTTTAAAAGGGATTGTTTACAAAACATCAAAATCAGCACTATAAAGTGTGCTTAAGTCACATCAACCTTAAAATCATTAGCCCATCTATTTATTTTCATGCTAAACAGCAATTAAACACTCACAATAATTGTTTCCATGCTTTTCGTAACTTTTCACAAAAGTTAACTTTTTGACTAACTAGGGGTAAAATCGTAAATTGCCACTATCGGGTCGCAATAATTATTATTCACTTTCTCTGACCCTCAGAGTTTTTAAGTGAATGTAAAAGCAGACGAAAATACATGCATGTATCTCTAACTACTCGTAAAAGTCCCTTACCTCGGATCACGTCATGTGACCTCACTTCCTCTGTGCTGCTAAATCCCGCAGTCCGATCAGCTCTCAATGTAAACTCTAGAGCTGTAAATAACCATTCCTCAGGTTAATTATACTTTTCCTACTGTATTACATATTAATACAGTCTATTATCCCTTAATGGGCCTTAATAATCCTTAATAGGCCTAACTAGGCCTCAAGGCCATTTTCATTTTACTATTCACTTTCGTTGGGCCTATTGGGCTTGTGGGGCCCACCAACTCTTATTGGGCTTTTCCTAGGCCCATTACACCTTATTGGGCCTAAAATAATTGGGCTTGACCCATTGGGCCTCTCGGCCACATGCCATGGCCGAGAGCTCCTCATGCCTCGGTTTCACCATGGCATGCCATCCATGCCTATTATCTAGCCATTTTCACTTAGGCATTTTCACAAACACTTGGTAGGCAACATGACCAATCATCATATAGTTCATTTAGGCATTTTATCAAACACCTTGGTTGCCAACAAATTACATGTATTAATTAATCAATTTGATTAATTCTAATTACACCATTAACATTAATACATGTACACTAATCCATTTATGTCTTAAAATCATATTGACATAATTTAACATCCCATTACTCACTCTCGGCCTAACCCACTTCATGGTGATTTAATATGTTTCAATGCTTAAAACATATATCAACATACTTGAAATCATTCATACATTAACATATATGAAATTGGAAATTAGAAAATATACCAATTGTTGTGTTCACCCTTTGGCCGAAACTTTGGAGGCTCTCGGTTTGCTCTCTATGGCTCCTTGATAGCCAAATCCAACATATGTCAATCTCCTTTCAATTTGGAACAACTTCCATGAAGAATGCAAGTTCCAAATATGCCTAATTCCTAGTGATTTCTAGTGAGAGAAAGCTTGGAAAATATGTTTCAATGGTTTCTTCTTCTAGCCGGATTTGGTGTGATGAAGACGACAATGGTGTGGCTGGATTTATAAGCCATATACTTAGCCATTAAGCTTTACTTTTCAGCCATTATGCTTGACTTTCCAAACCTTAGCCATGAGTCACCTTATGAGTCACCTTATGAGTCATAGTTAACTTTAACTATGGTTAGATATTTATCTCATGGGCTTTTCCAATTGGGCTTCTCGGTTTGGGCTTTCTTAATGGGCTTTCGGGCTGAAATTTTTACTATACCTCGGGCATTTTATTGTCTCAAAATTTGGCCAATCAATTGGTCCAACAATTCGGTCTAAAGGACCTAAGAATTTCGATATACGTTTAGTATACCTTAATGGGCTTTAAAATTTTTACCTTAGGCCCATCTCGTTTTTAACCATTAAATTTAATCTGGAATCCTTCCGAATAAATTTTCCTTACTTCCGGGGATGATTATCTTGTATTCTGGCCAAGAATATTTTTCCCCAAATTTTCCTCCACACCTAGGTTAATTTTTAACCATGATTAGTCAACTATGGTAAAAGTCCACTTTCTTAACTATAGTTGACTTTTTCCTTAACCATTGATCATGTTGACTTTTTTTCAAAATTTCGAGAGTGTCATATCTTATGTCTTACACTCTTGTCTTTATATTCCAACCACTCCCGGTGGATAATTTCACCCGAAATTCCTTTTCTCGTCAAAAAGGTCCATTTTACCCTTTTTAGCTTTTACTCTCATTTTATATGTTCGGGACTAAATCAAGCTGACTTTCCTTCATGAGATCTCTACGCTCTCTTATTTTAAGTTCTTATTTTCAGTCAGAATGATTTAGAATAACTCGGTTTAGCCTGTGATACCCATCGCTCACATTAGGCATTTTATGTAGCTTTTGCGTGTTAATTCATTTCAATAACACTTTAAGTCTAGTAAATACTCTTCTTATGATTCAACTATAATTACATAGTGTTCATACACATAGGAATCATAAGGTACAAGCTACAAAGATCTGGGTCTGACAATCCTCCCCCACTCAAAAAATTTGGTCCTCCAAATTAGAACCAAGTCAGTCCTCAAGTAGGTGAGGGTACTTCTCTCGCATCAGACTCTCTAGCTCCCAAGTAGCTTCCTCTGAAGTATGATACTGCCAGAGAATCTTCACTAACCCGATGGTCTTCGATCTCAATACCTTCTCCTTCCTATCCAATATCGGAATCGGTCTCTCAACATATGACATGTCCTCTCGGAGCTCCAAAGGCTTGTAACTAATCACATGTGCCGGATCCGGGTGATACTTCCGAAGCATCGATATGTGGAAGACGTTGTGGACACCTGATAAGTCCGGTGGCAATGCCAACCTATACGCCTTATCTCCCACTCGATCAAGTATCTCAAAGGGTCCAATGTAGCGAGGATTTAGTTTCCCTCTCTTTCCAAATCTCGCTATGCCCTTGGAAGGAGAAACTCTAAAAAACACGGATTCACCAACTGCAAACTCTAGTGGCCTACGTCTCCTGTCAGCGTAGCTTTTCTGTCTGCTCTGAGCTGTCCTTAATCTCTCTACAATCAAGCGGACATCCTCAGATGCTTGCATAACCATGTCAGGAGCGAAAATCTTACGGTCACCCACTTCTTCCCATCCAATAGGGGAACGACATCTACGGCCATACAAAGCCTCATACGGTGCCATCCCGATACTCGAATGATAACTGTTGTTGTAGGCGAACTCGGCTAGTGGTAGGTGGTCATCCCAGGAGCCTCGATAATCTAGCACACATGCTCTCAACATGTCCTCCAGAGTCTGTATGGTCCTCTCTGACTGACCATCTGTCTGAGGATGGAAAGCGATGCTCAAACTCAACTGGGTTCCCATGGCTTCCTGAAAATGTCCCCAAAAGTGGGAGGTGAAGGGGGAATCCCTATCAGAGACTATGCTCACTGGTACATTGTGTAACCTCACTACCTCACGTACATACAGTTCTGCTAATGAACTCAGTGTATCGGTAGCTCTCATAGCTAGGAAGTGGGCTGACTTCGTCAGTCTATCAACAATCACCCATATAGCATCGTGATTCCTGCGGGTTCTCGGTAAACCCGTCACGAAATCCATGGTGATATGCTCACATTTCCATGTCGGTATAGGTAGAGGCTGCAACAATCCTGTAGGTTTCTGATGCTCTGCCTTCACCTGCTGACATATGAGACACTTTGCCACGAAGTCTGCTACATCTTTCTTCATACCCGACCACCAGTATACCTTCCGGAGGTTCTGATACATCTTGTTACTCCCCGGATGTAATGTATACCTCGACGAATAAGCTTCCACCAATATCAATCTCCTGAGTCTTGGATCCTCGGGAACACACAATCTGCCTCTTAACCTCAGTAGTCCATCAAAACTCAACTCAAAATCAGTCACGGTGCCCTTCTGCATCTGACTACTCACATCTATACAAAATGGATCAGTTTGCTGAGCTACTCTGATCCTGTCCAACAGATCCGGCTCCAAGTGTAGACTAGCTATCACATAGCCTGTATCCATGTCAGAAGGCACGACTCCCAAACTAAGGCTAGCAAACTGCTCTAGCAAATCATGTTCCCTAACCATCATATATGATACCATCCCCAGGCTCTTCCTACTCAAGGCATCGGCTACAACGTTAGCCTTACCCGGATGATAAAGTATCTCACAATCGTAGTCCTTCAGAAGCTCTAGCCATCTTCTCTGTCTCATGTTTAGCTCTTTCTGCGAGAACAGATACTTGAGGCTCTTGTGGTCGGTAAATATCTGGAACTTCTCACCATACAAGTAGTGGCGCCATACCTTCAACGCAAACACTACCGCTGCTAGCTCCAAATCATGGGTCGGATAGTTCTTCTCATGATCCTTCAGCTGTCTGGATCCATAAGCAACTACCTTCCTATCCTACATCAATACGCAGCCCAGTCCCTGATGCGAAGCATCGGTATACACTGCAAATCCACCTGAGCTGGTAGGGATAGTGAGAATCGGAGCGGTGGTCAATTGACGCTTCAACTCCTCAAAACTCTTCTCACAATCCTCGTTCCATATGAACGGTGCACTCTTTCGAGTAAGACGTGTCAACGGAGCAGCCAACTTCGAAAATCCCTCAACGAATCTCCGATAGTATCTAACTAAACCCAGAAAACTCTTGATCTCGGTGACTGTCCTTGGCTGTTCCCACTGAACCACAGCCTCTATCTTAGATGGATCAACTGATACACCATCTCTCGATACAACATGTCCCAAAAACGAGATCTGTGACAACCAAAAGTCACACTTACTGAGCTTAGCATATAACTCATGCTCCCGTAGCATCTGCAATACGATCTTGAGGTGCTCCTCATGCTCCTCCTTGGATCTCGAATACACCAATATGTCATCGATGAATACGATAACAAACTGATCCAAATATGGCTTAAATACATCGTTCATCAAAGCCATGAAAGCAGCTGGAGCATTCGTCAATCCGAATGGCATGACCAAGAACTCATAGTGGCCATATCGGGTACGAAATGCTGTCTTGGGTACATCTCCACCCCGAACCTTCAGCTGATGGTACCCAGACCTCAGGTCAATCTTGGAAAAGACCTGTGCTCAATGAAGCTGATCTAACAAATCGTCAATGCGTGGAATGGGGTATCTATTCTTGATGGTGGCCTTATTTAACAATCGGTAGTCTATACACAATCGGAGGCTCCCATCCTTCTTCCTCACAAACAAAATCGGTGCTCCCCAAGGTGAAACACTCGGTCGAACAAAACCCCTATCCAACAGCTCCTGTAACTGTCTCTTGAGCTCCTCCAGCTCAACTAAGGCCATGCGATATGGTGGTCTCGAAATAGGCTCCGTACCAGGTACCAGATCTATACAGAACTCCATCTCTCTGTCTGGTGGTAACCCTGGCAATTCATCCGGGAAAACATCTTGGTACTCACTGACCACAGTAATATCTAACAACTCCGGATGTGCCTTATCCATATCTACCACGTACGCAATGAAACCTTGATATGTTGAAGGTTTTCTAAATCAGTAACCATGTAATAATCATAACTACTCCTTTCATTTATTCTTATTAAACTTTACAACATATTTAGTAGGGTGAGGAAACATAACTGTCTTAGCATAACAATCTAAAATAGCATGGTTTGCAGATAGCCAATCCATTCCTAATATTATATCAAAGTCACTCATACTTAGCAATATTAGATTGGCTGTCATCTCCTCATCCCCTACTCTCAACTTGCAGTCATTAAATACATATTCTACCACTTGACTACTATTCATAGGCGTACTAATCAACATCATCATACATAAATGTGTACGCTCTACATGTCTTGCTAATTTACATGCAAATGAAGGCGATACAAAAGAATGCGTGGCACCAGGATCAATTAAAACATATGCTTCAATATCATAAATCAGGATGTTACCTCGAATCACATCCGATGAAGCATCAGCTGTTCCCTGGTCCAAAGCATGTACTCGCCCTTGACCCATCACTTGTTTCCCCTTCTCCTCTGCCGTCGCTCTACCTCTCTGGGCAGACGTACCAGCTGGGGTTCTATCAAACTCCCTGCCCCTCTGTGGTGCAGTCACAAATAGCGCTGGGCACTCTCTAGCCATGTGCCCCTATTTCCCACATCGAAAACATACCATAGCACCCTGTGAACACGGTCTATCTCCATGTGATCTACCGCATCTTCTGCACTGATCTGCAGCAGGTCTCTGTCCTCCCATGATAATACCCTTTGCTGGGGCTACAGTCGGATAAGCAGGAGGTCTAGCATATCTCTCTCGTGCCTCCTCTACCTTGATCTCTTACCGAAGAGTCTCTTCCCTCCTCAATAACTGAAATCTCTAGCCAGCCTCTTCTTCTGTATATCTCAGCTACGGCTAAACTTTCCAAACTCGGAAGCATTCCTCTCGTAATCCTGCTCACATAATTGTGCCCTGCGCATTGCTTCCTCATAGGTCACTATGTCTAATGGGACCAACTTAGACCGTAGCACCGGCCTCAACTCGTCAATAAACCTGTGGACCTTCCTGGTCCACTGTATATGGTATCCGGGTCATATCTTCCTAGGGATAGGAATCGAGTCTCATACTCGTCCACAGATAAACTCCCATGGTGTAGTCCCAAAAACTCTGCCTGTAGTTTTCGCTGTGCGGTGTCGGGAATAAACTGCCTCCTGAAGGCCTCCCGAAATATATCCCAACTGATATCTGTGTGTCGGGATCTCAATATAGGTCGGGTGGACTTCCACCAATGCTCTGCAGCTCCCTTCAGTAGGAACGCCACAAACGCGACCATCTCCGAGGTCGTACACTCGAAGAATCCATAAAGCTTCTCCAGTTCTGCTAACCACTCCTCAGCAGCCACTAGGTCCTTGACCCCACTAAAGGATGGAGGTCTAAACTTCTGAAATTCTCACAACCGATGCAGATCACATCCATATCCTAATCCAATACCACCCGAAACCGATGGGGGTGTAGGAGTATCTACAGTCCTCTATGCATCAGCTGTCTGCATAGGTGTATCAGGGGCAACTGCCTCTCCTGTAGCAGCTCCTGCCTCCTATCTCTGCCTACCTGGCATCGTCTATGCCAGTATCTCGATAATAGTCTCGAGAACACACTCTAATCTCATGAAGCGCATCTCAGCACAATCGGGTGCCTCAGTAGCACCTGGAGTCTCATGCGTAGGTAATGGTCCGACAGCAGCTCGTCCCTCGGGTCTATCTCCCCGGCCTCGAGCCCTACCTCTCATACCTCTACCACTACGCGTATTTGCCATTTAGACAAAGTTCCTGCATTCATAATAATGAATTAGTCCATTTCCTATCTGGTATACACAGATATATCTAAACACAGCACAGTATTATGGGGATGTACACTTTCCTATTTTCTAACACCGACTCACATCAGACCAACCTCTGCTCTGATACCATTCTGTCATGACCCTTTTTCAATCCATGACTTTATCCAAAAATCACTATAAATTTTTCGCATTCTTAACTTACCTTTCCGCTCTTCAATGGTTGGGCTGTGATTCGATGTCAGAGTCTTCGCTTACCACATCATCCAATATCATACATACATGTCAATATATTATTACTGACTGTAACTGCTTTTATTATACATGTAAGATTTTATAAAATCTAATAAAAATACATTCCCCATAATATATAACGTATACATCACTGTGCTGTTTCTATGTTTAGATACACAACTGTACATAATACGTATACCTGGCGATCGATAGGAACTAGCAGTGGACTTTGGGACACTATCCCTCGATAGCTCTCGCTCTACTGACGCTCTGTAGAGAGATGTAAAGAAAGGGGGTGAGCATACAACGCGCTCAGTAAGGAAATCAGGCAAGCAAGTAGATATCAACACTATCTACTCAAAATAATGCTATGCCTTGAAAACATTATTTCTTTTACTCTCTTTAAAAAGCATGTCTTGAAATATAATATATATACTTGTACAGAATAAATCTCATGTACAGAAAAATCATGCTTTTTTTCTCAAATATAGGCATGTAGTGCAAAACAATGCATCGTATATAAATCATGCCTTTATGTAAATCATGCCATGTATATTTAAATCACAATAAATATGGCATCAAATGATTCACAACACAAAATCAGAGTCCGACCCATCCCTCAGGTCTGTCCGCAGTTTAAATCATTAAATCAATGTGATATATCATGTAAGACTCTGTGGTTAAATGCAAATAGTATCCTGGACTATGATCATATCCGAAATGTGATCCCAAGCAACACAGTACTCGGTGTGCGGGGCATCACTTACTGCAACGGGAGGGAGGTCAGTCCATCACAACCGCTAGCTATATCCTCCTTAACTCCACAACAACACACGGTACAACGTACACCTCGCGCCACTCAGACACGGTACAAAGTACACTCGTGGACCCGTCTTCACGGCCATAGTGCCTACCATAGGTCTTAGCTCTCGCACCCGTGGAATATCAACATCACAGTCAGGGTGCCTACTATAGGTCTTAGCCCTCGCGCCTGTGGAAATATCATACCACATTCTCAAATACCCTCATGCTGGCGATCCTCTCAAAATGTGACACTCAGTCACACAAGAATGCGGCATGAATAGGTACCATGTATATAATATCACATACAGTGTGCGCCCTCGAGTGCGACACACAGTCGACACTGCGCTCGAACACTGTTTCACATCACAAACTCAACTCTAGTGCGAGCAACCTCCAACAACTAGGTCAATGCATAGTTCATGTATTAAATCAAGTACGAGCAATAGCTCCAGTACTATGCTATGCACAATATCAAATCAAGTACGAGCCATAACTCCAGTACTATGTCATGTATAAACTATGAAGAATCGAGTACGAGCAACACTCCAGTACTCTGTCATGTATCTCATGTAAAACTCGAGTACGAGCTAATCGCTCCAGCACTCTGTGTCATGCATATATCATATAAAACTGAGTACGAGTAAAACTCCAGTACTCTATCATGCATGTCATGGAAATCTAGTGCGTATAAAAATCCAGCACTAATGTATATGGAAAACATATGAAATCCAGTGCGAGCTGTGCTCTAGCACGGTTCATTCTCACATAATATGATAGATGGCTCTTTAAAAGGGATTGTTTACAAAACATCAAAATCAGCACTATAAAGTGTGCTTAAGTCACATCAACCTTAAAATCATTAGCCCATCTATTTATTTTCATGCTAAACAGCAATTAAACACTCACAATAATTGTTTCCATGCTTTTTTGCAACTTTTCACAAAAGTTGACTTTTTGACTAACTAGGGGCAAAATCATAAATTGCCACTATCGGGTTGCAATAATTATTATTCACTTTCTCTGACCCTCAGAGTTTTTAAGTGAATGTAAAAGCAGACGAAAATACGTGCAGGTATCTCTAACTACTCGTAAAAGTCTCTTACCTCGGATCACGTCACGTGACCTCACTTCCTCGGTGCTGCTAAATCCCGCAGTCCGATCAGCTCTTAATGTAAACTCCGGAGCTGTAAATAACCATTCCTCAGGTTAATTATACTTTTCCTCCTGTATTACACATTAATACAGTCCATTATCCCTTAATGGGCCTTAATAATCCTTAATGGGCCTAACTAGGCCTTAAGTCCATTTTCATTTTACTATTCACTTTCGTTGGGCCTATTGGGCTTGTGGGGTCCACCAACTCTTATTGGGCTTGTCCTAGGCCCATTACACCTTATTGGGCCTAAAATAATTGGGCTTGGCCCATTGGGCCTCTCGGCCACATGCCATGGCCGAGAGCTACTCATGCCTCGGTTTCACCATGGCATGCCATCCATGCCTATTATCTAGCCATTTTCACTTAGGCATTTTCACAAACACTTGGTAGGCAACATGACCAATCATCATATAGTTCATTTAGGCATTTTATCAAACACCTTGGTGGCCAACAAATTACATGTATTAATTAATCAATTTGATTAATTCTAATTACACCATTAACATTAATACATGTACACTAATCCATTTATGTCTTAAAATCATATTGACATAATTTAACTTCCTATTACTCACTCTCGGCCTAACCCACTTCATGGTGATTTAATATGTTTCAATGCTTAAAACATATATCAACATACTTGAAATCATTCATACATTAACATATATGAAATTGGAAATTAGAAAATATACCAATTGTTGTGTTCACCCTTTGGCTGAAACTTTGGAGGCTCTCGATTTGCTCTCTATGGCTCCTTGATAGCAAATTCCAACATATGTCAATCTTCTTTCAATTTGGAACAACTTCCATGAAGAATGCAAGTTCCAAATATGACTAATTCCTAGTGATTTCTAGTGAGAGAAAGTTTGGAAAATATGTTTCAATGGTTTCTTCTTCTAGCCGGATTTGGTGTGATGAAGATGACAATGGTGTGGCTGGATTTATAAGCCATATACTTAGCCATTAAGCTTTACTTTTCAGCCATTATGCTTGACTTTCCAAACCTTAGCCATGAGTCACCTTATGAGTCATAGTTAACTTTAACTATGGTTATATATTTATCTCATGGGCTTTTCCAATTGGGCTTCTCGGTTTGGGCTTTCTTAATGGGCTTTCGGGCTGAAATTTTTACTATACCTTGGGCCTTTTATTCTCTCAAAATTTGGCCAATCAATTGGTCCAACAATTCGGTTTAAAGGACCTAAGAATTTCGATATACGTTTAGTATACCTTAATGGGCTTTAAAATTTTTACCTTAGGCCCATCGTTTTTAACCATTAAATTTAATCCGAAATCCTTCCGAATAAATTTTCTTTACTTCTGGGGATGATTATCTTCTATTCTGGCCAAGAATATTTTTCCCCAAATTTTCCTCCACACTTAGGTTAATTTTTAACCATGATTAGTCAACTATGGTAAAAGTCCACTTTCTTAACTATAGTTGACTTTTTCCTTAACCATTGACCATGTTGACTTTTTCTCAAAATTTTGAGAGTGTCATATCTTATGTCTTACACTCTCGTCTTTATATTCCAACCGCTCCCGGTGGATAATTTCACCCGAAATTCCTTTTCTCGCCAAAAAGGTCCATTTTACCCTTTTTAGCTTTTACTCTCATTTTATATGTTCGGGACTAAATCAAGCTGACTTTCCTTCATGAGTTCTCTATGCTCTCTTATTTTAAGTTCTTATTTTCAGTCAGAATGATTTAGAATAACTCGGTTTAGCCTGTGATACCCATCGCTCACATTAGGCATTTTATGTGGCTTTTGCTTGTTAATTCATTTCAATAACACTTTAAGTCTAGTAAATACTCTTCTTATGATTCAACTATAATTACATAGTGTTCATACACATAAGAATCATAAGGTACAAGCTACAAAGATCTGGGTCTGACACCAACTCATCTCAATCTTCATCATCTTCCTCATTAACTCACAGTACAAGGTACGCCATGTGTCATCTACGCGATACTCGTACTCACGTGTGTAAGACTCGATTTTTATCGTAATTTCTTATGAAGAAATTGAAATGGTATTCTCGAACACGTGTAAGGATAAAATGGTTAAAAGACCGAAAGCCGGTATAAATTCGATAAGAAAATTTAATTAAAAATATGGGATTGAGAAATCTTGATCAACAACGAAGAAATAATTAAATTTCGAGTCAAATTGATCAAGATATGAATTTATTGGAATAAACCGAAATTTTCACATCAAAAAATAATCTTGAAAACATTAGAAAAATATACTGAAAATACGAAATAAGTCTGATAAATTCATTTATTGAGTAAATGAATTAAATATATTATTTTTTAGATATTTTTGGATTTTTATTAATATTTTAATGAATAAAATAATATTAAAATAAATTATAAATAAATAAATAAAATAAAATAAAAAACTGAAAATCGCGTTTTGCGATTTCTGGGAAAAGAAAATGAAGAAGCCAAAACCGAGGGAACGGTTTCCCCTGCACTGACGGCCACCGATGAGAGAGGAGGCCAGGCGAGGGTCTGCGAAGGAGGCCCAACAACTGCGCAACCCACCGGCAGCCGCGATGTACGGTGAGGTCACCGAAAAAAGGAGATTAACGGAGGGATTGCCGCAGGAGAGAAGAAGAAATTGGCGGCCATCAGCGCCAATTTGATCCAACCCGAGGCCCGATGATGTACGCTCAGGTGATGGTGCGTCGAACGACACCAAAATCAAGCCGAGAACCGATTGGACGACGCCAGAACGGTGAAGTGAGGCCTGAACCGGTACGGACCGATTCAGTGCAGTGTTGATATGTTGAACCGGATTGGACCGGTTTAGCCAAAAAAAAAAAAGAAAAGAAAAGAAAAAGAAAAAGGGAAAAAAGAAAAAAAGAGGAAAAATTAGGGAAAAATCTCAGTGATGCAATCGAGCTACGAGTAAGTCGATAAGCGGTTGAAATTGACCGATTTAAATTTTGAAATAATTAATTTGATTAATATTCGACTTAAAATTGACCCGAAAAAATATGTAATTGTGTAGCTCGACAATTGACGTCAAATGAGAGCTCGAGTCAGCCTCGATTTGCGTACTATCTTGGAATCTCGAGTAAGTAACCCTTATTTATGACAATTTACATCGTTATGCGTGTTAAAAATTTATTGCATAAATTACGAATTTAATTTTCGCATAAAATAAATTAAATTCTGGAATTAGAGGTAAATTGTCGTAAATAATAAATTGAGCTATTTGAGAGTTTAGAACGAGGCCAATTAAATACTGATGGACCCAATGAGCCCAATAGGCCTCGATAATGTAAATAGTAAGTGGAAAATGGGCTTAAGGCCGATTAAGACCATTATGGTACAATCGGGCCCAATATGGGTAAACGGGCCCAATGATTTAAATTAAGCCAAAAAAATATGAAATACAATTAAATATATTGTCTTTGACCTGATGAACATTTATCCGCAGTTCTGGAGATTAGATTGGAAGCAAATCGGACTGCGTGACGAGTCATCAGTGGAAAGGTCAGATTGTACAGAAAAATGAGGTAAGGAAATTGTGTGAGTAGCTAGAGGTAGCTACGCGTATTTTAATAGCTTTTGTATACACTGAATATGTATAAAGGTCCTAGAATAGAGATTAAAGATTTTAAGGACTCAAAATAGGTAAAAGGCCATTTTATCCCTACTGAGGGAAAATTCACTTAAGGATGGTGAAAGCATGATATGCATGAAATGCATGATTTAAGGAATTTTCTTGGTTTTTAAGTAAAGCAAATCGATAGATTGGCCAGTAATTTGCATAAATTTCACAAGATAACACTACGTAAGTGTTATTTAGAATTAAATGAAATTCCTTTGGAAAACGGGCCAACTATCAAGTTTATATGAAAACAGATAGTGCTGACACATAGCTCGCACTATATCTGTGTTTGTGAGTGTACATAAAATGTATTAGAGCGGTTGCTCGCACCAACTTGTGTGACATCATATGCATGAAATGTGCTAGAGCGGTTGCTCACACTGATTTTTATTATTGTAAAATGCATGAGAGGTGCTGGAGCTTAGCTCGCACTTTGTTTTGACTGTTTTGACTTGTTTTGACTTGATATGCATAAAAAAGTGTTGGAGCGATTGCTCACACTAGTTTTAATGATTTGACATGCATGAAAGGTGTTGGAGCTTAGCTAGCATCCTGTTTTGATATGATAATTTCTTAAAAGTCATACTAGAGCGTTGCTCATACGAAGTTTTGATTTACTTGAGCATTCATTCGTGCTGAAGCATTGCTCGCACTAGGCTTTGATGGATTTTTATACATAAATCGTGTTGGAGCTTGCTCGCACGTGATTTTATATGGATTTATAACTCATTTTAAAGTCGTACTAGAGTGCTACTCGTAGGCAGATTTTACTGATTTTTATGAAACCGTGCTAGAGCTTCACTTGCACGAGGTTTTTAGATATCATGAATATGCATGGAGCCGTGCTAGAGCTTCGCTCGCACAAGGATTTATATGATATGCATATAGACGTGTTGGAGTCTCCTGTAGACTATGTGTCACAGTGAGATGATAGGCCCACATGTGCATATTAAGACAGAGATGGTATAGGTGGATAAGACCTATTGAAGGCACCCCCTGATTGAGATTGGGTTCACGGAGTACGTTGTACCGTGTATGTCATGTGGAGTACGCTGTACCGTGAGGATTGTTGGAGTGGAGTGGCATTAGCCACGAAGGCAGCAAGCCTTACCCTCGCAATCCTGATGTTATGTTGTTCTGGCGGCAGGATTGACCCACCTCCCGTTTCAGGTGTGAGACCCCGCACACTAGTTACAGTGTAGCCAGAGATCACTAGGTTATGGCCATAGTCCTTGATGTTACTGATATAGTCACCTACATGTCTCACATGATATAACATTTGGTCTCGATAGACCAGGGTATACCCGAGGGAGGAGTCAAACCCCCGATTTTATGATTTTCACTGAGGTATGATTTTCTATTATAATTATAGATTTTTAGAGGATTTTATGATATGTGACCCTAAAAGAAGGGTAATTTTATAACAGAATTTTATAACGAATTGTTTTATGAGTTTGAGATTTATTTATGAGATGATTAACCCATTCGGGTTATTTTATACTGAGTTTTAATGCAGTGATTTAAATGCAGTAGCATGAGGAGTTTTCTATGCTTTAATTGCAAATTCATGAAAAGAATTGTCTTTCATGTTTGGTGTCACATGACATGAATTAATGCATGATCTTGATTTATTTCATGCTAATTATGATTTTATGATTTTACATAAAATGCCATTGATGCATGAGTTGCATGATTTCTATATGCACGAATAGTTTTTATAAACTATAGCAATGATGTATGCATGATTTTGTGCGTGAGATTTAAACGAAAAGAAATGGATTTAAAGGCATGGCATTATGAGCATGTAGATAGTGGAGCTATCTACTTACTTGCATAATTGCCTTACTGAGCGTGTGGTTTGCTCACCCCCCTTATTTTCTCATGTTTTCAAAGTACTCGTAATAGTTAGTGAGCAGCGGCTAAGAACTTGCATCTTGGTATCCGCTGCTTCCCATCGAGAGACAGGTTACACATTTGTATAGTTTTGTATCTAAATATGTAAATGCACAGTACTGTAAATGGATATGATGTCGGGGATGTAAGGTTATGTAAATACCATTATATAAGTATTTTGTTAAATTCAAATGATAGTAAATCCTGATATGTGAATGTGATTATGGAAATGGAATGAGAAATAGGTGAGAGGTGACTAACACCGAATCATAGCTCAACTATTATTAGGATGGTCATGATGCGAGAAAGCTAAGAATTAAAGAATAAAAAAAATGAAAAATTTGTAGTGATTTTTAGGTAATTTGGATCATGACAACGTGCACCCAACACGGTACATAGTATACCAACGGACAACTACACAGTTCAACATACGACCGTAGACCCTATCCATCCACCCAACTCCAATGGACTCATCATCCTGAACCATGTCTCATATACCAGGCGAGAAAATCGACGTGACACACAGACATCGCAAGGCTTCAGCGCGGTATCTCTCAGTGCGAGCAACAGCTTCTAGCACTTATCTTCTCAAACTCAGCAAAACTAGTGCGAGCAATGCTCCAGCACTTTTCTCAAATCCATCGTACGAGATGAACTCCGACACGGTATATCAAAACATTGAAACATGTGTGAGCTAAAACTCCAGCACGTTATCATTATAAAACCACGTGCGAGTAACCCTCCAGCATGGTTTATCAAAACATGCAGACGTATGCGAGTGAAACTCCAGCATAGTCAAAATTATTAAACGGGTGTGAGTTAGAGCTCCAACACCGATTCACATCTCAAATCTGATAGGTGGCTATTTCCTCTTTTAAAAACTTAAAACATGTTTATTTACGTAGCATGTCATCCCATGCTAAACATGTAAAAGTAGCCAACCTATCCATCATCATTTCTCAATCTCAAAATCAATCAATGGTTGAGAAAACATAAAAAGCATCATATAGATGTAAAAGCATTAAAACCATGCATGTCAGGCTGTTTTCCTTCCCATATCCCATTTTCACAATACATATATATGTCATAGTGCATTTCATGATTTCATAGCTAAACGTACTAATTCTAGCGTCATATCTACTTAAATCGCAGTAAAGTACGTACGAATATCTCTATCACTAACATACAATCCCTTACCTCGAATCACGCTTGTATTTCCTTCATCTCATTTGCTCCGTTCGCGATCCGGGTTAATCGTATTCCACGTATTTCAATCTACACGTATAAATCGTTAAGTTATTTTCTTTTCCTACTTCTAAACATACACATTGTCACCCAATTAGCTATTTATGCTTCCCAAGCTTCTTATCATATTTCATTTTTTTCCCACTAATCTCATTATACCTTCTCTCAAGTTCTCCATCACTTTTCCATAGATTCTCTTTTCATAAACCCCTCTTAGTATTACTCACTCATCACTACAGTCATCATACCTATCAATATTTCACATATTATCCAACCCACAATTGTCTAGAAATCCATATTTAAAGCTTGAAGGTTGAAGAGCTTACCTAGCTTAGTCTTTTTCCTTAGCCCAAACTTATGGTAGCCAAAACTCCTTCTGTTGGTCACACTAATGTGTGATTTTTGGATATGTTATTCTCCTTGCTTCAAGGAACAACTTTCCCTTCTTGAGCCTCTTTAGATTCTAGCTGGAATGTAGTGATTTTTAGAGTGAGAAAGCTTGGTTCTTTGAGAGAAAATGGCATGTGCGAGTTTGGTAGGAGGGAAATCTGATTTTCAGTCCAAATCTCGTGCCCTTTTCATAGATGCAAACACATGAGATCGATCCGGTCCTTGAGGAGATTGATCTTTGCATGGTTTAGTAGTCCTTTTTACCAAACGTAACTACTACCAGATCGATCTTCTTCCATGATAAGATCGATCTATTTGCAAGTAAATCTCTTCTTGGAGATCGATCTGCCTCTTGTAGGAGATCGATTTGCTTCTTACAGAACCTTAATGAGATCGATCTGTCGCTTAGGGGAGATCAATCTATTCTTGGCCGAGATCGATCTGTACCTTATGACAGATCGATTCCTTCCAGGCCGAGACTTAAGGAGATCGATCTGCCTTCCCATGAGATCGATCTGTCCAGTTCCATTTAACAAATTTTGGGCATTTCATTAGGGGAGATTGATCCCTCCTTCATATGAGATCGATCTCTCATCCCCTGCACCCTCTTTTTTTTACAGTTTTTCTATAGATTTCCAACTGCATACTCACCCTCATTTGGTTCATACCTCAATTTACAATCGGTGCACAATTAACATACAATAGCATCCATTCCATATAATTCATAGGTAATAAAACTTGTGCACACTACTTGAAATCATGGATGTTTCATTAAATTTCCAAAATCCTCACATCCTTCTATCATTTATACTCATGTACAATACATATACATACATCATAGCTTTTCAAGCTATTTTTGTAACAACGTACATATACATCATATCTTCATCAATACGTGTGAAATTACGGGCATTACATTTCTCCCCTCCTTAGAAAATTTAGTCCTCCAAATTGAACCAAGTCTATTCCTCAAAAAGTTGGGGGATTTCTCTTTCATCAGGTCCTCCAACTTCCAAGTGGCTTCCTCCGAGGCATGATGTTGCCACAGGACCTTAACCAATGAAATTAACTTGTTTCGTAACACCTTTTCTTTTCTATTCAATATCCGGATCGGTTTCTCCACATACGACATATCCTCCTTGAGCTCCAATGGCTCATAGCTAATTACATGTGTTGGATCCAGATAATACTTCCTAAGCATAGAAACATGGAAGAGATTGTGAACTTTTGCTAGCTCAGGTGGTAAGGCTAGTCTATATGCTCTATCTCCCACTCTATCCAAAATCTCGAAGGGACCAATGTAACGAGGACTTAATTTTTCTTTCTTCCCGAACCTCGTTATTCCCTTAGAAGGAGATACTCTAAAAAATATGGACCCACCCACATCAAACTCAAGTGGTCTCCATCTCCAATCAGCATAGCTCTTTTGTTGACTTTGAGCTGTTTGCAGCCTCTCACATATTATCTGAACATCCTCAAAGGCTTGTCTAACCAAATCGGAAGCAAGCAATTGTCTGTCACCAACTTCTTCCCAACCAATAGGTGATCAGCATCTACAACCATATAGTGCCTCATAAGGGGCCATACCGATACTTGAGTGATAACTGTTATTATAAGAGAACTCAATCAATGGCAAGTGATCGTCCCATGAGCCTCTAAAATCTAGTACACACGCTCTCAATATATCCTTCAGAGTCTATATAGTCCTCTTTGACTGACCATTTGTCTGAGGATAATAAGCGGTGCTAAAGCTCATTTGGGTCCCCATCGCTTCCTGAAAATGTCCCAAAAAGTGGGAAGTAAAGCGGGCATCCCTATCAGAAACAACACTCACTAGGACTCCATGCAATCTCACTATCTCCCATACATACAAGTCCGCCAGTGCACTCAAAGTATCTGTAGATCTCATGGCTAAAAGTGTGTCGATTTCATTAACCGATCTACTATAACCCATATAGCATCATGGTTCTTATGGGTTCTCGGTAACTCCATCATAAAATCCATGGTGACGTGCTCTCACTTCCATGTCGGTATCGGTAGATGTTGCAATAATCCTACAGGTTTTTGATGTTCTACCTTAACTTGCTGACGATGAGACATCTAGCAACATACTCAGCTATGTCTCTCTGCATTCCAGAATACCAATATACCTTCTGAAGATTATGATACATTTTACTACTCCCCAGGTGTATTGTATATCTCAATGAGTAAGCCTCTGATAAGATCAACTTCCTCAGCTCTGAATCCTTAGGAATACATATTCTATTCTCAAACCTTAGTATTCCATCTAAACTCAATACAAATTTCGTACCCTTACCTTTCTGGATTTGGTTAATCACATCAATACATCATTGATCAATTTGCTGAGCTTGTCGGATTTTCTTAATTAACTTCGGTTCTAATCTCAAGCTAGCAATAATCCCATAACTGCCAATCTCAGGTAGGGTCATATCCAAACTAAGATTCATGAATTGTTCCAATGACTCGTGCTCCCTAACCATTATATGTGATACCAACCCGAGATTCTTTCTACTCAATGCATCGACAACCACATTTGCCTTCTCCGGGTGGTACAAAATCTCACAATCATAGTCTTTGAGGAGTTCCAACCACCTTCTTTGTCTTATATTTAACTCCTTCTGTGAGAACAGATACTTAAAACTCTTGTGATCCGTAAAGATCTGAAATCTCTCACCATACAAGTAGTGGCACCATATCTTCAATGCAAATACTATGGCTGCCAACTCCAAATCATGAGTGGGGTAGTTCTTCTCAAGATCTTTCAGCTGTTTGGATCCATAAGCAACTACCCTACCGTTCTGTATCAAAACACAGCCTAGTCCTTGATGTGAAGCATCTGTATAAACAGAATAGTTTCCCGAGTTGTTAGGGATGATAAGAACTGACGCGGTGGTTAATCTGCTCTTAAGTTCTTGGAAACTCCTCTCACACGCTTCATCCCACATAAACTCCATATTCTTCCTGGTAAGACGTGTCAACAGAGCAGCCAAACTAGAAAAACCCTCTACATATCTCCTATAGTAACCTGCCAATCCTAAAAAGCTTCTGATCTCTGTGACTGTCTTGGGCTGTTCCCACTGAACAATAGCCGCAATCTTAGATGGATTCACTGACACCCCATCCTTTAATATAACATGGCCCAGAAAAGAAATATACTCTAGCCAAAAGTCACATTTACTAAGTTTGGCATACAACCTTCTCTCTCGGAGGGTTTGTAATACAATCCTCAAGTGCTGCCAATGATCTTCCTTGGACCTTGAATACACCAATATATCATCAATGAAAACGATCACAAACTAGTCCAGGTATGGCTTGAATATCTCATTCATTATAGCCATAAAAGTTGCTGGCGTATTCGTAAATCCGAAAGGCATCACCAGGAATTCGTAATGACCATAGCAGGTGCGAAAAGCTATCTTGGGCACATCCTCCTTCCGAATCTTTAATTGATGGTACCCAAACCTCAAATATATCTTGGAGAAGATTTATTCTCCCTAAAACTGATCCAATAGATCATCGATGAGCGGCAAGGGGTACTTATTCTTGTTGGTAGCCTTATTCAACATCCGATAATCAATACACAACCTAGGCTCCCATCTCTCTTCTTCACAAACAATACCGGAGCTCCTCATGGTGAGACACTCGGTCTTATAAACCCCTTATCTAGCATATCTTGCAACTGCTTCCTTAATTCCTCTAGCTCAATTGGAGCCATCCTATATGGTGGTTTAGATATTGGCTTTGTTCCAGGTGTCAAGTCTATGCCAAATTTCATTTCTCTATTCGGTGGTAATCCCGGTAGGTCGTTTGGAAAGACATCAGAAAATTCTCTAACCACAGGAATGTCATCCATATCCGGATGTGTTTTGTTCAAATCCACCACATAAGCAATAAAACCTTCAAAACAACATTCATGTCATGTATATACCAATACACTTTACTTGTCACAAAATTCAAGATTTCATTACTTCTCTTAAAATCTTACATCACATTCTTTGGGTAGAGAAAATGTAATGGACTTAGAATGACAGTCTAAGACAGCATGATTGGTAGCTAACCAATCCATTCCCAAGATTACATCAATGTCATACATATTCAACAAAATCAGATTGACCGTCATACACTTATCTTCTACCTTCACCTTACAATCTTTATACACTTGTTCAGTTAACTGACTAACTCTCATTGGAGTACTTATTAATAAAGTCCCATTTAAGTGTGTGGGTTCTACAAAATTAGTTAACCTTGATGCATATGCAGGTGATATGAAAGAATACGTAGCACCAAAATTAAACAAAGCTATAGCTTCCAAGTCGAAAATCAAGATTATACCTTTTATCACCTTAGAAGAGGTATTTGCTGATGCCTGGTCTACTGCATACACCTTGTCTTGTCCCATAACTTGCTTCCCTTTTTCTTCAGCTGTGGCTCTCTTCCTTGCAGGAGGTGTAATTGTAGGAGCTTTCTCTAGCTCCTTACCCCTTGGTGGAACTACCTCAACTGCTTCTGGGAAATCTCTTGCATAGTGCCCAAACCTACCACATCTGAAGCATCGTGTACCCTGAAAATGATAGGGCCTACCACCATGATATCAACCGCATACTTTGCACTGATCAGTAGTCGATCGGGGTCCACTAATCACTATACCTCTAGTTGGTGCCTGAGTCAGATGCATAAAAGGTTTATCAACCTTCTTCTGTGACTCATCTGTCTCTCTCCAGCACTTACTCATAGATTTTCGACCAAATTTGGCACTTTTCCATCTCCCAATTTCCTTGGACCCTTGTCTTTACCCCAACTGGACTCTGAAATTTGTAGGTTATAGTCCTGCTCACATAACTGGGCCCATCGTATAGCCTTACTGTATGTAGCGACATCAAACTGGACCAACTTAGCTCTAATAGAATGCCTCAGTCCATCAACAAATCTACAGACCCTGATGGCTTCACTCCTGATAGAGTTTGGATCATACCGACCCAATAAGGTGAATCGTGACTCGTACTCATCAACAGTTCGATTCCCTTGAGTCAAATTTAGAAATTCCATCTGTAACCTATGTCGAGTAGTATCCGGGATATATTGCTCTCTGAAAGCACCCAAAAACATATCCCATGTGATTACCATACCCTAAGCTCTCAACATAGGCCTGGTGGACTTCCACCAGTGCTCTACTTCACCTCTCAATACAAAGGTCACAAGCGCTACTCTCTCTGTAGCCGAACATCTACGAAATTCAAACAATTTCTTTTCATAAACCCCTCTTAGTATTACACATTCATCACTACAATCATCATTCCAATCAATATTTCATATATTATCCAACCTACAAATGTCTAGAAATCCATATTTAAAGCTTGAAGGTTGAAGAGCTTACCTAGCTTAGTCTTTTTCCTTAGCCCAAACTTGTGGTAGCCAAAACTCCTTCTCTTGGTCACACCTGTCAGACCAGTATTTTTATGTAGCTTCTTCCTTATGATTTATATATGTACAAACATGTATTAAGTTATTTAAGTCATAAGAAGAGTATTTACTAGATTTAAGTGCTAGTGAACTGCTTTAACACTTAAAAGCTACATAAAAGCCTAATGTGAGCTATAAAAGCCACAGGTTAAACTGAGTGGATCTGAATCATTATGACTAAAGAGAAGAACTTAAAATGAGAAAATATAGATTTATCCAAGCTTTCTCTCACTAGATATCACTAGGATTTAGGCATATTTGGAACTTGCATTCTTCATGAAAGTTGTTCCAAATTGAGAGAAGAGTGACATATGTTGGAATTGGCTATCAAGAAGCCATAGTGTGCAAACCGTGAGGCTTCAAAGTTTTGGCCAAGTGTGAACACAAATTCTAGGTATAATTTCAAGCTTTTAAATTCATATATGTTAATGTATGAATGATTTTAAGTATACTAGTATATGTTTTGAGCATTGAAACATATGAAATCACTATGAACATGGATAGGCCGAGAGTGAGTAGTGATACATTGATGAATGCCCATATGATTTTAAGGCATAAATGAGTTAATGTACATATATTCATGATTATGGTATAGTTAGAATTAATCAATTTGATTAATTTATTCATGAATTTAGTTGGCAACAAGGTGTTTGATAAAATGTCTAAATGAACTAAGTGAAGTTTAAGAACATTGCCAACCAAGTGTTTGTGAAAATGCCTAAGTGAATTGGCTAAATAAATGGACATGGACGGCATGCCATGGTGTGACCGACGGCATGGGATGCTCTCGGCCATGGCATGTGGCCGAGAGGTCCAATGGGCCAAGCCCAATTGGTTTCGGTCCAATGTGATGTAATGGGTCCCGGATAAGTCCAATAAGAGTTGGTGGGCCCCACAAGCCCAATAAGCCCAATGAAAATGAATAGTAAAATGAAAATGGGCTTGAAGCATAGTTAGGCCCATTAAGGTTTATTAAAGCCTGTGTGAAATAGACTGTATTTAATGTGAAATACAGTAGGAAAAGTATAATTAACCTGATAAATGGTTATATGTAGCTCCAAAGATTATTGGAGGAACGAATTGGACTGCTGGATCGAGCAGCATTGAGAAAGTAAAATTTTTCGAGTGATTGCAAGTAAGGGACTTTTGTGAGTAGTTAGAGATACCTGCACATAAATTCGTCTACTTTTACGTTCACTTAAAAACTCTAAGGGTCAGAGAAAGTGAATAATAATTATTGTGACGCGATAGTGGCAATTTACGACCAATTATTCTAAAAAGAATGGAAACCACCAATTTTGAGTGTTTTACTACTGTTTAGCAGAAGAGTAAATAGATAGGCTAA
The DNA here is from genome assembly GCA_033439115.1 of Firmiana major. Classification (NCBI taxonomy): domain Eukaryota; kingdom Viridiplantae; phylum Streptophyta; class Magnoliopsida; order Malvales; family Malvaceae; genus Firmiana; species Firmiana major. The sequence continues at coordinate 37,417,007 of CM065901.1, forward strand.
TGTTTTAAGGTTGATGTGAATTAAGCACACTATATAGTGCTGATTTTGATGTTTTGAAAATCATCCCTTTTTAAAGAGCCATTTATCAAATTATGTGAGAATAAATCGTGCTAGAGCACAGCTTGCACTTGATTTAATATATTTTCCACATATATTAGTGCTGATGTATGATTCGCACTAGATTTCCATGACATGCATGATAGAGTGCTAGAGTTATTACTCGTACTCAGTTTTATATGATTTATGCATGAGAGAGTGTTGGAACGATTAGCTCGTACTCGAATTTTTCATGAGATGCATGACAGAGTGCTAGAGCGTTGCTCGTACTCGATTCTTCATGATTTATACATGAAATAGTACTTGAGCTATTGCTTGTACTTGATTTGATGAGTTTTGTGCATAGCATGGTACTGGAGCTATTGCTCGTACTTGAAATACATGAACTATGTATGACCTAGTACTAGAGGTTTACTCGTGCTAGAGTTGAGTTTGTGATGTGAAACAATGTTTGAGTGGAGTGTCGACTGTGAGTCACGCTCAAAGGCGCACACTGTATTTTATGTGATATATAAGACATGTTGAAAAATCGTGTTTGATTTCCTCGTGTAGACTGAGTGTCACACTATGAGATGTTCGTATGTGGATTTAGAGACGTGGTATTTATATTCCATGGTTTGAGGGCTAAGACCTAAGGCAGGCACCCCGACTGTGATGTAGGATCCACGGAGTATGTTGTACTGTGGGAGTGGCATGGGGTACATTGTACTGTGTGCTGTTGTGGAGTTGAGGAGGTTATAGCTGGCGGTTGTGATGGATTGACCCCCCTCCCATTGCAGTAGTGATGCCCCGCACACTAGGATTCTGTGTTGCCTGGGATCACCATTATAGGATGTGGTCATAGTCCATGATATTATTGCATTTCACCACAGAGTCTCACATGATATATCACCTGACTGATTTATTTATGATACGGATAGACCTAAGGGATGGGTCGAAATCCGATTATTGTGTTGTAAATGATTTAAATGCCATATTTACCGTGATTTGGACATAAATGGCATGATTTATCTAAAGACATTGCGATATTATAAAGATGCATTATTTTGCACTACATGCCTATATTTGAGAACGAAAGCATGATTTCTATACATGGGATTTAATCTGTACAAGTATATATATATATATTAAAGACATGCTTTGAAAGTGAGTTAAGGAAATGATATTTTTAGGCATAACATTATTTTAAGTAGATAGTGTAGATGTCTATTTGCTTGCCTGATTTCCTTACTGAGCTGTGAGCTCACCCCCTTTTCTTTTACATCTCTCTACAGAGTATCAGTAGTAGAGTGAGAGCGTTTGAGGGATAGTATTTCTGTTATCCGCTGCCATTTCCTATTGATTGATAGGTATACATATTTTGTACGGTTCTGTATCTAAACATATAAACAGCATAGTGATGTATACGATATATATTATGGGGAATGTATATGTATCAGATTTTATATGAGCTCACATGTATTATAAAAGAAATTATAATAAAAAATAGTACACTGACATGTATGTATGATAATGGATGATATGGTAAGCGAGGATGCTGACATCGAATCACAACTCAACCATTGATAAGGAGAAAGGTAAGTTAAAATGCGAAAAATTTGTAGCGATTTTGGTTAAGTCATGGGAGGTCATGACACACCAATGTGTGATTTTTGGGTAGGTTGTTCTCCTTGCTTCAAGGAACAACTTTCCCTTCTTGAGCCTCTTCAGATTCTAGCTGGAATGTAGAGATTTTTAGAGTGAGAAATCTTGGTTCTTTGAGAGAAAATGGCAGGTGCGGGTTTGGTGGGAGGGAAATCTGATTTTCAGTCCAAATCCCGTGTCCTTTTTATAGATGCAAACACATGAGATGGATCTGGTCCTTGAGGAGATCAATCTTTGCATGGTTTGGTAGTCCCTTTTACCAAACGCAACTACTACCAGATCGATCTTCTTCCATGATGAGATCGATCTGTTTGCAAGCAAATCTCTTCTTGGAGATCGATCTGCCTATTGTAGGAGATCGATCTGCTCCTTACAGAACCTTAATGAGATCGATATGTCACTTAGGGGAGATCGATCTCTTATTGGTCGAGAGTTAAGGAGATCGATCTGTGCCTTGTGAAAGATCGATTCCTTCCAGGCAGAGACTTAAGGAGATCGATTTGCCTTCCCATGAGATCTATCTACCCAATTCCATTCGACAAATTCTGGGCATTTCATGAGGGAAGATCGATCACTCCTTCATATGAGATCGATCTCTCATCCCTTGCACCCTTTTTTCTACAGTTTTTCTACATATTTCCATCTACATACTCACCCTCATTTGGTTCATACCTCAATTTACAATCGGTACACAATTAACATACAATGGCATCCATTCCATATAATTCATAGGTAATAAAACTTGTGTACACTATTTGAAATCATGTAAGTTTCATTAAATTTCTAAAATCCTCACATCCTTCTATCATTTATACTCATGTACAATACATATACATACATCATAGCTTCTCAAGCTATTTTTGTAACAATGTACCTATACATCATATCTTCATCAATACGTGTGAAATAACAGGCATTACACAGCTGATGGTAGGATTTTAGAAAATTTAAAAACTTTAGAACAAAAATAAAATGAAACACTATAGTAATTCGGCTACATTCCTTAAGGTTTTAATCAATCTTAATTTCTTTTTTCGTTTGGAAAAACCTAATTTTGATAATGATTTTGGGAGGGAGACGAGATGAAGGTACGTCTTTGGAAACATAATTTCCATGATTCTCGAAAGTTCACTTTTAAAAAACATAAAAGCTCCCCACAAATGGATTTTCAAGAAATATAGAAGCTTTCTAAAAGTGGATATTTTAGAAGCATTGGATTTCCAAAAAGCACAAAATTTTTTTGAATTAAATTTTGGATAAAGGCAATAAAGTAATTTAATTAAGATTTTTTTCATAAATTTAAAAAAGGATTCTGAAAAGAAAAATCTTGGTTGTGAATTGTAAACCCCATAAAACTTTCTTATGCTCGGTTAAATTAAGCTGACAAATGAAATTTGAAATACACGTACAAAGATTTATTTTACCTCAAGAGATTTGGAATGAGTAGTTTAGTAAAATACAATTTAACTTTGGAATAAAATAATTAGGAAAAAATAGAAATAAACTTATTTGTGTCAAGAATATTCCCCATGATATATATATATATATATATATATATATATATATATAAATATATATATCTGTAACACGATGGAAGGGAGGATTACAATCGGTGAAAGAGAAGAAATTTGAAAAATAAACATCTACAATGGAACTGCCAGCTACGGTAGAAATCGTGAGAAAATAGGCTGGCATGGCAGTGTGTCAATAGGTAGGTATAAGTATATAATAAGGAATGAGGTAGACTATGAAATGAATCAAATGATGGAAGGCAGCAAACCGTGGAACAAAACAAGTGATCGAAGGGTTGGGTGATGACTGTCATGACTAGGCAGGGGGATGACAGGAAGTTCACTGCAAGTCTAAAATCATTATAATAAATCAATATATATGAAGTGGGAGTAGTTTAGGTCTCGGTAAGAGGGAATGTCATAAGAAACGGGACTGAAAAGCTACAATTGAAGACTGAAGAAGTAGGTTGCATGCTGCAATGAAATGATAGGAGACAGGAAGTGTAAGAGAAAAAGTGAAGATGGTTGGACACGAATTTAGAAAAAAACATAGCAGATCAAGGAAGGCGTGGAAGTATGGCTGAAGTGATGTAACCAATGAAGGAAAGAGAGTGAAACTGTCACGACCCGAATTTCCTAAAAATCAGAGTAAATTTTTCGCTTTTTCATTTATTATTTAATTCTTACCTTTCTCTCGTCGTGACCATCCTACAACACAGTTGGGCTATGATTCGGTGTTAGTCACCTCACACCATTTAACATTTCATTCCCAAAATCATATATCAGAGTCTACTATCCTTTTGACTTTAAATAAACACATACCCAATGGTATTTGCATGACTCTACATCCCCGACATCATATCCATTTACAGTACTGTGCATTACATATTTAGATACAAAACCATACAAATGTGTATACCTGTCTCTCGATGGGAAGCAGCAAGCAGCGGATATTAAGCATGCAAGTCCTCAGCCGCTCAATAATTATTACAAGTACTCTGAAAAGATGGGAAATTAAGGGGGGTGAGCAAACCACACGCTCAGTAAGGCAATTATGCAAGTAAGTAGATAGCTCCACTATCTACATGCTCATAATGCCATGCCCTTAAATCCATTTCTTTTCATTTAAAATTACACGCACAAAGTCATGCATATTCAATGCCATAGTTTATCCAAAACTATTTGTGCATATATAAATCATGTAACTCATGCATTCAAAGCATTTTATGTGACATCATTAAATCATATTAAGCATGAATTTAATCAAGATCATGCAGTCTTTCCTGTCATGTAAGACAATTCAAGGTTTTCAAATGAAAGCATGGAAAACACATCATGCCACTGCATTTAAATCAATTCATTTAAAACGCAGTATAAAATAACCCCTCTGGGTCAATCATCTCAAAACTCATAAAACAATTTGTTATATTTCATTATAAAACTTGAGTTATAAAACCACCCTTCTTTCAGGGTCACATATCATAAAATCATCTGAAATCATCAAATCATCAAATCGGGGGCCTGACCCCTCCTTCGGGTCTACCCTGGTCTAACAGACCACAAGTTATATCATGTGAGACAATCAGGTAATTAACAGTAACATCGAGGACTATGGCCATATCCTAGTGATCCCTGGCAACACGGTACCTAGTGTGCGGGGTATCACACCTGAAACGGGAGGTGGGTCGTCCTACCCGCCAGAACAGCATAACACCAGGATTGCGAGGGCAAGGCTTGCTGCCTCGTGGCTAATGCCACTCCACTCCAACAATCCCCACGGTACAGCGTACTCCGCGTGACATACACGGTACAAAGTACTCCATGAACCCAAGCTCAGTCAGGGGTGCCTGTAATAGGTCTTATCCACCCATATCATCTCTGTCTCAGAATGCACGTGTGAGCATATCATCTCACTGTGACACACAGTCTACAGGAGGCTCCAACACGGCTATATGCATGTAATATAAATCCCTGTGCGAGCGAAGCTCAAGCACGGCTCCATGCATATTCATGATATCTGAAAATCTCGTGCGAGGGAAGCTCTAGCACGGTTTCATAAAAATCAGTGAAATCTGCGTACGAGCAGCGCTCCAGTACGACTTAAACTGATTATAATTTCATGTAAATTCCACGTACGAGCAACGCTCTAGTACGGATATGTATATAAATTCAGTGAAAACCTCGTACGAGAAAAACTCCAGTACGACATTCAAATGAATTATGAAAACCATATAAAACTTTGTGCGAGCAACGCTCCAGCACAAATGAATGCTCAAGTAAATCAAATCTCGTGCGAGTTATACTCCAGCACGGCTTTATGCATAACTAAATCAAATCTCGTGCGAGTTTCACTCCAGCACGGCTTTATGCAATATTAAATCAAAACAGGATGCGAGCTAAGCTCCAGCATCTCTCATGCATGTCAAATCATTAAAAGTAGTGCGAGTAATCGCTCCAGCACTATTTTATGCATACCACGTCAAAACAAATCAAAACATGTCAAAACATGTCAAAACAGAGTGCGAGCTAGGCTCCAGCAGCTCTCATTTCACAATATTAAAAATCAGTGCGAGCACCATGCTCTAGCACATTTCATGCATATGATGTCACAAGTCGGTGCGAGCAATTGCTCAAGCACATTTATGCACATTCACAAACGCAGATATAGTGCGAACTACGTGTCGGCACTATCTGTTTCCATATAAACTTGATAGTTGGCCGTTTTCCAAAGAAATTTCCATTTAATTATTAATAACACCTACGTAGTGTTATTTTGTGAAATTAAACAATTTCTGGCCAATCTATTGCTTTGCTTTGATTAAAACCAATAAAATTTCTTAATCATCAAAAATCCTTAAATCATGCATTTCATGCATGTCATGCTTTCACCATCCTTAGGTGAACTTCCCTCAATAGGGGTAAAATAGACATTTCACCTATTTCGATCCTTAAAATCATTCAAACCATTTTTAGGATCATTATACAATATCCATGTATACATACATACTCAGTGTACAGAAAAACTATTAAAATATGCGTAGCTACCTCTAGCTACTCACACAATTCCCTTACCTCATTTTTCTGTACAGTCTGACCTTTCCCACTGATGTCTTGTCACGCAGTCCGATTTGCTCCGAATCCAAATCAAATCTCCGGAACTGCGGATACACATTCATCAGGTCAAATACAATACAATTTAATGTATTTCATAATTTTCTGGGCTTAATTTTAAATCATTGGGCCCGTTTCTCATATTGGGCCCGATTGCACCTTAATGGGCCTTAATCGACCTTAAGCCCTTTTACCACACTTTATCGAGGCCAATGGGGCTCATTGGGCCCATCAGTAATTTATTTAGCCTCGTTCTAAATTCTCAGACAGCTTATGAATTATTTACGACAATTTATCCAATTTTCAGAATTTAATTCATTTATGCGAAAATTAAATCCATAATTTATGCGTTAAATATCAATCACGCATAACGATGCAAAATTGTCGTAAATAAGGGTTACATACCCGTTATTCCATGATCGTACACAAATCGAGGCTGTCTCGAGCTCTCAGTGGATGCCAATTGTCGAGCTACACAATTAAATATATTTTCGGGTAAACTTTCAGTCGATTATTTATCAAATTAAATATTCTAAAAATTAAATCGGTCAATTTGACCGCTTACCGACTTACCCGAAGCTCGATTGCATCACAGGAATTTTTCCCAATTTTTTCTCTTTTTCTTTTTCCCTTTTTCTTCCTTTTTTTCCCTCTCTTTTTGGCTGAACCGGTCCGGTCCGGTTCAACCCGGTTCGGACCGCCGGTTCGGTCTGGTCCGGTTCGGCCGGTTCTGTCCGGTTCGGCCGGTCCAATCTCCCTTTGGTCGTGCCGGCGCCGTCCGGCCGGTTCTCTGGCCGATTCCGGTGCCATTCAACGCGCCATGGACTGGGCTTCTCAAATCGGGCCTCCGCTGGAGTCGAATCGGCCCCATCGCCGACGAATCGGGCTTCTCTCCCCCGCGGCTTCTCCTCCGTTTCCGACGATTTTCGCCGTTCTCGGCGCGCGTCTGGGTTGCTGGAGGTTCGCCCGAGTTCGGGCTTCCTTTTCCGGTGGGTATCGAACCTCCTCGGTCGCCGGTGGTGGCTCTGCCGGCGATCTCTCTTCCTCGGGTCTTCCTTCGCGTTTTGCTTCTGTTTCGTTTTCTGACTTTCGTTTCGTTTTCCAGATTCGTTTCTTTTTTTTTTTTTTTTTTTTACAATTTCATTTATTTATTTATAATTTATTTTTAATAATATTTTATTCATTAAAATATTATTAAAATTACAAAATATCCCAAAATATTATAAAAAAATTTCTATTTAATTCATAAATTAATTTCTCAGTCCGGTTTTACCTTTCCGGTATATTTTTCGATTATTTTCGGGATTATTTTTCGATGCGAAAATCCCGGTTTATTCCAATAAATTCATATCTTGATCAATTTAACCCGAAATTTAATTATTTCTTCGTTATTGATCAAGATTTCTAAATCTCATATTTTTAATTAAATTTCTTGTCCCGATTAATACCGAATTTTGGTCTTTTGACCATTTTGCCCTTGCACGTATTCGGGAATACCATTTAAGTCCTTTTGCATTTTTAAATGCACTCGAAAATATCGGGTCTTACAATCTCCCCCACTTAAGAAATTTGGTCCTCCAAATTAGAACCAAGTAATATGAGTCCATAACAACTCCGGGTATGTCTATCGCATCATATACTGTCATCCTCAAGTGACTTTCTCCGGAGTGTAATATTACCATCATACTTAACTAGGGAGATCATCTTAACCCTCAACACTTTCTCTTTCCATTTAGTGCCCGAATCGATTTCTCCAATCATACGTTATATTTTCATTGAGCTAAACCGTTGAAGCTCATATCCGATTACATATATCGGGTTCGGATAATATTTTCGAAACATCATAAGATAGGACACATAGTGGATGCCTGTTTACCCAAGTGGTAACGCCAATCTACAGGTCTTATCTCCCACTTGTCCAATATCTCTATCCGAATGTCGTTACGTCCTTATGCTCTTAGGACAAGTAACTATCAACAATAATGATTCACCCTCGGTGAATTCCAATGATTTTCTGTCTCTTGTCAGCATGAATTTTCTGTCTGCTCTGAGGTGTTCTTAATCTCTCACAATTCAACTGAACATCCTCAGAGGTTTGTCTTACCAATTCGGGAACAATTTTCTATCTGTCACCCACTTCCCTTATCCAAGTCAGGGAAACAATCCCTATGGCCATAAAATGCCTCATATAATCTCATCCTGATACTCAAGTGACAACTGTCATCACTGGCGAATTTGATTAGTAGCAACTGATCATCCCAGGAGCTCATAAAATCAATGGCACACGCTCTCATCACATCGTCCAGAACCTGTACAGTCCTCTCTGACTGACTATCTGTCTGAGGGTGGAAGCTGTGCTAACACACAATCAGGGTCCCATAGCTTCCAAAAACATATTCCCAGAAGTGGGAAGTGAAGCGGGAATCCCCATCTAATATCATGCTCCCTGGAACGCTACATATTGTTCCACAATTTTTTTTTCATACACATAAATCCGCCTACGCACTCAGAGTATCTCGGGATTTCATAACCAGAAGGTGGGTAAACTTAATCAATCTATCGACTATCACTCAGATAGTCTCATGATTCATTCGGGTCCTCTGTAACCCATCACGAATATCCATGGTAACTTGTTCCCATTTCCGTGTCAATATAGGTAGAGGCTGCAATGACTCTGCATACATCTATTGCTCTACCTTACTCTGCTGACATAGGAGACACTTCTTCCACAATCTCTGCAATATCACTGTTCATACCTGACCACCAATACCTTTTTCAGAGGTTCTGATATATTTATTATTTCTCGGATGCACTGTATATCCGAAGAGTGAGCTTCTGATAATAATACTATCTCATCAACTGTGGTCCTGGGGAGCACTTATATTGTCTCTGAACCTCTGCAAGTTATCATCACTCACTGTGACCTCTGTCACTGTCCCCTTCTGAATCTGACCCATACTATCGACACCAAGCCGATCATCACGCTAAGCCTGGCAAATCCGGTCACACAAATCCGGTTCTAACCTCAGGCTAGCTGTCATAAAATCACCGTCATCATCAAGAAGGGATCACATCACTACTGAGGTTCACAACTGCTCTAGCAGCTCTCGCTCCCTGACCATCTTATGTGATACCATCCCGAGGCTCTTTCTGCTCAAGGCATCAACCATTACATTAGCCTTTCCTGGGTGGTACAATATTCACAATCATAATTCTTAGAAGCTCTAACCCTCATGGTTATCTCATTTTCTACTCTTTCTGTGAAAACAGATATTCGGGGCTTTTACGATCAGTGCATACCCGAAATTTCTTACCATATAAGTGGTGGCGCCATACTTCCAGTGTAATCACTACGGCTGCCAACTCTAAATCATGGGTCAGATAGTTTCTCTCATGATCCTTGAACTATTTGGATCTATAAACGACTATCTTCCCATTTTACATCAATACACAGCCCAATCCTTATTTGGAGGTATCCATACACACTGAAACCTCTTGAGCTGTTGGTTATAGTGAGAATACTTATGGTGGTCAGTTCATTACTCCAATATACCAAAACTCATTGAAGCTATTTTCATACTTATCATAACACTCGTATGAAATCTTTTCCCGAATGAGACGTGTCAACTGAGCAACTCATTTCAAGAAACTCATAACACCTTGTCTGTAAGACAGTTTCCTGTTGCTACTCATACTCTTCCCTGCACTTCGAATACATCATAATATCATCACTAAAGATGACAACCAATTGGTCCAGGTAAAGTTTAAATACCTTAACGTAGTTGAGTTCCACTTAATAATTCAATCACTCTTGTCCTTGACCTATGTACGTATAAACGCCCAATGTCATTTCGAAATCGTTTATGGTCAAGCTACTAACCCACGTCGTTTCCTTCCTCTTATATTAACGGCTTTTATAAAATTTTAATTTTTAAACTTTCATGATTAATGAATTTCTATATCTTTTTATCATACCAATAAAGGTACCCAAATTTTAATTGCATATATATCCCAATTGTCGATTTCAATTTATAGCTTATGCGTGCGCTTCTAGACGCTGTCAAATCTTCAGGCAGGGAGATATTTTAAAATACCTTTATTAACCCTAAGATTTGACCACATACTGGGTGTAAATTTATCCACCCCTTATCCTTGGTCGCAATTCATATTCACTACTTATCGCTTAATCCAATTTACTTTGCATATCGAAGATATCCTTACCTTGCATACATATCTTATTCCAATATATCTCCTTTAATATATCACTTATAACTAACTCTTTTATTACGTGTGAAAACTTACAATCCTTATACCCATATTCAGTTAGTGAAAATCAACTAACTATCATCCTCTTCATGCTTAAAGGTATAGGCTTCACATTTTTTTTTTTCACTAACTTATAAGCAACTGAAGGCGGTATGAATAAATGCGTGGCACCAGGATCAATTAAAATAATTATTTCATTATTCACAACCAGTGTGGTATCTTCCACCACATCCTATGAAACATCAATAGTGTCCTGGTCCAAGGCATACACTCGCCTTCATCCAACATCTGATTTTCGTGATAACTACCACACATCTTACACTGTTCACACTGCTACTCTGTTATACTGTTACGTAGCAGGTCGGGGTCCTCGAATCACAATACCCCTCAATAGTGTTGAAATTAAATACACTGGGGCCTCCAATCATCTTACCCCGTGACTCATCAACTCTCTGCTTTTACCAAACTACCTTTTTCCCGTTCTGACATTCTTGTCATCCTCTATTCTCTTTTTGTCTCAATTTCAGCCTTTACTACCTTTCTCAATCTCAGAGGCGCGCAATTTATAATCTTATTTACACAACTGTAGTCTGCGCACTGCCTCGGCATAGGTAGTGATGTCTAACGGGCTAATCGGACTCTAATTGACAATCTGAGCCCTTCCAAGAACTTTCAAACATTTCGACTCTCACTGTTCATCGTGTCCGAGCCACATCTGCCCAGGAATATAAACTGAGTATCATACTCGTTAATCAACATGTTCCTCTGGGTCAGAGTAAAGAATATCATCTGTAATTTCCTTTAAACAGTGTCCGGGATATTTTGTCACCGGAATACATTTCGAATTATTTTTCATGTCCAATCTGGATGTCTAACTCTTAAGATGGGTCGAGCGAACTTCAATTAATGTTTCGACTCGCCCTCTAATCTCATATATACCTTGAGCAAATAGCTCACAAAATATTCTCCACACTCCGCTCCAACCTCGCGAAGCGTATCTCAATACTGTCTGATCTCTTTGTCAGACTCTATCCGATCTCTCTATCGGACTCTGTGGGGCATGATCAACCAGCCTCCACGTCAATCTCATCTCAAGTCTCATGTGGCGACTCAGTACAATTCATGGGCCTACCTCAACGGCCTCAAGCTCGTGTACTCGCCTCTCAACCATAGCGGCTATCATTTAATGAGTCTATTCTTGCATTTAAAACCAAATTCTTAGCTGCACTTCCATCTCGATATACACAATTGTATCTAAAAATGCACAGTACATGGGGATGTAAACTTCATTAACCACTAACACCGACTCATATCAGGCCAACTTAAGCTCTGATACCATTAAACCTGTCACGACCCGAATTTCCTAAAAATCAGAGTAAATTTTTCGCTTTTTCATTTATTATTTAATTCTTACCTTTCTCTCGTCGTGACCATCCTACAACACAGTTGGGCTATGATTCGGTGTTAGTCACCTCACACCATTTAACATTTCATTCCCAAAATCATATATCAGAGTCTACTATCCTTTTGACTTTAAATAAACACATACCCAATGGTATTTGCATGACTCTACATCCCCGACATCATATCCATTTACAGTACTGTGCATTACATATTTAGATACAAAACCATACAAATGTGTATACCTGTCTCTCGATGGGAAGCAGCAAGCAGCGGATATTAAGCATGCAAGTCCTCAGCCGCTCAATAATTATTACAAGTACTCTGAAAAGATGGGAAATTAAGGGGGGTGAGCAAACCACACGCTCAGTAAGGCAATTATGCAAGTAAGTAGATAGCTCCACTATCTACATGCTCATAATGCCATGCCCTTAAATCCATTTCTTTTCATTTAAAATTACACGCACAAAGTCATGCATATTCAATGCCATAGTTTATCCAAAACTATTTGTGCATATATAAATCATGTAACTCATGCATTCAAAGCATTTTATGTGACATCATTAAATCATATTAAGCATGAATTTAATCAAGATCATGCAGTCTTTCCTGTCATGTAAGACAATTCAAGGTTTTCAAATGAAAGCATGGAAAACACATCATGCCACTGCATTTAAATCAATTCATTTAAAACGCAGTATAAAATAACCCCTCTGGGTCAATCATCTCAAAACTCATAAAACAATTTGTTATATTTCATTATAAAACTTGAGTTATAAAACCACCCTTCTTTCAGGGTCACATATCATAAAATCATCTGAAATCATCAAATCATCAAATCGGGGGCCTGACCCCTCCTTCGGGTCTACCCTGGTCTAACAGACCACAAGTTATATCATGTGAGACAATCAGGTAATTAACAGTAACATCGAGGACTATGGCCATATCCTAGTGATCCCTGGCAACACGGTACCTAGTGTGCGGGGTATCACACCTGAAACGGGAGGTGGGTCGTCCTACCCGCCAGAACAGCATAACACCAGGATTGCGAGGGCAAGGCTTGCTGCCTCGTGGCTAATGCCACTCCACTCCAACAATCCCCACGGTACAGCGTACTCCGCGTGACATACACGGTACAAAGTACTCCATGAACCCAAGCTCAGTCAGGGGTGCCTGTAATAGGTCTTATCCACCCATATCATCTCTGTCTCAGAATGCACGTGTGAGCATATCATCTCACTGTGACACACAGTCTACAGGAGGCTCCAACACGGCTATATGCATGTAATATAAATCCCTGTGCGAGCGAAGCTCAAGCACGGCTCCATGCATATTCATGATATCTGAAAATCTCGTGCGAGGGAAGCTCTAGCACGGTTTCATAAAAATCAGTGAAATCTGCGTACGAGCAGCGCTCCAGTACGACTTAAACTGATTATAATTTCATGTAAATTCCACGTACGAGCAACGCTCTAGTACGGATATGTATATAAATTCAGTGAAAACCTCGTACGAGAAAAACTCCAGTACGACATTCAAATGAATTATGAAAACCATATAAAACTTTGTGCGAGCAACGCTCCAGCACAAATGAATGCTCAAGTAAATCAAATCTCGTGCGAGTTATACTCCAGCACGGCTTTATGCATAACTAAATCAAATCTCGTGCGAGTTTCACTCCAGCACGGCTTTATGCAATATTAAATCAAAACAGGATGCGAGCTAAGCTCCAGCATCTCTCATGCATGTCAAATCATTAAAAGTAGTGCGAGTAATCGCTCCAGCACTATTTTATGCATACCACGTCAAAACAAATCAAAACATGTCAAAACATGTCAAAACAGAGTGCGAGCTAGGCTCCAGCAGCTCTCATTTCACAATATTAAAAATCAGTGCGAGCACCATGCTCTAGCACATTTCATGCATATGATGTCACAAGTCGGTGCGAGCAATTGCTCAAGCACATTTATGCACATTCACAAACGCAGATATAGTGCGAACTACGTGTCGGCACTATCTGTTTCCATATAAACTTGATAGTTGGCCGTTTTCCAAAGAAATTTCCATTTAATTATTAATAACACCTACGTAGTGTTATTTTGTGAAATTAAACAATTTCTGGCCAATCTATTGCTTTGCTTTGATTAAAACCAATAAAATTTCTTAATCATCAAAAATCCTTAAATCATGCATTTCATGCATGTCATGCTTTCACCATCCTTAGGTGAACTTCCCTCAATAGGGGTAAAATAGACATTTCACCTATTTCGATCCTTAAAATCATTCAAACCATTTTTAGGATCATTATACAATATCCATGTATACATACATACTCAGTGTACAGAAAAACTATTAAAATATGCGTAGCTACCTCTAGCTACTCACACAATTCCCTTACCTCATTTTTCTGTACAGTCTGACCATTCCCACTGATGTCTTGTCACGCAGTCCGATTTGCTCCGAATCCAAATCAAATCTCCGGAACTGCGGATACACATTCATCAGGTCAAATACAATACAATTTAATGTATTTCATAATTTTCTGGGCTTAATTTTAAATCATTGGGCCCGTTTCTCATATTGGGCCCGATTGCACCTTAATGGGCCTTAATCGACCTTAAGCCCTTTTACCACACTTTATCGAGGCCAATGGGGCTCATTGGGCCCATCAGTAATTTATTTAGCCTCGTTCTAAATTCTCAGACAGCTTATGAATTATTTACGACAATTTATCCAATTTTCAGAATTTAATTCATTTATGCGAAAATTAAATCCATAATTTATGCGTTAAATATCAATCACGCATAACGATGCAAAATTGTCGTAAATAAGGGTTACATACCCGTTATTCCATGATCGTACACAAATCGAGGCTGTCTCGAGCTCTCAGTGGATGCCAATTGTCGAGCTACACAATTAAATATATTTTCGGGTAAACTTTCAGTCGATTATTTATCAAATTAAATATTCTAAAAATTAAATCGGTCAATTTGACCGCTTACCGACTTACCCGAAGCTCGATTGCATCACAGGAATTTTTCCCAATTTTTTCTCTTTTTCTTTTTCCCTTTTTCTTCCTTTTTTTCCCTCTCTTTTTGGCTGAACCGGTCCGGTCCGGTTCAACCCGGTTCGGACCGCCGGTTCGGTCTGGTCCGGTTCGGCCGGTTCTGTCCGGTTCGGCCGGTCCAATCTCCCTTTGGTCGTGCCGGCGCCGTCCGGCCGGTTCTCTGGCCGATTCCGGTGCCATTCAACGCGCCATGGACTGGGCTTCTCAAATCGGGCCTCCGCTGGAGTCGAATCGGCCCCATCGCCGGCGAATCGGGCTTCTCTCCCCCGCGGCTTCTCCTCCGTTTCCGACGATTTTCGCCGTTCTCGGCGCGCGTCTGGGTTGCTGGAGGTTCGCCCGAGTTCGGGCTTCCTTTTCCGGTGGGTATCGAACCTCCTCGGTCGCCGGTGGTGGCTCTGCCGGCGATCTCTCTTCCTCGGGTCTTCCTTCGCGTTTTGCTTCTGTTTCGTTTTCTGACTTTCGTTTCGTTTTCCAGATTCGTTTCTTTTTTTTTTTTTTTTTTTTTTTTTTTACAATTTCATTTATTTATTTATAATTTATTTTTAATAATATTTTATTCATTAAAATATTATTAAAATTACAAAATATCCCAAAATATTATAAAAAAATTTCTATTTAATTCATAAATTAATTTCTCAGTCCGGTTTTACCTTTCCGGTATATTTTTCGATTATTTTCGGGATTATTTTTCGATGCGAAAATCCCGGTTTATTCCAATAAATTCATATCTTGATCAATTTAACCCGAAATTTAATTATTTCTTCGTTATTGATCAAGATTTCTAAATCTCATATTTTTAATTAAATTTCTTGTCCCGATTAATACCGAATTTTGGTCTTTTGACCATTTTGCCCTTGCACGTATTCGGGAATACCATTTAAGTCCTTTTGCATTTTTAAATGCACTCGAAAATATCGGGTCTTACAGAAACATAAGGGTTGGAATGAAATTTCAAAATTGAATCCGAGAATGTGAGTGTGGGAGTCAGAAAAATAAGGGAAAACAATAGAGGAGATAAGGCGAGGAAATATTTATAGCAGGAGACAAAATAAGCTGAGATTAGAATAGAGAGAGTGCAGTGATTGTGAGTGATAGAGAAAAGATAAAATCAAGAGAGAGGGGAATGGTAGCCGGGACAGCAGTATCCGGGGCGAGACCCTCCTTTCTTATGCAACTAGACAAGCGAGAGAGAAAGCGAGAGGGAGAGATCGAGTAGACGGAAGAGTGAGCTATGGTGGTGGCCAGTTGGAGAGAAGGAACAAGACTTTGTCCAGCCACCATTGTCAATCCAGGAAAGATTTCAGGGTCGAGGAGAGAAAGAAAGAAAACTAAAAAGGAAATGCAGAAACAATACTGAAGGAAACATGAGGAAGACAGTGGCCAAAACAGGGAGAAAGTGAAGGAAAGCCATGGTGAAGGACTGAACCGAAGTAGTAGCTAGAAATAGGGACCTCTCTCGATCCAAAAAGTCAGGACAGTAGAAGATAGGGGTGCAGGAAACTTGAAAACAATAGCCATGGTGCTAGGTTAATGTTTAACTAGAGGAGAGAGACTGGAAACCGAGAGTTATGGCAGCAAAGATGATGATAATGATGTGTGAAGGGAGGAGTGTTTGAGGGAGTGGAGGAAGTCGAGGAGCTCGACGACGGCAGAAAAAAAGAAAAGAAAGCAAAAGAGCATGAAAAAAGAGGCAGAACACCTCTATCTCACTTACCGAAATGGGAACAAGGTGCTGGAAAGGAAAATGGTGATTGTGGTGGCAGAAATGTGGACAAGAAAGGGTGGCAGATGAGAGGGAAAGCTGGAAAATGAGAGAGGTTGGTTTGTTTTGAGGAGACGCGAGAGGATAGGATGCAGGAGAAGAAAACAGGGGAAAGGTAGAGGAGAGAAACCGATAGCTACTACCATTAAAGCTCTCGGCAGGGATGTCAGGACCCGTTCTCAATCCATGACTTTATCCAAAATCACTACAAATTTTTCGCATTTTTAACTTACCTTCCCTCTCTTCACTAGTTGGGCTGTGATTCAATGTCAGAGTCCTCGCTTACCACATTTTCCATTATCATACATACATGTCAATATATTGTTACTGACTGTAATTGCTTTTATAATATATGTAAGATTATATAAAATCTAATACAAATACATTCCCCATAATATATATCGTATACATCACTATGCTGTTTCTATGTTTAGATATATAACCGTACAAAGTCTGTATACCTGGCGATCGATAGGAACTAGCAGTGGACTCAGGAACACTATCCCTTGATAACTCTCGCTCTACTGCTGATGCTCTGTAGAGAGATGTAAAGAAATGGGGGTGAGCATACAACGCGCTTAGTAAGGAAATCAGGCAAGCAAGTAGATATCTACACTATCTACTCAAAATAATGCTATGCCTCAAAATGTTATTTCCTTAATTCACTTTAAAAGCATGTCTTTAAATATATATATATATATATATATATATATATACTTGTACAGATTAAATCCCATGTACAGAAATCATGCTTTCTTTCTCAAATGTAGGCATGTAGTGCAAAACAATGCATCTTTATATAAATCATGCCTTTAGATAAATCATGCCATGTATATTTAAATCACAATAAATATGGCATTTAAATCATTCACATCACAAAATCGGAGTCTGACCCATCCCTCAGGTTTGTCCGCAATTTAAATCAGTCAATCAAGTGATATATCATGTGAGACTCTGTGGTGAAAATGTAAATAGTATCCTGGACTATGATCATATCCGACATGTGATTCCAAGCAACACAGATCTCGGTGTGCGGGGCATCACTGCTGCAACGGGAGGGGGGTCAGTCCATCACAACCGTCAGCTATATCCTTCTCAACTCCACAACAACACACGGTACAGTGTACTCCCATGCCACATGCACAGTACAAAGTACACCCGTGGACCCTACATCACAGTCGAGGTGCCTACCATAGGTCTTAGCCCTCAAACCATGGAATATCATACCACATCTCTAATACCCTCATACGGCTATCCTCTCACATAATATGACACTTAGTCACACAAGGATGCGGGCATAGGTTTGTAACATGTATTATATATCGCGCCTTTGAGTGTGACTCACAGTCGACACTCCGCTCAAACACTGTTTCACATCACAAACTCAACTCTAGTGCGAGTAAACCTCCAGCAACTAGGTCAATGCATAGTTCATGTATTAAATCAAGTACGAGTAATAGCTCCAGTACCATGCTATGCATAATATCATCAAATAAAGTATGAGCAATAGCTCCAGTGCTATATCATGTATAAATCATGAAGAATCGAGTACGAGCAACGCTCCAGCACTCTGTCATGTATCTCATGAAAAAACTCGAGTACGAGCTAATCGCTTCAGCACTCTGTCATGCATATATCATATAAAACTGAGTACGAGTAATAACTCCAGTACTCTATCATGCATGTCATGGAAATCTAGTGCGAAATCAAAATCCAGCACTAATGTATGTGGAAAATATATGAAATCCAGTGCGAGATGTGCTCCAGCACGATTTATTCTCACAAAATATGATAGATGGCTCTTTAAAAAGGGATGATTCACAAAACATCAAAATCAGCACTATAAAGTGTGCTTAATTCACATCAACCTTAAAATCATTAGCCCATCTATTTATTCTCCTGCTAAACAGCAGTTAAACACTCAAAATAGTGGTTTCCATGCTTTTTACAACTTTTCACAAAAGTTGACTTTTTGACTAACTAGGGGTAAAATCATAATTTACCACTATCGGGTCGCAATAATTATTATTCACTTTCTCTGTCCCTCAGAGCTTTTAAGTGAATGTAAAAGCATACGAAAATAGGTGCAGGTATCTCTAACTACTCACAAAAGTCCCTTACCTGTAGAGCTGGCAAAAGTTGGCCCGAGCCCGAAAACCCGTCCGAGCCCGCCCGAGACCGAACCCGAGACCGGACTGAATTGACCAAAAAGTCAAAGGCCCGAGACCGAGAAAAGCCCGACCCGAAAAACCCGAACCCGATAAAGCCCGAGCCCGAAAAAGCCCGAGCCCGAAAAAACTCGAACCCGAAAAAGCCCGAGCCCGAAAAAGCCTGAACCCGATACGACCCGAACCGAAACCGGCCCGATCCGAAACCCGAGAAAGCCCGAATTATAATTATATAATTATTATATTAAAAAATAAATAAATAAATAAATAATAATACACTTTTTCTAATTAAAATTTATAAAATTTTAAAACAATCATTATTTATTTATTACATAATTATATCAATAATTTATTATCAACAAAATAAATATTAAATATTTACATTCAATTATTAAATAAAATTATTTTAAAACACAATGTAATATTCAATATCAAATAATTTTCAATATTATGCTTATTATATTTGTAATAATAAATAATAAATATATTATTAAATTTAACATTTGATTTTATTATAAAAACAATTATTATCCTATTTTATTATATTTATTTCATATTAAAATTTTAATTTTAATACAATAATAAATCAAATATATATATATATAAATCATTATATATTTGTAACATTTATTTAAATTTGATATTTCATATAAAACATTGAATACATTATTAACAAAATTAGAATTTAAATTCTGACTCTATAACTCGTAAATAGAAAAATAGTAATTTGTTTTTTAAATGGTGATTATACTAAAAATAAGAATTGAAAGTTAAAAAAGGGGATCATACCCTTTTAAAGGTTGTAATAACTTTTTCACTGCAAAAAAAGATTCAGACTCAACTATGACATGTTTGCATCCAAATTCTCATGCCATTAACAAGTCAATGATTGTTATGTTCTAAATTAGTCCAATATAGTAAAAAATAAACCAGCAAAGAAAACATCAAACACTTAAAATTATGACATGTAACATTACAAGAACAATAAAATAGAAAACATACAATCATTCTCATACAGAATTTAAATTCTGACTCCTATAACTCGTAAATAGAAAAATAGTAATTTGTTTTTTAAATAGTGATTATACTAAAAATAAGAATTGAAAGTTAAAAAAGGGGATCATACCCTTTTAAAGGTTGTAATAACTTTTTCACTGCAAAAAAAGATTCAGACTCAACTATGACATGTTTGCATCAAAATTCTCATGCCATTAACAAGTCAATGATTGTTATGTTCTAAATTAGTCCAATATAGTAAAAAACAAACCAGCAAAGAAAACATCAAACACTTAAAATTATAACATGTAACATTACAAGAACAATAAAATAGAAAACATACCATCATTCTCATACACAGCCACCTAGTCATGGAGAAACTAATCCCTAGTCATACATTGCATGATGAACAAAACAGGAAAATACGATCATTCCATTCAACGCTAGCGGCTTGATGAATAACATACTCGAAAAGATTGTAAATGCAGGAAGCAACTAAACTCTCCAAGAGCGACACTGTCTTCAAATAAGATTAATGAGACAATGATCAATCATAATTACTCTTAATAAAAAAATTTAATTTTTTAACAATATAAATAGTAAGAAATAAAATATCAACATACGTTACAATTAGAACTCTTCATCCTCATTCATAAATCAACTAGTTCAATTTAATCCAACTTTCCTTCCAAATCTCATTGTTTCATCTTCTTCATCTAATAAAATATATAAAAATAATCATATAAGAATTTAAATAATAAAAAATTAATAAAATAATAATGACAATAAAATCTTACCATCTTTATCTATATCATATCCATACAGCAATTACGAGTGGTAATCAAAAATTTATGCATTATGTGTTATGAGGCAATTTCTCCATTTGCTGATAACTCTACCACCCATACTAAATGCTGATTCAGATGCAACTGTGATAATTGAAATACTCAATATATCATTAGCCATAAGTGAAAGTAAAAGGTATCGAAATTGATTTTTCTTCCAATAATCAAGAACATTAATTTGAATCTCATAATCTTCTCTTGGTTTATTCAAATATACATTTAACTCTGATCTATATAAAAGAGATCCAGAATTGAAGTTTCTAAATCCCTACAATAACAAAATAAGTTCATATATGAAATTATAATAACAAATGTAAATTAAAACTCAAAAAATAATTACTTAATATAAAAAAAATAATAATTTAATAAGTTACTAAAACAATTTATATTAAACTTTGAACAAAAAATGTATATAAATATGTTATCAAATTAACAATAAATATTTATATGTTTCAAATTTTATTTCTAGCTAGAAAATTTAAGTTTTTGCCATGTCTTGTCTTTTGTAGAAATTTTATTACTAAATTATATAATTTTTTTCCTCTTTAATTCATATTTCATCTTTTTAATTATATTTTGTCTTATAATCATTATGATTAAATTATATCAGCTTTTTGGTTTACCTATTTTATTTAAACTTCTATATTATATTTAATAATTTTTTCAAACTTAAACTAATTGCATCTATCAATTGAGAATTTAGCTACAATTATAGAACTTTAATTAGATATAATTTAAACGAATGGATAAAATTAATTAGGTACAATTTTGTTAAGCATATATGATTATTTATTTATTTGCCTACCTTATCGGTTTATATCTATACCAGTCCACTAAAATAATATCAGTAGATATTTTTTCTTGTGCATTATGCAACGTGGCGATCAAGACAAACATGCATCATTACTTGATTGTGCAAAAATGATTATTTTAAGTTAATTTTTTTATTTAAATTATGTAACTAATTTATTAAAAATTAAAAATTTGTTATACTTATATATGATAACTAATTAGTAAATATTTATTTTAATAATTATTTTGATAATAAATAATTAATTTTTTATCCATGTTATTATATAATATGATAATTCTGTTTGAAAATTATTAAATTAATTATATATATACATTCACGTGCAATATTTATTTTATTCCATTTTATACAATAATTTAATAATTTATCATGAAATCATATCCTTTCTTTTCTTATTCTTTGAAAGCCTATCAACAATTTCAATTATTCTATAGATAGATTATATATGTAGTTCAGTCAGATTTTTTATGCTCTTCAATTTTTCTTGGCCAAGGTCAAAGAAATAAGCAAAACATTCATTTAAAAAAGAAGTGAAGAAGATAACATCTAGAAGTTTGAGTAAATCTGTAAAACTAAAAACAAACTAACAGAGGAAATAAAAAAATATTATGAAATTTTTATTAATCTAATTTTAGTGACTTTTATTTAAAATTTTAAAATTTATTATTTTAATCATAATTATCTACTTTAATTTTATAATTATTTATATTATGTTTTTTTTAAGCTCACAAAGTTTTTTTGTATAAATATATTTTTTTAGTATATTATATCAACTACAAAATATCAATCATATGGTAGTGTATAATTGTATATGATATAATTATATCAAATATTAAAAATATATAATTTTTTTAATTTAATATTCTAAATTTTTAATGAGACATTTGATTAATTAATGTAAACGATTATATTTAATACAATAACATTAATTATGATTTATGTACAAATAAAAAACAAATTAAAAATAAAATAGAGCTAATTAATTGATCATTTATTCATATTAAGCATTTTTTTGGTAAATGATAATATTAATTGGTACTTTATTCGAGACGTGAGCAAAACTCAGATTGGAGAAGAATATGGTCCGTGGGTTCCCTTTATTGGAACTATGTTTCTATTTATTTTTGTTTCTAACTGGTCGGGTGCTCTTTTACCTTGGAAAATCATACAATTACCTCATGGAGAGTTAGCCGCACCCACGAATGATATAAATACTACTGTTGCTTTAGCTTTACTCACGTCAGTAGCATATTTCTATGCGGGTCTTTCCAAAAAAGGATTAGGGTATTTCAGTAAATACATTCAACCAACTCCAATTCTTTTACCCATTAACATTTTAGAAGATTTCACAAAACCCTTATCACTTAGTTTTCGACTTTTCGGGAATATATTAGCTGATGAATTACTAGTTGTTGTTCTTGTTTCTTTAGTACCTTCAGTCGTTCCTATACCTGTCATGTTCCTTGGATTATTTACAAGTGGGATTCAAGCTCTTATTTTTGCAACCTTAGCTGCGGCTTATATAGGCGAATCCATGGAGGGTCATCATTGACTAGTTTTTGTTTTTTAAATAGTCTAGCCTTTTTTTTAGCTTAGTCCAATGCAATGTATGCACAACTCAAGATAATCTACTTACTTAGGGACCATAAATATACAAATACGACGATCTAGAGTAATAACAAAAAAGATTACGATATTAGAGAATTGTAATAAAAAAAGGAAAGAGATCTAATCTAAAAGATCTTTTTCCTAAAATTCCGGTTTGGTCCATTTTTTATTTATTTATTTATTTATATCATATTATCATATTTCCCTTCAATGAATATTGTCTTTATATTGATATTGTTTTTGTTTATTCAATTTCAATTTTATGAGTCCTAATAAGAATAGGAATTCTTATGGTATCAATTTAGGGTCTATGATTTAAAAAAAGCTGTTCTTTATATAGAATGATTCCCATTTCAGTCGATTTCATTCAATTTAACAATTGACCAAAAGAAAATTTTAATAAATAATAAAATAAATTGCATGAACTTAGCTCAATCAAATACTGATATTGATTTTTGATTTTTATGCAATGATTTGTTCTAATGAATTCGTCCATTTAGATTGTATCCATGTGAGATAATGATAAACAAAAGGAAGAGACGAATTTACAAAAAACGATATTCAAAAAAATGATTAGGAAAAAAGTAAGGGGGGTAAAATATATCTCTTCTCACCATCCCCATAGTGTATGAGACAAATGTATGCATTTTGATTAGGGTCGTATTCTATGGTTACGATTCTACCATATATGTCTTTTTCATTTCGTCGAAAATCGATTTTACGGTATAGACGCTTATGACCTCCCCCTCTATGCCTTGCGGTAATGATTCCTCTGGCATTACGACCTTTACCACAACGATGCTGTCCATAGATCAAATTCTTTCGTGGATTGGGTTTCACTTGACTGTCTACGGCTCCATTGCGTGTGCCCGGGGTAGAAGTTTTGTATAAATGTATCGCCATGCTATTAAGTATTTTGATTTAAGTTCTTTTCGTTCTAAGAGGTGGAATAGAATAACCCGGTTGAAGCGTAATGATCATACGCCTGTAATGCATTGTATGTCCCATAATAGGTCCCATTCTTCTACCCTTTCCGGGGAGTCGATGACTATTCATAGCTATTACCTTGACACCTAAGAAGAGTGCGACCCAATGCTTTATTTTTGTCCTAGTTGATCCTGATTCGACATTAGAAGTATATTGATTTTTCACCAATAACCGAACACTTTTGTCTGTAACTACTGCATATTTGATTCCATCCATAAATCTATTTTCTTCCCTGAATATCTTTCATAAGGAATCGTAGAAAGATTCGACGATTTTTTCCAGGAAAACCCCAACGAAAAATACATATTATTCCCTCTTTTCTATCGAATCGATCATAACCACTACCTACATTCCAAAAAATCGTGCACCACAAATAGGAACTAATAAAGAAACCTGCGATCCCATAGAAAGACATCACGATTCCTTGTGGAAAAAAACTATTTGGTTGTATTAAGATACGAAGGCTTCTTATTCCACAACAACGAAAGCACTTTTTCACTCTTTCATATACTAGGGGATTTCACTTGGAAAAGAAAATGTTCCATACTAATGGATTCGGGTCCATAACCGTGGGTTCCAATGCATGAGATCTTGTAGCACTTACCAATGAGGCCCTATCGATTAGTATTACACAGAAGAAATCCATTATAGACACTAATACAATTAGATCTGCTCTTATAGACAAACTTGGGATTTGCGATCCCAGGTAAGATCGGTTCAGGATCATGGGATCCTTTTCTATCAGATAGGAAGGGCTGTTGTACAAAATGTACTTCTAAGTAATTGCCCCATAGATCCTATATCTATCTATATGAAGAAGAAATCATGTAACGAAGGGGATTCTTATTTGTACAAATGGTACTTCGAGCTTGGAACGAGCATGAAGAAATTAACGATACTTCTTTATCTTTTGAGTTGTTCTGCCGGATCGGTCACTCAAGACCTTTGGTCTCTACCCGGACCCGATGAAAAAAATGGGATCACTTCTTATGGGTTCGTTGAGAATGATTCTGATCTAGTTCATGGCCTATTAGAAGTAGAAGGCGCTTTAGTGGGATCCTCACGGACAGAAAAAGATTGCGGTCAGTTTGATAATGATCGAGTGACATTGCTTCTTCGGTCCGAACCGGGGAATCCCTTATATATGATGCAAAATGGATCTTGTTCTATCGTTGATCAGAGATCTCTCTATGAAAAATACGAATCGGAGTTTGAAGAAGGGGAAGGAGAAGGAGTACTCGACCCGCAACAGATAGAGGAGGATTTATTCAATCACATAGTTTGGGCTCCTAGAATATGGCGCCCTTGGGGCTTTCTATTTGATTGTATTGAAAGGCCCAATGAATTGGGATTTCCCTATTGGGCCGGGTCATTTCGGGGCAAGCGGATCATTTATGATGAAAAGGATGAGCTTCAAGAGAATGATTCGGAGTTCTTGCAGAGTGTTCGGTGTAATTTTTGACCTAACAAGAGCGGAATCACGCTCTGTAGGATTTGAACCTACGACATTGGGTTTTGGAGACCCACGTTCTACCGAACTGAACTAAGAGCGCTTTCTTATCATAATAAATAAGACTGTAAAAAAGAGGATTCTTTTATTTTATAACCCCAATACATCGTGCATACCTATACTATCATATATCATATATAATATGAGAAAATGATAGATTATGGATGCTTAATTTTAATCAATCTAAAACTAAAATGGCTCCCTTGTTACTGCTCAACGGAGAAGTAATAGGTAGGGATGACAGGATTTGAACCCGTGACATTTTGTACCCAAAACAAACGCGCTACCAAGCTGCGCTACATCCCTTTCAATTGGCCTACAATGTCATTGTAGAGAATCCCTGTCTTGTTTTCCACACCCTTATTTCATCTATTGAAATACAAAAATTATCTTTCCATTTCCTCTTTTTGGTCTCATATCATATAACAACCATATAATGAATAATAAATGAATATTTTTGGCGGGAATTCTCAGGCGGAAAGGGACCTATTTTGCTGTTAGATTCAGGTTATTGGGAGAACCCAAGTACTCTCTTTCGGATCCAGGAAAGAGCTCTCAGAGATCTTTTTTCCTTTTGGAAGATACAGGAGCGAAACAATCAACCTATTGATATTGGAAGACCCAAAAGATTCTTCCAATGTATCATTTCTGGGTCCAATGGAATTCATAGGTATAGGAAGAAGCCCTGTCAAATAGAGATTTTTTCTTTCGACCATATTTCGATTGTTAATACGATATATAAGGATCGCTACTACAAATAGTACTACACCCTTGATCGTGAAATATCGATTGCTTGTTGAACCCTGTGAATTGCGTGAAAGTAGGATACTCCAAATTCGGGGGTCCAAGAGTTTTATAAAACGTTCTTGGTGGAAAAAAATGTGAATGACTATATGTAATACTTTCCTTTGCATTTAATGAATATAATTATATCTACTAGTTTATAATAAATATTGTAAGAAATTAAAAAAGAGTAAATTATTTTTGTCAAATAATAAATATTAAAATATAAAAATTTGTTTTTATATAAATATTTATTAAAATATAAAATCATATAAAAAATAAATTAATTATCGCATTCAAAATTTTTTTTTAAAAAAATTATAACTAATAAAATTTCAAAATATTTCAAGCCGGCCCGCTAAACCCGCCCGACTAGAACCGAGACCGAACCCGAAAAAGCTCGAACCCAAAAAAGCCCGAACCCGAAGAAACCCGAAACCAAAAAAGCCCGAAACCGAAAAAGCCCGAACCCGAAAAAACCCGAACTCGAAAAAGCCCGAACCCGAAAATAACCGAACCCGAAAAAGCCCGAACCCAAAAATAACCGAACCCGAAAAAGCCCGAGCCTGAAAAGAACCCAAATCGAGCCCACCCGAGCCCGCCCATTTGCCACCTCTACTTACCTGCAATCACTCGAGAAATTTCACTTTCTCTGCGCTGCTCGTTTCAGTAGTCCGATTTGCTCCTTCAATACTCTCTGGAGCTGCATATAACCATTTATCAGGTTAATTACACTTTTCCTACTGTATTTCTCATTAAATACAGTCTATTTCCCTTAATGGGCTTTAGTAGTCCTTAATGGGCCTAACTATTCTTTAAGCCCATTTTCATTTTACTATTCATTTTCGTTGGGCCTATTGGGCTTGTGGGACCAACCAACTCTTATTGGGCTTGTCCTAGACCCATTACATCACATTGGGCCTAAAATATTTGGGCTTGGCCCATTGGGCCTCTCGGCCACATGCCATGGCCGAGAGCTATCCATGCCATCAGTTACACCATGGCATGCCATGCATGCCTATTTGTCTAGCCAATTCACTTAGGCATTTTCACAAACACTTGGTTGGCAACATTCCTAAACATCTTATAGTTCATTTAGGCATTTTATCAAACACCTTGATTGCCAACTAATTACATGTATTAATTAATACAATTGATTAATTCTAATTACACTATAATCATTAACACATCTACATTTGTGACGGCCAACCCCTGCCCGGCCAACCCCTACCAACGGCCATGGTAACCAAGCCCAGGTCCACTGACCCGTAAGGCCCATCGACAACGTTGGTGGTCTAACAACGGGTGGTCTAACAACGCCAACAACATCCACGTATTGTCCGCTTTGGGCCGAGGCCCGCACGGCTTTGTTTCATTCAGGGAAATTCCCCTCAGAACGCGTCCTCAGTGGTTCGAACTCGGGTAAACACCCTTGTTCTTGCCACTGATGATGCCATTGAGCCAGTTGGCTCATTGGCATCAGGAGTGCAAGAACTAAGGGTGTTGTCCCTGGTTCGAGCCTCCGAGGATGCGTTCTGAGGGGAATTTCCCTGAATGGAACAAAGCCGTGCGGGCCTCGGCCCAAAGCGGACAATACGTTGGACTTGTTGGCATTGTTGGACCACCCGTTGTTAGACCACCAACGTTGTCGATGGGCCTTGCGGGTCAGTGGACCTGGGCTTGGTTGCCATGGCCGTTGGCAGGGGTTGGCCGGGCAGGGGTTGGCCGTCACAATAAAAACGCGCGTTTTTATTGTGACGGCCAACCCCTGCCCGGCCAAACCCTGCCAACGGCCATGGCAACCCTTCTTGGGCCCATCGACAACGTTGGTGGTCCAACAACGGGTGGTCAAACAACGCCAACAAGTCCAACGTATTGTCCGCTTTGGGCCGAGGCCCGCACGGCTTTGTTCCATTCAGGGAAATTCCCCTCAGAACGCGTCTTCGGAGGCTCGAACCAGGGACAACACCCTTAGTTCTTGCACTCCTGATGCCAATGAGCCAAGGAGTGCAAGAACTAAGGGTGTTGTCCCTGGTTCGAGCCTCCGAGGCCGCGTTCTGAGGGGAATTTCCCTGAATGGAACAAAGCTGTGCGGGCCTCGGCCCAAAGCGGACAATACGTTGGACTTGTTGGCGTTGTTTGACCACCCGTTGTTGGACCACCAACGTTGTCGATGGGCCCAAGAAGGGTTGCCATGGCCGTTGGCAGGGGTTGGCCGGGCAGGGGTTGGCCGTCACAACATTAATCCATTTATGCCTTAAAATCAATGTCTCACCGCTCACTCTCGACCTAACCAACATCATAGTGATTTAATATGTTTCAATGCTTAAAACATACATCAATATACTTAAAATCATTCATACATTAACATATATGAAATTGAAAATTAGAAAATATACCAATTGTTGTGTTCACCCTTTGGCCGAATCTTTGAAGGCTCTCGGTTTGCACTCTATGGCTCCTTGATAGCCAATTCCAACATATGTCACTCTCCTTTCAATTTGGAACAACTTCTATGAAGAATGCAAGTTCCAAATATACCTAATTCCTAGTGATTTCTAGTGAGAGAAAGCTTGGATAATATGTTTCAATGGTTTCTTCTTCTAGCTGAATTTGGTGTGATGAAGATGACAATGGTGTGGCTGAATTTATAAGCCACTTACTTAGCCATTAAGCTTTACTTTCCAGCCATTAAGCTTGACTTTCCAAGGCTTAGCCATGAGTCACCTAATGAGTCACCTTATGAGTCATGGTTAGCTTTAACTATGGTTAGATATTTATCTCATGGGCTTTACATTTGGGCTTCTCGGTTTAGGCTTTCTTAGTGGGCTTTTGGACTGAAATTTTTACCATGTCTCGAGCCTTTAATTGTCTAAATATTTGGCCAGTCAATTGGTCCAACAATTCGGTCTAAAGGACCTAAGAATTCCGATATACGTTTCGTATACCTTAATAGGCTTTAAAATTTTCACCTTAGGCCCATTACGTTTTTAACCATTAAATTTAATCCGAAATCCTTCCGAATAAATTTTCCTTACTTCCGGGGATGATTATCTTGTATTCTGGCCAAGAATATTTTTCACCAAATTTTTCTCCACACTTAGGTTAATTTTTAACCATGATTAGTCAACTATGGTAAAAGTTCACTTTCTTAACTATAGTTGACTTTTTCCTTAACCATTGACTAAGTTGACTTTTTCTCAAAATTTTGAAAGTGTCATATCTTATGTCTTACACTCTCGTCTTTATGTTTCAACCGTTCCCGGTGGATAATTTCACCCGAAACACCTTATCTTGCCAAAAAGGTCCATTTTACCCTTTTTAGCTTTTACTCTCGTTTTCTATGTTCGAAACTAAATCAAGCTGACTTTCCTTCATGAGCTCTCTATGCTCTCTCATTTTAAGTTCTTATTTTCAGTCAGAATGATTTAGATTCACTCAGTTTAGCCTGTGACTCTTATAGCTCATAATAGGCTTTTTTGTAGCTTTTGCGTGTTAAATCATTTCACTAACACCTTAAGTCTAGTAAATACTTTTCTTATGATTCAACTATTATAACAAAGTTTTTATACACTTAGGAATCATAAGGAACAAGCTACATAAAATCTGGGTCTAACAAGGGAGCAGTGGCGAAGGAGCTCGGACTAATCATAGGTGAGCCGAAAACAGAGGAAATGGAGGGACGTCGGAGCTGGCAAGGTGGTAAAGATAATGAAACTGTGAAAGAGAAGAGGAGGAAGAAGATGGTGTTGAGTTAATATATTTTGAACTGACAAAACAAGTAAATTCAATAATATAGAAATGATTTAAAACATGTTTAGAGGTTATCAGTACCAGAAACTAAGTGTATAAGGATGAGAGATCGTTTTGGTGAGATAAGAGATCGATCTCCTGGGTTTTCTAGTATGAGAGATCAATCTCATGAGACTATAAGATCGATCTGCTAAAGGATTGAATTCTCAAAAGATATGTACAAGGTGTTAAGGAAGCAGAGATCGATCTATACGGGTTATAAGATCGATCTGTCTATTACAGGATGTTTATGAGATCGATCTGGTATAGGAAGAGATCGATCTCCTCTAAAACAAAGGGTAAAAATAGTAGATCGATCTGTAGATCGATCTATGCTCAAACAGAGAGTTCATGAAATTGATCTGGTATAGGAAGAGATCGATCTCCTCAAAGTCAGAGAGCTAAGGAGATCGATCTGGGTTGATTAAAGATCGATCTCCTCTCTACGAGAATACTTGCTAGATTGATCTGGAGATCGATCTTGCCTCAAACAGAGAGATTGGAATATCGATCTTCTGGTTCGACAGATCGATCTTCACTAATATTTTCAAATTGTAAGATCGTTCTCTACATATATGAGATCGATCTCCATGCTTCCAGTTTCTTTGTAATCGCAGGAAATCAAACTAAGAGATCGATCTAGTCAAGATTGGAGATCGATCTGGCACTCTACTGGAGGTTCCGAACGGCTCTTTCTGTAAAACTTTCAATGGGAAAAACAACATTAAATGCTCAAACTACCAATCCTGATGTATAAATTCAAGCATTGAAGACACTGGAAATAGAGAGATAATTGCTGCAAACTCTGTAAATTCACAAGATTTTCATCTCAACATTCTCTTTGTCTTCAATCTTCATTTATTAATATTGGTGTAATTCTTTTGGTGTAAAAAGCTATTCCTATCCTACCCACACAAGAAAAGCTTAATCTTGTATTCATCCTTATTTCAAGAGTGAAGAGGAGTGTTCCTCAGTGAGATAAACTTTGTAAAAGGGTGAATATTTATTTATGTAAAAAGGGTAGAGAGGTTATTCCTTAACCTGAAAAAAGGAGTGTGTAACATTCATTGATAGAGTGAAAGGAAGCTCTTGACAAGGAGGTCAAGAAGAGAGGACGTAGGCAAGAGATTGGTCGAACCTCTATAAACTATTGAATTTGCTTTTTCTTACCCTTATCTCCTGTCAATTTATTCCATTACATTATATTGATTATTCATTACTTGCAATTTGAATTAATTTAGTTTAAATTTGTCATAAACCTTAGAAAATCGATTCACCCCCCTCTCGGTAGAGCCAACAATTGGTATCAGAGCAAGGACTCTTTGATCATAGAGGAATAACTTCCTAAGAGTTTGAAACGATCTAATGGCTCACAATAATGTAGCAACCAATCTAGTAGGAGAGGGGCATTCTACAGTTAGGCCTCCTATGTTCAATGGTGAACATTATGCTTATTGAAAAACTAGGATGATGCTTTTCATTCAAGCAAATGATTATGAGGTATGGAGGATCATAACTAAAGGACCTCAAATCTCAACTAAAAGAATAGAGGGAAGAGACATCCCTAAAGAAGAAGATGAGTGGGATTCAAATGATGTAAAATGTGCTCAGCTAAATGCTAAGGCCATGCACACCTTATTTTGTGCTTTAGGGCCAAATGAATGCAATAGAGTCTCTGGTTGTGACAATGCCAAACATATATGGGACAAATTGGTAATAACTCATGAAGGAACAACCCAAGTAAAGGAGACTAAGGTAGGAATGCTCACACATGATTATGAGCTGTTTAAGATGAAAGAAGGAGAGTCAATTAGTGACATGTTCACTAGATTCACTGATGTAATAAATGGGTTAAAGTCCTTAGGAAAAATTTATTCAAATATAGAAATAGTCAAGAAAATATTGAATAGCCTACCAAAATCATGGGAAGCTAAAGTAACTGTAATAGAAGAGTCTAAAGATCCCCACACACTGTCACTAGAGGAACTAATAGGATCACTACTGTAAGACCCGATATTTTCGAGTGCATTTAAAAAAATGCAAAAGGACTTAAATGGTATTCCCGAATACGTGCAAGGGCAAAATGGTCAAAAGACCAAAATTCGGTATTAATCGAGACAAGAAAATTTAATTAAAAATAAGAGAATGAGAAATCTTGATCAATGACGAAGAAATAATTAAATTTCGGATTAAATTGATCAAGATATGAATTTATTGAAATAAACCGGGATTTTCGTATCGAAAAATAATCCCGAAAATAATCGAAAAATATACCGAAAAGGTAAAATCGGACTGAGAAAATTATTTACAGATTAAATGAATAAAATATAAATTTTTTTAAGGATATTTATGCATTTTAATATTATTTTATTGAATAAAATAATATTAAAAGTTAATTATAAATAAATAAATAAAATAAAAAAAAATAAAAAAAAAAAACGAAATTCTGAAACAGAAAGAAAAGAAACAGAGGCGAAAAACGAAGCGAGACCGAGGGAAGAAGAGAGACTCACCGGCGAGCCACCACCGGCGAGGCTGAGGGGCCGACGAGGGTCGGCGAAGGTCGGCCGACCTCGGGCGAACCACCAGCGGCCAGGACGCGCCGTGGAGTCGCCGGAAAACGCCGAAAAGCGAAGGAGATGCCGCGGGGGAGAAACGTCGATCGGCGGCCATCGGCGCCGATTCGACCCAGGCCGAGGCCTGATTTGAGAAGCCCAGTCCATGGCGCGTTGAACGGCACCGGAATCGGCCAGAGAACCGACCGGACGGCGCCGGCACGACCAAAGGGAGCCTGGATCGGTCGAACCGGACAGAACCGGCCGAACCGGACCAGACCGAACCGGCGGTCCGAACCGGGTTGAACCGGACCAGACCGGTTCAGCCAAAAAGAGAGGGAAAAAAGGAAGAAAAAGGGAAAAAGAAAAAGAGAAAAAAATTGGGGAAAATTCCTGTGATGCAATCGAGCTTCGGGTAAGTCGGTAAGCGGTCAAATTGACCGATATAATTTTTAGAATATTTAATTTGATAAATAATCGACTGAAAGTTTACCCGAAAATATATTTAATTGTGTAGCTCGACAATTGGCATCCACTGAGAGCTCGAGATAGCCTCAATTTTTGTATTATCATGGAATAACGGGTAAGTGACCCTTATTTACGACAATTTTATATCGTTATGCGTGATTGATATTTAACGCATAAATTACGGATTTAATTTCCGCATAAATGAATTAAATTCTGGAAAATTAGATAAATTGTCGTAAATATTAAATTGAGATATCAGAGAATTTAGAACGAGGCTAAATAAATTACTGATGGGCCCAGAGAGCCCAATAGGCCTCGATAAAGTGTGGTAAACGGGCTTAAGGCCGATTAAGGCCCATTATGGTGCAATCGGGCCCAATATGGGTAAACGGGCCCAATGATTTAAATTAAGCCCAGAAAATTATGAAATACATTAAATTGTATTGTATTTGACCTGATGAATGAGTATCCGCAGTGCCGGAGATTTGAATTGGATTCAGAGCAAATCGGACTGCGTGACGAGTCATCAGAGGAAAGGTCAGACTGTACAGATAAATGAGGTAAGGGAATTGTGTGAGTAGCTAGAGGTAGCTACGCATATTTTAATAGATTTTGTATACACTGATTATGTATGTATACACGATTATTGTAAAATGATCCTAAAAGTGGTTTAAATAATTTTTAAGGATCGAAATAGGTGAAATGTCTATTTTACCCCTATTGAGGGAAATTCACCTAAGGATGATGAAAGCATGACATGCATGGAATGCATGATTTAAGGATTTTTATGATTAAGGAATTTTCTTGATTTTAATCAAAGTAAAGCGATAGATTGGCCAGTAAATGGATGAATTTCACAAAATAACACTACGTAGGTGTTATTAATATTTAAATAGAAATTTCTTTGGAAAACGGCCAACTATTAGTTTATATGGAAACAGATAGTGCCGACACGTAGTTCGCACTATATCTGCGTTTGTGAATGTGCATAAATGTGCTTGAGCAGTTGCTCGCACCGACTTGTGACATCATATGCATGAAATGTGCTAGAGCATGGTGCTCGCACTGATTTTTAATATTGTGAAATGAGAGCTGCTGGAGCCTAGCTCGCACTCTGTTTTGACATGTTTTGACATGTTTTGACATGTTTTGATTTGTTTTGACGTGGTATGCATAAAATAGTGCTGGAGCGATTTCTCGCACTACTTTTAATGATTTGACATGCATGAGAGATGTTGGAGCTTAGCTCGCATCCTGTTTTGATTTAATTATGCATAAAAGCCGTGCTGGAGTGAAACTCGCACGAGATTTGATTTAGTTATGCATAAAGCCGTGCTGGAGTATAACTCGCACGAGATTTGATTTACTTGAGCATTCATTTGTGCTGGAGCGTTGCTCGCACAAAGTTTTATATGGTTTTCATAATTCATTTGAATGCTGTGCTGGAGTTTTTCTCGTACGAGGTTTTCACTGAATTTATATACATATCCGTACTAGAGCGTTGCTCGTACGTGAAATTTACATGAAATTATAATCAGTTTAAGTCGTACTGGAGCGCTGCTCGTACGCAGATTTCACTGATTTTTATGAAACCGTGCTAGAGCTTCGCTCGCACGAGATTTTCAGATATCATGAATATGCATGGAGCCGTGCTTGAGCTTCGCTCGCACAGGGATTTATATTACATGCATATAGCCGTGTTGGAGCCTCCTGTAGACTGTGTGTCACAGTGAGATGATATGCTCACACGTGCATTCTGAGACAGATGATATGGGTGGATAAGACCTATTACAGGCACCCCTGACTGAGCTTGGGTTCACGGAGTACTTTGTACCGTGTATGTCACGCGGAGTACGCTGTACCGTGGGGATTGTTGGAGTGGAGTGGCATTAGCCACGAGGCAGCAAGCCTTGCCCTCGCAATCCTGGTGTTATGCTGTTCTGGCGGGTAGGACGACCCACCTCCCGTTTCAGGTGTGATACCCCGCACACTAGGTACCGTGTTGCCAGGGATCACTAGGATATGGCCATAGTCCTCGATGTTACTGTTAATTACCTTATTGTCTCACATGATATAACTTATGGTCTGTTAGACCAGGGTAGACCCGAAGGAGGGGTCAGGCCCCCGATTTGATGATTTGATGAATTCAGATGATTTTATGATATGTGACCCTGAAAGAAGGGTGGTTTTATAAATCAAGATTTATAATGAAATATAACAAACTGTTTTATGAGTTTTGAGATGATTGACCCAGAGGGGTTATTTTATACTGCGTTTTAAATGAATTGATTTAAATGCAGTGGCATGATGTGTTTTCCATGCTTTTATTTGAAAATCTTGAATTGTCTTACATGACATGAAAGACTGCATGATCTTGATTAAATTCATGCTTAATATGATTTAATGATGTCACATAAAATGCTTTGAATGCATGAGTTACATGATTTATATATGCACAAATAGTTTTGGATAAACTATGGCATTGAATATGCATGACTTTGTGCGTGTAATTTTAAATGAAAAGAAATGGATTTAAGGGCATGGCATTATGAGCATGTAGATAGTGGAGTTATCTACTTACTTGCATAATTGCCTTACTGAGCGTGTGGTTTGCTCACCCCCCCTTATTTTCCCATCTTTTCAGAGCACTTGTAATAATTATTGAGCGGCTGAGGACTTGCATGCTTAATATCCGCTGCTTGCTGCTTCCCATCGAGAGACAGGTATACACATTTGTATGGTTTTGTATCTAAATATGTAATGCACAGTACTGTAAATGGATATGATGTCGGGGATGTAGAGTCATGTAAATACCAGTGGGTATGTGTTTATTTAAAGTCAAAAGGATAGTAGACTCTGATATATGATTATGGGAATGAAATGTTAAATAGTGTGAGGTGACTAACACCGAATCATAGCCCAACTGTGTTGTAGGATGATCACGACGAGAGAAAGGTAAGAATTAAATAATAAATGAAAAAGCGAAAAATTTACTCTGATTTTTAGGTAATTCGGGTCGTGACAGGTTTAATGGTATCAGAGCTTGAGTTGGCCTGATATGAGTCGGTGTTAGTGGTTAAGGAAGTTTACATCCCCATGTACTGTGCATTATTTAGATACAATTGTGTATATCGAGATGGAAGTACAGCTAAGAATTTGGTTTTAAATGCAAGAATAGACTCATTGACTGATAGCCGCTATGGTTGAGAGGCGAGTACACGAGCTCGAGGCCGTAGAGGTAGGCCCGAGAGTTGTACTGAGTCGCCACATGAGACTCGAGATGAGAATGACGTGGAGGCTGATATAGAGCATGCTCCACAGAGTCTGATAGAGAGATCGGATAGAGTCTGACAGAGAGATCAGACAGTATTGAGATACGCTTCACGAGGTTGGAGCGGAGTGTGGAGAATATGTTGCGAGCTAATTGCTCAGGGTATATATGATATATGAGGGCGAGTTAGAGCATTAATTGAAGTTCGCTCGACCCATTTGAAGAGTTAGACGTCCAGAATGGACATGGAAAAAAAAATTCTATATGTATTCCGGTGACAGAATATCCCGGATATTGTTTTAAAGGAAAATTACAGATGATATTATTTACTCTGACCCAGAGGAACATGTTGATTAACGAGTATGATACTCAGTTTATATTCCTGGGCAGATGTGACTCGAACATGATGAACAGTGAGAGTCGAGATTTTTGAAAGTTCATAGAAGGACTCAGATTATCAATTAGAGTCCGATTGGCCTGTTAGACATCACTACCTATGCCGAGGCAGTGCGCAGACAACAGTTGTGTGAATAAGATCATGAGTTGCACGCCTCTGAGATTGAGAAAGGTAGTGAGGGCTGAAATTGAGACAAAAAGAGAATAGAGGATGACAAGAATGTCAGAACGGGAAAAAGGTAGTTTGGTAAAAGCTTAGAGTTGATGAGTCACGGGGTAAGATGATTGGAGGCCCCAGTGTATTTAATTTCAACACTATTGAGGGGTATTGTGATTCAAGGACCCCGACCTGTTACGTAACAGTATAACAGAGTAGCAGTGTGAACAGTGTAGGATATGTGGTAGTTACCACGAAAATAAGATGTTGGACGAGGGCGAGTGTATGCCTTGGACCAGGACACTACTGATGTTTCATTGGATGTGGTGGAAGATACCACACTGGTTGTGAATAATGAAATAATTATTTTAATTGATCCTGGTGCCACGCATTTATTCATACCGCCTTCAGTTGCTTATAAGTTAGTGAAAAAAAATGTGAAGCCTATACCTTTAAGCATGAAGAGGATGATAGTTAGTTGATTTTCACTAACTGAATATGGGTATAGGGATTGTAAGTTGAAAATAGGGGAGAAAATATCACTGAAAAGTGTATTGTAACTTGACAAGTAAGGAAAGAGTTTGTCACAAGTGATATATTAAAGGAGATATATTGGAATAAGATATGTATGCAAGGTAAGGATATCTTCGATATGCAAAGTAAATTGGATTAAGCGATAAGTAGTGAATATGAATTGCGACCAAGGATAAGGGGTGGATAAATTTACACCCAGTATGTGGTCAAATCTTAGGGTTAATAAAGGTATTTTAAAATATCTCCCTGCCTGAAGATTTGACAGCGTCTAGAAGCGCACGCATAATCTATAGATTGAATTCGACGGTCATAATATATACATTAAAATTGGGTACCTTTGCTGGTAAGATAAAGAAATATAGAATTTGATTAATCATGAAAGTTTAAAAATTAAAATTTTATAAAAGCCGTTAATATAAGAGGAAGGAAACGACGCGGATTAGTATCCTGAACGAAAGCGATTTCGAAATGACATTGTACGTTTATACGTGCATAGGTCAAGGATATGAGTGAATGAAGTATTGAGTGGAACTCAATTACGATGAGGTATTTAAAGCTTACCTGGACCGATTGGTTGTCCTCTTTAGTGATGATATTTTGATGTATTCGAAGTCCAGGGAAGAGCTTGAGTAGCAACAGGAAACTGTCGTACGGACGAGTTGTTATGAGTTTCTTGAAATGGGCTGCTCAGTTGACACATCTCAATTGGAAAAAAAAAAAAAAAAAAAAAAAGATTTCATACGAGTGTTATGATAAGTATGAAAATAGCTTCAATGAGTTTTGGTATATTGGAGTAATGAACTGACCACCGTAAGTATTCTTACTATAACTAACAGCTCAAGAGGTTTCAGTGTGTATGGATACCTCCAAATAAGGATTGAGCTATGTATTGATGTAAAATGGGAAGATAGTCGTTTATGGATCCAGATATGTTCAAGGACCATAAGAGAAACTATCTGACCCATTATTTAGAGTTGGCAGCCGTAGCGATTACACTGAAAGTATGGCGCTACCACTTATACGGTAAGAAATTTCGAGTATGCACTGATCGTAAAAGCCCCAAGTATCTGTTTTAACAGAAAGAGTAGAAAATGAGATAACCATGAGGGTTAGAGCTTCTAAGGATTATGATTGTGAATATTGTACCACCCAAGAAAGGCTAATGTAATGGCTGATGCCTTGAACAGAAAGAGTCTCGGGATGGTATCACATATGATGGTCAGGGAGCGTGAGCTGCTAGAGCAGTTGTGAACCTCAGTAGTGATGTGATTCCTTCTGATGATGACGGTGATTGTGTGACAGCTAGCCTGAGGTTAGAACCAGATTGTGTGACCGGATTTGCCAGGCTTAGCGTGATGATTTCGGCATGGTGTCGATAGTTTGGGTCAGATTCAGAAGGGTATAGTGACAGAGTTCACAGTGAGTGATGATGACTCACAGAGGTTCAGAGACAGTATAAGTGCTCCTCAGGACCATAGTTGATAAGAAAGTGCTATTGTCAGAAGCTCACTCTTCGGGATATACAGTGCATTCGAGAAGTAATAAATATATCAGAATCTCTGAAAAGGGTATTGGTGGTCAGGTATGAAAAAGAGATATTGTAGAGAATTGCGAAAAAGTGTCTCGTATGTCAGCAGAGTAAGGTAGAGTAAAAGAAGTTGCAGGGTTATTGCAGCCTCTACCTATATTGACACGGAAATGGGAACAAATTACCATGGATTTCGTGATGGGTTACAGAGGACCCGAATGAATCTCGAGGATATCTAGGTGATAGTTGATAGATTGATTTAGTTACCCACCTTCTGGTTATGAAAATCCCTAGATACTCTAAGTGTATAGGCGGATTTATGTGTGTGGAATATTGTGAAACATTGTGTAGCGTTCCAGGGAGCATGATATTAGATGGGGATTCCCGCTTCACTTCCCACTTCTGGGAATATTGTTTTTGAAAGTTATGGGACCCTGATTGTGTGTTAGCACAGCTTCCACCCTCAGACAGATAGTCAGTCAGAGAGGACTGTACAGGTTCTGGAGGATGTGATGAGAGCGTGTGCAATTGATTTTATGAGCTCCTGGGATGATCAGTTGCTACTAATCAAATTCGCCAGTGATGACAGTTGTCACTTGAGTATCGGGATGACATTATTTGAGGCATTTTATGGCCATAGGGATTGTTTCCCTGACTTGGATAAGAAAAGTGGGTGACAAATAGAGAATTGTTCCCGAATTGGTAAGACAAACCTCTGAGGATGTTCAGTGGATTTGTGAGAGATTAAGAACACCTCAGAGCAGACAGAAAAACTATGCTGACAAGAGACAGGAAATCATTGGAATTCACCGAGGGTGAATCATTATAGTTGACAGTTATTTGTCATAAAGACGTAACGAGATTCGGATAGAGAGATATTGGACAAGTGGAAGTAAGACCTGTAGGTTGGCATTACCACTTGAATAAACAGGCATCCACTATGTGTCCTATCTTATGATGCTTCAGAAATATATCCGGACCCAGTATATGTGCAGATATGAGCTTCAACGGGTTAGCTCAATGAAAGTATAACGTATGATTGGAGAACTGATTCGGGTATTAGACGAAAGGAAAAAGTGTTGAGGTTTGAGATGATCTCCCTAGTTAAGTATGATGATAGTATTACACTCCGGAGAAAGTCACTTGAGGATGACTGTATATGATATGATAGATGTAACCGGAGTTATTTCTGGACTCATATTACTTGGTTCTAATTTGGAGGACCAAATTTTTTTAAGTGGGGGAGATTGTAAGACCCGATATTTTCGAGTGCATTTAAAAAAATGCAAAAGGACTTAAATGGTATTCCCGAATACGTGCAAGGGCAAAATGGTCAAAAGACCAAAATTCGGTATTAATCGAGACAAGAAAATTTAATTAAAAATAAGAGAATGAGAAATCTTGATCAATGACGAAGAAATAATTAAATTTCGGATTAAATTGATCAAGATATGAATTTATTGAAATAAACCGGGATTTTCGTATCGAAAAATAATCCCGAAAATAATCGAAAAATATACCGAAAAGGTAAAATCGGACTGAGAAAATTATTTACAGATTAAATGAATAAAATATAAATTTTTTTAAGGATATTTATGCATTTTAATATTATTTTATTGAATAAAATAATATTAAAAGTTAATTATAAATAAATAAATAAAATAAAAAAAAAAAAAAAAAAAAAACGAAATTCTGAAACAGAAAGAAAAGAAACAGAGGCGAAAAACGAAGCGAGACCGAGGGAAGAAGAGAGACTCACCGGCGAGCCACCACCGGCGAGGCTGAGGGGCCGACGAGGGTCGGCGAAGGTCGGCCGACCTCGGGCGAACCACCAGCGGCCAGGACGCGCCGTGGAGTCGCCGGAAAACGTCGAAAAGCGAAGGAGATGCCGCGGGGGAGAAACGTCGATCGGCGGCCATCGGCGCCGATTCGACCCAGGCCGAGGCCTGATTTGAGAAGCCCAGTCCATGGCGCGTTGAACGGCACCGGAATCGGCCAGAGAACCGACCGGACGGCGCCGGCACGACCAAAGGGAGCCTGGACCGGTCGAACCGGACAGAACCGGCCGAACCGGACCAGACCGAACCGGCGGTCCGAACCGGGTTGAACCGGACCAGACCGGTTCAGCCAAAAAGAGAGGGAAAAAAGGAAGAAAAAGGGAAAAAGAAAAAGAGAAAAAAATTGGGGAAAATTCCTGTGATGCAATCGAGCTTCGGGTAAGTCGGTAAGCGGTCAAATTGACCGATATAATTTTTAGAATATTTAATTTGATAAATAATCGACTGAAAGTTTACCCGAAAATATATTTAATTGTGTAGCTCGACAATTGGCATCCACTGAGAGCTCGAGATAGCCTCAATTTTTGTATTATCATGGAATAACGGGTAAGTGACCCTTATTTACGACAATTTTATATCGTTATGCGTGATTGATATTTAACGCATAAATTACGGATTTAATTTCCGCATAAATGAATTAAATTCTGGAAAATTAGATAAATTGTCGTAAATATTAAATTGAGATATCAGAGAATTTAGAACGAGGCTAAATAAATTACTGATGGGCCCAGAGAGCCCAATAGGCCTCGATAAAGTGTGGTAAACGGGCTTAAGGCCGATTAAGGCCCATTATGGTGCAATCGGGCCCAATATGGGTAAACGGGCCCAATGATTTAAATTAAGCCCAGAAAATTATGAAATACATTAAATTGTATTGTATTTGACCTGATGAATGAGTATCCGCAGTGCCGGAGATTTGAATTGGATTCAGAGCAAATCGGACTGCGTGACGAGTCATCAGAGGAAAGGTCAGACTGTACAGATAAATGAGGTAAGGGAATTGTGTGAGTAGCTAGAGGTAGCTACGCATATTTTAATAGATTTTGTATACACTGATTATGTATGTATACACGATTATTGTAAAATGATCCTAAAAGTGGTTTAAATAATTTTTAAGGATCGAAATAGGTGAAATGTCTATTTTACCCCTATTGAGGGAAATTCACCTAAGGATGATGAAAGCATGACATGCATGGAATGCATGATTTAAGGATTTTTATGATTAAGGAATTTTCTTGATTTTAATCAAAGTAAAGCGATAGATTGGCCAGTAAATGGATGAATTTCACAAAATAACACTACGTAGGTGTTATTAATATTTAAATAGAAATTTCTTTGGAAAACGGCCAACTATTAGTTTATATGGAAACAGATAGTGCCGACACGTAGTTCGCACTATATCTGCGTTTGTGAATGTGCATAAATGTGCTTGAGCAGTTGCTCGCACCGACTTGTGACATCATATGCATGAAATGTGCTAGAGCATGGTGCTCGCACTGATTTTTAATATTGTGAAATGAGAGCTGCTGGAGCCTAGCTCGCACTCTGTTTTGACATGTTTTGACATGTTTTGACATGTTTTGATTTGTTTTGACGTGGTATGCATAAAATAGTGCTGGAGCGATTTCTCGCACTACTTTTAATGATTTGACATGCATGAGAGATGCTGGAGCTTAGCTCGCATCCTGTTTTGATTTAATTATGCATAAAAGCCGTGCTGGAGTGAAACTCGCACGAGATTTGATTTAGTTATGCATAAAGCCGTGCTGGAGTATAACTCGCACGAGATTTGATTTACTTGAGCATTCATTTGTGCTGGAGCGTTGCTCGCACAAAGTTTTATATGGTTTTCATAATTCATTTGAATGCTGTGCTGGAGTTTTTCTCGTACGAGGTTTTCACTGAATTTATATACATATCCGTACTAGAGCGTTGCTCGTACGTGAAATTTACATGAAATT
Organism: Firmiana major; assembly: GCA_033439115.1. Taxonomy (NCBI): domain Eukaryota; kingdom Viridiplantae; phylum Streptophyta; class Magnoliopsida; order Malvales; family Malvaceae; genus Firmiana; species Firmiana major. The sequence continues at coordinate 37,460,034 of CM065901.1, forward strand.
ATAATCAGTTTAAGTCGTACTGGAGCGCTGCTCGTACGCAGATTTCACTGATTTTTATGAAACCGTGCTAGAGCTTCGCTCGCACGAGATTTTCAGATATCATGAATATGCATGGAGCCGTGCTTGAGCTTCGCTCGCACAGGGATTTATATTACATGCATATAGCCGTGTTGGAGCCTCCTGTAGACTGTGTGTCACAGTGAGATGATATGCTCACACGTGCATTCTGAGACAGATGATATGGGTGGATAAGACCTATTACAGGCACCCCTGACTGAGCTTGGGTTCACGGAGTACTTTGTACCGTGTATGTCACGCGGAGTACGCTGTACCGTGGGGATTGTTGGAGTGGAGTGGCATTAGCCACGAGGCAGCAAGCCTTGCCCTCGCAATCCTGGTGTTATGCTGTTCTGGCGGGTAGGACGACCCACCTCCCGTTTCAGGTGTGATACCCCGCACACTAGGTACCGTGTTGCCAGGGATCACTAGGATATGGCCATAGTCCTCGATGTTACTGTTAATTACCTTATTGTCTCACATGATATAACTTATGGTCTGTTAGACCAGGGTAGACCCGAAGGAGGGGTCAGGCCCCCGATTTGATGATTTGATGAATTCAGATGATTTTATGATATGTGACCCTGAAAGAAGGGTGGTTTTATAAATCAAGATTTATAATGAAATATAACAAACTGTTTTATGAGTTTTGAGATGATTGACCCAGAGGGGTTATTTTATACTGCGTTTTAAATGAATTGATTTAAATGCAGTGGCATGATGTGTTTTCCATGCTTTTATTTGAAAATCTTGAATTGTCTTACATGACATGAAAGACTGCATGATCTTGATTAAATTCATGCTTAATATGATTTAATGATGTCACATAAAATGCTTTGAATGCATGAGTTACATGATTTATATATGCACAAATAGTTTTGGATAAACTATGGCATTGAATATGCATGACTTTGTGCGTGTAATTTTAAATGAAAAGAAATGGATTTAAGGGCATGGCATTATGAGCATGTAGATAGTGGAGTTATCTACTTACTTGCATAATTGCCTTACTGAGCGTGTGGTTTGCTCACCCCCCCTTATTTTCCCATCTTTTCAGAGCACTTGTAATAATTATTGAGCGGCTGAGGACTTGCATGCTTAATATCCGCTGCTTGCTGCTTCCCATCGAGAGACAGGTATACACATTTGTATGGTTTTGTATCTAAATATGTAATGCACAGTACTGTAAATGGATATGATGTCGGGGATGTAGAGTCATGTAAATACCAGTGGGTATGTGTTTATTTAAAGTCAAAAGGATAGTAGACTCTGATATATGATTATGGGAATGAAATGTTAAATAGTGTGAGGTGACTAACACCGAATCATAGCCCAACTGTGTTGTAGGATGATCACGACGAGAGAAAGGTAAGAATTAAATAATAAATGAAAAAGCGAAAAATTTACTCTGATTTTTAGGTAATTCGGGTCGTGACAACTACTCACGTATGAGATGAAGTTAAGAAGAAATGAAGAGCGACCCAAGAAAGTGGGAGTAGCTCTGAAATCCACTACTAAAGAGGAGAGTAAAAATGAGAGTGGTAGTGAAGAAGATCTTGAGATGGCAATATTTGCCAAGAGATTTAACAAATTCATGAGAATGAGAGCAAGTAGTAGTAGGAGAAACCACAAGAAAGATCAAGAAGAGTTAGGTAGAAAAGATACCATTGTGTGCTATGAATGTAAAAAACCTGGACATATTAAATTTAACTGCCATCTTCTTAAAAGATCTAATGATAGGTTCCACAAAAAGAAGGCAATAATGAGAACATGGAGCGACAGTGATAGCTCCGATGATGATTCGAATGAGGATAATGCCAACCTATGCTTCATGGCTATTGAGGATGAAAAGGTAACTTCATACCTCAATGAATATTCTTTTGATGAATTGCAAGATGCTTTTGATGATCTTGCATTGGAATATGAATGCATGAGTATGAAGTACAAAAAATTAATATCTAAATTGAAGAAAGAAAATGAGTTAATACTAAAGGATAAGATTGAATGTGAAAAGAAACTAAAAATTACAAATCTTGAAATTTGTGACCTAAAAGAAAAAATAGTAACTTGCATAATTCTTTTACTAGACTCTATATGGGTCAACAAAAGTTAGATAACATGCTAGAAACTCAAAGGGCCTTCTTTGATAAGAATGGATTAGGATATGATGGAAAAAGAAGAGAGACCCATCTTAAAAGTTTCATAGCTAGAAAGAACGTGCATAAACCCTCATCTATTTGTTCACATTGTAATATGAAGGGACATGCATCATATAATTGCAATATGAAGATGACAACATTTAGTGGAAAAATAGTCAAAAGAATTTGGATTCCAAAAGAGGTAGTTAATTCAAAAGATATTAATACTATAGTAAAATGGATCCCAAAGGGATCAAGAATTGTATTCACTAACTCCAAAGGACCCAAGAGAATTTGGGTACCTAAGACATGAGTTTGAATTTTGATGATAGGTGATTGAGCATTGCCACAAAGCTAAAACAACGGAAGCTTGGTACTTGGACAGTGGATGCTCAAGACACATGACCGGTGATAGAAACCACTTCAACTCATTTAAGTCAAAAGTTGGTGGAGAAGTCACATTTGGGGACAACTCCAAAGGCCAAGTTGAAGGAAGTGGTTCAATAGGTAATGACTACTTTTCATTAGAAAATGTATTGCTTGTTAGATGTCTAAAACATAATTTACTAAGTATTAGTCAACTTTGTGACAAAGGTTACAAAGTAATTTTTGATTGCTTGAAATGTCATGTTATAGATCCTAAATCTAATAAAGTTCTTTTCCTAGGTCATAGGCAAGGTAATATATACATTGTCTATCTAAATAAACTTAAAAATGAAAACATATGCCTAATGGTAGACAAGGAAAAAGAACCTTGGTTGTGGCATAGAAGACTAGGTCATGCTAGCATGCATGTGTTATCTAAGTTAGCTAGAAAAGACCTTGTTATAGGATTACCTAAGCTGTCCTTTGACCATGATAAAATATGTGAAGCTTGTGTTAAAGGAAAACATAAAAGGATAACATTTAAGCCTAAACATAGTGTATCTACCACTAGGCCTCTACAATTACTTCACCTAGATCTATTTGGACCAACTAGAACAACAAGCCTAGGTGGGAAACATTATGGGTTTGTAATTGTTGATGATTACACTAGATTCACTTGGGTGTTCTTTTTTAGAGTGAAAAATGAAGCTTTAGAAAAATTCATTGCCTGTACAAAAGTAACTCAAAATGAAAAAGGTTACACTATAACTAGTATTAGAAGTGATCATGGCAAGGAGTTTGAAAATATTGGATTTGATGAATATTGCAATGATCAAGGAATTAATCATAATTTTTTAGCCCCTAGGACATCACAGCAAAATGGGGTAGTTGAGAGAAGAAATAGAACATTGGAAGAAATGGTTAGAACCATGTTGTGTGAAAATAATTTACCTAAATATTTTTGGACTGAAGCAATAAATACATCTTGCTATATCATTAATAGAGCTATGATTAGACCAATTTTAAAGAAAACCCCTTATGAGCTTTGCAAGGGTAAGAAGTCTAATATTAGCTATTTTCACCCATTTGGTTGTAAATGCTTTGTCTTAAATAATGGAAAAGAAAATTTAGAAAAATTTGATGCCAAGAGTGATGAGGGAATCTTTTTAGGGCATTCCTTGAATTCAAAGGCATATAGAGTATATAACAAAAGAACATTGATGGTTGAAGAATCAATTCATGTAATATTTGATAAGTCAAATGACTTATCTAAAAATTCAACCAATGATGAGGATATTGAAATATTTGATGAAAACTTGAAAGAAATCTCAAACTTAGAAAATGATCTATTAGAGAAACTTAACATTAATAAAGAAGATGAAGAAGAAATAGAGATATTAGAAAGAGAGTCTAGAGCACCAAGAGAATTAGGATATGTAAAAGAGTGTGAAATAGTAGGAGATCCAACTCTTGGAGTTAGAACTAGATCATCTCTAAGGAATGGGTGTCAATATATAGCCTTTGTATCTCAAATTGAACCTAGAAATGTCAATGAAGCCTTAGATGACAATAATTGGTTTTTAGCCATGCAAGAAGAATTAAATCAATTTGAGAGAAGCAAAGTATGGAAACTAGTTCCTAGACCTAGTGATCACTCTATAATTGGAACTAAATAGATCTTCAAGAATAAGATGGATGAAAATAGTGTGATCATAAGAAACAAAGCTAGGCTAGTTGCATAAGGCTATAGACAAGAAGAAGGAATAGACTATGATGAAACTTATGCACCGGTAGCTAGATTAGAAGCAATAAGAATGCTACTTGCCTTTGCATGTTATAAAAATTTCAAGTTATATCAAATGGATGTAAAGAGTGCATTTTTAAATGGTTTCATTAATGAAGAAGTTTATGTTGAGCAACCTCCAAGTTTTGAAAGTCATGAATTTCCTGAACATGTCTTCAAGTTATCTAAGGCACTTTATGGTTTGAAACAAGCTCCTAGAGCATGGTATGAAAATTGTTAAAATTCTTAATAGAAAAAGGATTTTCAAGAGGAAAAGTAGATACTACTTTGTTTATCAAAAATAAAAATAAAGATTTACTAGTTGTTCAAGTGTATGTAGATGACATTATTTTTGGATCAACTAATGAATCTTTATGCCAAGAGTTTGCTAAGATCATGCAAGGTAAATTTAAAATGAGCATGATGGGAGAGCTCACCTTCTTCTTGGGACTTCAAGTGAAGCAAACTAAGGATGGAACCTTCATCAATCAAGCAAAATATACTGAGGAATTGCTCAAACGATTTGGAATGGATAATTGCAAACCTCAAGCAATTCCAATGGTCACCAACATCAAGCTTGATAAAGATGAAAGTGGTAAGTGTGTAGACACTAAACTCTATATGTCTATGATTGGTTCATTGCTTTACCTTACTGCAAGTACACCAGATATTCTGTTTAGTGTATGTCTTTGTGCTAGATTTCAATCCTCTCCTAAGGAGTCACACTTATTAGCCACTAAAAGGATCTTTAGATATCTTAAAGACATTCCCTCTCTAGGACTTTGGTACCCCAAGGACTCCACTTTTGCTCTTCATGCATTTTCTGATGCAGATTTTGAGGGCTGTAAAATAGGTAGGAAGAGCACGTCAGGTACATGTCAATTCTTAGGGAATAGATTAATTTCATGGTTCTCTAAGAACCAAAATAGTGTAGCTCAATCCACAACTGAAGCTGAATATATAGCAGCAGGTAGTTGTAGTGCTCAAGTGTTGTGGATTAAACAACAAATGAAAGACTATGGTATTGACATGAAGCAAGTCTCAATCAAATGTGATAATACCAGTGCCATCAACCTATCTAAGAATCCTATTCAACACTCTAGAACTAAGCATATTGAGATTAGGCATCACTTTCTTAGAGACCATGTACAAATAGGAGATATAATTCTAGAGTATATTGATACTTTACATCAAAAAGCTGATATCTTCACCAAACCTCTTGATAGAGATAGGTTTTGTATTCTTAAAGGTGAATTAGGACTCATGAATGTTCCTTAAGATGTATCTGCTTCAAAATCTTGATTTCAAAATGATTTTAAACGAATTTTTCAATAATGTTTCTGGGCAAAAAGTATGAGAGATCGATCTTCAATCACTATAGATCGATCTCCATACTCCAAATTGGCCTAAAGCAGATAGGTTAAGCTAGGCAGATCGATCTTCTCCACTATAAGATCGATCTCCTTAAGCCTCTGTAAAATAGCAGATCGATCTCATTATGCCTCTGTAAAACAGCAGATCGATCTATGCATTCACCAGATCGATCTCTTCAAGTCTCTGGAAATAACAGATCGATCTGTCGCCATAACAGATCGATCTCCTTAGCCCTGACTATAAAAACTGTTTCAAAATTTCCAAATCTCAAAAACTCAAATTTTTAAATCCCTAACCCCTGTCGTACCTCAACCTTCGATTCTCCCTCCTAGATCGATCTCAGTAAGGTTTTTATCAAATCTCTTCATCGTTTAGTGTTCTAGTAACCTACATTACTGAATTTTCTTTAAAAATTTCTTATTTTTTGCTGAAATCTTCATTAGGGCAATTCTAGCACCGTTTCATTGCCTAGGTTTTAGAGAACTCTTCAAACTAGTGCTTAGGTGTGTTTTGTACAATCCTTGTGTGTGTCTAGGTCATCTCTTAGTATACAATTATACCTCGTCTTAAGAGAGCGGCCAATAGAGAGCCTAGACCCTCTTCCTCACAACCACCCTCTGTCTCTTCTGTCACTACCTTTAACAAGTGTTTTCAAACACCTGCAAAAAGAAAACGATATGAAGAGTATTTCTTGACTATGCCAATTAAACATTGGCAAACAATTGATTTCTCGATTTTAAATCGCATTGACTTTTCATACCTGTCAAAAATGGAAGAATTTGGTTGGCTTCCATTTCTTAAAATCAATAACCCCCATACCTCCAAACATCATCAGGGCATTCTTTTCTAATGCCGAACTCATCTATGACCCTGATGATACCTGAAAAATACTAGGGTTTAAAACGTTTGTCATGTCTAAAACACTATCTATAGACACATCCATACTAGCCCGAGTATTTGACATACAAGATTAGGGGTTGACCGATGAAGAGGAAGAAGTCCCTTTAGAATTTGACCTTCCCGGGGATAAGGCGAGTGACCTACCGATGCACCCAAGGTTACTCCACCTTATCATCTCATGGTATCTTAGACCCTTTGGTACCCGTCATTCCACGGTTAGGAGATTAGATCGATTTTGGCTCCACCACCTCTACTCCTCAAGTCAAAAACCCAATCCGATCCACTTCATATACGAAGATTGGCTGAAGATCGTACGCGACCAAGCCTCCACGATAGTTTTTCCACAACCATTGGCGTACCTACTACAATGACTCAGGGTCGATTGTAGCTGTGAGACTGGTGAAGTGCCTTCCCCAAAGAGCGTATTAAACATTAGCACACTTTACCACATGGGGTACTATAAGGACTTTCGAGGAGAATAGAGGAAGAAGCGAGAACAGCAGTCTGAGGCAGCCATGGAAAAAGACCCATCAGCAGAGCCTATTGATCCACCTATTGCACCTACTGAGGTTCCATCTTCATCGACTGCTCAGCCCACTGCACCTGCACCATCATCCGATGGGATGGAATCGATTGTGACGATGATTATGGAACTTAACCGAAAGATAGATGAAGGTTTTACAAACCTTTATGCCACACAGCAGGCGATGTTTGATGATCTGCAGGTTACTCGCACTCGCATCGAGGAACTTCTGGAGCGATTTCCTCCTCAGCCGTAGGACATGAATGTTAGGAATAGTTTAGATAGTTTTTCATGTTTACTATTTGTTGTTAGAAACGTCATTTGCTTGAATGCTTATTTTATGAAATGACATGATAGTTCTTTTTGAAATGTGTTATAATGAGTTTCCATTTTGAAATGACATGACATTTCTTGTGAAAGTTAACTGTAAGACCCCGTATAGGTATAAGGGTAATGTGTGTAATTGGATCAAATAATATGATTGGACTTGTAATGTAAAATATGATTGATGTAAGTCCATGGATTCAATGTATGTATGTGTAATATAAATTGTAACGTACATACAAGTTTCATTGAGTATGAATACGGAGAAATGTGTTCTACCAAGTGATGGATGTGATTAAGACTCAAGATGAGTAGTGTGGTAAAATGGAATGGAGTTATGCTTCCATTTGGTTTTTATGTTGCATACCTTTGAATATACAATGAATGCACACAAGTTTCAATGTGCATAAGGTATGAATGGATGCCATTTTCAAGTTATAAAGGTGGATGGATGAGGAAATGGCCATGGCAATAGATTGAGGGTGTGTTGGTATGAGTTGCAACAATGAAACTGCAGGAAATCTGGAAAACATGAGGTCCAGATCGATCTCCTAGGATGAGAGATCGATCTGGGAGAGCCAGAATGCTCTTATTTGGGCGAAAGAATTGAGCAGATCGATCTCCAATGGAGCCAGATCGATCTCTCAAGCATTCTGTAGTGGAAAGATCGATCCCCAAGCACCCAGATCGATCTCCTTAGCTCTCTGTTTGGGACCAGATCGATCTGATTGCTTTGACAGATCGATCTCATGCTTTAACAGATCGATCTCATTGCTCGACAGATCGATCTCAGGCTTAAAAATGCCGTGAAAAAGAGGGATTTTAAGGGACCAGATCGATCTCCTCTTGGACCAGATCGATCTCCTCAAGTCATTTCTATATAAGGAGAGCTGAAAATCTGGAAATCTCGAAAAAACACCAAACCTTACCATTTCAACCCAAAAACCTAACTTTCCCTCTCTAAAATCAGCCATTTTCAGCGAGATTTGGAGAGAGATCATTAGAGGCAAAGTTGTTCCTATCAAAGAGAAGAACAACATAGTGAGAGGGCATCTTCCCATTCTTGGAGTTGAAGGAGTTAAGGGCATTACCAATTGGAGCAAGGAGCGAAATCACATTGTCCCGAAGAGTTCGTTGAAGGCGAACCAAATTGTACGAGTAAGCAGCTTAAGGAAGTGGAATCACGCATCGAAATTCCAGGTAAGGGAATTTTGTGAGTATATAGAGATAGCTGCTCGTATTTTGAACTGGGTGAATATTGGGTGTTGTATGAAATGCATGAATTGCTCAAATAAATGTTGATGGTATTTGTGAAAGATGATGGGTATATGCGTGGTTTTGGTTTTGAAGTGGATGTTATGAAAAAGGGATAGTAAGGCTAATAATTGCATAAATCATGTGTTTTGAATGCTTTTACAAAACACAATGCTTTGATTTGAGCAAATAAAAGGATATGCTGGCTGGTACTTGAATGATGTTGTGAAATAGCCTATATGAGGCACTAAGCATATTATGTGATGTTTTGAATGCACATAAGCCGCCTATCGCGTGTATGTGATATAATTCGCGTTAGAGCCTCGCTCACGCGAGATTTCTATGTTTTCACTTGTGTGAAACGTGCTTGAGCTTAGCTCGCACTTTGAAATTGAATTGTGATGATGTTTATAAACCGTACTGGAGCTTCTGCTCGTACGTGGATTGTGAATGGTTATCTTATGAGTATAGCCGTACTAGAGCTATGCTCGTACGCGCCTCTTTATGAGAAGATGCATGATGCATGAGTCGTGCTAGAGTTTTACTCGCACAAGCTTGTACAATGGGATTCGTATAGGGTTGTGAAAGTGGGTAAGATCCTTAAGCCCTACATCCTTAAGCTAACATCCTTAAGCCCGAAGAGGCAGGGAGGCTCTGTTAGGCGGGGAGGCTCTGCTTGGTGGGGAGGCTCTCTTACGGTGGGATCCTTAAGCCAACATCCTTAAGCCCAAAGAAGCGGGGAGGCTCTGTTAGGCAGGAAGGCTCTCCTACATGGGTATGGCGAAGGTAAGAACCTTAAGCCCTACATCCTTAAGCTAACATCCTTAAGCCGAAGAGGCAGGGAGGCTCTGTTAGGCGGGGAGGCTCTGTTCGGTGGGGAGGCTCTCTTACGGAAAGGACCCTTAAGCCTTACATCCTTAAGCTAACATCCTTAAGCCCAAGGAGGCAGGGAGGCTCTGTTAGGCGGGGAGGCTCTGTTCGGCAGGAAGGCTCTCCTTCACGGAATATGGAAAAACTCTTGGTATGGGGTAGATAAGACCTAGGAATGGCACCCCCAATCATGATATGAGTTGCGGAGTACGATGTACCGTGTATATCACATGGAGTACGATGTACCGCATGATGGTTATGTGATGAGAAAGTCTGGCGAGGGATAATTCATCTTCGTGCCAGCATGATACCCCGCACACCTGGATGCGTGTGGTCTGGGATGGTTTATGATGTAATGATTCACATAGGCACTTCTGATATAGTGACCTAGATTTATACACATGCGTGAATTGTGGAATGTAAATGTGGTTGTGGTTTGTGAGTTGATTTGGTGGTGTTATGTTGTTGGTTCAAAAAGGAAGTTTCTAAATGAATTGCCCTTTTATGAATTTAAATGAGATTGAGCATGAGATGTTTTATACATGATGTCTCTACCATGTTTTATATGCCAATGCACATGATTTGATACATGATATATATGTATATTCACATGGCATAGTTTTATTCCTCATGCTCGTACTATAAACGATTTATGCATAACACTATCAGCATGTAGATAGAGTAGTTATCTACCATGCTTGCATTATTGCCTTACTGAGCGTGTGGTTGCTCATCCCACTCTATTTTCCCCCCTACAGAGCGTGCATAGTAGCCCAGTGAGGACTGAGGCGTATTATTTTGGACTCCGCTACATCTCCATCGCTAAGAGGTATATACACAGTGATTCTTTTTGTATCTAAACAATGTAAAAGCACAGTATTCTTTTGAGTTGTACTTATGGGGGATATAGATGTCAGTAAATCATGTATTCGTATAAGTACACAATTAAATGCACATGTATGACATCGTTTTAATTAATTGAGAATGAATGAGATGTGGTGTTATTATTGACTCACAGCCCAATAGTGTGTGGTGAGTTTAGTTCACGACCGGGTAAGGTAACAGTAAAACGCGAAAAATTTTCAGTGATTTCGGTTAAAGAGAATGGAATTGGGTCGTGACAGAGATTGGTATCAGAGCTGTGTTGGCCTGATGTGAGTCATTAATAAAACGTAGGAAAGTACGTCCCCATAGTACTGTGCTTTGTTTAGATATAACTGTGTATACTGTGATGGATTGAGCTTAATGAATTATTATAATACAGGGAGTTAGGCACTATGCCAGTTACACGCAAAGGTAGAGGGGCGAGAGCACATGCTAGAGGCCGTAGAGGTAGGCCTGAGAGCCGTGCGGAGCCACAGACTGAGCAGGCTCCACAGAACCCTGCTGAGAGAGCGGGTGATACTGAGGCTCGCTTCGCTAGATTAGAGCGGAGTATTGAGAGTCTGGTGGAGATAGTCACGCAGGCCTTGGGCGCCGGTGACAGACGAGGTCCCGCGGCACAGCCTACTACTGAACAGGCAGCTGCAGAGGCGGAGAGACCTCAGACTGTTGAGACAGTTACAGTTACACCACCTCCAGCCCAGGATACAGATTCTCCTATCGCTCCACAGCAGAGCGGTAGTGATGTGGGTTATGACTGCGACTTGAGCAGGTTGCAAGAGTTTCAAGCGCTGAAACCCCCAGTGTTCAGAGGGGTGAAGGACCCAGTGATTACGGAGGATTGGGTGTATGAGATGGAGAAACTGTATAGGTTTTTCCGATGCACTTCAAGTGAGAAGGTTGCCTTTGCCGTGTTTATGCTGAAAGGCGAGGCCGAGCATTGGTGGAGGTCCACCGAGGTTATTTTGAGGGCCAGACACTCTGAGATCTCATGGGAGATATTTCTAGAGGCCTTCAGGAGACAATATGTCCCAGCTACCGCACAGAGGAGACTGCGGATGGAATTTATGAATTTGGTTCAGGGGAACCATACTGTGGACGAGTATGAGTCCAAGTTTATGTCCTTGGGGAGATATGACCCGGACACGATGGGTAGTGAGACCCGAAAGATTCAGAAGTTCATGGATGGATTGAGATTGGCCATCCGGACTAAGCTAGCTCCCTTCGATATTGTGACTTATGAGGAGGCGGTACACAAGGCTCAGTTATGTGAACAAGACTTTGAGCGAAATGCCTCCGAGCTTGGGAGAGTCGGTGTTAAAAAGGACAAGGATCGGAAGAGATCCGGGTTTGGAAGAGTGGCCAAGAGAGATGGCCAAAGATTTTTCGAGAAGAGGCCAAAGATTGAGGAGGTGCGGGAGAGAGCTGCTAGACCTCCCGTATACCCAGCCTTGACTGAGCCGAGGGGTATGACTATTGGGGGACCACGACCTACTACTGATCAGTGTAGGAGATGTGGGAGATTCCATGGGAATAGGCCCTGTCCGATGACCCCTATGGTGTGTTTTAGATGCGAGAGACCAGGACATATGGCTAAGTATTGTCCCGAGAAGATGGAGATTGCCCCACAGAAGGGCAAGGAGCCTGAGGGAGCTCCAGTTGAGACAGCAGCCCCGAGGAGGAGGGCTACAGCTGAGGAAAAGGGGAAACAGATTGCGGGTGTGAGCAGAGGAAGAGTTCATGCACTGGATCAGGACACCGCAGATGCTTCGACGGATGTGATAAAAGGTACCATCCGAATCTTTGATTTAGAAGCATTGGTATTATTTGATCCTGGTGCCACACATTCTTTCATATCACCTTCCTTTGCACATAAATTGTTGAAATATGTGAAACCAACATTGTTGGATAAAATGTTGATGATTTCCACACCCATGAATGATAGCCAATTGACTGAGCATGTATGTAGGGATTGTAAATTAAAGATAGAGGGGAAGGAAATGATAGCCAATCTGATTTTATTAAATATGAATGATTTTGATGTAATTTTGGGAATGGATTGGTTGGCTACCAATCGTGTTGTGATGGATTGTCATGCCAAAACATTAATGTTTTCAGGACTAGACAATCTTATTGTAAATTTTGATGAAAAGAAATGATATGAAAACTTGTATACTTGTGGTAAATAAAGGAGTATGATTTTAAATGCATAATGCTTGAGAAATAAATCATTTATTTTGATAAATATTGAATGTGGAGTGGTGGTTTATTTTACTAATGATGGAGAGGACATTGTGAAGGGTTCATTGCCTATGTGGTCGATATAGATGAGGCACACCCGGAATTGAAGGACATACCCTTAATTACGGACTACCCTGATGTCTTTCCGGATGAATTACCAGGACTACCACCTGAAAGGGAAATGGAATTTTGCATTGAGTTAGTGCCTGGTACAGAGCCGATATCGAAGCCACCCTATAGAATGGCTCCGATAGAGTTGGAAGAGCTGAAGAAACAGCTGCAAGAGTTGTTGGAGAAGGGGTTTATTAGACCGAGTGTCTCACCTTGGGGAGCACCGGTTCTATTTGTAAGGAAGAAGGATGGAAGCCTCCGACTGTGTATAGATTACCGGTTGTTGAATAAGGCCACCATTAAGAACAAGTACCCCCTTCCAAGAATCGATGATTTATTGGATCAGCTCCAGGGAGCCGAAGTATTTTCTAAGATAGATCTGCGGTCAGGGTACCATCAGTTGAGGATCAGGAGTGGAGATGTACCCAAGACAGCATTTCGTACCCGTTATGGCCACTACGAGTTTTTGGTGATGTCATTCGGATTGACGAATGCTCCCGCAGCATTTATGGCATTGATGAATGATATATTCAAGCCATACCTGGACAAGTTTGTGATTGTTTTCATAGATGACATTTTGGTGTATTCCAAGTCCAGGGAAGATCATGAGGAGCACTTGAGGATAGTTCTGCAGACCCTCCGAGAGAGAGAATTGCATGCCAAACTCAGCAAGTGTAACTTTTGGTTGGAACAGATCTCATTTCTGGGGCATGTTGTGTCTAAGGATGGGGTATCAGTGGATCCATCCAAGATAGAGGCAGTTGTGCAGTGGGAACAGCCCAAGACAGTAACTGAGATCAGAAGTTTCCTGGGATTGGCAGGATATTATCGAAGATTTGTAGAGGGTTTCTCCAGACTAGCTGCTCCGTTGACACGCCTCACGCGTAAAGACGTTAAGTTTACATGGGATGAGGCATGTGAGAGGAGTTTTGAGGAGCTTAAGCGTCGATTGACGACTGCTCCAGTTCTCACCATTCCTACCAGCTCAGGAGGATTCTCGATGTATACGGATGCATCACACCAGGGACTGGGCTGTGTGCTTATGCAGGATGGGAAGGTAGTTGCCTATGGATCTAGACAGTTGAAAGATCATGAGAGGAACTACCCGACACATGATTTAGAGTTGGCGGCCGTAATATTTGCTTTGAAAATATGGCGCCACTATCTCTATGGTGAGAAATTTCAGGTGTTCACAGATCATAAGAGCCTTAAGTACCTGTTCTCGCAGAAAGAGCTGAATATGAGACAGAGGAGATGGCTCGAACTCCTGAAAGACTATGATTGTGAAATCATGTACCACCCGAGTAAGGCAAATGTGGTTGCCGATGCTTTGAGTAGAAAGAACCTTGGGTTGGTGTCTTATATGATGGTACGGGAACATGAATTGTTAGAACACTTTGCGAACCTCAGTTTGGATGTAACCCCACCTGGATCTGAGAGACTTGAGATCATGGCTAGTTTGAGACTAGAGCCAGAGTTGATTGGCCGTATTCGGCAAGCCCAGCAGAGCGATCGACGGTGTATCGATTGGCTGAGGCAGATACAGATAGGTGTGGGTATTGATTTTGAGCAGAGTGCTGATGGCTTATTGAGGTTCAGAGGCAGAGTATGCGTTCCCAGGGATCCTGAGATCAGGAGAACGATTTTATCAGAGGCTCACTCATCGAAATATACGATACATCCGGGAAGTACCAAGATGTATCAAAACCTTCGGAAGGTTTATTGGTGGTCTGGAATGAAAAGAGACATTGCGGAATATGTCGCTAAGTGTCTCGTTTGTCAGCAAGTGAAGGTAGAGCATCAGAAGCCTGCAGGATTATTGCAGCCTCTACCGATACCGACATGGAAGTGGGAGCATGTCACCATGGATTTTGTGATGGGATTGCCGAGGACCCGTAGAGGTCATGATGCCATATGGGTTATTGTGGACCGGTTGACTAAGTCCGCCCATTTCTTGGCTATGAGAGCTACCGATACACTGAGTCAGTTGGCGAACCTGTATATTCGAGAGATAGTACGGCTACATGGTGTACCAGTGAGCGTTGTTTCTGATAGGGATGCCCGCTTCACTTCCCATTTCTGGGAACACTTTCAGGAAGCGCTGGGGACCCGACTGAGTTTTAGCACCGCTTTTCATCCTCAGACAGATGGGCAGTCAGAGAGGACTATACAGACCCTCGAGGATATGTTGAGAGCGTGTGTGCTGGATTATAGAGGCTCCTGGGATGACCACCTGCAGTTAGCCGAGTTCGCGTATAATAATAGCTATCATGCTAGTATCGGGATGGCACCCTATGAGGCATTATACGGGCGTAGATGCCGTTCCCCTATTGGATGGGAAGAGGTTGGTGACAGACAAATTTTTGCTCCGGACTTAGTGCAGCAGGCATCTGAGGACGTCCAGTTGATATGTGAGAGATTACGGACAGCTCAGAGCCGGTAAAAGAGTTATGCTGACAAGAGACGAAGACCACTGGAGTTTGATGAGGGTGAGTCGGTATTTCTGAGGGTATCACCATCGAAGGGTATTATGAGATTCGGTAAGAAGGGCAAGCTGAGCCCTAGATATATCGGACCCTTCGAGATTTTGGAGAGAGTGGGAGATAAGGCATATAGGTTGGCATTGCCACCGGACTTGGCGAATGTCCACAACGTCTTCCACGTCTCGATGCTTCGGAAGTATCACCCGGACCCGGCACACGTGATAAAATATGAGCCATTGGAGCTCTATGAGAGTATGACGTATGTTGAGAAGCCGGTACGGATATTGGACAGGAAAGAGAAAGTGTTGCGGAATAAGACAATTCCCTTGGTGAAAGTGCTTTGGCAACACCACACGGTGGAAGAGGCCACGTGGGAATTGGAGAACTTGATACGGGAGAAGTACCCCCAACTTTTTGAAGAGTAACTTGGTTCTAATTTGGAGGACTAAATTCCTTGAAGGAGGGGAGAATGTAAGACCCCGTATAGGTATAAGGGTAATGTGTGTAATTGGATCAAATAATATGATTGGACTTGTAATGTAAAATATGATTGATGTAAGTCCATGGATTCAATGTATGTATGTGTAATATAAATTGTAACGTACATACAAGTTTCATTGAGTATGAATACGGAGAAATGTGTTCTACCAAGTGATGGATGTGATTAAGACTCAAGATGAGTAGTGTGGTAAAATGGAATGGAGTTATGCTTCCATTTGGTTTTTATGTTGCATACCTTTGAATATACAATGAATGCACACAAGTTTCAATGTGCATAAGGTATGAATGGATGCCATTTTCAAGTTATAAAGGTGGATGGATGAGGAAATGGCCATGGCAATAGATTGAGGGTGTTTTGGTATGAGTTGCAGCAATGAAACTGCAGGAAATCTGGAAAACATGAGGTCCAGATCGATCTCCTAGGATGAGAGATCGATCTGGGAGAGCCAGAATGCTCTTATTTGGGCGAAAGAATTGAGCAGATCGATCTCCAATGGAGCCAGATCGATCTCTCAAGCATTCTGTAGTGGAAAGATCGATCCCCAAGCACCCAGATCGATCTCCTTAGCTCTCTGTTTGGGACCAGATCGATCTGATTGCTTCGACAGATCGATCTCATGCTTTAACAGATCGATCTCATTGCTCGACAGATCGATCTCAGGCTTAAAAATGCCGTGAAAAAGAGGGATTTTAAGGGACCAGATCGATCTCCTCTTGGACCAGATCGATCTCCTCAAGTCATTTCTATATAAGGAGAGCTGAAAATCTGGAAATCTCGGAAAAACACCAAACCTTACCATTTCAACCCAAAAACCTAACTTTCCCTCTCTAAAATCAGCCATTTTCAGCGAGATTTGGAGAGAGATCATTAGAGGCAAAGTTGTTCCTATCAAAGAGAAGAACAACATAGTGAGAGGGCATCTTCCCATTCTTGGAGTTGAAGGAGTTAAGGGCATTACCAATTGGAGCAAGGAGCGAAATCACATTGTCCCGAAGAGTTCGTTGAAGGCGAACCAAATTGTACGAGTAAGCAGCTTAAGGAAGTGGAATCACGCATCGAAATTCCAGGTAAGGGAATTTTGTGAGTATATAGAGATAGCTGCTCGTATTTTGAACTGGGTGAATATTGGGTGTTGTATGAAATGCATGAATTGCTCAAATAAATGTTGATGGTATTTGTGAAAGATGATGGGTATATGCGTGGTTTTGGTTTTGAAGTGGATGTTATGAAAAAGGGATAGTAAGGCTAATAATTGCATAAATCATGTGTTTTGAATGCTTTTACAAAACACAATGCTTTGATTTGAGCAAATAAAAGGATAGGCTGGCTGGTACTTGAATGATGTTGTGAAATAGCCTATATGAGGCACTAAGCATATTATGTGATGTTTTGAATACACATAAGCCGCCTATCGCGTGTATGTGATATAATTCGCGTTAGAACCTCGCTCACGCGAGATTTCTATGTTTTCACTTGTGTGAAACGTGCTTGAGCTTAGCTCGCACTTTGAAATTGAATTGTGATGATGTTTATAAACCGTACTGGAGCTTCTGCTCGTACGTGGATTGTGAATGGTTATCTTATGAGTATAGCCGTACTAGAGCTATGCTCGTACGCGCCTCTTTATGAGAAGATGCATGATGCACGAGTCGTGCTAGAGTTTTACTCGCACAAGCTTGTACAATGGGATTCATATAGGGTTGTGAAAGTGGGTAAGATCCTTAAGCCCTACATCCTTAAGCTAACATCCTTAAGCCCGAAGAGGCAGGGAGGCTCTGTTAGGCGGGGAGGCTCTGCTTGGTGGGGAGGCTCTCTTACGGTGGGATCCTTAAGCCAACATCCTTAAGCCCAAAGAGGCGGGGAGGCTCTGTTAGGCAGGAAGGCTCTCCTACATGGGTATGGCGAAGGTAAGAACCTTAAGCCCTACATCCTTAAGCTAACATCCTTAAGCCGAAGAGGCAGGGAGGCTCTGTTAGGCGGGGAGGCTCTGTTCGGTGGGGAGGCTCTCTTACGGAAAGGACCCTTAAGCCTTACATCCTTAAGCTAACATCCTTAAGCCCAAGGAGGCAGGGAGGCTCTGTTAGGCGGGGAGGCTCTGTTCGGCAGGAAGGCTCTCCTTCACGGAATATGGAAAAACTCTTGGTATGGGGTAGATAAGACCTAGGAATGGCACCCCCAATCATGATATGAGTTGCGGAGTACGATGTACCGTGTATATCACATGGAGTACGATGTACCGCATGATGGTTATGTGATGAGAAAGTCTGGCGAGGGATAATTCATCTTCGTGCCAGCATGATACCCCGCACACCTGGATGCGTGTGGTCTGGGATGGTTTATGATGTAATGATTCACATAGGCACTTCTGATATAGTGACCTAGATTTATACACATGCGTGAATTGTGGAATGTAAATGTGGTTGTGGTTTGTGAGTTGATTTGGTGGTGTTATGTTGTTGGTTCAAAAAGGAAGTTTCTAAATGAATTGCCCTTTTATGAATTTAAATGAGATTGAGCATGAGATGTTTTATACATGATGTCTCTACCATGTTTTATATGCCAATGCACATGATTTGATACATGATATATATGTATATTCACATGGCATAGTTTTATTCCTCATGCTCGTACTATAAACGATTTATGCATAACACTATCAGCATGTAGATAGAGTAGTTATCTACCATGCTTGCATTATTGCCTTACTGAGCGTGTGGTTGCTCATCCCACTCTATTTTCCCCCCTACAGAGCGTGCATAGTAGCCCAGTGAGGACTGAGGCGTATTATTTTGGACTCCGCTACATCTCCATCGCTAAGAGGTATATACACAGTGATTCTTTTTGTATCTAAACAATGTAAAAGCACAGTATTCTTTTGAGTTGTACTTATGGGGGATATAGATGTCAGTAAATCATGTATTCGTATAAGTACACAATTAAATGCACATGTATGACATCGTTTTAATTAATTGAGAATGAATGAGATGTGGTGTTATTATTGACTCACAGCCCAACAGTGTGTGGTGAGTTTAGTTCACGACCGGGTAAGGTAACAGTAAAACGCGAAAAATTTTCAGTGATTTCGATTAAAGAGAATGGAATTGGGTCGTGACATTAACTGCCTCTATATCTTTATTGCCATTGATATGACAAAAAGGGGGAGAAGAACGTTAAGAAAACATGTTTAATGGTTTAAAGGAATGATTAAATTAAGGGGGAGTTAAGAGGCTAAAAGTAAGGGGGAGCTTACAAAAAGGGGGAGTTTGTGAAAGCAAAACACAGTTTGTGCATAATGCAAATGAGTAACTAAACATGTTTATTGAATAAATTTTGTCATATCAAAAAGGGGGAGATTGTTGAGTTAATATATTTTGAAATGACAAAACAAGTAAATTCAATAATATAAAAATGATTTAAAACATGTTTAGAGGTTATCAGTATCAGAAACTAAGTGTTTAAGGATGAGAGATCGATCTGGTGAGATGAGAGATCGATCTCCTGGGTTTTCTAGTATGAGAGATCGATCTCACGAGACTATCAGATCGATCTACTAAAGGATTGAATTCTCAAAGGATCTGTACAAGGTGTTGAGGAAGCAGAGATCGATCTATAAGGGTTATAAGATCGATCTGTCTATTACAGGATGTTTATGAGATCAATCTGGTCTAGGAAGAGATCGATCTCCTCTAAAACAAAGGGTAAAGGCAGTAGATCAATCTGTAGATCGATCTATGCTCAAACAGAGAGTTCATGAGATCGATCTGGTATAGGAAGAGATCGATCTCCTCAAAGTTAGAGAGCTAAGGAGATCGATCTGGGTTTATATGAGATCGATCTCCTATCAACGAGAATACTTGCTAGATCGATCAGGAGATCGATCTTGCCTCAAACAGAGATTGGAAGATCGATCTTCTGGTTCGACAGATCGATCTTCACTAATATTTTCAAATTGTAAGATCGATCTCTACATATATGAGATTGATCTCCATGCTTCAAGTTGCTTTGTAATTGCAGGAAATCAAACTAAGAGATCGATCTGGTCAAGATTGGAGATCGATCTGGCACTCTACTAGAGGTTCCCAACGCCTCTTTTTGCAAAACTTTCAATGGGAAAAATAGCATTAAATGCTCCAACTACCAATCCTGATGTAGAAATTCAAGCATTGAAGACATTGGAAATGGAGAGATAATTGCTGCAAACTCTGTAAATTCACAAGATTTTCATCTCAACATTCTCTTTGTCTTCAATCTTCATTTATTGATATTGGTGTAATTATTTTAGTGTAAAAAGCTATTCCTATCCTACCCACACAAGAAAAGCTTAATCTTGTATTCATCCTTATTTCAAGAGTGAAGAGGAGTGTTCCTCAGTGAGATAAACTTTGTAAAAGGATGAATATTTATTTGTGTAAAAAGGGTAGAGAGGTTATTCCTTAACCTGAAAAAGGGAGTGTGTAACATTCATTGATAGAGTGAAAGGAAGCTCTAGACAAGGAGGTCAAAAAGAGAGGACGTAGGCAAGAGATTGGCCCAACCTCTATAAACTATTGAGTTTGCTTTTTCTTACCCTTATCTCCTGTCAATTTATTCCATTACATTATATTGATTATTCATTACTTGCAATTTGAATTAATTTAGTTTAAATTTGTCATAAACCTTAGAAAATCGATTTACCCCCCCTCTCGGTAGAGCCAACAGATGGGAAACAGTAATCGAAAACCAAAGAAAAATGGAAAGAAAATGGCGGGAAGGAAAGAATGATTTAAATAAAAAAGAAAGAAAAGAAAAGAAATATAAATATATATTTATATTTATATAGATATATACATATATATATATATATATATTATAGGAAATAGAGCAAAATTGAGGAAAAGAGACAAGTGTACTAAAATTTGGAAACTTGGGGGAAAGGGCTTCGACAGAAATAACCCGAGTGGATCGGACCCGCTGACTCGCTACGTCGAGACAATCGAGGACTACGGATAGATGTTGAGGTTTGGAATTTATGCAAGTTTTAGAGATAACTGTACGTATTTTATGATTTTAAGTAGCTAAATAGATACCATAGAGATATAAATTTCCTATATTACCCCTACCTATAGATTGAATCGTATCGAAAAGTGTTGAAAAATTCATAATTGCATAAATTGCATGTTTTCAGTGTTTACATCGTTGAATACTGTTTGCCACAATATATGGATAGGTCGGCTATTGTTTTTACTTTCTGCATAAAATAACACGTTTTACAAAGTTAAGTATGCTCGAGTGAGAGAAATTTCCATGATGGGTGACCTCCCGGGAAGTCTCCACTCACATATTGCTTATACACTATTTTTGTACCGAATACTAATTTTTATAACATTTTTGAAAAGAATTAAACCACTTATCTGATTTTCGATACGAAACAGTTCTAGAGCCCTCGTGTAGACTGTGTCACACTGAATTGCTCGTACTGAATTTTTATATGATTTATGAGAAAAATCGTGCGGGAGTCGTCGTGTAGTGCTGTATGATCTTGCACTGCCTACCCGTACTGGATTTTGAGACTAAGGTGCTAGTTGATATTAATACTTAGGGGTAAATCTTTAAGACTACTTGGTACCCTCAGTCACATTGTACTGTATCGAGGTCCACAGAGCACGCTGTACCGTGTGGACGCACATGGAGTACGTTGCGTTGTGTATTGAGTCTTCAGACTACTAAACTGAACTGTACTGTATTGATTGGCCGACGGGCTGGACTGACCCATCCCCTTGGAGGCGTATGACACTCGCGCACACCTGGTCTGTGAGGCGCGGTGTCACTGACTATGGCCATATGTCGACCGTACTGTTATTGACTGAATTCTACGGTTACCGAATTCACCGGCCTAGTCTCTATTGACATTATTTACTGATATTTGACAATCGTATTTTGATTGAACTGAACTGACTGATTTACCGTACTGAATTGTTTTACCATACTGAACTGAACTGTTTACTAAACTGTTTTGACTATACTAAATCGTTTTGGACTGTACTGAACTGAAACAGAATTGTTGTGTTGTTTACTGAATTGAACGAATTTTTCCGTACTAAACTAAATAGGGTTTTTTACTGAATGAGTTTAGATATATATGGGGCATAGATTGAATGTTGATTTTACTGATGTTGTTTTAATTGAAAGTGAATATTTTACTGCATGATATGACATCATAAGCATGTAGATAGTATGGTTATCTACTGCTTACATAAGTTTCTTACTGAGCGCGTTAAGCTCACTCCCTACTTTCCTCTACAGAGTCCTATCAGTAACTTGGACACTTCCGTTAGTAAGGCATGTCGCACAGCTACGGTTCCACGAAGTATTCTTCTGCGTTGAAGGTATACCTAGTTGTAAGAAAGTCTTTTGTATCTAAAATTTTTATAAGTATAGTAATGGATACGAGATGTATATGGGAATGTGAAATATATTTTTTTTAAACTTGTTACTAAGAAAGAAAAAAATTAATCAGACCGAATACTGTTCTGACCTAATATCGACTTATAGCTCAACCGAAATGTGTGCAATTTGGGTCGTTACAGAAGTGGTATCAGAGCGAGGTTGGCCTAATATGAATCGATATTAAAAGTGAAAAAGACATAGAAAGTTCACATCTCCAGTATTACTGTACATTAATTAGATACAAACGGGTATACCTGGTTGTATTTTTCTAAAAATTGTGTCAGTGAATGAAGGAAAACTGATAGATGTGGTTGATTGGTATTATAGCCATATTGGCATATGGAAATGAACCGTTTCTCGTGACCGTAAAGATAGGCCCGAGAGATTTAGTGAGCCCCTATTTAAATGTACACCTCCTAGTTAACCAAAAGTTTTTGAAATCCGCTTCGTAAGATTTTAGCGGGATAAGGAAATAATGATGACATTGTCAGGTCAAGTGATAGTGGCCCTGTGATAATGATAACGATTGAGGTGTGGCTGAAAGCAAGACTGAGACAATTTCATTGAATATTGCATTATTATATATTGGAGTCAAGAATCCCGTTGTAATGGAAATTGGAAAAAAATTAAATTGGAAAACTTGCTTGGATTCTTAGAGTATGACCGTGAACTTAATAGGCTGTGGGTAATTTCAAGAGTTTAAGCCTTTGTTTTTCAATAAAGTTAAGAATTTAGTGATTCGGAGGGTTAGATAAATGAGATATAAAAGCTTGTTGATTTTAGAAGTAACTCTACCGAGAAAGTTGCTTTTGTAACTTTTGTGTTAAAGAATTGGAGAAGCTACACGGATTTTAAGAATGCGCTACTATAAAGAAAGTAACTTTTGTAGCATCAGTATTGAAATGAAAAGTCAAACTCGGAAGGAAGTTCCCCGATTTAATCCGAGAGCTGACATCAGAAAATTACACGTGATATGTTTCTGAAAGGCCCTTAGGTGGCAGTACATTCTTGATGAAATAAAGTGGTAATTATAGATGAAATGAGTGAATCGAACATAAGGAAACAAGTCCACAAAGGAATACAAAATTAAATAGATTTAGAAAGAGTATAAATCTGGATAAGTAGAGATGTGAAACGGAAGAAGTCCAGGAAACTTTTCGGATGTACTGGGATCCTCAGTCGAGTTGAGTCAGCTCCACTAGATGTTATTTTGAATGAGTAGTGTGCAAGGCGCAACTATGAGTATATGAGATATATACTCTCGAGGTTACTAAGAAAATGAAAAGGTAAAGAGACTGACAGAAAAGTGATGTACTAATGAAACAGTGAGAGTGATAGAGTAAAGTCACTGTAACTGAAAGGATGAATTACAGAACTAAAAGTATATGTGAAGGTCACACTGCTTACAAGATTGATAAAGTTAGGGCGTGTTCGGAGTAAAAAGACACCCCAGTAGACAGAGGGATTTTCGACACGTATTTAGATGATCTGTCAGAGTTACCACTAGACCGAAGGATGAAGTTTGAGGTGATCTAGTACTTGATATCGAATTTATTATTCAAACCACAGTATTGAATAGTTTTGATTGAATTAGAAATGCTGAAAAAGCAATTACAATGATTACATGAAAGGAGATTATCGGATCAAGTGATCCACTTTGGAGTGTATTGACATTAATTTCTAAGGAGACCCGAAGTCTTCTAAGTCGCTTTGTATAAAAAACAGGAGTTAATTGGATTTTTCCAAAACAGAGGTCATAGATTAATGGGAAGGACCTAAAACTATTAAGGTGATTCAGAAATTGAGATATAAAGAGACTTTGAAATATGAATTACGTATTAAATCTAAGGATTGTAAATTGTATATGCTTACGTTTCGAATGTGAGACTCAATTTGAGTAAGAAAAATGATTTCGTTATAATTGATAAACGAAATGAGATAAGCATTGAAATGTGATAAATTCTGAATACAAGTCACATTGGAATAAAAGGTGTATGCGAGGTAAGAATATCTCTGATATGTGAAGTAATTCGGATTAAGTGATATGAATTGATAATGAGTTGTGACTAAAGGATAAACGCGAAATTGCGATAAGTTTTGGTATCCTACTTCTTATTGGGACTGAACCTTGAACCATTATAACCATAACCAGTCATGTGGTCATGTCTAATCGCTAATAAAGGTATTTCAAAATACCTCCCCATCTGAGAGACTTGACAGCGTCTTGATAATTCTATATTTTTAGAATTATTTGTGCTTAATTTTCTAAATAATTATTTAAATCTCCAATTTATTTTGTTAATTATCCCCTTTATTTAATTAAAATTCTCATTTTTGCAGATAAATCAAATCCGGATGAGTTTTGAATATTTCGGTAGAAAATGGACCGGAATTGGGCTAAAATCGAGATTGAGCCACGCGGACAACACGAGTCATGCCACCTAACACATCCAATTGGACAAGAAGACCGATGACATGGAAATATCTTTTCAAGGAGCCAATGGTGTGAAGACAAGTGGCCAAAAAAAATGCCAACTCATCAAGGATGTGAAAATTACCATTTTGCCCTTAGTGTGCTTATAAATAGGAAGATGACAATTGAAAGGAATGTAATTTTTGAGGAGTAGAAGTTAATGTAATTTTTAGGAGTAGGAGTAGTGTAATGTAGTTAGGAGTAGTGTAATGTAACATAGAGGTATTTTTAATATAGTTTAAAGTTTTATTTCAAAAGCTTTGTTGTTAGATTTATTTTGTTTTTCATTTGCAAGGATTTCCGGTTAGTTCTTAGTTAGCCACCATTGTTGCAATTTACAAGCTTTGTTTTATTTTCTTTAAAATGAAAAAGTTTAATCCTAGTCGCTAATCTTCTTTTACAGCATTTGATCTCATTTCCTTGTCTTTGCTCTTCTCGGTTTCTCCTTCATTTTTCAAGTTTGTTTTTGTTATGTTTATAATTCTCGGTTGCTTCCATTGGTAATTTTGTTTTTCCTTTTCGTTTGCTGTCCTTGCTACTCGAGAATGTGGGGAGCTAGGCTGATTTCATAAACCACCCGAGATCCTAGCAGCAGGCCATGAACCGAGAGTGAAGCTGGACAGACCGAGAGCCCTCCTCTGTTCTGCCTTGTTATGTTGTTATTGTACTGTTCATCATCTTCTATTTTGCAAGAATGGAGCAGGAATCCATTGTTACGGGAGTGTACTGAGCTGCGTGGCAGGTGAAGCAAGGGCGTTGGTGCAGGGATCGGACAACTGAAGGCAGGAGCTGCTGCTGTGTACACCGATTGCATGGAACAGATGCAGGAGCAGGACGTGATGAATCAGTGCTGGGTTGTCGATCTGCTTGATGCGCGTGGCTGTTTGCTGGATGAGTAGGCTGCGCTGGGTGTTGGAGCATGGCTTGCTGATGATAGAAGCAAGGCAGGAAGTGACGTGCAGTGGTACAGGCAGGGAATGGAGCAGAGTAGGAATGGACAGGCACCAACTGCCAAGTGCAGTGCACAGTCGAGGCATGGGCAGCACCTTACCAACCCGTGACCTGGAACACCAGAAACAACAGAGTGCAGCAGACCAGCAGACCGAACAGCAAGCACCAAACCATGGACAAAACAGCAGCGGACCAGCGGGCAAAGCCGAGCAACCCGAGACTGCACCTGGAAACCGAGCAACCCGAGGCCTTACTGGATATGGAAAAAACAAAATGAATGATGAACAGTATATGGAGGGAAGGTTTAAAAATGCTTAAGGCCTTGTTTGGCTTTTGCATTTTGGGCATTAACTCATTATCATGCATTTTAGTTTAGTTTATTTTTAATTTAATTTATTAGCTTAGTTTAGAGTTGTTAATTAAATTGCATAATTATTATTCTTGCTTAATAGTGTAGAACTTAGTTTTAATTAGGTTAATAGTTAATTAAATGTTCATTTAGAATTAGATTAGGGGTAAATTTATTTCATTAAATCATAGGTTAGTTTAAATTGCATTTGATTAAGTAGTTTAATTGCATTTTTAGGTTAGTTTAATTTTAGTTTAATTAATCTTGTTTTGTTATTTTCATATTTGCATTTTATTTTAATTGCGTTAATTAGTTTTAACTGTTTTAATTTCTTTTGTAGGTTTTCGATTTTAATTGCGTGGAGCACTGTAAGTAATTTTGCTCGTTTTTATTTCCTTTATTTTATAGTTTTATTATTTTATTGCTTTCAGTATTTTTAATTCTAGCTATGTAAATCAACCCCTTTAATTTCATAATTTACTAGGATATACTTAGGGTAAAAGTAACCGGTACTTAATTAGGCTAGTCAACTTCTCTGTGGGACGATAACTCGGGACTCAAATCCCATTATTACTTGTACGACCCGTGCACTTGCGGATATATACCCTTTGGGCCCATCAAGTTTTTGGCACCGTTGCCGGGGAAGTTTTAATTAGTCCTTAATTAATATCGGTGAAATTATACTTAGGTGTAATTCTAGCTTGTAAATATTTAGGTTATAAATATTTAGAGCCTTAGCTTAGGTTAGTTAAATTTTCTCTTAATTAAAATAAAAAAAATTCAAAAATTCAAAAAATTCAAAAATTTTTTTTAAGGACTTTTAGATGATTGCAAGCGTAGGGCCAGAAGTTTTGATTGCTTTCCTCTAGATCCTAAAATCGAGCACACTCTTAGAAAAATTCAAAAGGACTCTAGGAAATTTATAGCTCCGCTGCAAAGCATCATGACAGAAAATAGGAAAATTAAGACAGTCGGAGATTATGCAATGCCGACTATTGGAGAATATTATTCCAGCATTAGGCCACCAGCTGTCCATGCAAACAACTTTGAAATTAAGCCCGCAATCATCCAGATGATCCAAACTTCTCTACAGTTCAGTGGGCTTCCACACGATGACCCACATGCTCATCTCAGGCAATTTTTGGACTTATGCAACACTTTTAAACACAATGGATTATCAGACGATGCACTTAGGTTTAGACTATTCCCTTTCTCACTTAGGGATAGGGCGAGATACTGGTTGACCTCTCTGCCTCCAGGATCAATTTCCACATGGGACGAGTTAGCCCACCAATTTTTAGCCAAATTCTTTCCACCCTCTAAAATGGCCCGACTCCGTAGCGATATATCCTCCTTTGCCCAGTACGACTCTGAATCTCTTTACGAGGCATGGGAGAGATACAAGGAGCTTCTTAGGAAGTGTCCTCACCACGGCCTACCTCTATGGCTTCAAGTCCAAACTTTCTACAATGGGCTTACAAGCCAGAATAAGACTATAGTGGACGCTGCTTCGGGCGGAGCATTGATGTGCAAAACAGAGGAAGAGGCTTATGAGCTGCTAGATAAGATGGCGGCTAACAATTACCAATGGTCCTCGGAGAGGCATATGCCAAAGAAGCCAGTGGGTATTTATGAGCTCTACACGATGTCCACCTTGACTTCTCAGATAGCCAATCTTACAAAAAAGGTGGAGTCGCTCAGTACCCAACATAATCCTCCCAATAGTCCTAACCCTATTTATTCTGTCCAAAGTCCTTTCCTTTCCTGCGAGCTGTGTAGTGGTACCCACTCTGTAGATAGGTGTCCGCTCAACTTAGAATCGGTTCAGTATGTTGCCCCTTCTCAAACGCAACAGAACAACCCTTTTTCAAACACCTACAATTCAGGGTGGAGGAACCATCCTAACTTCTCCTGGAGCCAAAACCAAGGGCAAACTTCTAATTCCATATTTGTAGGACCCCCTAGTTTTCAAGCTCCACCGGTTCAGGTACCACCACAGCCGTAATTTCCATTTCATCCGCCTCATCATCCATCCCCACCTCAATTTCAATATCATCCATCACCACCACCACCACCACCACCACCACTCATGCAGCCCCAATTCTACCACATACCAGCAGCTGAGAAGAAGCCTACATTAGAGGAGATGTTCACGACTATCCTGCAAGATCAAGCTGCTTCAATTAAGAACTTAGAGGTTCATGTGGGACAAATAGCTAGTGCTCTTAGCCAACATCCTCAAGGGACCCTTCCTAGTAATACTGAAGTTAATACTGTTAAGCAAAGGGAGGAGCATGTTAGATCTATCACCCTTAGGAGTGGCAGAGAGTTAGATGAGCACAAGTTAAGTCCCAACCTGAACAACACATAGTTGAAGAACATATAGGTTCTAACGAAGCAGCTCAGAAAGAGCAGGAACATCAGGATCGGGCTGCAAAACTAGGCGCTTCTTCATCTTTACCTTCTTCTTCTTTACCGCCTTCCTCGCCCTCTAATTCTACAGAGTTAACTATGAGAGTCCTAGATCAGGAAGTGAAATTTAATGTTTTCAAACCTTTGAAGCTCCCTGATGACTCTCAAGAGTGTTTTAAGATAGAGATTGAGGAGAATATAAGGCTTGACCATATAAAATCTGAAAGAAGGAGGGAAGTAGATAGGGCTCAAGAGGATTTAACTGTTAACATTCTATCACCATTTTGGCTAATCCTCTTACTCTTCGCCCTGCTGCTAAGTGTAGTGTTTTTCAGCTGCATTTGAAGTGGTTGTGTTTTCATTTTCACTTTGTATATAGTTCTTTTTTCTTTTTCTTTTCTGTTGTTTCTTTGTTTGTTTGTGTTGCAAGTTTATTTTCTAGTTTTATGCTTTCAATCAAAGCTTCGATTGTTCATCAACATCAGAAAGGGGAGTACTCTGTTGTCAAGCTTAAATTCTTATATTATCTGCACACTGAGGACACTGTGCACTTCAAGTGTGGGGGAGGGGATATCACTTGAGCAATTTTATGAAAAATTGGAAAAATTTTCAAAATTTTTTTCGATAAAATGAGCTTAAATTGCTTGATTTTGGGATAATTTAGTGCTTAGCATGTAATTTTCTCATATTCCGATGATATGACCCCATGATTTAGTCTGACTTTGATTGAATGAGAAGCATGATTATAGGAAAAGCATGAAGTTGAGTTCTTGAATTTGTCTTGATTCTGATTGTGATTTCCTCATTTTATGCACATGTCATGTCATGAATCTATATATTTATTTAGAGAAAGCTTATGTGTACGTAGGATTGCATTTGTTCAGTTGATTTTGTGCATCATATTCTAGAATTTGTTTGATCTAATCTCGAGGCGAAATATTAGATCACACTTAATTAGGGAGATGATTTAGGCCATCTTTGGATCGTTTGAGCCTTTCTAGCTATCCTTGTACATATTCTACCCCTAGTCACCCATCTGGGCCAAATAAACTTTTCTCTGTAAATACACCTACTTAATTTTTCGTAGCTTAACTACTTTGTTCCTATCCCTTACCCCAAAAGCATGAAAAAATCATTGCGATATATTGTGAGTTATATGGGTATTAAGTGATAGTGAAGGAGTATTTATCTCAAAAAAAAAAATGATGAAAAAGAAAGAGAAAAAAATACAAAAAAAAAGTTTAGCAAAAGAAATAAGTTTGGGGGAAATAATTAGAGCTCTTACATTGAAGATCCTAGAAGTAATGCATGTTATGGGTAATTAAACCTAAATCGACTTTATCATACCTTAACCCCAGCCTTACATTATAAGCTTAATGAAGTCCTAATGATCTTTAGTTAAGTGTGACTACATTAGTGGAGAGAAAAGTGAAAAGCAAACTTATGGAAATGATCACATGTCATTGACTTTGCATTCACTATGTTGCATAATTTGATCCGGATAATGTACTGAGAAGTGATTTTGACATTTTTCACACACTCACGAGGAGTCCAATTTGGGTTAGGACTTATGATTGAATAATTCTAAGTGCTGGACTTGTAATTATGAATCTTTGATTTCGCAGTCTGTATTTTTTCTTTGAGGATAATATTGGGGAAATTATTGTGTTTTGTACTTGTCATTCCTACAATCATTTTGTTTTGCTTGAGGACAAGCAAAAGCTCAAGTTTGGGGGTGTCATAATTCTATATTTTTAGAATTATTTGTGCTTAATTTCCTAAATAATTATTTAAATCCCCAACTTATTTTGTTAATTATCCCCTTTATTTAATTAAAATTCTCATTTTTGCAGATAAATCAAATCCGGATGAGTTTTGAATATTTCGGTAGAAAATGGACCGGAATTAGGCTAAAATCGAGATTGAGCCACGCGGACAACACGAGTCATGCCACCTAACACATCCAATTGGACAAGAAGACCAATGACATGGAAATATCTTTTCAAGGAGCCAATGGTGTGAAGACAAGTGGCCAAAAAAATGCCAACTAATCAAGGATGTGAAAATTATCATTTTGCCCTTAGTGTGCTTATAAATAGGAAGATGACAATTGAAAGGAATGTAATTTTTGAGGAGTAGAAGTTAATGTAATTTTTAGGAGTAGGAGTAGTGTAATGTAGTTAGGAGTAGTGTAATGTAACATAGAGGTATTTTTAATATAGTTTAAAGTTTTATTTCAAAAGCTTTGTTGTTAGATTTATTTTGTTTTTCATTTGCAAGGATTTCCGTTTAGTTCTTAGTTAGCCACCATTGTTGCAATTTACAAGCTTTGTTTTATTTTCTTTAAAATGAAAAATTTTATTCCTAGTTGCTAATCTTCTTTTACAGCATTTGATCTCATTTCCTTGTCTTTGCTCTTCTCGGTTTCTCCTTCATTTTTCAAGTTTGTTTTTGTTATGTTTATAATTCTCGGTTGCTTCCATTGGTAATTTTGTTTTTCCTTTTCGTTTGCTGTCCTTGCTACTCGAGAATGTAGGGAGCTAGGCTGATTTCATAAACCACCCGAGATCCTAGCAGCAGACCATGAACCGAGAGTGAAGCTGGACAGACCGAGAGCCCTCCTCTGTTCTGCCCTGTTATGTTGTTATTGTACTGTTCATCATCTTCTATTTTGCAAGAATGGAGCAGGAATCCATTGTTATGGGAGTGTGCTGAGCTGCGTGGCAGGTGAAGCAAGGGCGTTGGTGCAGGGATCGGACAACTGAAGGCAGGAGCTGCTGCTGTGTACACCGATTGCATGGAACAGATGCAGGAGCAGGACGTGATGAATCAGTGCTGGGTTGGTGTGTCGATCTGCTTGATGCGCGTGGCTGTTTGCTGGATGAGTAGGCTGCGCTGGGTGTTGGAGCATGGCTTGCTGATGATAGAAGCAAGGCAGGAAGTGACGTGCAGTGGTACAGGCAGGGAATGGAGCAGAGTAGGAATGGACAGGCACCAACTGCCGAGTGCAGTGCACAGTTGAGGCATGGGCAGCACCTTACCAACCCGTGACCTGGAACACCAGAAACAACAGAGTGCAGCAGACCAGCAGACCGAACAGCAAGCACCAAACCATGGACAAAACAGCAGCGGACCAGCGGGCAAAGCCGAGCAACTCGAGACTGCACCTGGAAACCGAGCAACCCGAGGCCTTACTGGATATGGAAAAAACAAAATGAATGATGAACAGTATATGGAGGGAAGGTTTAAAAATGCTTAAGGCCTTGTTTGGCTTTTGCATTTTGGGCATTAACTCATTATCATGCATTTTAGTTTAGTTTATTTTTAATTTAATTTATTAGCTTAGTTTAGAGTTGTTAATTAAATTGCATAATTATTATTCTTGCTTAATAGTGTAGAACTTAGTTTTAATTAGGTTAATAGTTAATTAAATGTTCATTTAGAATTAGATTAGGGGTAAATTTATTTCATTAAATCATAGGTTAGTTTAAATTGCATTTGATTAAGTAGTTTAATTGCATTTTTAGGTTAGTTTAATTTTAGTTTAATTAATCTTGTTTTGTTATTTTCATATTTGCATTTTATTTTAATTGCGTTAATTAGTTTTAACTGTTTTAATTTCTTTTGTAGGTTTTCGATTTTAATTGCGTGGAGCACTGTAAGTAATTTTGCTCGTTTTTATTTCCTTTATTTTATAGTTTTATTATTTTATTGCTTTCAGTATTTTTAATTCTAGCTATGTAGATCAACCCCTTTAACTTCATAATTTGCTAGGATATACTTAGGGTAAAAGTAACCGGTACTTAATTAGGCTAGTCAACTTCTCTGTGGGACGATAACTCGGGACTCAAATCCCATTATTACTTGTACGACCCGTGCACTTGCGGATATATACCCTTTGGGCCCATCACGTCTAGAAGTACTGTTATCCTCAAATGGAACACTAATGCAACTGCACAGATCAGCTTTCGAGTATAGAGTAAATATGAGTATCGTCCCACAGAGAACTGTGTCTTTCGCTAATCACTGTAATCAACAAGCTTGAGCTTTATTTAGAAAATTAATGAATTTTGGTTAAAATCCTATTTACTATTCTAACTATTAACTACGGAGCAAATTAATTAAAACAAATCACAATAATTACGAATGAAAATATCAATAGCAAAACATTCCTAGAAACCGATTTCACCTAACTCGGGTTCATGCAATTCCTTTGATCAATTGTTTTTTTGATTTCAAATTGTTTATAGCCAAAACTATTTCCTGTTTATCTCTCCCGAGTTTTAAACAGTCATACCCAATTTACCTAATCCTAACCTCTCGATTCAAAATTAAATAATAGAGTTCATTAAGCAATAATAATATGTTTCTCTGTGGCTCATAAGAATTGTCAACCTCTCGATTCAACAATATCATATGTTAATCTACCCTTGTGCATATAAACAATCCCCTCTCCCGAGTGTCGAATTCTTATACTAATTCATCTAATTGGTGGCCAATCAACTAGAGCATTAAAAACAAGTAGATTAAATAAACATAATTGAAATCATCCAAACAACATCACAAAATAATTGCAATATGCCCAAAGTTGGTTACATCGATTCTAGGAAAAAGAAGTTTAGTTCCTAGACATCATAATAAACATCCAAGAATTCCAATTTAACATCCCAAGAACAAAATTTGTGAAAAAGATGAAAAAGATGAAATTTCTATGGAGCTAAATTAATCTTGAAGTCTTATGTCGTAGCCTCTTTCGAAATTCTGATAAAAAGACTATTTATAAGGTTTCCAAACACTAAAACGCGGAAGGCCACGTGGCAAAACAGTGTTGCCCTAATCAGACTATTATACTGCGACAATGGTATTAATTCCTTAAATCTGCTCTGCACTGTCCAGTTTCTTCTATTGCTGCAGTATAAGTCACGATCAGCACCTTGTAACTTTAATTCTTCACGGAATCATCAGAACCAGCTCCAAAAGCTTTAACTTCTCCAAATTGTTCTGTTTCCTGCACAGGTGCACAAAACACATAAAACATACCTAATATTGCAAAGAACAAATCAAATGACTAAGTAAAAAGGGTCCTAAACATATATAAAATTCAGTGCTAACAAATACCCCCAAACTTAGAAATTTGCTTGTCCTCAAGCAAAGACATACTAGACATAAAACAAATAAAGATTCTCAACTATACTCAGCTCACATGCTTGTTACACTAAATTAGGATTTTCCTCAAGAATTCACAAGGTTCTCACCTTAAGACAAATTTCAGATTTATATTGTTCTAGCCAACCAAAACAAACCAATCCCCCTTCACTCTTCACTTTCCACTTGTGTGTGTGTGTACAATCATCTACTTAAATTCATGCACTCAAGTGTTAATGCAAAACCTTAATAAGAACTAAACACAAGACTTCATACGCTTGAATTAACTACTACTCTCTACTAATAAAGACTCATGCATAACCAAGAATCAAAAGGACTTTTCAAGGGTTGTAATGTAAGGCTCCGATTTAGGTGGGATAAAAGATATAATATGAAGTTCAATCCACCTAAAGCACTATAATCATCTTTGGATTTAATTTGTTTTGAGCTCATGAATCACTACCCAACCTTATTCATTCTCGAGTTTGATTTCTCTTTTTTTTTGTAATAAATAGTGTCATACCCCTGAACTTAAGATTTTTCACTACTTGTAACTGCATATGACACTCAATTTACATCAAGACCTGAGAACAAACCCATGTTTTAATAATCAAGTTCACAAACCAATAATTTACAAACCACCCCTGTTTTCTTTTGAGTACATCCCCTAATCCAAAAATTTTGATTAATAGCACTTCAAGTAAGGGACCAAAAGAAAAAGATAGTTAAACAATTAGGCCATGGTTTGTAATATGGTTAGATAACAATAAAATGGAAAAATTAGGCTCAAAGGGTTTTCCAAAGGTTTAATATTATTGGGTAGGCTTGAAAGGCTCAATCTCAAAATAAAAATGGCCTAGATCATTTTTCTAATTCTGCATGGTCTATCAATTTCGCCTCAAGTAGTAAATAATCAAGTTCTAGAGTCTTTTTGGTTTCACAAATCAACACAATAAGTACACAGACTGAATATGATTGGTGCATATGTTTAAGTGAAAAGATTCAAGTGAAGCTTTCTATCCACATACCAATATTCAAACAATAAAATCATCCATTTAAGCAAAAGTTGATACTTCCTTGCAATATCCATCTTCGGCCACAATCTAGAAAACTAATCTTTAAAACTGAGTATAATTGTCACACAAACATATGAATTCGAAATAAATAACAACTACTAAAAATATTGAAATAGGCACATAAAGCATAAGGCACACAAAGCACAACCAGCATAGCCATAACTCCCCTAAACTTAAAACTTTCATTGTTCTCAATGAAAAGATAGGAAAAAGTGTAGTTTAGCTGTCCTCATCCTCCTCGGAGCCAACCTCAGCATCAGTGTCCTCTGGTGCATCTTCTTCCATGTCATCATCATCATCAGGTGCATCTCCCTGCTGTGGCATACACCATTGTTGTGGTAAGGGAAATTCCACCTCTCCTTCACGACCCCTCAGATTGAGGTATTGCACCAATGACCAATTGTAATTGGCAACATACGTAAAGAAAGTTCGATAATCTCGGTCATTATTATGCACCTCCATTTGCAACTCTTTAATCTCATTAAGCACAGTCTCAATGGATCCTGAAGTAGTGGAAAGTGCAGCTGATGGGCCAGCAGAAGTGCCAACAGAAGGTGGTGGTGGTGCAGCAAGAGTAGCAACTTCTAGCTGAATCAGAGGTACTCTAGGATTTTTTAAGGTGATTACAGATGTCGTACCCCACTTTTATGAACCCTTCTATCCATACATTCTCTACTACGGTTGGGCTGTGAGAAGATGCAATTACTAAAAATTCATTCATTTACAGCGGAATATTTAAAACTTTAATTCACACTCCCAGGTGTGTGTGTAGATACACAAAATTAATTGTATAAATACCATGTGCTTACATATCATCCCCATAATACTGTTTACAATTCCAAGATATAACTGTGCGATACAATATATTAGATACAAAATACTCGTGTATACGAATCTTATACCTTTGCGGATTGTGGGAGCTGTTTAACACAAAAGATCTAGAGACCACCGCTTTCTTACTTCTCAGTACTTGGAGGGGGAAAATAGTGGGATGAGCAAACACAGCTCAGTAAGGAAATGTATGCTAGCAGGTAGATATCGTACTACCTACATAGCCCATGCATGCAAAAACCAAACCATGTTTTCGTTATAAATGGAAATATCATACGAAAAATGCATTTAAACATATATTTCTCAATAGCATTTTCGTGTAAAATGAGTATCAAGCTTCCATTTAAAACATGCTCATAAATAGTGCCCTCACGGCACGAATGTGAAATGAGAGGTTTATCAAAAACACGAAATCTCTTTCACTTCTCAAATCATTCTTTCCGCAATTCTCTTTCTTTTCTGAGATTATCTCTGTTTCTCAAATCTCTGAGACAGGCATGGAATTTTCGGCAATCAAATATCCACGACATATGGCCATAGTCAGTGATCCCAGGCCTCACTGATCAGGTGTGCATAGGGTATCACTTCGCCTGAAGGGGGATGGGTCAGTCCTACCCTCCGGCTCATCTCAATCCACCTCATCTCCTAGTATACTCACGGTGAAGATACGTCGTGTGTCATCTACGCGATACTCGTACTCACGTGCACCCAGCACGGTACATAGTATACCAACGGGTGACTACACTATTCCACGTACGACCGTGGACCCAAGTCCATACTCCAACTCCGATGGACTTTTTATCCTAAACCATGTCTCATATACCAGGCGAGCAAGCAGCGTGACACACAGTTAACGCAAAGCTCCAGCGCGGTACGATCTATCATTAAGGCCCAGCCCATTCAAATGGCAGCCGGCTGGTATCCCCTTGGGTCCCAGACCCCCAGGTTTACCTCAACTCAACCAAAATAGGTGCGAGCAAAGTTCTCGCACTTTCTTAAAACCATCGTGCGAGTTAAACTCCAACACGGTACATCAAGGCATTAAAACGGGTGTAAGCTAGCGCTTCAACACCAAATCACATCTCAAAACTAATAGATGGCTATTTTCTCTTTTTTAAAATTCAAAACATGTTTATTCATACAGCATGCCTCTTCATGCTAAAACATGTAAAATTAGCTAACCTATCATCAACGTTTCTTAATCATCAAGATTAATGTATAATAGAGAAAAACATTGAAAACATGCATAACATGCTATTTCCTTACCCTATCCCATTTCTCAATACATATATACATCCTAGTACTTTTCATGCTTCCATATCATTTCATAGAATTATAATATCGTACTAGTTCTAGCAATATATCTACGAAATTGCCGTAAAATACGTACGAACATCTCTATAGCTAACACACAGTCCCTTACCTCGTTTTACTTGTGTGCAACTACCCGCCTTTATGCTTCTCGCGTTCTCATCTCGACTTGCTCCGGCGTATCATCCGAAACTGAAATTCATCCATCAAACACTCGAGTTAACGTTTCTAACTCTTGCTCAACTAATCATTTATCCAATGCCTTAAATACATATTTTACCCTTTGTGGTAAATCTCACAATTTTATCCCAATATCAACATGTCCAAACCATTCCCACAACATAATCATCCACTCAAGATATCTCATTCATCGTTAACACCTCTACATTCCACTTTCTCACACTTGACTATTTCTAAGTTATATTCATTTCATACCATTCTAGGTAGTTCTATCCACAATATGCACACCCAAATATCTTTAAAATCATTAACTAAACCAATGTACTTGGATTTGTGCATTAGAACTTACCT
This sequence comes from Firmiana major, assembly GCA_033439115.1. NCBI lineage: Eukaryota > Viridiplantae > Streptophyta > Magnoliopsida > Malvales > Malvaceae > Firmiana > Firmiana major. The sequence goes on from CM065901.1 coordinate 37,497,347, forward strand.
CATTGGATTTCCTCTTGCTCCAATTAGGATTGCCCTTTATTTTTTCAATCCATCAAATGGGGAAGTGCCTCTAGACTATGTTGTTCTTCTTTTTGTTGTGAACAACTTTGTCTCTAATAGACTCTCCTTAAATCTCACTGAAAATGGTTGGATTTAGGAGTGAGAAAGCTAGTTTTCTTTGAGTTGAAGTGAGAGGAAATGGTTTATCCCGGAATTCTGCAGATCCAACTGCTCCTATTTATAGTTTTGACTTGATGAGATCGATCTCCCTTGGGTGGAGATCGATCTGGTCCTCTAAAATCCCTCTTTTCTAAGACATTTTAAAGGCAGGAGATCGATCTGTCGAGGCTAGAGATCGATCTGCTGTCGAACAGAAGCTAAAGGAGATCGATCTGGTCTTAGGGAAGATCGATCTGCTTCCAACCCAAGAGCTAAAGAGATCGATCTGCTTCCTTTGGAGATCGATCTGTTCCCTTCCATTACTCACATAAGAGCATTCTGGCTCTCCCAGATCGATCTCTCATCCTATGAGATCGATCTGGCCTTCACAAATTCCAGATTTCCTGCAGTTTTTCTGCAACAACTCCCTTCAAGACTTCCTCAATTTACCTTCATAGTCCTTTCCTCATTCATCGCTCCTTGAGACTTAAAAATGTCATCCCATCCCACTTAATGTATTCTAAAACTTGTGGGAAATCTTTGTATAACCAAATATACACGATATTACTCGAATGGAAATATACATTTATGTAAATCTTTCCTTCCATTTTACCATACTACTCACATTCCATTTCGATCACATTCTTCTCGTGTTCAAGTTTATTTCCTCCTACTAATGCATAATGCAACTTGTACGTATAATCAAAATTCTTATTACAAGTGCGTACATAATCTTATGAACTTACATTGCATATACTTCACATTACAATGTATCATCATACTTATGATTTTATTTACATTCCCATGTTCCTATATACCTAGCTATACATATACGGTGTCTCACATTCTCCACCACTTAGAGAATTTGGTCCTCCAAATTAGAACCAATTTAATCCGTGAATAACTCGGGATACTTTTCCTGCATCAAACTTTCCAGTTCCCATGTGGCCTCTTTCTCAGTGTGATGTTGCCACAAAATCTTAACCAATGAAATCGTCTTGTTCCGCAACACCTTCTCTTTCCTGTCTAACACCCTGATCGGTCTCTCGACATACGACATATCTTTCTTAAGCTCCAACGGCTCATAACTAATTACATGTGTCGGATCCGGGTAGTACTTCCGAAGCATAGAAACGTGGAAGACATTGTGGACTTCTGCTAGCTCAGGTGGTAAGGCTAGCCTATATGCTCCTTCTCCCACTCTATCCAAAATCTCGAAGGGACCAATGTAACGAGGACTTAATTTTTCTTTCTTCCTAAACCTCATTATTCCCTTAGAAGGAGATACTTTCAAAAATATAGACTCGCCAACATCAAACTCAAGTGGTCTCCGTCTCCTGTCAGCATAGCTCTTTTGTCGACTTTGAGTTGTTCGCAGCCTCTCGCATATTATTTGAACATCCTCGGAGGCTAGCTTAACCAAATCGGGAGCGAGCAATTGTCTGTCACCAACTTCTTCCCAACCAATGGGCGATCGGCATCTACTACCGTATAGTGCCTCATAAGGGGCCATACCAATACTTGAGTGATGACTGTTATTGTAGGCGAACTCAATCAATGGCAAGTGATCGTCCCATGAGCCTCTAAAATCCAGTACACACGCTCTCAACGTATCCTCCAGGGTCTGTATAGTCCTCTCTGACTGACCATCTGTCTGAGGATGAAAAGCGGTGCTAAAACTCAATTGGGTCCCCATCGCTTCCTGAAAATGTCCCCAAAAGTGGGAAGTGAAGCGGGCATCCCGATCAGAAAAAAGACTCACTGGGACTCCATGCAATCTCACTATTTCTCGCACATACAGGTTCGCCAGTACACTCAATGTATCTGTAGATCTCATGGCTAAGAAATATGCCGATTTCGTTAGCCGACCTACTATCACCCATATCGCATCATGGTTCTTACGGGTTCTCGGTAACCCCATCACAAAATCCATGGTGACATGCTCCCACTTCCATTTTGGTATCGATAGAGGTTGTAATAATCCTCCTGGTTTCTGATGTTCGACTTTTACTTGCTGACAAATAAGACATCTAGCGACATACTCAGCTATGTCTCTCTTCATTCCAAACCACCAATATGCTTTTCGGAGATTTTGATACATCTTACTACTCCCCGGGTGTATCGTGTATCTCGACGAGTGTGCCTCTGATAAGATCAGCTTTCTCAGCTCTAAATCCTTAGGAACACATATTCTATCTCTAAACCTTAGTATTCCATCTGGACTCAATATAAAATCGACACCTTTCCCTTTTCGGATTTGGCTAATCATGACAATACACCATTGATTGATTTGCTGAGCTTGTCGAATTCTCTCGATCAACTCCGGTTCTAATCTCAAGCTAGCAATAATCCCATAGCTGCCAATCTCAGGTAGGGTCATATCCAGACTAAGGTTCGTGAATTGTTCCAACAACTCGTGCTCTCTAACCACCATATGAGATACCAACCCGAGACTCTTCCGACTCAATGCATCGGCAACCACATTTGCCTTCCCCGGGTGGTATAAGATCTCACAATCATAGTCCTTGAGGAGTTCCAACCACCTCCTCTGTCTCATGTTTAACTCCTTCTGTGAGAATAGATATTTCAGACTCTTATGATCCGTAAAGATCTGGAATCTCTCACCATATAAGTAGTGGCGCCATATCTTCAACGCAAACACTACGGCCGCTAACTCCAAATCGTGAGTGGGGTAGTTCTTCTCATGATCTTTCAGCTGTCTAGATCCATAAGCGACTACCCTTCCATCTTGCATCAAAACACAGCCTAGTCCTTGATGCGAAGCATCTGTATACACCGAGTAATTCCCTGAACTGTTAGGGATGACAAGAACTGGCGCGGTAGTTAATCTGCGCTTAAGTTCCTGAAAACTCCTCTCACAAGCTTCATCCCATGAAAACTCCACACTCTTCCTCGTAAGACGTGTCAATGGAGCAGCTAATCTAGAGAAACCTTCTACAAATCTCCTGTAGTAACCAGCCAAACCCAGAAAACTTCTGATCTCTGTGACCCACTGAACAACTGCCTCAATCTTGGATGGATCTACTGACACCCCATCCTTCGATATAACATGGCCTAGAAAAGAAACCTGCTCTAGCCAAAAGTCACATTTGTTAAGCTTGGCATATAACCTTTTCTCTCGGAGGGTCTGCAAAATAATCCTTAAGTGCTGCTCATGCTCTTCTCTGGACCTTGAATACACTAATATATCATCAATGAAAATAATTACGAATTGGTCCAGGTATGGCTTGAATACTTCGTTCATTAGAGCCATAAAAGCTGCCGGCGCATTGGTCAACCCAAAAGGCATCACTAAGAATTCTTAATGGCCATAGCGGGTACGAAATGCTGTCTTGGGCACATCCTCCTTCCGAATCTTCAATTGATGATACCCAGACCTCAGATCTATCTTGGAGAAGATCTGTGCTCCCCGAAGCTGATCCAATAAATCGTCAATGCTTGGCAAGGGGTACTTATTCTTGATGGTAGCCTTGTTTAACATCCGATAGTCAATGCACAACCTGAGGCTCCCATCTCTCTTCTTCACAAACAATATCGGGGCTCCCCATGGTGAGACGCTCGGTCTTATGAACCCCTTCTCTAACAACTCTTGCAGCTGTTTCCTTAATTCCTCTAACTCAACTGGAGCCATCCTATATGGTGACTTCGATATTGGTTCGGTTCCAGGCGTCAAGTCTATACCGAATTCCGTTTCTCTATCAGGTGGCAATCCTGGTAGATCGTCTGGAAAGACATCAGGGAATTCTCTGACCACTGAGATGTCCTCCATATCCGGATGTACTTTGTTCAAATCCACCAAATAAGCAACAAAACCTTTAAAACAACACTCAAGCCATTTATACCAAAGTACTTTACTTAATACAAAATTAAGATTTCATTTCTTCTCTTAAATCTTACAACACATTCTTCAGGTAGAGAAAACTTAATGGACTTAGAACGACAGTCTATGACAGCATGATTGACAGCTAACCAATCCATTCCCAAAATTACATCAATGTCATACATATTCAACAAAATCAAGTTGGCTGTCATGCACTTATCTCCCACCCTCACTTTACAATCTTTATACACTTGTTCAACTAATTAGCTAACTCTCATTGGAGTACTTATTAGTAAAGTCCTACTCAAGTATGTGGGTTCTACAAAACCTTTTAACTTAGATGCACATGCAGGTGATATGAAGGAATGTGTAGCACCAGAATCAAACAAAGCTATAACCTCTAGATTGAAAATCAAGATTGTACCTTTTATCACTTCAGAAGAGGTATCAGCCGATGCCTGGTCTATCGCATACACCCTGCCTTGACCCACAACTTGTTTTCCTTTTTCTTCAGCCGAGGCTTTCTTCCTTGCAGGAGGTGCAACTGTAGGAACCCTCTCTGGCTCTTTACCCCTCTATGGAATTGCCTCAACTATCTCCTGGCACTCTCTGGCATAATGTCCAAATTTACCACATCTGAAGCATCGGGTACCCTGAAGATGACATGGCCTACCACCATGGTATCGACCGCATAACCTACACTGATCTGTAGTCGGTCGGGGTCCACCAATCACTATACCCCTGGCTGGTGTCTGAGTCGGAGGCATAAAAGGTCTAACAACCTTTTTCTGGAACTCATCTACCTCTCTCCGACGTTTACTCATGAATTTTCGACCAAATGTGGCACTCTTGCCATCTCTCAGCTTCCTCGGTCCCTTGTCCTTACCCCAACTAAACTCAGAAATCTGCAAGTCATAATCTTGCTCACATAACTGGGCCCGTCGCACAGCCTCTCTATATGTAGCGACATCAAATGGGGCCAACTTCGCTCGGATCGAAGGCCTCAGTCCATCTACAAATCTACGGACTCTGATAGCCTTGCTCCTAATCGAGTCTGGATCATATCTACCCAGTGAAGTGAATCGTGACTCGTACTCATCAACTGTTCGATTCCCTTGAGTCAGATTCAGAAATTTCATCTGTAGTCTCCGTCGAGCAGTATCTGGGTTGTATTGCTCTCTGAAAACGTCAAAGAACATATCCCAAGTGATAACCATTCCTTGAGCTCTTAACATCGGCCTAGTGGACTTCCACCAGTGCTCTGCTTCGCCTCTCAATACAAAGGCCGCAAGCGCTACTCTCTCCGTAGCTGAACATCTACAGAAGTTGAATAACTTCTCCATTTGACTGATCCAGTCCTCAGCCACTGTCGGATCCTTTACCCTGCTAAACGAAGGAGGCTTAAAGTCCATAAAATGCCTCAATCTTTCCATATCACAATCATATCCATACCCCAAATCATCATCATGCTGATGTGGGGCTACCGGAGGAGGTACCGGTCGAATATGAGGTTCCCGTGGCCTAGCCGGTTCAGCTTGCGCAGGTGCAACATTCTCAGGTTCAGGTGCAGCTGCTGGGGGATTCGGTACAGCCTGTCCCGCTGTACCAGGTGTACCCTCAAACCTAGCCATGATCTGACCCATCATGGTCATCATCGTGCGCATGTCTTCCTCCAATCGAGTTATTCGAGGATCAGAAGCCTCTATCTGTTCCTGGGGCTTATGACTAGAGGATGATCTACTGTGCCTCTCAGTCCTGTCATTTTACCCTCGAGCTCTCGAGCTCTCTCCCCTCTTGCGGTGTCTCTCAGGCATAACTCACTAGCCTGATAACTTTCCTGCGTTATAACAAACATTTAATTCACTACCAGCTCCGTACACACATTTGTATCTAAATATCGCACAGTAACTTGGGGATGTATGTTTTCTTAGTCCTAAACATCGACTCACATCAGACCAACCAGGCTCTGATATCAAACCTGTCATACCCCACTTTTATGAACCCTTCTATCCATACATTCTCTACTACGGTTGGGCTGTGAGAAGATGCAATTACTAAAAATTCATTCATTTACAGCGGGATATTTAAAACTTTAATTCACACTCCCAGGTGTGTGTGTAGATACACAAAATTAATTGTATAAATACCATGTGCTTACATATCATCCCCATAATACTATTTACAATTCCAAGATATAACTGTGCGATACAATATATTAGATACAAAATACTCGTGTATACGAATCTTATACCTTTGCGGATTGTGGGAGCTGTTTAACACAAAAGATCTAGTGACCACCGCTTTCTTACTTCTCAGTACCTGGAGGGGGAAAATAGTGGGATGAGCAAACCACAGCTCAGTAAGGAAATATATGCTAGCAGGTAGATATCGTACTACCTACATAGCCCATGCATGCATAAACCAAAACCATGTTTTCGTTATAAATGGAAATATCATACGAAAAATGCATTTAAACATATATTTCTCAATAGCATTTTCGTGTAAAATGAGTATCAAGCTTCCATTTAAAACATGCTCATAAATAGTGCCCTCACGGCACGAATGTGAAATGAGAGGTTTATCAAAAACACGAAATCTCTTTCACTTCTCAAATCATTCTTTCCGCAATTCTCTTTCTTTTCTGAGATTATCTCTGTTTCTCAAATCTCTGAGACAGGCATGGAATTTTCGGCAATCAAATATTCACGACATATGGCCATAGTCAGTGATCCCAGGCCTCACTGATCAGATGTGCATAGGGTATCACTTCGCCTGAAGGGGGATGGGTCAGTCCTACCCTCCGGCTCATCTCAATCCACCTCATCTCCTAGTATACTCACGGTGAAGATACGTCGTGTGTCATCTACGCGATACTCGTACTCACGTGCACCCAGCACGGTACATAGTATACCAACGGGTGACTACACTATTCCACGTACGACCGTGGACCCAAGTCCATACTCCAACTCCGATGGACTTTTTATCCTAAACCATGTCTCATATACCAGGCGAGCAAGCAGCGTGACACACAGTCAACGTAAAGCTCCAGTGCGGTACGATCTATCATTAAAGCCCAGCCCGTTCAAATGGCCGTCGGCTGGTATCACCTTGGGTCCCAGACCCCTAGGTTTACCTCAACTCAACCAAAACAGGTGCGAGCAAAGTTCTCGCACTTTCTCAAACCATCGTGCGAGTTAAACTCCAACACGGTACATCAAGGCATTAAAACGGGTGTAAGCTAGCGCTTCAACACCAAATCACATCTCAAAACTAATAGATGGCTATTTTCTCTTTTTTAAAATTCAAAACATGTTTATTCATACAGCATGCCTCTTCATGCTAAAACATGTAAAATTAGCCAACCTATCATCAACGTTTCTCAATCATCAAGATTAATGTATAATAGAGAAAAACATTGAAAACATGCATAACATGCTATTTCCTTACCCTATCCCATTTCTCAATACATATATACATCCTAGTACTTTTCATGCTTCCATATCATTTCATAGAATTATAATATCGTACTAGTTCTAGCAATATATCTACGAAATTGTCGTAAAATACGTACGAACATCTCTATAGCTAACACACAGTCCCTTACCTCGTTTTACTTGTGTGCAACTATCCGCCTTTATACTTCTCGCGTTCTCATCTCGACTTGCTCCGGCGTATCATCCGAAACTGAAATTCATCCATCAAACACTCGAGTTAACGTTTCTAACTCTTGCTCAACTAATCGTTTATCCAATGCCTTAAATACATATTTTACCCTTTGTGGTAAATCTCACAATTTTATCCCAATATCAACATGTCCAAACCATTCCCACAACATAATCATCCACTCAAGATATCTCATTCATCGTTAACACCTCTACATTCCACTTTCTCACACTTGACTATTTCTAAGTTATATTCATTTCATACCATTCTAGGTAGTTCTATCCACAATATGCACACCCAAATATCTTTAAAATCATTAACTAAACCAATGTACTTGGATTTGTGCATTAGAACTTACCTCATTGGATTTCCTCTTGCTCCAATTAGGATTGCCCTTTATTTTTTCAATCCATCAAATGGGGAAGTGCCTCTAGACTATGTTGTTCTTCTTTTTGTTGTGAACAACTTTGTCTCTAATAGACTCTCCTTAAATCTCACTGAAAATGGCTGGATTTAGGAGTGAGAAAGCTAGTTTTCTTTGAGTTGAAGTGAGAGGAAATGGTTTATCCCGAAATTCTGCAGATCCAACTACTCCTATTTATAGTTTTGACTTGATGAGATCGATCTCCCTTGGGTGGAGATCGATCTGGTCCTCTAAAATCCCTCTTTTCTAAGACATTTTAAAGGTAGGAGATCGATCTGTCGAGGCTAGAGATCGATCTGCTGTCGAACAGAAGCTTAAGGAGATCGATCTGGTCTTAGGGAAGATCGATCTGCTTCCAACCCGAGAGCTAAAGAGATCGATCTGCTTCCTTTGGAGATCGATCTGTTCCCTTCCATTACTCACATAAGAGCATTCTGGCTCTCCCAGATTGATCTCTCATCCTATGAGATCGATCTGGCCTTCACAAATTCCAGATTTCCTGCAGTTTTTCTGCAACAACTCCCTTCAAGACTTCCTCAATTTACCTTCATAGTCCTTTCCTCATTCATCGCTCCTTGAGACTTAAAAATGTCATCCCATCCCACTTAATGTATTCTAAAACTTGTGGGAAATCTTTGTATAACCAAATATACACGATATTACTCGAATGGAAATATACATTTATGTAAATCTTTCCTTCCATTTTACCATACTACTCACATTCCATTTCGATCACATTCTTCTCGTGTTCAAGTTTATTTCCTCCTACTCATGCATAATGCAACTTGTACGTATAATCAAAATTCTTATTACAAGTGCGTACATAATCTTATGAACTTACATTGCATATACTTCACATTACAATGTATCATCATACTTATGATTTTATTTACATTCCCATGTTCCTATATACCTAGCTATACATATACGGGGTCTCACAACAGATTTCCTTGCCAATCTTGGTTCAAGCTCAGTCCAATATAGTCCATATTTCTTACAGAGTCCACAAACCAAGGAAGGGTGAGGTAAACCCCTTCTATTCTCTCTACGTGTGAACTCTTGCATGGACCGAAAAATAATGACTCCAAAATCAACAATCTTTCTAGTCATAATACAGTAAAGGAGAGCAGCTCTGTCCACATCTACACTACTTTTATGGGTGGTAGGCATGATTCTAGAACAAATAGAATCATACCATTCATGAAGACCATATTGAAGTTTGTTGGACGGGAACACCATAGATTCAGCTTCTGACCTCTTCTGCCAATAGGTGTATGGGACTATCAGCTCGCTTATGACATGGACCAGTTCATCATAATCAGTGTGTAGGATTGCAACATAGCTGGTGTACTCATCTTGCACCCTTTGCGGAAGGTCCAGATATAGATTAATGGCATTTGCATTGTAGGGAACAAGAACACCCCTAACTTCTGAAGTAGAATGAGTCCTCTCCATGGCATTGGCATAAAATTTACGGACCACATCAAGGATGGCATCTTCAGGTTGCCCTGCTAATTTCAACAACCCGAAATCCCTCAGATATTCAAAATACATATCCCAGCCACCAATATCAGGCCTAAAGCTCCTCTCAATAATCATGTTTTTATCCATGATTTTCTTAAAATTTTCGACTGCTTGGCTATTCACAAATCGAGACGGATCATAATCGGTTATGACTGGCTCTTCCCTTTGTGGAGATGGGGCTGAACTATCAGTGGCTTGATTAGAACTTTCCAAGTTTCGTTTGGCTCGAGCTTTTGGTGCCATTATCCACCAATTGATTCACAAATTAACAAGAACAATTTTCAGCAAAACCCAATCGGACGAACACACAAAATAGACCTAAAAATCTCTTCACGACCAAAATTACTTCAACAAGGATTAAACAAACTGAGAAGGGCTTCAAAAATTAAAGTTGTAAAAGCCAAAAGGATAGCTGCTAGAGGATTGAAAACTATTGAAGAAAGAAGGAAAATACCCGAAACTAAAACCACGTAGGATTGATTTGGACCACTTTACATCTTTATCACCTAAACAATCTGACAAGAAAACACTTTCTTCCTTCCCCCCAAAGGTTTCGAGACCACCAAGAGATCTAACCCACGAAAATTCATTGGCGAAACTACCAAATCAGCACAAAACAACAATATCGGAAGAGAGAAAAATAATGGGTGTGGGCTTTGTCGGTGTACTTTCAAGAGAACAAAGGAAGATGCAATAACCAGAAAAAGAGAGAGTCTTAGTATGGGAAAGGTTCGGCTGCCTCTTTCTAATTGGATGGGTAGGGTTATTTCCTTAGCCGAATAGCAAGTGGGGTTGAAAGATAAGGGAATCCATCCTCCAATAAAGCCTTGCCATGTGTATTCCACTCACCCCATCTTTGAATATTGTAAACATCTGTTTCCTTCTTTGAAAGAATTTCTTCTCAGACGTTTTCTTACTCTTGACTTTCTTTTTCTTACCATTACTGACATGATTCGGCCCTTACTTCTTCAATTGAAAAATTTAGTCTTCCAGCTTAGTTACTATTCACATATCTCTTCACTTTCTTTTTTGAAAAACAATTTTCTTTTCTTTTCTTTTCTAATCGTCCATTCTGAAGCTACTAAAGCCCTTGCAAAATTTTTCTTTTCCTTTCACCATTCACGTACCCATGCATGCTTTCTTGAAAAAACCATGATAATTAGACTTCCAAACAATGCTCTTCTTATGCATATGCCTGCAAAATAAAAACGCAACCTAATCAAATAAATTAAAAATAAAAATAAAATCACACTGCTAAATTCAAATAAAAATAAAAAGAAATTAAAAACTAAAAAGAATCCTAAAAATATAAATTGGGTTACCTCCTAAATGCGCTAAATTTTAAGTCTTCAGCCAGACTTCTTCCAGTTTCCTCAATTCGGTTCACCAAGGGGAATGCTTTCTAATTTATGCACCCCCTCTCCATAATAATACTTTAAACGCTGCCCATTGACCTTGAACAAGCTCCCATCTGATTTCTTCAACTCAATTGCTCCATATGGGAAAACTTGGTGTATCACAAACGGTCCTGACCACCTTGACTTCAACTTGCCAGGAAATAACTTAAGCCGTGAATTATACAAGAGAACTTGTTGTCCAAGATTGAATTCTCGTCTCATTATCATCTTATCATGCCATCTCTTGGTTCCATCCTTATAAATCCTTGTACTGTCATAGGACTCATTCCTCAACTCATCAAGCTCATTCAATTTGAGTAATCGATTTGCTCCAGCCTTGTTATAGTCACATTGAGCTTCTTAATGGCCCAGTAAGCTCGATGCTCAAGCTCTACAGGTAGATGACATGCCTTACCAAATATCAACCTATAAGGAGACATTTCAATTGGAGTCTTATATGCTGTTTTGTATGCCTAAAGCGCATCATCTAACTTGTTAGCCCAATGTTTTCTATTTAGATTAACAGTCTTCTCCAATATCAACTTCACTTCTCGATTTGAAATTTCAGCTTGGCCATTTGTCTGTGGATGATAACCTAGAGCTACTTTATGTTGAATTCCATATTTTGACATCAAACCATTGAAGACTTTGTTACAGAAATGAGTGCCTTCATCACTCAAGATGGCCCTTGCAATACCTAACCTTGTCAAAATATTCTTGTGTAGAAATCGAATCACCACTTTTGTATCATTTGTTGGTGTTGCTATTGCTTCTACCCACTTAGAGACACAATCAACAGCAAGGAGAATGTATAGCTTCCCAAAAGATGGAGGAAACGGTCCCATAAAATCGATACCCCATACATAAAAGATTTCCACTTCTTGAATATTTGTCAAAGGTAATTCATGCCTTCTTGAAATGTTTCCAATCCTTTGACATTTTTCACATGTTTTTACAAACATGTAGCTATCTTTAAACACACTAGGCCAATAAAAACCTGATTGCAGCACCTTTGCTGTTATACGTTTTGCACCAAAATGGCCTCCATATGCTGCAACATGACAGTGACGCAGAATTTCCTGAACTTCGTCTTCCTTCACACATCTTCTTATAATCTGGTCTGGACACTTCTTAAACAGCAGAGGGTCATCCCAAAAATACAAGTTGACATCATGGAAGAATTTCTTCCTCTGTTGATAAGTTAAACTACTTGGCATTAATCCTCCTGCTAAGTAATTCACTATGTCTGTGAACCAGGGCAGATTTACATCAATCTTCATCATTCTTCCATCTGGAAACTCCTCTTGAATAGGCTGTTCTTGTTGAATTTCAATTGCTCCAACCTAGACAAATGATCAACTACAACATTTTCAGATCCTTTTTTGTCCTTGATCTCAAAATCAAATTCTTGTAAAAGCAAGATCCAACTAATAAGTCTGGGTTTGGCATCCTTCTTCGTAAATAGATACCGAATGGTTGCATGGTCTGTATAGACAATGACCTTTCCCCCAATTAAGTATGGTCTGAACTTGTCAAATGCATGTACAACTGCAAGCATCTCCTTCTCCGTTGTTATGTAATTTTTCTGAGCATCATCTAAGGTCCTACTTGAGTAATAGATAGCCCAAAAAATCTTGTCTCTTTTCTGCCCAAGGATTGCTCCAATTGTAAAATCACTTGCATCGTACATCAGTTCAAACGGTTCTATCCAATCAGGTGCGATCATAATAGGTGCAAAAATAAGCTCCTTATTGATCTTTTCGAACGCCTGCAAGCAAAAATTGTCAAAGACAAAATCAGCATCTTTTCTAATAAATTACATAAAGGTTTTGAGATTTTCAAAAAATCCCTGATAAATCTGCGATAGAAACCTGCATGTCCCAAAAAGCTCCTAACGACTTTAATTGATTTTGGAGGGGGAAGCTTTTCAATAACAGCGACTTTAGCTTTATCCACCTCAATGTCGTGAGCCAAAATTTTATGTCCAAGCACGATTCCTTCTTACACCATAAAATGACACTTCTCCCAATTTAAGACGAGACTCGTCTCTTCACACCTCTGCAAAACAAGTGTCAAATTAGATAAACATTGGTCAAAAGTCTTACCAAATACCGAGAAGTCATCGATGAAGACTTCCATACCATGTCAGCGAAGATCGACATCATGCATCTCTGGATGGTTGTTGGAGCATTACACAAATCGAAAGGCATCCTCTTATATGCGAAAGTTCCATATAGGCAAGTGAAGGTTGTTTTCTCTTGATCTTCTAGGGTTATCGCAATCTGGTTATAGCCCGAGTAGCCATCTAAAAAGCAATAATAACTGTACTCGACTAGTCTATCTAACATTTAGTCAATAAATGGAAGCGGGAAGTGGTATTTCCTAGTAGCTTTGTTCAGCTTCCTATAATCGATGCAAACTTTCCAACCTGTTACCCTTCTGGTGGATATGATTTCATCGTTGGTTCACGAACTACTGTTATTCCACCTTTTTTAGGCATAACCTGCACAGGACTCACCCAAGAACTATTAGATATAGCATATATAATATCAGCATTTAATAATTTTAAAATCTCAGCTCTAACAACTTCTTTCATTGCTGGATTTAGTCTTCTTTATGGTTCAATAAAGGGTTTACGATTTTCCTCCAACCAAATTTTGTGCATCACAACAGAGGGACTAATTCCTTTGATGTCGGCAATGGACCATCCAATTGCCGATTTGTGCTCTCTTAAGATTCTAAGCAACTTATCTTCCTCTGCAGCAGATAGAGATGATGAAATAATCACAGAAAAAGTACTATCATCACCTAAGAAAGCATACCTCAAATGGCTTGGTAATTCTTTCAATTCAGTTTTGCCTTCTTTTTTCTCACTTACCTGCGACTTGTCAATCTTTTCCTTAGTTGTTTTAGTGCATTTTCTAATTGGTTAGCTTCCAAAGTAACAACACAACTTTTAATTTCATCAGTTAATAATTCATCATCTAAATTAGAAATTGAATCTACTAGACACTAAGCCATAGAATTGGTTGGTGCTTCCTTTGTTTCAACTTCCCGTACACAACTCTGCACCACTTCAATCAACTTACAGGTCTCTGGCTCATCAGTGAATTTCATTGCCTTATAGATGTTGAACATAACTGATTCATCATTCATCCTCAAGGTTAATTGCCCTCTCTGAACATCGATTAGTGCTCTCCCAGTGGCAAGGAATGGTCTCCCAAGTATAAGCAAAATTTCTCTGTCCTCTTCATAATCTAAAACTACAAAATCAACAGGAAAAATTAGCTTATCAACTTTAACAAGTACATCTTCTACTATACCTCTGGGATAAGTAATCGATCTATCTGCTAGTTGCAGTGTTATGGTGGTCGGCTTCACCTCTCCAAGACCTAGGCTCCTGAAAATAGATAAAGGCATTAAATTTATGCTAGCACTTAAATCACACAATGCCTTACCCACTTTCGATCCTCCAATCTCGCATGGAATAGTAAAGCTTCCAAGGTCTTTCAATTTTTACGGTAACTTTCGTTGCAAAATCGCACTGCATTCCTCTATCAAATTGACAGTTTCATAATCCTCAAGTCTTTGTTTCTTTGATAGCACCTCTTTCATGAATTTTGCATAATGCGGTATCTGTTGCAAGGCATCAACAAACGGAATGTTAATATGTAATTTCTTAAATATATCTAGAAATTTCTTAAACTCAAATTCAATCTTCCTTTTATACAAAGCTTAAGGATAAGGAATAGATGGTTTCAACAAAGGAGGATTATCAGGAAAAAGTTTACTAAAAGGTTTAGAATCAACTCCCTATTTAACCGTTTCTGATTCAGCATCCTTTGACCAAATAGGTTTGGCTTGCTTCTTCTACACCTCAGTGATTGGCGCAGTTTTTTCTTTCTCTGCCACCTTTGGTGGCTCATACGTGTTCCCACTTCTCAAAGATATAGCATTGCAGTGTTCTTTCGGATTTAGCACTGTATCACTAGGGAACTTAGCTCTTTCATTCAAAGAACTGACAGCTACAGCTAACTTTCTGAAAATAGTCTCAAAAGACTTCATTTGCGCACCAAGACTAGTATTCATCTTTGACATTTTAGCTTCCATATTGTCTAACCGTGCATCAATTTTGCTAAATCGTGTTCTAGTTTCAGCCATGAACTCCTCAAATTCGTTCCTTTTAACTCCACCATAACTTTGGAAATTCCTTTGGTTGTTGAATCCTGTATTGTTGTTACTTGCTGCTGGTGGGTTTAGAACATTCTTAGAATTACCATAAGATAGATTCTCATGGTTTCTGAATTCTGACTGGTAATAGTTTGGAACCCGATTTCCCTAAAAACCAAAGTTACGATTATTAACATAATTCACCTACTCCAAATTCGTCCCCATCAAGTTAGGATTTGCGTTGTCAGGATGAATAATAGCTTGCAGCCCTTGTATACCCATTGAAGAAATTTATGTTGAAATCTGCTCAAGGCTTACTAGAATGGCTGTCTGCGTATCTAACTCATACATACTTGCTACTCTTCTGACATTAGCTCTTTCACCTGGCCATTGGCTGAGAGTTTTTACCATTCACCTAAAAATATTGTAGATAATAAATTAAAAAAAATAGAAATAAAAAAATCTAAATTAAAGTAAAGACTATTGGGGAACAGTGTCAACGAGAAACTAAACAACAGTTCCCCGGTAACGGCTCCAGAAAACTTGTTGTCCTCAAATGGAACACTACTGCAAGTGCACAGGTCAGTTTTCGAGTATAGAGTAAATATAAGTTACGTCCCACAGGGAACTGTGTCTTCCGCTAATCACTGTAATCAATAACCTTGAGCTTTATTTAGAAAATTAATGAATTTTGGTTAAAATCCTATTTACTATTCTAACTATTAACTACGGAGCAAATTAATTAAAACAAATCACAATAATTACGAATGAAAATATCAATAGCAAAATATTCCTAGAAACCGATTTCACCTAACTTGGGTTCATGCAATTCCTTTAATCAATTGTTCTTTTGATTTCAAATTGTTTATGGCCAAAACTATTTCCTGTGTTTTGTCTCGAGTTTTAAATAGCCATACCCAATTTACCTAATCTAACCTCTTGATTTAGAATTAACTACTAGAATTCATTAAGCAATAATAATCCGTTTCTCTGTGGCTCATAAGAATTGTCAACCACCCGATTAAATAATGTCATATGTTAATCTACCCTTGTGCATATAAACAATCCCCTCTCCCGAGTGCCGGATTCTTATACTAATTCATCTAATTGGTGGCCAATAAACTAGAGCATTAAGAACAAGTAGATTAAATAAACATAATTGAAATCATCCAAACAACATCACAAAGTAATTGCAATATGCCCAAAGTGGGTTACATCGATTCTAGGAAAAAGAACTTTAGTTCCTAGACATCATAATAAACATCCAAGAATTCCAATTTAACATCCCAAGAACAAAATTGGTGAAAAAGTTTCTATGGAGCTAAATTAATCTTGAAGTCTTCTGTCACAGCCTCCTTCGAAATTCTGATAAAAAGACTATTTATAAGGTTTTCAAACACTAAAAAACGGAAGGCCATGTGGCAAAATAGTGTTTCCCTAATCAGACTGCTATGTTGCGACAATGGTATTAATTCCTTAAATCTGCTCTGCATTGTCCAGTTTCTTCTATTGCTGCAGCATAAGTCACGATCAGCACCCTGTAACTTTAATTCTTCATGAAATTATCAGAACCAGCTCCAAAAGCTTTAACTTCTCCAAATTGTTCTGTTTCCTGCACAAGTGCACAAAACACATAAGACATACCTAATATTACAAAGAACAAATCAAATGACTAAGTAAAAAGGGTCCTAAACATATATAAAATTCAGTGCTAACAAATACCCATAACCTATAAATTGAAATTGACAGCCGTAATATTCGCGTTGAAGTCAAGATACCATTACTAGTGCGGTGAAGAATTATGAAATTCTACTGATCATGAAGGTTGAAATATTAAGTTTCACGAAATTCGTCTAATACAAAATAAGCGAAATGACTTGAGTTAGTGCTTTGAGCAGACGTGATTACAGAATGGCGTTATGTATATTGGTCAGGGACATGAGTTGTTGAAATATATAGTGAACCTCAACTGGATGTGGTTCCTTCCTGATACTGAGATTTATTTCGTGGTACCGAGCCTGAGAGTTGAAAACTGAACTTGATTGATCGAATCAAGCAGGCTCAATGTATTAATAAGTACTGTATTGATGTAGCTAATCAAACCCAGATGGCTACCCCTAAACTTGAGCTTTTGCTTGTCCTCAAGCAAAACAAAATAAATGTAGGAATGATAAGTACAAAATATAATAATTTCCTCAATATCATCCTCAAAGAAAAAGTACAGACTATGAAATTAAAGACTCACAATTACAAGTTCAGCACTTAGAATTATTCAATCATAAGTCCTAACCCAAATTGGATCCCTCGTGTGTGTGTGTGAAAATGTCAAAGCCACTACTTAGTACATTACCCGGATCAGATTATGCAAACACAGTGAATGCAAAGTCAATGACATGTGATCATTCCCATAAGTTTGCTTTTCACTAATCTCTCCACTAATGTAGTCACACTTAAACAAAGATCAATAGGACTTCATTAAGCTTGTAATGTAAGGCTGGGATTAGGGTATGATAAAGTCGATTTAGGTTTAATTACCCCTTAACATGCATTACTTCTAGGATCTTTAATGTAAGAGCTCAATTTATTTCCCCCAAACTTATTTATTTCACTAGACATTTTATTCTATTTTTATATTTTTCTTCTTTCTTTTTTTCTTTTTCTTTTTTTTTCTTCACATTTTTTTTTTGAACTTTCACTATCACCAGATACCCATATGTACAAAGCTCAAAATATATCCGATGACTTTCCATGCTTTCGGGGTAAGGGATAGGAAAAGAGTTTAAGCTAAGGAAATTATATAGATGTATTTACAGAGAAAAGCTTATTTGGCCCAGATGGGTGACTATGGATAAAGTATGTACAGGGATGGCTCGAAAGGCTCAAACGATCCAAAGATGGCCTAAATCATCTCCCTAATTAAGTGTGATCTAATATTTCACCTCGAGACAAGATCAAACAAATTCTAGAATATGATACACAAAATCAACTGAACAAATGCAATCCTAGGTCCTCATAAGCTTTCTATAAATAAATATACAGATTCATGACATGACATGTGCGTAAGATGAAGAAATCACAATCAGAATCAAGACAAATTCAAGAACTCAACTTCATGCTTTTCTTATAATCTTGCTTCTCAGTCAATCAAAATCATACTAATCATGGGGTCATATCATCGAAATATGGGAAAACTACATGCTAAGCACTAAATCATCCCAAAATTAAACAATTTAAGCTCAAATTTTTGAAAAAAAAATTGAAAAAAAAATTTTCAATTTTGCTCAAATTTTTGAAAAATACTCAAGTGATATCCCCTCCCCCAAACTTGAAGTGCACAGTGTCCTCAGTGTTCAGATAATATAAGAATTGAAGTTCAAGAACAAAGTACTCCCTTTTCTGATGATGATGATGAACAACCAAAACTTGATTGAAAACATAAAACTAGAAAAGAAATCTACAAAATAAACAAAGAAAGAAACAGCAAAAAAGAAAAAGAACTATACACAAAGTGAAAAGAAAAACACAACCACTTCAAAAGCAGCTGAAGAACACAACACTCAGCAGCAGGACGGAGAGTAGGAGGATTAGCCATAGTGGTGACCGAATGTCGACAGTTAACTCCTCCTGAGCTCTCGCTACTTCCCTCCTTCTTTGAGAATTCTTGTGCTCAAGCCTTATATCCTCATTAATCTCCATCTTAAAACATTCTTGAGAGTCATCAGGGAGCTTCAAAGGTTTGAAAACATTAAACTTTACTTCCTGATCTTGGACTCTCATCGTTAACTCCCCCTTTTGTACATCAATTACTGTTCTACCAGTAGCTAGGAAAGGTCTACCTAGTATAATGGGGACTTCCCTGTCTTCCTCCGTGTCTAACATGATAAAATTTACAGGGAAAATAAACTTGTCCACCTTTACTAAGACATCCTCAATGACCCCCTTTGGATATTTAATTGATCGATCAGCCAACTGGAGGGTCACTGTGGTGGGCTTGGTATCCCTGTCACAACCCAAATTACCTAAAAATCAAAGTAAACTTTTCTTTTTCGCTTTTTCATTTCCTTACTCGTCGTGAATAGTTACACTACTAAACAGTTGGGCTATGATTCGGTGTTAGTCACCTCTCACCTATTTCCCATTCATTTTCCTATTTCATTTACATATCAATTTATTTTAAATAAATACATCCCGAATATTACATCCATGTACAGTACTGTGCCTCTATATGTTCAGATACAAAAATTATACAAATGTGTATACCTGGTCTTGATAAGAACCAACGGATATGACTACTGTCGTTCTCTTCTACTGAATATACCCTGTGGGGTGGAAAATGAAAGGGTGAGCATAAACAGCTCAGTAAGGCAATAATGTAAGCAGGTAGATAACTATACTATCTACGTGTTGATAATGTCATGATATAAAATCGTTTACATTTGGAGCATGAGGTATAACTACAACGATGCCACATGTATGTATATATCGTATAAGATAAATCATGAAATCGACATATAAAACAAACATGGAAAAATCATCATGTATGTCATCTCATGCTCGTCACATTTAAAACTTATTTGTTTCCTCACAAACTCATCACGTTAAAACTCATTTGTTTCATCATAAAACAACCTCATCAAGGTCAAACCCATCTCTCGGGAATACTTTGATTCATTAAATCACATCTCTTTTGAAAACATTAATCGGGACATTACCCCTCCCTTGGGTTCATCCTGGTCTATTCAGACCGTATGATATCATGTGAGGCATGTAGGTTACTGTATGAAAAATCAAGGAATATGGCCATACTTTGTCTCTGTGATCCTAGGCTACACGGATCCCGGTGTGCGGGGTATCACAACTGCTACGGGAGGTGGGGTCAAGTCCTACCCGCCAGAATATCAAGTAACATCATCAAGTCATCATGACTACACGGTACAGCGTACTCCGTGTGACATACACGGTACATCGTACTCCGTAGACCCATATCATAGTCTGGGGGTGCCTACCGTAGGTCTTATCCACCCCAATACTATGTCGATAGCCAACCCATGTCTCAAAGTATACGTGCTAGCATCTCAACTCTCTGCGACACAGTCTACAGGAGGCTTCCGCACGACTATATGCATGTCAACTCACGTGTAGTGTGAGCGAAGCTCTAGCACCACGCTATGCATATCATGATATCTAAAATCTCATGCGAGCGAAGCTCCAGCACGATTTTGTACACACACAAATTTCTCGTACGAGCAATGCTCCAGTACGGCTTTTCATGAGAAATAAATCAGTGAACTTGAGTGCGAGAAAGACTCTAGCACTTTTTCTATTCATGTAAATACGATAGGTGACTCAATCTTGATAAAACATCTTTTAAAATAGTAACCGATACAAACCGGTACTCTTTCGTATAATTCATGAAATCAATAGCCAACCTATGTGTATATTTGCTTAAATCAAAACAATACATTTATATAAAACATTAAAACAGGATAATCATGCAATTTATCTGCCTTACTACCCTTTTTATAAATTTTACTCCCAGGGGTAATATCATCTTTTTCCTTTATTCACCTATGCCCCTATTTTCGTAAAATTATTATTTTGTTTTCTAGATACTTAAAGAAATTCTAGGCCCTTTAAATCCCCTCAATAAATACGTATAGAAATCTCTATGCACCTACAAAATTCCCTTACCTCGATTTACGTGTAAACTTATCTCGTCTCGATAATATCTGATCTCTCAGTCTAACTGTGCGTTAATCAAGTCTACGAAACTGCATATAACCACATAACTGGGGTCAATTCAATTATCTTTATCAGTATATCACCTTTACTGATCAAATCTAACGTACTGGGTCCGTTTTACTTTATTGGGCCCAATTATACCTTAATGGGCCTCAACCATTTTCAGCCCGTTTATACTTATTAAATCCCTTCTTCGAGTTTACTGGGCTCATTCAGCTTACCAATAATCATCGGGCTTCGTTCCAAACTTATTGGATAACCCGTATACTATTTACGGCAATTACTGTAAAATTCCAAATAATATTCCTTTTTATACAGAATTAATCCATAAATTTCATAAAATAATCGAAACTCTGTATTAAAGGACTTATATTATCGTAATTAAAATATACTTACCCAATATGATGCGGGGTACAAAAATCGAAGCTCAATCGGCTCTCGCTCGGGTTCTGTCGTAAAACTGCACTATTATATATTTAATCACGGGTTACTTTTCGATTAAATATAATTTAAATAAATTTTTCGAAAATCAAATCGGTCACTTTTGACCTCTTACCGACTTACCCGAAATCCGGTGTATCCCCAAAAATTCTTTCCCTTTTTCCTTTTTCTCTTTTTCTCCTTTTTTCCCTTCTTTCTTGGCTGAACCGGTTCAGTCCGGTTCAACCCGGTTCAGACCGGTCTGGTTCAGTCGGTTCAGTCTGGTTCACCTCTTTGTTGAACCGATCCGTACCGATTCAGGCATTCCCACCGCCGTTCATGGCGTTTTCGATCGGTTCTCGGCTCGTTTCTGGCGCCAAACGGTGCGCCTGCATTGGGGGAGTATTCGGCTAGGGTTGGGGTTGGTCGAATCACGCCGGTGGCCGTCGGATTCGTCTTCTCCCTCCGTGGCACTCTCCCTCTCGATCCGTCGGATTTCGGTGGTTTCGTCGGTTGACATCGGTCTCAAAAGAACCGCATCCTCTTCCCAATCACGCTGGTGTCCGCCGTTCGAGCCCAGCTGCCGTGGATCGCCGAAATCTACCCCGTTTTCCTCGCGGGCTTCTTTTCCTCCGTTCGGCATTTTTCGACCTCCTGGCGACGCATCTCCGGTGCCAATAGCTTCGTCGGCCTCCCCTCTTTCTCCTCGACTCTTCGTCAGGGCCGTCGGTCGCCGGTGGCCATGGATCGGTCGGCCACACGTAGGTCGTCTTCCTCGGTTTCCATTTTCTTCTCTCTCCCCGACCAATTTTTTGATTCTCTCTTCTTCTTTTTTACAATTATTATTATTTTTATTTATTATTATTTATAAATTAGTTTATTATTATTATATTCAATATTATATTATTATTTTACCAAAATATCTAAGATAAATTATTATTTAATTTATTTAATGAATAAATAATTTTCTCGGTATTATTTCAACTTTTCGATATATTTTTCGATTATTTTCGGGTTTATTTTTCGAAGTGAAAATCCTGATTAATTTCGATTAATTCTCAAAAATCATATTTTGATCAATTTAACCCGAAATTTAATTATTTCTTCATTATTGATCAAGATTTCTCAATCCCATATCTTTAATTAAATTTTCTTATCGAATTTATACCGAGTTTTGATCTTTTGACCGTTTTACCCTTGTATGTGTTCGGGATTAATTTAGACCGAGTTCCCTTCACGAACAGTCACTCATTTTGCATTTTAAATCCTTATCTTCAGTCTGAATCCCGTTCGTTTAATTTATGACCATTTCAATCCTTCCTTTCACAAAAATACTCATTTCGAGTTTTAACTAAATTCGGGTCTTACATAATCTCCCCCACTTAAGAAATTTGGTCCACCAAATTAGAACCAAGTTAGTCTGTAAATCACTCTGGATATTTCACACATATCATACTCTTTAACTCTTATGTGACTTTTTTCGGAGTGTACAACTACCAAAGGACTTTAATTAGGGAGATCATCTTAAATCTCCACACTTTCTCCTTCCCGTTTTAATACCCGAATCAAGTTTTCAATCATACATTACACTTCCATTGAGCTAAGCTGTTGGAGCTCATATCCGATCACATACGCTGGATCCGAATAGTATTTTCGAAGCATCATAAGATAGGACACATTGTGGATGCCTGTTTATTTAGGTAGTAACGCCAACCTACATGTCTTATCTCCCACTTTGTCCAATCTCTTTCCGAATCTCGTTATGTCCTTATGTTATTCCTAAGGACATGTAACTTCCAACAATAGTAATTCACCCTCGGTGAATTCTAATAGTTTCTGTCTCTTGTCAGCATAGGTTGTCTATCTGCTCTGAGGTGTTCTTAATCCTTCACAATTAATTGAACATCCTCAGAGGTTTGTCTTACCAATTCGAGAATAACTTTCTATCTGTCACCCACTTTTTCTCATCCAAATCAGAGAAACAACCCTTACGGCCATACGATGTCTCATTTGAAGTCATCCCGATACTCAAGTGACAACTGTCATTATTGGCGAATTCGATTAGTAACAACTGATCATCCCAGGAGCTTATTAGATAAATGGCGCACACTCTCATCATATCCTCCAGAACTTGTACAGTCCTCTCTGACTGACCATCTGTCTGAGGATGGAAAGTTGTACTAACACGCTGTCGGTTCCCATAGCTCCCTGAAAAATGTTCCCAGAAGTGAGAAGTGAAGCGGGAATCCCTATATGTCATACCCCGCTTTTGTGAACCCTTCTATCCATACATTCTCTACTACGGTTGGGCTGTGAGAAGATGCAATTACTAAAAATTCATTCATTTACAGGGGAATATTTAAAACTTTAATTCACACTCCCATGTGTGTGTGTAAATACACAAAATTAATTGTATAAATACCATGTGCTTACATATCATCCCCGTAATACTGTTTACAATTCCAAGATATAACTGTGCGATACAATATATTAGATACAAAATACTCGTGTATACAAATCTTATACCTTTGCAGATTGTGGAAGCTGTTTAGCACAAAAGATCTAGAGATCACCGCTCTCTTACTTCTCAGTACCTGGAGGGGGAAAATAGTGGGATGAGCAAACCACAGCTCAGTAAGGAAATGTATGCTAGCAGGTAGATATCGTACTACCTACATAGCCCATGCATGCATAAACCAAAACCATGTTTTCGTTATAAATGGAAATATCATA
This sequence comes from Firmiana major, assembly GCA_033439115.1. Taxonomy (NCBI): domain Eukaryota; kingdom Viridiplantae; phylum Streptophyta; class Magnoliopsida; order Malvales; family Malvaceae; genus Firmiana; species Firmiana major. The sequence goes on from CM065901.1 coordinate 37,521,420, forward strand.
CGAATAATGCATTTAAACATATATTTCTCAATAGCATTTTCGTGTAAAATGAATATCAAGCTTCCATTTAAAACATGCTCATAAATAGTGCCCTCACGGCACGAATGTGAAATTAGAGATTTATTAAAACACGAAATCTCTTTCATTTCTCAAATCATTCTTTCCGCAATTCTCTTTCTTTTCTGAGATTATCTCTGTTTCTCAAATCTCTGAGACAGGCATGGAATTTTCGGCAATCAAATATCCACGACTTATGGCCACAGTCAGTGATCCCAGGCCTCACTGATCAAGTATGCATAGGGTATCACTTCGCCTGAAGGGGGATGGGTCAGTCCTACCCTCCGGCTCATCTCAATCCACCTCATCTCCTCGTATACTCACGGTGAAGATACGGCGTGTGTCATCTACGCGATACTCGTACTCACGTGCACCCAGCACGGTACATAGTATACCAACGGGTGACTACACTATTCTACGTACGACCGTGGACCCAAGTCCATATTAGTATACCAACGGGTGACTACACTATTCTACGTACGACCGTGGACCCAAGTCCATATTCCAACTCCGATGGACTTTTTATCCTAAACCATGTCTCATATACCAGGCGAACAAGCAGCGTGACACACAGTCAGCGCAAAGCTCCAGCGCGGTATGATCTATCGTTAAGGCCCAGCCCGTTCAATTGGCCGTCGGCTGGTATCCCCTTGGGTCCCAGACCCCCAGGTTTACCTTAACTCAACAAAATAGGTGCGAGCAAAGTTCTCGCACTTTCTCAAAACCCTCGTGCGAGTTAAAACTCCCGCACGGTACATAAAGGCATTAAAACGGGTGTGAGCTAGCACTTCAACACCAAATCCCATCTCAAAACTGATAGATGGCTATTTTCTCTTTTAAAACTCAAAACACGTTTATTCATACAGCATGACTCTTCATGCTAAAACATGTAAAATTAGCCAACCTATCATCAACATTTCTCAATCATCAATAACAATAAAAAATTGAGAACATCATTGAAAACATGCATATCATGCTATTTCCTTACCCTACCCCATTTCTCAATACATATATACATCATAGTACTTTTCATACTTCCACATCATTTCATAAACTTATAATATCGTACTAGTCATAGCAATATATCTACGAAATTGCTGTAATTACGTACGAACATCTCTATAGCTAACACACAGTCCCTTACCTCGTTTTACTTGTGTGCAACTATCCGCCTTTATGCTTCTTGCGTTCTCATCTCGACTTGCTCCGGTGTATCATCCGAAACTGAAATTCATCCATCAAACACTCGAGTTAACGTTCCTAGCTCTTATTCAACTAAGCATTTATCCAATGCCTTAAATACACATTTTTATCCTTTGTGGTAAACCTCACACTTTTATCCCAATATCAACATGTCCAAACCATTCCCACAACATAATCATCCACTCAAGATATCCCATTTATCATAAACACTTCCACACTCCACTTTCTCACACTTGACTATTTCTAAGTTATATTCATTTCATACCATTCTAGGTAGTTCTATCCATAATATGCACACCCAAATATCTTTATAACCATTAACTAAACCAATGTACTTGGATTTGTGCATTAGAACTTACCTCATTAGATTTCCTCTTGCTCCAATTAGGATTGCCCTTTATTTCTTCAATCCATCAAATGGGGAAGTGCCTCTAGACTATGTTGTTCTTCTTTTTGTTGTGAACAACTTTGTCTCTAATAGACTCTCCTTAAATCTCACTGAAAATGGCTGGATTTAGGAGTAAGAAAGCTAGTTTTTTGTGTTGAAGTGGAAAGGAAATGGTTTTGTCCCGAAATTCTGATGATCCAACTGCTCCCATTTATAGTTTTGACTTGATGAGATCGATCTTCCTTGGGTGGAGATCGATCTGTTCCTCTAAAATCCCTCTTTTCTAAGACGTTTTAAAGGCAGGAGATCGATCTGTCGAGACTGGAGATCGATCTGCTTTCAAACAGAAGCTTAAGGAGATCGATCTGGTCTTAGGGGAGATCGATCTGCTTCCAACCCGAGAGCTAAAGAGATCGATCTGCTTCCAACCCGAAAGCTAAAGAGATCGATCTGCTTCCGTTGGAGATCGATCTGTCCCCTTCCAATTCTCACGTAAGAGCATTCTGGCTCTCCCAGATCGATCTCTCATCCTATGAGATCGATCTGGCCTTCACAAATTCCAGATTTCCTGCAGTTTTTCTGCAACAACTCTTACCAAACACCCTTAATTGGCTACCATGATGATTTCCTCATTCATTCATCTTTGAGACTTGAAAATGGGATCCATCCTCACTACATACACATTAAAACTTGTGTAGAATCTTTGTATGACCAAATATATACGATATTACTCGAATGGAAATATACACTTATGTAAATCTCTCCTTCCATTTTACTATACTACTCATATTCCATTTCGATCACATTCTTCTCGTGTTCAAGTTTATTTCTTCCTACTCATTCGTAATGTAACTTGTACGTATAATCACAATTCTTACTACAAGTGCGAACATAATCTTATAAACTTACATTGCATATACTTCACATTACAATACATCATCTTACTTATGATTTTATTTACATTTCCATGTTCCTATATACATAGCTATACATGTACGGGGTCTCACATTCTCCCCCACTTAGAGAATTTGGTCCTCCAAATTAGAACCAATTTAATCTGTGAATAACTCGGGATACTTTTCCCGCATCAAACTTTCCAGTTCCTATGTGGCCTCTTCCACAGTGTGATGTTGCCACAAAACCTTAACCAATGAAATCGTCTTGTTCCGCAACACCTTCTTTTTCCTGTCCAACACCCTGATCGGTCTCTCGACATACGACATATCTTTCTTGAGCTCCAACGGCTCATAACTAATTACATGTGTCGGATCCGGGTAGTACTTCCGAAGCATAGAAACGTGGAAGACATTGTGGACTTCTGCTAGCTCAGGTGGTAAGGCTAGCCTATATGCTCCTTCTCCCACTCTATCCAAGATCTCGAAGGGACCAATGTAACGAGGACTTAATTTTCCTTTCTTCCCAAACCTCATTATTCCCTTAGAAGGAGATACTTTCAAAAATACAGATTCGCCAACATCAAACTCAAGTGGTCTCCGTCTCCTGTCAGCATAGCTCTTTTGTCGACTTTAAGCTGTTCGCAGCCTCTCGCATATTATCTGAACATCCTCGGAGGCTTGCTTAACCAAATCGGGGGCGAGCAATTGTCTGTCACCAACTTCTTCCCAACCAATGGGCGATCGGCATCTACGACCGTATAGTGCCTCATAAGGGGCCATACCAATACTTGAGTGATGACTGTTATTGTAGGCGAACTCAATCAATGGCAAGTGATCGTCCCATGAGCCTCTAAAATCCAGCACACACGCTTTCAACATATCCTTCAGGGTCTGTATAGTCCTCTCTGACTGACCATCTGTCTGAGGATGAAAAGCGGTGCTAAAACTCAATTGGGATCCCATCGCTTCCTGGAAATGTCCCCAAAAGTGGGAAGTGAAGCGGGCATCCCGATCAGAAACAACACCTACTGGGACTCCATGCAATCTCACTATTTCTCGCACATACAGGTTCGCTAGTGCACTCAATGTATCAGTAGATCTCATGGCTAAGAAATGTGCCAATTTCGTTAACCGATCTACTATCACCCATATCGCATCATGGTTCTTACGGGTTCTCGGTAACCCCATCACAAAATCCATGGTGACATGCTCCCACTTCCATGTTGGTATCGATAGAGGTTGTAATAATCCTCCTGGTTTCTGATGCTCGACTTTTACTTGCTGACAAATGAGGCATCTAGCGACATACTCAGCTATGTCTCTCTTCATTCCAGACCACCAATATGCTTTTCGAAGATTTTGGTACATCTTACTACTCCCCGGGTGTATCGTGTATCTCGACGAGTGTGCCTCTGATAAGATCAGCTTTCTCAGCTCTAAATCCTTAGGAACACATATTCTATCTCTAAACCTTAGTATTCCATCTAGACTCAATATAAAATCGGCACCCTTCCCTTTCCGGATTTGGCTAATCATGACAATACACCATTGATCAACTTGCTGAGCTTGTCAGATTCTCTTAATCAACTCCGGTTCTAATCTCAAGCTAGCAATAATCCCATAGCTGCCAATCTCAGGTAGGGTCATATCCAGACTAAGGTTCGTGAATTGTTCCAACAACTCGTGCTCTTTAACCATCATATGAGATACCAACCCGAGACTCTTCCGACTCAATGCATCGGCAACCACATTTGCCTTCCCCGGGTGGTATAAGATCTCAAAATCATAGTCCTTGAGGAGTTCCAACCACCTCCTCTGTCTCATGTTTAACTCCTTTTGTGAGAATAGATATTTCAGACTCTTATGATCCGTAAAGATCTGAAATCTCTCACCATATAAGTAGTGGCGCCATATCTTCAACGCAAACACTACGGCCGCTAACTCCAAATCATGAGTGGGGTAGTTCTTCTCATGATCTTTCAGCTGTCTAGATCCATAAGCTACTACCCTTCCATCTTGCATCAAAACACAACCTAGTCCTTGATGCGAAGCATCTGTATACACCGAGTAATTCCCTGAACTGTTAGGGATGACAAGAACTGGCGCGGTAGTTAATCTGCGCTTAAGTTCCTGAAAACTCCTCTCACAAGCTTCATTCCATGAAAACTCCACACTCTTCCTCGTAAGACGTGTCAATGGAGCAGCTAATCTAGAGAAACCTTCCACAAATCTCCTGTAGTAACCAGCCAAACCCAGAAAACTTCTGATCTTTGTGACTGTCCTAGGTTGTTCCCACTGAACAACTGCCTTAATCTTGGATGGATCTACTGACACCCCATCCTTCGATATAACATGGCCTAGAAAAGAAATCTGTTCTAGCCAAAAGTCACATTTGTTAAGCTTGGCATATAACCTTTTCTCTCGGAGGGCTTGCAAAATAATCCTTAAGTGCTGCTCATGCTCTTCTCCGGACCTTGAATACACCAATATATCATCAATGAAAATAATCACGAATTGGTCCAGGTATGGCTTGAATACTTCGTTCATTAGAGCCATAAAAGCTGCCGGAGCATTGGTCAACCCAAAAGGCATCACTAAGAATTCGTAATGGCCATAGCGGGTACGAAATGCTGTCTTGGGCACATCTTCCTTCCGAATCTTCAATTGATGATACCCAGACCTCAAATCTATCTTGGAGAAGATCTGTGCTCCCCGAAGCTGATCCAATAAATCGTCAATGCGTGGCAAGGGGTACTTATTCTTGATGGTAGCCTTGTTTAACATCCGATAGTCAATGCACAACCTGAGGCTCCCATCTCTCTTCTTCACAAACAATACCGGGGCTCCCCATGGTGAGACACTCGGTCTTATGAACCCCTTCTCTAACAACTCTTGCAGCTATTTCCTTAATTCCTCTAATTCAACTGGAGCCATCCTATATGGTGACTTCGATATTGGTTCGGTTCCAGGCGTCAAGTCTATACCGAATTCCGTTTCTCTATCAAGTGGCAATCCTGGTAGATCGTCTGGAAAGACATCAGGGAATTCTCTGACCACTGAGATGTCCTCCATATCCGGATGTACTTTGTTCAAATCCACCACATAAGCAACAAAACCTTCAAAACAACACTCAAGCCATTTATACCAAAGTACTTTACTTAATATGAAATTTAAGATTTCATTTCTTCTCTTAAAATCTTACAACACATTCTTCAGGTAGAGAAAACTTAATGGACTTAGAACGACAGTCTATGACAGCATGATTGGCGGCTAATCAATCCATTCCAAAAATTACATCAATGTCATACATATTCAACAAAATCAAGTTGGCTGTCATGCACTTATCTCCCACCCTCACTTTACAATCTTTATACACTTGTTCAACTAACTGGCTAACTCTCATTAGAGTACTTATTAGTAAAGTCCTACTCAAGTATGTGGGTTCTACAAAACCTTTTAACTTAGATACACATGCAGGTGATATGAAGGAATGCGTAGCACCAGAATCAAACAAGGCTATAACCTCTAGATTGAAAATCAAGATTGTACCTTTTATTACTTCAGAAGAGGTATCAGTCGATGCCTGGTCTATCGCATACACCCTGCCTTGACCCACAACTTGTTTTCCTTTTTCTTCAGCCGAGGCTTTCTTTCTTGCAGGAGGTGCAACTGTAGGAACCCTCTCTGGCTCTTTACCCCTCTGTGGAATTGTCTCAACTATCTCCGGGCACTCTCTGGCATAATGTCCAAATTTACCACATCTGAAGCATCGGGTACCCTGAAGATGACATGGCCTACCACCATGGTATCGACCGCATAACCTACACTGATCTGTAGTCGGTCGGGGTCCACCAATCACTATACCCCTGGCTGGTGTCTGAGTCGGAGGCATAAAAGGTCTAGCAACCTTTTTCTGGAACTCATCTACCTCTCTCCGACGTTTACTCATGAATTTTCGACCAAATTTGGCACTCTTGCCATCTCCCAACTTCCTCGGACCCTTGTCCTTACCCCAACTAAACTCAGAAATCTGCAAGTCATAATCCTGCTCGCATAACTGGGCCCGTCGCACAGCCTCTCTATATGTAGCGACATCAAATGGGGCCAACTTCGCTCGGATCGAAGGCCTCAGTCCATCTACAAATCTACGGACTCTAATAGCCTCGCTCCTGATCGAGTCCGGATCGTATCTACCCAGTGAAGTGAATCGTGACTCGTACTCATCAACTGTTCGATTCCCTTGAGTCAGATTTAGAAATTCCATCTGTAGTCTTCGTCGAGCAGTATCTGGGATGTATTGCTCTCTGAAAACGTCCAAGAACATATCCCAAGTGATAACCATTCCTTGAGCTCTTAACATCGGCCTAGTGGACTTCCACCAGTGCTCTGCTTCGCCTCTCAGTACAAAGGCCGCAAGCGCTACTCTCTCCGTAGCTGAACATCTACAGAAGTCGAATAACTTCTCCATTTGACTGATCCAGTCCTCAACCACTGTCGGATCCTTTACCCCGCTATACGAAGGAGGCTTAAAGTCCATAAAATGCCTCAATCTTTCCATGTCACAATCATATCCATACCCCAAATCATCATCATGCTGATGTGGGGCTACCGGAGGAGGTACCGGTCGAATATGAGGTTCTCATGGCCTAGCCGGTTCAGCTTGCGCAGGTGCAACATTCTCAGGTTCAGGTGCAACTGCAGGGGGATTTGGTGCAGCCTGTCCCGTTGTACCAGGTGTACCCTCAAACCTAGTCATGATCTGACCCATCATGGTCATCATCGTGCGCATGTCTTCCTCCAATCGAGTTATTCGAGGATCAGAAGCCTCTATCTGTTCCTGGGGCTCATGACTAGAGGATGATCTACTGTGCCTCTCAGTCCTGTCATTTTGCCCTCGAGCTCTTGAGCTCTCTCCCCTCTTGCGGTGTCTCTCAGGCATAACTCACTAGCCTGATAACTTTCCTGCGTTATAACAAACATTTAATTCACTACCAGCTCCGTACACACATTTGTATCTAAATATCGCACAGTAACTTGGGGATGTATGTTTTCTTAGTCCTAAGCATCAACTCACATCAGACCAACCAAGCTCTGATACCAAGCCTGTCATACCCCGCTTTTGTGAACCCTTCTATCCATACATTCTCTACTACGGTTGGGCTGTGAGAAGATGCAATTACTAAAAATTCATTCATTTACAGCGGAATATTTAAAACTTTAATTCACACTCCCAGGTGTGTGTGTAAATACACAAAATTAATTGTATAAATACCATGTGCTTACATATCATCCCCGTAATACTGTTTACAATTCCAAGATATAACTGTGCGATACAATATATTAGATACAAAATACTCGTGTATACAAATCTTATACCTTTGCAGATTGTGGGAGCTGTTTAGCACAAAAGATCTAGAGATCACCGCTCTCTTACTTCTCAGTACCTGGAGGGGGAAAATAGTGGGATGAGCAAACCACAGCTCAGTAAGGAAATGTATGCTAGCAGGTAGATATCGTACTACCTACATAGCCCATGCATGCATAAACCAAAACCATGTTTTCGTTATAAATGGAAATATCATACGAATAATGCATTTAAACATATATTTCTCAATAGCATTTTCGTGTAAAATGAATATCAAGCTTCCATTTAAAACATGCTCATAAATAGTGCCCTCACGGCACGAATGTGAAATTAGAGATTTATCAAAACACGAAATCTCTTTCATTTCTCAAATCATTCTTTCCGCAATTCTCTTTCTTTTCTGAGATTATCTCTGTTTCTCAAATCTCTGAGACAGGCATGGAATTTTCAGCAATCAAATATCCACGACTTATGGCCACAGTCAGTGATCCCAGGCCTCACTGATCAAGTGTGCATAGGGTATCACTTCGCCTGAAGGGGGATGGGTCAGTCCTACCTTCCGGCTCATCTCAATCCACCTCATCTCCTCGTATACTCACGGTGAAGATACGTCGTGTGTCATCTACGCGATACTCGTACTCACGTACACCCAGCACGGTACATAGTATACCAACGGGTGACTACACTATTCTACGTACGACTGTGGACCCAAGTCCATACTCCAACTCCGATGGACTTTTTATCCTAAACCATGTCTCATATACCAGGCGAACAAGCAGCGTGACACACAGTCAACGCAAAGCTCCAGCGCGGTACGATCTATCGTTAAGGTCCAGCCCGTTCAATTGGTCGTCGGTTGGTATCCCCTTGGGTCCCAGAGCCCCAGGTTTACCTTAATTCAACAAAACAGGTGCGAGCAAAGTTCCCGCACTTTCTCAAAACCCTCGTGCGAGTTAAAACTCCCGCACGGTACATCAAGGCATTAAAACGGGTGTGAGCTAGCGCTTCAACACCAAATCCCATCTCAAAACTGATAGATGGCTATTTTCTCTTTTAAAACTCAAAACACGTTTATTCATACAGCATGACTCTCCATGCTAAAACATGTAAAATTAGTTAACCTATCATCAACATTTCTCAATCATCAATAACAATATAAAATTGAGAACATCATTGAAAACATGCATATCATGCTATTTCCTTACCCTATCCCATTTCTCAATACATATATACATCATAGTACTTTTCATACTTCCACATCATTTCATAAACTTATAATATCGTACTAGTCCTAGCAATATATCTACGAAATTGCTGTAATTACGTACGAACATCTCTATAGCTAACACACAGTCCCTTACCTCGTTTTACTTGTGTGCGACTATCCGCCTTTATGCTTCTTGCGTTCTCATCTCGACTTGCTCCGGCGTATCATCCGAAACTGAAATTCATCCATCAAACACTCGAGTTAACGTTCCTAGCTCTTATTCAACTAAGCATTTATCCAATGCCTTAAATACACATTTTTATCCTTTGTGGTAAACCTCACACTTTTATCCCAATATCAACATGTCCAAACCATTCCCACAACATAATCATCCACTCAAGATATCCCATTTATCATAAACACTTCCACACTCCACTTTCTCACACTTGACTATTTCTAAGTTATATTCATTTCATACCATTCTAGGTAGTTCTATCCATAATATGCACTCCCAAATATCTTTATAATCATTAACTAAACCAATGTACTTGGATTTGTGCATTAGAACCTACCTCATTAGATTTCCTCTTGCTCCAATTAGGATTGCCCTTTATTTCTTCAATCCATCAAATGGGGAAGTGCCTCTAGACTATGTTGTTCTTCTTTTTGTTGTGAACAACTTTGTCTCTAATAGACTCTCCTTAAATCTCACTGAAAATGGCTGGATTTAGGAGTGAGAAAGCTAGTTTTTTGTGTTGAAGTGGAAAGGAAATGGTTTTGTCCCAAAATTCTGATGATCCAACTGCTCCCATTTATAGTTTTGACTTGATGAGATCGATCTTCCTTGGGTGGAGATCGATCTGTTCCTCTAACATCCCTCTTTTCTAAGACGTTTTAAAGGCAGGAGATCGATCTGTCGAGACTGGAGATCGATCTGCTTTCAAACAGAAGCTTAAGGAGATCGATCTGGTCTTAGGGGAGATCGATCTGCTTCCAACCCGAGAGCTAAAGAGATCGATCTGCTTCCTTTGGAGATCGATCTGTCCCCTTCCAATTCTCACATAAGAGCATTCTGGCTCTCCCAGATCGATCTCTCATCCTATGAGATCGATCTGGCCTTCACAAATTCCAGATTTCCTGCAGTTTTTCTGCAACAACTCTTACCAAACACCCTTAATTTGCTACCATGATGATTTCCTCATTCATTCATCTTTGAGACTTGAAAATGGGATCCATCCTCACTACATACACATTAAAACTTGTGTAGAATCTTTGTATGACCAAATATATACGATATTACTCGAATGGAAATATACACTTATGTAAATCTCTCCTTCCATTTTACTATACTACTCATATTCCATTTCGATCACATTCTTCTCGTGTTCAAGTTTATTTCTTCCTAATCATTCGTAATGCAACTTGTACGTATAATCACAATTCTTACTACAAGTGCGAACATAATCTTATAAACTTACATTGCATATACTTCACATTACAATACATCATCTTACTTATGATTTTATTTACATTCCCATGTTCCTATATACATAGCTATACATGTACGGGGTCTCACACTATATGATACAATGCTCACTAGAAAAATACTTGGTGTTCCACAATCTTCCTTACACATAAATTCACCTTCACACTCAGAGTATCTGGGGATTTCCTAATCAAACGGTGGGTAGATTTAGTCAATCTATCGACTATCACCTAGATAGCCTTGTGATTCATCGGGGTCCTCTGTAACCCATCACGAAATTCATGGTAACTTATTCCCATTTTCGTGTCGATATAGGCAGAAATTGCAATAACCTTGCAACTTCTTTTGCTCTACCTTACTCTGCTGGCATACGAGACACCTTTTCTACAATCTTTACCATGTCTCTTTTCATATCTGACAACCAATACTCTTTTCTAAGATTTCGATATATTTATTACTTTTCGGATGCACTGAATATCCCGAAGAGTGAGCTTATGACAATAACTATATCTCATCATTGTGGTCTTGGGGAGCACTTATACTGTCTCTGAACTTCAGTTAGCCATCATTTCTCTCTGTGAACTCTGTCACTGTACCCATCTGAATATGACCCATACTATCAACACCATGCCGATCATCACGCTAAGCCTGTCAAATCTGGTCACTCAAATCTGGTTCTAATCTCAGGCTAGCTGTCACAAAATCACTGTTATTATCAGAGGGGATCACATCACTATTGAGGCTTACAACTGTTCTAGCAGCTCACGCTTCCTGACCATCATATGTAATACCATCCCGAGGCTCTTTTTGTTCAAGGCATTAGCCATTACATTAGCCTTTCCTGGGTGGTACAATTTTCCATAATCAAAATCTCTCAAAAGCTCTAACCCACTATATATTCTCATATTCGCCTCTTTCTGTGAAAATAGATACTTGGGGCTTTTATGATCAGTGCATACCTGAAATTTCTCACCGTATACATAGTAGTGTCATATACTCAATACAACCACTATCGCTGTCAACTTTAAATCATGGATCAGATAGTCCTTTCATGATTCTTGAGCTGTCTGGATCCATAATCGACTATCTTCCCCTTTTTCATCAATACACAGCCCATTCATTATTTTGAGGTATCCGTAGACTCATGAAAAACCTCTTAATCTATTGGGTATGGTGAGAATAAATGCGGTAGTCAGTTTATTACTTCAGTACACCAAAACTCCTGTTACGTCTATCATCCCATTCAAATACAACTTTTTCTAAGTTAAACGTGTTAATAAAGTAGTCCATTTCGAGAACTCTCAACAAATCATCTAAAAAAAAATTCCAATTGTTGCTTATAATTTCGTTGGACTTTAAATACACCCAAAATATCATCAATATGGATGATAACAAATCGGTCCAGGTAAAGTTTAATTAACTTGTCGTAGTTGAGTTCCATTGAATATTTCAATTACCCATTTCCTTGACCTATGTATGCATAAACGTAAAATATCCTTCAAAATCGCTTTCGTTCAAGCTACTAACCTGCGTCAATTCCTTTTTAAAGGCTTTTATAAAATTTTAAATTTTTTAAAACTTTCCTGATTAATCAAATTCTATATTTCTTATTGTACCATTAAAGGTACCCTAATTTTTAATGTATATATATTACGACTGTCGATTTCAATTTATAGATTACGTGTATACTTTTTGATGCTGTCAAGTCTTCAGGCGGGAGGTATTTTGAAATACCTTTATTAACCCTCAGACTTAACCACATTTACTTTACATATCAGTCCATGTGGTCACAATTCATATTCGCTACTAATTGCTTTAATCCTAATTACTTCACGTATCACAGATATTCTTACCTTACATACACCTCTTATTCCAGTCTATCTCTTTTTGTATATCACTTATAACAAAACTCTGTTATTACTCATTCCGTGAGTACAATCATTTGCTCCTTTAATTTAAATCATTACACCCTTTTTTTTTTGTTGTCAAAACTTGCAGTACACTTTTCAGGGGTAAAACAGAACTGTCTTAGAATAGAACTCTAAACATCATATTTTGCAGCAAACCAATTTTATTCTCAATTATTACTTCAAATTATTCATATTCCATTGAATAAAATCGGCTGACTTATACTTCTTCCCCCGTTTTCAACTTATAATCTCTTCATAATTATTTCGTTAGTTAACCCTCCTTCACTGGGGTACTAACTATCATCATTGTGCCTATAGGTGTAGGCATTCATGTCTTTTACTAACTTATATACAAATGAAGGCGGTATGACTAAATACGTGGCACCAGGATCAATTAAAATAATTACTTCACTATTTATAACCAGTGTGGTATCTTTCACCACATCATATGAAACATCAATAGTGTCCTGGTCCAAGGCATACACTCGCTCTCGTCCAACAGCCTACTTTCCCTTTTTCTTCAGTTGTGGCCTCCCTTTTCGGTGCAGAGATACCAATAAGGTTTTCTCTGTCTCTTTACCCTTCTGTAGGGCAGTCTCACCCAACTCTGAGCAATCATTAAATAATTGGCTCGTCTTACCACACTTAACGTGTCACGACCCAAAACTACTGAAAAATCAGAGTAAATTTTTTACGTTTGTTATTTTCTTTCATGCTTACCTGTCCTCTGATCGTGACCACACTCCACTAACAATTGGGCTGTGCGTCAATGCCAGTCCCACCAAATTAATTCTTTCTCAGTCATTTATAAATGTTTACAATAGTTATACATCCCCTAAAGTTACTTACAAACATGTTACTGTGCTATGCTTATTTAGATACAATATGTACAAGTGTATATACCTCAAATGATGGGCAGCAGCGGATATCCGGAATGCAGTACTCAGTCGCCTCAACATCTACCGGAGATTATCTGTGTGAGAAAATGAAAGGGGTGAGCACATCAAGCTCAATAAGGCAATCCTACGAATAAGTAGGTAACCATACTACCTACATGAACGTGGTGCCATGCATAAACCACCCTTTCTCCACATATTTCAAAACTGATGCTATGATTCATGATGTCATGTAAAACACATTTGCAAGGAAAATTCAACATGCAACTCTTTTTAAATCATTTCTTTCTCATTTAAAAATTTCACAATAAAGTTAGGACTCAACCCCTCCTTCGAGTGGTCCTGACTCACACAAAATCATGAAAATCAGTTTACATCACACATGAGTTTAAAAAGCATGGAAATAATCATCATGCACATTTAGTTTAAAACCCAATTTCAATCATCGTCAAGACCATCAACATGCAAGACTAGGCAACATCTGTATATCGGTAATAACCAGGACTATGGCCATGTGTCCTCGAGAGTTCCTCTACTACACGGATCCTAGTATGCGGGTTCTCACCATGATCGGGAACCGCCCGGGAGGTGGGTCAATCCAACCCGTCAGTCTTATTCGATCCCACACATTCGAAGATACTGTATCCGAAGATACCCCGTATCCGAAGATACCACACATCTGAAGATGCCACACGGTACATCGTACTTCATGCTACTTGCACGGTACATCGTACTCCGTGGACCCATATCATATCTCTATACTCATGCCCTGTCTCAAAATGCACGTGCGGGCCTATTTAATCGGTGACACACAGTCTACCCGATGCTCTAAGCACGGCTCATTGCATGTTCTCATAAAAATCAGTGGGGGATGCGAGCGATACACCAGCACTCTCGTCAATTCAAGTAAAACTAGTGCGAGCTAAGCTCTAGGACTCTCATCAAGTCATGTGAAAAATTTGGTGCGAGTTAGACTCTAGCACCCTGTCACGAAAATCATATAAAACCTAGTGCGAGTTAGACTCTAGCATCGTATCACAAAAATCATGTAAAATCAGGTGCGAGTTAGACTCCAGCACCAATGCATGTAAAAATCTAGTGCGAGCTCTCGCTCCAACACTAATGCATGCATCACACAAATCAAAACATCGTGCGAGCTGAGCTCTAGCACATCATATGTAAATAAAAACACGTAGGCGGCTCTGTTTCCTTAAAACAGTTTTCATAACAATTTCATCATTGAAAATATGCAATGCTGTGCATTTTTCTTTCAAGGTTAGCCAGCCTACTCATGCATGCGTCAAAACATCTCCAGAACGAGCAGGAACCTCTTGTTCTTGCTCCTCCAAATTTTTCCTAAAATTGAAAATTTTACCCTTAACAAGGGTATTTTGGTAATTTACCCTTTCGGGGCACTAAAATTATTAACTTACTTCTAGACCCTTCAGATAATTTAAAAGACTGCATATGACTTTGAAATTTCATAAAGTTTACCTCTAGCAGTCCGTAGAATTCCCTTACCTTATTTTTCTGTAGAGTTTGACCTTTCCTTTTCCACTGCTGTCTCGTCACGCAGTTCGATCTGCTCCCAATCTAATGTCCAAAACTGCGTATAAATATTCCTCAAGTCAGATATCATACAATTTAATTGTATTTCCTATTTTTTGGGCTTAATTTAAATCATTGGGCCCATTTACCCCCTATTGGGTCCGATTGCACCTTAATGGGCCTTATTCGGCATTAAGCCCGTTTTCCACTTAATTTTCACATTATCGAGGCCTATTGGGCTCATTGGGCCCACCAACAATTTCTTGGGCCTCGTTCTAATTCTCGAATAGCTAAATTTATTATTTACGATAATTTATCTAAATTTCCATAATTTAATTTATTTTATGCAATAATTAAATCCGAAGCACGCATAACGATGTAAATTGTTGTAAATAAGGGTTACTTACTTGAGATTCCATGCTAGTATGGAAATCGAGGCTGTCTTGAGTTCTCGTTTGACGTCGATTATCGAGCTACACAATTTCATAAATTTCTGGGTAAATTTCCAGTCGAAAATTAATTAAATAAAATATTTCAAAATTCAAATCGGTCAATTTCGACCGCTACTGACTTACCCGTAGCTAGATTACATCGCCGGGATTTTTTCTCAATTTTTCCTCCTTTTCTTTTTCCCTTTTTCTCCTTTTTTCCTTTCCTCATTGGCTGAACTGGTTCGGTCCGGTTCAGACCCGGTTCGGACCCGTCGGTTCACCCCGGTTCACTCCGGTTCGATGCCTTGCCGACCGATTCTCCGTCTGCTTTCCCCGCCAGTGGCTTCACTGGGCCGTCCGCAGCACGAATCTGCCCTCGGTTTCATCCAAGGCCGCCAGAAAGTCGTCGATCCGGCCTGTTCTCTCCATCGTCGGTACCCATTTCCTCTTTTCACCGTTTTCGACGTTTGTCGACAGTTTCGTCGATCATTTTCGGTACCAATCGGCGCATCGTCGCCTGGGCTTCTAGAATCGAGCCTTGGTGGGGCTCGAATCGGCGCCGTTGATCGCCGATCGAAGCATTCATTCTCGCGGCTTCTCCTGCCGTTTTCGACCTCCTCCGGCGTCGATCGGGTGCATCGTCGGTACCAGGGAGGTCGCCGGCCTCTCCTCTTCCTTTTTCGGCCCTTCGCCTGGCCGTTGGTCGCCGGACGATGGCCGACCGATCTTCCTCGTTTTTGGCTTCGTTTTCCGTTTCTTTCTTCTCTCTCCCCGACCAAATTCTGATTTTTTTCTTCTTCTTCTTCTTTTTTTTAACTAATTAATTAATTAATTATTTATTTATTTTATTAATATTTTAATCATTAAAATATTCATAATATTCTACAAATATCTACAAATTTCTTATTTTATTCTAAATTAATTTATATATTTTTATTAAATTTATTTAATTTATTTTAACCCTTTCGATATATTTTTCGATTATTTTCGGGATTATTTTTTCGAGGTAAAAATTTCGATTAATTCCAATAAATTGATATCTTGATCAATTTAACCCAAAATAAATTTATTTCACCTTTATTGACCAAGATTTCTCAATCCATTATTTTTAATTAAATTTTTCTTATCGAATTTACACCGGCTTTCGATCTTTTGACCATTTTACCCTTGCACGTGTTTGAGAATTTCATTTCAGTCCTTTTGCATTTTTAAATGCACTCGTAAATTTCTATTTATTCCCTTTTGCTCTCTTACAATAAAATCGGGTCTTACATAACGCCTATTTTAGTCAATAAAGTGTAGGTGTAGGCCTTACTTCCGTGGTATCTACCACACATCGTACAATGCTAACTCTGCTTACACTGCTACACTATTTTGTAGCAGGTCGGGGTTCTCCAATCATAATACCCCTCAAAAGTGTTGAAATTGGATACACTATGGCCTTACCAATCATCTTACCCCGTGACTCATCAACTCTAATCTCTTACCAACTGGTCTCTTTCCCGCTCTGACATCTCTGTCATTTTCTATTCTCTTCTGTCTCTATTTCGGCCCCACTACCTTTCCCAATCTCAGAGGCGTGCAACACATGATCTTCTTCACGCAACTGTATTTTGCGCACTGCCTCGACATAGGAAATGAGCTAATCGGACTCTAATCGACAATTTGAGCCATTCCATGAACTTTTGGGCTTTTCGACTCTCACTTCCCATAGTGTTAGGGTAATATCTAGGCAGGTATATAAACTGAGATTCATACTCGTGAATCAACCAATGTCTATGGGCAGTGTAAGAAATTTACCTGTAATTTCTTTTAAGTAGTGTCCGGGATATTCTGTCACCAGAATACATCCAGAATTATTTCTCATGTCGGCTTTAGACGTCTAACTATTCAGATGGGTCAAGCAGACTTCCACCAATGCTCCGCCTCATCCTCCAACATAACATATTTTAAAAATCACTTTCTTAATCGACATACACCAAAAAATTTCATACAACTTCGCTATCTCATTCACCCAATCCTCAGCAACTATTGGTTTCTTTACTTCGCTATATACCGGAGGGGTGTGAAAATCTCTATAGTCTGAGGCATCTGTTTAGGCTTTACCCTGCCTATCTTCAACTACATGCATAGACTGGGTAAACAAATCCAAAATATTTTCTACACTCCACTCCATCCTCTCGGAGCGTGTCTCAATACTGCTTGGTCTCTTTATAAGACCCTGTGGAGTATGCTCAACATCAGCCTCCACTTCACTCTCATATTGAGTCTCATGTGACGACTCATTTGACTCTTAGGCCTATCTCTACGGCCTCGAGCACATGTACTCGCCCCTCTACCATAGTGGCTATCATTTATAAAAACTATATTCTTGCATTCGAAACTAAATTCTTAGCTGCACTTCTATCTTGATATACACAATTGTATCTAAACAATGCATAGTACATGGGGATGTAAATTTACTTAACCACTAACACCGACTCATATCAGGCCAACTCTGCTCTTATATCATTTTTTCTGTCATTACCCAAATTACCTAAAAATTAGAGTAAATTTTTCTTTTTCGCTTTTTCATTTCCTTACTCGTCGTGAACAGTTACACTACTAAACAATTGGGCTATGATTCGGTGTTAGTCACCTCTCACCTATTTCCCATTCCATTTTCCTATTTCATTTACATATCAATTTATTTTAAATAAATACATCCCCAATATTACATCCATGTGCAGTACTATGCCTCTATATGTTCAGATACAAAAATTATACAAATGTGTATACCTGGTCTTGATAAGAAGCAGCGGATATAACTATTGTCATTCTCTTCTATTGAATATACCCTGTGGGGTGGAAAATGAAAGGGTGAGCATAAACAGCTCAGTACGGCAATAATGTAAGCAGGTAGATAACTATACTATCTATGTGCTGATAATGTCATGACATAAAATCGTTTACATTTGGAGCATGAGGTATGACTACAACGATGCCACATGTATGTATATATCATATAAGATAAATCATGAAATCGACATATAAAACAAACATGGAAAAATCATCATGTATGTCATCTCATGCTCGTCACATTTAAAACTTATTTATTTCCTCATAAACTCATCACGTTAAAACTCATTTGTTTCATCATAAAACAACCTCATCAAGGTCAAACCCATCTCTCGGGAATACCTTGATTCATTAAATCACATCTCTTTTGAAAACATTAATCGGGACATTACCCTTCCCTCAGGTTCGTCCTGGTCTATTCAAACCGTATGATATCATGTGAGGCATGTAGGTTACTGTATGAAAAATCGAAGAATATGGCCATACTTTGTCCCTGTGATCCCAGGCTACACGGATCCCGGTGTGCGGGGTATCACAACTGCAACGGGAGGTGGGGTCAAGTCCTACCCACCAGAATATCAAGTAACATCATCGAGTCATCATGACTGCAAGGTACAGCATACTCCGTGTGACATACACGGTACATCGTACTCCGTGGACCCATATCATAGTCTGGGGGTGCCTACCGTAGGTCTTATCCACCCCAATACTATGTCGATAACCAACCCATGTCTCAAAGTATACGTGCGAGTATCTCAACTCTCTGCGACACACAGTCTACAGGAGGCTTTCGCACGACTATATGCATGTCAACTCACGTCTAGTGCGAGCGAAGCTCCAGCACCACGCTATGCATATCATGATATCTAAAATCTCATGCGAGCGAAGCTCCAGCACGGTTTTGTGCACACACAAATTTCTCGTACAAGCAATGCTCCAGTACGGCTTTTCATGAGAAATAAATTAGTAAACTTGAGTGTGAGAAAGACTCTAGCACTCTTTCTATTCATGTAAATACGATAGGTGGCTCAATCTTGATAAAACATCTTTTAAAATAGTAACCGATACAAACCGGTACTCTTTCGTATAATTCATGAAATCAATAGCCAACCTATGTGTATATTTGCTTAAATCAAAGCAATACATTTATATAAAACATTAAAACAAGATAATCATGCAATTTATCTGCCTTACTACCCTTTTTTATAAATTTTACTCCCAGGGGCAATATCATCTTTTTCCTTTATTCACCTATGCCCCGATTTTCGTAAAAATTATTATTTTGTTTTCTAGATACTTAAAGAAATTCTAGGCCCTTTAAATCCCCTCAATAAATACGTATAGAAATCTCTATGCACCTACAAAATTCTCTTACCTCGATTTACGCGTAAACTTATCTCGTCTCGATAATATCCGATCTCTCAGTCCAACTGCACATCAACCAAGTCTATGAAACTGCATATAACCACATAACTGGGGTCAATTCAATTATCTTTATCAGTATATCACCTTTACTGATCAAATCTAACGTACTGGGCCCGTTTTACTTTATTGGGCCCAATTGTACCTTAATGGGCCTCGACCCATTTTCAGCCCGTTTATACTTATTAAATCCTTTCTTTGGGTTTACTGGGCTCATTCAGCTTACCAATAATCATCGGGCTTCGTTCCAAACTTATTGGATAGCCCGTATACTATTTACGATAATTACTGTAAAATTCCAAATAATATTCCTTTTTATACAGAATTAATCCATAAATTCCGTAAAATAATTGAAACTCTGTATTAAAGGACTTATATTATCGTAATTAAAATATACTTACCCAATATGATGCGGGGTACGAAAATCGAAGCTCAATCGGCTCTCGCTCGGGTTCTGTCGAAAACTGCACAATTATATATTTAATCTTGGGTTACTTTTCGATTAAATATAATTTAAATAAATTTCTCGAAAGTCAAATCGATCACTTTTGACCTCTCACCGACTTACCCGAAGTCCGATCTATCCCCGAAAATTCTTTCCTTTTTCTCTTTTTCTCCTTTTTTCCCTTCTTTCTTGGCTGAACCGGTTCAGTTCGGTTCAACTCGATTCAACCCGGTTCAGACCGGTCCGGTTCAACTGGTTCAGTCCGGTTCGCCTCTTTGCTGAACCGGTCCATACCGGTTCAGACGTTCCCACCGCCGTTCATGGCGTTTTCGGCCGGTTCTCGGGTTGTTTCTGGCGCCAAACGGTGCGCCTACACTGGGGTGTTCGGCTGGGGTTGGGGTTGGCCGAATCACGTCGATGGTCGTTGGATTCGTCTTCTCCCTCCGCGGCACTCTCCCTCTCGATCCACCGGATTTCGATGGTTCCGCCGGTCGACATCAGTCTCAAAAGAACCGCATCTTCTTCCCGATCACTCGGTGTCCGCCGTTTGAGCCCAGCTGCCGTGGATCGCCGGAATCTACCCCGTTTTCCTCGCGGGCTTCTCTTCCTCTGTTCGGCATTTTTTGGCCTCCTGGCGAGGCGTTTCAGTGCCAATAGCTTCGCCGGCCTCCCCTCTTTCTCCTCGGCTCTTCGTCGGGGCCGTCGGTCGCCGGTGGCCATGGATCGGTCGGCCACGTGTGGGTCATCTTCCTCGGTTTCCATTTTCTTCTCTCTCCCCGACCAATTTTCTGATTCTCTCTTCTTCTTTTTTTACAATTATTATTAATTTTATTATTATTATTTATAAATTAGTTTATTATTATTATATTTAATATTATATTATTATTTTGCCAAAATATCTAAGATAAATTATTATTTAATTTATTTAATGAATAAATAATTTTCTCGATATTATTTTGACTTTTCGGTATATTTTTCGATTATTTTCGGGTTTATTTTCCAAAGTGAAAATCCCGATTAATTTCGAGTAATTCTTAAAATTCATATCTTGATCAATTTAACTCGAAATTTAATTATTTCTTCGTTATTGATCAAGATTTCTCAATCGCATATTTTTAATTAAATTTTCTTATCGAATTTATACCGAGTTTCGATCTTTTGATCGTTTTGCCCTTGTACGTGTTCGAGATTAATTTAGACCGAGTTCCCTTCACGAACACTCACTCATTTTGCATTTTAAATCCTTATCTTCAGTCTGAATCCCGTTCGTTTAATTTATGACCATTTCAATCCTTCCTTTCACGAAAATACTCATTTCATGTTTTAACTAAATTCGGGTCTTACAATCCCATATTCCTAACTTATGATAGATAGACAATGGCATCAAATTTATACTAGCTCCTAAATCACACAGGGCTATACCAAAGAATAAATTTCTAATAGTGCATGGTATGATAAAACTCCCGGGATCCTTGAGCTTGGGGGGTAATTTCCTCCGAATAATTGCACTACTTTCCTCAATTAAGGTCACCGTCTCATAATCTTCCAATCTCCTTTTCCTAGAGAGGATATCCTTTAGAAACTTCACATAAATTGGCATTTACTCTAAAGCATCTGCGAAAGGAATGTTGATGTGGATTTTCTTAAAAACCTCAAGAAATTTGGTAAATTATTGATCTGGTTTTTTTTTTTATTTTGGAACCTCTGAGGAAAAGGTACTGGTGGTCTAACCGGAGAGGATGTAGTGGAAACATGTATAACATTAGAGGGTGAGGAAGGCTATAAAATAGAAGAAGGTATAGATGAAGAAGTGCCTAGCTTGGATTCTTTTGCAGCCTGATCCTGATGTTCTTGCTCTTTCTGAGCTGCTTCGTTAGAACTTATGGGTTTTTCAACTATGGGCTCAACAGGATTAGACTTAACTGGTGGCTCATCTAGCTCTTTTTCACTCCTAAGGATGATGGATTTGACATATTCTTTACCTTCCCTTTGCTTAATAGGATTAGCTTCAGTGTTACTGGGAAGGGTTCCTTGAGGACGTTGGCTAAGAGCATTTGCTATTTGTCCTACCTGAACCTCTAAGTTCTTAATTAAAGCAGCTTGATTTTGCAGGATAGTCGTGAACATTTCCTCAAGCGAGGGCTTCTTCTCAGCTGCTGGTGCATGGTAAAGTTGTGGCTGCGTAAGTGGTGGTGGTGGTGGTTGATGGAAGTGAGATGGATGATGCTGAAATTGTGGTGGGGATGGTTGATGAGGTGGATGAAATGGAAATTGTGGTTGTGGTGGTACCTGAACCGGTGGAGCTTGAAAACTAGGGGGTTCTATAGATCTAGAGTTAGAAGGTTGCCCTTGGTTTTGGCTCCAGGAGAAGAAATGATGGTTCCTCCACCCTGGGTTGTAGGTGTTTGAAAAAGGGTTGTTCTGTTGCGTTTGAGAAAGGGCAACATACTGAACCGATTCTAAGTTAAGCGGACACCTATCTACAGAGTGGGTACCACTACACAGCTCGCAGGAAAGAAAAGGACTTTGGACAGAATACACAATGTTAGGACTAATGGGAGGATTATGTTGGGTACTGAGCGACTCTATCTTCTTCGTAAGGTTAGCGATTTGAGAGGTTAAGGTAGACAGTGTGTCGAGCTCATAAATACCCGCTGACTTCTTTGGCAATTGTCTCTCCGAGGACCATAGATAGTTGTTAGCTGCCATCTTGTCCAAGAGCTCGTAAGCTTCCTCCTCTGTTTTACACATTAGCGCTCCACCCGCGACAGCGTTAACAATGGTCCTATTTGGGCTTGTAAGTCCGTTGTAGAAGGTTTGGACTTGCAGCCACAAAGGTCGGCCATGGTGAGGGCACTTCCTAAAAGCTCCTTATATCGTTCCCATGCTTCGTAAAGAGATTCATAGTCGTACTGAGCAAAGGAAGATATATTACTACGGAGTTAGGCCATTTTAGAGGGAGGGAAAAACTTAGATAGAAATTGATAGGCTAACTCGTCCCATGTAGAAATGGATCCTGGAGGCAGGGAGGTTAACTAGTGTCTCGCCCTATCCCTAAGTGAGAAGGGGAATAATCTAAGCCTAAGCGCATCATCAGATAATCCATTGTATTTAAACGTGTTGCACAAGTCTAGGAATTGCCCAAGGTGAGCATGTTGGTCGTCATGAGAAAGCCCACTGAACTACAATGAAGTCTGAATCATTTGGAGGATTGCGGGCTTAATTTCAAAGTTATTTGCATGGACAGCTGGTGGCCTAATGTCGGTATAATAAGCTCCAATCGTCGGCATTGCATAATCTCCAACGGTTCTAAATTCCCTATTTTCTGCCATGATGTTTTGCAGCGGAGCTAATAATTTCCTAGAATCCTTTCGAATTTTTCTAAGTGTTCAATTTCAGGATTTAAAGGAAAGTAATCATAACTCCTAGCTCTACGCATGCAAACATCAGCAAGTCCTTAGAAAAATTTTTTAGGTTTTTAAATTTTTCAATTTTTTTAATTAATTAATTAAGAGAAAATTCAAATAACCTAAGTAGGGCTCTAAATATTTACAACCTAAATATTTACAAGCTCGAATTACACCTAAGCATAATTTCACCGATATTAATTAATGACTAATTAAGACTTCCCGGCAACGGTGCCAAAAACTTGACACGCCCTAAAGGTATTACCGCAAGTGCACGGGTCGTACAAGTAATAATGAGATTTTTGAGTCCCGAGTTATCGTCCCACAGAGAAGTTGATTAGCCTAATTAACTACCTGTTAATCTTACCCTAAGTATATCCTAGCAAATTATGAAATTAAAGTTGGTGATCTACTAAGGCTGATTAAAATTACTGGAAAGCTATAAAACAATAAGAACTAAATAAAATAAAACCGAGCTAAAAATACTTACAATGCTCCAAGCAATCAACCTATAAAAAAATTAAGACAGTTAAAATTAATTAACGCAATAAAATGCAAATAAAAAAATAAAGCAATAAAATTAATTAAACTAAAATTAAACTATCCTAGAATAAAATATGCACATAATTAAACTAATTAATAAAAATGTAATTTAATTAAGAGACTAACTACAAATTTAAAAGACTAAAATATTAAATCTAAATTAATCCTAATTATCACTAATTACTAACTTAGCAATAAAAATTAACTAATGCATGAAAAATAATTTTTGGAATTTTAATTACAACTTAAAATGCATAAAATGAGTCTATCTAAATTAATTTAAGCACAACCCCTAATACTAGAATAAAAATTAATTAGTGACCTAATTAAATCTAAGTTAAACTAATTGAACAAAGCAACAATGCCTAACATGCACATTAAAAATCAACTAACTAAGCTAACTTTAAATTAATCTATCTAATAATGCATGTAAAATGAATTAAACCACTATAATAAGCTAGCCAAACGTGTCCTTATCAATTAATAAACAAAGTGGTCCCGATTTTTGTATGCAAGTGCACTGTTGCACTGTCTTCTCCGTTGTGCTGCTCTGCCTCCAAGTGCTACGGACATGCGACCAGTCTGCTTTGTCCTACACTCTGCTTCTGTCGTACGGCTGCTCCCAGCTGCTGTCCTGCCCAGCTAGCAGCTAGGTCCAACATGCTGCCTGCTTCACATGTCCTCTGCCCAGCTACTGTCTACTGCAACATGTTGCTTCTGGTTTCTGTATCATTCAGCTCGTGTGAAACAGTCAGGTGCCAAGGGATTACTTCAACAGCAGCAGCAGCTGTATCCTAGTCTAACATCATCTTCAGCCTCCTCGGTACCCAACTTTAGCAACAATCACAACAAAGCAACAAAACCAGTTAGCGCACAACTTATAGAAACAGTAAGCAATAACCGAAACAGAGCATAACAGAGAGTAAAAATGAAACCAAGAATGACTTTATGCTCTTACGGATTACTTCATGAGACTCTACACCGAAAAACTCATCCTAACCTTTACACTAACCATTAACAAGCAGAAAATGAACAAATAACTATAATATGGACTGAAATGCAGTAAATGACATGATTAAAGAAACATAATGAAAGTGCAGTAAAAATAGAAGCTAAACTCTAAATGTAGTCGCAAACCGGATCATGAATTGTAAGCAAATAACAATGAAATAAGGAATGAACAATGACGCATAGCTGAATACAAACTTAACACCGAAAGGAAATAAAAATCACAACTACACAGCAACCGTGAGCTTCTTCCATTGATAGTGAACTCAACTCCTCGGATTACTTCACTTTCTCCTCTAACCATGTTCCACTTTGCTCATGATGTGGACAAATGCTCAGCATCAATCCACATCAAAGCAACAGAATCAAAAGGTGGAAGAATGAATGAAGATATCCTGCAACCCAATTGCTCAAACAGGGACAAACCGAAAGCTAAAATCAAACTACTAGTTTATCAAACAAATATAGAAATGGATTTGGAAGCCGAGACTTTGATACTGAAAGCTTTAAATTTCTATTAAAAATGTCACTAAATAAGAAACGTCCAGCAATGGATTTTTGCAAACCGAACAAGAAGAAAAAGAAGAACAAGATTTGCTAATGAAATACCATGAAATTAGAGAATGAAACAATTAATTTCATAAAGTGAATAGTAAATAAACAGTAAACAACTTGTAAAACTATGCGAAAATTCTAAGGAAAACTTTTAAAATTAATCTAAAAGCTATTCTACCCTAACCTACATGATTTTTCAATTGCCATCATGTTCTATTTATACACAAACATAGGGGTACAATGGTAATTTTTCATCCTAGATGAGTTGGCATTATTTGGCCACTTGTCTTCAATTGATTTGCTGCAGAATAGATATTTCCACGTCACTTGTCGGTTTGTCCAATTAGCTGTGTGATGTGGCCCGGTGTGTGCCTTCTGAAATATTCGCTCGGTGTCTGTTGATCTTATCGTTTCGGAGCAAATAAAATGTGGACACCTGGCATCACGCGTGTCCAGACGACTGGTGACTCGGTCTGCAAAATTTGAAGTGGTCCAATATCCTTTAGCTCGTTTTCAGCCCAATTTCGACTGAAACGACTGAGTTTCATCTGGATTTAATTTATTGTACATTAAAGAATTTTAATTAAATAAATGGGATTATTAGTAAAATAATATGGGGATTAAATAAATAATTAGGAATTTAAGCACAAATAATTCTATAAAAAAATAGAATTATCAGTGCTGCAACTAGCTTGAGTATTGGTACTGATAATTTATTGAGATTTAAAAACAGAATAGTGTACCAAATGATCTATAGTAAAAAGAATCG
The DNA here is from genome assembly GCA_033439115.1 of Firmiana major. Classification (NCBI taxonomy): domain Eukaryota; kingdom Viridiplantae; phylum Streptophyta; class Magnoliopsida; order Malvales; family Malvaceae; genus Firmiana; species Firmiana major. The sequence continues at coordinate 37,547,794 of CM065901.1, forward strand.
ATGTCGTCAGAGACTTATTTACAGAGATATACCCTACATTCAGAGAATAATAGGATTTATCAAATCTCCTGAAAGTATATTGGTAATCAAGTACGATAAGAGAAATAACTGAAATTAGGATTAAATGTCTCATAGGTCAGGAGGTTAAGGTAGAGCACCAAAAGCCTATGAGATTATTACCTATGAATTGAAAGCATATACCAGGATTTTAAAGGCTCCTAGAAGGACAAATTTCCAATTAGCGAAGTTGCACATAATATCAGATAACACTCAAGTATCGAGATGATATCGTATGAAGTGTATTATGGTCAAAAATGTCATTCATCAATTCGATGGAAGCAGTGGGTGAAAGGAAGGTAATTGTTTCCTATTTGGTTAAGCAATCTTCTGAGGAAGAACAATTAAGTTGTGGGAAACCAAGGAACAGAGTAAAGCAAGCAAAAAAAGAGTTATACTGACTAAAGATGGAGACCTTTGGAATTTTCAAAAGGAGATTCGATGTTTCTGGAAGTTTCTCCTTCCAAAGGTATAATGAGATTTGGGAAGAAAGGAAAACTAAGTCCCTGATATATTAAACCTTTCGAGATCTTAGACTGAGAGGAAGACAAAGGGCATAGGTTGGCATTACCGCTAGAGTTATCAGGTATTCACATTATCTTCCATGTTTCAATGCTACGCAAGTATCGTCTAGATCCGATAAATGTGATAAAGTATGAACCACTGGAATTGAAGGAGGATATGACCTATCTGGAGAAACTGATTCGGATCTTGAACAGGAAAAAAAAGCATTGCGGTCTAAAACGATTCCTTTGGTCAAAGTTCTGTGGCAATACCATGCTTTGAAAGAGATCACGTAGGAATTAGAGAGCTTGATGCGAGAGAAGTACCCGTATCTGTTTAAGGACTAAGGTACTCCTAAATTTGGGGACCAAATTTTCTAAGGTAGGGAGAATGTAAACCCCACAAAATTTTTTTATAATCGATTAAATTAAGCTGACAAATGAAATTTGAAATTCACGTACAACGATTTGTTTTACCTCAAGAGATTTGGAATGAGTAATTTAGTAAAATACAATTTAACTTTAGAATAAAATAATTGGAGAAAAATAGAAATAAACTTATATGTGTCAAGAATATTCCCCATGATATATATATATATACACAAGATTCGATTTCAAATTTATTTGGTATAGGTAAAATGCATAAAGTATATATATATATATATATATATATATATATATATATATATATACATTCCATAAATTGTGCATTTATCAAGTGGAGTATCTAGATATATATATATATGTAACCCGATGGAAGGGAGGATTACAATCGGTGAAAGAGAAGAACTTTGCAAAATAAAATCTACAATAGAACTGCCAGTTACGGTAGAAATTGAGAGAAAATAGGCTGGCATGGCAGTGTGTCAACAGGCAGGTATAAGTATATAATAAGGACTGAGGTAGACTGTGAAATGAAACAAGTGAAGGAAGGTAGCAAATCGTGGAACAAAACAAGTGATCGAGGGGTTGGGTGATGACTGTCATGACTAAGCAGGGGGATGATAGGAAGTTCACTGCCTGTAAGTCTAAAAACATTATAATAAATCAATGTATATGAAGTGGGAGTAGTTTAGGTCTCGGTAAGAAGGAATGTCACAAGCAACGGGACTGAAAAGCTACAGTTGAAGACTGAAGAAGTAGGTTGCATGCTCAAATGAAATGATAGGAGACAGGAAGTGTAAGAGAAAACCTGAAGATGGATGGACACGAATTAAAAAAAAAAAAAACATAGTAGATCAAGGAAGGCATGGAAGTATGGCTGAAGTGATGTAACCAATGAAGGAAAGAGAGTGAAATATAAGGGTTGGAACGAAAGTTTAAAACTGAAATCGAGAATGTGAGTGTGCGAGTCAGAAAAATAAGGGAACAATAGAGGAGATAAGACGAAGAAATATTTATAGCAGGAGACAGAATAAGTTGAGATTAGAATAGAAAGAGTGCAGTGACTGTGAGTGATAGAAAAAGATAAAATCGAGAGAGAGGGGAATGGTAACCGGGATAGAGCAATATTCGGGGCGAGACCCTCCTTTCTTATGCAACTGGACAAGTGAGAGAGAAAGCGAGAAGGAGAGATCGAGTAGACAGAAGAGTGAGCTATGGTGGTGGCCAGTTGGAGAGAAGGAACAAGACTTTGTCCAGCCACCATTGTCAATCCAGGAAAGTTTTTGGGGTTGAGGAGAGAAAGAAAGAAAACTAAAAAGGAAATGCAGAAATGATGCTGAAGGAAACATGAGGAAGATAGTGGCCAAAATAGGGAGAAAGTGAAGGAAAGCCATGGTGAAGGACTGAACCGAAGTAGTAGCTGGAAACAGTGACCTCTCTCGATCCAAAAAGTCGAGACAGTAGAAGATAATGTTGTAGGAAACTTGAAAACAACAACCATGGTGTTGGGTTAATGTTCAACTAGGGGCGAGAGGTTGGAAACTGAGAGTTATGGCAGCAAAGATGATGATGTATGAAGGAAGGAGAGTTTGAGGGATTGGAGGAAGTCGAGGAGCTCGACGGCGGTAGAAAAATAGAAAAGAAAGCAAAGGAGCATAAAGACAGAGGCAGAACACCTCTGTCTCACATGCCGGAATGGGAACGATGTGTTGGAAAGGAAAATGGTGATTGTGGTGGCATGAATGTGGATAAGAAAGGGTGGAAAACATGAGGGAAAGCTGGAAAATGAAAGAGGTTGGTCCATTTTGAGTAGACTTAAGAGCATAGGCTGCAGGAGAAGAAAATAGGGGGCGAAAGGTAGAAGAGAGAAATCGATAGCTACTGCCATTAAAGCTCTCGGCAAGGAGCAGTGGCGAAGGAGCTCAGACTAATCATCAGTGATCTAGAAACAAAGAAAATGGAGGGACGTCGGAGCTGGCAAGGTGGTGAGGACATTGAAACCGTGAAGGAGAAGAGGAGGAAGAAGATAGGAAACAGTAATCGAAAACCAAAGAAAAATGGAAAAGAAAATGGAGGAAAGGAAAGAATGATTTAAAATAAAAAGAAAAGAAATATATATATATTATAGGAAATAGAGGAAAATTGAGGAAAAGAGAGAAGTGTACTAAAATTTGGAAACCCGGGGGAAAGGGGTCCGATATAAATAACCCGAGTGGATCGGACTCGCTAGCTCGCTACGTCGAGACAATCGATGACTACAGACAAACATTGAGGTAAGGAATTTATGCAAGTTTTAGAAATAATTGTACGTATATGATTTTGAGTAGCTAAATAGATACCGTAGAGATATAAATTTCCTATATTACCACTACCTATAAACTGAATCGTATCGAAAAGTGTTGAAAAATTCTATCACGACCCAAAAATCAGAGTAAAGTTTTCGTTTTTCTTTCATACTTACCTGTCATCTGATCGTGACCACTCTCCACTAACAATTGGGCTATGCGTCAATGCCAGTCCCACCATTCAATCACCATATAACTTAATTTCTTATTAAATAAAAGGTTAACACATGCGTTTTTCACTAATTCTTTCTCATTCATTTATAAGTGTTTACAGTGTCTATACATCCCTGACAATTACTTATAAGCATGTTACTGTGCTATTCTTACTTAGATACAATATGTACAAGTGTATATACCTCAAAATGATGGGCAGCAACAGATATCAGGAATGCAGTACTCAGTCGTCGTAAAGTCTACTGGAGGAAATCTATGTAGGAAAATGAAAGGGCTGAGCACATCAAGCTCAGCAAGGTAATCCTACGAACAAGTAGGCAACCATACTACCTACATGAACATGGTTTCGTGCATAAACCACCCTTTCTCCACACATTTCAAAACAGATATTACAATTTGTGATGTCATGATGTCATGTAAAACAAATTCACATATTGATTTCAAAAAGCATGGAAAATTCAACATGCAACTCTTTTAAATCATTTCTCATTAAAATTTCACAACAAAACCAGGACTCAACCCATCCCTCGGGTGCTCCTAACTCACACAAAACCATGAAATCAAATGCTTTTCAAAGCAATAGTGACATACGATACAATGAATGTCATGTAAAACTAGTTTACATCATTCATGGGTTTAAATAGTATGGAAATAACATCATGCAAATTCAGTTTAAAACCCAGTTTCATTCTCATCAAAATCATATCTCAGTCAGGATCCAACCCCTCCCTCAGGTGATCCAGACTCACACAGAAATTCATAAAACGTGTTTCTCAAAAACATCAACATACGAGACTAGGCAATATATATATATATATATATCTCGGGCAAATAACTAGGATGATGGCCATATGTCATTGTGATCCCACTGCTACATGGATCCTAGTGTACGAGGTCTCACCACAATTGGGGACCGCCCCGGGAGGTGGGTCAGTCTATCCCGTCGGTCCTGTTCGATCACTCGCATCCGAAGATGCCACTCGAATCCGAAAATACCACTCGTATCCGAAGATACCACGCATCCAAAGATGCCACTCGCATCCGAAGAAGCCACGCATCCGAAGATGCCACATAATCAATCCCAGCATGGTACAACGTACTCCATGCAACTTGCACGGTACAACATATTCCGTGGACCCATATCTCACATCCACAATCGTACCTATCTCAAAACACACGTACGAGCATATTTAATCGGCGTGACACACAGTCTACCCGATGCTCCAAGCACGGCTCATCGTATGTCTCATAAAATCAGTGCGAGTGATGCTCCAGCACTCTCATAAAATCCAGGAAAATCTCGAGCAAGTCAAGCTCTAGCACGCGTTTCATAAAATCTCATAAGATTAGTGCGAGCTAAGCTCCAGCACTCTGTCAAAATCATAAAACTAGTGCGAGCTAGGCTCCAGCACTCTGTCATAACAATCACGTGAAAATCTGATGCGAGTTAGACTCTAACACCCTGTCACGAAATCATATGAAAATCTGGTGCGAGTTAGACTTCAGCACCTATGTATCTGACATGTTACATGTCTATAAAATCATGTAGGCGGCTCTGTTATCTCAAAATAATTTCCAACTGAATCATATTGTTGAAAATATGCAATGCTGTGTATTTTTATTTAAAAGTTAGACAGCCTACTCATGCACGTGTCAAAACACCTCAAGAACGAACAAGAACCTCTTGTTCTTGCTGTGAAACCCAAATATTTCTCACTTTATTTCTTATTTGGTAAACTAAGAAGTAGTTGAGAACTCAGAATAATATTATGCAGGCCTGAAACTACCAAAACACTCGGGTTAGTTACGTGGGGCCACTGACACTTAAATCGAGATAAGGCTTTAAGCCCGAGAATTTCTTAAGAATTACATGTTTGAGTATGAATTGATGTTTAGAAATGAAAACTAAGGAATTAAAAGTGAAAAAAGTTAGTAAGGTTCGGGTTTTGCACTAAATCGAGTAAATGGGCTCGAAAAAGAGAATAAATCCGGAATAAATTCTAAAAATTCTCAAAAATTATTCCGAGGCCATAGAAAATTAATATAAGATGAAATTTACTTGAGAAAATCAAAATCAAGTGGAAATATGGAGGTTTCAGGGATCGAATTAATTTTTAAGGTAAATTGAAAACTTTAAGTCATTTTGCTCAGCATTGACCAAATCGTGCACAATGGGTTCAATCGGGTAATTTTTCTTAAACAAGTGACCCTAAAATTTTTATGAAACATACTAGAAACATAGTATAACACTTGAGGAGTGGAAATTTCGAGAAAATTGGACTAGAATAATTTTTCTTGAATTCTTCTAGAAGAGGACAGAAATCTGTCCCCTTCAGCCTGCCAACCCAGCCAACATGTTTGTCAAATTTGAAGACCTTCCGGTATTCAATTCGAGCCAAGTTTTTCAAGTCTGAAAGTAGACTTAATGATCTTTCAGTGGGAATAAAAATCAACCCCAAAGGACTTCTAGGCAAGAGATATCCCCCTCCCTTTCTTCCCGCAGGTGTCCTCTATTTTCCCTCAGTGCGTTATTTTTCCGGCCACCTTCCGGTCAGATTCAGGTCTCGGACAAGAAGGTTAAAATCTTCCTCATCCATCCCTATATAACATATAAAAAATTCAGCCACAAATAAGATCATTTACTAGGTGAAAAACGCAAAACAAAAACGGTCGATGAATCTGCCCTGTTTTTGGTAAGTGAAGAACTTGGAATTTTTGGATTCTTTGGCTGAGTTTTCTTGTAGTTTTTGATGATTCTAAGATCTATACATGTTAAATAACAGTTGAGGATCAATTTGAAGAATCAAAAACGTGGTCAACCTTGGTCAAACTCGAGGTAAAGTTGATGGATGATGATGAAGTTCATATATGTTGTTATTTGGTGTTGTTGAAAGATTTTTAGTTAAGTGGACTTGGATGATTTAACTTCTAAGAATGATTTGAGATCTGGACAGCAAGGTGTTGATGTGTTTATGTGAAAAATTTGATGGATCTAAGGTTATTAACGGTTAAATTTATACCGAAAAAGCCCGATTTATAATTTAACTCATTGTAAAATCGAAAAACGAAAGAATTGAAAATCTTACAAAATGACTAGCTTGATTTATGAACTTGAATGAGTCATAAGGTTAATGAAGTAATGAAATGAGAAATTTGAATAACGAGATTTGTGAGAAACGGCACTAAATCGGTAAAACCGAGAAAACCGAAAAAGTTGATCGAAAAGTCAAAATTGGTCAAACTTCGAGAAGATAAATTAAAATTGAGAATGTTAAGATGAAATTGATCAATATATGATGAATGGATATCGTTTTGGGCAGTTCGGGAATTCGGCACGTAAATTGAGGCAATCTCGAGACCCGACAAGTTTGCGCTGCCCTACGATCTACGAGGTAAGGGATGTGATTTAAAGTAGTATTGGTATTCAAATACCTTACTTCAGCTTAAAAATGTGTTGAACATGTTAGTTTTTACGAATAATAACTCCGAACTTGGAAAAATTACTATGCACTCAAAAATCGAGAAAATCGAAAGAAAAACCCTATTTTTCGAGCTCTTCAAAATATACTTTTGATATCTGTGAAATGTTTTTAAATGAAATTTGTTATGTGAAAATGAAAATTCATTATTTCTACGAATTTACGTGTGAACGGACCCGAAATATGATTAAAAATATGATTTCTATGAATTTACGGGTGAACGGACCCGGAATATGATTAAAAATATGATTTCTATGAATTTACGGGTGTACGGACTCGAGAAATGATTTAAAAGTTTATGGGTGAATGGACCCGAGAAATAATTTCAAAGAAATGTTTTGAGACTAAGGCTATATGTAAGCTATGAGAGCTATCTTAAATTGCCGTGTGGGGTCTGGACCGTCGTGGAACATGCCTCATACCACTTGGTGTACGTTTAGTCCCTTGTGGTGCATGTTGAACTACGTCGGGTATTTGTACCACTCGGTGCGATGTTTATGCCACTCTCCATTAAAGGAAATATATGTATAGTGGCAAGGGGCTCTGTAAGACCCTGATCCAGTCTACAGTCCCTTACCATGGCCATCGGTATTAAGTATAAGTGAAGCATCTATGCAAATTTCCTATGTGAAATGCATACATGAATACGACTCTTGTCGTAATGAAAATACTGCCTAGTCTCCATCAAAAGAATCAGTATTATTTGAAAGAAAAGAGTACTAAATTTTATGATTTAAATATTATGTACTCTGACTTGATTTGCTCTTTAAACGAGCTACGTGATATATGTTATGTGAATGATTTCCTACGGGATATTTGTTACATGATTTACATGCTACGTGTTTTATAAGATGCATGATTTATAAATTACATGCTACCAGTTATGATATCACAAGTACTTTGACTTGTCTTTCGAAACTAAATATGTTTCGGTTAATATTCACGTGCATGATATTTTATAAAGCTTATATCACAATATTTTACATTTACATGTTTTAATGCTAAGACTGCCTTAAATGCATGTCTTACTGGGCTTAAAGAGCTCACCCCTTTATTTTTACCTCACAGATTTGCTTAAGTAAATTGTCATCCTTACCTACCGTACAATAGTCGTGGATAGGCGAACTCAGCCCTTCCAGGCTATCCTCAGTACTAGTAAGGTATATTTTACTTTACCTACCAGACTTCCTGTAAAGCATAGACAATGTTGTAATAATGTTTTGGGATGTAAAGTAAGAAATATGAATGTAACTAAAGTAGTAGTAACGCAGTTTAAACCTTACTGTATATTCTAGATATATAAAGTGTGGGAATGAGAATAGACGTACTGACAAGTAGAGGAAAAGATATTGAATTCGACTGGTTACGATTATAAACTGCATCTCGGTACATTAACGAAAGATTAAGAAATTGGCACTGATAGGAATACAACTTAAGTAAAGGATATAAAAAAAAATAGCCCATTTTTTTCGCGTTTTCGGGGCGTCACAGTTTTTTTGGTATCAGAGCAAAAGTTGTCTAGTACTGTTAGTGCCAAATCGAAAAGTCAGATTACATCCCAAATTGTCTATGCTTGTCTGGTTGTAAAGTAAGTATATTTGTTAAGTCATGATTAAAATTTTAGGTGTACATGCAGGTAAACGATTACTAAAAATATGAGTGGTAGGAGAGGCCGTCCAAGGAGACAGGCACAACCTGCTCCGCCATCTCCCCCTCAACCTGAGAGCCCCACTGAGAGAATAAGGAGGCTCGAGGAAACAGTATATGCGTTGACTGCGATTATTGCCCAGCAGTTTGGGGCAAACACCCCTGGTACTGATGCCACTACTGCACCAGCACAAGTTCCTCCTCCCCCACCACAGAATCCTCCGGCAACCCCAGCACCTCAGCCTGCAGCTCCACAGCCTAGAGATGTTAGAGACACCCAAAGGCTGCGAGAATTTTTGAAAATGAGTCCCCCAGAATTTACAGGGGTAAAGGATCCGATTAAGGCTGAGGGATGGTTAATAGACCTTGATTCGGTATTTCAGTATTTGGGTTGCACGGATGAAGAAAAAGTGACTATGGCTAGCTACATGCTCAAGGAAGAGGCCAAATTTTGGTGGAAGACCACACAGAAAACCTTAGCTGATAATCCAACAGATATTTCATGGGAGGCATTTCTAGATGCATTCAGAGCCCAGTATATTCCGCTTATAGCACAAAAGAAAATGCAAGCAGAATTTTTTAATCTGACTCAGTGCAGTTCGACTGTTGATCAGTATGAAAGTCGATTCACTACCCTTTTGAGATTTGATCCTGACACCCTTAGGGATCCAGCTCGTCGAATTGAGAGATTCTTGGCAGGTCTGAGATCAGGGATCCGGGACAGATTATTAGGATTCCGATTTGAGGATTTTAAGGATGCTCTAGGTCGGGCTCAAGAAGTTGAAAGGGGCTTAGATGTGACCCGAGCTGAGCATGGGTACAAAGCCAAGGATCGAGATAAAGGAAAAGGGATACAGGCATCTTGATATGATATGAGAAAGAGCCAGCCGAAGAGGCAAAGAACAGATGAGCCTCAGACATGGGTTGGGAAGCCCAAGATCCACATGGGTAGTGCTACCACTGCTCGAAGCCCTGGGACAGTAGTGCCACGGTGCAAGAACTGTGGCAAGATACATGCTGGTGAATGCCGTTGGGTTACTAATGTTTGTTTCAGGTGTGGAGAGGTAGGGCACATGATTAAGGATTGCCCATTAATGAGACCTTATGAATCTCGAGAACAACCAAAACAGCCAGAGAGGCAAGTACAAATTCCCCAGAGACAGGTCCCGCAGCGGAGAGCAACAGCTGCAGAGAAGGGTAAGAGGCCCATTGCACATGGACATGTGCGAGCGATAGACAGAGAGACAGTTGACATCTCCTCCGATACTATCAGAGGTATGCTTATGGTCTGTAATTACTACGCACATGTTTTATTTGATTCAGGTGCTACACACTCTTTTATTTCCCCACAAATTGCATGTAAATTGCATTTAAAACCTGAATCCTTAAATCCCATGTTACGTATCAGTACACCTATGCATGACTCTCAATTGACGGATATGATATGTAAAAATTGTGAAATTGAGGTAAGAGGTAGAAAGTTGTTAGCAGATCTAATTTTACTGAATATGTCGGATTTTGATGTAATTTTGGGTATGGATTAGCTAGTTGCTAATCGTGTAAATTTAGACTGCTACACTAAGACCCTGACTTTCTCCTTACCCGAAAAGTTTGATGTATGTTTTGCTAAGAATAAATAAAATGCATGGTGTTAAATTTTACGAAGTTATTGGGTAATAAATTAAAAAGTTGCTAACAGTATGATTCATATGAAGGCTATATTGCCTTTATTTCTGACAACAGTCGGGAACCACCAAGTATTCAAGATGTTCCAATTGTATGTGAGTTTCTCGATGTCTTTCCAGAAGATTTATCGGGGCTACCACCAGAGAGAGAAGTTGAATTTGCAATTGATATGGTGCCCGACACTCAGCCTATTTCCAAGCCACCTTATCGAATGGCATTGGTCGAATTAGAGGAATTGAAAAAGCAGTTACAAGAATTGCTCGATAAGGGATTTATTAGGCCGAGTGTGTCTCCATGGGGTGCTCCGGTACTGTTTGTCAGAAAGAAAGATGGCAGCCTTCGCCTGTGTATTGATTATAGACTGTTGAATAAGGCAACGATAAAGAATAAGTATCCTCTACCAAGGATAGATGACTTATTTGATCAATTAAGAGGGGCATCAGTGTTCTCCAAAATAGATCTGAGATCGGGTTATCATCAGTTAAGGATTAAGGAGGCTGATGTACTGAAGACAGCCTTTCGGACCCGATATGGGCACTATGAATTTTTGGTGATGCCCTTTGGGCTGACAAATGCCCCTGCTGCCTTTATGAATTTGATGAATGATGTTTTTCGAGAATATTTGGATAAATTTGTGATTGTATTCATTGATGACATACTGATTTATTCTAAGTCTCAGGAGGAGCACGAGCAGCATTTGAGAATTGTGCTCCAAACTCTTCGTGAGAAGAGACTGTATGGAAAATTCAGTAAATGTGCATTCTGGTTGGAACAGATTGCCTTCCTTGGACACATAGTATCTAAGGATGGGGTGTCTGTGGATTCATCCAAAGTGGATGCAGTATTAAAATGGGAGAGACCAAGGACAGTGACAGAGGTTCGGAGTTTCCTGGGATTAGTAGGATACTACCGAAGGTTTGTCGAAGGATTTTCTCGGATTGCAGCTCCACTGTCTAAATTGACCCGTAAGAATGTCCCATTTCAGTGGTCTGATCAGTGCGAGCAGAGCTTCCAAGAGCTCAAACGTCGGTTGACCACAGCACCAGTCTTGACCATTCCGAGCGGTTCAGGAGGATTTACAATTTACAGTGATGCCTCCTACCAGGGTTTGGGCTGTGTGCTAATGCAAAATGGTAGACTCATTTACTTGGTTCTAATTTGGAAGACCAAATTTCTTAAGTGGGGGAGATTGTAAGACCCGATTTTAACGTAAAAGCAAAAGGGAATGAATAGAAATTTTCGAGTACATTTAAAAATGCAAAAGGACTGAAATGGTATTCTCGAAAATGTGCAAGGGTAAAACGGTCAAAAGATCAAAATTCAATATTAATCGGGAGAAGAAAATTTAATTAAAAACATAGGATTGAGAAATCTTGATCAATAACAAAGAAATAATTAAATTTCGGGTTAAATTGATCAAGATATGAATTTATTGGAATAAAACTGAAATTTTTGCATCGAAAAATAATCCCGAAAATATCAAAAAATATACCGAAAAGGTAAAATCGGATTGATAAATTTATTTACGGATTAAATGAATAAAATATAATTTTTTTAAGATATATATGGATTTTAATATTATTTTAATGAATAAAATAATATTAAAAACAAATTATAAATTAATTAATTAATTAAAAAAAACAGCAGAAATAGCAAAATGCGATTTCTGCAAACTGAAAATCGAAGCAAGGACCGAGGGTCGGTCCTCCCTCACCGGACGGAACGGCCGACGCACCCGATAGGCGAGGCAGCCGACGCCGACTTAGGCAGAGTCCGGCTATGGAAGCGCCATCGACGGCGAAAGAAACACCGGCGAAAGGAAAATCGAGAAGAGAAAAGGGATTCCCGATGACCGACGTCGATTCGAGGCCGGGCACCACTAGCCGAGCGTCCCCCAGGCGCAGGCGGCTCAATTTGTGGCAGTACCGACGAGTCAGACGGCGGCCAACACCGAAAATGGAGGAAGAAAAGAAACGGTACCGTCGGCTAAGGAGAGAAGGGCTGGACCGACCACTTTTCGGCGACCTCGGGCGAAACCAAGGGCAGATCCGAGATGCGAGTGACCCAGCGGAGTCACTAGCGACAGAAACCGACGGAGAACCGATTGGCAAGCCACTGAACCAATCGAACCGGACTAAACTGGCGGTCTAAATTGGGTTGAACCGAACTGAATCGGACCGGTTCAGCCAAAAAGAGAAGGAAAAAAGGAAGAAAAAGGGAAAAAGAAAAAAGAGAAAAAAAATTGGGAAAAATTTCAGTGATGCAATCGAGCTTCGGGTAAGTCTGTAAGCGGTCGAATTGACCGATTTAAATTTTGGAATATTTAATTTGATTAATATTCGACTGAAAATTTATCTGAAAAAAAATTAAATTGTGTAGCTCGATAATTGGCATACACCGAAAGCTTGAGAGAGCCTCGATTTACGTACTATCATGAAATCACAGGTAAGTGACCCTTATTTATGACAATTTGCATCGTTATGCGTGATTGATATTTATCGCATAAATTACGGATTTAAATTCCGCATGAAATGAATTAAATTCTGGAAATTGGGATAAATTATCATAAATAATTCATAAGCTGTCTGAGAGTTTAGAACGATGCTAAATAAATACTGCTGGGCCCAATGAGCCCAATAGGCCTCGATAATGTGAATAGTAAGTGGGAAAACGGGCTTAAGGCCGATTAAGGCCCATTATGGTACAATCGGGCCCAATATGGGTAGACGGGCCCAATGATTTAAAATTAAGCCCAGAACATAATACAATTAATTGTATTGTATTTGACCTGATGAATATTTATACGCAGTTTCAAAGATGTGATTGGAAGCAAATCGGACTGCATGACGAGACATCGGTGTAAAGGTCAAACTGTACAGAAAATGAGGTAAGGGAATTGTGTGAGTAGCTAGAGGTAGCTACGCCTATTTTAATAGCTTTTCTGTACACTGATTATGTATGTATACACGGTTATTGTATAATGATCCTAAAAGTGGTTTAAATGATTTTAAGGATCGAAATAGGTGAAAAGATTATTTTACCCCTATTGAGGGAAGTTCACCTAAGGATGGTGAAAGCATGACATGCATGAAATGCATGATTTAAGAAAATTTATGGTTTAAGAGTTTTATTGGTTTTAATCAAAGAAAATCGATAGATTGGCCAGTAATTGCATGAATTTCATATGATAACACTACGTAAGTGTTATTTGTATTTAAATGGAAATTTCTTTGGAAAATAGGCCAACTATAAAGTTTATAGGGAAACAGATAATGCCGACACGTAGTGAATGTGTATAAATGTGCTTGAGTGGTTGCTCGCACTGACTTGTGTGACATCATATGCATGAAATGTGCTAGAGCGGTTGCTCGCACTGATTTTATTATTATGAATTGCATAAGAGTTGCTGGAGCTTAGCTCGCACTCTGTTTTGACATGTTTTGACTTGTTTTGACGTGATATGAATAAAAAGGTGCTGGAGCGATTGCTCGCACTAGTTTTTATGATTGACATGCATGAAAGGTGCTGGAGCTTAGCTCGCATCCAGTTTTGATATGATAATTGCATAAAAGCCGTGCTGGAGTGTAACTCGCACGAGATTTGATTTAATTATGCATAAAGCCATGCTGGAGTGTAACTCGCACGTGATTTGATTTACTTGAGCATTCATTTGTGCTGCAGTGTGGCTCGCACAAAGTTTTATATGGTTTTTATAATTCATTTAAATGTCGTACTAGAGTTTTTCTCGTACGAGGTTTTCACTGAGTTTTTATACAAATCCGTACTAGAGCATTGCTCGTACGTGGATTTTACATGAATTTATAATCAGTTTAAGTCGTACTGGAGCGCTGCTCGTACGCAGATTTTTTTTATTTTTATGGAACTGTGCTAGAGCTTCGCTTGCACGAGGTTTTCTGATATCATGAATATGCATGGAGTCGTGCTAGAGCTTCGCTCGCACAGGGATTTATATTACATGCATATAGCCATGTTGGAGCCTCCTGTAGACTGTGTGTCACAGTGAGATGATATGCTCACACGTGCATACTGAGACAGAGATGATATGGGTGGATAAGACCTATTACAGGCACCCCTAATTGAGCTTGGGTTCACGAAGTACGTTGTACCGTGTATGTCACGCGGAGTACGCTGTACCGTGGGGATTGTTGGAGTGGAGTGGCATTAGCGACGAGGCAGCAAGCCTTGCCCTCGCAATCATGGTGCTATGTTGTTCTGGCGGATAGGACGACCCACCTCCTGTTTCAGGTGTGATACCCCTTACACTAGGTACCGTGTTGCCAGGGATCACTAGGATATGGCCATAGTCCTCGATGTTACTGATATAATCAATTACATGTCTCACATGATATAACTATTGGTCGATAGACCAGGGTAGACCCGAAGGAGGGGTCAGGCCCCCGATTTTATGATTTTATACTGTGATTGCTAGATTTCAGATAATTTTATGATATGTGACCCTGAAAGAAGGGTGGTTTTATAACCGAAGTTTTATAATGAATTTTAACGAATTGTTTTATGAGTTTGAAATGGAATTATGAGATTGTTTTATGAGTTGATTTACCCAGAAGGGTTAGTTTTTACTACAGTTTTAATGAATTGATTTAAATGCAGTAGCATGTGAAGTTTTCCATGCTTTCATTTGAAATCCATGATTTATCTTACATGACATGAAAGACTGCATGATCTTGATTAAATTCATGCTTATTATGATTTAATGTTGTCACATACAATGCTTTGATGCATAAGTAGTATGATTTATATATGCACAAACAGTTTTATAAACTAAGTCATCGATGTTTGCATGACTTTGTGCTTGATGATTTTAATGAAAAGAAATGGATTTAAGGGCATGGCATTATGAGCATGTAGATAGTGAAGCTATCTACTTACTTACATAATTGCCTTACTAAGTGTGTGGTTTGCTCACCCCCTTATTTTTTCATCTTTTCAGAGCACTCGTAATAGTTATTGAACGGTTGAGGACTTGCATGCTTGATATCCGCTGCTTCCTATCGAGAAACAGGTATACACATTTGTATGGTTTTGTATCTAAATATGCAATGCACAGTACTGTATACGGATATGATGTCGAGGATGTAGAGTTATAAATACCATTGGGTATATATTTATTTAAAGTCAAAGGATAGTAAACTCTGATATATGAATGTGAATATGGAAATGGATTGGTAATAGTGTGAGGTGACTAACACCAAATCATAGCCCAACTGTTTGTAGGATGGTCACGATGAGAGAAAGGTAAGAATTAAATAATAAATGAAAAAGCGAAAAATTTACTCTGATTTTTAGATAATTTGGGTCGTGACAAAATCGATCACTTTTGACCTCGTATCGACTTACCCGAAGTCTGGTGTATCACCGAAAAGTTTTCCCTTTTTTTTTCCTTTTCCTCTTTTCTTCCTTTTTCTCCTTTTTCCCTTTTTCTCCTTGGTTGAACCGGTCCGGTTCAGCGTAGAAACTTCCTCACTGAACCGCCAATCGGTTCAGCCTTCCTTTGGTCGTTCAGGCGTCGTCCAACCGATTCTCCGACTGATTCCACCTTCGTTCGTCATGTTTCGGCCTGGGGAACACTCGGCTGGCCACAATCGGACCCAACTCCCACCGGTGGCCGCCAGATTCCCTCTTCTCCCTCTCAGCCTTCTCTACCTCGATCCGTCGGATTTCGACGTCGGTGGAGCACGTCCTTGCCGCTGGTGGGTCGCGTCGTGCCCCTCTTCCTTTTTCGACCCTTCGCGTGGCAGCTGGTTGCCGGTGCTGGCTTGTCCGGTGGTCCCTTCTTCCTCGTCGGTCTTCTTGGTTTCGTCTTCAGCTTAGTTTTCTCTCTCTCCTCGCGTTTTTCAATTCTGTTTCATTTTTTCTTTTTTTAATAATATATTTTTATTATTATTTTAATCATTAAAATAATAATAAAAATCCCAAAAAATCCCAAAAATTTATATTAAATTCATTTAATCTATAAATGAATTTATCAGCTCGATTTTGCCTTTTCGGTATATTTTTCCACTATTTTCGGGATCATTTTTCGAATTAAAAATTCCAATTAATTCCCATAAATTCCAATAAATTTATATCTAGATCAATTGGACTCAAAATTAACTATTTTCCTCATTATTGATCTAGATTTTCACAAATTACATATTTTTAATTAAAATTTTCTTATCGAATTTATATCGAATTTTGATCTTTTGACCGTTTTACCCTTGCACGTGCTCGGTATCAAACTAACCCAACTTCCCTTCACGACACTCACTCATTCCGTATTTTAAATCCTTATCTCCAGTCCGAATCTCATTCATTTAAATTTGTGACCATTTTCAATCCTTTATAAGAAATTACGATATAATTTCGGGTCTTACATAATCTCCCCCACTTAAGAAATTTGGTCCTCCAAATTAGAACCAAGTTAAATAGGTCCATAAACAACTCCGGGTACGTCTATCACATCATACTTTTTAATTATCATGTAACTTTTTTCGGAGTGTAATATTACCAAAGGACTTTGACTGGGGAGATCGTCTTAAACTTCAACACTTTCTCCTTCCGTTTAATGCCCGAATTGATTTTTTAACATACTTAATACTTACATTGAGCTCCTACAGCTCATATCCGATCACATATGCTGGGTCCGGATAGTATTTCGAAGCATTAAAAGATAGGACACATTGTGGGTGCCTGCTAATTCAGGTAGTAACGCCAACCTATAGGCCTTATCTCCCACTTTGTCCAATCTCTCAAAGGATTCTGTCTAACGAAACTCAATTTGCCTTCTTTCTAAATCTCGTTATGTCCTAAGGGCATGTAATTTCCAATAATATTAATTCACCCTCGGTGAATTCCAATGGTTTTTATCTCTTGTCAGCATAGCTTTTCTGTCTACTTTGAGGTGTTCTTAATCTCTCACAGATCAACTGAACATCCTCAAAGGTTTGTCTTACAAATTCGGGAGCAATTCTCTATCTGTCACCCACTTCTTCTTATCCAAGTCGGGTAACAACCCCTACGGCTATACAAGGCCTCACATAATTTTATCCCGATACTCAAGTGACAACTGTCACTATTGGCGAATTCAATTAGTAACAACTGATCATCTCAAGAGCTTATAAAATCAATGGCACACACTCTCATCATATCCTCAAGAACTTGTACAGTCCCCTTTAACTGACCATCTGTCTGAGGACGAAAAGCTGTGTTAACACTCAGTCGGGTTCCCATAACTTCCTGAAAAATATTCCCCGAAGTGGGAAGTGAAGCGAGAATCCCTATCTGATATCATGCTAACTGAAACGCGAAATAATGTTCCACAATCTTCCTTACACATAAATCCACCTACACACTCTGAGTATCTGGGGATTTCATATCCAAAAGGTGGGTAGACTTAGTCAATCTATCGACTATCACCCAGATAGCCTCGTGATTCATCCGGGTCCTCTGTAACCCATCACTATATCCATAGTAACTTACTCTCATTTTCATGTCGATATAGGTAGAGGCTATAATAACCCTGCAACTTCTAGTGCTCTACCTTAATCTACTGACATACGAGACACTTTTCCACAATCTCTACAATGTCTCTTTTCATATCTGACCACCCATACCCTTTTCTGAGATTCCGATATATTTATTACTTCTCGGATGCACTGTAAATCCCGAAGAGCGAGCTTCTGACAATAACACTATCTCATCAACCGTGGTCCTGGGGAGCACTTATACTGTTTCTGAACCTCAGTAAGCCATCATCACTCTCCGTGAACTCTGTCACTGTACCCCTCTGAATCTGACCCACACTATCGATACTATGCCTATCATCACGCTAAGCTTGTCAAATCCGGTCACTCAAATCTGGTTCTAATCTCAGGCTAGCTGTCACACAATCACTGTTATCATCAGAAGGGATCACATCACTACTGAGGCTTATAACTGCTATAGCAGCTCACGTTCCCTGACCATCATATGTAATACCATCTCGAGGCTCTTTCTGCTCAAGGCATCAGCCATCACATTAGCCTTTCTTGGGTGGTACAATTTTCACAATCATAATCCCTCAGAAGCTCTAACCCTCTTTGTTCTCATATCCGACTCTTTCTGTGAAAACAAATACTCAAGGCTTTTATGATCAGTGCATATGCAAAATTTCTCACTATATAAGTGGTGGCACCATACCTTCAGTGTAAACGCTACAGCTGCTAATATCTAAATCATGGGTCAGATAGTTTCTTTCATGATCTTTGAACTATCTGGATCCATATGTGACTATCATCTCATTTTGCATTAATACACAACCCAATCTTGGTTTTAAGACATCCATACACCCGGAGAAACCTCTTGATCTGTTGGGTATGGTGAAAATAAATGTGGTGGTCAGTTCATACTTCAATGTACCAAAACTCCTATCACGTTTATCAACTCATTCAAATACCACTTTTCTTAGTTACACGTGTCAACAAAGTAGTCCATTTCGAGAACTCTCAACAAACCATCTGTAAAAACAATTTCCAATTGTTGCTTATAATTTTCCCTAGACTTTAAATACACCCAAAATATCATCAATAAGGATGATAACATATCGGTCCAGGTAAAGTTTAAATACCTCATCATAGTTGAGTTCCACTAAACATTTCAGTCACCCATATCCTTGACCTACGTACGCATAAACGTATAATGTCATTTCGAAATCGCTTTCGTTCAAGATACTAACCCACGTTATTTCCTTTTTCTTATATTAATGATTTTTATAAAATTTTAATTTTTTAAACCTTCATGATTAATCGAATTATATATTTCTTTATCGTACTAGTAAAGGTGCCCTAATTTTAAATGTATATATTACGACTGTCGCTTTCAATTTATAGGTGATGTGTACTTCTAGACGCTATCAAATCTTCATGCGAGGAGGTATTTTGGAATACCTTTATTAACCCTCAGACTTGACCACGTGGACTAGTTATGGATATATCTACCCCTTATCCTTGGTCACAATTCATATTCACTACATATAGCTTAATCCAAATTACTTACCTTGCATACGCCTCTTATTCCAATATATCTTGTATTCAGGATCTATCACAACTTAAAGCTTATCTCTTTTCGTATATCACTTATAACAAACTCTATCATTACTCATCTCGTGAGTACAATCATTTACTCCTTTAATTTCAATCGCTACACCCCTTTTATTACTTGTCAAAACTTACAGTATACTTTTCAGGGGTAAAACATCACTATCTTAGGATAGAAATCTGAAAAGTATAATTTGCAGCCAACTAATTTATTCTCAAATATTACTTCAAATTATTTATATTACATTGAATAAAATCGGCTGACTTATACTTCTTCCCCCGTTTTCATCTTATAATCTCTTCATAATTATTTCGTTAGTTAACCCTCCTTTATTGGGGTACTAACTATCAGCATTGTGCCCAAGGGTGTAGGCATTCACGTCTTTTACTAACTTATATACAAATGAAGGCGATATGAATAAATGTGTGGCACCAGGATCAATTAACACAATTACTTCTTTATTCACAATTAGGGTGGTATCTTCCACCACATCGGATGAAACATCAATAGTGTCCTAGTCCAAGGCATACACCGACCCTCGACCAACAGCCTATTTTCCCCTTCTCTTCGGTTGTGGCCTCCCTTTTTGGTGCGGAGATATCAACAGGGTTTTCTCTATCTCTTTGCCCTTCTGTGGGGCAGTCTCACCCAACTCTAAGCAATCATTAAATAAATGGCTCGTCTTACCATACTTAACGCCTATTTTAGTAAATAAACTGTAGGTGTAGGCCTTACTTCCATGGTATCTATCACACATCCTAAACTACTTACATTGCTACGAAGCAGGTCGGGGTCCTCTAATCACAATACCCTTCAAAAGTGTTGAAATTAGATACATTGGGGTCTTACCAATCATCTTACCCCGTGACTCATCAACTCTAATCTCTTACCAACTACCTTTTTCCCATTCTGACATATTTGTCATTCTCTATTCTCTTCTGTCTCTATTTCGACCCTTACTACCTTTCCTAATCTCAGAGGCGTGCAACACATGATTTTATTCACACAACTATGGTCTGCGCACTGCCTCGACATAGATAGTGATGTCTAACGGGGCCAATCAAACTCAAATCGACAATTTGAGCCCTTCCATGAACTTTTGGGCTTTCCGACTCTCACTGCCCATAGTGTAGGGGTAATACCCACCCAGGAATAAAAATCAAGTTTCATACTCGTCAATCATTCAGTTCCTCTGGGTCAGTGTAAGGAATTCTATCTGTAATTTCCTTTAAGCAGTGTCCGGGATACTCTATCACCGGAATATATCCAGAAATATTTCTCATGTCGGCTCTGGATGTCTAACTCTTAAGGTGGGTCGAGCAGACTTCCACCAATGCTCTGACTCGCCCTCAAATCCCATGCATACTCTGAGTAATTAGCTCTCAAAATATTCTCCACACTCCACTCCAACCTCGCGAAGCGTGTCTCAATACTGTCCGATCTCTTTGTCGGACTTTGTGGGGTATGCTCAATATCAGCCTCCATTTCAATCTCATTCTGGTTCTCATAGGTCGACTCAGCATGACCAGCAGGCTCAGGTCTACCTCTACGACCTCTGCCTCGTGCTCTACCTCCTCTACCGCAACTATATTAGGCAAAATGCCTATTTTCCTACATTCTAAACCATTTCTTAGTTAAACTCATCTCGATATACACTATTGTATCTAACCAAACACAGTAACATGGGGATGTACTTTCCTAATTACTGACATTGACACACATCAGACCAATTTCGCTCTGATACCACCATTTGTCATGACCCAAAAATCAGAGTAGATTTTTCATTTTTCTTTCAAACTTACCAGTCCTCTAATCGTGACCACTCTCCACTAACAATTGGGTTGTGTGTCAATGCCAATCCCACTATTCAATCACCATATAACTTAATTTCTTATTAAATAAAAGGTAAGCACATGCGTTTTTCACTAATTCTTTCTCATTCATTGACAAGTGTTTACAGTGTCTATACATCCCCGAAAGTTACTTACAAACATGTTACTATGCTATTCTTACTTAGATACAATATGTACAAGTGTATATACCTCAAAATGATGGGCAGCAGCGGATATCAGGAATGCAGTACTCAGTCGTCGCAAAGTCTACTGGAAGAAATCTGTGTAGGAAAATGAAAGGGGTGAGCACATCAAGCTCAGTAAGGCAATCCTACGAACAAGTAGGCAACCATACTACCTACATGAACGTGGTACCGTGCATAAACCACCATTTCTTCACACATTTCAAAACAGATATTACAATTTGTGATGTCATGACGTCATGTAAAACAAATTCACATATGGATTTCAAAGAGCATGGAAAATTCAACATGCAACTCTTTTAAATCATTTCTCATTAAAATTTCACAACAAAGCCAGGACTCAACCCATCCCTCGGGTGTTCCTGACTCATACAAAACCATGGAATCAAATGTTTTTCAAAGCAATAGTGACATGCGATATAATGAATGTCATATAAAACCAGTTTACATCATTCATGGGTTTAAATAGCATGGAAATAACATCATGCAAATTCAATTTAAAACCCATTTTCATTCTTATCAAAATCATATCTCAGTCAGGATCCAACCCCTCCCTTGGGTGATCCAGACTCATATAGAAATTCACAAAACGTGTTTCTCAAAAACATCAACATGCGAGACTAGGCAATAGATATATATATCTATATCTCGGGCAAATAACTAGGACGATGGCCATATGTCCTTGTGATCCTACTGCTACACGAATCCTAGTGTGTGGGGTCTCACCACGATCGGGGACCGCCCCGGGAGGTGGGCCAGTCCATCCCGTCGGCCCTGTCTGATCACTCGCACCCAAAGATGTCACTCGCATCTGTAGATGCCACGTATCCGAAGATGCCACTCGCATCCGAAGATTCCACATAATCAATCCCAGCAGGTACAACATACTCCATGCTACTTGCACGGTACAACGTACTCCGTGGACCCATATCTCATATCCACAATCGTGCCTCTCAAAACGCACGTGCGAGCATATTTAATCGGCTTGACACATAGTCTACCCGACGCTCCAAGCACGGCTCATCGCATGTCTCATAAAATAGTGCGAGCGATGCTCCAGCACTCTCATAAAATCCAGGAAAATCTCGTGCGAGTCAAGCTCCAGCACGTGTTTCATAAAATCTCATAAGATTAGTGCGAGCTAAGCTCTAGCACTCTGTCAAAATCATATAAAACTAGTGTGAGCTAGGCTCCAGCACTCTGTCATAACAAGCAAGTGAAAATTTGGTGCAAGTTAGACTCTAACACCCTGTCACGAAACCATATGAAAATTTGGTGCGAGTTAGACTCCAGCACATATGCATTTAAAACTCTAGTGCAAGCTCTCGCTCCAGCACTAATGCATGCATCACATGTCTATAAAATCACGTAGGTGGCTCTGTTATCTCAAAATAATTTTCAACAGAATCACATTGTTGAAAATATGAAATGTTGTGCATTTTTATTTAAAAGTTAGCCAGCCTACTCATGTACATGTCAAAACACCTCAAGAACGAACAAGAACCTCTTTTTCTTGCTCCTTCCAACTTTTCCTAAATTTGGAAATTTTACCCTTCACAAGGGTATTTTGGTCATTTGCCCATCCGACGCACTAAAATTTTTATCTGCAATCTAACCCTTCAGATAATGTAAAAGACTGCAAATGAAGTTGAAATTTCGTAAAGCTACCTCTAGCAATCCGTAAAATTTCCTTACCTGGAATCACGCTCGAGCTTATCTTGTCTCAACCGTACTAAATCTCTCAATCCAATTCGCTCCAAACCAAATCTACGGAGCTGCATATAACCACGTATTTGGGTCAGTTCTAATATATTTATCAGTATTTCACTTATACTGATTGAATCTAAAACACTGAGCCTGTTTTACTTTATTGGGCCCGATTACACCTTAATGGGCCTCGATCCTTTTTCAGCCTGTTTCGACTTATTAAATCCATTCTTTGGGTCTATTGGGCTCTCAATACCCATTGGGCTTCATTCTAAACTCTTTGGATAGCCCGTATATCTTTTACAACAATTAATTCAAAAATCCCAATATAATTGTCTAAATGCAGAATTAAATCCGAAATTCGTAAAATAAATCTTTAATATGCGAATAATTACATAAATTATTGTAAATGAGCTTTACTTACCTGAGATTATGCGATGGTGCGTAAATTGAAGTTCGACCGGGCTCACGTATACGATTTATCGTCGAACTGCACAATTTATATTTAATTTCGGGTTAATTTTCAATCAAATATAATTTAAATAAATTTTTCAGAAATCAAATCAATCACTTTTGATCTCGTATCAACTTACCCGAAGTCCGGTGTATCTCCAAAAATTTTTCCCTTTTTTTCCTTTTCTTTTTTTCTTCATTTTTCTCCTTTTTCCCTTTTTCTCCTTGGCTGAACCGGTCCGGTCCAGTTCAGCGCAAAAGCTTCCTCACAGAACCGCCGATCGATTCAGCCTTCCTTTGGTCGTTTCGACGTCGTCCAACCAGTTCTTCGACCAATTGCATCGCCGTTCGACGTGTCTCGGCCAGGGGAACACTCGGCTGGCCACGATCGGACCCAACTCCCTCTCGACCTTCTCTCCCTCGATCCGCCGGATTTCGACGTCGATGAAGCGCGTCCTTGCCGCTGGTGCGTCGCGCCGTGCCCCTATTCCTTTTTCGGCCCTTCGCGTGGCCGCTGGTCGCCGGTGCTGGCTCGTCTGGTGGTCTCTTCTTCCTCGTCGGTCTTTTTGGTTTTGTCTTCAGTATAGTTTTCTCTCTCTCCTCACGTTTTTCAATTCTGTTTCATTTTTTTCATTTTTTATAATATATTTTTATTATTATTTTAATCATTAAAATAATAGTAAAAATCCCAAAAATATCCCAAAAATTTATATTAAATTCATTTAATCCATAAATGAATTTATCAGCCCGATTTTTCCTTTTCGGTATATTTTTTTACTATTTTCGGGATCGTTTTTCGAATTAAAAATTCTGATTAATTCCAATTAATTCCTATAAATTTCAAGAAATTTATATCTAGATCAATTGGACTCGAAATTAACTATTTTCCTTGTTATTGATCCAGATTTTCTCAAATTCCATATTTTTAATTAAAATTTTCTTATCGAATTTATATCGGATTTTGATCTTTTGACCGTTTTACCCTTGCACGTGTTCGAGATCAAACCAATCCAACTTCCCTTCACGAACACTCACTCGTTTCATATTTTAAATCCTTATCTCCAGTCTGAATCTCATTCGTTTAAATTTGTGACCATTTTCAATCCTTTATAAGAAATTACGATATAATTTCGAGTCTTACAAATTCATAATTGCATAAATTGCATGTTTTCAGTTTTTTCATCGTTGAATACTATTTCCCACGATATATGGATAGGTCGGCTATTGTTTTTACTGTCTGCATAAAATAGCACGTTATACAAAGTTAAGTGTGCTCGAGTGGGAGAAATTTCCATGATGGTTGATCTCCCGGGAAGTCTCCACTCACATATTATTTATACATTGTTTTTGTACCGAATACTGATTTTTATAACATTTTTGAAAAGAATACTATGTGTGTCACACTTAATTGCTCGCACTAAATTTTTATATGAGTTATGAGAAAAATCGGGCAGGAGTCGTCATGTATTGCTATGTGATCTTGCACTGATCTACCCGCACTGGATTTTGAGACTAAGGTGTTGGTTGATATTGATACTGGGGGGTAAATCCTTGAGACTACTCGGTACCCTCAGTCACATTGTACTGTATCGGGGTCCACGGAGCACGTTGTACCGTATGGACGCACATGGAGTACGTTACGCCGTGTATCAAGTCTTCAGACTACTAAACTGAACTGAATTAAACTGAACTGTACTGTATTGATTGGCTGACGGGCTGGACTGACCCATCCCCCCTGAGGCGTATGACAATCACGCACACCTGGCCCGTGAGGCACGGGGTCACTGACTATGGCCATATGTCGACCGTATTGTTATTGACTGAATTCTATTGTTACCGAATTCACCGGCCTAGTCTCTATTGACATTGTTTACTGATATTTGAAGACCGTATTTTGATTGAACTGAACTGAATGATTTATCGTACTGAACTGTTTTACTGCATTGAACTGTTTTGACTGTACTAAGCCATTTTGGACTGTACTAAACTGAAACAAAATTGTTGTATTGCTTACTGAACTGGATGGATTTTACCGTACTGAACCGAATAGAGGTTTTTACTGAATGAGTTTATATATATATATATATGGCATAGATTGAATGTCGATTTTACTGATACTATTTTAATTGAAAGTGAATATTTTACTGCATGATATGACATCATAAGCATGTAGATAGTATGATTGTCTACTGCTTACATAAGTTTCTTACTGAGCACGTTAAGCTCACTCCCTACTTTCCTCCACAGAGTCCTATCAGTAACTTGGACACTTCCGTTAGTAAGGCATGTCGCACAGCTACGGTTTCACAAAGTATTCTTCTGCGTTGAAAGTATACCTTGTCACACCCCGGAAGCACAGAAAATGGGGCTAATTTAAAACTTTTTATCTAATTTCTAAGTTGCATGTCATGTCCTTGTCTAGTTTTAAACCTCTTTTATTTTAAAATTTTGGCAGCATAACAGCTGCATTATGACTTAACCCAACCTGCAAAGTTTAAAACGCAGTTTAAAATTTTCAACCCACATTCGCAACACAGTTTTAATTCTATTCCAGGATCTCATAACATCCACAACATATATCTATTCTGCGTAATAAAAACTCTATACATAAATATAATCATTTACAACTATTACATCCCGACTGTCATATACAAAATACCTATGCTATATACTATGTCTGGAATACAGGTAAGATAATACATCAAGGCTACAAAAGTATCTGATGAAGGGTCGGACAACCTCGTCAACGACCATAACCTCGATAGTGCAGTAGACTCACTAGAAGTGATCTGGGAGATGGAGAGGAGGGAGTGAGTTTTTTAGACTCAATAAGAAATACATTTAGAATAACTTTAATACTCAAAACAGTGAAAATCATGGCTTATAAAATCAGCAGCATACGTATACATAAAAGTAGAGATGCTCACATTCTCAAAAGTAATGAAACATGCTTTAAAATCAATGATTTACACATATATGTCTCGTCTTCATAAAACATCTCGTGTTAAAAACATGTTTCATAATATAAACATACATAAGAGCATCTCAAAATCTCAAATCAACTATATCATATCTCATCAACACTTTAAAAAAATGAAATCATGTTTTCACAACTCATTTCTTCAAAACATAAACATAGCTACCATTAAATATCATCAAATAACATGGTGCTAAAATCGATAGCAACAAAACAGGTAGTATAGATGAGTGAAAACATAAAACATCTTATCATCATCGTGTAGGGTCAGGCAATCGTCTCATATACTATTCCCGAAGGACATCATACATCGGTCTCGTAGGACAAAATCATGGGTACTCATGGCCATAGTACAGGGAGCCGTAGGACTGGATCAGGGTCGTACGCTACCCTATCTCTCGTGTACCACCAAATGGGGACTATACGCACGAACTCACATGCATCACCAACTGTGGACTATACACGCATTTCTCATATCAAGCCGGAACCTGCCCGTTCCCTGGCCGTCGGGTAGATAGATCCTCGATAGTCTCCATACGCTACCTTATATATGCGAGATCGACCCCAGATCCTCTGACTATCGATATATCATGCCTTTTTACCCCACAAAATCATTTTGGGCATCTCACCCATTTTATCAAATCATTTCAGGCCTCTTACCTGTTTTATCAAATCATTTCGGGCCTCTTACCCGTTACTTGTGGAAAACCATAGTTTCAAATCATTTCTTGAGACTTTAATCGATGTAATCATAAAAACATAGTTTGTAAACCCCTTCGGGACTTTAACCCATATCATGAAAACATTGATTTCGTAAAGCATTCTCAGGGCTTTTCACCGTCATTTCATGAAATCAAACCATGTTTTCTTTTTCATATTGAAAAATTACATTTTTATAAACATGTGAAGTAAAATGTATCTCATGCATGTAGCAAACACGTTGAAAAACTCGGGAAATGGTTTAGTTTCGGTTTCTAAGGCAATGCAGCATATTTCATAAAATCTCATTCAACTAACATGCATAAAGTCATTGGTAAGGTAGGTGGAGCACTAACGCTACTCTAAATTATATCCCTTACATCTTAGCGACTAAGGTAGATCACTTTCCTCGATGCTCGAGTTGCCTCATAAAACGTGTCGGTAGACCGAGCTGCTGCAAAACAAGTTCAACTCATCACATATGGCTTAAATTCATTTCATATCCAAATATGTGATTATATCAAAAACTTTGACCAAAAGTTGACTTTTAATCAATTTTGCTCTTTTTGTTCGGTTTTATCAGTTTAAGCCTTGTTTAATCATATTTAACGTGTTTGGCAATTTTAATTTCACTGTCAATGCCTCCACAACATGCTTAATATTTTCAACAATTAATTTCACTTCATAAACTTCACTTACATTATCGCTTCTTGCATTTTCCGATGATTTTGCCTAATCAACATTATATCGAGCTTTCACAGTCTAAATTTAACTGTAACTTCTACCTAATTTTCATCAAAATCCTTTTTCCAATACCCTAAACATGCTGACAGCAACTACACTCAACCATTAAAATTATACCAGCCATTCTCATTCCTCAAAATAATCCTCTACACACCAAGCTAACATATATTCAAATTCATTAATATTCATCACTTCTTACCTTTGCCCAATTTAAATTTCAAGACTCCAAATTCCTCCTTGGCTGAAATACAACACCTACATAGTTTAGAATTCATCAAAACCATTAAAAAAAAAATCATCTACCCATTCCAAAAAACTCCATTTCTCCACTTACCTCAAAATAGTGCAATTTCTGCCCTATTTTACTTTCTTCACCGATTCAGCTAGCAAATGATTTCTTTGAGGTCTGAAATTTTTATGTGAGCTATAGGGGAGGTAGGGAAACGTTTTCTCCGATGGAGTGAGGGCTAAAAATGAGAGGAAGGCTGCTGAAAAATTCTTACAAGTCAGCAACCAATTCACGTTAGAAGCTCTGCCCTGTTTTTCTTTCCCTAGCAATTCAGCTATCAAAAGACCTCTATAAATTCTGGAATTTTAATATATGTTAGAGGAGAGGTATATTACACTTTTACCTTAAGGGATCGAGGTCTGAAAATGAGTGGAAGGTTGGTGGAAAAATTCAGCAAGTTACCAAACCCAGTCACATTGTAGCAGTGAAGAAGGTTGGAATGCTTGGGTTTTTCAGCTACCAAATGGCCTCTATAAATTTTGAAATTTTTATATGTTTTATGGGAGAGGTAGGGGAACGTTTTCTATGACTGGACCAAAGCCTAAAAAGGATGGGAAGCTAGCTGAAACAATTCCACAATCCAGGTTATGGAGCACGCTTACGGCAGGAAGGTAAATGGCTGAAGTTGTATGGTTTGGCTAAGATGGATAAGAAGATTTGGCTTCCTTAGTAAGCTAACAGTGTTAGCTACATGCCGAAAATAGTGGAGAATTTTGGGTCTTCTAGAAACAATCCAAATACACTATTTGTTAGGGCTTGTTTGGTGGTCATGAAATGGAGAAATTGTGGTCTTCATTTTAGAAAATTCTCCAATTAAAATCCTGATCTGATTTCTTCAAAATTTCACTTCTCCATTGTCATACTATATTTATAGTATGTCTCATAAAAATTTTGGGGTTACTTGTTTAAGAAAATTTTCGCGAACCAGCTCATTTTGCACGATTTAACCAATACCGAGCAAAATGGAAATAAAGTTTCGGTTAGTTTCAAAAATTCATTTGAACCCCTAAATCCCCATATTTATTCATGATTTTTATTGTCCATTTAAATTTCACCTCATACCAATTTTCCATGGCCTTAGAATAATTTTTACGAATTTCAAGAATTTTATTCAGATTTATTTCCCTTATTAGGCTTGTTTTCCCGATTAAGTTTAAAATCTGAATTCAACTATTTTTTTCATTTCCAATAACTTAGTTTTCACTTCTACTCATCATTTCATGCATGAACATGATAATTTTAAGAAGTTCTCAGGTCTAAGACCTTACCTCATTTTGCGTGCCATGGGGCCCACACTATAACTGGTTACTTTGATCGTCTACGGGCCTACAAAACATTACATAGGGCTATAATTTACTCCTCACAAGTAACATAAGATGGGAAAATTTAGGTTTCACATACCCAATTATAAGAAAGTCTTTTGTATCTAAAATTTTTATAAGTACAGTAATGCATACGAGATGTATATGGGGAATGTGAAACATATTTTGTTTAAACTTGTTACTAAGAAAGAAAAAATTAATCAGACTGAATACTGTTCTGACCTAATATCAACTTGTAGTCCAACCGAAATGTGAGACCCCGTATATGTATAGCTGTATATAGGAACATGGGAATGTAAATAGAGTCATAAGTAAGATGATGTATTGTAATGTGAAGTATATGCAATGTAAGTTTATAAGATTATGTACGCACTTGTAGTAAGAATTGTGATTATACGTACAAGTTGCATTATGAATGAGTAGGAAGAAATAAACTTGAACACGAGAAGAATGTGATCGAAATGGAATATGAGTAGTATAGTAAAATGGAAGGAAAGATTTACATAAGTGTATATTTCCATTCGAGTAATATCGTATATGTATTTGATCATACAAAGATTCTACACAAGTTTTAATGTGTATGTAGAGAGGATGGATCCCATTTTCAAGTCTCAAAGATGGATGAATGAGAAAATGATCATGGAAGCAAATTAAGGGTGTTTGGTAAGGGTTGTTGCAGAAAAACTGCAGGAAATCTGGAATTTGTGAAGGCCAGATCGATCTCATAGGATGAGAGATCGATCTGGGAGAGCCAGAATGCTCTTATGTGAGAAATGGAAGAGAACAGATCGATCTCCAAAGGAAGCAGATCGATCTCTTTAGCTCTCGGGTTGGGAGAAGATCGATCTCCCCTAAGACCAGATCGATCTCTCTAGGTCTCGGGTTGGAAGCAGATCGATCTCCCATAAGACCAGATCGATCTCCTTAAGCTTCTGTTTGACAGCAGATCGATCTCCAGCCTCGACAGATCGATCTCCTACCTTTAAAACGTCTTAGAAAAGAGGGATTTCTGGAGGAACAGATCGATCTCCACCCAAGGAAGATCGATCTCATCAAGTCAAACCTATAAATGGGAGCAGTTGGATCGTCAGAATTTCGGGACAAACATTTCCATTTCACTTCAACTCAAAGAAATCTAGTTTCTCACTCCTAAATCCAGCCATTTTCAGTGAGATTTAAGGAGAGGCTATTAGAGACAAAGTTGTTCACATCAAAGAGAAGAACAACATAGTCTAGAGGCATTTTCCCATTTGAAGGATTGAAGAAATAGAGGGCAATCCTAATTGGAGCAAGAGGAAATCCAATGAGGTAAGTTCTAATGCACAAATCCAAGTACATTGGTTTAGTTAATGATTATAAAGATATTTGGGTGTGCATATTGTGGATAGAACTACCTAGGATGGTATGAAATGCATATAGCTTAGAAAAAGTCAAGTGTGAGAAAGTGGAATGTGGGAGTATTTTTGATGAATGGGATATCTTGAGTGGATGAGTATGTTGTGGAAATGGTTTGGAAATGTTGATATTAGGATAAATTGGGAGATTTACCACAAAGGGTAAAAATGGGTAATTAAGGCATTGGATAAAGGCTTAGTTGAATAAGAGTTAGAAACATTAACTCAAATGTTGATGGATGAATTTCAGTTTCGGATGATACGCCGGAGCAAGTCGAGATGAGAACGCAAGAAGCGTAAAGGCGGATAGTTGCACACAAGTAAAACGAGGTAAGGGACTGTGTGTTAGCTATAGAGATGTTCGTACGTAATTACAGCAATTTCGTAGATATATTGCTAGGACTAGTACGATATTATAAGTTTATGAAATGATGTGGAAATATGAAAAGTACTATGATGTATATATATGTATTGAGAAATGGGATAGGGTAAGGAAATAGCATGATATGCATGTTTTCAATGAAATTCTCAACTTTACATGGTTATTGATGATTGAGAAATGTTGATGATAGTTTGGCTAATTTTACATGTTTTGGCATGAAAAGGCATGCTATGTGAATAAACGTGTTTTGAGTTTTTTAAAAAGAGAAAATAGCCATCTATCAGTTTTGAGATGAGATTTGGTGTTGAAGCGTTAGCTCACACCCGGTTTAAAGCCTTGATGTACCGTACGGGAGATTAACTCGCACGGAGGTTTTGAGAAAGTGCGAGAACTATGCTCGTACCTGTTTTGTTGAGTTAAGGTAAACCTGGGGGTCTGGGACCCAAGGGGATACCAGCCGACGGCCAATTGAACGGGCTGGGCCTTAACGATAGATCGTACCGCGCTGGAGCTTTGCGTTGACTGTGTGTCACGCTGCTTGCTCGCCTGGTATATGAGACATGGTTTAAGGATAAAAAGTCCATCGGAGTTGGAGTATGGACTTGGGTCCACGGTTGTACGTAGAATAGTGTAGTCACCCGTTGGTATACTATGTACCGTGCTGGGTGCACGTGAGTACGAGTATCGCGTAGATGACACACGACGTATCTTCACCGTGAGTATACGAGGAGATGAGGTGGATTGAGATGAGCCGGAGGTAGGACTGACCCATCCCCCTTCAGGCGAAGTGATACCCTGTGCACACCCGATCAGTGAGGCCTGGGATCACTGACTGTGGCCATAAGTCGTGGATATTTGATTGCCTAAAATTCCATGCCTGTCTCAGAGAATCGAGAAACAGAGACAATCTCAGAAAAAGAAAGAGATTTGCGAAAGAGAATGATTTGAGAAGTGAAAGAGATTTTTGTGTTTCAATAAATCTCCGATCTCACATTCGTGCCATGAGGGCACTATTTATGATCATGTTTTAAATGGAAGTTTTGACATTTGATTTACACGAAAATGCTCTTGAGAAATATGAATTTTAAATGCATTGTTCGTATGATATTTCCATTTATAACGAAAACATGGGTTTGGTTTATGCATGCATGGGCTATGTAGGTAGTACGATATCTACCTGCTAGCATACATTTCCTTACTGAGCCGTGGTTTGCTCATCCCACTATTTTTCCCCCTCCAGGTACTGAGAAGTAAGAGAGCGGTGGTCTCTAAGTCTTTTGTGTTGAACAGCTCCCACAATCCGCAAAGGTATAAGATTTGTATACACGAGTATTTTGTATCTAATATATCGTATCGCACAGTTATATCTTGGAATTGTAATCAGTATTATGGGGATGATATGTAAACACTTGGTATTTATACAATTAATTTTGTGTATTTACACACACACCTGGGAGTGTGAATTTAAGTTTTAAATATTCCGCTGTAAATAAATAAATTTTTAGTAATTGCATCTTCTCACAGCCCAACCGTAGTAGAGAATGTATGGATAGAAGGGTTCCCGAAAGCGGGGCATGACACGAAATGTGTGTAATTTGGGTCGTTACATGAATAGAATTTATCAAACCTAAAATAAAGTAGCTCCTATCACTAGAAATAGATATCTAATATGGGAAATTTCAAGCAGCTTAACAATTAACATATGATCTAGTGATTGTTGCCCGATTATAAATAATAATCTTATTATATACATTTTTATTTATGAATTATAAATTATTAATATAATACTTAACTAATTTGTTCATTAAGTATTTTAATTATTATTTTTAATTTTAATTTTTTATGAGTTAATTTAAATTTATTAATTTATTTTTTCTTAATAATATGTGTCATAACATCTAAGTTTAAGAACCTAAACGCTGACACAAAACTTGGAGTTGCCACCAACCATTCAAACCTGGGTGTGATTGGTTACTTTTTCATGTCTAAGGATAAGGTAATGATCTATATTAAAAAATTCTAGGTTCGGGAGTACAATTACGTGTGAGGAACGATTAGCACCCTCACAATGCCCATTTAAGATGGTACCAACTAATCATAGGTTATCTTAAATTTTCCTTAATTGATTTTAATTTTGATATGATTAATATTAGAAATATTTTTAAGTATCCTCTATTATTTAGATGGGACAATTAAAAATTTTTCTTCACCTCGAGAGTTTTCAAGTAGTACTATCTGGTTTATTTGAAGAGGTTTTCTCATCGGATTCCTTTTAATGTCTTATGAAAATTTTTCACTTTGACTTCTTTACCCAATTTATTCTTATTACTCTATCATTCATTTAATTTATAGATAACTATTGAATACACATTCAGTGGAGTTTTTTAACTCTACAACAGGGTTAAGATGATGACATATATCCACAAGTTTGGTTTGGAATGGGTGGTGACTAAGGCAATCTCACTCTTTTCTTTCTTGAGTTTTTCTTTTTCAAATACACATTTAGAAATAAGGCCATTAACACTCCAAGCATCATCCACAATATTATAGGCAGTTTTAATTTGGGTAAACTCAATAGGTAAGGCATTAATGACATGGTGAATAATAAATTTACTAGGGAGGATTATGTAATGGGATTTCAACTTAGTTTGAATGTGAAAATTTTTCATAATAAAATCTTTAACCTCTAATATTGTCATACCCCATTCTCATTAAGTCGCTCATAAGGTTCCTAACCTTATACTTACTCGATTTCTGGTATCTTGCACATACAACTTCATAAAGCTTATTGGCATTCTTCGTCAAATCCAACCCACTTAAAAGATACTCAAAAATAGTTTTCTTAATACTACAGACACATACGATTTTCTCTATCCCATTTTTCTAATAATGCCTTTTGTTCAGCAGTGCTCATATCAGTAATTGCCACAAACTCATCAACACGCAACGCTAAATCTATTTCAGTCATAACCAAAGCAAAACGCAAGTCCTTATTCCATTTTTTAAAGTTGGACCCATTCGAAATTTTTATGGTACTTATGCATCTATCTACAATAATAATCATTGATCAAGACAATAAATACAACTACTAGCTAATAGACAATTAATCATATGAATAACAAGAAGTTATCATATCTTAATAATAAACCGAAAAGCCCAAATGTATCATCACAAACTCCCCTTGGTTAGAGAATGTAACATAATGATAGGTACTTTTCGCATAAAGCTAACATGAAAATATCCTAGTTTTGAAAAATATATCCCTTTTAGGCAGATAAACTTTCTAGATCGGTATACCTTAATTTGATGCTTTATGTCTAAATCCAGATTATTTCACACAATAACCCCTATTTAGGCAGGCAATTGTATAGACTAACCTAAGAATCATCTCGAATCCTTGTAATTGGTAAAATAATCATTAATATCAATAAATGAGCCACTTTGGTAGCGAATAATTTATATCAATTAACAAAAAAATTTATTAATCCGAGAAAAATTAAAAATTGCCCAATTATTATCCTGTATACCTAATCATAGTGTATGTAACGGACTATTCCTACTGAGACACGAAACTTGGATTTATCTTGATAAGTCCTTGAATTACTATGTGTTACATTTAAAACCTCAAAGTCTTGAACTTAATAAGAAATCAATTTTCTAATAATTTTTCATTAATTTGCATCAAATACAGTTTGAAAGTACATAAACTTATTCATTTAAAAAATGGAGTACATATCGTATTTATAAAAATGTTAAATGTTTTATTATGAAATTAAACAATAAAAAATGTGCATAATATATAATAATTTCCAAAACGATCATATATATTAAATAATAAATATTTAATAATTTCATAAATTTCAAAAAAAATCAAAAATCACAAATAAAATTTCAAGTAAGTGACAAAAAATGCAGCCCAAAATGGGCCAGGTATAGGCCCACACAAGCCACACGCACCTCTCTGCGCATGAACCTTGTAGCGGCGTCTATCATATTCACTTTCTTCTTTCCTCATTCAGGTCGTCCTAACTCAAATGGGAGAAAACAAACCATTCGAGTTTTACACTATTCAATCTCAAAATTTTTATGTTATTCCTTTATTTTTCATTAAATTGATGTATCAAAAACTCAATTTACTCATTAGTTTACCAAACTCATACTGAAAAATACATCAAAACACTCAAATTCATGATCAATTTGATCAAATAACATGAGTTGAAAAACCAACATATAACTCGTAT
This sequence comes from Firmiana major, assembly GCA_033439115.1. Lineage (NCBI taxonomy): Eukaryota > Viridiplantae > Streptophyta > Magnoliopsida > Malvales > Malvaceae > Firmiana > Firmiana major. The sequence goes on from CM065901.1 coordinate 37,583,408, forward strand.
GGGTTTTCTCCTTATGTTCAATCAAAACCCGAAATTTTATTCAATTAAAACCTTTTTTTTCATTCACTTAATCAACAATGAATTCTTTTTAGAGATTAAATCAAATGAAAACATATAAAAACTTAAGGTTTTAATTAAATTTTGAATTTCATTAAAAGTTTGTTTTCAAATTTCTTGTTTTTTTTTTTAACGAATTGACAAAAGTTATTAAGATGGTTTTTATCCTTATTGAATGGGTAAAACAAACCCTAAAGTTTGATTCAATAATTCCTTTTACAGGATTAGAATTTGTCTTGCCAAAAGAACACTTCAAAACCCTTTTTTTTTCTTTTAAATTATGATGAACATATTTAAAACTTCTCTTGGTTACATAAGCCTAGCTTTTGATACCAAATGTAAGATTAATTAATCAATACTTATGCAACAATTAGAACACTAGAGATATTAAACATTTAATTAGGTGTACCTTTTTCAGCAAACATTGTAAAGTTGAAGCTATGTTTCTGATAGGCTAGTCTTCCTCTTCTACTTTTCCTTTAAGGTGGCTCTCAACGGGCAAATACTAATACATTAAGAAGTGACGATGAGACCTAGCCATATATTTATAATTATACATAATAATCCCCTCATTAAAGACTATTAATTCCAAGTCTACATAATCACTACATCATACTGACTTAATAAGATATGCAAAAGCCTATACATGTTAATCACAATTGCTCATGTCAGCTTACTTATCATACTAGGACTAAATTTGTCACGACCCAAAAAATCAAAGTAAATTTTTCGTTTTTCTTTCATACTTACCTGTCCTCTGATCGTGACCACACTCCACTAAAAATTGGGCTGTGCGTTAATGCCAATCCCACCATTCATTCACCATATAACTTAATTCCTTATTAAAGGAAAGGTAAACACATGAGTTTTTCACTAATTCTTTCCCATTCATTTACAAGTGTTTACAGTGTTTATACATCCCCGAAAGTTACTTACAAACATGTTACTGTGCTATTCTTATTTAGATACAATATGTACAAGTGTATATACCTCAAAATGATGGGCAGCAGCGGATATAAGGAATGCAGTACTCAGTCACTTCAAAGTCTACTGAAAGAAATCTGTGTAGGAAAATGAAAGGGGTGAGCACATCAAGCTCAGTAAAGCAATCCTACGAAGAAGTAGGTAACCATACTACCTACATGAACGTGGTGCCGTGCATAAACCACCCTTTCTCCACACATGTTAAAATAGATGCTACAATTCATGATGTCATGTAAAACAAGTTCACATATGGATTTCTAAGAGCATGGAAAAACTCAACATGCAAATCCATTTAAATCATTTCATTCTCATTAAAATTCACAACACAGCTGTCACGACCCAAACTACCCAAAAATCAGAGTTAATTTTTCGCGTTTTATTTTTTCTTATTTAAATTCTTATCTGTCCTCTGATCGTGACCACACTCCACTAACAAATTGGGCTGTGCGTCAATGCCAGTCCCACCATTCAATTACCATCTAACTTATTTCTTCTCCAGTCATTTATAATTGTTTACATTATTTATACATCCCCTAAAGTTACTTACAAACATGTTACTGTGCTATGCTTATGTAGATACAATATGTACAAGTGTATATACCTTATGTTGATGGGCAGCAGCGGATATCCAGAATGCAGTACTGAGTCGTCGCAACTTCAACTGGAGATTATCTGTGGGAGAAAATGAAAGGGGTGAGCACATCAAGCTCAGTAAGGCAATCCTACGAACAAGTAGGTAACCATACTACCTACATGAACGTGGTGCCATGCATAAACCACCCTTTCTCCACACATTTTAAAACAGATGATATGAATTATGATGTTATGTAAAAACACATTTGCACGAAAAATTCAACATGCAATAATATTCAAAATCATATATTTCTCATATAAAAATTTCACAATAAAGTCAGGACTCGACCCCTCCTTCGGGTGATCCTGACTCACACGAAACCATAAAGATCAATTTACATTCACACATGGGTTTGAAAAGTATGGAAATACCATCATGCAACTTTAATTTAAAAACCCAGTTTAAATCATCGAAATCGTCGACATGCGAGACGAGGCAATATCTGTATAACGACAATAACTAGGACTATGGCCATATCTGTCCTCGGGAGTGTCACGACCCGAATTACCTTAAAAATCAGAGTAAATTTTTCGCTTTTTCATTTATTATTATTTAATTCTTACCTTTCTCTTGTCGTGACCATCCTACAACACAGTTGGGCTATGATTCGGTGTTAGTCACCTCTCACTATTACCAATCCATTTTCATAATCATATATCAGAGTCTACTATCCTTTTTGACTTTAAATAAACACATACCCAATGGTATTTGCATGACTCTACATCCCCGACATCATATCCATTTACAGTACTGTGCATTACATATTTAGATACAAAACCATACAAATGTGTATACCTGTCTCTCGATGGGAAGCAGCAAGCAGCGGATATCAATACATGCAAGTTCTCAGCCGCTCAATAATTATTTCAAGTGCTCTGAAAAGATGGGAAAATAAGGGGGTGAGCAAACCACACGCTCAGTAAGGCAATTATGCAAGTAAGTAGATAGCTCCACTATCTACATGCTCATAATGCCATGCCCTTAAATCCATTTCTTTTCATTTAAAATTATACGCACAAAGTAATGCATATTCAATGCCATAGTTTATCCAAAACTATTTGTGCATATATAAATCATGTAACTCATGCATTCAAAGCATTTTATGTGACATCATTAAATCATATTAAGCATGAATTTAATCAAGATCATGCAGTCTTTCATGTCATGTAAGACAATTCAAGGTTTTCAAATGAAAGCATGGAAAACACATCATGCCACTGCATTTAAATCAATTCATTTAAAACGCAGTATAAAATAACCCCTCTGGGTCAATCATCTCAAAACTCATAAAACAATTCGTTATATTTCATTATAAAACTTCGGTTATAAAACCACCCTTCTTTCAGGGTCACATATCATAAAATCATCTGAAATCATAAAATCATCAAATCGGGGGCCTGACCCCTCCTTCGGGTCTACCCTGGTCTAACAGACCACAAGTTATATCATGTGAGACAATAAGGTAATTAACAGTAACATCGAGGACTATGGCCATATCCTAGTGATCCCTGGCAACACGGTACCTAGTGTGCGGGGTATCACACCTGAAACGGGAGGTGGGTCGTCCTACCCGCCAGAACAGCATAACACCAGGATTGCGAGGGCAAGGCTTGCTGCCTCGTGGCTAATGCCACTCCACTCCAACAATCCCCACGGTACAGCGTACTCCGCGTGACATACACGGTACAAAGTACTCCGTGAACCCAAGCTCAGTCAGGGGTGCCTGTAATAGGTCTTATCCACCCATATCATCTCTGTCTCAGAATGCACGTGTGAGCATATCATCTCACTGTGACACACAGTCTACAGGAGGCTCCAACACGGCTATATGCATGTAATATAAATCCCTGTGCGAGCGAAGCTCAAGCACGGCTCCATGCATATTCATGATATCGGAAAATCTCGTGCGAGGGAAGCTCTAGCACGGTTTCATAAAAATCAGTGAAATCTGCGTACGAGCAGCGCTCCAATACGACTTAAACTGATTATAATTTCAATTAAAATCCACGTACGAGCAACGCTCTAGTACGGATATGTATAAAAACTCATGAAAACTTCGTACGAGAAAAACTCCAGTACGACATTTAAATGAATTGTGAAACCATATAAAACTTTGTGCGAGCAACGCTCCAGCACAAATGAATGCTCAAGTAAATCAAATCTCGTGCGAGTTACACTCCAGCACGGCTTTATGCATAATTAAATCAAACCTCGTGCGAGTTTCACTCCAGCACGGCTTTTATGCATAATTAAATCAAAACAGGATGCGAGCTAAGCTCCAGCATCTCTCATGCATGTCAAATCATTAAAAGTAGTGCGAGTAATCGCTCCAGCACTATTTTATGCATACCACGTCAAAACAAATCAAAACATGTCAAAACATGTCAAAACAGAGTGCGAGCTAGGCTCCAGCAGCTCTCATTTCACAATATTAAAAATCAGTGCGAGCACCATGCTCTAGCACATTTCATGCATATGATGTCACAAGTCGGTGCGAGCAATTGCTCAAGCACATTTATGCACATTCACAAACGCAGATATAGTGCGAACTACGTGTCGGCACTATCTGTTTCCATATAAACTTGATAGTTGGCCTCTTTTCCAAAGAAATTTCATTTAAATATTAATAACACCTACGTAGTGTTATTTTGGAAAACTTATGCAATTATTGGCCAATCTATCGATTTACTTTGATTAAAACCAATCAAATCTTTAATTCGAAAAATTCCTTAAATCATGCATTTCATGCATGTCATGCTTTCACCATCCTTAGGTGAACTTCCCTCAATAGGGGTAAAATAGTCTTTTCACCTATTTCGATCCTCAAAATTATTTAAACCACTTTTAGGATCTTTATACATCATCAAGGCATACATACATATTCAGTGTACAGAACACTATTAAAATACGCGTAGCTACCTCTAGCTACTCACACAATTCCCTTACCTCATTTTTCTGTACAGTCTGACCTTTCCCACTGATGTCTTGTCACGCAGTCCGATTTGCTCCGAATCCAAATCAAATCTCCGGAACTGCGGATACACATTCATCAGGTCAAATACAATACAATTTAATGTATTTCATAATTTTCTGGGCTTAATTTTAAATCATTGGGCCCGTTTACCCATATTGGGCCCGATTGTACCATAATGGGCCTTAATCGGCCTTAAGCCCGTTTACCACACTTTATCGAGGCCTATTGGGCTCATTGGACCCATCAATATTTATTTAGCCTCGTTCTAAATTCTCTGATATCTCAATTTAATATTTACGACAATTTATCTAATTTTCCAGAATTTAATTCATTTATGCGGAAATTAAATCCGTAATTTATGCGTTAAATATCAATCACGCATAACGATATAAAATTGTCGTAAATAAGGGTCACTTACCCGTTATTCCATGATAATACAAAAATTGAGGCTATCTCGAGCTCTCGGTTGATGCCAATTGTCGAGCTACACAATTAAATATATTTTCGGGTAAACTTTCAGTCGATTATTTATCAAATTAAATATTCCAAAAATTAAATCGGTCAATTTGACTGCTTACCGACTTACCCGAAGCTCGATTGCATCACAGGAATTTTCCCCAATTTTTCTCTCTTTTTCTTTTTCCCTTTTTCTTCCTTTTTTCCCTCTCTTTTTGGCTGAACCGGTCCGGTCCGGTTCAGACCGCCGGTTCAGTCCGGTTCACCCATCATTTTGCCGTTCCGGCGCCGTCCGGCCGGTTCCCGGTGCGATTTCGGTGCCGTTCGGCGCGCCATGGCCTGGGCTTCCTAAATCGGGCCTCGGCTGGGGTCGAATCAGCCCCATCGCCGGCGAATCGGGGTTCTCTCCCCCGCGGTCTTCTCCTCCGTTTCCGACGTTTTCCGGCCACTTCGCCGCGCGTCGCTGCCGCCTGTGGGCTCGCCTAAGGTCGGCCGACCTTCGCCGACCCTCGCCTGGGGCCCTTGGCCGCCGGTGAGGCTCGTCCGTCGTCTTCTCTTCCTCGGCTCGCCTTTCGCGTTTTGCTTCTGTTTCGTTTTCTGACTTTCGTTTCGTTTTCCAGATTCGTTTCTTTTTTTTTTTTTTTTTTTTTTTTTTTTTTACAATTTCATTTATTTATTTATAATTTATTTTTAATAATATTTTATTCATTAAAATATTATTAAAATTACAAAATATCCCAAAATATTATAAAAAATTTCTATTTAATTCATAAATTAATTTCTCAGTCCGGTTTTACCTTTCCGGTATATTTTTCGATTATTTTCGGGATTATTTTTCGATGCGAAAATCCCGGTTTATCCCAAGAAATTCATATCTTGATCAATTTAACTCGAAATTTAATTATTTCTTCATCATTGATCAAGATTTCTCATTCTCATATTTTTAATTAAATTTTCTTGTCCCGATTAATACCGAATTTTGATCTTTTGACCATTTTGCCCTTGCACGTATTCGGGAATACCATTTAAGTCCTTTTGCATTTTTAAATGCACTCGAAAATATCGGGTCTTACAATCTCCCCCACTTAAGAAATTTGGTCCTCCAAATTAGAACCAAGTAATATGAGTCCATAACAACTCCGGGTATGTCTATCGCATCATATACTGTCATCTTCAAGTGACTTTCTCCGGAGTGTAATATTACCATCATACTTAACTAGGGAGATTATCTTAAACCTCAACACTTTCTCCTTCCGTCTAATACCCGAATCGATTTCCAATCATATGTTATACTTTCATTGAGCTAAACCGTTGAAGCTCATATCCGATTACATATATCGGGTTCGGATAATATTTTCGAAACATCATAAGATAGGACACATAGTGGATGCCTGTTTATTCAAGTGGTAACGCCAACCTACAGGTCTTACCTCCCACTTTGTCCAATATCTCTATCCGAATCTTGTTACGTCCTTAAGACAAGTAACTGCCAACATAATGATTCACCCTCGGTGAATTCCAATGATTTTCCTGTCTCTAGTCAGCATAGTCTTTCTGTCTACTCTGAGGCGTTCTTAATTTCTCATAAATCAATTGAACATGCTCAGAGGTTAATCTTACAAATTAGGGAACAATTCTCTATCTGTCACCCACTTCTTCTTATCCAAGTCAGGGAACAACTCCCTACTGTCATACAATGCCACATATAATCTCATCCCGATACTCAAGTGACAACTGTCATCACTGGCGAATTTGATTAGTAGCAACTGATCATCCCAGGAGCTCATAAAATCAATTGCACACGCTCTCATCACATCCTCCAGAACCTGTACAGTCCTCTCTGACTGACTATCTGTCTGAGGGTGGAAGCTGTGCTAACACACAATCAGGGTCCCATAGCTTCCAAAAACATATTCCCAGAAGTGGAAAGTGAAGCGGGAATCCCTATCTGATACCATGCTCACTGGAACGCTACACAATGTTTCACAATATTCCACACACATAAATCCGCCTATACACTTAGAGTATCTAGGGATTTTCATAACCAGAAGGTGGGTAACTGAATCAATCTATCAACTATCACCTAGATAGCCTCGAGATTCATTCGGGTCCTCTGTAACCCATCACGAAATTCATGGTAACTTGTTCCCATTTCCGTGTCAATATAGGTAGAGAATGCAATGACTCTGCATCTTCTTTTACTCTACCTTACTCTGCTGACATAGAAGACACTTGTAAACAATCTCTACAATATCACTTTTCATACCTGACCACCAATACCTTTCTCAGAGATTCAAATAAATTTATTATTTCTCGGATGCACTGTATATCCCGAAGAGTGAGCTTCTATCAATAACACTATATCATCAACTGTGGTCCTCGGGAGCACTTATACTGTCTCTGAACCTCTGCAAGTTATCATCACTCACTGTGACCTCTGTCACTGTCCCCTTCTGAATCTGACCCATACTATAGACACCAAGCCGATCATCACGCTAAGCCTGGCAAATCCGGTCACACAAATCCGGTTCTAACCTCAGGCTAGCTGTCATAAAATCACCGTCATCATCAAGAAGGGATCACATCACTACTGAGGTTCACACTGCTCTAGCAGCTCACGCTCCCTGACCATCATATGTAATACCATCCCGAGGCTCTTTCTGTTCAAAGCATCAGCCATTACATTAGCCTTTCCTGGGTGGTACAATGTTCACACTCATAATCCTTAGAAGCTCTAACCCTCATGGTTATCTCATTTTCTACTCTTTCTGTGAAAACAGATACTTGGGGCTTTTACAATCAGTGCATACCCGAAATTTCTTACCATTTAAGTGGCGACGCCATACTTTTAATGTAAACGCTACGGCTGCCAACTCTAAATCATGGGTCGGATAGTTTCTCTTATGGTCCTTGAATTATTTGGATCCATAAACGACTATCTTCCCATTTTACATCAATACACAGCCCAATCCTTATTTTGGTATCCATTCACACTGAAACCTCTTGAGCTGTTAGTTATAGTAAGAATACTTACGGTGGTCAGTTCATTACTCCAATATACCAAAACTCATTGAAGCCATTTTCATACTTATCATACTACTCGTATGAAATCTTTTTTTTTCCAAACGAGACGTGTCAACTGAGTAGCCCATTTTGAGAAACTCTCAACACCTCGTCTGTAAGACAGTTTTCTGTTGCTACTCATTCTCTTCCCTGGACTTCGAATACATCATAATATCATCGCTGTAGATGACAACCAATCGGTCCAGGTAAGGTTTAAATACCTTAACGTAGTTGAGTTCCACTCAATATTTCAATTTTCCATATACTTGACCTATGTACGCATAAACGTACAATGTCATTTCGAAATAGCTTTCGTTCAAGATACTAGCTCACGTCATTTCTTTCCTCTTATATTGACGGCTTTTATAAAATTTTAATTTTTAAACTTTCATGATTAATGAATTTCTATATCTTTTTTTTATCATACCAGTAAAGGTACCCAAATTTTAATTGCATATATATCCTAATTGTCGATTTTAGTTTATAGATTATGCGTGCGCTTCTAGACGCTGTCAAATCTTCAGGCAGGGAAGTATTTTGAAATACCTTTATTAACCCTCAGATTTAACCACATCGACTGGGTGTAGATATATCTACCCTTTATCTTGGTCGCAATCCATATACACTACATATTGCTTAATCCAAATTACTTTGCATATCAATGATATCCTTACCTTGCATACGTCTCTTATTCCAATATATCTCCTTTTATATATCACTTGTGACAAACTCTTTCCTTACTTGTCAAGTTACAATACACTTTTCAGTGATATTTTCTCCCCTATTTTCAACTTACAATCCCTATACCCATATTCAGTTAGTGAAAATCAACTAACTATCATCCTCTTCATGCTTAAAGGTATAGGCTTCACATTTTTTTCACTAACTTATAAGCAACTGAAGGCGGTATGAATAAATGCGTGGCACCAGGATCAATTAAAATAATTATTTCATTATTCACAACCAGTGTGGTATCTTCCACCACATCCAATGAAATATCAGTAGTGTCCTGGTCCAAGGCATACACTCGCCCTCGTCCAACATCTGATTTTCGTGATAACTACCACACATCTTACACTGTTCACACTGCTACTCTGTTATACTGTTTACAATGCTCCGTAGCAGGTTGCGGTCCTCAAATCATAATACCCCTCAAAAGTATTAAAATTAGATATACTGGGGTTTATCAATCAACTTACCCCGTGATTTATCAGCTCTAAGCTTTTACCAAACTACTTTTTTTTCCGTTCTGACATTCTTGTCATCCTCTATTCTCTTTTGTCTCTATTTCGGCCCTTACTACCTTTTCCAATCTCAGAGGCGTGCAACTCTTGATCTTATTTACACAACTATAGTCTGCGCACAGCCTCGGCATAGGTAGTGATATCTAACGGGCTAACCGGACTCTAATTGACAATCTGAGTCCTTCCATGAACTTTCAAACATCATGACTCTCACTGTTCATCATGTTCGAGTCACATCTGCCCAGGAATATAAACTGAGTATCATACTCGTTAATCAACATGTTCCTCTGGGTCAGAGTAAAGAATGTCATTTGTAATTTTCTTTTAAACACTGTCCGGGATATTCTGTCACCGGAATACATCTGAAATTATTTTTCATGTCCATTCTGGACGTCTAACTCTTCAAATGGGTCGAGCGAACTTCAATTAATGTTCCGACTTACCCTCAAATCTCATGTATACTCTGAGCAATTAGCTCGTAAAATATTCTCCACACTCCGCTCCAACTTCGCGAAGCGTGCCTCAATACTGTTTGATCTCTCTATCAGACTCTATCCGATCTCTCTATCGGACTCTGTGGGGCATGCTCAACATCAGCCTCCACGTCAATCTCATCTCGAGTCTCATGTGGCGACTCAGTACAACTCTCGGGCCTACCTCTACGGCCTCGAGCTCGTGTACTCGCCTCTCAACCATAGCGGCTATCATTTAATGAGTCTATTCTTGCATTTAAAACCAAATTCTTAGCTGCACATCCATCTCGATATACACAACTGTATCTAAGCAATGCACAGTACATGGGGATGTAAACTTTCTTAACCACTAACACCGACTCATATCAGGCCAACTCAAGCTCTGATACCATTAAACCTGTCACGACCCGAATTACCTTAAAAATCAGAGTAAATTTTTCGCTTTTTCATTTATTATTATTTAATTCTTACCTTTCTCTTGTCGTGACCATCCTACAACACAGTTGGGCTATGATTCGGTGTTAGTCACCTCTCACTATTACCAATCCATTTTCATAATCATATATCAGAGTCTACTATCCTTTTTGACTTTAAATAAACACATACCCAATGGTATTTGCATGACTCTACATCCCCGACATCATATCCATTTACAGTACTGTGCATTACATATTTAGATACAAAACCATACAAATGTGTATACCTGTCTCTCGATGGGAAGCAGCAAGCAGCGGATATCAATACATGCAAGTTCTCAGCCGCTCAATAATTATTTCAAGTGCTCTGAAAAGATGGGAAAATAAGGGGGTGAGCAAACCACACGCTCAGTAAGGCAATTATGCAAGTAAGTAGATAGCTCCACTATCTACATGCTCATAATGCCATGCCCTTAAATCCATTTCTTTTCATTTAAAATTATACGCACAAAGTAATGCATATTCAATGCCATAGTTTATCCAAAACTATTTGTGCATATATAAATCATGTAACTCATGCATTCAAAGCATTTTATGTGACATCATTAAATCATATTAAGCATGAATTTAATCAAGATCATGCAGTCTTTCATGTCATGTAAGACAATTCAAGGTTTTCAAATGAAAGCATGGAAAACACATCATGCCACTGCATTTAAATCAATTCATTTAAAACGCAGTATAAAATAACCCCTCTGGGTCAATCATCTCAAAACTCATAAAACAATTCGTTATATTTCATTATAAAACTTCGGTTATAAAACCACCCTTCTTTCAGGGTCACATATCATAAAATCATCTGAAATCATAAAATCATCAAATCGGGGGCCTGACCCCTCCTTCGGGTCTACCCTGGTCTAACAGACCACAAGTTATATCATGTGAGACAATAAGGTAATTAACAGTAACATCGAGGACTATGGCCATATCCTAGTGATCCCTGGCAACACGGTACCTAGTGTGCGGGGTATCACACCTGAAACGGGAGGTGGGTCGTCCTACCCGCCAGAACAGCATAACACCAGGATTGCGAGGGCAAGGCTTGCTGCCTCGTGGCTAATGCCACTCCACTCCAACAATCCCCACGGTACAGCGTACTCCGCGTGACATACACGGTACAAAGTACTCCGTGAACCCAAGCTCAGTCAGGGGTGCCTGTAATAGGTCTTATCCACCCATATCATCTCTGTCTCAGAATGCACGTGTGAGCATATCATCTCACTGTGACACACAGTCTACAGGAGGCTCCAACACGGCTATATGCATGTAATATAAATCCCTGTGCGAGCGAAGCTCAAGCACGGCTCCATGCATATTCATGATATCGGAAAATCTCGTGCGAGGGAAGCTCTAGCACGGTTTCATAAAAATCAGTGAAATCTGCGTACGAGCAGCGCTCCAATACGACTTAAACTGATTATAATTTCAATTAAAATCCACGTACGAGCAACGCTCTAGTACGGATATGTATAAAAACTCATGAAAACTTCGTACGAGAAAAACTCCAGTACGACATTTAAATGAATTGTGAAACCATATAAAACTTTGTGCGAGCAACGCTCCAGCACAAATGAATGCTCAAGTAAATCAAATCTCGTGCGAGTTACACTCCAGCACGGCTTTATGCATAATTAAATCAAACCTCGTGCGAGTTTCACTCCAGCACGGCTTTTATGCATAATTAAATCAAAACAGGATGCGAGCTAAGCTCCAGCATCTCTCATGCATGTCAAATCATTAAAAGTAGTGCGAGTAATCGCTCCAGCACTATTTTATGCATACCACGTCAAAACAAATCAAAACATGTCAAAACATGTCAAAACAGAGTGCGAGCTAGGCTCCAGCAGCTCTCATTTCACAATATTAAAAATCAGTGCGAGCACCATGCTCTAGCACATTTCATGCATATGATGTCACAAGTCGGTGCGAGCAATTGCTCAAGCACATTTATGCACATTCACAAACGCAGATATAGTGCGAACTACGTGTCGGCACTATCTGTTTCCATATAAACTTGATAGTTGGCCTCTTTTCCAAAGAAATTTCATTTAAATATTAATAACACCTACGTAGTGTTATTTTGGAAAACTTATGCAATTATTGGCCAATCTATCGATTTACTTTGATTAAAACCAATCAAATCTTTAATTCGAAAAATTCCTTAAATCATGCATTTCATGCATGTCATGCTTTCACCATCCTTAGGTGAACTTCCCTCAATAGGGGTAAAATAGTCTTTTCACCTATTTCGATCCTCAAAATTATTTAAACCACTTTTAGGATCTTTATACATCATCAAGGCATACATACATATTCAGTGTACAGAACACTATTAAAATACGCGTAGCTACCTCTAGCTACTCACACAATTCCCTTACCTCATTTTTCTGTACAGTCTGACCTTTCCCACTGATGTCTTGTCACGCAGTCCGATTTGCTCCGAATCCAAATCAAATCTCCGGAACTGCGGATACACATTCATCAGGTCAAATACAATACAATTTAATGTATTTCATAATTTTCTGGGCTTAATTTTAAATCATTGGGCCCGTTTACCCATATTGGGCCCGATTGTACCATAATGGGCCTTAATCGGCCTTAAGCCCGTTTACCACACTTTATCGAGGCCTATTGGGCTCATTGGACCCATCAATATTTATTTAGCCTCGTTCTAAATTCTCTGATATCTCAATTTAATATTTACGACAATTTATCTAATTTTCCAGAATTTAATTCATTTATGCGGAAATTAAATCCGTAATTTATGCGTTAAATATCAATCACGCATAACGATATAAAATTGTCGTAAATAAGGGTCACTTACCCGTTATTCCATGATAATACAAAAATTGAGGCTATCTCGAGCTCTCGGTTGATGCCAATTGTCGAGCTACACAATTAAATATATTTTCGGGTAAACTTTCAGTCGATTATTTATCAAATTAAATATTCCAAAAATTAAATCGGTCAATTTGACTGCTTACCGACTTACCCGAAGCTCGATTGCATCACAGGAATTTTCCCCAATTTTTCTCTCTTTTTCTTTTTCCCTTTTTCTTCCTTTTTTCCCTCTCTTTTTGGCTGAACCGGTCCGGTCCGGTTCAGACCGCCGGTTCAGTCCGGTTCACCCATCATTTTGCCGTTCCGGCGCCGTCCGGCCGGTTCCCGGTGCGATTTCGGTGCCGTTCGGCGCGCCATGGCCTGGGCTTCCTAAATCGGGCCTCGGCTGGGGTCGAATCAGCCCCATCGCCGGCGAATCGGGGTTCTCTCCCCCGCGGTCTTCTCCTCCGTTTCCGACGTTTTCCGGCCACTTCGCCGCGCGTCGCTGCCGCCTGTGGGCTCGCCTAAGGTCGGCCGACCTTCGCCGACCCTCGCCTGGGGCCCTTGGCCGCCGGTGAGGCTCGTCCGTCGTCTTCTCTTCCTCGGCTCGCCTTTCGCGTTTTGCTTCTGTTTCGTTTTCTGACTTTCGTTTCGTTTTCCAGATTCGTTTCTTTTTTTTTTTTTTTTTTTTTTTTTTTTTTTTTACAATTTCATTTATTTATTTATAATTTATTTTTAATAATATTTTATTCATTAAAATATTATTAAAATTACAAAATATCCCAAAATATTATAAAAAATTTCTATTTAATTCATAAATTAATTTCTCAGTCCGGTTTTACCTTTCCGGTATATTTTTCGATTATTTTCGGGATTATTTTTCGATGCGAAAATCCCGGTTTATCCCAAGAAATTCATATCTTGATCAATTTAACTCGAAATTTAATTATTTCTTCATCATTGATCAAGATTTCTCATTCTCATATTTTTAATTAAATTTTCTTGTCCCGATTAATACCGAATTTTGATCTTTTGACCATTTTGCCCTTGCACGTATTCGGGAATACCATTTAAGTCCTTTTGCATTTTTAAATGCACTCGAAAATATCGGGTCTTACAGGGAGTTCCTCAGCTACATGGATCCTAGTGTGCGGGTTCTCACCATGATCGGGAACCGCCCGGGAGGTGGGTCAGTCCATCCCGTCAGTCTTATCCGATCCCCGACATCCGAAGATGCTGCATCCGGAGATGCCGTATCTGAAGATACCACACGGTACATCGTACTCCATGCTACTTGCACGGTACATCGTACTCCGTGAACCCATATAATATCTCTAGGTACTCCAGCCCAATTGGCCTGATTCCCACAGAGGTTTTGTTTCTCAATACTCATGCCATGTCTCAAAACGCACGTGCGAGCCTATTTAATCGGTGACACACAGTCTACCCGATGCTCTAAGCATGACTCATCGCATGTTCTCATAAAAATCAGTGCGAGCAATGCTCAGCACTCTCATCAAATCAAGTAAATCTAGTGCGAGCTAAGCTCTAGCACTCTGTATGCAAATCGTATAAAAATCTGGTGTGAGCGAAGCTCTAACACCCTGTCTCAAAATCATATAAAAATATGGTGCGAGTTAGACTCTAGCACCCTGTCACGAAAATCATATATATATAAGAATCGGGTGCGAGTTGGACTCCAGCACCTATGCATGTAAAACTCTAGTGCGAGCTCTCGCTCCCGCACTAATGCATGCATCACACAAATCAAACATCGTGCGAGCTGAGCTCTAGCACGTCACATGTAAATAAAAACACGTAGGCGGCTCCGTTTCCTCAAAACAGTTTTCAAAAATAATTATATTGTTGAAAGTATGCAATGCTGTGCATTTTCTTTCCAAGTGAGCCAGCCTACTCATGCATGCGTTAAAATACCTCCATAATGAGCAAGAACCTCTTGTTCTTGCTCCTCCCAATTTTTCCTAAAATTGGAAACATTTACCCTTAACAAGGGTATTTCAGTAATTTTGCCCATACGGGGCACTAAAATTATTCTTCGACCTCTAGACCCTTCAGATAAATTTTAAAGACTGCATATGAATTTAAAATTTCGTAGAGTTTACCTCTAGCAGTCCGTAGAATTTCCTTACCTTATTTTCCTGTCGAGTCTGACCTTTTCTTTTCTAATGTTGTCTCGTCGCGCAGTCTGATATGCTCCAAATCAAATGCCCGGAACTGCGTATTAATATTCCTCAGGTCAGATATTATACAATTTAATCGTATTTAATATTTTCTGGGCTTAATTTAAATCATTGGGCCCGTTTACCCCTATTGGGCCCGATTGCACCTTAATGGGCCTTAATCGGCCTTAAGCCCGTTTTCCACTTAATTTTTACTTTATCGAGGCCTATTGGGCTCATTGGGCCCACCAATAATTTATTGGGCCTCGTTCTAATTCTCGAATAGCTAAATTCACTATTTACGACAATTATCTAAATTCCATAATTTAATTCAATTTATGCGAAAATTAAATCAATATCACGTATAACGAGGTAATTGTCGTAAATAAGGGTCACTTACCCGAGATTCCATGCTAGTACGAAATTCGAGGCTATCTCGAGCCCTCGGTGGATGCCAATAGTCGAGCTACACAATTTCATAATTTTCCGGGTAAGTTTTCATCCCAAAATTAATTAATTTAAATACTTCGAAATTTAAATCGGGTCAATTCGACCGCTCACTGACTTACCCGAAGCTCGATTGCATCACTGAAATTTTCTCCAATTTTTTTCTCTTTCTTTTTCCCTTTTTTCTTCCTTTTTTCCTCTCTTTTTGGCTAAACCGGTTCAGTCCAGTTCGGACCGGTTCAGACCGCCGGTTCACCCCGGTTCGACAGGTTCACCGCCGGTTCACTGCCTTGCCGGCTGGTTCTCCGTCGGCTTCCACCGCCAGCAGCTCCGCTGGGTCGTCCGCAGCCCGAATCTGGCCTCGGCTTGGGTCAAGCTCGTCGGAACGCCGCCGGTCCGGCTGTTCTCCCTCTCGGCCGTCGGACCCGTTTCTCCCTCTTGGCCGTCGCCTACGTTTCCCGCCGTTTCGTCGCTAAGACCGGTGCAGAAACGATCTCCGTCGCCTGGGCTTTCGAAATCTGGCCTCGGTTTCGCCTGGATCGCCGCCGTTCGCCGCCGGTGGCCACTTCTTTCCCGCGGCCTTTCTCTCCTCCGATCGGCTTCCTCCGGCGTCGGTAGGCTGCACCGCCGGTACCATCTTGCTCACCGGCCTCCCCTCTTCCATTTCCGACCCTTGGCCCGGCCATCGGCCGCCGGACGGTGGTCGGGTCTTCTTCGGTTCTTCTCGGCTCCGTTTGGCTTTCGTTTCCTTCGCGTTTCTGTCTTCTGTTTCGTTTCTTTCTCTCTCCCCGACCCGTTTCAGATTTTTTTTTTTCATTTCTTTTATTAATTTTATTATTATTATTATTATTTATTTTAATTATTACACTATTCCTTAAAATACTCTATAAAAATCCAAAATATCCCTTAAAATTATTATTTAATTCTAAATTAATTTATTTAATTTATTTAATTATTTTAACCCTTTTTCGGGTATAATTTCTCCGTATTTTCGGGATATTGTCCCGAATGACTTTTCGGTATATTTTTCGATTATTTTCGGGATTATTTTTCCGAACTAAAAATTTCAATTAATCCCGATTAATTCCAATAAATTAATATCTTGATCAATTTAACCCAAAATAAATTTATTTCACTTTTATTGACCAAGATTTCTTAAATCCATATTTTAATTAAATTTTTCTTATCGAAATTATACCGACCTTTGGTCTTTTGACCATTTTGCCCTTACACATATTCGGGATTAATTTAACCCGACTTCCCTTCACGAATACTCATTCATTTCGTATTTTAATTAAATTCGGGTCTTACAACAGCCATGACTCCACCCATCCCTTGGGTGTTCTTGACTCACACAAAATCATGAAATCAGATGCTTTTCAAAGCATTAATAACATGCGACACAATGAATGTAATGTAAAACTAGTTTACATCACGTCTGGATTTAAATAGCATGGAAATAATGTCATGCAAATTTCAGTTTAAATCCCAGTTTCATTCTTATCAAAATCACATCTCAGTCAGGATTCAACCCCTCCCTCAGGTGATCCAAGACTCACACAAAAGTTCACAAACATGATTTTCAAAACATCAAGTAACAACATGCGAGACTTGGCACTATATATATATATATATATATATATATATATATATATATATATATATATATCTCAGGCAAATAACCAAGAGTATTGGTCATATACTCGTGATCCCACTACTACACGGATCTTGTGTGCGGGGTCTCACCACTATCGGGAATGGTCCCAAGAGGTGGGTCAGTCCATCCCGTCAGTCCTGTCTGATATCTCGCATCTGAAGATGTCACTCGCATCCGAAGATGCCACATAATCAATCTCAGCACGGTACAGCGTACTCCATGCCACTTGCACGGTACAACGTACTTTATGGACCCATATCTCATATCCACAATCGTGTCTGTCTCAAAACGCACGTGCGAGCATATTTAATCGGCGTGACACACAATCTACCCGACACTCCAAGCACAGCTCATCGCATGTCTCATAAAATCAATGCGAGCGATGCTCCAGCACTCTCATAAAATCAAGGCAAATCTCGTGCGAACAAAGCTCCAGCACGTGTTTCATAAAATCTCATAAGATCTTGTGCGAGCTAAGCTCCAACACTCTGTCAAAATCATGTAAAACTAGTGCAAGCTAAGCTTCAGCACTGTGTCATAAAAATCAAGTGAAAATCTGGTGCGAGTTAGACTTCAGCACCCTGTCACAAAAATCATATGAAAATCTTGTGCGAGTTAGACTCCAGCACCTATGCATGTAAAACTCTAGTGCGAGCCCTTGCTCCAGCACTAATGCATGCATCACACAAATCAAAACTCATAAGAACTGAGCTCTAGCACGTCACATTCTTAAAAATCACGTAGGCGGCTCTGTTATTTCAAAACCATTTCCAAGGAATTCACATTGTTGAAAATATGAAATGTTGTGCATTTTTATTTACAAGCTAGCTAGCCTACTCATGCACGTGTCAAAACACCTCAAAAACAAACAGGAACCTCTTGTTCTTGCTCCTCCCAAATTTTCCTAAATTTGAAAATTTTACCCTTCACAAGGGTATTTTGGTCATTTGCCCATCAAGGGCACTAAAATTTTATCTTAAATCTAGACCCTTCAGACAATTTTAGGGAATGTAAATGATGTCAAAATTGCGTAAAGTTACCTCTAACAGTCCGTAAAATTCCCTTACCTCATTTTACTCTGTACAGTCTGACTTTTCCTAACGCTTCTGATCACCCGATCCGTTTAGCTCCCAATATGTTCTCCAGAGCTATAGATAATCATTTATCGGGTTAAATCCAAACATATTTATCCATATTTCACTTTTACTTGGCTTAATGAAAATCATTGGGCCCGTTTACCCCTATTGGGCCCGATTGCACCTTAATGGGTCTTAATTGGCCTTAAACCTGTTTTTCACTTACTATTCACATCACCGAGGCTTATTGGGCTCATTGGGCCCATCAGTATTTATTGGGCCTCGTTCTAAACTCTGGGATAACTCAATTAATTATTTATGACAATTTATCTTAAATTCCAGAATTAATTCATTATATACAAATATCGATGCAAATTATCGTAAATAAGGGTTACTTACCCGAGATTCCATGATAGTACACAAATCGAGGCTGACTCGAGCTCTTGTTTGACGTCAATTATCGAGCTACACAATTACATATTTTCCTGGGTCAATTTTCAATCAGATATAAATTAAATTAAATATTTCAAAATTTAAATCAGTTAATTTCGACCGCTCACCGACTTACCCATAGCTTGATTGCATCACCGGGATTTTTCCCCAATTTTTTTCCTCTTTTTCATTTTCCCTTTTTCTCTTTCTTTTTCTTATTTTCTCGCTGAACCGGTTCGGTCCGGTTCAGTTCGATTCGGCTCTCTCCCTCGCCGTTCGGAGCTTCACCGACCGGTTCTTCGCCTGCTTTTGTCTCCAACTTGTTCGCGGGGTAGTCCGGTGCATGGATATGGCCTCGGTTTCGCCAACGGTGGTCAAAAAGTGGTCGGTCTGGCCTCTTCTCCCCCGGCATCGGTACCCATTTCTTTTCTGTCGTCATTGACGACATTTCTCGTCGATCCGCGCCTGGATCGGCACCGTGGTCACTCCCTCTGGCCGGTGGCGAGGCACTTCCCCCTCCTCTGGCCCCCGATCGTCTCGATTTTCTCTCTTTCTCTCTCTTTCCTCTTTCTCTCTCGTCAGCCGCCATTTCTCCATCAGCTGTCGGTGCCAGCGAGCTCGGCTGCCCCTTTCGTCTGGCTTCCTGGTCACCAGAGGTCATCAATGATGGAGACCGACTCCCTCGGTCTCGCCCTCGCTTTCCTATTGGCAGAATCGCGATTTCGCGATTCTGTACATTTTTTTATTTTATTTTATTTTATAATTTATTATATTATTATTTTAATCATTAAATACTATATTTTACCAAAATATCTAATAATTATATGTTTTATATAATTAATTTATTTAATTTATTTAATCTATTTTTTTCATTTTCTCGGTATATTTTCTCTGTATTTTCGGGATATGGTCTCGAGTGAAATTTTTTATTAATTCTCATAAATTCATATATTGATCAATTGGATTCGAATTTCGATAATTTCTCCTTCATTGATCAAGATGTCATAACACCCTATTTTTAATTAAATTTTTCTTATCGAATTTACACCGAATTTTGACCTTTTGACCGTTTTACCCCTACACTTGTTCGGAACCAAATCAACACAACTTCCCTTTACGAACCCTTTCTCATTTCGTGTGTTAAATCCTTATTTTCAGTCCGGATCTCATTCATTTAATTTGTAACCATTTCAATCCTTTATAAGAAATTACGAGATCATTCGGGTATTAGAAAATTATTACCCAGTTTTATTTAAAACTTAAAATTACCAATTAATGTTAGTCCACCAATTGAAAATTCTAACATTTAACTCATTCAGACTCAAGTTCTTATTAAAGCAGATAATGTTGGTCTTTTGTTTTTTCCTTTGGATTTGGCAGCTAATGCATTTTTCCATCAGATGTCCACTGAAAATCTCATTATCAATGAAATTAGATCGTGATGACTGGCTTGACTTTGCCAATGCAAATGGAATTATACATGGATACGGTTGCATTCACAATCAATGAAGAAACGAGTTTCTAAGTTCCTCTGTATTCAAGACTTGGATGAATGATAACTCCTCTTGAGATTGATGTTGCACATAGTTCTTCTCTATATGGTTATCTCTTATGCTATATTGTCATTCCCTACATTCTCAATTATAATCAAAAAAGAGTTCAACCATCTCCTCTGGCCGAACATCAAACCATGTTATCCTTAACCAAAAACAAAGACTAGATCTGCTTTCGTGTCTGAAGCTAATACTTAATCCAACTTTGAAGCAAAGCAGATGATCAAGCAGTCCATACAAGTAATTTTGGAACAAGATGTAATCTTCTTTCTCTTAAATGCATTATGTCCACTCGAATGTCAAAACCTCTTGTGCTTTGGTAATGCTCCATTCTGCAACTAAACTTTCAATCTTCATTTTTTATCATTTTTTCCTGTTCTCATTATGGTAACATATTCCAGCAAAATTCACAGTGTCATCTTCCAAAGCTTTCAATTGATGTGACCTAATGATTCATGTATAAAATTCATGTATAAATCAGGTATATCTATACTGATCGGAATAAGGCATTTTTGGTGGTTGGAAGAGGTTCACCATTGAAAACAAACTCGAACCAGGTAGGCGATCGCTACATGTTTAGAAGAAATGAACCGAAGACATTCCATGTCACACTATCTATCATAGCTACCGATCAATTGATTACTTAATGTTATAAATGCTGGTGGTACAGGTGAAATGGATGCAGAGATGGAAAAGATGCACAATGAGGTATTTAGAAACAAAGTGATAAAGGTAGCTGACTGGATGCTAAGCTGAATGAAAAGCTGAGTTGGTTAGTCAGAGGAGGTGAGCTGATAAATAATTGTAGCTATTGTAGCTATGACTCGTTAGTTAGTTGTAACAGTATTCTAAAATGACAAGTGTCCCTATGGCTTTGGATCCTTGTAATTAGGGATATTCTGTTTTGGTAGTAGCTAAAAGTATAAACCAAGTGCCATTGCAAAATGGAATGAATACTCAATTTTCTTTCTCGAATTCTTCGTTCTTTTGGTCCTTTTTTCACTATTTCGTTTTCTGTTTCATTCCTGGCAATTCTCAAACATCTATTTTATAACAAATTGGTATCATTGTGGTGCCTATGTGGGCTAAGGATGAAGTAGAATTGGAACCAACAAACCCCTTGACTATTACTGTAGCCAATTGAAAGAAACTATATAACAGGGCTAAATGTAAAGAACTGACTTGAGGGATGCAGGGACGTAAGTTCTCTCATGATATGAGAAAGTTGCTTATGGGAGGAAGTGACATGGTCCTTGGGGTAGATTGGATGAAGAAATATAGCCCTATGATCTTTAACTTCAATAAATTGTCTTTAACTTTTCACAAACATGGGCAACAGGTGAAGCTAATTAGAAAACAAAAGCTTGTCAAGGTTAAAATCATTTCTGGACAGAAGCTGTAGAAGTTGGCAGATAAGGACCCTAAGCAGTTGGGAGAATTGTATGTTATTAATGTAGAACAGGAAGAGAGTGGTATTCTTGAACAGTTGCAAAATTCGATTGAAGCTTATGCAGACATATTTGAAAAGCCAAAACAGCTACCTCCTCCTAGGGTCCATGATCACAACGTACCATGGAAAAAAGGATCCCAACCTGTGAATCTTAGGCCATACAGATTCCCACATGATTAGAAAGCAAAAATGGAGAAACAGATTTCAGAAATGCTTGCTGCCGTTATCATCCAAAACAGTTCTAGGAAGAAGAAGAAAAAGGATGGATCTTGTAGAATATGTATTGACTATAGACAGTTAAATGATGACTGTCAAGAACAAGTTTCCAACTCCATGTTGTGGAAGACTTGTTAGATGAGCTTAAAGGTGCCAAATTCTATTCTAAGATAAATTTGTGGTCAAGGTATAGGCAAATTAGAGTTAAAGATGAAGACACTCCCAAAACAGTCTTTTGAACACATCATAGACATTATAAATTTAAGGTAATGCCCTTTGGACTTAGCAACGCACCTGCTACATTTTAGTCATTGATGAATGATTTTTTCTAAGTATTTTAGGTAATATGTATTGTTTTTTTTATTAGATACTAATAGATTGTTTGCAAAAAGAAGCAAGTGCTTATTTGGACAAAGGAAAATAGAATATCTTGGACATGTAATTTCTGAAGAATGAATGGCTACTGATCCTTCAAAAGTGGAAGCTATGCAGAATCAACCTTTGCCTAAGAACCTTGAATCTTACAGAGGGTTTTTAGGGCTGACTGGCTACTATAGAAAGTTTATAAGGGGGTATGGGATAGTGAGTAAACCCTTGACTGATATGTTAAAAAAGTATAAGTTTCAATAGAGTGTGGAATCCATAGAAACTTTCCAGCAGCTCAAGCACAAAACGAGTACAGCTCTAGTATTAGCACTATTAGATTTCAGCAAAGTATTCTGCTTAGAAACATATGCATGTGCCATTAATGGTTGCGCAATTCTTTCTCAAGAAGGCAGACCCCTAGCTTATCTAAGCAAGGCCTTGGGGCCTAGGCATTCTGATCTTTCCATCTATAAAAGAAAGAGTATGTAGCAATTCTCATGGCTGTCTCTAAGTGGAAACATTATTTGAAAGGTAATCATTTTTTTATCAAGACAGATCATGAGTCTCTAAAACATTTGCTAGAACAAAAGTTAACCACTACAATTCAGAAGAATGGGTTGACAAAGCTATTGGGATTAGACTACTCTATACAATGCAGAAAGGAAAAGAGCAACACTGAAGCCGATGCACTATCTAGACAGCATGAGGGTACTTGAGAGCCAAATGCCTTAAACTCAACAACTGCCATTTCTCAGTGGGTAACAGAAGTTTAGCAAAGTTATGTTGCAGATGATGTTGCATAGGAAAAGATAACAGCGCTTGTTGTGAATCTTGACAGTATACCCCACTACTCATTTTCTCATGGTATTTTAAGGCTCAATGGTAGAGTTTACTTCAGAAGTCAGTGACACTTGAGAGCTCAAATGGTCCAACTGCTTCATGATTCTCCTTATGGTGGACATTCTAGGGTGCAAGCGACTTATCACAGACTGAAGTTGTATTTCCATTGGCCAAAGATAACGCAGCAGGTGCAAGAGCACAAGTTACAGTGTAAGGTGTGCCAACGAAACAAAAGTGAGCATATTGCATATCGAGGTTGCTACAACCCATTCCTATTCCAAAATAGATATGGGAAGTGCTTACAATGGATTTTGTGGAAGGATTGCCTCAATCCATGAATTTCAATTGTATTCTTGTTGTTATAGACAAGTTTACAAAGTATGCTCATTTTTTTAGCCTTATCTCACCCTTATACTACTGTTGGGGTAACCAAAACCTTTTTGGACCAAGTAGTGAATCTCCATAGTACACCCAAGACAATTATCTCAAATAGAAATAAGATATTCGTCAATGCAACATGGCAGAAACTGATGAAACTGGTGGGCAGCAATGTGCTTCTGTGTACAGCATATCGTCTAGAAACTGATGGCTAAAGTGAAAGGTTGAATCAATATGTTGAACAATACTTGAGGTGCATGTGTTCTTTGACTCCAAAGAAATGAGCACAAGCATTTCCTTTAGCATAATGGTGGTATAACACCAGTTTCCTTACTGCTCTAAACACGACACCATTTTAGGCTCTATAGGGGTATAAGCCTCCTAGATTCAGTTAAGATCTTGGTACAGAAGCTAGAATGGTCACTGTGGAAGAACTCTTGAAGGAAATAGAAAGATTGAGCAAGCTATTGGTTGATCAATTAGAGAAAGCTCAGCATAGAATGAAATTTTATACTAATAGGAACAGAACTGAATAGGAATTCTAAGTGGGTGATCAGGTTTACTTGAAATTGTCGCCCTACTAGCAAACATCCCTAGCCTTGAGAAAGAAATTAAAACTAGCTTCTAGATATTTTAGCCCATATCCAATGATAGCTAGAGTTGGGAATGTGACCTATAAACTGCAGCTCCTTCCACATTCCAAGTTACCCCTATTTTTTTATGTGAGCCTTTTTAAAAAGAAGATTGGCAGTAAAGTTGTGGCTAGTATAACACAACCTGGAGCAATGACTCAGCTATTAATGGTGTGGTCGAATCTAAGTCCAGAAAATGCAACTTGGGAAGATTTTTCAATTCTTCAATTCTTCAATCTCACTCTCCAAAATTTGATCCTTGGGAGAGGGCAATGTTATGAATGCTGGTGGTACAGGTGAAATGGATGCAAGGATGGAAAAGGATACACAAGGAGGTATTTAGCA
Source organism: Firmiana major (assembly GCA_033439115.1). Taxonomy (NCBI): domain Eukaryota; kingdom Viridiplantae; phylum Streptophyta; class Magnoliopsida; order Malvales; family Malvaceae; genus Firmiana; species Firmiana major. Next base: position 37,608,161 of record CM065901.1, read on the forward strand.
ACAAAGTGATGAGGATAACTGACGTGGATACTGAGCTGAATGAAAAGTTGAGATGGTTAGGCAAAAGAGTTGAACTTATAAATAATTGTACCTACTGTAACTGTGACTCGTTTGATAGTTGTAGCAGTATACTAGAATGACAAGTGTCTTTATGGCATTGGATCCTTGTAATCAGCGATATTCTGTTTTGGTAGTAGCTAAAAGTATGAACCAGATGTTATTGCAAATGTTTTGGAATGAATACTCAATTGTCTTTTCTTCATTGTTTCATTCTCTGTTTCATTCCTAGCAATTCTTGAACATCCATTTTGTAACGCTTGATTGTTCGAATTGTTGAAAATAAAAAATAAAAATCTTTGTGGGTTTCTTCCTTCTCTTGTATGAGGCCATTTCGTTTGCTCAAGAACTCAATTCGGGTATCTGTCTCAAAGTCTTTGATCTTAAATTTTTATTTTTTTAAGAGAGCAATTTCAATTTTCTGCATGCATGCAAACTTTTTTTATCTCCATTTCAAAAAAGCATACGGTGATTTCTGATTGTAAGAAATGTCTATTTTGACAGGGATAACATTTTCACTCTGCTATTAATAACTAGCATTAAATCTATTACTTTAAATTGGCACCAATCGAGATTCCGTTGGGAAGAGACCAGAAAAAGAGAACAATCACTTGCATCCAAACAATGCCAAAGCCCTAAAAGCAAAGCAGTGTGTAAAACACACAAGACATCTCATTTGCCTTAAGTTTTCAACAAAATGAGACTCATCATATCACAGTTGGCATTTACCAACAATAATTTCTTTACATGTTCTCTTCTCTTCAAGGAAAAGACAAACATTACTGAAAAAACAAATCACCGACTCATACAAGGCAAGAGCTAGAGCTACTATCCAGCAAGTGATGATACCAATGAGCAGCCTGATCATTCTTTATTCTTGATTGAAGCAGCCTAATCATTATTTCATCATACATGAAAATTAGTTAAATGTACACAATTTAGATTCAATACACTCAAATGATCCGACCACCTTTACTCCACCCTAGACCAAGCTTAAGTCTCCTACTACTGCATTTCTTTTTAAGGGCAAATCACTAATTACAACTAATTAATTTAACACACAAAAGAACAAACTAATTAGATAAAATCATAAAGGACGCCTCCCTGCCAGCTGAAGCCAGCTTTGACAATGATGGAAAGAAAACTCCACGATTTTCAGTTAATCAGCATGTGATCAAATCCTCCACCAGCCTGAAGAGTTGGCACCCGGTTCACCCCAACATTGTGAAGCAACTGCTGCAGCCACCTCTTAGTGGTTTGATCTTCCTAGAAGCAAGACCAAAGTGGATGAAACAAAAAAGCAGATGCCTCAGAACAGTCAGTTTTCTATCACCCAATCAACTGAGATAACTCAGATTTCTCTATCAAAATTGAATAAACTTCTTTTCCAGCTCCAGAAAACATGTATTAACATCACTTCTCCAATAATGATAAGTTTAGATGGAATGGATTTAAATAACCTCACGAAAAAATGACCAACAACCAGCAGTCACCAACAAGCACAACTCATTCAGCTCAATCAAGCCTTTATCTAAAAAAACCTAACCAATATGATTCTGTTCTTCATTCTCATATTATGGGCTAAATCTTCATAAAGACCACTTCTCCAATAATGATAAGTTTAGATGGAATGGATTTAAATAACCTCACGAAAAAATGACCAACAACCAGCAGTCACCAACAAGCACAACTCATTCAGCTCAATCAAGCCTTTATCTAAAAAAACCTAACCAATATGATTCTGTTCTTCATTCTCATATTATGGGCTAAATCTTCATAAAGACCTGGAGATGCTTAGTCCTTTAAAAAAGTCACCAATGAACAAACTTGCTTAACTAGTGTCACAATGTAGGTTTTATGTTCAACAACCCAATCACTACAGGTTGAAAAATAACCACAAGCTTATAAGATAAACTAATAAAATCCTGAAGCACGCCAAACATAACAAAATGAAGACTGCAAACTCTCAGCAAATATGTGAAAAAGTAAGATCAACATAGACTACGTCCAGAAAAAAATATATTTTACTAATGAATGTGCCTGTGTGTGTGTGTGTGTCTTCATTTTATGGCAACTGAAATATGTATAAATAATATGAATCAATAACTTCCATAGTATTAGTATTATTTTTCTTTTGACTACACTATTTTTAGCATTTAACTAAACTACAGGTTGAACCAAATACTCAATGTATTTTTAGCTATCAGTTCAAACAATGTACAAAAATAATAGGAGTAATATTAAAATTTTCACTTGAACTTCTCTATGAAATGCCATGCGGCTGCCAACAAAGCATTACAAACACCACGTGGCAGCATAAGAAGCATGACTAAGAGTTGGTGTCTAGTGGTTTTAGTGGACTATTACAAATATCTCTAATAAAAACTATGCATTTAAATAAAATTATAACATATATATACATATATATACATATATATATATATTATATATATATATATGTTTATGTGAATGCAATAAGAGGTGGTTAATTACATTTTTGGCTGAAGTACAAGGACATTTCTAGGTATTATCACATGCTGATTAAAGAATTCACATATTTAATAGGCTAAATATAACCCTTGTTAGCAGGACTCTTCAAGATTAAATACAATTTTATATACCATGAATTTGGTTATAGCCAAAAATTAAAAAAAAATAGAAATATGAATTAAACATGCTGTGCTTACACGAAGACAAGTATTGAAGGTGGCATCTCTCAACATATCTGGAAGGCAACTTCTTAACGCATCACAAGCCCTGTAATATTAAAGGGAAGCCCAAAAATATGTCAATTTTGTTCATAAACATCATAAATAAAATTATGTATAAGCAAAGAAAAAGAAGGTAAGCTTAAAGCCAAAAATTGACAAGTGACCCCATGATCAACTTCATTAACAAACCTTGGGTTATCAGACAATCGAAGATAACATCGAATAATATGTTTTAACAGCCGTGAAGAAGGTTGCTCAGCAAGTGCTGCAACCATATTTCCTAGAACACGACCAACTGCAAAAAACCGCTCTGCAGTAGTGCAAATATAGTCCAAGCCAACATCATCTAAGAGAATCTTCTGAACTATAAAAGTGGCAACCTGCCATCAAACAATCATTTGTTACAAATCAAGGAAACAAGAAATTTATACATAATGCAAGGAATTCTGGATAACCACTTGTTAACTATGACAGAATCAACTCTAATCGTCAGGTACAACAGCTGTCAAGTGCACATCAATTTCAGATATTTCTTGGTTCACCAAAGTCGGCCACCTCCTAAGCAGCCCCACACTATAACATACTATAGCTCAAGAGAATATAGATGCTAACAGAATTTCAATAAATGGGTGGGGACAGGAGCGGGAGGAGCTTCTGCAAATTGGTGATCTCATTACCAAATTTATTAGCTGGTATATTACTTAAGTCTATGAAGAGTTGCAACAGAATGAGAACATGTCCTTTTCAAACTAGTCACGCTAGAAAAAACTCAGCAACCACATAAGAAGCAAAAGAAATCCTCACTAAGACAATTTCTTAACGTGAAGATAGTTGGCAACCTTTGTATAGCAATGCTTGTGCTCCTGACTAACTTAAAAGACCTACAGGAGAACAAAAGTGGCATCAGCTAGAAATAGCAAAAGCCACCCCAAACCAAATCCCAAACTAAACTAATCTTCAGAACTCAACAGCCTAAACCTAAACCTGAATCCAATATCCACTTAAAGTAGATTAACAATGGCAAAGACATGAATCAAATCTGATGCAATCCGAACTCCTTCGAGTTAAAATACTTCCACCTAAATCTTGCTTTAACACACCCACGACCAGCTTCAGCATCACCTAATGGTGGTTTGACCAAGAAAATATGGCAAAAGCATAGGCCTCCAAGACATGCTACCTCAACCCTAATTGACTCAAAATGTAAAGTAAATAACAAGACAAACTTTGAGATGCTAAGAAACCATAATATATATATATATATATATATATATATTCTTATTAGTTTGCTGTTAAATAATGTAAGCAATGTTGAAACAGTACATGTGCATACTATCAGGTCTGCACAGGCAGGTCCTTGCCTAGTCCAAGTCCAAGAAAAAAATCTGAAATAGACCGAGCTCGATTGGAGCTCAGCTTTTGATACACAACCTATCCATTAAGTCCAATTGAGTACAAAATTACATTAAAAACATATACAGCGTTGTAAAAATTAATAATAATAATAATAATAATAATAATAATAATAAAATCTAATAAATCAATATATAAATACATAAACTATACATTACGAAATAATATTCCTGGCATATTGTTATGGAACTATGTACTCAAGTCTGCCAAAAAAATTTAAAATGTGGTGTATTTGCAAGCCTGAGCAGGCTGCCTTGCCATACGGACCCCCACGCATGCATGTCAGGTATCACACAATCCCACCCAAATTTCGCTACTTGGATAACAAACATATTTTCAGATGGAATATGAAGGGAAAGAAAAGGCATGTAATTTAGCACAATTGGCAAAATGAAGTTACAAAATCAACAAACTCAACTGTTTTTGACAGTTCACTACCCATCTCCATTGTGCGCAGGCATAATGGGATTATCTCAGTTGAAAGAAGGAAGCTAATTACTTCTGTGTCATCAACCTGCGAAATAAAGAAAGCTCATTTTATTAGTATCCTTAGAATCAAATGCAAACAACATCGCTGAATAGCAAAAAAAAGATCATTGCTAGTTTAGATCAAATTTGACTGCTATAATCTCTGCTTCCCAACATTAAGTGTAGCAAGCTGCAAATATTATTACATGTAATAAGCAATAATACTTAAATATATAACAAAACCCAATATGAAGAGCATCCAGTGCACGCTCTCAAATTTGAGGGACTGAGCAAAAGCAATACACATAATTTACTTTTCTTTTTATACATCAATTTACATTTTACAAAATTGCCTAAGTAATAAAGGGGGCACATCCCTCTGCATTAAAGAGATGTACAAAAACAATAATTGTTAGTATATGCCGTAAACTCCAATCGAATTTGTTCTAAATACATACTTATATTGTTAAATGAGGTCTTCTTTATCATATAAGCATTGTTTTCTATATATCTGTTATGTTAGCAACAATGATAAAGTCCTAGAAATAGTTAAAATTTTGAGATCATCAATGCATCAAAGCTTTATTCCTAAATGTACCTAGTCAATACTTTGTTAGGATAAGGATATTGACATAAAATATTGAGACTAGCACATGGCTATACTCTAGCTTATGAAACAAGCAACTAATCTCGTAGGTTGAAGTTTAAAAGAAAGCCTTAGCTAACATGAGGGTGCTTCTTACAGAAACAAGTTCATAGAAAATGACCCAACTGAGAATGCTATTTGGTAATCACTTAGTGTCTATAGCAACATTCTTAAGTAGTGGTTGTGTAAGTGATCCTTAAGCTTGAGATTACTAATGATCTTATATAAGGAATGTTATACTTTGATTTTACCTTACTTAAAGCCCTAACCATGGATGCTTCAGTCAGGTGATTTTGGGTATAACATAATGCATATGAAGATGTTTGAGTAACTAAGATAGGATTCATCACCTTGAGTAATCAAGAGAATATATCAACAGAATTCGCTTGAAAAATCTTTGTACAAAGGCGAATAAGAACTAGAAAAATATTCTAAATCTTATTTGAGAGTTAATGTCAAACTCAAAGACTTAAACATGATTAAACATATATGAGTAGACACTAATGCATGTTTAATGTTTACCGAGATACCAAGTGATGAAGAGATATTAATTACATTGAGAAACCAAGCAGTTAAAGGTTAAAGTCAAACCACATTTGACCTTTTGCAATCGGAGGTCATGACTCATTGATGGATAAAAAAATAATCCCTAAATATAAAGTTGATTATTTACAAAATTATGTTATAGTCAAACTGTTTAATTCATCTAATTTGAGAACACTCTTGAAAGATTACAACATTTATATTTATTGCCAACATACTAAAGAAATTAATGGGTCAAACAAATTGAAGAGATTAAAATGAATTAAATAAGGAAAAGAAAGAACTAAATTGCAAGAATTAGAGGTCAGTATTAGGGTTGGTCTGCCCTTGTAATCCACATAGAAATGGCACTTAACACAGCCTAAAATTTAGGCTAGAAGGGCCGACCACATCCCTTATTTAAGCATGTCTTCACCACCCCCTCTAGACACATGGGAACAAGTGCATGTGATGCAACTTTGCTTCTTCAAAAGGGTCTTGATGGTATTGCACTCCTTTGCATAATCTTGAAGAAAGAAAACACATTCTAAGAGAGTTAGGATCACCATTAGAGACTGAACACTTGGAGAATTGTCAGTTTGCTAACAACCTAGCTTAAGGTTCTTGAAGGGTTCTTGACACCATCAACCATCCAAAGGAAGTCTTCCTCTTCTACCCAAATAGGATTATGTTTTGTGTAGCAACTTATCAACATGTTCCATGGGTTTGGGAATTGAAAAATTTTAAATTTCCGCTGCATAATCTTGACTCTTGCACGATCCATTCCCAGCAACAATATGGGGGAATTCCTAGTTCATGTACTTCACTAAATTAGCTCCTAATAAACTCGCAATGGATAATCCCCACTAGCTAGCTTATTACAAACTTCAAGTGACACATGAGGAAACCAAATTGAGTTGTCTAGGATAGCTATGGAAGGTTTTTCTTTACACAAATTAGTGCAAGTCTCATTGACCATAAATTTCCAAAACCTACCATTGAAATTTATAATCTGTTGCAGATCATGCAAAGTACCTCATCCTATTTATAGCAGTGGATAAACCACATCTTTGTTCTCTATGTTTTTATCATAGATTTTACACAAGGTGCATGGTCATTGACTAACATGATCATAGTCTACTGCGTTGACTTTAGGATTCTTTCACACTCTTCTTGGATCATGCATTTCCTTCAGCCAAACTTGTTCTAGTAAAATGCATAATGGCATTAAAATCCATGAAGAACACATTGCCAGCAACTCAATCAACTTAAACCAAAGCAATAATGAATTACCTTCACCAAGGCACCAATGACACCTAAGCTAGTAAGCCTCAAATACTCAAAAGGCCTTGATTTACTTGTTGTATTAAGGAAAGGATACAGATACAAGGGTATATGAGCTGCAAATAGAAAATAATTAGTGAGAGGCATCAATTAGAACACATAAAACTTTATATAAGTGATGAAAAGACTACCATTCATTTGTTAATTAGATACAGGAAGCAAGAAAGTAACATCACTAGTGCATAAGCATTGAAAATTTTCCAAAGGTATTACCAAACAACCAGCAAATGGATTAAGCAACCAAGTGATGATGTAAAACACCAACACAATGCAACCCTCTACAAACAAGCTATGAACACAGCCCAAAGGTAGAGTGTGCAAAGGAAAGAACTTTTAGTTCAAAGCTACCAAGAAAAAACAATTGCACAAATGTCCAACAATAGTTCCAGCTTTCTGCCATTACAACCTCATAATAAAGACCGATTCGGAAAGCAATTTACTCCAACTGTCAATATTCTTCTCTTTTAACAAGGTCAAAGACTAAGAAAATGAATTAAATTATAGCTGGCGTTTTACCCCTACAAGAGCAGCGTATATAACTCCCTTTTGTATCATAGTTGTCAAAGTTATTAAAAGATATAGGAACTTTTGCAATAATTATTCGATCGTATACAAGTTTTCAGGGACATCCGAAAATAGAAAATCAGGACAATAGTTTTGAGATTAAGTCTATATCAACCCATTCAAATTTACCAATCAGCTAATATATAAATTTTCCAGTAGTATTTTCACCTAGACATACAGTTGAAATAAAATTATATGGCTGCTTTTTACTTTAACAAAAAACAATTTTAACAAATACGGCATTAAAGGATTATTAGTCTATACGCCATCAGTGGAGTTTTATAGTTCACAAGCAGGTTGAAGGTTTCCATATGCACATTTAATAATTAAAAAACTCATTAATTTTAAAACCTAAACCCATTTAAACCCACTTGTGGAGTTAAACTCCATTGCTAGAGTACAGAATAATTTTCTAAAAAGAAAGAAATCTTATAATGAGAATAATATATCAAGTATCACTTAAAATGTTTATTCACAATCTCAAACTGCTCTTCTCCCTACCCAGGGATACCCAACTTCTAATAGCAACAAGAAATCTCAATAAAATGAGCTGTACTCAGTTACCTCATTATGACAACACCACTATCCTATTTCGGAGGATAATCCATAATTGATCACAAAAAGTTCTGATATTCAATGCAACTTCAAGAATCAATAACAAAAACAAAAAGCGATTCCGCAGTGAAACCAGTAAATATGCACACATCTCGAGACCAAACAAGTATGCTCATCAGATATAACACACCATTTAGGAATAACATCCTTGTGTCTGGATGAGAAGCTACGCACTGAAAGAGAAGATAAAAAAATTATACATTAGCAATGCCTTTGAATTGACCACCACAACAATAAACAAATATTAACAAAACTTTATATTTTTCCCCTTCAATGACAATATGAGAAAAAATGTAAACCAACTAACAGGAAATATTAGAGTAATGAGTAACCATTAAAAAGGGCAACTGACTAGGCAAGGCTCCCACATTGTCAGATCTCAGGAGGGTCATAGGTATGCAGCCTTTACTTTTTATTAAGAGAGAAGCTTTTTCCATTTAAACTTGTGACCTCCAGGTCACAAAGAACAACCCTTAACGTTGCACCAAAGTTTCCCTCAAAATTTAAATCTTTTTGTGATTCATAGGGAGATACAAAAATAATATTACTGAAGTAAAAATTCACTAGAACAGAAGCACTAGAAAAGGCCAAAATACATCACCTGAAGCAAAGCGAGGGCATTACAAACTCGATTTGATTGAGCAGGAGTTAGATTCGGTGGTGAGAGAACAGGATAAATTGAAACTATCTCCTGCAAGTGAAAAAGGTTTAGCAAACGGATTGATACAGAATAAGCCCTTAACCATGATTATTTTTCAATTTCCCATTGGCAACTCAATTAATAAAAAAATTTATAAGAAGCATCTAGCATGTCTAAAGTGGTCATTAGACTCAAAACAACAAAAACCCAGTTGTTTTGACGAGCGTAAAAGAAACTAATAATACAATTTACATCAATTCAATGTACATCAGATATACACTTTTATATATATATATATATATATATATAAAAGTCCAAGCATTTGTGTAAAAGTAAAACATCCAATGTGGATAGTCTATATGTCTTATACATGTAATATCTTTAAAAAAACAATTATTAATTTTAAAATTTTCTAAAAGGATAGAAATCTATATATACTTAAATTACAAAATAAATCAATTATCTCTCTAAATCAATTATCTATTTTAATTTTTAAAAGATAAACATCTATACCTACATATATATATATATATATATATATATATATATATATTAAAGTTAAAGAAAAAATCAAACATTATTTATTAATTTCTTTAAAAATCTTTTATCAACAATATAAATATTGTTGCTCTTTATATACATTAGAAACATATTAATATAAATAATTAATTTTAGTATAAATTTTATAATTTGATGCACTTTTTAAAAGAAAAAATATATATTTCATATGAACAATAGTATTTATGGTAAGATAAATTTTCCTTCCATTAATTTTTCTCTCAAAAAGTTTAAATTAGGCATTTAAATCTATATATTTTATCATTGAATTAAACATCCCTATCTTTTTTCTCAATTTTCATTTCATCTTCTCTTTTTCTTTTTGATTTATTTGTTCAATTATTTTGTTTATTTATTTGTTCAATCATTTTCTTTGGTTAAAAGAGAACGAAAATATCCATATGAATTATCTGTTCTTTTGAAATGTGTATTATCTTAAATATTATATTTAATTTTTTGAATTAATTTAAATTTTAAAAAAAAAATTACTTGTATTTTTACTTACATTTTTCTTTTCTTTTTTTTTTTTTTTTTTACAAAGAGAAATCAAAAAGCAAATTATAAGCTAAACCCCTGAGAAAACAATATTCCTCTTGCATCAGCACTAAGTTTCAAAGCCAAGAAGTTTAGTGGCTCTTAGAGAATTTCAAAATCAGCATCAATGTCACATGCAGACTTGGCAATAGCATCCTCACAAAAATTTCCCTCTCTAGGCACATGATGGAACCTTCACAACCAATTCCTTCTACTCATATGGCAAATGTCCGAAATAATTCCCCCAAGAGGTTGAACTTCAACATCAGCTCCTGTTATTAGATCTAACCTACGCATCAACTTCACAGATGACACTTCTATATCCCTCTTGCCAAGCTAGTTGTAACCCATACCTTACCTTTTACTTTATTTACCTTTAATGTTTGACACTGTTATAAATAAAACGTTTTTTTTCAAAATCCTAAAAATAGAATTTTCAATTTTAATGGAGTTATTTAAATTCAAATTTTAAAAATAAATCAATTTCAAATATGAAACATTAACCAGTAACTTATTAATGACTAATATGGTACAAATTGTTTTCATTAAGGTTGTAGTTATCCCATTTATTAATTTAATATTTAAGATTTGTTATATTTAATTTTTTTCTATAATTTTTCTAATTGATATTTGATTTCAATTTTTTTTATTTATGTATTCTATATATGCATCAAGTTTTTTAATACATTATTCAACATGTTTTTCAGAATAATTTTTTATAATTTTATTCTATATTTAAAAAATTATTATAAATTAAAATTATCACCGTGAATCACATGAGTTTAAATCTAGTTTTGAAGTAAAAATTGACTTGTACTTTTTTTCACAATAAGTCACCTCTCAATAGCCAAAAAGTAATGAGCCTTTCAACCATATCCCCAATTAATGAAACCACTTCTGCTATCTTTTCCTACCTTTCTTATTGAGTAGGTCCTAAAAGGGGGAATATTTTGCAAATTGAGTTAAATGAATTTATGTGAAATAATATACACATCACACATCATTAATGAAATTGCACCAAATAAAATTTTCTCATACTACAAAGAACTAAAAAAGAAGAAAGGAACTCAGAGTTTTACATTTACAAGGAAAGTATTGAATTTAATACATTATTCAACATGTTTTTCAGAATAATTTTTTATAATTTTATTCTATATTTAAAAATTATTATAAATTAAAATTATCACCGTCCATCACATGAGTTTAAATCTAGTTTTGAAGTAAAAATTGACTTGTAGTTTTTTTCACAATAAGTCATCTCTCAATAGCCGAAAAGTAATGAGCCTTTCTACCATATCCCCAATTAATGAAACCACTTCTGCTATCTTTTCCTACCTTTCTTATTGAGTAGGTCCTAAAAGGGGGAATATTTTGCAAATTGAGTTAAATGAATTTATGTGAAATAATATACACATCACACATCATTAATGAAATTGCACCAAATAAAATTTTCTCATACTACAAAGAACTAAAAAAGAAGAAAGGAACTCTGAGTTTTACATTTACAAGGAAAGTATTGAACATTGTAAAATCTCTAAAGCCAAAAAAACTCAAGCCAAATACAGACACACTCAAGTAGTACACTGGCACATCAGCACTCATCATGCAGATGCACAATATCCACGGATTTGGTAAAATGAAGAGCGTATTAACCAAGACACATAGGAATGTTACCTAACTAACAACATAGGCATACCATCTTTCATATTTTAGTTTGAAGAGATAATGCCATTATATTTCACTTTAATTTCAAAAAATATTTAACTGCCTATCCTCATTTTTATTAATGTTCATGTCCAACCTTATAGTGCTAGCTTACACCATCAAAAACAAGAAAGATATCAACTTGCTAAAAGATATGCACCATAATTAAAGCATATAATTCAATTCAAGAAAGATGATCAAATGAACTTACCAAGTTCTCTACCAAACCTATATGCCTTAGAAAGTGAATATGAAATTTAAAAAGAAAAAATCACAGAGAAACAGAAAGGGAGAGGGAAGATAGAGGGGAGTAATTTTAAATTACCAACTATAAATAGCATACCTGTAAAAGTGCAGCAATAGTACCAAAAGAATTCCACAACAATGGAGCCAAATCTTGAAATAATTCTCTCTTCTAAAAATAAAAACAAAAACAAGTTTATTAGGCATACCTGTATGAGTGCAGCTATAGTACCAAAAGAATTCCACACGAAAGGAGCCAAATCTTGAAATAATTCCTTGTTCTAAAAAATAAACCAAAGGTAGACACTAGTTTATAGTAGCAACAGACAAATGCTGAACAGCTAAATTGCAAAACCACATACAGAGAAAGAACATGAGAGGAGATTAAGTTGCAGATATTAACCTAATAAGCTCTGTGCACCCAAAAAAAAAAAATCGGGTTATTTATCTTACTTTTAGACCTTTATAAATAACAATGAAACCAAATATTTTATTTTTAAAGATGATGAATTCAGTTCAATCAACAAGTCATATGCCCATATCACTCACTATAGTGTGTAGTTGGCCAATTTGCTGCTCTAAAGGTAGGACAAGTATTTCAACCTCAAAATAATTATGAATAATGCATACAAATGAGAGAATTATTCTAAAATAGAACCAATTGCTAAGTACATATCATCTTCTTCAATGCCATTGTACCTTCAAGGAGCAAAACAGAAGAAATGACATGCCATAAAACCATAAAAAGGACATAGTGAACAAGACCGAAGGGCCTAATACAAATAAATAACCCATGTGAGTAAGAAGATTACATTTAAAACAAGAGGACTCATAAAACTTGATACCACGCAAGACAAAGAGTAGATAAGCAAGAAGATTCTAAAATTTCAATGCTCTAGTAGATAAGCAAGATAAAGAGTAGAATATTTAACGCATTCTAAATTCTACCCTTTTCTAATTCAATCCAAATTTCTAATAATAACTATTCTCATAAATCTCTTTTCCCCCAAATTAACAATATCATAATTTAATCGTCCTTATCTTCTAGAGCCCAAAAATCACTCTCCTTTTCACATCTGTATTCATTTACCCATATTATCAGTGACAACTTCGCCAAAACCATGGCAACCCCATTAATGCATGTCATACCCATTTTCATGAATTTTTGTTCTCTTTCAGAAAACAACCATCTGTAAACCAAAAATTTTTCCGCCTTTCAGCCTAGATACAGTGCTGTTTTCATTCCTAGCCATATTTCTATATCTTTTTAATATATTTTAGACGTACCACAAATATAAAAAATAGCACCTTTGCACACGGTTTCTATGGGTTTCCTCGTCAACTAACAACAGAAAAAATTTAAAATCAAATATCCCCAAATTCCCTGTTTAATTTAAACCAAAATCCTACTTTATCAAACACATAAAAGAGAATACGAAAAAGAACCATCATTTACTTAAATACTATAAAAAGATAAAAATTTTACTGATTTTACCTTGGATAGTTCGAGAAGAGCGTTTTCTCGGAGATCGGGATTGCTCAGATCGAGAACCAAATGTTCCGCCGATGCCATTTTCCGATCCTTATTCGCCGGTGCTCCGGCTGAAGTTGGATTCGACGCGCTAGGCCCCCCAAAAGGCGCGTTCATCGATAGAGATTGCGGCAGATTTACCATTTGCATAAATTACAGAAATGGGAAATTTGAAAGGCAAAAAAAAAAAAAAAACCCTTGCTTCACCAGTTCACCCTATGTTGCAGTTTTCTTTTTTCTACTAAATTCTAGTTTAAAATGAGCGAAAGTATGATTTTCTTTTTTTACTTTATCTTCAGAAAGTCCAGGGAGTTTAAGCCACGTGCAGTACATGCGCGACTGTCTTTAGTCTCGTCAACCCCGAGATTTACGTAGCAAAGCAATAATGTACTGCCGCAACCTAGTCCACTAATGCCCGATGAGTTGCAATCGAATAAAGTTTAATAAAATCAAATATCTACGTCTTCCGATGCCAACATTTTAGAAATATCATATCTCTCCGTTTAAGAATTTTTATAGAATTTATTTAGGGAGGTTCCATAAAAAAATAGCATTTTGCAAGGCACATTTTCCTTACTCACTCGTCCACCTTTTTTTTCACTTAATTTTCCATCTTCTTAGTTTAATTTATATATGATTTCACTTATTTATAAATATATAGAAAATGATATATATATATATATATTGTTAAAATCAAAAGTTTAAAATTTATCTAGATCATTTTCTTATGTATTCGCTTACCTTCTCGTTTACTTCTTGTATCGCCCATTCTCCTTACTCACTCGTCCACCTTTACTTAGCCTAATTCTTTCCTCGCCTATTGCTAAGGTGCCGTAAGACCCAAGATTTGTCACTGTTTCCTTTAAGATTCATCATTATAATTCTTGAATTTTATTTCTGTTAATCATAAAGGAAACTATGTTTCAGTTTTGAATCGATTTGACCTAATTACAACTCTGAAGAAACAAAAGTGTCAATGATGAGTAAGGACATGCTCGGGTTGAAGCATATGAAATATAACCAATTTAACTGATAATAATGGTAAAGAACATCATAATATAGGTATGTTATGAAGTGAAGTTGACTTGGATAGGTCTCGACAATGTTGGGATAATAAAAATGCTAAAAATGGCCTAAACGAGTTCAAAATCAATCGTTTGAATTGTTTTTGATATTTTGAGCCTCTAAAGGTGGTCAAATCCTAAAGGTGAGTAACTTAGGCATGAGAAACCTTATATAAGGGATAATTAAATATAGTCAAATGTGGTCAACAAGTTAAAGGTCAAAGTCAAAGTCAGAATTGATATGGTGCTTTTGACTAAGTAACCTAACCATAGTTAAGCTAACCCAACCATGGTTAATACATAGAAACTTAAACTCAAGGGTCAATAAACTTAATTTTCAGCAAATAAAACTTGGAAAATTAATTAAATACAATTAGGCTAAGTGTTTATATGGGCTGAATATATAGGCCCATTGGTGATTGGGCTTATGGAAAACTATGATGGCCCAACATGGAAAATGAAGAATGGGCTGAAATTACATGGGCCTGGGGATGGATTTATGTACCCACATAATTAAGAGATTGGGCCCAAGAATTAAAGCCCAAATCATCACCCAATTTAAGGTAACTCAAAGTCAAATTAAAAAATAAATTAAGCCCAATAATGAGGCCCACACCCAATAAAATTATAAGCCTAATTTATGGGCTGAATTTATTTAATAAAAGCCTAGAAATTCCTTCATAAAAATCAAATTAGTGAGTCCCTTGTATTGCCGTCCCTTTCCATCTCCTTCTTCTCCATTTTTTTAGCTAAGTCACATTACATGCACCAAAACCAAACCCTCCCATTTTCCATTCAAATTTCAACAAGCTTCCTTAATGAAAGTTGTTCCCATTACTTGAACTTTAACATATCTAAGTTTGGTGTTAGAAGAAGTTGAATTGAAAGAAGATAAAGTCCCCCTTTATTTTTAGCTAAGATTGAAAAGTATAGCTAGGTATGTTCTTTCTTTCTCAATTTAATATATGTTAATCTATGAAATTTATGAAGCATACCTACATAAAAATTAGTATGAAAAACAGCCCTCATAGCATGAAACCATGCTTGGCCGAAATGGGTATGGTTGTTTACAATGCATATGGTTAGTGATTTAATTGGTATAAGGGTAGATTGCTAAGTGTAGATGATTATGAGAATAATTGGTGGGATCAAAATTGAGAGATAATTAAACTAGGATGTGTAAATTGGCATGCATATGTAGTGTTTGTAGAAATGCCTAAATGAACGTAGATGATGGCAAGGAACATGCATGCAAGGTGTTTGTTAAAATGCCTAAATAAGAATAGTGGTGAATGTAGACTTCATCCACCAAGTGTTTGATGAAATGTCACAATAGGCCAAGCTTACATAATGGACCGCCCAAGATGGACTAATGAGCTTAATGGATTAATGAGCCTTAATGGAAACATGTAGAAAAGTCGAATTGGGCTTAAAATAGAATTGGGCCCATTAAGTGAGCAATTCGGTCCATGTAAAGTAATTGGGCCTAAAACTTTAAATTGATCATAAACGAAGTGTATACGGGTCTATAAGGACTAATAAAAATGATTGGTGATTTTCTACAGCCCTGGGAGACTAAATTGAAGCTAAGAAGATTGATTGACTGACGGTGTTAGGATAGTAGCACAACAATCCATCATCTGAGGTAAGGGAACTATGTAAGTTGTTAGAGGTAACTGTACATACACAAATTGATTCCTCATTGGGAATTGAATACTGTAGGATAAATAGCTATCGTAATATCTAGGTTTAAGCCTAGTAAAGGAAACCATTCAATACTATCCTTAATCACAGTCTGAAAACTGCACCGTAATTTCATGTACACTACACCACTGCATGAACTGTACTTTTCTGTGCATTAGTGGTTATTGTCGCTTATAACTGAAAAACGATAGGCTAGCTCATGTTTCAACTATCTGTACAAAATTGCACGGGGTTTTAAAGTTAAGCGTACATGTGTGGGGGAAATTCCATGGATGGGTGACCATACGAGAAGTCCCCACCCTCGCTACTTTTTACATAATTTTTTTAGTTCTGCACACCATTTTAGCATTGGTTTTGAATTGATCAAGTTGTCTATTAATTTTATTGGAAAACTGTGCTTAACCGATGTGTCGACAGTGTGTTACACCATCGGGCTTGCACTTGATTTGAGACACGGCACTGGATGTTCATGTGGAACTGGGGTGGTAAATCCCTAGTCAATCCAGGCACTCCTAATCTTATTTTGGTCCACGAAGTACCTTGTACCGTGTGATTCACATGTGAGTACGTTGTACCATGTTTTTAGTCTTTAGACTTTTAAGGGCTGATGGGTTACTGACCACTTCCCACGATAATTGATATCCTTGCACACCTGATCAGTGATGCTTGGAATCACTGACTGTGGCCATATGTCCTCCCTTTATGGGATACTTTTTACTATATGCTCTGCTTAGTCTCCATTGTTTCAATTACTGAATAAACTGAATAACTATATGTTTTCTGTTCTGTACTGGATTTGTTATGGTTTCACTGTAAGATCTTTTATACACTGCATGTATTGATTTTTCTGTCTTAGTGTCATTGTTCTCGTAAATATTATCGTTTAACTATCAGGCATAACATTACAAGCATGTAGATAGTATGGTTATCTACTTGCTTACATGTTTACCTTACTGAGCATGTTAAGCTCACTCCTTTACTTTCTCCTATCCACAGATTACCTCTAATAGTGTGTGCTCCGCTGTAATCTGGTGCTTCTTTTTTAGGATTATTGAGCGCTCACAGCTTCCTTAGTTGCGCAGAGGTATACACGTTTCTGATTCTTTTTGTATCAGAACATTCAATTGCGTAGTGATGTACTTAAGTAGAACTCAGGGGATGTAGACACATGTAACCACAGTTACATGAAATAGATGTATAAAGTTAAATGAAAGATAATTCTGTTTGATGGTGTGGTGTGGGAATGAATACTAATGCAATAAATCTGTTTGGACTAACATTGACTCATAGCCCAACCATTTAATTAGTAAGTAAAATAAAAGCGCGAAAAATTTGTAGGAATTTTAAGTAAAATCGTGTATGATAGAGTTGGTATCAGAGCGGGGCTGGTCTGATCTGAGTCAGTGTTAGTGGTTAGAAAAGTTTACATTCCCACATTATCATGCATTGTTTGATACATCTGTGTATACATGCTTATGTTTATACTGAGAATTGTGTTATGAATGTAGAAAATAATTAGAAATGATTGATAGACACCATACTCGTCGAGAGGGAAGGCCTTATCAAGGTTATCGAGATAGGTGAGAGAGGTAGGGTGATTCCTCATCTGATCATGCTCCTCATAGTTCAGCGGAGAGCTCTGAAACACTCCTCGTAAGGTTAGAGCGGGGTATGGAAACTATGATGATGTTGTTTGGTCAAGCGATGGCACGCATCGATAGTCTACAGGGCATGGCGGCCCAGTAGTAGCACCTACCACACCTGCACCCACCTAGTCAATACCCGCACCACAAACCGTTGGACCTTCCACTTCTGCTCCTACTGTGCCGCCACCACCCCCACCGGTACAACCTTACCCCGTACCTCCACCTGCCCAACCACCAGTACCGCCATAGGCCCTTGTAGAGCCTTAGATAGCCCCATAGCGGCTTAATGATGATGATTTGGGTTATGACTGTGATTTGGAGAGGCTAAGACAGTTTTGAAAGTTCAACCCACCATCATTTATTGGGTTAAGAATCTGGTTACGATAGAGAACTGGGTAAATGAGTTGGAAAACTTATACGGGTTTCTTAGGTGTACTACTACAGAGAAGGTGGCATTTGCAGCATTCATGTTGAAAGAGGAAGCTAAACTTTGGTGGAAGTCCACGAGACCCATTTTAAGGACCAGATATCAGAGGATTACATGTGATATATTTTTGGATACCTTCAGAAGGCAATACATCCCAGACACGGCATAAAGGCGACTACAGATGGAATTTTTGAATCGACATAGGGTAACAGGTCTGTGGATGAGTATGAGTTAAAATTTATAGCTTTGGGGCTGTATGATCTAGACACGTTGGGTAATGAGATGAAGAAGGTCCGAAAGTTCATGGAGAGACTGAGACCTTCAATTTGAGCTAGATTGGCCCCATTTGATATCATTACATATGAGAAGGCTGTACACAAGGCACAATTATGTGAGCAGGATTACGAGATGCATGTCTCTGAGGTCAGTAAAAAGGGTAAAGGCAGAGATTGTGATTGGAAGAGATCTGCTGAGGATAGAGAAGTCAGGGGTAGGGATTGGTCAGGGAAACGACCGAAGAGTTTTGAGGAGGCTCAATCTAAAGTAACCAAGTCTTTTGTTGCCCCGATTAGAGCTCCAACAAAGGGCATTGTGATTGGCGAGCCCAGAATTACTATGGAGCCATGTAAAGTATATGGAAAATATCATGGTAACCGGCCTTACCATTGGGTGTTTGGAGCCCGTTTTCGTTGTGGTATGACTGGGCATTTGGTGAAAGATTGCCCAAAACCTCCAGTTCAGATCCCACAGGAGAAGGCGAAGCCAAAGAAAGCTCTCATTGTTGCCCCTGCCCTGAGGTGAAGGGCCACAACTGAAAAGAAAGGGAAACAAGCTGTAGGCCGGGGGTTGAGTGTATACGTTAGACCAAGATACGACAAATGTAATGCTCCGATTACATACACTTTTGGTTGGGTTATGAGTCGATGATAGATCAGTACAGTGGATTCTATTACCATTTGTATGTAAGCATAACATAGCTTTACTTAGTGACATCTTTGAACAATATCAAAAGTTATAATTATACAAGATTCATCAAAGTTCATTAACAAATATCCACGTTTACATCTCAAGGTACATGTCCGTATACATTATTGTACTACAAAAGTTTAGATACAAAAGAATGACTTCTCTATGTATACCTTTCACGCAGAAGGAATCTTCGCGGTGATATGGCTACTCAAAAAATAATCTTATCTATACAGCAAAGTCCTCACTACTGAAGGTAATCTATGGAAAAAAATTAAGATGTGAGCTCAACATACTCAATAAGGAAAATAGTGTGGGCAAGTAGATAACAACACTATCTATATGAGAATAGAAAGATCATTATATAGAATATACAGTGACAGTGGTATGCAGTAAATTCAAGGTCGATAAACAATGATATTATCAGTAATGTAGAAATCATGCTGCAGTAATCTTGAGATTATACACTTCATATAGTGGAGTAAAATTATTTTCACACATAAAGAGAATATTTAGAATTTTTTTCTCTTTCATGCAATGTTACGAATCAATAGTAAGTTCATTAATTCAAATAGACGACACTAGGCAGAACATGCTAAGGGCAGTATCCCATACAGGAGAATGACATATGGCCATTGTTGGTGATTTCAAGCATCACTGATCATGTGTGTAAGGATATCAGTCGTCGTGGGAGTGGTCAGTAACCCAAACGGCTCATAGTAGTCCAAAGACGAAAAACATGGTACAGTGTACTCCATGAATGTCGCACGGTACAACGTATTCCATGGACCAATAGTAACAGTAATGGTAATAGTAACAATGTAGCATGATTAACCAAGGCGTTTATCTCAAAACAAGTGCGAATAAAGCAGTCTAACACATAGTTAACACGCGGCTCAAGCACATTTTTATCTAGTAAGGATTGAAAAGCAGCTCAATTTATTTCAAACAGTATTAAACAATGATCATTACGCAAAAACGATTGTAAAAGGAGTTGGCTTATCAATTTTTCGATTAAACACCAATATGCAGTATATATATAAATAAGACTATGAATTTTCGATTAAAGTGCTAAACAAGGCTATTTCGGTGAATATAAATATAAAACAATTTATGTTAGGTAAGGTCTGGCCATTGTACTAGTGGCTATAATTTTATAATATTTATAGATATAAAACCAACCTATAGATTATATCTACAATTTATCAGTAAAACATGTACGTATAGCTATCTCTAGTAGCTCACAAAATTTCCCTTACCTCGGTGGTAGACGGTAATTCTTTTAATCCTCAATACTGTAAATCAATCAGTCTGTTCTAATCTGTCCATTACTTCGGAGCTGCAGTAAATTATCAATTCGCTTTAATTAGTCATTGCAAGCTCATGATTACTTTACTAATCAAAATTAAGTTGTCGAGCTTAATTGTCAAAAACCTTACACTTGAACCAATGTACCGAAAATAATTCCTTATGTTTTCCTCAATAAATTTCCTCAAAGTTTTTCCAAAAATCTTAAAACCGCAACATCCAATACAACTCTTGGGATTAATATTTTGGTTCATCAATTAAGCCTTGCCAAGCTTATTACAGACCAAATGACTGGGCTATTTTGTTTCCTTTGGCACCAGCAATGTCACTCAACACCACGTCTTTTTCTTGCTCCCGTTCTCAATTGGTTTTACGTTTCTTCCTTGGACAACACCAAACGACATAACTCTCTCCTCACCTTTCCAACTCTTTTCTTCCTTCTTAGTCCTCCATTATCATCCTTAGGTTCCTACCAGCTTTCCTTGATCTTGGTTGGATTAATTTTTCAGCCTTAATAGAACTGAACAACAAGCTTCCTCGTCACCTGCACTGCTTTAGTTTCCTGTTTTGTTCAGCCTTTAGTGCTACCCTAATGCTTATTTTCTTCCCCTTATTTTGGCCTATATATATATATATTTCTTTCTTTCTCTCGTTTATGCTCTTTCCTTTAGCAGCTCTTTTCTCAAATGTTTCCCTTCTCCTTGAAAGTTTTCTTTCTCTTTCTCGATCCTAGGTTTTCATTCCTTCTTTCAGTTTTTTGCCTTATATCACTTCAGTCAGTTTCATTTCCTTTCTTCATCAAATCACATGAAATCAGTATAGCCCCATCCCTTGGCCTGAATTTCTTTGTTTTCAGCTCACTTACTCCCTCGATATTGGTCTGATTTTTCAGTAGCAATTTCCACTCTTTCACGTCAGCCTCCATTTTTCCTTTTCGGTCTGCTTTGGTGCCCCTCTCTTTCTCTCGATTTTCAGTCTCTCTACTGATCTCTATTCAATTTATTTTTAAATTTCCTTATACTATTTCTGACATTGGTACACAACATTATTTCTTTTCTATGTTATTTTATTTTTTTACCAAACATCATCTTCAGCCTTCCCTTTCACTTCCTCAGTACAGACTTGTCCAAGCTATCATTCAAGTTTGACTTTCTCTAATGTATTTTAAACATTATAGGTGCTGTAAGTGGGACTGCTGAACTGCTACAGTCCTACTACTCTTTATTAAATTCAGTTTTCAAACTTCCCATACTCCCATGCTAATTGGACACCACTCCTTACCAATTTTAACATTATTTTCTAGTGTTGTTGTTGCTGTGTATAGCAGAAAGTTTTCAGCCTCGGGATTGACTTCATTTGGAAGCCAATCCATGTGTTTTAGCAATTTCTTTTCTTCTTCTTGTTAAGCCATCATCATTCTGATAATTTTATTAAAATATAATTATATATGTTTAATTTTTTAATTAATTATTTTAATCCCCATAATATTTTATTAATTATCTCCTCATTTTAATTAAAATTCTCATGTTTATAGATAAATTAAATCCAGATGAATTTCAGTCAATTCAGTAGAAAATTGACTTAAAATTAGCTACAAAGGAGATTGGACTACTACCATTCCGTCTGGTAGCATGAGTCACTATTCTTTTGGACACATGTGACGCCAAGTGTCTATATTTTATTCACCTTTAAAGGATAAGATCAAAGGACACCTAGACCACCTCATGGAAGACACAAGTCATGCCACCTTGCACATCCAACTAGACAAGAAGACAAATGACATGAAAATATCTTCCCTAGAAGCCAATGGTATGAAGACAAGTGACAAAACAATGCCAACTCATTTAGGATAAAAAAATCCTTTTGTACCCCTATTTTAATGTGTATAAATAGAACATGATGAGACAATTGGGTAGGATTTTTGTTTTAGAGTTTTTAGGTTAAAGTTTATTTTTTTAGGTTGGTGGCTATGTTTCTTTTAGTTTTAGTTTTATATTTTTCTTTTATATTTTACTGTTCATTCGGGTAGTGTTGGTTGGTTGGTTACAACAACCACCATTTTTCTAAGTTTTGCAAGTTTTTTTTTCCCTTTGATTTGGCACATTTAAAGCATTCGGAATGAAAAAACCTTCATTTTCTGTTTTACCATTTTTTTCCTTATGGTTCTGTTTCTTTATGCATCATTGTTCCATCGAAAGGCTGGTGACAACATCCCTTCTCCACCAAATCTTTATAGTTTTCATTTACTACTTTTCCTTTAGTGTGTTTTTGAGCTTTTAAGAATTATTTCTACGAGGTTTTAAAAGGAGAGAAGACGGCTAGTGACAGTGGCTGCCTGCTTCAATCCTTTGCTGCTTCTTTTAGTGTTTCTTAATTTAGAATTTATATTTTTTTTGTTACGTTACTATTTAAACTAAAATTTTATGCCAACACTTTTATTAATTTTTGAAAGTAACTTAGAATAGCTTCGGTTCAATTTGGGAGGATTTTAAATTTAGTTTTGTTTAAACATTTTATTTTACTGTTAGTGAAATGAAGTTTCAATGTTCATCCTTCTCTATTTTACTGTTGGCGATCTCTTTTTCTTTCGTGTTCTTTTTCTCTGCTATGGCTTTATACTAATTTTTAGTTCAGTCTTCAAGCTTGAACGATATCTGTGCTGTTATGCTTCTTGCAACGGTGCTAGATGTCTTTTAGCTGCCTTGGTACTTGGTGTTTTGCTGCTGCCATAAAAAAACTGGTACCTCTACGGTGTTGTGTTCTCGGAGAGGGCAGGAAAGCCATTAGCTTCCTCTATTCTACTATGTTTCATTGCTCCTATACTGTTCAGTAAGCTCTTTGCTGGAGTTGAGGGTGTTGCATGAGAGTAGATGGTGAGAGATTAGTTGGCGACAATAACCATAATCCTTCTTCATCGTTTCTGCTTCAATTTTTCTTTGTTTTAATTTCCTTAACTTTGCTACTATTTATGTTGAACCCTTCTGTTAAGTACCTTCTATCAGACCCTTATTTTTTGTAGCTTGTTTCTTATGATTCCTATGTGTATGAACACTCTATTATTATAGTGGAATCATAAGAAGAGTATCTACTAGATTTAAATAGTATGTGAAATGATTTAACACGCATAAGCTACATAAAAGCCTAATGTGAGCTATAAGAGTCACAGGCTAAACTGACTGGAGCTGAATCATTCTGACTAAAAATTAGAACTTAAAATGAGAAAATATAGAGAGCTTATGAAGGAAAGTCAGTTTGATTTAGTTCAGAACACAAAGAACGAGAGTAAAAGCTAAAACAGGTAAAATGGACATTTTTAGCGAGTTAAAGTATTTAAGGTGTTTCGGGTGTATTTATCAACCAAAAATGGCCAAAATGTAAAGACGAGAGTGTAAAACATAAGATATGACACTTTCAAAATTTTGAAAAAAAGTCAACTTGGTCAATGATTAAGGAAAAAGTCAACTATAGTTAAGAAAAGTGGACTTTTACCATAATTGACTAACCATGGTTAGGAATTAACCTAAGTATGGATAAAAAAATTGGAAAAAAATATTCTTGGTCAGAATACAAGATAGTCATCCTCGAAAGTAAGAAAAATTTATTCGGAATGATTCCAGATTTAATTTAATGGTTAAAAATGTAATGGACCTAAAGTGAAGATTTTAAAGCCCATTAAAGTATACTAAACGTAGATCGAAATTCTTAGGTCCCTTAGGCCGAATTGTTGGACCGATTGATAGGCTAAATATTGAGACAATAAAAGGCTCGAGGTATAGTAAAAATTTTAGCCCAAAAGCCCATTAAGAAAGCCTAAACCGAGATGCCCAATTGTAAAGCCTATTAGGTAAATATCTAACCATAGCTAAAGCTAACTATGACTCATTAGATGACTCATTAGGTGACTCATAACTAAACCTTAGGAAGTCAATTTTAATGGCTGAAAAGTAAGGCTTAATGGCTAAGTAAATGGCTTATAAAATCAGCCACACCATTGTCATCTTCACCATACCATTCTCGGCTACACAAGGAAACCATTGAAATACATTTATCCAAGCTTTCTCTCATTAGAAATCACTAGGATTTATGCATATTTGGAACTTGCATTCTTCATGAAAGTTGTTTCAAATTGAGAGGAGAGTAACATATGTTGGAATTGAGTATCAAAAAGCCATAGTGTGCAAACCGTGAGGCTCCAAAGTTTTGGCCAAGTGTGAACACAAATACTAGGTATATTTTCAAGCTTTCAAATTCATATATGTTAATGTATGAATGATTTTAAGTATATTGGTATATGTTTTAAGCATTGAAACATATGAAATCACTATGATCATGGATAGGCCGAGAGTGAGTAGTGAAATATTGATGAATGCCCATATGATTTTAAGACATAAATGGGTTAATGTACATGTGTTAATGATTATGATATAATTAGAATTAATCAATTTGATTAATTAATACATGTATTAAGTTGGCAATCAAGGTGTTTGATAAAATGTCTAAATGAACTATGTGATGCTTAAGAACATTGCCAACCAAGTATTTGTGAAATTGCCTAAGTGAATTGGCTAAGGAAATGGACATGGACGACATGCCATGGTGTGACCGACGACATGGAGTGCTCTCGGCTATGGCATGTGGCCGAGAGGTCCAATGGGCCAAGCCCAATTATTTTAGACCCAATGTGATGTAATGGGTCTAGGACAAGCCCAATAAGAGTTGGTGGACCCTACAAGCCTAATAGGCCCATCGAAAATGAATAGTAAAATGGAAATGGGCTTAAGGTATAGTTAGGCCCATTAAGGTTTATTAAAGCCCATTAAGGGAAATAGACTGTATTTAATGTGAAATACAGTAGGAAAAATATAATTAACCTAATAAATGGTTATATGCAACTCCAGAAATTATTGGAGGAGCAAATCGGACTGCTGGATCGAGCAGCATTGAGAAAGTAAAAATTTCTCGAGTGATTGCAGGTAAGGGACTTTTATGAGTAGTTAGAGATACCTGCACGTATTTTCGTCTGCTTTTACATTCACTTAAAAACTCTGAGGGTCAGAGAAAGTGAATAATAATTATTGTGACCCGATAGTGGCAAATTATGATTTTACCCTTAGTTAGGAAAAAAGTCAACTTTTGTGAAAAGTTGTAAAAAGCATGGAAACCACCATTTTGAGTGTTTTACTACTGTTTAGCAGAAGAATAAATAGATGGGCTAATGATTTTAAGGTTGATGTGAATTAAGCACACTTTATAGTGCTGATTTTGATGTTTCGAAAATCATCCCTTTTTAAAGAGCCATCTATTGAATTATGTGAGAATAAATCGTGCTAGAGCACAACTCGCACTTGATTTCATATATTTTCCACATATATTAGTGCTGGATTGTGATTCGCACTAGATTTCCATGACATGCATGATAGAGTGCTGGAGCGATTAGCTCGTACTCAAATTTTACATGAGATACATGACATAGTACTTGAGCTATTGCTTGTACTTGATTTGATGAGTTTTATGCATAACATGGTACTAGAGCTATTGCTCGTACTTGATTTGAAACATGAACTATGCATTCACCTGGTTGCTGGAGGTTTACTCGCACTAGAGTTGAGTTTGTGATGTGAAACAGTGTTTGAGCGGAGTGTCGACTGTGAGTCGCGCTCAAAGGTGCACACTGTAATTTATGTGATATATAATACATGTTGAAAACCATGCTTGATTTCCTCGTGTAGACTGAGTGTCACACTATGAGAGGTTCGCATGTGGATTTAGAGAAGTGGTATGATATTCCATGGTTTGAGGGTTAAGACCTATGGCAGGCACCCCGACTTGTGATGTAGGGTCCACGGAGTACATTGTACCATGTGAGTGGTATGAAGTATACTATACCGTGTGGTGTTGTGGAGTTGAGGAGGATATAGCTGGCAGTTGTGATGGACTGACCCCCCCTCCCGTTGCAGCAGTGATGCCCCGCACACTAGGATTCCGTATAGCATGGGATCACCATTATAGCATATGGCTATAGTCCAGGATATTATTGCATTTCACCACAGAGTCTCACATGATATATCACCTGATTGACTGATTTATTTACGGATAGACTTGAGGGATGGGTCGAAATCCGATTGTTGTGATGTGAATAATTTAAATGCCATATTTAATGTGATTTAAATATACATGGCATGATTTATCTAAAGGCATTGTGATATTATAAAGATGCATTATTTTGTACTACATGCCTACATTTGAGAAAGCAAGCATAATTTCTGTACATGGAATTTAATCTGTACAAGTATATATTTATATTTAAAGACATGCTTTTAAAGTGAGTTAAGAAAATGATATTTTCGAGTCATAGCATTATTTTGAGTAGATAGTGTAGATGTCTACTTGCTTGCCTGATTTCCTTACTGAGCGCGTTGTATGCTCACCCCCTTTCTTTTACATCTCTCTACAGAGCATTAGCAGTAGAGTAAGAACATTTGAGGGATAGTATTCCTGTTGTCCGTTGCTATTTCCTATCAATCGACAGGTATACATATTTTGTACGGTTATGTATCTAAACATAGAAACAACACAGTGATGTATATGATATATATTATGGGGAATGTATTTGTATTAGATTTTATATGATCTCACATGTATTATAAAAGAAGTACAGTCAGTAACAGTATATTGACATGTATGTATGATAATTGATGATATGGTATGCGAGGAAGTTAACATCGAATCACAACCCAACCATTGAAGAGAGGAAAGGTAAGTTAAAAATGTGAAAATTTTGTAGTGATTTTGGTTAAGTCATGGAGGGTCGTGACACCTTCTTTTATGTTTTATTTTTGATTTTTAGTTGTCTTCGCTTCTGCATTACTAGAGGTAATTGGTGGTTGTTGCAGGAGTGTCCATTTTAGAGGAAGTGTGTGGACGCTACTGCTTCTATCCTGGCTGAAGTCGCTGCTGCCTGGAGCAAGACGTCGTGGTTGTACGTGTGAGATCTGAGAATTTTTACACATATCCAATTATGTAATGTGAACTTGAAGTGTAACTTAGCTGAATGTAATGTACTCATACATTGAGGTATTATGGAATGAATTTCTAAGTGATGAATGAGTTATGAATGAGAAATGATTAATGGAATAAACTATGGCAATTATATGTGGAGATTTTATGTTAAGTGTTTAACCAAAGTGTGAAACTATGGGGCCATATCGATCTTGGAAAAGAGAGGATCGATCTGGTAGGCCAAAATGACAAGGAAGGAGGAAATTAAGTAAGCAGATCGATCTCCAATGGTAGAGGATCGATCTCCTTATGATTCTGTAATGAAGAGATCGATCTCATGAGGAAGGAATCGATCTCATGAAGCATTCTGTAAAGAGAAGATCGATCTCCTTAAGGAGCAGATCGATCTCATGAAGCATTCTGTAAACAAAAGATCGATCTTCTCAAGGAGCAGATCGATCTCATAAAGCCATTAAGAGATCGATCTCACCTCACGACAGATCGATCTCTTAGGCATAAAATTACCCCAAAACATTTCCAAATTCAAATGCAGATCGATCTCATTAAGGAGCAGATCGATCTCCTACCCTCTCTCTATAAAAGGACCCCTGTGTTTTCCTGCATTTCATCTTTTCTCTCTCTTCTAAACCTGTATTTCAGTCGAATCCTAGCTTTCTCTCTCTTCCAAAACCCCAATTTTTCATCCAAATCCAAGGTTGTAGCAAGAAGGAATGTTGTTCCTCATCCAAAGGAGAACAACATACTTGGAAATTGAAAGACAGGTTGAATCGAGGCAAGAGTTGAGCACTTCATAAGTTTGGGTAAACTCTAAACTTCGATCTTAATATTTGAAGTGATTTTTGGTGGTTATGGTTGCTGGCATTGTGATGAAATAGCTAGGAAATGATTAGGGATTGATGAAATTATGTTTTTGTTGGAGTAAAGATAACATTATACAATTTGTGGTGATTTAGGATTTTTTACTATAAATTTGAAATTGAGGCAATGAGGTAAATTTAGCATGGAATATAGTATGGGAAATATAGGATTTGAAATAATATGGATGAGGATGTGAATTGTGATGGAATTGTGAGAATTAAGTTGTTTGAGTATTTAACAAGAATATGAGCAAATATATGCTCGATGATGTGATTGAGATAGCTTATTAATGTTTTAACATCGTTTGGACAGCCCAAGAGTTCTAGAGAGGAATGTGAGGCTAGTCCGTGATACAGGGGAAATGATTGCACTATACGAGGTGCAACGAGGTAAGAAAAAACTTAAACTCGTTTGTTTGCGTGTTTTGTGACAATATTGTAGCATGAATTGTGATTTGAGAAAACAAGCATGTTTTATGAGTTGTGAATGAATATTGCACACAATTTTATAGCCAGTTGGGGCCCAACTTTTATGAGTGTAAACTAAGTGTGAAAATGTTTTACAAACGTTTTGTGTTTAAAATGTGAAAAGAGATTTGGGCTCTACGTTAAGGCGTACTGAGATTGAGAAATGTGTGTGTGGTTTTGTCTGTTGGAACTCGGTTTTAACATGTTTTGTGTTGAGTACACAAATGTTTTAAATGAGATTTATGAGAGAAAACCATTATAAGTTCTACGTGAAGGCAAAACGTTTTATATGATAATGGCTAATGATTGAGACTTAGGCGTGTCATGTTGAATACACATCAGACATTTCTTTGGTAGCATGTAAGGCTGATATTATTCCTCGATTTGGTAGGTTGGGAGGCATTACTTTGGTAGCATGTAAGACCAATATTATTCCACGCTTTGGTAGCGTTGGGAGGTATTGCTTTGGTAGCATGTAAGGCCGATATTATTCCCCACTTTGGCAGCGTTGGGAGGCATTGCTTTGGTAGCATGTAAGACCGATATTATTCCCCGCTTTGGTAGCGTTGGGAGGCATTGCTTTGGTAGCATGTAAGGCCGATACTATTCCCCGCTTTGGTAGCGTTGGGAGGCATTGCTTTGGTAGCATGTAAGACCAATAGTGTGCATGAGGAGAGGCATTTCTTTGGTAGCATGTAAGGCTGGGCCTTGTTTTGGTAACGCGTAAGTCCAATATACCATGTACACGACCATATAGTCGACATTCCCTCGTTTGAGGATGCCTGAGATGCGCACCCAGAGGAGATTTATTATGATGTGCCATGACGAGTTTTATATGAGTTTTTTTGCATAGTCTCCTTTTTATACACATGAGAAAAGTCATTATCGCATTCTAATTTTCACATGCTTGTGATTGTAATTTGTACTGAGTTATTTGTACTCATGTTTTTATGTGATTTTAGAGTAATGAGATGAAAATGATATTTTAATGAGTTCATGCTATGTTTTTAATTGAGTTTCAACTATAAGATAAAATGATTGTGCTGTGCAAATCATTGTTTCATTAGTAAGTCCCTTACCTCCTTACTGAGCAATTTAGAAACTCACTTTGTTTTATCTCCTCCCAGATTTCTTCAAGTAAAGAGAGTTTCCCTGCGACGTACGAAGTAATGGCTAGTGGAGGACTTGAGCTCCAGGCTACATATATTGTGTTGAGGTATAATTTACATTTCATGTACCCAGATTTATGTTGTATTTACAGACACTTAATGAACAATGATGTATGGGATGTATTAGGATTAATTAACCTTGAATAATGTATATTATATGAGATATAATTAGTAGATGAGAAGATCTTGAGGTATGACATGTATGATGATGTATGACACTGCATAGGAATGCACCCTTAATTGTGAATGGCTGAATAAAAAGTTTTAAATTGCCCTATTTTCTGCGCTTTTGGGGCGTCACAGTGCATTTCTGGACAGCTCCTAGCTGCTGCTATTGCAGCGTGAAAACAAGAAGGACGTGAAAGAAGGAGTCTGGATGCTGGGCTGTGTGCTATTGCCTGGTTGTCGATGAGGTACTGATGTATGGCAAAGCATGAGCTGGACGAGTGGCGCTGCTGGGTTGTGCTTGTGCAGAGGACGTGTGAAGCAAAGGGAGTACAGCGCAAGGACAGAATGTTAGCTGTTATAGGTCTGTTGCAGGAAGATGGCCCGTGCTGAAGCAAATGCAAGGATGTTGGTGTAGTACAGGAAAGTCGACAGCAGAGAATGCCAGTTGAAATGTGGTGCATGACAAAGCAGATGCATGGAGGCGTGGTAACAAACTGTTGTACGTATTAGCAGGAATGAAGCAGTAGCTGACGACATTGTTGGCAGAGAAGCAGGACGTGGTTAGTTGATGGCTGGGAGCTGGCTGCAGTTGGCAATATTTAGAGGCATGGCAATGTAGGATCTTCAATGGTTTTCTGTCGCAACAATCCAATACAGTAGAGTAGCTTAAGTTGTTAGTTTATATTGTTTTAGAATATTTTATTAGTGTTAGTGTTAGTGAGTAGCTTCTTACTATTACAGTTAAATTCATACATAGTTTTTAGTTATAAAATTTTAAACAATGTGTTAGGTAATTTTATATACAAATATATATACACACACACACACACAAAATAATATAATTTTAGTAATAACAATATATTAGTATAGTATTTATGTATTGCATTTAGAATTAGTTTAGTGGTAAAAACATTTTATGCATTTTTAGGATAGTTTTCATTTTAAATTTCTTAAAAGCCCAAAAATATTTTATTTCTCATGCATCATTTAGATTAGATTTTATTATTTATTTAGGCATTTTATTAATATAGTAATTATCTAGAGTTATATTTAATTTAGGGTCACTATTTTAGGCATTTAGGTTTAAAGTTATATTTGGAAAATTTCTTAGATTTTTATTAGAATTTTATTCCATTAGGCCTTAGGTTAGATTATTTTGCATTTTTATTAATTAGTTAAGCACACACAAAATTTATTTTCATATTAGGATTTTCTAGTTTTAATCAATTTAATTTAGTATTTTCTTTTATTTGCATCTTTAGTCCATTTTCACTAAGTAATTCGTGTTTTAGTATTTTCTCTCTTTTGCAGATTCTCGCTTTTATTTTGCTTGGAGCTCTGTGAGTAATTTTTGTTCTATTTTGCCTTAATTTAGTATTTTTATTATTTTTCCTTGCTTTCTAGTATTGTCAAATTAAACTTTGTAGATCACCCTTTTAATCTCATAATTTTCTAGGATATACTTAGGGTAAAATTAACTGGTACTTAGTTAGGCTGACTGTATTCTCTGTGGGACGATAATTTGGGACTCAGCTTCCTTTATTACTTGAGCGACCCGTGCACTTGCGATTTACACGTCTAGGTAGCTAGGACGCAAATCAAGTTTTTGGCGTCATTGTCGGGGAATCACGCTTAGCCATTGACTAATATCGGTGAAATTATACTTAGGTATAATTCTAGTTTTGTACATACTTAGGTTGTAAATATTTAGAGCCTTAATTTAGATTAGTTAATTTTCTCTCTCTAAAAAAAATCAAAAATGAAAAAAATAAAAAAAATCAAACATTTAAAAATTTTTCATTCCTGAGGACTTCTGAATGTCTGTATGCGTAGAGCCAAGAGCTTTGACTGCTTTCCTTTAGATCCT
The DNA here is from genome assembly GCA_033439115.1 of Firmiana major. Lineage (NCBI taxonomy): Eukaryota > Viridiplantae > Streptophyta > Magnoliopsida > Malvales > Malvaceae > Firmiana > Firmiana major. The sequence goes on from CM065901.1 coordinate 37,640,375, forward strand.
GAAATAGAAAGAACACTTAGAAAAATCAGGAAAGACTCTAGGAAAATAGTAGCTCCGCTGCAAGACAAGATGACTGAAAACAGAGAGATTAAGACTGTAGGAGACTATGCTGTACCGACCATAGGAGGTTACTACACTGACATTAGGCCACCAGCTGTCCCAGTAAACAACTTTGAGATTAAGTCTTCGATCCTCCAAATGATCCAAACTTTGCTTCAGTTCAGTGGGCTTCCCCATGATGACCCACACGCTCACTTAGGGCAATTTTTAGATCTGTGCAATACTTTCAAGCAAAATGGACTCTCGGACGATGCACTTAGGCTTGGGTTATTTCCTTTCTCTCTTAGGGATAGAGCTAGACACTGGTTGACCTCTTTACCTCCTGGATCCATCTCCACTTGGGATGAGTTAGCCCATAAGTTCTTAGCCAAGTTCTTTCCTCCTTCCAAAATGGCTAAATTACGCAGTGATATATCTTTATTTTCTCAATTCGACTCTGAGTCCCTTTATGAGGCATGAGAATGTTACAAAGACCTTCTTAGGAAGTGTCCCCATCATGGCTTGCCATTATGGCTTCAAGTCTAAACCTTTTATAATAGACTCCCTAGCCAGAATAGGACCATAGTCGATGCTGCTGTGGGAGGAGCTTTGATGTGTAAGACGGAGGAGGAAGCTTATAGTCTGTTGGATAAGATGGCAGCTAACAATTATCAGTGGTCATCAGAGAGGTAGTTACCTAAGAAAGCTGTTGGTATTTATGAGTTGGACACACTTTCTACCTTAACTTCTCAAATTGCCAATCTCATAAAGAAGGTAGAGTCTCTTAGGACCCAGAATAGTTCTGTCAATAGTCCTAGTCCTGTTTTAGCTGTCCAAAGTCCTTCCATATCATGCACTTTGTGTGGTGGTACACACTCAACTGATAGGTGCCCATTAAACTTAGAGTCTGTTTAGTACATTGCCCGACCTCAAAGGCAACAGAATAAACCATTTTCGAGCACTTACAATCCAGGGTGGAGGAATCACCCTAATTTTTCTTGGAACCAAAATCAGGGGCAGTCTTCTAATCCTAGACCTATGGGACCCCTTGGTTTTTAGGGTCCACTTGTTCATGTACCACCACCTCAACAGCTTCCACAGCATCAGCCTAATCATTCCCATCACCCACATTAGTTTCAACATCATCCACCAGCATTGCCACCTGTGCATCCATAGCATAGTACTGCACTAGCAGCTGCAACTGAGAAGAAGCCCTCACTAGAAGAGATGTTCACGACTATCCTATAAAATCAAGCTACATCTATTAAGAACCTGGAAGTTCAAGTTGGACAGATAGCTAGTGCTCTCAGCGAGCGTCCACAAGGGACCCTCACCAGTAATACCGAAGCTACCCCTGTTAGACAAAGGGAAGGTAAGGAGCATGTTAAGGCCATAACTCTTTAGGAGTGGCAGAGAGTTAGATGAACCACATGTTAAGTCCAGTCTTGTAAAGCCTACAGTGGTAGAGCCCTTAGATTCTAAAGAAGCAATTCAAATAGAGCAGAAACATGATGATCAGGCTGCAAAGAAAACTAAGTCAGACATTTTTTCATCTTCATCTTCTTCTTCACAACCTTCCTCTTCATCTGATATTACACCTGCTACCAGTACACTTCCTCCAATTAGACCCCCATTACCTTTTCCTCAAAGGTTCCAACCAAAAGCTTGATCAACAATTTGCTAAATTTCTTGAGGTGTTTAAGAAGCTTCACATTAACATTCCTTTCGCAGATGCTTTAGAGCAAATACCCAGTTATGTGAAGTTCATGAAGGATATCCTCTCGAGGAAAAGAAGATTAGAGGATTATGAGACAATGACACTTATTGAGGACTGTAGTGCCATCATTCAGAGGAGATTACCCCCTAAGCTCAAAGATCCAAGTAGTTTTACCATACCTTACACCATAGGAGATCAATTCATTGGTAGAGCCTTATGTGATCTAGGAGCTAGTATTAATCTCATGCCTTGGTCTATATACCAGAAGTTAGGAGTAGGAGATGCAAAGCCTACCACAATGACCCTTCAGTTAGCTGACAGATCCATTAAGTATCCGAAGGGAATCATTGAGGATGTTCTAGTTAAGGTGGACAAGTTCATTTTCCCTGCAGACTTTATTATGTTGGATATGGAGGAAGATAGGGAAGTCCCCATCATTCTAGGTAGACCCTTCTTAGCTACTGGTAGGACATTGGTTGATATGCAGAAGGGGGAATTGACCATAAGAGTCCAAGATCAGGAAGTGATGTTTAATGTTTTCAAATTTTTGAGGTTCCCTGATGACTCTTAAGATTGTTTTAGGATGGACATTGTCGATAGAGACATCATCAAGGAGTTCTCTAAGACACAACCATTTAACCCTTTAGAAGCTTCCTTGGTGAGATCAGTTAATCTTAAGGAATACAATGAGGATGATGATGATGTTTATGAGGCTTTACAGTTGTTAGAGGTTACTCTCCTCGTGGAGATTGCCCAGTTTGAGACTTTAGACACTTTATCTACTCCAGCTTTAGATGTCTCTCCATCCACTAGTGATCCTCCAGCTTTAGAGCTTAAACCCTTACCCTCACACCTTAAATATGCTTATATAGGTGAGTCCTCCACTAGGCCAGTGATAGTGTCTGCTTCTCTCTCCATTGATTAAGTGGAGAAATTACTACAGGTTTTGAGAGATTACCAGAAAGCTATAGGCTGGTCTATTTATAATCTTAAGGGTATTAGTCCCTCAATATGTATGCACAAGATACTGTTGGAGGAAGGGTATAGGTTGTTAGTAGAGCACCAGCGTAAGTTGAATCCTGTGATGAAAGAAGTGGTAAAAAATGAGATAATTAAGTGGTTGGATGCTGGGATCATATATCCCATTTCTGACAGCGCCTGGGTGAGCCTAGTTCAATGTGTCTCTAAGACAATAGGGAGGACAGTGATTGAGAACGAAAACAATGAGCTCATACCCACTAAGACTATCACTGTTGGGGAGTATGTATGGATGTTAGCACTGAAATTTATATATGTTTAGAACCCTTTTTACTTAGTTATTTGATTTGTTCTTTGCTATATTAGGTATGTTTTATGTGTTTTGTGCATTTGTGCAGGAAAAAGAATATTTTGGAGAAGTTAAAGCTTTTGGAGCTGATTCTGATGATTCGGTGAAAAAGTGAAATTGCAGGATGCTGATCGTGACTTATGCTGCAGCAATAGAAGAAACTGGACAATGTAGAGCAGATCTGAGGAATCAATACCATTGTCGCAACATAGCAGTCTGATTAGGGCAACACTATTTTTTTCATGTGGCATTCCGCGTTTTAGTGCCTGGGAACCTTATAAATAGTCTTTTTATCAGAATATCGGGGGAGGCTGCGGCAGAAGGCTTCAGGATTGATTTAGCTCCATAGAAACTCCATCTTTTACATCTTTTTCAATCAATGTTTATTCTAGGGATGATGATTTGGAATTATTGGATGTTTATCATGATGTCTAGGAACTAAACTTCTTTTTCCTAGAATCGATGTAGCCAACTTTGGGCAGATTGCAATTATTTTGTGATATTGTTTGGATGATATCAATTATGTTTATTTAATCTACTTGTTCTTAATGCTCTAGTTGATTGGCCACCAATTGGATGAATTAGTATAAGAATTCGGGACTCGGGAGGGGATTATTTATATGCACAAGGGTAGATTAACATAGGACATTGTTGAATCGGGAGGTTGACAATTCTTATGAGCCATAGAGAAACGGATTACCATTGCTTAATGAACTCTATTATTTAATTCTGAATCGGGAGGTTAGGATTAGGTAATTTGAGTATGACTGTTTAAAACTCGGGAGAGTTAAACAGGAAATAGTTTTGGTTATAAACAAATTGAAATCAAAAGAACAATTGATCAAAGGAATTGTATGAACCCTAGTTAGGTGAAATTGAGTTCTAGGAATATTTTGCCATTGATATTTTCATTCATAATAATTGTGACTGTTTTGATTAATTTGTTCCATAATTAATAGTTAGAATAGTAAATAAGATCTCAACCAATATAAATTACTTTTTCTAAATAAAGTTCAAGGTTGTTGATTGCAGTGATTGGCGGTAGACACAATTCCCTGTGGGACGATACTTATATTTACTCTATACTCGAAAACTGACACTGTGCGCTTGCAGTAGTGTTCCATTTGAGCATGACAAGTTTTCTGGCATCGTTGCCAGGGAATTGTTGTCTCATTTTTCGTTAACACTGTTTTCCAATAGCCTTTACTTTAGTTTAGATTTTTATTTTTGTTTTAATTTACTCTCTACAAATTTTTATTTTAGGTGAATGGTAAAAACCCGCAGAAGTGGAAATACAGACATAAAAGAAGAGTTAGATCCAGAAATTGAGAGAACCATCAGGCAAATTCAACAGAACAGATTTGAAGAGAAAGACAGAAATTTAAACATGGCAGAAGAAAATCAGCAGCAGCGAGCTATACGCGATTATTTTACCCCAGTTGTGAATCAAAATTTTGCTGCTATAAGAGAGGTTCCTGTAAACTGTAATAACTTTGAGTTGAAGTCAGCATTGATCAATATGGTTATGCAAAATCAATTTGGAGGTTCGACCTTAGAGGATCCTAACACACATTTGACAAGTTTTCTGCAGATTTGCAGCACCATTAAGATTAATGAAGCCTCTGATGATGCTATTCGACTGAGATTGTTTCCATTTTCTCTTCGAGATAAAGCCTTGAGCTGGTATCAAAATCTGCCAACAGGATGCATTTTGACATGGACAGTGATGGCACAAAAATTCTTAGCAAAGTACTTTCCACCAGGAAAGACAATGCAGATGAGATTAGAAATTGCCCAGTTCACATAGTTAGAGCAAGAACCATTACATGAGGCATGGGAGCGATTTAAAGAGTTATTGCGTAGATGCCCACAACATGGATATGATGAAGGAAACCAGATACAAGTTTTCTACAGAGGCATGACTCCACAGACACGAGCTACTGTGGATGCTTCAGCAGGAGGTTCACTGTAGTCTAAGACACCTGATCAAGCTATGCAGTTAATTGAGGAGATGGCTATAAACAGCAGCCAATGGCCAGATGAAAGAGCTAATGTCAGAAGAGTAGCAGGTATGCATGAGTTAGATACTCAGACAGCTATCCTAGCAAGACTTGAGCAGATTTCAACACAAATTTCTTCAATGGGTATGCAAGGGCCGTAGGCTATGATTTATCATGACAACACAAATCCTAACTTGATGGGGACAGATTTGGAGTAGGTGAATTATGTTAATAATCGTAACTTTGGTTTTCAAGGAAATCGAGTTCCTAACTACTACCAGCCAGGATTTAGAAACCATGAGAATCTATCTTATGGTAACTCTAAAAACGTTCTAAACCCACCAGCAGCAAGTAACAGCAATACAGGATTCAATAACCAAGGAAATTTTCAAGGTTATGGTGGAGTTAAAAGGAACAAATTTGAGGAGTTCATGGTTGAAACTAGAACAAGATTTAGTAAAACTGATGTGCGATTAGACAATGTGGAAGCTAAAATGTCAGAGATGAATACCAGTCTTGGTGCACAGATGAAGTCTGTTGAGACCACTTTGGGACAGCTAGCTGCAGCTGTTAGTTCTTTAAATGAGAGAGGTAAGTTTCCAAGTGACATAATGCTCAATCCGAAAGAACACTGCAATGCTATATCTTTGAGAAGTGGGAACACATATGAGCCATCGAAGGTAGCAGAGAAAGAAGGAACTGCACCAATAACTGAGGTGCAAAAGAAGCAGACTGAACCTGTTATGACAAAGGATGCAGAATCAGAAACAATAAAACAGGGAGTTAATTCTAAACCCTTTAGTAAACTTTTTCCTGATAATCCTCCTTTGTTAAAACCATCTATTCCTTATCCTCAAGCTTTGTACAAAAGGAAGATTGAATCTGAGTTTAAGAAATTTCTTGATATATTTAAGAAATTACATATTAACATTCCGTTAGTTGATGCTCTGCAGCAGATGCCACATTATGCAAAGTTCATGAAAGAAGTGATGTCAAAGAAACGAAAACTTGAAGATTATGAAACTATCAACTTGACAGAAGAATGCAGTGCAATTTTGCAGCAGAAGCTACTGCAAAAATTGAAAGACCCTAGAAGCTTTACTATTCCATACGAGATTGGAGGATCGAAAGTGGGTAAGGTATTGTGTGATTTAGGTGCTAGCATAAATTTAATGCCTTTATCTATTTTCAGGAGCCTAGGTCTTGGAGAGGTAAAGTCGACTACCATAACACTGCAACTAGCGGATAGATCGATTACTTATCCCAGAGGTATAATAGAAGATGTACTTGTTAAGGTTGATAAGTTAATTTTTCCTGCCGATTTTGTAGTCTTAGATTATGAAAAGGATAGAGAAATTCCACTTATACTTGGGAGACCATTTCTTGCCACTGGGAGAGCACTAATCGATGTTCAGAGAGGGCAATTAACCCTGAGGATGAATGATGAATCTGTTATGTTCAACATCTATAAGGCGATGAAATTTGCTGATGAGCCAGAAACATGTAAGTTGATTGAAGTAGTGCAGAGTTGTGTAAGAGAAGTTGAAACAAAGGAAGCACCAACCGATCCTATGGCTCAATGTCTGGTAAATTCAGTTTCTAATTTAGATGATGAATTACTAACTGATGAAATTAAAAGTTGTGTTGTTACTTTGAAAGCCAATCCATTAGAAAGTACGACTACAGCAACTAAGGAGAAGATTGACAAGTCACAGGTAAGTGAAAAAGAAGAAGGCAAAACTGAATTGAAAGAATTACCAAGCCATTTGAGGTATGCCTTTTTAGGTGATGATAGTACTTTTCCTGTAATTATTTCATCATTTTTATCGGTTGCAGAGGAAGACAAATTGCTTAGAATTTTAAGAGAGCATAAACTGACAATTGGATGGTCTATTGCTGACATCAAAGGAATTAGTCCCTCTGTTGTGATGCACAAAATTCGATTAGAGGAAAATCATAAACCCTCTATTGAACCACAAAGAAGACTAAATCCAGCAATGAAAGAAGTTGTTAGAGCTGAGATCTTAAAATTATTAAATGCTGGTATTATATATGCTATGTCTGATAGTTCTTGGGTGAGTCCTGTGCAAGTTGTACCTAAAAAGGGTGGAATGACAGTAGTTCGTGAGACAAACGATGAAATCATATCCACCAGAACTGTAACGGGATGGAGAGTTTGCATCGATTATAGGAAGATGAACAAAGCTACTAGGAAAGACCACTTCCCGCTTCCTTTCATCGACCAAATGCTAGACAGACTAGCCGGACACAGTTATTATTGCTTTTTAGATGGCTACTCGAGCTATAACCAGATTGCAATAGCCCCAGAAGATCAAGAGAAAACAACATTCACTTGCCCATATGGAACTTTCGCATATAGAAGGATGCCTTTCGGGTTGTGTAACGCCCCAGCAACCTTCCAGAGATGCATGATGTCAATTTTCGCTGACATGGTTGAAGAGATAATGGAAGTCTTCATGGATGACTTCTCGGTATTTGGTAGGACTTTTGACCAATGTTTATCTAATTTAGCACTTGTTTTGCAGAGATGTGAAGAAACAAATCTTGTCTTAAATTGGGAGAAGTGTCATTTTATGGTGCAAGAAGGAATCGTCCTTGGACACAGAATTTCAGCTCACGGCATTGAGGTGGATAGAGCTAAAGTCGCTGCTATTGAAAAGCTTCCTCCTCCAAAATCAGTTAAAGCCGTGAGGAGCTTTTTGGGACATGTAGGCTTCTATTGTAGATTTATCAATGACTTTTCAAAAATCTCAAAACCTTTATGTCATTTATTGGAAAAAGATACTGACTTTGTCTTTGATGATTTTTGCTTGCAGGTATTTGAAAAGATCAAGAGGGACCTTATTTCTGCACCTATTATGATCACACCGGATTGGACAGAACCATTTGAACTGATGTACGACGCGAGTGATTTTGCAATTGGAGCTATCCTTGGACAGAAAAGAGACAAGATTTTTTGGGCTATTTATTATTCAAGCAGGACCTTAGATGATGCTCAGAAAAATTACACTACAACAGAGAAGGAGATGCTTACAGTTGTACATGCATTTGACAAGTTCAGACCATATCTAATTGGAAGCAAGGTTATTGTCTATACGAATCATGCGGCTATTCGTTATCTATTTGCAAAAAAGGACGCCAAACCCAGACTTATTAAATGGATCTTGCTTTTGTAAGAATTTGATTTTGAAATCAGGGATAAAAAAGGATCTGATAATGTTATAGCTGATCATTTATCTAGATTGGAGCAATCTGAAATTCAGCAAGAACAGCCTATTCAAGAGGGATTTCCAGATGAGATAATTATGAAGATTGATGAAAATCTACCTTGGTTCGCAGACATAGTGAATTACTTAGCAGGAGGACTAATGCCAAGTGGTTTAACGTACCAACAGAGGAAGAAATTCTTCCATGATGTCAACTCATATTTTTGGGATGATCCTCTGCTATTTAAGAAGTGTCCAGACCAGATTATAAGACGATGTGTGCCAGAAGATGAAGCTCAGGAAATTCTGCACCACCGCCATGCTGCAGCATATGGAGGACATTTTGGTGCAGAACGTACAGCAGCAAAGGTGCTACAATCAGGTTTCTATTGGCCTAGTGTGTTTAAAGATAGTTACATATTTGTAAAAACGTGTGACAGATGTCAAAGGGTTGGAAACATCTCAAGAAGGCATGAATTACCTTTGAAAAATATTTTAGAAGTGGAAATCTTTGATGTATGGGGTATAGATTTTATGGGACCGTTTCCTCCATCCTTTGGGAAGCTGTACATTCTCCTTGCTGTTGATTATGTCTCTAAGTGGGTTGAGGCAATAGCAACACCAGCAAATGATGCAAAAGTGGTAATTCGGTTTCTGCACAAGAATATATTGACAAGATTTGGTACCCCAAGAGCCATTTTCAGTGATGAAGGCACTCATTTTTGTAACAAAATCTTCAATGGTTTGATGTCAAAGTATGGAATTCGACATAAAGTAACTCTCGGTTATCATCCGCAGACAAATGATCAAGCTAAAATTTCAAACCGAGAAGTGAAGTTGATATTGGAGAAGACTGTCCACCTGAATAGAAAAGACTGGCTAACAAGTTAGATGACGTACTTTGGGCATACAGGACATCCTATAAGACTCCAATTGGAATGTCTCCCTACAGGTTGGTATTTGGTAAGGCATGTCATCTACCTGTAGAGCTTGAGCACCGAGCTTATTGGGCCATTAAGAAGCTAAATTTTGACAATAACAAGGCTGGAGAAAATCGATCACTCTAACTGAATGAGCTTGATGAGCTGAGAAATGAGTCCTATAACAATGCAAGAATTTACAAGGACAGGACCAAAAGATGGTATGACAAGATGATAATGAGAAGAGAATTCAGTCCTGGACAGCAAGTCCTATTGTATAATTCAAGGCTTAAATTAATTCCTGGCAAATTGATGTCAATGTGGTCAGGACCGTTTGAGATAAACCAAGTTTTTCGATATGGAGCAATTGAGTTGAAGAAATCAGATGGAAGCTTGTTCAAGGTTAATGGGCTGCGTATAAAGCATTTTTATGGTGAGGGAGTGTATAAATTAAATAGCATTCCCCTTGGTGAACCGAATTGAAGAGAATGGAAGCAGTCTGGCTGAGGACTTAAAATTTAGCGCTTTTGGGAGGCAACCCAATTAATTTTTTTTTTAGATTCTTAGTTTTTCATCTCATTTTATTTTCTTTGATTTTAGTAGTTTGTTCTTCTTTTTATTTTATTAGTTTGAATCTTACTTTTATTTTTCAGGCATATCAGAAGAGTACAGTTTGGAAGAATAATTATCATGATCTTGCCAGCAAGAATGCATGAGTGCGTGATCAGGTGAAAGAACAAGAAAAATTTTACAAAGGCTTAGTAGCTTCAATGTAAACCAACAGAACAACAAAGAAACGAAAATGATTTTCAAGAAAGGAAGTGAAGAGAGATGTGACTAGTAACTAAGCTGGGAAACTAAATTCTTCAATTGAAGAAGAGATGGCCGAATAGTGTTTGCATAGGAAAAGAAAGTCAGCAAGAGGGCATGAGATGAAATTCTGTCAAAATAAGAAACAAATGTTTACAATAGTGAGGTGAATGGGATCCACATGTCCGTGTCTTATTGGAAGACGGAAGCCCACTCATTATTCGGTAAAGCCAAAGAACCCTACCAAATTTATTTGAAAAAGGGCGGCCGAAACATTTTCTTACTCAGACTCTCTTTTTCTAATTCTGCACTTTTACCTTGTTCCCTTGGAAAATACACCGATTACCCCACACCTATTATTTTTCTTTCTTTCGATCTTGTTGTTCTCTGCTGACTTGCTAGTCTGGCCAAAAAAATTTTGTGGGTTCGAAATCTTGGTGGTCCCGAAACCCTCGGGGGAAGCAAAAAGTATTTCTTGTCCGATTGTGATAAAGGCACAGAGTGGTCCAACTGGAGCTTACGTGATTTTCATTCCGGTATTCTACTGCTTTATTTAATCATTTTCGATTTTTAGCGGATTTCCTTTTGGTTTCTGCAACTTAGATTTTAAAGCTCTTCTCGGTTTGGTCGATTGTTGTTTGAGAAATTCTGGTTGTGACGTAAAATTTTTGGGATTAGTTTGTGTGCTTGTCTGATTGGGGCCAGCTGAACACTATTCTTGTCAACATTAAGCTTCCATTGGCAATGGCACCCAAAACTCGAGCAAAACGAAACCTGGAGAGTTCGAGTCCAGCGACTGAAAGTACAGCCCCATCTCCCCAGAGGGAAGAGCCAGTCATAACTACTTATGATTCCTCTAGATTTGTCAACAGCCAAGCCGTAGAAAATTTTAAGAAAATTATGGGCAAAAATATGATTATCGAAAGAAGTTTTCGGCCTGATATTGGTGGTTGGGACATGTATCATGAGTTTTTGAGAGATTTCGGGTTGCTTAAATTAGCAGGACAACCTGAAGATGCCATTCTTGATGTAGTCCGAGAATTTTATGCCAATACAATGGAGAGTACCCATTCGATATTTGAAGTTAGCGGTATTCTTGTTCCTTACAACGCCAACGCCATTAATATGTACCTGGACCTTTCTCAAGGGGTGCAGGATGAATATCACCATTATGTTGCAGCTCTCCACACTGATACTGATGAGCTGTACCGGGTTATTAACGAACTTACAGTACCTCACACCCATTGGCAGAAGAGGCCAGAAACTGAATCTATGGCATTCCCTTCCAATCGACTTCAATATGGTCTACATGAATGGTATGATTTCATTTGCTCATGAATAATGCCTACAACTCATAAAAGCAGTGTTGATGTCGATAGAGCTGCTCTCCTTTACTGTATTTTGACTGGCAAGATTGTTGATTTTGGAGCCATTATCTTTCGGTCCATGCAAGAATTTATACGCAGGGAAAATAGAAAGGGATTACCTCACCCTTCGTTGGTTTGTGGACTTTGCAAGAAATACGGCGTATATTGGACTGAGCTTGAACCACGACTGGCTAGGAAATCTGCAATCACTTTCAAAAATCCTCGTGTACCTCTGACTCAGAGAGAAGTTGCTCCTACTACTGCCCCACCACAAACTTCTGCTGGTCCATCTGTTGCACCTTCCACCACTTCCGACTCCATTGCAGCTGTGCTAAACGAGATTAAGGAGTTACGGATGGAGATGCGTAATAGTGACCGAGATTATCGGACTTTTTGTGCATATGTTGCCTCCTACCATAAATCATTAGTCGACTACCTAAATATGAAAGGTCATGCGGGAGAGGTGATATTCCCCATGCCGCCACAATGGTGTCCTTCTGCTGATGATGACATGGAAGTAGATGCCCAGGAGGAAGCTGATGCTGAAGATGGCTCAGAGGAGAATTCAGACAGTTGAGACTACCCCAGGGAAGTCCTCTTTACTACTTTTTCCAATTCATTAAGGACAATGAATATTTTAAGTTTGGGGGAGCTATTGGTTGTGCTCTGTTGTGCTCTGTGTCATGCTGCTATGTTTTTCATGCCTGCTGTTATGTTTTTCATGCTTTGTTTTTCATGTTTTGTTATGTTTTATGTGCTTGTTTCAATTTCTTTTTATGTGTTTCTTTTTATTGTTTGTGTGCAATTATACTCAGTTTCATAGATTAGTTTTCTAGATTGTGGCCAAAGATGGATTTTGTAAGGAATTGATCAAATTTTGTTTAAATGGATGATTTTTATTGTTTGAGTATTGGAATGTGGATAGAAAGCTTCACTTGAATCTTTTCACTCAAACTATGCACCAATCATATTCAGTTTATGCACTTACTATGTTGATATGTGAAACTAAAAAGACTCAAGAACTTGATTAGTTATTACTTGAGGCGAAATTTATAGACCATGCATGATTAGGAAAATGATCTACGCAATTTTTTTTGTTTTGAGATTGAGCCTTTCAAGCCTACCCAATTATATTAATCCCTTGAAAAACCCTTTGAGCCAAAATTTTCCATTTTGTTGTTATATAACCATATTACAAGCTATAGCCTAATTGCTTGATTATCCTATTCTTTTGGTCCCTTACTTAAAGCACTATCAAACAAAATTTTTGGATTACGGGAGGAGCTCAAAAGAAAACAAGGTGGTTTGTAAATTATTGGTTTGAGAACTTGAATGTTACAAACAAGGGTTTATTCTTGATTCTTGCTGAAAATCTAGTGTCATATGTAGTTTCAAGTAGTGGAAAATAAAATTCTGGAGTGTGACAAAAAAATTCATAAAATCAAACTCGAGAATGAGTAAGGTTGGGTAGTAATTCATGAGCTTAAAACAAATTAAATCCAAAGGTGATTACAGTGCTTTAGGTGGATTAAACTTCATATTATATCCTTTATCCCACCTAAAACCTAAGCCTTACATTACAACCTTTGAAAAGTCCTTTTGATTCTTGGTTATGCATGAGTCTTTATTAGTGGAGAGTAGTAGTTAATTCAAGCATATGGAGTCTTGTGTTTAATTTCCATTTAGGTTTCACATTAACATTTGAGTGCATACATTTGAATAAATGATTGTACACACACACACAAGTGGAAAGTGAAGAGTGAAGGGGGATTAGTTTGCTTTGATTGACTTGAATAATATAAATCTAAAATTTATCTTAAGTTAAGAACCTTATGAATTCTTGAGGAAAATCCCAATTTAGTATGACAAGTATGTGAGCTGAGTATGGTTGAGAGTCTTTAATTGTTTTGTTTCTAGTATATGTTTGCTTGAGGACAAGCAAATTTCTAAGTTTGGGGGTATTTGTTAGCACTGAAATTTATATATGTTTAGAACCCTTTTTACTTTGTTATTTGATTTGTTCTTTGCTATATTAGGTATGTTTATGTGTTTTGTGCATTTGTGCAGGAAAAAGAATATTTTGGAGAAGTTAAAGCTTTTGGAGCTGATTCTGATGATTCGGTGAAAAAGTGAAATTGCAGGATACTGATCGTGACTTATGCTGCAGCAATAGAAGAAACTAGACAGTGTAGACCAGATCTAGGGAATCAATACCATTGTCGCAGCATAGCAGTCTGATTAGGGCAACACTATTTTTTTCATGTGGCATTCCGCGTTTTAGTGCCTGGGAACCTTATAAATAGTCTTTTTATCAGAATATCGGGGGAGGCTGCGGCAGAAGGCTTCAGGATTGATTTAGCTCCATAGAAACTCCATCTTTTACATCTTTTTCAATCAATGTTTATTCTAGGGATGATGATTTGGAATTATTGGATGTTTATCATGATGTCTAGGAACTAAACTTCTTTTTCCTAGAATAGATGTAGCCAACTTTGGGCAGATTGCAATTATTTTGTGATATTGTTTGGATGATATCAATTATGTTTATTTAATCTACTTGTTCTTAATGCTCTAGTTGATTGGCCACAAATTGGATGAATTAGTATAAGAATCCGGCACTCGGGAGAGGGGATTATTTATATGCACAAGGGTAGATTAACATAGGACATTGTTGAATCGGGAGGTTGACAATTCTTATGAACCATAGAGAAATGGATTACCATTGCTTAATGAACTCTATTATTTAATTCTGAATCGGGAGGTTAGGATTAGGTAATTTGAGTATGACTGTTTAAAACTCGGGAGAGATAAACAGGAAATAGTTTCGGTTATAAACAAATTGAAATCAAAAGAACAATTGATCAAAGGAATTGTATGAACCCTAGTTAGGTGAAATCGAGTTCTAGGAATATTTTGCCATTGATATTTTCATTCATAATAATTGTGACTGTTTTGATTAATTTGTTCCATAATTAATAGTTAGAATAGTAAATAGGATCTCAACTAATATAAATTACTTTTTCTAAATAAAGTTCAAGGTTGTTGATTGCAGTGATTGGCGGTAGACACAATTTCCTGTGGGGCGATACTTATATTTACTCTATACTCGAAAACTGACACTGTGCGCTTGCAGTAGTGTTCCATTTGAGCATGACAATGGACTATAGGAAACTTAACAAGGTCATTAGGAAAGACCATTTCCCTCTACCCTTTATTGACCAGATGTTAGATAGATTGGCTGGTCATGAGTTCTACTGCCTATTGAATGGGTACTCGGGGTATAATTAGATAGCTATAGCCCTAGAGGACCAATAAAAGACCACCTTCACCTGTCCTTAAGGGACATTTGCTTTTAGAAGGATACCTTTTGGCCTATGCAATGCACCTGTTACCTTCCAACGTTGCATGATGGCCATTTTTCATGATATGGTGGAGGATTTTCTATTGGTCTTCATGGATGATTTTTCTGTATTTGGGGATTGCTTTGATCTTTGTCTGCACAACTTGGAACTTTTTTTGAAGAGATGTGAAGAAACGAATTTAATGCTTAATTGGGAGAAGTGTCATTTTATGGTTAAGGAAGGTATAATGCTTAGGCATAAGATATCTGTTAAAAGGGATATAAGTGGATAAAGCCAAGGTGGATATCATTGAGAAGTTACCTCCCCCTACCTATGTTAAAGGAATTAGGAGTTTTTTAGGCCATGAGGGATTTTACAGAAGTTTCATAAAGGATTTTTCCCAAATCTCAAAGCCTTTGTGTAATCTTCTGGAAAAAGATACTGCATTCTGTTTTGATAAACGTTGCTTAGAAGCATTTAAGACTTTGAAGGAGAAGTTAGTTACAACCCCTGTAATAATAGCTTCGAATTAGAGTTTACCTTTTGAGCTGATGTGTGATGCAAGTGATTATGCAGTTGGGGCTGTACTTGGACAAAGAAAAGGAAAAGTCTTTTATGTTATCTATTATGCAAGTAAGACTATGAATGAATCCCAGTTAAACTTGCTACTATCGAGAAAAAGTTGTTGGCTGTAGTGTTTGCTTTTGATAAGTTTCGCTCCTATCTCATTGGCACTAAGGTGATAGTATATACTGATCATGCTGCCATTAAGTACCTAGTCTCCAAGAAGGATG
Source organism: Firmiana major (assembly GCA_033439115.1). Taxonomy (NCBI): domain Eukaryota; kingdom Viridiplantae; phylum Streptophyta; class Magnoliopsida; order Malvales; family Malvaceae; genus Firmiana; species Firmiana major. The sequence continues at coordinate 37,655,917 of CM065901.1, forward strand.
CAAAGCCTAGATTGATTAGATGGATCCTCTTGCTGCAGGAGTTTGACTTGGAAATTAGGGATAGGAAAGGGACAGAGAATCAGGTTGCTGACCATCTATCTAGATTGGAGAGTGGATTTAAAGAAGATGGTACAGTAATTAATGAATCCTTTCTCGATGAACAGTTATTTACTTTTGGGCAATCCAGTTTGCCCTGGTATGTTGATTTTGTGAATTATTTGGTGAGCAATGTGATGCCACCAGATTTGACTACCCAATAAAAGAAAAAGTTTTTGAGTGATGTCAAGTATTTTGTAGAGGATGAGCCCTTCTTGTATAAGTAATGTAAAGATAAGGTTTTAAGGAGGTATGTTCCCATGAAAGAAGTAGAGGATATACTTAGACATTGCCATTCTTCTAATTATGAAGGGCATTTTGGAGGAGAAAGGACAACTACTAAGGTTTTGCAATCTGAATATTATTGGCCCACATTATTTAAGGATGCCCACTACTTTGTGATGAAATGTGATAGATGTCAGAGGGTAGGTAATATTTCCAAAAGAAATGAGATGCCCCTGACTAATATTTTGGAAGTAGAGCTTTTTGATGGTTGGGGTATAGACTTCATGGGACCTTTTATTCATTCACATGGCAATCTCTACATTTTAATGGTCGTAGATTATGTGTTTAAATGGGTTGAGGCAATGGCTTTACCAACTAATGATGCTAAGGTGGTGATAAGGTTTTTGAAGAAGAATATTTTTAAGAGATTTGGCACACCCAGAGCCATCATTAGTAATAGGGGATCCCATTTTTGCAACAAGAGTTTTGATGAGCTTTTAAAGAAATATGGTGTCAAGCATAAGGTAGCCACTGCTTATCACCCACAGACTAGTGGTTAGGTAGAGTTATCCAATTGGGAGATTAAGGGGATATTAGAGAAAATAATGAATCCTAGTAGGAAGGATTGGTCCATTAGGTTAGATGATGCACTTTGGGCCTATAGGACAACCTTCAAAACACTTATAGGGATGTCCCATTTTCAGCTTGTTTATGGTAAGGCTTGTCATTTGCCAGTGGAGCTTAAGCATATTGCCTACTGGGCCCTTAAGAACTTAAATTTCAATTTAGATGTAGTGGGAGAGAAGAAGCAGTTATAGCTTAATCAGTTAGATGAGTTCAGGTTATAGGCATATGAGAATGCCAAGCTCTACAAGGAAATGACTAAATGATGACATGATAAGAAAATAAAGGACAAACACTTCGAGCCAGGCTAGCTAGTATTGCTTTTCAATTCTCGCTTGAAGTTGTTTCCAAGAAAGCTTAAGTTTATGTGGACAAGACCCTTCACCATTACACAAGTATTCCCTCATGGAGCCATTGAGATCATGGATGAGACCTTTAAGCAACCCTTTAAAGTTAATGGGTGTAGACTTAAGCACTATTTTGGGGGATGATTTGACTGTCAGCATTCTGTTACCACTTTAGCTGATCCTCCTACTTCTGATCCTGGTACTTAGCTTCACTTCATTTTATGCTACTTTATTTTTCTTTTCACTTTTTGTACAGTTCTTTTTCTCTTTTCTGCTGCTTCTTTCTTTGTTTCTTGTATAGACAGCTTTTGCAGTAGCACGTTCTCATCAAGCTTCACATGTTCTTCATCATCAGATAGGGGAGTATTATATTCTTGAGCTTCAATTCCTATATTATTTACACACTGAGGACATTGTGCACTTTGAGTTTGAGGAAGGGGATTCACTTGAGCATTTTTGAAAAATTTTGGGTAGAATTGCAAAATTTTATGAAAATTCGAGCTTACATTATTTAATTTTGGGATGATTTAGTACTTAGCATGTGGTTTTTTTCCATATTCTTATGATATAACCCCATGATTTAGTCTGACTTTGATTGAATAAGAAGCATGATTATAGGAAAAGCATGAAGTTGAATTCTTGAATTTGTCTAGATTCTGATTGTGATTTCCTCATTTTATACACATGTCATGTCATGAATCTGTATACTTATTTAGAGAAAGCTTAAGTGGATATAGGATTACATTTGCTCAGTTGATTTTGTACATCATATTCTAAAATTTGTTTGATCTTATCTCGAGGTGAAATATTAGATCACACTTAATTAGGAAAATGATTTATGCCATATTTGGATCGTTTGAGCCTTTCCAGCCGTCCTTGTACATATTTTACCCCTAGTCACCCATTTAGGCCAAATAAGATTTTCTCTGTAAATACACCTGCATATTTTTTCCTTAGCTTAAACACTCTTTTCCTATCCCTTACCTCGAAAGTGTGTAATTTCACTAGGATATATTATGAGCTATGTACATATGAGTTATAGGTGATAGTGAAATTGAAAAAAAAAGAGAAAAAGAAGAGAAAAATAAAAAAAATAGAAAAAATGTTTAGCAAAATAAATAAGTTCGGGGGATAATTATGAGCTCTTACATCAAAGATCCTAGAATGTAATGCATGTTGAGGGGTAATTAAACCTAAATCGACTCTATCATACCTTAGCCCTAGCCTTACATTACAAGCTGAATGAAGTCCTATTGATCTTTGGTTAAGTGTGACTACATTAGTGGAGAGAGAAGTGAAAAACAAATTTATGGGAATGATCACTTGTCATTGACTTTGCATTTACTGTGTTTGCATAATCTGATGTGGGTAATGTACTGTGAAGTGGCTTGGACATTTTCACACACACACGAAGAGTCTAATTTGGGTTAAGACTTATGATTGAATGATTCTGTGTGTTGGACTTATAATTGTGAATCTTTGATATCAGAGTTTGTACTTTTTCTTTGAGGATAATATTGGGAAAATAAATATGTTTGGTACTTGTCAGTTCCTACATAGGGTTTGTTTTGCTTGAGGACAAGCAAAAGCTCAAGTTTGAGGGTGTGATAATTCTATTAAAATAGAATTATTTATATTTAATTTCTTAATTAATTATTTTAATCCCATAATATTTTATTAATTATCCTTTCATTTTAATTAAAATTCTCATGTTTGTAGATAAATTAAATCCAGATGAATTTTAGTCAATTCAATAGAAAATGGACTGAAAATGATCTAAAAAGGAGATTAGACCACTACCATTCTGTCTGGTAGCATGAGTCACCATTCTTCTAGACACGTGATGCCAAGTGTCCATATTTTTTTCACCTTTAAAGGATAAGATCAAAGGACACCTACGCCACCTCATGGAAGACACAAACCATGCCACCTTACATATCCAAGTGGACAAGAAGACAAATGACATGGAAATATCTTCCCTAGAACCTAATAGTGTGAAGATAAGTGGCCAAACAATGCCAACTCATCTAGGATTAAAAATTCCTTTTGTACCCCCATTTTAATGTGTATAAATAGAACATGATGAGATAATTCAGTAGGAGTTTTTTTTTAGAGTTTTTAGGGTAAAGTTTATTTTTTTAGGTTGGTGGCTAGGTTTCTTTTAGTTTGAGTTTTATATTTTTCTTTTATATTTTACTGTTCATTCGGGTAGTGTTGGTTGGTTGGTGACAACAGCCACCATTTTTCTAGGTTTTGCAAGTTTTTTTTTTTCCCTTTGATTTGGCACGTTTAAAGCTTTCTGAATGAAAAAGCCTTCATTTTTTATTTTACCATTTTTTTCTTACTGTTCTGTTTCTTTATGCATCACTGTTCCATCGAAAGGCCGGTGACAACGACCCTTATCCACAAATCTTTACAGTTTTCATTTACTGCTTTTCCTTTAGTGTGTTTCTGAGCTTTTAAGAATTATTTCTACGAGATTTTAAAAGGAGAGAAGACGGCTAGTGACAGTGGCTGCTTGCTTCAATCCTTTACTGCTTCTTTTAATGTTTCTTAGTTTAGAATTTATATTTTTTGTTTTTACGTTATTGTTTAAACTAAAATTTTCTGCCAGGCACTTTTATTAATTTTTGAAAGTAACTTAGAATAGCTTTGGTTCAGTTTGGGAGGATTTTAAATTTAGTTTTGTTTGAACATTTTATTTTATTGTTAATGAAATGAAGTTTCAGTGTTCATCCTTCATTATTTTACTGCTGGCGATCTTTTTTTCTTTCGTGTTCTTTTTCTCTGCTATACCTTTATACTGATTTTTGGTTCAGTCTTCAAGCTTATAGATATCTGTGCTGTTATGCTTCTTGCAACCGTGCTAGGTGTCTTTTAGCTGCCTTGATACTTGGTGTTTTGTTGCTGCCATAAAACAAACTGGTACCTCTGCGGTGTTGTGTTCTCGGAGAGGGAAAGAAAGCCATTAGCTTCCTCTGTTCTGCTTTGTTTCATTGCTCCTGTACTGTTCAGTAAGCTCTTTGCTGGAGTTGAAGGTGTTGCATGAGAGTGGATGATGAGAGATTAGCTGGCGATAGTAACCATAATCCTTCTTTATCGTTTCTGCTTCAATTTTTCTTTGTTTTAATTTCCTTAACTTTGCTACTGTTTTATGTTGAACCCTTTTGTTAAGTACCTTCTTTTATGTTTTATTTTTGATTTTTAGTTGTCTTCGATTCTGTATTGCTGAGGTGATTGGTGGTTGCTGTAGGAGTGTCCATTTCAGAGGAAGTGCGTGGACCCTGCTGCTTCTGTCCTGGCTGAAGTCGCTGCTGTCTAGAGCAAGACGTCGTGGTTGTGCGTTTCTGGACAGATCTTAGCTACTACTGTTACAGCGTGAAAACAAGAAGGACGTGAAAGAAGGAGTCTGGATGTTGGGCTGTGTGCTATTGCCTGGTTGTCGATGAGGTACTGATGTGTGGCAAAGTACGAGCTGGACGAGTGGCGCTGCTGGGTTGTACTTGTGCAGAGGACGTGTGAAGCAAAGGGAGTACAGCGTAAAGACAGAATGTTAGCTGTTGCAGGTCTGTTGCAGGAAGATGGCCCGTGCTGAAGCAAATGCAAGGATGTTGGTGTAGTACAGGAAAGTCGACAGCAGAGAATGCCAGCTGAAATGTGGTGCACGACAGAGTAGATGCATGGAGGCGTGGTAACAAACTGTTGTACGTATTGGCAGGAATGAAGCAGCAGCTGACGGCATTGTTGGTAGAGAAACAGGACATGGTTAGCTGATGGTTGGGAACTGGCTGCAGTTGGCAGTACTTGGAGGCATGGCAGTGTAGGATCTTCAATGGTTTTCTGTCGCAACAATCCAATACAGTAGAGTAGCTTAAGTTGTTAGTTTATACTGTTTTAGAATATTTTATTTGTGTTAGTGTTAGTGAGTAGCTTCTTACTATTACAGTTAAATTAATACTTAGTTTTTAGTTATAAAATTTTAAACAACATGTTAGGTAATTTTTTTTATATATATATATATATATATATATATATATACACAATAATATAATTTTAGTAATAACAATATATTAGTATAGTATTTATGTATTGCGTTTAGAATTAGTTTAGTGGTAGAAACATTTTATGCATTTTTAGGATAGTTTTCATTTTAAATTTCTTAAAAGTCTAAAAATATTTTATTTCTCATGCATCATTTAGATTAGATTTTATTATTTATTTAGGCATTTTATTAATTTAGTAATTATCTAGAGTTAAATTTGATTTATGGTCACTATTTTAGGCATTTAGGTTTAAAGTTATATTTGAGAAATTTCTTAGATTTTTATTAGAATTTTATTCCATTAGGCCTTAGGTTAGATTATTTTGCATTTTTATTAATTAGTTAAGCACACACATTTATTTTCATATTAGGATTTTCTAGTTTTAATCAATTTAATTTAGTATTTTCTTTTATTTGCATCTTTAGTCCATTTTCACTAATTAATTCGCGTTTTAGTATTTTCTCTCTTTTGCAGATTCTCGCTTTTATTCTGCTTGGAGCTCTGTGAGTAATTTTTGCTCTATTTTTCCTTAATTTAGTTTGTTTATTATTTTCCTTGCTTTCTACAATTAAACTTTGTAGATCACCCTTTTAATCTCATAATTTGCTAGGATATATTTAGGGTAAAATTAACTGGTACTTAGTTAGGCTGACTATATTCTCTATGGGACGATAATCTGGGACTCAGCTTCCTTTATTACTTGAGCGACCCATGCACTTTCAGTTTATACGTCTAGGTAGCTAGGACGTAAACATTTCCATTAACAGGACATCACCATTATTCATTGCTTCTGTTCTATCGTGGGACATCATCACCACTAACTAACTCTGACTTTCTCCCTTAATATTTCTAACAATTATATGTGTGTAGCTGACTTTGGCTATCATTTTCTATTTCCTTCAGCTGCTACAAACAATAGCAAGCTTGCACAGGCATTCTTCAGTTTACTTTTTACTCTTTTTTTCTCTTCACGTGTCCTATGCTAGTCAGAACCTCATCAGCATTCTCTGTTATCTTTCTACCTAGAAACATCATTATCTTAAGGTCAATGGTGTGAGGCAGTTCAGGTTGGCTTCTTTGGAAGCCAATCCTTGTACTTTAATTCATTAAAAGACTTGAAATATTAATATTATATAGTATAATAACATTTTACTTCACTTGGTATCATGTTATTTTTTTGTATTTATCTACACTTCAAAATAAAATATTTTATTTGCTTAAATTCCTCTAATTCTCTCTTGTCAAAATATAATTTTGATTAGTTTTCCACAAATTTGCACATTTATGATCCTATTGGTTTACTTTGCTATTCATAATTGGAACTGAGTACAAGAAAATTTGTGGAGTTTACATTCTCACCACCTTCATAAATTTGGTCTCGAAATTTTAAGCTAAGTCAGTTCTCAAACAGATGTGAGTATTTATCTCGTATTAAGTTTTCCAATTCCCACGTGGCCTACTCTAAAGTTTGGTACTACCACAGAACTTTGACCAGAGGGATTGTCTTAAACCACAATACTTTCTCTTTCCTATCCAAGATCCGAACTGGTTTCTCCACATAAGTAATATCCTCCTTCAATTCCAGTGGTTCATACTTAATCACATGCGTTGGGTCTAGATGATACTTGTGAAGCATCGAAATGTAGAAGACATTATGGATACTCGATAACTCAGGCGGTAAAACCAATCTGTATGGTTTATCTCCCATTCGATCTAAGATCTCGAAAGGCCCAAAATAACAGGGACTTAACTTTCCTTTCTTTCCAAATCTCATTATGCATTTAGAGGGAGAGACTTTTAGAAAGGCTGAGTCTCCAACTGAAAATTCCAAAGGTCTTCATCTTAGGTTAGCATAACTTTTCTATCTGCTTTGAGCTATTCTCAACCTCTCGAAAATTAACAGTACATCCTCAAAGGCTTGCTTAACCAGGTCGGGAGTAAATATTTTCCTTTCATCCAATTCTTCCCATCCAATTGGAGAACAACACCTTCGACCATACAAAGTTTCATACGATGCCATCCCGATACTCGAGTGATAACTATTATTGTATGCGAACTCTGCTAATGGCAAATGGTCATCCCATGAGCCTTTAAAATCTTGTGCACTTGCTCTTAACATATCCTCTAGTATCTAAATGGTTCTCTCTGATTGACCATCTGTTTGAGAATGAAAAGCTGTGCTAAAATTCAATTGGGTCCCCATAGCTTCTTGGAAATGTTCCCAAAAATGAGAAGTGAACCGGGAATCCCTGTTAGATACAATGCTTATTGGTACACCATGTAGCCTTACAATTTCTCGCACATACAGCTCTGCCAAGGCACTCAAAGTATCAGCAGATTTCATAGCCAGGAAGTGGGCAGATTCGTCAACCTATCAATAATTACCAAATTGCATCATGATTTCTCCGGGTCCTTGGTAATCCCATAATGAAATCCATGGTGACATGCTCCCATTTCCATGTTGGTATTGGTAAAGGTTACAACAACCTGTAGGTTTTTAATGCTTTATCTGAATTTGCTGACAAATAAGACATTTGGCCACAAATTCGGCTATATCCTTCTTCATATTTGACCACCAGTAAACTTTTTGAAAATTCTGATACATTTTATTACTTCCCGGGTGTAAAGTATACCTCGAGGAAAGAGCTTTTAACAATATTAGTTTCTTCAACTGTGGATCATTAGAAACACAAACTCCACCCCTGAACCTCAACAGCCCATCAGTGCTGATTTCAAAATCTGTCACAGTACCAACTGAATCTGACTGGCCATATCTATACAATACTGATCAATACATTGAGCCTGTCGGATTCGATCAATCAAGTATGGTTCTAACCTCAGGCTAGCTATCATACCATAATCAACAGTGTCAGATGGTTTAAGATTCAAACTGAGGTTCACAAACTGTTCCCGCAGTTCATATTCCCGGATCATCATATAGGACACCATCCTAACATTCTTTCTACTCAAGGCATCTACTACTATATTTGCCTTCCCCGGGTGGTAAAGAATCTCATTGTCATAGTCCTTCAAAAGCTCTAACCACCTTCTTTATCTCATATTTAATTCTTTCTACGAAAATAAGTACCTGAGACTTTTATGATCAGTAAAGATCTGAAACTTCTCTCCATATAGATAATGGCGCCAAATCTTCAGCGCAAACACTACGGCTGCTAATTCCAAATCATAAGTCAGATAGTTCTTATCATGGTCTTTTAATTGTTGGGAACCATAAGCAACTACCTTCCTGTTTTGCATCAATACACAACCCAAACCTTGACTAGAAGCATCTGTATACACCGAGAAGCCCTCGAGCTGGTGGGTATGGTCAGAACAGGTGCAGTGGTCAGTCTGTGCTTCAATTCCTAGAAACTTCTTTTACACGAATCATTCCACTCCAATTTAACCTTCTTTCTCATAAGCCGAGTCAACGGAACACACAATTTAGAGAAACCCTTCATAAATATTCTATAATACCCTGCCAAACCCAAGAAACTCCATATCTCAGTAACAATCTTGGGTCTTTCCCATTGAACTATGGCCTCTATCTTGGACAGATCAACCGACACCCCGTTTTTTGATAGAATGTGACCCAAAAAAGCTATATGATTTAACCAAAAATCACACTTACTAAGTTTAGCATATGACTTATTTTCCCTGAGGGTTTGCAGAACCATTCCCAGATGCTGCTGATGTTCTTCTCTGGACTTAGAATACACTAAGATATCGTCAATAAAAATTATGTTGAATCTGTCCAGGTAAGGCTTAAGTACTTCAGTTATCAGTGCCATAAAAGCTGCAGGAGCATTTGTTAACCTGAAAGGCATAACTAAATATTCATAATATCCAGATCGGGTCCTAAAGGCTGTCGTTGGTATATTCACTTCTAATTTTCAACTGATGGTACCCTAATCTCATATCAATCTTGAAAAAGATCTGTGCTCCTTGCAGTTGATCAAGTAGGTCATTTCTACGTGGAATGGAATACTTGTTCTTAATGGTAGCCTTGTCGAGCCATCTATAATCGATACATAATCTGAGGCTTCCATCTTTCTTCTTAACAAATTGTCACGCCCCAAAAATGCGAAAAATAGGGCAAATTTAAAAACTTTTCACTCATCAATTCACAATTAAAGGTGCATTCCTGTGCAGTGTCATGCATCATCATATTTATCATACCTCGGGATCTCATCACTAGATAACATGTATCGTATCATAAACATTACTCAATATTAAGTTAATTAATCCTAATACATCCCATACAATGTTATACATCAAGTGTCTATAACTACCATAATTGTCTGGGTACATGAAAAGATAAATGATACCTCAAAACACAATATATGGCTTGGAGCTCAAGTCCTCCACTAGCCACTACTTCGTACGTCGCAGGGAAACCCTTTTTCACTTGAAGAAATCTGGGGGGGGGGGGAAGAAAACAGGGTGAGCTTCTAAATCGCTCAGTAAAGGGGGTAAGGGACTCATTATATAAACCAAAATACACATCACAAAATATTTATTGATATGTGAAACTCATTATACTCATTTGAAAACCATAACATGAAAGTACTCAAAACGACATTCTCATATCTCAAATCATGTGAAAACATGAAGTAAAAAGGCTCAGTCTAGAGCAATAACAAGCGTGTGAAAACAATGCGATAATCGCTATGTCACGCCCCGGAAGTGCGGAAAATAGGGCTAATTTAAAACTTTTTATTCATTCATTCACAATTAAGAGTGCATTCCTGTGCAGTGTCATACATCATCACCTATATTATACCTCAGGATCTCGTCATTGAATAGTATATATTATATCATATACATTACTTGATCTCAAGTTAATTAATCCTAATACATCCCATACAATGTTATACATCAAGTGTCTGCAATTATGATAATTGTCTGGGTACATGAAAAGATAAAAGATACCTCAAAATACAATATATGGCCTGGAGCTTAAGTCCTCCACTAGCCACTACTCCGTAGTCGCAGGAAAACCCTTTTCACTTGAAGAAATCTGGGGGGGAAAGAAAACAGGGTGAGCTTCAAAATCGCTCAGTAAAGGGGGTAAGGGACTCATTTCATAAACCAAAATGCACATCACAAAATATTTATTTGTATGTGAAACTCATTAATCTCATTTGAAAACCATAGCATGAAAGTACTCAAAACTAAATTCTCATATCTCAAATCATGTGAAAACATGAAGTAAAATGCTCAGTATAGAGCAATAACAAAACATGTGAAAATAATGCGATAAACGCTTTCTCAATTAACGTGATAAAATCACTGTAATAATAATGCACGTGGCACAACCACTAAACACACGTGGCATAGCCACTGATTTAAATTCACACGTGGCATAGCCACTAAACACACGTGGCCTAGCCACTGATTTAAATTCACACGTGGCATAGCCACTAAACACACGTGGCCTAGCCACTGATTTAAATTCACACGTGGCACAGCCACTAAACACACGTGGCATAGCCACTGATTTAAATTCACACGTGGCGTAGCCACAGGATAGGGTTTCACGTGGCAACGGCCACCAATTAGGGTTCTCACGTGGCAACGGCCACCAAATAGGGTTTTCACGTGGCAACGGCCACCAAATAAGGTTTCTCATGTGGCAACGGCCACTAAATGGGGTTTCTCACGTGGCAACGGCCACCAAATGGGGTTTCTCACGTGGCAACGGCCACCAAATGGGGTTTCTCACGTGGCAACGGCCAACAAATAGGGTTTCTCACGTGGCAACGGCTACAAAGTATATGTGGCATAGCCATAGAATGGGTTATTCTCACGTTACCAGAACAAAGAAGAATCAGGCTTACATGCTACCAGAGCAATGCCCGATGTGTACTCAAAACTACACACCTAAGTCTTAATCACATAAGACTAGTTTGCCTTCACGTAGAACTCATAGTGGTTTTTCTCTCATAAAACTCATTTGAAAATCGTTTTGTACTCAACACAAAACATAATAAAACCGAGTTCCAACCGGCAAATCACGCACACATTTCTCAAATCTCGATATTGCCTTAACGTAGAGCCCAGTTATAAACTCATAAAAACATTGGGCTCCAACCGGCTATAAAAATCTTGTGCAATTGTATCACAACACAACACTCAACATGCTTGTTTTATAAATCACAATTCATGCTATAATAGTTCGCAAATCACATACACAAATGGTCTAGTTTCCCTTACCTCTTTGCACCTCGTATAGTGCAATCGTTTCCCCCTTGACACGGACTAGTCCCGCATTCCACTCTGGAACTCCCGAGCTGTCCAAACGATGTTAAAACATCAATACTCAATTATCTCATCAACCTCAATTCTCAAAATCGAGCATAATTGCTCATAACACCTCAAATCTCTTGATTCTCGTAACTCTACCCCAAACTACACTCTCATTCACAACATCTCAACGTTCTACATTTCTCATGCCAATTATCTATGCTAATTCACCACATTGTCTAAATTTCTATTTATTGCTCAAATTTCCAAAATTACTAAATATCATTATCACTCCACCACATTGTAATTTCATCAATCCGTAATCATTTTCCAACTATTTCAGCATAATGACAACAACCATTATCATCAAAATCATCTCAGATATCAAGATCGAGGTTTAGAAATTACCCAAAACTTGTGGAGAGCTTATCTCTTGCCTCGATTCGATCCGTCTTTCGATTTCCAAGTATGTTGTTCTTCCTTTGATGAGGAACAACTTTCCTTCTTGCCACAACTTCTAATTTGGACGGAAATGGGTGCTTTGGATGAGTGAGAAAGCTAGGTTTCGGTAAAAATGGGGGTTGAAAGAGAGAGAAAGTGAGATTGCAGGAGAAAAATAGGGGTTTCTTATATAGGCTGAGGGTAGGAGATTGATCTGGCTCTTGATGAGATCGATCTGCATTTGAATTTTTGGGGACGATTTGGGGCAATTTATGCCTAGGAGATCGATCTGTCGAGGGGTGAGATCGATCTCTTTATGGCTTTATGAGATCGATCTGCTCCTTGAGGAGATCGATCTTCTCCCAAACAGAATCATTTGGAGATCGATCTCTTCCTCATGAGATCGATCTTCACTCAAACAGAATCATAAGGAGATCGATCCTCTTCCATTGGAGATCGATCTGCTCCTCAAATTCCTCCTTCCTTGTCATTTTTAACTCACCAGATCGATCTCTCCTTCTCCCAGATCGATCTGTCCTCATAACTTCACACTTATTTTAACACTTAACATATAAATCTCCAATTATCATTCCCCAATTCACTTAGCTCAATAAATTACACTTCAAGTTCATATTACATCATTCAAATATATCTAAAATTCTCAGATCTCACATCCTTCCCACCTTAAATAGAATTTGGTCCTCCAAATTCAACTCAACTATTCGAATAGATGGGGGTATTTCTCCTTCATGAGACTCTCTAGTTCCCACATTGCCTCTTCCATTGAGTGATGTTTCCACAAAACTTTCACTAATGGGATGCTCTTAGTTCTCAGTACCTTCTCTCTTCTATCGAGAATCTGGACGGGTTCCTCAGTGTAGCTCATATCCTCTTGAATGTCCATCTCGTCATACTCTATGACATGAGAAGGGTCCGGATGGTACTTCCTCAACATAGAAACATGAAAAACATTGTGTATTCCGGACATCTGTGGGGGTAATGCTAATCTGTAAGCTACCTCTCCCACTCTCTCAAGAATCTCGAATGGTCCTACATATCGAGGACTCAATTTCCCTTTCTTCCCAAATCGCATGATACCCTTACTCGGTGATATTTTCAGAAATACTGCATCACCAACCATAAACTCGAGTGGCCATCTACGCACATCCGCGTAGCTTTTCTGTCTACTTTGTGTAGCCCGTAACCTCTCACATATGAGTTTCACACTATGTACGGCTTGCTCAACAAGCTTGGGAGCATTTATCTTTCTGTCACCGACTTCTTCCCAAGCTACAGGGGATCTACACCTCCTACCATATAGAGCCTCAAAAGGTGCCATTCCAATACTCGTATGATAGCTGTTATTGTATGCAAACTCTGCTAGGGGCAGGTGATCATCCCATGATCCCTTAAAATCCATCGTACACGCCCTCAACATATCCTCCAGGGTCTGAATAGTCCTCTCTGACTGACCATCTGTCTGAGGATGATAGGCGGTACTGAAACTCAATCGAGATCCCATGGACTCCTGAAACTGGGTCCAAAATCTGGAAGTAAACCGGGAATCTCTATCAGAAGTAATACTCACTGGAGCCCCATGTAATCTAGCTATCTCGCTGACATACAGCTCAGCTAAGGCATCCACAGTATCTGTGCTCTTGATGGCGAGGAAGTGGGCACTCTTGGTCAGTCTATCCACTATAATCTATATAGCGTCACGACCTCTTCGGGTCCTCGGTAAACCCATAATAAAGTCTATAGTGACATGCTCCCATTTCCATGTAGGTACAGGTAAGGGCTGTAGTAGTCCTCCGGGCTTCCGATGCTCAGCTTTCACTTGCTGGGATACTAAACACTTGGCCACATACTCTGCCACGTCTCGCTTCATACCACTCCACCAATACACCTTTCTCAAGTCTCGGTACATCTTAGTACTCCCTGGGTGCATGGTGTATCGCGAGCAGTGGGATTCTCTCAGTATCTGTCTCTTTAGGGTATCATCGTCCGGTACACAAATCCGTCCTCTGAACCTCAATAATCCATCCTCACTGATGGTGAGATCCGACTCCGAACTCTGCTCAGCTTGGCTAACCATGTCTATCAATCTCTAATCATTGCGCTGCCCAGTTCTAATCTGATCCATGATCCTGGGCTCTATTCGCAAGCTAGCCACAAATCCAGTCTCTATCTCTTTAACTCTGATCCGAAGTTCGGAAAACTGCTCCAGTAAATCCCATTCCTGATCATCATAGCAGATATCATACTCTTCCTGCTCAGGGCATCAGCAACCACATTCGCCTTGCCCGGATGATATAGAATCTCGCAGTCATAATCCTTAAGGAGTTCCATCCATCTCCTTTGTCTCATGTTTAACTCTTTCTGATCAAAGAGATATCTCAAACTCTTGTGATCAGTGAAGATCTGGAATCTTTCCCCATATAAGTAGTGTCGCCAGATCTTCAAAGAAAATACCACAGCGGCTAACTCCAAATCATGCGTGGGGTAATTCCGCTCATGGTCTTTCAGCTGTCGCAATCCATATGCGACCACTCTTCCGTATAAGCACACACCCCAATCCTTGATGAGATGCATTATACACCGAAAATCCTCCGGACCCCTCAGGAATAGTTAACACAGGTGCCGCTGTCAACCTCCGCTTTAATTCTTGAAAACTGAGCTCACATTGATCAGTCCATATAAATGGAGTCTCCTTGCGCGTAAGCTTAGTCAAAGGGGCGGCAATCTGGGAAAATCCTTCCACAAATCTTCTGTAATACCCTGCCAAACCAAAGAAGCTTCGTACCTCAGTAACTGTCCTCGGTCTCTCCCAATTAAGCACAGCCTCCACCTTGCTTGGGTCCACTGATACTCCTTCCTCTGAGACTATATGACTAAGGAAAGCTATCTGATCCAGCCAAAACTCACACTTATTAAGCTTTCCATATAATTGCTTATCTCGGAGTATCTGTAGTACTAACCACAAATGCTGTGCATGATCCTCATACGACCGAGAGTACACCAGGATATCATCAATAAAGACTATCACAAATTTATCTAGATAGTCTCTGAACACCTCGTTCATCAATCTCATAAATTCTGCAGGGGCGTTCGTCAATCCAAAGGACATCACCAGAAATTCATAATGGCCATACCTCATCCTGAAGGCCGTCTTTGGAATATCTTCTTCCTTGATCCTCAATTGGTGATAGCCCGATCTCAAATCAATCTTAGAAAAGACTGATGCCCCTCTCAGCTGATCAAGTAGATCATCAATCCTGGGCAGTGGGTATTTATTCTTCACCGTGGCTTTATTCAACAGCCGGTAGTCTACGTATAATCTGAGACTACCATCCTTCTTCTTGACAAATAAAACCGGTGCTCCCCACGGTGAAACACTGGGCCTAATGAACCCTTGATCCAATAACTCCTGTAGTTGTTTCTTCAATTCCTCAAGTTCCACTAATGCCATCTTGTAGGGAGGTTTAGAGATCGGCTGAGTATCTGGTACCAAATCAATGGTAAACTCCAGCTCTCTCTTTGGTGGTAAACCTGGCAATTCATCTGGGAAAACATCAAAAAATTCACACACCACAGGTATATCCTCAATCCTCGGATGTTCCCGCTCATCGTCTGAGATGAGTGTCTCATAACCTTCACATGAACAATCATATTTAATATTCTCCAAAATAATATCAAAATTCTCAAATTACTTACTAGAATTCCACATATTCATTTCCTCAGTATCTCAACCGTACACTGTAAGGTTCAGGTAGGGAGAAAGTTACAATCTTAGTGTAGCAATCTAAGCTCACTCGATTGGTTGCCAACCAATCCATTCCCAAAATTACATCAAACCCATGTATATTCAACATGATTAGATCTGCTAACATCACTCTATCTCTCACATTTATCTCACATCCTCTACAGATTAACTCAGTTCTCTGGGATTCACGCATAGGGGTATTTACTTGTAGTATATATTCTAGAGGTTCAAACTTCAAGTTTAATCTACATGTAAAATGCTCAAAAATAAACGAATGCGTGGACCCTGAATCAATCAACACATGAGCCTTATGATTACAGACAGGGAGTGTACCTCTTATAGTTTTTGCAGAAGTGTCAGCAGTCTCCTTATCTAGGGCAAACACACGTCCCTGGGTAACAGGTCTCTTTCCTTTCTCTGCAGCAGTGGCCCGTCTCGGGGGATTCACTCTCTGAGGCTGTTGTCTAGTGGGCTCCAAGACATGTGGTTTCTGAGGTTGAGGGCAATCCTTCACCATGTGACCCATGTCTCCACATCTAAAACATCCATGGATCGACCCAGTACAACTTCCCTCATGCATTCAGCCACAATTTCTGCAAAATCTTGTCTCAGGCCTGACATCTCGAGGGGTCTCTCTAATGTTAGGGTACCCTCTGGGTCTCTCTAATCTGCCCTTCTGTACCTCAATCCTTCCTCTTTTGAAGGAACCTTTCCGAGCCTCTGTTTGGAAAATCGCTGGCCTCTTGCCCTTATCTATATTCACCACTCTGAGCTCATTATGGGATTGTACCATTTCAATTCCTCTTTCAATCTCTTGTGCTCGTCTCAGAGCATCTCCAAACTCAGTAATACATAGCCCTATCAATCTATCTCTGATAATGGGCTTTAATCCATACACAAATTTCTCTGTGCGGAGCTCTTCATTCTTGAAGGTCTCTGGGTCATATCTCAATAGCGCTGTGAATTGGCTCTCATAGTCATGCACAGATATGTCACCCTGTACCAAACTCAAAAACTCAGCTTGTTTCTTTTTTTGGGCGGCTCGTGGTACATATTGGGTCCTAAAGGCTGTCTGAAACTCTTCCCAACCAATCACATCCTGACGGGACATCAGAATACCCTGGGTAGTACCCCACCAATCTCGAGCTCTCCCTTTCAACATATAGATACTCATACTGACCCTCTCAGCATCGGTGCACCCCAGATAATCAAATATAATTCTCAACTCCGTCAGCCACACCTCAGCCTCTGTAGGATCCTTCTTTCCCCTAAACACGGGTGGATTCATGTCATACATTCTCTACTACGGTTGGGCTGTGAGAAGATGCAATTACTAAAAATTTTATTTATTTAACAGCGGAATGTTTAAAGCTTTAATTCACACTCCCAGGTGTGTGTGTAGATATACAAAATTAATTGTATAAATATCATGTGCTTACATATCATCCCCATAATACTGTTTACAATTCCAAGATATAACTGTGCGATACAATATATTAGATACAAAATACTCGTATATACAAATCTTATACCTTTGCGGATTGTGGGAGCTGTTTAACACAAAAGATCTAGAGATCATCGCTCTCTTACTTCTCAGTACCTGGAGGAGGAAAATAGTGGGATGAGCAAACCACAGCTCAGTAAGGAAATGTATGCTAGCAGGTAGATATCGTACTACCTACATAGCCCATGCATGCATAAACCAAAACCATGTTTTCGTTATAAATGGAAATATCATACGAAAAATGCATTTAAACATATATTTCTCAATAGCATTTTCGTGTAAATCTAATGTCAGACTTCCATTTAAAACATGCTCATAAATAGTGCCCTCATGGCACAAATGTGAAATCAGAGATTTATCAAAAACACGAAATCTCTTTCGTTTCTCAAATCGCTCTTTTTCTGCAAGCCTCTTTCTTTTCTGAGATTATCTCTGTTTCTCGAATCACTGAGACAGGCATGAAATTTTCGGCAATCAAATATCCACGACTTATGGCCACAGTCAGTGATCCCAGGCCTCACTGATCAAGTGTACATAGGGTATCACTTCGCCTGAAGGGGGATGGGTCAGTCCTACCCTTCGGCTCATCTCAATCCACCTCATCTCCTCGTATACTCACGGTGAAGATACGTCGTGTGTCATCTACGCGATACTCGTACTCACGTGCACCCAGCACGGTACATAGTATACCAACGGGTGACTACACTATTCTACGTACGACCGTGGACCCAAGTCCATACTCCAACTCCGATGGACTTTTTATCCTTAAACCATGTCTCATATACCAGGCGAGCAAGCAGCGTGACACACAGTCAACGCAAAGCTCCAGCGCAGTACGATCTATCGTTAAGGCCCAGCCCGTTCAATTGGCCGTCGGCTGGTATCCCCTTGGGTCCCAGACCCCCAGGTTTACCTTAACTCAACAAAACAGGTGCGAGCAAAGTTCCCGCACTTTCTCAAAACCCTCGTGCGAGTTAAAACTCCAGCACGGTACATCAAGGCATTAAAACGGGTGTGAGCTAGCGCTTCAACACCAAATCTCATCTCAAAACTGATAGATGGCTATTTTCTCTTTTAAAACTCAAAACACGTTTATTCATACAGCATGCCTCTTCATGCTAAAACATGTAAAATTAGCCAACCTATCATCAACATTTCTCAATCATCAATAACAATATAAAATTGAGAACATCATTGAAAACATACATATCATGCTATTTCCTTACCCTATCCCATTTCTCAATACATATATACATCATAGTACTTTTCATACTTCCACATCATTTCATAAACTTATAATATCGTACTAGTCCTAGCAATATATCTACGAAATTGCTGTAATTACGTACGAACATCTCTATAGCTAACACACAGTCCCCTACCTCGTTTTACTTGTGTGCAACTATCCGCCTTTATGCTTCTTGCGTTCTCATCTCGACTTGCTCCGGCGTATCATCCGAAACTGAAATTCATCCATCAAACACTCGAGTTAACGTTCCTAGCTCTTATTCAACTAAGCATTTATCCAATGCCTTAAATACACATTTTTATCCTTTGTGGTAAACCTCACACTTTTATCCCAATATCAACATGTCCAAACCATTCCCACAACATAATCATCCACTCAAGATATCCCATTTATCATAAACACTTCCACACTCCACTTTCTCACACTTGACTATTTCTAAGTTATATTCATTTCATACCATTCTAGGTAGTTCTATCCACAATATGCACACCCAAATATCTTTATAATCATTAACTAAACCAATGTACTTGGATTTGTGCATTAGAACTTACCTCATTAGATTTCCTCTTGCTCCAATTAGGATTGCCCTTTATTTCTTCAATCCATCAAATGGGGAAGTGCCTCTAGACTATGTTGTTCTTCTTTTTGTTGTGAACAACTTTGTCTCTAATAGACTCTCCTTAAATCTCACTGAAAATGGCTGGATTTAGGAGTGAGAAAGCTAGTTTTTGTGTTGAAGTGGAAAGGAAATGGTTTTGTCCCGAAATTCTGATGATCCAACTGCTCCCATTTATAGTTTTGACTTGATGAGATCGATCTTCCTTGGGTGGAGATCGATCTGTTCCTCTAAAATCCCTCTTTTCTAAGACGTTTTAAAGGCAGGAGATCGATCTGTCGAGACTGGAGATCGATCTGCTTTCAAACAGAAGCTTAAGGAGATCGATCTGGTCTTATGGGAGATCGATCTGCTTCCAACCCGAGAGCTAAAGAGATCGATCTTCTTCCTTTGGAGATCGATCTGTTCCCTTCCATTTCTCACATAGGAGCATTCTGGCTCTCCCAGATCGATCTCTCATCCTATGAGATCGATCTGGCCTTCACAAATTCCAGATTTCCTGCAGTTTTTCTGCAACAACTCTTACCAAACACCCTTAATTTCCTACCATGATGATTTCCTCATTCATTCATCTTTGAGACTTGAAAATGGGATCCATCCTCACTACATACACATTAAAACTTGTGTAGAATCTTTGTATGACCAAATATATACGATATTACTCGAATGGAAATATACACTTATGTAAATCTCTCCTTCCATTTTACTATACTACTCATATTCCATTTCGATCACATTCTTCTCGTGTTCAAGTTTATTTCTTCCTACTCATTCGTAATGCAACTTGTACGTATAATCACAATTCTTACTACAAGTGCGAACATAATCTTATAAACTTACATTGCATACACTTCACATTACAATACATCATCTTACTTATGATTTTATTTACATTCCCATGTTCCTATATACATAGCTATACATGTACGGGGTCTCACATTCTCCCCCACTTAGAGAATTTGGTCCTCCAAATTAGAACCAATTTAATCTGTGAATAACTCGAGATACTTTTCCCGCATCAAACTTTCCAGTTCCCATGTGGCCTCTTCCACAGTGTGATGTTGCCACAAAACCTTAACCAATGAAATCGTCTTGTTCTGCAACACCTTCTCTTTCCTGTCCAACACCCTGATCGGTCTCTCGACATACGACATATCCTCTTTGAGCTCCAACGGCTCATAGCTAATTACATGTGTCGGATCCGGGTAGTACTTCCGAAGCATAGAAACGTGGAAGACATTATGGACTTCTGCTAGCTCAGGTGGTAAGGCTAGCCTATATGCTCCTTCTCCCACTCTATCCAAAATCTCGAAGGGACCAATGTAACGAGGACTTAATTTTCCTTTCTTCCCAAACCTCGTTATTCCCTTAGAAGGAGATACTTTCAAAAATACAGATTCGCCAACATCAAACTCAAGTGGTCTCCGTCTCCTGTCAGCATAGCTCTTTTGTCAACTTTGAGCTGTTCGCAGCCTCTCGCATATTATCTGAACATCCTCGGAGGCTTGCTTAACCAAATCGGGGGCGAGCAATTGTCTGTCACCAACTTCTTCCCAACCAATGGGCGATCGGCATTGTTGGCTCTACCGAGAGGGGGGGTGAATCGGTTTTCTAACAATTATGGGAGATTTTAAAACAATCACAATTTAAACACAAGTGATAATGAATAAAACAGTGCAATATAACAATTTAATGCAAAGAGAGGGAAAGAAAAACAAACACAGCGACTTATAGAGGTTCGGCCAACTCTTGCCTACGTCCTCTCTCCTTGACCTTCTTGTCAAGTGGTTTCTTTCTCTCTTTCAACAGAGTTTACAAAGTTCCTTTTACAGGTTAAGGAATAACCTCTCTACCCTTAGCAATACAGAAAATGTATTCACCCTTTTACAATAACACTCACTGAGGAACAATCCTCTTTTCTTTTAAGGTGTGGATGAATACAGAATAAGGCTTTTTAGTGGGTAGGACTAACAAAGCTTGTAGTACATAAGCTTGTACAATTAATCTCAATAAAATGAGCAATAGAGATACAATGAATGAAAGAATTAACGCTTGAGAATGTTTGGAATATTCAGTGATAGTCTCTCTCTTTGCTTTATCTTCAATGCTTGGTTATATACTGAAGGTTGGGTAGTTGGGGCATTAAATGCAGTTTTTCCCGTTGAGATTTGAAGAAAATAGCCGTTGGGAACCTCCAGTGGTCAGACAGATCGATCTCCTATCTTGGCCAGATCGATCTCCTAGTTTTAAATCCTGCATGACAAAGCACAAATACACAGGGAGATCGATCTTATACATTACCAGATCGATCTGTTAGTTTAAATAGGCAGAGGCAGATCGATCTGTCGAATAGGCAGATCGATCTCCTATCCTCTCTGTTTGAGGCAAGATCGATCTCTCAATACACCAGATCGATCTCTAAAGCTCACTGACTTTGAGCAGATCGATCTCTTCCTTATCAGATCGATCTCCTAAGTTCTCTGACTTAGAGCAGATCGATCTCTTAACCCTTGCAGATCGATCTCTTTTTACCTTAAACCCTTTACACCGTTTTAAGGCTTGTCAGATCGATCTCTTCCATCATGAGATCGATCTCTCATCAAGTATAATCCCAGGAGATCGATCTCTCATACCCCAGATCGATCTCTCATCAGCAGAACTCTAAGTTCTGGTCCTGATATCTTCTAAACATGTTTGTATACCATCTTAACATTATTGTTTTAACATGTTTTGTCATTTCAAAATACATTAACTCAACAATCTCCCCCTTTTTGATATGACAAAACTCATCCAATAAACATGTTTAGTGAATTTTCAAAATTCCCCTTTTTTGTGAGCTTTTGACTTTGTTAAAGATTTAACTCATCCTTAGTTAAATCTTAACTCCCCCTTAGTCAGCTCTAGCTCTTAACTCCCCCTCAATTAAATCATCCTATCATCCTTACACATGTCTTAACTCCCCCTCAATTAAATCATTCTTGTAAGCTATGAACACAAACATAACAACATGCATGTTTGTTTCTTATGTGACTTCTCCCCCTTTTTGTCATATCAATAAGACAAGAATGGAATACTCATCATTTCAAAATAATATTTTGCATTAACACAAGAATGACATTTCATTAACACAAGTCAATCAACATTTCATTCAAGCAAATTTTTCACAAAGAACATTAAGTAGCTTAACAATGTTGCAACTACACTAAATCTAAGCACCTAATGCCTAATGTGAGGGAGGTTAGGCTTTTGGCTAGTGGTGTGAATGTGATGGAGCCAAAAACGGTCTAGACGCCTAACGGTAGAGTGACGGGTACCGTAAGGGCGGAGATTCCATGAGATTATGAGGTGGAGTAACCGAAGGTGCATTGGGAGGTTGCTCGCCTTGTCCCCGGGGAGTTCAAACGCAAAGGGGACTTCCTCATCCTCATTAGTTAAGCCTTCATCGCGTATATCAAATACTTTGGCTATAACTTCAGAATCAATTATTATTGATTGACCCATGACGAAGGTTCTGAAGGCAAGGGTTTTGCAGGTGTCATCGGGGTCATTAACGAGTTCGACATTTGAAAAGAATGCACGAACGAGATTTGGAGGGACATGAGTGTTGATTCTCAAGAATTTCACCCAACCAAATTCCTCAAATTTTGTGAGGTATGGAAAGTCTATGTGATTGAGGAAGGAAAAATCTATAGTCCGCCAATGCTTAATTGGCATGGTTGAGAAGAACTCTTCGTATCGCTTCCTTTTTGCAGGTGTTTTAAAACACCTATTGAAAGAAGCGATGGAAGTGGGTTGGGATGAGGAACCTGCCTCTCCTGTGGTTCTAGGGGGTTTGTTTGCTACTGACTTCCTAGGCATTATCTTAGACCTTAAAGATTTGCTAAATGAATTCAACAAAGAGAGAAGCAATGAAACAGTACCTAAGTTGCCCTAGAATGAATAACAACACAAATCAGAGAAAATTTTTGAGAAATTCGTGAGAAATGTAGGTTACTATACCGAAATTTTGACACCGAGACGCAAGGAAGACTGTACGAGGATCGATCTGAGGAGGAATTGAAGAAGAGGGTGCGAGGGAATTGGAGAATTTGAATTTTAGATTTTGGGAGATTTGGGGATTTTTCGCGGGTATTTATACTCCAGAAGCGAAGAGAGATCGATCTGTCGTAGGGACAGATCGATCTGGTCGCAAACAGAGGCTTAAGGAGATCGATCTGGTACATGCACAGATCGATCTGTAGAATGCGGAAGCTTGATGAGATCGATCTGTCGTGTGGACAGATCGATCTGCCTCTAAACAGAGACGAAAGGAGATCGATCTTATGGTTAGAAGATCGATCTGCTTAGCTTAACCTTGATAATTTAGGCTTGATAGAAGCATGGAGATCGATCTATATCACAAGGAGATCGATCTCTCATCCTCTTTGCCAGAAAATTTTTGCAAAAACTCTTTAAAAATCAACTTGAAATCAAGATTTTTACAACATGAAAGTCCTAAGGCATACTCATGAGTCCTAATTCACCTCTAAGGATACAGAACCTATCTCTATCAAGGGGTTTGGTGAATATATCAGCTATTTGATGTGTAGTATCAATATACTCTAAGATTATATCCCCTTTTTGTACATGATCTCTAAGGAAGTGATGTCTAATTTCTATGTGCTTGGTTCTGGAGTGCTGTATAGGATTCTTAGACAGATTAATGGCACTGGTATTATCACATTTAATAGACACTTGTTTCATGTCAATGCCATAATCTCTCATTTGTTGTTTAATCCACAACACTTGAGCACTACAACTACCAGCTGCTATATACTCAGCTTCAGTTGTGGACTGAGCAACACTGTTCTGCTTCTTGGAGAACCAAGAAATTAACCTATTTCCTAAGAATTGGCAAGTACCTGAAGTACTTTTGCTATCTATTTTGCAGCCTCCAAAATCAACATCTGAAAATGCATGAAGGGCAAAAGTGGAGTCTTTGGGATACCAAAGTCCTAGTGAGGGAGTATCTTTGAGGTATCTAAAAATTCTCTTAGTTGCCAATAGATGTGATTCCCTAGGAGAGGATTGAAATCTAGCACAAAGGCACACACTAAACAATATATCTGGTCTACTAGCAGTTAAATAAAGCAAAGAGCCAATCATAGACCTATAGAGTTTAGTGTCTACACACTTACCACTTTCATCTTTGTCAAGCTTGATGTTGGTGCCCATTGGAGTGGTTTGAGGTTTGCAATTGTCCATCCCAAATCTCTTGAGCAAGTCCTTGGTGTACTTTGCTTGATTGATGAATGTTCCATCCTTTGTTTGCTTCACTTGAAGTCCCAAGAAGAATGTGAGTTCTCCCATCATGCTCATCTCAAATTCCCCTTGCATGATCTTAGCAAACTCTTGACATAAAGACTCATTAGTTGAACCAAAAATAATATCATCTACATATACTTGTACAACTAGTAAGTCCTTATTTTTATTTTTGATAATGTGGTGTCTACCTTTCCTCTTGAGAATCCTTTTTCTATTAAGAACTTTGACAACCTTTCATACCAAGCTCTAGGAGCTTGTTTTAACCCATAAAGTGCCTTAGACAATTTGAAAACATGTTCAGGAAATTCATGATTTTCAAATCCGGGAGGTTGCTCTACATAGACTTCTTCATTAATGAAACCATTTAAGAATGCACTCTTTACATCCATTTGATATAACTTGAAATCTTTATAACATGCAAAGGCAAGTAACATTCTTATTGCCTCTAATCTAGCTACCGGTGCATATGTTTCATCATAGTCTATGCCTTCCTCTTGTCTATAGCCTGGAGCAACTAGCCTAGCCTTATTCCTTATGATCACACTATTTTCATCCATTTTGTTCTTGAATATCCATTTAGTTCCAATTATAGAGTGATCACTAGGCCTTGGAACTAGTTTCCATACTTTGCTTCTCTCAAATTGATTTAACTCTTCTTGCATTGCTAGGAACCAATTATTATCCTCTAAGGCTTCATTGACATTCCTAGGCTCTATTTGAGATACAAAGGCTATATATTGGCACATATTCCTTAAGGATGACTTAGTTCTAACTCCAAGAGTTGGATCTCCTACTATTTCACAATCTTTTACATATCCTAACTCTCTTGGTGCTCTAGGTTCTCTTTCTAAAACTTCTATTTCTTCTTCATCTTCTTTATTCAAATCAAGCTTTTCTAGAAAGTCATCTTCTAAGCCTTCATCAAATATCTCAACATTTTCATCATTGTTGGTTGAATCTTTAGATATATTATTTGATTCATCAAATACAACATGAATAGATTCTTCAACCATTAATGTTCTTTTGTTATAAATTCTATAAGCCTTTGAATTCAATGAATATCCTAGAAATATTCCCTCATCACTTTTGGCATCAAATTTTCCTAAATTATCTTTTCCATTATTTAGAACAAAGCATTTGCAGCCAAAAGGATGGAAGTAACTAATGTTAGGCTTCTTACCTTTGTAGAGCTCATAAGGAGTTTTCTTTAGCATGGGTCTTATCATAGCTCTATTGATTATATAACATGATGTGTTTATTGCTTCAGCCCAAAAGTACTTTGGCAAGTTATTTTCACATAACATGGTCCTAGCCATCTCTTCCAAAGTTCTATTTCTTCTCTCAACTACACCATTTTGTTGTGGTGTCCTAGGGGCTGAAAAGTTATGACTAATTCCTTGATCATTGCAATACTCATCAAATCCTATATTTTCGAATTCTTTGCCATGATCACTTCTAATGCTTGTTATTGTATATCCTTTTTCATTTTGAGTCACCTTTGAGTAAGTTATGAATTTCTCTAAGGCTTCATTCTTTACTCTCAAAAAGAACACCCAAGTGTACCTAGTGTAATCATCAACTATTACAAATCCATAGTGTTTTCCACCTAGGCTAGTGGTTCTAGTGGGTCCAAATAAGTCTAAATGTAGTAATTGAAGAGGCCTAGAGGTGGATACACTATTCTTAGGCTTAAAGGTTGTCCTCTTGTGTTTTCCTTTAACACAAGCTTCACATATTTCTTCATGCTCAAAGGGTATTTTGGGTAAGCCTACAACTAGATCCTTTCTAGCTAACTTAGATAGCACACTCATGCTTGCATGGCCTAGTCTTCTATGCCATAACCAAGATTCCTTTTTATTATCTACCATTAAGCATATGTTTTCATTTTTGAGTTCATTAAGGTAGACTATATATATGTTACCTTGCCTATGACCTAGAAGAAGAATTTTATTTGACTTAGGATCTATAACATTACATTTCATGCAATCAAAAATTACTTTGTAACCTTTGTCACAAAGTTGACTAATGCTTAGCAAGTTATGCTTTAGACCCCTAACAAGTAATACTTTTTCTAAGGAGAAATGATCATTACCTATTGAGCCACTCCCTTCCACTTGGCCTTTGGAGTTGTCCCCAAAAGTGACTTCTCCACCAATTTTCGATTTGAAGGAATTGAAATGGCTTTTATCACCCGTCATGTGCCTTGAGCATCCACTATCTAAGTACCAAGCTTCTTTTGTTTTAGCTTTGTGGCTATGCTCAATCACCTACAACAAACAAAAATAAACACACTCAAGTCTTAGGTACCCAAATTCTCTTGGGTCCTTGAAGGTTAGTAAATGCAATTCTTGATCCCATTGGGATCCATTTTGCTAATGCATTGCAGTCCTTGGAATGAATTACCTCTTTTGGAATCCATATTCTTTTTACAATTTTTCTTTTAAGATTCCTTATCTTTATATTGCAATAATGTGACTTATGTCCCTTCTTATTACAATATGAACAAGTAATTTCAGGTTTATTCATGCTCTTCCTAGCAATGAAACTCTTAAGATGGGTCTCCCTACTTTGTGCATTATACCCTAAGCCATTTTTGTCAAAAAATGCTCTTTGGGTTTCTAACATGCTATCTAGCTTTTGTTGCCCCATGTGAAACCTATTAAAGGAGTTATGTAAATTCCTATTTTTCTCCTTAAGGTCAGAAATTTCTAGATTTGCAATCTCTAGTTTCTTCTCACATTCCAAATTATCTTGTAACATTATCTCATTTTCCCTTTTTAATTTAGATATTAACTTTTTATACTTCATGCTCATAGATTCATACTCTAATGCTAAATCATCAAATGCATCTTGCAGTTCGTCAAAAGAGTATTCATTGATATTAGATGTTACCTTCTCATCCTCATCAATTGCCATGAAGCATAGGTTGGCAATGTCTTCATTTGATTCATCATCGGAGCAATCACTGTCACTCCATGTTGCTACCATCGCCTTCTTTTTATGAAACCTATCATTAGATCTTTTGAGAAGAGGGCAGTTAAACTTTATGTGTCCAGGTTTTTTACATTTAAAACATACAATAGAGTCTTTTCTACCTAATTCCTCTTGTTCTCTCCTATTGTTTCTCCTATAGCTATTACCAGCTCTCATCCTTATGAATTTATTGAATCTTTTGGCAAACATTGCCATTTCAATATCCTCCTCACTGCCACTCTCATTTTTAATTTCTTTTTCAGTAGTGGATTTTAGAGCAACACCCACTTTCTTGGGTGGCTCTTCATTTCTTTTAAGCTTCATCTCATAAGTTAGCAAGGAACCTATTAATTCATCTAAGGACAGTGTGTGTGGGTCCTTTGATTCCTCTATTGCTGTCACTTTAGCTTCCCATGACTTAGGTAAGCTATTTAGAATTTTCTTTACCATTTCAATATTAGAATATGTTTTTCCTAAAGATTTTAATCCATTAATTATATCTGTAAACCTAGTGAACATATCACTAATGGATTCTTCTTCCTTCATTCTAAAGAGCTCATAATCATGTGTGAGCATACCTACTTTTGTCTCCTTCACTTGGGTTGTACCCTCATGAGTTATTGCCAATTTATCCCATATTTGCTTGGCATTATCACACCCGGAGACTCTATTATATTCATTAGGACCTAAAGCACAAAATAATGTGTGCATAGCTTTAGCATTTAGCTGTGCACATTTGATGTCATTAGAATCCCATTCATCTTCTTCTTTGGGAATATCTCTTCCCTCTATTTTCTTCGTAGGGATTTGAGGTCCCTTAACTATAATTCTCCATACTTCATAATCGTTTGCTTGAATAAATAGCATCATCCTAGTCCTCCAATAAGAATAATGTTCACCATTGAACATGGGAGGTCTAACAGTGGAGTGCCCCTCTCCTATCAAATTAGTTGCTACATTGTTATGAGCCATTTGATCGTTTCTACTCTTAGGAAGTTGTTCCTATGTGATTAGAGAGTCCTAGCTCTGATACCAATTGTTGGCTCTACCGAGAGGGGGGGTGAATCGGTTTTCTAACAATTATGGGAGATTTTAAAACAATCACAATTTAAACACAAGTGATAATGAATAAAACAGTGCAATATAACAATTTAATGCAAAGAGAGGGAAAGAAAAACAAACACAGCGACTTATAGAGGTTCGGCCAACTCTTGCCTACGTCCTCTCTCCTTGACCTTCTTGTCAAGTGGTTTCTTTCTCTCTTTCAACAGAGTTTACAAAGTTCCTTTTACAGGTTAAGGAATAACCTCTCTACCCTTAGCAATACAGAAAATGTATTCACCCTTTTACAATAACACTCACTGAGGAACAATCCTCTTTTCTTTTAAGGTGTGGATGAATACAGAATAAGGCTTTTTAGTGGGTAGGACTAACAAAGCTTGTAGTACATAAGCTTGTACAATTAATCTCAATAAAATGAGCAATAGAGATACAATGAATGAAAGAATTAACGCTTGAGAATGTTTGGAATATTCAGTGATAGTCTCTCTCTTTGCTTTGTCTTCAATGCTTGGTTATATACTGAAGGTTGGGTAGTTGGGGCATTAAATGCAGTTTTTCCCGTTGAGATTTGAAGAAAATAGCCGTTGGGAACCTCCAGTGGTCAGACAGATCGATCTCCTATCTTGGCCAGATCGATCTCCTAGTTTTAAATCCTGCAATGACAAAGCACAAATACACAGGGAGATCGATCTTATACATTACCAGATCGATCTGTTAGTTTAAATAGGCAGAGGCAGATCGATCTGTCGAATAGGCAGATCGATCTCCTATCATCTCTGTTTGAGGCAAGATCGATCTCTCAATACACCAGATCGATCTCTAAAGCTCACTGACTTTGAGCAGATCGATCTCTTCCTTATCAGATCGATCTCCTAAGTTCTCTGACTTAGAGCAGATCGATCTCTTAACCCTTGCAGATCGATCTCTTTTTACCTTAAACCCTTTACACCGTTTTAAGGCTTGCCAGATCGATCTCTTCCATCATGAGATCGATCTCTCATCAAGTATAATCCCAGGAGATCGATCTCTCATACCCCAGATCGATCTCTCATCAGCAGAACTCTAAGTTCTGGTCCTGATATCTTCTAAACATGTTTGTATACCGTCTTAACATTATTGTTTTAACATGTTTTGTCATTTCAAAATACATTAACTCAACAGGCATCTACGACCGTATAGTGCCTCATAAGGGGCCATACCAATACTTGAGTGATGACTATTATTGTAGGCGAACTCAATCAATGGCAAGTGATCGTCCCATGAGCCTCTAAAATCCAGCACACACGCTCTCAACATATCCTCCAGGGTCTGTATAGTCCTCTCTGACTGACCATCTGTCTGAGGATGAAAAGCGGTGCTAAAACTCAATTGGGTCCCCATTGCTTCCTGGAAATGTCCCCAAAAGTGAGAAGTGAAGCGGGCATCCCGATCAGAAACAACACTCACTGAGACTCCATGCAATCTCACTATTTCTCGCACATACAGGTTCGCCAGTGCACTCAATGTATCAGAAGATCTCATGGCTAAGAAATGTGCCGATTTCGTTAACCGATCTACTATCACCCATATCGCATCATGCTTCTTACGGGTTCTCGGTAACCCCATCACAAAATCCATGGTGACATGCTCCCACTTCCATGTTGGTATCGATAGAGGTTGTAATAATCCTCCTGGTTTCTGATGTTCGACTTTTACTTGCTGAGAAATGAGGCATCTAGCGACATACTCAGCTATGTCTCTCTTCATTCCAGACCACCAATATGCTTTTCGGAGATTTTGGTACATCTTACTACTCCCCAGGTGTACCGTGTATCTCGACGAGTGTGCCTTTGATAAGATCAGCTTTCTCAGCTCTAAATCCTTAGGAACACATATTCTATCTCCAAACCTTAGTATTCCATCTGGACTCAATATAAAATCGGCACCCTTCCCTTTCCAGATTTGGCTAATCATGACAATACACCATTGATCAATTTGCTGAGCTTGTCGGATTCTCTCAATCAACTCCGGTTCTAATCTCAAGCTAGCAATAATCCCATAGCTGCCAATCTCAGGTAGGGTCATATCCAGACTAAGGTTCGTGAATTGTTCCAACAACTCGTGCTCTCTAACCATCATATGAGATACCAACCCGAGACTCTTCCGACTCAATGCATCGGCAACCACATTTGCCTTCCCCGGGTGGTATAAGATCTCACAATCATAGTCCTTGAGGAGTTCCAACCACCTCCTCTGTCTCATGTTTAACTCCTTTTGTGAGAATAGATATTTCAGACTCTTATGATCCGTAAAGATCTGAAATCTCTCACCATATAAGTAGTGGCGCCATATCTTCAACGCAAACACTACGGCCGCTAACTCCAAATCGTGAGTGGGGTAGTTCTTCTCATGATCTTTCAGCTGTCTAGATCCATAAGCTACTACCCTTCCATCTTGCATCAAAACACAGCCTAGTCCTTGATGCGAAGCATCTGTATACACCAAGTAATTCCCTGAACTGTTAGGGATGACAAGAACTGGCGCGGTAGTTAATTTGCGCTTAAGTTCCTGAAAACTCCTCTCACAAGCTTCATCCCATGAAAACTCCACACTCTTCTTCGTAAGACGTGTCAATGGAGCAGCTAATCTAGAGAAACCTTCCACGAATCTCCTATAGTAACCAGCCAAACCCAGAAAACTTCTGATCTCTGTGACTGTCCTAGGTTGTTCCCACTGAACAACTGCCTCAATCTTGGATGGATCTACTGACACCCCATCCTTCGATATAACATGGCCTAGAAAAGAAATCTGTTCTAGCCAAAAGTCACATTTGTTAAGCTTGGCATATAACCTTTTCTCTCGGAGGGTTTGCAAAATAATCCTTAAGTGCTGCTCATGCTCTTCTCTGGACCTTGAATACACCAATATATCATCAATGAAAATAATCACGAATTGGTCCAGGTATGGCTTGAATACTTCGTTCATGAGAGCCATAAAAGCTGCCGGCGCATTGGTCAACCCAAAAGGCATCACTAAGAATTCGTAATGGCCATAGCGGGTACAAAATGCTGTCTTGGGCACATCCTCCTTCCTAATCTTCAATTGATGATACCCAGACCTCAGATCTATCTTGGAGAAGATCTGTGCTCCCTTAAGCTGATCCAATAAATCGTCAATGCGTGGCAAGGGGTACTTATTCTTGATAGTAGCCTTGTTTAACATCCTATAGTCAATGCACAACCTGAGGCTCCCATATCTCTTCTTCACAAACAATACCGGGGCTCCCCATGGTGAGACACTCGGTCTTATGAACCCCTTCTCTAACAACTCTTGCAGCTGTTTCCTTAATTCCTCTAATTCAACTAGAGCCATCCTATATGGTGAATTCGATATTGGTTCGGTTCCAGGCGTCAAGTCTATACCGAATTCCGTTTCTCTATCAGGTGGCAATCCTGGTAGATCGTCTGGAAAGACATCAGGGAATTCTCTGACCACTGAGATATCCTTCATATCCGGATGTACTTTGTTCAAATCCACCACATAAGCAACAAAACCTTCAAAACAACACTCAAGCCATTTATACCAAAGTACTTTACTTAATACAAAATTTAAGATTTCATTTCTTCTCTTAAAATCTTACAACACATTCTTCAGGTAGAGAAAACTTAATGGACTTAGAACGACAGTCTATGACAGCATGATTGGCGGCTAACCAATCCATTCCAAAAATTACATCAATGTCATACATATTCAACAAAATCAAGTTGGCTGTCATGCACTTATCTCCCACCCTCACTTTACAATCTTTATACACTTGTTCAACTAATTGGCTAACTCTCATTGGAGTACTTATTAGTAAAGTCCTACTCAAGTATGTGGGTTCTACAAAACCTTTCAACTTAGATGCTCATGCAGGTGATATGAAGGAATGCGTAGCACCAGAATCAAACAAGGCTATAACCTCTAGATTAAAAATCAAGATTGTACCTTTTATTACTTCAGAAGAGGTATCCGCCGATGCCTGGTCTATCGCATACACCCTGCCTTGACCCACAACTTGTTTTCCTTTTTCTTCAGCCGAGGCTTTCTTTCTTGCAGGAGGTGCAACTGTAGGAACCCTCTCTGGCTCTTTACCCCTCTGTGGAATTGCCTCAACTATCTCCGGGCACTCTCTGGCATAATGCCCAAATTTACCACATCTGAAGCATCGGGTGCCCTGAAGATGACATGGCCTACCACCATGGTATCGACCGCATAACCTACACTGATCTGTAGTCGGTCGGGGTCCATCAATCATTATACCCCTGGCTGGTGTCTGAGTCGAAGGCATAAAAGGTCTAGCAACCTTTTTTTGGAACTCATCTACCTCTCTCCGACGTTTACTCATGAATTTTCGACCAAATTTGGCACTCTTGCCATCTCCCAGCTTCCTCGGTCCCTTGTCCTTACCCCAACTAAACTCAGAAATCTGCAAGTCATAATCCTGCTCGCATAACTGGGCCCGTTGCACAGCCTCTCTATATGTAGCGACATCAAATGGGGCCAACTTCGCTCGGATCGAAGGCCTCAGTCCATCTACAAATCTACGGACTCTGATAGCTTCACTCCTGATCGAGTCCGGATCATATCGACCCAGTGAAGTGAATCGTGACTCGTACTCATCAACTGTTCGATTCCCTTGAGTCAGATTCAGAAATTCCATCTGTAATCTCCGTCGAGCAGTATCTGGGATGTGTTGCTCTCTGAAAACGTCCAAGAACATATCCCAAGTGATAACCATTCCTTGAGCTCTTAACATCGGCCTAGTGGACTTCCACCAGTGCTCTGCTTCGCCTCTCAGTACAAAGGCCGCAAGTGCTACTCTCTCCGTAGCTGAACATCTACAGAAGTCGAATAACTTCTCCATTTGACTGATCCAGTCCTCAGCCACTGTCGGATCCTTTACCCCGCTAAACGAAGGAGGCTTAAAGTCCATAAAATGCCTCAATCTTTCCATGTCACAATCATATCCATACCCCAAATCATCATCATGCTGATGTGGGGCTACCGGAGGAGGTACCGGTTGAATATGAGGTTCCCGTGGCCTAGCCGGTTCAGCTTGCGCAGGTGCAACATTCTCAGGTTCAGGTGCAGCTGCTGGGGGATTCGGTGCAGCCTGTCCCGCTGTACCAGGTGTACCCTCAAACCTAGCCATGATCTGACCCATCATGGTCATCATCGTGCGCATGTCTTCCTCCAATCGAGTTATTCGAGGATCAGAAGCCTCTATCTGTTCCTGGGGCTCATGACTAGAGGATGATCTACTGTGCCTCTCAGTCCTATCATTTTGCCCTCGAGCTCTCGAGCTCTCTCCCCTCTTGTGGTGTCTCTCAGGCATAACTCACTAGCCTGATAACTTTCCTGCGTTATAACAAACATTTAATTCACTACCAGCTCCGTACACACATTTGTATCTAAATATCGTACAGTAACTTGGGGATGTATGTTTTCTTAGTCCTAAGCATCAACTCACATCAGACCAACCAAGCTCTGATACCAAACCTGTCATACCCCGCTTTTGTGAACCCTTCTATCCATACATTCTCTACTACGGTTGGGCTGTGAGAAGATGCAATTACTAAAAATTTTATTTATTTAACAGCGGAATGTTTAAAGCTTTAATTCACACTCCCAGGTGTGTGTGTGTAGATACACAAAATTAATTGTATAACTATCATGTGCTTACATATCATCCCCATAATACTGTTTACAATTCCAAGATATAACTGTGCGATACAATATATTAGATACAAAATACTCGTGTATACAAATCTTATACCTTTGCGGATTGTGGGAGCTGTTTAACACAAAAGATCTAGAGATCACCGCTCTCTTACTTCTCAGTACCTGGAGGGGGAAAATAGTGGGATGAGCAAACCACAGCTCAGTAAGGAAATGTATGCTAGCAGGTAGATATCGTACTACCTACATAGCCCATGCATGCATAAACCAAAACCATGTTTTCGTTATAAATGGAAATATCATACGAAAAATGCATTTAAACATATATTTCTCAATAGCATTTTCGTCTAAGTCAAATGTCAGACTTCCATTTAAAACATGCTCATAAATAGTGCCCTCATGGCACAAATGTGAAATCAAAGATTTATCAAAACACGAAATCTCTTTCGTTTCTCAAATCGCTCTTTTTCTGCAAGTCTCTTTCTTTTCTGAGATTATCTCTGTTTCTCGAATCACTGAGACAGGCATGGAATTTTCGGCAATCAAATATCCACGACTTATGGCCACAGTCAGTGATCCCAGGCCTCACTGATCAAGTGTGCATAGGGTATCACTTCGCCTGAAGGGGGATGGGTCAGTCCTACCTTCCGGCTCATCTCAATCCACCTCATCTCCTCTTATACTCACGGTGAAGATACGTCGTGTGTCATCTACGCGATACTCGTACTCACGTGCACCCAACACGGTACATAGTATACCAACGGGTGACTACACTATTCTACGTACGACCGTGGACCCAAGTCCATACTCCAACTCCGATGGACTTTTTATCCTTAAACCATGTCTCATATACCAGGCGAGCAAGCAGCGTGACATACAGTCAACGCAAAGCTCCAGCGCGGTACGATCTATCGTTAAGGCCCAGCCCGTTCAATTGGCCGTCGGCTGGTATCCCCTTGGGTCCCAGACCCCCAGGTTTACCTTAACTCAACAAAACAGGTGCGAGCAAAGTTTTCGCACTTTCTCAAAACCCTCGTGCGAGTTAAAACTCCAGCACGGTACATCAAGGCATTAAAACGGGTGTGAGCTAGCGCTTCAACACCAAATCTCATCTCAAAACTGATAGATGGCTATTTTCTCTTTTAAAACTCAAAACACGTTTATTCATACAGCATGCCTCTTCATGCTAAAACATGTAAAATTAGCCAACCTATCATCAACATTTCTCAATCATCAATAACAATATAAAATTGAGAACATCATTGAAAACATGCATATCATGCTATTTCCTTACCCTATCCCATTTCTCAATACATATATACATCATAGTACTTTTCATACTTCCACATCATTTCATAAACTTATAATATCGTACTAGTCCTAGCAATATATCTACGAAATTGCTGTAATTACGTACGAACATCTCTATAGCTAACACACAGTCCCTTACCTCGTTTTACTTGTGTGCAACTATCCGCCTTTATGCTTCTTGCGTTCTCATCTCGACTTGCTCCGGCGTATCATCCGAAACTGAAATTCATCCATTAAACACTCGAGTTAACGTTCCTAGCTCTTATTCAACTAAGCATTTATCCAATGCCTTAAATACACATTTTTATCCTTTGTGGTAAACCTCACACTTTTATCCCAATATCAACATGTCCAAACCATTCCCACAACATAATCATCCACTCAAGATATCCCATTTATCATAAACACTTCCACACTCCACTTTCTCACACTTGACTATTTCTAAGTTATATTCATTTCATACCATTCTAGGTAGTTCTATCCACAATATGCACACCCAAATATCTTTATAATCATTAACTAAACCAATGTACTTGGATTTGTGCATTAGAACTTACCTCATTAGATTTTCTCTTGCTCTAATTAGGATTGCCCTTTATTTCTTCAATCCATCAAATGGGGAAGTGCCTCTAGACTATGTTGTTCTTCTTTTTGTTGTGAACAACTTTGTCTCTAATAGACTCTCCTTAAATCTCACTGAAAATGGCTGGATTTAGGAGTGAGAAAGCTAGTTTTTGTGTTGAAGTAGAAAGGAAATGGTTTTGTCCCGAAATTCTGATGATCCAACTGCTCCCATTTATAGTTTTGACTTGATGAGATCGATCTTCCTTGGGTGGAGATCGATCTGTTCCTCTAAAATTCCTCTTTTCTAAGACGTTTTAAAGGCAGGAGATCGATCTGTCGAGACTGGAGATCGATCTGCTTTCAAATAGAAGCTTAAGGAGATCGATCTGGTCTTATGGGAGATCGATCTGCTTCTAACCCGAGAGCTAAAGAGATCGATCTTCTTCCTTTGGAGATCGATCTGTTCCCTTCCATTTCTCACATAGGAGCATTCTGGCTCTCCCAGATCGATCTCTCATCCTATGAGATCGATCTGGCCTTCACAAATTCCAGATTTCCTGCAGTTTTTCTGCAACAACTCTTACCAAACACCCTTAATTTCCTACCATGATGATTTTCCCATTCATTCATCTTTGAAACTTGAAAATGGGATCCATCCTCACTACATACACATTAAAACTTGTGTAGAATCTTTGTATGACCAAATATATACGATATTACTCGAATGAAAATATACACTTATGTAAATCTCTCCTTCCATTTTACTATACTACTCATATTCCATTTCGATCACATTCTTCTAGTGTTCAAGTTTATTTCTTCCTACTCATTCGTAATGCAACTTGTACGTATAATCACAATTCTTACTACAAGTGCGAACATAATCTTATAAACTTACATTGCATACACTTCACATTACAATACATCATCTTACTTATGATTTTATTTACATTCCCATGTTCCTATATACATAGCTATACATGTACGGGGTCTCACAATTCATCTTCAGAAAATCCTTCAGTCAGACCATACTTCTATCATCAGGCTGAGTGACGGGAGGTATTGGGGGTATGGGAGGTCCTTGTGGTGGTGTAGGAGTAGTACCCGAGGCATTAACTCCAAAGTGTTGCGCGAATAACGCTGCCATCTGCTCAAAACCTTGCCTCACATTGGTCTCAATCCGATTAAATCGAGAGTTAGGACTCTCTGGTTATGGGACAGGTGGCGGAGGGGACTCTGCCTGCCTCCTCGAACGACCTCGTCGTCCACTCATTCTCTATCTTAACTCGTCTCTTGCGCGTACATATCAAAATCGATTGAAATCTGAATCCTCAATTTCAGTTCATGACCAGACTATTACAGACATTTGGGATGTATTCTATTTCACTTAACCGACACTGACAGTACTAGACACCCTAAGCTCTGATACCAAGAAAACTCTGTCACGCCCCGGAAGTGCGGAAAATAGGGCTAATTTAAAACTTTTTATTCATTCATTCACAATTAAGAGTGCATTCCTGTGCAGTGTCATACATCATCACCTATATTATACCTTAGGATCTCGTCATTGAATAGTATATATTATATCATATACATTACTTGATCTCAAGTTAATTAATCCTAATACATCCCATACAATGTTATACATCAAGTGTCTGCAATTATGATAATTGTCTGGGTACATGAAAAGATAAAAGATACCTCAAAATACAATATATGGCATGGAGCTCAAGTCCTCCACTAGCCACTACTCCATACGTCGCAGGAAAACCCTTTTAACTTGAAGAAATCTGGGGGGAAAGAAAACAGGGTGAGCTTCTAAATTGCTCAGTAAAAGGGGTAAGGGACTCATTTCATAAACCAAAATGCACATCACAAAATATTTATTTGTATGTGAAACTCGTTAATCTCATTTGAAAACCATAGCATGAAAGTACTCAAAATTACATTCTCATATCTCAAATCATGTGAAAACATGAAGTAAAATGCTCAATATAGAGCAATAACAAAACATGTGAAAATAATGCGATAAACGCTTTCTCAATTAACGTGATAAAATCACTGTAATAATAATGCACGTGGCACAGCCACTAAACACACGTGCTTTCTCAATTAACGTGATAAAATCACTGTAATAATAATGCACGTGGCACAGCCACTAAACACACGTGGCATAGCCATTGATTTAAATTCACACGTGGCATAGCCACTAAACACACGTGGCCTAGCCACTGATTTAAATTCACACGTGGCACAGCCACTAAACACACGTGGCATAGCCACTGATTTAAATTCACACGTGGCGTAGCCACATGATAGGGTTTCACGTGGCAACGGCCACCAATTAGGGTTCTCACGTGGCAACGGCCACCAAATAGGGTTTTCAAGTGGCAACGGCCACCAAATAGGGTTTCTCACGTGGCAACGGCCACCAAATGGGGTTTCTCACGTGGCAACAGCCACCAAATGGGGTTTCTCACGTGGCAACGGCCACCAAATAAGGTTTCTCACGTGGTAACGGCCACCAAGTATACGTGGCATAGCCACAGAATGGGTTATTCTCACGTTACCAGAACGGAGAAGAATCGGGCTTACATGCTACCAGAGCAATGCCCGGTGTGTACTCAAAACTACACACCTAAGTCTTAATCACATAAGACTAGTTTGCCTTCACGTAGAACTTATAGTGGTTTTTCTCTCATAAAACTCATTTGAAAACCGTTTTGTACTCAACACAAAACATAATAAAACCGAGTTCCAACCGGCAAAGTACGCACACATTTCTCAAATCTCGATATTGCCTTAACGTAGAGCCCAGTTATAAACTCATAAAAACATTGGGCTCCAACCGGCTATAAAAATCATGTGCAATTGTATCACAACACAACACTCAACATGCTTGTTTTATAAATCACAATTCATGCTATAATAGTTCGCAAATCACATACACAAATGATTTAGTTTCCCTTACCTCTTTGCACCTCGTATAGTGCAATCGTTTCCCCCTTGACACGGACTAGTCCCGCATTCCACTCTGGAACTCCCGAGCTGTCCAAACGATGTTAAAACATCAATACTCAATTATCTCATCAACCTCAATTCTCAAAATCGAGCATAATTGCTCATAACACCTCAAATCTCTTGATTCTCGTAACTCTACCCCAAACTACACTCTCATTCACAACATCTCAACGTTCTACATTTCTCATGCCAATTATCTATGCTAATTCACCACATTGTCTAAATTTCTATTTATTGCTCAAATTTCCAAAATTGATAAATATCATTATCACTCCAACCACATTGTAATTTCATCAATTCCTAATCATTTTCCAACTATTTCAGCACAATGACAACAACCATTATCATCAAAATCATCTCAGATATCAAGATCGAGGTTTAGAAATTACCCAAAACTTGTGGAGAGCTTATCTCTTGCCTCGATTCGATCTGTTTTTCGATTTCCAAGTATGTTGTTCTCCCTTTGATGAGGAACAACTTTCCTTCTTGCCACAACTTCTGATTTGGACGGAAATGGGTGCTTTGGATGAGTGAGAAAGCTAGGTTTCGGTAAAAATGGGGGTTG
Organism: Firmiana major; assembly: GCA_033439115.1. NCBI lineage: Eukaryota > Viridiplantae > Streptophyta > Magnoliopsida > Malvales > Malvaceae > Firmiana > Firmiana major. Next base: position 37,695,571 of record CM065901.1, read on the forward strand.
GAAGAGAGAGAAAGTGAGATTGCAGGAGAAAAATAGGGGTTTCTTATATAGGCTGAGGGTAGGAGATCGATCTGGCTCTTGATGAGATCGATCTGCATTTGAATTTTTGGGGACGATTTGGGGCAATTTATGCCTAGGAGATCGATCTGTCGAGGGGTGAGATCGATCTCTTTATGGCTTTATGAGATCGATCTGCTCCTTGAGGATATCGATCTTCTCCCAAACAGAATCATTTGGAGATCGATCTCTTCCTCATGAGATCAATCTTCTCTCAAACAGAATCATAAGGAGATCGATCCTCTTCCATTAGAGATCGATCTGCTCCTCAAATTCCTCCTTCCTTGTCATTTTTAACTCACCAGATCGATCTCTCCTTCTCCCAGATCGATCTGTCCTCATAACTTCACACTTATTTTAACACTTAACATATAAATCTCTAATTATCATTCCCCAATTCACTTAGCTCAATAAATTACACTTCAAGTTCATATTACATCATTCAAATATATCTAAAATTCTCAGATCTCACACGCTATCTTAATAAATGTGATAAAATCACTGTAATAATAATGCACGTGGCACAGCCACTAAACACACGTGGCATAGCCACTGATTTAACTTCACATGTGGCACAGCCACAGGATAGGGTTTCATGTGGCAACGGCCACCAAATATACGTGGCATAGCCACTGATTTAAATTCACACATGGCACATCCACAGGATAGGGTTTCACATGGCAACGCCCACCAAATAGGGTTCTCAAGTGGCAACGGCCACCAAATAGGGTTCTCACGTGGCAACGACCACCAAATATACGTGGCATAGCCACAGAATGGGGGATCTCACGTGGCAACAGCCACCAAATATATGTGGCACAGCCACAGAATGGGGAATCTCACATTACCAGAACGGAGAAGAATCGGGCTTACATGCTACCAGAGCAATGCCCGGTGTGTACTCAAAATCACACACCTAAGTCTTTATCACATAAGACTGGTTTGCCTTCACGTAGAACTCATAGTGGTTTTTCTCTCATAAAACTCATTTAAAACCGTTTTGTACTCAACACAAAACATATTGAAACCGAGTCCCAACCGGTAAAACACGCACACATTTCTCAAATCTCGATATTGCTTTAACGTAGAGCCCAATTATAAACTCATAAAAACATTGGGCTCCAACCGGCTATAAAAATCGTGCGCATTCTCATCAAAACTCAACACATCAAACATGCTTATTTTATAACTCACAAATCATGCTATAATAGTTCAAAATCACATACACAATTGATTTAGTTTCCCTTACCTCTTGGCACCTCGTATAGTGCAATTTTTTCCCCCTTGTCACGGACCAGTCTCGTACTCCACTTTGGAACTCCCGAGTTGTCCAAACGATGTTAAAACATCAACACTCATCATCACAGTAACCTCAATTCTCAAAATCGAGCATAATTGCTCATAACACCTCAAATCTCTTGATTCTCGTAACTCTACCCCAAACTACAATCTCATTCACAACATCTCAACGTCTTACCTCTCTCATGCCAAATTATCTATGCTAATTCACCACATTGTCTAAATTTCCATTTATAGCTCAAATTCCCAAAATTGCTAAATATCATTATCACTCCAACCACATTGTAATTTCATCAATCCCTAATCATTTTCCAGCTACTTCAACACAATGCCAACAACTATTATTACCAAATCATCTGAAATATCAAGATCGAGGTTTAGAAATTACCCAAAACTTGTGAAGAGCTTATCTCTTGCCTCGATTCAATCCGTCTTATGATTTCCAAGTATGTTGTTCTCCCTTTGATGAGGAACAACTTTTCTTCTTGCCACAACCTCTGATTTGGACGGAAATGAGTGCTTTGGATGAGTGAGAAAGCTAGGGTTCGATGAAAATGGGGTTTGAAAGAGAGAGAAAAATGAAATTGCAGGAGAAAGCAGGGGTTCCTTATATAGACGGAGGGTAGGAGATCGATCTGGCCCTTGATGAGATCGATCTGCATTTGAATTTGGGGACGATTTGGGGCAATTTTATGCCTAGGAGATCGATCTGTCGAGGGGTGAGATCGATCTCTTTATGGCTTTATGAGATCGATCTTCTCCTTGAGGAGATCGATCTTCTCCCAAACAGAAACGTTTGGAGATCTATCCCTTCCTCGTGAGATCGATCTTCTCTCAAACAGAATCATAAAGAGATCGATCCTCTTCCATTGGAGATCGATCTGCTCCTTAAATTCCTCCTTCCTTGTCATTTTTAACTCACCAGATCGATCTCTCCTTCCCGAAGATCGATCTGACCTCTTAGTTTCACACTTATGTTAAACACTTACACATAAATCTCAAAATATAATTTCCACAATTCACTTAGCTCAATAAATTACATTTCAAGTTCTTATTACATCATTAAAATATATCTAAAATTCTCAGATCTCACACAAATAAAACTGGTGCACCCCAAGGTGAGACACTCGGTCTGATAAACCCCTTATCTAGTAATACTTGCAATTGCTTCCTTAGCTCTTCCAACTCAACCAGAGCCATTCTGTACAGTGGTTTGGATATCGGCTTAATACCAGGCATCTAATCAATACAGAACTCCATCTTTTTGTTTGGAGGCAACCCTAGTAAATCATCCAAAAATATGTTGGGAAACTCCCTGACCACGGGAATGTCTCTCAACTCCGGACTCGCCTTATCCGTATCAATTACATAAGCAATGTAACCTTCAAAATATCATCCACAGAGTTAGTATGAACTGTTCAGTTATAATTTACTAAGTTTCTTTCATTATTACCTAGAAAAGCTTACAATACATTCTTCGGGTAATAAAAAGGTTATCGTCCTAATATGACAATCAAGGACAACATGGTTCGCTGCTAACCAGTCCATGCCTAGTATTACGTCAAAATCATACATACTAAGTAGGATTAGGTCGACTAACATATTCCTGTCTCCAACTTTAAGTTCATAGTTTTTGTATACTAGTTAAGTCATTTGACTATCCTTTATTGGTGTCTTAATCAGTAACATCTTCCCTAAAGGTTTAGGTCATACATATGATGACAGCTTGTATGGGAATGTATGGGATATAAAAGAATGAGTTGCACCAGAACAAATAGAGCTAATGCTTTAGCATTAAAAACCAAAATTGTACCTTTAATAACATCGGTCGAAGCATCAACAGTCTCTTGATCTAAGCATATACTCGCCCTTGGCCTGCAACTTGTATACCCTTTTCTTCAACTGTACTCTTCTTCTTTCGAGTAAAGGTAGTATCAAGTGCTTTCATTGGTTCTTTACCTTTTTGTGGGGCTGATTCAAGATTCTTCAGGCAATCCTTCACTAAGTGCCCAATCTTACCACATCGAAAACATACTACAATCACCAAATAACAGGGCCTATTACCATGGTTCTTCCCACAAAACCTGTACGTCTCAGTAGTAGGCCGGGGTCCTCTAATAATAATGCCTTTAGTTGGAGCTAAGGCTGGGTAAATACGAGGCTTAGTAGTCTTATTTTGTGACTCATCAAAATTCCTGTCGCTTACCAAACAGCTTTTTACCTTCTCTGGCACCTTTGTCCTCTACTGATCTCTTTCTATCTCGATCATTACCCTTACCCACCTTGCCAATCTCAGATTGTAAGACCCGTATTTTTATATGTATCCTTATGATTCCCTAAGTATACACTTGTTCATGAAATATGAATCATAAGAGATGTACGGTCCGTAAATTTGATGTACACATTTGTTATATGAGTTTGTGATGTACACACAAGTTTCATTATATATGAATTATAAGAAATGGACCTTTTTAAGTCATAAATGTGGATTGAATGCAAAATGAGTAGTGAAGTAAATCGATATGAAGTTAACCTTGAAAATCTGGGTAAAATTTTAGCTAAGTATGCTGCAGAGCAAAGGGAAATCGATCACTCCTTCAAGACAGATCGATCTCGGTATGCTTCTTCCAAGAAAGGATCGATCTCATCCTCAAGCAGATCGATCTCAGTGTGTCTCAACCAGAAGCAGATCGATCTCATCCCTCTGACAGATTGATCTCATCCCTCTGACAGATCGGTCTCTGAAGCTCTCTGCCTGGCCAAGTGATAATTCTATATTTTTAGAATTATTTGTGCTTAATTTCCTAATTAATTATTTAAATCCCCAATTTATTTTGTTAATTATCCCCTTTATTTAATTAAAATTCTCATGTTTGCAGATAAATTAAATTCGGATGAATTTTGAATATTTCGATAGAAAATGGATCAGAATTGGGCTAAAATCGAGATTGAGCCACGCGGACAACACGAGCCATGCCACCTAGCACATCCAATTGGATAAAAAGACCGATGACATGGAAATATCTTTTCAAGAAGCCAATGGTGTGATGATAAGTGGTCAAAAAATGCCAACTTATCTAGGATGGAAAATTACAATTTTACCCCTAGTGTGTTTATAAATAGAAAAAGATGGCAATTGAAGGGGGATGTAATTTTTAGGGTAGAATAGTTGCTAGGGTAGTTTTAGATTGATTGCCTTTATTTTTAAGCTTTCCCGAAGAGATTATTTTGTTGGCAACAAAATTTTACTATTCATTCACTATTCACTTAATGAAAAAGTTTGTTTCATTTGTCCAGTTTCTTGGTATTTTTCATTAGCAATCACGTTTCACCTTCTTCTTCTTCTCGATTTGTAACAATCCATTCCTAGATGTTTCTTATTTTGTGAGTGTTAAATGGAAGTTTATAGTTTTCAATAACAAGCTCTCGGTTTCCCAACTTATGTATTTGTTTGATAAGTCAATTTTTTTTATCTCGGTTTGATTCTCTCTGGGGCAGTCGGATAGCAAGCTTGTCTCTTCCATTCTTTTACCTGATAATTCTGTTGCCTTGATGTGGGTTGATGCTGAGCATTTATCCACATCAAGAGCAAAGTGGAACATGGTAGGAGAAAAAACTGAAGGAAACCGTAGCCCTGGAGTCTCCTGTTTCATGTCTTATAATTTTCTGCATTATTGATTTAATGTTCAGTGTTCATTTTCTGTATTTTCATCTTAGTTCCTACTTTCTTGGAGATGCTTATGTGTAATACCGAGAGAGGATGTCAACAGGTAGCTGGAAGGTAACAAAGAAACAAACCAGCAAGCTGATCAATCCTCTGTTATGCTCTGCTTTTTAATGTTTGCACTGTTCATTTGAGTTTTTCTGTATTAATCCATACTTGCTCGGTTTCCATTGTATTTCTGATAAATTTTTGTTAGATTATTTAGTTTTTGCTGAGGTTTCGTGTCACTGCAGATGGTTCTTCCTTTATGATCTGTGTCTCGGTGATGTTTTGTTCTCCGGATGAACAATGCATGGAAACTGGGCTGCTAGGAAAACTTTGTACTGCTAGGAAAACTAACATGGCTGGTGCAGGAAATGATCAGCTGAGGCAAGGCATGATCGGTCCCAAGGAAGGTTCACGGCAGTGCTTGAGGACAGACTGATAGCAACACCTGCAGCAGATCTGTACACTACCTAGACAGCAACACTAGCAACCTGGAGCAGCAGGACAAAGCCGAGAATGCTAGCTGGTTGTCGTTTGGAGTAGCAGACAGCAAGACACAGGCATGCTGAGAATACCTGGGTAAGCCGAGAATTCCTAGGCAAACCGACAACAATATCTAGAGCAGGGGACTGGACAAACCGAGGTTCTCACTTGGAAATGGAAAATAAACACTGAATAAGACGTGAACAGTGGTGTATCGGGACACTTTGATGTTTTCCAATTTAGTTTAAGGCCATGTTTGGCCAAGTCATTTTAATCATTTCCAGTTTTTTTATTTTTTTATGAATGCCCATTGTTGTATTTTTATTAACCCTTGTTAGCTTAGATTAGGGTCTTTAATTAAATTGCATGTTAGTATTATTGTTTAGTGGCATAAAGCTTAGTTTTAATTAGGATGATAGTTAATCAAGTGTTCATTTAGAATTAGTAGGGGTAGATTTATTCCATGCAACCTTAAGCTTGTTTCATTTTTAATTTAATCCAAAAATATTTTCATGTATTAGTTAGATTTTGTTTTATTGTTAGCATTTAGTTAGAGATAAGTTTAAGAATTTCTTTAGGTAAGTAGATTTTTATTTTATTATATTTTAGGTTAATTTAATTTGTAATTTTTATTAGTTTAATTACATGCATTTTTATTTTAAGTTTGTTTAAATTTTAGTTCTTTATTTTCATATTTTCATTTTGTTTTAATTGCGTTAATTAATTTTAATTGTTTTAATTTTCTTTTGTAGGTATTTTCTTTAATTGCTCGAAGTTCGTAAGCAAATCTTAGTTCAGTTTTATTTTCTTTATTTCAATGTTTATTGTTTTCAATACTTTTAATTAGCCTTAGTAGATTACTCACTTTAATCTCATAATTTGCTAGGATATACTTAGGGTAAGATTAACTGGTACTTAATTAGTCTAGTCAACTTCTCTGTGGGATGATAACTCGGGACTCAAATCCCATTATTGCTTGTACGACCCCTGAACTTGCGGTAATACCTTTAGGGCGTTCCAAGTTTTTGGTGCCGTTGCCGGGAAAGTTTTAATTAGTCATTAATTAATATCGATGAAACTATACTTAGGTGTAATTCTAGCTTGTAAATATTTAGGTTGTAAATATTTAGATCCTTACTTTAGTTTAGTTAATTTTCTCATAATTAATTAAAATTAAAAAAAATTAAAAAATTAAAAAACTTAAAAATTTTTCTAAGGACTTTCTAATGTTTGCATGCGTAGAGCAAGGAGTTCTGATTGCTTTCCTCTAGATCTTGAAATCGAACGAACTCTTAGGAAAATTCGAAAGGATTCTAGGAAATTTACAACTCCGCAGCAAAACACGATGGCAGAGAATAGGGAAAGTAGGACCGTTGGATATTATGCGGTGCCGACGATCGAAAGATATTATACCGACATTAGGCCACCAGTTGTCCCTGCTAATAATTTCGAAATTAAGCCTTCCATCCTCCAGATGATCCAGACCTTTGTACAGTTCAGTGGGCTTTCGCACGATGGCCCACATGCTCACCTTGGGCAATTCCTGGACTTGTCCAACACGTTCAAACATAATGGATTATCAGATGATGCACTTAGACTTAGACTATTCCCCTTCTCACTTAGGGATAGGGCAAGACACTGGTTGACCTCCCTACCTCCAGGATCCATTTCTACATGGGACGAGTTAGCCCACCAATTTCTAGCCAAGTTTTTCCCTCCCTCTAAAATGGCTAGACTCCATAACGATATATCCTCCTTTGCCCAGTACGACTCTGAATCTCTTTATGAGGCATGGGAACAATATAAGGAGCTTCTTAGGAAGTGCCCTTACCATGGCCTACCTCTATGGCTGCAAGTCCAGACCTTCTACAATGGACTTACAAGCCAAAATAGGACCATAGTGGACGCTGCTTTTGGGTGGAGCCTTGATGTGCAAAACAGAGGAGGAGGCTTATGATCTGCTAGACAAGATGGCGGCTAAAAACTATCAATGGTCCTCGAAAAGGCAATTGCCAAAGAAATCGGCAGGTATATATGAGCTCGACACGCTGTCTACCTTGACCTCTCAAATCGCCAATCTTACAAAAAAGGTGGAGTCGCTCAGTACCCAACCTAATCCTTCTGACAATGCTAACCCTGTGTTTTCTGTCCAAAGTCCTTTTCTCTCGTGTGATCTGTGTAGTGGTACCCACACTATGGATAGGTGTCCACTTAATCTAGAATCGGTTCAGTACGTTGCCCCAAAGCAACAGAACAACCCTTTTTCAAACACCTATAATCCAGGGTGGAAGAACCATCCTAGCTTTTCTTGGAGCCAGAACCAAGGGCAAGCTTCTAATTCTAGACCAGTAGGACCCCTAGGTTTTCAAGCTCCATCGGTTCAGGTACCACCACAGCATCAATTTCCTTACCACCCACCACCTCAGTATCCATATCATCAACCTACTTATTCCCATCCATCCCACTTCCATCAACCACCACCACCATAACCCCAGCATTTATCAGCAGCTGATAAGAAACCCTTGCTTGAGGAAATGTTCACAACAATCTTGCAAAATCAAGCAGCTTCAACTAAGAACCTAGAGGTTCAGGTAGGACAAATAGCAAACGCTCTTAGTCAACGTCCTCAGGGGACCCTTCCTAGTAACACTGAAGCCAATCCTGTTAGGCAAAGGGAAGGGAAAGAACATGTGAAAGCCATCACCCTTAGGAGTGGCAGAGAGCTAGTAACCCCCCTGTTAAGTCCAGACCTGACTTGCCCCTAGTTGAAAAACCCATAGGTTCTAATGAAGCAGCTCAAAAGGAGCAGGAATTAAAAGATCAAGCTGCAAAGGAAACAAAGCCAAGCATTTCTTCACCTCTACCTATTTCTTTGTCACAACCTCCTTTATCGTCTGATACTACAAAAGTTTCCACTACATCTCCTCCTATTAGACCACCAGTCCCTTTTCCCCAGAGATTTCAAAATCAAAAACTGGACTAACAATTTACAAAATTCCTTGAGATTTTTAAGAAACTTCACATCAACATTCCCTTCGTAGATGCCTTAGAGCAAATGCCAAGCTATGTGAAGTTTATGAAGGACATCCTCTCTAGGAAAAGAAGATTGGAAGATTACGAGACGGTGGCCTTAACAGAGGAATGTAGCGCCATTATCCAAAGGAGATTACCCCTCAAGCTCAAGGATCCCGAGAGTTTTACCATACCATGCACTATTAGTAATTTATTCTTTGGTAGAGCCCTGTGCGATTTAGGAGCTAGTATAAATTTGATGCCATTATCTATCTATCAGAAGTTAGGAATAGGGGATGCCAAGCCCACCACAGTGACCCTCCAGTTGGCTGATCGATCAATTAAATATCCGAAGGGGGTCATTGAGGATGTTTTAGTAAAAATGGACAAGTTTATTTTCCCGACAGATTTTATCATGTTGGACATGGAGGAAGATAGGGAAGTCTCAATTATACTAGGCAGGCCATTCCTAGCGACTGGTAGAACTTTAATAGATGTACCGTTAACAATGAGAGTTTAAGATTAGGAAGTCAAGTTTAATATGTTCAAATCTCTAAGGTTCCTTGACGACTTTCATGATTGTTTTAGGATGGATTTAGTGGATAAGGACATTACTGAGGAGTTTTCCAAGACACACCCTTTAAACCCTTTAGAAGCCTCTTTAGTAAAATCTGTTGATCTTAGAGAATACATTGAAGATGATGATGAGGTCTACGAGACTTTACAATTATTAGATGTCACTCCTTTTGAGGAAATTGCCCAATTTGAGACACTAGACCCTTCATCTATTCCAGCTTCAAATATCTTTCCATCCACCAGTGATCCTCTAGCATTAGAGCTAAAATCTTTACACTCACACCTTAGGTATGCTTACTTAGGTGAGTCCTCCACATGACCAGTAATAGTATCTGCTGCTCTCTCCAATGATCAGGAAGTAAAATTACTACAAGTTTTGAGAGAGCATCAGAAGGCTATAGGCTGGTCTATCTCTGACCTTAAAGGTATTAGTCCCTCTATTTGTATGCATAAGATACTATTGGAGGAAGGGTATAGGTCATCCATAGAGCACCAGCGTCGATTGAACCCTGTAATAAAAGAAGTTGTCAAGAAGGAGATCATTAAATGGTTAGATGCAGGGATCATCTATCCCATTTCTGACAGTGCCTGGGTGAGCCCAGTACAATGTGTCCCTAAGAAGGGAGGGATGACAGTGATCGAGAATGAAAATAATGAGCTCATCCCCACTAGGACTGTCACTGGTTGGCGAGTATGTATGGACTATAGGAAACTCAACAAGGCCACCAGGAAAGACCACTTCCCCTTGCCCTTCATTGACCAAATGTTAGATCGATTAGCTGGTCACAAATTTTATTATCTATTGGACGAATATTCTGGGTACAATCAGATAGCTATAGCCCCAGAAGACCAAGAAAAGACTACCTTCACCTGTCCCTATGGGACTTTTACTTTTAGAAGAATGTTGGCCTATGCAATACACCTGCTACATTCCAGCGTTGCATTATGTACATATTTCATGATATGGTGGAGGATTTTCTTAAGGTTTTCATAGACGATTTCTCAGTATTTGGGGATAGCTTTGATTTATGTCTACATAATTTGGCATTAGTATTGAGAAGGTGTGAAGAAATGAATTTAGTGCTTAATTGGGAGAAATGCCACTTTATGGTGAAAGAAGGTATAGTGCTTGGGCACAAAATTTCTGTTGGGGGGATAGAAGTGGATAAAGCTAAGGTGGAAATCATTGAGAAGTTACCTCCCCCTACATCTATTAAAGGAATCAGAAGTTTCCTGGGCCATGCAGGATTTTACAGAAGGTTCATTAAGGATTTTTCTCAGATATCTAAGCCTTTATGTAATCTCCTGAAAAAAGACACTATATTTTGCTTTGATGAACAATGCTTAGGAGCATTTAAGACTTGGAAGGAGAAATTAGTTACAGCCCCTGTAATCATAGCTCGAGATTGGAGTTTACCCTTTGAGCTTATGTGTGATGCAAGTGATTATGCTGTTGGGGCTGTACTAGGACAAAGAAAAGGAAGAGTCTTTTATGCTATCTACTATGCAAGCAAAACTCTGAATGAGGCCTAGTTAAACTATGCTACTATCGAGAAGGAATTGTTAGCCGTAGTATTTGCTTTTGATAAGTTTCGCTCCTATATCATTGGTACTAAGGTAATAGATTTTACTGATCATGCTGCCATTAAGTATTTAGTCTCCAAGAAGGATGCAAAGCCGAGGCTGATTAGATGGATTCTCCTACTACAGGAGTTTGACTTGGAGATTAGGGACAGGAAAGGTACGGAGAATCAGGTTGCTGACCATCTATCTAGGTTAAAGAATGGACTTACAGAAGATGGTATAGCTATTAATGAGTCCTTTCCTGATGAGCAGCTATTTACTTTCAGGCACTCCAGATTGCCCTGGTACGCTGATTTTATAAATTATCTGGTGAGCAACGTGATGCCACCTAATTTGACTGCCCAGCAAAAGAAAAAGTTTTTGAGTGATGTCAAGTATTATGTTTGGGATGAACCCTTCTTATACAAGCAATGTAAAGATCAGATTTTGAGAAGGTGTGTTCCCATGGAAGAAGTAGAGGATATACTTAGACATTATCACTCTTCTAATTATGGAGGGCACTTTAGAGGAGAGAGGACAACAGCCAAGGTTTTGCAATCTGGATTTACTAGCCCAAGTTATTTAAGGATGCCCACTACTTTGTGCTGAAATGTGATAGATGTCAGAGGGTAGGTAATATTTTCAAAAGAAATGAGATGCCTCTGACTAATATTTTAGAAGTAGAACTCTTTGATGTCTGGGGTATTGATTTCATGGGACCATTTGTTCCTTCATATGGCAATCTCTATATTTTAGTGGCTGTGGACTATGTGTCGAAATGGGTTGAAGCGATGGCTTTACCAATTAATGATGCCAAGGTAGTAGTAAGGTTTTTAAAGAAGAATATTTTCACACGATTTGGCACACCTAGGGCTATCATTAGTGATGGAGAATCCCACTTTTGCAATCGAAGTTTTGATGGGCTGTTAAAGAAATATGAGGTCAAACATAAGGTAGCCACTGCTTATCACCCGCAGACGAGTGGCCAAGTAGAGTTGTCCAATAGGGAAATTAAGGGGATATTAGAGAAAACAGTGAACCCAAGTAGGAAGGATTGGTCCATTAGGTTAGATGATGCACTTTGGGCCTATAGGACAGCCTTCAAAACACCTTTAGGAATGTCCCCTTATCAACTTGTTTATGGTAAAGCCTGTCATCTACCAGTAGAGCTAGAGCACAAGGCCTATTGGGCCCTTAAGAGCTTGAATTTCAACTTAGAGGTAGCAGGGGAGAAGAGGCTGCTATAGGTCAATCAGTTAGACGAATTCAGGTTGTAGGCATATGAGAATGTCAAGCTCTACAAGGAAAAGACTAAGCGATGGCATGATAAGAAAATTAAGGAGAGACACTTCAAGCCAGGCCAGCAAGTTCTGTTGTTTAATTCACGCTTGAAGTTATTTCCAGGAAAGCTTAAGTCTAGGTGGTCAGGTCCCTTCACCATTACACAAGTATTCCCTCATGGAGCCATTGAAATTATGGATGAGACCTTGAATCAACCCCTTAAGGTTAATGGAGGCAGACTGAAACACTATTTTGGGGGAAGGTTTGATCGTCAGCATTCTGTGACCACTTTAACTGACCCTCCTACTTTTGATCCTACTACTTAGCTTCATTTTTCTTTTTGTACTATTCTTTTCTTTTCTGTTGTTTCTTTCTTTATTTATTTTGCAGATTACTTTTCTAGAATTACCTTTTCAATCAAGCTTCAGTTGTTCATCATCATCAGAAAGGGGAGTACTATATTCTTGAGCTTAAATTCTTATATTATCTGTAAACTGAGACATTGTGCACTTTAAGTTTGGGGGAGGGGATATCACTTGAGCTATTTTGGAAAAAATTAGAAAAATTTTCAAATTTTTTTCGAAAATCTGAGAAAGAATTTTTAAACTTTTTTCGATAATATTAGCTTAAATTGTTTGATTTTGGGGATGATCTAGTGCTTAGTATGTAGTTTTCCTATATTCTGATGATATGACCCCATGATTTAGTCTGACTTTGATTAAATGAGAAGCATGATTATAGGAAAAGCATGAAGTTGAATTTTTGAATTTGTCTTGATTCTGATTGCAATTGCCTCATCTTATGCACATGTCATGTCATGAATCGGTATATTTATTTAGAGAAAGCTTATGTGTACATAGGATTGCATTTGTTCAGTTGATTTTGTGCATCATATTCTAGAATTTGTTTGATCTAATCTCGAGGTGAAATATTAGATCACACTTGATTAGGGAGATGATTTAGGCCATCTCTGGATCGTTTGAGCCTTTCTAGCCTTCCTTGTACATATTTTACCCCTAGTCACCCATTTGGGCCAAATAAGCTTTTCTCTGTAAATATACCTGCGTTATTTTCCTTAGCTTAAATACTTTGTTCCTATCCCTTACCCCAAAAGCATGAAAGTCATTAGGATATATTATGAGCTATATGGGTATTAAGTGATAGTGAAAGAGTATGTATAAAAAAATGATGAAAAAGAAAGAAAAAGAAAAAGAAAAGAAGAAAGAAAGAAAAGGTTTAGCAAAAGAAATAAGTTTGGGGGAAATAATTAGAGCTCTTACATTATAGATTCTAGAAATAATGCATGTTAAGGGGTAATTAAACCTAAATCGACTTTGTCATACCTTAGCCCCAGCCTTACATTACAAGCTTAATGAAGTCCTATTAATCTTTGGTTAAGTGTGACTACATTAGTGGAGAGAGAAGTGAAAAGCAAACTTATTGGAATGATCACATGTCATTGACTTTGTATTCACTGTGTTTGCATAATCTGATCTGGATAATGTACTGAGAAGTGACTTAGACATTTTTCACACACTCACGAGTAGTCCAATTTGGGTTAGGACTTATGACTGAATAATTCTAAGTGCTGGACTTGTAATTGTGAGTCTTTGATTTCATAGTCTGTACTTTTTCTTTGAGGATGATATTAGGAAAATTATTGTGTTTTGTACTTGTCATTCCTACAATCATTTTGTTTTACTTGAGGACAAGCAAATGTTCAAGTTTAGGGGTGTGATAATTCAATATTTTTAGAATTATTTGTGCTTAATTTCCTAATTAATTATTTAAATCCCCAATTTATTTTGTTAATTATCCCCTTTATTTCATTAAAATTCTCATGTTTACAGATAAATTAAATCCGGATGAATTTTGAATATTTCGGTAGAAAATGGATTGAAATTGGGCTAAAATCGAGATTGAGCCACGCGGACAACACGAGCCATGCCACCTAGCACATCCAATTGAACAAGAAGTCCGATGACATGGAAATATCTTTTCAAGGAGCCAATGGTGTGATGACAAATGGCCAAAAAAAGGCCAACTCATATAGGATGGAAAATTACAATTTTACCCCTAGTGTGTTTATAAATAGAAAAAGATGGCAATTGAAGGGGGATGTAATTTTTAGGGTAGAATAGTTGCTAGGGTAGTTTTAGATTGATTGCCTTTGTTTTTAAGCTTTCCTGAAGAGATTATTTTGATGGTAGCAAAATTTTACTGTTCATTCACTATTCACTTAATGAAAAAGTTTCTTTCATTTGTCTAGTTTCTTGGTATTTTTCATTAGCAATCACGTTTCACCTTCACTATTCACTTAATGAAAAAGTTTGTTTCATTTGTCTAGTTTCTTGGTATTTTTCATTAGCAATCACGTTTCACCTTCTTCTTCTTTTCGGTTTGTAACAATCCATTCCTGGATGTTTCTTATTTTGTGAGTGTTAAATGGAAGTTTATAGTTTTCAATAACAAGCTCTCGATTTCCCAACTTACTTATGTATTTGTTTGATAAGTCAATTTTTTTATCTCGGTTTGATTCTCTATGGGGCAGTCAGATAGCAAGCTTGTCTCTTCCATTCTTTTACCTGATAGTTCTGTTGCCTTGATGTGGGTTGATGCTGAGCATTTGTCCACATCAAGAGTAAAGTGGAACATGGTAGGAGAAGAAACTGAAGGAAACTGTGGCCCTGGAGTCTCCTGTTTAATGTCTTATAATTTTTTGCATTATTGATTTAATGTTCAGTGTTCGTTTTCTGTATTTTCATCTTCGTTCCTGCTTTCGTGGAGATGTTCATGTGTAATACCGAGAGAGGGTGTCGACGGGTAGCTGGAAGGTAACAAAGAAACAAACCAGCAAGCCGATCAATCCTCTGTTATGCTCTGCTTTTTAACGTTTGCACTGTTCATTTGTGTTTTTCTGTATTAATCCATACTTGCTCGGTTTCCATTGTATTTCTGATAAATTTCTGTTAGATTATTTAGTTTTTGCTGAGGTTTCGTGTCACTGCAGATGGTTCTTCCTTTATGATCTGTGTCTCGGTGATGTTTTGTTCTCCGAATGAACAATGCATGGAAACTGGGCTGTTGGGAAAGCTTTGTACTGCTGTTTGAACTAACATTGCTGGTGCAGGAAATGATCAGCTGAGGCAAGGCATGACCGGTCCCAAGGAAGGTTCACGGCAGTGCTTGAGGACAGACTGATAGCAACACCTGCAGCAGATCTGTACACTACTTGGACAGCAACACTAGTAGCCTGGAGCAGCAGGATAGAGCCGAGAATGCTAGCTAGTTGTCTTTTGGCGCAGCAGACAGTAAGACACAAGTATGCTGAGAATACCTGGGCAAACCGAGAATTCCTGGGAAAATCGACAACAATATCTGGAGCAGAGGACTGGACAAACCGAGGCTTTCACATGGAAATGGAAAATAAACATTGAATAAGACGTGAACAGTGGTGTATCGGGACACTTTGATGTTTTCCAATTTAGTCTAAGGCCATGTTTGGCCAAGTCATTTTAATCATTTTCAGTTTTTTTATTTTTTTATTTTTTTATGAATGCCCATTGTTGTATTTTTATTAACCCTTGTTAGCTTAGATTAGGGTCTTTAATTAAATTGCATGTTAGTATTATTGTTTAGTGGCATAAAGCTTAGTTTTAATTAGGATGATAGTTAATCAAGTGTTCATTTAGAATTAGATTAGGGGCAGATTTATTCCATGCAACCTTAAGTTTGTTTCATTTTTAATTTAATCCAAAAATATTTTCATGTATTAGTTAGATTTTGTTTTATTGTTAGCATTTAGTTAGAGATAAGTTTAAGAATTTCTTTAGGTAAGTAGAATTTTATTTTATTAGATTTCAGGTTAATTTAATTTGCAATTTTTATTAGTTTAATTACATGCATTTTTATTTTAAGTTTGTTTAAATTTTAGTTCTTTATTTTCATATTTTCATTTTATTTTAATTGCGTTAATTAATTTTAATTGTTTTAATTTTCTTTTGTAGGTATTTTCTTTAATTGCTCAGAGTTCGGTAAGCAAATCTTAGTTCAGTTTTATTTTCTTTATTTCAATGTTTATTGTTTTCAGTACTTTTAATTAGCCTTAGTAGGTATTTTCTTTAATTGCTCAGAGTTCGGTAAGTAAATCTTAGTTCAGTTTTATTTTCTTTATTTCAATGTTTATTGTTTTCAGTACTTTTAATTAGCCTTAGTAGAGTACTCACTTTAATCTCATAATTTGCTAGGATATACTTAAGTTAAGATTAACCGGTACTTAATTAGGCTAGTCAACTTCTCTGTGGGACGATAACTCGGGACTCAAATCCCATTATTACTTGTACGATTCGTGCACTTGCGGTAATACCTTTAGGGCGTACCACCAAGATCGATCCTATCCCTTAGAGTAGATCGATCTCCAAGTCTGTAAATCGTGTAATTAGGAGCAAGAGGAGATCGATCTCTACCCTAGAAGATCACTCTCACAAGGTGAATTCTATATAAGAAGCCCGACATTTTGCTTCTTCCCCATAAAACATAAAAAACCTTCCATTTTTGAAGCAAAGTAACCTAGTTTATCTCTCTAAAGTATCAACACCTTCCATTGAGATTGGAGGAAAGTTCATTTCAGTAAAGTTGTTCCTGAAGAGGAAGAGAACAACATAGTTGAAAACGAGAAGGTGAATCGTGGGATTGAAGAAGAAAATGAGTTTTCCCCCAAAGTTGCCAAAAAGGAGAAAAGTTGATATAGGTAAGATTTCGATACACCGATCTCATGTATGTTGATCTATACAATTGTATGAGTTGATTGGTGTATGTTTTAATAATTGAAACATCCATGAACATGCTTAATCTTCCATGACTTACAAATGGCTTAGTGTGAGAAATTAGCTTAGGCATGGAATTGATGTTAGTGAGCATGATTATATGATTGTAAGATAGTTGGTGAAATCCATATGCTAGAAATAATAATGGTTGAAAATAAGCATATGAAGTATAAAATGAAACTAAGGCATTGTGAGATAAATGCCGATTGAATGTGAATTAGTAGAGATTCTCAAGAAATGAATCATATAATGGAAATGGACGTAGGAGCGAATCATGTCCAATAAGATGTAAAATGGTCAATGCATTGATTTGAATATCATGCAAGTGAAATAAAGTATATGAAAGTATACTGATATGTGTAGTACACAATTTCAGCTCCAGAAGATATAAATAGAGTCGATAAAAAATGGGATCAAGAGAAGTGGAAATCAAAGGAAAGTGATTTGAGCGTGATTCGAGGTAAGGGATTTATGCGAGCTATTAGAGATAGCTATACGTATGTTTTCTTATCTGATGTGCGCGAATATATGTGATAATTTTGTAGTTATTGATATATCTAGGTGAAAACTACGTATGAGAATAAGCCTATAAGTATGAGTTGGATGACTTCCATGTTATTGTTGAAAAATAGAAGTTTTTGCAAACGTTTTGAGAAAGAGTAAAACTAGACGGGCTCCTGGTTTACTAACGTACATGAAAAGCTTTTAACGAGTGATTGAAGGGAGATTTGCCCTCTCACTCATAACAGTAAAAGGAGCCCCTTCTATTTATTTTCTGTGTGAAATTGTGCTAGAGCTTGAGTGGCAACGGTAGATTGACCAACCCTGCTCACACATTATTTTTTAAAGGGATTTTTGAGAAAAGCAAAAGAGTGCTCGATACCTCGGGTGTGCTGTGTGACGCCCCGGAAGCGCAGAAAATAGGGCTAATTTAAAATTTTTTTACTCATTAATTCACAATTAAGGGTACATTCCTGTGCAGTGTCATACATCATCATAATTATTATGCCTCAGGATCTCATCATAATATAGTGTATATTGTATCATATACATTACTCAATTCCAAGTTAATTAATCATAATACATCTCGTACATCATTGTACATTAAGTGCCTGTGAATATAACTCTAGTCTGGGTACATGAATATTAAATATCTACCTCAATACACAAAATACGGCCTGGAGCTCAAGTCCTCCACTAGCCTCTAGCCCGTACGCCGCAGGGAATTCACTTCACTTGAAGCGATCTGGGGGGAGGAGAAAACAGGGTGAGCTTCCAAATCGCTCAGTAAGGGGGGTGAGGAAACTCAGTTATATAAACCATTTTACACATCACAAATATGTATTTGTTTATAAAGCTCATTTGAAATCGTAGCATGAAAGTTCTCAAAACATCATCATCTCATAACTCATTAAATCATGTGAAAACATGAAGATAAAAGGCTCAATATCGAGCACTCACAAGCATGTGTAAATATATGCAATAATGGCTGTTCTCAAAATACGTGATAAAAATCACCTCAGTAAATAGCACGTGACAAGGTCACAAAACACAACTCATGTGTAAAACGAGACTAGGCAATAAAACTCAATTAAAACTCGTCATGGCACATCAAATATGTAATCTCCTCTGGGTGCGCATCCCAAGCATCCTTGTATAGAGGGAACGTCAACAATATGGTCGTATGCATGGTATATTAGACTTATATGTTACCAGAATAAGGCCCGGCCTTACATGCTACCAGAGCATTGCTTCGCCTCATGCACACTATCACGTGGTCCCTGGGTCGGTTCCCAGGTGGCCCACTCTCTCGGTCTTACATGCTACCAAAGCAAGGCCACCCAGCGTTACCAGAATGGGGGTCATCTCACGTTACCAAAACGGAGGCATCTCTCGTTACCAAAACGGAGGAATATCGGACTTACATGCTACCAGAGCAAGGCCTCCCAACGCTACCAGAGTGGAGGAATAATCGGACTTACATGTTACCAGAACAAGGCCTGTGGTCCCTGGGTGGGTTCCCAGGCGTCCCACTATATCGGTCTTACATGCTACCAGAGCAAGGCCAGATGTGTATTCAACATGACACGCCTAAGTCTCAATCATTAGCCATTATCTTATAAAACGTTATGCCTTCACGTAGAACTCATAATGGTTTTCTCTCATAAAACTTATTTAAAAACATTTGTGTACTCAAGACAAAACATATTAAAACCGAGTTCCAACCGACAAAACACGCACACATTTTCTCAAATCTCAATATCGCCTTAACGTAGAGCCCAATTTACTTTTCACGCAAACTCAAAGGTTTATAAAGCAATTTCACACTCAGCTTATAAACTCATAAAATAATGGGCTCCAACCGGCTATAAAAACCGTGTGAAATTAATTCACAACACAATACCAAACATGCTTGTATTCTCAAATCATGGTTCATGCCAACAATTCATTAAAATACATACACAAATGGTTTAGTTTTCCCTTACCTCTTTGCACCTCGTATAGTGCAATCGTTTCCCCCGTATCACGGACTAGCCTCGCATTCCACTCTGGAACTCCCGAGCTGTCCAAACGATGTTAAAACATCAATACTCAATTCTCAAAATCGAGCATAATTGCTCATAATTCCTCAAATCTCTTGATTCTCGTAACTCTACCCCAAACTACACTCTCATTCACAACATCTCAACGTTCTACATTTCTCATGCCAATTATCTATGCTAATTCACCACATTGTCTAAATTTCCATTTATAGCTCAAAATTCTCAAAATTACCAAAATTGCCAATTATCATTATCACTCCAACCACATTGCAATTTCATCGATCCCTAATCATTTTTCAGCCATCTCAACGCAATGTTAACAACTAACATCACCAAAATCACCTCAAATAGAAGGATCGAAGTTTAGAAATTACCCAAAACTTGTGGAGAGCTTATCTCTTACCTCGATTCGATCCGTCTTTCGATTTCCAAATATGTTGTTCTCCCTTTGATGAGGAACAACTTTCCTTCTTGCCACAACTTCTGATTCGGCCGAAAATGGGTGCTTTGGATGAGTGAGAAAGCTAGGTTTCGGTGGAAATGGGGGTTGGAAGAGAGAGAAAGTGAGATTGCAGGAGAAAAACAGGGGTTCCTTATATAGACTGAGGGCAGGAGATCGATCTGGCTCTTGATGAGATCGATCTGCATTTGAATTTTTGGGACGATTTGGGGCAATTTATGCCTAGGAGATTGATCTGTCGAGGGGTGAGATCGATCTCTTTATGGCTTTATGAGATCGATATGCTCCTCGAGGAGATCGATCTTCTCCCAAACAGAATCATTTGGAGATCGATCTCTTCCTCATGAGATCGATCTTCTCTCAAACAGAATCATAAGGAGATCGATCCTCTTCCATTGGAGATCGATCCGCTCCTTAAATTCCTCATTCCTTGTCATTTTTAACTCACCAGATCGATCTCTCCTTCTCCCAGATCGATCTGTCCTCATAGTTTCACACTTATTTTAAACACTTAACATATAAATTTCCAATTATCATTCCCCAATTCACTTAACTCAATAAATTACACTTTAAGTTCATATTACATAATTAAAATATGTCTGAAATTCTCAGATCTCACATCCTCCCCACCTTAAAAGAATTTGGTCCTCCAAATTCAACTCAACTAGTTAAAGAGATGGGGGTATTTCTCCTTCATGAGGTTCTCTAGTTCCCACGTTGCCTCTTCCCTTAAGTGATGTTTCCACAAAACTTTCACTAATGGGATGCTCTTGGTTCTCAGTACCTTCTCCTTTCTATCGAGAATCCGAACGGGTTCCTCAGTGTAGCTCATGTCCTCCTGTATGTCCATCTCATCATACTCTATAACATGAGAAGGGTTCGGGTGGTACTTCCTCAACATAGACACATGAAAGACGTTGTGTATTCCGGACATCTGTGGGGGTAATGCCAATCTATAAGCTACCTCTCCCACTCTCTCAAGAATCTCGAATGGTCCTATGCATCGAGGACTCAATTTTCCTTTCTTCCCAAATCGCACGATACCCTTACTCGGTGATACTCTTAGAAATACTGCATCACCAACATCAAACTCGAGTGGCCGTCTACGCACATCCGCGTAGCTTTTCTGTCTACACTGTGCAGCCCGTAGCCTCTCACATATGAGTTTCACACTCTGTACAGCTTGCTCAACAAGCTTGGGAGCATTTATCTTTCTGTCACCGACTTCTTCCCAAGCTACAGGGGATCTACACCTCCTACCATATAGAGCCTGAAAGGGTGCCATCCCAATACTTGCATGATAGCTGTTATTGTACGCAAACTCTGCTAGAGGCAGGTGATCATCCCATGATCCCTTAAAATCCATCGTACACGCCCTCAACATATCCTCCAGGGTCTGAATAGTCCTCTCTGACTGACCATCTGTATGAGGATGATAGGCGGTACTAAAACTCAATCGAGATCCCATGGACTCCTGAAACTGGGTCCAAAATCTGGAAGTAAACCGGGAATCTCTATCAGAAGTAATACTCACTGGAGCCCCATGTAATCTAGCTATCTCGCTGACATACAGCTCAGCTAAGGCATCCACAGTATCTGTGCTCTTGATGGCAAGGAAGTGGGCACTCTTAGTCAATCTATCCACAATGACCCATATCGCATCACAACCTCTTCGGGTCCTCGGTAAACCCATAATAAAGTCCATAGTGACATGCTCCCATTTCCATGTAGGTACAGGTAAGGGCTGTAGTAGTCCTCCGTGCTTCCGATGTTCAGCTTTCACTTGCTGGCATACTAAACACCTGGCCACGTACTCTGCCACATCTCGCTTCATACCACTCCACCAATACACCTTTCTCAAGTCTCGGTACATCTTAGGACTCGCTGGGTGCATGGTGTATCGCGAGCAGTGAGATTCTCTTAATATCTGTCTCTTTAGGGTATCATCGTCCGGCACACAAATCCGTCATCTGAATCTCAACAATCCATCCTCACTGATGGTGAGATCCGAGTGCGAACTCTGCTCAGCTTGGCCAACCATATCTATCAATCTCTGATCACTGCGCTGCCCAGTTCTAATCTGATCCATGATCCTGGGCTCTATCCGTAGGCTAGCCAAAAATCCAGTCTCTACCTCTTTAACTCTGATCCGAAGTTCGGCGAACTGCTCTAACAAATCCCATTCCCTAATCATCATAGCAGATATCATGCTCTTCCTGCTCAGGGCATCAGCAACTATATTCGCCTTACCCGGATGATATAGAATCTCGCAGTCATAATCCTTAAGGAGTTCTATCCATCTCCTTTGTCTTATGTTTAACTCTTTCTGATCAAAGAGATATCTCAAACTCTTGTGATCAGTGAAGATCTGGAATCTTTCCCCATATAAGTAGTGTCGCCAGATCTTCAAAGCAAATACCACAGTGGCTAACTCCAAATCATGCTGGGGTAATTCCGCTCATGGTCTTTCAGTTGTCGCGATCTATATGCGACCACTCTTCCGTGCTGCATAAGCACACACCCCAATCCTTGATGAGATGCATCACTATACACCGAAAATCCTCCTGATCCCTCAGGGATAGTTAACACAGGTGCCGCTATCAATCTCCTTTTTAACTCCTGAAAACTGAGCTCACATCGATCAGTCCATATGAATGGAGTCTCCTTGCGTGTGAGTTTAGTTAAAGGGGCGGCAATCCTGGAAAAGCCTTCCACAAATCTTCTGTAATACCCTGCCAAACCAAGGAAGCTTCACACCTCAGTAACTGTCTTCAGTCTCTCCCAACTAAGCACGGCTGCTACTTTACTTGGATCCACTGATACTCCTTCCTCTGAGACTATATGACCAAGGAAAGCTATCCGGTTCAGCCAAAACTCACACTTACTCAGCTTTCCGTATAATTGCTTATCTCGGAGTATCCGAAGTACTAACCACAAATGTTGTGCATACTCCTCATACGACCGAGAGTATACCAGGATATCATCAATAAAGACTATCATAAATTTATCTAGATAGTCTCTAAACACTTCGTTCATCAACCTCATAAACGCTGCAGGGGAATTCGTCAATCCAAAGGACATCACCAAAAATTCATAATGGCCATACCTTGTCCTGAAGGCCGTCTTGGGAATATCTTCTTCCTTGATCCTCAATTGGTGATAGCTGGATCTCAAATTAATTTTAGAAAAGACTGAGGCCCCTCTTAGCTGATCAAGTAGATTATCTATCCTGGGCAATGGGTATTTATTCTTCACCGTGGCTTTATTCAACAGCCGGTAGTCTACGCATAATCTGAGACTACCATCCTTCTTCTTGACAAATAAAATCGGTGCTCCCCACGGTGAAACACTGGGCCTAATGAACCCTTGATCCAATAACTCCTATAGTTGTCTCTTCAATTCCTCAAGTTCCACTAATGCCATCCTGTAAGGAGGTTTAGAGATCGACTGAGTATCTGGTACCAAATCAATGGTAAACTCTAGCTCTCTCTGGTGGTAAACTTGGTAGCTCATCTGGGAAAACATCAAAAAATTCACACACCACAGGTATATCCTCAATCTTCGGATGTTCCCGCTCATCGTCTGAGATGAGTGTTTCGTAACCTTCACATGAACAATCATATTTAATACTCTCAAAAATAGTATTAAAATCTTCAAATTATTTACTAGAATTCCACATATTCATTTCCTCAATATCTCAACCGTACACTGTAAGGTTTAGGTAGGGAGAAAGTTACAGTCTTAGTATAGCAGTCTAAACTCACTCGATTGGTTGCCAACCAATCCATCCCCAGAATTACATTAAACCCATGTATATTCAACATGATTAGATCTGCTAACATCACTCTATCTCCCACCTTTATTTCACATCCTCTACAGATTAACTCAGTTCTCTGGGATTCACGCATAGGGGTATTTACATGTAGTACATACTCTAGAGGTTCAAACTGCAAATTTAAACTACATGCAAAATGCTCTGAAATAAATGAATGCGTGGATCCTGGATCTATCAATACATGAGCCTTATGACTACAGACAGAAAACATACCTCTTATAGTTTCTGCTAAAGTGTCCGCAGTTTCCTTATCCAGGACAAACACACGTCCCTGTGCCACAGGTTTCTTCCCTTTTTCTGCAGTAGTGGCCCGTCTCTGGAGATTCACTCCCTGAGGCTGCTGTCTAGTAGGCTCCGGAGCATGTGGTATCTGAGGTTGGGGACAGTCCTTCACTCTGTGACCTATGTCACCACATTTAAAACATCCACGGATCGACCCAGTAAAACTTCCCTCATGCGATCGGCCACAGTCTCTACAAACCCTTATCTCTGGCCTGCCATATCGAGGGGTCTCCCTGATAATAGGATAGGCCCTGGGTCTCTCCAATCTGCCCTTCTGTACCTCAATCCTTCTTCTCCTGAAGGAACCTCTCCGAACATCTGCTTAAGACATCGCTGGCCTCTTGCCTTTGTCCCTAATCACTGCTCCAAACTCATTCTGGGACTGTACAATTTCAATTCCCCTCTCAATCTCTTGTGCCCATCTCAGAGCATCTCCAAACTCAGTAATACACAACCCAATCAATCGATCTCTGATGATGGGCTTCAATCCATATACAAATCTCTCTGTGCGGAGCTCTTCATTCTTGAAAGTCTTTGGATCATATCTCAGTAGAGCGGTAAATCGGCTCTCGTAATCATCTACAGACATGTCACCCTGTACCAAACTCAAAAACTCTGCTTGCCTCCTTCTCTGGGCAGCTTGTGGTACATATTGGGCTCTAAAGGCCGTCTGGAACTCTTCCCAACAAATCACATCCTAGTGGGACATCAAAATTCCCTGGGTAGTACCCCACCAATCTCGAGCTCTCCCTTTCAACATATAGGCACTCATACTGACCCTCTCAGCATCGGTGCACCCCAGATAGTCGAATATAACTCTCAACTCCGTCAACCACTCCTCAGCCTCTGTAGGATCCTTCTTTCCCCTAAATGCAGGTGGATTCATTTTCAAAAAGTCCTTCAGTCAGACCATACTTCTGTCATCAGGCTGAGTGACGGGAGGTATTGGGGGTATGGGAGGTCCTTGTGGTGGTGTAGGGGGTAGTATCCGAGGCATTAACTCCAAAGTGTTGCGCGAATAACGCTGCCATTTGCTCGAAACCTTGCCTCACATCAGTCTCAATCCAATTAAATCGAGAGTTAGGACTCTCTGGTTGTGGGACAGGTGGCGGAGGGGACTCTGCCTGCCTCTTCGAACGACCTCGTCGTTTACTCATTCTCTATCTCAACTCGTCTCCTGCGCGTACATATCAAAATCGATTGAAATCTCAATCCTCAGATTCAGTTCATGACCAGACTATTACAAACACTTGGGATGTATTCTATTTCACTTAACCGACACTGACAGTACTAAACACCCTAAGCTCTGATACCAAGAAAACTCTGTGATGCCTCGGAAGCGCAGAAAATAGGGTTAATTTAAAATTTTTTTACTCATTAATTCACAATTAAGGGTGCATTCCTGTGCAGTGTCATACATCATCATAATTATTATGCCTCAGGATCTCATCATAATATAGTGTATATTGTATCATATACATTACTCAATTCCAAGTTAATTAATCCTAATACATCCCGTACATCATTGTACATTAAGTGTCTGTGAATATAACTCTAGTCTGGGTACATGAATATTAAATATCTACCTCAATACACAAAATACGGCCTGGAGCTCAAGTCCTCCACTAGCCTCTAGCCCTTACGCCGCAGGGAATTCACTTCACTTGAAGCGATCTGGGGGGAGGAGAAAACAGGGTGAGCTTCCAAATCGCTCAGTAAGGGGGGTGAGGAAACTCAGTTATATAAACCATTTTACACATCACAAATATGTATTTGTTTATAAAGCTCATTTGAAATCGTAGCATGAAAGTTCTCAAAACATCATCATCTCATAACTCATTAAATCATGTGAAAACACGAAGATAAAAGGCTCAATATCGAGCACTCACAAGCATGTGTAAATATATGCAATAATGGCTGTTCTCAAAATACGTGATAAAAATCACCTCAGTAAATAGCACGTGACAAGGTCACAAAACACAACTCATGTGTAAAATGAGACTAGGCAATAAAACTCAATTAAAACTCGTCATGGCACATCAAATATGTAATCTCCTCTGGGTACGCATCCCAGGCATCCTCGTATAGAGGGAACGTCGACAATATGGTCGTATGCATGGTATATTGGACTTATATGTTACCAGAACAAGGCCCAGCCTTACATGCTACCAGAGCATTGCTTCGCCTCATACACACTATCACGTGGTCCCTGGGTCGGTTCCCAGGCGGCCCACTCTCTTGGTCTTACATGCTACCAAAGCAAGGCCACCCAGCGTTACCAGAACAGGGGTCATCTCACGTTACCAAAACGGAGGCATCTCTTGTTACCAAAATGGAGGAATATCGAACTTACATGCTACCAGAGCAAGGCCTCCCAACGCTACCAGAGCGGAGGAATAATCAAACTTACATGTTACCAGAACAAGGCCTGTGGTCCCTGGGTGGGTTCCCAAGCGTCCCACTATATCGGTCTTACATGCTACCAGAGTAAGGCCAGATGTGTATTTAACATGACACGCCTAAGTCTCAATCATTAGCCATTATCTTATAAAACGTTATGCCTTCACGTAGAACTCATAATGGTTTTCTCTCATAAAACTCATTTTAAAACATTTGTGTACTCAACACAAAACATATTAAAACCGAGTTCCAACCGGCAAAACACGCACACATTTTCTCAAATCTCAGTATCGCCTTAACGTAGAGCCCAATTTACTTTTCACGCAAACTCAAAGGTTTACAAAGCAATTTCACACTCAGCTTATAAACTCATAAAATAATGGGCTCCAACCGGCTATAAAAATCGTGTGCAATTAATTCACAACACAACACCAAACATGCTTGTATTCTCAAATCATGGTTCATGCCAACAATTCATCAAAACACATACACAAATGGTTTAGTTTTCCCTTACCTCTTTGCACCTCGTATAATGCAATCGTTTCCCCCGTATCACGGACTAGCCTCGCATTCCACTCTGGAACTCCCGAGCTGTCCAAACGATGTTAAAACATCAATACTCAATTCTCAAAATCGAGCATAATTGCTCATAATTCTTCAAATCTCTTGATTCTCGTAACTCTACCCCAAACTACACTCTCATTCACAACATCTCAACGTTCTACATTTCTCATGCCAATTATCTATGCTAATTCACCATATTGTCTAAATTTCCATTTATAGCTTAAAATTCTCAAAATTACCAAAATTGCCAATTATCATTATCACTCCAACCACATTGCAATTTCATCGATCCCTAATCATTTTTCAGCCATCTCAACGCAATGCTAACAACTAACATCACCAAAATCATCTCAAATAGAAGGATCGAAGTTTAGAAATTACCCAAAACTTGTGGAGAGCTTATCTCTTGCCTCGATTCGATCCGTCTTTCGATTTCCAAGTATGTTGTTCTCCCTTTGATGAGGAACAACTTTCCTTTTTGCCACAACTTTTGATTTGGCCGAAAATGGGTGCTTTGGATGAGTGAGAAAGCTAGGTTTCGGTGGAAATGGGGGTTGGAAGAGAGAGAAAGTGAGATTGCAGGAGAAAATCAAGGGTTCCTTATATAGACTGAGGGCAGGAGATCGATCTAGCTCTTGATGAGATCGATCTGCATTTGAATTTTTGGGATGATTTGAGGCAATTTATGCCTAGGAGATCGATCTGTTGAGGGGTGAGATCGATCTCTTTATGGCTTTATGAAATCGATTTGCTCCTCGAGGAGATCGATCTTCTCCCAAACAGAATCATTTGGAGATCGATCTCTTCCTCATGAGATCGATCTTCTCTCAAACAGAATCATAAGGAGATCGATCCTCTTCCATTGGAGATCGATCTGCTCCTTAAATTCCTCATTCCTTGTCATTTTTAACTCACCAGATCGATCTCTCCTTCTCCCAGATCGATCTGTCCTCATAGTTTCACACTTATTTTAAACACTTAACATATAAATTTCCAATTATCATTCCCCAATTCACTTAACTCAATAAATTACACTTCAAGTTCATATTACATAATTAAAATATGTATGAAATTCTCAGATCTCACATGCTGTGTGTTCCACTCGAGAGCTCGCACTAGATTTTTGGGAATCATGCTGGAGCATTCGAGTATTGTTGTGTGTCTTGCTCTGACTATGCTCGCATGTAATTTCCTAGTAATACCGTGCGTGAAGACTCAGGTATGCTGTGTGCTCTTATGTTGAGTTACTCGCACGAGGTTTTTATGATTATGTTGTGTGTTGAGTAAAACTGTGCTAGAGTCGTCGTGTATTGCTCTGTGTCTTGCATTGACCTGCTCACACGTGGTTTATGAATGTGATGTAATGGGTACAAAATTATGCTGGAGCCATCATGTACTACTGTGTGTCTTGCATAGACCTGCTCGAACGTGATTTTGAGACAACAGAAATGGGTGATAAGGATCCACAGGAGCATAATGTACCATGAGTGTTAGCCATGGGGTACGATGTGCCGTGATATCTTAGTGATTTTGTGTGAGCTAAAGGGGTGGTTGATCCGCCTCCCCAAGCATAGGGTTCCCGCACACCTGATCAGTGTTGCTTGGAATTCAACTTTGGCCATAAGTCCTATATTTATCCGAGTGATATGACATTGTTACTACTGTGTGTGGTGACATATGTTTCCATTGTTGTGTGTTTGGGGATACGAAACCCATAATTATGTCTTATGTACATTGTTTTGCTGAGTGCAAAGTGATTTCTAAACGTGTACTGTGTGATTTTAAAGATGAGCTGTGTGAAAAGAATGTGCTGTGTGAATATGCATATACCCATCCCACGAATTAATGATTTCTCATCGATGGAAGTTATTTTAAAGAATGCATATGTTTTATAAGGAAAACGAATATTTATATTTTAAGCTTGTAGATAGTGTAGTTATCTACCTGCTTGCATATTTTCCTTAGTGAACGTGTTAGCTCACCCCCTTGTTTCTCCTCCACAGATTCTACGTAGTAGTGAGTACACTATAGTCTTTCCTGCTATTGTGTTGCTTCAGTCATCCAGCAGTATAGAGGTATACACTTGAGATGAAAATTTTTGTATCCTGTGAATTAATGCACAATTAAGTTTTTACTTTGTATTTTGGGGGATGTATATATAAAAGTCCAGTTTCTATTCTACTTCATTTGTATGAATTTATTAAATTATAATGGATGAGATATGGATTGGGTATTGACTTACAGCCCAACTATAAGTAGTAAGGTAAAAGTCACGGACAGAGAGAGATAGGGTCGTGACAGATTTAATGGTATCAGAGCATAGTTAGTCTGATGTGAGTTAGTATCTATAGTTAGGAAATTATACATCCCCAAAGTACTGTGCATTATTAGGATACAATTGTGTATAGCAAGTTGGAAAATGTGACTGAGACACTTATTTTGAGTATGCAGGATGCCTGATAGACGACGTACTCGAAGGGGAGAGAGTTTGCACTTTCAAGGGCGTAGAGATGAGATCGAGAGACGCAATGGGTCTAGTTCTAGTAGAGATCCACCTAATCTTAGTGAGGCCACTGAGGCGCGTATAGCGCAATTACAGTGCAGTGTAGACACGGTCATGAAGATGTTTACACAGGCGATGACCAGACTTGAGGGTAGACATGAGAACCTTACTGGTCAGGCTGCTGCACCTGGGAGATAAGAGCCAGCACAGCTTGCACCGAGACCTCAGAATGCAGAGGCAGAGATTCCTGCACCCCCTCCAATTCAGGACATTCTCCCACCCGTTCAGGATCCTGTAGCTCTACAAGAGGTTGGTGGTGAAGGAGTGTACGATTGTGATATGGGTAGACTGAGAGAGTTTCTGAAGTTCAGACCACCTTTATTTAGTAGGGTGAAGAACCTAGTGTTAGCTGAGCATTGGATACGTAGTATAGAGAAGCTCTACCAATTTTTCCATTGCTCCGCCATCGAGAAGGTCACCTTTACAGCTTTTGTATTAGAAGATGAGGCCGAGCATTGGTGGATGGCCACACAGCCAATGTTGAGTGCATGACACCTAGTTATGATAGGAGATATATTCTTAGATGCCTTTAGGAGGCAGTACATTCCATCTGCTGCTCAGAGAAAGATGTAGATGGAATTTATGACATTGACTCAAGGGAACCAGACAATGGATGAGTATGAGTCTGGATTTACATCCCTAGGTAGATATGATATAGTCATTATGAGCCTCAAGGATAGAAAGGTTCAGAAATTTCTTGAGGGGTTGAGACCTTCCATTAGAGCTCGATTAGCTCCACTGAACATTACCACCTATGACGAGGCAGTACGTAGAGCTCAGCCATGTGAGTAAGATTATGAGTTGCATGCCTTGGAATTGAGTAGGAGTGGTAAAGGCAGAGATAGAGACCGAAAGAGGTCAGTTAAGGATAGAGGGTTCAGAAAGGGCCGAAGGTTATTTGATAAGGGGCCTAAGATTGAAGAGGTACGAAAGAGGCCTACGAAGCCTCCAGTTCATCTAGCTTTACCTTAAGCTTCGAGGGGTATAGTTATTAGTGGACCTTGACCTACCACAGAGCAGTGCAGGTTATATGGTAGATATCATGGGGGTAAACCATGCTTGTTATCAATGAGATCATGTTATAGGTGTGGTAAACCAGAGCACATAGCTTGTGAATGCCCAGAGTTAATTGATCCAGCCCCACAAAAGGGCAAAGAGCCAGAGAAGGCTACAGTTGAGGCGCCTACACCTAAGAGGAAGGCCACAGCTGAAGAGAAAGGGAAACAAGCTGTTGGTCGAGGACGAGTGTTTGTATTGGACCAGGCATCTGCATAGGCTTCCTCGGATGTGATTAAAGGTACCATCCTAGTATTTGATTTTGAAGCATTAGCATTAATTGATCTTGGTTCCACACATTCATTCATATCACCTTCATTTGCATGTAAACTATGTGAACATGTGAACATGTGAAATGTGTACCCTTAGGTAGAGTTTTACTTATAAACACTCTAGTGAGAGACAATGTAATGATGGAGTATGTATATAAGAGTTGTAAGTTAAAAGTAGGAGAAAGGGATATGTCGACTGATCTCATCCTATTAACTATGAAGGACTTCGATGTAATACTAGGAATGCATTGATTGGCGACAAACCATGCTATTTTAGACTGTTATGCTAAGACAGTAATGTTTTCCATCCCTGAAAAGTATGTTGTAAGATTTGAAAAGTAATGAAAGAAGTAGTAAATTATTTTAAGGATGAACGATTTTGCTAACGAATGTAATAATAATGTGTTAAAGGTTTTATCACCTATGTGGTTGACTTGGATAAGGTGTACCTGGATATAGCTGACATCCCAGTGGTTAGAGAATTCCTCGATGTCTTTTCAGAAGAATTATCAAGGTTGCCACCAGACAGAGGAATGTAATTCTGTATTGATTTGGTGCCTGGAACTGAACCGATATCCAAGCCACCGTATAGAATGGCTCCGATTGAATTGGAGGAGCTAAAGAAGCAATTGCGTGAGTTGTTAGATAAGGGGTTCATCAGACCGAGTGTATCACCTTGGGGAGCACCAGATCTGTTTGTGAAGGAGAAAGATGAGAGCCTCCGACTTTGTATAGACTATCGGTTGTTGAACAAGGCTACCATAAAAAATAAATACCCCATTCCATAGATAAATGATCTATTGGATCAGTTGCAGGGCGCACAAGTCTTTTCGAAGATTGATCTGAGGTCTGGGTATCATCAGTTGAGAATTCGGAGTGGAGATGTGCCCAATATAGCGTTTCGGACCTGTTATGGCCATTATGAGTTTTTGGTTAGCCATTTGGGTTGACGAATGCTCCTGCAGCGTTTATGGCTTTAATGAATGATGTGTTTAAGCCATACTTGGATAGGTTCGTGATTGTGTTTATAGATGACATACTGATGTACTTGAAGTCCAGGGAAGAGCATGAGCAGCATTTGAGAACAATGTTATAGACCCTCCGAGATCAGGAGTTGTATGCTAAACTCAATAAGTGTGATTTATAGCTGAGTGAGATATCATTTTTAGGTCATGTAGTCTCGAGAGACGAGGTATCAGTCGATCCGTCCAAGATAGAGGTCGTGATGTAGTGGGAAAGACCCAAGACGGTTACAAAGATCCGCAGTTTCCTGGGTTTAACAGGTTATTACCGACGATTTGTCGAGGGATTCTCTAAGCTGGCTGCTCTGTTGACTCGTCTCACTCGAAATAATGTGGCATTCTAGTAGGATGATAAATGTGAAAGTAGTTTCTACGAGTTAAAGCATAGACTGACCATCGTACATATTCTCACCATACCCACCAGCTCAGCAGGTTACTTAGTGTATGCAGATGCCTTGAGATAGGGACTGGGCTGTGTGTTGATGGAGGATGGGAAGGTAGTAGCCTATGGATCCAGATAGCTTAAGAACCACAAGAGGAATAACCTTACCCATGATTTAGAGTTGGCAGTCGTGATATTTGCATTGAAAATATGGCACCACTACTTGTACGGTGAGAAATTTCAAGTGTATACAGATCATAAGAGCCTCAGATATCTATTTTCACAGAAAGAGTTGAATATGAGGCAAAGACGATGGATAGAACTTCTGAAGGATTATGAGTGTGAGTTATTGTACCATCCAAGAAAGGCCAATGTCGTGGTGGATGCCCTGAGTATAAAGAGCCTCAGAATGGTATCACACATGATGGTTAGGGAATATGAGCTGCTCGAGCAGTTTGCTCACCTCGGGTTGGATATAGGCCCTTTTGATATTGGCAGAGACTGTGTGATAGCTAGCTTACGAGTGGAACTGGATTTGATTGACCGGATACACCAGGCTCAGCATGCTGATCTACTTTGTGAGGATCAGTGAGTCTAACTCAGAGGGGTGATGTAGCCGATTTCTTAGTGAGTGATGATGGCCTATTAAGGTTAGAGGCAGAATTTACGTTCCTGATGACCCAGAGTTAAAGAGATTGATTTTGACAAAAGCTCGTTCATCGATATACACCTTGCATCCGGGGAGTAACAAGATGTATCAAGACCTCTGAAAAGTGTATTAGTGGTTAGGGATGAAAAGAGATATCGCAGAGTTTGTGGTAAGATGTCTGATATGTCAGCAAGTAAAGGTAAAGCATCAAAAGCCTATAGGATTGTTGCAGCCTCTACCTATACCAACTTGGAAATGGGAGCATGTCACCATGGATTTCATCATATGATTGCCGAGGACTAAGAGGAACCATGATGCTATTTGGGTAGTGGTTGACAGACTGACGAAATTTGCCCACTTTCTAGTTATGAAGTCTACAGATACTTTGAGTAGTTTGGTAGAGTTGTATGTATGGGAGATAGTAAGGCTACATGGTATTCCAGGGAGCATCGTACCGGATAGGGATTCCCGCTTTACTTCTCACTTTTGGGAATAATTTCAGGAAGCTATGGGTACCCGATTGAGTTTCAGTACTGCTTTCCATCCTCAGACCGATTGTCAGTCAGAGAGAACCATCCAGACGTTAGGGGATATGCTGAGAGCGAGTGTTATGGATTTTAAGGGCTCTTGGGATGATCACCTACCGTTAGCCGAATTTGCATACAATAATAGTTACCCCTCGAGTATCAGGATTGCACCATATGAAGCCTTGTATGGTAGAAGGTTTCGTTCCCCTATTAGTTAGGAAGAAGTGGGTGAAAGGAAAATTTTTGCTTCTGATTTGGTACAGCAAGCTCTGAGGTTGTTCAGCTGGTATGTGAGAGATTGAGAACAACTTAGAGTAGGTAGAAAAGTTAAGCTGACATGAGACGGAGGCCACTAGAGTTCACCATGGGTGACTCAGTATTTTTGAAAGTTTCTCCCTCGAAATGGATTATGAGGTTCGGTAAGAAGGGTAAGTTATGCCCTCGGTATATCGGACCATTTAAAATATTGGAGCGTGTAGGAGATAAGGCCTACAGGCTAGCGTTGCCACCAGAGTTAGCAGGCATTCATAATGTCTGCCATGTGTCTATGCTTCAAAAGTACCATCCAGATCCAACTCATGTGGTTCGGTATGAGCCATTGGAGCTCAAGCATTATTTGTCATATGAAGAAAAACCGATCTGAATATTGGATAGGAAGGAGAAGGTGCTACGGAACAAGACGATTCCACTTATTAAGGTTCTCTGGCAGCACTATACTTCACAGGAAGCTACTTGGGAGTTGGAGAATCTCATACAGGAAAAATACCCTCGACTGTTTGATGAGTGATTTGGTTCTAATTTGGAGGACCAAATTTCTTGAAGGAAGGGAAGAATGTAAGACCTGTATTTTTATATGTATTATGATTCCCTAAGTATACACTTGTTCATGAAATATGAATCATAAGAGATGTACTGTCCGTAAATTTGATGTACACACTTATTATATGAGTTCGTGATATACACACAAGTTTCATTTGTATGAATTATAAAAAATGGACCTTTTTAAGTCATAAATGTGGATTGAATGCAAAATGAGTAGTGAAGTAGATCGATATGAAGTTAATCTTGAAAATCTGGGAAAAATTTCAGCTAAGTATGCTGCAGAGCAAGGGGAGATCGATCCCTCCTTTAAGACAGATCGATCTCGATATGCTTCTGCCAAGCAAGGATTGATCTCATTCTCAAGTAGATCGGTCTCAGCATGTCTCGGCCAAAAGCAGATCGATCTCATCCCTCTGACAGATCGATCTCATCCTTCTGACAGATCGATCTCTGAAGCTCTTTGCCTGGCCAAGATCGATCCTATCCTTTAGAGCAGATCGAAATCTAAGGCTATAAATAGTGTAATTAGGAGCAAGAGGAGATCGATCTCTACCCTAGAAGATCGATCTCACAAGGTGAATTCTATATAAGAAGCCCGACATTTTGCTTCTTCCTCAGAAAACATAAAAAACCTTCCATTTTTGAAGCAAAGTAACCTAGTTTATCTCTCTAAAGTATCAACACCTTCCATTGAGATTGGAGGAAAGTTCATTTCAGCAAAGTTGTTCCTGGAGAGGAAGAGAACAACATAGTTGAAAACGAGAGGGTGAATCATGGGATTGAAGAAGAAAATGAGTTTTCCCCTAAAGTTGCCAAAAAGGAGAAAAGTTGAGATAGGTAAGATTTCGATACATCGATCTCATGTATGTTGATATATACAATTGTATGAGTTGATTGGTGTATGTTTTAATAATTGACACATCCATGAACATGCTTAATCTTCCATGACCTACAAATGGCTTAGTGTGAGAAATTAGCTTAGGCATGGAATTGATGATGAATAAGGCATGAATTGATGTTAGTGTGCATGTTTATATGATTGTAAGATAGTTGGTGAAATCCATATGCTAGAAACAATAATGGTTGAAAATAAGCATATGAAGTATAAAATGAAAATAAGGCATTTTGAGATAAATGCCGATTTAATGTGAATTAGTAGAGATTCTCGAGAAATGAATCATATAATCGAAATGGACGTAAGAGCGAATCATGTCCAATAAGATGTAAAATGGTCAATACATTGATTTAAATATCATGCAAGTGAAATGAAGTATATGAAAGTATACTGATGTGTGTAGTACACAATTTCAGCTCCAGAAGATATAATTGGAGTCGATAAAAAACGGGATCACGAGAAGTGGAAATCGAAGGAAAGTGATTCGAGCGTGATTCGAGGTAAGGGATTTATGAGAGCTATTAGAGATAGCTATACGTATGTTTTATTACATGATGTGTGCAAATATAAGCGATAAGTGTGTAGATATTGATATATCTAGGTGAAAACTACGTATGAGAATAAGCCTATAAGTATGAGTTGTATGACTTCCATGTTATTGTTGAAAAAAAGAAGTTTTTGCAAACGTTTTAAGAAAGAGTAAAACTAGACGGGCTCCCAGTTTAGTAACGTACATGAAAAGCTTCTAACGAGTGATTGAAGGGAGATTTGCCCTCTCATTCATAACAGTAAAAGGAGCCCCTTCTATTTCTTTTCTGTGTGAAATTGTGCTAAAGCCTGAGTGGCAACGGTAGATTGACCAGCCCTGCTCACACATTATTTTTTAAAGGGATTTTTGAGAAAAGAAAAAGGGTGCTCGATGCCTCGGGTGATGCTATGTGTTCCACTCGAGAGCTCGCACTAGATTTTTGGGAACCATGCTGGAGCCTTCCAGTATTACTGTATGTCTTGCTCTGACTATGCTCGCATGTAATTTCCTAGTAATATCGTGCTTGATGCCTCAAGTATGCTGTGTGCTCTTACGCTGAGTTGCTCGCATGAGGTTTGTATGATTATGTTGTCTGTTGAGTAAAACAGTACTAGAGCTGTCGTGTATTGCTGTGTGTCTTGCATTGACCTACTGGCATGTGGTTTATGAATGTGATGTAATGGGTACAAAACCGTGCTGGAGCCGTCGTGTATTGCTGTGTGTCTTGCACAGACCTGCTCGCACGTGATTTTGAAACAACAGAAATGGGTGATAAGGATCCACAGGAGCACGATGTACCATGAGTGTTAGCCATGGGGTACGATGTGCCGTGATATCTTAGTGATTCTGTGTGAGCTGAAGGGATGGTTGATCTGCCTCCCCAAGCATAGGGTTCTCGCACACATGATCAGTGTTGTCTGGAATCCGACTTTGGCCATAAGTCCTATATTTATATGAGAGATATGACATTGTTACTACTGTGTGTGGTTACATATGTTTCGCTTGCTGTGTGTCTGGGGATATGAAATCCATAATTATGTCTCATGTACATTGTTTTGCATAGTGCAAAGTGATTTCTAAACGTGTACTGTGTAATTTTAAAGATGAGCTGTGTGAAAAGAATGTGCTGTGTGAATATGCATATACCTATCCCGCGAATTAATTATTTTGCATCAATGGAAGTTATTTTAAAGAATGCATATTTTAAGCATGTAGATAGTGTAGTTATCTACTTGCTTTCGTATTTTCCTTACTGAACGTGTTAGCTCGCTCCCTTATTTCTCCTCCATAGATTTTACGCAATAGTGAGTACACTGCAGTCTTTCCTGCTATCATGTTGCTTCAGTCATCCAACAATATAGAGGTATACATTTGAGATGAAAACTTTTGTATCTTGTGAATTAATGCACAATTAAGTTTGTATTTTCTATTTTCGGGGATGTATATAATAGATACTGATGTAAACACTTCCGCACAAATATATAAAAGTCCAATTTCTATTATACTTCATTTGTACGAATTTATTAAATTATAATGGATGAGATATGAATGGGTTTTGACTCACAGCCCAGCTGTAAGTAGTAAGGTAAAAGTCACGGACATAGAGAGATTGGGTCGTGGCACAGATGCATGCAGTTCATAATCCTGTTCACATAACTGTGCCCGGTGAACTGCCTCTTCATAGGTGGTAATATCAAATGGGGCTAATCGTGCTCGGATAGAAGGTCTTAATCCATTCATAAATTTTTGGAATTTCCTCACTTCATTACTCATAGTATCCGAATCGTATCTCCCTAGAGAGGTGAATTTGGACTCATACTCATTTACTGATCTGTTTCCCTAAGTCAAATTTAGAAATTCCATCTGTAGCTTCTCTGGGAAGTATCCGGAATGTACTGTCTCTGTAAAGCATCGAGGAAGATATCCCAAGTTATAATTTGATATCTAACCCTTAAGATCAGTCTAGGGACTTCCACCAATAGTCGACTTCCTCTTCTAACATAAAGACTGCAAAGGCAACCTTCTCAGTCGTGGTGCATCTAGAGAACCTATACAATTTCTCCAACTCATTAATCAAATTTTCTGCAAGCACCGGATTCTTAACCCCTATAAAAGATGATAGGTTAAATTTCTGAAATTGCTTAAATCTATCCAGTTGACAATTGTACCCCATCTCTTCGCTACTCTACTGTGTGGCTACTAAAGTCGGTGAAGGTGGTACAAGTGAGGTCGGGGTAACACAGTACATGTAGAAGTAGAGGGTGCTTCTGTTGGCGGAATGGGCGTTGTATGAGTAGGTGCAGGTGTATCAAGTGCGGCTGCCAGAGTAGTTGGCGCAGCTTAGCCAGCCGTGCCCTGCATATTGTCAAATCTTGCCAACAACTGCTCAAACAATGTCATTATCGTCTCCATGCCACGCTCTATTCTTACAAAGCGGGTTTCGAAGCTATTCGCTGGGTTTTGAGCAATTTGTTCAAATGAGGAGCCTTCCCGCCTCTCAGGCCTATCCCCATGGCCTCGAGATGATGTGCCCTCTCGTCTGTTCGTTCGACTACTATGACTACCAGCCATATCTATTAGTTTTCCCTGCATCCAACAGTAAATTCTCAGTAAAACACAGCCAGGTATACTCAATGTATCTAAACAATGAACATCAATGTTGATGATGTAGACTTTTCTAACTTTCTCTAACTTTTAGCATCAACTCATATTAGGCCAACCTCCTTCTGATACCAACTTCTGTAATGCCTCGATTACATACACTTTTGGTTGGGCTATGAGTCAATGATAAATCAGTGCAGTGGATCCTATTACCATTTGTATGTGAGCATAACATAGCTTTACTTAAGGACATCTTTGAACAATATTAAAAGTTATAATTATACAAGATTCATCAAAGTTCATTAACAAATATCCACGTTTACATCCCCAAGTACATGTCCGTATACATTATTGTACTACAAAAGTTTAGATACAAAATAATGACTTCTCTGGGTATACCTATCACACAGAAGGAATCTCTGCGGTGATATGGCTACTCAAAAAGAATCCTATCTACACTGTAAGGTCCTCACTACTGGAGGTAATCTGTGGAAGAAAATTAAGAGTTGAGCTCAACATGCTTAGTAAGGAAAAAAGTGTAGGTAAGTTGATAACAACACTATCTATATGAGCATAGAAAGAACGTCATATAGAATATACAATGATAGTGGCATGCAGTAAATTCAAGGTCGATAAACAATGATATTATCAGTAATTTAGAAATCATGTTGCAGTAATCTTGAGATTATACACTTCATACAATGGAGTAAAATTACTTTCACATATAAATAATTTTTTCTCTTTCATGCAATGTTACGAATCATCAGTAATTTCATTAATTCAAACAGACGAGACTAGACAGAACATGCTAAGGGCAGTATCCTATACGGGAGAATGACATATGGCCATTGTTTGTGATTCCAAGCATCACTGCTCAGGTGTACAAGGATATCAGTCACCGTGAGAGTGGCCAGCAACCCAAACGGCTCATAGTAGTTTGAAGACGAAAAACACAGTATAACATAGTCTATGCATGTCGCACGGTACAACGTACTCCATAGACCAATAGTAACAGTAATAGTAATAGTGTAAAATGATTAACCAAGGCCTTTGTCTCAAAACAAGTGCAAATAGGCAATGTAACATAGTCAACACGTGGCTCAAGCACATTTTTATCCAGTAAGGATGGATAAGCAGCTCTATTTATTTCAAACAGTATTAAACAATGATCATTACGCAAAACAATTATAAAAGGATTCGGCTTACTAATTTTTCAATTAAACACCATTATGCTGTATATATATATATCTATATATATATATTTATATATATATATATATCAATAAAACCATGAATTTTCAATTACAATGCTAAACAAGATTATTTCAGTGAATATGCATAAAAAACAATTTCTGTTAGGTAAGGTTGGGCCATTTTACTAGTGGCTATAATTTTATAATATTTATAGATATAAAACCGAACTATAGATTATATCTACAATTTATCAGTAAAACATGTACGTATAGCTATCTCTAGCAGCTCACAGAATTTCCCTTGGTGGTATATGGTAATTCTTTTAATCCTCAGTACTGTAAGTTAATCGGTCCGTTCTAATCGGTCCGTTTCTCCGAAGCTGCAGTAAATTATCAATTCGTTTTAATTAGTCATTGCAAGCTCATGATTGCTTTACTATATCAAAATTAAGTTGTTGAGCTTAATTTTCAAAAACCTTACACTTGGCCTAATGTACAGGAAATAATTCCTTATGTTTTCCTCAATAAATTTCCTCAAAGTTTTTCAAAAAATCTTAAAACCTCAACATCCAATACAACTCTTGGGATTAATATTTCGGTCCATCAATTAAGCCTTGCCAATTTCATTACAGACCAAATGGTTGGGTTGTTTTGTTTCCCTTGGCATTAGCAATGTCACTCAACACCACGTCTTCTTCTTGCTCTCATTCTCAATTGGTTTCACATTTCTTCCTTGGACAACACCAAATGGCGTAGCTCTCTCATCACCTTTCCAGCTCTTTTCTTCCTCCTAGTCCTCCATTATCATCCTTAGGTTCCTACTAGCTTTCCTTAATCTTGGTTGGATTAAGTTTTCAGCTTTAATAGCACCGAATAACAAGCTTCCTCGTCACATGCACTGCTTTAGTTTTCTGTTTTGTTCAACCTTTAATACTACCTCCATGCTCATGTTTTCCCCTTGTTTTCTACCTATATAAATATATATTTTTTCTTTCTCTCGTTTATGCTCCTTCCTTTAGCAGCTCTTTTTTCAAATGTTTCCCTTTTCCTTGAAAGTTTTCTTTCTCTCTCTCGGTCTCAGGTTTTCTTTCCTTCTTTCAGTTTCTGCCTTATACCCCTTCAGTCAGTTTCATATCTTTTCTTCATCAGATCACACGAAATCAGTATAGCCCCATCCTTTGGCCTGATTTTCTTTGTTTTTAGGTCACTTAGTCCCTCGGTACTGGTCTGATTTTTCAGCAGCAATTTCCACTCTTTCACGTTGGCTTTTCTTTTTCCTTTTCGGTATGCCTTGGTGCCCCTTTCTTTCTCTTGATTTTCTAGTCTTTCTCTACTGATCTCTATTTAATTTAATTTTCAAATTTCCTTATACTATTTCTGACGTTGGTACACAACATTATTTCTTTTCTATGTTATTTCATTTTTTACCAAACAACATCTTCTACCTTCCCTTTCACTTCCTCTGTAAAGACTTGTCCAAGCTATCATTTGAGTTTGACTTTCTCTAATGTATTTTAAACATTATAAGTGTTGTAAGTAGGGCTACCGAACTGTTGAACTGCTACATTCTTACCGCCCTTTATTAAATTCAGTTTTCAAACTTCCTATTATGAGACCCCATGTATGTATAAATTTGTAATATATGTTAATGGAATTATAAGACAAACGATTTCGGATTCATGTAAATGTGAATGAACTGCAATGGGATGAATAAGTGTCAAGATACAAATAAAGGATAAATAAGGCTCGAAGTGGCCACAAATTAAACGAATGAAACTTTAAGAATTTGGATTGAAGATAAGGAATGAAAACATGAAATGATTTATGTGTATCCTTTATGAATTCAAGTAATACACACAAGTTACATCGTATGTGAATCATAGGAAATAAGTCTTTCCAAGCTCTAAGTGGGATTAAAATGCAAAATGAGTATTGGAGCAATGGAAAAGGAATCCACCCTTGAAAAATATGAAAAATTACAGTAAAAGGGTTGCAAATGAAGGTTAGATCGATCTCTCATTCAAGGTAGATCGATCCCTTGTGTAAGTAGAGCAATTCCAAGTGAATCTGCCAAGGCTAGATCGATCTGCCCAATGAGTAAATCAATTTACATTACCTTTGCCAAACCCAGATCGATCCCCTCTTAAGTGTAGATTGATCCCTATTTGATTCTGTTAAGAGCAGATCGATCTCCTCAACCTTCTACCAAGCTAAGATCGATCTCTCCCCAATGAGTAGATCGATCCCTTGCATTTCAAACCTGATAATTCAATGGCTAAAACCAAAGGAAGATCGATCTCTTCACCCTAGTAGATCGATCTCATCACTCTCAATCTATACAAACCCCTCGGTAAAACCTTTTTCTTCAACAAACCAACACAACTCTTCCATTTTTACCTAAAATACCAAGTTTTCTCTCTTTAGAATACACCCTCTTCCAAAAAGAATTGAGGAAAAGCTATTAGAGCAAAGTTGTTCATTGTGAGGAGAAGAACAACATAGCTTGGAGCCAACATTTCATTTGTTAGATTGAAAGAGTAAAGGAGTCTTCAACACTTGCAAAGAAGAAAACCAAGCTAGGTGAGTTTCCAATACACCAAACTCTAAGTATATTTATCTAGTTGTTGTTGTGAGTAGATTGGTGTATGCATTGATGATTGAAACTACCTAAAATATAATGAAACAAGCATAACCTAGAATGATTTTAGTGTGAGAAAGTAAAATGCGGTTGATTAGATGATAAAAGGGATTACATCAATTTGTTAGTGAGGTGATATGCATGATTTTGAGATGATTGGATGAAGCCACATTGTGAGATTAATCAAGTGATAAAAATGTACATAAATGATGTTGTAGAGAATGCATAAATGATGAGAGGTTATGGATAAACACTCATGCCAAGTATTTGATAAGTAAACAACTATGCTACTAGTTAAATTGACTAGAAATGGCATAATGATGACCAAATGTGATAATGAGTCAAACTCGATAAATCAAGCTCGATTAGATATATCGATTAGTTAAAGTCTGAATATGAGTTATCGGTATTGACTCATATGATTTATGAATATGTGCAGCTACCGAGGATAAACCCGGAGCAAGTTGAGCCAAATCACGAAAAGTAGGAAAGGAAGGAAGAGTTGCTTCCAAGAGAATTGAGGTAAGGGAATTGTGTTAGCCCTAGGGATATCTATATGCCTTTCAGGCGCATGAGCGATTTCTTAAATTATCAAGGGTCTTAGGATGAAATGGATGTTTGAAAGGCAAAGAATTGTGTTTTTGAGAAATGTGCATGAAAAGCTAGAGCATGATGCTTTGAAATCTTTTTATTGCTTTTTATCATGTGATTGGTAGGTTGGCTAGCATTTGAAATGGTTTACACAAAAATAGCTTGATTTGGTTTCATAACCATACTTTGCAAATAATGAGCCACCTACATGAGTTTTGTGGAAATGAAATGTGCTAGAGCACTGCTCACACGAGATCTGACGTGTTTTATACGTGCATTAGTGTTGGAGCGATGCTCGCACTAGAGTTTTACATGCATGAGTTCTGGAGCTTAGCTCGCACCAGTTTTCACATGGATTTTATGACATCGTGCTAGAGCCTAGCTCGCACAAGTTTTTAAATGAGTTTTTATATGGTGCTGGAGCATAGCTCGCACTAGATGTCCATTATACTTGTTGCCGTGCTTGAGACTACTTGGTACGAACAAAACATATTATCCGCAAGTGTATGGATCGTACAAGTAATAATGGCATTTGAGTCCCGAGTTATCGTCCCTCAGAGAAGTTGATCAGCCTAATTAACTACCGGTTAATCTTACCCTAAGTATATTCTAGTAAATTATGAATTTTAAGGGAGTGATCTACAATGCTGAAATTAAAAGTAC
Organism: Firmiana major; assembly: GCA_033439115.1. Classification (NCBI taxonomy): domain Eukaryota; kingdom Viridiplantae; phylum Streptophyta; class Magnoliopsida; order Malvales; family Malvaceae; genus Firmiana; species Firmiana major. The sequence goes on from CM065901.1 coordinate 37,738,864, forward strand.
TGAAATAATAAAAGCTATAAAATAAAGAAAATAAAACCGAGCTAAAATTACTTACAGAGCTCCGAGCAATTAAAGGCAAGTACCTACAAAAATAATTAAAACAGTTAAAAATTCATTAACGCAGTTAAAATCAAGTGCAAATATGAAAATAACAAAACAAGATTAATAAAACTACAATTAGACTAACCTAAAATAAAATATGCATGTAATTAAGCTAATAAATAAAAAAGCAAATTAAACTAAACTAAAATTTAATGAAAATAAAATCCTAGGAAATTAAGAGAAAAACTATAAAACTACATGTCTAAAATATTAGCTCTAAACTAATCCTTACTATATCTAATTACTAACTTAACAATATAATCTAACTAATGCATGTAACAAATTGAATCTAACATAATTCTAAAGGTAACTTATAAATTCTACACTAAAATTTTAACTAATGAGCAAAGAACAACTAACTAATATGCAAATTAAATTTAAAACTATTTTTACCTACACTAACAAGTAATAATAAGAAGCATAAAAATAATTAGCAATAAAATAAACATGAAAAACAAATTATGAAGAGTAAATGAGAATTGCCAAACATGGCCTTGGCCAGGTTGCAAAATTTACCAACTACCCCAACACTGGCCCCGTGCATAAACTGTGCACGTTTTCTTCTCCAGGCGTTGTCCTGCCCATACCGCTGCACGTCCTCAGCCTGCCCAGCTAGTTGGTGTGCGTTTGCCTTGCTCCATTCCCTGCCTTGCTTCAATCATCACCAGCCTTCTGTACTTACTCCCATATTCTGTCTACCTGCATGTGCTGCCAACTACTGTTCGTGCATCTTCATCAGCTCCCTGGTGCTCCAGGTTGCTCTCAGTTTTGTCCGCTGCTCCAGGTTGCTCTCGATTTGCCCTACTAGTGAACGTCCCCCTCTGCTATACAGGAAGCTGCAATTCCTCTTGAAAATGCCACCCAACCGATTGGACTAGAACCGAGAACAACTAAGGAAGCAGCAAACAATGTCCTCTGTACACTATCTGTTTCCGAGTTAGCTACCATTCATGCACCCATCTTCATCCCTACAGCTCACACATTCTTCCTGCACAGGTCACGAACACAGCAACAATTTCTTTCAACTGCTTCACGATCCAGCTTAACACCACGTCCTCCTCAGCTCCTCGATTTCTTGCTATCAATTTCTGCAATCACCGAGACTGGAATGGCAACAATATTGCATTCATCAGCACACCGATCATCAAATAAAGGAACTCATACATGCGAAAATCATTAAATGGTGAGTTTAAAATAATGCATGAAATGAAAAAAACTTTAAAACCAGCAGCTATAACAGTAAATAAAATGAACAGTACGAATATCTTAAAACAAAGAACAGAGGCAAAAATTACTCCTTGTCTACTGCTGCATCATGCTTGATCAGCCCTTGCCCAGTCTAGGCCCTCTCTGCAGTCAGCGTATACTTCGCTGCTCCACTCCTATCCTCTGAGATCAGTGCTGAACAGCAGTACTACTGCCAGCATAGCTTATCGTCCATGCATTAATCCTCATGCCGTGTAGTGCCAGGACTGTCACGACCCAATTCCATTCTCTTTAACCGAAAATCACTGAAAATTTTTCGCGTTTTACTGTGACCTTACCCGGTCGTGAACTAAACCCACCACACACTGTTGGGCTGTGAGTCAATAGTAAACACCACCTCTCATTCATTCTCAATTAATTAAAATGATGTCATACATTTGCATTTAATCGTGTAGTTATACGAATACATGTTTTACTGACATCTACATCCCCCGTAATTACAATTCAACGAATACTGTGCTTTTACATTGTTTAGATACAAAAAGAATCACTGTGTATATACCTCTTAGCAATGGAGATGCAGCGGAGTCCAAAATACCACGCCTCAGTCCTTACTGGGCTACTATGCACGCTCTGTAGGGGGAAAATAGAGTGGGATGAGCAACCACACGCTCAGTAAGGCAATAATGCAAGCATGGTAGATAACTACTCTATCTACATGCTGATAGTGTTAAGCATAAATCATTTATAGTAGGAGCATGAGGAATAAAACTATGCCATGTGAATATACATATATATCATGTATCAAAATCATGTGCATTGGCATATAAAACATGGTAGAAACATCATGTATAAATCATCTCATGCCCAATCTCATTTAAATTCATAAAAAGGGCAATTCATTAAGAAACCTCCTTTTTAAACCAACATCATAAAGCCTCTTTCTCAACACATAAATACCACCAAATCAATTCACAATCCACACATATGTATAAAAACTAGGTCACTATATCAAAAGTGCCTATGTGGACCAATTACCCCATAAATCATCCCAGACCACACGCATCCAGGTGTGCGGGGTATCACGCTGGCACGAAGATGGATTATCCCTCGCCAGACTTTCTCACCACATAACCATCATGCGGTACATCGTACTCCATGTGATATACATGGTACAGCGTACTCCGCAGACTCATATCGGGATTAGGGGTGCCATTCCTAGGTCTTACCTACCCAATACCAAGAGTTTTCCATATCCGTGAAGGAGAGCCTCCATGCCGAACAGAGCCTCCCCGCTTAACAGAGCCTCCCTGCCTCCTCGAGCTTAGGGATTTTAGCTTAAGGATGTAGGGCTTAAGGATCCTTCCGTAAGAGAGCCTCCCCACCGAACAGAGCCTCCCCGCCTAACAGAGCCTCCCCGCCTCTTTGGGCTTAAGGATGTCGGCTTAAGGATCTTACCGTACCCATGTAGGAGAGCCTCCCTGCCTAACAGAGCCTCCCTGCCCCTCCAGGGCTTAAGGATGTTGGCTTAAGGATCCCACCGTAAGAGAGCCTCCCCACCGAACAGAGCCTCCCTGCCTAACAGAGCCTCCCCACCTCTTTGGGCTTAAGGATGTCGGTTTAAGGATGTAAGGCTTAAGGATCTTACTATAACCATGTAGGAGAGCCTCCCCGCCTAACAGAGCCTCCCCGCCTCTTTGGGCTTAAGGATGTTGGCTTAAGGATCCCACCGTAAGAGAGCCTCCCCACCGTAAGAGAGCCTCCCCACCGAACAGAGCCTCCCCGCCTAACAGAGCCTCCCCGCCTCTTTGGGCTTAAGGATGTTGGCTTAAGGATGTAAGGTGTTGGCTCTACCGAGAGGGGGGGTGAATCGGTTTTCTAACAATTATGGGAGATTTTAAAACAATCACAATTTAAACACAAGTGATAATGAATAAAACAGTGCAATATAACAATTTAATGCAAAGAGAGGGAAAGAAAAACAAACACAGTGACTTATAGAGGTTCGGCCAACTCTTGCCTACGTCCTCTCTCCTTGACCTTCTTGTCAAGTGGTTTCTTTCTCTCTTTCAACAGAGTTTACAAAGTTCCTTTTACAGGTTAAGGAATAACCTCTCTACCCTTAGCAATACAGAAAATGTATTCACCCTTTTACAATAACACTCACTGAGGAACAATCCTCTTTTCTTTTAAGGTGTGGATGAATACAGAATAAGGCTTTTTAGTGGGTAGGACTAACAAAGCTTGTAGTACATAAGCTTGTACAATTAATCTCAATAAAATGAGCAATAGAGATACAATGAATGAAAGAATTAAAGCTTGAGAATGTTTGGAATATTCAGTGATAGTCTCTCTCTTTGCTTTGTCTTCAATGCTTGGTTATATACTGAAGGTTGGGTAGTTGGAGCATTAAATGCAGTTTTTCCCGTTGAGATTTGAAGAAAATAGCCGTTGGGAACCTCCAGTGGTCAGACAGATCGATCTCCTATCTTGGCCAGATCGATCTCCTAGTTTTAAATCCTGCAATGACAAAGCACAAATACACAGGGAGATCGATCTTATACATTACCAGATCGATCTGTTAGTTTAAATAGGCAGAGGCAGATCGATCTGTCGAATAGGCAGATCGATCTCCTATCCTCTCTGTTTGAGGCAAGATCGATCTCTTAATACACCAGATCGATCTCTAAAGCTCACTGACTTTGAGCAGATCGATCTCTTAACCCTTGCAGATCGATCTCTTTTTACCTTAAACCCTTTACACCGTTTTAAGGCTTGCCAGATCGATCTCTTCCATCATGAGATCGATCTCTCATCAAGTATAATCCCAGGAGATCGATCTCTCATACCCCAGATCGATCTCTCATCAGCAGAACTCTAAGTTCTGGTCCTGATATCTTCTAAACATGTTTGTATACCATCTTAACATTATTGTTTTAACATGTTTTGTCATTTCAAAATACATTAACTCAACAATCTCCCCCTTTTTGATATGACAAAACTCATCCAATAAACATGTTTAGTGAATTTTCAAAATTCCCCCTTTTTGTGAGCTTTTGACTTTGTTAAAGATTTAACTCATCCTTAGTTAAATCTTAACTCCCCCTTAGTCAGCTCTAGCTCTTAACTCCCCCTCAATTAAATCATCCTATCATCCTTACACATGTCTTAACTCCCCCTCAATTAAATCATTCTTGTAAGCTATGAACACAAACATAACAACATGCATGTTTGTTTCTTATGTGACTTCTCCCCCTTTTTGTCATATCAATAAGACAAGAATGGAATACTCATCATTTCAAAATAATATTTTGCATTAACACAAGAATGACATTTCATTAACACAAGTCAATCAACATTTCATTCAAGCAAATTTTTCACAAAGAACATTAAGTAGCTTAACAATGTTGCAACTACACTAAATCTAAGCACCTAATGCCTAATGTGAGGGAGGATCACGATCCAAAAGCTCCTCAACATGCGTGCGCGTCACTTGGAGTTCATCGAACATTGCCTCTTGAGTGTCTTGAAATCTATCGAACATCGCCTTTTGAGTGTCTTGAATCCTATCCACTCGTTGAGTCAATTCGGCAATCATACGCTGCTGAGTGGTATGTCCTTCATCGATCCTCTGACTGAGGTCGCTTATCATCTTCATGATCAGCGCCAAGTCAGCAGGAGACGATGTTTGTGCAGTTGGCGCAGCCGTGGAGGACGACGGTTCTGGAGCGGGTGCTGCAGGTGCTGGTTCAGCAGTGTGGTCATCCTCAGCCTCAGCAGGTTGCTGTTCCCTCTTTTTCGTCCAATTGCCTTGGATATCTTTGTAGTATCCCATATGATGGAGGGTCCCGATGTTGAGGACGCTCTTGGGAGAGGGCAGTTCTCCGGTTTCGCAACTGCTGTCTATCTTGAGGCGTTGAAGAAAGTATGCCAACGGTTGAGGGAACACTATCGTTGTCGCTTGTCCTCGGACTATTTTTAACCAGTCTTGGAAGATGAAGTGAACTAGATTGGGTTTTTGACTGGTGGTATGGATATGATGAATCCAAAACCTATCTAGCCTCCGAATAGTTGAATGTCGAGTACCAAACGGACGAAGGTTCCACGAGATGATGAGATGGAGTAGTCGGGGATGCATCGGAAGTTCACTTGCCTTTTCCCCGGGAATATCAAACTCTAAGGGAACCTCTTCATCTTCGTTTGTCAAACCTTCGTCACGTATGTCGAAGGCTTGGGCTAAAATTTCAGGGGTTACGGCAATTGAGCGTCCCATGACAAACGTTGTGAAACCAAGTATTTGACAGGAATCAATGGGATCGTAATTGAGTTCGGCATTGGAAAAGAATGCACGAACGAGATTTTGAGGTACGGGAGTGTTTATTTTCAAAAATTTCGCCCAACCAAATTCCTCAAATTTTGTGAGGTATGGAAAGTCTATGTGATTGAGGAAGGAAAAATCAATGGTGCGCCAATGCTTGATTGGCATGGTTGAGAAAAATTCCTCATACCGCTTTCTTTTGGCTGGTGTTCTAAAACACCTATTGAAAGAAGCGATGGAAGTGGGTTGGGATGAGGAACCTGCCTCTCCTGTGGTTCTAGGGGGTTTGTTTGCTACTGACTTCCTAGGCATTATCTTAGACCTTAAAGATTTGCTAAATGAATTCAACAAAGAGAGAAGCAATGAAACAGTACCTAAGTTGCCCTAGAATGAATAACAACACAAATCAGAGAAAATTTTTGAGAAATTCGTGAGAAATGTAGGTTACTAGACCGAAATTTTGACACCGAGACGCAAGGAAGACTGTACGAGGATCGATCTGAGGAGGAATTGAAGAAGAGGATGCGAGGGAATTGGAGAATTTGAATTTTAGGTTTTGGGAGATTTGGGGATTTTTCGCGGGTATTTATACTCCAAGGCATAGGAGATCGATCTGTCGAGGCGACAGATCGATCTGGTACTCCCAGAAGCGAAGAGAGATCGATCTGTCGTAGGGACAGATCGATCTGGTCGCAAACAGAGGCTTAAGGAGATCGATCTGGTACATGCACAGATCGATCTGTAGAATGCGGAAGCTTGATGAGATCGATCTGTCGTGTGGACAGATCGATCTGCCTCTAAACAGAGACGAAAGGAGATCGATCTTATGGTTAGAAGATCGATCTGCTTAGCTTAACCTTGATAATTTAGGCTTGATAGAAGCATGGAGATCGATCTATATCACAAGGAGATCGATCTCTCATCCTCTTTGCCAGAAAATTTTTGCAAAAACTCTTTAAAAATCAACTTGAAATCAAGATTTTTACAACATGAAAGTCCTAAGGCATACTCATGAGTCCTAATTCACCTCTAAGGATATAGAACCTATCTTTATCAAGGGGTTTGGTGAATATATCAGCTATTTGATGTGTAGTATCAATATACTCTAAGATTATATCCCCTTTTTGTACATGATCTCTAAGGAAGTGATGTCTAATTTCTATGTGCTTGGTTCTGGAGTGCTGTATAGGATTCTTAGACAGATTAATGGCACTGGTATTATCACATTTAATAGACACTTGTTTCATGTCAATGCCATAATCTCTCATTTGTTGTTTAATCCACAACACTTGAGCACTACAACTACCAGCTGCTATATACTCAGCTTCAGTTGTGGACTGAGCAACACTGTTCTGCTTCTTGGAGAACCAAGAAATTAACCTATTTCCTAAGAATTGGCAAGTACCTGAAGTACTTTTGCTATCTATTTTGCAGCCTCCAAAATCAGCATCTGAAAATGCATGAAGGGCAAAAGTGGAGTCTTTGGGATACCAAAGTCCTAGTGAGGGAGTATCTTTGAGGTATCTAAAAATTCTCTTAGTTGCCAATAGATGTGATTCCCTAGGAGAGGATTGAAATCTAGCACAAAGGCACACACTAAACAATATATCTGGTCTACTAGCAGTTAAATAAAGCAAAGAGCCAATCATAGACCTATAGAGTTTAGTGTCTACACACTTACCACTTTCATCTTTGTCAAGCTTGATGTTGGTGCCCATTGGAGTGGTTTGAGGTTTGCAATTGTCCATCCCAAATCTCTTGAGCAAGTCCTTGGTGTACTTTGCTTGATTGATGAATGTTCCATCCTTTGTTTGCTTCACTTGAAGTCCCAAGAAGAATGTGAGTTCTCCCATCATGCTCATCTCAAATTCCCCTTGCATGATCTTAGCAAACTCTTGACATAAAGACTCATTAGTTGAACCAAAAATAATATCATCTACATATACTTGTACAACTAGTAAGTCCTTATTTTTATTTTTGATGAATAATGTGGTGTCTACCTTTCCTCTTGAGAATCCTTTTTCTATTAAGAACTTTGACAACCTTTCATACCAAGCTCTAGGAGCTTGTTTTAACCCATAAAGTGCCTTAGACAATTTGAAAACATGTTCAGGAAATTCATGATTTTCAAATCCGGGAGGTTGCTCTACATAGACTTCTTCATTAATGAAACCATTTAAGAATGCACTCTTTACATCCATTTGATATAACTTGAAATCTTTATAACATGCAAAGGCAAGTAACATTCTTATTGCCTCTAATCTAGCTACCGGTGCATATGTTTCATCATAGTCTATGCCTTCCTCTTGTCTATAGCCTTGAGCAACTAGCCTAGCCTTATTCCTTATGATCACACTATTTTCATCCATTTTGTTCTTGAATATCCATTTAGTTCCAATTATAGAGTGATCACTAGGCCTTGGAACTAGTTCCATACTTTGCTTCTCTCAAATTGATTTAACTCTTCTTGCATTGCTAGGAACCAATTATTATCCTCTAAGGCTTCATTGACATTCCTAGGCTCTATTTGAGATACAAAGGCTATATATTGGCACATATTCCTTAAGGATGACCTAGTTCTAACTCCAAGAGTTGGATCTCCTACTATTTCACAATCTTTTACATATCCTAACTCTCTTGGTGCTCTAGGTTCTCTTTCTAAAACTTCTATTTCTTCTTCATCTTCTTTATTCAAATCAAGCTTTTCTAGAAAGTCATCTTCTAAGCCTTCATCAAATATCTCAACATTTTCATCATTGTTGGTTGAATCTTTAGATATATTATTTGATTCATCAAATACAACATGAATAGATTCTTCAACCATTAATGTTCTTTTGTTATAAATTCTATAAGCCTTTGAATTCAATGAATATCCTAGAAATATTCCCTCATCACTTTTGGCATCAAATTTTCCTAAATTATCTTTTCCATTATTTAGAACAAAGCATTTGCAGCCAAAAGGATGGAAGTAACTAATGTTAGGCTTCTTACCTTTGTAGAGCTCATAAGGAGTTTTCTTTAGCATGGGTCTTATCATAGCTCTATTGATTATATAACATGATGTGTTTATTGCTTCAGCCCAAAAGTACTTTGACAAGTTATTTTCACATAACATGGTCCTAGCCATCTCTTCCAAAGTTCTATTTCTTCTCTCAACTACACCATTTTGTTGTGGTGTCCTAGGGGCTGAAAAGTTATGACTAATTCCTTGATCATTGCAATACTCATCAAATCCTATATTTTCGAATTCTTTGCCATGATCACTTCTAATGCTTGTTATTGTATATCCTTTTTCATTTTGAGTCACCTTTGAGTAAGTTATGAATTTCTCTAAGGCTTCATTCTTTACTCTCAAAAAGAACACCCAAGTGTACCTAGTGTAATCATCAACTATTACAAATCCATAGTGTTTTCCACCTAGGCTAGTGGTTCTAGTGGGTCCAAATAAGTCTAAATGTAGTAATTGAAGAGGCCTAGAGGTGGATACACTATTCTTAGGCTTAAAGGTTGTCCTCTTGTGTTTTCCTTTAACACAAGCTTCACATATTTCTTCATGCTCAAAGGGTATTTTGGGTAAGCCTACAACTAGATCCTTTCTAGCTAACTTAGATAGCACACTCATGCTTGCATGGCCTAGTCTTCTATGCCATAACCAAGATTCCTTTTTATTATCTACCATTAAGCATATGTTTTCATTTTTGAGTTCATTAAGGTAGACTATATATATGTTACCTTGCCTATGACCTAGAAGAAGAATTTTATTTGACTTAGGATCTATAACATTACATTTCATGCAATCAAAAATTACTTTGTAACCTTTGTCACAAAGTTGACTAATGCTTAGCAAGTTATGCTTTAGACCCCTAACAAGTAATACTTTTTCTAAGGAGAAATGATCATTACCTATTGAGCCACTCCCTTCCACTTGGCCTTTGGAGTTGTCCCCAAAAGTGACTTCTCCACCAATTTTCGATTTGAAGGAATTGAAATGGCTTTTATCACCCGTCATGTGCCTTGAGCATCCACTATCTAAGTACCAAGCTTCTTTTGTTTTAGCTTTGTGGCTATGCTCAATCACCTACAACAAACAAAAATAAACACACTCAAGTCTTAGGTACCCAAATTCTCTTGGGTCCTTGAAGGTTAGTAAATGCAATTCTTGATCCCATTGGGATCCATTTTGCTAATGCATTGCAGTCCTTGGAATGAATTACCTCTTTTGGAATCCATATTCTTTTTACAATTTTTCTTTTAAGATTCCTTATCTTTATATTGCAATAATGTGACTTATGTCCCTTCTTATTACAATATGAACAAGTAATTTCAGGTTTATTCATGCTCTTCCTAGCAATGAAACTCTTAAGATGGGTCTCCCTACTTTGTGCATTATACCCTAAGCCATTTTTGTCAAAAAATGCTCTTTGGGTTTCTAACATGCTATCTAGCTTTTGTTGCCCCATGTGAAACCTATTAAAGGAGTTATGTAAATTCCTATTTTTCTCCTTAAGGTCAAAAATTTCTAGATTTGCAATCTCTAGTTTCTTCTCACATTCCAAATTATCTTGTAACATTATCTCATTTTCCCTTTTTAATTTAGATATTAACTTTTTATACTTCATGCTCATAGATTCATACTCTAATGCTAAATCATCAAATACATCTTGCAGTTCGTCAAAAGAGTATTCATTGATATTAGATGTTACCTTCTCATCCTCATCAATTGCCATGAAGCATAGGTTAGCAATGTCTTCATTTGATTCATCATCGGAGCAATCACTGTCACTCCATGTTGCTACCATCGCCTTCTTTTTATGAAACCTATCATTAGATCTTTTGAGAAGAGGGCAGTTAAACTTTATGTGTCCAGGTTTTTTACATTCAAAACATACAATAGAGTCTTTTCTACCTAATTCCTCTTGTTCTCTCCTATTGTTTCTCCTATAGCTATTACCAGCTCTCATCCTCATGAATTTATTGAATCTTTTGGCAAACATTGCCATTTCAATATCCTCCTCACTGCCACTCTCATTTTTAATTTCCTTTTCAGCAGTGGATTTTAGAGCAACACCCACTTTCTTGGGTGGCTCTTCATTTCTTTTAAGCTTCATCTCATAAGTTAGCAAGGAACCTATTAATTCATCTAAGGATAATGTGTGTGGATCCTTAGATTCCTCTATTGCTGTCACTTTAGCTTCCCATGACTTAGGTAAGCTATTTAAAATCTTCTTTACCATTTCAATATTAGAATATATTTTTCCTAAAGATTTTAATCCATTGATTATATCGGTAAACCTAGTGAACATATCACTAATGGATTCTTCTTCCTTCATCCTAAAGAGCTCATAATCATGTGTGAGCATACCTACTTTTGTCTCCTTCACTTGGGTTGTACCCTCATGAGTTATTGCCAATTTATCCCATATTTGCTTGGCATTATCACACCCGGATACTCTATTATATTCATTAGGACCTAAAGCACAAAATAATGTGTGCATAGCTTTAGCATTTAGTTGTGCACATTTAATGTCATTAGAGTCCCATTCATCTTCTTCTTTGGGAATATCTCTTCCCTCTATTTTCTTCGTAGGGATTTGAGGTCCCTTAACTATAATTCTCCATACTTCATAATCGTTTGCTTGAATAAATAGCATCATCCTAGTCCTCCAATAAGAATAATGTTCACCATTGAACATGGGAGGTCTAACAGTGGAGTGCCCCTCTCCTATCAAATTAGTTGCTACATTGTTATGAGCCATTTGATCGTTTCTACTCTTAGGAAGTTGTTCCTATGTGATTAGAGAGTCCTAGCTCTGATACCAATTGTTGGCTCTACCGAGAGGGGGGGTGAATCGGTTTTCTAACAATTATGGGAGATTTTAAAACAATCACAATTTAAACACAAGTGATAATGAATAAAACAGTGCAATATAACAATTTAATGCAAAGAGAGGGAAAGAAAAACAAACACAGCGACTTATAGAGGTTCGGCCAACTCTTGCCTACGTCCTCTCTCCTTGACCTTCTTGTCAAGTGGTTTCTTTCTCTCTTTCAACAGAGTTTACAAAGTTCCTTTTACAGGTTAAGGAATAACCTCTCTACCCTTAGCAATACAGAAAATGTATTCACCCTTTTACAATAACACTCACTGAGGAACAATCCTCTTTTCTTTTAAGGTGTGGATGAATACAGAATAAGGCTTTTTAGTGGGTAGGACTAACAAAGCTTGTAGTACATAAGCTTGTATAATTAATCTCAATAAAATGAGCAATAGAGATACAATGAATGAAAGAATTAAAGCTTGAGAATGTTTGGAATATTCAGTGATAGTCTCTCTCTTTGCTTTGTCTTCAATGCTTAGTTATATACTGAAGGTTGGGTAGTTGGAGCATTAAATGCAGTTTTTCCCGTTGAGATTTGAAGAAAATAGCCGTTGGGAACCTCCAGTGGTCAGACAGATCGATCTCCTATCTTGGCCAGATCGATCTCCTAGTTTTAAATCCTGCAATGATAAAGCACAAATACACAGGGAGATCGATCTTATACATTACCAGATCGATCTGTTAGTTTAAATAGGCAGAGGCAGATCGATCTGTCGAATAGGCAGATCGATCTCCTATCCTCTCTGTTTGAGGCAAGATCGATCTCTCAATACACCAGATCGATCTCTAAAGCTCACTGACTTTGAGCAGATCGATCTCTTAACCCTTGCAGATCGATCTCTTTTTACCTTAAACCCTTTACACCGTTTTAAGGCTTGCCAGATCGATCTCTTCCATCATGAGATCGATCTCTCATCAAGTATAATCCCAGGAGATCGATCTCTCATACCCCAGATCGATCTCTCATCAGCAGAACTCTAAGTTCTGGTCCTGATATCTTCTAAACATGTTTGTATACCATCTTAACATTATTGTTTTAACATGTTTTGTCATTTCAAAATACATTAACTCAACATAAGGCTTAAGGATCTTACCAACTTTCACAACCTTATACGTATCCCAATGTGCAAACTTATGTGAGCAAAGCTCTAGCACGACTCATGCATCTTCTCATAAAGAGACGCGTACGAGCATAGCTCTAGTACGGTTATACTCATAAGACAACCACTCAAAAGCCTCGTACGAGCAGAAGCTCCAGTACGGTTTATAAACATCATCATAGTTTTCAATCAAGGTGCAAACTAAGCTCCAGCACGTTTCATACAAATGAAAAGATAGAAATCCAGCGCGAGCGAGGCTCTAGCGCGATTTATGTCATACAAATACGATAGGCGGCTCATACACAATCAAATAATCCCGACAATCGGGTTTAGCACTCACAATGCTTTTCCATAACAATACAATACTAGCCGACCCATCTACAAGCTTGCTTAAAACCAAGCAATTTCATTTTGAAAAACATCAAAACATTAGATTTATGCAATTATTAGCCTTACTATCCCATTTCATAACATCCACTTCAAAACCAAAATCACGCATATACTCATCATCATTCACGGATACCATCAATCATTTATTTGAGCAACCATGCATTTCATGAAACACCCAATATTCACCCACAAGTTCAAAGTACGAGCAGCTACCTCTATATACTCACAAAATTCCCTTACCTGGAATCGCGATGTATGATTCCACTTCCTTAAGCTGCTTACTCGTACGGTTCGATTCGTCTTCAACGAACTCTTCGGGACTGCACAAAATCGTATCCCGCATTATATTCGATCCATACAATGCAACCCTTGTGCTTGCTATAGTCAATTTAATCTATAGCCTCTATTAACGCTTATATGGCCTCGTTTCATTACTTTACCCATAGCTCGAGTCTATGGATCTTCTTAGGCCTATTAACTTATTCAAAATCGATATTAAATCGACATTAAGCTCATAGTGTTCATATTCCATGAATTCCCTCACTATGGCATTTATCAAGCATAAACATACCCATTTTCACAATTCCTCCAAACTCACAATGTAATCTCATTTAACCATCTAAAATCATAAGCATCATCTCACTAACAACTTTAGCATGCCCATAAATCATAAACTCCTTCAACCCATAAATTCTCACATCATACCTATTATAGGTTACACCAATTCCACCACATCCCTAGATAATTTATCCATCAATAGTCATGCCAAACAACTCCAAAATCGATTAAATAGACAATGTATTTGGATTGGAGTGTTAGAATCTTACCAAATATGATTTTTCTTCTTGCTCCAAATGGAAATGCCCTTAACTCCTTCAATACCACCAATGGGCAATTGCCTTCACACTATGTTGTTCTTCTCTTTGATAGGAACAACTTTGTCTCTAATGGTCTCTCTTCAATTCTTGTTGGAAATGGCTGATTTTAGAGAGGGAAAGTTAGGTTTTTGGGTTAGAATTGGAAGAAAAGTGTTTTTCTCGAGATTTTCTTAATTTTCAGCCTCCTTATATAGAATTAGCTTGAGGAGATCGATCTGGTCCAAGAGGAGATCGATCCGGTCCCTTAAAATTCCTCTTTTTTCACGGCATTTTTAAGCCTAAGATCGATCTGTCGAAGCATGAGATCGATCTGTCTAGGCATGAGATCGATATGCTCCCAAACAGAGAGCTAAGGAGATCGATCTGGGTGCTTGGGGATCGATCTTTCCACTACAGAATGCTTGGGAGATCGATCTGGCTCCATTGGAGATCGATCTGCTCTATTCTTTCGCCCAAATAAGAGCATTCTGGCTCTTCCAGATCGATCTCTCATCCTATGAGATCGATCTGGGCCTCATGTTTTCCAGATTTCCTGCAGTTTCCTTGCTGCAACTCATACCAACACATCCTTAATCTATTGCCATGGCCATTTTCTCATCCATCCACCTTTATAACTTGAAAATGGCATCCATTCATACCTTATGCACATTGAAACTTGTGTGCATTCATTGTATGTTCAAAGGTATGCTACATAAAACCAAATGGAAGCATAACTCCATTCCATTTTACCACACTACTCATCTTGAGTCTCAATCACATCCATCACTTGCTAGAACTCATTTCTTCGTATTCATACTCAATGAAACTTGTATGTACATTACAATTTATATTACACATACATACATTGAATCCATGGACTTACATCAATCATACTTTACATTACAAGTCCATTCATATTATTTGATCCAATTACACACATTACCATTATACATATACGGGGTCTTACATTCTCCCCTCCTTCAAGGAATTTGGTCCTCCAAATCAGAACCAAGTCACTCTTCAAAAAGTTAGGGGTACTTCTCCAGTATCAAGTTCTCCAATTGCCACGTGGCCTCTTCCGCCGTGTGATGTTGCCAAAGAACTTTCACCAAGGGAATTGTCTTATTCCGCAACACTTTCTCTTTTCTATCCAATATCCGAACCGACTTCTCAACATACATCATACTCTCATGGAGCTCCAACGGCTCATATCTTATCACGTGTGCCGGGTCCGGGTGATACTTCTGAAGCATCGAGACGTGGAAGACGTTGTGGACATTTGCCAAGTCCGGTGGCAATGCCAACCTATACGCCTTATCTCCCACTCTCTCCAAAATCTCGAAGGGTCCGATATATCTAGGGCTCAGCTTGCCCTTCTTACCAAATCTCATAATACCCTTCGATGGTGATACCCTCAGAAACACCGACTCACCCTCATCAAACTCCAGTGGTCTTCTTCTCTTGTCAGCATAACTCTTTTGTCAGCTCTGAGCTGTCCGTAATCTCTCACATATCAACTGGACGTCCTCAGATGCCTGCTGCACCAAGTCTGGAGCAAAAATCTGTCTGTCACCAACCTCTTCCCATCCAATAGGGGAACGGCATCTATGCCCGTATAATGCCTCATAGGGTGCCATCCCGATACTAGCATGATAGCTATTATTATACGCGAACTCGACTAACTGCAGGTGGTCATCCCAGGAGCCTCTAAAATCCAGCACACACGCTCTCAACATATCCTCGAGGGTCTATATAGTCCTCTCTGATTGCCCATCTGTCTGAGGATGAAAAGCGGTGCTAAAACTCAATCGGGTCCCCAGAGCTTCCTGAAAATGTTCCCAAAAATGGGAAGTGAAGCGGGCATCCCTATCAGAAACAACGCTCACTAGTACACCATGTAGCCGTACTATCTCTCGAATATACAGGTTCGCCAACTGACTCAGTGTATCGGTAGCTCTCATAGCCAAGAAATGGGTGGACTTAGTCAACCGGTCCACAATAACCCATATGGCATCATGACCTCTACGGGTCCTCGGCAACCCCATCACAAAATCCATGGTGACATGCTCCCACTTCCAAGTCGGTATCGGTAGAGGCTGCAATAATCTGGCAGGCTTCTGATGCTCTACCTTCACTTGCTGACAAACGAGACACTGAGCGACATATTTCGCAATGTCTCTTTTCATTCCAGACCACCAATAAACCTTCCGAAGGTTTTGATACATCTTGGTACTTCCCGGATGTATCGTATACTTCGATGAGTGAGCCTCTGATAAAATCGTTCTCCTGATCTCAGGATCCCTAGGAACGCATACTCTCCCTCTGAACCTCAATAAGCCATCAGCACTCTGCTCAAAATCAATACCCACACCTATCTATATCTGCCTCAGCCAATCGATACACCGTCGATCGCTCTGATGGGCTTGCCGAATACGGCCAATCAACTCTGGCTCTAGTCTCAAACTAGCCATGATCTCAAGTCTCTCAGATCCAGGTGGGGTTACATCTAAACTGAGGTTCGCAAAGTGTTCTAACAATTCATGTTCCCGTATCATCATATAAGACACCAACCCAAGGTTCTTTCTACTCAAAGCATCGGCAACTACATTTGCCTTACCCGGGTGGTACATGATTTCACAATCATAGTCTTTCAGGAGTTCGAGCCATCTCCTCTGTCTCATATTCAGCTCTTTCTGCGAGAACAGGTACTTAAGGCTCTTATGATCTGTGAACACCTGAAATTTCTCACCATAGAGATAGTGGCGCCATATTTTCAAAGCAAATACTACAGTCGCCAACTCCAAATCATGTGTCGGGTAGTTCCTCTCATGATCTTTCAACTGTCTAGATCCATAGGTAACTACCTTCCCATCCTGCATAAGCACACAGCCCAGTCCCTGGTGTGATGCATCCGTATACACCGAGAATCCTCCTGAGCTGGTAGGAATGGTGAGAACTGGAGCAGTCGTCAATCGACGCTTAAGCTCCTCAAAACTCCTCTCACATGCCTCATCCCACACAAACTTAACATCCTTACGCGTGAGGCGTGTCAACGGAGCAGCTAGTCTGGAGAAACCCTCTACAAATCTCCGATAATATCCTGCCAATCCCAGAAAACTTCTGATCTCAGTTACTGTCTTGGGCTGTTCCCACTGCACAACTGCCTCTATCTTGGATGGATCCACTGATACCCCATCTTTTGACATGACATGCCCAGAAATGAGATCTGTTCCAACCAAAAGTTACACTTGCTGAGTTTGGCATGCAATTCTCTCTCTCGGAGGGTCTGCAGAACTATCCTCAAGTGCTCCTCATGATCTTCCTTAGACTTGGAATACACCAAAATGTCATCTATGAAAACAATCACAAACTTGTCCAGGTATGGCTTGAATATATCATTCATCAATGCCATAAATGCTGCGGGAGCATTCGTCAATCCGAATGGCATCACCAAAAACTCGTAGTGGCCATAACGGGTACGAAACGCTGTCTTGGGTACATCTCCACTCCTGATCCTCAACTGATGGTACCCTGACTGCAGATCTATCTTAGAAAATACTTCGGCTCCCTGGAGCTGATCCAACAAATCATCGATTCTTGGAAGGGGGTACTTGTTCTTAATGGTGGCCTTATTCAACAACCGGTAATCTATACACAGTCGGAGGCTTCCATCTTTCTTCCTTACAAATAGAACTGGTGCTCCCCAAGGTGAGACACTCGGTCTAATAAACCCCTTCTCCAGCAACTCTTGCAGTTGCTTCTTCAGCTCTTCCAATTCTATCGGAGCCATTCTATAGGGCGGTTTCGATATCGGCTCTGTACCAGGTACTAACTCAATGCAAAATTCCATTTCCCTTTCAGGTGGTAGTCCTGGTAATTCATCCGGAAAGACATCAGGGAAATCCGTAATTACGGGTATGTCCTTCAATTTCGGGTCTGCCTCATCTATATCGACCACATAGGCAATGAACCCTTCACATTATCCTCTCCATCGTTAGTAACATAAACCATCACTCCACATCCAACATTTATCAAAAAACAATAATTTATCTCTCAAGCAATATGCATTTAAAGTTATACTCTTTTATTTACCACAATTATACAAGTTTCATATCATTTCTTTTCATCAAAATTTACAATAAGATTGTCTAATCCTGAAAACATCAATGTTTTGGCATGACAATCCATCACAACACGATTGGTAGCCAACCAATCCATTCCCAAAATTACATCAAAATCATTCATATTCAATAAAATCAGATTGGCTATCATTTCCTTCCCCTCTATCTTTAACTTACAATCCCTACATACATGCTCAGTCAATTGACTATCATTCATGGGTGTGGAAATCATCAACATTTTATCCAACAATGTTGGTTTCACATATTTCAACAATTTATGTGCAAAGGAAGGTGATATGAAAGAATGCGTGGCACCAGGATCAAATAATACCAATGCTTCTAAATCAAAGATTCGGATGGTACCTTTAATCACATCGGTCGATGCATCTGCAGTATCCTAGTCCAGTGCATGTACTCTTCCTCTGCTCACACCCGCAGCCTGTTTCCCTTTTTCCTCAGCTGTAGCCCTCCTCCTCGGGGCTGCTGTCTCAACTGGAGCTCCCTCAGGCTCCTTGCCCTTCTGTGGGGCAATCTCCATCTTCTCGAGACAATACTTAGCTATATGTCCTGGTCTCTCGCATCTAAAACACACCATAGGGGCCATCAGACAGGGCCTACTCCCATGAAATCTCCCACATCTCCTACACTGATCAGTAGTAGGCCGTGGTCCTCTAATAGTCATGCCCTTCGACGCAGTCAAGGCTGGGCATACGGGAGGTCTAGCAGCTCTCTCCCGCACCTCCTCAATCTTTGGCCTCTTCTCGAAAAATCTTTGGCCATCTCTCTTGGCCACTCTTCCAAACCCGGATCTCTTCCGATCCCTGTCCTTTCTAACACTGACTCTCCCAAGCTCGGAGGCATTTCGCTCAAAGTCTTGCTCACATAACTGAGCCTTATGTACAGCCTTCTCATAGGTTAAGATGTCAAAGGGAGCTAGCTTAGTCCGGATGGCCAATCTCAATCCATCCATGAACTTCTGTATCTTTCGGGTCTCACTACCCATCGTGTCAGGGTCATATCTCCCCAATGACATAAACTTGGACTCATACTCATCCACAGTCCGGTTCCCCTGAACCAAATTCATAAATTCCATCCGCAATTTTCTCTGTGCGGTAGCTGGAATATACTCTCTCCTAAAGGCCTCTAGAAATATCACCCACGAGATCTCAGAGTGTCTGGCCCTCAAAATAACCTCGGTGGACCTCCACCAATGCTCGGCCTCGCCTTTCAACATAAACACGGCAAAGGCTACCTTTTCAGCTGAAGTGAATCGGAAAAACCTATATAGTTTCTCCATCTCATACACCCAATCCTCCGTAATCACTGGGTCCTTCACCCCTCTAAACACTGGGGGTTTTAGAGCTTGAAACTCTCGCAACCTGCTCAAGTCGCAGTCATAACCCAAATCACTACCGCTCTGCTGTGAAGCGATAGGAGAAGCTATATCCTGGGCTGGAGGTGGTGTAACTGTAGCTGTCTCAGCAGTCTGAGGTCTCTCCGCTTCTGTAGCTGCCTGTTCAGTAGTAGGCTGTGCTGCGGGACCTCGTCTGTCACCGGCGCCCAAGGCCTGCGTGACTATCTCCACCAAACTCTCAATACTCCGCTCTAACCTAGCGAAGTGAGCCTCAGTATCACCTGCTCTCTCAGCAGGGTTCTATGGAGCCTGTTCAGTCTGTGGCTCCGTACGGCTCTCAGCCCTACCTCTACGGCCTCTAGCACGTGCTCTTGCCCCTCTACCTTTGCGTGTAACTGGCATAGTGCCTAACTTCCTGTATTATAATAATTCATTAAGCTCAATCCATCACGGTATACACAGTTATATCTAAACAAAAGCACAGTACTATGGGGATGTACTTTCCTACGTTTTATTAATGACTCACATCAGGCCAACACAGCTCTGATACCAATCTCTGTCACGACCCAATTCCATTCTCTTTAATCGAAAATCACTGAAAATTTTTTGCGTTTTACTGTGACCTTACCCGATCGTGAACTAAACCCACCACACACTGTTGGGCTGTGAGTCAATAATAAACACCACCTCTCATTCATTCTCAATTAATTAAAACGATGTCATACATTTGCATTTAATCATGTAGTTATACGAATACATGTTTTACTGACATCTACATCCCCCGTAATTACAATTCAACGAATACTGTGCTTTTACATTGTTTAGATACAAAAAGAATCACTGTGTATATACCTCTTAGCAATGGAGATGCAGCGGAGTCCAAAATACCACGCCTCAGTCCTTACTGGGCTACTATGCACGCTCTGTAGGGGGAAAATAGAGTGGGATGAGCAACCACACGCTCAGTAAGGCAGTAATGCAAGCATGGTAGATAACTACTCTATCTATATGCTGATAGTGTTATGCATAAATCATTTATAGTAGGAGCATGAGGAATAAAACTATGCCATGTGAATATACATATATATCATGTATCGAAATCATGTGCATTGGCATATAAAACATGGTAGAAACATCATGTATAAATCATCTCATGCCCAATCTCATTTAAATTCATAAAAAGGGCAATTCATTAAGAAACCTCCTTTTTAAACCAACATCATAAAGCCTCTTTCTCAACACATAAATACCACCAAATCAATTCACAATCCACACATATGTATAAAAACTAGGTCACTATATCAAAAGTGCCTATGTGGACCAACTACCCCATAAATCATCCCAGACCACACGCATCCAGGTGTGCGGGGTATCACGCTGGCACGAAGATGGATTATCCCTCGCCAGACTTTCTCACCACATAACCATCATGCGGTACATCGTACTCCATGTGATATACACGGTACAGCATACTCCGCAGACTCATATCGGGATTGGGGGTGCCATTCCTAGGTCTTACCTACCCCATACCAAGAGTTTTCCATATCCGTGAAGGAGAGCCTCCCTGCCGAACAGAGCCTCCCCGCTTAACAGAGCCTCCCTGCCTCCTCGGGCTTAAGGATGTTAGCTTAAGGATGTAGGGCTTAAGGATCCTTCCGTAAGAGAGCCTCCCCACAGAACAGAGCCTCCCCGCCTAACAGAGCCTCCCCGCCTCTTTGGGCTTAAGGATGTCAGCTTAAGGATGTAGGGCTTAAGGATCTTACCGTACCCATGTAGGAGAGCCTCCCTGCCTAACAGAGCCTCCCCGCCCCTCCAGGGCTTAAGGATGTTGGGTTAAGGATCCCACCATAAGAGAGCCTCCCCACCGAACAGAGCCTCCCCGCCTAACGAGTCTCCCCGTCTCGTTGGGCTTAAGGATGTCGGCTTAAGGATGTAAGGCTTAAGGATCTTACTATAACCATGTAGTTGAGCCTCCCCGCCTAACAGAGCCTCCCCACCTCTTTGGGCTTAAGGATGTTGGCTTAAGGATCCCACCGTAAGAGAGCCTCCCCACCGAACAGAGCCTCCCCGCCTCTTTGGACTTAAGGATGTTGGCTTAAGGATGTAAGGCTTAAGGATCTTACCAACTTTCACAACCTTATACGTATCCCAATGTGCATCCTTGTGCGAGCAAAGCTCTAGCACGACTCATGCATCTTCTCATAAAGAGACGCGTACGAGCATAGCTCTAGTACGGTTATACTCATAAGACAACCACTCAAAAGCCTCGTACAAGCAGAAGCTCCAGTACGGTTTATAAATATCATCATAGTTTTCAATCAAGGTGTGAGCTAAGCTCCAGCACGTTTCATACAAATGAAAACATAGAAATCCAGCGCGAGCGAGGCTCTAGCGCGATTTATGTCATACAAATACGATAGGTGGCTCATACACAATCAAATAATCCCGACAATCAGGTTTAGCACTCACAATGCTTTTCCACAACAATACAATACTAGCCGACCCATCTACAAGCTTGCTTAAAACCAAGCAATTTCATTTTGAAAAACATCAAAACATTAGATTTATGCAATTATTAGCCTTACTATCCCATTTCATAACATCCACTTCAAAACCAAAATCACGCATATACTCATCATCATTCACGGATACCATCAATCATTTATTTGAGCAACCATGCATTTCATGAAACACCCAATATTCACCCACAAGTTCAAAGTACGAGCAGCTACCTCTATATACTCACAAAATTCCCTTACCTGGAATCGCGATGCATGATTCCACTTCCTTAAGCTGCTTACTCGTACGGTTCGATTCGTCTTCAACAAACTCTTCGGGACTGCACAAAATCGTATCCCGCATTATATTCGATCCATACAATGCAACCCTTGTGCTTGCTATAGTCAATTTAATCTATAGCCTCTATTAACGCTTATATGGCCTCGTTTCATTACTTTACCCATAACTCGAGTCTATGGATCTTCTTAGGCCTATTAACTTATTCAAAATCGATATTAAATCGACATTAAGCTCATAGTGTTCATATTCCATGAATTCCCTCACTATGGCATTTAGCAAGCATATACATACCCATTTTCACAATTCCTCCAAACTCACAATGTAATCTCATTTAACCATCTAAAATCATAAGCATCATCTCACTAACAACTTTAGCATGCCCATAAATCATAAACTCCTTCAACCCATAAATTCTCACATCATACCCATTCTAGGTTACACCAATTCCACCACATCCCTAGATAATTTATCCATCAATAGTCATGCCAAACAACTCCAAAATTGATTAAATAGACAATGTATTTGGATTGGAGTGTTAGAATCTTACCAAATATGATTTTTCTTCTTGCTCCAAATGGAAATGCCCTTAACTCCTTCAATACCACCAATGGGCAATTGCCTTCACACTATGTTGTTCTTCTCTTTGATAGGAACAACTTTGCCTCTAATGGTCTCTCTTCAATTCTTGTTGGAAATGGCTGATTTTAGAGAGGGAAAGTTAGGTTTTTGGGTTAGAATTGGAAGATAAGTGTTTTTCCCGAGATTTTCTTGATTTTCAGCCTCCTTATATAGAATTAGCTTAAGGAGATCGATCTGGTCCAAGAGGAGATAGATCTGGTCCCTTAAAATCCCTCTTTTTTTCACGGCATTTTTAAGCTTGAGATCGATCTGTCGAAGCATGAGATCGATCTGTCTAGGCATGAGATCGATATGCTCCCAAATAGAGAGCTAAGGAGATCGATCTGGGTGCTTGGGGATCGATCTTTCCACTACAGAATGCTTGGGAGATCGATCTGGCTCCATTAGAGATCAATCTGCTCTATTCTTTCGCCCAAATAAGAGCATTCTGGCTCTTCCAGATCGATCTCTCATCCTATGAGATCGATCTGGGCCTCATGTTTTCTAGATTTCATGTAGTTTCCTTGCTGCAACTCATAGCAACACATCCTTAATCTATTGCCATGGCCATTTTCTCATCCATCCACCTTTATAACTTGAAAATGGCATCTATTCATACCTTATACACATTGAAACTTGTGTGCATTCATTGTATGTTCAAAGGTATGCTACATAAAACCAAATGGAAGCATAACTCCATTCCATTTTACCACACTACTCATCTTGAGTCTCAATCACATCCATCACTTGCTAGAACTCATTTCTTCGTATTCATACTCAATGAAACTTGTATGTACGTTACAATTTATATACACATACATACATTGAATCCATGGACTTACATCAATCATACTTTACATTACAAGTCCATTCATATTATTTGATCCAATTACACACATTACCATTATACATATACGGGGTCTTACAAGGACAGAATCAAGATGCAGAAGCCACATCTCCAGCACAACACAACCCAGCAAACAATCAGTGCTGAAACCTCTTGGGTTGCCTTTATCCTGCATTCAAGCTTTACTTCCTACAGCATTATTTTTCCTAGCAGCAGCTAGCACCAAGACTTTGTCTCTCGGCACTACCCAAAATAAGCAAACCCGAGAGCTTCATTGAACAATAACAAAACACAAAACAACTACAAACAGGAAGCAAAATTGAGAGCTTACAACTAGGAAATAGAAGCTATGTAGTAGACTAAAAAATAGGAGTAATGACTTAAACAAAACCGAGAAGATCAATGAATGATTGTGGCTGCCAAGAAAAAATGAAAAGCTTTTCATAAAAGATAACAAATGAAAATTAACATGAATAATAGAATAGAAAATGGTTTTCGGGAAAAGCTTCTAAAAATAAGGAAATTAAACTAAACTATTCTAACACTACTCTAAACTTACTCCTACTCTAAAACTACTTAGTTTCTTCAATTGCTACTATGTCTTATTTATACACATACTTAGGGGTATAATTGTAATTTTTCCATCCTAGATGAGTTGACATTGTTTGGCCACTTGTCTTCACACCATTGGCTTCTTGAAAAGATATTTCCATGTCATCTGTCTTCTTGTCCAATTGGATGTGCTAGGTGGCATGGCTCGTGTTGTCCGTGTGGTCCAATCTCGATTTTAGCCCAATTTCAGTCCATTTTCTATCGAAATTTTCCAAATTCATTCGGATTTAATTTATCTGCAAACATGTGAATTTTAGTCAAAATGAGGGGATAATTAACAAAATAATTTGGGGATTAAAATAATTAATTAAGAAATTAAGCATAAATAATTCTATTTTTATAGAATTATCACTACTCGCATGTGATTTTATGACATGTTAGGAGCCGTGTCGGGAGCTTCGGGTAGGCTATGTGCCACGTCGATTAAATAGGCTCGCACGTGTGTATTGAGATGTGGCAGGATATATTGTGATGATATGGGTCCACAGAGTATGTTGTACCACGCAAGTAACATGTAGTACGTTGTACTGTGTGTGATATTGTATATATGTCATCTTCGGACGATGGATTCTGCTATGGATCGACGGGTTGGACGTGAGCCACCTCCCGTACGGAAGCAGACAAAGGTGATATCTCATACACTAGGATCCGTGTAGCTTGGGATCACAGAGGATATGACCATAGTGCTAGTTATTACCCTTATTGATGTTATATGCCTATCTCACATGTCTATTGTTGAATGAGAAATCCATGTTTTGAAATGTGTTTGTGGGTCAGGATAGTCCATGTGAGGGGATGAGTCCTGACAAGTGATGATTTTGTATCGGTTTGTGTTGAGATTTGAAATGATTGAAAAGTGCACTTTGCATGATGATTTTCCATGCTTTGATTTTGATTTACGCATGATGATTTTCCATGCTATGTTTTAAGAACTGTGCACTGATTTAAATAGCATGAATTACTTTACATGTCATGAACACAAGTATGAGCTTACGTTTTGAAGTATGAAAAATAAATGTGTGATTTAAGCATGGCATCACGACCACGTAGATAGGACAGTTATCTACTTGCTCGCATGATTGCCTTACTGAGTGCGTGGTTTGCTCACCCCCTTATTTTTCCCTCTACAGAGCACTTACAATAGATAGTGGGCGACTGAAGATTAGATTTTGGTGTACGCTACATCCCATCACACGAGGTATACACATTTATATAGTTTTTGTATGTAGACATGTCAAAGCACAGTAATGTCTTTAAATGTAATTTTGGGGATGTAAAAGATTGTAAACACATGTAAACAATAACTCTGATTTAGAAATATAAGTGTTTACATTTAAATGATTTGTAATTTGAAATGGTATGATTGGATGAGATTGACACCGAACCGATACACAGCCCAACTGTTGAAGGTGTAGCTGTTCACGATCAGGTAAGGTAACAATAAGAATTGGATTAAATAATAATCGATAAATGAAAAATAAAAAATTTGTAGTGGATTTTCGGTGGATTGAGGGTCGTGGTAGAGTGGTATCAGAGCTGAGTTGGTCTAATGTGTGTCGGTGTAAAAATTTAGGAAAATTACATCCCCATGTTACTGTGCTTGTTTAGATACAACTGTGTATATCGTGATGGGTTTGACTAAGAAATGATCGTGAATGCATGAATCTTGGCATACTGCCTAATAACAGTTGCGGTAGAGAGGTGAGAGCACGAGCTAGAGGCTGGAGGGGTAGGCTTGGAGGCCGTGTAAAGTCATTGCCATATAAGACTCATAAGGAGGTAGAGGTGGAGGCTGATGTTAAGCATGCTCCACAAGGTCCAACAGAGAGATCGGAGAGTACTGAGGCATGCTTCGCGAGGATAGAACGGAGCTTAGAGGTGATTATGGAGTTGATTGCCTAGTGATTGCTTGGAGCTAAGGACGGGCAAGAGCTAGCTACATAGCGTGATGTTGATGAACCAACTGTTACTCTTGAGATGCCTGCACAGCCAGCCCAAGAACCTTAGACTACAGATACTCCTACACCCCCACCAGTACAGGAATCACCTTCTACTGTTGCTCCACCATAGAGGAGTAGATATTGGGATTATGGATGTGACCTTGATAGGTTATGGCAGTTTCAAAAATTTAACCCCCATCTTTTAGTGGGGTTAAGGACCCAGTAGCTGTAGAGGACTAGGTGAATGAGATTGAGAAACTATATGGGTTCTTTGAGTGCACTATACCGAGATGGTAGCGTTTACCGCATTCATGATGAAGGGATCAACAGAGCACTGGTGAAAGTCCACCCAACCTATTTTGAGGGCCCAACATATAGAGATTAGCTGGGATGTATTTTTGGAGGCCTTCTGGAGGTAATATGTTTCAGATACTGCGCAGCGGAGATTGCAAATGAAATTTTTGGATTTGACCCAAGGAAACAAATCGGTGGATGAGTATAAGACTGAATTCATCTCCTTAGGCAGGTATGATCTTAACATGATGGAAAGTGAGGTCAAGAAGGTCTGGAAATTTATGGACGGACTGAGACCATCCATCAGGTCCTGATTGGTCCTACCAACATATGAGGAGGCAGTACACAGGGCACAGTTGTGCAAACAAGATATTGAGCGGGTAGCCTCAGAGTTTGGAAAGGTAGGTAGAGTGAGAGACAGAGATAGAAAGAGATTGGTAGTGGATAGAGGCTTTAGTTATAAAGGAAGCAAGAGATTTTCTAGGAAGAAGTTGAGGATTAAGGAGATCCGAGAAAGGACAGCTAAGCCTCCCATGTATTCGACCATAGCTTTAGTAAAGGGAATAGTGATTGGAGGGCCACAACCTACTACAGAATAGTGTGGTAAGTACGGTAGGTACCATGGGACTCAGCCATGTTATGGATCTCCTGTAGTATGTTTCTGATGTGGGAAATCAAGGCATACGATCAAAAATTACCCAGAGATGACTGAAAGTGCCCCACAGAAGGGCAAGGAGCCAGAGAGAGCTCCTACTGATACTCCTACTCCGAGACAGAGGGCAACAGCTGAAGAGAAGGGAAAGCAGGTGGTTGACAGAGGGCGAGTACACACCTTGGACCAGGATGCTGTGAATCAGTTGTCAGATGTGGTAAAAGGTACCATCTTAACCATTGATCTTGAGGCTTATGTTTTGATAGATCTTGGTGCCACACATTTATTTGTATCACCTATATTTGTATGTAAATTGTTTAAGTATGTGAAGCTTGCCTCGTTAAGTAGGAGGATGCTGATAAGTACTTCCATGAAAAATAGTCAACTAGTGGAGTATGTATTTAGAGATTGTACGTTGAAAGTAGGGGAAAAGGAAATGAAAGCCATCTTTATTTTAATGTATATGAGAGACTTTGATGTAATCCTAGGAATGGATTGGTTGGCTGCTAACCGTGCTATAGTATTTTGTTTTTCTAAGATGGTAACATTTCCAAGGGTAGATAGCGTTACCGTAAGTTTCCCCGAGAAATGTAATGTAAAACCCCTTGAAAGTAATGAAAGCAGTTGTGGTTGTGAGTGAAATATATGAATTTCTATACTGATTTGATGATTGATATTTTGAAAGGTTATATTGTGTATGTGGTTGAGACGGATAATGCATGCTCGAAATTGCGAGACATCTTATGGTAAGGGATTTCCAGATGTTTTTTTGGATGATTTACCAAGGTTAACGCCAGATAGAGAGATGGAATTTTGTATAGATTTGGCATATGGTACAGAGCCGATATCCAAGCCACTATACAAAATGGCTCTAATTGAATTAGAGGAACTGAAGAAGCAATTACATGAGTTATTGGATAAGGTCATCAGACCGAGTGTATCACCTTGGGGAGCATCGGCTCTGTTTGTAAAGAAGAAGGATGGGAGCCTTCGATTGTGTATTGACTACAGGTTGTTGAATAAGGTGACCATCAAGAACAAATACTCCTTTCCACGCATCGATGACTTGTTGTACAGCTTCAGGGAGCGCAGGTCTTTTGTAAGATAGATATGAGATCTGGGTACCATTAGTTGAGAATTCGGGATGGAGATGTACCCAAGATAGCCTTTTGCACCCGATATGGTTATTTTGTGTTTATGGTTATGCCATTCGGGTTGACGAATGCTCCCGCAGCCTTCCGCACCTCGTATGGTCATTTTGAGTTTATGGTTATGCCATTCGGGTTGACAAATGCTCCCGTAACTTTTATGTTGTTGATGAATGAGGTGTTTCACCCGTATTTGGATCGGTTCATTATCGTGTTCATCGATGATATCCTGATGTATTCAAGATCGAGAGAAAAGCATGAACAGCACCTAAGGATAGTGCTATAGACCCTCCGGGAGAAAAAGTTATGCACTAAACTTAGTAAGTGTGATTTTTATTTAGAACAGATCTCTTTTATGAATCATATTGTATTGAAGGATGGTGTCTCAATGGACCCATCGAAGATTGAAGCAGTGGTTCAGTGGCAGAGACCCTAGACAGTTATGAAGATCAAAAGTTTCCTGGGTTTAGCTAGATATTATCGTCGGTTTGTGGAGGGATTCTCAAGATTAGCTGCTCCATTGACACGTCTCACAAGGAAGAATGTTGAATTTATGTGGGATGATAAATGTGAAAAAAGTTTTCAAAAGTTGAAGAAAAGATTAACTATAGCTCCGATTCTCACCATCCCTACCAGCTCAGGAGGTTTTTCTATATACATAGATGCTTCGTACCAAGGACTGGGCTGTGTACTAATGCAAGATGGGAAGGTAGTAGCCTATGGATCGAGACAGCTGAAGGATCACAAAACGAACTACCCTACCCACGATTTAGAGTTGGCGGTCGTGGTATTTGCTTTGAAAATATGGCGCCATTATCTTTACGGTGAGAAATTTCAAGTATTTACTGACCACAAGAGCTTTAATTATCTGTTCTCATAGAAGGAATTGAACATGAGACATAGGAGGTCACTCGAGCTTCTAAAGGACTATGATTGTGAGATCTTTTACCACTCGGGTAAAGCAAATGTAGTAGCTGATGCATTGAGTAGAAAGCACCTCGGATTGTTAT
The DNA here is from genome assembly GCA_033439115.1 of Firmiana major. Classification (NCBI taxonomy): domain Eukaryota; kingdom Viridiplantae; phylum Streptophyta; class Magnoliopsida; order Malvales; family Malvaceae; genus Firmiana; species Firmiana major. Next base: position 37,768,111 of record CM065901.1, read on the forward strand.
CGTACATGATAATCAGGGAACACGAGCAATTGGAACAATTTGTGAACCTCAGTTTGGATATGACCCAGCCTGATGTTGATAGTTGTTACATGGTAGCTAGCATGCGGTTGGAACCAGATCTGGTGGATCGTATCCTGCAGGCTCAGTGGATTGATCAATAGTGTAGTGATATTGTCGAACAGATACAGAGGGGTACAGAGACTGAATTTGAATTGAGTTTTGATAGTTTGCTGAGGTTCAGAGGTAGGATATGTGTTCCCAATGATCCAGAGATTAGGAGGTTGATTTTATCAGAAGCTCACTCAACGAAGTATACATTGCATTCGAGAAGTAACAAGATGTATCAGAACCTTCGGAGAGTGTATTGGTGGTTAGGAATGAAAAGAGATATAGTTGAATTTGTGGCAAAGTGTCTTGTCTGTCAGCAGGTGAAGGTAGAGCATCAGAAGCCTGCAGGGAAATTACAACCTCTACCTATACCGACTTGGAAATGAGAGCATGTCACTATAGACTTCGTGATGAGTTTACCCAGGACCTACAGGAATGACGATGCGATTTGGGTAATAGTGGACAGATTGATGAAGTCGGAATACTTCCTAGCTATGAGAGCCACTGATACTCTGAGTACACTGGTGGAACTATATGTGCGCGAGATAGTGAGATTGCATGGTATTCCAGTAAGCGTTGTTTCTGATAGGGATGCCCGCTTCACTTCCCATTTTGAGAACACTTTCAGGAAGCAATGGGGACTCAACTGAGTTTTAGCACAGCATTCCATCCTCAGACAGATGATCAGTCAGAGAGGACTATACAAACCTTGGAAGACATGTTGAGAGCATGTGCATTGAATTTTGGAGGCTTCTGGGATGACCATTTACCACTCGCAGAGTTCGCCTATAGTAACTTTTATCATTCGAGTATCGGGATGGCACCGTATGAGGTTTTGTATGGTTGTAGATGTCGTTCCCCTATTGGATGGGAAGAGGTTGGTGACCTACTGATATTTACTCTGACTTAGTGAGACAAGCTTCTGAGGATGTCCAGTTGATTTGTGAGAGGTTACGGACAGCTCAGAGTAGAAAAAAGAGTTATGCTGACAAAAGACGAAGACCATTTGAGTTCACAGTGGGTGAATCTGTGTTTTTACGAGTTTCTCCTACCAAGGGTATAACGAGGTTCGGAAAGAAAGGAAAGTTAAGTCCTCGTTACATTGGACCCTTTGAGATATTGGATTGGGTGGGAGATAAAGCCTATAGGCTAGCATTGCCACCTGAGCTACTAGGTCTTCACAACGTCTTCCACATCTCTATGTTACAAAAGTATCACCTGGATCTGGCACATGTGATAAGATATAAGCCATTGGAGCTCAATGAGAACATGTCGTACGTTGAGAACCCGATTCAGATATTAGACTGGAAGGAGAAGGTGTTGAGATCGAAGATGATTCCCTTAGTGAAAGTTCTTTGGTAGCACCACACTGCATAAGAAGCTACATGGGAGTTGGAGAGTTTAATACGGGAGAAGTATCCCGAGTTGTTCACGGACTGAATTGGTTCCAATTTGGAGGACCAAATTTCCTTAAGTGGGGGAGATTGTGAGACCCCATGTATGTATAACTTTGTAATATATGTTAATGGAATTATAAGACAAACGATTTCACATTCATGTAAATGTGAATGAACTGCAATGGGATGAATGAGTGTTAAGATACAAATAAAGGATAAATAAGGGTCGAAGTGGCCACAAATTAAATGAATGAAACTTTAAGAATTTGGATTGAAGATTAGGAATGAAAACCCGAAATGATGAGGCATGGACTATGAATTCTGTGTATCCTTTATGAATTCAAGCAATACACACAAGTCATATCGTATGTGAATCAGATGAAATAAGTCTTTCCATGCTCTAAGTGGGATTAAAATACAAAAATGAGTATTGGAGCAATGAAATAGGAATTCACCCTTGAAAAATCTTGAAAATTACAATAAAAGGGCTACAGATGAAGGCCAGATCGATCTCTCATTCAAGGCAGATCGATCTCTTGTGCAAGCAGAGCAATTCCAAGTGAATATCCCAAGGCTAGATCGATCTCCCCATCAAGTAAATCGATCTCCCCAATGAGCAGATCGATCTGCATTACCTTTGCCAAGCCCAGATTGATTCCTTCTTAAGTGCAGATCGATCCTCCTTTGATTCTGTTAAGAGCAGATCGATCTCTCCCCATGAGCAGATCGATCTCCTCAAGCTTCTACCAAGCCAAGATCGATCTATCCCCAATGAGTATATCGATCCCTCCCATTTCAAACCTGAGAATTCGATGGCTAAAACCAAAGGAAGATCGATCTCTTTACCCTAGCAGATCGATCTCATCACTCCCAATCTATAAAAACCCCTCGATAAAACCTTTTTCTTCAACAAACCAACACACATCTTCCATTTTTACCCAAAATACTAAACTTTCTCTCTCTAGAATGCACATTTTTCTAAAAAGAATTGAGGAAAAGCTATTAGAGCAAAGTTGTTCATTGTGAGGAAAAGAGCAACATAGCTTGGAGTCAACATTTCATTTGTTGGATTGAAAGAGCAAAGGAGTCTTCAAATCTTGGAAAAGAAGAAAGTCAAGCTAGGTGAGTTTCCAATACACCAAACTCTAAGTATATTTATCTAGTTGTTGTTGTGAGTAGATTGATGTATGTATTGATGATTGAAACTACCTAGAATATAATGAAACAAGCATAATCTAGAATGAGTTTAGTGTGGGAAAGTAAAATGTCGTTGATTAGATGATAAAAGGGATTACATCAAGTTGTTAGTAAGGTGATATGCATGATTTTGAGATGATTGGATGAAGCCACATTGTGAGATTAGTCAAGTGATAAAAAAGTGCTAAATGATGTTATAGAGAATGCATAAATGATGGAAGGTTATGGATAAACACTCATGGCAAGTATTTGATAAGTAACTAAATATGTTGCTAGTTAAATTGACTAGAAATGGCATAATGATGGCCAAATGTGATAATTGGTTAAACTCGATAAAGTAAGCTCGATGAGATATGTCGATTAGTTGAACTCTGAATATGAGTTATCGGTATTAACTCATACGAAGGAAGGAAGAGTTGCTTCTAAGAGAATCGAGATAATGGAATTGTGTTAGCCCTAGGGATATCTGTATGCCTTTTTGGGTTGATGGGTGATTTTTTAAATTATCTAAGGGTCTTAGGATGAAATAGATGTTTGAAGGGCAAAGAATTGAGTTTTTAAGAAATGTACATGAAAAGCAAGAACATGATGCTTTGAAATCTTTGTTATTACTTTTTATAATGTGATTGGTAGGTTGGCTAGCATTTGAAATGATTTGCACAAAAATAGCTTGATTTGGTTTCATAACCATACTTTACAAAGAATGAGCCACCTACATAAGTTTTGTGGAAATGAAACGTGCTAGAGAGCTGCTCGCATGAGATTTGGCATGTTTTATACGTGCATTAGTGTTGGAGCGATGCTCGCACTAGAGTTTTACATGCATGAGTGTTGGAGCTTAGCTCGCACTAGTTTTTACATGGATTTTATGACATTGTGCTGGAGCCTAACTCGTACTAGTATTCATATGAGTTTTGACTTGGTGCTGGAGCATAGCTCACACTAGATGTTCATTATACTTGTTGCCGTGCCTGAGACTACTCGCACGTGGTTTTATGACATGTTAGGAGCCGTGCTGGGAGCTTCGGGTAGGCTGTGTGCCATATCGATTAAATAGGCTCGCACGTGCGTATTGAGATGTGGCAGAATATATTATGATGATATGGGTCCATAGAGTACGCTGTACTGTGCAAGTAGCATGGAGTACGCTGTATCGTGTGTGATATTGTATATATGCCATCTTCGGACGATGGATTATGCTATGGACCGATGTGTTGGACGTGACCCACCTCCCGTGTGAAAGCAGATAGAGGTGATACCCCGCACACTAGGATCCGTGTAGCCTGGGATATGGCCATATCACAGAGGATATGACCATAGTCCTAGTTATTACCCTTATTGATATTATATGCCTATCTCACATGTCTATTATTGAATGAGAAATCCATGTTTTGAAATGTGTTTGTGGGTCAATATAGTCCATGGGAAGGGCTGAGTCTTGGCAAGGGATGATTTTGTATCGGTTTGTGTTGAGATTTGAAATTCTTGAAAAGTGCTCTTTGCATGATGATTTTCCATGCTTTAATTTTGATTTACGCATGATTTTTCATGCTACGTTTTGAGAATTGTGCACTAATTTAAATAGCATGAATTGCTTTACATGTCATGAACATAAGTATGAGCATACGTTTTGAAATATGACAAATAAATGTGTGATTTAAGCATGGCATCACGACCACGTAAATAATACAGTTATCTACCTGCTCGCATGATTGCCTTACTGAGCGTGTGGTTTGCTCACCCCCTTATTTTCCCTCTCTATAGAGCACTTACAATAGATAGTGGACGACTGAGGATTGGATTTTGGTGCGCTGCATCCTGTCACACGAGGTATACACATTTGTATAGTTTTTGTATCTAGACATGTCAAAGCACAGTATTGTCTTTAAATGTAATTTTGGGGATGTAAAAGATTGTAACCACATGTAAACAGTAACTCTGATTTAGAAATATAAGTGTTTATATTTAAATGATTTGTAATTTGAAATAGTATGATTGGATGAGATTGACACCGATACACAGCCCAATTGTTGGAGGTGTAGCTGTTCATAATCTGCTAAGGTAAAGATAAAGAACAAACAATAAGAATTGGATTAAATAATAATTGATAATTCTATATTTTTAGAATTATTTGTGCTTAATTTCCTAATTAATTATTTAAATCTCCAATTTATTTTGTTAATTATCCCCTTTATTTAATTAAAATTCTCATGTTTGCAGATAAATTAAATCCGGATGAATTTTGAATATTTCGATAGAAAATGGACCGAAATTGAGCTAAAATCGAGATTGAGCCACGTGGACAACACGAGTCATGCCACCTAGCACATCCAATTGGACAAGAAGACCGATGACATGGAAATATTTTTTCAAGAAGCCAATGGTGTGAAGACAAGTGGCCAAAAAAATGCCAACTCATCAAGGATGTGAAAATTATCATTTTACCCCTAGTGTGTTTATAAATAGGAAAGGATGACAATTGAAAATGTTATGTAATTTTTAGGAGTAGGAGTAGTGTTAGTGTAGAGGTAGTTAGAGTAGTTTAGTTAGATTAGTTTAATTTTTTATTTTCCTTAGAAGCTTTTCCCGAAAAATCAATTTCCATTTAACTCTTACTGTTCATCTTCATGTACTTTCATTTATGCAAAGCTTTTCATGTTGATTTGCAGCCTGATTTACTCATCCTTGTTCTCGGTTTGGTTATAATCCAGTCTTTATTTTTCAAGCTTTAATGCACAGCATCATTTCCATAAGCTCTTCTCGATTTTTCCTTCATTTTTCAAAAGTTTGTTTTTGTTTTTTTTATGATTCTCGGTTGCTTCCATTGGTAAGTTTATTTTTCCTTTTCGTTTGCTGTCCTTGTTACTCAAGAATGTGGGGAGCTGGGTTGATCTCATAAACCACCCGAGATCCTGACAGCAGACCATGAACCGAGAGTGAACCTGAATAGACCGAGAGCTTCCTCTGTTCTCCCCTGTTATTTGTTTCCATCACTGTTCATGATGTTTCTCCTGCAATGGTGTCCATGATGATATTTCCCCTGTACTTTATGCATTCTGTTCTGTTGCAAGGAAGACAGGTCCTGCAAGCGAGGAGTATGTGCAGCAAGCTGGGCATACCGAGAGCAGACCCGGACAGCAGGACAAGGAGGGAGGCAGTGCAGGACCAGTTTGGGGAGGCCAACGTTTCCTGCTAGCTGGGTAGAGGTTCCGCACACCAGCAGTAGCGCAAATCGGGAGCAGAAGCCGGACATGCTTTCAATACTAGCAGCTGGAGCAGACTCGACATGGAGTGCAGGACAGAACTGAGGACGTGCAATCTATACGCAGCAGCCTGGCAGATGCAGAAAACGCAGCTTGAAGCATGTGGAAACGTGCAGGCTGAACCCGAGAGGCATGGAGCAGAAGCACTGAACCGAGAGGTATGGAAGTGTTGGGGTAGTTGGCAACCAGAAACCGAGGCAGAGTTGGTAGCAAACAGCAGCCCGTTTACGCCTGGATAGACCATACCTGGAAAAGAAACAAAATGTGAAAGTCATGAACAGTAATTGGAAGGGAGGATTTAAATGGATAATGCAACGTTTGGCTGGTCTGTTATGGTGGATTAACTCATTTTTGCTTGCATTTTAGTTAGATTAATTTCAATGTTTTTAGTTAGCTTAGCTAGATTAATTTCAATGCATTAGTTTAACTTAGATTTAATTTGGGTACTAAGTAATTTTCATTCTAGCATTAGGGGTAGTGCTTAAAATTAATTTAGATAAACTCATGCATTTTAAGTAGTGATTAAAAATTCCACATGTGTTTCATGCATAAGTTAGATTTTAGTGATAAGTTAGTATTTAGATAAACCTAGGAGTAATTTTAGATTCATTAGCTTAGATTAATTTGCAATTTTTATTTTATTAGATCTTAGGTTAGTTTAAATTGCAAATTTTATTAATTAGATTAATTTGCACTTTAAGCTTGTTTAATTTTAGTTTAATTAGTTTTATTATTTGCATTTTATTTTAATTGCGTTAATTCGTTTTAACTGTTTTAATTTTCTTTTGTAGGTTTTTGTTTTTAATTGCTTGGAGTATTGTAAGTACTTTTTGCTCGGTTTTATTTCCTTTAGTTCTTATTATTTTAGTGCTTTCCAGTGTTTTTAATTAGCCTTAGTAGATCACCCATTGCAATTTCATAATTTGCTAGGATATACTTATGGTAAGATTAACTGGTACTTAATTAGGCTAGTTAACTTCTCTGTGGGATGATAACTCGGGACTCAAATCCCATTATTACTTGTACGACCCGTGCACTTGTGGATATATACCCTTAGGGCCTATCAATAATTGATAAATGAAAAATGAAAAATTTGTAGTGGATTTTCGGTGGATTGAGGGTCGTGACACCCATACTCCCATGCTGATTAGACACCACTCCTTACCAATTTTAACCTTATTTTCTAGTGTTGTTGCTACTGTGTACAGAAGAAAGTTTTCATCCTTGGCATTGGCTTCATTTGGAAGCCAATCCATGTGTTTTGACAATTTCTTTTCTTCTTCTTGCCGAGCCATCATCATTCATTTCCATTAAAAGGACATCACCATTATTCATTTCTTCAATTCTGCCGTGGGACATCATCACCACTCACTAACTCTGACTTTCTCCCTTAATCTTTCTAACAATTATATGTGTGTAGCTGACTTTAGCTATCATTTTCTATTTCCTTTAGCTGCTGCAAACAGCAGCAAGCTTGCACGAGCAGTCTTCAGTTTTCATTTTACTTTTTTTTTCTCTTCACGTGTCCTATGCTGGTCAAAACCTCATCACCATTCTTTGCTATCTTTTTTACTGAGAAACATCATTATCTCAAGGTCAATGGCGTGAGGAAGTTCGGGTTGGCTTCTTTGGAAGCCAATCCTTGTGCTTTAATTCATTAAAAGACTTGAAATATTAATACTATATAGTATAACAACATTTTACTTCACTTGGTATCATGTTATTTTTTTTTTTGTACTCATCTACACTTCAAAATAAAATATTTTATTTGCTTAAATTCCTCTAAGTCTCTGATGTCAAAATATAATTTTGATTAGTTTTCCACAAATTTGCACATTTTGATCCCATTGGTTTACTTTGCTATCCATAATTGGAACTGACTACTAGAAAATTCGTGGAGTTTACAGTGGATGCTTCATCAGTTGTCGTAAAAGGTACAATTCTGGTTTTTGATCTCGGAGCTTTAGCTTTATTTGATCCCGGTGCAACTCATTCATTCATTTCACCATCATTTGCATCCAAACTATCATCTTATGTGAAACCTTTACCTTTAGGTAAAGTGTTATTGATTAATACCCCAATGAAAGCTAGCCAAATAACTGAACAAGTATATAAGAATTGTAAGCTAAAGGTCGAAAATGCGAGTATGTTAGCTGACCTCATCCTATTGATCATGTATGGTTTTGATACAATACTGGGTATGGACTGGTTGGCTATGAATCATGCCGTCTAAGATTGTTACACTAAGATGATAACATTTTCTTTACTTGAGAAATATGTTGTAAATTTTTCTGAGAAGTAATAAAAAAATATATTTACTATAACTGGAAGAATGAATTACTGTACTAACTATATGGATGATACTTTGAAGGTTTTATTGCTTATGTAGTTGATGTGCATAAGGCACGTCCGAAGTTGAGAAACATCTCGTGGTTAAGGAGTTTCCCGACGTATTTCAGGAAGATTTACCAAGATTACCACCAAATCGAAAAATGAAATTTTGTATTGATTTGGTACCTGGTACTGAGCCAATTTCTAAACCACCGTACCAAATGGCCCCAGTTGAATTGGAGGAGTTAAAGAAGCAATTGCAAGAGTTAGTGGATAAGGGGTTCATCAGACCGAGCGTTTCACCTTGGGGAGCTTCGATTTTGTTTGTTAAGAAGAATGATGGAAGCCTTCAGCAATGCATCGACTATCGATTGCTTAATAAGGCTACCATTAAGAACAAGTATCCCCTTCCTCGTATTGATGATCTACTTGATCAACTTCGAGGAGCGCAGATCTTCTCCAAGATAGATCTGAGGTCTAAGTATCATCAGTTGAAAATCCGAAGTGAAGATATACCCAAGACAGCTTTTAGGACCCGATATGGACTTTATGAGTTCCTAGTTATGCCTTTCGGGTTAACGTATGCTTTCACAGCTTTCATGACCTTAACGAATGAGGTATTTAAACCTTACCTGGACCGATTTGTCGTAGTCTTTATCGATGACATTTTGGTGTATTCTAAGTCCATGGAAGATCATGAGCAGCATCTGAGAACTGTTCTACAGACCCTCAAGGAGAAGAAGCTCTATGCTAAACTTAGTAAGTGTGACTTTTGGTTGAATCAAATATCATTTATGGGCCACATTGTATCAAAGGACGGGGTGTCTGTGGATCCATCCAAGATTGAAGCTGTAGTTCAGTGGGAAATGCCCAAGATTGTTACAAAGATTCAAAGTTTCCTGGGTTTAGTAGGATATTAAAGACAATTTATAGATGTCATGACCCTATTTATCCAATTCATCTAAAAATCACTACAAATTTTTCGCATTTTTCTTTTCCTTATCCAGTCGTGAACAACCCTCACAAATACAGTTGGGCTGTGAGTTAATACTAATCATCATTTACCATCCATTTTCCAATTTAATCAAAAGTAATGTCATACATTGGGAAGTTAAGTCGTATGTTTATACATAACATATTTCTAACATTTACATCCCCCATATCGCAATTCAAAATGGTTACTGTGCCTTTACATGTTTAGATACCAAAAAGAATCCCTGTATGTATACCTCTTGGCAATAGAGTGTTGCGGATGTTCAAATACAATGCCTTAGTCCTCACTGGGCTACTATGTGCGCTTTGTAGAGAGGGAAAATAGAGGGATGAGCAACCACATGCTCAGTAAGGCAATAATGCAAGCATGGTAGATAACTACACTATCTACATGCTTATAATGTCATGGCATAAATAATTTGCAATCAGAGGATGAGGAAATAAAACTATGTCGCATGGATATACATATATCATGTACTAAAAACATGGAAATAGGCATGTAAGACATGGTAAAATCATCATGTAAGACCTCTTATGCTTATCGTTATTAAAACTCACCATAAAAAGGGAAATTCATTACGAAACATCCTTTAAGATTTATAACTTTCTCAAAACACATCAAATCTCATCACACATAGAATATAATTTCTTTAAACAAAATCCCACAAGGCTCGACCCCTCCCTCGGGTTTGCCCTGGACAACACAATCACACTTAGTGTATAAAACCATATGGTACTATGTAATATTATATGAGACAGGTAGTCACTATATCTCAAGGACTATGTTGGCCAACTATGTCATAATCATCCCAGACCACACGGATCCCGGTGTGCGTGGCATCATGCTGGAATGAAGGTAGGTTAGTTCTTCGCCAGACTTTTCAAATCAACATCACAACCACGCGGTACAATGTACTCCATGTGATATACACGATACAACGTACTTTACGGAGCTATAACGTGGTTGGGGGTGCCAACAGTAGGTCTTATCTACCCTATACCATGCATAACCTACACAATCTCAAATGCACGTGGGAGCTTTTCGTTTTCACCAAACAGAGCCTCCCCACCCCAACGGGCTTAAGGATCTTACCGTAAGAGAGCCTCCCCACCCCGTCGGGCTTAAGGATGTTAGGCTTGAGGATCTTACCGTCTCCACGACACCATACATACCATAGTGTGAAAACCTATGCGAGCTAAGCTCTAGCACGATTCATGCATCATCAATAAATCTCCTCAATGCTCTAGTATGACTTTATGCATAAAATCATGAAGAAATCACGTACGAGCATAGCTCCAGTACGGTTATATGCATAAGAAAGTCAATCAAGATCCACGTACGAGCAGAAGCTCCAGTACGGTTTCTAAAACATCATCGCATTTCAAATCAAGGTGCGAGCTAAGCTCCAGCACGTTTCATACATGAGAAAACACCAAAATCTAGTGCGAGCAAAGCTCCAGCATGATTTAACTCACGTAAATACGATAGGTGGCTCTATTTCAACACAAGATATTTCAAATCAAAGTCAGCACATGCGTTGTGCTATTTCATGAAGTTACGAAAATCAAATAGCCAGCCTATCCATCAATTTGCTTAAACCAAAGCAATGTGTTTTAGTAAAAGCATCAAAACATGTGATTTATGCAATTATTAGCCTTACTATCCCTTTTTGTCAGAATTACTTCAAAACCAAATCATATATACAAAAATACTTATAGTAATTCACGCATACCATTAATCACTTTCTTGAATAACCATGCATTTTACAAAACCCTATATTCACCACAAAATACGAGCAGGTATCTCTATACACTCACAGAATTCCTTTACCTGGAAATCTCATCAAGTGATTCTAATTCCTTAGAGTTGCTTATTTGTACAGTTTGATTCGCCTCTAACGAACTCTCCGGGACTGCACAAAATCACATATCACATCAATTCGGCCCAACATAACGCAATTCTTGTGTTGACTATAGTCGATTCGACCTATGGTTTTCATTATCACTTATAAGGTCTCATTTGATTGCTTTACTCATAGCTCGAAAGCCTATTGATTCACAGTAAACCGATATTAATCTCATAGTGTTTTCTAGTTTATCATTTACTTCACTATGGAAATTTATCAAACACCTTATATACTCATCCTCATAACTTAACAATTTATAATGTAGCCTCATTCAATCATCTCAACATCATACATTTCACCTCACTAACCCTTTAACATAATCCAATTATCATCAACTCACCCATAACACATTTTCTCACATTAGATTCATTCTAGGTTACACTTGTTCCATTAAATTCTAGGTAGTTTCTATCATTAATATACATACCAATCAACTCAAAATCAATAACTAAACAAATGTACTTGGATTGGTGCATTAGAAACTTACCTAGCTTGATTTCCTTCTTGCTCCAAATAAGAACTCTCCTTGCTCTTTCAATTCAACCAATGAGGTATTGATTCTAAGCTATGTTGTTCTTCTCTTTATAATGAACAACTTTGCTCTAATGGTTTTTTCTCAAATCTTTATGAAAATGGGGTGATTTTAGAGTGAGAAAGCTAGGTTTTAGATTAAAAATGGAAGGAAATGGTTTGTTCCCGTGAAATGCAAATCCAACTGCTCCATTTTTATAGAAATAGCTTGATGAGATTAATCTGTATAGGGTGAAGATCGATCTGGCCTTGCTTAAATTCCTCAGTTCCTCGACATTTTGCAAGCATGAGATCGATTTGGTCCAACCTGAAGCTTATGGAGATCGATCTGCTTGAGTGAGGGATCGATCTCCCTCTTCCAGCATGCTTGATATTGTATTTCCCAAGCCACAAAACCGATCTCTCCTTGCATGGGATCGATCTGGCCTTCATCTTGCACCCTTTTACTGTAATTTTTCCCATTTAAACTCATACTTAATCACTTTGACACTCATTCTTCAATCCATTCACAGTTTGAATTTAAAAACATTTATTTCTTGTAAATCATATGTAATGTAACTTGTCTGTACATCAATTAATCATATACATTACATAGAAAATTAAGGGTCTTACAATAGAGGGTTTCTCCAAACTAGCTACTCCTCTAACTTCTCTCACTCGAAAGAATGTTTCATTCGAGTGGAATGATTCATGTGAGAAGGGTTTCCAAGAACTGAAGCACCGACTGACCACTGCACCTATTCTCACCATACCCACCAATTCAGAAGGTTTCTCGGTGTACACTGATACTTCGAGACAAGGACTAAGGTGTGTACTAATGCAAAATGGGAAGGTAGTTGCTTATGGATCTCGACCGCTTAAGGACTGTGAGAAGGACTATCTGACCTATGACTTGGAATTGGCAGCCGTGGTGTTCGTATTGAAGATATGACACCACTACTTATATGGCATGAGATTTCAGATCTTTACTGACCATAAAAGTCTTCGTTTCTTATTTTCATTGAAAGAATTGAACATGAGACAAAGGAGGTGGTTAGAGCTTCTGAAAGATTATGACCGTAAGATTCTCTACCATCCAGGTAAGGTGGATGTAGTAGCTGATGCCTTGAGTGGATAGAGTCTCGGGATGGTATCTTATATTGACATTTACTATATGGTAGCTAGCCTGAGGTTGGAACCAGATTTGATTGACCAGATAAGATAGGCTTAGCATGATGATTAGCACTGTATTGACTTGGCGAGTTAAATTCAAATGGGCATTGTAGCAGATTTTGATATTAGTACCGATGATTTATTGAGGTTCAAAGGTAGAATTTATGTTCCCAATGAACCACAGTTGAAGAATTTAATTATGTCAGAAGGTCAGTCATCGAGGTACACCTTAGATCCGAGGAGTAGTAAGATGTATCATAACCTCCGAAAGGTATACTGGTGGTCAGGCATGAAGAAAGATATAACAGAGTTTATGGAAAAGTGTCTTGTATGTCAACAGATTAAGGTAGAGCATCATAAACCTGTTGGGTTGCTACTGCTTTTACCTATACCGATATGGAAATAGGAGCATATCACCATGGATTTCATTATGGGTTTGCCGAGAATCCGAAGGACTTATGATGCAATTTGGGTGATTGTGGATAGATTGACAAAGTCAGCCCACTTCTTGGCTATAAAATCTACTGATACTCTGAACGCTTTGACGGATTTGTACGTGTGAGAAATTGTAAGGCTACATGGTGTTCTAGTGAGTATTACTTTTGATAGGGATTCCCAGTTCACTTCCCACTTCTGGGAACATTTTTAGGAAGCTATGGGGTCTCGACTGAACTTTAGCATAACTTTCCATCCTCAAGTCGATGGTCAGTTAGACAGAACCATTCAGACACTGAAGGATATGTTGAGAGCTTATGCATTAGACTTTAAAGGCTTCTGGGACGATCACTTGCCATTGGTTGAATTCGCCTACAATAACAGTTACCACTTGAGTATCAGAATGACACCATATGAATCTCTGTATGGCCGTAGGTGTCACTCTCCAATAGGATGGGAAGAAGTGGGTGATAGAAAGATATTTGCTTCTGATTTGGTAAAGTAAGCCTCTGAGGATGTTCAATTGATATGCGAGAGGTTAAGAATAGCCCAGAGTAGACAGAAGAGTTATGCTGATACGAGACGATGATCGTTAGAATTCTTAGTGGGAGACTCGGTGTTTCTAAAAGTTTCTCCGTCCAAAGGCATAATGAGGTTTAGAAAGAAAGGGAAGTTGAGTCCTCGTTATATTAAACCTTTTAAGATCTTAGACCGAGTGGGAGACAAGGCTTATAGACTGGTGTGAGAACTGAGAATTCTGTATACCCCAGTTATGAGAATTGTAATTTGGTGTATGTAATTATGATATGTTAATGTACACGCAAGTTTTAAATATGATGAAGTATAAGAAGATGAGATTTTTAAGTCTTGAATGTGTATGGATTGAAATATGGACTATAGGGTAGATTTTGGGAAGTTTTACATTAAGTTTTCTGCAAATTGATGCAGCAGCAGTACAATCTATGAAGGCCAGATCGATCTCCAAAGATGAGAGATCGATCTCATGGCTCCAGAATGCGGGAAATATGCAAGAACTGATAGGCAGATCGATCTCATAGGCAAGAGGATCGATCTCAAAATGTTTCTGTAAACAGAAGATCGATCTCCTCAAGGAGCAAATCGATGTCATGAAGCATTCTGTAAACAAAAGATCGATCTCATAATTGGAGCAGATTGATCTCATGAAGCAATTAAGAGATCGATCTCACCCCACGACAGATCGATCTCCTAGGCATAAAATTGCCCCAAAACGTTCCCAAATTCAAAGAGAGATCGATCTCATCAAGGACCAGATCGATCTCCTACCTTCGGTCTATATAAGGACCCCTTTGTTTTTTTGGAAATTCATTCTCTCTCTCTTCAGAAACCAAAATCCCTAGCTTTCGCTCTCCTCCAAATCACCCATTTTCGTTCGTATCAGGGGTTATGATAAGAAGGAAAGTTGTTTCTCATCCAAAGGAGAGTAACATACTTGGAAATCGAAGGACGAATTGAATTGAGGTGTTAATAGAGCTCTCCATAAGTTTTTGGTAAATTTCTTAGCTTTAATCTTTGATATTGAGGTTATTTTGGTGATTGTGACTATGAGTGTTGTGATAAAATAGCTAGGAAATGATTAAAGTTGATGAAATTTTGATTTTGTTGGAGTAATGATGATATTATACAATTTGTGGTAATTTGTGAGATTTTGGCTATAAATTGGAACTGAGGCAATAAGGTGATTTTGGTATGGATATTATGCATGAAAAATATAGGATGAGAATGTAGATTATGATAGGAATATGAGAAAAATGAGGTTTGTAGTATTTAACGAGAATATGAGCAAATATGTGCTCGATGATGTGATTGAGATGAATTATTGATGTTTTAACATCGTTTGGACGACCCGGGAGTTTCAGAGAGGAATGCGAGGCTAGTCCATCGTTTGGGGGAACGATTGCACTATACGAGGTGCAACAAGGTAAGGGAAACTTAAACTCATTTGTGTATTCGATTTTGTGATGACATTGTCGCATGAAATGTGATTTGAGAAAAAAAGCATGTTTTTATGAGTTGAGAATGAGTTATTGCACACGGTGTTATAGCCGGTTGGGGCCCAATTTTTATGAGTTGAAAACTAAATGCGAAATTGTTTTACAACCGTTTTGAGTTTTAAAAGTGAAAAGTGATTTGGGCTATATGTTAAGGCGTATTGAGATTTGAGAAATGTATGCGTGGTTTTGTCGGTTTGAGCTCGATTTTGACATGTTTTGTGTTGAGTACAAAACGGTTTGGAGATGAGTTTTATGAGAAAACCCATTATGAGCGCTACGTGAAGGCAAAACGATTTTATTTGATTATGGCTATTACTGAGACTTAGGCGTGTCATGTTGAATACACATCGGGCTTTGCTCTTGTAGCATGTAAGACCGAGCTCTGCTCTAGCAGCACGTAAGACCGACTCCTCCGTTCTGGTAATGTGAGATGACCCCTCTCCGCGGTAGTGATGGGTGGTATTGCTCTGATAGCATGTAAGACCTGGCAATGATTTGATAGCATGTAAGACCAACGGCTGTACGACTCTGATCAAGTCTACAGTGAACCATAGCCATGGGTGTATTATTGTAGACGAAATCCCTCATTTGAGGATGTCCACCTAGGGTTGAGTTCAATCGTTTTGATGTGCCATGACGAGTTTTTATACGAGTTTTATTTGCCTAGTCTCGTTTTACACATGAGATTGTGTTTGGTGGCTACGCCACGTGCATTACTATTGCGGTGATTTTTATCACGTTTTATGAGAAAAGCCATTATCTCATCCTGTTTTATACATGCTTGTAATTATGGTTTGAGCCATTTATTATCATGTTTCTCCATGAGCTTGAGAAATGAGTTGAGATGATGTTTTAGTTATTCATGCTACACTTTTCTACTGAGTTTATTGGCTTTTTACCCACAAAACAAAATGATTGTGCTGTGCAAATCATTATTTTATAAAGGAGTCCCTTGCCCCCTTACTGAGCGATTTAGAAGCTCACCCTGTTTTATCTCCCCCCAAATTTCTTCAAGTGAAGAGAGTTTCCCTGCAACGTATGAAGGAGTGGCTAGTGGAGGACTTGAGCTCCAGGCCATATATTATACTTTGAGGTATAATTTATCATTTCATGTACCCAAGCTAATATTGTATTTACAGAAACCTGATGAACAATGATGTATGGGATGTATTAAGAGTAATTAATTTGAAATTGAAAGATGTATATGATGTAATATATAGATGTTGAATGATAAGATCCTGAGGTGTAAGCTTATACATTATATATGATGATGTATGACATTGCACAGGAATGCACCTAGAATTGTGAAATGATGTAAAGAAAGTTTAAATTTGCCATGTTTTTTGCGCTTCTGAGGCATCACAGAGTTTTCTTAGTATCAGAGCTTAGGGTGTTTAGTACTATCAGTGTCAGTTAAGTGAAATAGAATACATCCCAAGTGTCTGTATAAATCTGGTCATGAACTAAAATTGGGGATTGAGATTTCAATCGAATTTGATCTGTACGCGCAGGAAACGTATTGAGATTGAGAATGAGAGGACGACGAGGTCGTTCGAGGAGGCAGACAGAGCCACCACCGCCACCTGCCCCACAACCAGAGAGTCCTAACTCCCGATTTAACCGGATTAAGCATGATGTGCGGCAAGATTTTGAGCAAATGGCAGTGCTATTCACGTAACATTTTGGAGTTAATGCATCGGATATTACTCCTACGCCACCACAAGGACCTCTCATGCCCCCAGTTTAGATGGACTCGGTGCCTTTCATCACTCAGCCTAATGACAGAAGTATGGTCTGATTGAAGGACTTTTTAAAAATGAATCCGCTCGCATTTAAAGGGAAAAGGATCCCGTTGAGGCTGAGGAGTGGCTGACTGAGTTGAGAGTCATATTTGACTATTTGGGGTACACTGATGCTGAGAGGGTCAGTATGGGCACTTATATGTTGAAAGGGAGAGCTCGAGATTGGTGGGGTACTACCCAGGGTATTCTGATGTCCAATCAGGATGTGATTAGCTGGAAAGAGTTTCAGACGGCTTTTAGAGCCCAATATGTACCACGAGCTGCTGAGAGAAGGAAGCAGGCAGAGTTTTTGAACCTCGTGCAGGGTGACATGTCTATGGATGACTATGAGAGTCGATTTACCGCTCTATTGAGATATTATCCAGAGACTTTCAAAAAATAAAGAGCTCTGCACAGAGAGATTTGTGTATGGATTGAAGCCCATCATCAGAAATCGATTGATAGGGCTGTGTATTACTGAGTTTAGACATGCTCTGAGACGAGCACAATAGATTGAGAGGGGAATCGAAATTGTACAATCCCAGAATGAGTTCAGTGCAATGACTCGAGATAAAGGCAAGAGACCAGCGATTTCCCAAGCAGATGTTCGGAGAGGTTCCTTCAGAAGAGGAAGGATTGAGGTACAGAAGGGCAGATTGGAGAGACCCAGAGCTTATCCTATCGTCAGGGAGACCCCTCGAGATGTCAGGCTTGAGATAAGAGTTTGCATAAATTATGGTCGATCGCATGAGGGAAGTTGTATTGGGTTCATCCATGGATGTTTTAGATGTGGAGACATGGGTCAAAGAGTAAAAGACCGCCCTTAACCTCAGAGACCACATGCTCTGGAGCCTACTAGACAGCAGCCTCAGAGAATGAATCCCTCGAGACGGGCTACTGCTGCAAAGAAAGGAAATAAGCCTATTTGTAGTGGGACGTGTGTTTGCTCTGGATAAGAAAACAACCGTCACTTCAACAGAAACTATAAGAGGTACACTCTCTGTCTGTAATCATAAGGCTCATGTGTTGATTGATTCAGGGTCCACGCATTCGTTTATTTCTGAGCATTTTGCATGTAGATTAAATTTGAAGTTTGAACCTCTAGAGTATGTACTACATGTAAATACCCCTATGCGTGAGTCCCAGAGAACTGATTTAATCTGTAGAGGGTGTGAAATAAAGGTGGGAGATATAGTGATGTTAGCATATCTAATAATGTTAGATATACATGGGTTTGATGTAATTTGGAGAATGGATTGGCTGGCAACCAATCGAGTGAGTTTAGACTACTACACTAAGATTATAACTTTCTCCCTACCAGAACCTTACAATGTACGTTTGAAATATTGAGGAAATAAATGTGTGGAATTTTTGTAAGCAAATTGAAAATTTGATGTTGCTTTTGAGAGTACTAAATATGATTGTTCATGTGAAGGTTATGAAACACTCATCTCAGATGATAAGCGGGAACATCCGAGGATTGAGGATATACCTGTGGTGTGTGAATTTCTAGATGTCTTCCCAGACAAGTTGCCAGGTTTACCACCAGAGAGAGATGGAGTTTACCATTGATTTGGTACTAGATACTCAGCCATCTCTAGACCTCCATATAGGATGGCATTATTGGAACTTAAAGAGTTGAAGAAGCAATTACAGGAGTTATTAGATCAATGATTTATTAGACCCAGTGTCTCACTGTGGGGAGCTCCAGTGTTATTCGTGAGGAAGAAGGATGGTAGTCTCAGATTATGCATAGATTACCGACTATTAAATAAAGCCAAAGTAAAGAATAAATACCCATTACCGAGGATTGATGGCCTACTTAATTAGCTGAGAGGGGCTTCAGTCTTCTCAAGATTGATTTGAGATCGGGCTATCACCAATTGAGGATTAAGGAAGAAGATATTCCGAACACGACCTTTAAGACAAGGTATGGCCATTATGAATTTCTAGTGATGCCCTTTGGATTGACGAACGCCCTTGCAACCTTTATGAGGCTAATGAATGAGGTGTTCAGAGACTATCTAGATAAGTTTGTGATAGTCTTATTGATGATATTTTGGTATACTCTCGATCTTATGAGGAGCATGCACAACACTTGTGGTTAGTACTTCAGATACTCCGAGATAAGCAATTATACGGAAAGCTTGGTAAGTTTGAGTTTTGGCTAGATCAGATAGCTTTCCTTGCTCATATAGTTTCAGCGGAGGGAGTATCAGTTGATCTAATTAAAGTGGAGGCTGTGCTTAATTGGGAAAGACCAAAGACTGTTAGAGAGGTACAAAGTTTCCTTGGTTTGGCAGGGTACTACAAAAGATTTGTTGAGGGATTTTCTAGGATTGCTGCTCCTTTGACCAAGCTCACGCTCAAGGAGACTCCGTTCTTATGGACTGATTAATACGAGCTCAATTTTCAGGAATTCAGGAGGAGATTAACAGCGACACCTGTGTTGACTATCCCCGAGGGATCAGGAGGATTTTAAGTATATAGTGATGCTTCCCATCAAGGATTGGGGTGTGTGCTCATGCAACATGGAAAAGTGGTTGCCTATGGATCACGACAATTGAAAGATCATGAACGGAATTACCCATGCATGATTTGGAGTTAGCCACTGTGGTATTTGCATTGAAGATCTGGCAGTACTACTTATATGGGGAAAGATTTCAGATATTCACTGACCACAAGAGTTTGAGGTATCTATTTGATCAAAAAGAGTTAAACATGAGACAAAGGAGATGAATGGAACTCCTTAAGGATTATGACTGCGAGATTCTGTACCATCCGGGAAAGGCGAACGTAGTTGTTGATGCTCTGAGCAGGAAGAGTATGATATCTGCTATGATGGTCAGTGAATGAGATTTATTGGAGCAGTTCGTTGAACTCCGAATTAGAGTTAAAGAGGTAGAAACTGGATTTTTGGCTAGCCTACGAATAGAGCCCAGGATTATGGATCAGATTAGAACTGGGTAGCACGATGATCAGAGGTTGATTGATATGGTTAGCCAAGCGGAGCAGACTTCGCAGTCGGATCTCATAGTCAGTGAGGATGGGTTGTTGAGATTCAGAGGACGAATTTGTGTATCGGACGATGATACCCTAAAGAGACAGATACTAAGAGAATCCCACTGATCGCGATATACCATGCGCCCAGAAAGTACTAAGATGTACCGAGATTTGAGAAAGGTGTACTAGTAAAGTGGTATGAAGCAAGACGTGGCAGATTTTGTAGCCAAATGTTTAGTGTGCTAGCAAGTGAAAGCTAAGCATCGGAAGTCCGGAGGATTATTGCAGCCTTTACTTGTGCCTATATGGAAATGGGAGCATGTCACCATGGACTTTATTAAGGGTTTACCGAGGACCCAAAGGGGTTGTGATGCGATATGGGTCATAGTGGATAAACTGACAAAAAATGCCTAATTCCTTGCCATCAAGAGTACATATACTGTGGATGCCTTAGCTGAGTTATATGTCAGCGAGATTGCTAGATTACATGGGGCTCCAATGAGTATTACTTTTGACGGAGATTCTCAAATTACTTCCAAATTTTGGACCCAGTTTCAAGAGTCCATAGGATCTCGATTGAGTTTTAGTACTGCCTATCTTCCTCAGATAGATAGTCAGTCAGAGAGGACTATTCAGACCCTGGAGGATATGTTGAGGGCATGTACGATGGATTTTAAGGGATCATGGGATGATCACCTACCCCTAGTAGAGTTTACGTACAATAATAGCTATTATGCGAGTATTGGAATGGCACCTTTTGAGGCTCTATATGGTAATAGGTGTAAATCCCCTGTAGCGTGGGAAGAAGTTGGTGACAGAAAGATAAATGTTCTTGAACTTGTTGAATAGGCTGTACAGAGTGTGAAACTCATATGTGAGAGATTACGGGCTGCACAGAGTAGACAGAAAACCTACACGGATGTGCGTAAACGACTACTTGAGTTTGATGTTGGTGATGCAGTATTTATGAAGATATCACCGAGTAAGGGTATCATGAGATTTGGAAAGAAAGGGAAATTGAGTCCTTGATACATCAGACCATTAGAGATTCTTGAAAGAGTGGGAGAGATAGCCTACAGGTTGGCATTACCCCCATAGCTTTCCTTGGTCATATAGTTTCAACGGAGGGAGTATCAGTTGATCCAATTAAAGTGGAGGCTGTGCTTAATAGGGAAAGACCAAAGACAGTTACAGAGGTACGGAGTTTCCTTGGTTTGGCAGGGTACTACAGAAGATTTGTTGAGGGATTTTCTAGGATTGCTGCTCCTTTGACCAGGCTCAAACTCAAGGAGACTCTGTTCTTATGGATTGATCAATGTGAGCTCAATTTTCAAGAATTCAAGAGGAGATTAACAGTGGCACCTGTGTTGACTATCCCCGAGGGATCAAGAGGATTTTAAGTATATAGTGATGCTTCCTATCAAGGATTGGGGTGTGTGCTCATACAGCATAGAAAAGTGGTCGCCTATGGATCACGACAATTGAATGATCATGAGTGGAATTACCCCACGCATGATTTGGAGTTAGCCACTGTGGTATTTGCATTGAAGATCTGGCGGTACTACTTATATGGGGAAAGATTTCAGATCTTCATTGACCACAAGAGTTTGAGGTATCTGTTTGATCAAAAAGAGTTAAACATGAGACAAAAGAGATGGATGAAACTCCTTAAGGATTATGACTGCATGAGAAACCTTATATAAGGGATAATTATGCATGAGAAACCTTATGACTGCATGACTGCATGAGTTAGCCTCTAAAGGTGGTCAAATCCCAAAGGTGAGTAACTTATGCATGAGAAACCTTATATAAGGGATAGTTAAACATAGTCAAACGTGATCAACAAGTCAAAGGTCAAAGTTAAAGTCAAAATTGATATGATGCTTTTGACTAACTTAACCCAACCATGGTTAACTTAACCCAACCATTGTTAATGCATAGAAACTTAAACTCAAGGGTTAATAAACTTAATTTTCAACAAATAAAACTTGGGAAATTAACTAAATACAATTGGGCGAAGTGTTTATATGGGCTGAATATATAGGCCAATTGGTGATTAAGCTTATGGAAAACTATGATGGCCCAACATGGAAAAGGAAGAATGGGATGAAATTACATGGGCCTTGGGATGGATTTATGTACGCACATGATTAAGAGATTTGGCCCAAGAATTAAAGCCTAAATCATCAGCCCAATTTAAGTTAACCCAAAGCCCAATTGAAAAATAAACTAAGCCCAATAATGAGGCCTATACCCAATAAAACTATAAGATAAATTTATGGGCTGAATTTATTTAATAAAAGCCTAGAAATTCCTTCATAAAAATCAGATTGGTGACTCCCTTTTATTGTTGTCCCTTTCCTTCTTCTTCTTCTCCATTTTTTTGGCTAAGTCATGTTACATGCACCATAACCAAACCCTTCCATTTTCCATTCAAAATTTCAGCAAGCTTCCTTAATGAAAGTTGTTCCCCATCACTTGAACTTAAACATATCTAAGTTTGGTGTTGGAAGAAGTTGAATTGAAGGAAGATAAACACCCTCTTCATTTTTGGCTAAAAGTGAAAGGTATAGCTATGTATGTTCTTTCTTTCCCAATTTAATATATGTTAATCTATGGAATTTATGAAGCATACCTACATAAAAATTAGTATGGAAAACAACCCCCATGGCATGAAACCATGCTTGGTTGAAATGGGTTTGGTTGTTTAAAATGCATATGGTTGGTGATTTAATTGGTATATGGGTAGATTGCTAAGTGTAGATGATGATGGGAATAATTGGTGGGATGAAAATTGAGAGATATTGCTAAGTGTAGATGATGATGGGAATAATTGGTGGGATCAAAATTGAGAGATAATTAAACCAGGAGGTGTAAATTGGCATTCATATGAAGTGTTTGTAGAAATGCCTAAATGAACTTGGATGATGGCAAGGAACATGCATGTAAGGTGTTTGTTAAAATACCTAAGAATGGTGGTGATGTAGACTTCATCCACCAAGTGTTTGATGAAATGTCATAATGGGCCAGGCTTACATAATGGACAACCCAAGATGGACTAATGGGCTTAATGGAAACATGTAGAAAAGTCGAATTGGGCTTAAAATAGAATTAGGCCCATTAAGTGAGTGATTCGGCCCATGTAAAGTAATTGGGCCCAAAACTTTAATTTGATCATAAACGAAGTGCATAGGGTCTATACGGACTAATAAAAATGATTGGTGATTTTTTACAGCCCCGGGAGATAAAATTGAAGCTAAGCGGATTGATTGATTGACGTTGCTAGGATAGTAGCATAATAGTCCATCATTTGAGGTAAGGGAACTATGTAAGTTGTTAGAGGTAATTGTACGTACACATATTGACTCCTCGTTGGGAATTGAAAACTGTAGGATAAATAGCTGTCATAATATCTAGGTTTAAGCCTAGTAATGGAAACCACCTAATACTGTCCTTAATCACAGTCTGAAAACTACACAGTAATTTCATGTACACTGCACCATTGCATGAACTGCATGCTTTCTGTGCATTACTGGTTACTATGTCTTATAAGTGAAAAACAATAGGCTAGCTCATGTTTCAACTATCTACACAAAATTGCATGAGTTTTAAAGTTAAGCGTGCATGCTAGGGGAAATTCCATGGATGGGTGACCATACGGGAAGTCCCCACCCACGCTACTTTTTACATATTGTTTTTAGTACTTGACACCATTTTAGCTTTGGTTTTGAATTGATCGAGCTGCCTATCGATTTTATGGGAAAACTGTGCTTAACCGATGTGTTGATTGTGTGTTACACCATCGAGCTTACACTTGATTTGAGACAAGGCACTGGATGTTCACGTGGAACTGGGGTGGTAAATCCCTGGCCAATCTAGGCACTCTCAATCTTATTTTGGTCCACGGAGTACGTTGTACCGTTTGATTTACATGTGAGCACTCTGTAACGTGTTTTCGATCTTTAGACTTCTGAGGGCCGATGGGTTATTGATCACTTCCCACGACAATTGATATCCTTGCACACCTGATCAGTGATGCTTGGAATCACTGACTATGACCATATGTCCTCCCTTTATGGTATACTGTTTACTATATGTTCTGCCTAGTCTCCAGTGTTTCAATTGCTAAATAAATTGAATAATTGTATGTTTTATGTTCAGTACCAGATTTGTTATGGTTTCACAGTAAGATCTTTTATACACTGCATGTAATGATGTTTCTATCTCACTGTCATTGTTCTCATCAATATTATCGTTTCACTACCAGGCATGACATTACAAACATATAGATAGTATGATTTTCTACTTGCTTACATGTTTAACTTACTAAGCATGTTAAGCTCACTCTTTTAGTTTCCCCTATCCACATATTACCTCCAATTGTGTGAGCTCCGTTGTAATCCGGTGCCTCTTTTTGAGCATTACTGAATGCTCACAGCTTCCCCAGTTGCACAGAGGTATACATGTTTGTGATTCTTTTTGTATTTTAACATTCAATTGTATAGTGATGTATATAAGTAGAACTCAGGGGATGTAGACACATGTCACCACAGTTACATGAAATAGAAGTATAAAGTTACATGAAAGATATTTCTGTTTGATGGTGTGGTGTGAGGATGAATACTAATGCAATGAATCAGTTTGGACTAACATTTACTCATAGCCCAACCATTTAATTAGTAAGTAAAATGAAATCGTGAAAAATTTATAGGGATTTTAAGTAAAATCGGGTATGATAGATGCCTACCTTCTCTGTCACATCCCGAAGGACCTGACGTCACATACACTTATTACGAAATCATAGAGATTATGGCTCATACTTCTTCAAAAAAGTACGTAATTGAGTGCGAGCCCTGCAGTCACATTATGCATTAATTTATGCATTTTCGATTTAAAGCATATTGCATAAGCTCCTAATTAACGTTTGAAATCGAATTACCTCTATTAAACACGATTTCAAGCATTTTAGGCACGATGGGATCAATTCTATAGGGTAAGGGAATCGATCACTTTAAGGCAGAATGTTTTCCTACCAATTCGGGAACAAAGGGGATCAATCTTGCAAGTGCAAGGAATCAATCCCTTTATGGAAGAATACTTTTGAAAGCCAAAAATTGTGTAGGGATCGATCCTTCCTCTTCAAAAGATCGATCCTTAATTTCCATGATGGTATTTTCATAAGAAAAATCAATCTTTTTCATTTCCAAAGAGTGGAATTCAAGCATACAAGTTTACATATGAAATATAGACTTAAATATCCTATACACATCCCACCCTAAGCACTTATACAAGTCCGTTTGAGAAACAAAATCAATTGCCTTAAACTTAATACTGCAATTATAAGCTATGAGAAAATCTGAAGTCAGAATCTTCAAAGCCAGATACTTCCACAACGGAATAAAATTTGTAGCTAACTTGTGATGGAAAAGAAAAAGGTAAACTTGTGGAAAGTTCAGTAAGCCAATCACACAAGTCCAAAATTAACCAAAATAGGAATACTATCTAAAACAGAATACATGCTTCATAAACACATTTTGAAATTGAAGATGTGAATTAACGAATTCCCTTTTATAAGAAAATCATATAAAAATTGTAACATTTAGGATCTTCAACTAGAACTAGGTCTAGACGTTATCAAATCTTCAATTGCAGAGGTATTTTGAAATACCTTATTATATCATCAGACTTGATCACCCTAAAACAAAACTATAAACATATAGAGTCAAAATGAAATCTTATAATTGAATGCAGAAAATCGTAGTTTAATGCTATTTTTTGAAACTGTCACGACCTCATTCCATGACTTACCAAAAGCCACTACAAATTTTTCGCTTTTTACTTTACTTACCTTTCTCTCCTCGACAGTTGGGCTGTGATTCGATATTAGTCACCCACTCACATTCATTCGCACCATACATATAATTTAGTATTCTTTTCGATAGCATAAACTGTTATACAGTATTTTTACATATATGTACGAGCAATGCTCCCACTACTCTATCATGTAAAACTGAGTATGAGCATAGCTCCCAATACTCTATATGCATCAATCACAAAACTGAGTACGAACAATGCTCCCAGTACTCTAACATGCATAAAATAGCATTAAAATATAGTACAAGTATATCCTCCAGTACTATGTGATGCATATCTTAAAATATAGTGCGAGTATTCTCTAGCACTTATGGTTTTCACACAAAACTAGATAGATGGCTCACTTAAATCACATTTCACACAAGTAAATCAAATAAGCACTCAAATGTGCTGTTTTCTCATAGACATGAAAACATTAGCCATTCTATCATGAAACTCATGAATTATGGGTCAAAACATGCTTCTAAGGCTTTTTATCCTATTTTTGGATAAAACACACTTTATCTCATTAACCCTTATCACAATAACATGTCTATTTTAGGGAATTCATATAGAGTATAATATCAAAACTCTATTTAAAATACGTGTAGCCATCTCTAGCTATTCATGAAATTCCCTTACCTCGGATCACGTCAAGTGACCTCTCTTCCTCGCTTCTGCTCACTCTTGTAGTCCAATCAGCTTCCAAGGTAATTTCTGAAGCTGTTATCATTATTGGCATTAGTATATCACTATATACTCATTTTCACATAACTATCTTTATTTCTCCTTACTTCCAATTTATGCATTTCATAAGATTAACCTATAATCCTCCATACATGCATATTCTATTATTAAATCCATGTTAACATCATTTCCTCATCATTTTCTCATTTTCATGCCAAAACTAGGTCATGGTGATTTTTCATTCTCCTTTCATTTTCAACATTTCAAACATATATCATTTAACTCCTCAATACACCTAGTTTAACATATATCAACTTGGTGCATTAAATCTTACCTAGTTGAACTTTCCTTCATTTGTCACCAAGTTGGTAAAATCCTCCTTGCTCTTGAAATCCTTGGTTTTAATCTCTTTTTTCTAAGTATGTTGCTCTCCTCTTTGCCAAGAATAACTTCGCTCACTTATATCTCACTCAAAACTGGACACAAACTGAAGTTTTCTAGTGTTTCTTGGCTAGGTTTAGGTCTAGTTCTTGAATAGAATAGTAACTCTCGAGAAAATGAAGTGCAAAAGTCCAATATTTGTGGAATTATCTCTATGAGATCGATCTGCTCTGCATTTTTCCTCTTGAAATCAACCTTCTAGACCACATGAGATCGATATGTTGCAACACAGAACCTTAAGGAGATCGATCTGCTCTTACATGAGATCTATCTATTGCAAGTCAGTAGCTTAAGAAAATCGATCTGGCTCTTAAGAGATCAATTCCTCCAACATAGAATGTTTAGCATATCGATCTGGCCTCATTGGAGATCAATCTGACCTATTCCATCGCTCAAATAAGAGCATTTTTTGCTCTTTTAGATCAATCTCCCATTCATATTTTTCAGATTTTACTGCAGTAAACACACACCAACTTCATTAATTTGTTGCCATAGTTATTTTCTCGTCCAATCCTCTTTAAGGCTTGAAAATGACTTCCATTCACACCCTATACACATTAAAACTTGTGTGTATTCTTTGTATAGTCAAAGGTATACAATATAAGCCTAAATGGAAGTATAAACTCATTCCATTTTACTTAACCACTCAAAACTCAATATAGTCACATTCTACTCATGGAAATATACCTCTTACATTTGCTATACACTTTAACACTTACATGTATTCATTCTATACACATTTACAAATTCACATATACATTCCTCATGATTTTCATTCTTTGTGACTTATATACACATCACAATGTCAAAAAGATTACTTATAAAATTTTGGGTCTTACAATCCTCTCCACCTTAAGAAATTTGGTCCTTCAAATTAGAACCAAGTTAGTCCCTAAGCAATTGGGGATATTTCTCTTGCATTAGACTCTTGAGCTCCCAAGTAGCTTCCTCTGAAGTATGATGATGCCAGAGAATCTTCACTAACCCAATGGTCTTATTCCTCAAGACTTTCTCCTTTCTATCCAAGATCCGAATCAGTTTCTCTACATAAGTTAGATCATCTTTGAGCTCTAATGGCTCATACCGAATCACATGATTTGGATCTGGATGATACTTCCTCAACATCGAAATGTGAAAGACATTATGCACTCTCGATAAATTCGGTGGCAAAGCTAATATGTATTCCTTATCTCCCACTCTGTCCGGTATCTCAAAGGGTTCAATGTAGCAAGGACTCAACTTACCTCTCTTCCCAGATCTCACTATACCCTTCGAAGGAGAAACCTTCAAAAATACGGACTCACAAACGATAAACTCAAGTGGCCTACGTCTTCTGTCAGCATAGCTCTTTTGTCTACTCTTGTGAGACCCCGTATATGTATAGTTGTAATGTGTAATGAATGTGAATGGACTTATAATGTAAAGTATGATTGATGTAAGTCCATGGATTCAATGTACGTATGTGTAATATGATTTGTAACATACATACAAGTTTCAGAGAGTATGAATATGAAGAAATGAGTTCTTGTAAGTGATGGATGTGATTGGAACTCAAAATGAGTAGTGTGGTAAAATGGAATGAAGTTAAGCTCCCATTTAGTTTGGAATGTGATACTTTTGGATATACAAGTAATGCACACAAGTTTCAATATGCATAAGGTATGAATGGATGCTATTTTCAAGTCATAAAGGTGGATGGATGAGAAAATGGCCATGGCAGTAGATTAAGGACAATTGGGTGTGAGTTGCAGTAAGGAAACTGCAGGAAATCTGAAAAACATGAAGGCCGGATCGATCTCATAGGATGAGAGATCGATCTGGAAGAGCCAGAATACTCTTATTTGGGTAATGGGATAAAGCAGATCGATCTCCAATGGGGCCAGATCGATCTCCTAAGCATTTTGTAATGAAAAGATCGATCCTCAAGCATACAGATCGATCTCCTTAGCTCTCTGTTTGGGAGTAGATCGATCTCATGCTTCGACATATCGATCTCATGCTTAAAATGCCGTGAAAATGAGGGATTTAAGGGGACCAGATCGATCTCCTTAAGCTATTTCTATAAAAGGAGGGCTGAAAATCTGAAAATTTCAGAAAAAACACGAATCTTCCATTTCTAACCCAAAACCTAACTTTCTCTCTCTAAAATCAGCCATTTCCAGTAAGAATTGAGAGGATGCCATTAGATACTAAGTTGTTTATCTTGAGGAAGAGAACAACATAGTTGGAACTCAAAATCCCATTGTGGGTATTGAAGGAGCTAAGGGCATTGACATTTGGAGCAAGAAGAAAAATCAGTTTTGGTAAGATTCTAATACTCTAATCCAAGTACATTGTTTATTTAAGTGATTTTGGAGTTGACTTGGATGTGTATTGATGGATAAATTATCTAGGGATGTGGTGGAATTGGTGTGACCTAGAAAACCTAGAATGGGTATAATGTGAGAATATATGTGTTGAATGAGTTTATGATTTATGGGATGCTAAAGTTGTTATTGAGGTAATGTGTATGATTTTGGATGGTTAAATGTAATTACAGTGTGGGTTTAAGTGAAATTAGGGAAATGAGTATGTAAATGCTTGATAAATGCCATAGTAAGGGAATTCATGAAATATGAACATTATAAGCTTAATGTCGATTTAATATCGATTTAGAATAAGTTAATAGGCCTAAGAAGATCCATAGACTCGAGTTATGGGTAAAGTAATGAAACGAGGCCTCATAAGCGTTAATAAAGGCTATAGATTGAATTGACTATAGCAAGCACAAGGGTTGCATTATATGGATCGAATATAATGTGAAGTATGATTATGCGCAGTTTTGAGGAGTCCGTTGGAGACTAATCGAACCGTACGAGTAAGTAGCTTAAGGAAGTGGAATCACGCATCGCGATTCTAGGTAAGGGAATTCTGTAAGTATATAGAGGTAGCTGCTCATATTTTGTGGGTGTATAGGGCTTTGGAAATGTGAATGAGTTTATAGAAATGTGTTTGAAGATGTATGGAAATTACTATGAGTATTTGTATGAGATTTGGTTGTTTGAAATGGTTATTGAAAAGGGATAGTAAGGCTAATAATTGCATAAATCACATGTTTTGAATGCTTTTACAAAACACAATGCTTTGATTTGAGCAAATAAAAGGATAAGCTGGCTAGTACTTGAATGATGTTGTGAAATAGCCCATGTGAGGCACTAAGCATGTTTTGAGATGTTTTAAAGGCATGTGAGCCGTCTATCGTGTGTATGTGATTTAATTCACGCTAGAGCCTCGCTCGCGCTGGATTTCAGTGTTTTCACTTGTGTGAAATGTGTTAGAGCTTAGCTCACACTTTGATTTGATTTGGAGTGATGTTTTATAAACCGTACTGGAGCTTTGGCTCGTATGTGGTTTTCGATGGTTTTCTTATGCATATAACTGTACTGGAGCTATGCTCGTACGTGGTTTTCTTCATATTTTTATGCATAAATGCTGTACTAGAGCGTTGCTCGTACGAAGTGATTGGTTTTGATGTATGAATTCGCGTTAGAGCATAGCTCGTGTTGGTTTTCACATTGTAGTATGTATGAGGCCGTGGTGAGAGATACGGATTGGTGTTCAGGGAACCCAACAGGCCTAACAGACCTCTTGAGTGAGGTGAGGGTGAGGGGCTAGGACCTGACATAATCCATTCAGGGAACCCAACAGGCCTAACAGACCTCTTGAGTGGGGTAAGGGTGAGGGGCTAGGACCTGAGTCAGGGAACCCAACAAGGGCGAGCAAGGCCATGAGGAGCTAGGACCTGGTATTGAGGTTACTCCCACGCGCTCTTGAGACTATAAAGGTTACACTTGGTATGGGGTAGATAAGACCTAAGGCAGGCACCCCTAACCATGTTATGGGTCCGTGGAGTACGATGTTCCGTGTATATCACATGGAGTACGATGTACAGCGTAGTGGTTACTTGATTTGAGAAAGTCTGGTGGAGAACTAACCCACCTTCGTGCCAGCATGATACCCCGCACACCGGGATCCGTGTGGTCTGGGATGATATGTGATAATTGGCCAACATAGTCAGTTGAGATATAGTAACCTGTCTCCTTGCTTGATTTACTTACTACCACATGATTTTAATCTCTAAGTGTGATTGTGATTGTTCAAGGTAGACCCGAAGGAGGGGTCGAGCCTTGTGGAATTGATTTGTGAAATGAAAATGAGGTTGTGATTGTGAATTGATGTGATGGGATTGTATGTGTTTGAGAAAGAGTTTTATGACGTGGATTTAAAAAGGAGGTTTCTTAATGAATTGCCCTTTTTATGAATTTAAATGAGATTGAGCATGTGATGATTTATACATAATGTTTCTACCATGTTTTATATGCCAATTTTACATAATTTTGATACATGATATATATGTATACTCATATGGCGTAGTTTTACTTCCTCATGCTCCTACTACAAACGATTTATGCATAACACTATCAGTATGTAGATAGAGTAGTTATCTACCATGCTTGCATTATTGCCTTACTGAGCGTGTGGTTGCTCATCCCTCTCTATTTTTCCCCTCCTACAGAGCGTGCATAGTAGCCCATTGAGGACTGAGGCATGGTAATTTGGACATCCGCTGCATCTCCATCACACAGAGGTATATACATAGTGATTCTTTTTGTATCTAAACAATGTAAAAGCACAGTATTCTTTTGAGTTGTAATTATGGGGGATGTAGATGTCAGTAAAACATGTTTTTGTATAAGTACACGATTAAATGCGAATGTATGAGATCGTTTTATTTAACTGAGAATGAATGAGATGTGATGCTTATTATTGATTCACAGCCCAACAGTGTGGTGGTAAGTTTGTTCACGATCGAGTAAGGTAACAGTAAAACGCGAAAAATTTATAGTGATTTTCGGTTAAAGGGAATGAAAATGGGTCATGACAGAGATTGGTATCAGAGCTGAGTTGGCCTGATATGAGTCAGTAATAAAACGTAGGAAAGTACATCCCCATATTACTGTGCTTTTGTTTAGATATAACTGTGTATACCGTGATGGATTGTGCTTAATAAATTATTATAATATAGGAAGTTAGGCACTATCCCAATTACACGCAAAGGTAGAGGGGCGAGAGCACGTGCTAGAGGCTATAAAGGTAGGATTGAGAGCCGTGTAGAGCCACAAACTGAGCAGACTCCACAGAATCCTGCTGAGAGAGCAGAGGATACTGAGGCTCGCTTCGCTAGGTTAGAGTGGAGTATTAAGAACCTGGTGGAGATAGTCACGCAGGCCTTGGGTGCTGGTGATAGACGTGGTCCCGCAGCACAGCCTACTACGGAACAGGCAGCTGCAGAGGCGGAGAGACCTCAGACTACAGAGACTGCTACTGCTACACCACCTCCAGTATAGGATACAGATTCTCCCATCGCTCCACAGCAGAGCGATAGTGATTTGGGTTATGACTGCGACTTGAGCAGGTTGCGAGAGTTTCAAGTGCTGAAACCCCCAGTGTTCAGAGGGGTGAAGGACCCGGTTGTCATGGAGGACTAAGTGTATGAGATGGAGAAACTATATAGGTTTTTTCGATGCACTTCAGCTGAGAAGGTAGCCTTTGTCGTGTTTATGTTGAAAGGCGAGGCTGAGCATTGGTGGAGATCCATCGAAGCTATTTTGAGGGCTAGACACTCCGAGATTACATGGGAGATATTTCTAAAGGCCTTCAGGAGACAGTATATTCCAGCTACCGCACAGAGGAAACTGCGGATGGAATTTATGAATTTGGTTCAGAGAACCGTACTATGGACGAGTATGAGTCCAAGTTTATGTCCTTGGGGAGATATGACCCAGACACGATGGGTAGTGAGACCCGAAAGATACAGAAGTTCATGGATGGATTGAGATTGGCCATCCGGACTAAGCTAGCTCCCTTCGACATTTTGACTTATGAGGAGGCTGTACATAAGGCTCAGTTGTGTGAGCAAGACTTTGAGCGAAATGCCTTCGAGCTTAGGAGGATTAGTGTCAAGAAGGACAGAGACCGAAAGAGATCCCGGTTTGGAAGAGTGGCCAAGAGAGGTGGCCAAAGGTTTTTCTAGAAGAGGCCTAAGATCGAGGAGGTGCAGGAGAGAGCTGCTAGACCTCCCGTATACCCAGCTTTGACTGCGCCGAGGGGTATGACTATTGGAGGACCACGACCTACCACTGATCAATGTAGGAGATGTGGCAGATACCATAGGACTAGGCCATGTCAGATACCCCCTGTATCATGTTATAGATATGGGAGGCCAAGACATATATCGAGGTTCTACAATGAGATGATTGAGACTGCCCCACAGAAGGGCAAGGAGCCTGAAGGAGCTCCAGTTGAGACAGCAGCCCCGAGGAGGAGGGCTACAGCTGAGGAAAAAAGGAAACAAGCTGTGGGTGTGAGCAGAGGAAGGGTGCACTCACTGGACTAGGACACTGCAGACACGTCAACGGATGTGATTAAAGGTACCATCCGAATCTTTGATTTAGAAGCATTGGTATTATTTGATCCTGGTGCCACGCATTCTTTCATATCACCTTCCTTTGCACATAAATAGTTGAAGTATGTGAAACCA
This sequence comes from Firmiana major, assembly GCA_033439115.1. Classification (NCBI taxonomy): domain Eukaryota; kingdom Viridiplantae; phylum Streptophyta; class Magnoliopsida; order Malvales; family Malvaceae; genus Firmiana; species Firmiana major. The sequence goes on from CM065901.1 coordinate 37,801,803, forward strand.
ACATTGTTAGATAAGATGTTGATGATTTCCACCCCCATAAATGATAGTCAATTGACTGAGCATGTATGTAGAGATTGTAAGTTAAAGATAGAGGGAAAGGAAATGATAACCAATTTAATCTTGTTGAATATGAATGATTTTGATGTAATATTGGGAATGGATTGGTTGGCTACCAATCGAGTTGTTATGGATTGTCATGCCAAAACATTGATGTTTTCAGGATTAGGCAATCTTATTGTAAACTTTGATGAAAGGAAATGATATGAAAATAGTATGTTTGTTGTAAATAAAGGAGTATGATTTTAAATGCATATTGCTTGAGAGATAAGTTTATTGTTTATGATAAATGTTGAATGTAGAGTGATGGTTTATGTCACTAATGATGGAGAGGATAATGTGAATGGTTCATTGCATACGTGGTTAATATAGATGAGGCACGCCCGAAATTGAGGGACATCCCCGTGATTTCGGATTATTCTGATGTCTTTTTGGATGAATTACCAGGACTACCACCTGAAAGGGAAATGGAATTTTACATAGAGTTAGTGCCTGGTACAGAGCCGATATCGAAACCACCCTATAGAATGGCTCCGATAGAATTGGAAGAGCTAAAGAAGCAGTTGCAAGAGTTACTGGAGAAGGGGTTCATTAGACTGAGTGTCTCACCTTGGGGAGCACCGATTCTATTTGTAAGGAAGAAGGATGGAAGCCTCCGACTGTGTATAGATTATCGGTTATTGAATAAGGCCACCATTAAGAACAAGTACCCCCTTCCAAGGATCGACGATTTGTTGGATCAGCTCTAGGGAGCCGAAATGTTTTCTAAGATAGACCTGTGGTCAGGGTACCATCAGTTGAGGATCAGCAGTGGAGATATACCCAAGACAGCATTTCGTACCTGTTATGGCCACTACGAGTTTATGGTGATGCCATTCGAATTGACGAATGCTCCCGCAGCATTTATGGCACTGATGAATGATATATTCAAGCCATACCTGGACAAGTTTGTGATTATTTTCATAGATGACATTTTGGTTTATTCTAAGTCCAGGGAAGATCATGAGGAGCATTTGAGGATAGTTCTACAGACCCTCTGAGAAAGAGAATTGTACGCTAAACTCAGCAAGTGTAACTTTTGGTTGGAACAGATCTCATTTCTAGGGCATGTCGTGTCAAAGGATAGGGTATCAGTGGATCCATCCAAGATAGAGGCAGTTATATAGTGGGAACAGCCCAAGACAGTTACTGAGATCAGAAGTTTCCTGGGATTGGCAGGATATTATTAGAGATTTGTAGAGGGTTTCTCCAGACTAGCTGCTCCATTGACACGCCTCACGCGAAAAGATGTTAAGTTTGTATGGGATGAGGCATGTGAGAGGAGTTTTGAGGAGCTTAAGCGTCGATTGACGACTGCTCCAGTTCTCACCATTCCTACTAGCTCAGGAGGATTCTCGGTGTATACAGATGCATCACACCAGGGATTGGGCTGTGTACTTAGGCAGGAGGGGAAGGTAGTTGCCTATGGATCTAGACAGTTGAAAGATCATGAGAGGAACTACCCGACACATGATTTAGAGTTGGCGACCGTGGTATTTGCTTTGAAAATATGGCACCACTATCTCTATGGTGAGAAATTTCAGGTGTTCACGGATCATAAGAGCCTTAAGTACCTGTTCTCACAGAAAGAGCTGAATATGAGACAGAGGAGATGTCAAGAACTCCTGAAGGACTATGATTGTGAAATCATGTACCACCCAGGTAAGGCAAATGTAGTTGCCGATGCTTTGAGTAGAAAGAACCTTAGGTTGGTGTCATATATGATGGTACGGGAACATGAATTGTTAGAACACTTTGCGAACCTCAGTTTGGATATAACCCCACTTGGTTCGGAGAGACTTTAGATCATGGCTAGTTTGAGACTGGAGCCAAAATTGATTGGCCGTATTTGGTAAGCCCAACAGAGTGATCGATGGTGTATCGATTGGCTGAGGCAGATACAAACAGGTGTGGGTATTGATTTTGAGCTGAGTGCTAATGGGTTATTGAGGTTCAGAGGCAGAGTATGCGTTCCTAAGGATCCTGAGGTCAAGAGAATGATTTTATTAGAGGCTCACTCATCGAAGTATACGATACATCCGGGAAGTACCAAGATGTATCAAAACCTTTGAAAGGTTTATTGGTGGTCGTGAATGAAAAGAGACATTACTGAATATGTCGCTAATTGTCTCATTTGTCAGCAAGTGAAGGTGGAGCATTAGAAGCCTGCAGGATTATTGCAGCCTCTACCGATACCGACATGGAAGTGGGAGCATGTCACCATGGATTTTATGATGGGGTTGCCGAGGACCCACAGAGGTCATGATGCCATATGGGTTATTGTGGACCGGTTGACTAATTCCGCCCATTTCTTGGCTATAAGAGCTACCGATACACTGAGTCAGTTGGCGAACCTATATATTCGAGAGATAGTACAGCTACATGGTGTACCAGTGAGCATTGTTTCTGATAGGGATACCCGCTTCACTTCCTTTTTTTGGGAACATTTTTAGGAAGCACTGGGGACCCGACTGAGTTTTAGCACCGCTTTTCATCCTCAAACAGATGGGCAGTCAGAGAGAACTATACAGACCCTCGAGGATATGTTGAGAGCGTGTGTGCTGGATTTTAGAGGCTCTTGGGATGACTACCTGCAGTTAGCCGAGTTTGCTTATAATAATAGCTATCATGCGAGTATCGGGATGGCACCCTATGAGGCATTGTATGGGCATAGATGCTATTCCCCTATTGGATAGGAAGAGGTTGGTGACAGACAGATTTTTGCTTCGGACTTAGTGCAGCAGGCATCTGAGGACGTCCAGTTGATATGTGAGAGATTACGGACAGCTCAGAGCCGATAAAAGAGTTATCCTGACAAGAGACGGAGACCACTAGAGTTTGATGAGGGTGAGTCGGTATTTCTAAGAGTTTCACTATCGAAGGGTATTATGAGATTCGGTAAGAAGGGCAAGCTGAGCCTTAGATATATCGGACCCTTTGAGATTTTGGAGACAGTGGGAGATAAGGTGTATAGATTGGCATTGCCACCAGACTTGGCAAATGTCCACAACGTCTTCCACGTCTCGATGCTTCGGAAGTATCACCCGGACCTGGCACACATGATAAAATATGAACCGTTGGAGCTCAATGAGAGTATGACGTATATTGAGAAGCCGGTTCGAATATTGGACAAAAAAGAGAAAGTTTTACGAAATAAGATAATTCCCTTGGTGAAAGTTCTTTGGCAACATCACACGGTGGAAGAGGCCATATGGGAATTGGAGAACTTGATAGGGGAGAAGTACCCAACTTTTTGAAGAGTGACGTGGTTCTAATTTGGAGGACCAAATTCCTTGAAGGAGGGGAGAATGTGAGACCCCGTATATGTATAGTTGTAATGTGTAATGAATGTGAATGGACTTATAATGTAAAGTATGATTAATGTAAGTCCATGGATTCAATGTACGTATGTGTAATATGATTTGTAACATACATACAAGTTTCATTGAGTATGAATATGAAGAAATGAGTTCTTGTAAGTGATGGATGTGATTGGAACTCAAAATGAGTAGTGTGGTAAAATGGAATGAAGTTAAGCTCCCATTTAGTTTGGAATGTGATACTTTTGGATATACAAGTAATGCACACAAGTTTCAATATGCATAAGGTATGAATGGATGCTATTTTCAAGTCATAAAGGTGGATGGATGAGAAAATGGCCATGGCAGTAGATTAAGGACAATTGGGTGTGAGTTGCAGTAAAGAAACTTCAGGAAATCTAAAAAACATGAAGGCCAGATCGATCTCATAGGATGAGAGATCGATCTGGAAGAGCCAGAATACTCTTATTTGGGCAATGGAATAAAGCAAATCGATCTCCAATGGGGCCAGATCGATCTCCTAAGCATTTTGTAATGAAAAGATCGATCCTCAAGCATACAGATCGATCTCCTTAGCTCTCTGTTTGGGAGCAGATCGATCTCATGCTTCGACATATCGATCTCATGCTTAAAATGCTGTGAAAATGAGGGATTTAAAGGGACCAGATCGATCTCCTCTTGGACCATATCGATCTCCTCAAGCTATTTCTATAAAAGGAGGGCTGAAAATCTGAAAATTTCGGAAAAAACACTAATCTTCCATTTCTAACCCAAAACCTAACTTTCTCTCTCTAAAATCAGCCATTTCCAGTAAGAATTGAGGGGAGGCCATTAGATACTAAGTTGTTCATCTTGAGGAAGAGAACAACATAGTTGGAACTCAAAATCCCATTGTGGGTATTGAAGGAGCTAAGGGCATTGACATTTGGAGCAAGAAGAAAAATCAGTTTTGGTAATATTCTAATACTTCAATCTAAGTACATTGTTTATTTAAGTGATTTTGGAGTTGAGTTGGATATGTATTGATGGATAAATTATCTAGGGATGTGGTGGAATTGGTGTGACCTAGAAAACCTAGAATGGGTATAATGTGAGAATATATGGGTTGAATGAGTTTATGATTTATGGGATGCTAAAGTTGTTATTGAGGTAATGTGTATGATTTTGGATGGTTAAATGGAATTACAGTGTGGGTTTAAGTGAAATTAGGGAAATGAGTATGTAAATGCTTGATAAATGCCATAGTGAGGGAATTCATGAAATATGAACACTATAAGCTTAATGTCGATTTAATATCGATTTAGAATAAGTTAATAGGCCTAAGAAGATCTATAGACTCGAGTTATGGGTAAAGTAATGAAACGAGACCTCATAAGCGTTAATAGAGGTTATAGATTGAATTGACTATAGCAAGCATAAGGTTGCATTATATGGATCGAATATAATGTGAACTATGATTATGCCCAGTTTCAAGGAGTCCGTTAGAGATGAATCGAACCGTACGAGTAAGCAGATTAAGGAAGTGGAATCACGCATCGTGATTCCAGGTAAGGGAATTCTGTAAGTATATAGAGGTAGCTGCTCGTATTTTGTGGGTGTATAGGGCTTTGGAAATGTGCATGAGTTTATAGAAATGTGTTTGAAGATGTATGGAAATTACTATGAGTATTTGTATGAGATTTGGTTGTTTGAAATGGTTATTGAAAAGGGATAGTAAGGCTAATAATTGCATAAATCACGTGTTTTGAATGCTTTTACAAAACACAATGCTTTGATTTGAGCAAATAAAAGGATAGGCTGGCTAATACTTGAATGATGTTGTGAAATAGCCCATGTGAGGCGCTAAGCATGTTTTGAGATGTTTTGAAGGCATGTGAGCTGCCTATCATGTGTATGTGATCTAATTCGCGCTAGAGCCTCACTCGCGCTGGATTTCAGTGTTTTCACTTGTGTGAAATGTGCTAGAGCTTAGCTCGCACTTTGATTTGATTTGGAGTGATGTTTTATAAACCGTACTGGAGCTTTGGCTTATTCGTGGTTTTCGATCATTTTCTTATGCATATAACCGTACTGGAGCTATGCTCGTACGTGGTTTTCTTCATATTTTTATGCATAAATGCCGTACTAGAGTGTTGCTCGTACGAAGTGATTGGTTTTGATGCATGAATTCATGCTAGAGCATAGCTCGCACTGGTTTTCACACTGTGGTATGTATGAGGCCGTGGTGAATGATACGGATTGGTGTTCGGGGAACACAACAGGCCTAACAGACCTCTTGAGTGGGGTGAGGGTGAAGGGCTAGGACCTGACATAATCCATTCAGGGAACCCAACAGGCCTAACAGACCTCTTGAGTGGGGTGAGGGTGAGGGGCTAGGACCTGAATCAAGGAACCCAACAGGGGCGAGCAAGGCCATGAGGGGCTAAGACCTAGTATTGAGGTTACTCCCACGCGCTCTTGAGACTATAAGGGTTACACTTGGTATGGGGTAGATTAACCTATGGTAGGTACCCCTGACCATGTTATGGGTCCGCGGAGTACAATGTACCGTGTATATCACATGGAGTACGATATACCGCATGGTGGTTACTTGATTTGAAAAAGTCTGGCGGAGAACTAACCCACCTTCGTGCCAGCATGATACCCCACACACCGGGATCCATATGGTATGGGATGATATGTGACAATTGACCAACATAGTCAGTTGAGATATAGTAACCTGTCTCCTTGCTTGATTTACTTACTACTATATGATTTTAATCTCTAAGTGTGATTGTGATTGTTCAAGGTAGACCCGAAGGAGGGGTCGAGCCTCGTGGAATTGATTTATGAAATGAAAATGAGGTTGTGATTGTGAATTGATGTGATAGGATTGTATGTGTTTTGAGAAATAGTTTTATGACGTGGGTTTAAAAATGAGGTTTCTTAATGAATTGCCCTTTTTATGAATTTAATTGAGATTAAGCATGTGATGATTTATACATGATGTTTTCACTATGTTTTATATGCCAATTTTACATGATTTTGATACATGATATATATGTATACTCATATGGCATAGTCTTACTTCCTCACGCTCCTACTACAAACGATTTATGCATAACACTATCAGCATGTAGATAGAGTAGTTATCTACCATGCTTGAATTATTGCCTTATTGAGCATGTGGTTACTCATCCCTCTCTATTTTCCCCCTCCTACAGAGTGTACATAGTAGCCCAGTGAGGACGAGGCGTGGTAATTTGGACATCCACTGCATCTCTATCACACAGAGGTATATACACAGTGATTCTTTTTATATCTAAACAATGTAAAAGCACAGTATTCTTTTGAGTTGTAATTATGGGGGATGTAGATGTCAGTAAAACATGTTTTTGTATAAGTACACGATTAAGTGCGAATGTATGACATCGTTTTATTTAACTGAGAATGAATGAGATGTGATGTTTATTATTGATTCACAGCCCAACAGTGTGGTGGTAAGTTTGTTCACGACCAGGTAAGGTAACAGTAAAACGCGAAAAATTTATAGTGATTTTTGGTTAAAGGGAATGAAAATGGGTCGTGACAAGTCTGAGCTGTCCTCAATCTCTCAACAATCAATTGGATATTCTTAGAGGCTTGTGTAACCAAATCATGAGGGAAAAGCTTTCAGTCACCCACTTCTTGCCATCCGATAGGGGAACGACATCTACGGCCATACAAAGCCTCATACGGTGCCATCCCGATACTCGCATGATAACTGTTGTTGTAGGCGAACTTGGCTAGTGGCAAATGATCATCCCAGGAGCCTCTAAAATCCAGCACACATGCTCTCAACATATCCTCCAGGGTCTGTATAGTCCTCTCTGATTTACCATCTGATAATTCTATTTTTTAGTAGATTTATCAGTGCTTAAATTCCTAATTATTTACTTAATCCCCATATTATTTCATTAATAATCCCCTGTATTTAATTAAAATTCTCTTCTGTGCAGATAAATTAAATCCTGATGAAACTCAGTCGTTTCAGTCGAAATTGGGCTGAAAATGAGCTAAAAGGAGATTGGACCACTTCAAATTTTGCAAACCGAGTCACCAGTCGTCTGGACACGCGTGATGCCAGGTGTTGATATTTTATTTGCTCTGAAATGATAAGATCAACAGACACCGAGCGAATATTCTGGAAGGCACACGCCGGGCCACATCGCAAAGCCAACTGGACAAACCGACAAGTGACGTGGAAATATCTATCTACAGCAAATCAAATGAAGACAAGTGGCCAAACAATGCCAACTCATCTAGGATGATAATTTACCATTGTACCCCTATGTTTGTGTATAAATAGAACATGGTGGCAACTGAAAAAATGAAGTAATTTTAGGTTAGTTTAGAGTAGAGTAGCCTAGGCTAGGGTAAAATAGTTTTTAGAGTTCTCTTTAATTTCCGCTTAGTTTTTCTTTTACAAAATTATTCTACTATTCACCTTATGTTCTTCATTACAAGTTGTTAAATCTTATTTTTCAATAGAAATCCACTTTCTTTTCCATCTTCTCGGTTTCCTTCCTTGTTTTGTTTTGTTTTCCTTATTCATTAATCCATTACTTTACAAGCTTTCAGTTATCTTCATTTACATGCTCTCGGTTTCCTTTTTATTTCAAGTCTCGGTTTCCTTTCAAAATGCATCATTTATGCTTTGTTTTCTCATTTGTTAATTCACCATTTCAGTAACTTTCGGTTAGATGTCAAGTTGTTCATTCGGGTGACAAAGCTCTTAATCACTGCCTTAGACGTTCTGAAGCTTTAATGTGGATTGAATGTTAACATTTTGTCTACATTAAAGCTTGGTGGAACCATTTTGGCAGCAGAAAATGAATGCAACCCGAGACCACAGTAGCTTGTTTACTTCTCTGTTTTGCGGAATATTTTGGTTTTCAGCTTTTGATTTTGCAAGGTTCAGTCGGCATTAAGATAATCACACGCTTTTACATGATCCGTTCGATTACATTATGTATTTCCAGTTGCTGCAACATTAGGATAGTTTTTGTTTGCACTCTTTAATGTTTATATAAGTTTAGTTACTGTCAGTTTTTAAGTTAGTCTTAATCGGTTATGCAATTGATTTTGTTCATTTTATTTAGTTACTGGAAGAAGGTGAAGATGGTGTTTTAGAGTTACCGTGTGCATAGCTTAGCATTAGTGTGCTGTCCGATAACATAGCTCCTTCTCTGTTCATCTCTGCTTCAAGTCCATTTTACTGTCCATCATTGTTACCAGCATTCCTTTTATGATTTCTGTCTTATTATCCTGCTATGTATTGCTGAATGTTATTCTTGTTGTGAGCTTATACTAATGCCGAGCTACTGCTGTGTATGGCTGGCAGCTGCTGTCCAGTTGCTGTGCACGAACAAAAGCAGGGTAGTGCAACGAAGAGCAGTAGCAGAGAACGCGTCTGCCCTATGGCAGAGTTGTGTGCAGTAGAAACACGGGAGAGGCAGTCCGAGGAATGAGCAGCAGTGTCTGGAGCCTAAAGGAAGCAGAGCAGTAGATGACCAACGCAGCAGAACAGGACAATTCCTGCAACCCGAACGTAGTACGCCTGGAGGCAGAGCAACACAATGGAGAAGAAAGTGAATAGGACAAATCGGGACCACTTTGTTATTTAGTTGATAAGGCCATGTTTGGCAGTGCATTTGAGTAGCTTTATTCATTTTACATGCATTAGTGGTTAGATTAATTTTAAGATAGCTTAATGATTTTTAATATGCAAGTAGATATAGTTAATTTGTTTAATTAGTTTAATTTAGATTTAATTAGGTTGTTAAATAATTTTTAATCTAGCATTAGGCAATTTACTTAATATTAATTTAGACAACTCATTTTATGCATTTTTAGTCTTAGATAAAAATTCCAAAAAATATGTTCATGCATTAGTTAGTGTTAATTTAGCATTTAGATATATTTAGGAGTAAATTTTAATCCATTGACATTTAAATTCATGATTAATTTTCTAGGATTTTATTAGATCTTAGGTTAGTTTAAATTGCAGTTTGTTATTAATTAGATTAATTTACGTGCATATTTCATCTTAGCTTGTTTAATTTTAATTTAATTAGTTTTATTGCTTATTGTTTATATTTGCATTTTATTTTAGTTGCGTTAATTCATTTTAACTATTTTAATTTTGTAGGTTCTTACTTTTATTGCTTGGAGCTTTTGTAGGTAATTTTAACTCGGTTTTATTTTCTTTATTACTTATTATTTTATTGCTTTCTAGTATTATTTTTAATTAGCCTTGTAGACCACCCATCAATACTTCATAATTTGCTAGAATATACTTAGGGTAAAAGTAACCGGTAGTTAATTAGGCTAACAACTTCTCTGTGGGACGATAATTCCGGGACTCAAATCCCTTTATTACTTGGACGACCCGTGCACTTGCGGTAATACCTTTAGGGCGTGTCACCATCTGTCTGAGGATGATAGGCGGTGCTCAAACTTAACTGGGTTCCCATGGCTTCCCGAAATGTTCCCAAAAGTGGGAAGTGAAACGGGAATCCCTATCCGAAACAATGCTCACTGGAATACCATGTAACCTCACTACCTAGCGTACATACAGTTCTGCAAATGTACTCAGAGTATCGGTAGCTCTCATAGCTAAAAAGTAGGCTGACTTCGTCAGTCTATCAACTATCACTCATATAGCATCGTGATTCCTTCGGGTCCTCCGTAAACCCATCATGAAATTCATGGTGATATGCTCCCATTTCCATGTTGGTATAGGTAGAGGTTGCAATAACCCTACAAGTTTCTGATACTCTACCTTTACTTGCTGACATACAAGACATTTTGCCACAAAATTCATAACATCCTTCTTCAAACCTGACCACCAGTACACCTTCCTAAGATTCTGATACATCTTATTACTCCCTGGATGAAGCGTGTACTTCGATGAGTGAGCTTTTGTCAATATCAATCTCCTGAGCTCTGGGTCCTCGGGAACACACAATCTGCCTCTGAACCTTAGGAGTCCATCTGAACTTATCTCGAAGTCAGTCACTGTGCCCTTCTGTATCTGACCTCTCATGTCAATACAATACGGATCAGTCTGTTAAGCCACTTTGATCCTCTTTAACAGATCCGGCTCCAAACGTAGACTAGCAATCACACAGTCTGTATCCATGTCAAAAGGCACAACTCCCAAACTGAGGCTAGCAAACTACTCTAGCAACTCATGTTCCCTGACCATCATGTACGATACCATCCCAAGGCTCTTCCTGCTCAAAGCATTAGCTATAATGTTAGCCTTACCCGGATGATAAAGTATCTCATAATCATAATCCTTTAGAAGCTCTAGCCATCTTGTCTATCTCATGATCAGTTCTTTCTGTGAGAATAGGTACTTGAGGCTCTTGTGGTCGGTAAAAATATGAAATTTCTCTCTATACAAGTAGTGGCACCATACCTTCAATGCAAACACTACTGTTGCTAACTCCAAATCATAGGTCGGATAGTTCTTCTCATGATCCTTCAGCTGTCTGGATCCATAAGAAACTACCCTCCCATCCTGCATCGATATACACTGGAAATCCTCCTGAGCTGATAGGAATAGTGAGAATTGGAGCGGTGGTTAATTGACTCTTCAACTCATGAAAACTCTTCTCACAATTCTCGTTCCACACAAATGCTACACCCTTCCTAGTGAGACATGTCAACAGAGCAGCTAACTTCGAAAATCCTTCTACGAATCTCCGATAATATCCTGCTAAATTAAGAAACTCCTAATCTCGATAACTGTCCTCGACTGTTCACACTGAACTACAGCCTCAATCTTGGATTGATCCACTGATACACCATCCCTTGACACAACATGTCCCAAAACCGAGATCTGTGACAACAAAAAATCACACTTGTTGAGTTTAGCATATAGCTTCTGCTCTCGTAAAGTCTATAATACAATCTTGAGGTGTCTCTCATGCTCTTCCTCAGATTTAAAGTATACAAAAATGTCATCGATGAAGACAATAACAAACTGATCCAAATATGGCTTGAACACATCGTTCATCAAAGCCATGAAAGCTGCGGGAGAATTCGTCAATTCGAATAGCATAACTAGGAACTCACAATGGCCATATCGGGTCCTAAATGCTATCTTGGGCACATCTCCACTCCTTACTCTCAGCTGATGATACCCAGACCTCATATCAATCTTAGAAAAGACCTACGCTCCCCAGAACTGATCCAATAAATCATCAATTCGCGGAAGAGGATATCTATTCTTGATGATTGCCTTATTCAACAATCGGTAATCTATACATAATCTAAGGCTTCCATCATTCTTCCTTACAAACAAAATCGGTGCTCCCCAAGGGGAAACAATTCGTCTAATAAAACCCCTGTCCAATAGCTCCTGCAACTGTCTCTTGAGCTCCTTCAGCTCAACTAAAGCCATGCGATACGGTGGTTTCGATATAGGTTCAGTACCAGGCACCAAATCTATACAGAATTCCATCTCTCTGTCTAGTGGCAACCCTGGCAATTCATCCGGAAAGACATCTGAGAATTCACTAACCACAGGAATATCTTTCAACTCTGGATGTACCTTATCCATATCAACCACGTATGCAATGAAACCTTCAACATATTCATTTCTCAGTCAGCATAGTACATTATTAATCACAAATCATAACTACTACTTTTATTTCTTTGCATCAAACTTTACAACATATTTTTCACGGTTTGGAAACATAGCTGTCTTAGCATAACAATCTAAAATAACATGGTTTGACGATAACTAATCCATTCCTAATATTTTATCAAAGTCACTCATACTTAACAATATTAGATTGGCTGTCATATCCTTTTCCCCTACTTTCAACTTACAATCATTCAACACATACTCCACTAGCTGACTATTATCCATAGGCGTACTAATCAACATCATCTTATTTGAAGTAGTACGCTCTACATGCTTTGCTAACTTACATGCAATTGAAGGCGATACAAATGAATGCGTGGCACCAGGATCAATCAAAACATGTGCTTATAAATCATAAATTAGGATGTTACCTCTGACCACATCCGATAAAGCATCTGCTGTTCCCTGGTCCAAGGCATGTACTCACCCTCGTCCCATCACCTGCTTCCCTTTCTCCACGGCCGTTGCTCCCCTCTTTTGAGCAGACGTATCACTTGGAGCTCTCTCTGACTCCCTGCCCTTCTGTGGGGCAGTCTTATCCATCTCTAGGCAAACTATAGGAATATGCCTTGGTTTCCCACATCGAAAACACACAATAGGACTCATCGGAAAAGGTCTACCACCATAGTATCAACCACATCCACTGCACTGATCAGTAGCAGGCCTCAGTCCTCCAATCATAATGCCCTTCGTTGGAGCTATAGTTGGGTATGTAGGAAATCTCACAATCTTTTCCTGTACTTCTCGATCTATGGTCTCTTACTGAAGAGTCTCCTCCCTCATCGATATTCGAAACCTCGAGCACGATCACTCATCGACCTCTTTCTATCTTTGTCTCTACCTTTTCCCACTGCTCTGAACTCTAAGGCATTTCTCTCATATTCTTGTTCACAGAGTTGCGCCCTGCGCATAGCCTCATCATAGGTAGAAATGTCGAATAGAACTAATTTAGATAGCAATACTGGTCTCAATCCATCAATAAACTTGCAGACCTTCCTAGTCTCACTGTACATGGTATTGGGGTCATACCTTCCCAGGGTTAAAAAGCTCGTCTCGTACTCATCTACTGAAAGACTTCCCTGACTCAACCCCAAAAATTTGGCCCGCAGCCTCCGCTGTGCCATATTTGGAACAAACTACCTCCTGAAGGCATCCAGAAATATCTCCCAACTAATCTCAGCATGTCGGGCTCTCAATATAGGCCTGGTGGACTTCCACCAATGCTCTGTCGTTCCCTTCAGTAGGAACGCAGCAAATGTGAGCCTCTCTGAAGTCGTACACTTAAAGAATCCGTACAACTTCTCCATCTCTCCAATCCACTCCTCAGCAACAACTGGGTCTTTGACCCCAAGAAAAAATGGTGGTCCAAGCTTCTGGAATTGCCACAATCTATCTAAATCGCACCCATATCCCAATCCACTACTCTCATGAACTGGTGGGGGTGTAGGAGTATCTGCAGCCTGTGGCATCTCAAGTGCAAGCTGTACAGGTGTGTCAGGTGCAACTGCATCTCCTCTCGTAGTCTCTGCATCCTGTCCCTATCTACGTGGCCTAGTCTGTGCCAGTATCTCCACTATCATCTCTAGGCTACGCTCAATCCTCGTGAAGCTTGCCTCAACAGTCTTTGGTACCTCATTAGTACCCACATTCTCATCTAGGGTCTCTGGCCTACCTCTATGGCCTCGAGCCCTACCTCTCACCCCTCTACCATGGCTGGTATTAGCCATATAGACTAAATTCCAACATTCACAACCATAAATTAGTCCGATTCTCATCTTTTACTCACAATTGTAACTGAACAAGCACAATAATATGAGGATGTACACTTTCATAATTACTAATACCGACTCACATCAGACCAACTACGATCTGATACAATTCTGTCACGACCTCATTCCGTGACTTACCAAAAACCACTACAAATTTTTCGCTTTTTACTTTACTTACCTTTCTCTCCTCGACAGTTGGGCTGTGATTCGATATTAGTCACCCACTCACATTCATTCGCACTATACATATAATTTAGTATTCTTTTTGGTAACATAAACTGTTATACAATATTTGTACATATACATTCCGACCGTACAATTGGTTACATAACTGTGCTTATACATTGTTCAGTACAAAATGTTCGAGTGTGTATACCTCTCGTAAGATGGATTAGCAGCGGATACAATGAATGATATACCTCAGCCAGACTCAATCTATTACGGATGATCTATAGAGAGTGGAAAATAAAGGGGGATGTGTCACGACCCAAATTACCAAAAATCAATACAAATTTTTCATTTATTTATTATTTAATTCTTACCTTCCTCTCATCATGACCATCCTACTAACAGTTGGGCTATGATTCGATGTTAGTCCTTTCTCACCTAATTACCATTCCATTTCCATATTTACTTTCACACATCAGGATTTACTATCCTTAGACTTTAACTAAATACATTTACAATGGTATTTACATAACCTTACATCCCCAACATCATATCCGTTTATAGTACTGTGCATTTACATGTTCAGATACAGAACTATACAAATGTGTATACCTGTCTCTCGATGGGAAGCAGTGGATACCAAGATGCAGGTTCTCAACTGCACACTAACTACTGCGAGTGCTCTGAAAAGATGGGAAAATAAGGGGGTGAGCAAACCACACTCTCAGTAAGGCAATTATGCAAGTAAGTAGATAGCTCTACTATCTACATGCTCATAATGCCATGCCCTTAAAATCCATTTCTTTTCTTTTAAATCTCACGCACAAAATCATGCATACATCATTGCTATAGTTTATAAAAACTATTCGTGCATATAGAAATGATGCAACTCATGCATCAATAGCATTTTATGAAAAATCATAAAATCAAAATTTGCATGAAATAAATCAAGATCATGCATTAATTCATGCCATGTGACACCAAACATGAAAGACAATTCTTTTCATGAATTTGTAATTAAAGTATGGAAAACTCCTCATGCTACTGCATATAAATCGCTTCATTAAAGCTACAGCATAAAATAACCCGAAGGGGTTAAGCATCTCATATATCAATCTCATTAAAAATTCGTTATAAAATTCTGTTATAAAAGTCACCCTTCTTTTAGGGACACATTTCATAAAATCCTCTGAAAAATCTATCATCATAGAAGAAAATCACATCTCAGTGAAAATCATAAAATCGGGGGCCTGACCCCTCCCTCGGGTCTACCCTAGTCTATCGAGACCGAATGTTATATCATGTGAGACATGTAGGTGACTATATTAGTAACATCAAGGACTATGGCCATAACCTAGTGATCCCTGGCTACACGGTACCTAGTGTGCGGGGTATCACACCTGAAACGGGAGGTGGATCAATCCTGCCGCCAGAACAACATAACATCAGGATTGTGAGGGCAAGGCTTGCTGCCTCGTGGCTAATGCCACTCCACTCCAACAATTCCCATGGTATAGCATTCTCCATGTGATATACGCGGTACAACGTACTCCGTGAACCTAATCTCAGTCAGGGGGTGCCTGCAATAGGTCTTATCCACCCATACCAAATATGTCTCAATATGCACATTGGCATATCATCTCACTATGACACACAGTCTACAGGAGGCTCCAACACGACTATATGCATGTCATATAAATCCCTGTGCGAGCGAAGCTTTAGCATAGCTCCATACATATTCATGATATCTAAAACTCTCGTGCGAGCGAAGCTCTAGCACGATTTCATAAAAATTAGTAAAATCTGCGTACGAGTAGCACTCTAGTACGACTTTAAAATGAGTTATAAATCCATATAAAATCACGTACGAGCAAGCTCCAACACGATTTTATGCATAAAATCCATCAAAAGCTCGTGCAAGCAATGCTCCTGCACGAATGAATGCTCAAGTAAATCAAAATTTCGTACGAGCAACGCTCCAGTACGTCTTTTATGCAATTATCATATCAAAACAGGATGCGAGCTAAGCTCCAGCAGCTCTCATGCATGTCAAATCATTAAAACTAGTGCGAGCAATCGCTCTAGCACCTTTTTATGCATATCAATTCAAAACAGTCAAAACAGGGTGCGAGCTAGGCTCCAGCACCTCTCATGCATTTCACAATAATAAAATCAGTGCGAGCAATTGCTCTAGCACATTTCATGCTTATGATGTCACACAAGTCGATGCGAGCAACCGCTCTAGCACATTTTATGCACACTCACGAACGCAGATATAGTGCGAGCTATGCGCCAGCACTATCTGTTTCCATATAAACTTGATAGTTGGCCCATTTTCCAAAGAATTTCATTTAAATATAAATAACACTTACGTATTGTTATCTTGTGAAATTTATGCAATTACTGGCTAATCTACCGATTTTCTTTTCTTAAAAAAACCACGAAAATTCTTCAAATCATGCATTCACCATCCTTAGGTGAATTTCCCTCAATAGGGTAAAATAGCCTTTTACCTATTTCGAGTCCTTAGAATCTTTAATTTATTTCTAGGACCTTTATACATTTTCAGTGTATACAAAAGCTATTAAAATACGCATAGCTACCTCTAGCTACTCACACAATTCCCTTACCTCATTTTTTTGTACAGTCTGACCTTTCCACTGATGACTCGTCACGCAGTCCGATTTGCTCCCAATCCAATCTTCGGAACTGAGGATAAATGTTCATCAGGTCAAATACAATATATTTAATTATATTTCATATTTTCTGGGCTTAATTTAAATCATTGGGCCCGTTTACCCATATTAGGCCCGATTGTACCATAATGGTCTTAATCGGCCTTAAGCCCGTTTTTCACTTACTATTCAGATTATCGAGGCCTATTGGGCTCATTGGGCCCATCAGTATTTATTGGACCCGTTCTAAACTCTCGGATAACTTAATTAATTATTTACAACAATTTATCTCAATTTCCAAAATTTAATTCATTTTATACGAAATTAATCCGTAATTTATGCGGTAAATTTCTAACATGCATAACTATATAAATTGTCGTAAATAAGGGTTAGTTACCCGAGATTCTATGATAGTACGCAAATCGAGGCTGACTCGAGCCTTCATTTGACGTCAATTGTCGAGCTACACAATTACATATTTTTTCGGGTCAATTTCCAGTCGAATATTAATTAAATTAAATATTTTGAAATTTAAATCGGTTAATTTCGACCGCTTACTGACTTACCCGTAGCTCGATTGCATCACTGAGATTTTTTTCCAAGTTTTCCTCTTTTTCTTTTTCCCTTTTTCTTTCCTTTTTTCTTCTTTTCTTTTCTTTTTGGTTGAACAGGTCCGATTCGGTTCAGCATACCATCACTGCACTGAATCGGCTCGTACCGGTTCAGGCTCAACTTTGCCGTTTCGGAGCCATCCAGCCAGTTCCTGGCTCGATTTCGGCACCAATCGGCGAGCCATCGTTTTAGAGTTCTTCCTCTGGCCTCGGGTTGGATCAAATCGACGTCGATGGCCTCTGATTTCTTCTTCTCTCCCGCGGCAATCCCTCCGTCGATCTCCTTTATTCGACGACCTCACCATGCGTCGCGACTGTCGGTGGGTCGCGCGATGTCGGGCTCTCTTCGCCGACCCTCACTTGGCCTTCTCCCTCGCCGGTGGCTGTCGGATGGAGGGAATCGACGCCCTCGGTTTCTTCTCCCTTTCGTTTTCCAGAAATCACATTTCTCGATTTCTGCGTTTATTTATTTATAATTTATTTTATTATTATTTTATTCAATTAAAATATTATTAAAATCCAAAATATCTAAAAAAAATCTTTTTATTCATTTAATTAATAAATGAATTTATCAGTCTTATTTTGTCTTTTCGGTATATTTTTCCAATATTTTTGGGATAATTTTTTGATGTGAAATTTTCGGTTTATTCAAATAAATTCATATCTTGATCAATTGGACTCGAAATTTAATTATTTCTTCGTTATTGATCAAGATGTCTCAATTCCATATTTTTAATGAAATTTTTCTTATCGAATTTATACCGGATTTCGATCTTTTGACCGTTTTACCCTTCAACGTGTTCGGGACCAAACTAACACAACTTTCCTTCATGAACACTCACTCATTTCGTGTTTTAAATCTTTATCTCCAATCCGAATCCTGTTTGTTTAATTTGTTGCCATTTCAATCCTTCATTTGATCTTGCGATAAAAATCGGGTCTTACATAATCTCCCCCACTTAAAAAATTTGGTCCTCCAAATTAGAACCAAGTCAAATGGGTTCATAAGCAACTCCGGGTACGTCTATCGCATTATACTCTTTAATTCTCATGTGACTTGTTCGGAGTGTAATACTACCAACAGACTTGACTAGGGAGATCATCTTAAACCTCAACACCTTCTCCTTCCGTCTAATACCCGAATCGAATTTTTTCAACATACGTTATACTTTCATTGAGCTAAGTTGTTGGAGCTCATATCCGATCACATATGCTGGGTCCGGATAGTGTTTCCAAAGTATCAAAAGATGGAACACATTGTGGATGCGTGCTAATTCATGTGGTAACGCCAACCTACAGGTCTTATCTCCCACATTATCCAATACCTCAAAGGATTTAATCTAACGAAACTCAATTTGCCTTCTGTCCGAATCTCGTTATGTCCTTAGGACAAGTAACTTCCAACAAGACTGATTCACCCTCGGTGAATTCCAATGGTTTTTTGTCTCTTGTCAGCGTAGCTTTTCTATCTGCTCCAAGGTGCTCTTTATCTCTCACAATCAACAGAACACCCCAGAGACTTATTATACCGAATCGGGAGCAATTCTATTTGTCACCCACTTCTTATCCAAGTCAGGGAACAACCCATACGACCATACAATGCAGCATATAAAGTCATCCCGATACTCGAGTGATAACAGTCATTATTGGCGATTTCGATTAGTAACAACTGATCATCCCAGGAGCTTATAAAATCAATGGCACACACTCTCATCATATCCTACAGAACCCGTACAGTCCCCTTTGACTGACCATCTGTCTGAGGATGAAAAGCTGTGCTAACACTCAATCGGGTTCCCATAGCTTCCAAAAATATTCCCAGAAGTGGAAAGTGAAGCGGGAATCCCTATCTGATACCATGCTCACTCGAACGCTACATAATATTCCACAATCTTCCTTACATATAACTTCGCCTACGCACTCAGAGTATTTGGGGATTTCCATAGCCAGAAGGTGGGTAGACTTAGTCAATCAATCAACAATCACCCAGATAGCCTCGTGATTCATCCATATCCTATATAACCCATCATGATATCCATGGTAACTAATTCCCATTTTCGTGTCAATATAAGTAGAGGCTGCAATAACCCTGCAAACTTCTAGTAGTCTACCTTAATCTGCTGACATATGACACACTTCTCCACAATCTCTACAATGTCTCTTTTCATATCTGACCACCAATACCCTCTTCAGAGATTTCGATATATTTATTATTTCTCGGATACATTGTATATCCCGAAGAGTGAGCTTCTGTCAATAACACTATCTCATCAACTGTGGTCCTGGGAGCACTTATATTGTCTCTGAAACTCTGTAAGTCATCATCACTCACTGTGAACTTTGTCACTGTACCCTTCTGAATCTGACCCATACTATCGACACCATGCCGATCATCACGCTAAGCTTGTTAAATCTGGTCACTCAAATCCGGTTCTAATCTTAGGCTAGCTGTCACACAATCACTGTCATCATCAGAAGGCATCACATCACTACTGAGGCTCTCAACTGCTCTAGCAGCTCACGCTCCCTGACCATCATGTGTAATACCATCCCGAGGCTCTTTCTGCTCAAGGCATCAGCCATTACATTAGCCTTTCCTGGGTGGTACAATTTTCATGATCATAATCCTTCAAAAGCTCTAACCCTCTTTGTCACGCCCCGAAAGCGCGGAAAAATGGGGCTAATTTAAATTTTTTTTATCCATTAACTATGTTGTTTTCCTGTCCATGTCTAAAATTAAAATCCTTTCATTTTCCAGGATCTCATTACATCACATACATTCTGTATATATAAAATTATTTACAACTATTACATCCCGACTATTATATACAATAGTGTCTATTATGTATCACATGTCTGGAATATAAGTAAGACTGTACCTCAAGGTTACAAGAGTATCTGCTGAAAGGTCGGACTACCTTGTCAACGACCACAGTCTCATATGTGCAGTAGACTTGCTATAGATAATCTGGGAGATGGAGAGGAGGGGGTGAGTTTTTCAGACTCAGTAAGAGATACATTTAAAATAGCTTTAAATACTCAAAACATGGTAAAACGCATGGTTTTACAAATCAGCATAAATATGTACTGGAGTAGAGATGCTTACATTTCATAAAAGCAGTAAAAACATGCTTAATTTATAAGTTTACACATCATGCATCCTTTTTAGTAAAACTCATATATAATATGCATATCACACCATGTAAACAGGTAAAAAGCATCTCAAAACTTAATCATGCATATCATAACATTCTTATCACTTTAAAGTGAAATTGTATTGTCATATGCACATTTCGTAAAACATACTCATAGCTACCTTTAAAATCTCATCATAGAAAATATGTGCTCAATAGCAAATCATAAAATAGGTAGCATGAAATGTGCGAAAACATATATATATATATATATTATTCCATCAATTCATCGTGTAGGGTCAGGCAATTGTCTCATATACTAGTCCCGAAGGACATCATACATCTGGTCCCGTAGGACAAAATCATAGTACTCATGGCCATAGCACAAGGGAGTCTAGGACTGGATCAGGGTCGTACGCTGCCCTATCTCTCGTGCACCACTAAATGGGGACTATACGCACGAACTCACGTGCATCACCAAGTGTGGTCTATACGCACGTTTCTCATATCAAGTCAGAGCCTGCCCGTTCCCTGGCCGTCGGCTAGGTAGATCTTCGATCGTCTCCATACGAGATCGATCCCAGATCCTCTGACTATCGTCATATCATGCCTTTTTACCCCACAAAAATCATTTTGGGCCTCTTACCCAATTTATCAAAATCATTTCGGGCCTCATACCCGTGTATTAAAATCGTTACGGGACTCTAACCCATTTTTCATAAATCATTACGGGACTCTAGCCCGTTTCTCATAGAAAATATAGTTTTCATAAATCATTGCGGGACTCTAGCCCGTGTAAATATGGAAAGCATAGTTATCAAAGTTAATTCTTGAGACTCATACCCGTACCGTGAAAATATAGCTTAAAAGCTGTTTCGGGACTTTAACCCGTATCATGAAAACATTGCTTTGGTAAAGCATTCTCAGGGCTCTTCCCCGTCTTTTCATGAAATGAAACCATGTTTTCTTTTTCATATTGAAAAATCACATTTTCATAAACATGTGAAGTAAAATGTATCTCATGCATGTAGCAAACACGTTGAAAAACTCGGGAAACGGTTTAGTTTCAGTTTCTAAGGCATTGCAGCATATTTCATAAAATCCCATTCAACTAACATACATCAAGTCATTGGTAAGGTAGGTGGAGCACTAACGCTACTCTAAATTATATCCCTTACCTCTTAGCGATTGATGTAGAGCACTTTCCTCGATGCTCGAATTTACCTCGTAAAATGTGTCGACAGACCGAGCTGCTGCAAAACAAGTTCAATTTATCACATACGGCTTAAATTCATTTCAACATATCCAAATATGTGATTATATCGAAGCTTTGACCAAAAGTTGACTTTTATCGATTTTACTCTATTTGCTCGGTTTTATCGATATAAACCTCGCTTTAAATCGTATTTAACTCAATAAATACTTTCCTCATATTTATTACGATCGATTTAGCTAATTGGGCCAATTTCTCTCTTATTGGGCCAAATTACACCTTAATGGGCCTTAATCCGTTTTAAGCCCGTTTCCACTTATTAATTCTTTCATCAAGGCCTATTGGGCTCACTGGGCCCATTAGTACTTATTGGGCCTTTTTCTAGACTCTTTGAATAGCTCGTATATCATTTACGACAATTTAATTAAAAATCTTGATTTAATCCACTAAATGCGCAATTTAATCCGTAACTCGTAAAATAAACTTTTAATGCGCAATAATTACATAGATTGTTGTAAATGAGCTTTACTTACCCGAGATTTTGCGATAGTGTGCAAATTGAAGTTCGATCGGGCTCACGTACGCGATTTATCATCGAACTGCATAATTTTATATATTTAATTTCGGGTGAATTTTCGATCAAATATAATTTAAATTAATTTCCCAAAAATTAAATCGGTCACTTTTGACCTCTTACCGACTTACCCGAAGTCCGGTGTATCCCCGTAAATTTTTCCTTTTTCCTTTTTCTCTTTTCCTTCCCTTTTTCTCCTTTTTCCCTCTCTTTTTCGGCTGAACCGGTTCGGTCCGGTTCAGACCGGTTCAGACTGCCGATTTATCCCGGTTCGGCCCGTTCAGGGCCTCGCCGACCGGTTCTCCGTCGGCTTCCGTCACCAGCAGCTCCGCTGGGTCGTCCGATGCACGGATCTGGCCTCGGTTTCGTCCAAGGCCGCCGAAAAGTGGTCGGTCCGGCTGTTCTCCTCTTCGCCGTCGGTACCGTTTCTTTTTCCGTCGTTTTCGGCGTTTGTCGGCCGTTCTACTGGCCGATACTGCCACCAAACAAGTCGTCTGTGCCTGGGGAACGTTCGGCTGTGGTCGGTCGGGCCTGAATCGGCGCCGATCGCCGGCGATGGCCATTTCTTCCTCTCGGCTCTGTTTCGTTTTCCTTTCGCCGCCGTTGCCGCCGTTCGTCAGCTTCCATGTCGCCGGTGGGGCGTGCTGCATCGCCCGGCCTCCTTCGGTGCCGCGCCTGGGCCACCGTCGATGAACAGATGGGAGCTCGGCTCCCTTGTTGCGTCTTTTTTTCTTCTCTGTCGCGTTCGCGCGACAGAGTTTCTTTCTTTTTTTTATATTATATTTATTATATTTTATTTATTATATTTTATTTTAATCAAATAAAATATAATAAATTGTACAAAATATCTCAAAATATTTTATTAATTAATTAATTTAATTTATTTAATTTAATTTAATTATTTTAACTATTTCGGTGTATTTTTCGCATATTTTCGGGATAAGGTCCCGAGCGAAAATTACGAAAATTCGTAATATCTTCGTATCTTGACCAATTGGACTCGGAATTGCATAATTTCTTCCTTATCGATTAAGATTTCTAAAATCCATATTTTTAATGAAATGTTTTCATCGCATTTACACCGAAATTAGGATTTTTGGACCATTTTACCCTTCTACACGTTTGGGATTAATTTAGACCGATTTTCCTTCTCGGACTCACTATCTTTTCTCATTTAAATTCTGTATCTTTCGTCCAACTATTTAAATCCCTTTAATTTAAATTATGGTCCCAAATAATGAACATAGTGGGAAAAATTCGGGTTTCACACTCTTTGTTATCATATCCGACTCTTTCTGTGAAAACAGATACTCGGGGCTTTTATGATCAGTGTATACCAGAAATTTCTCACCGTATAAGTGGTGGCGCCATACCTTCAGTGTAAACGCTACGGCTGCCAACTCTAAATCATGGGTCAGATAGTTTCTCTTATGGTCCTTGAACTATCTGGATCCATAAACGACTATCTTCCCATTTTACATCAATACACAGCCCAATCCTTATTTTGAGGTATCCATATACACTGAGAAACCTTTTGAGCTGTTGGTTATGGTGAGAATAATTACGGTGGTCAGTTCATACCTCAATACACCAAAACTCGCTGAAGCTACTTTCATACTTATCATTCCACTCATATGTAATCTTTTTTCCAAACGAGACGTGTCAACTGAGCAGCCCATTTCGAGAAACTCACAACACCTCGTCTGTAAGATAGTTTCCAGTTGCTACTCAAACTCTTCCCTGGACTTCGAATACATCAAAATATCATCGATAAAGATGACAACCAATCGGTCCAGGTAAGGTTTAAATACCTTGTTCATCAATGTCCTAATAGTTACGGCATATTCACCTTCTGAATTCTTAATGGATGTTACACAGACTTCAAAACGATCTCTAAAAAGATCTGCGCTTTTCATAGCTAATCCAATAAATCATCTATAGTGGGAGGAAACACTTATTCTTGATATTAGCCTCATTCGACAATCAAAGTTCAATACATGATAGGAGGCTTCCATTCTCTTTTCACAACATAACAAGTACTCCTCAAGTTACACATTTGGTCTGAGGAACGCTTATCCAATAACTCCTGTAATTTTTCTTTAGTCCTTACAGTTCCACTAATACCATTTTATATCGTGGTTAGGATATCGGCTTTGTACCAGTTATGAAATCAATACCAACTCCATCCCTTTAAGGGGTGGCAACCTTGGTAGATTATCTAAGAAGATATCAGGAAACTCCCAGCGCACTAGGATATCTGTTAACTCCGGATGTGCCTTATCCGTACCAACCGCACAAGCGATGAAACATTCCCATTATTGCTCATCTCATCCTACAATCATTCACTCCTTTAATTTCAATTGCTACACCTGTCACGACCCAACTATCCAAAAATCAGAGTGAATTTTTTCGCGTTTTTGTTTATTTTCTTACTTAATTCTTACCTGTCCTCGAATCGTGACCAACACTCCACTACTAATTGGGCTGTGCGTCAATGCCAGTCCCACCATACATCTACCCTAGTACTTATTTCTTCTCCAGTCATTTATAATTGTTATATTATTTATACATCCCCTAAAGTTACTTACAATCATGTTACTGTGCTATGCTTATGTAGATACAATAAGTACAAGTGTATATACCTTATGTTGATGGGCAGCAGCGGATATCCGGAATGCAGTACTGAGTCGCCTCAACTTCAACTGGAGATCATCTGTGGGAGAAAATGAAAGGGGTGAGCACATCAAGCTCAGTAAGGCAATCCTACGAACAAGTAGGTAACCATACTACCTACATGAACGTAGTGCCATGCATAAACCACCCTTTCTCCACACATTTTAAAACAATGCTATGCATTATGATGATATGTAAAATACATTTGCACGGAAAATCAACATGCAATTATCATAAATCATTTCTTTCTCAATTAAGATTTTGACAATAAAGTCAGGACTCGACCCCTCCTGCGGGTGATCCTGACTCACACAAAATCATGAAAACATTTACATCACACGTGGGTTTTGAAAAGCATGGAAATACCATCATGCAATTTAGTTTTAAAACCCAGTTTAAATCATCATAGAAATCATCAACATGCGAGACTAGGCAACGTCTGTATATAGGTAAATAACTAGGACTATGGCCACATCTGTCCTCGTGAGTTCCTCAGCTACACGGATCCTAGTGTGCGGGTTCTCACCATGATCGGGAACCGCCCGGGAGGTGGGTCAGTCCATCCCGTCAGTCTTATCCGATCCCCGGCATCCGAAGATGCTGCATCCGGAGATGCCGTATCCGAAGATACAACACGGTACATCGTACTCCATGCTACTTGCACGGTACATCGTACTCCATGAACCCATGTAATATCTCTAGGTACTCCGGCCCAATTGGCCTGCTTCCCACAGAGGTTTGTTTCTCAATACTCATGCCATGTCTCAAAACGCACGTGCGAGCCTATTAAATCGGTGACACACAGTCTACCCGATGCTCCAAGCACGGCTCATCGCATGTTCTCATAAAATCTGTGTGAGCGATGCTCAGCACTCTCATCAAAACACGTCAACTGGCAGAGCCCGCTTACATCCCCACAAGGCCGCCAACCTCATCCCTCACTCTCACCCCACCTAAGAGGTCTCTTGAGCCTGTTGGGCCTTTTGGCTGACTCCAAGGGCAGACAGCGGTACTCCACAAATCCGGTAAAACTAGTGCGAGCTAAGCTCAGCACTCTGTATATTATAAATCACATGAAAATTTTATAAATACTGGTGCGGGTTAAACTCCAGCACTCTGTCTCGAAAATCATGTAAAAATATGGTGCGAGTCAGACTCTAGCACCATGTCACGAAAGAGCATGTGAAATCTGGTGCGAGTTATACTCTAGCACCTATGCATGTAAAACTCTAGTGCGAGCTCTCGCTCCAGCACTAATGCATGCATCACACAAATCGAAATTACCGTGCGAGCTGAGCTCTAGCACGTCATATGTCAATAAAACACGTAGGCGGCTCTATTTACTCAAAACAGTTTTCAAATCAATTTCACGTTGAAAGTATGCAATGCGGTGCACTTTCTTTCAAGGCGAGCCAGCCTACTCATGCATGCGTTGAAATATCTCCAGAACGAGCAGGAACCTCTTGTCCTTGCTCCTCCCAATTTTTCCTAGATTTTTAGAATTTTACCCTTAACAAGGGTATTTTAGTAATTTGCCCATTCGGGGCACTAAAATTATTATTTGACCTCTAGACCCTTCAGGATATTTTAAAGGACTGCATATGAATTTAAAATTGCGTACTGTTACCTCTAGCAGTCCGCAGAATTCCCTTACCTCGATTCTCGTCGAGTCTGACCTTTCTCTTTTCCAATGTAGTCCCATCGCGCAGTCCGATATGTTTCCAATCCAATGCCCGGAACTGCGTATTAATATTCCTCAGGTCAGATATTATGATTTAATTGTACTTAATCTTTTCTGGGCTTAATTTAAATCATTGGGCCCGTTTACCCCTATTGGGCCCGATTGCACCTTAATGGGCCTTAATCGGCCTTAAGCCCGTTTTCCACTTAATTTTCTCTTTATCGAGGCCTATTGGGCTCATTGGGCCCATCAATAATTTATTGAGCCTCGTTCTAATTCTCGAATAGCTAAATTTAATATTTACGACAATTAATCTAAATTTCCATAAATTAATTCAATTTATGCGTAAATTTAATCAATATCACGCATAACGAGGAAATTGTCGTAAATAGGGGTCACTTACCCGAGATTCCATGCTAGTCCGCAAATCGAGGCTGTCTCGAGCCCTCGGTGGATGCCAATCGTCGAGCTACACAATTCCACAATTTTTCCGGGTAAGTTCTCAGCCCAAAATTAATTAAATAAAATATTCCAAATTTAAATCGGTCAATTTGACCGCTTATCGACTTACCCGAAGCTCGATTGCATCACCGGAATTTTCCCCAATTTTTTCCTCTTTTTCCTTTTCCCTTTTTCTCCCTTTTTTCCCCTCTTTTTGGCTGAACCGGTTCAGTCCGGTTCGGACCGGTCAGACCGTCAGTTTTTCTCCGGTTCGGTCGGTTCACTGCCGGTTCACTGCCTTGCCGGCCGGTTCTCCGCCGGCTTCCACCGCCAACAGCTCCGCAAGGCCGTCCGCATCTCGAATCTGGGCTCGGATTCGCCCAAGGCCGCCGGAATGCCGCCGGTCCGGCCTCTTCTCTCCTCGCCGTCGGACCCATTCTCTTCCCTTGGCCGTCGCCGCCGATTCCGGCCGTCTCGCTGAGTGCCACCGGTGCCAAAAGCACCGCCGTCGACTGGGCTCTCCAAATCGGGCCTTGGTTCTGGTCGGATCGCCGCCGTTCGCCGGGACCGAGCCCCTCAATCCCGTCGGCCTTCTCCTCCTCCGATCGGCTTCCTCCGGCGTCGGTTGGCTACACCGCCGGTACCATCGTGCTCATCGGCGTCCCCTCTTTCTTTTCCGGCCCTTGGCCGGGCCGTTGGCCGTCGGACGGTGATCGGGCCTCCTTTGGTCTTCTTCGGGTCTTTCGTTTCTCTCTCCCCGATGACTTTCCTCTCTTTTTTTTTTTTTTTTCAATTCTCTTCTTTTTTTTTTTTTTTTTTACAATTTATTATCTTATTTAACAATTTATTTTTATTTATTAAAATACACTAAAAATACCCAAATATCCCTTAAAATTATTATTTTATTCTAAATTAATTAATTTAATTTTATTTAATTTATTTATTATATTTTAACCTATTTTTCGGGTATAATTGCTCCGTATTTTCGGGATATTGTCCCGAGTGACTTTTCAGTATATTTTTCGATTATTTTCGGGATTATTTTTCTGAACTAAAAATCCCGATTAATCCCGATTAATTCCAATAAATTAATATCTTGATCAATTTAATCCGAAATAATTTTATTTCATCTTTATTGACCAAGATTTCTTAAATCCTTATTTTTAATTAAATTTCCTTATCGAATTTACTCCGGCTTTCGATCCTTTGACCGTTTTGCCCTTACACGTGTTCGGGATTAATTTAACCCGACTTCCTTCATACTTCCTCTATCTTTTCTTATTTAGTTTTCGTATTTTTATTAAATTCGGGTCTTACAATTCTCCCCCACTTAAGGAATTTGGTCCTCCAAATTAGAACCAAGTCATATGAGTCCATATACAACTCCGGGTATATCGATCATATCATACTCTTAAAATTTATGCGACCTTCTTCGGAGTGTATTACTACCAAAGGACTTTAATTAGGGAGATTATCTTAAACCCCAATACTGTCTCTTTCCTGTTCAATGCCCGAATCAACTTCTTCAATATACTCATATTTTCATTAAACTGAACTTTTGGAGTTCATATCCTATCACCTCTGCTGGATCTGGATAGTAGTACCGAAGCATCATAAGCTGGGACACATTGTGGGTGCCTATTAATCCAAGTGATTAACAACAACCTACAGGTCTTATCTCCCACTTGTCCAATCTCTCAAGAATTCGATCCAGCTCAACTCAATTTACTTCTTCCAAAAGTTCCGCTATGTCCTTATTCTCTTAGGACGTGTAACTTTCAACCATAATAATTCACCAAGGGTGAATTCCAATATTTTTCTATCTGTTCTGAGGTGTTCTTAATCTCTCATCCTTAACTAAACATCCTCAGAGACTTATTATCCAAAGTCAGAAATAATTTCTACCTGTCACCCACTCTTTCTTATCCAATTTGGGGAACAGCCCCTACAGCTATACACTGCCTCATATCTCGTTATCCCGATACTCAATTGCCAATTGTCGTTATTGGCGACTTCAATTAGAAATCAACTGATCATTCCAGGAGCTTATAAAATCAATGGCACACGCTTTCATCGGATCCTCCAGAACTTGTACAGTCCTCCCTGACTGACCATCTGTCTGAGGATGTAAAGCTGTGCTAATACTCAGTCGGGTTCCCATAGCTTCCTAAAAATATTCCCTGAGGTAGGAAGTGGAGCGGGAATCCCTATATGATACCATGCTCACTGGAACGCTACTTAATGTTCCACAATCTTTCTTATACCTGAATCCTCATACACACTCTGAGTATCTGGGGAGTTCATAACCAGAAGGTGGGTGGACTTAGTCACTCTATCGACTACCATCCAACTAGTCTCCTGATTTATCCGGGTCTCCTATAACCCATCACGACATTCATGGAGACTTACTCTCGTTTTTCGTGCCGTGTCGATATAGGTAGGTGCTGCAATAACTCTGCAGACTTTTAATACTCTACCTTACTCTGCTGACACACTAGGCACTTTTCTACAATCTCCACCAATATCTCTTTTCACATCTGACCACCCATACCCCTTTTGAGATTTTAATATATATTATTATTACCTTCCGCATGCACTGTATATCCCGAAGAGTGAGCTTCTGACAATATCACTATCTCATCAACTGTGGTCCTGGGGAGCACTCATACTGTCTCTGAATCCTCAGTAACTCATTATCACCCACTGTGAACTCTATCACTGTACCCTTCTGAATCAGACCCAAACTATCGACATCCGGTCGATCATCACGCTAAGCCTGGCAAATCCGGGCACTCTCATCCGGTACTAGTCATCAGGCTAGCTGTCACACAATCACTGTCATCCTCAGAAGGGATCACATCAATACTGAGGTCCACAACTGCATCTAGCAGCTCACGCTCCCTGACCATCATATGTGGTACCATCCCGAGGCTCTTTCTGCTCAAGGCATCAGTCATCACATTCGCCTTTCTTGGGTGGTACAATTCTCATAAATCAAAATCTCTCAGAAGCTCTAACCCAATATGTATTTTCATATTCGCCCCTTTCTGTGAAAACAGATACTCGGGCTCTATGATCAGTGCATATCCATAATTCCTCACCTTGTACATAATAGTACCATATCCTCGGTACAAATACTGTTGCCAACTTTAAATCATGGGTCAGATAGTTTATTTCGTGATCGAAGAGTTGTCTGACTCCAAAATTGACTATCTTCCCATTATACATCAATACACAGCTCCATCATAACTTTGAGGCATTCATACTCACTGAAAAACCTCTTGAGCTGTTGGGCATGGTGAAATTAA
Organism: Firmiana major; assembly: GCA_033439115.1. Taxonomy (NCBI): domain Eukaryota; kingdom Viridiplantae; phylum Streptophyta; class Magnoliopsida; order Malvales; family Malvaceae; genus Firmiana; species Firmiana major. The sequence goes on from CM065901.1 coordinate 37,832,143, forward strand.
TCATGGTGGTCAGTTCATACTTCATCACGCCAAATTCACGTCACATCTATCATCTTATTTATCATCTTATTCCAAGATCACGTTTTCTTAGTTAAACGTGTCAACAGGGTATACCATTTTAAATCTCGCAATAATCCATCTGTAAAAGCTATCTTCCAATTGTTGCTTATAATTCGCCCTAGGCTTTAACTACTCCCAGCATATCACCGTTAATGATGATTACACTCGATCTAATCCTTGACTTATTTACGCAAGGCGTACAAGATCCTTCTCAACCGCTTACGTTTTCCAGGTGCTAACCTGCGCTATTTCCTTTTCTTATCTTAACGGCTCTTATCAAATTTTACTACGTTAACCTTTATAATTTGTCGAATTTTAATGTTCTTATCGTCTTAGTAAGGTAACCTAATGCTAAAGGTATTTATTACGATGATCGATTTCCCGTTATAGATTATATATATATATATATATCTAGATGCTGTCAAGTCTTCAGGCGGGGAGGTATTTTGAAATACCTTTATTAGCCTTCAGACTTAACCACAACTACCGGTTATGGTTATACCCATCTTTGTCCTTGGTTATAATTTGTATTCGCTACTAATTGTTTAACCTCAATTACTTCGCATATTAAAGGTATTCCTTATCTAGCATATATCTCTACTCCAATACATCTTGTACTTAGGATCTATCTTATCTCGAAGATTTTCTCCTTTGCGTATCAATTATAATGAAACTCTTGTCTTTATTCATTCTGTGAGTACATCCTTTACTCCTGTAATTTCAACCGTTACACCCCTGTTTATCAACTTAAAATCTCTATATCTATATTCCGTTAATTCATCCTCCTCTATTGGGGTACTCATTTACCCATATTGTAACCGATGACGTAGGCATTCATGCCTTTTACTCACTTATATGCGAATGAAGGCGGTATGAATAAATATGTGGCACAGGATTAATGAACATATGTACTTCGTTATTCATAACAAGTGTGGTATCTTACACCACATCCATGAAACATCAATAGCATCCTGGTCCAAAACATCCACTCGCCTTCGTCCAATAGCCTACTTTCCTTTTTCTCTTCGGCTATGGCCTCCCTTTTCGTTTTCAGCTATAACAACGAAATTTTTCTCTGTCTCTTTACTTTTTTGTGGGGCGATTTCGCCCAACTCTGTGTAATCAAAATCAATGGTCCATCATACCACACTTAACGACCATTTTCATCAATACCGTGTAGGTATAGACGCTCCTTCTGTGGTATCCACAACACATTCCACAGTAATGACACTGCTACTCTGCTTCGTAGCAGGTCGGGGTCCTCCAATCACAATGCCCACAAGAGTGCCCAAAATTAGATGCACTAGGGCCTTACCAATTATCTTAGCCCATAACTCGTTACATCAGATCTTTTACCAATTACCAATTTTCCCATTTTTGACATCCTTGTCATTTCTCGCTTTTCTTTCTGTCTCTATCTCGGCCCTCACTACCTTTCCAAGTCTCAGAGGCGTGCAATTCATGTTCTTATTTACCCAACTGTAAATCTGTGCACTGCCTCGGTATAGGTAATATCTCACGGGCCAATCGGACTCTAATTGAAAATCTGAGCCCTTCCATAAACTTTTAGACATCTCGACTGTCACTTTTCATAGTGTCGAGGTAATATCTGCCCAGAATATAATCGAGTCTCCATACTCGTCAATAAATTAAATCCTCTGGGTCAGAGTAAGGACTTTAATCCAAAATTTCCTTTAAATCATGTCCAGGATATCCTGTCACCGGAATACATCCATAATCATTTCTCATATCAGCTCTTAAGATGGGTCGAGCGGGTTTTCACCAATGCTCCGCTGCGCCCTCTGATCTCGTACATAATCTGAGTAATTAGCTCCTCAAAATAATCTCCACACTCCGCTCCAATCTCGCGAAGCGTGTCTCAATACTGTCCGATCTCTCTGTCGGACTCTGTGAGGCATGCTCAACATTCGCCTCTATTTCAATCTCATACTGATTTTCATAGCCAAACTCAGCACGACTTAGCAGACTCAGGTCTACCTCTACGACCTCTGCCTCGTGCACTATCTCATCTAGCGCGACTCATATTAGGCATTCCTGCATTCTCAACCATTTCTTAGTCAAGCCCATCTCGATATACACTATTGTATCTAACTAAGCACAATAACACGGGGATGTAATTTCTTAACTTCTGACACTGACACACATCAGACCAATTACGCTCTGATACCAAAATAATTGTCACGACCCAACTATCCAAAAATCAGAGTGAATTTTTTCGCGTTTTTGTTTATTTTCTTACTTAATTCTTACCTGTCCTCGAATCGTGACCAACACTCCACTACTAATTGGGCTGTGCGTCAATGCCAGTCCCACCATACATCTACCCTAGTACTTATTTCTTCTCCAGTCATTTATAATTGTTATATTATTTATACATCCCCTAAAGTTACTTACAATCATGTTACTGTGCTATGCTTATGTAGATACAATAAGTACAAGTGTATATACCTTATGTTGATGGGCAGCAGCGGATATCCGGAATGCAGTACTGAGTCGCCTCAACTTCAACTGGAGATCATCTGTGGGAGAAAATGAAAGGGGTGAGCACATCAAGCTCAGTAAGGCAATCCTACGAACAAGTAGGTAACCATACTACCTACATGAACGTAGTGCCATGCATAAACCACCCTTTCTCCACACATTTTAAAACAATGCTATGCATTATGATGATATGTAAAATACATTTGCACGGAAAATCAACATGCAATTATCATAAATCATTTCTTTCTCAATTAAGATTTTGACAATAAAGTCAGGACTCGACCCCTCCTGCGGGTGATCCTGACTCACACAAAATCATGAAAACATTTACATCACACGTGGGTTTTGAAAAGCATGGAAATACCATCATGCAATTTAGTTTTAAAACCCAGTTTAAATCATCATAGAAATCATCAACATGCGAGACTAGGCAACGTCTGTATATAGGTAAATAACTAGGACTATGGCCACATCTGTCCTCGTGAGTTCCTCAGCTACACGGATCCTAGTGTGCGGGTTCTCACCATGATCGGGAACCGCCCGGGAGGTGGGTCAGTCCATCCCGTCAGTCTTATCTGATCCCCGGCATCCGAAGATGCTGCATCCGGAGATGCCGTATCCGAAGATACAACACGGTACATCGTACTCCATGCTACTTGCACGGTACATCGTACTCCATGAACCCATGTAATATCTCTAGGTACTCCGGCCCAATTGGCCTGCTTCCCACAGAGGTTTGTTTCTCAATACTCATGCCATGTCTCAAAACGCACGTGCGAGCCTATTAAATCGGTGACACACAGTCTACCCGATGCTCCAAGCACGGCTCATCGCATGTTCTCATAAAATCTGTGTGAGCGATGCTCAGCACTCTCATCAAAACACGTCAACTGGCAGAGCCCGCTTACATCCCCACAAGGCCGCCAACCTCATCCCTCACTCTCACCCCACCTAAGAGGTCTCTTGAGCCTGTTGGGCCTTTTGGCTGACTCCAAGGGCAGACAGCGGTACTCCACAAATCCGGTAAAACTAGTGCGAGCTAAGCTCAGCACTCTGTATATTATAAATCACATGAAAATTTTATAAATACTGGTGCGGGTTAAACTCCAGCACTCTGTCTCGAAAATCATGTAAAAATATGGTGCGAGTCAGACTCTAGCACCATGTCACGAAAGAGCATGTGAAATCTGGTGCGAGTTATACTCTAGCACCTATGCATGTAAAACTCTAGTGCGAGCTCTCGCTCCAGCACTAATGCATGCATCACACAAATCGAAATTACCGTGCGAGCTGAGCTCTAGCACGTCATATGTCAATAAAACACGTAGGCGGCTCTATTTACTCAAAACAGTTTTCAAATCAATTTCACGTTGAAAGTATGCAATGCGGTGCACTTTCTTTCAAGGCGAGCCAGCCTACTCATGCATGCGTTGAAATATCTCCAGAACGAGCAGGAACCTCTTGTCCTTGCTCCTCCCAATTTTTCCTAGATTTTTAGAATTTTACCCTTAACAAGGGTATTTTAGTAATTTGCCCATTCGGGGCACTAAAATTATTATTTGACCTCTAGACCCTTCAGGATATTTTAAAGGACTGCATATGAATTTAAAAATTGCGTACTGTTACCTCTAGCAGTCCGCAGAATTCCCTTACCTCGATTCTCGTCGAGTCTGACCTTTCTCTTTTCCAATGTAGTCCCATCGCGCAGTCCGATATGTTTCCAATCCAATGCCCGGAACTGCGTATTAATATTCCTCAGGTCAGATATTATGATTTAATTGTACTTAATCTTTTCTGGGCTTAATTTAAATCATTGGGCCCGTTTACCCCTATTGGGCCCGATTGCACCTTAATGGGCCTTAATCGGCCTTAAGCCCGTTTTCCACTTAATTTTCTCTTTATCGAGGCCTATTGGGCTCATTGGGCCCATCAATAATTTATTGAGCCTCGTTCTAATTCTCGAATAGCTAAATTTAATATTTACGACAATTAATCTAAATTTCCATAAATTAATTCAATTTATGCGTAAATTTAATCAATATCACGCATAACGAGGAAATTGTCGTAAATAGGGGTCACTTACCCGAGATTCCATGCTAGTCCGCAAATCGAGGCTGTCTCGAGCCCTCGGTGGATGCCAATCGTCGAGCTACACAATTCCACAATTTTTCCGGGTAAGTTCTCAGCCCAAAATTAATTAAATAAAATATTCCAAATTTAAATCGGTCAATTTGACCGCTTATCGACTTACCCGAAGCTCGATTGCATCACCGGAATTTTCCCCAATTTTTTCCTCTTTTTCCTTTTCCCTTTTTCTCCCTTTTTTCCCCTCTTTTTGGCTGAACCGGTTCAGTCCGGTTCGGACCGGTCAGACCGTCGGTTTTTCTCCGGTTCGGTCGGTTCACTGCCGGTTCACTGCCTTGCCGGCCAGTTCTCCGCCGGCTTCCACCGCCAACAGCTCCGCAAGGCCGTCCGCATCTCGAATCTGGGCTCGGATTCGCCCAAGGCCGCCGGAATGCCGCCGGTCCGGCCTCTTCTCTCCTCGCCGTCGGACCCATTCTCTTCCCTTGGCCGTCGCCGCCGATTCCGGCCGTCTCGCTGAGTGCCACCGGTGCCAAAAGCACCGCCGTCGACTGGGCTCTCCAAATCGGGCCTTGGTTCTGGTCGGATCGCCGCCGTTCGCCGGGACCGAGCCCCTCAATCCCGTCGGCCTTCTCCTCCTCCGATCGGCTTCCTCCGGCGTCGGTTGGCTACACCGCCGGTACCATCGTGCTCATCGGCGTCCCCTCTTTCTTTTCCGGCCCTTGGCCGGCCGTTGGCCGCCGAACGGTGATCGGGCCTCCTTTGGTCTTCTTCGGGTCTTCCGTTTCTCTCTCCCCGATGACTTTCCTCTCTTTTTTTTTTTTTTTTCAATTCTCTTCTTTTTTTTTTTTTTTTACAATTTATTATCTTATTTAACAATTTATTTTTATTTATTAAAATACACTAAAAATACCCAAATATCCCTTAAAATTATTATTTTATTCTAAATTAATTAATTTAATTTTATTTAATTTATTTATTATATTTTAACCTATTTTTCGGGTATAATTGCTCCGTATTTTCGGGATATTGTCCCGAGTGACTTTTCAGTATATTTTTCGATTATTTTCGGGATTATTTTTCTGAACTAAAAATCCCGATTAATCCCGATTAATTCCAATAAATTAATATCTTGATCAATTTAATCCGAAATAATTTTATTTCATCTTTATTGACCAAGATTTCTTAAATCCTTATTTTTAATTAAATTTCCTTATCGAATTTACTCCGGCTTTCGATCCTTTGACCGTTTTGCCCTTACACGTGTTCGGGATTAATTTAACCCGACTTCCTTCATACTTCCTCTATCTTTTCTTATTTAGTTTTCGTATTTTTATTAAATTCGGGTCTTACAACACCCCTTTCATTACTTGTCAAACTTACAGTACACTTTTTCAGGGGTGAAAACATCACTATCTTAGGATAGCAATCTAAACAGCATAGTTTGTAGCCGAATCAATCTATTCTCAAATATTACTTAAATTATTCATATTCCATTGAATAAAATCGGCTAACATATCTTTTTTTCCCCCGTTTTCAAATTACAATCCCTATACGCATATTCAGTTAGTGAGAATCAGCTAACTATTATTATCATCTTGCCTAAGGGTATAGGCTTCACATCTTTCACTAGCTTATAAGCAACTGAAGGTGGTATGAATAAATGCGTGGCACTAGGATCAATTAAAATAATTACTTCATTATTCACAACCAGTGTGGTATCTTCCACCACATCAGATGAAACATCAGTAGTGTCCTAGTCCAAGGCATACACTCACCCTTGTCCAACAACCTGCTTTCCCTTTTTTCTTCAGCTGTGGCCTCCCTTTTCGATGCAAAGATATCAACAGTGTTTTCTCTGTTTCTTTGCCCTTCTGTGGGGTCGTCTCACCGAACTCTGAGCAATCATTATATAAATAGCCTGTCTTACCACACTTAACGCCTATTTTCATCAATAAGGGGTAGGTGTAGGCCCTACTTCCGTGGTATCTACCACACATCCTACACTACTTACACTTGCGACACTGATCCGTAGCAGGTCGGGGTCCTCTAATCACAATACCCCTCATGTTGAATTTGGATACACTGGGGCCTTACCAATCATCTTACCCCGTGACTCATCAACTCTAATCTTTTACGAAACTACCTTTTCCCGTTCGGACATCTCTGTTATTCTCAATTCTCTTCTGTCTCTATTGCTGCCCTTACTACATTTCCCAATCTCAGAGGCGTGCAACTCATGACCTTATTCACACAAAAATGTAGTCTGCGCACTACCTCGGCATAGGTAGTGATATCTAACGGGGCCAATCAGACTCTAATTGACAATCTGAGTCCTTCCATGAACTTTTAGACATTCTGACTCTCACTGTTCATAGTGTCAGAGTTATACCTGCCCAGGTATATAAACTGAGTTCATACTCGTCAATCAACCAATTCCTCTAGGTCAGAGTAAAGAATTTCATCTGTAATTTCCTTTAAGTAGTGTCCGGGATATTCTGTCACCGGAATACATGTAGAATTATTTTCCATGTCCATTATGGATGTCTAATTCTTAAGATAGGTCTAGCGGACTTCCACCAATGCTCCGACTCGCCCTCAAATCCCATGCATACTATGAGCAATTAGCTCCATAATATTCTCTACACTCAGCTCCAACCTAGCGAAGCGTGTCTCAATATTGTCCAATCTCTCTGTCGGACTCTGTGGGGCATGCTCAACATCAGCCTCCACTCTAATCTCATCTTGAGTCTCATGTGGCGACTCAGTACGACTCTCAGGCCTACCTCTACGGCCTCGAGCTCATGTACTCGCCCTTCTACTATAGCGGCTATCAGTTAATGACTGTATTCTTGCATTCAAACCAAATTCTTAGCTGCAATTTCATCTCAATATACACAATTGTATCTAAACAATGCACAGTACATGGGGATATAAACTTCCTTAACCACTAACACCGACTCATATCAAGCCAACTTAGCTCTGATACCAAAAACTATCACGACCCAAATTACCAAAAATCACTTCAAAATTTTCATTTATTTATTATTTAATTCTTACCTTCCTCTCATCGTGACCATCCTACTAACAGTTGGGCTATGATTCGGTGTTAGTCCCTTCTCACCTAATTACCATTTCATTTTCATATTTACATTCACACCTCAGGATTTACTATCCTTTGACTTTAACTAAATACATTTACAATGGTATTTACATAACCTTACATCCCCGACATCATATCCGCTTATAGTACTGTGCATTTACATGTTCAGATACAGAACTATACAAATGTGTAACCTGTCTCTTGATGGGAAGCAGCGGATACCAAGATGAAAGTTCTCAATCGCTCACTAACTACTGCGAGTGCTTTGAAAAGATGGAAAAATAAGGGGGTGAGCAAACCTCACGCTCAATAAGGCAATTATGCAAGTAAGTAGATAGCTCCACTATCTACATGCTCATAATGCCATGCCCTTAAAATCCATTTCTTTTCTTTTAAATCTCAGGCACAAAATCATGCATACATCATTGCTATAGTTTATAAAAACTATTCGTGCATATAGAAACCATGCAACTCATGCATCAATGGCATTTTATGAAAAATCATAAAATCAAAATGAGCATGAAATAAATCAAGATCATGTATTAATTCATGCCATGTGACACCAAACATGAAAGACAATTCTTTTCATGAATTTGTAATTAAAGTATGGAAAACTCCTCATGCTACTGCATTTAAATCACTTCATTAAAGCTACAATATAAAATAACCCGAAGGGGTTAAGCATCTCATAAATCAATCTCATTAAAAATTCATTATAAAATTCTGTTATAAAAGTCACCCTTCTTTTAGGGACACATTTCATAAAATCCTCTAGAAAATCTATCATCATAGAAGAAAATCACATCTCAGTGAAAATCATAAAATTGGGGGCCTGACCCCTCCCTCGAGTCTACCCTAGTCTATCGAGACCAAATGTTATATCATGTGAGACATGTAGGTGACTATATCAGTAACATCGAGGACTATGGTCATTACCTAGTGATCCCTGTCTAAACGGTACCTAGTGTGCGGGGTATCACACCTGAAACGGGAGGTGGGTCAATCCTGCCGCTAGAATAACATAACATTAGGATTGTGAGGGCAAGGCTTGTTACCTCATGGCTAATGGCACTCCACTCCAACAATCCCCACGGTACAACATACTCTGTGAACCCAATCTCAGTTAAGGGGTGCCTGCAATAGGACTTATCCACCCATACCAAATATGTCTCAGTATGCACGTTGGCATATCATCTCACTGTGCCACACAGTCTACAGGAGGCTCTAATACGGCTATATGCATGTCATATAAATCCCTGTGCGAGTGAAGCTCTAGCACGGCTCCATGCATATTCATGATATCTAAAAATCTCGTGCGAGCGAAGTTCAAGCACGGTTTCATAAAAATCAGTAAAATCTGCATATGATTAGCACTCTAGTATGACTTTAAAATGAGTTATAAATTCATATAAAATCATGTGTGAGCAAGCTCCAACACGGTTTTATGCATAAAATCCATCAAAGCCTCATGCAAGCAATGCTCCAACATGAATGAATGTTCAAGTAAATCAAAACTTCGTACGAGCAACGCTTCAGTACAACTTTTATGCAATCATCATATCAAAACAGGATGCGAGCTAAGCTTCAGCACCTCTCATGCATGTCTAATCATTAAAACTACTGCGAGCAATCGCTCCAGCACCTTTTTAGGCATATCAAGTCAAAACAGTCAAAACAGGGTGTGAGCTAGGCTCCAGCACCTCTCATGCATTTCACAATAATAAAATCAATGCGAGCAACCGCTCTAGCACATTTCATGCATATGATGTCACACAAGTCGATGCGAGCAATCTCTCTAGCACATTTTATGCATACTCACAAACGTAGATATAGTGCGAGTGACACGATCTAAACGTATTATCCGCAAGTGCACGGGTCGTACAAGTAATAATGGGATTTGAGTCTCGAGTTATTATCCCACAGAGAAGTTGATCAGCCTAATTAACTACCACTTAGTCTTACCCTAAGTATATTCTAGCAAATTATGAATTTTAAGGGAGTGATCTACATGGCTAACATTACTGAAAATAATAAAAACTATAAAATAAAGGCAATAAAACTGAGCTAAAATTACCTACAAAGCTCTGAGTAATTAAAAACAATAACCTACAAAAGGAAATTAAAACAGTTAAAATTAATTAACTAAAATGCAATTAAACTAGAATGCAAATATGAAAATAAAGAAACAAATTAATTAAACTAGAATTAACCAAGCTTAAAATAAAATATGCATGTAATTAAACTACTTAATAAAAATGCAAACTAACCTAAAGTCTAATAAAATAAAACTTCAATTAACCTAGAGAAATTCTTAAATCTAACTAAGAAATTAACTAACTAAAAATTAATCCTAATTTAAATCTAACTCTAACTAATTTATTAACACTAAAACAAAATTTAATTAATGCATGAAAGATATTTTTGGATTTTTCAATTTGGAATGAAAACTTAAAAATACATAAAATAATAATCCTCTAATTCAATCCTAAATGCATGATAACTTAACTAATGCATGATAAAATAGAAATGAACTAAAGACATAATTAAATCTAATTCATGAACTAATCAGGCTATTGACTATAACTAATCATGCAACTAAGTTAGAATTTTACTCCTTAAGCTATAAAATTAAATTGAAATTAGGATATGCAAGAAAAATGGATTATTGTGTAAAGGTAAAAAGCTAAAACAAAGCCTTAACAAATTGCAAAACATTAGAGTAGTCCCGATTACACTATTGTACACGTCTTCAACATTTTCTGATTCATTTTGCTCTCGATTTTGGTTGTCCAGGCATGTCTAGCTGCTTCCTGCTCTACAAATCTCACCAACTCTGCTTCGGTTTCGTACACAACTTCATTTCCTGCACTCAACACAGCACAACACGTTTCATTCATCAGCAAACCAAGTTCCAGATTTCTGCCCATGCCGTTACAGCACTAACTGCTTCTACTCCTACCAACTCCAGTTGCTCTCCAGGTCTGCTCCCAGTTCGAGCTTTGCTCTCAATTTTCTGCTTTACTTCAGGTACTGTCCTCAGCATACCCAGCTCACTGCACGTACTCCTCGCTGCTCCAGGCGATATCTTTTCTTCCTCAGCTGTTCTGCACTGCCTCTTGTAACCGAGCTTAAACACAAAATATATATCCTTCAAAACGTTAGCTGCAGCCTACACATCTATGTCCAACGGCATTCACAGCAGTTCAGTAATAATACCTGCACACATCTATGAACTTGCAACTACCAATTATTAGATTAATACAAAATGAAAGCATGCAATGGGAATGAACAGTGTAAAACTTCTAAAACATAGTGTAACAAAAGGTGATCTATGGTTCTTGGTTCTTTGCAACCTTATAATAACAATTCCATAAACCAGAAAACATGCTTCTAATAAAAGGTTAGGACAACAAACAAAAATGAAATAGGCAACTTAGAATGAAACGGAGAGGAAATATGTGAAAGCTACAACTGCAAACATCAACGTGAATCTAGCAGCTCGGGTTGCATCATTCCTTTCTCCAACTGTGGCTCCACATTGCCATTGATGTGGATAAATGCTGAGCATCAACCCACATCAAAGCATCAAAACCAAAAGGCATAAAAAAAGGAAGAAGTTGCTACCCAATGCACCAAGAGAGTAAACCGAGAGCTTTAAAAAAATAAAGGTTTTTCAACTCAAAACATAAGCAATTCTTTTGCAAACCGAGAGCCACAACTGGGAAATGTAAACTATGTAAACTATGTATTAAAAATGAAAAGTAGAAGAAATGGATTTAACAAAACCGAGAAGATCAATGAACAATGGTGGCAAACAGAAAGCTTCTAAAAGTTTAACAATGATGGCTAAAAAAATAAAATTAAAGAGTAATACAAACGGGAAAGCTTAAAAATAATAAAAATAAAACTAAAAACTATTCTACCTACACTACTTTAACTAGTTCTACACTAAAACTACTTCTTTTCAAATGCCATCCTTTCTTATTTATACACACACTTAGGGGTACAATTGTAATTATTTCCATCCTAGATGAGTTGGCATTGTTTAGCCACTTGTCTTCACACTATTGGCTCCTTGAAAAGATATTTCCATGTCATCTGTCTTCTTGTCCAATTGGATGTGCTAGGTGGCATGGCTCATGTTGTCTGCGTGGTCTAATCTCGATTTTAGCCCAATTCCAGTCCATTTTCTATCGAAATATTCAAAATTCATCCGGATTTAATTTATCTGCAAAAATGAGAATTTTAATTAAATAAAGGGGATAATTAACAAAATAAATTGGAGATTTAAATAATTAATTAGAAAATTAAGCATAAATAATTCTAAAAAATATAGAATTATCACACCCTCAAACTTGAGCTTTTGCTTGTCCTCAAGCAAAACAAAATAATTGTTGGAATGACAAGTACTAAACACAATAATTTCCCCAATATCATCCTCAAAGAAAAAGTACAAACTATGATCTCAAAGACTCATAATTACAAGTCCAACATTCAGAATCATTTAATCATAAGTCCTAACCCAAATTGGACTCCTCGTGAGTGTGTGAAAAATGTCTAAGTCATTTCACAGTACATTATCCGGATCAGATTATGCAGACACAGTGAATGCAAAGTCAATGAAATGTGATTATTGCCATAAGTTTGCTTTTCACTTCTCACTCCACTAATGTAGTCACAGTTAATCAAAGATCAATAGGACTTTATTAAGCTTGTAATGTAAGGCTGAGGCTAAGGTATGATAAAGTCAATTTAGGTTTAATTACCCCTTAACAGGTATTACTTCTAGAATCTTTATGTAAGAGCTCAAATTTATTTCCCCCAAACTTATTTATTTCACTAAACTTTTTATTCTATTTTTGTATTTTCTTCTTTCTTCTTTTCTTTTTCTTTTTCTTTCATTTTCATTTTTTTTCAGTACATACTCCTTCACTATCACTGAACACCTATATAGCTCACAATATATCCTAATGACTTTTCATGCTTTTGGGGTAAGGGATAGGAACAGAGTATTTAAGCTAAGGAAAAATTTTTGCCGGAATAGTTACAGAGAAAAGCTTATTTGGCCCAGATTGATGACTAGGGGTAGAATATGTACAAGGAAGGCTAGAAAGGCTCAAATGATCCAAAGATGGCCTAAATCATCTCCCTAATTAAGTGTGATTAATATTTCACCTCGAGATCAGATCAAACAAATTCTAGAATACGATGCACAAAATCAACTGAACAAATGCAATCCTATGTACACATAAGCTTTCTCTAAGTAAATATACCAATTCATGACATGACATATGCATAAGATGAGGCGATCACAATCAGAATTAAGACAAATTCAAGAATTCAACTTCATGCTTTTCCTATAATCATGCTTCTTAGTTAATCAATGTCAGACTAAATCATAGGATCATATCATCGGAATATGGGAAAACTACATGCTAAGCACTAAATCATCCCAAAATCAAACAATTTAAGCTCATATTATCGAAAACATTTTGAAAATTCTTTCTTAGATTTAAAAAAAAAATTTAAAAATTTTTCCATTCCAAAATAGCTCAAGTGATATCCCCTCCCCCAAACTTAAAGTGCACAGTGTCCTCAGTGTGAAGATAATATAAGAATTTAAGCTCAAGAACAGAGTACTCCCCTATCTGATGATGATGAACAATTGAAGCTTGATTGAAAGCGCAAAACTAGAAAAGAAATCTGCAACATAAATAAAGAAAGAAACAACAGAAAAGAAAAAAGAAAAAGAACTCTATACAAAGTGAAAAGAAAAATACAACCACTTCAAATGCAGTTGAAGATAACAACACTCAGCAGCAGGACGAAGAGTAGGAGGATTAGCCAAAGTGGTGACAGGGTGTTGACAGTTAAATCCTCCTAAGCTCTATCTACTTCCCTTATTCTTTCAGATTTCTTGTGCTTAAGCCTTAAATCCTCCTTAACCTCCATCTTAAAACATTCTTGAGAGTCATCAGGGAGCTTCAAAGGTTTGAAAACATTAAACTTCACTTCCTGATCCTGAACTCTCATCGTTAACTCCCCCTTCTGTACATCAATTAAGGTTCTACCAGTCGCTAGGAAAGGTCTGCCTAGTATAATAGGGACTTCCCTGTCTTCCTCCATATCCAAAATAATAAAATTTGTAGGGAAAGTAAACTTATCCACCTTAACTAGCACATCCTCAATGACCCCTTTCGGATATTTAATTGATCGATCAGCCAACTGGAGGGTCACTGTAGTGGGCGTGGTATCCCCTATTCCTAACTTATGATAGATAGACAATGTCATTAAATTTGTACTAGCTCCTAAATCACATAGGGCTCTACCAAAGAATAAATTTCTAATAGTGCAGGGTATGGTAAAACTCCCGGGATCTTTAAGCTTGGAGGGTAATTTCTTCTGGATAATTGCACTACATTCCTCAGTTAAGACCACCGTCTTATATTCTTCCAATCTTCTTTTCCTAGAGAGGATATCCTTCAAAAACTTCACATAACTTGGCATTTGCTCTAAAACATCTGCGAAAGGAATGTTGATCTGAAGTTTCTTAAAAACCTCAAGAAATTTGGTGAATTGTTGATCCAGTTTTTGATTTTGAAACCTCTGAGGAAAAGGTACTGGTGGTCTAACTGGAGAGGATGTAGTTGTAACATCTATAGCATTAGAGGACTTTGAAGGCTGTGAAGTAGAAAAAGGTATAGATGAAGAAGCACCTATCTTTAATTCCTTTACAGCTTGATCTTTAGGTTCCTACTCTTTCTGAGCTGCTTCGTTAGAACTTAAGGATTCTTCAACTATGTGTTGTTCAGGGCTGGACTTAACTGGTGGCTCATCTAGCTCCTTGCCGCTCCTAAGGGTGATGGATTTTACATGTTCTTTACTCTCCCTCTACCTAACAGGATTAGCTTCAGTGTTACTAGGAAGGGTCCCTTGAGGACATTGGCTAAGAGTATTTGCTATTTGTCCCACCTGAACCTCTAAGTTTTTAATTGAAGCAGCCTGATTTTACAGGATTGTTGAGAACATCTCCTCTAATGTAGGCTTCTTTTCAGCTGTTGGTGGGTGGTAGGGTTGTGGTGGTGGTGGTGGTTGATGGAAGTGAGGTGGATGATGCTGAAATTGAGGTGGGATGGTTGATGAGGCGAATGATATGGAAATTATGGCTGTGGTGGTACATGAACCAATGGAGCTTGAAAACTAGGGGGTCCTACAAGTCTAGAATTAGAAGTTTGCCCTTCGTTTTGGCTCCAGGAAACGTTAGGATGGTTCCTCCACCCTGGGTTGTAGGTGTTTGCAAGGGGTTATTCTGTTGCTTCTGAAGTGGAGCAACATATTGAACCGATTCTAAGTTAAGCGGACACCTATCAATAGAGTGTGTACCACTACACAGCTCACATGAAAGAAAAGGACTTTGGATAGAATAAACAGGATTAGGACTGGTAGAAGGATTATGTGTAAGACCCAATATTTTCGAGTGCATTTAAAAATGCAAAAGGACTTAAATGGTATTCCCGAATACGTGCAAGGGCAAAATGGTCAAAAGACCAAAATTCGGTATTAATCGGGACAAGAAATTTAATTAAAAATATGAGATTTAGAAATCTTGATCAATAACGAAGAAATAATTAAATTTCGGGTTAAATTGATCAAGATATGAATTTATTGGAATAAACCGGGATTTTCGCATCGAAAAATAATCCCGAAAATAATCGAAAAATATACCGGAAAGGTAAAACCGGACTGAGAAATTAATTTATGAATTAAATAGAAATTTTTTATAATATTTTGGGATATTTTGTAATTTTAATAATATTTTAATGAATAAAATATTATTAAAAATAAATTATAAATAAATAAATGAAATTGTAAAAAAAAAAAAAAAAAAAACAAAAAAAAAAAACGAAACGAATCTGGAAAACGAAACGAAAGTCAGAAAACGAAACAGAAGCAAAACGCGAAGGAAGACCCGAGGAAGAGAGATCGCCGGCAGAGCCACCACCGGCGACCGAGGAGGTTCGATACCCACCGGAAAAAGAAGCCCGAACTCGGGCGAACCTCCAGCAACCCAGACGCGCGCCGAGAACGGCGAAAATCGCCGGAAACGGAGGAGAAGCCGCGGGGGAGAGAAGCCCGATTCGCCGGCGATGGGGCTGATTCGACCCCAGCCGAGGCCCGATTTAGGGAGCCCAGACGATTGCGCGCCGATTGGCACCGGAATCGTGCCGGGAACCGGCCGGACGGCGCCGGCACGACCAAAGGGAGATTGGACCGGCCGAACCGGACAGAACCGGCCGAACCGGACCAGACCGGACCGGCGGTCCGAACCGGGTTGAACCGGACCGGACCGGTTCAGCCAAAAAGAGAGGGAAAAAAAGGAAGAAAAAGGGAAAAAGAAAAAGAGAAAAAAATTGGGGAAAATTCCAGTGATGCAATCGAGCTTCGGGTAAGTCGGTAAGCGGTCAAATTGACCGATTTAATTTTCTGAATATTTAATTTAATTAATTCCGACTGGAAATTTACCCGGAAAAATATATTTAATTGTGTAGCTCGACAATTGGCATCAACCGAGAGCTCGAGACAGCCTCGATTCACATACTATCATGGAATCTCGGGTAAGTAACCCTTATTTACGACAATTTTTCATCATTATGCGTGATTGATATTTAACGCATAAATTATGGATTTAATTTCCGCATAAATGAATTAAATTCTGGAAAATTGGATAAATTGTCGTAAATATTAAATTGAGATATCTGAGAATTTAGAATGAGGCTAAATAAATATTGATGGGTCCAATGAGCCCAATAGGCCTCGATAAATTGTGGTAAACGGGCTTAAGGCCGATTAAGACCCATTGGTACAATCGGGCCCAATATGGGTAAACGGGCCCAATGATTTAAATTAAGCCCAGAACATATGAGATACAATTAATTGTATTGTATTTGACCTGATGAATGTGTATCCGCAGTTCCGGAGATTTGATTCGGATTTGGAGCAAATCGGACTGCGTGACGAGACATCGATGTAAAGGTCAGACTGTACAGAAAAATGAGGTAAGGGAATTGTGTGAGTAGCTAGAGGTAGCTACGCGTATTTTAATAGTGTTCTGTACACTGAATATGTATGTATGCCTTGATGATGTATAAAGATCCTAAAAGTGGTTTAAATAATTTTGAGGATCGAAATAGGTGAAAAGACTATTTTACCCCTATTGAGGGAAGTTCACCTAAGGATGGTGAAAGCATGACATACATGAAATGCATGATTTAAGGAATTTTCCGAATTAAAGATTTGATTGGTTTTAATCAAAGTAAATCGATAGATTGGCCAATAATTGCATAAGTTTCCCAAATTAACACTACGTAGGTGTTATTAATATTTAAATGAAATTTCTTTGGAAAAGAGGCCAACTATCAAGTTTATATGGAAACAGGTAGTGCCGACACGTAGTTCGCACTATATCTGCGTTTGTGAATGTGCATAAATGTGCTTGAGCAGTTGCTCGCACCGACTTGTGTGACATCATATGCATGAAATGTGCTAGAGCATGGTGCTCGCACTGATTTTTATTATTGTGAAATGAGAGCTGCTGGAGCCTAGCTCGCACTCTGTTTTGACATGTCTTGATTTGTTTTAACGTGGTATGCATAAAATAGTGCTGGAGCGATTGCTCGCACTAGTTTTAATGATTTGACATGCATGAGAGATGCTGGAGCTTAGCTCGCATCCTGTTTTGATTTAATATTGCATAAAGCCGTGCTGGAGTGTAACTCGCACGAGATTTGATTTAGTTATGCATAAAGCCGTGCTGGAGTATAACTCGCACGAGATTTGATTTATTTGAGCATTCATTTGTGCTGGAGCGTTGCTCGCACAAAGTTTTACGTAGTTTTCATAATTCATTTGAATATCGTACTGGAGTTTTTCTCGTACGAGGTTTTCACTGAATTTATATACATATCCGTACTAGAGCGTTGCTCGTACGTGGAATTTACATGAAATTATAATCAGTTTAAGTCGTACTGGAGCGCTGCTCGTACGCAGATTTCACTGATTTTTATGAAACCGTGCTAGAGCTTCCCTCGCACGAGATTTTCAGATATCATGAATATGCATGGAGCCGTGCTTGAGCTTCGCTCGCACAGGGATTTATATTACATGCATATAGCCGTGTTGGAGCCTCCTGTAGACTGTGTGTCACAGTGAGATGATATGCTCACACGTGCACTCTGAGACAGATATGATATGGGTGGATAAGACCTATTACAGGCACCCCTGATTGAGCTTGGGTTCACGGAGTACGTTGTACCGTGTATGTCACGCGGAGTACGCTGTACCGTGGGGATTGTTGGAGTGGAGTGGCATTAGCCACGAGGCAGCAAGCCTTGCCCTCGCAATCCTGGTGTTATGCTGTTCTGGCGGGTAGGATGACCCACCTCCCGTTTCAGGTGTGATACCCCGCACACTAGGTACCGTGTTGCCAGGGATCACTAGGATATGGCCATAGTCCTCGATGTTACTGTTAATTACCTGATTGTCTCACATGATATAACTTGTGGTCTGTTAGACCAGGGTAGACCCGAAGGAGGGGTCAGGCCCCCGATTTGATGATTTGATGATTTCAGATGATTTTATGATATGTGACCCTGAAAGAAGGGTGGTTTTATAACCGAGTTTTATAATGAATTTTAATGAATTGTTTTATGAGATGATTGACCCGGAAGGGTTAGTTTTTACTGCAATTTTAATGAAATGATTTAAATGCAGTAGCATGATGTGCTTTTCCATGCTTAAATGATAAATTCATGAAATGATTATATCCCGCGATTTGTTTTATATCGCATGAAGTAATGCATGATTTTGATTTAATTCATGCTGAATATTGATTTAATGATGTCACATAAAATGCTTTGAATGCATGAGTTACATGATTTATATATGCACAAATAGTTTTGGATAAACTATGGCATCGAATATGCATGACTTTGTGCGTGTAATTTTAAATGAAAAGAAATGGATTTAAGGGCATGGCATTATGAGCATGTAGATAGTGGAGCTATCTACTTACTTGCATAATTGCCTTACTGAGCGTGTGGTTTGCTCACCCCCCTTATTTTCCCATCTTTTCAGAGCACTTGTAATAATTATTGAGCGGCTGAGGACTTGCATGCTTAATATCCGCTGCTTGCTGCTACCCATCGAGAGACAGGTATACACATTTGTATGGTTTTGTATCTAAATATGTAATGCACAGTACTGTAAATGGATATGATGTCGGGGATGTAGAGTCATGTAAATACCATTGGGTATGTATTTATTTAAAGTCAAAAGGATAGTAGACTCTGATATATGATTATGGGAATGAAATGTTAAATAGTGTGAGGTGACTAACACCGAATCATAGCCCAACTGTGTTGTAGGATGGTCACGACGAGAGAAAAGTAAGAATTAAATAATAAATGAGAAAGCGAAAAATTTACTCTGATTTTTAGGTAATTCGGGTCGTGACAGGTTTAATGGTATCAGAGCTTAAGTTGGCCTGATATGAGTCGGTGTTAGTGGTTAATGAAGTTTACATCCCCATGTACTGTGCATTATTTAGATACAATTGTGTATATCGAGATGGAAGTGCAGCTAAGAATTTGGTTTTAAATGCAAGAATAGACTCATTGACTGATAGCCGCTATGGTTGAGAGGCGAGTACACGAACTCGAGGACGTAGAGGTAGGCCCAAGAGTTGTACTGAGTTGCCACATGAAACTCGTGATGAGATTAACGTGGAGGCTGATGTTGAGCATGCCCCACAGAGTCCGATAGAGAGATCGGATAGAGTCTGATAGAGAGATCAGACAGTATTGAGGCACGCTTCGCGAAGTTGGAGCGGAGTGTGGAGAATATTTTACGAGCTAATTGCTCAGAATATGTATGAGATTTGAGGGCGAGTTGGAGCATTAATTGAAGTTCGCTCGACCCATTTGAAGAGTTAAACGTCCAGAATAGACATAAAAAAATAATTCTAGATGTATTCCGGTGACAGAATATCCCGGATATTGTTTAAAGAAAATTACAGATGAAATTATTTACTCTGACCCAGAGGAACATGTTGATTAACGAGTATGATACTCAGTTTATATTCCTGGGCAGATGTGACTCGAACATGATGAACAGTGAGAGTCATGATGTCTGAAAGTTCATGGAAGGACTCAGATTGTCAATTAGAGTCCGATTTGCCCGACATCACTACCTATGCCGAGGCATATGCCGAGGCAGTGCGCAGACTACAGTTGTGTAAATAAGATTATAAATTGCGCGCCTCTGAGATTGAGAAAGGTAGAAAGGGCCAAAATAGAGACAAAAGAGAATAGAGGATGACAAAAATGTCAGAACGGGAAAAAGGTAGTTTGGTAAAGGCTTTGAGCTGATAAATCATGGGGTAAGTTGATTGATAAACCCCAGTGTATCCAATTTCAACACTATTGAGGGGTATTGTGATTCGAGGACCCCGACCTGCTACGTAACAGTATAACAGAGTAGCAGTGTGAACAGTGTAAGATGTGTGGTAGTTATCACGAAAATCAGATGTTGGATGAAGGCGAGTGTATGCCTTGGACCAGGACACTATTGATGTTTCATAGGATGTGGTGGAAGATACCACACTGGTTGTGAATAATGAAATAATTATTTTAATTGATCCTGGTGCCACGCATTTATTCATACCGCCTTCAGTTGCTTATAAGTTAGTGAAAAATGTGAAGCCTATACCTTTAAGCATAAAGAGGATGATAGTTAGTTGATTTTCACTAACTGAATATGGGTATAGGGATTGTAAGTTGAAAATAGGGGTGAAAATATCACTGAAAAGTGTATTGTAACTTGACAAGTAAGGAAAGAGTTTGCCATAAGTGATATATGAAAGGAGATAAGATTGGAGATGTGATAGATCCTGCATACGAGATATATTGGAATAAAAGGCATATGCAAGGTAAGGATATCATTGATATGCAAAGTAATTTGGATTAAGCAATATGTAGTGTATATGGATTGCGACCAAGATAAGGGGTAGATATATCTACACCCAGTCGATGTGGTTAAATCTGAGGGTTAATAAAGGTATTTCAAAATACTTCCCTGCCTGAAGATTTGACAGCGTCTGGAAGCGCACGCATAATCTATAGATTGAATTCGACGGTCATAAAATATACATTAAAATTTGGGTACCTTTGCTGGTACGATAAAGAGATATAGAAATTCATTAATCATGAAAGTTTAAAAATTAAAATTTTATAAAAGCCGTCAATATAAGAGGAAAGAAATGACGTGAGCTAGTATCTTGAACGAAAGCTATTTCGAAATGACATTGTACGTTTATGCGTGCATAGGTCAAGTATATGGAAAATTGAAATATTGAGTGGAACTCAACTACGTTAAGGTATTTAAACCTTACCTGGACCGATTGGTTGTCATCTACAGCGATGATATTATGATGTATTCGAAGTCCAGGGATGAGTATGAGTCGCAACAGGAAACTGTCTTACAGACGAGGTGTTGAGAGTTTCTTGAAGTGGGCTGCTCAGTTGAGATGTCTCGTTTGGAAAAAGATTTCATACGAGTAGTATGATAAGTATGAAAATGGCTTCAATGAGTTTTGGTATATTGGAGTAATGAACTGACCACCGTAAGTATTCTTACTATAACTAACAGCTCAAGAGGTTTCAGTGTGTATGGATACCTCCAAATAAGGATTGGGCTGTGTATTGATGTAAAATGGGAAGATAGTCGTTTATAGATCCAAATAGTTCAAGGATCATGAGAGAAACTATCTGACCCATGATTTAGAGTTGGCAGCCGTAGCGATTACACTGAAAGTATGGCTTCACCACTTATATGGTAAGAAATTTCGAGTATGCACTGATCGTAAAAGCCCCGAATATCTATTTTCACAGAAAGAGGAGAATATGAAATAACCAAGAGGGTTAGAGCTTCTAAAGATTATGATTGTGAATATTGTACCACCCAGGAAAGACTAATGTAATGGTTGATGCCTTGAGCAGAAAGAGCCTCGGGATGGTATCACATAAGATGGTCAGGGAGCGAGAGCTGCTAGAGCAGTTGTGAACCTCAGTAGTGATGTGATCCCTTCTTGATGATGACGGTGATTTTGTGACAGCTAGCCTGAGGTTAGAACCGGATTTGTGTGACCGAATTTGCCAGGCTTAGCGTGATGATCGGCATGGTGTCGATATTGTGGGTCAGATTCAGAAGGGTACAGTGACAGAGGTCACAGAGAGTGATGATGATTCACAGAGGTTCAGACACAATATAAGTGCTCCCCATGACCACAGTTGATGATATAGTGTTATTGTCAGAAGCTCACTCTTCGGGATATACAGTGCATCCGAGAAATAATAAATATATCGAGATATTTGAAAATGGTATTGGTGGTCAGGTATGAAAAGTGACATTGTAGAATTATGGACAAGTGTCTCGTATATCAGCAGAGTAAGGTAGAGCAATAGATGTCTGCAGAGTTATTGCAACCTCTACCTATATTGACATGGAAATGGGAACAAGTGACCATGAAGTTGTGATGGGTTATAGAGGACCCGAAAGAATCACGAGGCTATCTGGGTGATAGTCGATAGATTGATTAAGTTTACCCACCTTCTGGTTATGAAATCCCGAGATACTCTGAGTGCGTAGGCGGATTTATGTGTATAAAAAAAATTGTGGAACAATATGTAGCGTTCCAGGGAGCATGATATTAGATGGGGATTCCCGCTTCACTTCCCACTTCTGGGAATATTGTTTTTGAAAGTTATGGGAACCCGATTATGTGTTAGCACAGCTTCCACCCTCAGACAGATGGTCAGTCAGAGAGGACTGTACAGGTTCTGGAGGATGTGATGAGAGCGTGTGCAATTGATTTTATGAGCTCCTGGGATGATCAGTTGCTACTAATCAAATTCGCCAGTGATGACAGTTGTCACTTGAGTATCGGGATGAGATTATATGAGGCTTAGTATGGCCGTAGGGAGTTGTTCCCTGACTTTGATAAGAGAAGTGGGTGACAGATAGAAAATTGTTCCCGAATTAGTAAGACAAACCTCTGAGTATGTTCAGTTGATTTGAGATAGATTAAGAACACCTCAGAGCAGATAGAAAAAGCTATGCTGACAAGAGACAGGAAATCATTGGAATTCACCGAGGGTGAATCATTATGTTGGCAGTAACAAGATTCGGATAGAGATATTGGACAAAGTGGGAGGTAAGACCTGTAGGTTGGCGTTACCACTTGAATAAACATGCATCCACTATGTGTCCTATCTTAAGATGTTTCGAAAATAATATCCGGATCCAGTATATGTGATCGGATATGAACTCCAACAGTTTAGCTCAATGAAAGAGTAATGTATGAAATCGAGTTGGTTATTAAAAATGGAAAGAGAAAGTGTTGAGGGTTAAGATGATCTCCCTAGTTAAGTATGATGGTAGTATTACACTCCGGAGAAGGTCACTTGAGGATGACAGTATATGATACGATAGATGTACCCGGAGTTAATTATGGACTCATATTACTTGGTTCTAATTTGGAGGACCAAATTTCTTAAGTGGGGGAGATTGTAAGACCCAATATTTTCGAGTGCATTTAAAAATGCAAAAGGACTTAAATGGTATTCCCGAATACGTGCAAGGGCAAAATGGTCAAAAGACCAAAATTCGGTATTAATCGGGACAAGAAATTTAATTAAAAATATGAGATTTAGAAATCTTGATCAATAACGAAGAAATAATTAAATTTCGGGTTAAATTGATCAAGATATGAATTTATTGGAATAAACCGGGATTTTCGCATCGAAAAATAATCCCGAAAATAATCGAAAAATATACCGGAAAGGTAAAACCGGACTGAGAAATTAATTTATGAATTAAATAGAAATTTTTTTATAATATTTTGGGATATTTTGTAATTTTAATAATATTTTAATGAATAAAATATTATTAAAAATAAATTATAAATAAATAAATGAAATTGTAAAAAAAAAAAAAAAAAAAAAAAAAAAAAAAGAAACGAATCTGGAAAACGAAACGAAAGTCAGAAAACGAAACAGAAGCAAAACGCGAAGGAAGACCCGAGGAAGAGAGATCGCCGGCAGAGCCACCACCGGCGACCGAGGAGGTTCGATACCCACCGGAAAAGGAAGCCCGAACTCGGGCGAACCTCCAGCAACCCAGACGCGCGCCGAGAACGGCGAAAATCGCCGGAAACGGAGGAGAAGCCGCGGGGGAGAGAAGCCCGATTCGCCGGCGATGGGGCTGATTCGACCCCAGCCGAGGCCCGATTTAGGGAGCCCAGACGATTGCGCGCCGATTGGCACCGGAATCGTGCCGGGAACCGGCCGGACGGCGCCGGCACGACCAAAGGGAGATTGGACCGGCCGAACCGGACAGAACCGGCCGAACCGGACCAGACCGGACCGGCGGTCCGAACCGGGTTGAACCGGACCGGACCGGTTCAGCCAAAAAGAGAGGGAAAAAAAGGAAGAAAAAGGGAAAAAGAAAAAGAGAAAAAAATTGGGGAAAATTCCAGTGATGCAATCGAGCTTCGGGTAAGTCGGTAAGCGGTCAAATTGACCGATTTAATTTTCTGAATATTTAATTTAATTAATTCCGACTGGAAATTTACCCGGAAAAATATATTTAATTGTGTAGCTCGACAATTGGCATCAACCGAGAGCTCGAGACAGCCTCGATTCACATACTATCATGGAATCTCGGGTAAGTAACCCTTATTTACGACAATTTTTCATCATTATGCGTGATTGATATTTAACGCATAAATTATGGATTTAATTTCCGCATAAATGAATTAAATTCTGGAAAATTGGATAAATTGTCGTAAATATTAAATTGAGATATCTGAGAATTTAGAATGAGGCTAAATAAATATTGATGGGTCCAATGAGCCCAATAGGCCTCGATAAATTGTGGTAAACGGGCTTAAGGCCGATTAAGACCCATTGGTACAATCGGGCCCAATATGGGTAAACGGGCCCAATGATTTAAATTAAGCCCAGAACATATGAGATACAATTAATTGTATTGTATTTGACCTGATGAATGTGTATCCGCAGTTCCGGAGATTTGATTCGGATTTGGAGCAAATCGGACTGCGTGACGAGACATCGATGTAAAGGTCAGACTGTACAGAAAAATGAGGTAAGGGAATTGTGTGAGTAGCTAGAGGTAGCTACGCGTATTTTAATAGTGTTCTGTACACTGAATATGTATGTATGCCTTGATGATGTATAAAGATCCTAAAAGTGGTTTAAATAATTTTGAGGATCGAAATAGGTGAAAAGACTATTTTACCCCTATTGAGGGAAGTTCACCTAAGGATGGTGAAAGCATGACATACATGAAATGCATGATTTAAGGAATTTTCCGAATTAAAGATTTGATTGGTTTTAATCAAAGTAAATCGATAGATTGGCCAATAATTGCATAAGTTTCCCAAATTAACACTACGTAGGTGTTATTAATATTTAAATGAAATTTCTTTGGAAAAGAGGCCAACTATCAAGTTTATATGGAAACAGGTAGTGCCGACACGTAGTTCGCACTATATCTGCGTTTGTGAATGTGCATAAATGTGCTTGAGCAGTTGCTCGCACCGACTTGTGTGACATCATATGCATGAAATGTGCTAGAGCATGGTGCTCGCACTGATTTTTATTATTGTGAAATGAGAGCTGCTGGAGCCTAGCTCGCACTCTGTTTTGACATGTCTTGATTTGTTTTAACGTGGTATGCATAAAATAGTGCTGGAGCGATTGCTCGCACTAGTTTTAATGATTTGACATGCATGAGAGATGCTGGAGCTTAGCTCGCATCCTGTTTTGATTTAATATTGCATAAAGCCGTGCTGGAGTGTAACTCGCACGAGATTTGATTTAGTTATGCATAAAGCCGTGCTGGAGTATAACTCGCACGAGATTTGATTTATTTGAGCATTCATTTGTGCTGGAGCGTTGCTCGCACAAAGTTTTACGTAGTTTTCATAATTCATTTGAATATCGTACTGGAGTTTTTCTCGTACGAGGTTTTCACTGAATTTATATACATATCCGTACTAGAGCGTTGCTCGTACGTGGAATTTACATGAAATTATAATCAGTTTAAGTCGTACTGGAGCGCTGCTCGTACGCAGATTTCACTGATTTTTATGAAACCGTGCTAGAGCTTCCCTCGCACGAGATTTTCAGATATCATGAATATGCATGGAGCCGTGCTTGAGCTTCGCTCGCACAGGGATTTATATTACATGCATATAGCCGTGTTGGAGCCTCCTGTAGACTGTGTGTCACAGTGAGATGATATGCTCACACGTGCACTCTGAGACAGATATGATATGGGTGGATAAGACCTATTACAGGCACCCCTGATTGAGCTTGGGTTCACGGAGTACGTTGTACCGTGTATGTCACGCGGAGTACGCTGTACCGTGGGGATTGTTGGAGTGGAGTGGCATTAGCCACGAGGCAGCAAGCCTTGCCCTCGCAATCCTGGTGTTATGCTGTTCTGGCGGGTAGGATGACCCACCTCCCGTTTCAGGTGTGATACCCCGCACACTAGGTACCGTGTTGCCAGGGATCACTAGGATATGGCCATAGTCCTCGATGTTACTGTTAATTACCTGATTGTCTCACATGATATAACTTGTGGTCTGTTAGACCAGGGTAGACCCGAAGGAGGGGTCAGGCCCCCGATTTGATGATTTGATGATTTCAGATGATTTTATGATATGTGACCCTGAAAGAAGGGTGGTTTTATAACCGAGTTTTATAATGAATTTTAATGAATTGTTTTATGAGATGATTGACCCGGAAGGGTTAGTTTTTACTGCAATTTTAATGAAATGATTTAAATGCAGTAGCATGATGTGCTTTTCCATGCTTAAATGATAAATTCATGAAATGATTATATCTCGCGATTTGTTTTATATCGCATGAAGTAATGCATGATTTTGATTTAATTCATGCTGAATATTGATTTAATGATGTCACATAAAATGCTTTGAATGCATGAGTTACATGATTTATATATGCACAAATAGTTTTGGATAAACTATGGCATCGAATATGCATGACTTTGTGCGTGTAATTTTAAATGAAAAGAAATGGATTTAAGGGCATGGCATTATGAGCATGTAGATAGTGGAGCTATCTACTTACTTGCATAATTGCCTTACTGAGCGTGTGGTTTGCTCACCCCCCTTATTTTCCCATCTTTTCAGAGCACTTGTAATAATTATTGAGCGGCTGAGGACTTGCATGCTTAATATCCGCTGCTTGCTGCTACCCATCGAGAGACAGGTATACACATTTGTATGGTTTTGTATCTAAATATGTAATGCACAGTACTGTAAATGGATATGATGTCGGGGATGTAGAGTCATGTAAATACCATTGGGTATGTATTTATTTAAAGTCAAAAGGATAGTAGACTCTGATATATGATTATGGGAATGAAATGTTAAATAGTGTGAGGTGACTAACACCGAATCATAGCCCAACTGTGTTGTAGGATGGTCACGACGAGAGAAAAGTAAGAATTAAATAATAAATGAGAAAGCGAAAAATTTACTCTGATTTTTAGGTAATTCGGGTCGTGACATTATGCTGGGTACTGAGCGACTCTACCTTTTTCGTAAGATTAGTGATTTGAGAGGTCAAGGTAGACAGCGTGTCGAGCTCATAAATACCCACTGACTTCTTTGGCAATTGCCTCTCTAAGGACCATAGATAGTTGTTAGCAGCCATCTTGTCTAACAGCTCGTAAGCTTCCTCCTCTGTTTTGCACATCAGGGCTCCACCCACAGCAGCGTCCATGATGGTCCTATTTTAGCTTGTAAGTCCGTTGTAGAATGTTTGGACTTGTAGCCATAAAGGTAGGCCATGGTGAGGGCACTTTCTAAGAAGCTCCTTATATCGTTCCCCTACTTCGTAAAGAGATTCAGAGTCGACCTGGGCAAAGGAAGATATGTCACTAAGGAGTCTGGCCATTTTAGAGGGAGGGAAATACTTGGCTAGAAATTGATGGGCTAACTCGTCCCATGTAGAAATGGATTCTGGAGGCAAGGAGGTTAACCAATGTTGCACCCTATCCCTAAGCGAGAAGGGGAATAATCTAAGTCTAAGCGCATCATCAGATAATCCATTGTGCTTGAAGGTGTTGCATAGGTCCAGGAATTGCCCAAGGTGAGCATCTGGGTCGTCGTGCGAAAGCCCACTGAACTGCAGAGAAGTCTGGATCATCTGGAGAATTGAAGGCTTGATTTCAAAATTGTTTGCATGAACTGCTGGTGGCCGAATGCCGGAATAATATCCTCCAATCGTCGGCACTGCATAATCTCCAACGGTCTTAATTTCCCTATTTTCTGCCGTGATGCTTTGCAGCGGAGTTATAAATTTCCTAGAATCCTTTTGAATTTTTTTAAGTGTTCGTTCAATTTCAGGATCTAAAGGAAAGCAATCATAACTTTTGGCTCTACACATGCAAACATCAAAAAGTCCTTAGAATTTTTTTTTAAAGTTTTTAAATTTTTAAATTTTTTTTAATTAATTAAGAGAAAATTTAACTAACTTAAGTAAAGCTCTAAATATTTACAACCTAAATATCTACAAGCTAGAATTACACCTAAGCATAATTTTACCGACATTAATTACTAGCTAATTAAGACTTCCCCGGCAATGACGCCAAAAACTTGACACGATCTAAACGTATTATCCGCAAGTGCACGGGTCGTACAAGTAATAATGGGATTTGAGTCCCGAGTTATCGTCCCATAGTGAAGTTGATCAGCCTAATTAACTACCAGTTAATCTTACCCTAAGTATATTCTAGCAAATTATGAATTTTAAGGGAGTGATCTACATGGCTAACAATACTGAAAATAATAAAAACTATAAAATAAAGAAAACAAACCGAGCTAAAATTACTTACAAAGCTCTGAGTAATTAAAAACAACAACCTACAAAAGAAAATTAAAACAGTTAAAATTAATTAACTAAAATGAAATTAAACTAGAATGCAAATATGAAAATAAAGAAACAAATTAATTAAACTAAAATTAACTAAGCTTAAAATAAAATATGCATGTAATTAAACTACTTAATAAAAATGCAAACTAACCTAAAGTCTAATACATTCTTTAATCTAACTAAGAAATTAACTACCTAAAAATTAATCCTAATTTAAATCTAACTCTAACTAATTTATTAACACTAAAACAAAATTTAATTAATGCATGAAAGATATTTTTGGATTTTTCAATTTGGAATGAAAACTTAAAAATGCATAAAATAATAATCCTCTAATTTAATCCTAAATGCATGATAACTTAACCAATGCATGATAAAATAGAAATGAACTAAGGACATAATTAAATCTAATTCATGAACTAATCAAGCTATTGACTATAACTAATCATGCAACTAAGTTAGAATTTTACTCCTTAAGCTAACAAATTAAATTGAAATTAGGATATGCAAGAAAAATGGATTATTTTGCAAAGGTTAAACGCCAAACAAAGCCTTAACAAATTGCAAAACATCAAAGTGGTCCCAATTGCACTACTGTACACGTCTTTAACATTTTCTGATTCATTTTGCAATCGGTTTTGGTTGTCCAGGCTGTCCAGCTACTTCCTGCTCTGCAAATCTCACAAACTCTGCTTTGGTTCCGTGCACAGCTTCATTTCCTGCACTCAACACACCATAATATGTTTCTTTCATTAGCAAACCAAGCTTCGAATTTCTGCCCATGCCATTGCAGCACTAACTGCTCCTGCTCCTACCAACTCCAGCTGCTTTACTTCAGGTACTATCCTCGGCATTCCCAGCTCGCTGCACGTACTCCTCGCTGCTCTAGGCGATATCCTTGCTTCCTCAGCTGTCCTGCACTGCCTCTTGTAACCGAGCTTAAACACAAAATATGTATCCTTTAAAATGTTAGTTGTAGCCTACACATCTATGTCCAACGGCATTCATAGCAGTTCGGTAATAATGCTTGCACACATCTATGAACTTGCAACTACCAATTACTAGATTAATGCAAAATGAAAGCATGCAATGGGAATGAACAGTGTAAAACTTCTAAAACAGAGTGTAACAGAGGGTGATATGTGGTTCTCAGTTCTTTGCAACCTTATAATAACAATGCTATAAACCAGAAAACATGCTTCTAATAAAAGCTTAGGACAGCAAACAAAAATGAAATA
Organism: Firmiana major; assembly: GCA_033439115.1. Classification (NCBI taxonomy): domain Eukaryota; kingdom Viridiplantae; phylum Streptophyta; class Magnoliopsida; order Malvales; family Malvaceae; genus Firmiana; species Firmiana major. The sequence goes on from CM065901.1 coordinate 37,862,172, forward strand.
GGCAACTTAAAATGAAACCGAGAGGAAATATGTGAAAACTACAATTGCAAACATCAACATATGCTTCATCAACATGAATCTAGCAGCTCGGGTTGCTTTATTCCTTTCTCCAACCATGTCTCCACATTGCCATTGATGTGGATAAATGCTAAGCATCAACCCACATTAAAGCATCAAAACCAAAAGGCATAAACAAAGGAAGAAGTTGCTACCCGAATGCACCAAGAGAGTAAACCGAGAGCTAAAAAAAATAAAGGTTTTTCAACTTAAAACATAAGCAATTCTTTTGCAAACCGAGAGCCACAACTGGGAAATGTAAACTATGTAAACTATGTATTAAAACTGAAAAGTAGAAGAAATGGATTTAACAAAACCGAGAAGATCAATGAACAATGGTGGCAAACGAAAAGCTTCTAAAAGTTTAACAATGGTGGCTAAAAAAAATAAAATTAAAGAGTAAGACAAACGGGAAAGCTTAAAAACAATAAAAATAAAACTAAAAACTATTCTACCTACACTACTCTAACTAGTTCTACACTAAAACTACTTTTTTTTAATTGCCATCCTTTCCTATTTATACACACACTTAGGGGTACAATTGTAATTTTTTCCATCCTATATGAGTTGGCATTGTTTCGCCACTTGTCTTCACACCATTGGCTCCTTGAAAAGATATTTCCATGTCATCTGTCTTCTTGTCCAATTGGATGTGCTAGGTGGCATGGCTCGTGTTGTCCGCGTGGTCCAATCTCGATTTTAGCCCAATTTCAGTCCATTTTCTATCGAAATATTCAAAATTCATCCAGATTTAATGTATCTACAAACTTAAGAATTTTAATTAAATAAAGGGGATAATTAACAAAATAAATTGAGGATTTAAATAATTAATTAGGAAATTAAGCACAAATAATTCTAAAAAATATAGCATTATCAACGAGTTATGCGCCAGCACTAATTGTTTCCATATAAACTTGATAGTTGGCCCATTTTCCAAAGAATTGCATTTAAATATAAATAACACTTACGTAGTGTTATCTTGTGAAATTTATGCAATTACTGGCCAATCTACCGATTTGCTTTGCTTAAAAAACCATGAAAATTCTTCAAATCATGCATTTCATGCATGTCAAGCTTTCATCATCCGTAGGTGAATTTCCCTCACTAGGGTAAAATAGCCTTTTACCTATTTCGAGTACTTAAAATATTTAATTTATTTCTAGGACCTTTATACATTTTCAATGTATACAAAAGCTATTAAAATACGCGTAGCTACCTCTAGCTACTCACACAATTCCCTTACCTCATTTTTCTGTACAGTCTGACCTTTCCACTGATGACTCGTCATGCAGTCCGATTTGCTCCCAATCCAATCTCCGAAATTGCGGATAAATGTTCATCAGGTCAAATACAATATATTTAATTATATTTCATATTTTTTGTGTTTAATTTAAATCATTATGCCCGTTTACCCATATTGGGCCCGATTGTACCATAATGGTCTTAATCAGCCTTAAGCCCGTTTTCCACTTACTATTCATATTATTGAGGCCAATTACGCTCATTGGGCCCATCAGTATTTATTGGACCTCGTTTTAAACTCTCGGATAGCTCAATTAATTATTTACGACAATTTATCTCAATTTCCAGAATTTAATTCATTTTATACGAAATTAATCCGTAATTTATGCGGTAAATTCCTAACACGCATAACTATGCAAATTGTCGTAAATAAGGGTTACTTACCCGAGATTCCATGATAGTATGCAAATCGAGGCTGACTCGGGCTCTCGTTTGACGTCAATTGTCGAGCTACACAATTACATATTTTTTCGGGTCAATTTCCAATTGAATATTAATCAAATTAAATATTTCAAAATTTAAATCGGTCAATTTCGACTGCTTACCGACTTACCCGTAGTTCGATTGCATCACTGGGATTTTTTCCCAGTTTTTTCTCTTTTTATTTTTCCTTTTTTTCCTTTTTTTCTTCTTTTCTTTTCTTTTTGGCTGAACCGGTCAACATACCATCACTGCACTGAACCGGCCCGTACCGGTTCAGGCTTAACTTTGTCATTTCAGCATCGTCCGGCCGGTTCCTGGATTGATTCCGACACCAATAGACGCTCCATCGTCTGGGCGTTCTTCCTCGGGCTTCGGTTGGATCAAATCGGCGTCGATAGCCGCCATTTTCTTCTTCTCTCCCGCGGTAATCCCTCCGTCAATCTCCTTTTTTCGACGATCTCACTGCGCGTCGCTGTTGCCGGTAGGTCGCGCGGTGTCGGGCTCTCTTCGTCGACCCTCACCTAGCATTCTCTCTCGCCGGTGGCCGTCGGATAGAGGGAACCGATGCCCTCAGTTTCTTCTCCCTTTCATTTTCTAGAAATCGCGTTTCGCGATTTCTGCGTTTTTTTCTTTATTTATTTATAATTTATTTTATTATTATTTTATTCAATTAAAATATTATTAAAATCCAAAATATCTAAAAAAATCTTATTTTATTCGTTTAATCAATAAATGAATTTATCAGTCTTATTTTATCTTTCCGATATATTTTTCCAATATTTTTGGGATAATTTTTCGATGTAAAATTTTCGGTTTATTCAAATAAATTCATATCTTGATCAATTGGACTTGAAATTTAATTATTTCTTCGTTATTGATCAAGATGTCTCAATTCCATATTTTTAATGAAATTTTTCTTATTGAATTTATACCGAATTTCGATCTTTTGACCGTCTTACCCTTCAACGTGTTCGGGACGAAACCAATACAACTTTCCTTCACGAACACTCACTCATTTCATGTTTTAAATCCTTATCTCCAGTCTGAATCCCATTCGTTTAATTTGTTGCCATTTCAATCCTTCATTTGATCTTACGATAAAAATCAAGTCTTACAGGATGAGCGAACAACGCGCTCAGTAAGGAAATCAGGCAAGCAAGTAGACATCCACACTATCTACTGAAAATGAGGCTTTGCCTTTCCTTTTCTCATCTCAAAGCATGTATTCAAAATGATAAAATAATAGTACAGAATAAATTCCATGTACTTAAAATCATGATGAGTGATCAAATGTAGGTATTCATGCAAAACAGTGCAACTTTATAAAATTCGAATATCAATCATGCCATTTACATTTAAATAAAAGTAAATATGGCAGTTCACAACACAACACAAACCGGTTTTTGACCTATCTCTCTTAGGTCTAACCGTATCATGAAAACAAGTGATATATCATACGAGACTTAGTGGCTAAATGCAATACTTTCTTGGACTATGGCCATATCCTAAAATGTGAAATCCCAGGCAACACGGATCTCGGTGTGTGGGTTATCACTACTGTAATGGGAGGGGGGTCAGTCCATTACAACCGCCAGCTCTAAACTCCTCAACTCCACAATTCCACCACACGGTATAGTGTACTCCATGCCACTCACACAGTACAACGTACACCCATGGACCCTCTCCTCATGGTCGGGATGCCTGCCATAGGTCTTAGTCCTCACACCATGGAAATACATTGTCACAACCCAAACTACCCAAAAAATCAGAGTTAATTTTTCGCGTTTTGTTATCTTCTTACTTAAATTCATACCTGTCTTCTGATCGTGACCACACTCCACTAACAATTGGGCTGTGCGTCAATGCCAGTCCCACCATTCATTTACCATAGTACTTATTTCTTCTCCAGTCATTTATAATTGTTTACAATATTTATACATCCCCTAAAGTTACTTACAAACATGTTACTGTGTTATGCTTATTTAGATACAATATGTACAAGTGTATATACCTTAACTGATGGGCAGCAGAGGACTGGTTCGATCGGTTCGATACAATATGTACAAGTGTACAAGTGTATATACTCTGGTTCGATCGGTTCAGGGCCTTGCAGACTGGTTCTCCGTTGGCTTCTGCCACCAGTGGCTCCGTTGGGTCGTCCGCATCTCAGATCTGAGGTTAGCTTCAGTCGAGGTCGCCGGAAAGTGGCCGGTCCGGCCTGTTCTCTCCGTCGTCGGTACCCATTTCCTCTTTCCGCCGTTTTGGACGTTTTTCGGCAGCTTCGTCGGTCGTGGCCGCCACCAATCGGCTCACCGACGCCTGGGGAACATTCGGTTGTGGTCGGTCGGGCCTGAATCGACGCCGATCACCGGCGATTCCTCTTTTCTTCCTCGATTTCGATTTTTCCTCGTTTTCGCCGCCGTTTGCCACCGTCGATGCCTCCACGGTGCCGGTGGTGGCTCGGCCCTCGTCGAGCTTCCCTTCGCCGGCCTCGCCTGGTCGCCACCGATCGCCGATCGTGATGCTCCTCGGTCGGTCGCTTCCGTTTTCCTTCTCCCTCTCTCTCCCCGATTCGTTTTTTTACTAATTTATTTATTATTTAATTTTATTAATATTTTAATCAATAAAATATATTAAAAATCTAAAATATCTACCAAAAATTATTATTTTATTCCAAATTAATTAATTTAATTTTATTTAATTTATTTATTATATTTTAACCCTTTTTCGGGTATAATTTTCGATTATTTTCGGGATTATTTTTCAAACTAAAAATCCCGATTATTTCCAATAAATTTATATCTTGATCAATTTAACCCGAAATAAATTTATTTCTTCGTTATTGATCAAGATTTCTCAATCCCATATTTTTAATTAAATTTTCTTATCGAATTTACACCGGCTTTCGATCTTTTGACTATTTTGCCCTTCAACGTGTTTGAGAATTCCATGTCAATCCTTTTGCATTTTTAATTTCGTGTTTTAACTAAAATCGGGTTTTACATACATCATAGTCGAGGTGCTAGCCATAAGTCTTAGCCCTCATACTATGGAAATATTACCACGTCTCTAAATCCACGTGCGAACATCTCAACAGTGTGACACTCAGTCTACACAGAGGAAATCATCACAGTTTTTCTAACATGTCTTATATATCACATAAAACTACAATGCGCGTCTTGAGTGTGACTCATAATCAACACTCCGCCTCTTAAACACTATGTATGAATCTCAAAATATTCGACACTAGTGCGAGTAACCTTTAGCACTAGGTTAATGCATAATTCTCTTTTCAAATCAAGTACAAGCTATCGCTCTAGTACGATACATGAAAAGTCGAGTACGAGCAATGCTTCCAGTACTCTATCATGTAAAACTAAGTATGAGCATAGCGCCCAATACTTTATATGCGTCAATCACAAAACTAAGTACGAGCAATGCTCCCAGTACTCTAACATGCATAAAATAGTATTAAAATATAGTACGAGTATATCCTCCAGTACTATGTGATGCATATATTAAAATATAGTGCGAGTATTCTCTAGCACTTATGGTTTTCACACAAAACCAGATAGATGGCTCACTTAAATCACATTTCACACAAGTAAATCAAATAAGCACTCAAATGTGTTGTTTTCGAATATACATGAAAACATTAGTCATTCTATCATGAAACTCATGAATTATGGGTCACAGCATGCTTCTAAGGCTTTTTATCCTATTTTTAGATAAAACACACTTTATCTCATTAATCCTTAGCACAACAACATGTCTATTTCAGGGAATTCTTATAGAGTATAATATCGAAACTCTATTTAAAATACGTGTAGCCATCTCAAGCTACTCACGGAATTCCCTTACCTCGGATCATGTCAATTGACCTCTCTTCCTCGCTTCTGCTCACTCTTGCAGTCCGATCAGCTTCCAAGGTAATTTTCGAAGCTGTTATCATTATTGGCATTAGTATATCACTATATACTCATTTTCACATAACTATCTTTATTTCTCCTTATTTCCAATTTATGCATTTCATAAGATTAACCTATAATCTTCCATACATGCATATTCTATCATTAAATCCATGTTAACATCATTTCCTCATCATTTTCTCATTTTCATGCCAAAACTAGGTCATGATGATTTTTCATTCTCCTATCATTTCCAACATTTCAAATATATATCATTTAACTCCTCAATACACCTAGTTTAACATATATCAACTTGGAGCATTAAATCCTACCTAGTTGAACTTTCCTTCCTTTGTCACCAAGTTGGTAAAATTCTCCTTGCTCTTGAAATCCTTGGTTTCAATCTCTTGTTTCCAAGTATATTGCTCTCCTCTTTGCTAAGAACAACTTCGCTCACTTATATCTCATTCAAAAATGGTCACAAACTGAAGTTTTCTAGTGTTTCTTGGCTAGATTTAGGTTTAGTTCTTAAATAGAATAGTAACTCTCGGGAAAATGAAGTGCAGAAGTCCAATATTTATAGAATTGTCTCTATGAGATCGATCTGCTAACATAGGAGATCAATCTGCTCTGCATTTTTCCTTTTGAAATCGACCTTCCAAACTACATGAGATCGATATGCTCTTTCATGAGATCGATCTGTTGCAACACAGAACCTTAAGGAGATCGATCTGCTCTTACATGAGATCGATCTGTTGCAAGTCAGTAGCTTAAGGAAATCGATTTGGCTCTTAAGAGATCGATTCCTCCAACACAAAATGTTTAGCAGATCGATCTGGCCTCATTGGAGATCGATCTGACTTGTTCCATCGCTCAAATAAGAGCATTTTTTGCTCTTTCAGATCGATCTCTCATCCCATGAGATCGATCTCTCATTCATATTTTCCAGATTTTACTGCAGTTTTCTGCAGTAAACACACACCAACTTCATTTATTTGCTGCCATAGTCATTTTCTCATCCAATCCTCTTTAAGGTTTGAAAATGACTTCCATTCATACCTTATACACTTTAAAACTTGTGTGTATTCTTTGTATAGTCAAAGGTATACAATATAAAGTATAAACTCATTCCATTTTACTTAACCACTCAAAACTCAATATAGTCACATTCTACTCATGGATATATACCTCTTACACTTGTTATACACTTTGACACTTGCATGTATTCATTCCATACACATTTACAACTTCACATATACATTCCTCATGATTTTCATTATTTGTGACTTATATACACATCACAAAGTCAAAAAGATTACTTATAAAATTTTGGGTCTTACAGAAACATATAAGCTCTTTCATTTGAAATTGCTCAATTTAGATGTTTATACTCAAAACATATGTCCATAATCAAAGTCACATTTCATAGTCCACAACATGACTTCAAAATTCACATTTCACATACGTCAAAATGTGAAGCATAAGAATATAGGAGTACGTAATAATATAACTTGATAAAGACTTACCCACTGTAGCTATCAGTAAACTAAAACTACCCCATAAACTAATGGTGTTGCCTATGGCCATAAACCGAAACTCCTTAGCCCTCATAACCAGTTAGAATCGAAAAATGTCAAGACTGTCATTTGACAATATATGTGCCCTACCATAGTATGAATACCTAGGGTTGTCTCCATATGCTATATCAAATATATAAAATTTGCAACGCCCATAAATGACAAAACACCAAAACATAGTTCGAAACCCATATGTACCATTTAATAAGAAAAACATCACATGCTTAGTTCCAAAATCGTCAAGTATAAGCATCACAAACTATATGCTCCACATCCTTTTAAACATAATTCAACATCACAAAATTCAAAGTTCCCAAAATGCAGATAATTAATAAAATTTTGGCAAGAGGTCCGGGAATAATCGTTTATTACCTAGCCTACAAACGAAAGGCAGTTTATAATCCAAAATAGTTATTTAATTCACAAATCAATTTTTTAGAAAATTAGAAAAGTTTACATGTTTATGCAATTGGTTTACATAAAGCATTTATAAAACTCCAAGGCTTAACTTAAAATACAAATCATTTGGTTCGGGGTTAACCTGCAACCTAAGTAATTGAACTCACTAAAGCTTCAATAAGCCTTAGCTAATCACTACTCGTCGAATTGATCACATACATCACAGTTTCACTCCGTCAGTCTACAATATAGTACAACTAACTTAGTAAGCTATAACGTAACAAAAGGTATCAAGTCAAACTTTTCAATCATTTCTAATTTAACATTTGACAATTACACCTATCAAACAGTCATTTAGGACTGAATTTACACTGTGAGGTAAAATTACCAAAACACCTCTTCATGGTCGAACTTGGTGTAATTGTCTTAGGTTCATTTTTAAGCTACAACAACATTCATTTTATGCTTAACTACATGATACACTTTTCATATCCTTATTTCCCTATGGAATTTTATTGAAATGTTTCTTTCTCACACTAAAATCCTCACCAATTACTTTACATCATCATCATACACAATTCATTTCCTTAAATTGAGTTCATATGTCATCTTTACACCTCTTATGGACTAACGTACCTTGAATTGAAGTATGAAAACAACTTTACCCCAAGAAAGCTCAAGGTGGCTGAAAATGGTAGATTAACTTGGAGTTGATTTTGCTTCAATCAAAAGACATAGAAATGATCATTGTTAGTCACTTATAAGCATATATTAAGACCATATCATGAGTCACACCATAACTCTTCAAATCTAGACAAAACAAAAAATCCTCTACCTTGTTCAAACTTGTCTTGATCTAACTATACACTTAGTTTTAGTGCACCACTTTCAACTATGTTATAGAAGAGACAATTGTAAGTAAGTCTGTAGAAGAAAAGCTAAGCTTGAAAATAGTTGGAAGATGGAGAGAAGGTGGCGACAAAAGCTTGGAAGAATGGTTATGATGTTTTTTTTCCTAATTTTCACATGATTTTTGGATGAATTTTGGTCTTAATTCCTAAGGTAGCCGACTGCCCTTTCTCTCGAATAGGAAAATTTAATGCCTTAATTATATGAATTTTGCCTTTTAATTGAAAGCTCATGGTATAAGATACAAAATATCTTAATTTACATTAAAATTCCACTTATCTTTTATCTAATTGGCCCATATTTATTTTTCATACAAACTGCATTATTACATGTATATTGTGTGTAAATCATGTACCATTATGAAAACCCATATTTCTATGTACTTGACTTAAAATTCCTTAAGTGTAATAAGACAAATGTAGTTATGATGAATGAAAGCACATTTTTTAAGAATTAAAGTGTTCATTTGGTTTAAACTTGTGTGATGATCAATTGAGATCTTTAAATATATAATAGATTGATATTTGATGAAAGGTTAAATGGTCAATTTAGGATCAAATCTTTGGGATATTTCTCAAGCAAGGATACAATCTTTTATTTTGATCAAATAAGAACTAAACATTATGGAAATTGTTCAATCAAGGATTTTTTAACGAGAGTGGAGTACGGTCGCCATTTAAGAGAGTGGATGGTGATGAGAGGACAAGAACGTATTTTTACTCTATAAAAAAATATTAAATAATTTTTCTTCTTTCAAATCTAATTTTTTTTTGTGAGCCCAATTATATTTATTAAATAATTCCTTCTTTCTTTTTGTTTCTAAATTTAATTTTTTTGCCAAATCCAATTATATTTATTAAATAATTTTTTATTTTTTTTTCGTATTTAATTTTTTTGTTTGAATATAGATTATATTTTTATTTTTATTTATTTATTCAATTAATTTTCAATTTTATTATTACATTTTATTTTTTATTCTTGTTATTTTAATTGTTTTCTTTACTTATTTTCTAAGATGATGATGAATTCAAATTGAAACTGCAGCGAAAATGAAATTGAAGAAAAACTGTGAAGGAAAATGGAGAAAAATAATAAAAACAATAACAAAAAAATAGAAACCAAAAATAACAATAAAAAAATTAAAAGCTAAAAATAGTATTTGATTATACTCCATTTCAACCATAAAACACAATCAAAGGAACACGTTAAAGCAGCAGAGAAGAAGAGTAGAAGATTGGAAAAATAAACTAGAAAACATCCAAAAATAAATAATAACAAAAATTCCCAACATTTTTTTGGTTTAAATAAACAAATCCAAATATGATTAAAAAAATCAACTAAAAAACAATAAAAAAATCGATATAATACCCAACAAATTTGTGAGTTTCCATAAACAAATCTAAAGAAAAATTTGGAAAAAAAAATCAACTAGAAAACTATCCAAAAATAAATAATAACAAAATCTAACACCACAATCTAAGCAATAGTACTTCCCTAATCCCCTACCATCCATAATAAAAAAAAAAAAATCATTACTCACCTATGGAGAAGAAACTACAAAAAAAAAAAAAAATCTAAAACAGATTTATATTTAGAGGTATTTTTCGAGTTTTTTGTGTCTTAAGCATTACTTTAGGATTTGGGTGGAAATATAGTAAAAACATAGTAAAAGAAAAGGAGATTTTTTTTGAAACTGTGAAATTGAGATTTTTTTTTTGTTTAGATTTAAAAATATTGAAAGAGATTTGAAGAAAATGGGTTAGGAAAAAAGATGAGAATGTGATGAACGATGAAGAAAAAAATGGAGAGGTTCTGAGAGAAAAAATGTTTTCTTTTTTAAATTTGAAAAATAGGACTATAAAATATTTATATATTAAAAAGGAAAATATGAAACTAAAATCAATTAAAGTTTTTTAACCACTAAATTACTACTACGTGTCCATACTAAATACTCTAATTTGTTGACACGTCTCTCACTTAACACCGTTAATAAGTTAACGGCGCGTATACTACACACCTATTAAAAAGTCCTGCATTTAATAAAATCGAAAGTGTTTAGTCTTTAATTGAGCAAAATTAAAGATTGCATCCTTAATTGAAAAATACATACAAGATTAAATCTTTATTTGAGTATTTAGCCTTGATGAAAATGATGAAAAGTGAGGGAAAACGAGCTAAACAAATGTATAATGACATGTTAAGTGTGTTGGGAATAATAAAAACCTTAATAGATGACTTGATATAAAATTGGTTGAGTTTGGGAATGAATTCAAGTAAGAAAATTTAGGAAATAGTAGTCCTGGGTCAGAGGGGTCGATCCTCTCCTCTGTAGGATCAAGTCTTTACAAAGAAAATGAAGCAAAAATACATTCTACCATAAAGGGATCAATCCCTTGGCCTTAAAGAATCGATCCCATGCTCGAGAATTGTAGAAATTTGCATTCTGTCAATAAAGGATTGATCCTTTATCCTCAAAGGATAGATCCCCTTGGCTGAGAGCCTTTAGGAGTGTAAAAAACCCTAGAAGGATCGATCCCCTCTGGCTCACCTATTCTCATTCAATTGAGAAATACCCCATTTCAACTACTTAAACTCATTCACTTCTTGCCTTTTGCATTTGCAAACCAGGAAAGAAGGAAAAGTTCAAAGAAAAAGGAAAGGAAAGAGAATGAAAGAGAAAAAATGGAGAAAAAAGGAAGTGTAGTCAAAAAGCTCCTAACCAAGTCATTTACTCCATACTCCCTACATCATATCTCAATTTGGAATATTTTAGAAGTGATTTGGAGGCTCAATTCCTAGAGAGAAGATTTAGGTACCCAAAGTGAGTTAGAGAGAAGAAGCTTCAATCTTTAAGGTATGTAAATATTTAGTTATTTTGAGGTTTCTAAGGCTACTTTTGGTGTTACTTTGTAGCAATGAAGCTTCAAGGAGTGCCATCAAGTTTTGGCCAAAATTAAGGTTAAAGGTAAAGTATTTCTAAGAGTAAGGTTCTGTGGTTTAGCTAAAGTGGAATGTCAAAGAAAATTTTAAAAGATTGATTTAGGGCATGGCTATAAAGAGTATAGGGTTTGACTTGTGTGGAATAAGTGTAAATGAATGAATATGAATGATATTTGATGTATTGGGCTTATATGGCAACCAAGCTATTTAAGAGAGCATTTGGCTAAGTGGGAAGGTGCCTAGTGCCATTGACTTAGCTTACTACCGAGGTGTGGTTAAGATAAGGGATGTATATGTAAGACCCGAATTTAATTAAAATATGAAATGAAGGAGCATTCATGAAGAGAAGTCGGGTTAAATTAATCCCGAACATGTGTAAGGGCAAAACGGTCAAAAGATCGAAAGTCGGTGTAAATTCGATAAGAAAATTTAATTAAAAATAATGGATTGAGAAATCTTGGTCAATAAAGGTGAAATAAATTTATATTGGGTTAAATTGATCAAGATATTAATTTATGAGAATTAATCGGAATTAATCGAAATTTTTAGTTCAGAAAAATAATCCCGAAAATAATCGAAAAATATACCGAAAAGTCATTCGGGACAATATCCCGAAAATACGGAGGAATTATACCCGAAAATGTGTTAAAATGTAGTTAATAAATTAAATTAAATTAAATTAATTAATTTGGAATAAAATAATAATTTTAAGGGATATTTGGGTATTTTTAAGGTATTTGAATGATTAAAATAATAAAAATAAATAATAAATAAAATAAATTAAAGAAATGAAAAAAAAAGAAATCAGATTAGAAATCGGGGAGAGAGAAACACAAAGCAGAGACGAAAAACGAAGCAAAACGAGGATCACCGGCGAGCCACCACCGGCGCCGGATGAGAGGTCACGACCACCGGAAAAGGGAGAGGAGAGGCCGGCGAGCAAGACAACACCGGCGACGCTCCGTGAAACTCGCCGGAGATCGATGAATCGGGGAGAGAAGTCACGGGAGAAAGAGTTTCGATCGGCGGCGAACGGCGTCGATCTGGCCGACCCCACCCCCAGCCGAGGACTCCCCAGGCCCAGACGATGCGATCGGTGGTGGCCACGGCTGGCGAAACCGACGGACGGCGTCGGAATCGACGGAAAAAGGAAACGGTACCGACGGTCGAGAGAGAACAGGCCGGACCGGCGACTTTTCGGTGGACTTGGGTGAAACCGAGAGCTGATCTGTGATGCGGACGACCCAACGGAGCTGTTAGCTGTGGAAGCCGACGGAGAACCGATCGGCAAGGCGGTGAACCGATCGAACCGGACGAAACCGGCGATCTGAACCGGTCCGAACCAGACTGAACCGGTTCAGCCAAAAAGAGAGGAAAAAAGGAAGAAAAAGGGAAAAAGAAAAAGAGAAAAAATTGGGGAAAATTCCAGCGATGCAATCGAGCTTCGGGTAAGTCGATAAGCGGTCAAATTGACCGATTTAAATTTTGAAATATTTTATTTAATTAATTTTTGACTGAAAACTTACCCGAAAAATGGTGAAATTATGTAGCTCGACAAATTGGCATCCAACGACAGCTCGAGACAGCCTTAAATTTTGTACTAGCATGGAATCTCGAGTAAGTGACCCTTATTTACGATAATTGCCTCGTTATTCGTGATATTGAGTTAATTTCCGCATAAATTGAATTTAAATTATGGAAATTTAGATAAATTGTCGTAAATATTAAATTTAGCTATTCGAGAGTTAGAACGAGGCCCAATAAATTATTAGTGGGCCCAATGAGCCCAATAGGCCTCGATAAGGTGAAAATTAAGTGGAAAACGGGCTTAAGGCTGATTAAGGCCCATTGAGGTGCAATCGGGCCCAATAGGGGTAAATGGGCCCAACGATTTAAATTAAGCCCAGAAAATAGGAAATACAATTAAATTGTATAATATCTGACCTGAGGAATATTGATACGCAGTTTCGGGCATTTGATTGGGAGCATAAAGGACTGCGCGACGAGACAACAGTGGAAAAGAAAAGGTCAGACTCGACAGGAAAATAAGGTAAGGGAATTCTATGGACTGCTAGAGGTAAACTTTACGCAATTTTAAATTCATATGCAGTCTTTAAAAAATGTTCTGGAGGGTCTAGAGGTCGAAGAATAATTTTAATGCCCTGTATGGGCAAAATTACCGAAATACCCTTGTTAAGGGTAAATGTTTCCAACTTCAGGAAAAATTGGGAGGAGCAAGGACAAGTGGTTCCTGCTCGTTCTGGAGGTATTTTAACACATGCATGAGTAGGCTGGCTCACTTTAAAAGAAAAATGCATAGCGTTGCATACCTTAAACGATGTAATTTCTGTGAAAACTATTTGGAGATAACCGAGCCGCCTACGTGTTTTTGTTTACATGTGACGTGCTAGAGCTCAGCTCGCACGATGTTTGATTTGTGTGATGCATGTATTAGTGCTGGAGCGAGAGCTCGCACTAGAGTTTTACATGCATGGGTGCTAGAGTCTAACTCGCACAAGATTTTACATGACTTTCGTGACAGGGTGCTAGAGTCTAACTCGCACCATATTTTTACATGATTTTTCGTGACAGGGTGCTGGAGTTTAACTCGCACCAGATTTTATAAGATTTTCAGGTGATTTATATATAGAGTGCTAGAGCCTAGCTCGCACTAGTTTTACTGGATTTGTGGAGTAGCGCTGTCTGCCCTTGGAGTCAGCCAAAAGGCCCAACAGGCTCAAAAGACCTCTTAAGTAGGGTGAGAGTGAGGGATGAGGTTGGCGGCCTTGTGGGGATGTAAAGCGGGCTCTGCTGATTTTACTTGATTTGATGAGAGTGCTGAGCATTGCTCGCACTGATTTTATGAGAACATGCGATGAGCCGTGCTTGGAGCATCGGGTAGACTACGTGTCACCGATTTAATAGGCTCGCACGTGTGTTTTGAGAGATGGCACGAGTATTGAGAAACAAAACCTCTCTGTGGGAAGCAGGCCATTTGGGCTGGAGTACCTAGAGTGATATGGGTCTATGGAGTACGATGTACCGTGCAAGTAGCATGGAGTATGATGTACCGTGGGGTATCTTCGGATACGGTATCTTTGTGATACGGTATCTTCGGATACCGTATCTTTGTGATTCGGGGTATCTTCGGATACGGCATCTTCGGATGCGTGAGATCGGATAAGACTGACCGGTTGGATTGACCCACCTTCCGGGCGGTTCCCGATCAGGGTGAGACCTCGTACACTTGGATCCGTGAAGCTAGAGGGACTCATGAGGACACATATTGGCCAGTCCTGGTTATTGCCGATATACTGATGTTGCCTAGTCTCGCATGTCGACGATTTTGATGAGATCAAATCGGGTTTTAAATTAAATGTGCATGATGCTATTTCCATGCTTTTCAAACCCATGTGTGAATGTAAACCGATTTTCATGGTTTTGTGTGAGTCAGGATCACCCGAAGGAGGGGTCGAGTCCTGACTTTATTGTGAAAATTTTAATTGAGAAATAAATGATTTGTAATAATTGCATGTTGAATTTTCCGTGCAAACTTGATTTACATAACATCATAATTCATATCATTTGTTTTAAAAAGTGTGGAGAAAGGGTGGTTTATACATGGCACCACGTTCATGTAGGTAGTATGGTTACCTACTTGTTCGTAGGATTGCCTTACTGAGCTTGATGTGTTCACCCCTTTCATTTTCTCCCACAGATAATCTCCAGTTGAAGTTGAGGCGACTCAGTACTGCATTCCGGATATCCGCTGCTGCCCATCAACATAAGGTATATACACTTGTACATATTGTATCTACATAAGCATAGCACAGTAACATGTTTGTAAGTAACTTTAGGGGATGTATAAATATTGTAGACATTTTATAAATGACTGAGAAAGAATTAAGTTATATGGTAAATGTATGGTGGGACTGGCATTGACGCACAGCCAATTTGTTAGTGGAGTGTGGTCACGATCAGAAGACAGGTAAGAATTTAAGTAAGAAAATAACAAAACGCGAAAAATTAACTCTGATTTTTGGGTAGTTCGGGTCGTGACAGTATATTGGTTGGTAGTAACTAAATTATTATGTTTTCAATATATAATTGTAGAGGTAGCATGATTTAGGAACTACCTAGGAATATAGATTTTGCAAATATTTCTTTAGGCCATATGCTTCTGCATAAGTTAGGTTTTCCATGCCTAACATAACCATCTTAGCATACAATGAGATGCATGACCAAGTAAGTTTTGTTTTAAAACGTTTTGACATCGATTTATGGGTGGAAACCCAACAAAAACTACCTTTTTGTGCATGAAAGATCAATCCTTCATAGTATGGGATCGATCTTTCATTTAGGTTTTCTAGAAAATATGCATTTAGGTGATGAGAGATCGATCCCCAGGTCTAAACCTTGTCTTAAGTGCATGAAACAACCCGGTAGAGTTACAAAAGGTTACAAAAGTTTATGTACTATGTTTTACCACTCTATTTTCAAATGAAATGCATGAACTACTTTTTATAATCCATGAAAGGTGATTTCACATGGTTAAATTATGCTTTCAAAAATGCGTTTTGAAACTTGGCACCTTTAGTTCATTACTGTTACAACAATCCTGCTGATGTGTGTGCTTGTATGAATACAACATCCCTACGATTAGTTTACCGCATGGTGAGTGCCGAGAGGTACCTATACTCATACTAGGCCATTGCTTCGTGCTTGGCACTAGGTATGCAACCAGAAATAGTCACCATGTTTTCGAACTATGTTTTTGAAGCTGTAAGACCTTGATCCAATCTATAGCATGACCATGGCCATTGATTCACTCTCTCCTTATTTGGGACTTATGTATGATGCATGATTACTAGAGGGACCTTGCCTAGTCTCAATATTACGATTTTAATATATGTCTTCAATATATGCTTTTGTTTATTTACAATTTATGTTTTCAAACTGCTATGTTTAATTTGAATTACAAGTTATGCTTTCGAAAATTATTATAGCTATGGTTTAACTTATGGTTGCATGTTTTTGGAAATGCAAGCATCTTTTATCATTTGCATCATCATGTTTTTTCGCTATTTACTTTTGCATGTATTTCTTATTTGTCACGACCCAAAAATCAGAGTAAAGTTTTCGTTTTTCTTTCATACTTACCTGTCCTCTTATCGTGACCACACTCCACTAACAATTGGGCTGTGCGTCAATGCCAGTCCCACCATTCATTTGCCATATAACTTAATTCCTTTTTAAAGGAAAGGTAAACACCTGAGTTTTTCACTAATTCTTTCCCATTCATTTACTAGTGTTTACAGTGTCTATACATCCTCGAAAGTTACTTACAAACATGTTACTGTGCTATTCTTATTTAGATACAATATGTAGAAGTGTATATACCTCAAGTGAAGGGCAGCAACGAATATCATGAATGCAGTACTCAGTCGCCTCAAAGTCTACTGAAAGAAATCTGTGTAGAAAAATGAAAGGGGTGAGCACATCAAGCTCAGTAAGGTAATCCTACGAACAAGGAGGTAACCATACTACCTACATGAACGTGGTACCTTGCATAAGCCACCCTTTCTCCACACATTTCAAAATAGATGCTACAATTCATGATGTCATGTAAAACAAGTTCACATATGGATTTCAAAGAGCATGGAAAATCAACATGCAAATCCATTTAAATCATTTCATTCTCGTTAAAATTTCACAACACAACCAGGATATAACCCCTCCCTCGGGTGTTCCTGACTCATATAAAACCATGAAATCAAATGCTCTTCAAAGCAACAGTAACATGTGACACAATGAATGTCATGTAAAACCAGTTTACATCACGTATGGGTTTAAATAGCATGTAAATAACGCCATGTAAGTTCAGTTTAAAACCCAGTTTCATTCTCATCAAAATCACATCTCAGTCAGGATTCAACCCCTCCCTTGGGTGATCTAGACTCACACAAAAGTTCACAAAACATGATTTTCAAAACATCAAGTAACAACATTCGAGACTTGGCACTATATATATATATATATATCTCAGGCAAATTACCAAGACTATGGCCATATCCTCGTGATCCCTCTACTACACAGATCCTATGTGCGGGGTCTCACCAATATCGGGAATCGCCCCGGGAGGTGGGTTAGTCCATCCTGCTGGTCCTGCCCGATATCTTGCATCCGCAGATGCCACTCGCATCTGAAGATGCCACTCGCATCAGAAGATGCTGCTCGCATCTGAAGATGCCACATAATCAATCCCAACACGGTATAACGTACTCCATGCTACTTGCTATGTACAACATACTCCATGGACCCACATCTCATATCAATAATCGTGCCTGTCTCAAAATGCACATGCGAGCATATGTAATCGGCATGACACACAATCTACTCGACGCTCCAAGTACGGCTCATCGCATGTCTTAAAAAATCAGTGCGAGCGATGCTCTAGTACTATCATAAAATCAACGAAAATCTCATGCGAGCAAAGCTCCTGCATGAGTTTCATAAAATCTCATAAGATCTAGTGCAAGCTAAGCTCCAGCACTCTGTCAAAATCATGTAAAACTAGTGCGAGCTAGGCTCCAGCACTGTATCATAAAATTCAAGTGAAAATCTGGTGCTAGTTAGACTTCAACACCTATGCATGTAAAACTCTAGTGCGAGCTCGTGCTCCAGCACTAATGCATGCATCACACAAATCAAAACTCGTGCGTGCTGAGCTCTAGCACGTCACACTTTCATAAAATCACGTAGGCGGCTCTGTTATCTCAAAACAATTTCTATAAGAAATCACATTGTTGAAAATATGCAATGTTGTGCATTTTTATTTAAAAGTTAGCCAGCCTACCCATGCACATGTCAAAACACCTCAAAAACAAGCAGAAACCTCTTGTTCTTGCTCCTCCCAACTTTTCTTAATTTTAGAAATTTTACCCTTCACAATGGTATTTTGGTCATTTTCTTATCCGGGCACCAAAATTCTTATTTTAAATCTAGACCCTTCAAACAATTTTAGGGAAGCTACCTCTAGCAGTCAGTAAAATTCCCTTACTTGGAATCACGAGCGAGCTTATCCTATCTCGACCATACCAGGTCTCTCAGTCCAATTCGCTCCAAATCAAATCTACGGAGTTGCATATAACCACGTATTTGGGTCAGTTCTAATATACTTATCAGTATTTCACTCTTACTGATTGAATCTAAAACATTGGGCTCGTTTTACTTTATTGGGCCTGATTGCACCTTAATGGGTCTCGACCCCTTTTTCAGCCCGTTTCCACTTATTAAATCCCTTCTTCAGGTCTATTGGCTTACCAATACTCATCGGGCTTCGTTCCAAACTCATTGGATAGCTCGTATATCATTTACAACAATCTATTCAAAAATCAGAATTTAATCTATTTTATTACGAAAATAAATCCGAAATTCGCAAAATAAATTTCAATTGCAAAATAATCATGCAATTGTCGTAAATAAGCTTTGCTTACCCAAAATTATGTAATGGTGCGCAAATAAGAGTTTGATCGGGCTCACCTATGCGATTTATCGTCGAACTGCACAATTTTATATTTAATTTCGAGTAAATTTTTGATCAAATATAATTTAAATAAATTTTCCAAAAATTAAATCGGTCACTTTTGACCTCTTACCGACTTAACAGAAGTCCGGTGTATCCCTGAAACTCTTCCCCTTTTTCCTTTTTCTCCTTTTTTTCCTCTCTTTCTTGGCTGAACCGGTTCGGTCCGGTTCAGCCCGGTTCAGACCGATCGATTTAGCCCGATTCTCTTCTTACTGAACCGGTCCGTACCGGTTCAGACTTCCCCGTCGACGTTCATCTCTTTTTTGATCGATTCTCGGGCCGTTTCTGGAGTCAATCGATGCGCCTGGAGTAGGGGAACGTTTGGTTAGCCTTGGGTTGGACCAAAACCCCGCCGGTGGCTGCCGTTCCTCTCTTCTCCCTCTTAACCTTCTCTCATTTGAGCCGTCGAAATCTGACGTCGGTACGACGTGTCACGACTGTCGGTGGGTCGCGCGGTGCCGAGCAACGTTTTTCGATGGTCATGAGGCCTTGCCTGGCGTCGGTGGTCGTCCGGTGCTCTCAGTTTGGCTTTGTCTTCCTTCACTCTTCGCCTGCTTCATTTCTTTCAGAAATCGTGTTCCGCGATTTCCAGTTTCTTTTTATTTATTTATTTATAATTTATTTTATTATTATTTTATTCATTAAAATATTATAAAAATCCCAAAATATCCAAAAAAATCTTATTTAATTCATTTAATCACTAAATGAATTTATTTGTCTTATTTAGTCTTTACGGTATATTTTTCCAATATTGTTGGGATAATTTTTCGAAGGAAAAATTTCGATTAATTTTAATAAATTCATATCTTGATCAATTGGACTCGAAATTCAATAATTTCTCCTTTATTGATCAAGATTTCCTAAATTCATATTTTTAATGAAATTTTCTTATGGAATTTATATCGGATTTTGATCTTTTGACCATTTTACCCTTCTACACTTTCGGGACCAATTTAGACGGACTTTCCTTCTTGGACCCACTATAATTTCTCATTTAAAATTTGTATCGTTGTCCGGACAATTCAAATCTCATAAATTTAATTTGAAATTTCTTAATTGTCCGTTTTCAAATTTTACGTACGTTCGACAACTTCATTCATATTTATATGATCAAAATCATTCGTCTTATGATTCGATTAACATATAACAATATCCATAAAAGTGTAGACACCATATTTTACTATGTACCTTATGATTCCTATGTGTAAACATTCAATTATTTTATTGAATCATAAGAAGAGTACTTACTAAAATGAAAATACAAATGAAGTAAGTAAATTCCATATGAGTCAAGTAAAGGCCAAATAAGGGCTATAAGAGGCACAGGCTAAACTGAATGGATTTAAATCATTCTGATTGGAGATAAAAACTTTAAACGTGAAAATATAGAGGGTTCATGAAGGCAAGTCGATTTGATTTGGTCCCAAACACATTGAAGTAGAGGAAAGGCCAAAAAGGGACTATATGAGTTCGAAATGGTCAATTTGAGGTGTATTTAACACATTCACCTCCCGGAAGAGGCCAAAATGCAGAGATGAGAGTGTAAATCATGTAATTTGACACTTTTGGATTTTGAGAAAAAAGTCAAACGTGATCAATGGTCAAGAAAAGTCAAGACTAGTTAAAAAATATTGATTTTGACTATAAAGAACTAACCATGGTTAAATTTTAACCTAACTAAGGTTAAAAGTGGGGAAGAAATATTTTTGGTTAAAACACTTAATCTTCATCTCCTTAAGTATGGAAAATTAATTTAATCAAAATCTGAATTAAATTAAATAGTTAAAACTCAATGGGCCAACGATGGAAAATTTAAAGCCCATTAAGGTGCAATAAGTATGGGCCAAATTTTGTAGGCCCAATGGGATTGTTGGGCCATTTGGTGGGCCCAACATTGAGCCAATTGAAGGCCCAATTGGTGAAAAAAATTTCAACCCAAAAACCCCAAAATGAAAGCCCAAACCGAAGCCCAGTTTGGAAGCCCAAAGACAAGCCCATTAGTAAAATGGTTAAGGCCCAAAACTTAAGCCCAAATTGTCCTAGCCCAAATCTATTACCAAGGCCAATTAGTGGGCTGAATTTTAAGACCAAATAGGTTTATTTCTTAAGCTAAAAATCAGCCAACACTTATTCATCTTCTTCCTAAGCTCTCAGCAACAAGAGGAGAACTATTAAAACACATAAGTTCAAGTTTTCTCACACTAGAAATCTCTAGCTTCAAGGCATATTTGGAACAAGAAACCTTCATGAAAGCTGTTACAAATTGAGAGAGGATTAACATAGCTTGGAATTTGATATCAAGGACCCGTATTGAGAGAGAGGATGTCACGACCCAAATTACCTAAAAATCAGAGTAAATTTTTCATTTTTTCATTTCCTTACCCGTCGTGAACAGTTACACTACTAAACAGTTGGGCTATGATTCGGTGTTAGTCACCTCTCACCTATTTACCATTCTATTTTCATATTTCATTTACATATCAATTTATTTTAAATAAATACATCCCCAATATTACATCCATGTACAGTACTGTGCCTCTATATGTTCAAATACAAAAATTTTACAAATGTGTATACCTGGTCTTGATAAGAAGCAGCGGATATGACTACTGTCGTTCTCTTCTACTGAATATACACTGTGGGGTGGAAATGAAAGGGTGAGCGAAACTTGCTCAGTAAGGCAATAATGTAAGCAGGTAGATAACTATACTATCTACGTGCTGATAATGTCATGATATAAAATCGTTTACTTTTGGAGGATGAGGTAAGACTAAAACGATGCCACATGTATGTATATATCATATAAGAGAAATCATGAAATCGACATATAAATCAAACATGGAAAATCATCATGTATGACATCGCATGCTCGTCACATTAAAACTTATTTGTTTTATTACAAACTCATCACGTTAAAACTTATTTGTTTTATCATAAAACAACTTCATCAAGGTCAAACCCATCTCTCGAAAATACCTTGATTCATTAAATCATATCTCATTTAAAAACATAAATCAGGATGTTACCCATCCTTCAGATTTGTCCTGGTCTATCCAGACCGTATGATATCATGTAAGGCATGTAGGTTACTATATGAAAAATCGAGGACTATGGCCATACTTTATCCCTGTGATCCCAGGCTACACGGATCCCGGTGTGCGGGGCATCATAACTGCAACGGGAGGTGGAGTCAAGTCCTACCCTCCAAAATATCAAGTAACATCATCGAGTCATCATGACTGCACGGTATAGCGTACTCCGTGTGACATACACGGTACATCGTACTCCGTGGACCCATATCATAGTCTGGGGGTGTCACAACCCAAATTACCTAAAAATCAAAGTAAATTTTTCGCTTTTTCATTTATTATTTAATTCTTATTTTTCTCTCATCGTGACGATCTTACCAAACAGTTGGGCTATGATTCGGTGTTAGTCACCTCTTACTATTACCATTCCATTTCCATAATCATATTCACATATCAAAGTTTACTATTCTTTGACTTTAAATAAGTACATACCCAATGGTATTTATAACACTACATCCCTGACATCATATCCGTTTACAGTACTGTGCATTACATATTTAGATACAAAACTATACAAATGTGTATACATGTCTCTCGATAGGAAGCAGCGGATATCAAGCATGCAAGTACTCAGCCGCTTACTAATTTCTGTGAGTGCTCTAAAAAGATGGGAAAATAAGGGGGGTGAGCAAACCACACGCTCAGTAAGGCAATTATGCAAGTAAGTAGATAGCTCCACTATCTACATGCTTATAATGTCATGCCCTTAAATCCATTCTTTTCATTTAAAATTTCACGCACAAAGTCATGCATATTCAATGCCATAGTTTATCCAAAACTATTTGTGCATATATAAATCATGTAATTCATGCATTCAAAGCATTTTATGTGACATCATTAAATCATAATAAGCATGAAGTAAAACAAGATCATGCATTCGTTCATGTCATGTAAGACAAATCATGAATTTGAAATAAAAGCATGGAAAACATCATCATGCTACTGTATTCAAATCATTTCTTTAAAACTGCAGCATAAACTAACCCTTCCGGGTCAATCATCTCATAAAACAATTCAGTAAAATTCACTATAAAACTCCGGTTATAAACCCACCCTTCTTTCAGGGTCACAGATCATAAAATCATCTAAAACATATTTGAGCATAGTAGAAAATCATAAAATCTCCAAATCGGGGGCCTGACCCCTCATTCGGGTCTACCTTGGTCTAACAGACCACAAGTTATATGATATGAGACAATCAGGTAATTATCAGTAACATCAAGGACTATGGCCATATCCTAGTAATCCCTGGTAACACGGTACCTAGTGTGCGAGGTATCACACCTGAAACGGGAGGTGGGTCATCCTACCCGCCAGAACAGCATAACACCAGGATTACGAGGGCAAGGCTTGCTGCCTCGTGGCTAATGCCACTCCACTACAATAATCCCCACGGTACAGCGTACTCCGCATGATATACACGGTACAACGTACTCCGTGAACCCAAGCTCAATCAGGGGTGCCTGTAATAGGTCTTATCCACCCATATCATCTCTGTCTCAATATGCACGTGTGAGCATATCATCTCACTGTGACACACAGTCTACAAGAGGCTCCAACACGGCTATTGCATGTAATATAAATCCCTGTGTGAGCGAAGCTCAAGCACGGTTTCATAAAAATTAGTAAAATCTACGTGCGGGCAGCGCTCCAGTACGACTTAAACTGATTATAATTTCAAGTAAAATCCACGTACAAGCAATACTCTAATACGGATATGTATAAAAACTCAGTGAAAACTTCGTACGAGAAAAACTCCAGTACGACATTCAAATGAATTATAAAAACCATATAAAACTTTGTGCGAGCAAGCTCCAGCACAAATAAATGCTCAAGTAAATCAAATCTCGTGCGAGTTACACTCCAGCACGACTTTATGCATAATTAAATCAAATCTCGTGCGAGTTACACTCCAACACGGCTTTATGCAATATCAAATCAAAACAGGATGCGAGCTAAGCTCTAGCACCTCTCATGCATATCAAATCGGTAAAACTAGTGCGAGCAATAGCTCCAGCACCTTTTTATGCATATTCAGTCAAAACCGTCAAATAGACAAAACAGGGTGCGAGCTAGGCTCCAACACCTCTCATGCATTTCTCAATAATAAAAATCAGTGCGAGCAACCGCTCTAGCACATCTCATGCATATGATGTCACACAAGTCAGTGCGAGCAACCGCTCAAGCACATTTATGCACATTCACAAAAGCAGATATAGTGCGAACTACATGTCGGCACTATCTGTTTCCATATAAACTTGATAGTTGGCCCGTTTTCCAAATAATTTCATTTAAATATTAATAACACCTACGTAGTGTTATTTTGGGAAACTTATGCAATTATTGGCCAAATCTATCGATTTACTTGATTAAAACCAAGAAAATTCCTTAATCATAAAAAAAATCCTTAAATCATGCATTTCATGCATGTCATGCTTTCACCATCCTTAGGTGAACTTCCCTTAACAGGGTAAAATAGTCTTTTCACCTATTTCGATCCTTGAAATCATTTAAACCACTTTTAGGATCATTATACATAATCAGAGTATACATACATATTCAGTGTACAGAAAAACAATGCACTGATGACTCGTCACGTAGTCTGATTTGCTCCGAATCCAATCTCCGAAACTGCGGATACACATTCATCAGGTCAAATACAATGCAATTAATTGTATTTCATAATTTTCTGGGCTTAATTTAAATCATTGAGCCCGTTTACCCATATCGAGCCCGATTGCACCACAATGGGCCTTAATCGACCTTAAGCCCGTTTACTACTCTTTATCGAGGCCTATTGGGCTCATTGGGCCCATCAGTAATTTATTTAGCCTCGTTCTAAATTCTCAGATATCTCAATTTAGTATTTACGACAATTTATCCAATTTCCCAGAATTAAATTCATTTCATGCGGAATTTAAATTCGAAATTTATGCGATAAATATCAATCACGCATAACGATGCAAATTGTCGTAAATAAGGGTCACTTACCCATGATTCCATGATCGTACGTAAATTGAGGCTATCTCGAGCTCTCAGTTGATGCCAATTGTCGAGCTACACATTAGATATATTTTCGGGTAAACTTTCAGTCGATTATTTATCAAATTAAATATTTCAAAAATTAAATCGATCAATTCGACCGCTTACCGACTTACCCAAAGCTCGATTGCATCATTGGAATTTTTCTCAATTTTGCCTCTTTTTCTTTTTCCCTTTTTCTTCCTTTTTTCCTCTCTTTTTGGCTGAACCGGTCCGATCCAATTCAACCCGGTTCAGACCGTCGGTTCAGCTCGATCCGGTTCGGCCGGTTCAATCCGGTTCGGCCGGTTCAATCATCCTCTGGTCATTTCGGCGCCGTCTGGCCGGTTCTCCGGCCGATTCCACCGACGTTCGGTTCGGCTGCACCTGGGCTTCCTAAATCGGGCCTCCTTGTCGCTCGAATCGGCGCCATCACCAGCGAATTGAGGTTTCTTCCCCGCGGCTTCCTCCTCCGTTTTCGGCGTGCTCCGGCGTTTTCGGCGAGCGTGCCGGTGCCTGGTGGTTCCCACGAGGCTCGTCGACCTTCGTCGACCCTCGCCTGGGGCCCTTGGCCGCCGGTGGTGGCTCGTCCGATGGTTCCTCGGTCTCGGCTTCCGTTTCGCCATTTTCCTCTGTTTCTTCCAGATTTCATTTTTTTTTTCAATTTCATTTTATTTTATTTATAATTTATTTTTAATATTATTTTATTCATTAAAATAATATTAAAATTCACAAATATCTTAAAAAAATTATATTTTTTTCATTTAATCTGTAAATAAATTTCTCAGCCCGATTTTACCTTTTCGGTCTATTATTCGATACAAAAATTTTGATTTATTCCAATAAATTCATATCTTGATTAATTTAACCTGAAATTTAATTATTTCCTCGTTATTGATCAAGATTTCTCAATCCCATATTTTTAATTAAATTTTCTAGTCCCGATTAATACCGAATTTTGATCTTTTGATCGTTTTGCCCTTGCACATTTTCAGGAATACCATTTAAGTCCTTTTGCATTTTTTAAATGCACTCAAAAATATCAGGTCTTACAATCTCCCCCACTTAAGAAATTTGGTCCTCCAAATTAGAACCAAGTAATATGAGTCCATAAATAACTCCGGTTACATCTATTGTATCATATACTGTCATCCTCAAGTGACTTTCTCCGGAGTATAATACTACCATCATACTTAACTAGGGAGATTATCTTAAACCTCAACACTTTCTCTTTCCATCTAATACCCGAATCGATTTTTCAATCATACGTTATACTTTCATTGAGCTAAGCTGTTGGAGCTCATATCCGATTACATATCGGGTCCGGATAATATTTTCGAAACATCATAAGATAGGACACATTGTGGATGCCTGCTTATTTAAGTGGTAACGCCAACCTACAGGCTTTATCTCCCACTTGTCCAATCTCTTTTCGAATCTCGTTACGTCCTTAAGACAAGTAACTACCAACAATACTGATTTACCCTCGGTGAATACCAATGATTTCTGTCTCTTGTCAGCTTAGCTTTTCTGTCTGCTCTGAGGTGTTCTTAATCTCTCATAATCAACTGAACATCCTCAGAGGTTTATCTTACCAATTTGGGAACAATTCTCAATTTGTCACCCACTTTTTCTTTTCCAAATCAGGGAACAACTCCCTACGGCCATACCATGCCTCATATAATCTCATGCCGATACCCGAGTAACAACTATCATTACTGGCGAATTTGAGTAGTAACAACTGATCATCCCAAGAGCTCATAAAATCAATGGCACAGCTCTCATCACATCCTCTAGAACCTGTACAGTCCTCTCTGACTGACCATCTGTCTGAGGACGAAAGCTGTGCTAACACACAATCAGGGTCCCATAGCTTCCAAAAACATATTCCTAAAAGTGGGAAGTGAAGCGGGAATCCCTATCTGATATCATGCTCCCTGGAACGCTACATATTATTCCACAATTTTTCATACATAAAAATTCTCCTACACACTCAGAGTATTTACGGATTTCCATAAACAGAAGGTGGGTAAACTAAATCAATCCATCGACTATCACCAGATAGCCTCGTGATTCATTCGGGTCTTCTGTAACCCATCACAAAATTCATGGTAACTTGTTCCCATTTTCGTGTCACTATAGGTAGAGGCTGCAATGACTCTGCAGACTCGTACTTTACCTTACTCTGCTGACATACGAGACACTTATCCACAATCTCTACAATATCTTTTTTTTATACCTGACCACCAATACCCTTTTCAGAGATTCCAACATATATTTATTATTTCCCGGATGCACTGTATATCCCGAAGAGTGAGCTTCTAACAATAACACTATATCATCAACTGTGGTCCTGCGGAGCACTTATACTGTCTTTAAACCTTTGCAAGTTATCATCACTCACTGTGAACTATATCACTATACCCTTCTGAATCTGACCCACACTATCGACACCATGTCGATCATTACGCTAAGCCTGGCAAATCCGGTCACTCAAATCCAGTTCTAACCTCAGGCTAGTTGTCATAAAATCACTGTCATCATCAGAAGGGATCACATCACTACTGAGGCTCACAACTGCTCTAGCAGCTCACGCTCCCTGACCATCATATGTGATACCATCCCGAGGCTCTTTCTGCTTAAGGCATCAGCCATTACATTAGCCTTTCCTGGGTGGTACAATGTTCACAATCATAATCTTTAGAAGCTCTAACCCTTTTGGTTATCTTATATTCTACTCTTTCTGTGAAAACGATTACTCGAGGCTTTTACGATCGGTGCATATCTGAATTTTTCTTACCATTTAAGTGGCAGCGCCATACTATTAATGTAAACGCTACGACTGCCAACTCTAAATCATGGGTCAGATAGTTTCTGTCATGGTCCTTGAACTAACTGGATCCATAAATGACTATCTTCCCATTTTACATCAATACACAGCCCAATCCTTATTTTGAGGTATCCATACTCACTGAATCCTCTTGAGCTGTTAGTCATGGTGAGAATACTTACGGTGGTCAGTCTATTACTTCAATATACTAAAACTCACCGAAACCATTTACATACTTATCATAACACTTGTATGAAATCTTTTTCCAAACGAGACGTGTCAACTGAGCAGCCCATTTCATGAAACTCATATCACCTTGTCTGTAAGACAGTTTCCTGTTGCTACTCATGCTCTTCCCTGGACTTCGAATACATCATAATATCATCACTAAAGATGACAACCAATTGGTCCAAGTAAGGTTTAAATACCTTTTCGTAGTTGAGTTCCACTACATAATTCAATCACTCATATCATTGACCTATGTAGGCATAAACGTACAATGTCATTTCGAAATCATTTTCGTTCAAGATACAACTCACGTCATTTCCTTTTTCTTATATTAACGGCTTTTATAAAATTTTAATTTTTAAATTATTATTTTTTAAACCTTCATGATTACTCGAATTCTATATATCTTTATCGTACCAGTAAAGGTACCCAAATTTTAAATGTATATATACGACTGTCGATTTCAATTTATAGATTATGTGTGCGCTTCCAGACGCTATCAAATCTTTAGGCAGGGAAGTATTTTGAAATACCTTTATTAACCCTCAAATTTGACCACATCTATTGGGTGTAGATATATCTACCCCTTATCTTGCTTACGCCCCTATTTTTAACTTACAATCTCTATACCCATATTCAGTTAGTGAAAATCAACTAACTATCATCATCTTGCTTAAGGGTACAGGCTTCACATCTTTCATTCGCTTATAAGCAACTGAAGGCGATATGAATAAATTCGTGGCACCAAGATTAATTAAAATAATTATTTCATTATTCTTAACCAGTGTGGTATCTTTCACCATATCATAATAATCATCAATGGTGTCCTGGTCCAAGGCATACACTCGCCCTCGTCTAACATCTTATATCCGTGGTAACTACCACATATTCTACACTGTTTACATTGCTACACTGCTACGTAGCAGGTCAGGGTCCTTAAATCACAATACCACTCAAAAGTATTGAAATTAGATATACTAGGGCCTTACCAAGCAACTTACCCCATGACTCATCAGCTCTAATCTTTTACCAAACTACCTTTTCCCATTCTGACATCCTTGTCATTCTTTATTCTTTTCTGTCTCTATTTCGGCCATTACTACCTTTCTCAAACTCAGAGGCGTGTAACTCATGATCTTATTCACACAACTGTAGTCTGCGCACTGCCTCGACATAGGTAGTGATATCTAACGGGCTAATCGGACTCTAATTGACAATCTGAGCCCTTCCATGAACTTTCAGACATCTCGACTCTCACTGTTCATTGTGTCCGAGTCACATCTGCCCAGGAATATAAACTGAGCTTCATACTCGCAATAAACATGTTCCTTTGGGTCAGAGTAAAGAGTTTCATCTGTAATTTTCTTTAAACAATGTCTGGGATATTATGTCACCGGAATACATCTAGAATTATTTTCCATATCCATTCTGGATGTCTAGCTTTTAAGGTGGGTCGAGCGAACTCCCACCAATGTTTCGACTCACCCTTAAATACCATGCATACTCTGAGCAATTAGCTCCCACAATATTCTCTACACTCCGCTTTAACCTCGCGAAACATGTCTCAATACTGTTCGATCTCTCTGTCAGACTCGGTCCGATCTCTTTGTCAGACTCTGTGGGGCATACTCAACATCAACCTCCACATTAATCTCATCTCGAGTCTCATGTGGTGACTCGGTAAACTCTCGGGCCTACCTCTATGGCCTCGAGCACGTGTTCTCGCACTTCAATCATAACGACTATCGGTTAATGAGTTTATTCTTGCATTTAAAAATCAAATTCTTAGCTGCAATTCCATCTCGATATACACAATTGTATCTAAACAATGCACAGTACATGGGGATGTAAACTTCCTTAACCACTAACACCGACTCATATCAGGCCAACTCAAGCTCTGATACCATTAAACCTGTCACGACCCAAATTACTGAAAAATCAGAGTAAATTTTTTACTTTTTCATTTATTATTTAATTCTTATCGTTCTCTCATCGTGACCATCTTACCAAGCAGTTGGGCTATGATTCGGTGTTAGTCACCTCTTACCTATTACCATTCCATTTCCATAATCATATTCACATATCAGAGTTTACTATTCTTTGACTTTAAATAAATACATACCCAATGGTATTTATAACACTACATCCCAGACATCATATCCGTTTACAGTATTGTGCATTACATAATTAGATACAAAACTATAAAAATGTGTATACCTGTCTCTCGATAGGAAGCAGCGGATATCAAGCATGCAAGTACTCAACCGCTTACTAATTTCTGTGAGTGCTCTGAAAAGATGGGAAAATAAGGGGGTGAGCAAACCACACGCTCAGTAAGGCAATTATGCAAGTAAGTAGATAGCTCCACTATCTACATGCTCATAATGCCATGACCTTAAATCCATTTCTTTTCATTTAAAATTTCACGCACAAAGTCATGCATATTTAATGCCATAGTTTATCCAAAACTATTTGTGCATATATAAATCATGTAATTCATGCATTCAAAGCATTTTATGTGACATTATTAAATCATAATAAGTATAAAGTAAAACAAGATCATGCATTCGTTCATGTCATGTAAGACAAATCATGAATTTGAAATAAAAGCATGGAAAACATCATCATGCTACTGTATTCAAATCATTTCTTTAAAACTGCAGTATAAACTAACCCTTCCGGGTCAATCATCTCATAAAACAATTCAGTAAAGTTCATTATAAAACTCCGGTTATAAACCCACCCTTCTTTCAGGGTCACAGATCATAAAATCATCTAAAACATATTTGAGCATAGTAGAAAATCATAAAATCGTCCAAATCGAGGGCCTGACCCCTCCTTCGGGTCTACCTTGGTCTAACAGACCACAACTTATATCATGTGAGACAATCAGGTAATTATCAGTAGTATCGAGGACTGTGGCCATATCCTAGTGATCCCTGGCAACACGGTACCTAGTGTGCGGGGTATCACACCTGAAACGGGAGGTGGGTCGTCCTACCCGCCAGAACAGCATAACACCAGGATTGCAAGGGCAAGGCTTGCTGCCTCGTGGCTAATGCCACCCCACTCCAACAATCCCCACGGTACAGTGTACTCCGCGTGATATACACAGTACAACGTACTCCGTGAACCCAAGCTCAATCAGGGGTGCCTGTAATAGGTCTTATCCACCCATATCATCTCTATCTCAATATGCACATGTGAGCATATCATCTCACTATGACACACAGTCTACAGGAGGCTCCAACACGGCTATATGCATGTAATATAAATCCCTGTGCGAGCGAAGCTCAAGCACGGCTCCATGCATATTCATGATATTAGAAAATCTCGTGCGAGTGAAGCTCTAGCACGGTTTCATAAAAATCAGTAAAATCTGCGTACGAGCAGCGCTCCAGTACGACTTAAACTGATTATAATTTCAAGTAAAATCCACGTACGAGCAATGCTCTAGTACGAATATGTATAAAAACTCAGTGAAAGCTTCGTATGAGAAAAACTCCAGTATGACATTCAAATGAATTATAAAAACCATATAAAACTTTGTGCGAGCAAGCTCCAGCACAAATAAATGCTCAAGTAAATCAAATCTCGTGCGAGTTACACTCCAGCACGACTTTATGCATAATTAAATCAAATCTCGTGCGAGTTACAACTCCAGCACGGCTTTATGCAATATCAAATCAAAACAGGATGCGAGCTAAGCCCTATCACCTCTCATGCATATCAAATCGGTAAAACTAGTGCGAGCAATCGCTGCAGCACCTTTTTATGCATATTCAGTCAAAACCGTCAAAACCGTCAAATAGACAAAACAGGGTGCGAGCTAGGCTCCAACACCTCTCATGCATTAATCAATAATAAAAATCAGTGCGAGCAACCGCTCTAGCACATCTCATGCATATGATGTCACACAAGTCAGTGCGAGCAACCGTTCAAGCACATTTATGCACATTCACAAACACAGATATAGTGCGAACTACATGTCAGCACTATCTGTTTCTATATAAACTTGATAGTTGGCCCGTTTTTCAAATAATTTCATTTAAATATTAATAACACCTACGTAGTGTTATTTTGGGAAACTTATGCAATTATTGGCCAAATTTATCGATTTACTTGACTAAAACCAAGAAAATTCCTTAATCATAAAAAAATCCTTAAATCATGCATTTCATGCATGTCATGCTTTCACCATCCTTAGGTGAACTTCCCTCAATAGGGGTAAAATAGTCTTTTCACCTATTTTGATCCTTAAAATCATTTAAACCACTTTTAGGATCATTATACATAATCAGAGTATACATAAATATTCAGTGTATAGAAAAACTATTTAAAATACGCGTAGCTACCTCTAGCTACTCACACAATTCCCTTACCTCATTTATCTGTACAGTCTGACCTTTCCACTGATGACTCGCCATGCAGTCCGATTTGCTCCGAATCCAATCTCCAGAACTGTGGATACATATCCATCAGGTCAAATACAATGCAATTAATTGTATTTCATAATTTTCTGGGCTTAATTTAAATCATTGGGCCCGTTTACCCATATTAGGCCTGATTGCACCACAATTGGCCTTAATCGGCCTTAAGCCCGTTTACTACTCTTTATCGAGGCCTATTGGGCTCATTGGGCCCATCAGTAATTTATTTAGCCTCGTTCTAAATTTTATCTCAATTTAGTATTTACGACAATTTATCCAATTTTCCATAATTAAATTCATTTCATGCAGAATTTAAATCCGAAATTTATGCGATAAATATCAATCACGCATAACGATGCAAATTATGGTAAATAAGGGTCACTTACCCGTGATTCCATGATCGTACGTAAATCGAGGGTGTCTCGATCTCTCAGTTGATGCCAATTGTCGAGCTACACAATTAGATATATTTTCGGGTAAACTTTCAGTCGATTATTTATCAAATTAAATATTTCAAAAATTAAATCGGTCAATTCGACCGTTTACCGGCTTACCCGAAGCTCGATTGCATCACTGAAATTTTTCCCAATTTTTCCTCTTCTTCTTTTTCCCTTTTTCTTCCTTTTTTTCCTCTCTTTTTGGATGAACCGGTCCGGTCCGGTTCTACCTAGTTCAGATTGTCGGTTCAGCTCGGTCCGGTTCGGTCGGTTCAGTCCGGTTCGGCCGGTTCAGTCATCCTCTAGTCATTTCGGTGCCGTTTGGCCGGTTCTCAGGTCGATTCCACCGTCGTTCGGTTCGGCTGCACCTGGGCTTCCTACATTGGGCCTCCTTGTCGCTCGAATCGGCGCCATCATCGACGAATCGAGGTTTCTTCCCCGCGGTTTCCTCCTCCGTTTTCGACGTGCTCCGACGTTCTCGACGCCCGTGCCGGCGCCTGGTGGTTCCCACGAGGCTCGTCGACCCTCGCCTGGGGCCCTTGGCCACCAGTGGTGGCTCGTCCGGTGGTTCCTCGATCTCGGTTTCCGTTTCGCCATTTTCCTCTGTTTCTTCCAGAATTCGTTTCTTTTTTTTTTTCAATTTCATTTTATTTTATTTATAATTTATTTTTAATATTATTTTATTCATTAAAATAATATTAAAATTCACAAATATCTTAAAAAAAATTATATTTTATTCATTTAATCTGTAAATAAATTTCTCAGTCCGATTTTACCTTTCTGGTATATTGTTCGATTATTTTCGGGATTATTTTTTCGATACGAAAATTTTGATTTATTCCAATAAATTCATATCTTGATCAATTTAACCCGAAATTTAATTATTTCCTCGTTATTGATCAAGATTTCTCAATCCCATATTTTTAATTAAATTTTCTTGTCCCGATTAATATCGAATTTTGATCTTTTGACCGTTTTGCCCTTGCACATTTTTCGAAATACCATTTAAGTCCTTTTGCATTTTTTAAATGCACTAAAAAATATCAGGTCTTATAGGGGGTGCCTGCCGTAGGTCTTATCCACCCCAATACTATGTCGATAACCAACCCATGTTTCAAAGTATACGTGCGAGCATCTCAACTCTCTGTGACACACAGTCTACAAGAGGCTTTCGCACGACTATATGCATGTCAACTCACGTCTAGTGCGAGCAAAGCTCCAGCACCACGCTATGCATATCATGATATCTAAAATCTCATGCGAGCGAAGCTCCAGCACGGTTTTGTGCACACACAAATTTCTCGTACGAGCAATGCTCCAGTACGGCTCTTCATGAGTAATAAATAAGTAAACTTGAGTGCGAGTAAGACTCTAGCACTCTTTTTATTCATGTAAATACGATAGGTGGCTCAATCTTGATAAAACATCTTTTAAAATAGTAACCGGTACAAACCGGTATCCTTCTGTATAATTCATGAAATCAATAGCCAACTTGTGTGTAAATTTGCTTAAATCAAAGCAATACATTTATATAAAACATTAAAACAGGATAATCATGCAATTTATCTGCCTTACTACCCTTTTTGGAAATTTTACTACCAGGGGCAAAATTATCTTTTTCTTTTATTCACCTATGCCCAGATTTTCGCAAAAATTATTATTTCATTTTCTAGATACTTAAAGAAATTCTAGGCCCTTTAAATCCCCTCAATAAATACTTATAGAAATCTCTATGCACCTACAAAATTCCCTTACCTCGATTTACGCATAAACTTATCTCGTCTAGATAATATCCGATCTCTCAATCCAACTGCGCGTCAACCAAGTCTACGAAACTGCATATAACCACATATTTTGGGTTAATTCACTTATTTTTATCAGTATATCACATTTACTGATCGAATCTAACGTACTGGGCCCGTTTTACTTTATTGGGCCTAATTGCACTTTAATGGGCCTCGAGCCCGTTTTCAGCTCGTTTATACTATTTAAATCCCTTCTTCGGGTTTACTGGGCTCATTTAGCTTATCAATAATTATCGGGCTTCGTTCCAAACTCATTGGATAGCCCGTATACTATTTAGGGTAATTACGTTGCAATTCTGATAAATATTCCTTTTTATACAGAGTTAATCCATAAATTTCGTAAAATAATCGAAACTCTGTATTGAGGACTCTAATTGTCGAAATTAAAATATACTTACCTAATATGATGCGGGTTATGAAAATCGGAGCTCAATCGGCTCTTGTTCGGGCTTTGTCGTACAATTGCACAATTATATATTTAATTCCGGGTTACTTTTCGATTAAATATAATTTAAATAAATTTCTCGAAAATCAAATCAGTCACTTTTTACCTCTTACCGACTTACCCGAAGTCCGGTGTATCCCCAAAAATTCTTTCCCTTTTTCCTTTTTCTCTTTTTCTCCCTTTTTCCCTTCTTTCTTGGCTGAACCGGTTCAGTCCGGTTCAACCCGGTTCAGACCGTCGGTTCACTTCGGTTCGGTCGGTTCAGTGCCTTACTGGCCAGTTCTCCACCGGCTTCCGTCGCCAGTGGCTCCGCTGGGTCGTCCGCAGCATGAATCTGCCCTCGGTTTTGTCCAAGGTCGTCGGAAAGTCATCGGTCCAGCCTGTTCTCTCCACAGTCGGTACCCATTTCCTTTTTCCTCAGTTTTCGATGTTTGCCGGCAGTTTCGCCGATCGTGGCCGCCACCAATCAGTTCGTCTGCGCCTTGGAAACATTCGGCTGGCGGTAGGGTCGGCCAGATCGGCACCGATCGTCGTGAATCTCCCCTTTCCTCTCTCGACTTCTCTCCCTCGATCCGGCGTTCTCCGACGTCGGTGGGGCGCGTCGCCGGTACCAGGGAGGTCGTCGGCCTCTCCTCTTCCTTTTCTGGCCTTCACCTGACCGATTGGGTCGCTGGTGGTCGTCCGATCTTCTCCCCGATTTCGGCTTCGTTTTTCCATTTCTCACTTCTTTCTCTCTCCCTAATTTTCAGTTTTTCTCTTTTTTTTTTTAATTTTATTTATTATTTAATTTTATTATTATTTTATTCAATATTATATTATTATTTTGCCAAAATATCTAAGATAAATTATTATTTAATTTATTTAATGAATAAATAATTTTTTCGGAATTATTTCAGCTTTTCGGTATATTTTTTGATTATTTTCGAGATTATTTTCCGATGTGAAATTTTTGGTTAATTCCAAATATTTCATATCTTGATCAATTTAACCCGAAATTTAATTATTTCTTCAATATTGA
The DNA here is from genome assembly GCA_033439115.1 of Firmiana major. NCBI lineage: Eukaryota > Viridiplantae > Streptophyta > Magnoliopsida > Malvales > Malvaceae > Firmiana > Firmiana major. Next base: position 37,898,578 of record CM065901.1, read on the forward strand.
TCAAGATTCTCAAATCCATTATTTTTAATTAAAATTTTCTTATCGAATTTATTTCGGCTTTCGGTCTTTTGATCGTTTTGCCCTTACACGTGTTCGGGATTAATTTAACCCGACTTTCCTTCGCGAATACTCATTTCGTATTTTTAACTAAAATTGGGTCTTACATAATCTCCCCCACTTAAGAAATTTGGTCCTCCAAATTAGAACCAAGTTAATTGGATCCATAAACAACTCCGGGTATGCCTATCGTATCATACTTTTTAATTCCCTTGTGACTTTTTCGGAGTGTAATACTACCAACATACTTTAATTTAGAAGATCATCTTAAATCTCAACACTTTCTCCTTCCTGTTTTAATACCCGAATCAAGTTCTCAATCATACATTACACTTTCATTAAGCTAAACTGTTGAAGCTCATATTTGATCACATACGCTGGGTCCGGATAGTATTTTCAAAGCATCATAAGATAGGACACATTGTGGATGCCTGTTTATTTAGGTAGTAACGCCAACCTACAGGTCTTATCTCCCACTTTGTCCAATCTCTCAAAGGATTCAATATAACAAAATTCAATTTGCTTTCTTTTCGAAACTCGTTATGTCCTTAGGACCAATAACTTCCTATAATAGTAATTCACCCTCGGTGAATTCCAATAGTTTCTATCTCTAGTCAGCATCGCTTTCCTGTCTGGTCTGAGGTGTTCTTAATCCTTCACAATTAACTGAACATCCTCAGAGGTTTGTCTTACCGATTCGGGAATAATTCTTTATCTGTTACTCACTTTTTCTTATCCAAATCGGGGAAACAACCCTTACGACCATACAATGCCTCATCTGAAGTCATCCGTACTCAAGTGACAACTGTCATTATTGGAGAATTCAATTAGTAATAACTGATCATCCCAGGAGCTTATCATATCAACCACACATTCTCATCATATCCTCCAGAACCTGTACAGTCCCCTCTGACTGACCATCTGTCTGAGGATAGAAAGCTGTGCTAACACTCAGTTAGGTTCCCATAGCTTTCTGAAAACATTTCCAGAAATGGGAAGTGAAGCGGGAATCCCTATCTGTACCATGCTCCCTGGAAAATACTTGGTGTTCCACAATTTTCCATACACATAAATCCACCTACACACTCAGAGTATCTGGGGATTTCCTAACCAGAAGGTGGGTAGACTTAATCAATCCATCGACTATCACCTAGATAGCCTTAGGATTTATCCGGGTCCTCTGTAACCTATCACGAAATTCATGGTAACTTGTTCCTATTTTCGTGTCGTGTCGATATAGGTAGAGGCTGCAATAACTTTGCAGACTTTCAATACTCTACCTTATTCTGCTGACATACTGGGCACTTTTCCACAATCTCTACCATATCTCTTTTCACATCTGACCACTAATACCCTTTTCAGAGATTTCATATATATATATATATTCGTTACTTTCCGTATGCACTGTATATCCCGAAGAGTCAGCTTCTGACAATATTACTATCTCATCAACTGTGGTCCTGGGAGCACTTATACTATTTCTAAACCTCAGTAAGCCATCATCTCTCTCTGTGAACTCTGTCATTGTACCCATCTAAATCTGACCCACACTATCGACACTCTGCCGATTATCATGCTAAACCTATCAAATTCGGTAACTCAAATCTGGTTCTAATCTCAGACTAGCTGTCACATAATCACTGTCATCGTCAGATAGGATCACATCACTACTGAGGCTTATAACTGCTCTAGCAGCTCACGCTCCCTGACCATCATATGTAATACCATCCCGAGGCTCTTTCTGCTCAAGGCATTAGCCATTACATTATCCTTTCCTGGGTGGTACAAGTTCCACAATCATAATCCCTCAGAAGCACTAACCCTCTTTGTTCTCATATCCGACTCTTTCTGTGAAAACAGATATTCGGAGCTTTTATGATCAGTGCATACCTGAAATTTCTCACCGTATACTGTTGTGATAATATATTTTGAAATGATAAAACAAGTAAATTCAATAGTATAAAGATGATATAAAAACATGTTTAGAGGTTATCAGTACCAGAACTTGAGTTTCTGTAGATGAGAGATCGATCTGGGTTCTGAGAGATCGATCTCCTGGGATTTCTTGGATGAGAGATCGATCTCATAAAGACATGAGATCGATCTCATAAAGACATGAGATCGATCTGCTAAGCTGTGAACCTATACAAAGGTATTGAGGCAGATTGAGATCGATCTCTAAGGGTTATGAGATCGATCTGCCTAATACTGGAGTTAAGGAGATCGATCTGATCTAGGAAGAGATCGATCTCCCCTAAAGTAAAGACAGTAGATCGATTTGTGAGATCGATCTATACTCAAACAAAGAGCTCATGAGATCGATCTGGTATAAGAAGAGATCGATCTTCTAAAAGTCAGAGAGCTAAGGAGATCGATCTGGGTTAATGAGAGATCGATCTCCCCACTACGAGAATACATGAAAGATCGATCTCTAGATCGATCTTGCCTCAAACAGAGAGATTGGAAGATCGATCTGCCTATTCGACATATCAATCTCCCCTAACATGTTCAAATTGTAAGATCGATCTGCTCATATATGAGATCGATCTCCTTGTGTTATTTTGCTTTGATCTTGCAGGATTTATAACTAAGAGATCGATCTGGCCAAGATGGCAGATCGATCTGGCATCCTACTGGAGGTACCCAACGGCTAGTTCTGCAAAAATCTCAATGGGAAAAATAGCATTTAATGCTCCAACTACCAATCCTTCAGTATTTAACCAAGCATTGAAGACAATGAGAATTGAGACACCATTGCTGCACATTTTCTTACATTCTTAAGAGTTTAATTCTTTCATTCCTTTTGTCTTCATTCCTCATTTATTGAGTGTGTGTATAAGCTTAAGTGCAAAAGCTGTAATTGTCCTACCCGCATTAAAAGCTTGATTTTATATTCATCCTTACCTTAAGAGAGAAGAGGATTGTTCCTCAATGAGATAAAAATTGTAAAAGGGTGAATACATCTTTGTATTGCAAAGGGTAGAGAGGTTATTCCTTAACCTGAAAAAGGAACATTGTAACTTCTGTTGAAAGTGAGAAAGAAAGCACTTGACAAGAAGGTCAAGGAGAGAGGACGTAGGCAAGAGATTGGCAGAACCTCTATAAACGATTGTGTTTGTTACTCTCTTCCCTATCTTGCTTTAATTTGTTTAATTTCATTATATTGCTCATTATCATTTGCTGATTAAATTAGGATTAATTTAAAATTTGCCATTAACATTAGAAAACTGATTCACCCCCCCTCTCGGTAGAGCCAACAATTGGTATCAGAGTTAGGACTCTTTAATCACATAGGAACAACTTCCTAAGAGTTAGAAACGATCAAATGGCTCACAACAATGTAGCAACTAGTTTGGTAGGAGAGGGGCATTCTACGGTTAGGCCTCCTATGTTTAATGGGGAACATTATGCCTATTGGAAGACTAGGATGATGTTATTAATTCAAGCAAATGATTATGAGGTGTGGAGGATTATAACTAAAGGACCTCAAATCCCCACAAAAAGAATAGAGGGAAGAGATATCCCTAAGGAAGAAGAAGAATGAGACTCAAATAATGTTAAATGTGCCCAACTAAATGCTAAGGCCATGCACACTCTCTTTTGTGCTTTAGGGCCAAATGAATACAATAGAGTCTCCGGATGTGACAATGCCAAACAAATTTGGGATAAATTGGCAATAACTCATGAGGGTACAACCCAAGTAAAGGAGACTAAGGTAGGAATGCTCACACATGACTATGAGCTTTTTAGGATGAAGGAAGGAGAATCAATTAGTGATATGTTCACTAGATTCACGGATGTAATTAATAGATTAAAGTCCTTAGGAAAAATATACTCTAAAATTGAAATGGTCAAGAAAATATTAAATAGCTTACCTAAATCATGGGAAGCTAAAGTGACTGCAATTGAGGAATCTAAGGATCCTCACACATTGTCTTTAGATGAATTAATAGGATCACTACTCACTTATGAGATGAAGTTGAGAAGAAATAAAGAGCCAACCAAGAAAGTGGGAGTTGCTCTAAAATCCACTGCTCAAGAGGAGATTAAGAAAGAGAGTGGTAGTGAAGAGGACCTTGAGATGGCAATGTTTGCCAAAAGATTTAACAAATTCATGAGAATGAGAGCTAGTGGTAGTAATAGGAGAAACCACAAGAGAGATCAAGAAGAGGTAGGTAGAAAAGATACAATTGTGTTATGAATGTAAAAAACCAGGACACATAAATTTTAACTGCCATCTTCTTAAAAGGTCCAATGATAGGTTCCACAAAAAGAAGGCAATGGTGGCAACATGGAGCGACAGTGATTGCTCCGATGATGACTCAAATGAGGACATTGCCAACTTGTGCTTCATGGCAATTGAGGATGAAAAGGTAACTTCAAACCTCAATGAATATTCTTTTGATGAATTGCAAGATGCATTTGATGATCTTGCATTGGAATATGAATGCATGAGTATGAAATATAAGAAGATAATATCTAAATTGAAGAAAGAAAATGAGTTAATTCTAGAGGACAAATTAGAATGTGAAAAGAAACTAGAAATTACTAATCTTGAAATTTGTGATCTAAAAGAGAAGAATAGTAATTTACATAATTCATTTAATAGATTTTATATGGGGCAACAAAAGTTAGATAACATGCTAGAAACCCAAAGGGCATTCTTTGATAAAAATGGGTTAGGATATAATGGAGAAAGTAGAAAGACTCATCTCAAGAGCTTCATTGCTAGAAAGAGTTTGCATAAACCTTCAATTATTTGCTCATATTGTGATAGAAAGGGACATGCATCACATAATTGCAATATGAAGATGACCACTCTTAAAGGAAAAATAGTAAAAAGGATATGGGTTCCAAAAGAAGTAATTAACTCAAAGGATGCTAATGCATTAGCAAAATGGATCCCAAAGGGATCAAGAATTGCATTCACTAACCTCAAAGGACCCAAGAGAATTTGGGTACCTATGTCACGACCCAATTCCATTCTCTTTAACCGAAAATCACTGAAAATTTTTTGCGTTTTACTGTTATCTTACCCGGTCGTGAACTAAACTCACCACACACTGTTGGGCTGTGAGTCAATAATAAACACCACATCTCATTCATTCTCAATTAGTTAAAACGATGTCATACATGTGCATTTAAGCGTGTACTTATACGAATACATGTTTTACTGACATCTACATCCCCCATAAGTACAACTCAAAAGAATACTGTGCTTTTACATTGTTTAGATACAAAAAGAATCACTGTGTATATACCTTTTAGCAATGGAGATGCAGCGGAGTCCAAAATAATACGCCTCAGTCCTCACTGGGCTACTATGCACGCTCTGTAGGGGGGAAAATAGAGTGGGATGAGCAACCACACGCTCAGTAAGGCAATAATGCAAGCATGGTAGATAACTACTCTATCTACATGCTGATAGTATTATGCATAAATCATTTATAGTAGGAGCATGAGGAATAAAACTATGCCATATGAGTATACATATATATCATGTATCAAAGTCATGTAAAATTGGCATATAAAACATGGTAAAACGTCATGTATAAATCATCTCATGCTCGATCTCATTTAAATTCATAAAAAGGGCAATTCATTTAGAAACCTCCTTTTTAAACCCACGTCATAAAACTCTTTCTCATCACATACAATCACATCACATCAATTCACAATCACAACCTCATCTTCATTTCATAATTCAAATCCACGAGGCTCGACCCCTCCTTCGGGTCTACCTTAAACAATCACAATCACACTTAGAGATTTAAAATCATGTGGTAGTAAGTAAATCAAGCAAGGAGACAGGTTACTATATCTCAAGTGACTACGTTGGCCAATCGTCACATATCATCCCAGACCACACGGATTTCGGTGTGCAGGGTATCATGCTGGCACGAAGGTGGGTTAGTTCTTCGCCAGACTTTCCCAATTCAAGTAACCACCACGCGGTACATCGTACTCCATGTGATATACACGGTACAACGTACTCCGCGGACCCATAACATGGTTGGGGGTGCCTGCCATAGGTCTTATCTACCCCATACCAAGTGTAACCTTTATAGTCTCAAGAGCGCGTGGGAGTAACCTCAATACCAGGTCCTGCTCGCCCCTGTTGGGTTCCCTGATTCAGGTCCTAGCCCCTCACTCTCACCTCACCCAAGAGGTCTGTTAGGACTGTTGGGTTCCCTGAATGGATTATGTCAGGTCCTAGCCCCTCACCCTCACCTCACCCAAGAGGTCTGTTAGGCCTGTTGGGTTCCCTGAGTTAATCCGTATCTCTCGCCACGGCCTCATACATACCACAGTGTGAAAACCAGCGCGAGCTATGCTCTAGCGCGAATTCATGCATCGAAACCAATCACTTCGTACGAGCAACGCTCTGGTACGGCATTTATGCATAAAATATGAAGAAACCATGTACGAGCATAGCTCCAGTACAGTTATATGCATAAGAAAAAACCACTCAAATCCACGTACGAGCGTAAGCTCCAGTACGGTTTATAAACATCATCACAATTCAATTTCAAAGTGCGAGCTAAGCTCAAGCGCGTTTCACATACAAGTGAAAACATAGAAATCCAGCGCGAGCGAGGCTCTAGCGCGATTTATGTCATACAAATATGATAGGCGGCTCATATACAATTTATCAATCCCGGCAATTCGGGTTTAGCACTCACAAATGCTTTTCCACAACAACAATACAATACTAGCCGACCTATCTACAAGCTTGCTTAAAACCAAGCAATTCGTTTTGAAAAGCATCAAAACATTAGATTTATGCAATTATTAGCCTTACTATCCCATTTCATAAAATCCACTTCAAATCCAAAACCACGCATATACTCATCATCATTCACGAATACCATCAACATTTATTTGAGCGATCATGCATTTCATAAAACACCCAATATTTGCTCACAAATTTAAAGTACGAGCAGCTACCTCTATATACTCACAAAATTCCCTTACCTGGAATCGCGATGCGTGATTCCACTTCTTTAAGCTGCTTACTCGTACGGTTCGATTCGTCTTCAACGAACACTTCGGGACTGCACAAAATCGTATTCCGCATTATATTCGATCCATACAATGCAACCCTTGCGCTTGCTATATCCCATATAATCTATAGCCTCTATTAAAGCTTATTTGGCCTCGTTTCATTACTTTACCCATAACTCGAGTCTATGGATCTTCTTAGGCCTATTAACTTATTCAAAGTCGATATCAAATCGACATAAAGCTCATAGCGTTCATATTCCATGAATTCCCTCACTATGGCGTTTATCAATCATATACATATCCATTTTCACAATTCCTCCAACTCACCATGTAATTCCATCTAACCATCTAAAATCATAAACATTAACCCAATAACAACTTTAGCATGCCATAAACCATAAGCTCATTCAAGCCCACATACTCTCACATTATACCCATTTTAGATTTCTAGGTCACACCAATTCCACTACATTCCTAGGTAGTTTATCCATCAATACTCATATCAATCAACTCCAAAATCAATTAAATAGCTAATGCATTGGGATTGGAGTGTTAGAATCTTACCAATATGATTTCTCTTCTTGCTCCAAATGGTAATGCCCTTAACTCCTTCAATTCTAAGAATGGGAAAATGCCCTCTCACTATGTTGTTCTTCTCTTTGATAGGAACAACTTTGCCTCTAATGATCTCTCTCCAAATCTCACTGAAAATGACTGATTTTAGAGAGGGAAAATTAGGTTTTTGGGGTTGAAATTGTAAGGTTAAGTGTTTTTCCGAGATTTCCAGATTTTTAGCTCTCCTTATATAGAAATGACTTGAGGAGATCGATCTGGTCCAAGAGGAGATCGATCTGGTCCCTTAATATCCCTCTTTTTCACGGCATTTTTAAGCCTGAGATCGATCTGTCGAAGCATCAGATCGATCTGTTGAAGCATGAGATCGATCTGTCGAATCATGAGATCGATCTGGTCCTAAACAGAGAGCTAAGGAGATCGATCTGGGTGCTTGGGGATCGATCTTTCCACTACAGAATGCTTAAGAGATCGATCTGGCTCCATTGGAGATCGATCTGCTCTATTCTTTCGCCCAAATAAGAGCATTCTGGCTCTTCCAGATCGATCTCTCATCCTATGAGATCGATCTGGGCCTCATGTTTTCTAGATTTCCTGTAGTTTCCTTGCTGCAACTCATACCAACACACCCTTAATCTATTGCCATGGCCATTTTCTCATCCATCTACCTTTATAACTTGAAAATGGCATCCATTCATACCTTATGCACATTGAAACTTGTGTGCATTCATTGTATGTTCAAAGGTATGCTACATAAAACCAAATGGAAGCATAACTCCATTCCATTTTACCACACTACTCATCTTGAGTCTCAATCACATCCATCACTTACTAGAACTCATTTCTTCGTATTCATACTCAATGAAACTTGTATGTACGTTACAATTTATATTACACATACATACATTGAATCCATGGACTTACATCAATCATACTTTACATTACAAGTCCATTCACATTATTTGATCCAATTACACACATTACCATTATACATATACGGGGTCTTACATTCTCCCCTCCTTCAAGGAATTTGGTCCTCCAAATTAGAACCAAGTCACTCTTCAAAAAGTTGGGGGTACTTCTCCCGTATCAAGTTCTCCAATTCCCACGTGGCCTCTTCCGCCGTGTGGTGTTGCCAAAGAACTTTCACCAAGGGAATTGTCTTATTCCGCAACACTTTCTCTTTTCTGTCCAATATCCGAATCGGCTTCTCAACATACGTCATACTCCCATGGAGCTCCAACAGCTTATATCTTATCACGTGTGTCGGGTCCGGGTGATGCTTCCGAAGCATCGAGACGTGGAAGACGTTGTGGACATTTGCCAAGTCCGGTGGCAATGCCAATCTATACGCCTTATCTCCCACTCTCTCCAAAATCTCGAAGGGTCCGATATATCTAGGGCTCAGCTTGCCCTTCTTACCAAACTCATAATACCCTTCGATGGTGAAACTCTCAAAAATACCGACTCACCCTCATCAAACTCCAGTGGTCTTCGTCTCTTGTCAGCATAACTCTTTTGCCGGCTCTGAGCTGTCCGTAATCTCTCACATATCAACTGGACGTCCTCAGATGCCTGCTGCACTAAGTCCGGAGTAAAAATCTGTTTGTCACCAACCTCTTCCCATCCAATGGGGGAACGGCATCTATGCCCGTACAATGCCTCAAAGGGTGCCATCCCGATACTAGCATGATAGCTATTATTATAAGCGAACTCGGCTAACTGCAGGTGGTCATCCCAGGAGCCTCTATAATCCAACACACACGCTCTCAACATATCCTCGAGGGTCTGTATAATCCTCTCTGACTGCCCATCTGTCTGAGGATGAAAAGCAGTGCTAAAACTCAATCGGGTCCCCAGCGCTTCCTGAAAATGTTCCCAAAAATGGGAAGTGAAGCGGGCATCCCTATCAGAAACAACGCTCACTGGTACACCATGTAGCCGTACTATCTCTCGAATATACAGGTTCGCCAACTGACTCAGTGTTTCGGTAGCTCTCATAGCCAAGAAATGGGCGGACTTAGTCAACCGGTCCACAATAACCCATATGGCATCATGACCTCTGCGGGTCCTCGGCAACCCCATCACAAAATCCATGGTGACATGCTCCCACTTCCAGGTCGGTATCGGTAGAGGCTGCAATAATCCTACAGGCTTCTGATGCTCTACCTTCACTTGCTGACAAACGAGAGACTTAGCGACATATTCCGCAATGTCTCTTTTCATTCCAGACCACCAATAAGCCTTCCGAAGGTTTTGATACATCTTGGTACTTCCCGGATGTATCGTATACTTTGATGAGTGAGCCTCTGATAAAATCGTTCTCCTGATCTCAGGATCCCTGAGAACGCATACTCTGCCTCTGAACCTCAATAAACCATCAGCACTCTGCTCAAAATCAATACCCATACCTGTCTGTGTCTGCCTCAGCCAATCGATACACTGTCGATCGCTCTGCTGGGCTTGCCGAATACGGCCAATCAACTCTGGCTCTATTCTCAAACTAGCCATGATCTCAAGTCTCTCAGATCCAGGTGGGGTTACATCCAAACTGAGGTTCGCAAAGTGTTCTAACAATTCATGTTCCCGTACCATCATATAAGATACCAACCTAAGGTTCTTTCTACTCAAAGCATCGGCAACTACATTTGCCTTACCCGGGTGGTACATGATTTCACAGTCATAGTCTTTCAAGAATTCGAGCCATCTCCTCTGTCTCATATTCAGCTCTTTCTGCGAGAACAGGTACTTAAGGCTCTTATGATCTGTGAACACCTGAAATTTCTCACCATAGAGATAGTGGCACCATATTTTTAAAGCAAATACTACAGCCGCCAACTCCAAATCATGTGTCGGGTAGTTCCTCTCATGATCTTTCAACTGTCTAGATCCATAGGCAACTACCTTCCCATCCTGCATAAGCACACAGCCCAGTCCCTGGTGTGATGCATCCGTATACACCGAGAATCCTCTTGAGCTGGTAGGAATGGTGAGAACTGGAGCAGTCGTCAATCGACGCTTAAGCTCCTCAAAACTCCTCTCACATGCCTCATCCTATGTAAACTTAACATCTTTACGCGTGAGGCGTGTCAACGGAGCAGCTAGTCTGGAGAAACCCTCTACAAATCTCCGATAATATCCTGCCAATCCCAGAAAACTCCTGATCTCAGTTACTGTCTTGGGCTGTTCCCACTGCACAACTGCCTCTATCTTGGATGGATCCACTGATACCCCATCCTTTGACACGACATGCTCCAGAAATGAGATCTGTTCCAACCAAAAGTTACACTTGCTGAGTTTGGCATACAATTCTCTCTCTCGGAAGGTCTGCAGAACTATCCTCAAGTGCTCCTCATGATCTTTCCTGGACTTGGAATACACCAAAATGTTATCTATGAAAACAATCACAAACTTGTCCAGGTATGGCTTGAATATATCATTCATTAATGCCATAAATGCTGCGGGAGCATTCGTCAATCCGAATGGCATCACCAAAAACTCTTAGTGGCCATAACGGGTACGAAATGCTGTCTTGGGTACATCTCCACTCCTGATCCTCAACTGATGGTACCCTGACCGCAGATCTATCTTAGAAAATACTTCGGCTCCTTGGAGCTGATCCAACAAATCATCGATTCTTGGAAGGGGGTACTTGGTCTTAATGGTGGCCTTATTCAACAATCGGTAATCTATACACAGTCGGAGGCTTCCATCCTTCTTCCTTACAAATAGAACCGGTGCTCCCCAAGGTGAGACACTCGGTCTAATAAACCCCTTCTCCAGCAACTCTTGCAGCTGTTTCTTCAGCTCTTCCAACTCTATCGGAGCCATTCTATAGGGTGGTTTCGATATCGACTCTGTACCAGGCACTAACTCAATGCAAAATTCCATTTCCCTTTCAGGTGGTAGTCCTGGTAATTCATCCGGAAAGACATCAGGGTAATCCGTAATTACGGGTATGTTTTTCAATTCTGGGTGTGCCTCATCCATATCGACCACATAGGCAATGAACCCTTCACATTATCCTCCCCATCGTTAGTAACATAAACCATCACTCCACATTCAACATTTATCAAAACAAATAATTATCTCTCAAGCATTATGCATTTTAAAAAAATCATACTCTTTTATTTACCACCAGTATACAAGTTTCATATCATTTCTTTTCATCAAAATTTACAATAAGATTGTCTAATCCTGAAAACATCAATGTTTTGGCATGACAATCCATCACAACACGATTGGTAGCCAACCAATCCATTCCCAAAATTACATCAAAATCATTCATATTCAATAAAATCAGATTGGCTATCATTTCCTTCCCCTTTATCTTTAACTTACAATCTCTACATACATGCCCAGTCAATTGACTATCATTCATGGGTGTGGAAATCATCAACATTTTATCCAACAATGTTGGTTTCACATATTTCAACAATTTATGTGCAAAGGAAGGTGATATGAAAGAATGCGTGGCACCAAGATCAAATAATACCAATACTTCTAAATCAAAGATTCGGATGGTACCTTTAATCACATCTGTCGAAGCATCTGCAGTGTCCTGGTCCAGTGCGTGCACCCTTCCTCTGCTCACACCCGCAGCCTGTTTCCCTTTTTCCTCAGCTGTAGCCCTCCTCCTCGGGGCTGCTGTCTCAACTGGAGCTCCCTCAGGCTCCTTGCCCTTCTGTGGGGCAACCTCAATCATCTCAGTGCAGAACCTCGATATATGTCCTGGCCTCCCACACCTAAAACACAAAACAGGGGGCGCCTGACAAGGTCTAGTCCCATGATATCTCCCACATCTCCTACACTAATCTGTGGTAGGTCGTGGTCCTCTAATAGTTATACCCCTCGGTGCAGTCAAAGCTGGGTATACGGGAGGTCTAGTAGCTCTCTCCTGCACCTTCTCGATTTTGGGCCTCTTCTCAAAAAACCTTTGGCCACCTCTCTTGGCCACTCTTCCAAACCCGGATCTCTTCCGATCTCTGTCCTTTCTGACACTAACTCTCCCAAGCTCGGAGGAATTTCGCTCAAAGTCTTGCTCACATAACTGAGCCTTATGTACAACCTCCTCATAAGTCACAATATCGAAGGGAGCTAGCTTAGTCCGGATGGCCAATCTCAATCCATCCATGAACTTCTGAATCTTCCGGGTCTCACTACCCATCGTGTCAGGGTCATATCTCCCCAAGGACATAAACTTGGACTCATACTCGTCCACAGTATGGTTCCTCTGAACCAAATTCATAAATTCCATCCGCAGTTTCCTCTGTGCGGTAGCTGGGATGTACTGTCTCCTGAAGGCCTCTAGAAATATCTCCCACGAGATCTCAGAGTGTCTGGCCCTCAAAATAGCCTCGGTAGACCTCCACCAGTGCTCTGCCTCGCCTTTCAACATAAATACGGCAAAGGCTACCTTCTCAACTGAAGTGCATCGAAAAAACCTATATAGTTTCTCCATCTCATACACCCAATCCTCAGTAACCACTGGGTCCTTCACCCCTCTAAACACTGGGGGTTTCAGCGCTTGAAACTCTCGCAACCTGCTCAAGTCGCAGTCATAACCCACATCACTACCGCTCTGCTGTGGAGCGATAGGAGAATCTGTATCCTGGGCTGGAGGTGGTGTAACTGTAGCTGTCTCAGCAGTCTGAGGTCTCTCCGCCTCTGCAGCTGCCTGTCCCATAGTAGGCTATGCCGCGGGACCTCGTCTGTCACCGGCGCCCAAGGCCTGCGTGACTATCTCCACTAAACTCTCAATACTCCGCTCCAACCTAGCGAAGCGAGCCTCAGTATCACCTGCTCTCTCAGCAGGGTTCTATGGAGCCTGTTCAGTCTGTGGCTCCGCACGGCTCTCAGGCCTACCTCTACGGCCTCTAGCACGTGCTCTCACCCCTCTACCTTGGCGTGTAAATGGCATAGTGCATAACTTCCTGTATTATAATAATTCATTAAGCTCAATCCATCACGGTATACACAGTTATATCTAAACAAAAGCACAGTACTATAGGGATGTTCTTTCCTACGTTTTATTAATGACTCACATCAGGCCAACACAGCTCTGATACTAATCTCTGTCACGACCCAATTCCATTCTCTTTAACCGAAAATCACTGAAAATTTTTCGCGTTTTACTGTTACCTTACCTGGTCGTGAACTAAACTCACCACACACTGTTGGGCTGTGAGTCAATAATAAACACCACATCTCATTCATTCTCAATTAGTTAAAACGATGTCATACATGTGCATTTAATCGTGTACTTATACGAATACATGTTTTACTGACATCTACATCCCCCATAAGTACAACTCAAAAGAATACTGTGCTTTTACATTGTTTAGATACAAAAAGAATCACTGTGTATATACCTTTTAGCAATGGAGATGCAGCAGAGTCCAAAATAATACGCTTCAGTCCTCACTGGGCTACTATGCACGCTCTGTAGGGGGAAAATAGAGTGGGATGAGCAACCACACGCTCAGTAAGGCAATAATGCAAGCATGGTAGATAACTACTCTATCTACATGCTGATAGTGTTATGCATAAATCATTTATAGTAGGAGCATGAGGAATAAAACTATGCCATATGAGTATACATATATATCATGTATCAAAGTCATGTAAAATTGGCATATAAAACATGGTAAAAAGTCATGTATAAATCATCTCATGCTCGATCTCATTTAAATTCATAAAAAGAGCAATTCATTTAGAAACCTCCTTTTTAAACCCACGTCATAAAACTCTTTCTCATCACATACAATCACATCACATCAATTCACAATCACAACCTCATCTTCATTTCATAATTCAAATCCACGAGGCTCGACCCCTCCTTCGGGTCTACCTTAAACAATCACAATCACACTTAGAGATTTAAAATCATGTGGTAGTAAGTAAATCAAGCAAGGAGACAGGTTACTATATCTCAAGTGACTACGTTGGTCAATCGTCACATATCATCCCAGACCACACGGATTCCGGTGTGCGGGGTATCATGCTGGCACGAAGGTAGGTTAGTTCTCCGCCAGACTTTCTCAATTCAAGTAACCACCACGCGGTACATCGTACTCCATGTGATATACACGGTACAGCGTACTCCGCGGACCCATAACATGGTTGGGGGTGCCTGCCATAGGTCTTATCTACCCCATACCAAGTGTAACCTTTATAGTCTCAAGAGCGCGTGGGAGTAACCTCAATACCAGGTCCTAGCCCCTCATGGACTTGGTCGCCCCTGTTGGGTTCCCTGATTCAGGTCCTAGCCCCTCACCCTCACCTCACCCAAGAGGTCTGTTAGGACTGTTAGGTTCCCTGAATGGATTATGTCAGGTCCTAGCCCCTCACCCTCACCTCACCCAAGAGGTCTGTTAGGCCTGTTGGGTTCCCTGAGTTAATCCTATCTCTCGCCATGGCCTCATACATACCACAGTGTGAAAACCAGCGCGAGCTACGCTCTAGCGCGAATTCATGCATCGAAACCAATCACTTCGTACGAGCAACACTCTGGTACGGCATTTATGCATAAAATATGAAGAAACCATGTACGAGCATAGCTCCAGTACAGTTATATGCATAAGAAAAAACCACTCAAATCCACGTACGAGCGTAACCTCCAGTACGGTTTATAAACATCATCACAATTCAATTTCAAAGTGCGAGCTAAGCTCAAGCGCGTTTCACATACAAGTGAAAACATAGAAATCCAGTGCGAGCGAGGCTCTAGCGCGATTTATGTCATACAAATATGATAGGCAGCTCATATACAATTTATCAATCCCGACAATTCGGGTTTAGCACTCACAAATGCTTTTCCACAACAACAATACAATACTAGCCGACCTATCTACAAGCTTGCTTAAAACCAAGCAATTCGTTTTGAAAAGCATCAAAACATTAGATTTATGCAATTATTAGCCTTACTATCCCATTTCATACAATCCACTTCAAATCCAAAATCACGCATATACTCATCATCATTCACGAATACCATCAACATTTATTTGAGCGATCATGCATTTCATAAAACACCCAATATTTGCTCACAAATTTAAAGTACGAGCAGCTACCTCTATATACTCACAAAATTCCCTTACCTGGAATCGCGATGCGTGATTCCATTTCTTTAAGCTGCTTACTCGTACGGTTCGATTCGTCTTCAACGAACACTTCGGGACTGCACAAAATCGTATTCCGCATTATATTCGATCCATACAATGCAACCCTTGCGCTTGCTATATCCCATATAATCTATAGCCTCTATTAAAGCTTATTTGGCCTCGTTTCATTACTTTACCCATAACTCGAGTCTATGGATCTTCTTAGGCCTATTAACTTATTCAAAGTCGATATCAAATCGACATAAAGCTCATAGCGTTCATATTCCATGAATTCCCTCACTATGGCGTTTATCAATCATATACATATCCATTTTCACAATTCCTCCAACTCACCATGTAATTCCATCTAACCATCTAAAATCATAAACATTACCCCAATAACAACTTTAGCATGCCATAAACCATAAGCTCATTCAATCCCACATACTCTCACATTATACCCATTTTAGATTTCTAGGTCACACCAATTCCACTACATTCCTAGGTAGTTTATCCATCAATACTCATATCAATCAACTCCAAAATCAATTAAATAGCTAATGCATTTGGATTGGAGTGTTAGAATCTTACTAATATGATTTCTCTTCTTGCTCCAAATGGTAATGCCCTTAACTCCTTCAATTCCAAGAATGGGAAAATGCCCTCTCACTATGTTGTTCTTCTCTTTGATAGGAACAACTTTGCCTCTAATGATCTCTCTCCAAATCTCACTGAAAATGGCTAATTTTAGAGAGGGAAAATTAGGTTTTTGGGGGTTGAAATTGTAAGGTTAAGTGTTTTTCCGAGATTTCCAGATTTTTAGCTCTCCTTATATAGAAATGACTTGAGGAGATCAATCTGGTCCAAGAGGAGATCGATCTGGTCCCTTAAAATCCCTCTTTTTCATGGCATTTTTAAGCTTGAGATCGATCTGTCGAAGCATCAGATCGATCTGTTGAAGCATGAGATCGATCTGTCGAATCATGAGATCGATCTGGTCCTAAACAGAGAGCTAAGGAGATCGATCTGGGTGCTTGGGGATCGATCTTTCCACTACAGAATGCTTGGGAGATCGATCTGGCTCTATTGGAGATCGATCTGCTCTATTCTTTCGCCCAAATAAGAGCATTCTGGCTCTTCCAGATCGATCTCTCATCCTATGAGATCGATCTGGACCTCATGTTTTCCAGATTTCCTGCAGTTTCCTTGGTGCAACTCATACCAACACACCCTTAATCTATTGCCATGGCCATTTTCTCATCCATCCACCTTTATAACTTGAAAATGGCATCCATTCATACCTTATGCACATTGAAACTTGTGTGCATTCATTGTATGTTCAAAGGTATGCTACATAAAACCAAATGGAAGCATAACTCCATTCCATTTTACCACACTACTCATCTTGAGTCTCAATCACATCCATCACTTGCTAGAACTCATTTCTTCGTATTCATACTCAATGAAACTTGTATGTACGTTACAATTTATATTACACATACATACATTGAATCCATGGACTTACATCAATCATACTTTACATTACAAGTCCATTCACATTATTTGATCCAATTACACACATTACCATTATACATATACGGGGTCTTGCAACCTAAGACTTGAGTTTGAATCTTTTTGTAGGCGATTGAGCAGTGCCACAAAGCTAAGATAAAGGAAGCTTGGTACTTAGATAGTGGATGCTCAAGGCACATGACGGGTGATAGAAGCCACTTCAATTCATTTAAATCAAAGGTTGGTGGAGAAGTCACATTTGGGGACAACTCCAAAGGCTAAGTTGAAGGGAGTGGCTCAATAGGTAATGACTACTTTTCTTTAGAAAAAGTATTGTTAGTTAGGGGCCTAAAGCATAACTTACTAAGCATAAGTCAACTTTGTGACAAAGGTTACAAAGTAACTTTTGATTGTTGAAATGTCATGTTATAGATCCTAAGTCAAATAGAGTCCTTTTCTTAGGGCATAGACAAGGTAATATATACATTGTCTATCTTAATGAACTTAAGAATGAAAACATATGCCTAATGATAGACAAAGCAAAGGAATCTTGGTTATGGCATAGAAGACTAGGTCATGCTAGCATGCATGTACTTTCTAAGTTAGCTAGAAAGGATCTAGTTATAGGATTGCCTAAGATGTCCTTTGATTATGAAAAAATATGTGAAGCTTGTGTTAAAGGAAAACATAAAAGGACAACATTTAAGCCTAAGAATAGTGTATCCACCTCTAGGCCTCTTCCATTACTCCATCTAAATTTATTTAGACCAACTAGAACAATAAGCCTTGGTGGGAAACACTATGGATTTGTAATAGTTGATGATTACACTAGGTTCACTTGGGTGTTCTTTTTTAGAGTAAAAAATGAAGCCTTAGAAAAATTCATAGCCTATACAAAAATGACTCAAAATGAAAAGGGATACACAATAACTAGTATTAGAAGTGATCATGGCAAGGAATTTGAAAATATAGGATTTGATGAGTATTGCAATGATCAAGGAATTAGCCATAATTTTTCAGTCCCTAGGACACCAGAACAAAATGGTGTAGTTGAGAGAAGAAATAGAACATTGGAAGAAATGGCTAGAACCATGTTGTGTGAGAATAATTTACCAAAGTATTTTTGGGCTGAAGCTATAAACACATCTTGCTATATAATTAATAGAGCTATGATTAGACCCATGCTAAAGAAAACTCCTTACGAGCTTTACAAAGGTAAGAAGCCTAACATTAGCTACTTCCATCCTTTTGGCTGCAAATGTTTTGTCTTAAATAATGGTAAAGATAATTTAGGAAAATTTGATGCCAAGAGTGATGAGGGAATTTTTCTGGGATATTCCTTGAATTCAAAGGCTTATAGAGTCTATAACAAAAGAACATTGATGGTTGAAGAATCAATTCATGTAATATTTGATGAGTCAAATGATGTATCTAAAGATTCAACCAATGATGGGGATGTTGAAATATTTGATGAAAACTTGGAGGAAATTCCAAACTTAGAAGATGATCTGTTAGAAAAACTTGACTTGAATAAAGAAGATGAAGAAGAAATAGAGATATTAGAGAGAGAGTCTAGAGCACCAAGAGAGTTAGGATATGTAAAGGATTGTGAAATAGTAGGAGATCCAACTCTTGGAGTTAGAACTAGATCATCTCTAAGGAATATGTGTCAATATATAGCTTTTGTATCTCAAATAGAACCTAGAAATGTCAATGAAGCCTTAGATGACAATAATTGGTTCCTAGCAGTGCAAGAAGAATTAAATCAATTTGAGAGAAGCAAAGTATGGAAACTAGTTCCTAGGCCTAGTGATCACTCTATAATTGGAACTAAATGGATATTCAAGAACAAGATGGATGAAAATAGTGTGATCATACGAAACAAGGCTAGGTTAGTTGCACAAGGCTATAGACAAGAAGAAGGTATAGATTATGATGAAACCTATGCACCGGTAGCTAGACTAGAGGCAATAAGAATGTTACTTGCCTTTGCATGCTATAAAAACTTCAAATTATATCAAATGGATGTAAAGAGTGCATTCTTAAATGGTTTCATTAATGAAGAAGTCTATGTTGAGCAACCTCCCGGCTTTGAAAATCATGAATTTCCTGAACATGTTTTCAAACTATCTAAGGCACTCTATGGTTTGAAACAAGCTCCTAGAGCATGGTATGAAAGGTTGTTTAAATTCTTAATAGAAAAAGGATTTTCAAGAGGAAAAGTGGATACCACTTTATTCATCAAAAATAAAAATAAGGATTTACTAGTTGTACAAGTGTATGTAGATGATATTATCTTTGGATCAACTAATGAATCTTTATGCCAAGAGTTTGCTAAGATCATGCAAGGTGAATTTGAAATGAGCATGATGCGAGAACTCACTTTCTTCTTGGGACTTCAAGTAAAGCAAACAAAGGATGGAACCTTCATCAATCAAGCAAAATATACTAATGATTTGCTCAAGCGATTTGGAATGGACAATTGCAAACCTCAAGCAACTCCAATGGGCACCAACATCAAGCTTGATAAAGATGAAAGTGGTAAGTGTGTAGACACTAAACTCTATAGGTCTATGATTGGCTCATTGCTCTATTTAACTACAAGTAGACCAGATATTTTATTTAGTGTATGCCTTTGTGCTAGATTTCAATCCTCTCCTAGGGAATCACACTTATTAGCAACTAAAAGGATCTTTAGATACCTTAAGGACACTCCCTCTCTAGCACTTTGGTACCCCAAGGACTCCACCTTTACACTTCATGCATTTTCAGATACAAATTTTGGGGGATGCAAAATAGATAGGAAAAGTACTTCAGGTACTTGCCAATTCTTAGGGAATAGATTAATCTCCTGGTTCTCTAAGAAACAAAACAGTATGGCTCAGTCCACAACTGAAGCTGAATACATAGCAGCAGGTAGTTGTAGTGCTCAAGTGTTGTGGATTAAACAACAAATGAAAGACTATGGTATTAACATGAAACAAGTCTCTATTAAATGTGACAATACCAGTGCTATCAACCTTTCTAAAAATCCTATTCAACACTCTAGAACTAAGCACATTGAAATTAGGCACCATTTTCTTAGAGACCATGTTCAAAAGGGGGATATAATTCTAGAGTATATTGACACTTTACATCAAATAGCTGATATATTCACCAAACCCCTTGATAGAGATAGGTTTTGTGTTCTTAGAGGTGAATTAGGGCTCATGAATGTTCCCTAAGATGTTTGTGCTTCAAAATCTTGATTTCAAATTGGTCTTAAAAGTGTTTTTCAATGATTTTTCTGGGCAAAGAGTATGAGAGATCGATCTCCTATCCATATAGATCGATCTCCATACTCCAAATAAGCCTAAAGCATTAAGGTTAAGCTAGGCAGATCGATCTTCTATTCATAAGATCGATCTCCTTAAGCCTCTGTTAAACAACAGATCGATCTATGCATTTGGTAGATCGATCTCCCTAAGCCTCTGTCAGACAGCAGATCGATCTGTGCATACGACAAATCGATCTCCTTAAGCTTCTGTATTGTGGGGATCGATCTTGTGGTACCACGGATCGATCTCCTCAAGCTTTTGGAAATGACAAATTGATCTGTCGTCTCGATAGATCGATCTCCTGTGCCCTGGACTATAAAAACTAACGAAAAATTCCCAAATTTCAAATCCCCAAAATCTCAAATCCCTAACTTCCCTCGCACCTCCTCTCTCGATTCCTCCTCAGATCGATCTCAATAGGTCATCGTCACATCTCTCCTTCGTTTACTAGTATAGTAACCCACATTCTTCATTTTTTCTCAAACATTTCTCAAGTTTTGTGCTCAATTTCTCACTAGGTCAAATTTAGCTACTGTTCCATTGGTTAGGTTGTTAGTGAACTAGCCTTAAGATTATCTAGAGGTCTTCAAGTGTCTAGAATCATGCCCAAACTTAAGAGAGTAGGCCAAAAACCTCCTCGATAAAGTGTCGATCAAGGGTCTTCTTCCCAAACCAATCCACCCCCTTCAGTCACTACCTTTAACAGGTGTTTTAAAACACCTGCAAAAAGGAAGCGATATGAAGAATATTTCTCCACCATGCCAATTAAACATTGGCGAACAATCGATTTCTCTTTCTGAAACTGCATTGATTTTCCCTATCTAACCAAATTTGAAGAATTTGGTTGGATTCCCTTTCTTAAAATAAACACTCCCATACCCCCAAATATCATCAGGGCATTCTTTTCCAATGCCGAACTCAACTATGACCCCGCTGATACCTGCAAAATTCTAGGGTTTACAACCTATGTCATGGGTAAGTCAATTGCCATAGACCCTGAAGTTTTAGCCAAAGCTTTCCACATAAGCAATGACGGCTTGACAAATGAAGATAAGGAAGTCCCCTTGGAGTTTGACCTTCCCGGGGATAAGGCGAGTGTACTCCCAATGCACCCACGGTTACTCCACCTCATCATCTCATGGAACCTTCGTCCTTTCGGTACCCGTCATTCCACCGTTAGGAGGCTAGATCGCTTTTGGATCCACCACATACACTCCACCAGTCAAAAACCCAACCTTGTCCACTTTATCTATCAAGACTGGTTGAAGATTGTCTGCGGCCAAGCCACAACGATAGTGTTTCCGCAACCATTGGTGCATTTTCTCCAACGACTTGGAGTGGACAGCAGTTGCGAAACGTGTGAAGTGCCTTCTCCAAAGAGCGTCCTCAACATCGGGACACTCCACCACATGGCCTACTACAAGGACTTCCGAGGCGACTGGAAGAAGAAGCGGGAACAGCAATCTGTAGCAGCTATGGAGGAAGATCCCTCCGATGAGCCTATGGATCCACCTGCTGCACCGACTGCAGGTCCATCGTCCTCGACTCCTTCGCCCACTACACCGGTTCCCTCACCTGCTGGCATGGAGTCCATAGTGACCATGATGAGTGAGCTCAACCGGAAGATCGATGAGGGTTTTGCAAACCTTCATGCAACCCAGCAGCGGCTGTTCATGGAACTGAACTGCAAAGTTGATGAAGGCTTTGTAAATCTTCATGCTACTCAGGAGGTGATGTTTGATGAGCTTCAGGTCACTCGCACTCACATTGAGGATCTTATGGATCGAGTTCCTCCACCGTAGGATATGAATATTAGGATAAGTTTAGTTAGTTTTCATGTGTACTTCTTGTTGTTTTTGAAACTGCATTTGCTTGAATGAAATATTAGTTAGTGTTGCCATCTGCTCAAATGATTTACTATTTTGAAATGCACAATGTGTTTACAGTTGGACTGTTTCCTTAACTTTTAACGTCATTAATATGACAAAAAGGGGGAGAAGAAAAGAGAACATGTGGGTTAATTAAAAGATGTGAAAATGGCTTTAAGAAACATGTCTAAAGGTTTAAAGGAATGATTAAAATGAGGGGGAGTTAAGAAAGTCATGAGGTCAAAAGCTAAAAGAAAGGGGGAGCTTATAAAAAGGGGGAGCTTGTGCAAATTAACTAAACATGTTGATTGAATAGGTTTTGTCATATCAAAAAGGGGGAGATTGTTGTGATAATATATTTTGAAATGACAAAACAAGTAAATTCAATAGTATAAAGATGATATAAAAACATGTTTAGAGGTTATCAGTACCAGAACTTGAGTTTCTGTAGATGAGAGATCGATCTGGGTTATGAGAGATCGATCTCCTGGGATTTCTTGGATGAGAGATCGATCTCGTAAAGACATGAGATCTATCTGCTAAGCTGTGAACCAATACAAAGGTATTGAGGCAAATTGAGATCGATCTCCAAGGGTTGTGAGATCGATCTGCCTAATACTGGAGTTAAGGAGATCGATCTGATCTAGGAAGAGATCGATCTCCCCTAAAGTAAAGACAGTAGATCGATCTGTGAGATCGATTTATACTCAAACAGAGAGCTCATGAGATCGATCTGGTATAGGAAGAGATCGATCTTCTCAAAGTCAGAGAGCTAAGGAGATCGATCTGGGTTAATGAGAGATCGATCTCCCCACTACGAGAATACATGACAGATCAATCTCTAGATCGATCTTGCCTCAAACAGAGAGATTGGAAGATCGATCTGCCTATTCGACAGATCGATCTCCCCTAACTTGTTCAAATTGTAAGATCGATCTGCTCATATATAAGATCGATCTCCTTGTGTTATTTTGCTTTAATCTTGTAGGATTTATAACTAAGAGATCGATCTGGCCAAGATGGCAGATCGATCTGGCCAAGATGGCAGATCGATCTGGCATCCTACTGGAGGTACCCAACGGCTAGTTCTGCAAAAATCTCAATGGGAAAAATAGCATTTAATGCTCCAACTACCAATCCTTCAGTATTTAACCAAGCATTGAAGACAATGAGAATTGAGACACCATTGCTGCATATTTTCTTACATTCTTAAGAGTTTAATTCTTTCATTCCTTTTGTCTTCATTCCTCATTTATTGAGTGTGTGTGTAAGCTTAAGTGCAAAAGCTGTAATTGTCCTACCCACATTAAAAGCTTGATTTTGTATTCATCCTTACCTTAAGAGAGAAGAGGATTGTTCCTCAGTGAGATAAAAATTGTAAAAGGGTGAATACATCTCTGTATTGCAAAGGGTAGAGAGGTTATTCCTTAACCTGAAAAAGGAACATTGTAACTTCTGTTGAAAGTGAGAAAGAAAGCACTTGACAAGAAGGTCAAGGAGAGAGGACGTAGGCAAGAGATTGGCCGAACCTCTATAAACGATTGTGTTTGTTACTCTCTTCCATATCTTACTTTAATTTGTTTAATTTCATTATATTGCTCATTATCATTTGCTGATTAAATTAGGATTAATTTAAAATTTGCCATTAACATTAGAAAACCGATTCACCCCCCTCTCGGTAGAGCCAACATATACATAGTAATGTCATCTACTCAATACAACTACTATCGCTGTCAACTTTAAATCATGGGTCGGATAGTCCTTTCATGATCCTTGAGTTGTCTGGGTTCATAATCGACTATCTTCCCCTTTTTGCATCAATACACAGCTCATTCATTATTTTGAGGTATCCATAGATTCATGAGAAACCTGTTAATCTGTTGGGTATGGTGAGAATAAATGCGGTGTTCAGTTTATTACTTCAGTATACCAAAACTCTTGTCACATCTATCATCTAATTCAAATACAACTTTTTCTAAGTTAAACGTGTCAACAAAGTAGTCCATTTCGAGAATTCTCAACAAATCATCAGTAAAAACAATTTTTCAATTGTTGCTTATAATTTTCTCTGGACTTAAATACACCAAAAATATCATCAATATGGATGATAACAAATCGGTCCCGGTAAAGTTTAAATACCTCATCGTAGTTGAATTCCATTAAATATTTCAATCATCCATATCCTTGACCTATGTACGCATAAACGTATAATGTCATTTCGAAATCGCTTCCGTTCAAGATACTAACCCTCGTCATTTCCTTTTTTTTTTAACGACTTTTATAAAATTTTTAATTAATTTTTTTAAACCTTCCTGATTAATCGAATTCTATATTTCTTTATCGTACAAGTGAAGGTACCCTAATTTTAAATGTATATATTTTATGACTGTCGCTTTCAATTTATAGGTTGTGTATACTTTTAGACGCTGTCAAGTCTTCAGGCGGGGAGGTATTTTGAAATACCTTTATTAACCCACAGACTTGACCACAATTACTTTACATATCAGTCCATGTGGTCACAATTCATATTTGTTAGTAATTGCTTTAATCCAATTTACTTCACGTATCATAGATATTCTTACCTTACATACGTCTCTTATTCCAGTCTATCTCGTAATCAGGATTTATCACATCTTAAAACTCATCTCCTTTCGTATATCACTTATAACAAACTCTGTCATTACTCATTATGTGAGTACAATCATTTGCTCCTTTAATTTCAATCGTTACTCCCTTTTTTTTTACTTGTCACAACTTACCGTATACTTTTCAGTGATGTTTTCACCCCTATTTTCAACTTACAATTTCTTCATAATTATTTCGTTAGTTAACCCTCCTTCATTGGGTATTAACTATCAGCATTGTGCCCGTAGGTGTAGGCATTCATGTCTTTTACTAACTTATAAGCAACTAAAAATGGTATGACTTAATACGTGGCACCAGAATTAATTAAAATAATTACTTCACTATTCATAACAAGTGTGGTATCTTTCACCACATCATATGAAACATCAGTAGTGTCCTGGTCCAAGGCATACACTCGCCCTCATCCAACAGCCTATTTTCCCTTTCTCTTCGGCTGTGGCCTCCCTTTTTCGGTGCAGAGATACCAACAAGGTTTTCTCTGTCTCTTTGCTCTTCTGTAGGGCAATCTCACCCAACTCTGAGCAATCATTAAATAATTGACCCGTCTTACCACACTTAACTCCTATTTTAATCAATAAAGTGTAGGTGTAGGCCTTACTTCCGTGGTATCTACCACACATCCTACACTGCTTACTTTGCTTACACTGCTACACTGCTTCGTAGCAGGTCGGGGTTCTCCAATCACAATACCCCTCATAAGTGTTAAATTGGATACACAAGGGCCTTACCAATAATCTTACCCCGTGACTCATCAGTTCTAATCTTTTGCCAACTGGTCTCTTTTCTGCTCTGACATCTTTGTCATTCTCTATTCTCTTCTGTCTCTATTTTGACACTTACTACATTTCCCAATCTCAGAGGCATGCAACACATGATACTATTCACGTAACTGTATTCTACGTACTGCCTCGACATAGGTAATGAGCTAATTGGACTCTAATCGATAATTTGAGCCATTTCATGAACTTTTGGGCTTTTTCGACTCACACTGCCCGTAGTGTCAGGGTAATATCTGGGCATGTATATAAACTGAGAGTCATACTCGTCAATCAACCTGTACCTCTGGGTCAGTGCAAGAAATCTTTTAAGCAATATCCGGGAAATTCTGTCACCGGAATACATCCAGAAATATTTCTCATGTCGACTTTGGACGTCTAACTCTTCAGATGGGTTAAGCGACTTCCACCAATGTTTCGTCTCACCCTCTAACATAAATGTATTTAAAAGTCACCTTCTCGGTCGACATACACCGAAAGAATCCATACAACTTCGCTATCTCATTCACCCAGTGTCACGATCCAAATTACCTAAAAATCAGAGTAAATTTTTCGCTTTTTCAATTATTATTTAATTCTTACCTTTCTCTCATCGTGACCATCCTACAACACAATTGGGCTATGATTCGATGTTAGTCACCTCACACTATTTACCATTTCATTTCAATAATCACATTCATATATCAGAGTTTACTATCCTTTGACTTTAATTAAATACATACCCATTGGTATTTATAACTATACATCCCCGACATCAATGTCCGTTTACAGTACTGTGCATTACATATTTAGATACAAAACTATACAAATGTGTATACCTGTCTCTTGATAGGAAGCAGCGGATATCAAGCATGCAAGTCCTCAGTCGCTCAATAACTATTACGAGTGCTCTGAAAGGATGGGAAAATAAGGGGGGTGAGCAAACCATACGCTCAGTAAGGCAATTATGCAAGTAAGTAGATAGCTCCACTATCTACATGGTCATAATGCCATGCCCTTAAATCCATTTCTTTTCATTTAAAATTTCACGCACAAAGTCATGCATATTCAATGCCATAGTTTATCCAAAACTATTTGTGCATATATAAATCATGTAATTCATGCATTCCAAGCATTTTATGTGACATCATTAAATCATAATAAGTATGAAGTAAAACAAGATCTTGCATTCGTTTGTGTCATGTAAGACAAATCATGGATTTCAAATGAAAGCATGGAAAACTTCACATGCTACTGCATTTAAATCAATACATTAAAACTACAGTAAAAACTAACCCTTTCGGGTCAATCAACTCATAAAACAATCTCATCATTCCATTTCAAACTCATAAAACAATTCGTTAAAATTTATTATAAAACTTCAGTTATAAAACCACCCTTCTTTCAGGGTCACATATCATAAAATCATAAAATCGGAGGCCTGACCCCTCCTTCGGGTCTACCCTGGTCTATCGACCAATAATTATATCATGTGAGACAAGTAGGTAATTATCAGTAACATCGAGGACTATGGCCATATCCTAGTGATCCCTGGCAACACGGTACCTGGTGTGCGGGGTATCACACCTGAAACGGGAGGTGGGTTGTCCTACCCGTCAGAACAGCATAACACCAGGATTGCGAGGGCAAGGCTTACTACCTCGTGGCTAATGCCACTCCACTCTAACAATCCCCACGGTACAACGTACTCCGCGTGATATACACGGTACAACGTACTCCGCGTGATATACACGGTACAACGTACTCCATGAACCTAAGCTCAATCAGGGGTGCCTGCAATAGGTCTTATCCACCCAAATCATTTCTGTCTCAGAATGCACGTGTGAGCATATCATCTCACTGTGACACACAGTCTACAGGAGGCTCCAACACGGCTATATGCATGTCATATAAATCCCTGTCATATTAAAATTCACAAATATCTTAAAAAATTATATTTTATTCATTTAATCCATAAATAAATTTATCAGTCCGATTTTATCTTTTCAGTAAAATTTTTGATTATTTTCGGGATTATTTTTCGATATGAAAATTCCAAATTTATTCCAATAAATTCATATCTTGATCAATTTAATCCGAAATTTAATTATTTCTTCGTCATTGATCAAGATTTTTCATTCTCATATTTTTAATACAATTTTCTTGTCCCGATTTATACCGAATTTTGATCTTTTGATCGTTTTACCCTTGTACGTGTTCGGGAATACCATTTCAGTCCTTTTGCATTTTTAAATGCACTAGAAAATTTCTATTCATTCCCTTTTGCCCTTATGATAAAACCGGGTCTTACAATCTCCACCACTTAAGAAATTTGGTCCTCGAAATTAGAACCCAGTCATATAAGTCCATAACAACTCCGGGTACATCTATCGTATCATATACTGTCATCCTTAAGTGACTTTCTCCGGAGTGTAATACTACCATCATACTTAACTAGGGAGATCATTTTAAACCTCAACACTTTCTCTTTCATGTTTAATACCTGAATCAATTCTCCAATCATACGTTATACTTTAATTGAGCTAAACTGTTGAAGATCATATCTGATCAAATATACTGGGTCCAAATATTATTTTTGAAACATCAAAAGATAGGAAACATTGTGGATGCCTGTTAATTCAAGTGGTAACGTCAACTTACAGGTCTCACCTTCAACTTCGTCCTATATCTCTATCTAAATCTCGTTACGTCCTTAAGACAAGTAACTGCCAACAATAATGATTCACCCTCGGTGAATTTCCAATGATTTCCTATCTCTTGTCAGCATAACTTTTCTATCTGCTCTGAGGTGTTCTTAATCTCTCATAAATCAACTGAACATCCTCAGAGGTTAATCTTACAAATTAGGGAACAATTTTCTATCTGTCACCCACTTCTTCTTATCAAAGTTAGGGAATAACTCCCTACGGCCATACACTGCCTCATATAAAATGTTATCCCGATACTTAAGTGACAACTGTCATCATTGGCGAATTTGATTAGTAGCAACTGATCATCCCAGGAGCTCATAAAATCAATGGCACACACTCTCATCACATCCTCCAAAACCTGTACAGTCCTCTCTGACTGACCATCTGTCTGAGGATGGAAGCTGTGCTAACACACAATCGGGTTCCTCTAGCTTCCTGAAAACATTCCCAAAAGTGGGAAGTTAAGCGGGAATCCCTATCTGGTATCTTGCACACTGGAACGCTACACAATGTTTTACAATTTTCCATTCACATAAATTCGCCTACACACTCAGAGTATCTGGGGATTTCATAACCAGAAGGTGGGTAGACTTAATCAATCTATCGACTATCACCCAGATAGCCTCGTGATTTATTTTGAGTCCTCTGTAACCCATCACAATATTCATGGTAACTTGTTCCCATTTCGTGTCAATATAGGTAGAGGCTGTAATAACCCTGCAACTTCTTTTGCTCTACCTTAATCTGCTGACATACGAGACACTTTTTCACAACTCTATAATATCTCTTTTTTCATACCTAACTACCAATACCCTTTTCAGAGATTTTCGATATATTTTTTATTTCACGGATGCACTGTATATCCCGAAGAGTGAGCTTTTGTCAATAACACTATCTCAGCAACTATGGTCCTAGGGAGTACTTATATTGTCTCTGAACCTCTGTAAGTCATCATCTTCACACACTGTGAACTCTGTCACTATACCCTTCTGAATCTGACCCACACTATCGACACCATGCCGATCATCACGCTAAGCCTGGAAAATCCGATCACTCAAATCCGGTTCTATCCTCAGGCTAGCTGTCACACAATCACCGTTATCATCAGAAGGGATCACATCACTACTGAGGTTCACAACTGCTCTAGCAGCTCTCGCTCCCTAACCATCATATGTGATACCATCCCGAGGCTCTTTCTATTCAAGGCATCAGCCTTTACATTAGCCTTTCTCGGGTGGTACTATTTCCATAATCATAATCCCTTAGAAGCTCTAACCCTCTTGGTTAGCATATCCGACTCTTTCTGTTAAAATAGATACTCGGGGCTTTTACGATCAGTGCATACCCGAAATTTCTTACCATTTAAGTGGTGGCGCCATACTTTTAATGTAAACGCTACGACTGCCAACTCTAAATCATGGGTCAGATAGTTTCTATCATGGTCCTTGAACTAACTGGATCCATAAACGACTATCTTCCCATTTTACATCAATGCACAGCCCAATCCTTATTTTGAGGTATCCATACTCACTGAAACCTCTTGAGCTGTTAGTCATGGTGAGAATACTTACAGTGGTCAGTCTATTACTTCAATATACTAAAACTCATCGAAGCCATTTACATACTTATCATAACACTTATATGAAATCTTTTTTCCAAACGAGACGTGTCAACTGAGCAGCCCATTTCAAGAAACTCATAACACCTTGTCTGTAAGATAGTTTCCTGTTGCTACTCATGCTCTTCCTTGGACTTCGAATACATCATAATATCATCACTAAAGATGACAACCAATTGGTCCAGGAAAGGTTTAAATACCTTTTTGTAGTTGAGTTCCACTACATAATTCAATCACTCATATCATTGACCTATGTACGCATAAACGTACAATGTCATTTCGAAATCGTTTTCATTCAAGATACAACTCACGTCATTTCCTTTTTCTTATATTAACGGCTTTTATAAAATTTTAATTTTTTAATTAATTTTTTTAAACCTTCATGATTACTCGAATTCTATATATCTTTATCGTACCAGTAAAGGTACCCAATTTTTAAATGTATATATACAACTGTCGATTTCAATTTATAGATTATGCATGCGCTTCCAGACGCTGTCAAATCTTTAGGCAGGGAAGTATTTTGAAATACCTTTATTAACCCTCAGATTTGACCACATCGACTGGGTGTAGATATATCTACCCCTTATCTTGCTTACGCCCCTATTTTTAACTTACAATCTCTATACCCATATTCAGTTAGTGAAAATCAGCTAACTATCATCATCTTGCTTAAGGGTACAGGCTTCACATCTTTCATTCGCTTATAAGCAACTGAAGGCGATATGAATAAATTCGTGGCACCAGGATTAATTAAAATAATTATTTCATTATTCTTAACTAGTGTGGTATCTTTCACCACATCATAATAATCATCAATGGTGTCCTGGTCCAAGGCATACACTCGCCCTTGTCCAACATCTTATTTCCGTGGTAACTACCACACATCTTACACTGTTACACTTGCTACTCTGTTCCGTAGCATGTCGGGGTCCTCTTATCACAATACCCCTCATAAGTGATGCAATTAGATACATTGGGGTTTATCAATCAACTTACCCAGTGACTTATCAGCTCTAATCCTTTACCAAACTAGCTTTTTCCCGTTCTAACATCTCTGTCATTCTTTATTCTCTTTTGTCTCTATTTCGGCCCTTACTACCTTTCCTAATCTCAGAGGCGTGCAACTCATGATCTTATTTACACAACTGTAGTCTGCACACTACCTCAGCATATGTAGTGGTATCTAACGGCCCAATTGGACTCTAATTGACAATCTGAGCCCTTCCATGAACTTTCAGACATCTTGACTTTGACTGTTCATCGTGTCCGAGTCACATCTACCAAGGAATAAACTAATTTTCATACTCTTTAATGAATCAGTTCCTCTGGGTCAGAGTAAATAATTTTATCAGTAATTTTCTTTCAGTAGTGTCCGAGATATTCTGTCACCGGAATACATATAGAATTATTTTCCATGTCCATTCTGGACGTTTAACTTTTAAGATGGGTCGAGCGGACTTCCACCAATGCTCCGACTCACCTTCAAATCTCATGCATACTCTGGGCAATTAGCTCTCAATATATTCTCCACACTCCGCTTCAATCTTGCGAAGCGTGTCTCAATACTGTCTGGTCTCTCTGTCAGACTTTGTCCGATCTCTCTGTCAGACTCTGTGGGGCATGCTCAACATCGCCTCCACGTCAATCTCATCTCGAGTCTCATGTGGCTACTCAGTACAACTCTCGGGCCTACTTCTACGGCCTAGAGCTCGTGTACTCCCACTTTTACCATAGCGGCTAACAGTTCATAAGTCTATATTTGCATTTAAAAACCAAATTCTTAGCTGCACTTCCATCTCGATATACACAATTGTATCTAAATAATGCACAGTACATGGGGATGTAAACTTCTTTAACTACTAACACTGACTCATATAAGGCCAACTCAATCTCTTATACCATTAAACCTGTCATGACCCAAATTACCTAAAAATCAGAGTAAATTTTTCGCTTTTTCAATTATTATTTAATTCTTACCTTTCTCTTATCATGACCATCCTATAACACAGTTGGGCTATGATTCGATGTTAGTCACCTCACATTATTTACCATTTCATTTCAATAATCACATTCATATATCAGAGTTTACTATCCTTTGACTTTAATTAAATACATACCCATTGGTATATATAACTCTACATCCCCGACATCAATGTCCGTTTACAGTACTGTGCATTACATTTTTAGATACAAAACTATACAAATGTGTATACCTATATCTCGATAGGAAGCAGCGGATATCAAGCATGCAAGTCCTCAGTTGCTCAATAACTATTACGAGTGCTCTGAAAGGATGGGAAAATAAGGGGGTGAGCAAACCACACGCTCAGTAAGGCAATTATGCAAGTAAGTAGATAGCTCCACTATCTACATGCTCATAATGTCATGCCCTTAAATCCATTTCTTTTCATTTAAAATTTCACGCACAAAGTCATGCATATTCAATGCCATAGTTTATCCAAAACTATTTGTGCATATATAAATCATGTAATTCATGCATTCCAAGCATTTTATGTGACATCATTAAATCATAATAAGCATGAAGTAAAACAAGACCATGCATTCGTTTGTGTCATGTAAGACAAATCATGGATTTCAAATGAAAGCATGGAAAACTTCACATGCTACTGCATTTAAATCAATACATTAAAACTGCAGTAAAAACTAACCCTTTCGGGTCAATCAACTCATAAAACAATCTCATAATTCCATTTCAAACTCATAAAACAATTCGTTAAAATTTATTATAAAACTTCGGTTATAAAACCACCCTTCTTTCAGGGTCACATATCATAAAATCATAAAATCGGAGGCCTGACCCCTCCTTCGGGTCTACCCTGGTCTATCTACCAATAATTATATCATGTTAGACAAGTAGGTAATTATCAGTAACATTGAGGACTATGGCCATATCCTAGTGATCCCTGGCAACACGGTACCTAGTGTACGGGGTATCACCCCTGAAACGGGAGGTGGGTCGTCCTACCCTCCAGAACAGCATAACATCAGGATTGCGAGGGCAAGGCTTGCTACCTCGTGGCTAATGCCACTCCACTCCAACAATCCCCACGGTACAACGTACTCCGCGTGATATACACGGTACAACGTACTCCGTGTACCCAAGCTCAATCAGGAGTGCCTGCAATAGGTCTTATCCACCCAAATCATCTCTGTCTTAGAATGCACGTGTGAGCATATCATCTCACTGTGACACACAGTCTACAGGAGGCTCCAACATGGTTATATGCATGTCATATAAATCCCTGTGCGAGCGAAGCTCAAGCACGGCTCCATGCATATTCATGATATCAGAAAACCTCGTGTGAGCGAAGCTCTAGCACGGTGTCATAGAAAGCAATGAAATCTGCGTACGAGCAGCGCTCCAGTACGACTTAAATTGATTATAAATTCAAGTAAAATCCACGTATGAGCAATGCTCTAGTACGGATATGTATAAAAACTCAACAAAAACCTCGTACGAGAAAAACTCCAGTACGACATTCAAATGAATTATGAAAACCATATAAAACTTTCTGCGAGCAACGCTCCAGAACAAATGAATGCTCAAGTAAATCAAATCTCGTGCGAGTTACACTCCAGCACGGCTTTATGCATAATTAAATCAAATCTCGTGTGAGTTACACTCCAGCACGGCTTCATGCATAATTAAATCAAAATAGGATGCGAGCTAAGCTCTAGCATCTCTCATGCATGTCAAATCATTAAAACTAGTGCGAGCAATCGGTCCAGCACCTCTTTATGGATACTACGTCAAAACAAATCAAAACATGTCAAAACAGAGTGCGAGCTAGGCTCCAGCACTTCTCATGCATTTTATAGGAATAAAAATCAGTGCGAGCAACCGCTCTAGCACATGTCATGCATATGATGTCACAAGTCGGTGCGAGCAACTGCTCAAGCACATTTATGCACATTCACAAATGCAGATGTAGTGCGAACTACGTGTCGGCACTATCTGCTTCCATATAAACTTGATAGTTGGCCCTTTTTCCAAATAATTTCATTTAAATACCAATAACACTTACGTAGTGTTATTTTAGGAAACTTATACAATTATTGGCTAATCTATCATTTTCCTTTTGTTTAAAAATCAATAAAGTTTCTTAATTCAGAAATTACTTAAATCATGCATTTCGTGCATGTCATGCTTTCACCCTCCTTAGGTGAACTACCCTCAATAGGGGTAAAATAGTCTTTTCACCTAATTCGATCCTTAAAATCATTTAAACCACTTTTAGGATCATTATACAATATCAATGTATACATACATATTCAGTGTACAGAAAAGCTATCAAAATATGTGTAGCTACCTCTAGCTACTCACATAATTCCCTTACCTCATTTTTCTGTACAGTCTGACATTCCCACTGATGACTCGTCACGCAGTCCGATTTGCTCCGAATCCAATCTCCGAAACTGCGGATACACATTCATCAGGTCAAATACAATACAATTTAATGTATTTCATATTTTTTTAGGCTTAATTTAAATCATTGGGCCCGTTTACCCATATTGGGCTCGATTACACCTTAATGGGCCTTAATCGGCCTTAAGCCCGTTTACCACACTTTATCGAGGCCTATTGGGCTTATTGGGCCCAACAGTATTTATTTAGCCTCGTTCTAAACTCTCAGACAGCTTATGAATTATTTACGACAATTTATCCCAATTTTCCAGAATTTAATTCATTTATGCGGAAATTAAACCATAATTTATGCGTTAAATATCAATCACGCATAACGATGTAAAATTGTCGTAAATAAGGGTTACTTACTCGAGATTTCATGATAGTATGTGAATCGAGACTGTCTCGAGCTCTCGGTTGATGCCAATTGTCGAGCTACACAATTTAATATTTTTTTGGGTAAACTTTCAGTCGATTAATAATAACATTAAATATTTCGAAAATTAAATCGGTCAATTCGACCGCTTACCAACTTACCCGAAGCTCGATTGCATCACTGAAATTTTCTCCAATTTTTCCTCTTTTTCTTTTTCCCTTTTTCTTCCTTTTTTTTCTTCTTTTTGGCTGAACCGATCCGGTTCAACCCGGTTCAGACCGCCGATTTGGTCCGGTTCGATCCAGCCGATTCAGTCTGGTTCGGCCGGTTCAGTCACCATTTGGTCGTTTTGGCGCCGTCCGGCCGGTTCCCGACGTGATTCCACCGCCGTTCGGCTCGATTGCATCTGGGCTTCCTAAATCGGGCCTCAACTTGGACCAAATCGACGCCATCGCCGACGAATCGAGGTTTCTTCCCCGCGGCTTCCTCATCCATTTTCGACGTTTTTCGGCTACCTCGCCGCGCGTCACGGCTGCCTATGGGTTGCACGGGGTTTCGAGCCTCCTTCGCCGGCCTTCGCCTGGGTCCCTGGTCGCCGGTGGCCGTCGGCTAGAGGGAAATCTCCTCGGGTCGTCATTTTCGCCTTTCCGTTTCTTTTCCTCTCTGTTTTCAGACTTCGCTTCTTTTTTTTTTCTTATTATTATTATTTTTTTATAATTTATTTTTAATATTATTTTATTCATTAAAATAATATTAAAATTCACAAATATCTTAAAAAATTATATTTTATTCATTTAATCCATAAATAAATTTCTCAGTCCGATTTTACTTTTTTGGTAAAATTTTCGATTATTTTCAGGATTATTTTTCGATACGAAAATTTCAATTTATTCCAATAAATTCATATCTTGATCAATTTAATCCGAAATTTAATTATTTCTTCGTCATTGATCAAGATTTCTCATTCTCATATTTTTAATTAAATTTTCTTGTCCCGATTTATATCGAATTTTGATCTTTTGACCGTTTTACCCTTGTACGTGTTTGGGAATACCATTTCAGTCCTTTTGCATTTTTAAATGCACTAGAAAATTTCTATTCATTCCCTTTTGCCCTTACGATAAAATCGTGTCTTACACCTAGTTCTCAGTAACTATTGGTTTCTTTACTTCGCAAAATATCGGAAGGGTGTGAAAATCTTTATAGTCTGAGGCATCTGTTTAGGCTTTACCCTGCCTATCCTCAACTACCTGCATAGACTGAGTAAACAACTCCAAAATATTTTCTACACTCCGCTCCATCCTCTCGGAGCGTGTCTCAATACTGTTTGGTCTCTTTATAAGACCATGTGGAGTATGCTCAACATCAGCTTCCACCTCACTCTCATCTTGAGTCTCATGTGACAACTCATTCCACTCTTAGGTCAATCTCTACGGCCTCGAGCATGTGTACTCGCCCCTCTACCATAGCGGCTATCAGTTATAAAAACTATATTCTTGCATTTGAAACTAAATTCTTAGCTACATTTCTACCTTGATATACACAATTGTATCTAAACAATGCATAGTACATGGGGATGTAAATTCACTTAACCACTAACACCGACTCATAACAGGCCAACTCTGCTTTGATACCATCTTTTCTGTCACGACCCAAATTACCTAAAAATCAGAGTAAATTTTTCACTTTTTCATTTCCTTACCCGTCGTGAATAGTTACACTACTAAACAGTTGGGCTATGATTCG
This sequence comes from Firmiana major, assembly GCA_033439115.1. Lineage (NCBI taxonomy): Eukaryota > Viridiplantae > Streptophyta > Magnoliopsida > Malvales > Malvaceae > Firmiana > Firmiana major. The sequence goes on from CM065901.1 coordinate 37,935,293, forward strand.
GTGTTAGTCACCTCTCACCTATTTACCATTCCATTTTCATATTTCATTTACATATCAATTTATTTTAAATAAATACATCCCCAATATTACATCCATGTACAGTACTGTGCCTCTATATGTTCAGATACAAAAATTTTACAAATGTGTATACCTGGTCTTGATAAGAAGCAGCGGATATGACTATTGTCGTTCTCTTCTACTGAATATACCCTGTGTGGTGGAAAATGAAAGGGTGAGCGAAACTTGCTCAATAAGACAATAATGTAAGCAGGTAGATAACTATACTATCTACGTGCTGATAATGTCATGATATAAAATCGTTTACTTTTGGAGCATGAGGTAAGACTAAAATGATGCCACATGTATGTATATATCATATAAGAGAAATCATGAAATCGACATATAAATCAAACATGAAAAATCATCATGTATGACATCTCATGCTTCACATTAAAACTTATTTGTTTCATTACAAACTCATCACGTTAAAACTTATTTGTTTTATCATAAAACAACTTCATTAAGGTCAAACCCATCTCTCAAAAATACCTTGATTCATTAAATCGCATCTCATTTAAAAACATAAATCAGGATGTTACCCATTCTTTGGGTTTGTCCTGGTCTATCCAGACCGTATGATATCATGCGAGGCATGTAGGTTACTGTATGAAAAAATCGAGGACTATGGCCATACTTTGTCCCTGTGATCCCAGGCTACACGGATCCCGGTGTGCGGGGCATCACAACTACAACGGGAGGTGGGGTCAAGTCCTACCCGCCAGAATATCAAGTAACATCATCAAGTCATCATAACTGCACAGTACAGCGTACTCTGTGTGATATACACGGTACATCGTACTCCGTGGACCCATATCATAGTCTGGGGGTGCCTGCCGTAGGTCTTATCCACCCCAATACTATATCGATAACCAACCCATGACTCAAAGTATACGTGCGAGCATCTCAACTCTCTGTGACACACAGTCTACAGGAGGCTTCCGCACGACTATATGCATGTCAACTCACGTCTAGTGCGAGCGAAGCTCCAGCACCACGCTATGCATATCATGATATCTAAAATCTCATGCGAGTGAAGCTCCAGCACGGTTTTGTGCACACACAAATTTCTCGTACGAGCAATGCTCCAATACGGCTCTTCATGAGTAATAAGTCAGTAAACTTGAGTGCGAGTAGGACTCTAGCACTCTTTTTATTCATGTAAATATGATAGGTGGCTCAATCTTGATAAAACATCTTTTAAAATAGTAACCGGTACAAACCGGTATCCTTTCGTATAATTCAAGAAATCAATAGCCAACCTATGTGTAAATTTGCTTAAATCAAAGCAATACATTTATATAAAACATTAAAACAGGAAAATCATTCAATTTATCTGCCTTACTACCCTTTTTGTAAATTTTACTACCAGGGGCAAAATCATCTTTTTCTTTTATTCACCTATGCCCCGATTTTCGTAAAAATTATTATTTCGTTTTCTAGATACTTAAAGAAATTCTAGGCCCTTTAAATCCCCTCAATAAATACGTATAGAAATCTCTATGCACCTACAAAATTCCCTTACCTCGATTTATGCGTAAACTTATCTTGTCTCGATAATATCCAATCTCTCAATCCAACTGCGCGTCAACCACGTCTACGAAACTGCATATAACCACATATTTTGGGTTAATTCACTTATTTTTATTAGTATATCATATTTACTGATTGAATCTAATGTACTGGGCCCGTTTTACTTTATTGGGCCTAATTGCACTTTAATGGGCCTCGAGCCCGTTTTCAGCTCGTTTATACTATTTAAATCCCTTCTTCAGGTTTACTGGGCTCATTTAGCTTACCAATAATCATCGGGCTTTGTTCCAAACTCATTGGATAGCCCGTATACTATTTAGGGTAATTACGTTGCAATTCCGATAAATATTCCTTTTTATACAGAGTTAATCCATAAATTTCGTAAAATAATCGAAACTCTGTATTGAGGACTCTAATTGTCGAAATTAAAATATACTTACCTAATATGATGCGGGGTACAAAAATCGAAGCTCAATCAGCTCTTGTTCGGGCTTTGTCATACAACTGCACAATTATATATTTAATTTCGGGTTACTTTTCGATTAAATATAATTTAAATAAATTTCTCAAAAATCCAATCGGTCACTTTTGACCTCTTACCGACTTACCTAAAGTTCGGTGTATCCTCGAAAATTCTTTCCCTTTTTCCCTTCTTTCTTGGCTGAACCGGTTCAGTCCGATTCAACCCGGTTCAGACCGCCGGTTCACTCCGGTTCGGTTGGTTCAGTGCCTTGCCGACCGATTCTCCGCCGACTTCCACCTCCAGTGGCTCCGCTGGGCCGTCCGCAGCACGAATCTGCCCTCGGTTTCATCCAAGGCCACCGAAAAGTCACCGGTCCGGCTTGTTCTCTCCACTGTCGGTACCCATTTCCTCTTTTCATCGTTTTCGGCGTTTGTCGGTAGTTTCGTCGGTCGTGGCCGCCACCAATCAGCTCGTTTGCGCCTGGGAAACGTTCGACTGGGGGTGGGGTCGGCCAGATAGGCGCCGGTCGTCGTGAATCTCCCCTTTCCTCTCTTGGCTTCTCTCCCTCGATCCAGCGTTCTCCGGCGTCGGTGGGGCGTGTCGCCGGTACCAAGGAGGTCACCGGCCTCTCCTCTTCCTTTTCTGGCCTTCACTTGGTCGATTGGGTCACCGGTGGTCGCCCGGTCTTCTCCCCGATTTCAGCTTCATTTTTTCGTTTCTTACTTCTTTCTCTCTCCCCAATTTTCAGTTCTTCTTTTTTTTTTAAATTTTATTTATTATTTAATTTTATTTTTATTTTATTCAATATTATATTATTATTTTGCCAAAATATCTAAGATAAATTATTATTTAATTTATTTAATGAATAAATAATTATCTCGATATTATTTCAGCTTTTCGGTATATTTTTCGATTATTTTCGGGATTATTTCCCGATGTGAAATTTTCGGTTAATTCCAATAATTTCATATCTTGATCAATTTAACCTGAAATTTAATTATTTCTTCGATATTGATCAAAATTCTCAAATCCATTATTTTTAATTAAAATTTTCTTATCGAATTTATTCTGGCTTTCGATCTTCTGATCATTTTACCCTTGCACGTGTTCGAGATTAATTTAACCCGACTTTCCTTCGCGAATACTCATTTCGTGTTTTTAACTAAAATCGGGTCTTACAGAGAAATTTCTTCAAAGTTTCTTCCAAGAAGAGAATAACAAGCTAGGTGAGTTTTCAAGTTTCCAACTTCTAGTATGTTAGCCTATGGATTGTTCTAAGTTGATTGGTATATGATTTATGGATCAAAACACACAAAATCACTAAGATCCTATGTTGGCCGAAAATGGGTATTTGTGTTTTGGTGAATACCCATGTGATTTTAAGACATGAATAGGTTAGTATGCATGTGTACATGATTATGGCATAGTTAGTTTTAATCAATTTGATCAATTGGTTGAAGAATTGAAGATGGCATATAAGGTGTTGGATGAAATGCCTAAATGAACATAAACTAAAGGCTTAAGGCATACATAGGTAGTGTTTGATGAAATGCCTAAGTGAATGGCTAGGCATAAAGCCAAGGTTAGCGTGGTGTGGCATGGTGCTTGGCCATGGGCGGCGTGCATGGCTCTCGACCACATGCCATGGCTGAGAGGCCAAATGGGCTAAGTCGATGTGGTTTCGACCTAATAAGAGTTAATGGGCCTCAGATCAAGCCTAATAAGTGTTGGTGGACTCCACAAGCCCAATAGGCCTAGATGAAATAAATAGTAAAGTGAAAATGGGCTTAAGACAATGTTAGACCCAATAAGATGCAATTAGGCCCAATAAGAGCAAACAAGCCCATTAAGTGAAATAGACTATTTTAAACATGGAATACAATTGGAAAAGTGTAATTAACCTGATAAATGATTATATGTAGCTCCGAAGATTATATTCTGAGTGAATTGGACTACGCGATCGAGCAGCTCTGAGAAAGTGAAATTACTCGAAGTGATTACGAGTAAGGAGGGTAGCTAGAGATATCTGTGTGTATTTTCATATGCTTTTACATTCGCTTAAAAAGTGTGAGGGTCAACGAAAGTGAATAAAATTTACAGACCCGATATGGGTAAATTACGATTTTACCCCTATTAAGGGTAAAAAGTCAAAAGTTAGGAAAAGTTCTAAAAAGCATGGAAAGCATGTTTTTGTATTTTTTTTACTACTGTTTAGCAGAAGAATAGATAGATTGGCAAGTGATTTCATGAAATACACAAAACAGCTAATTATGGAGCTGATTTTACTGATTTGAAATATCTCTATTTAAGTGAGTCATCTATCGAGTTGTGTGAAAACAAATGATGCTGGAGCACTACTCGTATTGGATTTTATATTTTTTCTGCTTGAAAAAGTGCTGGAGTGATTACTCGCACTTGATTTCCCAAGATATGCATGACATAGTACTTGAGCATTGCTCGTACTTGAGCATTGCTCGTACTTGATTTTAATTTTTTTGTGCATGGCATAGTACTGGAGCGTTGCTCGTACTTGATTTGAAATGTGAATTATGCATGACATAGTGCTGAAGTGTTACTCGCACTAGTGTTTGATTTTGTGATATGCATAAAATAGTGTTTGAGCGGGGTGTCGACTATGAGTCTCACTCAAGGAGCGCACTGTAGTTTTAATGTGATATACATGATATGATTGCCTTGTGTAGACTGAGTGTACACAGATGAGATGCTCGTACGTGGATTTAGAGATGTGGCATTGATTATCTATTGAGATAGGGTCCATAGGTGTACGTTGTACCTCCAAATTACAACCATGTTAGTCTGTAAACCACTCTGGATACTTCACACATATCATACTCTTACTCTTTAGCTCCTATTTAAATTCCTCCAAAGTGTAATACTACCAAAAGACTTTAATTAGGGAGATCATCTTAAACCTCAACATCTTCTCCTTCCTGTTTAATACCCGAATCTCATTACACCTTTAGAAAGAGAAACTTCTAAACACACTGATTCACACTTGATGAATCCTCACGATCCCCATCTCTTGTCAGCATAGCTTTTCTATATGTTCTGAGTTGTTCTCATTCCCTCAAAATTAGCTAAACACCCTCAGAGGCTTATTATACTAGATCGGGAGCAATATTCAGAGTGAATCGGACTGCGTGATAGAACAGCTCTGAGAAAGTGGAATTACTCGAAGTGATTTCGGGTAAGGGGATTTTACGGGTAGTTAGAGGTATCTGTGTGTATTTTCGTATGCTTTTACATTCTCTTAAAAAGTCTGAGGGTCAGAGAAAGTGAATAAAATTTACAGAAACCCGATATGGGTAAATTATGATTTTACCCCTAATAAGGGTAAAAAGTCAAAAGTTAGGAAAAGTTCTAAAAAGCATGGAAAGTATGTTTTTGTAGTTTTTACTGCTGTTTAGCAGAAGAATAGATAGATTGGCAAGTGATTTCATGAAATACACAAAACAACCCAATTATGGAGATGATTTTACTGATTTGAAATATCTCTGTTTAAGTGAGCCATCTATCGAGTTGTGTGAAAACAAATGATGCTAGAGCACCACTCGCATTGGATTTTATATGTTTTCTGCATGAGAAAGTGCTGGAGTGATTACTCGTACTTGATTTCCAAAGATATGCATGACATAGTACTTGAGCATTGCTCGTACTTGATTTTAATTTTTTTTTTGTGCATGGCATAGTACTGCAGCGTTGCTCGTACTTGATTTGAAATGTGAATTATGCTTGACATAGTGTTGAAGTGTTACTCGCACTAGTGTTTGATTTTGTGATATGCATAAAACAGTGTTTGAGCGGGGTGTCGACTATGAGTCGTACTCAAGGCGCACACTGTAGTTTTAATGTGATATACATGACATGTTTAAAACCGTGCTGATTGCCTTGTGTAGACTGAGTGTCACACGGATGAGATGCTCGCACGTGGATTTAGAGACGTGACATTGATTTTCTATTGAGATAGGGTCCATAGGTGTACGTTGTACCGTGCATGGGTCACGGAGTACACTGTACTGTGCGGTGTTTAGGGCAGATATGTGGAGTTATGGAGTTGTTGGCTGGCGATGTAAACCCTATAAAATTCTTATATTTAATTAGACTATGTAAGAATAAAAATAACATGATTTAATGGAAGTGTGAATATTCGTTATAGGGCTCGGAGAGTACAGGAGCCGAGAAGCCCGTGAATGACCAGGAACCCGAAGATACAAGAAGTGATAAAGCAAATGCAAGTACGAAGGGATTGGAAAAATTTAAATTATTAGTTGAAAATTGTTGATGTAAAATCTTGTATTGGGAATTCGTGAGGAGTGATGGAATCGCGATAGTATTTCATTTTCGAAATAATGAGAATTTCATGGAAGGCATGGATATTATGTCTTTGGATAATTTTACAAGAAAATGTGTATATATAGATATATATACATAGGCGTACATGTATGTATAAATATACATGACATTTAAATAGATAGGTAATAATATATATATATATATATATTATGTAATGTATATTATATAATATATAAATATTAATAAATAATAAATAAAGCATGAGACAAGAATTTATAAATGGACACAAAACAAAAAAAGAAAAAGAAAAATAATAATAATAATAATAATAATACAAACAAACAAATATCTATCTACCTACTAATATAACATATATATATGTTAATATAATATATATATATATTAATATTATATATAAATGTAAGACCCGAATTTAATTAAAATACAAAAATTTAATAAGAAAAGATGGGGGACGTATGAAGGAAGTCGGGTTAAATTAATCCCGAACACGTGTAAGGGCAAAATGGTCAAAAGACCGAAAGTCGGTATAATTTCGATAAAGAAATTTAATTAAAAATATGGATTTAAGAAATCTTGGTCAATAAAAGTGAAATAAAATTATTTCGGATTAAATTGATCAAGATATTAATTTATGAAAATTAATCGGGATTAATCGGGATTTTTAGTTCGGAAGAATAATCCCGAAAATAATCGAAAAATATATCGAAAAGTCATCCGGGACAATATCTCGAAAATATGAAGAAATTATACCCGAAAAAGAATTAAAAATAAATTAAATAAATTAAATAAATTAAATAAAATTAAATTAGTTAAATTAGAATAAAATAATAATTTTAAGAGATATTTTTGGGGTATTTAATATATTTTAATGAATAGTAAAATAATTAAAATAAATAAAAATGATAATAATAAAAATATAAAAATGAATTAATGAAATGAAAAAAAAAGTCTGAAAAACGGAAATATCGGGGAGAGAGAGAACCAGAAAAAAAAAAAAACGAAGCAAACGGAGCAGCCGACCGAGGGGCTGCCGGCGGCCAGGGACCCCAGGCGAGGGCCGGCGAAGATGGCCCGACCTCAGGCAACCTATCAGCGGCGACGACGCGCCGTGGGAACGCCGGAATCCGGCGGAAAACGGAGGAGAAGGCCGCGGGAAAGAGAAGGCCACCGGCGGCGAACGGCGACGATCCGGCCTGAACCAAGGGCCGATTTCGAGAGCCCAGACCCAGATGGTGCTATTGGTGGCAGCCCCGACCGGTGAAGCTGCCGAAAAACGCCGGAAACGGCGGAGGAAAGGAAATGGGTCCGACGGCCGAGGGAGAACAGCCGAACCGACGGCGTTCCGGCGAGCTTGACCCAAATCGAGGCCAGATTCGTGATGCGGACGACCCAGCGGAGCGATTGGCGGTGGAAGCCGGCGGAGAACCGGCCGGAAAAGGGGTGAACCGGCGGTGAACCGGTCGAACCGGAGAAAATCGACGGTCTGAACCGGTCCGAACCGGACTGAACCGGTTCAGCCAAAAAGAGGGGAAAAAAGGAGAAAAAGGGGGAAAAAGAAAAAGAGGAAAAATTGGGAAAAATTCCTATGATGCAATCGAGCTTCGGGTAAGTCGATAAGCGGTCAAATTGACCCGATTTAAATTTGAAATATTTTATTTAATTAATTATCGACTGGAAGTTTACCCGAAAAATATATTTAATTGTGTAGCTCGACGATTGGCATCCACCGAGGGCTCGAGACAGCCTCGATTTACGGACTAGCATGGAATCTCAGGTAAGTGACCCCAATTTACGACAATTGCCTCGTTATGCGTGATATTGATTTAATTTACGCATAAATTGAATTAATTTATGGAAATTTAGATTAATTGTCGTAAATATTAAATTTAGCTATTCGAGAATTAGAACGAGGCCCGATAAATTATTGGTGGGCCTAGTGAGCCCAATAGGCCTCGATAAAGTGAGAATTAAGTGGAAAACGGGCTTAAGGCCGATTAAGGCCCATTAAGGTGCAATCGGGCCCAATAGGGGTAAATGGGCCCAGCGATTTAAATTAAGCCCAGAAAAGATTAAATACGATTAAATTGTGTAATATCTGACCTGAGGAATATTAATACGCAGTTCCGGGCATTTGATTGGAAGCATATCGGACTGCGCGACGGGACTACATTGGAAAAGAAAAGGTCAGACTCGACAGGAAAATAAGGTAAGGGAATTCTGCGGACTGCTAGAGGTAACTTTACGCAATTTTAAATTCATACGCAGTCCTTTAAAATTTATCTGAAGGGTCTAGAGGTCGAATAATAATTTTAGTGCACCGAATGGGCAAATTACTAAAATACCCTTGTTAAGGGTAAAATCTAAAAATTTAGGAAAAATTGGGAGGAGCAAGAACAAAAGGTTTCTGCTCATTCTGGAGGTGTTTTGATGCATGCATGAGTAGGCTGGCTCACCTTGAAAGAAAATGCACAGCATTGCATACTTTCAACGTGAAATTGTTTTGAAAACTGTTTTGAGGAAACAGAGCCGCCTACGTGTTTTTATTTACATGTGACGTGCTAGAGCTTAGCTCGCACGATGTTTGATTTGTGTGATGCATGTATTAGTGCTAGAGCGAGAGCTCGCACTAGAGTTTTACATGCATAGGTGCTGGAGTCCAACTCGCACCAGATTTGTATACATATATATATGATTTTCGTGACAGGGTGCTAGAGTCTAACTCGCACCATATTTTTATATGATTTTGAGACAGGGTGTTAGAGCTTCGCTCGCACCAGATTTTTATACGATTTGCATGCAGAGTGCTGAGCTTAGCTCGCACTAGTTTTACCGGATTTGTGGAGTACCGCTGTCTGCCCTTGGAGTCAGCCAAAAGGCCTAACAGGCTCAAGAGACCTCTTAGGTGGGGTGAGAGTGAGGGATGAGGTTGGCGGCCTTGTGGGGATGTAAAGCGGGCTCTGCCAGTTTTATTTGAGTTGATGAGAGTGCTGAGCATCGCTCGCACAGCTTTTATGAGAACATGCGATGAGCCGTGCTAGGAGCATTGGGTAGACTGTGTGTCACCGATTTAATAGGCTCGCACGTACGTTTTGAGACATGGCATGAGTATTGAGAAACAAACCTCTGTAGGAAGCAGGCCAATTGGGCTGGAGTACCTAGAGATATTATATGGGTTCACGGAGTACGATGTACCGTGCAAGTAGCATGGAGTACGATGTACCGTGTGGTATCTTCAGATACGGCATCTCCGGATGCAGCATCTTCGGATGCCGGGGATCGGATAAGACTGACGGGATGGACTGACCCACCTCCCGGGCGGTTCCCGATCATGGTGAGAACCCGTACACTAGGATCCATGTAGCTGAGGAACTCCCGAGGACAGATATGGCCATAGTCCTAGTTATTACCGTTATACAGATATTGCCTCATCTCGCATGTCGACGATTTCGATGATTTAAACTGGGTTTTTAAACTAAATTAGCATGATGGTATTTTCATGCTTTTCAAATCCACGTGTGATGTAAACCGTTTTCATGGTTTTGTGTGAGTCAGGATCACCCACTGGAGGGGTCGAGTCCTGACTTTATTGTGAAAATTTTAATTGAGAAAGAAATGATTTGTAATAATTGCATGTTGATTTTCTGTGCAAATGTGTTTTACATAACATCATAACGCATATCATTGTTTTAAAATGTGTGGAGAAAGGGTGGTTTATGCATGGCACCACGTTCATGTAGGTAGTATGGTTACCTACTTGTTCGTAGGATTGCCTTACTGAGCTTGATGTGCTCACCCCTTTCATTTTCTGCCACAGATAATCTCCAGTTGAAGTTACGACGACTCAGTACTGCATTCCGGATATCCGCTGCTGCCCATCAACATAAGGTCTATACACTTGTACATATTGTATCTACATAAGCATAGCACAGTAACATGTTTGTAAGTAACTTTAGGGGATGTATAAATAATGTAAACAATTATAAATGATTGGAGAAGAAATGAGTTAGATGGTAATTGAATGGTGGGACTGGCATTGACGCACAGCCCAATTTGTTAGTGGAGTGTGGTCACGATCAGAGGACAGATAAGAATTTAAGTAAGAAAATAATAAAAAGCGAAAAATTAACTCTGATTTTTGGGTAGTTTAGGTCGTGACATATTAAGGTGGTATCAGAGCATAATTGGTCTGATGTGTGTCAGTGTCAGTAATTAGGAAATTACATCCCCGTGTTACTGTGCTTAGTTAGATACAATAGTGTATATCGAGATGGGCTTGACTAAGAAATGGTTGAGAATGCAGGAATGCTTAATATGAGTCGCGTTAGATGAGATAGTGCACGAGGCAGAGGTCGTAGAAGTAGACCTGAGTCTGCTAAGTCGTGCTGAGTTTGACTATGAGAATCATGATGAAATTGAAATGGAGGCTAATGTTGAGTATGCCCCACAGAGTCCGACAGAGTGATCGGACAGTATTGAGAGACGCTTCGCGAGATTGAAGCGGAGCATGGGTATTATTTTGAGGAGCAAATTGCTCAGATTATGTATGAGATCAGAGGGCGCAGCGGAGCATTGGTGGAAACCCGCTCGACCCATCTTAAGAGCTGATATAAGAAATATCTTGGATATATTCCGGTGACAGGATATCCCGGACATGATTTAAAGGAAATTTCGAATTAAAGTCCTTACTCTGACCCAGAGGATTTAATTTATTGACGAGTATGGAGACTCGGTTATATTCTGGGCAGATATTACCTCGACACTATGAAAAGTGACAGTCGAGATGTCTAAAAGTTTATGGAAGGGCTTAACTTTTCAATTTGAGTCTAATTGGCCCGCGAGATATTACCTATACCATGGCAGTGCGCAGATTTACAGTTGGATAAGTAAAAATATGAATTGCACGCCTCTGAGATTCGGAAAGGTAGTGAGGGCTGAAATAGAGACAGAAAAGAGAATCGAGAAATGACAAAGATGTTGAATGAGAAAATGGTAATTGGTTAAAGATTAGATTTGATGAGTTATGGGCTGAGATAATTGGTAAGGCCCTAGTGCATCCAATTTTGGCACTGTTAGGGGGCATTGTGATTGGAGGACCCCGACCTGCTACGAGGCAGTGTAGCAGTGTGAGCACTGTAAGCAGTGTGAGATGTGTGGTGGACACCACGGAAGGAAGGTTTATACCTACACGGTATTGATGAAATGACCGTTAAGTGTGGTAAGACGGACCATTGATTTTGATTGCTCAGAGTTGAGCGAGATCGTCCCACAGAAAGGTAAAGAGACAGAGAAAAATTCCATTGGTATAGTTGCAACGAAAAGGGAGGCTATAGTCGAAAAGAAAAAGGAAAATAGGCTGTTGGACGAAGGCGAGAGGAAGTCTTGGACCAGGACACTATTGATGTTTCATGGATGTGGTGTAAGATACCACACTGGTTATGAATAATAAAGTACATATGTTTATTGATCCTGGTGCCACATATTTATTCATACCGCCTTCATTCGCATATAAGTTAGTAAAAGGCATGAATGCCTACATCATTGGGCACAATACCGATAAATGAGTACCCCAATAGAGGAGGATTAATTAACGGAATATGGTTATCGAGATTTAATTGACAAAAAGGGGTGTAACAGTTGAAATTAAAGGAGTAAAGGATAGTACTCACAGAATGAATAAAGACAAGAGTTTTATTATAATTGATACGCAAAGGAGAAAATCTTTAAGATAAGATAGATTCTAAATACAAGATGTATTGGAGTAAGAGTGCGTATGCGAAGTCATTAGGATTAAAGCAATTGTAGCGAATATAAATTATAACCAAGGATAAAGATGGGTATAAACATAACCAGTAGTTGTGGTTAAGTCTGAAGGTTAATAAAGGTATTTTAAAATACCTCCCCGCCTGAAGACTTGACAGCGTCTAGATATATATATATATAACCTATAACGAGAAGTCGATCGTCATAATAAATGTCTTTAGCATTAGTATACATTTACTAAGATGATAAGAATATTAAAATTCGACAAATCATAAAGATTATCATAGTAAAAATTTAATAAGAGCCGTTAAGATAAGAAAAGGAAATGACGCAGGTTAGTACCTGAAAACGTAAGTGGTTGAGAAGGATCTTAGACGCTTATGCGTGAATAAGCCAAGGATTAGATCGAGTTGTAATCATCATTATCGATGATGTATTGGGTGTAGTTAAAGTCTCGGGCGATTTATAAGCAACAATTGGAAAATTTCTTTTGCAATGGGTTGCTGCAAGTTCTAAAAGGATTTACCTTGTTGACACGTTTAACTAAGAAACGTGGTCTCAGAAAGAGATGATAAATAAGATTATTGTTGTGACGTGAATTTGGCGTGATAAAGTATGAACTGACCACCGTGATTAATTTCACCATACCCAACAGCTCAAGAGGTTCCCAGTGAGTATAGATACCTCAAAATTATGATGGAGCTGTGTATTGATGTATAATGGGAAGATACCCATGATTTAAAGTTGACAACAGTATTTGTACCGAAGATATGGTACTATTATGTACACGGTGAGAAATTGTAGATATACACTGATCATAAAGCCCGAGTATCTGTTTTTACAGAAAGAGGCGAACATGAGAATATACATATTGGGTTAGAGCTTCTGAGAGATTTTGATTGTGGAAATTGTACCACCCAGGAAAGGCTGATGCTATGAGTAGAAAGAGCCTCGGGATGGTATTGCATATGATGGTCAGGGAGCGTGAGCTGCTAGAGCAGTTGTGGACCTCAGTATTGATGTGATCCCTTCTGATGATGACAGTGATTGTGTGACAGCTAGCCTGATGATTAGAACCGGATGAGAGTGCCCGGATTTGCCAGGCTTAGCGTGATGATCGACCGGATGTCGATAGTTTGGGTCTGATTCAGAAGGGTACTGTGACAGAGTTCACAGAGTATGATAATAATTTACAGAGAGGTTCAGAGATAGTATAAGTACTCCCCAAGACCACAGTTGATGAAATAGTGATATTGCCAGAAGCTCACTCTTCGGGATATACAGTGCATACGGAAGGTAATAAATATATCGAAATCTCAAAAAAGGGTATTAGTGGTCAGATGTGAAAAGAGACATGGTAGAGATTGTGGAAAAGTGCCTAGTATGTCAGCAGAATAAGGTAGAGTATTAAAAGTCTGCAGAGTTATTGCAGCACCTACCTATATTGACACGGCACGAAAAATGAGAGCAAGTCTCCATGAATGTCGTGATGGGTTATAGAGGACCCGGATAAATTAGGAGACTATTAGGATGATAGTCGATAGAGTGACTAAGTCTACCCACTTTCTGGTTATGAACTCCCCAGATACTCAGAGTGTGTATGAGGATTCAGGTATAAGGAAGATTGTGAAACATTATGTAGCGTTCCAGTGAGCATGGTATCATATAGGGATTCCCGCTTCACTTCTTACTTCAGGGAATATTTTTAGGAAGCTATGGGAACCCGACTGAGTATTAGCACAGCTTTCCACCCTCAGACAAATGGTCAGTCAGAGAGGACTGTACAAGTTCTGAAGGATCCGATGAAAGCTTGTACCATTGATTTTATACGCTACTGGAATGATCAGTTGATTTCTAATTAAAGTTGCCAATAACGACAGTTGGCAGTTGAGTATCGGGATAACAAGTTATGAGACAGTGTATGGCTGTGGGGGTTGTTCCCCAAATTGGATAAGAAAAAGTGGGTGACAGATATGATCATTTTCGACTTTGGATAATAAGTCTCTGAGGATGCTTAGTTAAGGATGGGAGATTAAGAACACCTCAGAGCAGATAGACAAGTATTGGAATTCACCCTTGGTGAATTAAGTATGATTGAAATATTTCTTGTCCTAAGAGAATAAGGACATAGCGAACTTTTGGAAGGAGGTAAATTGAGATACGCTGGATTGAATCTTTGAGAGATAGGACAAGTGGGAGATAAGACCTGTAGGTTGGTGTTATCACTTGAATTAACAGGCACCCACAATGTGTCTCAGCTTTTGATGCTTCGAAAATACTATCCAGATCCAGCATAGGTGGTAGGATATGAGATCTAATAGTTCAGTTTAATAAAAATATAAGTATATTGAAGAAGTTGATTCGGGCATTAAACGGGAAAGAGAAAGTATTGAGGTTTAAGATGATCTCCCTAATTAAAGTCCTTTGGTAGTAATACACTCCGGAGAAGGTCACGTAAGAATTAAAGAAGTATGATACGATCGATGTACCCGGAGTTGTATATGGACTCATATGAATTGGTTCTAATTTGGAGGACCAAATTCCTTAAGTGGGGGAGAGTTGTAAGACCCGAATTTAATTAAAATACAAAAATTTAATAAGAAAAGATGGGGGACGTATGAAGGAAGTCGGGTTAAATTAATCCCGAACACGTGTAAGGGAAAAATGGTCAAAAGACCGAAAGCCGGTATAATTTCGATAAAGAAATTTAATTAAAAATATGGATTTAAGAAATCTTGGTCAATAAAAGTGAAATAAAATTATTTCGGATTAAATTGATCAAGATATTAATTTATGAAAATTAATCGGGATTAATCGGGATTTTTAGTTCGGAAGAATAATCCCGAAAATAATCGAAAAATATACCGAAAAGTCATCCGGGACAATATCTCGAAAATACGAAGAAATTATACCCGAAAAAAGAATTAAAAATAAATTAAATAAATTAAATAAATTAAATAAAATTAAATTAGTTAAATTAGAATAAAATAATAATTTTAAGAGATATTTTTGGGGTATTTAATATATTTTAATGAATAGTAAAATAATTAAAATAAATAAAAATGATAATAATAAAAATATAAAAATGAATTAATGAAATGAAAAAAAAAAGTCTGAAAAACGGAAATATCGGGGAGAGAGAGAACCAGAAAAAAAAACGAAGCAAACAGAGCAGTCGACCGAGGGACTGCCGGCGGCCAGGGACCCCAGGCGAGGGCCGGCGAAGACGGCCCGACCTCAGGCAACCTATCGGCGGCGACGACACGCCGTGGGAACACCGGAATCTGGCGGAAAATGAAGGAGAAGGCCGCGGGAAAGAGAAGGCCACCGGCGGCGAACGGCGGCGAACGGCGGCGATCCGGCCGGAACCAAGGGCCGATTTCGAGAGCCCAGACCCAGACGGTGCTATTGGTGGTAGCCCCGACCGGTGAAGCTGCCGAAAAACGCCAGAAACGGCGGAGGAAAGGAAATGGGTCCGACGGCCGAGGGAGAACAGCCGGACCGGCGACGTTCCGGAGAGCTTGACCCAAACCGAGGCCAGATTCGTGATGCGGACGACCCAGCAGAGCGATTGGCGGTGGAAGCCGGCGGAGAACCGGCCGGAAAAGGGGTGAACCGGCGGTGAACCGATCGAACCGGAGAAAATCGGCGGTCTGAACCGGTCCGAACCGGACTGAACCGGTTCAGCCAAAAAGAGGGGAAAAAAAGGAGAAAAAGGGGAAAAAGAAAAAGAGGAAAAATTGGGAAAAATTCCTATGATGCAATCGAGCTTCGGGTAAGTCGATAAACTGTCAAATTGACCCGATTTAAATTTGAAATATTTTATTTAATTAATTATCGACAGGAAGTTTACCCGAAAAATATATTTAATTGTGTAGCTCGACGATTGGCATCTACCGAGGGCTCGAGACAGCCTCGATTTACGGACTAGCATGGAATCTCGGGTAAGTGACCCCAATTTACGATAATTGCCTCGTTATGCGTGATATTGATTTAATTTACGCATAAATTGAATTAATTTATGGAAATTTAGATTAATTGTCGTAAATATTAAATTTAGCTATTCGAGAATTAGAACGAGGCCCGATAAATTATTGGTGGGCCCAGTGAGCCCAATAGGCCTCGATAAAGTGAGAATTAAGTGGAAAACGGGCTTAAGGCCGATTAAGGCCCATTAAGGTGCAATCGGGCCCAATAGGGGTAAATGGGCCCAGCGATTTAAATTAAGCCCAGAAAAGATTAAATACGATTAAATTGTGTAATATCTGACCTGAGGAATATTAATACGCAGTTCCGGGCATTTGATTGGAAGCATATCGGACTGCGCGACGGGACTACATTGGAAAAGAAAAGGTCAGACTCGACGGGAAAATAAGGTAAGGGAATTCTGCGGACTGCTAGAGGTAACTTTACGCAATTTTAAATTCATACGCAGTCCTTTAAAATTTATCTGAAGGGTCTAGAGGTCGAATAATAATTTTAGTGCCCCGAATGGGCAAATTACTAAAATACCCTTGTTAAGGGTAAAATCTAAAAATTTAGGAAAAATTGGGAGGAGCAAGAACAAAAGGTTTCTGCTCATTCTGGAGGTGTTTTGATGCATGCATGAGTAGGCTAGCTCACCTTGAAAGAAAATGCACAGCATTGCATACTTTCAACGTGAAATTGTTTTGAAAACTGTTTTGAGGAAACAGAGCCGCCTACGTGTTTTTATTTACATGTGACGTGCTAGAGCTTAGCTCGCACGATGTTTGATTTGTGTGATGCATGCATTAGTGCTAGAGCGAGAGCTCGCACTAGAGTTTTACATGCATAGGTGCTGGAGTCCAACTCGCACCAGATTTGTATACATATATATGATTTTCGTGACAGGGTGCTAGAGTCTAACTCACACCATATTTTTATATGATTTTGAGACAGGGTGTTAGAGCTTCGCTCGCACCAGATTTTTATACGATTTGCATACAGAGTGCTGAGCTTAGCTCGCACTAGTTTTACCGGATTTGTGGAGTACCGCTGTCTGCCCTTGGAGTCAGCCAAAAGGCCCAACAGGCTCAAGAGACCTCTTAGGTGGGGTGAGAGTGAGGGATGAGGTTGGCGGCCTTGTGGGGATGTAAAGCGGGCTCTGCCAGTTTTATTTGAGTTGATGAGAGTGCTGAGCATCGCTCGCACAGCTTTTATGAGAACATGCGATGAGCCGTGCTTGGAGCATCGGGTAGACTGTGTGTCACCGATTTAATAGGCTCGCACGTGCGTTTTGAGACATGGCATGAGTATTGAGAAACAAACCTCTGTGGGAAGCAGGCCAATTGGGCTGGAGTACCTAGAGATATTATATGGGTTCACGGAGTACGATGTACCGTGCAAGTAGCATGGAGTACGATGTACCGTGTGGTATCTTCGGATACGGCATCTCCGGATGCAGCATCTTCGGATGCCGGGGATCGGATAAGACTGACGGGATGGACTGACCCACCTCCCGGGCGGTTCCCGATCATGGTGAGAACCCGCACACTAGGATCCGTGTAGCTGAGGAACTCCCGAGGACAGATATGGCCATAGTCCTAGTTATTACCGTTATACAGATATTGCCTCGTCTCGCATGTCGACGATTTCGATGATTTAAACTGGGTTTTTAAACTAAATTAGCATGATGGTATTTTCATGCTTTTCAAATCCACGTGTGATGTAAACCGTTTTCATGGTTTTGTGTGAGTCAGGATCACCCGCTGGAGGGGTCGAGTCCTGACTTTATTGTGAAAATTTTAATTGAGAAAGAAATGATTTGTAATAATTGCATGTTGATTTTCCGTGCAAATGTGTTTTACATAACATCATAACGTATATCATTGTTTTAAAATGTGTGGAGAAAGGGTGGTTTATGCATGGCACCACGTTCATGTAGGTAGTATGGTTACCTACTTGTTCGTAGGATTGCCTTACTGAGCTTGATGTGCTCACCCCTTTCATTTTCTCCCACAGATAATCTCCAGTTGAAGTTGCGACGACTCAGTACTGCATTCCGGATATCCGCTGCTGCCCATCAACATAAGGTATATACACTTGTACATATTGTATCTACATAAGCATAGCACAGTAACATGTTTGTAAGTAACTTTAGGGGATGTATAAATAATGTAAACAATTATAAATGACTGGAGAAGAAATGAGTTAGATGGTAATTGAATGGTGGGACTGGCATTGACGCACAGCCCAATTTGTTAGTGGAGTGTGGTCACGATCAGAGGACAGATAAGAATTTAAGTAAGAAAATAATAAAAAGCGAAAAATTAACTCTGATTTTTGGGTAGTTTGGGTCGTGACAATAAATAAGTTGTACGAAATTGGCTTTTAAAGAAAGCCAATTCCGTCTCCTGCTAATTCAAAAAGAAAGCAGAGACAGCCTTTTCTGGGCAGGAAACAGCAAGGAAGAAAAGCAAAACCAAAAAAGAAAAGAAGAGGAAGAAGAAGGAAAGGGGGAAGAGAGAAGGCTGTCGGCGGGAAGAGAAAGGAAAGAAAGAAAAAGGGAAGCTGTCCAGCAGAGGGAGGAAAGGAAAGAAGAGGAAGAAAAAAAAAGAGAAGAAGGAAGGGGTTGATGGGAGAGCTGAAACCGAGAGAGTGTGCAGGGGAGATTGAGGGAAAGGAAATTGAAGAAGACCGAAACTGTAATACAACAGCAAACCGAGAAGAAAAAAATAAATCAGTAAAGTGAAGCAGAAACAGTCCCTGGAAACGTGAAACAGAGCAAGGCAGGTTGAGGAAGAAGGAGAAACTGAGAGGCAAGGCTGGAAGGAAGCTGGATAAATCGAAGTTGAAGGAGAGGGAGACTAATGAGAAGAAGAAGACTGAGGCTGGAGCTGGAGCCGACCCGAGGGGAGAGAGAATCGAGGCTTGTATTGAAGCAAACCGAGGGCTGAAACAAGACAGAAACAGGGCTGGAAATGTGAAACCGAGGAAGGAAAATTGAAAGGCTGGAACGAGGCAGGGGAAAAGGAAGAAGAAAAGCATGCCGAGAGCTGGAACCGAGTGGCTGTGAAGGACGTTTCCAAGGGCCAAAGTCAGGTCTGTTGTTGCCAATGGGAGCTGAAAATTTGGGAAAGAAAAAGGTAAAATGTATATTTGAATATATGTATATTTAATGTACATATATATGTGTTGAATACATAAGCATGTTAGTGTAGATTGGTAGAGACAAAAAAAGGGGAGAAAAGGTAAATTTAATGTACATGTATACATGTATGAATATATATGTATACATGCTTGAGATATAGGCTTGGTGTGTATTAAGGTGTGTGAAATGAAAATGAAGGGAAAAGAGGTAAAAATCTATATGTATATATGTATATTTAATTGTACATGTATATATATGTGATTGTGTATAAGTATGATAAGGTAAATTAAATTAGATGTGAAATAAAAATAAAAATGGGAGAGATGTGAAATAGACAAATATATATATATGTGTGTGTGATGATGAATAAGGAAATTAAATGATAAAATGAATGTGTGTATATATATTTGGGTATATACATATAGGTGTATATAATGAAAGGGTATGTTAGTATATGTTCATACAAGAATATGCATGTATATGTGATAAGGAAAAGAATGGAAACAAATAAATATATATATATATATTTATGTGTATATACATGTAGAGGTATATAATAAGGTGTATGTCAATAATTGTACATACAAAATAATATATGGTAAGAGAAGATATATAAACGTGCGTGTTGGCCTAGGTATATACAATAATACGTACACACGCAGTAGTAACGATAGGTTACGATTTTAACGCAATTGGGATTATTCGCATGAATAGGGTGCTAAGTATACAACCTCGGTGTAGGTGATCATAGAAGGAATTAAAGGAGTTACTAGAAGGCGTCACCACTCGAATTTGGAAGTTTCGATAAATCGAGGTAAGGGGTGTAATTTAAGATGGTAATGGTATCCCTACCCTTAGACTTCGATTTATTTATGTGTTTTCGTGCTTTCTCGTGCAACCCTTGATTGTAAAACAAAAACCGACACCTAATAACCCCAAGATTTATTTGATCATGTTTTCGAGATAAAGAAATGCTATATGAAAATTAAATGCATAGTTTCAAACATGATTTCTGAATAAATGTCATGGTTTCGACTTATGTATGATTGATTTCATGTTTCTGAATGAAATGAAATTTGGTATGTGAACTTATGCTTGAGAAATGAAATTTGTTTTCGAAAGGTGATTATGGGGATCACCTCTTGAGTGCTACGGGAACAAAGTGCCACACAGTCTTTCTGTTTTATGAAGGAGTTTTCAAATTTCAAGAAATTCGATTTTATTACTCGATATGAGTTAATGAGCTATAAAAACCCAAGTAAGATTTTGAAAACTCTGTTTTGAGACAAAAAGGGCATTGTATAGTGGAATTGTGGGGGCTACCTCTTGAGTCCGACGGGAGCAAACTGCCACGCAATTTCCACAATGACATATGAACGTGGGGGCTACCTCTTGAGTCCGACGGGAGCAAAGTGCCACACGGTTCACAAAGACATGCGAACGTGAGGGCTACCTCTTGAGTCCGACGGGAGCAAAGTGCCACACGGTTCATAAAGACATGTGAACATGAGGGGCCACCTCTTGAGTCCGACGGGAGCAAAGTGCCACGCGGTTCAAAAAGACATGCGATCGTGGGGGCCACCTCTTGAGTTCTGTAGGAGCAAAGTGCCACATAGTCTATGTTACTGTGGGGGCCACCTCTTGAGTCCTAGAGATGCAAAGTGCCATACGGTCAATGTATTTTTGTCATGCGCACCTTTGTGGCGTATATGAATCCTGCCTTCAGGCATATTTATGATTTCCCTCTATAAGTTAGCCAAGTCTCCATCCGATATGAACTATGCTATATGATTTTGATCCTCCGATATATGTTTTTGCATCAGTTATGCTTTTAAAGTTCTATCGGTTTTGAAATATTCTGGAGTTTTGTATGTTTCGATAGATTGTGATGTAACTGAATAGATTTGTTACTTCGAAATTATATTTCTATAGATTATGTTTTATATATACGCTTTTTGAAAGCTATGTGATATTTGTAAAGAAACGTTATCTCTTAGTTTTTATCATGCATTCAACGTGATTTAGCCACCATGATTATTTTAAATGCGTTTCTTATTGGGCTTTTTCCCGAAAGCTCACCCCTCTACCTTTCAGATTATTTGCAGTGATCTATAGACGTTATTTGTCGCGTACACGACGTAAGCTGGTGGGAAAGAGCTACTCTAGGCTACTTTTTGTACACGCAGTCAAGGTATACAATTACATTCCTTTACCAGGCACATTTGTACGCACAGACATATATTGAGAATATTTTGTTGGGATGTAATTTGTAAGGAAAACGATGTCAACAATATCATTTTGGGTTTACATTTTGAGATGGCTAGTATTAAATTGAAATCGATATATTGAGTTGTAAAAGTGGATTGGGAAAGTATGCTTGGTAGTTATAGATATCTAGGATTGTTGGAAAGCATGCTTGGTAGTTATAGATATCTATGATTGTTGGAAATCATGTTTGGTAGTTGTGGATATCTAGGATTGTCGAAAACAACTGAATTGCAGGTGGGTAGGCTCATATATAAGCTGTTATGCTGCCAAAATTTCTATCGGCCATATAAGTTAAAGTATGGAAATTAATTATAATTATGAGTAAAGAATTAGGAAAAGTGTTTTGACACTGCACAGGAATACAACCTAAGTGAAGAAGGGAATAAGTGGGTAAATTAAATTCAAAAAAAAAAAATTCTCGATTTTTAAGGGTCAAGGGTCGTTACAGGCGATTAGGATTTGACCCACCTTCCGTTGGAGCAGTGATGCCCCACACACTAGGATCCGTGTAGCCTGGGATCACAATATAGGATATGGCCATAGTCTAGGATATTATTGCATATAGCCACCTAATCTCACATGATTATATCACATGATTTTATGATTTCGGGTATAGCTGAGGGATGAGTCAGAACCTGACTTATATGCTTTACTTGAGAAAATACCATATTTAATATGTTTGAAATGAAATGGCATGATACATTTTAAAGGCATTATATGAGATTATATAAAATGCAATGTTTTGCATGAAATGCCTGTATTTATGAAACACATCATGATTTCAGTAATTTTGAGTAAATATATGCACACTACATGAGCTTTACAATTCATGCTTTAAAAGTGAAACTAAAGAAAGATTTTTTTCAAGGCACGACATTATTTGCAGTAGATAGTGTAGTTATCTACTTACTTGCCTGATTTCCTTGCTAAGCTAGTGAGCTCACCCCTTTCATTTTTCGCCTCTCTACAGAGCATTCGCAGTAGATAGAGTACGACTGAGGATTTGCTTTCCTTTTTGTCTGTTGCATTCCCATCGAGCGAAAGGTATACACACTATGTACTATTTTGTATCTGAACATATAACAGCACAGTGATGTAAACGAATGTAATATTGGGGATGTATTTGTATATAAATATACATGAGCTCACTTATGACATAAAAGTATTTACAGTCAATAGATAGTTTATATTGACATGTATGCATTGTATAGAATGGATGATATGGTAAGTAAAGGAGATGATACTAATACCGAATCACAGCCCAACGGATGTTTGAAATTGTCACAGAAGGAAAGGTAAGAAAAAATCGAAAAATTTGTAGTGATTTTCAGTAAATTGGGTTATGACAAAAAGAACTTTTAATAAATTGGTAAGGATTAGCTAAATAAGTTAATTGAATACTACATTACGTGTTGACAACTATGAGAACAAAAAAAAAAAGTTAGTCTAATTTTTTGCTTCCCGGATGTTAAAACTACAGCTGAAATTAACCAAAAGAGTGAGGTCATTTTACAAGTCTCGATGAATTTTACCTGATTCCATCTATCTCGATTTTTTTAGCTTAATTTCATTTCAGAAAAAGCTTTGACATAACAAATTAAGGGCTCGAGATTACTTATTTCATACCCTTAAATCATTTCACAATGTCTATTTGGTCACGGTTGAAAATTCAACCTATGGACAAAAACATCATTTTAGCAATTATTACACTACCAAGAAAAATAAAAAAATTAAAATTTGTGGTTCTGGAGTTTACGAAAGTAAGATATCATTGTTGAAAGATGATTTGGATATGTCTGTACAGGTGCATACTCTTGTTAGGCCTACGAACTTCCCTATACGTAAGCAACCTTGTTTGCATCAAAATAAACATAAAGGGATTTTAGTCCTTTCACATTATTTCAAAGTTGTCAAATAGAATAGTAAATACTAAAATTTCGATTCTTACATTCTCATTGCCTATTGATTGTCTCGCCCATTCTCCTTACTCATTTCATGCCTCACTCATTCTCTTTACTCATTGGCCCATTTTATCCTCACCTAATCATCCACCTTCTTTGCTCCTTTCACATTTAATTTTTCTTATTCATCCACGTATCAAAAATAATGTATGTAAATCGTTGAGAAAAAAATTTTAAAGCTGACTCGCTTATTCTCCTTGCTAACTCACCCATTTTCTCCTAGCTTACTTCTTGTGTCATCCATTTTCTTTACTTACCCACCTACCGTCTCCTAGTCAACTCGCCACCTTCTTGGTTGTGAAACCCTACTTTTTGTACTATTATTTATTTAAAAGCTAAGATGAGAAGTTCAAGACTTACCTAAGTATTATGCAGGGCCCAAAATAACCGAAGCACCCAGATTAGTGGCACGAAACTTAGGGCACAAAACCTGAGATAAGATTTTAAATTGAAGTATTTTTTAAGAGATTACGTTTATGAGCATGCTTTGGTGGTTAGAAGGTAAAACTAAGGCATCAGAATCGAAAAAACAAGTAAAAACCCAGATTAGCACTAAAATGAGAAATTGGGCCTAGTAATTGAAATAAATTAGGAATAAATTTCATAAATTTATAAAAAATTATTCCAAGTCCAAAGGAAATTAATATAAGGTATATATGACTTGGGGAATTAGAATTGAGTAGAAATCTTGAGGTTTCGATGATCAAATTAATATTTTAAAGTAAACCGAAAACTTTAAGGAATTTTTATCGGTAATGACTAAATCGGGTAAAATGGGCTCAAACGGGAAACTTTTCTTAAGCAAGTGGGCCCAAAATTTTTATGGAACATACTAGGGACTAACTACAACACAGTAGAAGTGGAAAACTAGAAGAAAATGGGCTGAAAGTATTTTTTGGAATTTTC
This sequence comes from Firmiana major, assembly GCA_033439115.1. Classification (NCBI taxonomy): domain Eukaryota; kingdom Viridiplantae; phylum Streptophyta; class Magnoliopsida; order Malvales; family Malvaceae; genus Firmiana; species Firmiana major. Next base: position 37,959,687 of record CM065901.1, read on the forward strand.
TAAAAACAGGGCTGCTGGCAGCCCAAGCCCATCACCTTATTAGCCCAACAAGAAAGCCCATTTTGAAGTGCTTCCAGAAGGTATTTGAGCTTTATTTTTTTTCAAAATTAAAAAGCACTTAAATTCTTTTCTAAAAAGTCGTAGGACACCCCGAACCGACCTAAAACCAGAAAGATACTCTTCCCTCAAGCTGCCACAGACGTCCTCCCCTGTTCCAACTTGTGTAATTTGTTTGGCCACCTTCCAACCACTTTTAGGAGTCAGCCAAGAAGAATAAAATATTCCTTATTAATCCCTCTATCACATATAAAAAATTTAGCTACAAAAAGTTGATTTGCTAGGTGAAAAGTTAGAGAGAAGAACATGGGCCGAAATTGCCATGTTTTAAAGGTAAGAGAAACTTTGGATTTATGATTCCTTGGATGGTTTTTAAGCTTGTTTTGAATGATTCTAAGTTGTGCACATGTATATCTATAGCTGAGGACCATTTTTAGAGAAGGAAAGAGTGGTCAAAGTTAGTCCACAAGGTGAGAGAGTTGATAGAAGATGATGATCTAGTTAGATGTTGATGTTTGATGATTTTGGATGATTTTTACTAAAGTAAAAATTGAAGAAATAATTTCCAAAATAAGGTGGAATTTCCGCTGGCCTTGGTTTGTTAGGGAAATGGTAAAATTTGGTTGAATAATGTGTTGTAGAATGTTAGTTTAATACCAAAAAGGTCGGTATATAGCTCGGTCTAGTGCAACACTGAAAAAGTGTGGAAATTAGCACTTTGATAAGTTGTGATGTGTTGATTTGAGACTTGAAAAAGTGTTTAAGTCAATAAGTTGATAAGTTTGAAGTTACAAGAAAAGAAATTATCGAAATAGTATAAACCAACACGTTTATCGGTAAAATCGAGAAAGTATGAAAAGTCAATGAAGAAGGGTGTGAGAACTGAGAATTTTGTATACACCAATTATGAGAATTGTAATTTGGTGTATGTAATTATGACATGTTAATGTACACACAAGTTTTAAATATGATGAAGTATAAGAAGATGAGGTTTTTAGGTCTTGAATATGTATAGATTGAAATATGGACTATGAGGTAGATTTTGGAAAGTTTTACATTGAGTTTTTTGTAAATTGATGTAGTAGCAGTACAATCTGTGAAGGCCAAATCGATTTTCAAGGATGAGAGATCGATCTCATGGCTCTAGAATGCAAAAAATATGCAAGAACTGATAGTCAGATCGATCTCATAGGCAAGAAGATCGATCTCATGAAGCATTCTGTAAACAGTAGATCGATCTCCTCAAGGAGCAGATCGATCTTATGACGCGTTCTGTAAACAAAAGATCGATCTCATAATTGGAGCAGATCGATCTCATGAAACATTTAAGAGATCGATCTCACCCGACGATAGATCGATCTCCTAGGCATAAAATTGTGCCAAAACGTTCCTAAATTCAAAAAGAGATCGATCTCATCAAGGACCAGATCGATCTCCTACCCTCCGTCTATAAAAAGACCCTTGCATTTTCTTGCATTTCATCTTCTCTCTCTAAGAAATCGAAGCCCTAGCTTTCTCTCTCTTCCAAAGCCCCATTTTTTATCCGAATCAAAGGTTGTAGTAAGAGGGAAAGTTGTTCCTCATCCAAATGAGAGCAACATACTTAGAAATCGTAGGATGAATCGAATCGAGGTGTGAATTGAGCTTTCCATAAGTTTTTGGTAAATTTCTAAACTTCGATCTTGGATTTTTAAAGTGATTTTGGTGATTATGGCTGTAGACATTGTGATGTAATAACTAGGAAAGGATTAGAGATTGATGAAATTGTAATTTTGTAGGAGTAATGATGATATTATGCAATTGTGGTAATTTTGAGATTTATGACTATAAGTTTGGAATTGAGGCAATGAGGTGAATTGGACATGGAGATTATACATGAAAAATGTAAGATTTGAGATGTAATGAATGAGAGTATGGGTTGTGATAAAATTATGAGAATTGGGTTATTTGAGTATTTAACGAGAATGTGAGCAAATATGTGCTCGATGATGTGAATGAGGTGAATTTTGAGGTTTTTACATCGTTTGGATAGCCTGGGACTTCCGGAAAGGAATACGAGGCTAGTCCATCATTTGAGGGAATGATTACACTATAAGAGGTGCAACGAGATAAGGGAAAACTTAAACTCATTTGTGTGTGTGAGATTTTGTGATGATATTGTAGCATGAAATGTGATTTGAGAAAACAAGCATGCTTTATGAGTTGTGAATAAGTATTGCACGGTTTTATAGCCAGTTGGGGCCCAATTGTTTTGAGTTGTAAACTAAATGTGAAACTGTTTTACAACCGTTTTGAATTTAAAAAGTGAAAAGTGATTTGGGCTCTATGTTAAGACGTACTGAGATTTGAGAAATGTGTGTGTGGTTTTTCCAGTTTGAGCTCGGTTTCGACATGTTTTTTATTTAGTACAAAACTGTTTTGAGATGGGTTTTATGAGAAAAACCATATAAGTGCTACGTGAAGGCAAAACGTTTTTTTGATAATGGCTATTGTTGAGACTTAGGCGTGTAATGTTGAATACACATCAGGCCTTGCTCTTGTAGCATGTAAGACCGGGCCGTGCTCTAGCAGCACGTAAGACCGACTCCTCCGTTCTAGTAACGTGAGATGACCCCGCTCCGCAGCAGCGATGGGTGGCATTGCTCTGATAGCATGTAAATCCAGGTCGTGCTTTGATAGCATGTAAGATCGACTGCTGTATAACTCTGATCAAGTCTACAAGCGAACCATGATCATGGGTGTTCTAATGTCTACAAAATCCCTCGATTGGGGATGTCTACCTTGGGGACGAGTTCAATAGTTTTGATGTGTCATGACGAGTTTTTAATATGAGTTTTATTTGCCTAGTCTCATTTTACACATGAGATTGTGCTTTGTGGCTGCGCCACGTGCATCACTACATGCAGTGATTTTTATCACGTTTTTATGAGAAAAGTCATTATCGCATCCTGTTTTATACATGCTTGTTCCACATGCTTGTAACTAGTTGTATTCATGGTTTGAGCCATTTATTACCATGTTTCTCCTTGAGCTTTGAGAAATGAATTGAGTGGATGTTTTAATTATTCATGCTACATTTTTCATTGAGTTTATTGAGTTTAACATGTAAAACAAAATGATTGTGATGTGCAAATCATTTTCTTATTAATGAATCCTTTACCCTCTTACTGAGCGATTTAGAAGCTCACCCTGTTTTCTCTCCCCCCCCCCCCAGATTTATTCAAGTGAAGAGAGTTTCCTTGCGATGTACGGAGTAGTGGCTAGTGGAGGACTTGAGCTCCAGGCCATATATTATATTTTGAGGTATAATTTATCATTTCATTTATCCAGACTAAAGTTGTATTTACAGACACTTGATGTACAATGATGTATGAGATGTATTAGGTTTAATTAACCTTGAATTGAGTAATGCATATGGTCTAATGTGTAATTATGAGATGATGAGATCCTGAGGTATGATATGTATCATGATGTTTGAGATTGCACAGGAATGCACCCTTAATTGTGAATGGATGTGAAAAAGTTTTAAATTTGCCCTATTTTCTATGCTTCTGAGGCGTCATCGAGTTTTCTTGGTATTAGAGCTTAGGGTGATTAGTACTGTTAGTGTCGATCAAATGAAATAGAACACATCCCAAGTGTCTGTATAAGTCTGGTCATGAACTGAAATTGAGGATTGAGATTTCAATCGAATTTAATGTGCACGTACAAGAAACGTATTGAGATTGAGAATGAGTGGACGACGATGTTGTTCGAGGAGGCAGGCAGAGCCACCTCCTCCACCTGCCCCACAACCAGAGAGTCCTAACCTCAATTTAATTGGATTGAGCAAGATGTGCGACAAGGTTTTGAGTAAATGGCAATGCTATTCGCGTAACATTTTGGTGTTAATACTTTTGGTACTACTCCTACGTCACCACAAGGACCTCCCGTGCCCCCAGTATAGATGGACCCGGTGCCTCCCGTCATTCATCCTATTGACAGAAGTATGGTTCGACTGAAGGACTTTTTTAAAATGAATCAACCCACATTCAAAGGGAAAAAAGATCCTGTAGAGGTTGAGGAGTGGCTGACTGAGTTGAGAGTCATATTTGACTATTTGGGATGCACAGATGCTGAGGGGGCCAGTATGGGCGCGTATATGTTGAAAGGGACAGCTCGAGATTGGTGGGGTACTACCCAGGGTATTTTGATGTCCAGCTAGGATATGATTAGTTGGGAAGAGTTTCAGACGACATTTAGAGCCCAATATGCACCACGAGCTGCTCAGAGAAGGAAGCAGACAGAGTTTTTGAATCTGGTACAGGGCGAGATGTCAGTGGATGATTACGAGAGCCGATTTACTACCCTATTAAGATATGATCCAGAGACCTTTAAAAATGAAGAGCTCCGCATAGAGAGATTTATGTATGGATTGAAGCCCATCATCAAAGATCGATTAATAGGACTGTGTATTACTGAGTTTGGAGATGCTTTGAGACAAGCACAAGAGATTGAGAGGGAAATTGAAATTGTATAGTCCCAGAATGAGTTCAGTATAGTGACTCGGGATAAGGGTAAGAGGCCAACGATTTCCCAGGCAGATGTTCGGAGAGATTCCTCCAGAAGAGGAAGGATTGAGGTACAGAAGGGCAGATTGGAGAGACCCTGAGCTTATCCTATCATCAGGGAGACCCCTCGACATATCATGCCTGAGATAAGAGTTTGTAGAAATTATGGCCGATCGCATGAGGGAAGTTGTACTGGGTTGATTCATAGATGTTTTAGATGTGGAGACATGGGACACAGAGTAAAAGAATGCCCTCAACCTCAGAGACCACATGCTCCGAAGCCTACTAGATAACAACCTAAGAGAGTGAATCCCCGAGACAGGCCATGACTGCAGAGAAAGGAAAGAAGTCTGTTACAGTAGGACGTGTGTTTGCTCTGGATAAGGAAATAACAGACACTTCAGCAGAAACTATAAGAGGTACACACTCTGTCTGTAATCATAAGGCTAATGTGTTGATTGATTCAGGGTCCACACATTCGTTTATTTCTGAACATTTTGCATGTAGATTAAATTTGAAGTTTGAACCTATAGAGTATGTACTACATGTAAATACCCCTATGTGTGAGTCCTAGAGAATTGATTTAATTTGTAAAGGGTGTGAGATAAAGGTGGGAGATAAAGTGATGTTAGCAGCTCTAATGATGCTAAATATACATGGATTCGATGTAATTTTGGGAATGGATTGGCTGGCAACCAATCGAGTGAGATTAGACTGCTACACTAAGATTGTAACTTTCTCTCTACTTGAACCTTACAGTGTACATTTGAAATATTGAGGAAATAAATGTGTGGAAATGTGTAAGCAAATTGAAATTTTGATGTTGCTTTTGAGAGTACTAAATATGATTGTTCATGTGAAGGTTATGAGACACTCATCTCAAATGATAAGTGGGAACATCCGAGGATTGAGGATATACCGGTGGTGTGTGAATTTTTGGATGTCTTCCCAGATGAGTTGCCAGGTTTACCAACAGAGAGAGAGCTGGAATTTACCATTGATTTGGTACCAGATACATAACCTATCTCTAGACCTCCATATAGGATGACATTAGTGGAACTTGAGGAATTGAAGAAACAACTACAGGAGTTATTGGATCAAGGATTTATTAGACCCAGTGTCTCACCGTGGGGAGCAATAATGTTATTCGTGAGGAAGAAGGATGGTAGTCTCAGATTATGCATAGACTACCTACTGTTAAATAAAGCCACGGTGAAGAATAAATACACATTGCCTGGGATTGATGATTTACTCGATCAGCTGAGAGGGGCTTCAATCTTCTCTAAGATTTATTTGAGATCGGGTTATCACCAATTGAGGTTTAAGGAAGAAGATATGCCAAAGACGGCCTTCAGGACAAGGTATGGACATTATGAATTTCTAGTGATGCCCTTTGGATTGATGAACGCCCCTGCAGCCTTTATGAGGTTAATGAACGAGTGTTTAGAGACTATCTAGATAAGTTTGTGATAGTCTTTATTGACGATATCTTGGTGTACTCTCGGTCTTATAAGGAGTACACACAGCATTTGTGGTTAGTACTTCAGATACTCCAAGATAAGTAATTATATGGAAAGCTTAATAAGTGTGAGTTTTGGCTAGATCAGATAGCTTTCCTAAGTCATATAGTTTCAAAGGAAAGAGTATCAGTTGATCCAACTAAAGTAGAGGCTGTGCTTAATTGGGAAAGATCGAGGACAGTTACCGAGGTATGAAGCTTCCTTGGTTTGGTAGGGTATTAAAGAAGATTTATGGAGGGATTTTCCAGGATTGCCGCTCCTTTGACAAAGCTCACGCGTAAGGAGACTCCGTTCATATGGACTGATCAATGTGAGCTCAATTTTCAGGAATTAAAGAGGAGATTAATAGTGGCACCTATGTTGACTATCCCTGAGGGATCAGGGGGATTTTCAGTGTATAGTGATACTTCCCATTAAGGATTGGGGTGTATGCTCATGCAGCATAGAAGAGTAGTCACCCATGGATCGCGACAATTGAAAGAACATGAGCGAAATTACCCCACACATGATTTGGAGTTAGCAGTTGTTGTATTTGCCTTGAAGATCTGGCGGCACTACTTATATGGGGAAAGATTCCAGATCTTCACTGACCACAAGAGTTTGAGATATTTGTTTGATTAGAAAGAGTTAAACATGAGATAAAAGAGATGGATAGAACTCCTTAAGGATTATGACGGTGAGATTTTGTACCATCTAGGAAAGGCAAACATAGTTGCTAATGCCCTGAGCAGGAAGAGTATGATATCTGCTATGATGATTAGGGAATGGAATTTGTTTGAACAGTTCACTGAACTCCGGATCAGAGTTAAAAAGGAAGAGATTGGATTTCTGGCTAGCTTGCGAATAGAGCCCAAGATCATGGATCGGATTAGAATAAGGCAGCGTGATGATCAGAGGTTGATTGATATGGTTAGCCAAGCTGAGCACACTTCGCAATCAGATCTTATAATCAGTGAGGATGGGTTATTGAGATTCAGATGAGGAATTTGTATACTGGACGATGATACCCTGAAGAGACAGATATTGAGAGAATCCCACTGCTCGTGTTACACCATGCACTCAGAGAGTACTAAGATGTACCGAGACTTAAGAAAGGTGTATTAGTGGAGTGGCATGAAGCGAGACGTGACAGAATTTGTGGCCAGGTGCTTAGTGTGCCAACAAGTGAAAGCTGAGCATCAAAAGCCTGGAGGATTATTGCAACCTTTACCAGTGCCTACATGGAAATAGAAGCATGTTACCATGGACTTTATTATAGGTTTACCGAGGACCCGGAAAGGTTGTGATGCGATATGGCTTATAGTGGATAGACTGACAAAAAATGCTTACTTCCTTGCTATCAAGAGCACAGATACTGTGGATGCCTTAGTTGAGTTATATGTCAGCGAGATAGCTAGACTACATGGGGTTCCAATGAGTATTACTTCTGACAGAGATTCTCGATTTACTTCCAGATTTTGGACCCAATTTTAGGAGTCCATGGGATCTCGATTGTGTTTTAGTACCGCTTATCATCCTCAGACAGATGATCAGTCAGAGAAGACTATTCAGACCCTAGAGGATATGTTGAGGGCGTGTACAATGGATTTTAAGGGATCATGGGATGATCACATACCGCTAGCAGAGTTTGCGTACAATAATAGCTATCATGCGAGGATTGGAATGGCACCTTTTGAGGCTTTATATGGTAAGAGGTGTAGATCCCCTGTAGCGTGGGAAGAAGTGGGTGACAAAAAGATAAATACTCCCAAACTTGTTGACCAGGCTATACAGAGTGTGAAACTCAGATTTGAGAGATTACGGGCTACGCAGAGTAGACAGAAAAGCTACGCAGATGTGCGTAGACGACCACTCGAGTTTGATATTGGTGATGCAGTATTTTTGAAAATATCACCAAGTAAAGATATCATGAGATTTGGAAAGAAAGGGAAATTGAGTCCTTGATACATCGGACCATTCGAGATTCTTGAGAGAGTGGGAGATGTAGCCTATAGGTTGGCATTACCCCCACAGATGTCCGGAATACATAATGTCTTTCAAGTATCTATGTTGAAGAAGTACCACCCGAACCTTTCTCATGTTATAGAGTATGAAGAGATGGACATACAATAGAACATGAGCTACACTGAGGAACCCGTCCGGATTCTTGATATAAAAGAGAAGGTACTTAGAACCAAAAGCATCCCATTAGTGAAAGTTTTGTGGAAACATCACTCAATAGAAGAAGCAACTTGGGAATTAGAGAGTTTCATGAAGGAGAAGTACCCTCATTTGTTTGATGAGTCGAGTTAAATTTGGAGGACCAAATTCTTTAATGGTAGGGAGGATGTGAGAACTAAGAATTTTGTATACCCTAGTTACGAGAATTGCAATTTAGTGTATGTAATTATGATATGTTAATGTACACACAAGTTTTAAATATGATGCAGTATAAGAAGATGAGATTTTTAAGTCTTGAATATGTATAGATTGAAATATGGACTATGAGGTAGAATTTAAGAAGTTTTACATTGAGTTTTCTACAAATTGATGCAGCAGCAGTACAATCTGTGAAGGCCAGATCGATCTCATGGCTCCAAAATGCAGAAAATATGCAAGAACTGATAGCCAGATCAATCTCATAGGCAAGCAGATCGATCACATGAAGCATTCTATAAACAGCAGATCGATCTCCTCGAGGAGCAGATCGATCTCATGAAGCGTTCTATAAATAGAAGGTCGATCTCATAATTGGAGAAGATCGATCTCATGAAGTAATTAAGAGATCGATCTCACCCCATGACAGATCGATCCCTTAGGCATAAAATTACGTCAAAACATTCCTAAATTCAAAAAGAGATCGATCTCATCAAGGACCAGATCGATCTCCTACCCTCCGTCTATAAAAGGACCCCTGCGTTTTCCTGCATTTCATCTTCTCTCTCTTTAAGAAACTGAAGCCCTAGCTTTCTCTCTCTTCTAAAGCCCCCATTTTCATCCGAATCAAAGGTTGTGGCAAGAGGGAAAGTTGTTCCTCATCCAAAGAAGAGCAACATACTTGGAAATCGTAGGATAAATCGAATCGAGGTGTGAATAGAGCTCTCCATACGTTTTGGGTAAATTTCTAAACTTTGATCTTGGATTTTTAAAGTGATTTTGGTGATTATGGTTGTAGGCATTGTCATGAAATAGCTAGGAAAGGATTAGAGATGATGAAATTATAATTTTGTGGGAGTAAAGATGATATTATGCAATTGTGGTAATTTTGGGATTTATGACTATAAGTTTGGAATTGAGGCAATGAGGTGAATTGGGCATGGAGATTGTACATGAAAAATGTAAGATTTAAGATGTAATGAATGAGAGTGTGGGCTGCGATAGAATTATGAGAATTGGGTTATTTGAGTATTTAACGAGAATGTGAGCAAATATGTGCTCGATGATGTGATTGAGGTGAATTTTAAAGTTTTTACATCGTTTGGATAACTCAGGAGTTCCAGTGAGGAATGTGAGGCTAGTCCATCGTTTGGGGGAACAATTGCACTATACGAGGTGCAACGAGGTAAGGGAAAACTTAAGCTCATTTGTGTGTGTGAGATTTTGTGATGATATTGTAGCATGAAATGTGATTTGAGAAAACAAGCATGTTTTATGAGTTGTGAATGAGTATTGCACACGGTTTTATATTTGGTTGGGGCCCAATTGTTTTGAGTTGTAAATTAAATTTGAAATTGTTTTACAACTATTTTGAGTTTAAAAAGTGAAAAGTGATTTGGGCTCTACGCTAAGGCATACTGAGATTTAAGAAATGTGTGTGTGGTTTTACCGGTTTGAGCTCAGTTTTGACATGTTTTGTGTTGTGTACAAAACTATTTTGAGATGAGTTTTATGAGAAAAACCATATGAGCGCTACATGAAGGCAAAACGTTTTATTTGATAATGGCTATTGCTGAGACTTAGGCTGTCATGTTGAATACACATCGGGCCTTGCTCTTGTAGCATGTAAGACCGGGCCGTGCTCTAGCAGCACGTAAGATCGACTCCTCCGTTCTGGTAATGCGAGATGACCTAGCTCCGTGACAGCGATGGGTGGAATTGCTTTGATAGCATGTAAGACCAGGCCGTGTTCTGATTAAGTCTACAGCGAACCATGATCATGGGTGTTCTATTGTCGACGAAATCCCTCGATTGGGTATGTTTGCCTAGGGGATGAGTTCAATCATTTTGATGTGCCATGATGAGTTTTTAATATGAGTTTTATTTGCCTAGTCTAATTTTACACATGAGATTATGTTTTGTGGTTGCGCCATGTATATTACTACATGCGGTGATTTTTATCATGTTTTTATAAGAAAAGCCATTATCGCATCCTGTTTTATACATGCTTGTTCCACATGCTTGTAACTAGTTGTATTCATGGTTTGAGCCATTTATTACCATGTTTCTCCATGAGCTTTGAGAAATAAATTGAGTTGATGTTTCAATTATTCATGCTACATTTTCCACTGAGTTTATTGAGTTTAACATGTAAAACAAAATGATTGTGCTGTGCAAATCATTTTCTTATTAATGAATTCCTTACCCTCTTACTGAGCGATTTAGAAGCTCACCCTGTTTTCTCCCCCCCCCCCTCTCGATTTCTTCAAGTGAAGAGAGTTTCCTTGCGACGTACGAAGTAGTGGCTAGTGGAGGACTTGAGCTCCAAGCCATATATTATATTTTGAGGCATAATTTATCATTTCATGTACCCAGACTAATGTTGTATTTACAAACACTTGATGTACAGTGATGTATGGGATGTATTAGGATTAATTAACCTTGAATTGAGTAATGCATATGGTATGATGTATAATTATGAGATGATGAGATCCTGAGGTATGACATATATCATGATGTATGACACTGCATAGGAATGCACCCTTAATTGTGAATGGATGTGAAAATGTTTTAAATTTACCCTGTTTTCCACGCTTCTAGGGCGTCACAAAGGGTTTAGTTAACAACCTTTAAGTTGTAACATGTATATGAACGGAAATAAAGATAAATTGGATTCTAATTAGATTGTTTGTGTGTAACACCCCAGAAGCACAGTAATTGGGGCTAACCTTTTTTTTTTTTAACTTAATTTCTTACTTAGGTTGTCTTCCTATACAGTGTTGGTTACATAGTTTCTTCCTTTGCTTACTCTTTTAATCATTTAAGGTTTGCTAAAAATTTTGGCAGCATAACCTCTTATAGCTTAACCTATCCTCCTACTATAACAATAATTTATAATTGCAAGCAGTTATGTAACGCCCTGAAAACATTGAAATATGGGCTAATTTTAACTTTCTAAATCCTTTACTTAAGTTGTATTCCTATCAGTGTCGATTTCTTAACCCTTTTATTTCGTAAAAATTTCACCAGCATAACGATGTATTTTTATCCTAACCCTCTTGCAAGGTACAAAACATAATTTATAATCGCAACCAGTTGATTTTAATTTCCTTTTCTTATTCAACAGTACATCCATTCTCATTTCTATACATTAACATTCTGGAATATACAATATTATGTAAACTGCACATTTACAACTTTATTTACATTCATTCTTACTTAACTTACATCCCAAATGTTCTTTACAATGTTTGTCTATGTTTTACAAAAAGTCTGGCAGTAAAGTAAAAGTATACCTCACTTGTACAAGAGTAGCTCAAAAAGGAGGTCGGGTATACTCACCCACGACCACTGTACGACAGGTAGAGCCGATGAATCACTTAAGATAATCTGAAAGAGAGAAAGGAAGGGGTGAGCTCTTCAAGCCTAATAAGACATGCGTTCAAAGCAGTCTTAGTAAAAAAACATGTAAAAGTAAAACTTCATAACATGTAACTTTTAAAATCACGTAGCTCAGTTCAGTTTCAAATATCATATAATTTATAAGCCACGTAACATATAATACGTAGCATGTAAATCACGTAGTACAGAAATCACGTAGCTCATTTGTTTTCAAATATCTTATAAACCACGTAGCATATAAATTACGTAGTATAGAAATCACGTAGCTTATAAATCATGTAGCAAATATCACGTAGGTTTACATTTCGCGTAGTTCATTTCAAAAATCAAGTCAAAACATGTAACATATGAAACACATAGCTTAATACTCATTCTTTAAAATCATGTTGAATAATTTCATGGAGACTAGGTAGAGACACATAGTAATAAAAGTCATGTTCATGTAGATAGTTCACGTAAACAGTATACCTATAGCCATGTTAAGGGAACTGTAGACTGGATCAGGGTCGTATAGCATCGTACGCCACTTAAACAAATGGTGGAAATAAGACACCGAGTGGCATAAATACCCAACGCAGTTATGCATAATCTAAAAGGGATTGAACGTACATCAAGTGGCATACGACACGCACCACAGAAGTCCAGAGTCCACACGGGCCACACATGACAAATCGCGTAGACTACATATGGCCTTAGTCTCAAAACAATACTTTTAAAGCATATTTTGGGTCTATTAGCCCATAAACTTGTAAAAATTATATTTTTGTTTCATTTCAAAAACATGTGCATCATTTATAAAATTTCAATTCCGCATAGCAAATCGTATTTCAAAACATATCATAGGTACTATGTGACGGCCCAGCCCAGTCGGCCATGACAACGCACTTCTGAGCCCATTGACAATGATTGCGGTGACAACGTCACTCATCCGAACTGTCAGCTCTGGCAGGCCCACGGCCCCCTCACGGTTTTATCCTGGACACTGCCAGAGTTCGCGTCCCCAGAGGCTCAAACTTGGGACTAACACCCTTGTTCTTGCACTCCTGGTAGCTCAATGGTACCAGGAGTGCAAGAACAAGGGTGTTAGTCCCAAGTTCAAGCCTCTGGGGACGCGAACTCTGGCATTGTCCAGGATAAAACCGTGAGGGGGCCGTAGGCCTGCCAGAGCGGACAGTTCGGATGAGTGACATTGTCACAGCAATCGTTGTTGATGGGCTCAGAAGTGAGTTGCCATGGCCGGTTGGGCGGCCGTCACATACTAAAGGTACGGTTGAAGAGCTCAGAAAATAGGGCTTATTCTTTGGTTTTCTCGGTTTAATGTGAATCGTAACTTTTCGGGTTCAGGAATACCTTTTCTATAAATCCGAGCATACTTAATGATTTCATATATCAAACACTGAATTTGAAGTACCAATAGTACTTTAAAACACATCTCTTATCTCGTAGACCTTGGGGTAGCGCAAATATCTTCAGGTCTCAATATTACCTCGATTTACGTGCCAGTTTTTTGAGCTGCCCAAAACGATACCAAATCATCACATAATGCTGAATAGCATCTCAAAATATTCAAACATATGTTTAGTTTCATAAATGTTGACCAATTTTAACTTTTTTGTCAACTTTTCCTATTTTTTCGGTTTTACCGATTTAAGTGCCGGTTTAAGCTATTTTAGCCAATTTTGTTATTCTAACTTCACCTTCATTGTCTTAATAGCCTAAGTACTCATTGACATCCATAATTCATACTTGTCATCATTCCAATTTATCAATTTTCACACCTTTCAGTTTTTCACTAAACTAAGTTATAAATCAGACTTTTCAGTATAATTTTAACTGTTAACAACCTCAAATTCATCCAAATTTCACCACAAACACACTAAACCTAGGCTGGCCGAACCCATACACTCCCATAGAAATTATTGGTTTCAATTCCACTTAACTAAAAATCATTCAAAAGCACTAAATAACAACATATCTCATGTTCATTATCATTCATTAAGTTTACCTCAACTTTGACCAAGGTTGACCACGTTTTTTATCATCCAAATTGATCCTCAATCATAATTCAACACACACACACACACACACACACACACACATATATATATATAGCTTAGAATCATAAAAAACTATCCAAAAATCCAACCAAAAACTTTCAAAAATTAAACTTTCTCTCACCTCGGAACAGGAAAGATTCTGCCCCTGTTCTTCTTTCTAGTTTTTCAGCTAAAAAATGGACTCCTTTGTTGTTGGAATTTTTATATGTTGTATAAAACTTGAAGGGGAAGATTTTATCGTTCTTTACCATCGCTTGAAAGTGCCAGGAAGGCCATCGAAAAAATCATGTAATCTGAAAGTAGGGGTGACACATATGACAATTTGAGATGGTTAGTGTGTTTTGAGTTTAGGTCGGTTTAGGGTGGTCAATATGGATAAAAAAATCTTAAAACGTCTACATTTCATCTGGAGAGTTTGGGAGTAAAAGGCTTCCAGAAGGTCTTCAAATCTTGTAACTTCTACTGGTTGGTCAATTTTCTGAAACAAGAAAAATTCATGTTCTGTTTTGGAAAATTCCTAAAAATTATTTTTCGTCCAATTTCCTCCAACTTTTCACTTCCTAAGTGTTATAATATGTCCCTAGTATGTCTCATAAAAATTTTGGGGTCACTTACTTAAGAAAAGTTCCTCAATTGAGCTCAATTCGCGCGATTGATCATTACCGAGCAAAATGGCTTAAGGTTTTCGGTTGACTTTAAAAATTAATTTGATCCTCGAAACCTCTATATTTCCACTTAATTTTCATTCCTCATGTTAAATATAATTTATACTAATTTCCTATGGTCTCAGAATAATTTTTGAGAATTTCTAGAATTTATTCTGAATTTATTTCTCTTACTTGGCTCTATTTCTCGATTTGGTGCAAACTCAAGTTTTACTAACCTTTTCACTTCCAATACCATAGTTTTAACTTCTACACATCATTTCATGCTTATATGTGTAATTCTTAAGTAATTCTCGGGCTTAGAACCTTATCTCGATTTGCGTGCCACCGTGACTCACACCACTAACCTGAGTGCGTCGGTGGTTTCGGGCCTGCATAACATTATTTCGAGTTCTCATTTACTTATTAGTTTTTCTAAATAAGAAAATAAAGTGGGAAAAATTTGGGTTTCACAAGTTCTTATTTTCTTAAACTTATCATTTTCCGATTCAACATGCTCCACAATGAAATCAGTAATATCCGTACTTAAGAAAATCAATACATTTCATTTGTTTCCAAAACCACTTCTTTACAACTCCGTAAAATTAGATTACATCCCCAAAAGTATTTACACACCAGTATCTATACAATATAAATGTCTGAAAATAAACAGCATATGATATATCTGAGTGTGTACTAAAGATAGTTTGGGAGGTTCAAAATCCACCAATCTACTCAAGTACTCTGCAAATAACTGAGCAGTCTCATGCAGGTAATCTGAAATGAAGAAAAGGGGATTGAGCTTCTGAAAAAGCTCAGTAAGGAAAACATTTAAAATAATCCTAACAATCCTAAGAGTATACAGAAATTCAAGGTTAACATGTTTTTCAAAAGCTTTCGTACTTACTTTAATCAAATTACGTAAACTTGCTTATTATAACAAAACAATATTTATTTACTTTGAGAAAAAACATACATACATACATACTTCTTGTCATGACCCAAATTACCTAAAAATCAGAGTAAATTTTTTGCTTTTTCATTTATTATTTAATTCTTACCTTTCTCTCGTCGTGACCATCCTACAACACAGTTGGGCTATGATTCGGTGTTAGTCACCTTATACTATTTACCATTCCATTTACATCATCACATTCATATATCAGAGTTTACTATTCTTTGACTTTAAATAAATACATACCCAATGGTATTTATAACACTACATCCCCGACATCATATCCGTTTATAGTACTGTGCATTACATATTTAGATACAAAACTATACAAATGTGTATACCTGTCTCTCGATGGGAAGCAGCGGATACCAAACATGCAAGTCCTCAGCCGCTCAATAACTATTGCGAGTGCTCTGAAAAGATGGGAAAATAAGGGGGTGAGCAAACCACACGTTCAGTAAGGCAATTATGCAAGTAAGTAGATAGCTCCACTATCTACATGCTCATAATGCCATGCCCTTAAATCCATTTCTTTTCATTAAAATCATCAAGCACAAAGTCATGCAAACATCAATGACTTAATTTATAAAGCTGTTCGTACATATATATATCATACTACTTATGCATCAAAGCATTTAATCAATCTCATGCAGTCTTTCATGTCATGTAAGACAAATCATGGATTTCAAATGAAAGCATGGAAAACATCATCATGCTACTGCATTTAAATCAATTCATTAAAACTGCAGTAAAACTAACCCTTCAGGGTCAATCATCCAATCAAACAATTCATTTAAAATTCATTATAAAACTTCGGTTATAAAACCACCCTTATTTCAGGGTCACAAATCATAAAATCATTTAATCATAAAATCATCAAATCGGGGGCCTGACCCCTCCTTCGGGTCTACCCTGGTCTAACAGACCACAAGTTATATCATGTGAGACAATTAGGTAATTATCAGTAACATCGAGGACTATGGCCATATCCTAGTGATCCATGGCAACACGGTACCTAGTGTGCGGGGTATCACACCTGAAACAGGAGGTGGGTCGTCCTACCCGCCAGAACAGCATAACACCAGGATTGCGAGGGCAAGGTTTGCTGCCTCGTGGCTAATGCCACTCCACTCCAACAATCCCCACGGTACAGCGTACTCCGCGTGACATACACGGTACAACGTACTCCTTGAAGCCAAGCTCAGTCAGGGGTGCCTGTAATAGGTCTTATCCACCCAAATCATATCTGTCTCAGAATGAACGTGTGAGCATATCATCTCACTGTGACACACAATCTACAGGAGGCTCCAACACGGCTATATGCATCTAATATAAATCCCTGTGTGAGCGAAGCTCTAGCACGGCTCCACGCATATTCATGATATCAGAAAACCTTGTGCGAGCGAAACTCTAGCACAGTTTCATAGAAATCAATAAAATCTGCGTACGAGCAGTGCTCCAGTACGACTTAAACTGATTATAAATTCAAGTAAAATCCACGTACGAGCAATGCTCTAGTACGGATATGCATAAAAACTCAATGAAAACCTCGTACGAGAAAAACTCCAGTATGGCATTCAAATGAATTATGAAAACCACGTAAAACTTTGTGCGAGCAACGCTCCAGCACAAATGAATGCTCAAGTAAATCAAATCTCGTGCGAGTTACACTCCAGCACGACTTTATGCATAATTAAATCAAATCTCGTGCGAGTTACACTCCAGTACGGCTTTATGCAATATCAAATCAAAACAGGATGCGAGCTAAGCTCTAGCACCTCTCATGCATATCAAATCGGTAAAACTAGTGCGAGCAATCGCTCCAACACCTCTTTATGCATATTCAGTCAAAATCGTCAAATAGACAAAACAGTGTACGAGCTAGGCTCCAACACCTCTCATGCATTTCTCAATAATAAAAATCAGTGCGAGCAATTGCTCTAGCACATTTCATGCATATGATGTCACACAAGTCAGTGCGAGCAACTGCTCAAGAACATTTATGCACATTCACAAATGCAGATATAGTGCGAACTACATGTCGGCATTATCTGTTTCCATATAAACTTGATAGTTGGCCCGTTTTCCAAATAATTTCATTTAAATATTAATAACACCTATGTAGTGTTATTTTGAGAAACTTATGCAATTATTGGCCAAGTCTATCGATTTACTTTGATTAAAACCAATAAAATTCCTTAATCAAAAAATTCCTTAAATCATGCATTTCATGTATGTAATGCTTTCACCATCCTTAGGTGAACTTCCCTTAATAGGGGTAAAATAGTCTTTTCACCTATTTCGATCCTTAAAATAATTTAAACCACTTTTAGGATCATTATACATAATCAAGGTATACATACATATTCAATGTACAGAAAAGATATTAAAATACGCGTAGCTACCTCTAGCTACTCACACAATTCCCTTACCTCATTTTTTTTGTACAGTCTGACCTTTCCACTGATGATTCGCCACGCAATCCGATTTGCTCCAAATCCAATCTCCGGAACTGCGGATACACATTCATCAGGTCAAATACAATACAATTAATTGCATTTCATAATTTCTGGGCTTAATTTAAATCATTGGGCCCGTTTATCCATATTGGGCCCGATTGCACCTTAATGGGCCTTAATCGGCCTTAAGCCCGTTTACCCACTTTATCGAGGCCTATGGGGCTCATTAGGCCCATCAGTAATTTATTTATCCTCGTTCTAAATTCTCAGATATCTCAATTTAGTATTTACGATAATTTATCCAATTTTCTAGAATTTAATTCATTTATGCAGAAATTAAATCCGTAATTTACGCGTTAAATATCAATCACGCATAACGATATAAAATTGTCGTAAATAAGGGTTACTTACCCATTATTCCATGATTGTACACAAATCGAGGCTGTCTCGAGCTCTCGGTTGATGCCAATTGTCGAGCTACACAATTAAATATATTTCCGGATAAACTTTCAGTCGATTATTTATCAAATTAAATATTTCAAAAATTAAATCGGTCAATTCGACCGCTTACCGACTTACCCGAAGCTCGATTGCATCACTGGAATTTTTTTCAATTTTTCCTCTTTTTCTTTTTCCCTTTTTCTTCCTTTTTCCCTCTATTTTTGGCTGAATCGGTTCGGTCCAGTTCAACCCGGTTTAGACCGTCGGTTCACTCTGGTTCGATCGGTTCAGTGGCCTGCCGACCGGTTCTTCGTCGGTTTCCATCGCCAATGACTCTGCTGGGTTGTCCGCATCTCGGATCTGGGGTTGGTTTCGCCCAGGGTCGTCGAAAAGTGGCCGGTCCGGCCCTTCTCCCTTGGCATCGATACCCGTTTCTGTTTCTTGCTGTTTTTCAGCGTTAGCCGCCGCCCCACCGGTCGATTCAGTCACCGTTCAGTCGGTCTCCGCATTGGCTACCTTCGACTGTCGGTGGTAGGGCCTAGATCGGCGCCGACCACCGAATTTTCTTCTCCCTCTCTCGGTTCTGTTTCTCCTCTTTCGTCGATGTTTTCTCCCCCTGATCGTGCTTCCTTCGGTCGCTGGTGGTCCTCACGAGGTCGGCTTCCTTCGTCGGCCCTCACCTGGGGTCACCGCCGATCGCTCCGACTGTGGCAGAGGTCGGCTCGACTTCGTTTCTTTCTTCTGTTTTCGCGATACGCGAAAGTTTCTCTTTTCTCTTTTTTTTTTTTACTTATTTTATTTATTTTATTATTATTTTATTTTTAATAATATTTTAATCAATTAAATATTATTATTTTACCAAAATATCTGAAAAATTATTATTTTATTTATTTATTCCATAAATGAATTTATCAGTCTTATTTCACCTTTTCGGTATATTTTTCGATTACTTTCGGGATTATTTTTCGATATGAAAATTTTGATTTATCCCCATAAATTCATATCTTGATCAATTTAATCCGAAATTAAATTATTTCTTCGTTATTGATCAAGATTTCTCATTCTCATATTTTTAATTAATTTTTCTTGTCCCGATTAATACTGAATTTTGGTCTTTTGACCGTTTTACCCTTGCACGTGTTCGAGAATACCATTTAAGTCTTTTTTCATTTTTAAATGCACTCGAAAATATTAGGTCTTACACTTATTTAGTCAAATTCCACATACTTACTTACTTCGACAAAGCTTATTTACTTTCTTTCATAACTCAAAACATTTATGCATTAAAACATAAAGACTAGGCTAAATACGTATAGCTATCATGTAGACAAAAATATCATCCTCTGTAGAGGGAATAAAATACCTATGGCCATGGTAAAGGCTGTGAACTAGATCAAGGATGTACAGCAAATTAGGCCATAATATCTGAATAAACTAGCACATAGCTAGGGCACGGGTACCAATGGCACTTGCTGTGCGGGCACGAGATACTATGCAACAGACACCACGTGTAGTAAAAATAAGCACCACAATGGCGAAGACGAGCACTACATAGGCAAAACAAAACAGACACTACAAGTGGCGGAGCCGGGCACCACAAGTAGCGGGCATGACATGCACACAACAATACTATTGGGGTAGCCTTTAGTGTCGGAGAATCTTACTTTCTTACTTTGTCAGACCCGTATTTTTATGTAGCTTGTTCCTTATGATTTATATATGTATAGACATGTATTAAGTTATTTAAATCATAAGAAGAGTATTTACTAGATTTAAGTGTTAGTGAAATGCTTTAACACTTAAAAGCTACATAAAAGCCTAATGTGAGCTATGAGAGCCACAGGTTAAACCGAGTGGAATTGAATCATTCTGACTGAAGAGAAGAACTTAAAATGAGAAAATTTAGAGAGCTCATGAAGGAAAGTCAATTTGATTTAGTCCCGAGCACAAAGAACAAGAGTAAAAGCCAAAAAAGGGGTAAAATAGACCTTTTTAACGATTTAAGGTATTTAAGGCATATTTACACATAGGAAACGGCTAAAACGTAAAGACGAGAGTTTAAAACATAAGATATGACACTTTCAAAATTTTAAAAAAAAAGTCAACTTGGTCAATGATTAAGGAAAAAGTCAACTATAGTTAAAAAAAGTAGACTTTTACCATAGTTGACTAACCATGGTTAAAAATTTACGTATGGAAAAAAATTTGGGGAAAAATATTTTTAGTCAGAATACAAGATAATCATCCCCAAATGTAAGAAAAATTTATTTGGACAGATTCCGGATTAAATTTAATGGGTAAAAACGTAATGGGCCAAAATGCAGATTTTAAAGCCCATTAAGGTATACTAAGGGTAGGTTGAATTTCTTAGGTCCCTTAGACCGAATTGTTGGACCGATTGATAGGTCAAATATTTAGACAATTAAATGCCCATGGTACAGTAAAAAATTTCAGCCCAAAATCCCATTAGGAAGGCCTAAACCGAGGGCCTAATTGTAAGGCCCAAATGGATTAAATAACTAGCCCATTAGTTAAAGGTAACTATTGTTATTTTGTTAACCATTACCTAAGCTTTATAAAGTCAATTTAGATGGCTGGAAAGTAAGGCTTAATGGTTAAGTAAATGGCTTATAAAATCCACCTCATGGTCTTCTTCAACACATCATTCTCTGCTAGAAGAAGAAACCATTAGAACACATTTATCCAAGCTTTCTCTCACAAGAAATCACTAGGATTTAGGCATATTTGGACTTGCATCCTTCATAAAAGTTGTTTCAAATTGAGAGGAGAGTGACATATGTTGGAATTAGCTATCAAGGATATAACGACCCTTGACCCTTGAAAATCGGGGGAATTTTTTTTTTTCAATTTAATTTACCCACTTATTCCCTTATTCACTTAGGTTGTCTTCCTGTGCAGTGTCAAAACACTTTTCCTAATTCTTTACCCGTAATTATAATTAATTTCCTTACTTTGACCTATATGGTCGATAGAAATTTTGGCAGCATAACGACTTATATATGAGCCTACCCACCTGTAATTCAGTTGTTTTAGACAATCCTAGATATCCACAACGACTAAGCATGCTTTCCAACAATCCTAGATATCCATAACTACCAAGCATGCTTTCCAACAATCCTCGATATCTACAACTACCAAGCATACTAACCAAATCTACCTTTACAACTCAATACGTCCATAACGATTTAATATCAATCATCTTAAAATTTAATCCCAAGAATCATATTCTTTACATCGTTTCCTTACAAATTACATCCCAACTGATATTCCCAATGTATGTGTTTGTGTGTACAGATATGTCTGGTAAAGGAATGTAAATGTATACCTTTCTGCGAGTACAAAAAGTAGCCTAGGGTAGCTCTTTCCCATAGCCTACGTCGTGTATGCGGCAGGTAGCGTCTATAGATTCACTGCAAATGATCTGTAGGTAGAGGGGTGAGCTTTTGGGGGAAAAGCCCAGTAAGATAATACTCTTAAAGCAGTTCTGATATATAAATGCATTTGAAGTTGTTTGTAGAACGAAACTCAATGCAATACATAAATTTCCATTTCATGCATAATCGTCATAAAGCATGCGTGTCTTTAAAACAAATAACATGCTTAATCATTTTACAACTTTTCATAAACCTTTCATGAACATTTCATAAATCATTTCGTAAACATTTCATGAATATTTCATAGTCATTTCGTAAACATTTCATGAATATTTCATAATCATTTTGTAAACATTTCATGCATATTTCATAATCATTTCATACACATTTCATGAATATTTCATAATCATTTCATGAAACATATCGGTCGTAAACAATTTTCGTATATATCATGAAAACACATATTCATTCATCATAGTCGATTTTCATAATCAAATCGAGGAGACTAGGCTATAACTAACTCATGCGATACGTGTCATTCTCCGTGGAGAGTCATCATACCTATGGCCATGGTAAGGGAGGCTGTAGACTGGATCAGGTTCGTACAACAATAATAATTATAAACATGGGTAGTATCTTCTTTTTTTCTTATCATATACTAGCACATAGCTAGGGCACGAGCACCTGTGGCACTCATCGTGCGGGGAACATTCATAAGTGCTGCGCGAGCATGATATACTACCAATACATCATCATAAACCACCAGTAGCACGACATCTTCCGCACAAGTTGAGTCAAGTGCTAAAGGGGCCAACGTACTGGCACCCCAAGTGGTGTAGCCGAAACACCACAAGAAGTAACCATGCATGAAGCCTATAGTCTCAAAACAGAGTTTCCAAAATATTTCTTGGGTTTTATAACTCATAAACTCATATCGAGTAACAAAATCGAATTCCTTGTAATCTGAAAACTCTTTCATAAAACCGAAAGACTGTGTGGCTCTTTGTTCTCGCAGGACTCAAGAGGTGGCCCACACAATCCCCTTTCAAAAACAAGTTTCTTTTCTTACATACTTTTGAAATTGTCAAAAGTTTCTTTAACGATATGGATATAAAAATATAAATAAATGTAAAACATCCATACGCTTCATACCTTAGGAAATTCATTTCACAACATGGAAAGTACTCGGGGAATATTTCGATAAATTAAAACATGCATGGTAAACAGTTTCACAAGTATGAAAGCATTGATAAATCACTTCAAATCATATGCTCTTTCATAAAATCATTTATCGATGAAACAAGAATGCATTATCAGAACTAAGTTAAATAATAACCTTTACCTCGATTTATCGGATATCTCGAATTCGAATGGTGACGCCTCCTAGTACCTCCTTTAATTCTTTCTACGATTCACGTACAACGAAATCGTTTACTTAGCATCCTATTCATACGAATTGTCCGAATTGCGTTAAAATCGTAACCTATTCGTTACTACTGCATGTGTACGTATTATTGTACATACCTAGGCCAACACGCACGTTTATATATTTTCTTACTATTTATATATTTTGTACATACAAATATTAACGTATACTTTTATTATATACATCTACATGTATATACACATAAATATATATATATATATATACACTCCTATATGTATATATATATATATTTTATTTGCTTTCATGTTTCCCTATCTCATATATATACATTCTTTGTATATACATATACTAGCACAAATTCATCTTATATACACCCATATGTATATGCACCTAAATATATATATATATATATATATATATATATATATATATATATACACTCCTATATATATATTATTATTATTGTTTTCCATTTTTTTTCCATATCACATATACATACATATTCTTTGTATGTACGTATACTAGCACACATTCATCTTATATCCACCCATATGTTTATACAACTATATATATATATATATATATATATATATATATATATATATATATATATATATATATATATATACATATACACTCCTATATATATTATTATAGTTTTTCCATTTTTCCTTATCACATATATATATACATATTTGCCTACTCCTCATCATTCCCATTTTTTTTCTAATTAAATCTACTCTAACATGCTTATGTATACTATACACATATATTCATGTATATTAAATACACACATATACGTATATATACATTTTACCTTTTTTGTTTTTTTTTTCCTTTTCTTCTTTTCTTTTCTTTCACGAGCTTCTGTTCATCATCCCCTCATCGACGTTGCCTTACTTTCTCCTTTGTCCTTCTCGTCACAGCCTCCATATTCATTCTCCTCTTCATCTCGTGTTCCCTCTCACGCATTCTTGCTTCAGTCTACGCCCCTGTTTCTAGGCCTTTTGCCCTGTTTTCAGTTTTCCAACTTTTGTTTTTGCCTTTCTCAGTTATGTTCTTCACAACTCCACCCAGTCTCGGTTCTGCAGCAATCCACAGCCTCAATGCAGCCTTGTCCCACGACTTCAGAAATGGAAAATGGTGGCAGAAGGGCCACTGTTTTAGTTACTCCCTTCCCTTTTTCCAAATCCTCCAGCCTTCAACTTTGCTTCGTTTTCCTGCTCTCGGTGCTGCCTTCGGTCTCCCTCAATCTCCCCTGCACATTCTCGGTTTACTGCAACTTCTTCTCCTTTCCAGCTTCATTTTTTGCTTCCTTTCCCCCTCGGTAGAATCGGCTTCCCTTCTCTTCTCCCTTTCTTTTTCTTTTCCTCTTTCCCTTCATTTCTTTTCCTCTCGGCCAGCAGCTTCCCTCTTTTCTTTCTTTCCCCGATCAGCTCACCTATTCCAAGTTTGCTTTCCTGGTTCTGCTTCACTATTCAGTCTCGATCTGTAGCAGTTCCTCCTCTTCCTTCATCGAGATCCTGCTCCCAGTTTCCTGTTCCCTCTTCTCTTCTTCTTCTCCTCCATTTCTTTCTTTCTTTTCTTCCCCTCTCTTCCTCGGCTAGCAGCCCCTTTCTTTCCTTTTCTTTTCTTTTCTTCCTTTCTTTTCCTTCTCCTTCTTCTCCAGCCGACCAAGCCTCTCCTTCCTTTCTTCTCTTCTGTTTCCCACCTAACTCTCCTCTGTTTTGTGCTTTGTTTCAATTGAAACAAAGTCACAGAATTGGCTTTCTTTGAAAGCCAATTCCGTATAGCTATGTATATTATTATATTAATATATATACATATATAATATTAACATATATATATATTTCATATTAATATATATATATATATATATATTTTATTGGTTGGTTTAGTGTCATTAGTTATTTTTTGTTTAATGTTTGTATTATTGTTTTGTGTTCATTTCATTTCCTTTTATTTCATTTCATCATTTTTTTATTTGTCTCATGCTTTATTTATTTATTTGTTAATACTATATATTAAATACTATACACTAAATAATATATATATATGCTATATATATTATTATTCTTTTATTTAAATGTCTAGTATATATGTATATATATATATACATATTCACCTATGTATATATCTACACATATACATTTTCTTGTAAAATTATCCAATGACATCATATCCATGCCTTCCATGAAATTTTCATTATTTCGAAAATGAAATAGTATCGAGATTCCATCATTCTTCATAAATTCTCGATACAAGTGTTTACATCAATAATTTTCAACTAACAAATTAAAATTTTCCAAGTCCCTTCGTGCTTGCATTTGCTTTATCACTTCTTGTATCTTTGGGTTCCTGGTCATTCACGGGCTTCTCGGTTCCTATAGTCCTCGAGCCCTACAACGAATATTCGCACTTCCATTAATATATATATCATTTCCATGTTCTTATATAATCTAATTAAACTTAGGAAATTTGTGGGGTTTACATTCTCCCCACCTTAAAAGAATTTGGTCCTCCAAATTCATTCGGGTCCATCTGTCTACGATCACCCAAATTGTATCATGCCCCTTTCGGGTCCTTGGTAATCCCATTATGAAATCTACAGTAATGTGCTCCCATTTCCAGGTAAGCATTGGAAAAAAAATCTTAAGTAACCCCGTTGGTCTTTGGTGTTCGATCTTAATCTGTTGGCAAATCAAATACTTGGCCACAAACTCAATTACATTTCTTTTCATACCGACCCACCAATACACCTTTCGTAAATCATGGTACAACTTATGCTTCCCAGGTGCATGGTGTACCGAGAACAATAGGACTCCTTTAAGATCCTTTGTCGTAGGGTATCATCGTTTGAGACACCGAACTTATCACAATTTCCCATTTATCCTTAATGAGAATTTATTCTTAATTTATGTCCCTTGATCCAAATCATTTCACATACCAGAGATATTTGTACCTTACATACATCTCTTATTCCAATATGACTCGTATATTCAAGATTTATCTCATTTCAAAGCTTGTCTCATTTCGTGCCTCAATTATCGTAAAATTCTTTCCTTATATCAATTAAGTCTCACATTCAAACATAAGAATATAGAAATTTCAATCCTTAGATTCAATACATAATCCATATTCCAAAGTTTCCTTATATCTCAACTTTAAATTTTCATAATAGTTTGAATCTTTCCCATTAACATGTAACCTTTGTTTGGGAAATCCTACTTACACCCATTCTTAATACACTGTGACCCAAGAGACTACGAGTCTCCTTAAAATTTAACACTAGTACACTCCAAAGTGGGTCACTCGATCCGAAAATCTCCCCTTCATATAATTCTTATAATTGCTCTCTCAACATTTCTATTCCAAGCAAAGTCACTCAGTACAGTGGTTGAGTAATTAATTCGATACCACTAGCTAAATTAATTCTAGAACTTCTCCTTTTAGTTTAGGGGTAACTTGATAAATCATTTGATCATGTGTCAGAAAACTTTCCATGTTTACAGGAATGTTTCCATACTCCGAACACGCCCTATCCAAGTCAATCATGTAAATAGTGCGACCTTTAGAGTCTTATTTATACCGTTAGTTCCCTAATTCATTCTTCCAGTATAGTGACTACGTTCTTTCATTATCACTATTTCCTTTGTAGATCTCTTTTTCATCATTCTCTTTATCTTTCCCTTTTTGTAGTGACTTTAGAAATATACAATTCATATCATCATAATTGCGCCTTGTGCACTGCTTCCTCAAAATAATTTCAAATGGAGTCATATTAGCTTAAATAAATATCTCAATATCTCCTATGAGTTTCTGAACTCCCTTTATCTAACAGTTCTTGCAACTTCTTTTTCAATTCCTTAAGCTCCACAAAGGCCATTCGGTAAGGAGACTTCGAGATTGGCTGAGTCTCTGGTGCCAAATCTATCGTGAATTCTAACTCTCTCTCCGATGGTAGTCGCGGTAGTTCCTCAGGAAACACATCCTGAAACTCGCATACCACAGATATGTCCTGAATATTTGGACATTCACGACTAGTATCGGAGATGAATGCAATATAACTTTCACATCAACACGTTCATAAAAAACTTTGATCAATAGTCAAAATCATACACTTTATTCCTTAACTGCAAAGCATACATTAAACTTACTAGGTAAGGAGAAGGTTACAGTCTTAGAGTAGCAGTCTAAACTTACACGGTTGGTGGTTAGCCAATCCATACCCAAAATTACATCAAAGCCATACATGCTCAACAAAATTAGATCTGCTAATAGGATCCTATCTCCTACCTTGATTTCACAATTCCTACATACCACATCGATCCTAGGTAAAGATCCTTCCATGAGTGACAGGCTTCTTGCCTTTCTCTGCCGCATTAGCCCGTCTCTGTGAGACTTGTCTCTGGGGAGCTTGCCTCTCAGGTTGTCGTGGTGGCTCTAGGGGCTGTGGAAACTTATTCAGTGGGCAATCCTTAATCATGTGCCCCTTCTGTCCACACCTAAAGCTGTCACAACCCAAATTGCCTAAAAATCAGAATAAATTTTTTGCTTTTTCATTTATTATTTAATTCTTACTTTTCTCTCATCGTGACCATCCTACAACAGAGTTGGGCTATGATTCGGTGTTAGTCACCTCTCACCTATTTACCATTCTATTTCCATAATCATATTCACGTATCAGAGTTTACTATCCTTTGACTTTAATTCAATACATACACAATGGTAATTTTAACCATACATCCTCACATCATATCCGTTTACAATACTGTGCGTTACATATTTAGATACAAAATCATACAAATGTGTATACCTGTCTCTCGATGGGGAGCAGCGGATATCAAGCATGCAAGTCCTCAGCCGCTTACTAATTTCTGTTAGTGCTATGAAAAGGTGGGAAAATAAGGGGGGTGAGCAAACCACACGCTCAGTAAGGCAATTATGCAAGTAAGTAGATAGCTCCACTATCTACATGCTCATAATGCCATGCCCTTAAAATCCATTTCTTTTCATTAAAATTATCTAGCACAAAACCATGCATATATCATGACATAGTTTATCCAAAACTATTTGTGCATATAGAAAAGCATGTAATTCATGCATCAATAGCATTTTATGTGACATTATTAAATCATAATGAGCATGAAACAAATCCAGATCATGCATTCTTTCATGTCATGTAAGACAAATCATGAATTTGAAATAAAAGCATGGAAAACATCATCATGCTACTGCATTCAAATTATTTCACTAAAAACGTAGTATAAAATCACCCGAAGGGGTTAAGCATCTCATAATTCAAATCTAAACTCATAAAACAATTCATTAAATTTCTTTACAAAACTTCGGTTATAAAACCACCCTTCTTTCAGGGTCACATATCATAAAATCGTGGAATCGGGGGCCTGACCCCTCCATCGAGTCTACCCTAGTCTATTGACCAATAGTTATATCATGTGAGACAATCAGCTGATTATATCAGTAACATCGAGGACTATGGTCATATCCTAGTGATCCCTGGCAACACGGTACCTAGTGTACAGGGTATCACACTTGAAAAGGGAGGTGGGTCGTCCTACCCGCCAGAACAGCATAACACCAGGATTGTGAGGGCAAGGCTTGCTGCCTCGTGGCTAATGCCACTCCACTCCAACAATCCCCACGGTACAGTGTACTTCGCGTAACATACACGGTACAACGTACTCCGTGAACCCAAGCTCAATTAGGGGTGCTTGCAATAGGTCTTATCCACCCAAATCATCTTTGTCTCAGAATGCACGTGTAAGCATATCATCTCACTATGACACACAGTCTACAGGAGGCTCCAACACGGCTATATGCATGTAATATAAATCCCTGTGCGAGCAAAGCTCTAGCACGGCTCCATGCATATTCATGATATCAGAAAACCTCGTACGAGCGAAGCTCTAGTATGGTTTCATAAAAATCAGTAAAATCTGCGTACGAGCAGTGCTCCAGTACGACTTAAACTAATTATAATTTCAAGTAAAGTCCACGTACGAGCAATGCTCTAGTACAGATATGTATAAGAATTTAATGAAAACCTTGTCCGAGAAAAACTCCAGTATGACATTCAAATGAATTATGAAAACCATATAAAACTTTGTGCGAGCAACATTCCAGCACAAATGAATTCTTAAGTAAATCAAATCTCCAGCATAATTAAATCAATTCTCGTGCGAGTTACACTCCAGCATGGCTTTTATGCAATTATCATATCGAAACTGGATGCGAGCTAAGCTCCAGCATCGCTCATGCATGTCAAATCATAAAACCTAGTGCGAGCAATCGCTCAAGCACCTTTTTATGCATATCTGGTCAAAACAAGTCAAAACATGCCAAAACATATCAAAACAGAGTGCGAGCTAGGCTCCAGCAGCTCTCATGCATATCAAATCATAAAATCAGTGCGAACAACAGCTCAAGCACATTTATGCACATTCACAAACGCAGATATAGTGTGAACTACGTGTCGGCACTATCTGTTTCTATATAAACTTGATAGTTGGCCTATTTTCCAAAGAGATTTCCATTTAAATATAAATAACACCTACGTAGTGTTATCTTGTGAAATTTATACAATTTCTGGCTAATCTACCGATTTGCTTTGATTAATACCAATCAAAACTTTAATTCAAAAAATTCCTTAAATCATGCATTTCATGCATGTCATGCCTTCACCATCCTTAGGTGAACTTCCCTCAATAGGGGTAAAATAGTCTTTTCACCTATTTTGATCCTCAAAATTATTTAAACCATTTTTAGAACCTCTGTACAATATCAATGTATACATACATATTCAGTGTATACAAAAACTATTAAAATACGCGTAGCTACCTCTAGCTACTCACACAATTCCCTTACCTCATTTTTCTGTACAGTCTGACCTTTCCACTGATGACTCGTCACGCAGTCCAATTTGCTCCAAATCCAATCTTCAAAACTATGGATACACATTCATCAGGTCAAATACAATACAATTTAATTGTATTACATATTCTCTGGGCTTAATTTAAATCAATGGGCCCGTTTACCCATATTGGGCCCGATTGCACCATAATGGGCCTTAATCGGCCTTAAGCCCGTTTTCTCACTCTATCGAGGCCTATTGGGCTCATTGGACCCAGCAGTATTTATTTAGCCTCGTTCTAAACTCTCAAACAACTTATGAATTATTTACGACAATTTATCTCAATTTCCAAAATTTAATTCATTTAATGCAAAAATTAAATTCGTAATTCATTAACACGTATAACGATGTAAAAATTTTAGTAAATAAGGGTTACTTACCCGAGATTCCATTATAGTACAAAAATCGAGGCTGTCTCGAGCTCTCGGTGGATGCCAATTGTCGAGTTGCACAATTTAAATATTTTTTCGGGTAAATTTCCAGTCGGATATTAATCAAATTAAATATTTTGAAATTTAAATCGATCAATTTGACCGCTTACCGACTTACCCAAAGCCCGATTGCATCACTGGAATTTTTCCTAATTTTTTTCTCTTTTTCTTTTTCCCCTTTTTCTCTTTTTTCCTTTCCTTTTTTGCTGAATCAATTCGATCCAGTTCAACCCGGTTCAGACCGTCGGTTTGGTCCGGTTCAGTCGGTTCAATCACCATTTGGTCATTCCGGCGCCGTCCGGTCGGTTCCCGGCGTGATTCCATCGCCGTTCAGCTCGCTATCGCACGGGCTTCCTAAATCGGGTCTCGGTGTGGCTTGAATCGACGCCGATGGCCGCCAATCGACGTTTCTTCTCCGCGGCCTCTCCTTCGTTTTTCGACATTTTTCGGCAACTTCACCGCCCGTCGCCGCTGCCGGTGGTTCCCCCGGGGTCTGTCACCCTTCTTCGGTCCTTGCCTGGGGTCCTTGGCCGCCGGTGGTGGCTCGTCCGATGAATCTCTTCCTCGGTCAGCCTTCGTGTTTTTCTTCTTTGTTTTTCTGTTTCTTTTCCTCTCTGTTTCTGCAAATTTCAGATTTCTCCTTTTTTTTTACTCTATTTATTTATAATTTATTTTTAATATTATTTTATTCATTATAATAATATTAAAATCCACAAATATCTTTAAAATTTTATATTTTATTCATTTAATCACTAAAAGAATTTATCGATCCGATTTTACCTTTTCGGTATATTTTTCGATTATTTTTGAGATTATTTTTCGATACGAAAATTTCGGTTTATTCCAACAAATTCATATCTTGATCAATTTAATCCGAAATTTAATTATTTCTTCGTTATTGATCAAGATTTCTTAATCTCATATTTTTAATTAAATTTTCTTGTCCCAATTAATACCGAATTTTAGTCTTTTGATCGTTATGCCCTTGCACGTGTTCAGGATTGCCATTTCAATCCTTTTTCATTTTTAAATGCACTTGTAAATTTCTATTTATTCCCTTTTGCGCTTACGATAAAATCGGGTCTTACAAAAGCAGCTCCCTGTGGACCAATGACACGTAATTCTATGAAATTTACCGCATCTAGTGCACAATCTATCGTACTGTTGGAGGCCTATGGTAGTTTGTGGGGTAGCTATAGGAGCCGTGGGCCTATCAATCCTAGCCTAAGACATATCTATCCTCTATCTCTTAGGTTGGCCCCTCCGAAAGTCCTGTCTCACAGACTCCGTTCGCTTACTCTTATCCCTGTTCTTTCTCTTAAATGCCAGAGGCTTCATCTTTCGAAAATTCCTCATTCTACCAATATCCCTCACCTCCCTCCGGGCCTGTACAAGAGGCTGAGGCGCCATAGGTACTGGAGGAACTTGTGGAGGAGGAGGTGGTGTTGCTTGTGGAGGAATTGGCATCGGAGTAGGAAATGGTGTCGTGCTAACTGAATCGAAAACGTTTGCCCCTAGCTGTTGGGCAATCATGGCAGCTATTGACTCCAAACCTCGCTCGAGGCGCTACTCCAATCGCTACTCGAACTGAGCCATACGAGTACGAAGACTCTCTGGCTCGGGTGAATGAGGTAGAGGTGGCTGAGCTTGCCTCCGAAGACGTCCACATCTTCCACTCATCATGCAAGTGATCTAACACCTGCGCGTAATTCCAAAGTTCGAACCTTAAAGTCATTAGGTATACATTACCTAAAACCAGATAAGCACAAACATTGGGATGAAATTTTAGCCTTATTTTCGACACTGACAGTACTAGACAACCTTCGCTCTGATACCACTTAAATTGTAATGACCATTAACCCTTGAAAATCGGGAGAATCTTTTTTTGAATTTAATTTACCCACTTATTCGCTTATTCACTTAGGTTGTATTCATGTGCAGTGTCAAAACACTTTTCCTAATTCTTTACCCGTAATTATAATTAATTTCCTTACTTTGACCTATATGGTCGATAGAAATTTCGGCAGCGTAATGACTTATATATGAGCCTACCCACCTGCAATTCAGTTGTTTTGGACAATCCTAGATATCCACAACTACCAAGCATGCTTTCCAACAATCTTAGATATCCACAACTACCAAGTATACTAACCAAATCTACCTTTACAACTCAATACGTTCATAACGATTTAATATCAATCATCTTAAAACTTAATCCCAATAATCATATTCTTTACATCGTTTCCTTACAAATTACATCCCAACTGATATTCCCAATATATGTGTTTGTGCATACAGATATGTCTGGTACAGGAATGTAAATGTATACCTTTCTGCGTGTACAAAAAGTAGCCTAGGGTAGCTCTTTCCCACAGCCTACGTCAGGTACGCGGCAGATAGCGTCTAAAGATTCACTGCAAATGATCTGAAGGTAGAGGGGTGAGCTTTTGGGGGAAAAGCCCAGTAAGATAATACTCTTAAAGCAGTTCTGATATATAAAAGCATTTGAAGTTGTTCATAGAACGAAACTTAATGCAATACATAAATTTCCATTTCATGCATAATCGTCATAAAGCATGCGTGTCTTTAAAACAAATAACATGTTTAATCATTTTACAACTTTTCATAAACCTTTCATGAACATTTCATAAATCATTTCGTAAACATTTCATGAATATTTCATAGTCATTTCGTAAACATTTCATGAATATTTCATAATCATTTTGTAAACATTTCATGCATATTTCATAATCATTTCATAAACATTTCATGAATATTTCATAATCATTTTGTAAACATTTCATGCATATTTCATAATCATTTCATAAACATTTCATGAATATTTCATAATCATTTCATGAAACATATCGGTCGTAACCAATTTCCGTATATATCTTAAAAACACATATACATTCATCATAGTCGATTTTCATAATCAAATCGAGGAGACTAGGCTATAACTAAGTCATGCGATACGTGTCATTCTCCGCGGACAGTGATCATACCTATGGCCATGGTAAGGGGGCTGTGGACTGGATCAGGTTCGTACAACAATAATAATTATAAACATGGGTAGTATCTTCTTTTTTTTCTTATCATATACTAGCACAAAGCTAGGGCACGGGCAGCTATGGCACTCACCGTGCTGGGAACATTCATGAGTGCTGCGCGGCCATGATATATTACCAATATATCATCATAAACCACCAGTAGCACGACATCTTCCACACAGGTTGAGTCAAGTGCTAAAGGGGCCAACGTACCGGCACCCCAAGTGGTGTAGCTGGAACACCACAAGAAGTAACCATGCATGAAGCCTATAGTCTCAAAATAGAGTTTCTAAAATCTTTCTTGGGTTTTATAACTCATATCGAGTAACAAAATCGAATTCCTTGTAATCTGAAAACTCTTTCATAAAACCGAAAGACTGTGTGGCACTTTTTTCCCGCAGGACTCTAGAGGTGACCCCCACAATCCCCTTTCAAAAACAAGTTACTTTTCTTACATACTTTTGAAATTCTCAAAAGTTTCTTTAACGATATGGATATAAAAACATAAATAAATGTAAAGCATCCATACGCTTCATACCTTAGGAAATTCATTTCACAACATGGAAAGTACTCAGGGAATATTTCGATAAATTAGAACATGCATGGCAAACAGTTTCACAAGTATGAAAGCATTGATAAATCACTTCAAATCATATGCTCTTTCATAAAATCATTTATCGGTGAAACAAGAATGCATTATCAGAACTAAGTTAAATAATAACCTTTACCTCGATTTATCGGATATCTCGAATTCGAATGGTGACGCCTCCTAGTACCTCCTTTAATTCATTCTACGATTCAGGTACAACGAAATCGTTTACTTAGCATCCTATTCATACGAATTGTCCGAATTGCGTTAAAATCGTAACCTATTCGTTACTACTGCGTGTGTACGTATTATTGTACATACCTAGGCCAACACGCACGTTTATATATTTTCTTACTATTTATATATTTTGTACATACAAATATTAACGTATACTTTTATTATATACATCTACATGTATATACACATAAATATATATATATATATACACACTCCTATATATATATTATTATTGTTTTCCATTTTTTTCCATATATTACATATACATACATATTCTTTGTATCTACATATACTAGCACACATTCATCTTATATACACCTAAATATATATATATATATATATACATATACACTCCTATATATATATTATTATTGTTTTCCCATTTTTCCTTATCACATATATATACATATTTGCCTACTCCTCATCATTTCCAATTTTTTTTCTAATTAAATCTACCCTAACATGCTTATGTATACTATACATATATATTCATGTATATTAAATACACACATATACGTATATATACATTTTACCTTTTTTTTCCTTTTCTTCTTTTCTTTTCTTTCACGAGCTACTGTTCATCATCCCCTCATCGACGTTGCCTTACTTTCTCCTTCGTCCTTCTCGTCATAGCCACCATCTTCATTCTCCTCTTCATCACGTGTTCCCTCTCCCGCGTTCTTGCTTCAGTCTACGCCCATGTTTCTAGGCCTTTTGCCCTATTTTCAGTTTTCCAACTTCTATTTTTGCCTTTCTCGGTTATGTTATTCACAACTCCACCCAGTCTCGGTTCTGCAGCAATGCACAGGCCTCAGTGCAGCCTTGTCCCACGACTTCAGAAATGGAACATGGTAGAAGAAGGGCCACTGTTTCAGTTACTCCCTTCCCTTTTTTCCAAATCCTTCAGCCTTCAGCCTTGCTTCGTTTTCCTGCTCTCGGTGCTACCTTCGGTCTCCCTTAATCTCCCCTGCACATTCTCGGTGTGCTGCAACTTCTTCCCCTTTCCAGCTTCATTTTCTGCTTCCTTTCCCCCTTGGCAGAATCGGCTTCCCTTCTCTTTTCCCTTTCTTTTTCTTTCCTCTTTCCCTTCCTTTCTTTTCCTCTCGGCCAACAGCTTCCCTCTTTTCTTTCTTTCCCCGATCAGCTCACCTATTCCAGGTTTGCTTTCCTAGTTCTGCTTCACTCTTCAGTCTCGGTCTGTAGCAGTTCCTCCTCTTCCTTCCTCGCGATCCTGCTCCCAGTTTCCTGTTCCCTCTTCTCTTCTTCTTCTCCTCCCTTCCTTTCTTTTCTTCCCCTCTCTTCCTCGGCCAGCAGCCCCTTTCTTTCCTTTTCTTTTCTTTTCTTCCTTTCTTTTCCTTCTCCTTCTTCTCCAGCGAATCAAGCCTCTCCTTCCTTTCTCCTCTTCTGTTTCTCGCCCAACTCTCCTCTGTTTTGTGCTTTGTTTCAATTGAAACAAAGTCACGAATTGGCTTTCTTTGAAAGCCAATTCCGTACAGCTATGTATATTATTATATTAATATATATACATATATAATATTAACATATATATATATATATATTATTGGTTGGTTTAGTGTCATTAGTTATTTTTTGTTTAATATTTGTATTATTGTTTTGTGTTTCCTTTTATTTCATTTCATCATTTTTATTTTTTTTATTTGTCTCATGCTTTATTTATTTATTTGTTAATACTATATATTAAATACTATACACTAAATAATATATATGCTATATATATTATTATTCTTTTATTTAAATGTCTAGTATATATGTATATATATAAATACATATTCACCTATGTATATATCTACACATATACATTTTCTTGTAAAATTATCCAATGACATCATATCCATGCCTTCCATAAAATTTTCATTATTTCAAAAATGAAATAGTATCGAGATTCCATCATTCTTCATAAATTCTCGATACAAGTGTTTACATCAACAATTTTTAACTAACAAATTAAAATTTTCCAAGTCCCTCCGTTCTTGCATTTTCTTTATCACTTCTTGTATCTTCGGGTTCCCGGTCATTCACGAGCTTCTCGGTTCCTATAGTCCTCGAGCCCTACAATGAATATTCACACTTCCATTAATATATATCATTTCCATTTTCTTATATAATCTAATTAAACGTAGGAAATTTGTGGGGTTTACATTCTCCCCATGTTAAAAGAATTTGGTCCTCTAAATTCATTCGGGTCCATCTGTCTACGATCACCCAAATTGTATCATGCCCCTTTCGGGTCCTTGATAATCCCATTATGAAATCCACAGTAATGTGCTCCCATTTCTAAGTAGGCATTGGAAAAAAATCTTAAGTAACCCTGTTGGTCTTTGGTGTTCGATCTTAATCTGTTGGCAAATCAAATACTTGGCCACAAACTCAACTACATTACTTTTCATACCGACCCACCAATACACTTTTCGTAAATCATGGTACAACTTAGTGCTTCCCGAGTGCATGGTGTACCGAGAACAATGGGACTCCTTTAAGACCCTTTGTCGTAGGGCATCATCGTTTGAGACACCAAACTTATAACAATTTCCCATTTATCCTTAATGAGAATTTATTCTTAATTTAATCCCTTGATCCAAATCACTTCACATACCAGAGATATTCGTACCTTACATACATCTCTTATTCCAATATGACTCATATATTTAAGATTTATCTCATTTCAAAGCTTGTCTCATTTCGTGCCTCAATTATTGTAAAATTCTTTCCTTATACCAATTAAGTCTCACATTCAAAACATAAGAATATAGAAATTTCAATCCTTAGATTCAATATGTAATCCATATTCCAAAGTTTCCATATATCTCAACTTTAAATTTTCATAATAGTTTGAATCTTTCCCATTAACATGTAACCTTTGTTTGGAAAATCCTACTTACACCCATTCTTAATACACTGTGACCCAAGAGACTATGAGACTCCTTAAAATTTAACACTAGTACACTCCAAAGTGGGTCACTCGGTCTGAAAATCTCCCCTTCATATAGTTCTTATAATTTCTCTCTCAACATTTCTAATCCAAGCAAAGTCACTCAGTACAGTGGTTTGAGTAATTAATTCGATGCCACCTGCTAAATTAATTGTAGAACTTCTCCTTTTAGTTTAGGGGTAACTTAATAAATCATTTGATCATGTGTCAAAAAAGTTTCCATGTTTACAAGGATGTTTCCATACTCCGAACACGCCCTATCCATGTCAATCATGTAAACAATGTGACCTTTAGAGTGTTATTTATACCGTTAGTTCCCTAATTCATTCTTCTAGTATAGTGACTACGTTCTTTCATTATCACTATTTCCTTTGTAGATCTCTTTTTCGTCATTCTCTTTATCTTTCCCTTTTTGTAGTGACTTTAGAATTATACAATTCATATCATCATAATTGCGCCTTGCGCACTGCTTCCTCAAAATAATTTCAAATGGAGTCATCTTAGATTGACTAAATATCTCAATATCTCCTATGAGTTTCTAAACTCCCTTTATCTAATAGTTCTTGCAACTTCTTTTTCATTCCTCAAGATCCACAAAGTCC
This sequence comes from Firmiana major, assembly GCA_033439115.1. Taxonomy (NCBI): domain Eukaryota; kingdom Viridiplantae; phylum Streptophyta; class Magnoliopsida; order Malvales; family Malvaceae; genus Firmiana; species Firmiana major. Next base: position 37,997,702 of record CM065901.1, read on the forward strand.
ATTCGGTAATGATACTTCGAGATTGGCTGATTCTCTGGTGCCAAATCTATCGTGACTTCTAACTCTCTCTTCGGTGGTAGTCCCGGTAATTCCTCAGGAAACACATCTTGAAACTCGCATACCACAGATATGTCCTAAATACTTGGACATTCTCGACTAGTATCAGAGATGAATGTAATATAACTTTCACATCAACATGTTCATCAAAAACTTTCATCAATAGTCAAAATCATACACTTTATTCCTTAACTGCAAAGCATACATTAAACTTACTAGGTAAGGAGATGGTTACAGTCTTAGAGTAGCAGTCTAAACTTACACGGTTGGTGGTTAGCCAATCCATACCCAAAATTACATCAAAGCCATACATGCCCAACAAAATTGGATCTGCTAATAGGATCCTATCTCCAACCTTGATTTCACAATTCCTACATACCACATCGATCCTAGGTAAAGATCCTTCTATGAGTGACAAGCTTCTTGCCTTTCTCTGCCGTGGTAGCCGTCTCTGTGAGACTTGTCTCTGGGGAGCTTGCCTCTCAAGTTGTCGTGGTGGCTCTGGGGGCTGTGGAAACCTATTCAGTGGGCAATCCTTAATCATGTGCCCCTTTTGTCCACACCTAAAGCAGCTCCCTGTGGACCAGTGACATGTAATTCTATGAAATTTATCGCATCTAGTGCACAATCTATCGTACTGCTGGAAGCCTCTGGTAGTCTGTGGGGTAGCTACAGGAGCCGTGGGCCTATCAATCCTAGCCTGAGACTTATCTGTCCTCTGTCTCCTAGGTTGGCCCCTCCGAAAGTCTTGTCTCACAGACTCCGTTCGCTTACTCTTCTCCCTGTTCTTTCTCTTAAATGGTAGAGTCTTCATCTTTCGAAAAGTCCTCATTCTACCGATATCCCTCACCTCCCTCCGGGCCTGTACAAGAGGCTGAGGTACCATAGGTACTGGAGGAACTTGTGGAGGAGGAGGTGGTGTTGCTTGTGGAGGAATCGGCACCAGAGTAGGAAATGGTGCCGTGCCAACTGAATCGAAAAATGTTTGCCCCTAGATGTTGGGCAATCATGGCAGCTATCGACTCCAAACCTCGCTTGAGGCACTACTCCAATTGCTGCTCGAATTAAGCCATACGAGTACGAAGACTCCCCGGCTCGGGTTAAGGAGGTGGAGGTGGCTGAGCCTACCTCCGAAGACGTCCACGTCTTCCACTCATCATGCAAGTGATCTAATACCTGCGCGTAATTCCAAAGTTCAAACCTTAAAGTCATTAGGTATACATTACCTACAACCAAACAAGCACAGACATTGGGATGTAATTTTAGCCTTATTTTCGACACTGACAGTACAAGACAACCTTCGCTCTGATACCACTTAAATTGTAACAACCCTTGACCCTTGAAAATTGAGGGAATTTTTTTTTAATTTAATTTACCCACTTATTCCTTTATTCACTTAGGTTGTATTCCTGTGCAGTGTCAAAACACTTTTCCTAATTCTTTACCCGTAATTATAATTAATTTCCTTACTTTGACCTATATGGCCGATAGAAATTTCGGCAGCATAACGGCTTATATATGAGCTTACCCACTTACAATTCAGTTGTTTTGGACAATCCTAGATATCCACAACTACCAAGCATACTTTCCAACAATCTTAGATATCCACAACTACCAAGCATACTAACCAAATCTACCTTTACAACTCAATACGTCCATAACGATTTAATATCAATCATCTTAAAACCTAATCCCAAGAATCATATTCTTTACATCGTTTCCTTAACAATTACATCCCAACTGATATTCCCAATATATGTGTCTGTGCGTACAGATATGTCTAGTACAAGAATGTAAATGTATACCTTTCTGCGTGTACAAAAAGTAGCCTAGGGTAGCTCTTTCCCACAACCTACGTCGTGTACGCGGCAAATAGCTTCTATAGATTCACTGCAAATGATCTGAAGGTAGAGGGGTGCGCCTTTGGGGGAAAAGCCCAGTAGGATAATACTCTTAAAGCAGTTCTGATATATAAAAGCATTTGAAGTTTTTCATAGAACGAAACTTAATGCAATATATAAATTTCCATTTCATGCAAAATCGTCATAAAGCATGCGTGTCTTTAGAACAAATAACATGTTTAATCATTTTACAACTTTTCATAACCCTTTCATGAACATTTCATAAATCATTTCGTAAGCATTTCATGAATATTTCATAGTCATTTCGTAAACATTTCATGCATATTTCATAATCATTTTGTAAACATTTCATGCATATTTCATAATCATTTCATAAACATTTCATGAATATTTCATAATCATTTCATGAAACATATCGGTCGTAACCAATTTTCGTATATATATCATGAAAACACATATTCATTCATCATAGTCGATTTTCATAATCAAATCGAGGAGACTAGGCTATAACTTAGTCTTGTGATACGTGTCATTCTCCGTGGAGAGTCATCATACCTATGGCCATGGTAAGGGGGGCTGTAGACTGGATCAGGTTCGTACAACAATAATAATTATAAACATGGGTAGTATCTTCTTTTTTTCTTATTATATACTAGCACATAGCTAGGGCACGGGCACCTGTGGCACTCACCTACGGGGAACATTTATAAGTGCTACACGGGCATGATATACTACCAATACATCATCATAAACCACCGGTAGCACGACATTTTCCACATAAGTTGAGTCAAGTGCTAAAGGGGCCAACGTACCGGCACCCCAAGTGGTGTAGCCGGAACACCATAAGAAGTAACCATGCATGAAGCCTATAGTCTCAAAACAGAGTTTCTGAAATATTTCTTGGGTTTTATAACTCATAAACTCATATCGAGTAACAAAATCGAATTCCTTGTAATATGAAAACTCTTTCATAAAATCGAAAGACTGCGTGGCACTTTGTTCTCGCAGGACTCAAGAGGTGACCCCCACAATCCCATTTCCAAAACAAGTTTCTTTTCTTACATACTTTTGAAATTGTCAAAAGTTTCTTTAACGATATGGATATAAAAACATAAATAAATGTAAAACATCCATATGCTTCATACATTAGGAAATTCATTTCACAACATGGAAAGTACTCAGGGAATATTTCGATAAATTAAAACATGCATGGTAAACAGTTTCACAAGTATGAAAGCATTGATAAATCACTTCAAATCATATGCCCTTTCATAAAATCATTTATCGGTGAAACAAGAATGCATTATCAGAACTAAGTTAAATAATACCCCTTACCTCGATTTATCGGATATCTCGAATTCAAATGGTGTCGCCTCCTACTACCTCCTTTAATTCTTTCTACAATTCACCTACAACGAAATCGTTTAGTTAGCATCCTATTCATACAAATTGTCCAAATTGCATTAAAATCATAACCTATTCGTTACTACTACGTGTGTACGTATTATTGTACATACCTAGGCCAACACACATGTTTATATATTTTCTTACTATTTATATATTTGCACATACAAATATTAACGTATACTTTTATTATATACATATACATGTATATACACATAAATATATATATATATATATATATATAAATATACACTCCTATATGTATATATATATATATATATATTATTTGTTTTCATGTTTCCCTATCTCATATATATACATTCTTTGTATATACATATACTAGCTCAAATTCATCTTATATACACCCATATGTATATGCACCCAAATATATATATATATATATATATATATACACACTCCTATATATATTATTATTATTGTTTTCCATTTTTTTTTCTTATCACATATACATACATATTCTTTGTATGTACATATACTAGCACACATTCATCTTATATACACCCATATGTAAATACAGCTAAATATATATATATATATATATATATATATATATATATATATATATATACATAGACACTCCTATAGATATTATTATTGTTTTTCCATTTTTCCTTATCACATATATATACATATTTTATATTAATATATAAATATATATATATATTATTGGTTGGTTTAGTGTCATTAGTTATTTTTTGTTTAATGTTTGTATTATTGTTTTGTGTTCATTTCATTTCCTTTTATTTCATTTCATCATTTTTACTTTTTTTTATTTGTCTCATGCTTGATTTATTTATTTGTTAATACTATATATTAAATACTATACACTAAATAATATATATATGCTATATATATTATTATTCTTTTATTTAAATGTCTAGTATATATGTATATATTTATATATATATATATATATATATATATATATATACATATTCACCTATGTATATATCTACACATATACATTTTCTTGTAAAATTATCCAATGACATCATATCCATGCCTTCCATGAAATTTTCATTATTCCGAAAATGAAATAGTATCGGGATTCCATCATTCTTCATAAATTCTCGATACAAGTGTTTACATCAACAATTTGCAACTAACAAATTAAAATTTTCCAAGTACCTCCAGGCCTGCATTTGCTTTATCACTTCTTGTATCTTTAGGTTCCCGGTCATTCACGAGCTTCTCGGTTCCTATAGTTCTCGAGCCCTACAACGAATATTCGCACTTCCATTAATATATATCATTTCCATTTTTTTTATATAATCTAATTAAAAGTAGGAAATTTGTGGGGTTTACAAAGGAGCTATAGTGTGCAAACCATGAGGCTTCAAAGTTTCGACAAAGTGTGGACACAAATACTAGGTATAATTTCAAGCTTTCAAATTCATATATGTTAATGTATGAATGATTTTAAGCGTATTGGTATATGTTTTAGGCATTGAAACATATGAAATCACTATGAACACGGTTTGACCGAGAGTGAGTAGTGATATATTGATGAATGCCCATATGATTTTCAGGCATAAATGAGTTGATGTACATGTGTTCATGATTATGGTATAGTTAGAATTAATCAATTTGATTAATTGATACATGAATTTAGTTGGCAATCAAGGTATTTGATAAAATGCCTAAATGAACTAAGTAAAGCTTAAGAACATTGCCAACCAAGTGTTTGTGAAAATGCCTAAGTGAATTGGTTAAACAAATGGACATGGACGACATGCAATGGTGTGACTGACGACATAAGATGCTCTCTGCCATGGCATGTGGCCGAGAGGTCCAATGGGCCAAGCCCAATTGGTTTCGACCCAATGTGATGTAATGGGTATTGGATAAGCCCAATAAGAGTTGATGGGCCCCACAAGCCCAATAGGCCTAACGAAAATGAATAGTAAAATGAAAATGGGCTTAAGGCATAGTTAAGCTCGTTAAGGTTTATTAAAGCCTATTAGGTGAAATAGATTGTATTTAATGTTAAATAAAATAGGAAAAATATAATTAATCTCATAAATAGTTATATACTGTTTTAGAGGTTATAGGAGGAACGAATCAGACTGCTGGATTGAGCAGCGTTGAGAAAGTAAAATTTCTCGAGTGATTGCAGATAAGGGACTTTTGTGAGTAGTTAGAGATACCTGCACGTATTTTCGGCTACTTTTACATTAACTTAAAAAATCTGAGGGTCAGAGAAAGTGAATAATAATTATTGTCACCCGATAGTGGTAATTTATGATTTTGCCCCTAGTTAGGAAAAAGGTCAACTTTTGAGAAAAGTTGTAAAAAGCATGGAAACCACCAATTTTGAGTGTTTTACTTTTGTTTAGCAGAAGAGTAAATAGATGGGCTAATGTTTTGAGGTTGATGTGAATTAAGCACACTTTATAGTGCTGATTTTGATATTTTGAAAATCATCCCTTTTTAAAGAGCCATCAATCAAATTATGTGAGAATAAATCATGCTAGAGCACAGCTCGCACTTGATTTCATATATTTTCCACATATATTAGTGCTGATGTAGGATTTGCACTAGCTTTCCATGATATGCATGATAAAGTGCTGGACTTATTACTTGTACTCGAATTTTACATGAGATGCATGATAGACTGCTAGAGTTATTGCTCGTACTCGATTCTTCATGATTTATACATGACATAGTACTTGAGCTATTGCTCGTAATTGATTTGATGAGTTTTATGTATAGCATGGTACTAGAGCGATTGCTCGTACTTGATTTGAAACATGAACTATGCATGACCTAGTTGCTGGAGGTTTACTTGCACTAGAGTTGAGTTTGTGATGTGAAACAGTGTTTGAGCGAAGTGTCGACTGTGAGTCGCACTCAAAGGCGCGCATTGTATTTTATGTGATATATAAGACATGTTGAAAAATCATGCTTGATTTCCTCATGTAGACTGAGTGTCACACTGTGAGATGTTTGCATGTGGATGTAGAGAGGTTGTATTTATATTCCATGGTTTGAGGGCTAAGACCTATGGTAGGCACCCCGACTATGAGGTAGGGTCCACGGAGTATGTTGTACCGTTAGAGTGGCATGGAGTACACTATACCGTGTGGTGTTGTGGAGTTGAGTAGTTTATAGTTGGCGATTGTGATGGACTAACCCCTCTCCTGTTGCAGTAGTGATGCCTTACACACCGAGATCTGTGTAGCCTGAGATCACTGTTATAGGATATAGGCATAGTCCAGGATATTATTGCATTTTACCACAAAGTCTCACATGATATATCACCTGATTGATTGATTTTATGATACGAATAGACCTGAGGGATGGGTCGAAATCTGACTGTTGTGTTGTGAATGATTTGAATGCCATATTTACTTTGATTTGAATATCAATGGCATGATTTATCTAAAGGCATTGTGATATTATAAAGATGCATTATTTTGCAGTACATGCCTACATTTGAGAACGAATGCATGATTTCTGTATATGGGATTTAATCTGTACAAGTATATATATATATATATTTTAAAGACATGCTTTTAAAGTGAATTAAGGAGTGATATTTTTGAGGCATAGCATTATTTTGAGTAGATAGTCTAGATGTCTACTTGCTTGCCTGATTTCCTTACTGAGCTGTGAGCTCACCCTTTTTTTAAACCTCTCTACAGAGCATCCGCAGTAAAGCGATTACGAGAGAGGGATAGTGTTTCCTATTGTCCGCTGCCTTTTCCTATCGATCGACAAGTATACATATTTTGTACGGTTCTGTATCTAAACATATAAGTAGCACAGTGATGTATACGATATATATTATGGGGAATGTAATTGTATTAGATTTATATGAGCTCACATACATTATAAAAGAAGTTACAGTCAGTAATAGTATATTGACATGTATGTATGATAATGGATGATTTGGTAAGCGAGGATGCTGACATCGAATCACAGAGCCATTACCTACCCATGAGACTCCAAGTGCTACTGAGGTACCAGAGAGTGCTGAGGTGCGTTTGACGAGGTTAGAGCGTAGCCTAGGGACGATAGTGGAGATATTGGTACAGAAGATGCCCGATAGGTAGGGACAAGAGGCAAGAACTACGACAGAAGAGGCAGTTACTCCTGATATGCCTATACAGATAGCTCATGCACCGAGGACTACAGATACTCCTACACCCCTACCAATTTCGGGTAGTAGTGGATTAGGGGATCTAGATCAGTTGCGACAGTTCCAGAAGTTTAGACCTACATCTTTTAGTAAGGTCAAGGACCTTGTTGTTGCTGAGGAGTGGGTTGGTGAGATGGAGAAGCTCTATGGATTTTTTGAGTGTACGACATCAGAGATGGTCGCATTTGCTACGTTCCTACTGAAGGGATCTGCAGAGCATTGGTGGAAGTCCACAAGACGTATATTGAGAGCCCTACATATACATATTAGTTGGGAGATATTCGAGATGCCTTTAGCAGGCAGTTTGTTCAAGATATCGCGCAACGGAAATGACAGGCTAAGTTTTTGGGACTAAACCAAAGGAGTTTGTCCGTGGACGAGTATGAGAGTAGATTCCTATCCCTTAGGAGATATGACCCAGACACCATGTATAGTGAGACTAGGAAGGTCCACAGGTTCATTATAGACTGAGACCGGTTTTGCGGTCTAGATTGGTCCCATTAGATATAACCAAATATAAGGAAGCAGTGCGCAGGGCACAACTATGCGAGCAGGATTATAAGAGGAATGCTTCCGAGTTCGGGAAGTTTAGTCAGAGCTATGATAGAGAGAGGAAGAGGTCGGCTAGAGATACGAGGTTTCATTGCGTACGTGGTAGATACGGATAAGGCGCATCTGGAGTTGGCAGATATTCCTGTGGTCAGTGAGTACCCAGATGTTTTTTCGGATGAATTGTCAGGGTTACCACCAGGCAGAGACATGAAGATTCTGTATAGATTTGGTGCCTGGTTGTAAGACCCGAATTTAATTAAAACACGAAATGGATGAGTATTCGTGAAGGGAAGTCGGGTTAAATTAATCCCGAACACGTGCAAGGGCAAAATGGTCAAACGATCGAAAGTTGGAATAATTTCGATAAGGAAAAATTAATTAAAAATAACGGATTTGAGAAATCTTGGTCAATAAAGGTGAAATAAATTTATTTTGGGTTAAATTGATCAAGATATTAATTTATGGGAATAAATCGGGATTAATCGGAATTTTTAGTTCAAAAAAATAGTCCCGAAAATAATCGAAAAATATACCGAAAAGTCATTCGGGATAATATCTCGAAAAATACGGAGAAATTATACCCGAAAAAGGGTTAAAATAATTAAATAAATTAAATAAATAAATTTAGAATTAAATAATAATTTTTGGGAGATATTTTGGATTTTTATAGAGTATTTTAATGAATAGTGTAATAATAAAAGATAAATAATAAATGAATTGAAAAAAAAAAGAAAGTGTGAAATCTAAAAATCGGGTCGGGGAGAGAGAAAGAGAAGTAGCGAACGGAGCCCGACGAACCCGAGGGAGACCGACGAGCCGTCCGGCGGCCAACGGCCAGGCCAAGGGCCGGAAAAGGAAGAGGAGCTTCAGGCGATTTCCCTGGCACCGACAGCACGACCAACCGACGCTGGAGTCCGACGAATCGGGGAGAGAAAGGTCGACGGGATTGGGGGGCTCGGTCCCGGCGAACGGCAGCTATTCGGGCTAAACCGAGGCCCGATTCTGAAAGCCCAGGCGACGGCGGTCCTTTCTGCACCGGTATCAGCCGACGAAACGGCGGGAAACGCTGGCGACGACCAAGAGGAGGAAAATGGGTCCGACGGCCGAGGGAGAAGAGCCAAACCGACGGCGTTTCGGCGAGCTTGACCCAAACCGAGAGCTGATCTGTGATGCGGACAACCTTACGGAGCTGCTGGCGGTGGAAGCCGGCGGAGAACCGATCGGCAGGGCCTTGAACAGGTGGTGAACCGGCCGAACCGAAGTGAACCGATGGGTCTGAACCGGTCCGAATCGGACTGAACTGGTTCAGCCAAAAAGAGAGGAAAAAAGGAAGAAAAAGGGAAAAAGAAAAAGAGAAAAAATTGGAGAAAATTCCTGTGATGCAATCGAGCTTCGGGTAAGTCAGTAGTGGTCGAAATTGACCCGATTTAAATTTTGGAGTATTTAATTTAATTAATTTTGGGCCGAAAACTTACCCGAAAAATTGTAGAATTGTGTAGCTCGACAATTAGCATCCAACGAGAGCTTGAGATAGCCTCGATTTGGGGACTAGCATGGAATCTCGGGTAAGTAACCCTTATTTACGATAATTACCTCGTTATGCGTGATATTGATTTGATTTTCGCATAAATTGAATTAAATTATGGAAATTTAGATAAATTGTCGTAAATAATCGATTTAGTTATTCAAGAATTAGAACGAGGCCCAATAAATTATTAGTGGGCCTAATGAGCCTAATAGGCCTCGATAAAGCGAAAATTAAGTGGAAAACGGGCTTAAGGCCGATTAAGGCCCATTAAGGTGCAATCGGGCCCAATAGGGGTAAATGGGCCCAATGATTTAAATTAAGCCCAGAAAATAGGAAATACAATTAAATTGTATGATATCTGACCTGAGGAATATTGATACGCAGTTCTGGGCATTTGATTGAGAGCATAACGGACTGCGCGACAAGACAACAGTGGAAAAGAAAAGGTCAGACTCGACAGGAAAATAAGGTAAGAGAATTTTACGGACTGCTAGAGGTAAACTTTATGCAATTTCAAGTTCATATGCAGTCTTTAAAAATTATCTGAAGGGTCTAGAGGTCGAAGAATAATTTTAATGCCCCGTATGGGCAAAATTACCGAAATACCCTTGTTAAGGGTAAATGTTTCCAACTTTAGGAAAAATTGGGAGGAGTAAGAACAAGAAGGTCCTGCTCATTCTGGAGGTGTTTTGATGCATGCATTAGTAGGCTTGCTAACCTTGAAAGAAAATGCACAGCATTGCATACTTTCAACGTGAAATTGTTTTGAAAACTGTTTTGAGGAAATAGAGCCGCCAACGCGTTTTATTGACATGTGTCGTGCTAGAGCTCAGCTCGCACGATATTTTTGATTTGTGTGATGCACACATTAGTGCTGGAGCGAGAGCTTGCACTAGAGTTTTACATGCATAGGTGCTGGAGTCCAACTCGCACCAGATTTGTATACATATATATATATGATTTTCGTGACAGGGTGCTAGAGTCTAACTCGCACCATATTTTTATGTGATTTTTGAGACAGGGTGTTGGAGCTTCACTCGCACCAGCTTTTCATATGGTTTGCATACAGAGTGCTAGAGCTTAGCTCGCACTAGTTTTATTTGATTTACTGACAGTGTTAGAGCACCGTTCGCACTACTTTTCAGAGATTATATGATAAGCCGTGCTTGGAGCATCGGGTAGACTGTGTGTCACCGATTAAATAGGCCCGCACGTGCGTTTTAAGACATAGCATGTTAAAATAACCTGATGAGCCCGAACGAGGGATAAGGGTTAGAGAAACAACCTGATGAGCCCGAACGAGGGATAAGGGTTGGAGATCCACCTGATGAGCCCGAACGAGGGATAAGGGTTGGAAGACCAGCTGATGAGCCCGAACGAGGGATAAGGCTGGGGGTCTATGAGTACGATGTACCGTGCAAGTAGCATGGAGTACGATATACCGTGGGGTATCTTCAGATACGGTATCTTTGTGATACGGGTATCTTCGGATATGGTATCTTTGTGATACGGGGTATCTTCGGATATGGTATCTTTGTGATATGGGGTATCTTCAGATACGGCATCTTCTGATGCGTGAGATCGGATAAGACTGACGGGTTGGATTGACCCACCTCTCGGGCGGTTCCCGATCAGGGTGAGACCTCGCACACTGGGATCCGTGAAGCTAGAGGGACTCACGAGGACACATATGGCCAGTCCTGGTTATTGTCGTTATACAGATATTGCCTAGTCTCGCATGTTGATGATCTTGACGATGATTTAAACTGGGTTTTAAATTAAATTTGCATGATGATATTTTCACGCTTTTCAAACCCATGTGTGAATGTAAATCGATTTTCGTGGTTTTGTGTGAGTCAGGATCACCCGTAGGAGGGGTCCAGTCCTGACTTTATTGTGAAAATTTTAATTGAGAAATAAATGATTTGAAATAATTGCATGTTGAATTTTCGGTGCAAACTCGATTTACATAACATCATAACTTTCATATCATCTGTTTTAAATATGTGGAGAAAGGGTGGTTTATGCATGGCACCACGTTCATGTAGGTAGTATGGTTACCTACTTGTTCGTAGGATTGCCTTACTGAGCTTGATGTGCTCACCCCTTTCATTTTCTTCCACAGATAATCTCCAGTTGAAGTTGAGGCGACTCAGTACTGCATTCCGGATATCCGCTGCTGCCCATCAACATAAGGTATATACTGTCACGACCCAAACTACCCAAAAATCAGAGTTAATTTTTCGCTTTTTATTATTTTCTTACTTACATTCTTACCTGTCCTCGAATCGTGACCAACACTCCACTAATAATTGGGCTGTGCGTCAATGCCAGTCCCGCCATTCAATTACCATCTAACTTATTTATTCTCCAGTCATTTATAATTGTTTATATTATTTATACATCCCCTAAATTTACTTACAAACATGTTACTGTGCTATGCTTATGTAGATACAATATGTACAAGTGTATATATACCTTATGTTGATGGGCAGTAGCGGATATCCAGAATGCAGTACTGAGTCGTCGCAACTTCAACTGGAGATCATCTGTGGGAGAAAATGAAAGGGGTGAGCACATCAAGCTCAGTAAGGCAATCCTACGAACAAGTAGGTAACCATACTACCAACATGAACGTGGTGCCATGCATAAACCACCCTTTCTCCACACATTTTAAAACAATGATATGCGTTATGATGTTATGTAAAACACATTTGCACGGAAAATCAACATGCAATTATTACAAATCATTTCTTTCTCAATTAAAATTTTCACAATAAAGTCAGGACTCGACCCCTCCTGCGGGTGATCCTGACTCACACAAAACCATGAAAACGGTTTACATCACACGTGGATTTGAAAAGCATAGAAATACCATCATGCAATTTAGTTTTAAAACCCAGTTTAAATCATCGTAAAATCATCAACATGCGAGACTAGGCAACGTCTGTATATAGGTAAATAACTAGGACTATGGCCACATTTGTCCTCGTGAGTTCCTCAGCTACACGGATCCTAGTGTGCGGGTTCTCACCATGATCAGGAACCGCCCAGGAGGTGGGTCAATCCATCCCGTCAGTCTTATCTGATCCCCGGCATCCGAAGATGCTGCATCCGGAGATGCCGTATCCGAAGATACCACACGGTACATCGTACTCCATGCTACTTGCACGGTACATCGTACTCCGTGAACCCATATAATATCTCTAGGTACTCCAGCCCAATTGGCCTGCTTCCCACAGAGGTTTGTTTCTCAATACTCATGCCATGTCTCAAATCGCACGTGCGAGCCTATTAAATCGGTGACACACAGTCTACCCGATGCTCCAAGCACGGCTCATCGCATGTTCTCATAAAAGCTGTGCGAGCGATGCTCAGCACTCTCATCGACTCAAATAAAACTGGCAGAGCCCGCTTTACATCCCCACAAGGCCGCCAACCTCATCCCTCACTCTCACCCCACCTAAGAGGTCTCTTGAGCCTGTTGGGCCTTTTGGCTGACTCCAAGGGCAGACAGCGGTACTCCACAAATCCGGTAAAACTAGTGCGAGCTAAGCTCAGCACTCTGTATAAAAATCACATGAAAATCTTATAAATTCTGGTGCGGGTTAAACTCCAGCACCCTGTCTCGAAAATCACGTAAAAATATGGTGCGAGTTAGACTCTAACACCGTGTCACGAAAAAGTATATGAAATCTGGTGCGAGTTATACTCTAGCACCTATGCATGTAAAACTCTAGTTCGAGCTCTCGCTCTAGCACTAATGCGTGCATCACACAAATCGACAACATCGTGCGAGCTGAGCTCTAGCACGTCAATGTCAATAAAAACACGTAGGCGGCTCTGTTTCCTCAAAACAGTTTTCACAAAACAATATCACGTTGAAAGTATGCAATGCTGTGCATTTTCTTTCAAGGTGAGCCAGCCTACTCATGCATGCATCAAAACACCTCCAGAATGAGCAGGAACCTTTTGTTCTTGCTCCTCCCAATTTTTCCTAAATTTTTAGAATTTTACCCTTAGCAAGGGTATTTTAGTAATTTGCCCATTCGGGGCACTAAAATTATTAATTGACCTCTAGACCCTTCAGAATACTTTAAAGGACTGCATATGAATTTAAAATTGCGTAAAGTTACCTCTAGCAGTCCGCAGAATTCCCTTACCTTATTTTCCTGTCGAGTCTGACCTTTTCTTTCCCAATGTTGTCTCGTCGCACAGTCCGTTATGCTCCCAATCAAATGCCTGGAACTGCGTATTAATATTCCTCAGGTCAGATATTATGCAATTTAATCGTATTTAATCTTTTTTGGGCTTAATTTAAATCGTTGGGCCCGTTTACCCCTATTGGGCCCGATTGCACCTTAATAGGCCTTAATCGGCCTTAAGCCCGTTTTCCACTTAATTCTCACTTTATCGAGGCCTATTGGGCTCAATGGGCCCACCAATAATTTATTGGGCCTCGTTCTAGCTCTCGAATAGCTAAATTCACGATTTACGACAATTTACCTAAATTTCCATAATTTAATTCAATTTATGCGAAAATTAAATCAATATCACGCATAATGAGGTAATTGTCATAAATAGGGGTCACTTACCCGAGATTCCATGCTAGTCCGTAAATTGAGGCTATCCCGAGCTGTCGTTGGATGCCAATTTGTCGAGCTACACAATTACATAACTTTTCGGGTAAATTTCTAGTCGAAAATTAATTAGATAAAATATTCCAAAATTTAAATCGGTCAATTCGACCGCTTACCGACTTACCCGAAGCTCGATTGCATCATAGGAATTTTCTCCAATTTTTTTCTCTTTTTCCTTTTCCCTTTTTCTCCCCTTTTTCTCCTCTTTTTGGCTGAACCGGTTCAGTCCGGTTCGGACCGGTTCAGACCGCCGGTTCACCCCGGTTCGGCCGGTTCACCGCCGGTTCACCCCTTTTTCGGTCGGTTGTCCGCCGGCTTCCACCGCCAATCGCTCCGCTGGGTCGTCCGCATCACGAATCTGGCCTCGGTTTGGGTCAAGCTCGTCGGAACGCAGCCGGTCCGGCTCTTCTCCCTCGGCGTCGGAACCCATTTTCTTTCTCTTCGTCGTCGCCTGCGTTTCCCGCCGTTTTGTCGGCTGAGACCGGTGCAGAAATGATCGCCGTCACCTGGGCTTTCTGAATCGGGCCTCGACTAGGGTCGAATCGTCGCCGTTCGCCGCCGATCGAAGCATTCTTCCCGCGGCTGCCACCTCTCGATCCGGCGGATTTCGGCGGTTTCGTCGGCCAATACCGGTCTCAAAAGGACCGGCTCCTCCTCCTGATCACGCCGGTACCCGCCGTTCGCCCCCAGCTGCCGTGGATCGCCGGTACTGACTCCGTTTTTCCTGCGGTCTTCTCCTCCTCCGTTCGGCTTCCTCCGGCGTCGGTAGGCTGCACCGCCGGTACCATTGAGATCACCGGCCTCCCCTCTTTCTTTTCCGGCCCTTGGCCGGGCCGTTGGCCGCCGGACGGTGGTCGGGTCTCCTTTGGTCAATTGCCTCCGTTTTTCTTTCTCTTTCCCCGACCACTCTCTCTCTCTCTCTTCCATTTTTTTTGTTTCAGATTCTTTTTTTTTTGTTTTTGTTTTATCATTTTTATTATTTTTATTTTTATTTATTTTATTTATTTTACTATTCATTAAAAAACTCCATAAAATCCCAAAATATCTACAAAAATTATTTTTAAATTCTAAATTTATCAATTTAATTTTATTTAATTTATTTATTATATTTTAACCTCTTTTTCGGGTATAATTTCTCTGTATTTTTCGGGATATTGTCCCGGGTGACTTTTCGGTATATTTTTCGATTATTTTCGGGATTATTTTTCCAAACTAAAAATCTCGATTAATTCCCATAAATTAATATCTTGATCAATTTAACCTAAAATAAATTTATTTCATCTTTATTGACCAAGATTTCTTAAATCCATATTTTTAATTAAATTTTCTTATCGAAATTATACCGACCTTTGGTCTTTTGACCATTTTACCCTTGCACGTGTTCGGGATTAATTTAACCCGACTTCTTTCATACTTCCCCCATCTTTTCTTATTTAATTTCCGTATTTTAATTAAATTCGGGTCTTACAACTCTCCCCCACTTAAGGAATTTGGTCCTCCAAATTAGAACCAATTCATATGAGTCCATATACAACTCCGGGTACATCGATCGTATCATACTCTTAAATTCTTATGTGACCTTCTCCGGAGTGTATTACTATCAAAGGACTTTAATTAGGGAGATCTTCAACCTCAATACTGTCTCTTTCCTGTTTAATGCCCGAATCGACTTATCAATACACTTATATTTTCATTAGATTGAACTTTTGGAGTTCATATCCTATCACCTATGCTGGATTCTAAATAGTATTCCCGAAGCATCAAAAGCTGAGATACATTGTGGGTGCCTGTTAATTCAGGTGATAACACTAACCTACAGGTCTTATCTCCCACTTGTCCAATTCCTCAAAATATTCCATCCAGCGTAACTTATTTTACCTTCTTCCAAAAGTTCGCTATGTCCTTATTCTCTTAGGACAATAAACATATCAATCATATTAATTCACCAAGGGTGAATTCCAATACTTTTCTATCTGCTCTGCGGTGTTCTTAATCTCTCAACCTTAACTAAACATCCTCAGAGACTTATCATCCAAAGTCGAAATTAATTCTGTTCTGTCACCCACTTTTTCTTATCCAATTTGGGGAACAACCCCTACAGCCATACACTGCCTCATATCTTGTTATCCCGATACTCAACTGCCAACTGTCGTTATTGGCAACTTTAATTAGAAATCAACTGATCATTCCAGGAGCTTATAAAATCAATGGCACACGCTTTCATCGGATCCTCCAGAACTTGTACAGTCCATCTCTGACTGACCATCTGTCTGAGGATGGAAAGCTGTGCTAATACTCAGTCGGGTTCCCATAGCTTCCTAAAAATATTCCCTGAAGTAAGAAGTGAAGCGGGAATCCCTATATGATACCATGCTCACTGGAATGCTACTTAATGTTCCACAATCTTTCTTATACATAAATCCTCATACACACTTTGAGTATTTAGGGATTTCATAACCAGAAAGTGGGTAGACTTAGTCATTCTGTCGGCTATCATCCAAATAGCCTCGTAGTTCACCTGGGTTCTCTGTAACCCATCGTAAAATTCATGGAGACTTGTTCTCATTTTTCGTGCCGTGTCGATATAGGTAGGTGCTGCAATAACTCTGCAGCCTTTTAATACTCTACCTTACTCTGCTGACACACTAGGCACTTTTCCACAATCTCCACAAATATCTCTTTCCACATCTGACCACCCATACCTTTTTTTGAGATTTTAATATATTATTATTACCTTCCGTATGCACTGTATATCCCGAAGAGTGAGCTTCTGACAATATTACTATCTCATCAACTGTGGTCCTAGGGAGCACTCATACTGTCTTTGAATCCTCAGTAACTCATCATCTCCCACTGTGAACTCTATCACTATACCCTTCTGAATTAGACCCAAACTATCGACATCCGGTCGATCATCACGTTAAGCCTGGCAAATCCGGGCACTCTCATCCGGTTCTAATCATCAGGCTAGCTGTCACACAATCATTGTCATCATCAGAAGGGATCACATCAATACTGAGGTCCACAACTGCTCTAGCAGCTCACGCTCCCTGACCATCATATGCAATACCATCCCGAGGCTCTTTCTACTCAAGGCATCAGCCTTTCCTGGGTGGTACAATTTTCACAATCAAAATCTCTCAGAAGCTCTAACCCACTATGTATTCTCATATTTGCCTCTTTCTGTGAAAACAGATACTCGGGCTTTATGATCAGTGCATATCCACAATTTCTCACCATGTACATAATAGTACCATATTCTCGGTACAAATACTGTTGCCAACTTTAAATCATGGGTCAGATAGTTTATTTCGTGATCAAGGAGTTGTCTGACTCCAAAATTGACTATCTTCCCATTATACATCAATACACAGCTCATTCATTATTTCGAGGTATTCATACTCACTGAGAACCTCTTGAGCTGTTGTGTATGACGAAATTAATCACGGTGGTCAGTTCATACTTTGCTACACCGAAATCCATATCACATCTATCATCTTATTCAAAGACCACGTTTTCTTAGTTAAACGTGTCAACCAAATAGACCATATTGAGAATCTCGCAACAATCCATTGTAAAAGCCATCTTCCAATTGTTGCTTATAATTCGCCCTAGGCTTTAACTACACCCAACATATCATCGATAATGATGATTACAAGTCGATCTAATCCTTAACTTATTTACGCATAAGCGTATAAGATCCTTCTCAACCACTTACGTTTTCAGGTACTAACCTGTGTCATTTCCTTTTCTTATCTTAACGGCTCTTATTAAATTTTTACTATGTTAACCTTTATGATTTGTCGAATTTTAATATTCTTATTGTCTTAGTAGAGGTATCCTAATGCTAAAGGTATTTATTATGACGATCGACTTCTCGTTATAGGTTATATATATATATCTAGACGCTGTCAAGTCTTCAGGCGGGGAGGTATTTTGAAATGCCTTTATTAGCCCTCAGACTTAACCACAACTACTGGTTGTGGTTATACCCATCTTTATCCTTGGTTATAATTTATATTCCTTACTAATTGCTTAATCCCAATTACTTCATATCGTAAGGATGTTCTTACCTAGCATACGCCTCTTACTCCAATACGTCTTGTATTTAGAATCTACCTTATCTTAAAGATTTTCTCCTTTGCGTATCAATTATAATAAAACTCTTGTCTTTATTCATTCTGTGAGTACAATTCTTTACTCCTTTAATTTCAACTGTTGCACCCCTGTTTTCAACTTAAAATCTCTATATCCATATTCCGTTAATTAAACCTCCTCTATTGGGGTACTCATTTATCAGTATTGCCCAATGATGTAGGCATTCATGCCTTTTACTCACTTATATTCGAATGAAGGCAGTATGATTAAATATGTGGCACTAGGATCAATGAACATACGTACTTCGTTATTCATAACAAGTGTGGTATCTCACACCACATCCATGAAACATCAATAGTGTCCTGGTCCAAGACATCCTTTCACCTTCGTCCAACAACCTACTTTCCTTTTTCTCTTCTGCTATGTCCTCCCTTCTCGTTGTAGCTATACCAACGAAATTTTTTTTTCTCTGTCTCTTTACTTTTCTGCGGGACGATCTCGCCCAATTTTGTGCAATCAAATCAATGGTCCGTCTTACCACACTTAACAGCCATTTTCATCAATACCGTGTAGGTATAGACCCTCCTTCCGTGGTATCCACCACACATCTCACACTGCCTACAGTACTTACACTGCTACACCGCTTCGTAGCAGGTCGGGGTTCTCCAATCACAATGCCCCCTAACAGTGCCAAAATTGGATGCACTAGGGCCTTACCAATTATCTCAGCCCATAACTCATCAAATCTAATCTTTAACAAATTACCATTTTCTCATTCAACATTTTTGTCATTTCTCGATTCTCTTTTCTGTCTCTATTTCAGCCCTCTCTACCTTTCCGAATCTCAGAGGCGTGCAATTCATATTTTTATTTATCCAACTGTAAATCTGCGCACTGCCTCGGTATAGGTAATATCTCGCGGGCCAATCAGACTCTAATTGGAAAGTTGAGTCGTTTCATGATCTTTAGACATCTTGACTGTCACTTTTCATAGTGTCGAGGTAATATCTGCCCAAAATTATAACTGAGTTTTCATACTCATAATCAATTTAGTATTCCTGGGCAATGTAAGAAATTTTTCCTTTAAATCATGTCCGGGATATCCTGTCACCGGAATATATCCAAGATATTTCTCATATCAGCTCTTAAGATGGGTCGAGCGGGTTTCCACCAATGCTCCGCTGCGCCCTCTGATCTCATACATAATCTGAGCAATTTGCTCCTCAAAATAATACCCATGCTCCGCTTCAATCTCGCGAAGCGTCTCTCAATACTGTCCGATCACTCTGTCGGACTCTGTGGGGCATACTCAACATTAGCCTCCATTTCAATTTCATCATGATTCTCATAGTCAAACTCAGCACGACTTAGCAGATTCAGGTCTACCTCTACGACCTCTGCCTCGTGCACTATCTCATCTAACGCGACTCATATTAGGCATTCCTGCATTCTCAACCATTTCTTAGTCAAAACCCATCTCGATATACACTATTGTATCTAACTAAGCACAGTAACACGGGGATGTAATTTCCTAATTACTGGCACCGACACACATCAGACCAATTATGCTCTGATACCACCTTTATATGTCACGACCCAAACTACCCAAAAATCAGAGTTAATTTTTCGCTTTTTATTATTTTCTTACTTACGTTCTTACCTGTCCTCGAATCGTGACCAACACTCCACTAATAATTGGGCTGTGCGTCAATGCCAGTCCCACCATTCAATTACCATCTAACTTATTTATTCTCCAGTCATTTATAATTGTTTATATTATTTATACATCCCCTAAAGTTACTTACAAACATGTTACTGTGCTATGCTTATGTAGATACAATATGTACAAGTGTATATATACCTTATGTTGATGGCCAGCAGCGGATATCCAGAATGCAGTACTGAGTCGTCGCAACTTCAACTGGAGATCATCTGTGGGAGAAAATGAAAGGGGTGAGCACATCAAGCTCAGTAAGGCAATCCTACGAACAAGTAGGTAACCATACTACCTACATGAACGTGGTGCCATGCATAAACCACCCTTTCTCCACACATTTTAAAACAATGATATGCGTTATGATGTTATGTAAAACACATTTGCACAGAAAATCAACATGCAATTATTACAAATCATTTCTTTCTCAATTAAAATTTTCACAATAAAGTCAGGACTCGACCCCTCCTGCGGGTGATCCTGACTCACACAAAACCATGAAAACGGTTTACATCACACGTGGATTTGAAAAGCATAGAAATACCATCATGCAATTTAGTTTTAAAACCCAGTTTAAATCATCGTAAAAATCATCAATATGCGAGACTAGGCAACGTCTGTATATAGGTAAATAACTAGGACTATGGCCACATTTGTCCTCGTGAGTTCCTCAGCTACACGGATCCTAGTGTGCGGGTTCTCACCATGATCGGGAACCGCCCAGGAGGTGGGTCAATCCATCCCGTCAGTCTTATCCGATCCCCGGCATCCGAAGATGCTGCATCCGGAGATGCCGTATCCGAAGATACCACACGGTACATCGTACTCCATGCTACTTGCACGGTACATCGTACTCCGTGAACCCATATAATATCTCTAGGTACTCCAGCCCAATTGGCCTGCTTCCCACAGAGGTTTGTTTCTCAATACTCATGCCATGTCTCAAATCGCACGTGCGAGCCTATTAAATCGGTGACACACAGTCTACCCGATGCTCCAAGCACGGCTTATCGCATGTTCTCATAAAAGCTGTGCGAGCGATGCTCAGCACTCTCATCGACTCAAATAAAACTGGCAGAGCCCGCTTTACATCCCCACAAGGCCGCCAACCTCATCCCTCACTCTCACCCCACCTAAGAGGTCTCTTGAGCCTGTTGGGCCTTTTGGCTGACTCCAAGGGCAGACAGCGGTACTCCACAAATCCGGTAAAACTAGTGCGAGCTAAGCTCAGCACTCTGTATAAAAATCACATGAAAATCTTATAAATTCTGGTGCGGGTTAAACTCCAGCACCCTATCTCGAAAATCACGTAAAAATATGGTGCGAGTTAGACTCTAACACCGTGTCACGAAAAAGCATATGAAATCTGGTGCGAGTTATACTCTAGCACCTATGCATGTAAAACTCTAGTGCCAGCTCTCGCTCTAGCACTAATGCGTGCATCACACAAATCGACAACATCGTGCGAGCTGAGCTCTAGCACGTCAATGTCAATAAAAACACGTAGGTGGCTCTGTTTCCTCAAAACAGTTTTCACAAAACAATATCACGTTGAAAGTATGCAATGCTGTGCATTTTCTTTCAAGGTGAGCCAGCCTACTCATGCATGCATCAAAACACCTCCAGAATGAGCAGGAACCTTTTGTTCTTGCTCCTCCCAATTTTTCCTAAATTTTTAGAATTTTACCCTTAGCAAGGGTATTTTAGTAATTTGCCCATTCGGGGCACTAAAATTATTAATTGATCTCTAGACCCTTCAGAATACTTTAAAGGACTGCATATGAATTTAAAATTGCGTAAAGTTACCTCTAGCAGTCCGCAGAATTCCCTTACCTTATTTTCCTGTCGAGTCTGACCTTTTCTTTCCCGATGTTGTCTCGTCGCGCAGTCCGTTATGCTCCCAATCAAATGCCCGAAACTGCGTATTAATATTCCTCAGGTCAGATATTATGCAATTTAATTGTATTTAATCTTTTCTGGGTTTAATTTAAATCGTTGGGCCCGTTTACCCCTATTGGGCCCGATTGCACCTTAATGGGCCTTAATCGGCCTTAAGCCCGTTTTCCACTTAATTCTCACTTTATCGAGGCCTATTGGGCTCAATGGGCCCACCAATAATTTATTGGGCCTCGTTCTAGCTCTCGAATAGCTAAATTCACGATTTACGACAATTTACCTAAATTTCCATAATTTAATTCAATTTATGCGGAAATTAAATCAATATCACGCATAACGAGGCAATTGTCGTAAATAGGGGTCACTTACCCGAGATTCCATGCTAGTCCGTAAATCGAGGCTATCCCGAGCTGTCGTTGGATGCCAATTTGTCGAGCTACACAATTACATAAATTTTCGGGTAAATTTCTAGTCGAAAATTAATTAGATAAAATATTCCAAAATTTAAATCGGTCAATTCGACCGCTTACCTACTTACCCGAAGCTCGATTGCATCATAGGAATTTTCCCCAATTTTTTTCACTTTTTCCTTTTCCCTTTTTCTCCCCTTTTTATCCTCTTTTTGGCTGAACCGGTTCAGTCCGGTTCGGACCGGTTCAGACCGCCGGTTCACCCCGGTTCGGCCGGTTCACCACCGGTTCACCCCTTTTTCGGCCGGTTCTCCGCTGGCTTCCACCGCCAATCGCTCCGCTGGGTCGTCCGCATCACGAATCTGGCCTCGGTTTGGGTCAAGCTCGCCGGAACGCCGCCGGTCCGGCTCTTCTCCCTCTGCGTCGGAACCCATTTTCTTTCTCTTCGTCGCCGCCGGCGTTTCCCGCCGTTTTGTCGGCTGAGACAGGTGCAGAAATGATCGCCGTCACCTGGGCTTTCTGAATCGGGCCTCGACTGGGGTCGAATCGCCGCCGTTCACCGCCGATCGAAGCATTCTTCCCGCGACTGCCACCTCTCGATCCGGCGGATTCAGACAGTTTCGTCGGCCAATACCGGTCTCAAAAGGACCGGCTCCTCCTCCTGATCACGCCGGTACCCGCCGTTCGCCCCCAGCTGCCGTGGATCGCCGGTACCGACTCCGTTTTTCCCGTGGTCTTCTCCTCCTCCGTTCGGCTTCCTCCGGCGTCGGTAGGCTGCACCGCCGGTACCATTGAGATCACCGGCCTCTCCTCTCTCTTTTTCGGCCCTTGGCCGGGCCGTTGGCCGCCGGACGGTGGTCGGGTCTCCTTTGGTCAATTGCCTCCGTTTTTCTTTCTCTCTCCCCGACCACTCTCTCTCTCTTCCATTTTTTTTTTGTTTCAGATTCGTTTTTTTTTTCTTTTTTTTTGTTTTTGTTTTATCATTTTTATTATTTTTATTTTTATTTATTTTATTTATTTTACTATTCATTAAAAAACTCCATAAAATCCCAAAATATCTACAAAAATTATTTTTAAATTCTAAATTTATCAATTTAATTTTATTTAATTTATTTATTATATTTTAACCTCTTTTTCGGGTATAATTCTCTGTATTTTTCGGGATATTGTCCCGGGTGACTTTTCGGTATATTTTTCGATTATTTTCGAGATTATTTTTCCAAACTAAAAATCCCGATTAATTCTCATAAATTAATATCTTGATCAATTTAACCTAAAATAAATTTATTTCATCTTTATTGACCAAGATTTCTTAAATCCATATTTTTAATTAAATTTCCTTATCGAAATTATACCGACCTTTGGTCTTTTGACCATTTTACCCTTGCACGTGTTCGGGATTAATTTAACCCGACTTCCTTCATACTTCCCCCATCTTTTCTTATTTAATTTCCGTATTTTAATTAAATTCGGGTCTTACATATACACTTGTACATATTGTATCTACATAAGCATAGCACAGTAACATGTTTGTAAGTAACTTTAGGGGATGTATAATTAATGTAAACAATTATAAATGACTGGAGAAGAATTAAGTTATATGGTAAATGAATGGTGGGACTGGCATTGACGCACAGCCCAATTTGTTAGTGGAGTGTGGTCACGATTCGAGGACAGGTAAGAATTTAAGTAAATAAACAAAACGCGAAAAATTAACTCTGATTTTTGGGTAGTTTGGGTCGTGACATATAAAGGTGGTATCAGAGCAGAAATTGGTCTGATGAGTGTCAGTGTCAGTGTCAGTAATTAGGAAATTACATCCCCGTGTTACTGTGCTTAGTTAGATACAATATTGTATATCGAGATGGGTTTTGACTAAGAAATGGTTGAGAATGCAGGAATGCCTAATATGAGTCGCGTTAGATGAGAAAGTGCACGAGGCAGAGGTCGTAGAGGTAGACCTGAGTCTGCTAAGTCGTGCTGAGTTTGACTATGAGAATCAATATGAGATTGAAATAGAGGCTAATGTTGAGCTTGCCTCACAGAGTCCGACAGAGAGATCCGACAGTATTGAGACACGCTTCGCGAGATTGGAGCGGAGTGTGGAGATTATTTTGAGGAGCAAATTGCTTAGATTATGTATGAGATATGAGGGCGCAGCGGAGCATTGATTGAAACCCGCTCGACCCATCTTAAGTGTTAAACATCCAGAGCTAAGATGAGAAATGTTTATGGATGTATTCCGGTGACAGGATATCCCGGACACTATTTAAAAGGAATTGATTTATTGGTGAGTATGATTTATGAGTATGGAGACTCAGTTATATTCTTGGACAGATATTACCTCGACACTATAAACAGTGATAGTCGAGATGTCTAAAAGTCCACGAAATGGCTCGACTTTTCAGTTAGAGCCTGATTGGCCCGTGAGATATTACCTATACCGAGGCAGTGTGCAGATTTACAGTTAGGTAAATAAGAACATGAATTGCACGCCTCTGAGATTGGGAAAGGTAGTGAGGACTAAAATAGAGACAGAAAAGAGAATCGAGAAATGATAAAGAAGTTAAAATGGAAAATGATAATTGGTAAAAGATTTAATTTGATGAGTCATTGAGTAAGATAATTGGTAAGGCCCCAGTGCATCCAATTTTGACACTCTTGAGGGGCGTTGTGATTGGAGGACCTCGACCTGCTACGAAGCAGTGTAGCAGTGTAAGCACTGTAAGCAGTGTGAGATGTGTGGTGGATACCACGGAAGGAGGGTCTATACCTACACTGTATTGATGAAAATGACCGTTAAGTGTGGTAAGACGGACCATTGATCTTGATTGCTCAAATTTGAGCGAGATTGCCCCACATGAAAGTAAAGAGACAGAGAAAAACTTCGTTGGTATAGCTGCAACGAAAAGGGAGGCAATAGCCGAAAAGAAAAGAAAAAAGGAAAGTAGGCTGTTGGATGAAGGCGAGAGGATGTCTTGGACCAGGACACTATTGATGTTTCATGGATGTGGTGTAAGATACCACACTTGTTATGAATAATGAAGTACATATGTTCATTGATCCTGGTGCCACACATTTATTCATACCGCCTTCATTCGCATATAAGTGAGTAAAAGGCATGAATGCTTACATCATTGGGCATAATACTGATAAATGAGTGCCCCATTAGAGGAGGATTAAATAAATGGAATATGGATATAGAGATTTTAAGTGATAAAAAGGGGTGCAACAGTTGAAATTAAAGGAGTAAAGGATTGTACTCACAGAATCAATAATGAAAGAGTTTTGTCATGAGGGATATACGAAAGGAGATAATCTTTAAGATAAGATAGTCTTAAATACAAGATGTATTGGAGTAAGAGGCGTATCCTAGGTAAGAATATCCTTACGATATGAAGTCATTAGGATTAAAGCAATTAGTAACGAATATAAATTGTGACCACAGAGACTGAGGTATAACGTAGTTGTGGTTAAGTCTGAAGGTTAATAAAGGTATTTCAAAATACCTCCCCGCCTGAAGACTTGACAGCGTCTAAAAGTATATATATATAACCTATAACGTGAAATCGATCGTCGTAATAAATACCTTTAGCATTAGGATACCTTTACTAAGACGATAAGAATATTAAAATTCGACAAATCAAAAAGGTTAACATAGTAAAATTTAATAAGAGCCATTAAGATAAGAAAAGGAAATGACGCAGGTTAGTACCTGAAAACGTAAGCGATTTTGAAGGATCTTATACGCTTATGCGTGGATAAGTCAAGGATTGGACCGATTTGTAATCATCATTATCGATGATATTTTGGGTGTAGTTAAAGTCTAGGGCAAATTATAAGCAACAATTGGAAATTGCTTTTACAAATGGGTAGTTACGAGTTCTCAATATGGTATACCTTGGTTGACACGTTTAACTAAGAAAACGTGGTCTTTGAATGAGATGATAAGTGAGATGATAGACGTGACAGGAATTTCGATGTAGTGAAGTATGAACTGACCACCGTGATTAATTTCACCATACCCAACAGCTCAAGAGGTTCTCAATGAGTATGGATACCTCAAAATTATGAAGGAGCTGTGTATTGATGTATAATGGGAAGATAGTCAATTTTGGAGTCAGACAACTCCTCGATCATGAAATAAACTATCTGACCCATGATTTAAAGTTGGCAGCGATAGTATTTGTACCAAGGATATAGTACTACTATGTACATGGTGAGAAATTTTGGATATGCACTGATCATAAAGCCCGAGTATCTGTTTTCACAGAAAGAGGCGAATATGAGAATACATAGTGGGTTAGAGCTTCTGAGAGATGTTGATTTGTGAAAATTTTTACCACCCAGGAAAGGCTAAGGTGATGACTGATGCCTTGAGCAGAAAGAGCCTCGGGATGGTATTACATATGATGGTCAGGGAGCGTGAGCTGCTAGAGCAGTTATGAGCCTCAATGTTGATGTGATCCCTTCTGATGATGACAGTGATTGTGTGACAGCTAGCCTGAGACTAGAACCGGATGAGAGTGCCCAGATTTGACAGGCTTAGCGTGATGATCGGCATGATGTCGATGGTTTGGGTCAGATTCAGAAGGGTACAGTGATAGAGTTCACAGAGTATGATAATGATTTACAGAGAGGTTCAGAGACAGTATGAGTGCTCCCCAGGACCACAGTTGATGAGATAGTAATTTTGTCAAAAGCTCACTCTTTCAGGATATACAGTGCATACGAAAAGTAATAAAAATATATTGAAATCTCAAAAAGGGTATTGATGTGGAAAGAAATATGGTAGAGATTGTGGAAAAGTGCCTAATATGTCAGCAGGATAAGGTAGAGTATTAAAAGTCTGCAGAGTTATTGCAGTACCTACCTATATAGACACGGTACAGAAAATGAGAGCAAGTCTCCATGAATTTTATGATGGGTTACAGAGAACCCAGGTGAATTACGAGGCTATTTGGATGATAGTCGATAGAGTAATTAAGTCTACCCACCTTTTGGTTATGAACTCCCCAGATACTCAGAGTATGTATGAGAATTTATGTATAAGAAAGGTTGTGAAACATTATGTAGCGTTCCAGTGAGCATGGTATCATGTAGTGATTCCCGCTTCACTTCCCACCTCTGAGGATATTTTTAGGAAGCTATGGGAACCCGACTGAGTATTAGCACAGCTTTCCGTCCTCAGACAGATGGTCAGTCAAAGAGGACTGTACAAGTTCTGGAGGATCCGATGAAAGCGTGTGCCATTGATTTTATAAGCTCCTGGAATGATCAGTTGATTTCTAATTGAATTCGCCAACGGTGACAGTTGTCACTTGAGTATCGGGATAACAAGATATGAGGCAGTGTATGGCTGTAGGGGTTGTTCCCCGAATTGGATAAGAAAAAGTGGGTGACAGATAGAAATTATTTTCGACTTGGGATAATAAGTCTCTGAGGATGTTTAGTTAAGGATGAGAGATTAAGAACACCTCAGAGCAGATAGACAAGTATTGGAATTCACCCTTGGTGAATTAGTATGATTGAAATGTTTCTTGTCCTAAGGGAATAAGGACATAGCGAGTTTTTGGAAGAAGGTAAATTGTGTTACGCTGGATGGAATATTATGAGAGATTGGACAAGTGGGAGATAAGACCTGTAGGTTGGTGTTATCACCTGAAATAAGCAGGCACCCACAATGTGTCTCATCTTTTGATGCTTCGGGAATACTATCCAGATCCAGCATAGGTGATAAGATATGAGATCCAATAGTTCAGCTTAATGCAAATATAAGTATATTGAAGAAGTTGATTCGGGCAGTAAACAGGAAAGAGAAAGTAATGAGGTTTAAGATGATCTCCCTAATTAAAGTCCTTTGGTAGTGTTACACTCCGAAAAAGGTCGCATAAGAATTAAAGAAGTATGATACGATTGATGTACCCGGAGTAGTTTATGGACTCATATGAATTGGTTCTAATTTGGAGGACCAAATTCTTTAAGTGGAGGAGAGTTGTAAGACCCGAATTTAATTAAAATACGAAATGGATGAGTATTCGTGAAGGGAAGTCGGGTTAAATTAATCCCGAACACGTGCAAGGGTAAAATGGTCAAAAGATCGAAAGTTGGAATAATTTCGATAAGGAAAAATTAATTAAAAATAACGGATTTGAGAAATCTTGGTCAATAAAGGTGAAATAAATTTATTTTGGGTTAAATTGATCAAGATATTAATTTATGGGAATAAATCAGGATTAATCGGAATTTTTAGTTAAAAAAATAGTCCCGAAAATAATCGAAAAATATACCGAAAAGTCATTCGGGATAATATCTCGAAAAATACGGAGAAATTATACCCAAAAAAGGGTTAAAATAATTAAATAAATAAATTTAGAATTAAATAATAATTTTTGGGAGATATTTTGGATTTTTATAGAATATTTTAATGAATAGTGTAATAATAAAAGATAAATAATAAATGAATTGAAAAAAAAAAAGAAAGTGTGAAATCTGAAAATCGGGTCGAGGAGAGAGAAAGACAAGCAGCGAACGGAGCCCGACGAACCCGAGGGAGACCGGCGAGCCGTCCGGCGGCCAACGGCCAGGCCAAGGGCCGAAAAAGGAAGAGGAGCTTCAGGCGATCTCCCTGGCACCAGCAGCACGACCAACCGAGGCTGGAGTCCGGCGAATCGGGGAGAGAAAGGCCGACGGGATTGGGGGACTCGGTCCCGGTGAAAGGCGGCGATTCGGGTGGAACCGAGGCCCGATTCTGAAAGCCCAGGCGACGGCGGTCCTTTCTGCACCGGTATCAGCCGACGAAACGGCGGGAAACTCCGACGACGGCCAAGAGGAGGAAAATGGGTCCGACGGCCGAGGGAGAAGAGCCGAACCGACGGCGTTCCGGTGAGCTTGACCCAAACCGAGAGCTGATCTGTGATGCGGACAACCTTACGGAGCTACTGGAGGTGGAAGCAGGCGGAGAACCGACCGGCAAGGCCTTGAACCGGCTGTGAACCGGCCGAACCGGAGTGAACCGGCGGGTCTGAACCGGTCCGAACCGGACTGAACTAGTTCAGCCAAAAAGAGAGGAAAAAAAGGAAGAAAAAGGGAAAAAGAAAAAGAGAAAAAATTGGAGAAAATTCCTGTGATACAATCGAGCTTCGGGTAAGTCAGTAGTGGTCGAAATTGACCCGATTTAAATTTTGGAGTATTTAATTTAATTAATTTTGGGCCGAAAACTTACCCAAAAAATTGTGGAATTGTGTAGCTCGACAATTGGCATCCAACGAGAGCTTGAGATTGCCTCGATTTGCGGACTAGAATGGAATCTCGGGTAAGTAACCCTTATTTACGACAATTACCTCGTTATACGTGATATTGATTTGATTTCCGTATAAATTGAATTAAATTATGGAAATTTAGATAAATTGTCGTAAATAATCGATTTAGTTATTCAAGAATTAGAACGAGGCCCAATAAATTATTAGTGGGCCTAATGAGCCCAATGGGCCTCGATAAAGCGAAAATTAAGTGGAAAACGGGCTTAAGGCCGATTAAGGCCCATTAAGGTGCACTCGGGCCCAATAGGGGTAAATGGGCCCAATGATTTAAATTAAGCCCAGAAAATAGGAAATACAATTAAATTGTATGATATCTGACCTGAGGAATATTGATACGCAGTTCCAGGCATTTGATTGAGAGCATAACGGACTGCGCGACAAGACAACAGTGGAAAAGAAAAGGTCAGACTCGACAGGAAAATAAGGTAAGAGAATTCTACGGACTGCTAGAGGTAAACTTTACGTAATTTCAAGTTCATATGCAGTCTTTAAAAATTATCTGAAGGGTCTAGAGGTCGAAGAATAATTTTAATGCCCGTATGGGCAAAATTACCGAAATACCCTTGTTAAGGGTCAATGTTTCCAACTTTAGGAAAAATTGGGAGGAGCAAGAACAAGAGGTTCCTGCTCATTCTGAAGGTGTTTTGATGCATGCATTAGTAGGCTGGCTAACCTTGAAAGAAAATGCACAGCATTGCATACTTTCAACGTGAAATTGTTTTGAAAACTGTTTTGAGGAAATAGAGTCGCCTACGCGTTTTATTGACATGTGACGTGCTAGAGCTCAGCTCGCACGATATTTTCGATTTGTGTGATGCACGCATTAGTGCTGGAGCGAGAGCTCGCACTAGAGTTTTACATGCATAGGTGCTGGAGTCCAACTCGCACCAGATTTGTATACATATATATATGATTTTCGTGACAGGGTGCTAGAGTCTAACTCGCACCATATTTTTATGTGATTTTTGAGACAGGGTGTTGGAGGTTCGCTCGCACCAGCTTTTTATATGGTTTGCATACAGAGTGCTAGAGCTTAGCTCGCACTAGTCTTATTTGATTTACTGACAGTGTTAGAGCCCCGCTCGCACTACTTTTCAGAGATCATACGATAAGCCGTGCTTGGAGTATCGGGTAGACTGTGTGTCACCGATTAAATAGGCTCGCACGTGCGTTTTGAGACATGGCATGTTAAAATAACCTGATGAGCCCGAACGAGGGATAAGGGTTAGAGAAACAACCTGATGAGCCCGAACGAGGGATAAGGGTTGGAGGACCAGCTGATGAGCCCGAACGAGGGATAAGGCTGGGGTTCATGGAGTACGATGTACCGTGCAAGTAGCATGGAGTACGATGTACCATGGGGTATCTTCGGATACGGTATCTTTGTGATACAGGTATCTTCGGATATGGTATCTTTGTGATACGGGGTATCTTCGGATACGGTATCTTTGTGATACGGGGTATCTTCGGATACGACATCTTCGGATGCGTGAGATCGGATAAGACTGACGGGTTGGATTGACCCACCTCCCGAGCGGTTCCTGATCAGGGTGAGACCTCGCACACTGGGATCCGTGAAGCTAGAGGGACTCACGAGGACACATATGGCCAGTCCTGGTTATTGCCGTTATACAGATATTGCCTAGTCTCGCATGTTGATGATCTTGATGATGATTTAAACTGGGTTTTAAATTAAATTTGCATGATGATATTTCCATGCTTTTCAAACCCATGTGTGAATGTAAATCGATTTTCGTGGTTTTGTGTGAGTCAGGATCACCCGTAGGAGGGGTCGAGTCCTGACTTTATTGTGAAAATTTTAATTGAGAAATAAATGATTTGAAATAATTGCATGTTGAATTTTCGGTGCAAACTCGATTTACATAACATCATAACTTTCATATCATCTATTTTAAATGTGTGGAGAAAGGGTGGTTTATGCATGGCACCACGTTCATGTAGGTAGTATGGTTACCTACTTGTTCGTAGGATTGCCTTACTGAGCTTGATGTGCTCACCCCTTTCATTTTCTCCCACAGATAATCTCCAGTTGAAGTTGAGGCGACTCAGTACTGCATTCTGGATATCCGCTGCTGCCCATCAACATAAGGTATATACACTTGTACATATTGTATCTACATAAGCATAGCACAGTAACATGTTTGTAAGTAACTTTAGGGGATGTATAATTAATGTAAACAATTATAAATGACTGGAGAAGAATTAAGTTATATGGTAAATGAATGGTGGGATTGGCATTGACGCACAGCCCAATTTGTTAGTGGAGTGTGGTCACGATTCGAGGACAGGTAAGAATTTAAGTAAATAAACAAAACGCGAAAAATTAACTCTAATTTTTGGGTAGTTTGGGTCGTGACACTGGTACCGAGCCTATTTCGAAAACCACCGTATCGCATGGCCTTAATTGAGTTGGAGGAACTCAAGAGACGGTTCCAGGAACTGTTGGATAGGGAGTTTATCAAACTGAGTGTTTCGCCTTGGGAAGCACCGATTTTGTTTGTGAAGAAGAAGGATGGAAGCCTCCAATTG
Source organism: Firmiana major (assembly GCA_033439115.1). Classification (NCBI taxonomy): domain Eukaryota; kingdom Viridiplantae; phylum Streptophyta; class Magnoliopsida; order Malvales; family Malvaceae; genus Firmiana; species Firmiana major. Next base: position 38,029,897 of record CM065901.1, read on the forward strand.
TGTATTGACTACAGATTTTTGAATAAGGCTACCATTAAGAATAGTTATCCCCTTCCACGTATTGACGACTTGTTAGATCGGCTGAGAGTTCGGAGTGGAGATGTACCCAAGGCAGAGTTTCGTACCTGATATGACCATTATGAGTTCTTGGTTATCCCATTCGGATTGACAAATGCTCCTGCGGCTTTGATGGCTTTGATGAACGATGTGTTCAAGCCTTACTTGGATCAGTTTGTTATCATCTTCATTGATGACTTATTGGTATACTCGAGATCCAAGGAGGAGCATGAGGAGCACCTCAGGACTGTATTGCAGATTCTACGAGAGAAGAACTTATATGCTAAGCTCAGTAAGTGTGACTTTTTGTTGTCATAGATCTCATTTTTGGGACAAGTTGTATCGAGGGACGGTGTGTCGGTTGATCCATCCAAGATAGAGGTTGTAGTTCAGTGGGAACAGCCAAGGACAGTCACCGATGATACGATCTAAACGTATTACCGCAAGTGCATGGGTTGTACATGTAATAATAGGATTTGAGTCCCAAGTTATCGTCCCTCAGAGAAGTTGGTTAGCCTAATTAACTATCGGTTAATCTTACTCTATGTATATTCTAGCAAATTATGAATTTAAGGTGGGTGATCTACATGGCTAACATTAAAATTACTGGAAAGCAATAAAATAATAAAAACTAAATAAAACTGAGAAAAATTTACTTACAGTGCTCCGAGCAATTAAAAGCAAAAAACCTACAAAAATAATTAAAACAGTTAAAAATTCATTAACACAATTAAAATAAAGTGCAAATATGAAGATACCAAAACAAGATAAATTAAACTACAATTAACTAACCTAAAATAAAATATGCATGTAATTGAACTAATTAATAAAAATGTAAATTAAACTACACTAAAACTTGATGAAAATAAAATCCTAGGAAATTAAGAAAATAACTATAAAACTACATATCTAAAATATTAACTCTAAACTAATCCTAACTATATCTAATTACTAACTTAACAATAGAATCTAACTAATGCATGTAACTAATTTAATCTAACTTAACTAATGCATGACAAAATAAAAATGAACTAAGGATATAATTAAATCTAATTCATGAACTAATCAAGAAAAATGGATTATTGTGCACAAGATAAATGCCAAACAAGCCATAATCAATTTGCAAAACATCAAAGTGGTCTCGATTTGTACTGCTACTGTGCATGTCTTCAACATTTTCTGATTCATTTTGTTCTCGGTTTTGGTTGTTTCCACGTGTTGTTGTCCACGCATGTCCATCTCCTACTTGGTTCTACAAATCTCACCAACTTTGCTCTCGATTTCGTGCACTTCTTCATTTCCTGCACTCAACACAGCACAACACGTTTCCAACCACTTTAGCTGCTGTTTGTGACCAGACCTGCTCCCCGCACATGTCCAGCTCTTGCTTCTTCTCCACTTCCAGGTAGGGTGCTGTCCGTGGCTTCTGCATCCGACATTTATCTGGCTCCTGTCCTGCACGTGACCTGCTGTGCCCACGGTACAAGTTTGCTTCTTACTCCCAATTTGTCCAACTACTGCTGATCATGCTCACTGGCTAGATGTTCTATTGCAAGGAAGGTAGTTGATGCATGATGGAGCAGCAGTAAGGCAAGAGCATGAACCAGCAACTACAGCAACCGAGTCTTCTACATGCAACAACTACTAGACTATCCTGTTAATAGACTGTAAAACTGAAAAATGAAGATGAACGGTAATGGAAACATAGAACAGGGGAGAACATAGGAAAGCTCTCGGTTATGGCTACTTTGTTACTGTCCAGCTACCCGTTGAACACACCCTCTCGATTCTAAATGCAAACATCTCCAAGCAATTAGAAACTAAGAATAAATTGTAGAAAACTAACACCGAACACTGAATCATAAATGAAAAAAGATTGTAAAACATGAAAATAGTCGGATCCAGGGGTCACGGTTTAGTTGCTAAAGAAATAACAACTTTTCCCACATCATCCATTAGTCATGTTCCTGCTAGCTGCCGACAATCGTACCGCCTGTAGATGGCAAGAATGAAGCAACCCGAATACACCAAAGAAGCTCAAACCGAGAGCTAACTAGAAAATATAATCTATGTAAATAAAACTTGAAAAATAAAAGAGCTAATTTTTACCAAACTGATAGCATGAAAATGATATTAAATTCCATTGAAAAGAAAAATTATCCAAGGCTAGAAAATGAAGAACATAAAAATAGAATGAACATTAAAAGTGAAAATGGAGCTAACGGGAAACTAAAAGAAAGGGAAAGTAAATCCTAAAAAATTTAATCTAAAACTATTCTACTCTAGACTACATTAGACTACATTAACTATTTTTATACTAACACTACTTCTACACTAACACTACTCCTAACTTACCTTACATACCCTACTCCTACTTAGTTTCTTCAATTGCTACCATGTCTTATTTATACACATACTAAGAGGTAAAATTGTAATTTTTCCATCCTAGATGAGTTGACATTTTTTTGGCCACTTGTCTTCACACCATTGGCTCCTTGAAAAAATATTTCCATTTCATTTGTCTTCTTGTCCAATTGGATGTGCTAGGTGGCATGGCTCATGTTGTCTGCGTGGTCCAATCTCGATTTTAGCCCAATTCTAGTCCATTTTCTATCGAAATATTCAAAATTCACCCGGATTTGATTTATCTGCAAACATGAGAATTTTAATTAAATAAAGGGGATAATTAACAAAATAAATTGGAGATTTAAATAATTAATTAGAAAATTAAGCATAAATAATTATATTTTCATAGAATTATCACACCCCCAAACTTGAGCTTTTGCTTGTCCTCAAACAAAACAAAATAATTGTAGGAATGACAAGTACTAACACAATAATTTCCCCAATATCATCCTCAAAGAAAAAGTGCAAACTATGATCTCAAAGGCTAACAATTACTAGTCCAACATTCAGAATCATTCAATCATAAGTCCTAACCCAAATTGGACTCCTCATGAGTGTGTGAAAAATGTCTAAGTCACTTCACAGTACATTACTCGGATAAGATAATGCAAACATAGTGAAAACAAAGTCAATGACAAGTGATCATTCCCATAAGTTTGCTTTTCACTTCTCTCTCCACTAATATTGTCACACTTAACCAAAGATCAATAGGACTTCATTAAGCTTGTAATGTAAGGCTGGAGCTAAGGTATGATAAAGTCGATTTAGGTTTAATTACCTATTAACATGCATTACTTCTAGGATCTTAATGTAAGAGCTCAAATCATTTCCCCCAAACTTATTTATTTCACTAAACTTTTTATTCTATTTTTGTATTTTTCTTCTTTTATTTTTTCTTTTTCTTTCATAATTTTTTTAATACATACTTCTTCACTATCACTTAATGCCTATATAGCTCATAATATATCCAAATGACTTTTCATGCTTTCGGGGTAAGGGATAGGAAAAAAGTATTTAAGCTACGGAAAAACGTTTACCGAAATATTTACAGAGAAAAGATTATTTGGCCCAGATGGGTGATTAGAGGTAGCATATGTACAAGGAAAGCTAGAAAGGCTCAAACGATCCAAAGATGGCCTAAATCATCTCCCTAATTAAGTGTGATCTAATATTTCACCTCGAGATCAGATCAAACAAATTCTAGAATATGATGCACAAAATCAACTGAACAAATGCAATACTATGTACAATAAGTTTTCTCTAAATAAATATACTGATTCATGACATGACATGTGTATAAGATGAGGCAATCACAATAAGAATTAAGACAAATTCAAGAATTCAACTTCATGCTTTTCCTATAATCATGCTTCTCAGTTAATCAAAGTTAGACTAAATCATGGGGTCATATCATCGGAATATGGGAAAACTACATGCTAAGCACTAAACCATCCCAAAATCAAACAATTTAAGCTCATATTATCGAAAAAAATTTGAAAATTCTTTCTCAAATTTTCGAAAAAAATTTAAAAATTTTTCCAATTTTTCACAAAATTACTCAAGTGATATCCTCTACCCCAAACATAAATTGTACAGTGTCCTCGATGTGTAGATAATATAAGAATTTAAGTTCAAGAATAGAGTACTCCCCTATCTGATGATGATGAACAACTGAAGCTTGATTGAAAGCGTAATACTAGAAAAGAAATCTCAACATAAGCAAAGAAAGAAACAGTAGAAAAGAAAAAGAAAAAGAACTATATACAAAGTGAAAAGAAAAATATAGCCACTTCAAATGCAGTTGAAGAAAACAACACTCAGTAGCAAGGCAAAGAGTAGGAGGGTCAGCCAAAATGGTGACAGAATGTTGACAGTTAACTCCTTCTTAGCTCTATCTACTTCCCTCTTTCTCTCAGATATTATATGGTCAAGCCTTATATCCTCCTCAATCTCCATCTTAAAACACTCTTGAGAGTCATCAAGGAGCTTCAAAGGTTTGAAAACATGAAATATCGCCTCTTGATCTAGGACTCTTATATTTAACTCCCCATTTTGTACATTAATTAAGGTTCTACCAGTCATTAGGAAAGGTCTGCCTAGTATAATGGGGACTTCCCTATCTTCCTCTATATCCAAAACAATAAAATCCGCAGGGAAAACAAATTTGTCCACCTTTAATAACACATCCTCAATGACCCCCTTCGGATATTTAATTGATCGATTAGCCAACTGGACGGTCATTGTGGTGGGCTTGACATCCCCTATTCCTAACTTTTGATAGATAGACAAAGGTATCAAACTTATACTAGCTTCTAAATCACACAGGGCTTTACCAAAGAATAAATTTCTAATAGTGCATGGTATGGTAAAACTGCCAAGATCCTTGAGCATAAGGGGTAATCTTCTCTGGATAATGGCACTACATTCCTCAGTTAAGGCCACCATCTCATAGTCTTCAGACCTTCTTTTTCTAGAGAGGATATACTTCAAAAACTTCACATAACTTGGCATTTGCTCTAAAGCATCTGCGAAAGGAATGTTGATGTGAAGCTTCTTAAAAACCTCAAAGAATTTAGCAAATTGTCGTTCCAGCTTTTGATCTTATAGCCTCTGCGAAAAAGGTACTAGTGGTCTAACCGGAGGGGATGTAGTGGAAACATGTGTAACATCAGAGGATGAGGAAGGTTGTGAAGTAGAAGAAGGGATAGATGAAGAAGCGCCTAGCTTTGATTCCTTTGCAACTTGATCTTTAGGTTCCTGCTCTTTCTGAGCTGCTTCTTTGAGACTTATGAGTTCTTAAACTATGGGCTTAACATAAAAGATTGCCCTTGGTTTTGGCTCTAGGAAAATTTATGATGGTTCCTCCACCCTGGGTTGTAGATGTTTGACAAGGGGTTGTTCTGTTGCTTAGGAAGGTCAACGTACTGAACCAATTCTAAGTTAAGTGGACACCTATCTATAGAGTGGGTACCACTACACAGCTCGCAGTAAAGGAAAGGACTTTGGACCAAATAAACAGGATTAGGACTGGTAGAAGGATTATGTTGGGTACTGAGCGACTCTACCTTCTTCGTAAGGTTAGCGATTTGAGAGGTCAAGGTAGATAGTGTGTTGAACTCATAAATACCCACCAGCTTCTTTGGCAATTGCCTCTCTGAGGACCATAGATAGTTGTTAGCCGCCATCTTGTCTAAGAGCTCGTAAGCTTCCTTATCTGTTTTGCACATCAGGGCTCCACCCACAGCAGCGTCAACAATGGTCTATTTTGGCTTGTAAGTCCGTTGTAGAAGGTCTGGACTTGCAGCCACAAAGGCAGGCCATAGTGAGGGCACTTCGTAAGAAGCTCCTTATATCGTTCCCATGCTTCATAACGAGATTCAGAGTCGAACTGGGCAAAGGAAGATATATCACTACGGAGTGTGGCCATTTTAGAGGGAGGGAAAAACTTAGCTAGAAATTGATGGGCTAACTCGTCCCATGTAGAAATGGATCCTGCAGGCAGGGAGGTTAACTAGTGTCGTGCCCTATCCCTAAGCGAGAAGGGGAATAATCTAAGCCTAAGCGCATCATCAGATAATCCATTGTGCTTGAACGTGTTGCACAAGTCCAGGAATTGCCCAAGGTGAGCATGTGGGTCATCGTGCTGAAGCCCACTGAACTGCAGAGAAGTCTAGATCATCTGGAGAATTGAAGGCTTAATTTCAAAATTGTTTACATGGACATCTGGTGGCCTAATGCCGGAATAATATCCTCCAATCGTCAGCACTGCATAATCTCCAACTGTCCTAATTTCCCTATTTTATGCCATGGTGAATTGCAGCGGAGCTATTAATTTCCTAGAATCCTTTCGAATTTTTCTAAGTGTTCGTACAATTTCAGGATCTAAAGGAAAGCAATCATAACTTCTGGCTCTACGCATGCAAACATCTAAAAGTCCTTTTTCAATTTTTTGTAAGTTTTTCAATTTTTAATTTTTTTTATTTTAATTTTTCAATTAACTAATCTAGATTAAACTTCTAAATATTTACAACCTAAATATTTACAAGCTACAATTACACCTAAGCATAATTTCACCGATATTAACTAATGGCTAATTAAGACTTACCTGGCAACCAAAAACTTGATATGATCTAAACGTATTACCGCAAGTGCACGGGTCATACAAGTAATAATGGGATTTGAGCCCCGAGTTATCGTCCCTTAGAGAAGTTGGTTAGCCTAATTAACTACCGGTTAATCTTACCCTATGTATATTCTAGCAAATTATGAATTTAAGGTGGGTGATCTACATGGATAACATTAAAATTACTAGAAAGCAATAAAATAATAAAAACTAAATAAAATCGAGCAAAATTTATTTATAGTGCTCCGAGCAATTAAAAGCAAAAAAACCTACAAAAATAAGTAAAACAGTTAAAAATTCATTAACACAATTAAAATAAGTGCAAATATGAAGATAACAAAACAAGATAAATTAAACTACAATTAACTAACCTAAAATAAAATATGCGTGTAATTGAACTAATTAATAAAAATGCAAATTAAACTACACTAAAACTTGATGAAAGTAAAATCCTACGAAATTAAGAAAATAACTATAAAACTACATATCTAAAATATTAACTCTAAACTAAGCCTAACTATATCTAATTACTAACTTAACAATAGAATCTAACTAATGCATGTAACAAATTTAATCTAGCTTAACTAATGCATGACAAAATAAAAATGAACTAAGGACATAATTAAATCTAATTCATGAACTAATCAAGAAAAATGGATCATTGTGCACAAGATAAATGCCAAACAAGCCTTAATTAATTTGAAAAACATTAAAGTGGTCCCGATTTGCACTGCTACTGTGCATGTCTTCAACATTTTCTGATTCATTTTGTTCTCGGTTTTGGTTGTCTCCATGTGTTGCTGTCCATGACTGTCCATCTCCTACTCGGTTCTGCAACTCTCACCAACTTTGCTCTCGATTCGTGCACTTCTTCATTTCCTGCACTCAACACAGCACAACACATTTCCAACCACTTCAACTGCTGTTTCTGACCAGACCTGCTCCCCGCACATGTCCAGCTCCTGCTTCTTCTCCACTTCCAGGTAGGGTGCTATCCGTGGCTTTTGCATACAGCATTTATTTGGCTCTTATCCTGCACACGACCTGCTATGCCCATGATACCAGTTTGCTTCTTACACCTGATTTGTCCAACTACTACTGATCATCCTCACTGGCTAGACGTTCTGTTGCAAGGAAGGCAGTTGATGCATGATGGAGTAGCAGCAAGGCAGGAGCATGAACCAGTAACTGCAGCAACTGAGTCTTCTACATGCAACAGCTAATACACTATCCTGTTAATAGAATGTAAAACTGAAAAATGAAGATGAACAGTAATGGAAACATAAAACAGGGGAGAACAGAGGAAAGCTCTCGGTTATGGCTACTTTCTTGCTGTCCAACTGCCCGTTGAACACACCCTCTCGGTTCTGAATGCAAACATCTCCAAGCAAGCAGAAACTAAGAAGAAATTGCTGAAAACTAACACCGAACACTAAATCATAAATGAAGAAAAATTGTAAAACATGAAAACAGTCGGCTCCAAGGGTCACGGTTTAGTTGCTAAAGAAAGAACAACTTTTTCCCACATCATCCATTAGTCATGTTCCTGCTAGCTGCCGACAACCGTACTGCCTGTAGATGGCAAGAATGAAGCAACCCGAATACACCAAAGAATCTCAAACCGAGAGCTAACTAGAAAATATAATCAATGTAAATAAAACTTGAAAAATATAAGAGCTAATGTTTACGAAACTGAGAGCATGAAAATGATATTGAATTCCATTGAAAAGAAAAATTATCCAAGGCTAGAAAATGAAGAACATAAAAATGGAATGAACATTACAAGTGAAAATGGAGCTAACGGGAAACTAAAAGAAAGGGAAAGTAAATCCTAAAAAATTTAATCTAAAACTATTCTACTCTAGACTACATTAGACTACATTAACTAGTTTTATACTAACACTACTTCTACACTAACACTGCTCCTAACTTACCTTACATACCCTACTCCTACTTAGTTTCTTCAATTGCTACCATGTCTTATTTATACACACACTAAGGGGTAAAATTATGAGTTGGCATTTTTTTCGGGCACTTGTCTTCACACCATTGGCTCCTTGAAAAAATATTTTCATGTCATCTGTCTTCTTGTCCAATTGGATGTGCTAGGTGGCATGGCTCGTGTTGTCCACGTGGTCCAATCTCAATTTTAGCCTAATTCCAGTCCATTTTCTATCGAAATATTCAGAATTCATCCGAATTTGATTTATCTGCAAACATGAGAATTTTAATTAAATAAAGGGGATAATTAACAAAATAAATTGGGGATTTAAATAATTAATTAGAAAATTAAGCACAAATAATTCTATTTTCATAGAATTATCTACCGAGATTAGGAGTTTTATGGGTTTAGCTGGATATTATCGGAGATTCGTTGAGGGATTTTCAAAGTTGGCTACTCCATTGACACGTCTCACTTGGAAAAGTGTACCGTTCGTATGGAACGAGGATTCTGAGAAGAGTTTTTAAGAGCTGAAGCATCGATTAACCACCGCTCCAATTCTCACTATCCCTACCAGCTCAGGAGGATTTGCAGTGTATATTGATGCTTCGCTCTAGGACTGGGCTGTGTATTGATGCAGGATGGGAGGGTAGTTGCTTATGGATCCAAATAGCTGAAAGATCATGAGAAGAACTATCCGACCCATGATTTGGAGTTAGTAGCAGTAGTGTTTGCGTTGAAGGTATGGCGCCAATACTTGTATGGTGAGAAGTTTTAGATATTTATCGACCATAAGAGCCTCAAGACACCTGAACATGAGACAGAGAAGATGGCTAAAGCTTCTAAAGGACTATGATTGTAAGATACTTTATCATCCAGGTAAGGCTAATGTTGTAGCTAATGCTTTGAGCAGGAAGAGACTAGGGATGGTATCGTACATGATAGTTAGGGAACATGAGTTGCTAGAACATTTTACTAGCCTCAGTTTGGGTATTGTGCCTTTTGATACGAATACGGACTGTGTGATAGCTAGCCTAAGGTTGGAACCTGATCCATTAGACAGGATCAGATAGGCTCAGTAGAGTGATCCATATTGCGCTATATGACTAGTCAGATACAGATGGGCACAGTGACCAATTATGATTTGAGTTAGATAGACTACTGAGGTTCAGAGGTAGGGTGTGTGTTCCCGAGGACCTAGAGCTCTGGAGACTGATTTTGTCAGAAGCTCATCCTTCCAAGTACACGTTATATTCACAAAGAGTATTGGTGGTCGGATATGAAGAGAGATGTAGCAGATTTTATGGTGAAATGTCTTGTATGTTAGTAGGTGAAGGTTGAACATCAGAAGCATGTAGGGTTATTGCAGCCTCTACCTATACCGACATGGAAATGGGAGCACATCACCATGGATTTCATGATGGGTTTGTCAAGGACTCGTAGGAATCATGATGCTATATGGGTGATTATCGACAAATTGGTAAAGTCAGCCCACTTCCTAGCTATGAGAGCTACTGATACTCCGAGTTCATTGGCAGGGCTGTATGTACACGAGGTAGTGAGGTTACATGGTGTATCAGTGAGCATAGTCTCTGATAGGGATTCCAGCTTCATTTCCCACTTTTAGGAACATTTTCAGGAAGCCATGGGAACCCAGTTGAGTTTGAGCACCATTTTCCAACCTCAGACAGATGGTCAGTCAGAGAAGACTATACAGACTCTGGAGGACATGTTGAGAGCATGTGTACTAGATTTTAGAGGCTCCTGGGATGATCACTTGCCACTAGCCAAGTTCGCCTACAATGACAGTTATCATTCGAGTATCGGGATGGCACCATATAAGGTTTTATATAGCCATAGATGTTGTTCCCCTAGTGGATGGGAAGAAGTGGGTGACCGTAAGATTTTAGCTCTTGACTTGGTTTCACAAGCATCTGAGGATGTCTGATTGATTATAGAGAGACTGAGGACAGCTCAGAGTAGACAAAAGAGTTACGCTGACAAGAGACGAAGGCCACTAGAGTTTGCAGTTGGTGAATCAGTGTTTCTGAGAGTTTCTCTTTTTAAAGGCATAGCGAGATTTGGAATGAGAGGAAACCCGAGTCCTCGATATATTGGACCCTTTGAGATACTTGATCGAGTGGGAGATAAGGAATATAGGTTGGCATTGCCACCGGACTTATCAAGTGTCCATAACGTCTTTCACATATCGATGCTTCAGAAGTATCACCCGGATCCGGCACATGTGATTAGTTATGAGCCGTTGGAGCTCAAAGAGGACATGTCATATGTTGAGAGACCAATTCGGATACTGGATGGGAAGGAGAAGGTCTTGAGATCGAAGACTATCAAATTAGTGAAGGTTCTATGGCAGCATCATACTTTAGAGGAGGCTACTTGGGAGCTAGAGAGTCTGATGTGAGAGAAGCACCCCCATCTGTTTGATGACTGACTTGGTTCTAAATTGGAGGACCAAATTTTCTTAGTTGGGGAGGATTGTCAGACCCATATTTTTATGTAGCTTGTTCCTTATGATTTATATATGTACAGACTTGTATTAAGTTATTTAAATCATAAGAAGAGTATTTACTAGATTTAAGTGTTAGTGAAATGCTTTAACACTTAAAAGTTACATAAAAGCCTAATGTGAGCTATGAGAGCCACAGGTTAAACTGAGTGGAATTGAATCATTCTGACTGAAGAGAAGAACTTAAAATGAGAAAATATGGAGAGCTCATGAAGGAAAGTCAATTTGATTTAGTCTCAAACACAAAGAACAAGAGTAAAAGCCAAAAAGGGGTAAAACGAACATTTTTAACGATTTAAGGTATTTAAGGTATTTAAGGCATATTTACATGCCAGAAATGGCTAAAACGTAAAGACGAGAGTGTAAAACATAAGATATGACACTTTTAAAATTTTGAGAAAAAGTCAACTTGATCGATGATTAAGGAAAAAGTCAACTATAGTTAAGAAAAGTGGACTTTTACCATAGTTGACTAACCATGGTTAAAAATTTACCTAAGTATGGAGAAAAATTTGGTAAAAAATATTTTTGGTCAGAATATAAGATAATCATCCCCGGATGTAAGGAAAATTTATTCGGACAGATTTCAGATTAAATTTAATGGGTAAAAACGTAATGGGCCAAAATGAAGATTTTAAAACCCATTAAGGTATACTAAGTGTAGATTGAATTTCTTAGGTCCCTTAGACCGAATTGTTGGACCGATTGATAGGTCAAATATTTAGACAATTAAAGGCCCAAGGTATAGTAAAAATTTTCAGCCGAAGCCCATTAGGAAAGCCCAAACCAAGAGGCCCAATTGTAAGGCCCAAATGGATTAAATATCGAGCCCATTAGTTAAAGGTAACTATTGTTATTTTGGTAACCATTACCTCAACTTTATGAAGTCAATTTAGATGGATAGAAAGTAAGGTTTAATGGTTAAGTAAATGGCTTATAAAATCAGCCACCACATGGTCTTCTTTAACACAACATTCTCGGCTAGAAGAAGAAACCATTAGAACACATTTATCCTAGCTTTCTCTCACTAGAAATCACTAGGATTTAGGCATATTTGAAACTTGCATCCTTCATGAAAGTTGTTTAAAATTGAGAGTAGAGTGACATATGTTGGAATTGGCTATCAAGGAGCTATAGTGTGCAAATCGTGAGGCTTCAAAGTTTTGGCCAAGTGTGAACACAAATACTAGGTATAATTTCAAGCTTTTAAATTCATATATGTTAATGTATGAATGATTTTAAGCATATTGCTATATGTTTTAAGCATTGAAACATATGAAATCACTATGAACATGGTTTGATCAAGAGTGAGTAGTGATATATTGATGAATGCCCATATGATTTTAAGGCATAAGTGAGTTGATATACATGTGTTCATGATTATGGTATAGTTAGAATTAATCAATTTGATTAATTGATACATGAATTTAGTTGGCAATAAAGGTGTTTGATAAAATGCTTAAATAAACTAAGTAAAGCTTAAGAACATTACCAACCAACTATTTGTGAAAATGCCTAAGTGAATTGGTTAAACAAATAGACATGGACGGCATGCCATGGTGTGACCGACGACATGGGATGCTCTCGGCCATGGCATGTGGTCGAGAGGTCCAATGGGCCAAGCCCAATTGGTTTCGGCCTAATGTGATGTAATGGGTCTTGGATAAGCCCAATAAGAGTTGGTGGGCCCCACAAGCCCAATAGTGTAAGACCCGAATTAAATTGTAATTTCTTATGAAGGATTGAAATAGCAATAAATTAAACGAATGGGATTCAGACTGGAGATGAGGATTTAAAACACGAAATGTGTGAGTGTTCGTGAAGGGAAGTTGGACTGATTTGGTCCCGAACGTGTAGAAGGGTAAAACGATCAAAAGACCAAAATTCGATGTCAATTCGATAAGAAATTTTAATATAAAATAAGGATTTAGGATATCTTGATCAATAATGAGGAAATTATCAAATTTCGTGTCCAATTGATCAAGATCCGAAATTATTAAAATTTACCAAAAATTCACTCAGAACAATATTCTGAAAATACAGAGAAAATATACCGGGAAAGTGGAAAAATAGAATAAATAAATTAATTATGGTAAAATGTAATATTTTAAGGAATAAAATATGATTTTTTAGATATTTTAGGTATTTTATTATATTTTAATGAATAAAATAATAATAAACAAAAAAAAGAAGAAATTGAAATTGAAAACGCGAAGAGAGAAGAAAGAAAACGAAGCGAAGAAGGCGAGCCGAGGGGGTTTCCCTCATCGGACAACCACCGGCACCAAACGAGGGCCGACGACCACCGGAGCAGGAAGAGGAAGATCGGGCGACTTTCCAGGCACCAGTACGACCGCCAACGACGTCGAAATTCGGTGGATCGAGGAAGAGAAGCCGCAGAGAGGAGAAACAAAATCGACGGCCACTGACGTCGATTCGGCCAACCCTGACCCTAGTCGAACACTTCCCCAGTGCAGCTGAACACTTCCCCAGTAAGTTGAGGTCCATTAAGATGCAATCGGGCCCAATAAAGTAAAACGGGCCCAGTGTTTTAGATTTGATCAGTATAAGTGAAATACTGATAAATATATTAGAACTGACTCAAAAACGTGGTTATATATAGCTTCGTAGATTTGGTTTGGAGCGTATTGAACTGAGAGACCGGTACGGTCGAGAAAGGATAAGCTCGCGCGTGGTTCCAGGTAAGGGAATTTTACGGACTGCTAGAGGTAGCTTCACAAAATTTCAACTTCATTTGCAATCTGTTAAATTGTCTAAAGGTTCTAGATGGCAGATAAAATTTTAGTGCCCCGAATGGGCAAATGACCAAAATACCCTTGTGAAGGGTAAAATTTTCAAATTTAAGAAAAGTTGAGAGGAGCAAGAACAAGAGGTTCCTACTCATTCTTGAGGTGTTTTGACACGTGCATGAGTAGGCTGGTTAACTTTTAAATAAAATGCACAGCATTGCATAACTTTAATCAATGTTGATTTCCTTTAAAATTGATTTGAGAAATGTAGCCGCCTACGTAATTTTATAGAAATGTGACGTGCTAGAGCTCAGCTCGCACGAGTTTTGATTTGTGTGATGCATGCATTAGTGCCGGAGAAAGAGCTCACACTAGAGTTTTACATGCATTAGTGCTGGAGTCTAACTCGCACCATATTTTCATATAATTTTCGTGATAGGGTGCTAGAGTCTAACTCGCACCAAATTTTCACTTGATTGTTATGATAGAGTGCTGGAGCCTAGCTCGCACTAGTTTTACATGATTTTGATAGAGTGCTGGAGCTTAGCTCGCACTAATCTTATGAGATTTTATGAAACGCGTGCTGGAGCTTGGCTCGCACGATGGTTTTCCTTGATTTTATTAGAGTGCTGAAGCATTGCTTGCATTGATTTTATGAGACATGCGATGAGCTGTGCTTGGAGCATCGGGTAGACTGTGTGTCACATCGATTAAATATGCTCGCACGTGTGTTTTGAGACAGGCACGATTGTGGATATGAGATATGGGTCCACGGAGTACGTTGTACCGTGCAAGTAGCATGGAGTACGCTGTATCATGCTGGGATTGATTATGTGGCATCTTCAGATGCGTGGCATCTTCAGATGCGAGTGGCATATTTGGATACATGGCATCTTCGGATGTGAGTGATTGGATAGGGTCGACGGGATAGATTGACCCACCTCCCGAGGCGATCCCTGATCGTGGTGAGACCCCGCACACTAGGATCCGTGTAGTAGTGGGATCACGAGGACATATGGCCATCGTCCTAGTTATTTTCCTAACATATGTACATATGTTGCCTAGTCTCGCATGTTGATGTTTTGAAAAACTCATTTTGTGGATTTTTGTGTGAGTCTGGATCACCCGAGGAAGGGGTTAGATCTTGATTAAGATAAGATTTTAATGAGAATGAAACTGGGTTTTAAACTGAATTTGTATGATGTTATTTCCATGCTATTTAAACACATGAATGATGTAAACTGGTTTAACATGACATTCATTGTACCGTATGTAACTATTGCTTTGAAAAGCATTTGATTTCATGGTTTTATGTCAGTCAGGAACACCCGAGGGATGGGTTGAGTCCTGACTTTGTTGTGAAATTTTAATGAGAAATGATTTAAAAGAGTTGCATGCTGAATTTTCCATACTCTTTGAAATCCATATGTGAATTTGTTTTACATGACATCATGACATCACGAATTGTAGTATCTGTTTTGAAATGTGTGGAGGAAGGGTGGTTTATGCATGGAACCACGTTCATGTAGGTAGTATGGTTACCTACTTGTTCGTAGGATTGCCTTACTGAGCTTGATGTGCTCACCCCTTTCATTTTCTCACACAGATCATTTCCAGTAGACTTTGAGGCGACTGAGTACTGCATTCTTGGTATACGCTGCTGCCCATCATTTCGAGGTATATACACGTGTACATATTGTATCTAAATAAGAATAGTACATTAGCATGTTTGTAAGTAACTCTCGGGGATGTATAGACACCGTAAACACTTGTAAATGAATGGGAAAGAATTAGTGAAAAACGCATGTGTTTACCTTTCATTTAATAAGAAATTAAGTTATATGATGATTGAATGGGGGGACTGGCATTGACGCATAGCCCAATTGTTAGTTGTCACGACCCAAATTACCTAAAATCGAAGTAAATTTTTCACTTTTTCATTTATTATTTAATTCTTACCTTTCTCTCATCGTGACCATCCTACAAACAGTTGGGCTATGATTCGGTGTTAGTCACCTCACACTATTACCAATCCATTTTCATAATCACATTCATATATCAGAGTTTACTATCCTTTGACTTTAATTAAATACATACACAATGGTATTTATAACTCTACATCCCCGACATCATATCTGTTTACAGTACTGTGTATTACATATTTAGATACAAAACTATACAAATGTGTATACCTGTCTCTCGATGTGAAACAGTGGATACCAAGCATGCAAGTCCTCAGCCGCTTACTAATTATTGTGAGTGCTCTGAAAATATAGGAAAATAAGGGGGGTGAGCAAACCACACGCTTAGTAAGGCAATTATGGAAGTAAGTAGATAGCTCCACTATCTACATGCTTATAATGCCATGCCCTTAAAATCCATTTCTTTTCATTAAAATCTCAACCACAAAACCATGCATATATCATGACATAGTTTATCCAAAACTATTTGTGCATATAGAAAAGCATGTAATTCATGCATCAATAGCATTTTATGTGACATCATTAAATCAATATTTAGCATGAATTAAATCAAAATCATGCATTACTTCATGCAATATAAAACAAATCGTGGGATATAATCATTTCATGAATTTATCATTAAAGCATGGAAAACTCATCATGCTACTGTATTTAAATCATTTCATTTAAAAACGCAGTATAAAATAACCCTTCCGGGTCAATCATCTTATAAAACAATTCGTTATAAAATTCTCAGAAAAATCTATCATCATAGTACAAAATCATAAAATTGGGGGCCTGACCCCTCCCTCGGGTCTACCCTGGTCTATCGATCAATAATTGTATCATGTGAGACAAGCAGGTGATTATATCATTAACATGGAGGATTATGGCCATATCCTAGTGATCCTTGGCAACACGGTACCTAGTGTGCGGGGTATCACACCTGAAACGGGAGGTGGGTCATCGTACCCGCCAGAACAGCATAACACCAGGATTGTGAGGGCAAGGCTTGCTGCCTCGTGGCTAGTGCCACTCCATTCCAACAATCCCCACGGTACAGCGTACTCCATGTGACATACACAGTACAACGTACTCCGTGAACCCAAGCTCAATCAAGGGTGCTTGTAATAGGTCTTATCCACCCATATCATCTCTGTCTCAGTATGCACGTGTAAGCATATCATCTTACTGTGACACACAGTCTATAGGAGGCTCCAACATGGCTATATGCATGTAATATAAATCCCTGTGTGAGCGAAGCTCTAGCACGGCTCCACGCATATTCAGGATATCAAAAAACCTCGTGCGAGCGAAGCTCTAGCACGGCTCCATGCATATTCATGATATCAGAAAACCTCATGCGAGCGAAGCACTAGCGCAGTTTCATAAAAATCAGTAAAATTTGCGTACGAGCAACGCTCCAGTACGACTTAAACTGATTATAAATTCAAGTGAAATCCACGTACAAGCAATGCTCAGGTACGAATATGTATAAAAACTCAGTGAAAACCTCGTACGAGAAAAACTCTAGTACGACTTTTAATTGAATTATAAAACCATATAAAACTTCGTGCGAGCAACGCTCGAGCATAAATGAATGCTAGAGTAAATCAAATCTCGTGCGAGATATACTTCAGCATGGCTTTATGCAATTATCATATCAAAATTGGATGCGAGCTAAGCTCCAGCACCTCTCATGCATGTCAACTCATTAAAACTAGTACGAGCGTCGCTCTAACACCTTTCTATGCATATCAGGTCAAAACAAGTCAAAACATGTCAAAACAGAGTGCGAGCTAGGCTCCAACAGCTCTCATGCATATCAAATCATAAAATTAGTGCGAGCAATCGCTTTAGCACATTTTATGCATATGATGTCACACAAATCGGTGCGAGCAACCGCTCAAGCACATTTATGCACATTCACAAATGCAAATATAGTGCGAACTACGTGTCGGCACTATTTGTTTCCCTATAAACTTGATAGTTGGCCTATTTTCCAAAGAAATTTCCATTTAAATATAAATAACACTTACGTAGTATTATCATGTGAAATTCATGCAATTACTGGCCTATCTATCGATTTGCTTTGATTAAAACTAATAAAATTCCTTAATCATAAAAGTCCTTAAATCATGCATTTCATGCATGTCATGCTTTCACCATCCTTAGGTGAACTTCCCTCAATAGGGGTAAAATAGACTTTTACCTATTCTGAGTCCTTAAAATCTTTAAATCATTTTTTTTGGACCTTTATACATAATCAGGGTATACATACATATTCAGTGTATACAAAACTATTAAAATACGCGTAGCTACCTCTAGCTACTCACACAATTCCCTTACCTCATTTTTCTATACACTCTGACCTTTCCACTGATGACTCATCACGCAGTCCGATTTGGTCCCAATCCAAATCAAATCTCCAGTACTGTGGATAAATATTCATCAGATCAAATACTATACAATTAACTGTATTTCATATTTTTGGGGCTTAATTTAAATCATTGGGCCCGTTTACCTATATTGGGCCCGATTGTACCATAATGGGCCTTAATTGGCCTTAAGCCCGTTTACCACACTTTATCGAGGCTTATTGGGCCCATTAGTATTTATTTAGCCTCGTTCTAAACTCTCGAATAGCTTAATTTAGTATTTACGACAATTTATCCAATTTTCCAGAATTTAATTCATTAAATGCGGAATTTAAATCCGTAATTTATGCAGTAATTTTTAACATGCATATCGATGCAATATTATCATAAATAAGGGTTACTTACCCGAGATTCCATGATAGTACGTAAATCGAAGTTGTCTCGAGTTCTCGTTGGATGCCAATTGTCGAGCAACACAATTTACATAAATTTTCGAGTAAATTTCTAGTCGAATATTAATAAAATTAAACATTCTGAAAATTAAATCGGTCAATTCGATCGCTTACCGACTTGCCCGTAGCTCGATTGCATCACTGAAATTTCCCCAAATTTTTTCTCTTTTTCTTTTTCCCTTTTTCTTCCTTTTTCCTTTTCTTTTTGGCTGAACCGGTCTGGTCCGGTTCAACCCGGTTCAAACCGTCGGTTCAGTCCGATTCGGCCGGTTCAGGCAACATTTGGTCCTTCCGGTGCCGTCTAGTCGATTTTCGACATGATTCCAGCACCAATCGGTGCGCAACGGCCTGGGCTTCCATAATCGAGCCTCGGCTGGAGTCAAAACGGCGCGATGGCTGCCAATCAGGGCTTCTCTTCCGCGGCTTCTCCCCCCGTTTTTGGCATTTTTCGACGGTCTCCTTGGCGCGTCACGGCTGCTGTGATATCGCCCGGTGTTGGGCTACCTTCGCCGGCCCCTCAACCTCACTGGTGGTCGTCGGAGCAGAGGAAACCGTTCCCTCGGTTTGCCTCCTTCAGTTTCGCCCTTTGCTTTCCTCTGTTTCGCGTTTTGTTTCAGATTTCATTTTTTTATTTTTTTATTTTTTTATTTATCTTTTTTACTTTATTTATTATTTATTTATAATTTATTTTTAATATTATTTTATTCATTAAAATAATATTAAAATCCACAAATATCTTAAAAAAATTTATATTTTATTCATTTAATCTGTAAATGAATTTCTCAATCCGATTTTACCTTTTCAGTATATTTTTTTATTATTTTCGAGATTATTTTTCGAGACGAAAATTTCGGTTTATTCCAATAAATTCATATCTTGATCAATTTAACCTGAAATTTAATTATTTCTTCGTTATTGATCAAGATTTCTCATTCCCATATTTTTAATTAAATTTTCTTGTCCTAATTAATACCGAATTTTGATCTTTTGACCGTTTTACCCTTGCATATTTTCGGGAATATCATTTCAGTCCTTTTGTAGTTTTAAATGCACTAGAAAATTTCTATTCATTCCCTTTTTGCTCTTACGATAAAAATTTCAGGTCTTACAATCTCCCCCACTTAAGAAATTTGGTCCTCCAAATTAGAATCAAGGCAAATGAGTCCATAAATAACTCTGGGTACATATCGTATCATATACTATCATCTTCAAGTGATTTTCTCTAGACTGTAATACTACCATCATACGTAACTAGGGAGATCATCTTAAACCTCAACACTTTCTCCTTCCTGTTTAATACCTGAATTGATTTTCCAATCATACGTTATACTTTCATTGAGCTAAGCTGTTGGAGCTCATATCCGATCACATACATCTGGTCCGGATAATATTTCTGAAGCATCAAAAGATGGGACACATTGTGGATGCTTGTTTATTCAAGTGGTAACGTTAACCTACAAGTCTTATCTCCCACTTTGTCCAATCTCTCAAAGGACTCAATCTAACGAAACTCAATTTGCCTTCTTTTGAATCTTGTTATGTTCTTATGACAAGTAATTTCCAACAATACTAATTCACCCTCGGTGAATTCCAATGGTTTCTGTCTCTTGTCAGCATGGATTTTCTGTCTGCTCTGAGGTGTTTTTAATCTCTCACAATCCAACTGAACATCCTCAGAGGTTTATCTTACCAATTCGGGAACAATTCTCTATCTGTCACCACTTCTTCTTATCTAAGTCGGGGAATAATCCCTACGGCCATACATTGCCTCATATAAAGTCATCTTGATACTCAAGTGACAACTGTCATTATTGGCTAATTCGATTAGTAATAACTGATCATCCCAGGAGCTCATAAAATCAATGGCACACGCTCTCATCACATCCTCTAGAACTTGTACAATCCTCTCTGACTGACCATTTGTCTGAGGGTGGAAGCTGTGCTAACACTCTATCGGGTTCCCATAGCTTCCTGAAAACGTTCCCAGAAGTGGAAAGTGAAATGGGAATCCCTATTTGATACCATGCTCACTGGAATGCTACAAAATGTTTCACAATTTTCCATACACATAAATCCGCCTACACACTCAGAGTATCAAGGGATTTCCATAGCCAAAAAGTGGGTAAACTAAATCAATCTGTCGACTATCACCCAGATAGTCTCGTGATTTATCCGGGTCCTTTGTAACCCATCACGAAATTTCATGGTAACTTATTCCCATTTTCGTGTCAATATAGGTAGAGGCGGTAATAACCCTCCAAACTTCTTTTGCTCTACCTTAATCTGCTGACATACGAGACACTTCTCCACAAATCTACAATATCACTTTTCATACCTGACCACCAATACCTTTTTCAGAGATTTCGATATATTTATTACTTCTCGGATGCACTGTATATCCCAAAGAACGAGCTTCTGATAATTACACTATCTCATCACTGTGGTCCTAGGGAGCATTTATACTATCTCTGAACTTCTGTAAATCATCATCACTCACTGTGAACTCTGTCATTATACCCATCTGAATCTAACCCACATTGTCGACACCATGCCGATCATCACGATAAGCTTGGCAAATCCAGTCACATAAATCCGATTCTAACCTCAGGCTAGCTGTCACAAAATCATCGTCATCATCAGAAGGGATCACATCACTACTGAGGCTCACAACTGCTCTAGCAGTTCACACACCCTGACCATTATATGTGATACCATCCCGCGGCTCTTTCTGTTCAAGGCATTAACCATTACATTAGCCTTTTCTGGGTGGTACAATGTTCACAATCATAATCTTTAAAAGCTCTAACCCTCTTGGTTATCTCATATTCTACTCTTTCTGTGAAAACAGATACTCGGGGCTTTTACGATTTCTTACCATTTAAGTGGTGGCGCCATACTTTTAGTGTAAACGCTACGGCTGCTAACTCTAAATCATGGGTTGGATAGTTTCTCTCATGATCCTTAAACTATCCGGATCCATAATCGACTATCTCCCCATTTTACATCAATACACAGCCCAATCCTTATTTTGAGGTATCCATACACACTGAAACCTCTTGAGCTGTTGGTTATGGTGAGAATAATTACGGTGGTCAGTTTATTACTTCAATATACCAAAACTCACCGAAGCCATTTTCATACTTATAATCTCACTAACATATAATCTTTTCCGAACAAATGTGTCTACTGAGCAGCCCATTTCAAGAAACTCTCAACAACTCGTCTGTAAGACAGTTTCCAATTACTACTCATACTCTTCCCTGGACTTCGAATACATCAAAATATCATCGCTAAAGATGACAACCAATCGGTCCAGGTAAGGTTTAAATACCTCATCGTAGTTGAGTTCCACTAAATATTTCAATCACTCATATCCTTGACCTATGTACACATAAACGTATATGTCATTTCGAAATCGCTTCCGTTCAAGATACTAACCCACGTCATTTCCTGTTTATTATATTAACGGCTTTTATAAAATTTTAATTTTTAAACCTTCATGATTAATCAAATTTTATATTTCTTTATCGTACCAATAAAGGTACCCAATTTTAAATGTATATTTTACGACTGTCGATTTCGATTATAGGTTATGTGTGCGCATCTAGACGTTGTCAAATCTTCAGACGGGGAAGTATTTTGAAATACCTTTAATAACCCTCAGACTTGACCACATGGACTAGGTATGGATATATCCACCCTTTATACTTGGTCGCAATTCATATTTGCTACATATCGCTTAATCCAAATTACTTTACATATCAAAGATATCCTTACCTTGCATACGCCTCTTATTCCAGTATATCTCATATTCAAGATCTATTACATCTCAAAGCTTATCTCCTTTCATATATCACTTATAACAAACTCTTTCATTACTTGTCAAACTTACAATACACTTTTCAGTGATGTTTTCACCCCTATTTTCAACTTATAATCTATATACCCATATTCAGTTAGTGATAATCAGCTAACTATCATCCTCATCTTGTCTAAAGGTACAGGCTTCACATCTTTCACTCGCTTATAAGCAATTGAAGGTGGTATAAATAAATACGTGGCACCAAGATCAATTAAAATAATTACTTTATTATTCACAACCAGTGTGGTATCTTCCACCACATCTGATGAAATATCAACAGTGTCCTGGTCCAAGGCATACACTCACCCTCGTCCAATATCTTTTTTCCATGGTAACTACCACACATTTTACACTGCTCACACTATTACACGGCTACGGAGTAGGTCGGGGTCCTCCAATCACAATACCCCTCAAAAGTGTTGAAATTAGATACACTGGGGTTACAAATTATCTTACCCCGTGACTCATCAGCTCTAAGCTTTTACCAAACTATCTTTTCTAATCTCAGAGGTATGCAACTCATGATCTTATTCATAAAACTGTAATCTGCGCACTGCCTCGGCATAGGTAGTGATATCTAACAGCCCAGTCGGACTCTAATTGACAATCTGAGCCCTTCCATGAACTTTCAGACATCTTGACTCTCACTGTTCATAGTGTCCAAGTCATATCTACCTAGGAATATAAATTGAGTTTCATACTCGTCAATCAACCAGTTCCTTTGGGTCAGAGTAAAGAATGTTATTTGTAATTATGTCCAGGATATTCTATCATCGAAACACATCAAAAATTATTTTCCATGTCCATTTTGGATATCTAACTCTTAAGATGGGTCAAGCAGACTTCCAACAATATTTCGACTCACCCTCAAATACCAAGTATACTCTGAGCAATTAGCTCATAAAATATTCTCCATACTCTGCTCCAACCTCGCGAAACGTGTCTCAATATTGT
Source organism: Firmiana major (assembly GCA_033439115.1). NCBI lineage: Eukaryota > Viridiplantae > Streptophyta > Magnoliopsida > Malvales > Malvaceae > Firmiana > Firmiana major. The sequence continues at coordinate 38,053,309 of CM065901.1, forward strand.
CCGATCTCTCTGTCGGACTCTATCCGATCTCTCTCTCGGACTCTGTAAGGCATACCCAATACCAGCCTCCACGTCAATCTCATCTTGAGTCTCATGTAGCGACTCAGTATGACTCTCAAGCCTACTTCTACGGCCTTGAGCTCGTGTACTCGCCCTTCTATCATAGCGACTATCAGTTAATAAGTCTATTCTTGCATTCAAAACCAAATTCTTAGCTGTACTTCCATCTCGATATACACAATTGTATCTAAACAATGCACAGTACGTTGGGGATGTAAACTTCCTTAACCACTAACACCGAATCATATCAGGCCAACTTAGCTCTGATACCATTAAACCTGTCACGACCCAAATTACCTAAAATCAAAGTAAATTTTTTTCTTTTTCATTTATTATTTAATTCTTACCTTTCTCTCATCATGACCATCCTACAAATAGTTGGGCTATGATTCGGTGTTAGTCACCTCACACTATTACCAATCCATTTCCATAATCACATTCATATATCAGAGTTTACTATCCTTTGACTTTAATTAAATACATACACAATGGTATTTATAGCTCTACATCCCCGACATCATATCTGTTTACAGTACTGTGCCTTACATATTTAGATACAAAACTATACAAATGTGTATACCTATCTCTCGATGGGAAGCAGCAGATACCAAGCATGAAAGTCCTCAGCCGCTTACTAATTATTGTGAGTGCTCTGAAAAGATGAGAAAATAAAGGGGGTGAGCAAACCACACGCTCAGTAAGGCAATTATGCAAGTAAGTAGATAGCTCCACTATCTACATGCTCATAATGCCATGCCCTTAAAATCCATTTCTTTCATTAAAATCTCAACCACAAAACCATGCATATATCATGACATAGTTTATCCAAAACTATTTGTGAATATAGTAAAGCATGTAATTCATGCATCAATAGCATTTTATGTGACATCATTAAATCAATATTCAGCATGAATTAAATCAAAATCATGCATTACTTCATGCGATATAAAACAAATCGTGGGATATAATCATTTCATGAATTTATCATTAAAGCATGGAAAACTCATCATGCTACTACATTTAAATCATTTCATTTAAAAATGCAGTATAAAATAACCCTTCCTGGTCAATCATCTCATAAAACAATTCGTTATAAAATTCTCAGAAAAATCTATCATCATAGTACAAAATCATAAAATCGGGGGCCTGACCCCTCCCTCTGGTCTACATTTGGTCTATCGACCAATAGTTATATCATGTGAGACAAGCAGGTGATTATATCATTAACACCGAGGACTATGGCCATATCCTAATGATCCTTGGCAACACGGTACCTAGTGTGCGGGGTATCACACCTGAAATGGGAGGTAGGTTGTCCTACCCGTCGGAACAGCATAACACTAGGATTGCGAGGGCAAGGCTTGCTGCCTCGTGGCTAATATCACTCCACTCCAACAATCCCCACGGTACAACGTACTGTAAGACCCGAATTTAATTAAAATACGAAATGAATTAGTGTTCGTGAAGGAAAGTTTGACTGAATTAATTCCCGAACACGTGTAAGGGCAAAACGATCAAAAGATCGAAAGCCGGAGTAAATTCGATAAGAAAATTAATTAAAAATAATGGATTGATAAATCTTGATCAATAAAGGTGAAATAAAATTATTTCGGATTAAATTGATCAAGATATTAATTTATGAAAATTTATCGGGATTAATCGGGATTTTTAGTTAGGAAAAATAATCCCGAAAATAATCGAAAAATATATCGAAAAGTCACCCGGGACAATATCCCAAAAATACGGGGAAATTATACCCGAAAAAGAGGTTAAAATATAATAAATAAATTAAATAAAATTAAAATAAATTGAATTAAAATAAAAATAATAATTTTGTAGATATTTGGGATTTTTTTTTGGAGTATTTTAAGGAATAGTAAAATAATTAAAATAAATAAAAATAAAATTAATAAAATTAATAAAACAAAAAAAAAAGAATTGAAACAAAAAAAAAAAGAGAGAGAAAAGTTATCGGGGAGAGAGAAACCGAAGCAGAGAAACGGAGCCGAGCAACCCGAGGAGCCCGATGAGCCACCGGCGACCGATGGTCCCAGCTGCAGGTCGAAAAACGTAGAGCGACGCCGGACGAACACGATGGTACCGGCGGTGCAGCTTACCGACGTCGGAGGAAGCCGAACGGAGGAAGAAAAGGTCGCGGGAAAAATGGGGTCGGTACCGACGATCCACGGCAGCTGGAGGTGAACAGCGGGTACCGATGTGATCAGGAGGAGGAGCCGGTCCTTTTGAGACCAATACCGGCCGACGAAGCCGCCGGAATCCACCGGATCGAGAGGAAACAGCCGCGGGGGAGAAGAGGTGATTCGCCGGCGATGGGGCTGATTCGACCCCAGCCGAGGCCCGATTATGGAAGCCCATGTGATTGCGCGCCGATTGGCACCGAAATCGGCCGGAGAACCGGCCGGACGGCGCCGGCACGACCAAAGGAGGATTGAACCGGCCTGAACCGACCAAAACTGAACCGAACCGGACCGAGCTGAACCGGCGGTCTGAACCGGTCTGAACCGGTTCAGCCAAGAAAGAAGGGAAAAAAAGAAGAAAAAGGGAAAAAGAAAAAGAGGAAAAAAATTGGGGAAAATTCCGGTGATGCAATCGAGCTTCGGGTAAGTCGATAAGCGGTCAAATTGACCCGATTTAAATTTGGAATATTTTATTTAATTAAATTTCGACCGAAAAGTTTACCCGAAAATGTAATTAATTGTGTAGCTCGACGATTGGCATCCACAGAGGGCTCGAGACAGTCTCGATTTGAGGACTAGCATGGAATCTCGGGTAAGTGATCCCTATTTACGACAATTACCTCGTTATGCGTGATATTGATTTAAATTCTGCATAAATTGAATTAAATTATGGAAATTTAGATAATTGTCGTAAATAGTGAATTTAGCTATTCGAGAGCTAGGACGAGGCCCAATAAATTATTGGTGGGCCCAATGAGCCCAATAGGCCTCGATAAAGAGAAAATTAAGTGGTAAACCGGCTTAAGGCCGATTAAGGTCCATTAAGGTGCAATCGGGCCCAATAAGGGTAAACGGGCCCAATGATTTAAATTAAGCCCAGAAAGTAATAGATACAATTAAATTGCATAATATCTGACCTGAGGAATGTTAATACGCAGTTCCGGGCATTGGATTGGGAGCATATCGGACTGCGCGACGAGATGACAATGGAAAAGAAAAAGGTCAAACTCGACGAGAATCGAGGTAAGGGAATTCTGCGGACTGCTAGAGGTAACAGTACGCAATTTTAAATTCATTGACAGTCATTTAAAAATTATCTGGAGGGTCTAGAGGTCGAAGAACAATTTTAGTGCCCCGTATGGGCAAAATTACTAAAATACCCTTGTTAAGGGTAAAATCTAAAAAAAAAATTTAGGAAAAATTGGGAGGAGCAAGAACAAGAGGTTCCTGCTCATTCTGGAGGTATTTCAACGCATGCATGAGTAGGCTGGCTCACTTTTAAAGAAAAATTCATAGCATTGCATATCTTAATTGTTGTGATTTCTGTGAAAATTATTTGGAAATAACCGAGCCGCCTACATGTTTTTATTTACATGTGACGTGCTAGAGCTCAGCTCGCACGATGTTTGATTTGTGTGATGCATGCATTAGTGCTAGAGCGAGAGCTCGCACTAGAGTTTTACATGCATAGGTGCTAGAGTATAACTCGCACCAGATTTCACATACTTTTGCGTGACACGGTGCTAGAGTCTAACTCGCACCAGATTTTACATGATCTTCATGACAGGGTGCGGAAGTTTAACTCGCACCAGACTTTATAAGATTTTCATACGATTTATATACAGAGTGCTGAGCATAGCTCGTACTAGTTTTACTGGATTTGTGGAGTAGCGCTGTCTGCCCTTGGAGTCAGCCAAAAGGCCCAACAGGCTCAATAGACCTCTTAAGTAGGGTGAGAGTGAGGGATGAGGTTGGCGGCCTTGTGGAGATGTAAAGCGGGCTCTGCCAAGTTTATTTGATTCGATGAGAGTGCTGAGCATCGCTCGCACCGATTTTTATGAGAACATACGATGAGCCGTGCTTGGAGCATCAGGTAGACTGTGTGTCACCGACTTAATAGGCTTGCACGTGCGTTTTGAGACATGGCAACGAGTATTGAGTTATGAAAACCTCTGTGGGAAGCAGGCCATTTGGGCTGGAGTACCTAGAGTAATATGGGTCCATGGAGTACGATGTACCGTGCAAGTAGCATGGAGTACGATGTACCGTGGGGTATCTTCGGATACGGTATCTTTGTGATACAGGGTATCTTCGGATACGGTATCTTTGTGATACGGGGTATCTTTGTGATACGGTATCTTTGTGATACGGGGTATCTTTGTGATACGGTATCTTTGTGATACGGGGTATCTTCGGATACGGCATCTTCGGATGCGTGAGATCGGATAAGACTGACGGGTTGGATTGACCCACCTCCCGGGCAGTTCCCGATCAGGGTGAGACCTCGCACACTGGGATCCGTGTAGCTAGAGGGACTCACGAGGACATATTGGCCAGTCCTGGTTATTACCGATATACAGTATTGCCTAGTCTCGTATCTTGTATATATATACGTATGTTTTCGATATCGATGCTTTTGAGAAACTCAATTTCCATGGTTTTGTGTGAGTCAGGATCACCTGAAGGAGGGGTCGAGTCCTGACTTCATTGTGAAATTTTTAAAGAGAAAGAAATGATTTAAAATAATTGCATGTTGAATTTTTCGTGCAAACTCGATTTACATAGCATCATAATACATATCATTGTTTTAAAATGTGTGGAGAAAGGGTGGTTTATGCATGGCACTACGTTCATGTAGGTAGTATGGTTACCTACTTGTTCGTAGGATTGCCTTACTGAGCTTGATGTGCTCACCCCTTTCATTTTCTCCCACAGATGATCTCCAGTTGAAGTTGCGACGACTCAGTACTGCATTCCGGATATCCGCTGCTGCCCATCAACATAAGGTATATACACTTGTACTTATTGTATCTACATAAGCATAGCACAGTAACATGTTTGTAAGTAACTTTAGGGGATGTATAAATAATATAACAATTATAAATGACTGGAGAAAAAATAAGTACTGGGGTAGATGTATGGTGGGACTGGCATTGACGCACAGCCCAATTAGTAGTGGAGTGTTGGTCACGATTCGAGGACAGGTAAGAATTAAAGTAAGAAAATAATAAAAACGCGAAAAATTAACTCTGATTTTTGGGTAGTTTGGGTCGTGACAATTATTTTGGTATCAGAGCATAATTGGTCTGATGTGTGTCAGTGTCAGAAGTTAGAAAATTACATCCCCGTGTTACTGTGCTTAGTTAGATACAATAGTGTATATCGAGATGGGCTTGACTAAGAAATGGTTGAGAATGCAGGAATGCTTAACATGAGTCGCGAAAAATGAGATAGTGCACGAGGCAGAGGTCGTAGAGGTAGACCTGAGTCTGCTAAGTCGTGCTGAGTTTGACTTATGAGAACCAGTGTGAAATTGAAATGGAGGCTAATGTTGAAAATGCCTCACAGAGTCCGACAGAGTGATCGGACAGTATTGAGACACGCTTCGCGAGATTGGAGCGGAGTGTGGAGATTACTTGAGGAGCAAATTGCTCAGATCATGTATGAGATCAGAGGGCGCAGCGGAACAGTGGTGGAAACCCGCTCGACCCATCTTAAGAGTTGAGATGAGAAATATCTTGGACATATTCCGGTGACAGGATATCCCGGACATGATTTAAAGGACATTTCAGATTAAAGTCCTTATTCTGACCCAGAGGATTTGATTGATTGACGAGCAGGGGGACTCGATTATATTCTGGGTAGATATTACCTCGACACTATGAACAAGTGACAGTCGAGATGTCTAAAAGTTCATGAAAGGGCTCGACTTTTCAATTAGAGTCTGATTGGCCCGTGAGATATTACCTATACCGAGGCAGTGCACAGATTTACAGTTGGGTAAGTGAGAATATAAATTGCACGCCTCTGAGATTGGGAAAGGTAATGAGGGCTGAAATAGAGACATAAAAGAGAATCGAGAAATGACAGAAATGTCAGAATGGGAAAATGGAAATTGGTTAAAGATTAGATTTGATGTGTATGGGCTGAGATAATGGGTAAGGCCCCAGTGCATCTAATTTTGGCACTCTTGAGGGGTATTGTGATTGGAGGACCCCGACCTGCTACGAAGCAGAGTAGCAGTGTGAGCACTGTAAGCTGTGCGAGATATGTGGTGGATACCACGGAAGGAGGGTTTATACCTACACGGTATTGATGGAAATGGCCGTTAAGTGTGGTAAAGACGGACCATTGATTTGATTTGCACAGAATTGGGCGAGATCGTCCCACAGAAAAGTAAAGAGACAGAACAACTTCGTTGGTATAGCCGCAACGAAAAGAGAGGCCCTAGCCGAAAAGAAAAGGGAAAGTAGGTTGTTGGACGAAGGTGAAAGGATGTCTTGGACCAGGATGCTATTGATGTTTCATGGATGTGGTGTAAGATACCACACTTGTTATGAATAACGAAGTACGTATATTCATTGATCCTGGTGCCACATATTTATTCATACCGCCTTCATTCACACATAAGTGAGTAAAAGGCATGAATGCCTTCATCATTGGGCAATACTGATAAATGAGTAACCCAACAGAGGATGATTAAATAAACGGAATATGGATATAGAGATTTTAAGTCGAAAACAGGGGTGCAACAGTTAAAATTAAAGCAGTAAAGGATTGTACTCACGGAATGAATAATGGCAAGAGTTTTATCATGATTGATATACGAAGATGTGTTTTGATCCCAAGTACAAGATGTATTGGAGTAAGAGATATATGCTAGGTAAGAACATCCTTACGATATGGAGTCATTAGGATTAAAGCAATTAGTAACGAATATAAATTGTGACCACGTAGACTGAGATATAACGTAATTGTGGTTAAGTCTGAAGGTTAATAAAGGTATTTCAAAATACCTCCCCGCCTGAAGACTTGACAGCGTCTAGATATATATATATATATATATCCTATAACGTGAAACCGATCGTCGTAATAAATACCTTTAGCATTAGGATACCTCTACTAAGACGAAAACAATATTAAAAATTCGACAAATCATAAAGTTTAACAGAGTAGAATTTAATAAAAGTCGTTAAGGTAAAGAAAAGGAAATGACACAGGTTAGTACCTGAAAACGTAAGCGGTTGAGAAGGATCTTATACGCTTATGCGTAAATAAGTCAAGGATTGGACCGATCTGTAAACATCATTATCGATGATATATTAGGTGTAGTTAAAGTCTAGGGCGATTTATAAGTAACGATTGGAAAATTTCTTTTGCAATGGGTTGCTGCAAGTTCTAAAAGGATTTACCTGGTTGACACGTTTAACTAAGAAACGTGGTCTTGGAATGAGATGATAAATAAGATGATTGATGTGACGTGAATTTGACGTGATGAAGTATGAACTGACCACCGTGATTAATTTCGTCATACCCAACAGCTCAAGAGGTTCCCAGTGAGTATGGATACCTCAAAATTATGATGGAGCTGTGTATTGGTGTATAATGGGAAGATAGTCAATTTTGGAGTCAGACAACTCTTCGATCACGAAATAAACTATCTGACCCATGATTTAAAGTTGGCAACAGTATTTGTACTGAGGATATGGTACTATTAGGTACACGATGAGGAATTATGGATATGCACTGATCATAGAGCCCGAGTATCTGTTTTCACAGAAAGGGGCGAATATGAAAATACATATTGGGTTAGATCTTCTGAGAGATTTTGATTTATGAGAATTGTACCACCCAGGAAAGGCTAATGTGATGACTGATGCCTTGAGCAGAAAGAGCCTCGGGATGGTACCACATATGATGGTCAGGGAGCGTGAGCTGCTAGATGCAGTTGTGAGCCTCAGTATAGATGTGATCCCTTCTGATGATGACAGTGATTGTGTGACAGCTAGCCTGATGATTAGAACCGGATGAGAGTGCCCGGATTTGCCAGGCTTAGTGTGATGATCGATCGGATGTCGATAGTTTGGGTCTGATTCAGAAGGGTACAGTGACAGAGTTCACAGAGTATGATAATGAGTTACTGAGGATTCTGAGACAGTATGAGTGCTCCCCAGGACCATAGTTGATGAGATAGTAATGTTGTCAGAAGCTCACTCTTCGGGATATACAGTGCATACGGAAGGTAGTAATAATATATTAAAATTTCAAAAAGGGTATGGGTGGTCAGATGTGGAAAGAGATATTTGTGGAGATTGTGGAAAAGTGCCTGTTATGTCAACAGAATAAGGTAGAGTATTAAAAGTCTGCAGAGTTATTGCAGCACCTACCTATATTGACACGGCACGAAAAAACGAGAGCAAGTCTCCATGAATGTCGTGATGGGTTATAGAGGACCCGGATAAATCAGGAGACTATTTGGATGATAGTCGATATAGTGACTAAGTCTACCCACTTTCTGGTTATGAAATCCCCAAATACTCAAAGTGTGTATGAGGATTCAGGTATAAGAAAGATTGTGGAACATTAAGTAGCGTTCCAGTGAGCCTGGTATCATATAGGGATTCCCGCTTCACTCCCTACTTCGGAGAATATTTTCAGGAAGCTATGGGAACCCAACTGAGTATTAGCACAGCTTTCCATCCTCAGACAGATGGTCAGTCAGAGAGGACTGTACAAGTTCTGGACGATCCGATGAAAGCGTGTGCCATTGATTTTATAAGCTCCTGGAATGATCAGTTGATTTCTAATTAAAGTTGCCAATAACGACAGTTGGCAGTTGAGTATCGGGATAACAAGATATGAGACAGTGTACGGCTGTAGGGGTTATTCCCCGAATTGGATAAAAAAAAGTGGGTGACAGATAGAATCATTCTGATTTTGGGATAATAAGTCTCTGAGGATGTTTAGTTAAGGATGAGAGATTAAGAACACCTCAGAACAGATAGAAAAATATTGGAATTCACCCTTGGTGAATTATTATGGTTGAAAGTTACACGTCCTAAGAGAATAAGGACATAGCGGAACTTTTGGAAGAAGTAAATTGAGTTGAGCTGGATCGAATCCTTGAGAGATTGGACAAGTGGGAGATAAGACCTGTAGGTTGTTGTTAATCACTTGGATTAACAGGCACCCACAATGTGTCCCAGCTTATGATGCTTCGGTATTACTATCCAGATCCAGCAGAGGTGATAGGATATGAACTCCAAAAGTTCAGTTTGAGGAAAATACAAGTATATTGAAGAAGTTGATTCGGGCATTAAACAGGAAAGAGAAAGTATTGGGGTTTAAGATAATCTCCCTAATTAAAGTCCTTTGGTAGTAATACACTCCGGAGAAGGTCGCATAAGAATTTAAGAGTATAATATGATCGATGTACCCGGAGTTGTATATGGACTCATATGAATTGGTTCTAATTTGGAGGACCAAATTCCTTAAGTGGGGGAGAGTTGTAAGACCCGAATTTAATTAAAATACGAAATGAATTAGTGTTCGTGAAGGAAAGTTTGACTGAATTAATTCCCGAACACGTGTAAGGGCAAAACGGTCAAAAGATCGAAAGCCGGAGTAAATTCGATAAGGAAATTAATTAAAAATAATGGATTAATAAATCTTGATCAATAAAGGTGAAATAAAATTATTTCGGATTAAATTGATCAAGATATTAATTTATGAAAATTTATCGGGATTAATCGGGATTTTTAGTTCGGAAAAATAATCCCGAAAATAATCGAAAAATATATCGAAAAGTCACCCGGGACAATATCCCAAAAATACGGGGAAATTATACCCGAAAAAGAGGTTAAAATATAATAAATAAATTAAATAAAATTAAAATAAATTGAATTAAAATAAAAATAATAATTTTGTAGATATTTGGGATTTTTTTTGGAGTATTTTAAGGAATAGTAAAATAATTAAAATAAATAAAAATAAAATTAATAAAATTAATAAAACAAAAAAAAAAAAGAATTGAAACAAAAAAAAAAAAGAGAGAGAAAAGTTATCGGGGAGAGAGAAACCGAAGCAGAGAAACGGAGCCGAGCAACCCGAGGAGCCCGATGAGCCACCGGCGACCGATGGTCCCAGCTGCAGGTCGAAAAACGTAGAGCGACGCCCGACGAACACGATGGTACCGGCGGTGCAGCTTACCGACGCCGGAGGAAGCCGAACGGAGGAAGAAAAGGTCGCGGGAAAAATGGGGTCGGTACCGACGATCCACGGCAGCTGGAGGCGAACGGCGGGTACCGGTGTGATCAGGAGGAGGAGCCGGTCCTTTTGAGACCAATACCGGCCGACGAAGCCGCCGGAATCCGCCGGATCGGGAGGAAACAGCCGCGGGGGAGAAGAGGTGATTCGCCGGCGATGGGGCTGATTCGACCCCAGCCGAGGCCCGATTATGGAAGCCCATGTGATTGCGCGCCGATTGGCACCGGAATCGGCCGGAGAACCGGCCGGACGGCGCCGGCACGACCAAAGGAGGTTTGAACCGGCCTGAACCGGCCAAAACTGAACCGAACCGGACCGAGCTGAACCGGCGGTCTGAACCGGTCTGAACCGGTTCAGCCAAGAAAGAAGGGAAAAAAAGAAGAAAAAGGGAAAAAGAAAAAGAGGAAAAAAATTGGGGAAAATTTCGGTGATGCAATCGAGCTTCGGGTAAGTCGATAAGCGTTCAAATTGACCCGATTTAAATTTGGAATATTTTATTTAATTAAATTTCGACCGAAAAGTTTACCCGAAAATGTAATTAATTGTGTAGCTCGACGATTGGCATCCACAGAGGGCTCGAGACAGTCTCGATTTGAGGACTAGCATGGAATCTCGGGTAAGTGATCCCTATTTACGACAATTACCTCGTTATGCGTGATATTGATTTAAATTCCGCATAAATTGAATTAAATTATGGAAATTTAGATAATTGTCGTAAATAGTGAATTTAGCTATTCGAGAGCTAGGACGAGGCCCAATAAATTATTGGTGGGCCCAATGAGCCCAATAGGCCTCGATAAAGAGAAAATTAAGTGGTAAACCGGCTTAAGGCCGATTAAGGCCCATTAAGGTGCAATCGGGCCCAATAAGGGTAAACGGGCCCAATGATTTAAATTAAGCCCAGAAAGTAATAAATACAATTAAATTGCATAATATCTGACCTGAGGAATGTTAATACGCAGTTCCGGGCATTGGATTGGGAGCATATCGGACTGCGCGACGAGATGACAATGGAAAAGAAAAAGGTCAGACTCGACGAGAATCGAGGTAAGGGAATTCTGCGGACTGCTAGAGGTAACAGTACACAATTTTAAATTCATTGGCAGTCATTTAAAAATTATCTGGAGGGTCTAGAGGTCGAAGAACAATTTTAGTGCCCCGTATGGGCAAAATTACTAAAATACCCTTGTTAAGGGTAAAATCTAAAAAAAAAATTTAGGAAAAATTGGGAGGAGCAAGAACAAGAGGTTCCTGCTCGTTCTGGAGGTATTTCAACGCATGCATGAGTAGGCTGGCTCACTTTTAAAGAAAAATGCATAGCATTGCATATCTTAATTGTTGTGATTTCTGTGAAAATTATTTGAAAATAACCGAGCCGCCTACATGTTTTTATTTACATGTGACGTGCTAGAGCTCAGCTCGCACGATGTTTGATTTGTGTGATGCATGCATTAGTGCTAGAGCGAGAGCTCGCACTAGAGTTTTACATGCATAGGTGCTAGAGTATAACTCGCACCAGATTTCACATACTTTTGCGTGACACGGTGCTAGAGTCTAACTCGCACCAGATTTTACATGATCTTCATGACAGGGTGCGGAAGTTTAACTCGCACCAGACTTTATAAGATTTTCATACGATTTATATACAGAGTGCTGAGCATAGCTCGCACTAGTTTTACTGGATTTGTGGAGTAGCGCTGTCTGCCCTTGGAGTCAGCCAAAAGGCCCAACAGGCTCAATAGACCTCTTAAGTAGGGTGAGAGTGAGGGATGAGGTTGGCGGCCTTGTGGAGATGTAATGCGGGCTCTGCCAAGTTTATTTGATTCCATGAGAGTGCTGAGCATCGCTCGCACCGATTTTTATGAGAACATACGATGAGCCGTGCTTGGAGCATCAGGTAGACTGTGTGTCACCGACTTAATAGGCTTGCACGTGCGTTTTGAGACATGGCAACGAGTATTGAGTTATGAAAACCTCTGTGGGAAGCAGGCCATTTGGGCTGGAGTACCTAGAGTAATATGGGTCCATGGAGTACGATGTACCGTGCAAGTAGCATGGAGTACGATGTACCGTGGGGTATCTTCGGATACGGTATCTTTGTGATACAGGGTATCTTCGGATACGGTATCTTTGTGATACGGGGTATCTTTGTGATACGGGGTATCTTTGTGATACGGTATCTTTGTGATACGGGGTATCTTCGGATACGGCATCTTCGGATGCGTGAGATCGGATAAGACTGACGGGTTGGATTGACCCACCTCCCGGGCAGTTCCCGATCAGGGTGAGACCTCGCACACTGGGATCCGTGTAGCTAGAGGGACTCACGAGGACATATTGGCCAGTCCTGGTTATTACCGATATACAGTATTGCCTAGTCTCGTATCTTGTATATATATACGTATGTTTTCGATATCGATGCTTTTGAGAAACTCAATTTCCATGGTTTTGTGTGAGTCAGGATCACCTGAAGGAGGGGTCGAGTCCTGACTTCATTGTGAAATTTTTAAAGAGAAAGAAATGATTTAAAATAATTGCATGTTGAATTTTTCATGCAAACTCGATTTACATAGCATCATAATACATATCATTGTTTTAAAATGTGTGGAGAAAGGGTGGTTTATGCATGGCACTACGTTCATGTAGGTAGTATGGTTACCTACTTGTTCGTAGGATTGCCTTACTGAGCTTGATGTGCTCACCCCTTTCATTTTCTCCCACAGATGATCTCCAGTTGAAGTTGCGACGACTCAGTACTGCATTCCGGATATCCGCTGCTGCCCATCAACATAAGGTATATACACTTGTACTTATTGTATCTACATAAGCATAGCACAGTAACATGTTTGTAAGTAACTTTAGGGGATGTATAAATAATATAACAATTATAAATGACTGGAGAAGAAATAAGTACTGGGGTAGATGTATGGTGGGACTGGCATTGACGCACAGCCCAATTAGTAGTGGAGTGTTGGTCACGATTCGAGGACAGGTAAGAATTAAAGTAAGAAAATAATAAAAACGCGAAAAATTAACTCTGATTTTTGGGTAGTTTGGGTCGTGACACGTACTCCGTGAACCCAAGCTCAATCAGGGGTGCCTGCAATAGGTCTTATCCACCTATATCATCTCTGTCTCAGTATGCATGTGTGAGCATATCATCTCACTGTGACACACAATCTACAGGAGGCTCCAACACGGCTATATGCATGTAATATAAATCCATGTGCGAGCGAAGCTCTAGCACGGCTCCATACATATTCATGATATCAGAAAATCTCGTGCGAGCGAAGCTCTAGCACGATTTGATAAAAATCAGTAAAATCTGCGTACGAGCAGCGCTCCAGTATGACTTAAACTGATTATAAATTCAAGTAAAATCCACGTACGAACAATGCTCAGGTACAAATATGTATAAAAACTCAGTGAAAACCTCGTGCGAGATGAAGTCCAGTACGACTTTAAAATGAATTATAAAACCATATAAAACTTCGTGCGAGCAACGCTCTAGCACAAATGAATGCTCAAGTAAATCAAATCTCATGCGAGTTACACTCCAGCACCGCTTTATGCATAATTAAATCAAATCTCGTGCGAGTTACACTCCAGCACCGCTTTATGCAATTATCATATCAAAATTGGATGCGAGCTAAGCTCCAGCACCTCTCATGCATGTCAAATCATTAAAACTAGTGCGAGCAATCGCTACAGCACCTTTTTATGCATATCAAGTCAAAATAAGCCAAAACATATCAAAACAGAGTGCGAGCTAGGCTCCAACAGCTCTCATGCATATCAAATCATAAAATTAGTGCAAGCAACCGCTATAACACATTTTATGCATATGATGTCACACAAATCGGTGCGAGCAACTGCTCAAGCACATTTATGCACATTCACAAACGCAGATATAGTGCGAACTACGTGTCAGCACTATTTGTTTCCATATAAACTTGATAGTTGGCCTATTTTCCAAAAAATTTCCATTTAAATATAAATAACACTTACGTAGTATTATCATGTGAAATTCATGCAATTACTGGCCAATCTATCGATTTGCTTTGATTAAAACTAATAAAATTCCTTAATCATAAAAGTCCTTAAATCATGCATTTCATGCATGTCATGCTTTCACCATCCTTAGGTGAACTTCCCTCAATAGGGGTAAAATAGACTTTTACCTATTCCGAGTCCTTAAAATATTTAAGCCATTTTTTTTGGATCTTTATACATAATCAGGGTATACATACATATTCAGTGTATACAAAACTATTAAAATACGCGTAGCTACCTCTAGCTACTCACACAATTTCCTTACCTCATTTTTCTGTACAGTCTGACCTTTCCAGTGATGACTCGTCACGCAGTCCGATTTGCTCCCAATCTAAATCAAATCTCCGGCACTGCGGATAAATATTCATCAAGTCCAATACAATACAATTAATTGTATTTTATATTTTTAGGGGCCTAATTTAAATCATTGGGCTCTTTTACCTATATTGGGCCCGATTGTACCATAATGGGCTTTAATCGGCCTTATGCCCATTTACCACACTTTATCGAGGCCTATAGGATCATTGGGCCCATCAATATTTATTTAGCCTCGTTCTAAACTCTCGAATAGCTTAATTTAGTATTTACGACAATTTATCCAATTTTCCAAAATTTAATTCATTAAATGCGGAATTTAAATTCGTAATTTATGCGATAATTTTTAACACGCATATCGATGCAATATTGTCATAAATAAGGGTTACTTACCCAAGATTCCATGATAGTACATAAATCAAAGCTATCTCGAGCTCTCGTTGGATGCCAATTGTCGAGCTACACAGTTTATATAATTTTTCGGGTAAATTTCTAGTCAAATATTAATAAAATTAAACATTCTGAAAATTAAATCGGTCAATTCGACCGTTTACCGACTTGCCCGTAGCTCGATTGCATCACTGAAATTTTCCCAAATTTGTTTGCTTTTTCTTTTTCCATTTTTCTTCCTTTTTCCTTTTCTTTTTGGCGAAACCGGTTCGGTCCGGTTCAACCCGATTCAGACCGCTAGTTCAGTTTGGTTCGATTCAGCGGTTCAGTCCGGTTCGGCCGGTTCAGGCAACATTTGGTCCTTCTGACATCGTCCGACCGGTTCCTGGCGTGATTCCAGCACCAATCGGCGCGCCATGGCCTTGGCTTCCATAATCGGGCCTCGACTGGAGTCAAAACGGCGTGATGGCCGCCAATCAGGGCTTCTCTTCCGCGGCTTCTCCCCCTGTTTTTGGCATTTTTCGACGGTCTCCACAGCGCGTCACAGCTGCAGTGATATCGCCCGGTGTTGGGCTACCTTCGTCGGCCCTCACCGGCCCCTCAGCCTCACCAGTGGCCGTCGTAGCAGAGGAAATCGTTCCCTTGGTTTGCCTCCTTCAGTTTCGCCCTTTGCTTTCCTCTGTTTCGCGTTTTGTTTCAGATTTTGTTTTTTTTTTATTTTATTTATTATTTTTTTATAATTTATTTTTAATATTATTTTATTCATTAAAATAATATTAAAATCCACAAATATCTTTAAAAATTTTATATTTTATTCATTTAATTTGTAAATAAATTTCTCAGTCTGATTTTACCTTTTCGGTATATTTTTCGATTATTTTCGAGATTATTTTTCGAGTCGAAAATTTCGGTTTATTCCAATAAATTCATATCTTGATCAATTTAACCCGAAATTTAATTATTTCTTCGTTATTGATCAAGATTTCTCATTCCCATATTTTTAATTAAATTTTCTTGTCCCGATTAATATCGAATTTTGATCTTTTGACCGTTTTACCTTTGCACATTTTTGAGAATATCATTTCAGTCCTTTTGCCTTTTTAAATGCATTCGAAAATTTCTATTCATTCCCTTTTTGCTCTTACGATAAAAATTTCGAGTCTTACATTAGTGGAGTGTGGTCACGATCAGAGGACAGGTTAGTATGAAAGAAAAACAAAAAAAAATTACTCTGATTTTTGGGTCCTGACAAATAGACCAACAAAAATGAATACTAAAATGAAAATTGGCTTAAGGCATAGTTAAGCTCATTAAGGTTTATTAAAGCCCAATAAGTGAAATAGATTGTATTTAATGTAAAATACAGTAGGAAAAATATAATTAACCTCATAAATGGTTATATGCAGCTCCAGAGGTTATGGGAGGAGCGAATCAGACTGCTGGATTGAGCAGCGTTGAGAAAGTAAAATTTCTTGAGTGATTGCAGGTAAGGGACTTTTATGAGTAGTTAGAGATACCTGCACGTATTTTCGTCTGCTTTTACACTCACTTAAAAACTCTGAGGGTCAGAGAAAGTGAATAATCGTTATTGTGACTCGATAGTGGTAATTTATGATTTTGCCCCTAGTTAAGAAAAAAGTCAACTTTTGAGATAAGTTGTAAAAATCATGGAAACCACCAATTTTAAGTGTTTTACTGCTGTTTAGTAGAAGAGTAAATAAATGGGCTAATGTTTTAAGGTTAATGTGAATTAAGCACACTTTATAGTGCTGATTTGAATATTTTGAAAATCATCCCTTTTTAAAGAGTCATCTATCAAATTGTGTGAGAATAAATCGTGCTAAAGCACAGCTCGCACTTGATTTCATATATTTTCCACATATATTAGTGCTGATGTAGGATTTGCACTAGCTTTCCATGATATGCATGATAGAGTGCTGGAGTTATTACTCGTACTTGAATTTTACATGAGATGTAGACAGAGTGCTAGAGTTATTGCTCATACTCGATTCTTCATGATATATACATGACATAGTACTTGAGCTATTGCTCGTACTTGATTTGATGAGTTTTGTGCATAGCATGGTACTGGAGCGATTGCTTGTACTTGATTTGAAACATGAACTATGCATGACCTAGTTCTAGAGGTTTACTCGCACTAGAGTTGAGTTTGTGATGTGAAATAGTGTTTGAGCGGAGTGTCGACTGTGAGTCGCGCTCAAAGGCGTGCACTGTATTTTATGTGATATATAAGACATGTTGAAAAAGTATGCTTGATTTCCTCGTGTAGATTGAGTGTCACACTGTGAGATGTTCGCATGTGGATTTAGAGAGGTGGTATTTATATTCCATGGTTTGAGGGCTAAGACTTATGGCAGACACCCCGACTATGAGGTAGGGTCCACAAAGTACGTTGTACCATGCGAGTGGCATGGAGTACACTGTACTATGTGGTGTTATGGAGTTGAGGAGTTTATAGCTGGCAGTTGTGATGGACTGAACCCATTCCCATTGCAGTAGTTATGCCCCGCACACCGAGAACTGTGTAGCTTGGGATCACCATTATAGGATATGGCCATAGTCCTAGATATTATTGCATTTAACCACAGAGTCTCACATGATATATCACCTGACTAATTGATTTTATGATACGGATAGACCTGAGGGATGGGTCAGAATTCGATTGTTGTGTTGTGAATGATTTGAATGCCATATTTACTTTGATTTGAATATCAATGGCATGATTTATCTAAAGGCATTGTGATATTATAAAGATGCATTATTTTGTACTACAGGCCATTTAAGAACAAAAGCATGATTTCTATACATGGGATTTAATCTGTACAAGTATATATATATATATTAAAGACATGCTTTTAAAGTGAGTTAAGGAATGGTATTTTCGAGGCATAGCATTATTTTGAGTAGATAGTGTAGATGTCGACTTGCTTACCTGATTTCCTTACTGAGCTGTGAGCTCACCCTTTTTTTTAAACCTCTCTACAGAGCATTCGCAGTAAAGCGATTACGAGAGAGGAATAGTATTTCCTGTTGTCCGCTATCTTTTCCTATTGATCGACAGGTATACATATTTTGTACGGCTCTGTATCTAAACATATAAGTAGCACAGTGATGTATATGATATATATTATGGGGAATGTAATTGTATTAGATTTATATGAGCTCACATACATTATAAAAGAAGTTACAGTCGATAATAGTATATTGACATGTATGTATGATAATGGATGATCTGGTAACCGAGGATGCTAACATCGAATCACAGCCCAACCATTGATAAGGAGAAAGGTAAGTTAAAAATGTGAAAAATTTGTAGTGGTTTGGTTAAGTCATGGAGGGTCGTGACATACTTGTTTTCATACTTACTTAAAAATCATATAATTTCCATTATAAAATATTAATGTATCAATGCTTATACAACATAGATAAAAATGTTTGGTTTTAGGATTAAATCAAGGTTTCGTTCTTTTCAGGGACAAACACTGAAAAATTCAGGTTTTCCCAGATAAATTTCTTATGCACTCATCCAATCATTTTATGAAATATAAACAGGTACAGGAAGTCATTGCTACTATAAATTGCATCCCTTACCTAAACAGAGTTGAGGCAGCACTAAATCGTCGGGTATCGGGTTTACCTGGTTTTACGTGGTAATACCTCGAGCTGGCCAAAACAGTTTCAAAACCATCAAATGATGCTCAAAATCATCTCAACATATTTAAATATGCATTATCTTACATAAATTTCATTAAATTTGGCCAATTCTGACAACTTCGTTATTAGCCCGATTTTACCGATAAATGTGTCGATTTAAGCTATTTCGATAGTTTCTCTTTATCTAACTTTAATCTTACAAATGTAATAGCTTACACACTTATTCAAGTCCTTAGTTAACATACAACCATTCACCAAATCGTCAATTTCGACACTTTTACAGTTTTTCACTAAATCAAGCTATAAACTGAGCTTTTTGGTATTAAACAAGCACTCTACAACACCCAACTCTACCAAATTTCATCTCTACCCTAACAATTCAAGGCTGGCCAAACCTACACATGTCTCTAGAAATTATTTCTTCAATTTCCACTGTAGTAAAAATTATCCAAATTCATCAAATAACAAGATATATCATTATCATCATGATCATCATCATCTTCCTCTAACAACTTCTCACCTAGTTTGACCAACTTTGACCACTTCTTCTTACTCCAGCAATGATTATTAGTTATAGATATATCATCAAAAACAAACTAAAAAACCAGCCAAAAGTTCATGAATTTAAGTTTTCTCTCACCTTAGAAATATGGCTGATTCTGCCCTTGTTCTTCTCACAAACATTTCACCTAGAAAATGAGCTTGTTTAAGGTTGGATTTTTTATATGATGTAGAGGACTTACGAAGGAAGATTTTATCCTTTTGACTGAACTCTAAAAGTGGCCGTAAAAATTGCACAATGAACCCTTAAGAAGGACGCCTATGGTAGAAAGAGGGGAAGAGAACTTTTTGGTTCCATCTTGTTTCAAGATGGCCTTTAGTGTTCCATAAAGAGCATGAAATGCTCTTTAATTTTGGAAAGAATCTCGGTCAAAAGCATTCTAGAAGGTCTTCAAATTTGGCATTTTTTTTAGGTCAACAGATTTCTAGGCCAGGGCAACATGTAACCCTGTTTTCATAAAATCCATACAAAATATTTCTAACTCAATTTCTTCCAAATTTTCACTTCTCATGTGTTATAATAAGTCCCTAGTATGTCCCATAAAAATTTTAACCCACTTGTTTAAGAAAAGTTTCCCTTTTGAGCCCATTTTGGCTAATTTAGTCATTACCGATTAAAATGTCTTAAGGTTTTCGGTTTACTTTAAAATTTAATCCGACTACCGAGACCTCAATATTTCTACTCAATTTTCATTCCCCAAGTCAATGATCCTTATAATAATTTCCTATGGCCTCAGAATAATTTTTATGAATTTAAGGAATTTATTCTAAATTTATTTCACTCACTAGGCATAATTTCTCATTTTAGTGTTATCTTAAGTTTTTATTAACTTCTTCACTTCCAATACCTTAGTTTCACCTTTTAACCACCAAAGCATACTTATACATGTAATCTTTAAGAAATACTTGAATTTGAAACCTTACCTCGATTTTTATGCCTCTTGAGTTTCGTGCCACTAACCCAAGTGCTTTGGTCATTTCGGACCTGCATGATATTATTCTGATATCTTAATTGCTTTCTAGTTTCTAAATAAATAATAAAACAAAAATTTTGAGTTTCACATTTATCCCTACCTTTAAGGAATTTGGTCCTCCAAATTTAGGTTGGTCCATCGAATAGTTGAGGATACTTATCTCTCATATGGCTCTTTAGCTCCCACGTAACTTCTTCTGTCAAGTGGTGTTGCCAAGAACCTTGACTAACGAGATTGTTTTAGACCAAAGTACCTTTTCTCTTTTGTCGACAATCTAGACCGGTTGCTCAACATAACTCATATCTTCTTATATGTCCAACGATCCATACTCAATAACATGACAAGGGTCCGGTTGATACTTCCTCAACATAGAAACATATAAGGCATCATGTACCCTAGACAACTGTAAAGGTAAGGCAAATCTGCAGGCAACAACTCCCACTTTCTCTAATATTTCAAATGGACTAATAAAGCGAGGACTGAGCTTCCCTTTCTTCCCGAATCTCATGACACCCTTCATCGGTGATACCTTTATAAATACTGAGTCCCCAATTTGAAATTCTTGTTGCTGTATACGCACATCGATGTATCTTTTGTGTCTACTCTAGGTGGCTCTTAACCTATCACATATAGTATCTATGCCTTGAGCCTCTTGCTCTACAAGATCGGGAGTGAAGATTTTTTAGTCACCCACTTCGTCCCAAGCAGTTGGGGACCTACATCTCCTGCCATACAGAGCCTCATAAGGTGCCATACCGATACTAGCTTGGTAACTGTTACTGTAGGCAAACTCTGCAAGGGGCAAATGATAATCTCATGATCCTTTAAAATCCAATGCACACGCCCTTAACATATCATCTAAGGTTTGAATGGTCCACTCAGACTGGTCGATAGTCTGAGGATGATAGGCGGTGCTCAAATTAAGTTGAATTCCTATGGCTTCCTGAAAACATGTCTAAAACCTGGAAGTGAACCAGGAATCTCTATCGGAAGTAATGTTCATGGAAGCCCCATGCAACAGTGCCACCTCTTTAACATACAAGTTTACTAACTTATCCAGTAAATCAATGCTCTTGATGATAAGAAAATGGGCACTCTTCGTCAATCTATCTACTATAACCCAGATTGCATCATGACCCTTTTGAGTCCATGGTAAGCCCATAATAAAATCCATCATAATATGCTCCTATTTCATTGTAGGAATAGGTAGTGACTAAAGAAGTCTAATTGGCTTCTGATGCTCAATCTTAACCTGCTGACAGATCTAACATCTGGCCACAAATTCTGCTACATCCTATTTCATACCAGTCCACCAATACACCTTAAGCAGATCATTGTACATCTTAATACTACCTAAGTGCATGGTGTAATGGGAACATTGGGACTCTCTCAAAATCTGCTGCTTCAGGGCATCCTTGTTCGAGGCACATATATGGCCTCTGAACCTTAATAACCCATCATCACTTACCAAAAAGTATGATTGTAAAGTCTGCTCTACCTGGCCAACCATATCCAATAATCTTTGATCATTTCTTTACTCGACTCTGATCTGATCTAAAATACTGGGTTCAATATGTAAGACCCGTAAATTTTCATGTAATATTTATGATTCTGGAATGTACAGATTCGTAAGTTCTGAGTGTGAATAAATTGCTAAACGAGTATAGAAATAATTGGACTGAAGTTTAAGTTGGAAAAATTGGGAAAATTGCAGCTAGAATGCTGTAGAAAGCAAAGCATATCGATCTCATGCAAGGAGAGATCGATCTCAAGGCCTGGAAAATGCAATGCAGAGGTATTCTGCAAGAGGGAGATCAATCCCTCGCTTTAGCAGATCGATATAAAGTTGTCTCGGGTTGGACCAGATCGATCTCCTTTCATAGGCAGATCGATCTCCTTTGGCCACTGGATAGACCATATCGATCTCCTCTTAAGGACCAGATCGATGTCCAAAACCTTCTACCTTTAACAGATCATCCTATACCAATGAGTAGATCGATCTCATGCATTCAACAGAGCGATCCCTTACCTTTAAATTGTTAAAATTTTGAAGGAATCAAGCAAGGGCAGATTAATCTCCCCCCTATGGAGATCGATCTTATAAGGTATTTTCTATATAAACTGGGCAACAGAATCTGTATTTCATGAAAGCAACCTATTCCCTCCATTTTTAAACTAAAACCTAGCTTTCTCACACTAAAATCACCACTTTCTAATCTGTTTTGAGAGAAGTTCCTTTGATAAAAGTTGTTCTTAGTGAGGGAGAGAATGACATAGTCAAAGATTGAAAGCTCGAACCTTGGATTGAAAGAGAAAAGAGGATTTCTCCCAAATTGGCAAAGAGAGGAAAAGGTTAAGCTAGGTAAGTTGCTATACACCATTTTCTAGTATGTTAATCTAGATATTATGATGAGTGATTTGGTGTTTATAATGTTGGTTGAAATGTTTATATACATGCTTAAAATAACTATGACCTATGATGGACTTAGTGAGAGAAAATTGGAAATGACATAGAGCTAATGATGATTTGAGCATGTAGAGATGTTAATGAGCATGTATACATGATCTAAAATGACATTGTGAAATCCATAAGTGGGATTAGATAAGGATCAAAAATGGGCATAATAAGTGTTTGATGAAATGCCATATAGAGGGAAAATGATGAACTTGAGGCATTATAAGCTTAATGTCAGTTTAATATGAATCAATAGACTTGAGGAGTCTAATGGATTCTCGAGAAATGATTAGAACGATTTAAATGGACTTAAGAGGGATTAGAGTCCCATAAGTTGCAATGAGGCCAAATTGAAGTAATGGGTCATAGCATCGAATTGAAAGCCATGTAAATGAGAATCGAGTATATTGAAATAATACTGATGCGAGTAGTAAATGCTTACAGTTCCTGGAGATAAAGTCAGAGCTGATAAGACCAGATCATGAGCATTAGAAATCAAGAAAATGATTTAAGCGTGATTCGAGGTAAGGGATTTGTACGAGCTATCTGAGATAGCTATACTATGTTTTCTTACCTGTTGTATGTGAGTGAATACGATAAAGTATATAGATATTGATATATATAGGTGACAACTATGTATAAGAAGAAGATTCTATGCATAAATTGCATGACTTCAATGCCTTGTTGTGAAAAGAGGTTTTTACAAGTGTTTTGAGAAAGAGTAATAAAGATTGGCTCCCGATTTAGTAATTTGCATGAAAAGCTTTTAACGAGTGATTGGAGGGAGATTACCCTTTCACTCATACTCGGTGAATGAAGCCTTCTATTTCTTTTCTGTGTGAAATTGTGTTAAAGCCTAAGTGGCAACGGTAGATTTACCATCCCTGCTCGCACATCATTCTTAAAAGGGATTTTGAGAAAAGCTAAAGGGTGCTCGATGCCTCGGGTGATGCTGTGTGTTCCACTCAAGAGCTCGCACTAGATTTTGGGAATCATGTTGGAGCCAAAGAGTATTGCTTAGTGATCTTGCTCTGATTATGCTCGCATGTAACCCCCTCGATTTAGAGTGATGGGACAAAGCCGTGTTCGATGCCTCAGGTATGTTGTGTGTTCTTACGCTGAGTTGCTCGCACATGGTCTCTTAAGCTTTACTGTGTGATAAGCAAAATCATGCTCGATGCTTTAGGTATGCTGTGTGATCTTACGTTGAGTTGCTCGCACGAGAGTTTATGAGTTTACTATGTGATGAGTAAAATCCGTGCTAGAGCCCTCATGTATTGCTTAGTGATCTTGCACAGACCTACTCGCACGTGATTTTGAGATAACAAAAATGGGTGATAAGGATCCACGAGGGCACGATGTACCGTGAGCGTTAGCCATGGGGTACGATGTGCGGTGACATCTTAGTGATTCTGTGTGGGCTGAAAGGATGGTTGATCCACCTCCCCAAGCATAGGATTCTCGTACACCTGATCTATGTTGCTTGGGATCCGGACTATGGCCATAAGTCTTCTTTTATCTGTGTGATACGACATTGTGTTGCTACTGTGTGAGGTGACAAATGTCCCCCTGCTGTGTGATACAGGGTGGTATAAAATCCCATTATATGTCTCATATTACTTGATTTACAAAGAGATTTGTAAGTGTATTCTGTGTGAAGTGATAATTAAACCGGTGTGGTTTTAAAGATTGAGCTGTGTGACGTGATGATGTATATGCATGTACCCATCTAGCGAATTAATGGTTTCAATTGATGGAAGCTATTTTTAAAGAATGCATATGTTTTGTAAGGGAAATAAATGTATATATTTTAGCATGTAGATAGTTTAGTTGTCTACCTGCTTTCGTATTTTCCTTATTGAGCGTGTTAGCTCACCCCCTTATTTCCTCCTCCATAGATACTATGTAGTAGTGAGTTACTGCAGTTGACCCTGCTACGATGTTCTCCAGTTCGCCAATGGTATAGAGGTATACATCGACCTATGAGAGAAAAATTTTGTATCCTATATTTTAATGCACAGTCTAGTGATCTTTTGTACGAAGAGGTGTATATAATAGAAACTGATGTAAACGTTTTCACATATATATAAAAGAACGGTTTCTACTTCATTAAATGAATGTTAAATTATGAACGGATGAGATGTAGATATGGATGTTGACTAACAACCTAACTGTAAGTAGTATGTTAAGTCACAGGAAGAGGGTCATGATAGAGATTGGTATCAGAGCTTATGTTGGACCGATGTGAGTTAGTATCCATAGTTAGGAAATTATACATCCCTTAAGTATTGTGCATTATTTGGATACAATTATATATACCATACTGGAAAATGTGACTAAGATATTTATTTTGAGTATGCAGGATGTTTGATAGACGATGTACTCGTAGAGGAGAGACTTTGCACTCTCAAGGGCGTAGAGATAAGTTCGAGAGATGCAATGGGTTTAGTTCTAGTAGAGATCCACTGAGCTTATTGATGCCGCTGAGGCGCATGTAACGTAATTACAATGCAGTGTAGACACGGTCACTAAGAAGTTTACACAGACGATGGCCAGACTTGAAGGTAGACTAGAGAACCCTGCTAGTCAGGCCATTGTACCTGGGAGACAAGAGCCAGCACAGCTTGCACCGAGACCTCAAGATGTAGAGGCAGAGATTCCTACACCCCCTCTAGTTTAGGATATTCTCCTACCAGTTCAGGATCCTGTAGCTCCACAACAGGTTGGTGGGGAAGGAGTGTATGATTGTGACTTGGGTAGACTGAGAGAGTTCAAGAAGTTCAGACCACCTTTATTTAGTGGGGTGAAGAACCCAGTGTTAGCTGAGCATTGGATATGTAGTATGGAGAAGCTCTATCGATTTTTCCATTGCTTCACCACCGAGAAGGTCACCTTTGTGGCTTTTGTATTAGAGGATGAGGCTGAGCATTAGTGGATGGCCATACAACCAATGTTGAGTGTACGACAACCGGTTGTGACATGGGATATATTTTTGGATGCCTTTAGGAAGTAGTACATTCCAGCCACTGCTCAAAGAAAGATGCAGATGGAATTTATGACATTGACTCAGGGAAACCGAACAGTGGATGAGTATGAGTCTGAATTCATATCCTTGGGCAGATATGATACAATCACTATGAGCATTGAGGACAGAAAGGTTCAAAAATTTCTTGAGGGTTGAGACCTTCCATTAGAGCTCGATTAGCTCCATTGGACATTACCACCTATGACAGGGCAGTATTCAGAGCTCAGCTATGTGAGCAGGATTATGAGTTGCATGCCTCAGAATTGAGCAAGAGTGGTAAGGGCAGAGATAGAGGCTAGAAGAGGTTAGTTGAGGATAGAGGGTTTAGAAAGGGTCGAAGGTTATTTGGTAAGGGGCCTAAGATTGAAGAGGTACGAGAGAGGCCTGCAAAGCCTCCAATTCATCCAGCTTTACCTCCAGCTTCGAGGGGCATAGTTATTAGCGGACCTCGACCTACCACAGAGCAGTGCAGGTTATGTGGTAGATATCATGGGGGTAGACCATGCTCATTATCGATGAGATCATGTTATAGGTGTGGTAAACCAGGGCACATAGCTCGTGAATGTCTAGAGTTGATTGATACAGCCCTACAAAAGGGCAAAGAGCCAGAGAAAGCTGCAGTTGAGACGCCTACACCTAAGAGAAAGGCCACGCTGAAGAGAAAGGAAACAAGTTGTTGGTCGAGGACGAGTGTTTGCATTGGACCAGGCATCAGAGGCTTCCTCAAATGTGATTAAAGGTACCATCCTGTCTTTGATTTTGAAGTATTAGTATTGATTGATCTTGATGTCACACATTCATTCATATAGCCTTCATTTGTATGTAAACTGTGTGAACATGTGAAACTTGTACCCTTAGGTAGAGTTTTACTTATAAGCACTCCAGTGAGAGACAATGTAATGACAGAGTATGTATGTAAGCATTGTAGGTTAAAAGTAGGGGAAAAGGACATGTCGATCGATCTCATCCTATTAACTATGAAGGACTTCGATGCAATACTAGGAATGAATTGGTTGGCTGTAAACAATGCTGTTTTAGACTGTTATGCTAAGATAATAATGTTTTCCATCCCTGAAAAGTATGTTGTAAGATTTGAAAAGTAATGAAAGAAGTAGTAAATTATTTCCAAGTACAGATGATTTGTACTAACAAATGTGGTCATAATATGTTAAAGGTTTTATAGCATATGTGGTTGATTTGGATAAGGCACACCTTGAATTAGTTGACATTCCAATGGTTAGAGAATTCCCTGATGTCTTTCCGAAACTGAAAGAATTACCAGGGTTGCCACCAGATAGAGAGATATAATTCTGTATTGATTTGGCGCTTGGAACAGAACCGATATCCAAGCCACCATATAGAATGGCTCTAGTGGAATTAGAGGAGCTAAAGAAACAGTTGCAAGAGTTGTTGGACAAGGGGTTTATCAGACCGAGTGTATCACCTTGGGGAGCATCGGTTCTGTTTGTAAAGAAGAAAGATGGGAGTCTCCAACTATGTATAGATTATCAATTGTTGAACAAGGCTAACATCAAGAATAAGTATCCCCTTCCACGTTCCACGGATTAATGATCTATTAGATCAGTTGCAGGGAGTATAGGTCTTTTCAAAGATTGATATGAGGTTTAGGTATCATCAGTTGAGGATTCGGAGTAGAGATTTGCCTAAGACAGCGTTTCAGACCCGTTATAGCCATTATGAGTTTCTGGTTATGCCATTTGGGTTGACGAATGCTCCTACAACATTTATGGCTCTAATGAATGATGTATTTAAGCCATATCTGGACAGCTTCATGATTGTATTTATAAATGACATATTGGTGTACTCGAAATCCAGGGAAGAGCATGAGCAGCATTTGAGAACAGTGTTACAGACCCTCTGAGATCAAGAGTTGTATGCTAAACTCAATAAGTGTGATTTTTGGCTGAGTGAGATATCGTTTTTAGGTCATGTAGTCTCGAGAGACGGGGTATCAGTGGATTCGTCTAAGATAGAGGCTGTGA
The DNA here is from genome assembly GCA_033439115.1 of Firmiana major. Lineage (NCBI taxonomy): Eukaryota > Viridiplantae > Streptophyta > Magnoliopsida > Malvales > Malvaceae > Firmiana > Firmiana major. The sequence goes on from CM065901.1 coordinate 38,081,064, forward strand.
TACAATGGGAAAGACCAAAGACGATTATAGAGATCCACAGTTTCTTGGGTTTTACAGGTTATTACCGATGGTTTGTCGAAGGATTCTCTATGCTGGCTGTTCCGTTGACACGTCTCACTCGAAAGAATTTTGCATTCGAGTGGAATGATAAATATGACCACCGCACCTATTCTCACCATACCCACTAGCTTAGGAGGTTACTCAGTGTATATAGTTGCCTCGGGATAAGGACTGGGCTCTATGTTGATGCAGGACGGGAAGGTAGTTGCCTATGGATCCAGACAGCTTAAGGACCACGAGAGGAACTACCCGACCCATGATTTAGAGTTGGCAGCCGTGGTATTTTTATTGAAAATATGGCGCCACTACTTGTACGGTGAGAAATTTTAGGTGTATATAGATCATAAGAGCCTCAGATATCTATTTTCACAGAAAGAGTTGAATATGAGGCAGAGACGATGGATAAAGCTTCTAAAGGATTTTGATTGTGAGATATTGTATCATCCAAGAAAGGCTAATGTTGTGGCAGATGCCCTGAGTAGAAAGAGCCTCAAAATGGTATCGCACATGATGGTTAGGGAACATAAGCTGCTCGAGCAGTTTGCTCACATCAGGTTGGATATAGACCCTCTTGATGTTGATAGAGACTGTGTGATAGCTAGCCTATGAGTGGAACCGAATTTGATTAACCAGATACGATAGGATCAGCATGTCGATCTACTGTCTGAGGATCATGCGAGTCTGATTCAGAGGGGTGAAGTGGCCGATTTCTTAGTGAGTGATGATGGCCTACTGAGGTTTAGAGGTAGGATTTGCGTTCCCAATGACACAGAGTTAAAGATATTGATTTTGATAGAAGCTTATTCATTGAGATATACATTGCATCCGGAGAGTAACAAGATGTACCAAAACCTTTGGAAAGTGTATTGGTGGTCAGGGATAAAAAAAGATATCGCAAAATTTGTGGCAAGATGTCTAGTATGTCAACAAGTGAAGGTAGAGCATCAGAAGCCTGCAGGGTTATTGTAGCCTCTACCTATACCAACTTGGAAATGAGAGCATGTCACCATGGATTTCATCATGGGATTGTCGAGGACTAAGAGGAACCATGATGCTATTTGGGTAGTGGTAGACAGATTGATGAAATCCACCAACTTTCTAGATATGAAATCTACCGATACCTTGAGTAGTTTGGTAGAGTTGTATGTGTAGGAGATAGTGAGGCTACATGGTATTCCAGTGAGCATCGTATCATATAGGGATTCCCAATTCACTTCCCACTTCTGGGAATACTTTTAGGAAGCTATGGGAACCCAGTTAAGTTTCAGTACCGCTTTCCATCCTCAAACCGATGGTCAGTCAGAGAGAACCATCCAGATGTTAGAGGATATGTTGAGAGCAAGTGTCATGGATTTTAAAGGCTCCTGGGATGATCACCTACCATTGGTCGAATTAGCATACAACAACAGTTATAAATCGAGTATCGGGATGGTACTATATAAGGTGTTACATGGTAGAAGGTGTCGTTCCCCTATTGGTTGGGAAGAAGTGGGTGATAGAAAGAGTTTTGCTCCCAATTTAGTACAACAAGCCTCTGAGGTTGCTCAGCTGATATGTGAGAGATTGAGAACAGTTCAGAGCAGGCAAAAAAGTTATGCTGACATGAGACGGAGGCCACTAGAGTTCACTGTACGTAACTCAATTTTCTTGAAAGTTTCTCCCTCGAAAGAGATTATGAGGTTTGGTATGAAAGATAAGTTGAGCCCTCGATATATTAGACCGTTTGAGATATTGGAGCGAGTGGGAGATAAGGCCTATAGGTTAGCGTTGTCACCAGAGCTAACTGGCATTCACAACGTCTTCCACGTATCGATGCTTCGAAAGTACCATCTAGATCCGACTCATGTGATTCGGTATGAGCCATTGGAGCTCAAAGATGACTTGACATATAAAGAGAGATCGATCCAGATACTGGATATGAAAGAAAAAGGTGTTAAGGAATAAGACAATTGCACTTGTTAAGGTTCTCTAGCAGCACCACAATTCAGAGGAAGCTACTTGGGAGTTAGAGAACCTGATATGGGAAAAGTACCCCAAACTTTTCGATGAATGACTTGGTTCTAATTTGGAGGACCAAATTTCTTAAAGGAGAGGAAGATTGTAAGATCCGTAAATTTCCATGTAATATTTATGATTTTGGAATGTACAGACAAGTTATATTATTTATGAATCATAAGAAAAGGATGTTCGTAAGTTCTGAGTGTGAATAAATTGCTAAACGAGTATAGAAACAATTAGATGGAAGTTTAACTTGGAAAAACTAGGAAAATTACAGCGAGAATGCTACAGGAAGTAGAGCAGATCGACCTCATGCAAGGAAAGATCGATCCTGAGGCTTGGAAAATACAATGCAGAGGCATTCTGCAAGAGGGAGATTGATCCCTCGCTCAAGCAGATTAATCTCAAGTTATCTCGGGTTAGACAAGATCGATCTCCTCCCATAGGCAGATCGATCTCCATTGGCCTCTGGATAGACCAGATCGATCTCCTCTTAAGGACCATATCGATTTCCAAAGCCTTCTGCCTTCAACAGATCGATCCTATACCAATGAGCAGATTGATCTCATGCATTCAACAGATCGATCCCTTGCCTTTAAATTGTCAAAATTCTGAAGGAATCAAGTAGGGGCAGATCGATCTCCCCCAATGAAGTTCGATCTCATAAGGCATTTTCTATATAAACTGGGTAGAAGAATCTGGATTTCATGAAAGCAACTCATTCCCTCCATTTTTAAACTAAAACCTAGCTTTCTCACACTAAAATCACCACTTTCCAATCAGTTTTGAGAGAAGTTCCTTTTAGCAAAGTTATTCTTAGTGAGGGAGAGAACAACATAGTCAAAGATTGAAAGCTCGAACCTTGGATTGAAAGAGAAAAGAGGATTTCTCCCAAATTGGCAAAGAGAGGAAAAATGTTAAGCTAGGTAAGATTGCTATACACCATTTTCTAGTATGTTAATCTAGATCTTATGATAAGTGATTTGGTGTATATAATGTTGGGTGAAATGTTCCTATACATGCTTAAACAACTATGACCTATGATGGACTTAATGAGAGAAAAATTGGAAATGGCATAGAGCTAATGATGATTTGAGCATGTAGAGATGTTAATGAGCATGTATAGATGACTCTAAAATGACATTGTTAAATCCATAAGTGGGATTAGATGAGGATCGAAAATGGGCATAATAAGTGTTTGATGAAATGCCACAGAGAGGGAAAATGATGAACTTAAGGCATTGCAAGCTTAATGTCGGTTTAATATGAATCAATAGACTCGAGGAGTCTAATGGATTCTCGAGAAACAAATAGAACGATTGAAATGGACTTAAGAGGGATTAGAGTCCCATAAGTTGTAATGAGGCCATATTGATGTAACGGGCCAATGCATAAATTTGAAAGCCATGTAAATGAGAATCGAGTATATTGAAATACTACTGATGCGAGTAGTAAATGCTTGCAGCTCCTGGAGATAAAGTCGGAGCTGATAAGACTAGATCACGAGCGTTAAGCGTGATTCGAGGTAAGGGATTTGTGTTAGCTATTAGAGATAGCTATACGTATGTTTTCTTACCTGTTGTGTGCGAGTAAATACGATAAAGTTTATAGATATTGATATATTTAGGTGAAAACTATGTATGAGAAGATTAATAGATATTGATATATCTAGGTGAAAGCTATGTATGAGAAGAAGATTAATAGATATTGATTTATCTAGGTGAAAACTATGTATGAGAAGAAGATTATATGCATGAATTGCATGACTTCTATGCCTTCTTGTGAAAAGAGATTTTCACAAGTGTTTTGAGAAAGAGTAGTAATAGATTGGCTCCCGATTTAGTAATTTGAATGAAAAGCTTGTAACGAGTGATTGAAGGGAGATTTCCCTTTCACTCCTACTTGGTGAATGGATCCTTCTATTTCTTTTCTGTGTGAAATTGCGTTAGAGCCTAAGTGGTACGATAGATTTACCAGCCCTACTCACACATCATTTTTAAAAGGGATTTTGAGAAAAGTGAAATGGTGCTCGATGCCTCGAGTGATGCTGTGTATTCCACTCGAGAGCTCACACTAGATTTTGGGAATCATGCTGGAGCCAAAGAGTACTACTTAGTGATCTTGCTCTGATTATGCTTGCTTGTAACCCCCTCGATTTAAAGTGATGGAACAAAGTCGTGCTCGATGTCTCAGGTATGCTGTGTGTTCTTACGCTGAATTGCTCGCACCTGGTCTCTTGAGCTTTATTGTGTGATAAGCAAAACCGTGCTCGATGCCTCACCTGCCCACACGTGATTTTGAGACAACGAAAATGGGTGATAAGGATCCATGGGAGCACAATGTACCGTGAGCATTAGCCATGGGGTACGATATGTCGTGACATCTTAGTGATTCTGTGTGGGCTGAAGGGATGGTTGATCTGCCTCCCCAAGCATAGGATTCCCTCACACCTGATCAGTGTTGCCTGGAATTCGAACTATGGCCATAAATCTTTTTTTATCTATGTGATACGAAATTGTGTTGCTACTGTGTGAGGTGATAATGTCCCCCTACTATGTGATACAGGGTGGTATAAAATCCCATTATATGTCTCATATTACTTGATTTACAAAGAGATTTGTAAGTGTGTTCTGTGTGAAGTGATAAATGAACTTGTGTGGTCTTAAAGATTGAGCTGTGTGACGTGATGATATATATGCATGTACCCATCTAGCGAATTAATGGTTTCGCATTGATGAAATCTATTTTTAAAGAATGCATATGTTTTATAAAGGAAATAAATGTATATATTTTAGCATGTAGATAGTGTAGTTGTCTACCTGCTTTCATATTTTTCTTACTGAGCGTGTTAGCTCACCCCCTTTTTTCCTCCTCCACAGATACTACGCAGTAGTGAGTTATTGCAGTTGACCCTGCTACGGTATTCTCCAGTTCTCCAGCAGTATAGAGGTATACATCTATGAGAGAAAAATTTTGTATCCTATATTTTAATGCACAATCTTGTGATCTTTTATGTGAAGGGGATGTATATAATAGAAACTAATGAAAAGGTTTCCGTATATTTATAAAAGAACGGTTTCTACTTCATTAAATGAATGTTAAATTATGAATTAATGAGATGTGGATATGGATGTTGACTCACAACCTAACTATAAGTAGTATGTTAAGTCACGGGAAGAGGGTCGTTAACAATCCGTAGGCTAGCCATAAATCCAACATGTGCTTCTTTCACATTGATCCCAAGTCCATCATACTATTCCATTAACTCCCGTTCCCTAACCAACATATATGATACCATACCCTTCCTGCTGAGGGCATCCACAACTATGTTTGCTTTACCCAGATGATACAAGATCTCGTTGTCATAATCTTTGAGGAGCTCTATCCACCGTCTCTATCTCATATTAAGCTCTTTCTAATTAATTATATTCTTTAAACTCTTGTGGTCAATAAAGATCTGAAAATTCTCACCATACAGATAGTGCCGCTAAATCTTTATAGCAGAAATCACTACGGCTAACTCCAAATCGTGGGTAGGATAATTTCCCTCATGGTCCTTAAGTTATCAGGAGCCATAAGCTATCACTTAGATATTCTGTGTAAGACCCTTAATTTTGATGTAATGTATATAATTATATGATGTACAAACAAGTTGAATTATGTATGAATCATAAAAATAAATGTTTTTGAGTTCTAAGTGTGTATAGATTGATAAATGAATGTGGAAGTGATTGAGTATGAGTTTGAATAAGGAATTTGCAGTAAAAAGGGTGTAGGATGAAGGCTAGATCGATCCCATGTAAGAAAGATCGATCTCATGGCCTGAACAATGCCAAAATTGGCATGTTGGAAGAGAAGATCGATCCCTCACTTAAGAAGATCGATCTCCTAAACTCTCGAGCTGGAGCAGATCGATCTCCTTAGCTCTCTGCCTGGGACAAATTGATCCTATTCCATTAGAGAAGATCGATCTCATTCACTGAAGTAGATTGATCTCAATCCTTCGACAGATCAATCTCATACCTTGAAAATGTAGTGAAAATGAGGGATTTAAGAGGGCCAGATCGATCTCCACCCTATGCAGATCGATCTAATCAAGCCAATTCTATAAATATGGAGCAGTTGGATCTGCATTTCATGGGACTAAACCATTCCTTTCCATTTTTAGTCTAAAACCTAACTTTCTAACTCTAAAATCACCCCATTTTCATAAAGATTTAAAGAAAGACCATTAGAGCAAAGTTGTTCCTTACAAAGAGAACAACAACATACCTTGGAATCAATATCCCATTGGTTGGATTGAAGGAGCAAAGGTGTATTCCCATTTGAGTAAGGAGGAAACCAAGCTAGGTGAGTTTCTAATGCACCAATCCAAGCATATTTGTTTAGTAATTGATTTTGGAGTTGATGGGTATGTATATTAATGATAGAAACTACCTAAAAAGCAATGGAACAAGTTAAACCTAGAATAAGTCTAGAGTGAGAAAATGAGATATAGGTGAGTTAATGATAAATGGGTTATGTTGAAGTGTTAGAGGAGTAATATGCATGATTTTTAGAAGGCTGAATGAAGCCACATTGTTAGATTGGCTTAGTTAAGTGAATGAGTATATAAGGTGTTTAACAAAATGCCATAGTGAAGTAAATGATGAAATATAAACACTATAGGCTTAAATATCGATTTGGTAGGAATTAATGGACCTAAAAGAATCTAATAGACTCTCGATATATGAGTAGAGTAATCAATAAAGCCTTATAGGCGTTAATGGAAACTATAGGACAAGTCGACTATAGTAAGCGCAAAGATCACATTATATTGGACCCAATTGACATGGGATATGATTTTGTGCAATCCCGAGGAGTTCTTTGGAGACGAATCGCACCACGCAATCCAGTAGCTCTAAGGAAGTGGAATCACGCGACGCGATTTCCAGGTAAGGGAATTCTGTGAGTGTATAGAGATAGTTGGTCGTATTTCATGGGTAAATACAGGGCTTTGGAAAGTGCATGATTGTCTAAAAAGGTGAATTGATGGTGTATGTGAATGACTATAAGTGTAGATGTATGTGGTTTGATTTTGAAGTGATTATTATAAAAAGGGATAATAAGGCTAATAATTACATAAATCATATGTTTGATGTTTTGATGAAAACACATTGCTTTGGTTTAAGCAAAATGAGGGATAGGCTGGCTATTTGATTTCTGTGAATTCATGAAATAACACGAGACATGTGCTGGTTTTGGTTTGAAACATTTCTGTTGAAATAGAGCAATCTATCATGTTTATGTGAGTTAAAACGTGCTGGAGCTTCGCTCGCACTTGATTTTAATGATTTGACAAGTATGAAAAGTGTTAGAGCCTAGCTCGCACCTTGGATTTAAATTGTGATGATGTTTTATAAACCGTTCTGGAGCTTCTACTCGTACATGGATTTCGATTGATTTTTTATGCATATAACCGTACTGGAGCTATGCTCGTACGTGATTTCTTCATGATTTTATGCATAATGTTATACTAGAGCTTTGCTCATACGAGGTGATTTATTGACGTTGCATGAATCATGCAAGAGCTTAGCTCGTACAGGTTTTCACACTGTGGTATGTATGATGCCATGAAGATGGTAAGATCCTCAAGCCCTACATCCTTAAGCCCGACGAGGTAGGGAGACTCTGTTTAGTGGGGAAGCTCTCTTACGGTAGGATCCTTAAGCCACCATCCTTAAGCCCGATGGAGTGGGAAGGCTCTGTTAGTGGGGAAGCTCTATTACATGGATACAAAAAGCTCCACGTGCACTTGAGACTATAAAGGTTACACATGGTATGGGGTAGATAAGACCTACGGCTGGCACCCCCAACCATGATATGGGTCCGCGGAGTACGTTGTACCGTGTATATCACATGGAGTATGGTGTATCGCATGGTTGTGATGATGATTTAAAAAGTCTAAAGAAGAACTAACCCACTTTCATTCCAGCATGATGCCCCTCACACTGGGATCTGAGTGGTCTGGGATTATTATAACATAGTTGGCCAACATAGTCTTTGAGATATAGTGACCACTTGTCTCACATAATATTACATGATACCACATGGTTTATATGTTCAGTGTGATTGTGATAGTCTAGGGTAGACCCGAGGGAGGGGTCGAACCTTGTGGGATTTTGATTTAATAGATGATATGCTATTTGTGATGAGATATGATTTGATTGAGAAAATGAGAAATCTTAAAGGATGTTTCTAAATGAATTTCCCTTTCCCTGATGAGTTTTGATAAAGATGAGCATGAGAGGTTTTACATGATGATTATTCCATGTTTTACATGCCTATTTCCATGTTTTAGCACATGATATATGTATATACATACGACATAGTTTTATTTCCTCATGCTCCGACTATTAAAGATTTATGTCATAACATTATCAGCATGTAGATAGAGTAGTTATCTACCATGCTTGCATTATTACCTTACTGAGCGTGTGGTTACTCATCCTTCTACTTCCCCCTCCACAAAGCGTACATAGTAGCCCAGTGAGGACTAAGGCGTGGTATTTTGGACATCCGCTGCACTCCATCTCCAAGAGGTATACACACAGGGATTCTTTTTGTATCTAAACATTTAAAAGCACAGTAGTCATTTTGAATTGTGATATGGGGGATGTAAATGTCAGTAAACATGTCTTATATAAGTGTATAACTTAACTTTAAATGTATGACATGTCTTTTGATTTATTGGAAATGAATGGTAAAGGATGATTATTATTGACTCACAGCCCAACTGTGTAGTGGTAAGAATGCTCACGATCGAGTAAGGAAATGAAAAATGCAAAGACTTTATAGTGATTTTTGGATAAAAAGGATAAAAGGGGTCGTGACAAAGATTGGTATCAAAGCCAAGTTGGCCTGATGTGAGTCAGTAAAAATAAGTAGGAAAGTTACATCCCCATGTTACTGTACTTTTGTTTAGATATGATTGTGTATACCTAGATGGATTGAGACTAATAAGTGATTATGGATACAGGGAGTTAGGCATTATGCCTATTACACGTCAAGGTAGAGGGGCTGGTGCACGTGCTAAAGGTCGTAGAGGTAAGCCTGAGAGCCGTGCGGAGGCATAGACCAACCAGGCTCCATAGGACCCTGTTGAGAGACCACGGGATACAAAGGAACGCTTCGCTAGGATAGAGCAGAGTATTAAGAGCCTATTAGAGATATCACACAGGCATTGGGTGTCGGTGATAGATGAGGTCCCGCAGCGTAGCCTACTACTACTAGATAGGCAACTGCAGAGGCAGAGAGATCTCAGGCTACATAGACTGTTACACCCCCAGTACAGGATATGACTTCTCCCATCGCTCCACAGCCGAGCGACAGTGATTTGGGGTATGATTACGAGTTTAGAAAGCTACGTCAGTTTCAGGAGTTAAAAGCTCCAATGTTTAGAGGGGTAGAGGACCCGGTGATTATTAAGGATTGGGTTTATAAGATGGAGAAACTGTACAAAATTTTCTGATGTACATTAGCTGAGAAAGTGGCATTTACCGTATTTATGTTAAAGGGCGAGGCAGAGCACTAGTGGAGATTCACTGAAGCTATTTTGAGGGCCAGATACTCTGAGATCACATGAGAGATATTCTTGGAAGCCTTTAGGAGGCAATATATCCAGATCACCGCACAGAGGAAGTTGCGGATGAAGTTCATTAACAAGGTTTATGTCTTTGGGGAGATATGACCCGGATACGATGAACAGTGAGACTTGGAAGGTCCAGAAGTTCATGGATGGACTGAGATTGGCCATTTGGACTAAGTTAGCTCCATTTGACATTCATACTTATGAAGAGGCTGTACACAGGGCACAGTTGTATGAGCAGGACTTTGAGCGAAATGCCTCCGAGCTTGGGAAGGTCAATATTTTGAAAGCAGAGACCAAAAGAGATCCGGGTTTGATAAAGTGGCTAAGAGAGGAGGCCGGGGATTTTTTGAGAAGAGACCTAAGATTAAGGAGGTGCGGGAGAGAGCTGCTAGACCTAATGTATATCCAGCTTTGATTGCACCGAGGGGTATGGTTATTGAAGAACCACGACCTACTACTGACCAGTGTAGGATATGTGGCAGATACCATGGGACTAGACCTTGTCATATGCCCCCTGTTTCATGTTATAGGTGTGGGAAGCCAAGGCATATTGCGAGAGATTATTTTGAAATGATTGAGACTACCCCACAGAAGGGCAAGGAGCCAAAGAGAGCTCTAGTTGAGACAACTGCTCCGAAGAGGAGGGCTACCACTAAGGAAAATGAGAAAAAGGCAGTGGCTGTGAGCAAAGGACGAGTGCACGCACTGGACTAGGACACAGTGGACGCATCGATTGATGTGATTAAAGGAATCGTCTAATTTTTATTTAGAAGCATTTCTATTGTTTGATCATAGTGCCACGCATTCTTTCATATTACCTTCCTTTGCACACAAATTGTTGAAGCATGTAAAACCCACATTTCTAGATAAAATGTTTATGATTTCCACACAGATGAATGATAGTCAATTGACTGAGCATGTATATAGAAATTGTAAGTTGAGAATATGGGAAAAAGAAATGGCAGCCGATTTAATTTTACTGAACATGAATGATTTTGATGTAATTCTGGGGATGAATTGGCTAGCTGCAAATCATGTGGTTATGGATTGTCATGCTAAGACACTGACGTTCCCAGAGATAGATAATTTTGTTGTAAACTTTGTTGAAAAGAAATGAAAGAACATGGTTACTATAAATGAAAGAGTATAATTTTAATCATCATACTTGAGAGATAAATTTATTTGTTATCTATGAATGTCAATGAGATGACCTGTGATGCTAACGATGGAAAAAATAATGTGAAGGGTTCATCGCCTACGTGGTTGATATAGATAAGGCACACCCAAAATTGAGAGACATTCCAGTTATTACGAAATTTCTTGATGTCTTTTCGGATGAATTACCAGGGCTACCACCTGATAGGGAAATGGAATTTTGTATCGAATTAGTGTATGTTATAGAGCCGATATCGAAACCACCGTATAGAATGGGTCCGAGTGAGTTGGAAGAGCTAAGGAAACAACTGCAAGAGTTGCTAGAGAAGGGGTTTATTAGACCGAGCATCTCACATTAGGGAGCTTCAGTTCTGTTTGTAAGGAAGAAGGATGGAAGCCTTCAACTGTGTATAGATTATCGGTTGTTGAATAAAGCCACCATTAAGAATAAGTCTCCCCTTCCATGCATAGATGATTTGTTGGATCAGCTTCGGGGAGCACAGGTCTTTTCTAAGATAGATATGCGATCTGGGTACCATCAGTTGAAGATACGGAGTGGAGATGTACCCAAGACAGCATTTCGTACCCGTTATGGCACTACGAGTTTTTGGTAATGCCATTCGGACTGACGAATACCCCCGCAGCATTTATGGTGTTGATGAATGATGTATTTAAGCCATACGTGGACCAGTTTGTGATAGTGTTCATTGACAATATATTGGTTTATTCTAAGTCCAGGGAAGATCATGAGCAGTACTTGAGGATAGTTCTACAGACCCTCCGAGAGAAGGAATTATATGCCAAAACTCAGCAAGTGTAATTTTTGGTTAGAAAAGATCTCATTTCTGGGCCATGTTGTGTCGAAGGATGGGGTAGCAGTGGATCCATCCAAGATTGAGGCAGTTGTACAGTGGGAACAGCCCAAGACAGTTACTGAGATCAGAAGTTTTTTGGGATTAGCAGGTTATTACCGAAGATTTGTTGAAGGTTTCTCCAGACTAGCTGCTCCATTGACACGCCTCACACAAAAAGATGTTAAGTTTGTGTGGGATGAGGCATGTGAGAGGAGTTTTCAGGAACTTAAGCGTAGGTTGACCACTGCTCCGATTCTCACTATTCCTACCAGCTCAGGAGGTTTCTCAGTGTATGCGATGCATCACACCAGGGACTAGGCTGTGTACTTATGCAAGATGGAAATGTAGTTGCCTATGGATCCAGACAATTGAAAGACCACGAGAGGAACTACCCAACACATGATTTAGAGTTGGCGGTTGTAGTGTTTGCATTGAAGATATGGCACCACTATCTTTATGGTGAGGAATTTTAGGTTTATACAGATCATAGAGCCTTAAGTACCTGTTCTCGCAAAAAGAGTTAAACATGGGACAAAGGAGATGGCTCGAACTCCTGAAAGATTATGATTGTGAGATCATGTACCACTTGGGTAGGCAAATGTAGTTGCCGATGCTTTGAGTAGGAAGAACCTCGGGTTGGTGTCTTATATGATGGTTCAGGAACACAAGTTATTGGAACAATTTACGAACCTTAGTTTGGATGTGACCCCACCTGGTTCAGAGGGACTTGAGATTATGGCTAGTTTGAGGCTGGAGCCAGAGTTGATATATTGTATTCGACAGGCTTAACAGAGTGATCGACAATGTATCGATTGGCTAAGTCAGATACAGACAGGTACAAGTACTGATTTTGAGTTGAGTACAGATGGATTATTAAGGTTCAGGGGTAGAGTATGTGTTCCCAAGGATTTAGAGATTAGGAGGTTAATTTTATCAGAGGCTCATTCGTCGAAGTACACGATACTTCCGGGGAGTACTAAGATGTATCAAAATCTTCAATGGTGGTCTGGAATGAAAAGAAACATTATTGGATATGTTGCTAGATGTCTCATCTGTCAGCAAGTAAAGGTAGAGCATCAGAAGTCTGCAGGGTTATTATAGCCTCTACCAATATCGACATGGAAATAGGAGCACGTCACCATGGATTTTGTGATAGGATTACCAAGGACCCATAGAGGTCATGATGCCATCTGGGTTATTGTGGATCAGTTGATGAAGTTAGCCCATTTCTTGGCTATGAAAGCTACCAATACCCTGAGTCAGTTGGTGAACTTGTATGTTCGAGAGATAGTTCGGTTACATGGTGTACCAGTGAGCATTCTTTCTGATAAGGATGCCCACTTCACTTCCTATTTTTGGGAACATTTTCAAGAAGCGATGGGCACCCATTTCAGCTTTAGCACCGGTTTTCATCCTCAGACAAATGGTCAGTCAGAAAGGACTATACAGACCTTTAAGGATATGTTGAGAGCGTGTGTGCTGGATTTTGGAGGCTTCTAGGATGATCACCAACTATTAGCCGAGTTCGCCTATAATAACAGCTATCATGCGAGTATCAGAATGGCACCATATGAGACACTGTCTGGACGCAGATGTTGATCCCCTATTAGATAGGAAGAGGTTGGTGACAAAGATTTTTGCTCTTGATTTAGTGCAGCAGGCCTCTAAGGATGTCCAGTTGATATGTGAGAGATTACAGACAGCTCAGAGCTAGCAAAAGAGTTATACTGATAGGAGATGGAGACCACTGGAGTTTGATGTGGGTAAGTCGATGTTTCTAAGAGTTTCTCCTTCGAAAGGGATTATGAGATTGGGTAAGAAGGGAAAGTTAAGCCCTCGATATATCGGACCCTTCGAGATTTTAGAGAGAGTGGGAGATAGGGCTTATAGGTTGGCATTGCCACTAAACTTGGCAAATGTTCATAATGTCTTCTACGTCTCTATGCTTCAGAAGTATCACCCGGACCCAACACATGTGATAAGATATGAGCCATTGGAGCTTAATAAGAGTATGATATACATTGAGAAGCTGGTTTGAATATTGTATAGGAAAGAGAAAGTCTTAAGGACAATGACAATTCCATTAGTAAAAGTCCTTTAGAAATATCACACTCTGGATGAAGCTACCTGGGAGTTAGAAAGTATGATGCAAGAGAAGTACCCAGAGTTATTTTCAGATTAACTTGGTTCTAATTTGGAGGACCAAATTCTTTGAAGGAGGGGAGGATTGTAAGACCCTTAGTTTTGATGTAATGTATATAATTATATGATGTACAAACAAGTTGAATTTTGTATGAATCATAAGAAATAAACGTTTTTGAGTTCTAAGTGTGTATGGATTGATAAATGAATGTGGAAGTGATTGAGTATGAGTTTGAATGAGGAATTTACAGTAAAAAGGGTGTAGGATGAAGGCCAGATCAATTGCATGTAAGATAGATCAATCTCATGGCCTGAAGAATGCCAAAATTGGCTTGTTGGAAGAGAAGATCGATCCCTCACTAAAGAAGATCGATCTCCTTAAACTTCGAGCTGGAGCAGATCGATCTCCCTTTAAGACCAAATCGATCTCCTTAGTTCTCTGCCTGAGACAAATCGAACCTGTTCTATTAGAGAAGATTGATCTCATTCACTGAAGCAGATCGATCTCATACCTTCAAAATGTTATGAAAATGAGAGATTTAAGAGGACCAAATCAATCTCCATCCTATGCAGATCGATCTCATCAAGCCAATTCTATAAATATGGAGTAGTTGGATCTGTATTTCATGGGACTAAACCATTCATTTCCATTTTTAAACCAAAACCTAACTTTCTCACTCTAAAATCACCACAGTTTCATAAAGATTTAAAGAAAGACCATTAGAGCAAAGTTATTCCTTGCAAAGAGAAGAACAACATACCTTGGAATCAATATCCCATTGGTTGGATTGAAGGAGTAAAGGTACATTCCCATTTGGAGCAAGGAGGAAACTAAGCTAGGTGAGTTTCTAATGCACTAATCTAAGCATATTTGTTTAGTAATTGATTTTGGAGTTGATGGGTGTGTATATTAATGATAGAAACTACCTAGAAAGCAATGGAACAAGTAAAACCTAGAATAAGTCTAGAGTGAGAAAATGAGATATAGGTGAGTTGATGATAAATGGGTTATGTTGAAGTGTTAGAAGAGTAATATGCATGATTTTTAGAAGGCTGAATGAAGCAACATTTTTAGATTGGCTTAGTTAAGTGAATGAGTATATAAGGTGTTTGACAAAATGCCATAGTGAAGTAAATGATAAAATATAAACACTATAGGCTTAAATATCGATTTAGTGGGAATCAATGGACCTATAAAAATCCAATAGACTCTCAAGATATGAGTAGAGTAATTAATAAAGCCTTATAGGCATTAATGGAAACTATAGGATAAGTCGACTATAGTAAGCACAAAGATCTCATTATATTAGACCTAATTGACATGGGATATGATTTTGTGCAGTCCTGAGGAGTTCGTTGGAGACGAATCGTACCGCGCAATCAAGTAGCTCTAAGGAAGTGGAATCACGCGACGCGATTTCCAGGTAAGGGAATTCTGTGAGTGTATAGATATAGCTGCTCATATTTCGTGGGTAAATACAGGGCTTCGAAAAGTCCATGATTATCTAAAAAGGTGAATGGATGGTGCATGTGAATGACTACAAGTGTAGATGTATGTGGTTTGATTTTGAAGTGATTATTATAAAAAGGGATAATAAGGCTAATAATTGCATAAATCATATGTTTGATGTTTCGATGAAAACACATTGCTTTGGTTTAAGCAAAATGAGGGATAGGCTGGCTATTTGATTTTTGTGAATTCATGAAATAGCATGAGACATGTGCTGCTTTTTGGTTTGAAACATGTGAGTTGAAATAGAGCCGCCTATCGTGTTTATGTGAGTTAAAACATGCGGAAGCTTCGCTCACACTCGATTTTGATGATTTGACTTGTATGAAACTTGTTGGAGCCTAGCTCGCACCTTGGATTTAAATTCTGATGATCTTTTATAAACCGTACTGGAGTTTCTGTTCGTACGTGGATTTCGATTGATTTTCTTATGCATATAACCATACTGGAGCTATGCTCGTACGTGATTTCTTCATGATTTTATGCATAATGTCGTACTAGAGCTTTGCTCGTACGAGGTGATTTATTGACGTTTCATGAATCGTGCTAGAACTTAGCTCGCACAGGATTTCACACTGTGGTATGTATGATGCTGTGGAGATGGTAAGATCCTCAAGCCTACATCCTTAAGCCCGACGGGGTGGGGAGGCTCTCTTACGGTAGGATCCTTAAGCCAACATCCTTAAGCCCGATAGGGTGGAGAGGCTCTGTTGGTGGGGAGGCTCTCTTACATGGATGCGAGAAGCTCCACGTGCACTTGAGAATATATATGTTACACAAGGAATGGGGTAGATAAGTCTTACGGCTAGCACCCCCAACCATGATATGGGTCAGCAGAGTACGTTGTACCGTGTATATCACATGAAGTACGTTGTACCGCGTGGTTGTGATGATGATTTGAAAAGTCTGGTGAAGAACTAACCCACCTTCGTTCTAGCATGATGCCCTACACACCGGGATCTGTGTGGTCTGGGATGATTATGACATAGTTGGCCAACATGGTCTTTGAGATATAGTGATTGCCTGTCTCACATAATATTACAAGATACCACATAGTTTTATACATTCAGTGTGATTGTGATAATCTAAGGTAGACCCAAGGGAGGGGTCGAGCCTTGTGGGATTTTGATTTAAGAGATGATATGCTATTTGTGATGAGATATGATTTGATTGAGAAAATGAGAAATCTTAAAGGATGTTTCTAAATGAATTTCCCTTTTCCTGATGACTTTTGATAAAGATGAGCATGAGAGGTTTTACATGATGATTATTCCATCTTTTACATGCCTAGTTCCATGTTTTATCACATGATATATGTATATACATACGACATAGTTTTATTGCCTCATGCTCCGACTATTAATGATTTATGTCATGACATTATCAACATGTAGATAGAGTCGTTATCTATCATGCTTGCATTATTGCCTTACTAAGCGTGTGGTTGCTCATCCCTCTACTTTCCCCCTCCATAGAGCGCACATAGTAGCCCAATGAGGACTGAGGTGTGAGACCTCGTATATGTATAATTGTATATAGGTACATGGAAATGTAAATGAGATCATAAGTAGGGTGATATACTTGTAATGTGAAGTATATGTGATGCAAGTCCATAAGTTTAATGTACACACATGTAATAAGAGTTGTGATTGTACGTACAAGTTGCATTATGTATGAATATGATAAAATGGACTTAAACATGTAAAGAATGGAAATAGAATGGAAACGAAGTAGTGTGGTAAAATGGAAAGAGATTGTATAAGTTATGCACTTCCATTTGGTCTATATTAAGCACCTTTGGTTATACAAAGATTTCACTCAAGTTTTAATAGGTATAAAGTATGAATGGATGTCATTTTCAAGTCTCAAAGATGATTAGATGAGAAAATGACTATGGCAGCAAATTGAAGTTGTTTTGGTGTAAGTACCTACAGAAAACTATAGTAAAATCTTGAAATAGGAAGGCCAGATCGATCTCATAGGATGAGAGATCGATCTGAAAGAACCAAAAAGCTCTTATTTTGAGCTATGGAATAGGACAGATCGATATCCAAGGGAGCCAGATTGATCTCCTAACACATTCTGTAAAATATAGATCGATCCTTAATGGAACAGATTGATCTCCATAGCTCTTGGGTTGGAAGCAGATCGATCTCCCCTAAGACCATATTGATCTCCTTAACCTTCTGTTTGAAGCAGATCAATCTTCCCTACTCGACAGATCGATCTCCTACCCCAAATTACCATGAAAAAAAAAGATTTTAAGAGGACCAAATCGATCTCTACCCAATCCAAATCGATCTCATCAAGCAAATTCTATAAATATGGAGCCATTGGATCTGCAATTTTTGAGACAAAACTGTCACGCTCCGGAAGTGCGGAAAATAGGGCTAATTTAAAACTTTTTACTCATTAATTCACAGTTAAAGGTGCATTCCTGTGCAGTGTCATACATCATCATAAGTATCATTCCTCAGGATCTCATCATGATATAATAAATATTGTATTATACCCATTTCTCGATTACAAGTTAATTAAGCCTAATACATCCCATACAATGATATACATCAAGTGTCTGCAATTACAATAATAGTCTGGGTATATGAAAAGATAAAATATACCTCAAGTTACAATATATATAGCCTGGAGCTCGAATCCTCCACTAGCCACTACTCCGTACGTCGCAGGGAGATCCTTTTTTTCACTTGAAGAACTCTGGGGGGAAAGAAAACAGGGTGAGCTTCTAAATCGCTCAGTAAGGGGGGTGAGGAACTCATTTCATAAACCAAAATGCATATCACAAAATGTTTATTTGTATGTGAAACTCATTTGAAAACCATAGCATGAAAGTACTCAAAACGACATTCTCATGTCTCAAGTTATGTGAAAACATGAAGTAAAAAGGCTCACTCTAGAGCAATAACAAAGCATGTGGAAACAATGCGATAAACGCTTTCTCAATGAGCGTGATAAAATCACTGAAATAGTAATGCACGTGGCACAGCCACTAAACACACGTGGCATGGCCACTGATTTAAATTCACACGTGGCATAGCCACTAAACACACGTGGCATAGCCACTGATTTAATTTCACACGTGGCACAGCCACAGAATAGGGTTTCTCACGTGGCAACGGCCACCAATGGGGTATGACGTGGCAACGGCCACCAATGGGGTATAACATGGCAACGGCCACCAATGGGGTATAACGTGGCAACGGCTACCAATGGGGTATAACGTGGCAACGGCCACCAATGGGGTATAACGTGGCAACGGCCACCAAGTATACGTGGCATAGCCACAGAATGGGTTATTCTCACGTTACCAGAACGGAGAAGAAATCGGGCTTACATGCTACCAGAGCAATGCCTGGTGTGTACTCAAAATTACACACCTAAGTCTTATCACACAAGACCGGCTTGCCTTCACGTAGAACTCATGATGGTTTTTCTCTCATAAAACTCATTTGAAATCGTTTTGTACTCAACACAAAACATAATAAAGACCGAGTCCCAACCGGCAAAGCACACGCACACATTTCTCAAATCTCGATATTACCTTAACGTAGAGCCCAATTCATTACTCACACAAATTCGATGGTTTATAAAGCAATTTCACACTCAGCTTATAAACGCATAAAACAATGGGCTCCAACCGGCTATAAAAATCGTGTGCAATTATATCTCAACACAACACTCAACATGCTTGTTTTATAAACCACAAATCATGCTATAATAGTTTACAAATCACATACACAAATGGTTTAGATTTCCCTTACCTCTTTGCACCTCGTATAGTGCAATCGTTTCCCCCGTATCACGGACTAGCCTCGCATTCCACTCTGGAACTCCCGAGCTGTCCAAACGATGTTAAAACATCAATACTCAATTATCTCATAAACCTCAATTCTCAAAATCGAGCATAATTGCTCATAACTCCTTAAATCTCTCGATTCTCGTAACTCTACCCTAAACTACAACCTCATTCACAATATCTCAACGTCCTACATTTCTCATGCCAATTATCTATGCTAATTCACCACATTGTCTAAATTTCCATTTATAGCACAAATTCTCAAAATTGCCAAAATTTCCAAATATCAACATTACTCCAACTACATTGCAATTTCATCAATCCCTAATCATTTCTCAGCTATTTCAACGCAATGACAACCACCAATATCATCAAAACCATCTCAAATATCAAGATCGAGGTTTAGAAATTACCCAAAGCTTATGAGACGCACAACCCACGCCTCGATCCGATTCGCCCTTCGATTTCCAAGTATGTTGTTCTCTCTTTGATGAGGAACAACTTTCCTTCTCACCACAACTCTTGATTTGGCCGGAAATGGGTGTTTTGGATGAGTGAGAAAGTTAGGTTTTCGGTGGAAATGGGGTTGGAAGAGAGAGAAAGTGAGTTTGCAGGAGAAAAACACGGATTCCTTATATAGACTGGAGGTAGGAGATCGATCTGCCTCTTGATGAGATCGATCTGCGTTTGAATTTTAGGGACGATCTGGGCAATTTTATGCCTAGGAGATCGATCTGTCGAGGGGTGAGATCGATCTCTTTATGGCTTTATGAGATCGATCTGCTCCTTGAGGAGATCGATCTTCTCCCAAACAGAATCATTTGGAGATCGATCTCTTCCTCATGAGATCGATCTTCTCTCAAACAGATTCATAAGGAGATCGATCCTCTTCCATTGGAGATCGATCTGCTCCTTAAATTCCTCCTTCCTTGCCATTTTTAACTCACCAGATCGATCTCTCCTTCTCCCAGATCGATCTGCTCCTTAAATTTCTCCTTCTTTGTCGTTTATAACTCACCAGATCGATCTCTCCTTCTCCCAGATCGATCTGTCCTCATAGTTTCACATTTATTTTAACACTTAACATATAAATCTCTAATTATCATTCCCACAATTCACTTAGCTCAATAAATTACACTTCAAATTATTATTACATCAATAAAATATGTCTGAAATTCTCAGATCTCACATCCTCCCCACCTTAAAAGAATTTGGTCCTCCGAATTCAACTCAACTAGTTAAAGAGATGGGGGTATTTCTCCTTCATGGGACTCTCTAGTTCCCACGTTGCCTCTTCCCTTGAGTGATGTTTCCACAAAACTTTCACTAATGGGATGCTCTTGGTTCTCAGTACCTTCTCCTTTCTATCGAGAATCCGGACGGGTTCCTCAGTATAGCTCATGTCCTCTTGAATGTCTATCTCGTCATACTTTATGACATGAGAAGGGTCCGGGTGGTACTTTCTCAATATAGACACATGAAAAACATTATGTATTCCGGACATCTGTGGGGGTAATGCTAATCTGTAAGCTACCTCTCCCACTCTCTCAAGAATCTCGAATGGTCCTATGTATCGAGGACTCAATTTTCCTTTCTTCCCAAATCGCACGATACCTTTACTCGGTGATACTCTCAGAAATATTGCATCACCAACATCAAACTCGAGTGGCCGTCTACGCACATCCGCGTAGCTTTTCTGTCTACTTTGTGCAGCCCGTAACCTCTCACATATGAGTTTCACACTCTGTACGGCTTGCTCAACAAGCTCGGGAGCATTTATCTTTCTGTCACCGACTTCTTCCCAAGCTACAGGGGATCTACACCTCCTACCATATAGAGCCTCAAAGGGTGCCATTCTAATACTCGCATGATAGCTGTTATTGTATGCAAACTCTGCTAGGGGCAGGTGATCATCCCATGATCCCTTAAAATCCATCGTACACGCCCTCAACATATCCTCCAGGGTCTGAATAGTCCTCTCTGACTGACCATCTGTCTGAGGATGATAGGCGGTACTAAAACTCAATCGAGATCCCATGGACTCCTAAACTGGGTCCTGAATCTGGAAGTAAATAGGGAATCTCTATCAGAAGTAATACTCACTGGAGCCCCATGTAATCTAGCTATCTCACTGACATACAGCTCAGCTAAGGCATCCACAGTATCTGTGCTCTTGATGGCAAGAAAGTGGGCACTCTTAGTCAATCTATCCACTATAACCCATATAGCGTCATGACCTCTTCGGGTCCTCGGTAAACCAATAATAAAGTCCATAGTGACATGCTCCCATTTCCATGTAGGTACAGGTAAGGGCTGTAGTAGTCCTCCAGGCTTCCGATGCTCAGCTTTCACTTGCTGGCATACTAAACACCTGGCCACGTACTCTGCCACGTCTCGCTTCATACCACTCCACCAATACACCTTTCTCAAGTCTCGGTACATCTTAGTACTCCCTGGGTGCATGGTGTATTGCGAGCAGTGGGATTCTCTCAATATCTGTCTCTTTAGGGTATCATCGTCCGGTACACAAATCCGTCCTCTGAATCTCAACAATCCATCCTCACTGATGGTGAGATCCGACTGCGAACTCTGCTCAGCTTGGCTAACCATATCTATCAATCTCTGATCACTGCGCTGCCCAGTTCTAATCTGATCCATGATCCTGGGCTCTATCCGTAGGCTAGCCAAAAATCCAGTCTCTACCTCTTTAACTCTGATCCAAAGTTCGGCGAACTGCTCTAACAAATCCCATTCCCTGATCATCATAGCATATATCATACTCTTCCTGCTCAGGGCATCAGCAACCACATTCGCCTTACCCGGATGGTATAGAATCTCGCAGTCATAATCCTTAAGGAGTTCCATCCATCTCCTTTGTCTCATGTTTAACTCTTTCTGATCAAAGAGATATCTTAAACTCTTGTGATCAGTGAAGATCTGGAATCTTTCCCCATATAAGTAGTGTCGCCAGATCTTCAAAGCAAATACTGCAGCAGCTAACTCCAAATCATGCGTGGGGTAATTCCACTCATGGTCTTTCAGTTGTCGCGATCCATATGCGACCACTCTTCCGTGCTGCATCAGCACACTACTCAATCCTTGGTGAGATGCATCACTATACACCGAGAATCCTCCTGATCCCTCAGGAATAGTTAACACAGGTGCCGCTGTCAATCTCCTTTTTAATTCCTGAAAACTGAGCTCACATTGATCAGTCCATATAAATGGAGTCTCTTTGCGCGTGAGCTTAGTTAAAGGAGCGGCAATCCTTGAAAATCCTTCCACAAATCTTCTGTAATACCCTGCCAAACCAAGGAAGCTTCGTACCTCAGTAACTGTCCTCGGTCTCTCCCAATTAAGCACAGCCTCCACCTTGCTTGGATCCACTGATACTCCTTCCTCTGAGACTATATGACCAAGGAAAGCTATCCGGTTCAGCAAAAACTCACACTTACTAAGCTTTCCATACAATTGCTTATCTCGGAGTATCTGAAGTACTAACCACAAATGCTGTGCATGCTCCTCATACGACCGAGAGTACACCAGGATATCATCAATAAAGACTATCACAAATTTATCCAGATAGTCTCTGAACACCTCGTTCATCAATCTCATAAATGCTGCAGGGGCATTCGCCAATCCAAAGGCCATCACCAGAAATTCGTAATGGCCATACCTTGTCCTGAAGGCTGTCTTTGGAATATCTTCTTCCTTGATCCTCAATTGGTGATAGCCTGATCTCAAATCAATCTTAGAAAAGACTGATGCCCCTTTCAGCTGATCAAGTAGATCATCAATCCTGGGCAGTGGGTATTTATTCTTCACCGTGGCTTTATTCAACAATCGGTAGTCTACACATAATCTGAGACTACCATCCTTCTTCTTAACAAATAGCACTGGCGCTCCCCACGGTGAAACACTGGGCCTAATGAACCCTTGATCCAATAACTCCTGTAGTTGTCTCTTCAATTCCTCAAGTTCCACTAATGCCATCCTGTAAGGAGGTTTAGAGATCGGCTGAGTATCTGGTACCAAATCAATGGTAAACTCCAGCTCTCTCTCTGGTGGAAAACCTAGCAATTCATCTGGAAAAACATCCAGAAATTCACACACCACAGGTATATCCTCAATCCTCGGATGTTCCCGCTCATCGTCTGAGATGAGTGTCTCATAACCTTCACATGAATAATCATATTTAATATTCTCCAAAATAATATTAAAATTCTCAAATTACTTACTAGAATTCCACATAAACATTTCCTCAACATCTCAACCATACACTGTAAGGTTCAGGTAGGGAGAAAGTTACAATCTTAGTGTAGCAGTCTAAACTCACTCGATTGGTCGCCAACCAATCCATTCCCAGAATTACATCAAACCCATGAATATTCAACAGGATTAGATCTGCTAACATCACTTTATCTCCTACCTTTATCTCACATCCTCTACAGATTAACTCAGTTCTCTGAGATTCACGCATAGGGGTATTTACATGTAGTATATATTCTAGAGGTTCAAACTTCAAGTTTAATCTACATACAAAATGCTCAGAAATAAACGAATGCGTGGATCCTGAATCAATCAACACATGAGCCTTATGATTACAAACAGAGAGTGTACCTCTTATAGTTTCTGTCGAAGTGTCTGCGGTCTCCTTATCCAGGGCAAACACACGTCCCTGCGCCACAGGTTTCTTCCCTTTCTCTGTCGCAGTGGCCCGTCTCCGGGGATCCACTCTCTGAGGCTGTTGTCTAGTAGGCTCCGGAGCATGTGGTATCTGAGGTTGGGGACAGTCCTTCACTCTGTGACCCATGTCACCACATCTAAAACATCCACAGATCGACCCAGTACAACTTCCCTCATGCGATCGGCCACAGTCTCTACAAACCCTTATCTCCTGATAATTCTATTTTTTATAGAATTATTTGTGCTTAAATTCCTAATTATTTACTTAATCCCCATATTAATTCCTTAATAATCCCCTGTATTTAATTAAAATTCCTATTTGTGCAGATAAATTAAATCCAGATGAAATTCAGTCATTTCAGATGAAATTAGGCTGAAAACGGGCTAAAAGAGACTGGACCACTTCCAATTTGCAGACCGAGTCACCAGTCGTTTGGACATGCGTAATGCCCGGTGTCGATATTTTATTTGCTCTGAAACGATAATATCAATAGACACCAAGTGAATATTCTGGAAAGCACACGCCGGGCCACATCGCACAACTAATTGGATAAAAAAACTGATGACGTGGAAATATCTACTCTGCAGCAAATCAAAGGAAGACAAGTGGCCAAACAATGCCAACTCATCTAGGATGACAATTTACCATTGTACCCCTATGATTTGTGTATAAATAGAGCATGGTGGCAATTGAAAAATCAAGTAGTTTTAGAGTAGTTTTAGGAGTAGTGTAGAAGTAGTGTAGGTAGGGAATTACGGTAGCTTAGGTTAGAATAGAATAGCCTTAGATAATTTTCAAAGCTTTCTCTTTCATTTTTCAGCATAGTTTATTCAACAAACTTTACTGTTCATGTCTTCCTTAAAAAAGTGTTAAATTTATTTTTGCAATAAAGTTTAAGCTCTCGGTTTTCTTTCATGTTCTTGTTTTATCTTCTCGGTTATCTTCCATTGTTCCGATTTTCTTTCTTTAATCTGTTAGTTCACAAGCTTTCTATTCTTCACCATCTCATGTCTCGGTTCCCTTCTATTTTCACTTAAGTTTGGTTTTCTTTAATTTCCAAATCACCATTGGTGGCTTCGGTTAGATTTAAAAGGATGCAGTCGGGTGGTATAACACTTTCATTCATCCTTTCACCTCATGATTCTGTTGCCTTGATGTGGATTAATGCTGAGCATTTATCTACATCATGAGCAAAGTGGAGTCACGGTTGGTGAAAAGAATGAAGCCATCCGAGAATGTTTAAGTTCCTATTTTTATGATTAATGATGCTCACGGGTGATGATTTCATTTATGATTTTAGCATTTGT
Organism: Firmiana major; assembly: GCA_033439115.1. Classification (NCBI taxonomy): domain Eukaryota; kingdom Viridiplantae; phylum Streptophyta; class Magnoliopsida; order Malvales; family Malvaceae; genus Firmiana; species Firmiana major. Next base: position 38,106,221 of record CM065901.1, read on the forward strand.
TTATGGCAGTTTTAAGTTTGCATTTTGCTAAGCTTTTTCTTCCCTTTCCTTATTTCAGTAGTATTGATGTTCCTTTATTAGATTGGGTAGTTTTGTTAATGCATTTCACCGTTGCTTGTCTGATTTTTACATGTTACTGAGGTTGATGATTGAACGTAGTTGCTGTAGTTAATGTTAGATAGTTTTCATTAATCTCATTAAGTTTGTCAGCTAAAGTTTATTAGATAAAAGTGGATTCCAATCGGTGCATTGAGAAGCATTTCTGGTCTGCTCTGTTCATCCCAGTTTCAAACATATTCTACTGTTTACTATCTTCCCAGCATTTCCTGCTATGATTCCTGTATTAACAGTGTGTTATCCATTGCTGCATTTAGTCAGTGTTTGAGCTTATATCGATTTGGTGCCAGGCAGGAGCGGAGGTGCAACCCGAGCAGATGGCATGAACCTGCAGAGGACATACCTGGAGCAGAGTCAGCGTGGCATTCCGGAGCAGAAAGGACTGAAGCTTAGACACTGCTAGTGTGTATCGTCGGGAGCTGAGGCTGGCACACAGCTGTGACCTCAACTGGTCGGTACAGGAAGCCAGGTGCAGCACCTGAGCATTGGAGGACAGCCCGTAGTACCAGCAGACAGCAGTACAACGCAGTAGCAGGGGGATGCGGGTGGCTCGGTAGAGAAGGAATGTGTACAGTGCAGAGTGCACAGTGCACAGTACACTTGCAATGTTTTGGGACCACTTTCTGCTTAATAGTGTTAAGCTGTGTTTGGCTCACCTTGCATAATGTTAACCCAATTTTTTACATACATGTATTTTAAGTAGTTAGTTTATTAGTTAGTGTAGTTAATCTTTCAATTGCATTTATTTACTTTGTTTAATTAGTTAATGTTGATTTAATTAGGTTACTAGTTAATTTTTAATCTAGCATTAGGAATTTACTTAATATTAATTTAGACAATTCATTTTATGCATTGTTAATCTTAGATAAAAATATGTTCATGCATTAGTTAGTGTTAATTTAGCATTTAGATTTATTTGGGAGTAAATTTTAATCCATTAGTTGTTAGATTAATTTTATTTTAAGCTTGTTTAATTGTAGTTTAATTTTATTGTTTTATTTTTATTGTATTAATGAGTTTTAACTGTTTTAATTATTTTCGTAGGTATTTGTTTTTAATTGCGTGGAGCTCGGTAAGTAATTTTCAGTTTGGTTTTAATTTCTTTATTTTATAGTTTTATTATTTTATTATTTTTCAGTACTTTTAATTTTAGCCATGTAGACCACCCATCAGAACTTCATAAATTGCTAGAATATACTTAGGGTAAAAGTAACCAGTAGTTAATTAGGCTAACAACTTCTCTGTGGGACAATAATTCCGGGACTCAAATCCCATTATTACTTGGACGACCCGTGCACTTGCGGATAGATACCCCTAGGGTTGATCATCTCCGGCCTGCCATATCGAGGGGTCTCCTTGATAATAGGATAGGCTCTGGGTCTCTCCAATTTGTCCTTCTGTACCTCAATCCTTCCTCTTTTGAAGGAACCTCTCCGAGCCTCCGTTTGGAAAAGTGCTGGCCTCTTGCCCTTATCTCTATTCACCGCTCTGAGCTCATCCTGGGATTGTACCATCTCAATTCCTCTTTCAATCTCTTGTACTCGTCTCAGAGCATCTCCAAACTCCGTAATACATAGCCCTATCAACCTATCTCTGATGATGGGCTTCAACCCATACACAAATTTCTCTGTGCGGAGCTCTTCACTCTTGAAGGTCTCTGGGTCATATCTCAATAGCGCTGTGAATTGGCTCTCATAGTCATCCACAGACATGTCACCCTGTACCAAACCCAAAAACTCAGCTTGTTTCTTTCTCTGGGCGGCTCGTGGTACATATTGGGTCCTAAAGGCTGTTTGGAACTCTTCCCAACCAATCACACCATGGTGGGACATCAAAATACCTTGGGTAGTGCCCCACCAATCTCGAGCTCTCCCCTTCGACATATAGGCACTCATACTGACCCTCTCAGCATCGGTGCACCCCAGGAAATCAAATATAATTCTTAATTCCGTCAACCACTCCTCAGCCTCTGTAGGATCCTTCTTTCCCCTAAATGCGGGTGGATTCATCTTCAGAAAATCCCTTAGTCGGACCATACTTCTATCCTCAGGCTGGGTGACGGGAGGCACTGGGGGTATGGGAGGTCCCTGTGGTGGTGTAGGAGTAGTATTCGAGGCATTAACTCCAAAGTGTTGCGCGAATAACGCTGCCATCTGCTCGAAACCTTGCCTCACATCGGTCTCAATCCGATTAAATCGAGAGTTAGGACTCTCTGGTTGTGGGACTGGTGGCGGAGGGGACTCTGCCTGCCTCCTCGAACGACCTCGTCGTTTACTCATTCTCTATCTCAACTCGTCTCCTGCGCGTACATATCACAATCGATTGAAATCTCAATCCTCAATTTCAGTTCATGACCAGACCATTACAGACACTTGGGATGTATTCTATTTCACTTAACCGACACTGACAGTACTAGACACCCTAGGCTCTGATACCAAGAAAACTCTGTCACGTCCCGAAAGTGCGGAAAATAGGGCTAATTTAAAACTTTTTACTTATTAATTCACAGTTAAAGGTGCATTCCTGTGCAGTGTCATACATCATTATAAGTATCATTCCTCAGGATCTCATCACGATATAATAAATATTGTATTATACCCATTTCTCGATTACAAGTTAATTAATCCTAATACATCCCATACAATGATATACATCAAGTGTCTGCAATTACAATAATAGTCTGGGTACATGAAAAGATAAAATATACCTCAAGTTACAATATATATAGCCTGGAGCTCGAATCCTCCACTAGCCACTACTCCGTACGTCGCAGGGAGATCCTTTTTTTCACTTGAAGAACTCTGGGGGGAAAGAAAACAGGGTGAGCTTCTAAATCGCTCAGTAAGGGGGGGTGAGGAACTCATTTCATAAACCAAAATGCACATCACAAAATGTTTATTTGTATGTGAAACTCATTTGAAAACCATAGCATGAAAGTACTCAAAACGACATTCTCATGTCTCAAGTAATGTGAAAACATGAAGTAAAAAGGCTCACTCTAGAGCAATAACAAAGCATGTGAAAACAATGTGATAAACGCTTTCTCAATGAGCGTGATAAAATCACTGAAATAGTAATGCACGTGGCACAGCCACTAAACACACGTGGCATGGCCACTGATTTAAATTCACACGTGGCATAGCCACTAAACACACGTGGCATAGCCACTGATTTAATTTCACACGTGGCACAGCCACAGAATAGGGTTTCTCACGTGGCAACGGCCACCAATGGGGTATGACGTGGCAACGGCCACCAATGGGGTATAACGTGGCAACGGCCACCAATGGGGTATGACGTGGCAACGGCCACCAATGGGGTATAACGTGGCAACGGCCACCAAGTATACGTGGCATAGCCACAGAATGGGTTATTCTCACGTTACCAGAACGGAGAAGAAATCGGGCTTACATGCTACTAGAGCAATGCCTGGTGTGTACTCAAAATTACAGACCTAAGTCTTATCACACAAGACTGGCTTGCCTTCACGTAGAACTCATGATGGTTTTTCTCTCATAAAACTCATTTGAAATCGTTTTGTACTCAACACAAAACGTAATAAAGACTGAGTCCCAACCGGCAAAGCACACGCACACATTTCTCAAATCTCGATATTGCCTTAACGTAGAGCCCAATTCATTACTCACACAAATTCGATGGTTTATAAAGCAATTTCACACTCAGCTTATAAACGCATAAAACAATGGGCTCCAACCGGCTATAAAAATCGTGTGCAATTGTATCTCAACACAACACTCAACATGCTTGTTTTATAAACCACAAATCATGCTATAATAGTTTACAAATCACATACACAAATGGTTTAGATTTCCCTTACCTCTTTGCACCTCGTATAGTGCAATCGTTTCCCCCGTATCATGGACTAGCCTCGCATTCCACTCTGGAACTCCCGAGCTGTCCAAACGATGTTAAAACATCAATACTCAATTATCTCATAAACCTCAATTCTCAAAATCGAGCATAATTGCTCATAACTCCTTAAATCTCTCGATTCTCGTAACTCTACCCTAAACTACAACCTCATTCACAATATCTCAACGTCCTACATTTCTCATGCCAATTATCTATGCTAATTCACCACATTGTCTAAATTTTCATTTATAGCACAAATTCTTAAAATTGCCAAAATTTCCAAATATCAACATTACTCCAACTACATTGCAATTTCATCAATCCCTAATCATTTCTCAGCTATTTCAACGCAATGACAACCACCAATATCATCAAAACCATCTCAAATATCAAGATCGAGGTTTAGAAATTACCCAAAGCTTGTGAGACGCACAACCCACGCCTCGATCCAATTCGCCATTCGATTTCCAAGTATGTTGTTCTCCCTTTGATGAGGAACAACTTTCCTTCTCACCACAACTCTTGATTTGGCCAGAAATGGGTGTTTTGGATGAGTGAGAAAGTTAGGTTTTCGGTGGAAATGGGGTTGGAAGAGAGAGAAAGTGAGTTTGCAGGAGAAAAACACGGGTTCCTTATATAGACTGGAGGTAGGAGATCGATCTGCCTCTTGATGAGATCGATCTGCGTTTGAATTTTGGAGACGATCTGGGTAATTTTATGCCTAGGAGATCGATCTGTCGAGGGGTGAGATCGATCTCTTTATGGCTTTATGAGATCGATCTGCTCCTTGAGGAGATCGATCTTCTCCCAAACAGAATCATTTGGAGATCGATCTCTTCCTCATGAGATCGATCTTCTCTCAAACAGATTCATAAGGAGATCGATCCTCTTCCATTGGAGATCGATCTGCTCCTTAAATTCCTCCTTCCTTGCCATTTTTAACTCACCAGATCGATCTCTCCTTCTCCCAGATCGATCTACTCCTTAAATTTCTCCTTCTTTGTCGTTTATAACTCACCAGATCGATCTCTCCTTCTCCCAGATCGATCTGTCCTCATAATTTCACATTTATTTTAACACTTAACATATAAATCTCTAATTATCATTCCCACAATTCACTTAGCTCAATAAATTACACTTCAAATTATTATTACATCAATAAAATATGTCTGAAATTCTCAGATCTCACAAAAACCAACCCTTTCATCTTCCAATCCAAAAACATAGATTTTACTCTCTAAATATGACCATTCTCAAGAAGATTTGAAGAAAGGCTATTAGACGCAATGTTGTTCTCATCGAAAAGCAGAACAACATAGCTTGGAGGTATTTCCCGATTTGTGGATTGAAGGACCAAAGGTGCATTTCCATTTGGAGCAACGAGGAAATCAAGCTAGGTGAGTTTCTAATGAAACAACTCAAGTACATTGTTAAGCTATTGATGTTTGGGGTTGATTAGAGTGCTAATTGTTAGAAACAATCTAAAATGCATTGGAAAGACTATGAACTAGAAATGGTCTAGTGTTAGAAAGTGGAATGTATTGAGGTTAATGAGGAATGGGATATCTTGAGGTGATAATGGCGTTATAAGTATGATTTTAAGATGTTGTTAGTGAATAAATGGTGAGATTTATCAAAAGGGATAAAATCTGGATTAAGGCATTGGTAAATGCGTAGATGAATTATATTGACTAGGGAAGTCAAAATGCGAGTTAAGAGCATTAACTCAAATGTTTGATGAATGAATCATAGCTCTCGTGAATACACCGGAGCAAGGCGAGCCAAGAGTGCAAGAAACTAAGAGGTAGAGAGTCGCACTCAAGTAAATCGAGGTAAGGGAATTCTGTGGACTCTTAGAGATATATGTACGCAATGTGGGTGTTTAAATGCTTTGCTAGAATGCATGAGATATTAAGAAATGATATTGGGTGATTGAAGGGTAAAAGTTAGGTGTTTGAGAAATGTGCATAAAAACAAAAGCATAATGCTTTGGAAAATCATGTTTTATTGCTTTTAGCAAGTGATTGGTGGGTTGACTAACATTTGAAATGAATTGCAAAAGAAATGAGATATTTTTGGTTTGGTAACCATACTTTGCAAAGAATTGAGCCACCTACATTATTTTCGTGAGAATGAAAGCATGCTAGAGTATGACTCGCACGAGATTTCATGTGTTTTATATGCATGAGTGTTGAAGCTTAGCTCGCACTAGTTTTTACATGGATTTCATACTAGTTTTGACATTATGCTTGGAGCATAGCTCGTATTAGATGCCCACCTTATTGTTGTCGTGCTTGGAGCTTCGGGTAGATTGGGTGTCACATCGATTAAATAGGCTCACTTGTGCATTTGTGATATTTTGACATGTTGATAGCTGTGTTAGGAGCTTCGGGTAGATAAGAGGTCATACTGATTAAATAGGCTCACACGTGCATTTGAGATGTGGCGTGATATGATATGTTGATGTGGGTCCACGGAGTACGTTGTACCGTGCAGATAGCATGGAGTACGTTGTACCGTGTTGAGATGTGATATGTCATCTTCAGATGAGATCTACTATGGACTAACGGACAGGATTTGACCCACATCCCATGTGGAAGCAGATAGTGGTGATATCCCGCACACCTGATTTGTGTAGTCGGTATCACAGGTTATGGCTATAGACCTAGAGGTTATTTCCCTTATTGAATTGCCTATCTCACATGTCTATTACTTTGTGAATAAATCTATGTTTGAAATGATTTGTGGGTCACGATAGTTCGAGGGAGGGACTAAGTCCTGGTGAGTGTTGAATTTTTTTGAGATATCGGTTTGTTAATGGTTTAAAGTGCACTGATGCATGATGTTTAATGCCATGCTTTACTTATGAAATATGCATGATGATTAATGCCATGCCTTACTTATAAAATACGCATGATGGTTAATGCCATGCTTTGAATTGAATTGTGCGCTAGATTTTAATAGCATGAATGCTTTACATACCAATTAACACCAACATGAACTCATATTTGAGAAAATAATGAAATAAAGGCTTTGAGCATGGCATCACGATCACGTCGATAGTGCAGTATCTACCTGTTCGCATGATTGCCTTACTGAGCGTGTGGTTTGCTCGCCCCCCTTATTCTCCCCCTCTCTATAGAGCTTTGAGTATAGATTGTGGGAGACTGGAGGCTTATCCCTTTTAGTATCCGCTACATCCCATCGCTAAAGGTATGCACTCTTGAATTATTTTGTATCTAAACTAGACATAGCACAGTAGCATTTTGTAAGTAAACATTGGGGATGTAATGTCACGACCCGAATTACCTAAAAATCAGAGTAAATTTTTCGCTTTTTCATTTATTATTTAATTCTTACCTTTCTCTCGTCGTGACCATCCTACAACACAGTTGGGCTATGATTCGGTGTTAGTCACCTCACACTATTTAACATTTCATTCCCATAATCATATATCAGAGTCTACTATCCTTTTGACTTTAAATAAACACATACCCAATGGTATTTACATGACTCTACATCCCCGACATAATATCCGTTTACAGTACTGTGCATTACATATTTAGATACAAAACCATACAAATGTGTATACCTGTCTCTCGATGGGAAGCAGCAAGCAGCGGATATTAAGCATGCAAGTCCTCAGCCGCTCAATAATTATTACAAGTGCTCTGAAAAGATGGGAAAATAAGGGGGGTGAGCAAACCACACGCTCAGTAAGGCAATTATGCAAGTAAGTAGATAGCTCCACTATCTACATGCTCATAATGCCATGCCCTTAAATCCATTTCTTTTCATTTAAAATTACACGCACAAAGTCATGCATATTCAATGCCATAGTTTATCCAAAACTATTTGTGCATATATAAATCATGTAACTCATGCATTCAAAGCATTTTATGTGACATCATTAAATCATATTAAGCATGAATTTAATCAAGATCATGCAGTCTTTCATGTCATGTAAGACAATTCAAGGTTTTCAAATGAAAGCATGGAAAACACATCATGCCACTGCATTTAAATCAATTCATTTAAAACGCAGTATAAAATAACCCCTCTGGGTCAATCATCTCAAAACTCATAAAACAATTTGTTATATTTCATTATAAAACTTGAGTTATAAAACCACCCTTCTTTCAGGGTCGCATATCATAAAATCATCTGAAATCATCAAATCATCAAATCGGGGGCCTGACCCCTCCTTCGGGTCTACCCTGGTCTAACAGACCACAAGTTATATCATGTGAGACAATCAGGTAATTAACAGTAACATCGAGGACTATGGCCATATCCTAGTGATCCCTGGCAACACGGTACCTAGTGTGCGGGGTATCACACCTGAAACGGGAGGTGGGTCGTCCTACCCGCCAGAACAGCATAACACCAGGATTGCGAGGGCAAGGCTTGCTGCCTCGTGGCTAATGCCACTCCACTCCAACAATCCCCACGGTACAGCGTACTCCGCGTGACATACACGGTACAAAGTACTCCGTGAACCCAAGCTCAGTCAGGGGTGCCTGTAATAGGTCTTATCCACCCATATCATCTCTGTCTCAGAATGCACGTGTGAGCATATCATCTCACTGTGACACACAGTCTACAGGAGGCTCCAACACGGCTATATGCATGTAATATAAATCCCTGTGCGAGCGAAGCTCAAGCACGGCTCCATGCATATTCATGATATCTGAAAATCTCGTGCGAGCGAAGCTCTAGCACGATTTCATAAAAATCAGTGAAATCTGCGTACGAGCAGCGCTCCAGTACGACTTAAACTGATTATAATTTCATGTAAATTCCACGTACGAGCAACGCTCTAGTACGGATATGTATATAAATTCAGTGAAAACCTCGTACGAGAAAAACTCCAGTACGACATTCAAATGAATTATGAAAACCATGTAAAACTTTGTGCGAGCAATGCTCCAGCACAAATGAATGCTCAAGTAAATCAAATCTCGTGCGAGTTACACTCCAGCACGGCTTTATGCATAATTAAATCAAATCTCGTGCGAGATTCACTCCAGCACGGCTTTATGCAATATCAAATCAAAACAGGATGCGAGCTAAGCTCCAGCATCTCTCATGCATGTCAAATCATTAAAAGTAGTGCGAGTAATCGCTCCAGCACTATTTTATGCATACCACGTCAAAACAAATCAAAACATGTCAAAACATGTCAAAACAGAGTGCGAGCTAGGCTCCAGCAGCTCTCATTTCACAATATTAAAAATCAGTGCGAGCACCATGCTCTAACACATTTCATGCATATGATGTCACAAGTCGGTGCGAGCAACTGCTCAAGCACATTTATGCACATTCACAAACGCAGATATAGTGCGAACTACGTGTCGGCACTATCTGTTTCCATATAAACTGATAGTTGGCCGTTTTCCAAAGAAATTTCTATTTAAATATTAATAACACCTACGTAGTGTTATTTTGTGAAATTCATCCATTTACTGGCCAATCTATCGCTTTACTTTGATTAAAATCAAGAAAATTCCTTAATCATAAAAATCCTTAAATCATGCATTCCATGCATGTCATGCTTTCACCATCCTTAGGTGAACTTCCCTCAATAGGGGTAAAATAGTCTTTTCACCTATTTCGATCCTCAAAATTATTTAAACCACTTTTAGGATCTTTATACATCATCAAGGCATACATACATATTCAGTGTACAGAACACTATTAAAATACGCGTAGCTACCTCTAGCTACTCACACAATTCCCTTACCTCATTTTCTGTACAGTCTGACCTTTTCCACTGATGTCTCGTCACGCAGTCCGATTTGCTCTGAATCCAAATCAAATCTCCGGCACTGCGGATACACATTCATCAGGTCAAATACAATACAATTAATTGTATTTCACAATTTTCTAGGCTTTATTTAAATCATTGGGCCCGTTTACCCATATTGGGCCCGATGCACCATAATGGGCCTTAATCGGCCTTAAGCCTGTTTACCACACTTTATCGAGGCCTATTGGGCTCTCTGGGCCCATCAGTAATTTATTTAGCCTCGTTCTAAATTCTCTGATATCTCAATTTAATATTTACGACAATTTATCTAATTTTCCAGAATTTAATTCATTTATGCGGAAATTAAATCCGTAATTTATGCGTTAAATATCAATCACGCATAACGATATAAAATTGTCGTAAATAAGGGTCACTTACCCGTTATTCTATGATCGTACACAAATCGAGGCTGTCTCGAGCTCTCAGTGGATGCCAATTGTCGAGCTACACAATTAAATATATTTTCGGGTAAACTTTCAGTCGATTATTTATCAAATTAAATATTCCAAAAATTAAATCGATCAATTTGACCGCTTACCGACTTACCCGAAGCTCGATTGCATCACAGGAATTTTCCCCAATTTTTTTCTCTTTTTCTTTTTCCCTTTTTCTTCCTTTTTTTCCCTCTCTTTTTGGCTGAACCGGTCCGGTCCGGTTCAACCCGGTTCGGACCGCCGGTTCGGTCTGGTCCGGTTCGGCCGGTTCTGTCCGGTTCGGCCGGTCCAGGCTCCCTTTGGTCGTGCCGGCGCCGTCCGGCCGGTTCCCGGCATGATTCCGGTGCCAATCGGCGCGCAATCGTCTGGGCTCCCTAAATCGGGCCTCGGCTGGGGTCGAATCAGCCCCATCGCCGGCGAATCGGGGTTCTCTCCCCCGCGGTCTTCTCCTCCGTTTTCGACGTTTTCCGGCCACCTCGCCGCGCGTCTGGGCTGCTGGAGGTTCGCCCGATGCTGGGCTACGTTCGCCGGTCCTCGCTGGCCTCTCAGCGTCGCCGGTGGTTCGCCGGTGACGAACCTCCCCCTCGGGTTCGGCCTTCGCGTCTTTTGCTTCGTTTCGCCTCTGTTTCTTTTCTCTTCTGTTTCAGACTTTTCATTTTTCTTTTTTTTTTTTTTTTTTTTACAAATTTCATTTATTTATTTATAATTTATTTTTAATAATATTTTATTCATTAAAATATTATTAAAATTACAAAATATCCCAAAATATTATAAAAAATTTCTATTTAATTCATAAATTAATTTCTCAGTCCGGTTTTACCTTTCCGGTATATTTTTCGATTATTTTCGAGATTATTTTTCGATGCGAAAATCCCGGTTTATCCCAAGAAATTCATATCTTGATCAATTTAACTCGAAATTTAATTATTTCTTCATCATTGATCAAGATTTCTCATTCTCATATTTTTAATTAAATTTTCTTGTCCCGATAAATACCGAATTTTGGTCTTTTGACCATTTTGCCCTTGCACATATTCGGAAATACCATTTAAGTCCTTTTGCATTTTTAAATGCACTCGAAAATATCGGGTCTTACAATCTCCCCCACTTAAGAAATTTGGTCCTCCAAATTAGAACCAAGTAATATGAGTCCATAACAACTCCGGGTATGTCTATCGCATCATATACTGTCATCCTCAAGTGACTTTCTCCGGAGTGTAATATTACCATCATACTTAACTAGGGAGATTATCTTAAACCTCAACACTTTCTCCTTCCGTCTAATACCCGAATCGATTTCCAATCATATGTTATACTTTCATTGAGCTAAACCGTTGAAGCTCATATCCGATTACATATATCGGGTTCGGATAATATTTTCGAAACATCATAAGATAGGACACATAGTGGATGCCTGTTTATTCAAGTGGTAACGCCAACCTACAGGTCTTACCTCCCACTTTGTCCAATATCTCTATCCGAATCTTGTTACGTCCTTAAGACAAGTAACTGCCAACATAATGATTCACCCTCGGTGAATTCCAATGATTTCCTGTCTCTTGTCAGCATAGTCTTTTCTATCTGCTCTGAGGTGTTCTTAATCTCTCTCAAATCAACTGAACATACTCAGAGGTTTGTCTTACTAATTCGGGAACAATTCTCTATTTGTCACCCACTTCTCTTATCCAAGTCAGGGAACAACTCCCTACTGTCATACAATGCCACATATAATCTCATCCCGATACTCAAGTGACAACTGTCATCACTAGCGAATTTGATTAGTAGCAACTGATCATTCCAGGAGCTCATAAAATCAATGGCACACGCTCTCATCACATCCTCCAGAACCTGTACAGTCCTCTCTGACTGACTATCTGTCTGAGGGTGGAAGCTGTGCTAACACGCAATCAGGGTCCCATAGCTTCCAAGAACATATTCCCAGAAGTGGGAAGTGAAGCGGGAATCCCTATCTGATACCATGCTCACTGGAACGCTACACAATGTTTCACAATATTCCACACACATAAATCCGCCTATACACTTAGAGTATCTAGGGATTTTCATAACCAGAAGGTGGGTAGACTAAATCAATCTATTGACTATCACCTAGATAGCCTCGTGATCCATTAGGGTCCTCTATAACCCATCACGATATCCATGGTAACTCGTTCCCATTTTCGTGTCAATATAGGTAGAGGCTGCAATAACCCTGCAACTTCTTTTACTCTACCTTACTCTGCTGACATACGAGACACTTGCTATACAATCTCTACAATATCACTTTTCAAACCTGACCACCAATACCATTTTCAGAGATCTCGATATATTTATTATTTCTCGGATACACTGTATATCTCGAAGAGTGAGCTTCTGACAATACTACTATCTCATCTACTGTGGTCATGGGGAGCACTTATACTTTCTCTGAACCTCTGTAAGTCATCATCATACACTGTGAACTCTGTCACTACACCCTTCTGAATCTAATTCACACTATCGACACCATGCCGATTATCACGCTAAGCCTGGCAAATCCGGTCACACAAATCCGGTTCTATCCTCAGGCTAGCTGTCATAAAATCACCGTCATCATCAGAAGGGATCACATCACTACTGAGGTTCACAACTGCTCTAGCAGCTCACGCTCCCTGACCATCACATGTAATACCATCCCGAGGCTCTTTCTGCTCAAAGCATCAGCCATTACATTAGCCTTTCCTGGGTGGTACAATGTTCACACTCATAATCCTTAGAAGCTCTAACCCTCTTGGTTATCTCATATTCTACTCTTTCTGTTAAAACAGATACTTGGGGCTTTTACGATCAGTGCATACTCGAAATTTCTTACCGTATAAGTGGTGGCGCCATACTTTCAGTGTAATCATTACGGCTGCCAACTCTAAATCATGGATCGGATAGTTTCTCTCATGGTCCTTGAACTAATTAGATCCATAAACGACTATCTTCCCATTTTACATCAATACACAGCCCAATCCTTATTTGGAGGTATCCATACACACTGAAACCTCTTGAGCTGTTTGTTATAGTGAGAATACTTACGGTGGTCAGTTCATTACTCCAATATACCAAAACTCATTGAAGCCATTTTCATACTTATCATACTACTCGTATGAAATCTTTTTCCAAACGAGACATCTCAACTGAGCAGCCCATTTCAAGAAACTCTCAACACCTCGTCTGTAAGACAGTTTCCTGTTGCGACTCATACTCATCCCTGGACTTCGAATACATCATAATATCATCATTAAAAACGATAACCAATCGGTCCAAGTAAGCTTTAAATACCATATCATAGTTGAGTTCCACTCATTATTCAATCACCAATATCCTTGACCTATGTACGCATAAACGTATAAAGTCGTTTTGAAATAGCTTCTGGTCAAGCTACTAACCCGCGTCATTTCCTTTTTCCTTATAGTAACGGATTTTATAAAATTTTAATTTTTAAACTTTCATGATTAATTAAGTTCTTTATTTCTTTATCGTACCAGCAAAGGTACCCAAATTTTAATGTATATATTATGACCGTCGAATTCAATCTATAGATTATGCGTGCGCTTCCAGACGCTGTCAAATCTTCAGGCAGGGAAGTATTTTAAAATACCTTTATTATCCCTCAGACTTGACTACATACCGCTTAATCCAATTTACTTTGCATATCAAGGATATCCTTACCTTGCATACGTCTCTTATTCCAATATATCTCCTTTTATATATCACTTGTGACAAACTCTTTCCTTACTTGTCAAGTTACAATACACTTTTCAGTGATATTTTCTCCCCTATTTTCAACTTACAATCCCTATACCCATATTCAGTTAGTGATAATCATCTAACCATCATCCTCTTCATGCTTAAAGGTATAGGCTTCACATTTTTCACTCGCTTATAAGCAACTGAAGGCGGTATGAATAAATGCGTGGCACCAGGATCAATTAAAATAATTATTTCATTATTCACAACCAGTGTGGTATCTTTCACCACATCCAATGAAATATCAGTAGTGTCCTGGTCCAAGGCATACACTCGCCCTCGTCCAACATCTTATTTTCGTGATAACTACCACACATCTTACACTGTTCACACTGCTACTCTGTTATACTGTTTACAATGCTCCGTAGCAGGTTGCGGTCCTCAAATCATAATACCCCTCAATAGTGTTAAAATTAGATATACTGGGGTTTATCAATCAACTTACCCCGTGATTTATCAGCTCTAAGCCTTTTACCAATTACCTTTTTTTTTTCCCATTATGACATCTCTGTCATTCTCTATTCTCTTTTTGTCTAAATTTCAGCCCTTACTACCTTTCTCAATCTCAGAGGCGCGCAATTTATAATCTTATTTACACACGGTAGTCTGCGCACTGCCTCGTCGTAGGTAGCGATCTAACGGGCTAATCGGACTCTAATTGATAATCTGAGTCCTTCTATGAACTTTCATACATTCCGACTCTCACTGTTTATCGTGTCTGAGTCACATCTGCCCAGGAATATAAGCTGAGCTTCACATGTTCCTCTGGGTCAGAGTAATGAATATCATCTGTAATTTTTTTTTTTTAAACAATATCCGGGATATTCTGTCACCGGAATACATTTCGAATTATTTTTCATGTCCATTCGGGACGTCTAACTCTTCAAATGGGTCGAGCGAACTTCAATTAATGCTCTAACTCGCCCTCATATATCATATATACCCTGAGCAATTAGCTCGCAAAATATTCTCCACACTCCGCTCCAACCTCGCGAAGCGTATCTCAATACTGTCTGATCTCTTTGTCAGACTCTATCCGATCTCTCTATCGGACTCTGTGGGGCATGATCAACCAGCCTCCACGTCAATCTCATCTCAAGTCTCATGTGGCGACTCAGTACAACTCATGGGCCTACCTCAACGGCCTTGAGCTCGTGTACTCGCCTCCCAACCATAGCGGCTATCAGTCAATGAGTCTATTCTTGCATTTAAAACCAAATTCTTAGCTGCACTTCCATCTCGATATACACAATTGTATCTAAACAATACACAGTACATGGGGATGTAAACTTCCTTAACCACTAACACCGACTCATATCAGGCCAACTCAAGCTCTGATACCATTAAACCTGTCACGACCCGAATTACCTACAAATCAGAGTAAATTTTTCGCTTTTTCATTTATTATTTAATTCTTACCTTTCTCTCGTCGTGACCATCCTACAACACAGTTGGGCTATGATTCGGTGTTAGTCACCTCACACTATTTAACATTTCATTCCCATAATCATATATCAGAGTCTACTATCCTTTTGACTTTAAATAAACACATACCCAATGGTATTTACATGACTCTACATCCCCGACATAATATCCGTTTACAGTACTGTGCATTACATATTTAGATACAAAACCATACAAATGTGTATACCTGTCTCTCGATGGGAAGCAGCAAGCAGCGGATATTAAGCATGCAAGTCCTCAGCCGCTCAATAATTATTACAAGTGCTCTGAAAAGATGGGAAAATAAGGGGGGTGAGCAAACCACACGCTCAGTAAGGCAATTATGCAAGTAAGTAGATAGCTCCACTATCTACATGCTCATAATGCCATGCCCTTAAATCCATTTCTTTTCATTTAAAATTACACGCACAAAGTCATGCATATTCAATGCCATAGTTTATCCAAAACTATTTGTGCATATATAAATCATGTAACTCATGCATTCAAAGCATTTTATGTGACATCATTAAATCATATTAAGCATGAATTTAATCAAGATCATGCAGTCTTTCATGTCATGTAAGACAATTCAAGGTTTTCAAATGAAAGCATGGAAAACACATCATGCCACTGCATTTAAATCAATTCATTTAAAACGCAGTATAAAATAACCCCTCTGGGTCAATCATCTCAAAACTCATAAAACAATTTGTTATATTTCATTATAAAACTTGAGTTATAAAACCACCCTTCTTTCAGGGTCGCATATCATAAAATCATCTGAAATCATCAAATCATCAAATCGGGGGCCTGACCCCTCCTTCGGGTCTACCCTGGTCTAACAGACCACAAGTTATATCATGTGAGACAATCAGGTAATTAACAGTAACATCGAGGACTATGGCCATATCCTAGTGATCCCTGGCAACACGGTACCTAGTGTGCGGGGTATCACACCTGAAACGGGAGGTGGGTCGTCCTACCCGCCAGAACAGCATAACACCAGGATTGCGAGGGCAAGGCTTGCTGCCTCGTGGCTAATGCCACTCCACTCCAACAATCCCCACGGTACAGCGTACTCCGCGTGACATACACGGTACAAAGTACTCCGTGAACCCAAGCTCAGTCAGGGGTGCCTGTAATAGGTCTTATCCACCCATATCATCTCTGTCTCAGAATGCACGTGTGAGCATATCATCTCACTGTGACACACAGTCTACAGGAGGCTCCAACACGGCTATATGCATGTAATATAAATCCCTGTGCGAGCGAAGCTCAAGCACGGCTCCATGCATATTCATGATATCTGAAAATCTCGTGCGAGCGAAGCTCTAGCACGATTTCATAAAAATCAGTGAAATCTGCGTACGAGCAGCGCTCCAGTACGACTTAAACTGATTATAATTTCATGTAAATTCCACGTACGAGCAACGCTCTAGTACGGATATGTATATAAATTCAGTGAAAACCTCGTACGAGAAAAACTCCAGTACGACATTCAAATGAATTATGAAAACCATGTAAAACTTTGTGCGAGCAATGCTCCAGCACAAATGAATGCTCAAGTAAATCAAATCTCGTGCGAGTTACACTCCAGCACGGCTTTATGCATAATTAAATCAAATCTCGTGCGAGATTCACTCCAGCACGGCTTTATGCAATATCAAATCAAAACAGGATGCGAGCTAAGCTCCAGCATCTCTCATGCATGTCAAATCATTAAAAGTAGTGCGAGTAATCGCTCCAGCACTATTTTATGCATACCACGTCAAAACAAATCAAAACATGTCAAAACATGTCAAAACAGAGTGCGAGCTAGGCTCCAGCAGCTCTCATTTCACAATATTAAAAATCAGTGCGAGCACCATGCTCTAACACATTTCATGCATATGATGTCACAAGTCGGTGCGAGCAACTGCTCAAGCACATTTATGCACATTCACAAACGCAGATATAGTGCGAACTACGTGTCGGCACTATCTGTTTCCATATAAACTGATAGTTGGCCGTTTTCCAAAGAAATTTCTATTTAAATATTAATAACACCTACGTAGTGTTATTTTGTGAAATTCATCCATTTACTGGCCAATCTATCGCTTTACTTTGATTAAAATCAAGAAAATTCCTTAATCATAAAAATCCTTAAATCATGCATTCCATGCATGTCATGCTTTCACCATCCTTAGGTGAACTTCCCTCAATAGGGGTAAAATAGTCTTTTCACCTATTTCGATCCTCAAAATTATTTAAACCACTTTTAGGATCTTTATACATCATCAAGGCATACATACATATTCAGTGTACAGAACACTATTAAAATACGCGTAGCTACCTCTAGCTACTCACACAATTCCCTTACCTCATTTTCTGTACAGTCTGACCTTTTCCACTGATGTCTCGTCACGCAGTCCGATTTGCTCTGAATCCAAATCAAATCTCCGGCACTGCGGATACACATTCATCAGGTCAAATACAATACAATTAATTGTATTTCACAATTTTCTAGGCTTTATTTAAATCATTGGGCCCGTTTACCCATATTGGGCCCGATGCACCATAATGGGCCTTAATCGGCCTTAAGCCTGTTTACCACACTTTATCGAGGCCTATTGGGCTCTCTGGGCCCATCAGTAATTTATTTAGCCTCGTTCTAAATTCTCTGATATCTCAATTTAATATTTACGACAATTTATCTAATTTTCCAGAATTTAATTCATTTATGCGGAAATTAAATCCGTAATTTATGCGTTAAATATCAATCACGCATAACGATATAAAATTGTCGTAAATAAGGGTCACTTACCCGTTATTCTATGATCGTACACAAATCGAGGCTGTCTCGAGCTCTCAGTGGATGCCAATTGTCGAGCTACACAATTAAATATATTTTCGGGTAAACTTTCAGTCGATTATTTATCAAATTAAATATTCCAAAAATTAAATCGATCAATTTGACCGCTTACCGACTTACCCGAAGCTCGATTGCATCACAGGAATTTTCCCCAATTTTTTTCTCTTTTTCTTTTTCCCTTTTTCTTCCTTTTTTTCCCTCTCTTTTTGGCTGAACCGGTCCGGTCCGGTTCAACCCGGTTCGGACCGCCGGTTCGGTCTGGTCCGGTTCGGCCGGTTCTGTCCGGTTCGGCCGGTCCAGGCTCCCTTTGGTCGTGCCGGCGCCGTCCGGCCGGTTCCCGGCATGATTCCGGTGCCAATCGGCGCGCAATCGTCTGGGCTCCCTAAATCGGGCCTCGGCTGGGGTCGAATCAGCCCCATCGCCGGCGAATCGGGGTTCTCTCCCCCGCGGTCTTCTCCTCCGTTTTCGACGTTTTCCGGCCACCTCGCCGCGCGTCTGGGCTGCTGGAGGTTCGCCCGATGCTGGGCTACGTTCGCCGGTCCTCGCTGGCCTCTCAGCGTCGCCGGTGGTTCGCCGGTGACGAACCTCCCCCTCGGGTTCGGCCTTCGCGTCTTTTGCTTCGTTTCGCCTCTGTTTCTTTTCTCTTCTGTTTCAGACTTTTCATTTTTCTTTTTTTTTTTTTTTACAATTTCATTTATTTATTTATAATTTATTTTTAATAATATTTTATTCATTAAAATATTATTAAAATTACAAAATATCCCAAAATATTATAAAAAATTTCTATTTAATTCATAAATTAATTTCTCAGTCCGGTTTTACCTTTCCGGTATATTTTTCGATTATTTTCGAGATTATTTTTCGATGCGAAAATCCCGGTTTATCCCAAGAAATTCATATCTTGATCAATTTAACTCGAAATTTAATTATTTCTTCATCATTGATCAAGATTTCTCATTCTCATATTTTTAATTAAATTTTCTTGTCCCGATAAATACCGAATTTTGGTCTTTTGACCATTTTGCCCTTGCACATATTCGGAAATACCATTTAAGTCCTTTTGCATTTTTAAATGCACTCGAAAATATCGGGTCTTACATGTAAAGCAATGTAAATACTTGTAAATAGTAACTCTGATGTATTTATAAAAGTGTTTACTTGTGAAATTAAATTGTTATGGATGGATGAGGTAGACATTGACACACAGCCCAACTGTTGAGTGTGTAGCTAATCACGATCGAGGTAAGGATGATTAATAAACAACATATGAAAATGCAAAAAAAATCAGTGCTAAATTTGGTAAGTTGAGGGTCGTGACAGAAGTTGGTATCAGAGCTTGGGTTGGTCTGACGTGTGTCGTGTCTAAAATACTTAATAAGTTTGAAAATTACATCCCCATGTTACTATGCTTGTTTAGATACAAATTGTGTGCGTGTCGAGTAAATATGCCTAATACCAGTCGCGATAGAGGGGCGAGGGCGCAAGTTAGAGGTCGTAGAGGTAGGCCTGGGGGTCATGTTGAGCGTGAAACACACGAGGCTCAGGAAGAGATTGAGGTGGTGGCTGAGGTTGAACATGCTCTACAAGGTCCAGAGGAGGGACCCGAGATTACCAAGGCTCGCTTAGCAAGGATTGAGCGGAGCATAGAGATGATATTGGAGTTGGTTACCCAATCTTTACCTGGAGTTGGCGATAGACAGAGTCCCGCTACACAAGGTGATGCCGAGCAGGCAACAGTTCCTGAGGCACGGGCACGGCCAACCCAGAGACCTCAGACAATAGAGACACCTATACCCCCACCTGCACAAGATATGCTTACACTTATTGCTACACCACAGGCTAGTAGGGGCTAGGGTTACAGTTATGATTTAGATAGACTGCGGTAGTTCCAAAAATTTGGACCTTCATCTTTCAGTGGAGTAAAGGACCCAGTAGCTGCTAAGGCTTGGGTATATGAGATCAAGAAGCTGTATGTGTTCTTTGAGTGCACTACTACCTAGATGGTAGAGTTTGCAGCTTTTATGTTGAAGGGATGAGCTGAACATTGGTGGAAATCCACCAAGCCTATGTTGAGAGCCCGACATATTGAGATCAGCTGGGATATATTTTTGGAGGCATTCCAGAGACAGTATGTACCAAATACCGCTCAGCGAAAGATGAAAATGGCATTTTTGGGACTGACCCAAGGGAGCAGGACGGTGGATGAGTATGAGATGACTTTTATCTCCTTGGGCAGATATGATCCCAATACGATGAGTAATGAGGTCGAGAAGATCCAAAAGTTTATGGATGTATTGAGACCAATCATCAGGTCTAGATTAGTCCTCTTGGATATACCGACCTATGAGGAGGCACTGCGCAGGGCACAATTGTGTAAGCAAGATGTTGACAGGATTACCTCAGAGTTTGGGAAGGTTGGTAAAATGAGGGACAGAGATAAGAAGAGACCAGCGATGGATAGAGGCTTCAGTTATAAGGGAAGTAAGAGGTTTACTGGGAAGAGGTCGAGGATCGAGAAGATTCGAGAGAGGACAGTTAATCCTCCCATGTATCCGGCCATAGCTCCAGCTAAGGGAATTGTGATTGGAGGGCCACGACCAAGTACGAAACAGTGCATCAAGTGTGGCAAGTAGCATGGAACTCGACCATGCTATAGACATCCTATTGTATGCTTTAGATGTGGGAAACTAGGGCCCATAATCAGAGATTGCCAAAAGATGACAGAGAGAGCGCCACAGAAGGGCAAGGAGCCAAAGAGAGCTCCAGTTGGGACAGCTGCTCCAAGGAGAAGGGCTACAGTTGAGGAAAAAGGGAAGCAGGCAGTGGGTGTGAACAGAGGACGAGTGCATGCACTGTACAAGGACACAGTGGATCAATCTTCGAATGTGATTAAAGGTACCATCCAAATCTTTGATTTAGAAGCATTTGTACTGTTTGATCCCGGTGCCACGTATTCCTTCATATCGCCATCTTTTGCATGTAAATTGTTGAAGCATGTAAAACCCACACTGCTAGATAATATGTTAATGATATCTACCCCTACGAATGATAGCCAATTGACCAAGCATGTATATAAGAATTGTAAAATGAGGATCGGAGGTAAAGAAATGGCAGTCGAATTGATCTTACTAAATATGAGTGAGTTTGATGTGATCCTAGGAATGGATTGGGTGGCTGCAAATCATGTTATTATGGATTGTCATGCAAAAACTTTGATGTTTCCAAAGATAGACAACCTTGTTGTAAATTTGATGAAATGAAATGAAAGAATTTGTTATTGCAATTGAGAAAAGTATAATCAAGTTACATGATAATATGGAGATGAATTTAAATTACAATTTATATATATGTTGATGTGATGATTTATGATTTCTAACGATGGAAAGAATAATGTGAAGGGTTCATTGCTTATGTGGTTGAGACGGATAAGGCACGTCCAGAGTTGATAGACATCCCAGTGGTCAATGAATATCCAAATGTCTTTTCGGATGAATTACCAAGGTTACCTCTAGATAGGGAAATGGAATTTGGTATAGATTTGGCACTTGATACAGAGCCGATATCCAAGCCATCGTACATAATGGCCCAAGTTGAGTTGGAGGAGTTGAGAAAACAGTTCCAGGAGTTGCTAAAGAAGGGCTTTATCAGGTCGAGCGTCTCACATTGGGGAGCACCGATTCTGATTGTAAGGAAGAAGGATGGAAGCCTTCGACTGTGTATAGATTATCGGTTGTTGAATAAGGCCACCATCAAGAATAAGTATCCCCTTCCACGCATCGATAACTTGTTGGATCAGCTTAAGGGAGCGTAGGTCTTTTCTAAGATAGATATGAGATCTGGGTACCATCAGTTGAAGATACGAAGTGGAGATGTACCCAAGACAGCTTTTTGCACCCGATATGGACATTATGAATTTATGGTTATGCTATTCGGGTTGACGAATACTCCTGCAGCTTTTATGTCATTGATGAATGAGGTATTTCACCAGTACTTGGATCGATTTCTTATTGTGTTTATTGATGATATACTAGTGTACTCAAGATCTAGAGAGGAGCATGAAAGGCATCTAAAGATAGTGTTATAGACCCTCAGAGAGAAGAAGCTGTTTGTCTAAACTCAATAAGTGTGACTTTTAGTTGGAACAGATCTGTTTTCTGGGTCACATAGTATCAAAGGATGGAGTGTCAGTGGATCCATCAAAGATTGAGGCAGTGGTACAGTGGCAGAGACCTTAGACAGTGATAGAAATCAGAAGTTTCCTGGGTTTAGCTGGGTATTACCGAAGGTTTGTAGAAGTATTCTCGAGGTTAGCTGCTCCTTTGACACGTCTCACGAGGAAGAATGTTGAATTTGTGTGGGATGATAAGTGTGAGGAAAGCTTTAAGGAGTTGAAAAGGAGATTAACCACAGCTCTGATCCTCACTATTCCTACCAGCTCAGGAGGTTTCTCGGTGTATACAGATGCTTCACACCTAGGACTGGGCTGTGTATTGATGCAGGATGGGAAGGTAGTAGCCTATGGATCAAGGCAGTTAAAGGATCATGAGAGGAATTACCCGACTCACGATTTGGAGTTGGCGACCATAGTGTTTACGTTGAAAATATGGCGCCACTACCTCTATGGTGAGAGATTTCAGATTTACACAGATCATAAGAGCCTTAAGTACTTATTCTAGCAGAAAGAGTTGAACATGAGACAGAGGAGATGGCTCGAGCTCTTAAAGGATTATGATTGTGAGATCCTGTACCACCCGGGTAAAGCAAATGTGGTTGCTGATGTATTGAGTAGAAAGCATCTCGGGTTGGTGTCATTCATGATGGTCAAGGAACATGAGCTGTTGGAATAGTTCACGAACCTCAGTTTGGATATGACCTCGCTAGACGCTGATAGTGGATTTATGATAGCTAGCTTGCAGTTGAAATTGGATCTGGTAGATCAAATTCGACAAGCTTAACGAGTTGATCACCAGTACGATGATATTGTCGGGCAGATACAGAGGGGTACAGAGACGGATTTTGAGTTGAGTTCAGATGGATTATTAAGGTTCAGAGGTAGGATATGTGTTCCTGATGATGTAGAGATCAACAGGTTGATCTTGACAGAGGCTCACTCAACGAGGTATACGATACATCCA
The DNA here is from genome assembly GCA_033439115.1 of Firmiana major. NCBI lineage: Eukaryota > Viridiplantae > Streptophyta > Magnoliopsida > Malvales > Malvaceae > Firmiana > Firmiana major. The sequence goes on from CM065901.1 coordinate 38,129,657, forward strand.
GGAAGTACCAAGATGTATCAAAACCTTTGAAAGGTGTATTGGTGGTCTTGGATGAAAAAGCACATAGCTGAATATGTTGCTAAGTGTCTCGTTTGTCAGCAGGTGAAGGTAGAGCATCAGAACCCTGCAGGGTTATTGCAGCCTCGACCGATACCGACATGGAAGTGAGGGCATGTCACCATGGATTTTGTGATGAGATTGCCGAGGACCTGCAGAGGTCATGATACCATATGGGTAATTGTGGATCGGTTGACGAAATCAGCCCATTTTCTAGCTATGAGAGCTACCGATACTCTGAGCCAGTTAGTGAACTTGTATGTGCATGAGATAGTGTGGCTACATGGAATTCCTGTGAGCATTGTTTTTTATAGGGATGCTCGCTTCACTTCCAATTTCTGGGAACTTTTTCAGGAAGCGATGGGGAACCAGTTGAGTTTTAGCACCGCGTTTCATCCTCAGATAGATGGTCAGTCAGAGAGGACTATACAGACCCTGGAGGATATGTTGAGAGCGTGTGCATTAGATTTTGAAGGCTATTGGGATGACCATTTGCCACTTGCAGAGTTCGCCTATAATAATAATTTTCATGCGAGTATCGGGATCGCACCATATGAGGCATTGTATGGACGTAGATGTCGTTCCCTATTAGATGGGAAGAGGTTGGTGATAGACAGATTTTTGCTCCAGACTCAGTGCAGTAGGCATCTGAGGATGTCTAATTGATATGTGAGAGATTACGGACAGCTTAGAGCTGGCAAAAGAGTTATGCTGACAAGAGACGGAGACCACTAGAGTCTGATGTGGGTAAGTCAGTGTTTTTGAAAATCTCTCCTTCGAAGGGAATTATGAGATTCAGGAAGAAGGGAAAGTTGAGCCCTTGATATATAGGGCTATTTGAGGTACTCGATAAGGTGGGAGATAAGGCGTATAGATTGGCATTGCCACTAGAGTTAGCAAGTGTGCATAACGTCTTCCACATATCCATGTTACGGAAGTATCACTAAGACCTGGCACATGTGATAAGATGTGAACCATTGGAGCTCAATGTGGGTATGACATATGTTAAAAAGCCAGTTCGGATACTGGATAGAAAAGATAAAGTGTTGAGGACAAAGGCAATTCCGTTGGTGAAAGTCCTTTGGCAACATCACACCGTGGAAGAAGCCACATGGGAATTAGAAAGTTTGATACAGGAGAAGTATCCCGAGTTATTCACGGATTGAATTGGTTCTAATTTGGAGGACCAAATTTTCTAAGTGGGGGAGAATGTGAGACCTCGTATATGTATAATTGTATATAGGTACATGGAAATGTAAATGAGATCATAAGTAGGGTGATATACTTGTAATGTGAAGTATATATGATGTCAGTCCATAAGTTTAATGTACACACATGTAATAAGAGTTGTGAATGTACGTACAACTTGCATTATGTATGAATATGACGAAATGGACTTAAACATGTAAAGAATGGAAATAGAATGGAAAAGGAGTAGTGTGGTAAAATGGAAGGAGGATTGCATAAGTTATGCACTTCCATTTGGTCTATATTAAGCACCTTTGGTTATAAAAAGATTTCACACAAGTTTTAATAGGTATAAAGTATGAATGGATGCCATTTTCAAGTCTCAAAGATGATTGGATGAGAAAATGACTATGGCAGCAAATTGAAGTTGTTTTGGTGTAAGTACCTGCAAAAAACTGCAATAAAATCTAGAATAGGAAGGCCAGATCGATCTCATAGGATGAGAGATCGATCTGGAAGAGCCAAAATGCTCTTATTTTGAGCTATGTAACATGACAAATCGATCTCCAAGGGAGCCAGATCGATCTCCTAACACATTTTGTAAAATGCAGATCGATCCTTAATGGAATAGATCGATCTCCTTAGCTCTCGGGTTGGAAGCATATCGATCTCCCTTAAGACTAGATCGATCTCCTTAACCTTCTATTTGAAGCAGATCGATCTTCCCTACTCGACAGATCGATCTCCTACCTCAAATTACCGTGAAAAAATAGGGATTTTAGGAGGACCAAATCGATCTCTACCCTATGCAGATCGATCTCATCAAGCAAATTCTATAAATATGGAGTAGTTGGATCTCCAATTTTTGAGACAAAACTAACGCTTTCATCTTTCAATCCAAAAACCTAGATTTTACTCTCTAAATCTGACCATTCTCAAGAAGATTTGAAGAAAGGCTATTAGACTCAAAGTTGTTCTCATCGAAGAGAAGAAATTTGTGGATTGAAGGACCAAAGGTGCATTTCCATTTGGAGCAACGAGGAAATCAAGCTAGGTGAGTTTCTAATGAAACAACTCAAGTATATTATTAAGCTATTGATGTTTGGGGTTAATTGGAGTGCTTAGTATTGTTAGAAACTATCTAAAATGCATTGGAATGACTATGACCTATAAATGGTCTAGTGTGAGAAAGTGAAATGTATTAAGGTTAATGAGGAATGAGATATCTTGAGGTGATAATGGCGTTATAAGTATGATTTTAAGATGTTGTTAGTGAATAAATGGTGAGATTTACTAAAAGGGGTAAAATGTGGAATGGTGAGATTTACTAAAAGGGGTAAAATGTGGATTAAGGCATTGGTAAATGCATAGATGAATTATATTAACTAGTGAAGTCAAAATGCGAGTTAAGAGCGTTAACTCAAGTGTTTGATAAATGAATCGCAGCTACCGAGGATACACCGGAGCAAGACGAGCCAAGAGCGCAAGAAACTAAGAGAAAGAGAGTCGTACTCAAGTAAATCGAGGTAAGGGAATTCTGTGGACTCTTAGAGATATCTGTGCGCAAATTGGGTATTTAAATGCTTTGCTAGAATGCATGAGATATTAAGAACTGATATTGGGTGATTGAAGGGTAAAAGTTGGGTGTTTGAGAAATGTGCAGGAAAACAAAAGCATAATGCTTTGGAAAATCATGTTTTATTGCTTTTAGCAAATGATTGGTGGGTTGGCTAACATTTGAAATGAATTGCAAAAGAAATGAGATGTTTTTAGTTTGGTAACCATACTTTGTAAAGAATGAGCCACCTACATTGTTTTCGTGAGAATGAAAGCGTGCTAGAGTATGACTCGTACGAGATTTGATGTGTTATATACGCATGAGTGCTGAAGCTTAGCTCACTCTAGTTTTCACATGGATTTCATACTGGTTTTGGCATTATGCTTGGAGCATAACTCGCATTAGATATCCACCTTATTGATGTCGTGCTTGGAGCTTCGGGTAGACTGGGTGTCACATCGATTAAATAGGCTCGCATGTGCATTTGTGATATTTTGACATGTTGATAGTCATGTTAGGAGCTTCGGGTAGACAAGAAGTTGTACCGATTAAATAGGCTCACAGGTGAGTTTGAGATGTGGCGTGATATGATATGTTGATGTGGGTCCACGGAGTACGTTATACCGTGCAGATAGCATGGAGTATGTTGTACCGTGTTGAGATGTGATGTGCCATCTTCGAACGAGATCTGCTATAGACTGGCGGGCAAGATTTGACCTACCTCCCATGTGGAAGCAGATAGTGGTGATATCCCGCACAGCTGATCCGTCTAGCCAGTATCACAAGTTATGGCCATAAACTTAGAGGTTATTTCTCTAATTGAATTCCTATCTCGCATGTCTATTGCTTTGTGAATAAATCCATTTTGAAATGATTTGTGGGTCAGGATAGTCCGAGGGAGGGGCTGAGTCCTAATAAGTGTTGAATTGTTTTGAGATATCAGTTTGTTAATGGTTTTAAAGTGCACTGATGCATGATGTTTAATGCCATACTTTACTTATGAAATGTGCATGATGATTAATGACATGCCTTACTTATAAAATACACATGATGGTTAATGTCACGCTTTGAATTGAATTGTGCACTGGATTTTAATAGCATGAATGCTTTACATACTATTAACACCAGCATGAACTCATATTTTGAGAAAATGATGAAATAAAGGCTTTGAGCATGGCATCACGATCACGTAGATAGTGCAGTATCTACCTATTTGTATGATTGCCTTACTGAGCGTGTGGTTTGCTCACCCCCTTATTTTCCCCTCTATATAGAGCTTTGAGTATCCGCTGCATCCCATCGCTAAAGCTCTACACACTTGAATTATTTTGTATCTAAACTAGACCTAGCACAGTAGCATTTTGTAAGTAAACATTGAGGATGTAAAGCAATTTAAACACTTGTAAACAGTAACTCTGATGTATTTCTAAAAGTGTTTACTTTTGAAATTAAATTGTTATGGATGGATAAGGTAGACATTGACACATAGCCCAACTGTTGAGTGTATGGCTGATCACGATCGAGGTAAGGATGATTAATAAAGAACGCATGAAAATGCAAAAAAAATCAATGTTGATTTTGGTAAGTTGAGGGTCGTGACATGAGGCATGGTATTTTGGACATCCGCTGCACTCCATCTCGAAGAGGTATACACACAAGGATTCTTTTTGTATCTAAACATGTAAAAGCATAGTAGTCATTTTGAATTATGATATGAGGGATGTAAATGTCAGTAAACATGTCTTATATAAGTGTATAACTTAACTTTAAATGTATGACATGTCTTTTGCTTTTTTAGAAATGAATGGTAAAGGATGATTATTATTGACTCACAGCCTAATTGTGTAGTGGTAAGAATGCTCATGACCGAGTAAGGAAACGAAAAATGTAAAAAATTTATAGTGATTTTCGATAAAAATGATAAAAGGGGTCATGACAGAGATTGGTATCAGAGCCAAGTTGGCCTGATGTGAGTCAGTAAAAATAAGTAGGAAAGTTACATCCCCATGTTACTGTGTTTTTGTTTAGATATGACTGTGTATACCTAGATGGATTGAGACTAATAAGTGATTATGGATACAAGGAGTTAGGCATTATGCCTGTTACACACCAAGGTAGAGGGGCAGGTGCACGTGCTAGAGGCCGTAGAGGTAGGCCTGAGAGCTGTGCGGAGCCATAGATCGACCAGGCTCCACAGGACCCTGTTGAGAGACCAGGAGATACAGAGGCACGCTTCGCTAGGATAGAGCGGAGTATTGAGAGCCTTGTGGAGATAGTCATAGAGGCATTGTGTGTCAGTGATAGACAGGTAGTTGCAGAGGCAGAGAGACCTCAGGCTACAGAGACTGTTACAACCCCAGTATAAGATACGGCTTCTCCCATTGCTCCGCAGCCGAGCGATAGCGATTTGGGGTATGACTATGAGCTGAGCAGGTTAGTCTAGTTTCAGGAGTTGAAACGTCCAGTGTTTAGAGGGGTAAAGGACCCGGTGATTACTGAGGATTCGGTTTATGAGATGGAGAAATTGTACAAATTTTTTAGATGTACATCAGCTGAGAAAGTGGCTTTTGTCGTATTTATGTTAAAGGGCAAGGCAGAGCACTGGTGGAGATCCAATGAAGCTATTTTAAGGGCCAAACACTCGGATATCACATGGGAGATATTCTTGGAAGCCTTTAGGAGGTAATATATCCCGACCATCGCACAGAGGAAGTTACAGATGGAGTTCATTAACTTGGTTTAGGGGAACCGTTCTGTGGACGTGTATGAGTCAAGGTTTATGTCTTTGGGGAGATACGATCCGAAGTGAGACCTGGATGGTCCAAAAGTTCATGGATGGACTAAGATTGGCCATACGAGAAACTCCACGTGCACTTTAGACTATACAAGTTACACATGGTATGAGGTAGATAAGACCTACAGCTGGCACCCCAAACCATGATATGGGTTAGCGAAATATGTTGTACCATGTATATCACATGGAGTACGTTGTACCACGTGGTTGTGATGTTGATTTAAAAAGTTTGGCGAATAACTAACCCACCATCATTCCAGCATGATGCCCCGCACACCGAGATTTCTGTGGTCTGGGATGATTATGACATAGTTGGCCAACATAGTCTTTGAGATATAGTGACCGCCTGTCTCACATAATATTAAATGATACAACATAGTTTTATATGTTCAGTGTGATTGTGATAGTCTAGGGTAGACCCGAGGGAGGGGTCAAGCCTTGTGGGATTTTGATTTAAGAGATGATATGCTATTTGTGATGAGATATGATTTAATTGAGAAAATGAGAAATCTTATCGGATGTTTCTAAATGAATTTCCCTTTTCCTGATGAGTTTTGATAAAGATGAGCATGAGAGGTTCTACATGATGATTATTCCATGTTTTACATGCCTATTTCTGTGTTTTAGCACATGATATATGTATATACATACGACATAGTTTTATTTCCTCATGCTCCGACTATTAATGATTTATGTCATGACATTATCAGCATGTCGATAGAGTAGTTATCTACCATGCTTGCATTATTGCCTTACTGAGCGTTTGGTTGCTCATCCCTCTACTTTCCCCCTCCACAGAGCGTATATAGTAGCCCAGTGAGGACTGAGGCATGGTATTTTGGACATCCGCTGCACTCTATCTCCAAGAGGTATACAAACATGGATTCTTTTTGTATCTAAACATGTAAAAGCACAGTAGTCATTTTGAATTGTGATATGGGGGATGTAAATGTCAGTAAACATGTCTTATATAAGTGTATAACATAACTTTAAATGTATGACATGTCTTTTGATTTATTAGAAATGAATGGTAAAGGATGATTATTATTGACTTACAGCCCAACTATTTAGTGATAAGAATGCTCACGACCGGGTAAGGAAACGAAAAATATAAAAACTTTATAGTGATTTTCGGATAAAATGGATAAAAGGGGTCGTGACATTCTGCATAAGCACACATCTTAGACCCTGATGGGAGGCATCACAGTATACCGTCAATCCCTCTGATCCACTCGGAATAGTCAAGATGGGTGCTGAAGTCAATCTCTGATTGAGCTCCTGAAAACTCTGCTCACATACTTCTGACCATACAAACGGAACTCCTTTACGTGTAAGCTTAGTTAGAGAAGCTGTTATTTTGGAGAAACCTCCTACAAATCTCCAATAGTACCTTGTCAATCTTAAGAAACTCTGAATCTCTGTCACAGTCTTTGGCCTCTCCCACTTAAGTAGTGCCTCAACATTGGACAGATCAACCTCATCCTTGGATATAACATGACCGAGGAAGGATATCCGTTCCATCTAGAATTCACACTTACTCAATTTCCCATATAATTATTTTTCTCAAAGAGTGTGGAGCACGGTCCTCAAATGATGCTCGTGCTCTTCTCGAGTCTTAGAGTAAACCAGGATGTCATCAATAAAAACAATCACAAAACGATCCAGATAGTCCTGAAATACTTCATTCATTAGACTCATAAAAGCACCAGGGGCATTTGTTTGGCCAAAAGGCATCACCAAGAATTCATAATGGTTGTATCTAGTCCTGAAGGCTGTCTTAGGTACATCTTCATTTCTAACTCTCAACTGGTGATAGCCAGACCTTCGACCTATTTTAGAAAACACTGAAGCCCCTCTCAGCTGATCAAATAAGTCATCTATTATGGGCAGGGGGTACTTGTTTTTTACTGTGGTTTTGTTCAATAATCTATAGTCTATACATTATCAAAGGCTACCATCCTTTTTTTTTACAAACAGAATCGGAGCTCCCCAAGGTAACACACTAGGCCTAATAAAACCCTTATCAAGAAATTTTTGGAACTGTTTGTTCAGTTCTTCTAATTCAATCGGTGCCATTCTATAGGGAGGTTTAGAGATGGGCTGGGTATCTAGCACAAAATTGATAGTAAACTCCATCTCTCTCTCCAGTGGTAACCCAGTAATTCATTAGGAAATACATCTGAAAACTCACAAACAACCGGTATATCTTGAATACTTGGATGTTTTCGGCACGTATAAGAAACTAAATCTATATAACCTTCACGAAAAAAATCAAGAGGGTTACACAAATTTCATATTTGAAAACATCATATATTTTATTTCTTAATTCCAAAACATACTTCGAATTTCTCAGGTAAGGAGAAGGTTATAGTCTTGGGATAACAGTTTAAACTTACTCAATTGGAGGCTAACCAATCCATACCCAAAATTACATCAAAGCCGTACATGCTTAATAAGATTAGATTTGTTATTATTACTCTATCTCCTACCGTAATTTCACAATTTTTACACATTTTTATCAGTTATTTGTGTCTCATGCATTAGAGTACTAATATGAAATACATGATCTAGGGGCTCAGATTCTAAATGCAGACACTTTGCAAAGTTGGGTGAAACGAATGAGTGTGTGGACCCGAGGTCAAATAAGACATGATCCTTACGATTACAGACAAGAAGATTACATTTGATGACATTTGAAAAGGCATATGCGGTTTCCTGGTCAATGGTAATGTAAGACCCAATTTTTTTATCGTAATTTCTTATGAAGGATTGAAATGGTATTCCCGAACATGTTGAAGGGTAAAACGGTCAAATGAGAGAAATTCGGTATTAATCGTGACAAGAAAATTTTATTAAAAATATGGGATTAAGAAATTTTGATCAATAATGAAGAAATAATTAAATTTCAGATTAAATTGATCAAGATATGAATTTATTGGAATTAACCGAAATTTTCACCTCGAGAAATTATCCTGAAAATATTGGAAAAATTTACTGAAAAGATGAAATAAGACTGATAAATTCATTTAATTGGTTAAATGAATAAAATATAATTTTTTAATATATTTTGGATTTTAATTGAATAAAATAATTATTAAAATAATATTAAAATAAATTATAAATAAATAAATAATATAAAAAAAGAGAAAAAGGCTGAAATCGCGAAGCCTGAAAACGAAGCAGAAAAATAAGGGAGTCGAGCCTGACTTCCCTCACCGCACGGAGCGATCGGCGACGGACACACCAGGCGAAAGGGCGAGGTAGCCGACGTCGACCCCAGGCGCAATCCGACGAGCAGGCACACCGGCGAAAGGAGAAAGAGAGAACCGAGAGTGAAAAAAAAGAGGATCCGGTGACCGACGCCGATCTAGGCCTGACCACCATCAGCCGAGCGTTCCCCAGGCACAAACGACGAGATTTGTGGCAGTATCGACCAGAAGAATGGCGGCTAGCACTGGCAACGGTGGCAAAAAGAAAAGGCACCGATGACGAGGAGAGAAGAGGTCAGACCGACCACTTTTCGGCCAGCTAAGGCGAAACCGAGGGCAGATCTGTGCACCGGAAGATCTCGCGAAGCTGCTGGCGAGGGAAGCTGGCGAAGAACCGGCCAGCGAAGCCTCGAACCTGCCAAATCGGACTGAACCGACTGAACCGAACCGGTTTGAATTGGGCTGGATCGGACCAAACCGGTTTAGTCAGAAAAGAAGAAAAAGAAAAGAAAAGAAGAAAAAAAGGAAAGAAAAAGGGAAAAAGAAAAAGAGAAAAAATTGAAAAAAAATCCCAGTGATGCAATCGAGCTACGGGTAAGTCGGTAAGCTGTCGAAGCTGATCGATTTAAATTTTGAAATATTTAATTTGATTAATATCCGACTAAAAATTGACCCGAAAAAAATATGTAATTGTGTAGCTCGACAATTGACGTCAAACGAGAGCTCGAGTCAGCCTCGATTTGGGTACTATCATGGAATCTCGGGTAAGTAACCCTTTTTTACGACAATTTACATTATTATGTGTATTAAAAATTACCGCATAAATTACGAATTTAATTTTCACATAAAATGAATTAAATTATGGAATTTGAGATAAATTGTCGTAAATAATTAATTGAGCTATCCGGGAGCTTAGAAAAAGGTCCAATAAATACAGATGGGCCCAATAAGCCCAATAGGCCTTGATAATGTGAATAGTAATTGGAAAATGGGCTTAAGGCTGATTAAGGCCCACTATGGTGCAATCGAGCCCAATGATTTAAATTAAGCACAGAAAATATGAAATATAATAAATTGTATTGTATTTGACCTAATGTATATTTATACACAGTTCTGGAGATTTGATTGAGATCAAATAGGACTGCGTGACGAGACATCAGTGGAAAGGTTAAACTTTACAGAAAAATGAGGTAAGGGAATTTTGTGAGTAGCTAGAGGTAACTTAACAACTTTTACATACACTGAAATTGTATAAAGATCCTATAAATGGATTAAAAATTTTAAGGACTCGGATGGGAAAAAGACTATTTTATCCCTATTGAGGGAATTCACCTAAGGATGGTGAAAGCATGACATGCATGAAATGCATGATTTAAGGAATTTTCTTATTTAAAGAATTTTCATGGTTTCTAAGCAAAGCAAATCGATAGATTGGCTAGTAATTGCATAAATTTCACAATATAACACTACGTAAGTGTTATTAAGATGTAAATGAAATTTCTTTGGAAAATGGGCCAACTATCAAGTTTATATGAAAACAGATAGTGCTGGTGCATAGCTTGCATTATATCTACGTTTGTGAGTGTGCATAAAATGTGCTTGAGCGGTTGCTCGCATCGAATTGTGTGACATCATATGCATGAAATCTGCTAGAGCAGTTGCTCGCATTGATTTTCTTATTGTTAAATGCATGAGAGGTGCTGGAGCCTAGCTCACACCCTGTTTTGACTGTTTTGGACTGTTTTAACTTGACATGCATGAGAGGTGCTGGAGCTCAGCTCGCATCCTGTTTTGATATGATAATTACATAAAAGCCGTACTGGAGTATAACTCGCACGAGATTTGATTAATTTATACATAAAACCGTGCTGCAGCTTGCTCGCACATGATTTTATATGGATTTAGAAGTCTTTTAAAGTTGTACTAACATGCTACTTGTACGCAGATTTTACTGATTTTTATGAAAATGTGCTAGAGCTTCACTCGCACGAGGTTTACAAATATCATGAATATGCATGGAGCCGCACCAGAGCTTCGCTCGCACAGAGATTTATATGACATGCATATAGTCGTGTTTGAGCCTCTTGTAGACTGTGTGTCACAGTGAGATGATATGTCCACACGTGCATATTGGGACATATTTGGCATGGGTGGATAAGACCTATTGCAGGTACCCCCTGACTGAGATTGGGTTCACGGAGTACAATGGACCGTGTATATCACATGGAGTACGCTGTACCGTGGGGATTGTTTGAGTGGAGTGACATTAGCCACGAGGCAGCAAGCCTTGCCCTCTCAATCCTGATGTTATGTTATTCTGGCGGCAGGATTGTTCCACCTCCCGTTTCGGGTGTGATACCCCGCACACTAGGTACTATGTAGCCAGGGATCACTAGGTTATGGTCATAGTACTCGATGTTATTCATATAGTCACTTACATGTCTCACATGATATAACTTGTGATTTCGATAAATTGAGGTAGACCTGATGGAGGGGTCAGGCCCCCGATTTTGTGATTTTCTACTATGGTGCTAGATTTTTTAGAGGATTTTATGAAATGTGTCCTTGAAAGAAAGGTGATTTTATAACAGAATTTTATAATGAATTTTTAATGAGATTGATTTATGAGATGCTTAACCCTTTTCGGGTTATTTTATAATGCAGCTTTAACGAAGTGATTTAAATGCAATAGCATGATGAGTTTTCCATGCTTAAATGATAAATTCATGAAAAGAATTATTTCTCATGATTTGTTTCACATGGCATGAATTAATGCGTGATCTTGATTTATTTCATGCTAATTATGATTTTATGATTTTTCATAAAATGCCATTGATGCATGAGTTGCATGATTTCTATATGCACGAATAGTTTTTATAAACTATAGCAATGATGTATGCATGATTTTGTGCGTGAGATTTAAACGAAAAGAAATGGATTTTAAGGGCATGGCATTATGAGCATGTAGATAGTGGAGCTATCTACTTACTTGCATAATTGCCTTACTGAGCGTGTGGTTTGCTCACCCCCTCCCTTATTTTTTCATCTTTTTAGAGCACTCGTAGTAGTTAGTGAGCGGTTAAGAACTTGCATCTTGGTATCCACTGCTTCCCATCGAGAGAAAGGTATACACATTTGTATAGTTTTGTATCTAAATATGTAAATACACAGTACTATAAATGGATATGATATCGGGAATGTAAGGTTATGTAAATTCCATTGTATAAGTATTTAGTTAAATTCAAAGGATAGTAAATCCTGATATGTGAATGTGATTATGGAAATGGAATGGTAAATAGGTGAGAAGTGACTAACATCGAATCATAGCCCAATTGTTCGTAGGATGATCACGATGCAAGAAAGGTAAGAATTAAAGAATAAATAACAAACGAAAAATTTGTAGTGATTTTTAAGAAATTTGATTCGTGACAATTTTTTGTATCAAAGCTGAGTTGGTCTGATATGAGTCGGTGTTAATGGTTAAGGAAATTTACATCCCCATGTACTGTGCATTGTTTAGATACAATTATGTATATCAAAATAAAATTGCAGCAAAAAATTTAGTTTCAAATGCAAGAATATAAAGTTATTAACTAATAACCGATATGATATTAAGCTCATTTCTCACCAAATTAAGCTCATTCTCCAACTTCCTCCTCAATTCCCGCATCTCCTGCTTTGACCTTGAAGTCAAATTTATCTTCACCCGGTTCTCTGAACTGAGCTTTACAGCTGCTTTGTCTGCCACAACCAACTGCTTGGAGAGACTTGAAGAGTCATCAAACACTGCAGTATCTACGCGTGGAGCGGGCTGTTGGTCAGCTGAATCCCTATGCCCAAATGGCTAAGGTAGAGCTGGTGGTTCAGCAGAGTTTTTGTTGTTGTTCTTGTCATTTAGGTTATCCTCGTTGTTAGGAGTGGCGGGGGCAGCGATTGTGGTGACAGCAGTGTTGTTCACAGCAGCACTGTTGATGTTGTTACCGTTGTTGTTGTCCTTGCTGGTGTTTCTGTTATTGTTGTTGTCGTCGTTGCTGGTTGTTGTTGTTGGTGTTGAGAAGATTGTTTTTCTTGAGACCCTTGAAAGCTTTCCTAGTATAAATCTTGCTCTCCATGTACCTCTACTTCTCTCTCTCACCATCTTTCCCTTCTCCAACTACTGTCCCTGAAGCCATACAAATATATTAGGGTTTAAAACCCTAATTTCCCCTTTTTCAGTCTCCAACCAAAGAATTCACCTTCTACAATCAATCCATGCAGGCTTAACTAACTCCAGACCAAAACCCTAATTTTACTTCCTAAAATTGAGAGTCGCCCCAAGTTTAACCACCTAATCCAACGAGAAGCACAACAAATCTAGAGAACAAAAGCCCTCCTCGATCTACAAAAGCAAAACAACAATCTATATAAACCCAAACCAAATTAAAGAAAAAATTTTAAAAAGAAAAAAATCGGAAAAGAGTTTCTCAGCTCCTTACCTTTGTTCGGTTTCAAATCTTCTTCACCTATTCTGTTCCTCTCTAAGAAGTTATGTTCATTTTTTCTCTCCATTTTTTATCTCAACTATCCTTATTTACAGGTGTATGGTGGAGCGTGCCCTCGTGGTTGCAAACGACTGGAGAGAAGGGTGTGGGTGCATCAAATGAGTCGTGCTCGGGAAGTATCAAAGCGAGGAAAAGAGTGTTCGACTCATGCTTTATTACCTAACGTGTTTACCACGAGCCAATTGGTAGATAGGACACCGGGGAGAGTGAATGCGATGTCAAGTTGAGGTTCTATGGTTAGATTTTCGCAGGAGCTTTATTTGTGATTTTTGTAGATGTTTCCTAGTCGAGGAGTGGGAGCGTGTAGTTTAGTTCCGGGGTGTTTCATAATGTCACGACCGAATTCCATTCTCTTTAACCAAAAATCACTGAAAATTTTTCGCGTTTTACTGTGACCTTACCCGGTCGTGAACTAAACTCACCACACACTGTTGGGCTGTGAGTCAATAATAAACACCACATCTCATTCATTCTTAATTAATTAAAACGATGTCATACATTTGCATTTAATCGTGTACTTATACGAATACATGTTTTACTGACATCTACATCCCCTATAATTACAACTCAAAAGAATACTGTGCTTTTACATTGTTTAGATACAAAAAGAATCACTGTGTATATACCTCTTAGCAATGGAGATGCAGCGGAGTCCAAAATACCACGCCTCAGTCCTTATTGGGCTACTATGCACGCTCTGTAGGGGGAAAATAGAGTGGGATGAGCAACCACACGCTTAGTAAGGCAATAATGCAAGCATGGTAGATAACTACTCTATCTACATGCTGATAGTGTTATGCATAAATCATTTATGGTAGGAGCATGAGGAATAAAATTATGCCATGTGAGTATACATATATATCATGTATTAAAATCATGTACGTTGGCATATAGAACATGGTAAAAACATCATGTATAAATCATCTCATGCTCAATCTCACTTAAATTCATAAAAAGGGCAATTCATTAAGAAACCTCCTTTTTAAACCAACATCATAAACCTCTTTCTCAACACATAATTACCACCAAATCAACTCACAATCACAACCACATTTTCATTTCACAATTCACGCATGTGTATAAAAACTAGGTCACTATATCAAAAGTGCCTATGTGGTCCATTACATCATAAATCATCCCAGACCACACGCATCCAGGTGTGCGGGGTATCACGCTGGCACGAAGATGGATTATCCCTCGCCAGACTTTCTCACCACATAACCATCATGCGGTACATCGTACTCCATGTGATATACACGGCACAGCGCACTCCGCAGACTCATATCGTGATTGGGGGTGCCATTCCTAGGTCTTACCTACCCCATACCAAGAGTTTTCCATATCCGTGAAGGAGAGCCTCCCTGCCGAACAGAGCCTCCCCGCCTAACAGAGCCTCCCTGCCTCCTCGGGCTTAAGGATGTTAACTTAAGGATGTAGGGCTTAAGGATCCTTCCGTAAGAGAGCTTCCCCACCGAACAGAGCCTTCCCTCCTAACAGAGCCTCCCCACCTCTTTGGGCTTAAGGATGTTGGCTTAAGGATGTAGGGCTTAAGGATCTTATCATACCCATGTAGGAGAGCCTCCCTGCCTAACAGAGCCTCCCCGCCCCTCCAGGGCTTAAGGATGTTGGCTTAAGGATCCCACCGTAAGAGAGCCTCCCCGCCGAACAGAGCCTCCCCGCCTCTTTGGGCTTAAGGATGTTGGCTTAAGGATGTAAGGCTTAAGGATCTTACCATCTTTCATAACCTTATACATATCACAATGTGCCAACTTGTGCGAGCAAAGCTCTAGCACGACTCAGGCATCCTCTCATACAGAGAAGCGTACGAGCATAGCTCTAGTACGGTTATACTCATAAGACAACCACTCAAAATCCACGTACGAGCAGAAGCTCCAGTACGGTTTATAAACATCATCATAGTTTCCAAATCAAGGTGCGAGCTAAGCTCCAGCACGTTTCATACAAATGAAAACATAGAAATCCAGCGCGAGCGAGGCTCTAGCGCGATTTATGTCATACAAATACGATAGGCGGCTCATACACAATCAACCAATCCCGACAATCGGGTTTAGCACTCACAAATGCTTTTCCACAACAACCATACAATACTACCCGACCCATCTACTAGCTTGCTTAAAACCAAGCAATTTCGTTTTGAAAAGCATCAAAACATTAGATTTATGCAATTATTAGCCTTACTATCCCATTTCATAAAATCCACTTCAAATCCAAAACCACGCATATACTCCTCATCATTCACGAATACCATCAATCATTTATTTGAGCAACCATGCATTTCATAAAACACCCAATATTCACCCACAAGTTCAAAGTACGAGCAGCTACCTCTATATACTCACAAAATTCCCTTACCTGGAATCGCGATGCGTGATTCCACTTCCTTAAGCTGCTTACTCGTACAGTTCGATTCGTCTTCAACGAACTCTTCGGGACTGCACAAAATCGTATCCCGCATTATATTCGATCCATATAATGCAACCCTTGTGCTTGCTATAGTCAATTTAATCTATAGCCTCTATTAACGCTTATATGGCATCGTTTCATTACTTTACCCATAACTCGAGTCTATGGATCTTCTTAGGCCTATTAACTTATTCCAAATCGATATTAAATCGACATTAAGCTCATAGTGTTCATATTTCATGAATTCGCTCACTATGGCATTTTATCAAGCATATACATACTCATTTCCACAATTCCTCCAAACTCACAATGTAATCTCATTTAACCATCTAAAATCATAAGCATTACCTCACTAACAACGTTAGCATGCCCATAAATCATAAACTCATTCAACCCATTCTAGGTTTTCTAGGTCACACCAATTCCACCACACCCCTAGATAATTTATCCATCAATAATCATACCAAACAACTCCAAAATCAATTTAATAGACAATGTATTTGGATTGGAGTGTTAGAATCTTACCAAATATGATTTTTCTTCTTGCTCCAAATGGCAATGCCCTTAACTCCTTCAATACCAACAATGGAAAAATGCCTTCACACTATGTTGTTCTTCTCTTTAATAGGAACAACTTTACCTCTAATGGTCTCTCTTTAATTCTTGCTGGAAATGGCTGATTTTAGAGAGGGAAAGTTAGGTTTTTGGGTTGAAAGTGAAAGGTTAGTGTTTTTCCCGAGATTTCCTGATTTTCAGCCCTCCTTATATAGAAATAGCTTGAGGAGATCGATCTGGTCCAAGAGGAAATCGATTTGGTCCCTTAAAATCCCTCTTTTTCACAGTATTTTTAAGCCTGAGATCGATCTGTCGAAGCATGAGATCGATCTGTCTAGGCATGAGATCGATCTGCTCCCAAACAGAGAGCTAAGGAGATCGATCTGGGTGCTTGGGGATCGATCTTTTCACTACAGAATGCTTGGGAGATCGATCTGGCTCCATTGGAGATCGATCTGCTCTATTCTTTCGCCCAAATAAGAGCATTCTGGCTCTTCCAGATCGATCTCTCATCCTATGAGATCGATCTGGCCCTCATGTTTTCCAGATTTCCTGTAGTTTCCTTGCTGCAACTCATAACAATACATCCTTAATCTATTTCCATGGCCATTTTCTCATCCATCCACCTTTATAACTTGAAAATGGCATCCATTCATACCTTATGCACATTGAAACTTGTGTGCATTCATTGTATGTCCAAAGGTATGCTACATGAAACCAAATGGAAGCATAACTCCATTCCATTTTACCACACTACTCATCTTGAGTTTCAATCACATCCATCACTTATAAGAACTCATTTCTTCATATTCGTACTCAATGAAACTTGTATGTACGTTACAATTCATATTACACATACATACATTGAATCCATGGACTTACATCAATCATACTTTACATTACAAGTCCATTCATATTATTTGATCCAATTACACACATTACCATTATACATATACGGGGTCTTACATTCTCCCCTCCTTCAAGGAATTTGGTCCTCCAAATTAGAACCAAGTCACTCTTCAAAAAGTTGGGGGTACTTCTCCCGTATCAAGTTCTCCAATTCCCATGTGGCCTCTTCCGCCGTGTGGTGTTGCCAAAGAACTTTCACCAAGGGAATTGTCTTATTCCGTAACACTTTCTCTTTTCTGTCCAATATCCGAACCGGCTTCTCAACATACGTCATACTCTCATGGAGCTTCAACGGCTCATATCTTATCACGTGTGCCGGGTCTGGGTGATACTTCCGAAGCATCAAGACGTGGAAGACGTTGTGGACATTTGCCAAGTCCGGTGGCAATCCCAACCTATAGCCTTATCTCCCACTCTCTCCAAAATCTCGAAGGGTCCGATATATATAGGGCTCAGCTTGCCCTTCTTACCAAATCTCATAATACCCTTCGATGGTGATACCCTCAGAAACATCGACTCACCCTCATCAAACTCCAGTGGTCTTCATCTCTTGTCAGCATAACTCTTTTGTCGGCTCTGAGCTGTCCGTAATCTCTCACATATCAACTGGACGTCCTCAGATGCCTGCTGTACTAAGTTCGGAGCAAAAATCTGTCTGTCACCAACCTCTTCCCATCCAATGGGGGAACGGCATCTACGCCCGTACAATGCCTCATAGGGTGTCATCCCGATACTCGCATGATAGCTATTATTATAAGCGAACTCGGCTAACTGCAGGTGGTCATCCCAGGAGCCTCTAAAATCCAGCACACACGCTCTCAACATATCCTCGAGGGTCTATATAGTCCTCTCTGACTGCCCATCTATCCGAGGATGAAAAGCGGTACTAAAACTCAATCGGGTCCCCAGCGCTTCCTGAAAATGTTCCCAAAAATGGGAAGTGAAGCGGGCATCCCTATCAGAAACAACGCTCACTGGTACACCATGTAGCCGTACTATCTCTCGAATATACAGGTTCGCCAACTGACTCAGTGTATCGGTAGCTCTCATAGCCAAGAAATGGGCAGACTTAGTCAACCGGTCCACAATAACCCATATGGCATCATGACCTCTACGGGTCCTCAGCAACCCCATCACAAAATCCATGGTGACATGCTCCCACTTCCATGTCGGTAGCGGTAGAGGCTGCAATAATCCTGCAGGCTTCTGATGCTCTACCTTCACTTGCTGACAAATGAGACACTTAGCGACATATTTAGCAATGTCTCTCTTCATTCCAGACCACCAATAAACCTTTCGAAGGTTTTGATACATCTTGGTACTTTTCGGATGTATCGTATACTTCGATGAGTGAGCCTCTGATAAAATCGTTCTCCTGATCTCAGGATCCCTGGGAACGCATACTCTGTCTCTGAACCTCAATAACCCATCAGCACTCTGCTCAAAATCAATACCCACACCTGTCTATATCTGTCTCAGCCAATCGATGCACCGTCGATCACTCTGCTGGGGTCGCCGAATACGGCCAATCAACTCTGGCTCTAGTCTCAAACTAGCCATGATCTCAAGTCTCTCAGATCCAGGTGGGGTTACATCTAAACTGAGGTCCGCAAAGTGTTCTAACAATTCATGTTCCCGTACCATCATATAAGACACCAACCCAAGGTTCTTTCTACTCAAAGCATCGGCAACTACATTTACCTTACCTGGGTGGTACATGATTTCACAATCATAGTCTTTCAGGAGTTCGAGCCATCTCCTCTGTCTCATAGTCAGCTCTTTCTGCGAGAACAGGTACTTAAGGCTCTTATGATCTGTGAACACCTGAAATTTCTCACCATAGAGATAGTGGCGCCATATTTTCAAAGCAAATACTACTGTCGCCAACTCCAAATCATGTGTCGGGTAGTTCCTCTCATGATCTTTCAACTGTCTAGATCCATAGGCAACTACATTCCCATCCTGCATAAGCACACAGCCCAGTCCCTGGTGTGATGCATCCATATACACCGAGAATCCTCCTGAGCTGGTAGGAATGGTGAGAACTGGAGCAGTCATCAATCGACGCTTAAGCTCCTCAAAACTCCTCTCACATGCCTCATCCCACACAAACTTAACATCTTTTCGCGTGAGACGTGTCAATGGAGCAGCTAGTCTGGAGAAACCCTCTACAAATCTTCAATAATATCCTGCCAATCCCAGGAAACTTCTGATCTCAGTTACTGTCTTAGGCTGTTCCCACTGTACAACTGCCTCTATCTTGGATGGATCCACCGATACCCCATCCTTTGACACAACATGCCCCAGAAATGAGATCTGTTCCAACCAAAAGTTACACTTGCTGAGTTTGGCATACAATTCTCTCTCTCGAAGGGTCTGCAGAACTATCCTCAAGTGCTCCTCATGATCTTCCCTGGACTTGGAATACACCAAAATATCATCAATGAACACTATTACAAACTTGTCTAGGTATGGCTTGAATATATCATTCATCAATGCCATAAATGCTGCGGGAGCATTCGTCAATCCGAATGGCATCACCAAAAACTCGTAGTGGCTATAACGGGTACGAAATGCTGTCTTAGGTATACCTCCACTCCTGATCCTCAACTGATGATACCCTGACCGCAGATCTATCTTAGAAAATACTTCGGCTCCCTGGAGCGGATCCAACAAATCATCGATTCTTGGAAGGGGATACTTGTTCTTAATGGTGGCCTTATTCAACAACCGGTAATCTATACACAGTCGGAGGCTTCCATCCTTCTTCCTTACAAATAGAACTGCTGCTCCCAAGGTGAGACACTCGGTCTAATAAACCCCTTCTCCAGCAACTCTTGCAGCTGTTTCTTCAGCTCTTCCAACTCTATCGGAGCCATTCTATAGGGTGGTTTCGATATCGACTCTGTACCAGGCACTAACTCAATGCAAAATTCCATTTCCCTTTCAGGTGGTAGTCCTGGTAATTCGTCCGGAAAGACATCAGGGAAATCCGTAATTACGGTTATGTCCTTCAATTCCGGGTGTGCCTCATCTATATCGACCATATAGGCAATGAACCCTTCACATTATCCTCTCCATCGTTAGTAACAAAAACCATCACTCCACATTCAATATTTATCAAAAACAAATAATTTATCTCTCAAGCAATATGCATTTAAAATTATACTCTTTTATTTACCACAATTATGCAAGTTTCATATCATTTCTTTTCATCAAAATTTACAATAAGATTGTCTAATCCTGAAAACATCAATGTTTTGGCATGAAAATCCATCACAACACGATTGGTAGCCAACCAATCCATTCTCAAAATTACATCAAAATCATTCATATTCAATAAAATCAGATTGGCTATCATTTCCTTCCTCTCTATCTTTAACTTACAATCCCTACATACATGCTCAGTCAATTGACTATCATTCATGGGTGTGAAAATCATCAACATTTTATCCAATAATGTTGGTTTCACGCATTTCAACAATTTATGTGCAAAGGAAGGTGATATGAAAGAATGCGTGGCACTAGGATCAAATAATACCAATGCTTCTAAATCAAGGATTCGGATGGTACCCTTAATCACATCCGTCGATGCGTTTGCAGTGTCCTGGTCCAGTGCATGTACTCTTCCTCTGCTCACACCCGCAGCCTGTTTCCCTTTTTCCTCAGCTGTAGCCCTCCTCCTCGGGGCTGCTGTCTCAACTGGAGCTCCCTCAGGCTCCTTGCCCTTCTGTGGGGCAATCTCCATCTTCTCGGGACAATACTTAGCTATATGTCCTGGTCTCTCGCATCTAAAACACACCATAGGGGTCATCAGACAGGGCCTATTCCCATGAAATCTCCCACATCTCCTACACTGGTCAGTAGTAGGTCGTGGTCCTCCAATAGTCATGCCCCTCGGCGCAGTCAAGGCTGGGTATACGGGAGGTCTAGCAGCTCTCTCTTGCACCTCCTCGATCTTAGGTCTCTTCTCAAAATACCTTGGGCCTCCTTTCCTGGCCACTCTATCCCTCCCGGATCTCTTCCGGTCTCTGTCCTTTCCAACGCTGATTCTCCCAAGCTCGAAGGCATTTCGCTCAAAGTCTTGCTCACACAACTGAGCCTTATGTATAGCCTCCTCATAATTCATAATGTTGAAGGGAGCTAGCTTAGTCTGGATGGCCAATCTCAATCCATCCGTGAACTTTTGAATCTTCCGGGTCTCACTACCCATCGTGTCCGGGTCATATCTCCCTAAGGACATAAACTTGGACTCATACTCATCTACAGTATGGTTCTCCTGAACCAAATTCATAAATTCCATCGCAGTTTCCTCTGTGCGGTAGCTGGAATGTACTGTCTCCTGAAGGCCTCTAGAAATATCTCCCATGAGATCTCAGAGTGTCTAGCCCTCAAAATAGCTTCGGTGGATCTCCACCAGTGCTCTGCCTCACCTTTCAACATAAACACGGCAAAGGTAACCTTCTCCGCTGAAGTGCATCGGAAAAACCTATATAGTTTCTCCATCTCATACACCCAATCCTCCGTAACCACTGGGTCCTTCACCCTTCTAAACACTGGGGGTTTCAGTGCTTGAAACTCTCGCAACCTACTCAAGTCGCAGTCATAACCCAAATCACTACCGTTCTGCTGTGGAGCGATAGGAGAATCTGTATCCTGGGCTGGAGGTGGTGTAACTATAGCTGTCTCAGCAGCATGAGGTCTCTCCGCCGCTGCAGTTGCCTGTTCAGTAGTAGGCTGTGCTGCGGGACCTCGTCTATCACCGGCACCCAATGCCTGCGTGACTATCTCCACCAAATTCTTAATACTCCGCTCTAATCTAGCGAAGCGAGCCTCAGTATCCTCTGCTCTCCCAGCAGGGTTCTGTGGAGCCTGCTCAGTCTGTGGCTCCGGACGACTCTCAAGCCTACCTCTACGGCCTCTAGCACGTGCTCTCGCCCCTTTACCTTTGCATGTAACTGGCATAGTGCCTAACTTTCTGTATTATAATAATTTATTAAGCTCAATCCATCACGATATACACAGTTATATCTAAACAAAAGCACAGTACTATGGGGATGTACTTTCCTACGTTTTATTAATGACTCACATCAGGCCAACCTGGCTCTGATACCAATCTCTGTCACGACCCAATTCCATTCTCTTTAACCGAAAATCACTAAAAAATTTTC
The DNA here is from genome assembly GCA_033439115.1 of Firmiana major. Taxonomy (NCBI): domain Eukaryota; kingdom Viridiplantae; phylum Streptophyta; class Magnoliopsida; order Malvales; family Malvaceae; genus Firmiana; species Firmiana major. Next base: position 38,152,063 of record CM065901.1, read on the forward strand.
GCGTTTTACTGTGACCTTACCCGGTCGTGAACTAAACTCACCACACATTGTTGGGCTGTGAGTCAATAATAAACACCACATCTCATTCATTCTCAATTAATTAAAACGATGTCATACATTTGCATTTAATCGTGTACTTATACGAATACATGTTTTACTGACATCTACATCCCCTATAATTACAACTCAAAAGAATACTGTGCTTTTACATTGTTTAGATACAAAAAGAATCACTGTGTATATACCTCTTAGCAATGGAGATGCAGCGGAGTCCAAAATACCACGCCTCAGTCCTTACTGGGCTATTATGCACGCTCTGTAGGGGGGAAAATAGAGTGGGATGAGCAACCACACGCTCAGTAAGGCAATAATGCAAGCATGGTAGATAACTACTCTATCTACATGCTGATAGTGTTATGCATAAATCATTTATGGTAGGAGCATGAGGAATAAAATTATGCCATGTGAGTATACATATATATCATGTATTAAAATCATGTACGTTTGCATATAGAACATGGTAAAAACATCATGTATAAATCATCTCATGTTCAATCTCACTTAAATTCATAAAAAGGGCAATTCATTAAGAAACCTCCTTTTTAAACCAACATCATAAACCTTTTTCTCAACACATAATTACCACCAAATCAACTCACAATCACAACCACATTTTCATTTCACAATTCACGCATGTGTATAAAAACTAGGTCACTATATCAAAAGTTCCTATGTGGTCCATTACATCATAAATCATCCCAGACCACACGCATCCAGGTGTGCAGGGTATCACGCTGGCACGAAGATGGATTATCCCTCGCCAGACTTTCTCACCACATAACCATCATACGGTACATCGTACTCCATGTGATATACAAAGTACAGCGTACTCCGCAGACTCATATCGTGATTGGGGGTGCCATTCCTAGGTCTTACCTACCCCATACCAAGAGTTTTCCATATCCGTGAAGGAGAGCCTCCCTGCCGAACAGAGCCTCCCCGCCTAACAGAGCCTCCCTGCCTCCTCGGGCTTAAGGATGTTAGCTTAAGGATGTAGGGCTTAAGGATCCTTTCGTAAGAGAGCCTCCCCACCGAACAGAGCCTCCCCGCCTAACAGAGCCTCCCCGCCTCTTTGGGCTTAAGGATGTTGGCTTAAGGATGCAGGGCTTAAGGATCTTATCGTACCCATGTAGGAGAGCCTCCCTGCCTAACAGAGCCTCCCCGCCCCTCCAGGGCTTAAGGATGTTGGCTTAAGGATCCCACCGTAAGAGAGCCTCCCTGCTGAACAGAGCCTCCCCGCCTAACAGAGCCTCCCCGCCTCTTTAGGCTTAAGGATGTTGGCTTAAGGATGTAAGGCTTAAGGATCTTACCATCTTTCACAACCTTATACGTATCACAATGTGCCAACTTGTGCGAGCAAAGCTCTAGCATGACTCAGGCATCCTCTCATACAGAGACGCGTACGAGCATAGCTCTAGTACGGTTATACTCATAAGACAACCACTCAAAATCCACGTACGAGCAGAAGCTCCAGTACGGTTTATAAACATCATCATATTTTCCAAATCAAGGTACGAGCTAAGCTCCAGCACGTTTCATACAAATGAAAACATAGAAATCCAACGCGAGCGAGGCTCTAGCGCGATTTATGTCATACAAATACGATAGGCGGCTCATACACAATCAACCAATCCCGACAATCGGGTTTAGCACTCACAAATGCTTTTCCACAACAACCATACAATACTACCCGACCCATCTACTAGCTTGCTTAAAACCAAGCAATTTCGTTTTGAAAAGCATCAAAACATTAGATTTATGCAATTATTAGCCTTACTATCCCATTTCATAAAATCCACTTCAAATCCAAAACCACGCATATACTCCTCATCATTCACGAATACCATCAATCATTTATTTGAGCAACCATGCATTTCATAAAACACCCAATATTCACCCACAAGTTCAAAGTACGAGCAGCTACCTCTATATACTCACAAAATTCCCTTACCTGGAATCGCGATGCGTGATTCCACTTCCTTAAGCTGCTTACTCGTACGTTCGATTCGTCTTCAACGAACTCTTTGGGACTGCACAAAATCGTATCCCACATTATATTCGATCCATATAATGCAACCCTTGTGCTCGCTATAGTCAATTTAATCTATAGCCTCTAGTAACGCTTATATGGCCTCGTTTCATTACTTTACCCATAACTCGAGTCTATAGATCTTCTTAGGCCTATTAACTTATTCCAAATCGATATTAAATCGACATTAAGCTCATAGTGTTCATATTTCATGAATTCGCTCACTATGGCATTTTATCAAGCATATACATACTCATTTCCACAATTCCTCCAAACTCACAATGTAATCTCATTTAACCATCTAAAATCATAAGCATTACCTCACTAACAACGTTAGCACGCCCATAAATCATAAACTCATTCAACCCATTCTAGGTTTTCTAGGTCACACCAATTCCACCACACCCCTAGATAATTTATCCATCAATAATCATACCAAACAACTCCAAAATCAATTTAATAGACAATGTATTTGGATTGGAGTGTTAGAATCTTACCAAATATGATTTTTCTTCTTGCTCCAAATGGCAATGCCCTTAACTCCTTCAATACCAACAATGGAAAAATGCCTTCACACTATGTTGTTCTTCTCTTTAATAGGAACAACTTTGCCTCTAATGGTCTCTCTTTAATTCTTGCTGGAAATGGCTGATTTTAGAGAGGGAAAGTTAGGTTTTTAGGTTGAAAGTGAAAGGTTAGTGTTTTTCCCGAGATTTCCTGATTTTCAGCCCTGCTTATATAGAAATAGCTTGAGGAGATCGATCTGGTCCAAGAGGAGATCGATCTGGTCCCTTAAAATCCCTCTTTTTCATGGCATTTTTAAGCCTGAGATCGATCTGTCTAGGCATGAGATCGATCTGCTCCCAAATAGAGAGCTAAGGAGATCGATCTGGGTGCTTGGGGATCGATCTTTTCACTACAGAATGCTTGGGAGATCGATCTGGCTCCATTAGAGATCGATCTGCTCTATTCTTTCGCCCAAATAAGAGCATTCTGGCTCTTCCAGATCGATCTCTCATCCTATGAGATCGATCTGGCCCTCATGTTTTCCAGATTTCCTGTAGTTTCCTTACTGCAACTCATACCAATACATCCTTAATCTATTTCCATGGCCATTTTCTCATCCATCCACCTTTATAACTTGAAAATGGCATCCATTCATACCTTATGCACATTGAAACTTGTGTGCATTCATTGTATGTCCAAAGGTATGCTACATGAAACCAAATGGAAGCATAACTCCATTCCATTTTACCACACTACTCATCTTGAGTTTCAATCACATCCATCACTTATAAGAACTCATTTCTTCATATTCGTACTCAATGAAACTTGTATGTACGTTACAATTCATATTACACATACATACATTGAATCCATGGACTTACATCAATCAGACTTTACATTACAAGTCCATTCATATTATTTGATCCAATTACACACATTACCATTATACATATACGAGGTCTTACACATAAGTTCAAGTATATGGAATATGGGTAATTTACGGGAAAAAAAATATCAAGGACAATATAATAGGATTTTCCATGCATTTTTGTTTTGCATCAATTGACTTTAGTTGGAACAACCTGAAGACAAACTCCTCAGAGGATGTCCTTTTAAAGTACTGAAATTTTTTAAATTTTTATAAAATATATATTTCTGAAAATATATAAGTTCAATTTTTCATATTCATAATTATATTAGTTCAACAAATATATTTTAAGAGGAAATTTTACTTATTGAAATTTGACTAGTGAAAAATATAATTATAAAAAAATAATAATGATATTAAAAGTAAGAAAAAAATTACAAAAAATTTAATAAGGTATCGTTTAATTTATACAATGGATATATATTATTAATAATATAAAAATTAATATATTTTAAATTAAAAATGATATTTTATTTTTTAAGTTTTGTATTTTAAGTGGACAAAGTAAGGTGCAAAGATATTCGGTATGTTGTCTAAGTTTTTTATATTAAAAGCACTTTAAATTCAAAGTAATTTATGCTATCTTAAATTTATTAGGAAATATATAAAGATAAAAATTATATTTGAGTATGTCAAGAAATCCATTTCAAAGGAAATATACCTAAATTATGTGTTGAATTTTAAAATTGAATAAAAGTTACATTTGTACTATTAAGAAATCCATTTTAAGAGATATATATCTAAATTATGAGTTTTATATTTGATACATTGATAATGCATAACTTTTATATATTGTTAGTTAATCATAAGGTGTCACATCATCAACGAGTAAAGTTAAAAATTAATTAAGCTTTTAAAAATAAATTTCAATAATTTTTTTAATTTAGTTTTAAGAATTTGTGTATTTTTAAGTTTTACTCATTAATGAGTTGGTATTTTGTGATTAATTAATAGTATATAGAAACTAAATTGGTAGTACTTCAAATATAAACTCATAAACTATAGGATTCATCTTAGAGTTTATATTTGATGTACTGAAAATGTATAACATATATACAATGTCAGTCAAACATAAATTATCTCCTCATTAATATGCAAAATTAAAAATTATGCAGACCTTTAAAGTAAATATTAATAAAAGTTTCCTTTGTCCATTAATGAGGTAACACTATTGTTGACTAAACTTGCTCAAGGACTGCGCTACCCGCCCAAGGTTGAAAACCCACCTGATATTTGGATAAAAATATTTGATGCAATTAACGGTTGGATAAAAATTTTAGGTTTGATCAAAAATTGAGTCCAGCTCAGGTTTGACCCTTCAAAAACTTGAGCCTAACCCGAATATAATTAAATTAAAAGTTTTTAATATATTTACTAAATATAATGTAATTATATGTACATAAAACATTATTAATTAATAAATATGATTATATATTTAATATGAAAATCGACATGCAAATTTTAACAAATCAAATTAAATTTTAAAGGGACTAAAAGAATAAAAAATTAAAATAAAAAAAAAGATAAAAAAATACGAGCTGGTCGAGCCAAACTCGAGCTTACATTATAAAAATAAGAACGAACGTAGATTAAAAGTCAAACCCGAAGTTATGGGCAAGGCTTGGGTTTGTACATAACTAGTTATTGTATAGCTTGGGTCTGTCCAAACTTAATATGATTTATGATCACCTCTATTATTGATTGATACTATATAAAAATTATACATTATCATTACATCAAATATAAACTCTTTATCTTTTATATCAATAAAATAAAATATTCGTGCAATCATCATTGTAAACCAATTTTATCAAGTTTTGTCTTATATGTCATAAAAAAAAATTCGCGTACGTCCACATAAGAAACATAATCAATTAACGTTCTATCCTAAAATATATGAAATAAGAACCCTCTAAATGTATATTCGACAACCACAGAAGAAACCTTGGTATATGGAGTTTCAACATGTCCTTTGTGAGATCCGCATCTTTGTATGATATTCCTTATGATTTTCTTATTGTATGACATTATTATATGTTAATGGATTCATAAGATGGTTGATTCAGATTTGATAAATGTGGATGAAATGAAATAACGTACGTAAAAAATCGAATAAAGATAAATCGGGAAAGCAGGGACCCAACAAGTTCGTTTAAGGAATTTCAACGAGTTGACTGAAAATAAGGAATTGAAAATAGGGAAACGATTATAGATTTATGAAAGAAAGTCGATTCAATTTAGTCCCGAACACATGCAAGGGTAAAATGGTCAAAAAACCAAGATTCGGTATAAATTCGATAAGTAATTTGCATTAAAATATGGAATTTACGAAATCTGGATCAGTACGGAGGAAAATATTTAAATTCGAGTCCGATTGATCTAGATATAAATTTATGAGAATTAATCGAAATTAATTCAAAATTAATCGGGATTTTTAATTTGAAAAATTATCCCGAAAATAACTGAAAAATATACCAGAAAGACGAAAATAGACTGATAAATTCATTTATTGATTAAATGAATTAAATAATAATTTTTGAGATACTTTTAGCGATATTTAGATTATTTTAATATATTTTAATGTATTAAAATAATAATAAATGAATTAATAAAAAATGAAAAATGAAAATCTGAAAGAAGTCGGGGAGAGAGAAACGCAGGAAACCAAGAAATGGAACCCAAAACACGATAGGTAAACCCGAGTAGCCCGACGAGCCACCGGCGACCGATGAGACCAGGCGAAGGTCGGAGAAGATAGAGCGATGTTCAATGGTTCCAACGGTACCTATAACGCGCGCCGACGTCCCATATTTCCAACGAATCGACGGATGGAAAGCTGAGGGAGAAATCGCGTCGGTTCAGATGAAAGCGATGTCCCAGCGCCGATTCGACCCAGCAGAGCACTCCCCTGGCCGAGATGGTTCTTTTGAGCCCACTGGGGGCCGACTAGACGACCGGGATCGCAGACGACGTTGAAAAGCCCAAAATGGCACCGTAGCCAGGAAAGGGAGAAAAGAAAGAAAAAGAAAAAGAAAAAGAAAAAGAAAAAGAAAAAAAGAAAAGAAAAGAAAGAAAAGGGAAAAAGGAAAGAAAATTACTCAGGGACGACTCGAAATTCGGGTGACCGAGGGTCAGGATTGACCTGCAGGTAAATCCCAAGAATTCAATTTAATGTTATTTTATTAAAAAATGACCCGAATTTAAATAATTGTGCAGTGTTACTACAGAGCCCGAACGAGAGCTGATTTAGCTCCGATTTTCATACCCCGCATCATATTGGGTAAGTACATTTTAATTACGATAATATGAGTCTTTAAATGCAGAGTTAAGATTATTTTACGGATTTTACGGATTAATTCTGCATAAAAGGAATTTTATTCAAAATTTTAAAGTAATTATTGTAAATAGTATCCGGGCTATCCAATGAGTTTGGAACGAAGCCCGATGATTATTGATAAATCAAATGAGCCCAGTAAAACTAAAGAAGGGATTTTAAAAGTAGAAACGGGCTGAAAAATGGGTCGAGGCCTATTAAAGTGTAATCGAGCCTAATAGAGTAAAACAGGCTCAGAGCTTTAGATTCGATCAGTAAGAGTGAAATACTGATCAGTGTATTTGAACTGAACCCATATGTGGTTATATGCAGCTCCGTAGATGAGCGAATTGGACTGAGAGACCTAGTACGGTCGAGTCGGGATAAACTCGCGCGTGATTCCAGGTAAGGGAATTTTATGAGCACTTAGAGGTAGCTGTACATAGTTTCGAGGGGATTTACATTACGTTAAATTCATTAGGCTACCCGAAAACAGAATAATATTTTTTGTGGAAAAATATGGAAATAGTGACAAATGACTATTTTGCCCCCAGTTAGGAAATTTCAAAAAGGGTAGTAAGGCTATGAAATTGCATGAAGTTCATGATTTTAATGTTTTCATGATGATATTGCTTTAATTTAAGCAATTTACGGATAGGTTGGCTATTATTGTAAGACCCGGTTTTATCGTAAGGGCAAAAAGTGAATAAATAGAAATTTTCGAGTGCATTTAAGAATGCAAAAGGACTTAAATGGTATTCCCGAACACGTGCAAGCGCATAATGGTCAAAAGACCAAAATTCGGTATTAATTGGGACAAGAAAATTTAATTAAAAATATGAGAATGAGAAATCTTGATCAATGATGAAGAAATAATTTAATTTCGGATTAAATTGATCAAGATATGAATTATGGGGATAAATCAAAATTTTCGTATCAAAAAATAATCTCAAAAATAATCAAAAATTATACTGAAAAGGTAAAATCGGACTGATAAAAATTTATTTACAGATTAAATGAATAAAATAAAATTTTTCTAGATATTTTGGAAATTTTATTATTATTTTATTGAATAAAATAATAATAAAATTTAATTATAAATATAAAAAAAGAAACAGAGTCTGAAACAGAGAAGAAACAAAAGCAAAAGGCAAAACGCGAAGCAGGAAATCGAGGGAGTCGGTTTCCCTCCAATCCGACACCACCGACGGGGCTGAGGCATCGGCGAGGACCGGCGAAGGTAGCCCCACACCAGGCGAACCACCAGCGGCCAGGACGCACCCCGATGTCACCGAAAAACGTCGAAAACGGAGGAGGAAGCCGCGGGGAAGAAACCTCGATTTGCCTGCGATGGCGCCGATTCGACCCCAGCCGAGGCCCGATTTAGGAAGCCCAGGCCGTGGCGCGCCGATTGGTGGTGGAATCGCGCCGGGAACCGGTCGGACGGCACCGGCACGACCAAATGTTGCCTGAACCGGCCGAACCAGATCGAGCTGAACCGACGGTCTGAACCGGGTTGAACCAGACCGGACCGGTTCAGCCAAAAAGAGAGGAAAAAAGGAAGAAAAAGGGGAAAAAAGATGAAAAATTTGAGAAAATTTCAGTGATGCAATCGAGTTTCGGGTAAGTCAGTAAGCAGTCGAATTGACCGATTTAATTTTTGAAATATTTAATTTGATAAATAATCAACTGAAAGTTTACCCGAAAATATATTTAATTGTGTAGCTCGACAATTGGCATCAACCGAGAGCTCAAGACAGCCACGATTTGTGTACGATCATGGAATAACGGGTAAGTAACCCTAAATTACGACAATTTTGCATCGTTATGCGTGATTGATATTTAACGCATAAATTACGGATTTAATTTTCGCATAAATGAATTAAATTCTAGAAATTGAGATAAATTGTCGTAAATATTAAATTGAGATATCTGAGAATTTAGAACGAGACTAAATAAATATTGATGGGCCTAATGAACTCAATAGGCCTCGATAATGTAAATAGTAAGTGGAAAAACAAGCTTAAGGCCCATTATGGTGCAATCGGGCCCAATATGGATAAACGGGCCCAATAATTTAAATTAAGCCCAGAAAATATAAAATATATTAAATTGTATTGTATTTAACTTGATGAATGTGTATCCGCAGTTTCGAAGATTTGATTTGGATTTAGAGCAAATCGGACTGCGTGACGAGTCATCAGTGGAAAGGTCAGACTCTACAGAAAAATGAGGTAAGGGAATTGTGTGAGTAGCTAGAGGTAGCTACGCGTATTTTAATAGTTTTTCTGTACACTGAATATGTATGTATACCTTGATTATGTATAATAATCCTAAAAGTGGTTTAAATGATTTTAAGGATAGAAATAGGTGAAAAGTCTATTTTACCCCTATTGAGGGAAGTTCACCTAAGGATGGTGAAAGCATGACATGCATGAAGTGCATGATTTAAGGAAATTTATGGTTAAGGATTTTATTGGTTTTAATCAAAGCAAATCGATAGATTGGCCAGTAATTGCATGAATTTCACATGATAACACTACGTAAGTGTTATGTACATTTAAATGGAATTTCTTTGGAAAATAGGCCAACTATTAAGTTTACATGGAAACAGATAGTGCCGACACATAGTTCGCACTATATCTGCATTTGTGAATGTGCATAAATGTGCTAGAGCGGTTGCTCGCACTGACTTGTGTGACATCATATGCATGAAATGTGCTAGAGCGGTTGCTCGCACTGATTTTTATGATTGTGAAATGCATGAGAAGTGCTGGAGCCTAGCTCGCACTCTGTTTTGACATGTTTTGATTTGTTTTGACGTGGTATGCATAAAATGGTGCTGGAGCGATTGCTCGCACTAGTTTTTCATGATTTGACATACATGAGAGATGCTGGAGCTTAGCTCGTATCCTATTTTGATTTGATATTGCATAAAGTCGTGCTGGAGTGTAACTTGCACGAGATTTGATGTATTTATGCATAAAGCCGTACTGGAGCGTTGCTCGTACGAAGATTTGATTTACTTGAGCATTCATTTGTGTTGGAGCTTGCTCGTACAAAGTTTTATATGGTTTTTATAATTCATTTGAATGTCGTATTGGAGTTTTTCTCGTACGAGGTTTTCACTGAGTTTCTATACATGTCCGTACTAGAGCATTTCTCGTACGTGGATTTTACTTGAATTTATAATCAGTTTAAGTCGTACTGGAGCGTTGCTCGTACGCAGATTTTACTGATTTTTATGAAATCGTGCTAGAGCTTCGCTCGCACGAGATTTTCAGATATCATGAATATGCATGGAGCCGTGCTAGAGCTTCGCTCGCACAGGGATTTATATTACATGCATATAACCGTGTTGGAGCCTCCTGTAGACTCTGTGTCACAGTGAGATGATATGCTCACACGTGCATTCTGAGACATAGATGATTTGGGTGGATAAGACCTATTGCAGGCACCCCTGATTGAGCTTGGGTTCACGGAGTACGTTGTACCGTGTATGTCATGCGGAGTACGTTGTACCGTGGGGATTGTTGGAGTGGAGTGTCATTAGCCACGAGGCAGCAAGCCTTGCCCTCGTAATCCTGGTGTTATGCTGTTCTGGTGGGTAGGACGACCCACCTCCCGTTTCAGGTGTGATACCCCGCACACTAGGTACCGTGTTGCCAGGGATAACTAGGATATGGCCATAGCCCTCGATGTTACTGATATAATCAGCTGTTTGTCTCACATGATATAACTTATGGTCTGTTAGACCAGGGTAGACCCGAAGGAGGGGTCAAGCCCCCGATTTGACGATTTTATGATATGTGACCCTGAAAGAAGGGTGGTTTTATAACTGAAATTTTACAATGAATTGTTTTATGAGATTATTGACCCAGAAGGGTTAGTTTATACTGCAGTTTTAATGAATTGATTTAAATGCAGCAGCATGATGATATTTTCCATGCTTTCATTTTAAATGCATAATTTGTCTTACATGACACAAACGAATGCATGATCTTGTTTTACTTCATGCTTATTATGATTTAATGATGTCACATAAAATGCTTGGAATGCATGAATTACATGATTTATATATGCACAAATAGTTTTGGATAAACTATGGCATTGAATATGCATGACTTTGTGCGTGAAATTTTAAATGAAAAGAAATGGATTTAAGGGCATGGCATTATGAGCATGTAGATAGTGGAGCTATCTACTTACTTGCATAATTGCCTTACTAAGCGTGTGGTTTGCTCACCCCCTTATTTTCTTATCTTTTCAGAGCACTCACAGAAATTAGTAAGCGGCTGAGGACTTGCATGCTTGGTGCTTTCCATCGAGAGACAGGTATACACATTTGTATGGTCTTGTATCTAAATATGTAATGCACAGTATTGTAAACGGACATTGATGTCGGGGATGTAGAGTTATAAATACCAATGGGTATATATTTAATTAAAGTCAAAGAATAGTAAACTCTGATATGTGAATATGATTATGGAAATGGAATGGTAATAGGTAAGAGGTGACTAACACTGAATCATAGCCCAACTGTTTGGTAAGATGGTCACGATGAGAGAAAGATAAGAATTAAATAATAAAAAAAAGTGAAAAATTTACTCTGATTTTTAGGTAATTTGGGTCGTGATAATTATTTTCATGTTTTAAGTGAAAAGGCACAGGTTAGGTGCTAATTTATATTTATTTAATATGTTTTGATAAAATTGAGCCACCTATCAGTGTTATATGAGTTTTAACCGTGCTTGAGCACTGCTAGCACTGGATTTTATATCTTAACTCATACATAGAGTGCTGGAGCCTTGCTCGCACTATTTTACAGATTTATTTTATATGACTACCGTACTGGAGTTTTTCTCGTACGAGGTTTTCACTGAGTTTTAATACCTATCCGTACTAGAGCAATGCTCGTACGTGGATTTGAATTGAATTTATAATCAGTTTAAGTCATACTGGAGCGCTACTCGTACGCAAATTTCATTGATTTCTATGAAACCGTGCTAGAGCTTCGCTCACACGAGGTTTTTAGATATCATGAATATGCATGGAGTTGTACTAGAGCTTCGCTCGCACAGGGATTTATATGACATGCATATAGCCGTGTTGGAGCCTCTTGTAGACTGTGTGTCACAGTGAGATGATATGCTCACACGTGCATACTGAGACATACTTGACATGGGTGGATAAGACCTATTACAGGCACCCCTAATTGAGCTTGGGTTCATGGAGTACGTTGTACCGTGTATGTCATGTGGAGTACGCTGTACCATAGGGATTGTTGGAGTGGACTGGCATTAGCCACGAGACAGCAAGTCTGGCCATCGTAATCCTGATATTATGCTGTTCTGGCGGGTAGGACTGACCCACCTCCTGTTTCAGGTGTGACACCCCACACACTAGGATCCGTGTGCCAGGGATCACGAGGTTATGGCCATAGTCCTGGATATTATCGATATAGTCGCTTACATGTCTAACATGATATAACTATTGTTCTTGATAGACCAGAGTAGACCCGAGGGAGTGGTCAGGCCCCGATTATCTTATGATTTCAATTGAGTTTTGATTATTCCCATGGAGCAATTTTATGAAACTTTCATTGATTTGTAACTCTGTGAGAATGGTGATTTTATAATGAAAATTTTAAGAAAAATTATTTTATTGAAATGGATTTAATTCCTTGAGTGTATCATATTTAACCCAGATGGGGTGTTTTAAACGTGTTGGTTCATTTGAGCATGAGATGTTTCCACATGAGAATTATTCCATGTTTTATATGTCGATTTCCTGTTTTATAACAGATGATAATATATATATGGAATATCATTGTTTTTACCTCATGCTCACATATATCCTGATTTCTTATCAGCATGTAGATAGTATAGTTATCTACCCGTTTGTATTATTACCTTACTGAGCATGTGGAGCTCACCCTTTCATTTTCCACCTACTTTCAGTGTTTCCACCATAGAGATAGCAGGTGTAGAGATTAGATGGCATAGCTGATATCTGTGATTCCCATCGAGGTATACACCACGTATAAAATTTTGTATTAGTATTCTTACTGCACAGTATAATAAATGAAAGAATATTTGAGGATGTAAATATAGAATCATGTGATGTATAAAACATACCGACCACTTTATTATATTATGATTGATGTCATTATATATATATATATATATATATATATATATATGTACGTGTGATATTTTAATGGTTAAAAATGGTATATCGATATTGATTCACAGCCCGACCTGTTTAGAGGAATATGTCACGAGGAGGTAAGAAAGATTTTCCAAAAGCAAAAAATTTGTACTGATTTTGGTAGTATTGGGTCGTGACATCCTTAGAGAAGAAAAATTTTGTGTTGATCAGTTGGCCAAAACTGCATGTGATATTGAGCCACAATTCGAGCTAACACGCTAGCTATGTTACAAACTTTGTTATTGGTTGCTGATGCTATGGGAGTAGTCTATCCCAGGAATTTTAAGATGGTGTAGTTTTGTTATTTTATTTAATTTATCTTTTTGTAAAAAAAAAAAACCTCTAAATTAATACTTTTAAAATCCTTTGTTGGGCTGAAAATGTTCTTTTGTTTTATTTATCCTTTTGCAACCAATTATCCTCTTGTTATTAATTTAAATGATTTTACTTATAAATGTAAGGCTCGAAATATTCACTTCGGGAATTTATTTCAAAAATATGAAAAAATATTTTTGAAAAAATAATAATAATAAATAAATATATTTCTGAAGAAATAAAAGGAGAATATGATGTATATATATATATATATATATTGGTTGAAATAAATTAAATAATATATATGTACATGTGTATGTGAAAATTAATGTATAAAATACTTTATGATAATATAATGTTATTATAATAATATAAGATATTTTGGTATATTATTATTATAATATTATATTATAAGATTTTTGTAGTATATTCTATGATTTTTGTGTTATATTATATTATATTAAAATATAATATAATATATATTAAAGGAAAATAAAAATAAAAATAGAAATTGAAAATTGAAAAATGAAAAAAAAGGAAACGCGAAACTAGTTCGTGCGAAAACAGGGAGGAAATCAATCCTCCCCTGTTTTCCTCACCGGTGGCAGATGGAGGGAGCGAACGGCGAGAAGATGACCGGCGCAGGAAGACCAGCACAGTGGGAGTGTCGGAATGCCACCACCCGCCCTGATGTGCCGGTGACGAGGAGATTGGAGAAAGAGGGAGCCGAAAGGGAGAAGGGAAATACAATGGCATCGGCGTCGATCTGGCCAAAAGCAAGCCAACCGAAGACTCCTCAGGGCAAGGCGAGCCGATTGGTGGCCGAGGCTGCCGGAGAACCGACTCGAAACACTGATAATGGCAAAACAGCCTTTGAACCGGTTCAGACCGGTTCAGTCAAGAGAGAGAGAAAAAGAAAAAAAGAAGAAAAAAATTTCGGTGATACCTCGGTTAAGGGGAAGCTGGTAAAGGGTCGAAATTGATCGATTTAATTTTTGAAAAAATTATTTGAAATTATATTTGAACGAAATTGACCTGGGTTAAATATATAAATGTGTAGCGCGATAATTGTCACGACCCAAACTACCCAAAAATCAGAGTTAATTTTTCGCGTTTTATTATTTTCTTTCATTGCTTACCTGTCCTTTGATCGTGACCACACTCCACTAACAAATTGGGCTGTGCGTCAATGCCAGTCCCACCATACTATTACCATCTAACTTATTTATTCTCCAGTCATTTATAATATGTCTACAATATTTATACATCCCCTAAAGTTACTTACAAACATGTTACTGTGCTATGCTTATGTAGATACAATATGTACAAGTGTATATACCTTATGTTGATGGGCAACAGCGGATATCCGGAATGCAGTACTGAGTCGCCTCAACTTCAACTGGAGATTATCTGTGGGAGAAAATGAAAGGGGTGAGCACATCAAGCTCAGTAAGGCAATCCTACGAACAAGTAGGTAACCATACCACCTACATGAACGTGGTGCCATGCATAAACCAGCCTTTCTCCAGACATTTTAAAACAAATGACATGAGCTTATGATGTTATGTAAATCGAGTTTGCACGGAAAATTCAACATGCAATTATTTTAAATCATTTCTTTCTCTTTAAAAATTTCACAATAAAGTCAGGACTCGACCCCTCCTTCGGGTGATCCTGACTCACACAAAATCATGAAAATTGAGTTTCTCGAAAGCATCGATATCCGAAAACATATGTATATATATATACAAGATACGAGACTAGGCAATAACTGTATATCGGTAATAACCAGGACTGGCCAATATGTGTCCTCGTGAGTCCCTCTAGCTTCACGGATCCCAGTGTGCGAGGTCTCACCCTGATCGGGAACCGCCCGGGAGGTGGGTCAATCCAACCCGTCAGTCTTATCCGATCTCACGCATCCGAAGATGCCATATCCGAAGATACCCCGTATCACAAAGATACCGTATCACAAAGATACCCCGTATCACAAAGATACCGTATTCGAAGATACCCCACGGTACATCGTACTCCATGCTACTTGCACGGTACATCGTACTCCATGGACCCATATCACTCTAGGTACTCCAGCCCAAATGGCCTGCTTCCCACAGAGAGGTTTTGTTTCTCAATACTCATTGCCATGTCTCAAAACGCACGTGCGAGCCTATTAAATCGGTGACACACAGTCTACCCGATGCTCCAAGCACGGCTCATCGTATGTTCTCATAAAAATCAGTGCGAGCGATGCTCAGCACTCTCATCAAATCAAGTAAAATTGGCAGAGCCCGCTTTACATCTCCACAGGGCCGCCAACCTCATCCCTCACTCTCACCCTACTTAAGAGGTCTTTTGAGCCTGTTGGGCCTTTTGGCTGACTCCAAGGGCAGACAGCGCTACTCCACAAATCCAGTAAAACTAGTGCGAGTTAGGCTCAGCACTCTGTATATAAATCATATGAAAATCTTATAAAATCTGGTGCGAGTTAAACTCCAACACCCTGTCTTGAAAATCATGTAAAAATATGGTGCGAGTTAGACTCTAGCACCGTGTCACGAAAAAGCATGTGAAATCTGGTGCGAGTTATACTCTAGCACCTATGCATGTAAAACCCTAGTGCGAGCTCTCGCTCCAGGACTAATGCATGCATCACACAAATCAAACATCGTGCGAGCTGAGCTCTAGCACGTCACATGTAAATAAAAACACGTAGGCGGCTCGGTTATCTCCAAATAGTTTTCACAGAAATTACATCGTTAAAGGTATGCAATGCTATGCATTTTTCTTTAAAAGTGAGCCAGCCTACTCATGCATGTGTTAAAATACCTCCAGAATGAGCAGGAACCTTTTGTTCTTGCTCCTCCCAATTTTTCCTAAATTTAAAGATTTTACCCTTAACAAGGGTATTTTAGTAATTTGCCCATTCGGGGCACTAAAATTATTATTC
The DNA here is from genome assembly GCA_033439115.1 of Firmiana major. Taxonomy (NCBI): domain Eukaryota; kingdom Viridiplantae; phylum Streptophyta; class Magnoliopsida; order Malvales; family Malvaceae; genus Firmiana; species Firmiana major. The sequence continues at coordinate 38,168,372 of CM065901.1, forward strand.
GACCTCTAGACCCTTCAGATAAATTTTAAAGGACTGCAAATGAACTTAAAATTGCGTAAAGTTACCTCTAGCAGTCCGCAGAATTCCCTTACCTTATTTTCCTGTCGAGTCTGACCTTTTCTTTTCCACTGTTGTCTCGTCGCGCAGTCCGATATGCTTCCAATCCAATGCCCGGAACTGCGTAGTAATATTCCTCAGGTCAGATATTATACAATTTAATCGTATTTAATCTTTTCTGGGCTTAATTTAAATCATTGGGCCCAATTACCCCTATTGGGCCCGATTGCACCTTAATGGGCCTTAATCGGCCTTAAGCCCGTTTTTCACTTAATTTTCACTTTATCGAGGCCGATTAGGCTCATTGGGCCCACCAATAATTTATTGGGCCTCGTTCTACTCTCGGATAGCTAAATTTATTATTTACGACAATTTATCTAATTTTCCAGAATTTAATTCAATTTATGCGAAAATTAAATCAATATCACGTATAACGAGGAAATTATCGTAAATAAGGGTCACTTACCCGAGATTCCATGCTAGTATGAAATTCGAGGCTGTCTCGAGCCCTTGGTGGATGCCAATCGTCGAGCTACACAATTCCACAATTTTTTCGGGTAAGTTTCCAGCCCAAAATTAATTAAATTAAATACTCCGAAATTTAAATCGGTCAATTTGACCGCTTATCGACTTACCCGAAGCTCGATTGCATCGCTAGAATTTTTCCCAATTTTTTTCTCTTTGTCTCTTTTTCTTTTTCCCTTTTTCTTCCTTTTTTCCTCCTCTTTTTGGCTGAACCGGTTCAGTCCGGTTCGGACCGGTTCAGACCGTCGGTTCTCTCCGATTTGGCCGGTTCACCGTCGGTTCACTGCCTTGCCGGTCGGTTCTCTGCCGGCTTCCACCGCCAGCAGCTCCGCAAAGTCGTCCGCATCTCGAATCTGCCCTCAGTTTGGGTCAAGCTCGCCGGAACGCAGCCGGTCCGGCTCTTCTCCCTCGGCCGTCGGACCCATTTTCCTTCTCTTGGCCGTCGCCGGCGTTTCTCGCCGTTTCGTCGGCTAATATCGGTGCCGAAAGGACCGCCGTCGCCTGGGCTTTCGGAATCTGGCCCCAGCTCCGCTCGAATCGCCGCCGTTTGCCGCCGGTGGCCATCTCTTCTCCCGCGGCTTCTCCTCCGTTTTTCGCCGGATTCCGGCGTCCTTGGCGCGCGTCACCGGTGGCCTGGAGACCGCCGGCCTCCCCTCTTTCTTTTTCGGCCCTTGGCCTGGCCGTTGGCCGCCGGACGGCCTGCCGGTCTCCCTCGGGTTCGGCTGCTTCCGTTTCGTTTCTCTCTCCCCGACCCGTTTCTCTCTTTTTTTTTCTTTTTTTTTTCAGATTCCTTTTTCCTTTTTTTCATTTATTTTATCTATTATTATTATTATTATAATTTATTTAATTATTACACTATTCATTAAAAACTCTAAATACCCAAAATATCTACACTTATATTATTTTTATTTTAATTTAATTTATTTAATTTAAATTTAATTTATTAAATATATTTTTCTCCAAATTTTCGATATTATTCCTTCGCGCTTTTCGAGATATCGTTCCGGTAATTTTTTGATATTTTTAAAATTTTCGAATCTTGATCAATTGACCCAAATTGTATAATTTTCTCATTATCGATCAAGATATCTTACATCCTTATTTTAAATTAAAATTTTCTTATCGCCTTAATACCGGGTTTTGGTATTTTTACCATTTTACCCCTGCTCTTGTTTCGAAAATCAATTTTAACCTGACCTTCCTTCATACATCCCCCATCTTTTCTTATTTAATTTTGTATTTTAATTAAATTCGGGTCTTACAACTCTCCCCCACTTAAGGAATTTGGTCCTCCAAATTAGAACCAAGTCATATGAGTCCATATACAACTCCGGGTACATCGATCGTATCATACTCCTTTAATTCTCATGTGATCTTTTCTCCGGAGTGTATTACTACCAAAAGACTTTAATTAGGGAGATCGTCTTAAACCTCAATACTATCTCTTTCCTGTTTAATGCCCGAATCAACTTCTTCAATATACTTATATTTGCATAAAACTGAACTTTTGGAATTCACATTCGATCACCTATGCTGGATCTGGATAGTATTGCCGAAGCATCAAAAGCTGGAACACATTGTGGGTGCCTGCTTATTCAAGTGGAAATGCCACCTACAGGTCTTATCTCCCACTTGTCCAATCTCTCAAAATATTCCATCCAGCGCAACTCAATTTACCTTCTTCCAAAAGCTCGCTATGTCCTTATTCCCTTAGGACGAGTAACTTTCAACCATACTAATTCACCAAAGGTGAATTCCAATACTTGTCTATCTGCTCTGAGGTGTTCTTAATCTCTCATCCTTAACTAAACATCCTCAGAGACTTATCATCCAAAGTCGAAAATAATTTCTATCTGTCACCCACTTTTTCTTATCCAATTTGGGGAACAACCCCTACAACCATACACTCATATCTTGTTATCCCGATACTCAACTGCCAACTGTCGTTATTGGCAACTTCAATTAGAAATCAACTGATCATTCCAGGAGCTTATAAAATCAATGGCACACGCTTTCATCGGATCCTCCAAAACTTGTACAGTCCTCTCTGACTGACCATCTGTCTGAGGATGGAAAGCTGTGCTAATACTCAGTCGAGTTCCCATAGCTTCCTGAAAATATCCTCAGAGGTAGGAAGTGAAGCGGGAATCCCTATATGATATCATGCTCACTGGAACGCTACTTAATGTTCCATAATCTTCCTTACACATAAATCCTCATATACACTCTGAGTATCTAGGGGTTTCATAACCAGAAGGTGGGTAGACTTAGTCACTCTATCGACTATCATCCAAATAGCCTCGTAATTCATCTGGGTTCTATGTAACCCATCACGACATTCATGGAAACTTGCTCACATTTTCCGTGCCGTGTCGATATAGGTAGGTGCTGCAATAACTCTGTAGACTTTTAATACTCTACCTTATTCTGTTGACATACTAGGCACTTTTTCACAATCTCTATCATGTCTCTTTCCACATCTGACCACCAATACCCTTTTCGAGATTTCAATATATTTTTTTATTACTTTCCGTATGCACTGTATGTCCCGAAGAGTGAGCTTCTGACAATATTACTATCTTATCAACTGTGGTCCTAGGGAGCACTCATACTGTCTCGGAATCCTTAGTAACTCATCATCACCCACTGTGAACTCTATCACTGTACCCTTCTGAATCTGACCCAACCTATCGACCTCGTGCCGATCATCACACTAAGCCTGTCAAATCCGGGCACTCTCATCCGGTTCTAGTCTCAGGCTAGCTGTCACATAATCACTATCATCATCAGAAGGGATCACATCAATACTGAGATTCATGACTGCTCTAGCAGCTCACGCTCCCTGACCATCATATGTAATACCATCCCGAGGCTCTTTCTGCTCAAAGCATCAGCCTTTCCTGGGTGGTACAATTTTCACAAATCAAAATCTCTCAGAAGCTCTAACCCACTATGTATTCTCATATTCGCCTCTTTCTGTGAAAACAGATACTTGAGACTTTATGATCAGTGCATATCTAAAATTCCTCATCGTGTACATAATAGTACCATATCCTCGGTACAATTACTGTTGCCAACTTTAAATCATGGGTCAGATAGTTTATTTCATGATCAAGGAGTTGTCTGACTCCATAATTGACTATCTTCCCATTATACATCAATACACAGCTCCTTCATTATTTTGAGGTATCCATACTCACTGAGAACCTCTTGAGCTGTTGGGTATGGTGAAATTAATCATAGTGGTCAGTTCATACTTCACTACATCGAAATTCATGTCACACCTATCATCTTATTCCAAGACCACGTTTTCATAATTAAACGTGTTAACAAGGTATATCCTTTTAGAACTCGCAGCAACCCATTTGTAAAAGCCATTTCTAATTGTTGCTTATAAATCGCCCTAGACTTTAACTACACCCAATATATCATCGATAATGATGATTACAAATCGGTCCAATCCTTGACTTATTTACGCATAAGCGTATAAGATCCTTCAAAATCGCTTACGTTTCCAGGTACTAACCTGCGTCATTTCCTTTTCTAATCTTAACGGCTCTTATTAAATTTTACTATGTTAACCTTTATGATTTGTCGAATTTTAATATTCTTATCGTCTTAGTAAAGGTATCCTAACGCTAAAGGTATTTATTACGACAATCGATTTCACATTGTAGGTTATATATACTTTTAGACGCTGTCAAGTCTTCAGGCGGGGAGATATTTTGAAATACCTTTATTAACCTTCAGACTTAACCACAACTACGTTATATCTCATTCTCTGTGGTCACAATTTATATTCGCTACTAATTGCTCTAATCCTAATGACTTCATATCGTAAGGATGTTCTTACCTAGCATACGCCTCTTGCTCCAATACATCTTGTATTTAAAATCAAGCATAACTTATCTTAAAGATTATCTCCTTCGTATATCAATCATGATAAAACTCTTGCCATTATTTATTCCGTGAGTACAATCCCTTTACTCCTTTAATTTCAACTGTTACACCCCTTTTTGTCAATTAAAATCTCGATAACCATATTCCGTTAATTAATCCTCCTCCATTGGGGTACTCATTTATCAGTATTATGCCCAATGATGTAGGCATTCATGCCTTTTACTCACTTATATGCGAATGAAGGCGGTATGAATAAGTGTGTGGTACCAGGATCAATGAACATATGTACTTCATTATTCATAACAAGTGTGGTATCTTACACCACATCCATGAAACATCAATAGTGTCCTGGTCCAAGACATCCTCTCGCCTTCGTCCAACAACCTACTTTCCTTTTTCTTTTCGGCTCCCTTTTCGTTGCAGCTATACCAATGAAGTTTTTCTCTGTCTCTTTACTTTTCTGTGGGGCGATCTCGCCCAACTTTGTGTAATCAAAATTAATGGTCCGTCTTATCACACTTAACGGCCATTTTTATCAATAAAGTGTAGGTGTAAATCCTATTTCCGTAGTATCCACCACACATTCTACAGTGATCACACTGCTACTCTGCTTCGTAGCAGGTCGGGGTCCTCTAATCACAATGCCCTTCAAGAGTGCCAAAATTGGTTGCACTGGGGCCTTACCAATTATCATACTCCATGGCTCGTCAAATTAAATCTTTTACCAATTACCATTTTCCCATTTTTAACATCTCTGTCATTTCTCGATTCTCTTTTCTGTCTCTATTTCAGCCCTCACTACCTTTCCCAATCTCAGAGGCGTGCAATTCATGTTCTTATTTACCCAACTGTAAATCTGCGCACTGCCTCGGTATAGTTAATATCTCACGGGGCCAATTGGACTCTAATTGAAAAGTCGAGCCATTTCGTGGACTTTTAGACATCTCGACTGTCACTTGTTCATAGTGTCGAGGTAATATCTGTCCAAGAATATAACTGAGTTTCATACTCATAATCAATTTAGTATTCCTGGGCAGTGTAAGAAAATTTTCCTTTAAATCATGTCCGGGATATCCTGTCACCGGAATACATCCAATAAGATTTCTCATCTTAGCTATGGATGTTTAACACTTAAGATGGGTCGAGCGGGTTTCCACCAATGTTTCGCTGCGCCCTTTGATCTAATTCATAATCTGAGCAATTAGCTCCTCAAAATAATCTCCACACTCCGCTCCAATCTCGCGAAGCGTCTCTCAATACTGTCTGATCTCTCTGTCGGACTATGTGAGGCATTCTCAACATTCGCCTCTATTCCAATTTCATCCTGGTTCTCACAAGTCAACTCAGCACGACTTGCAGGCTCAGGTCTACGTCTACGACCTCTGCCTCGTGCACTTCTCATCTAACGCGACTCATATTAGGCATTCCTGCATTCTCGACCATTTCTTAGTCAAAACCCATCTCGATATACACTATTGTATCTAACCAAGCACAGTAACACGGGGATGTAATTTTCTAATTACTGACACTGACACACATCAGACCAATTGTTGCTTTGATACCACCTTTATATCTCACGACCCAAACTACCCAAAAATCAGAGTTAATTTTTCGCGTTTTATTATTTTCTTTCATTGCTTACCTGTCCTCTGATCGTGACCACACTCCACTAACAAATTGGGCTGTGCGTCAATGCCAGTCCCACCATACCATTACCATCTAACTTATTTATTCTCCAGTCATTTATAATATGTCTACAATATTTATACATCCCCTAAAGTTACTTACAAACATGTTACTGTGCTATGCTTATGTAGATACAATATGTACAAGTGTATATACCTTATGTTGATGGGCAGCAGCGGATATCCGGAATGCAGTACTAAGTCGCCTCAACTTCAACTGGAGATTATCTGTGGGAGAAAATGAAAGGGGTGAGCACATCAAGCTCAGTAAGGCAATCCTACGAACAAGTAGGTAACCATACTACCTACATGAACGTGGTGCCATGCATAAACCACCCTTTCTCCAGACATTTTAAAACAAATGACATGAGCTTATGATGTTATGTAAATCGAGTTTGCACGAAAAATTCAACATGCAATTATTTTAAATCATTTCTTTCTCTTTAAAAATTTCACAATAAAGTCAGGACTCGACCCCTCCTTCGGGTGATCCTGACTCACACAAAATCATGAAAATTGAGTTTCTCAAAAGCATCGATATCCGAAAACATATGTATATATATATACAAGATACGAGACTAGGCAATAACTGTATATCGGTAATAACCAGGACTGGCCAATATGTGTCCTCGTGAGTCCATCTAGCTTCACGGATCCCAGTGTGCGAGGTCTCACCCTGATCGGGAACCACCCGGGAGGTGGGTCAATCCAACCCGTCAGTCTTATCCGATCTCACGCATCCGAAGATGCCGTATCCGAAGATACCCCATATCACAAAGATACCGTATCACAAAGATACCCCATATCACAAAGATACCGTATCCGAAGATACCCCACGGTACATCGTACTCCATGCTACTTGCACGGTACATCGTACTCCATGGACCCATATCACTCTAGGTACTCCAGCCCAAATGGCCTGCTTCCCACAGAGAGGTTTTGTTTCTCAATACTCATTGCCATGTCTCAAAACGGACGTACGAGCCTATTAAATCGGTGACACACAGTCTACCCGATGCTCCAAGCACGGCTCATCGTATGTTCTCATAAAAATCAGTGCGAGCGATGCTCAGCACTCTCATCAAATCAAGTAAAATTGGCAGAGCCCGCTTTACATCTCCACAGGGCCGCCAACCTCATCCCTCACTCTCACCCTACTTAAGAGGTCTTTTGAGCCTGTTGGGCCTTTTGGCTGACTCCAAGGGCAGACAGCGCTACTCCACAAATCCAGTAAAACTAGTGCGAGTTAGGCTCAGCACTCTGTATATAAATCATATGAAAATCTTATAAAATCTGGTGCGAGTTGAACTCCAACACCCTGTCTTGAAAATCATTTAAAAATATGGTGCGAGTTAGACTCTAGCACCGTGTCACGAAAAAGCATGTGAAATCTGGTGCGAGTTATACTCTAGCACTTATGCAAGTAAAACTCTAGTGCGAGCTCTCGCTCCAGCACTAATGCATGCATCACACAAATCAAACATCGTGCGAGCTGAGCTCTAGCACGTCACATGTAAATAAAAACACGTAGGTGGCTCGGTTATCTCCAAATAGTTTTCACAGAAATTACATCATTAAAGGTATGCAATGCTATGCATTTTTCTTTAAAAGTGAGTCAGCCTACTCATGCATGTGTTAAAATACCTCCAGAATGAGCAGGAACCTTTTGTTCTTGCTCCTCCCAATTTTTCCTAAATTTAAAGATTTTACCCTTAACAAGGGTATTTTAGTAATTTGCCCATTCGGGGCACTAAAATTATTATTCGACCTCTAGACCTTTCAGATAAATTTTAAAGGACTGCAAATGAACTTAAAATTGCGTAAAGTTACCTCTAGCAGTCCGCAGAATTCCCTTACCTTATTTTCCTGTCGAGTCTGACCTTTTCTTTTCCACTGTTGTCTCGTCGCGCAGTCCGATATGCTTCCAATCCAATGCCCGGAACTGCGTAGTAATATTTCTCAGATCAGATATTATACAATTTAATCGTATTTAATCTTTTCTGGGCTTAATTTAAATCATTGGGCCCAATTACCCCTATTGGGCCCGATTGCACCTTAATGGGCCTTAATCGGCCTTAAGCCCATTTTTCACTTAATTTTCACTTTATCGAGGCCTATTGGGCTCATTGGGCCCACCAATAATTTATTGGGCCTCGTTCTACTCTCGGATAGCTAAATTTATTATTTACGACAATTTATCTAATTTTCCAGAATTTAATTCAATTTATGCGAAAATTAAATTAATATCACGTATAACGAGGAAATTATAGTAAATAAGGGTCACTTACCCGAGATTCCATGCTAGTATGAAATTCGAGGCTATCTCGAGCCCTTGGTGGATGCCAATCGTCGAGCTACACAATTCCACAATTTTTCCGGGTAAGTTTCCAGCCCAAAATTAATTAAATTAAATACTCCGAAATTTAAATCGGTCAATTTGACCGCTTATCGACTTACCCGAAGCTCGATTGCATCGCTAGAATTTTTCCAATTTTTTCTCTTTTTCTCTTTTTCTTTTTCCCTTTTTCTTCCTTTTTTCCTCCTCTTTTTGGCTGAACCGGTTCAGTCCGGTTTGGACCGGTTCAGACCGTCGGTTCTCTCCGGTCTGGCCGGTTCACCGTCGGTTCACTGCCTTGCCGGCCGGTTCTCTGCCGGCTTCCACCACCAGCAGCTCCGTAAGGTCGTCCGCATCTCGAATCTGCCCTCAGTTTGGGTCAAGCTCGCCTGAACGCCGCCGGTCCGGCTCTTCTCCCTCGGCCGCCGGACCCATTTTCCTTCTCTTGGCCGTCGTCGGTGTTTCCCGCCGTTTCGTCGGCTGATACCGGTGCAGAAAGGACCGCCGTTGCCTGGGCTTTCGAAATCTGGCCCCAGCTCCGCTCGAATCGCCGCCGTTCGCCGCCGGTGGCCATCTCTTCTCCTGCGGCTTCTCCTCCGTTTTTCGCCGGATTCCGGCGTCCTTGGCGCGCGTCACCGGTGGCCTGGAGACCGTCGGCCTCCCCTCTTTCTTTTTCGGCCCTTGGCCTGGCCGTTGGCCGACGGACGGCCCGCTGGTCTCCCTCGGGTTCGGCTGCTTCCGTTTCGTTTCTCTCTCCCCGACCCGTTTCTCTCTTTTTTTTTTCTTTTTTTTTTCAGATTCCTTTTTCCTTTTTTTTCATTTATTTTATCACTTATTATTATTATTATTATAATTTATTTAATTATTACACTATTCATTAAAAAACTCTAAATACCCAAAATATCTACACTTATATTATTTTTATTTTAATTTAATTTATTTAATTTAAATTTAATTTATTAAATATATTTTTCTACAAATTTTCGATATTATTCCTTCGCGCTTTTCGAGATATCATTCCGGTAATTTTTTGATATTTTTAAAATTTTCGAATCTTGATCAATTGACCCAAATTGTATAATTTTCTCATTATCGATCAAGATATCTTACATCCTTATTTTAAATTAAAATTTTCTTATCGCCTTAATACCAGGTTTTGGTATTTTTACCATTTTACCCCTGCTCTTGTTTCGAAAATCAATTTTAACCTGACCTTCCTTCATACATCCCCCATCTTTTCTTATTTAATTTTGTATTTTAATTAAATTCGGGTCTTACAATAATAAGTGACAAACATAAGTTTGATCGAGTCTCAATTTGCGAGCCATCATGAAAACTCGGGTAAGTGAATCTCACTTGATATAACTTGTATAGTTATACGAGTTAGGAATTAGTTGCATAAGTTGCATATTTACATCGTATAAAATGTTTTATGTTAAAAAAGGCTTAAGATGGCATGATGGTGTGTTAATGGGCCCTACAGATGACCCAATAATTGTTAATGGGCCTAAGGAGCCAATAGGCTACGACTGAATAAATAGTAAAGTCGAAATGGGCTTAAAATAGAGTTGGGCTCATTAATAGGCAACGAGGCCCAATAAGAGCAATTGGGCCCATTTAATGAAATAGACCGCATAAAAAAGGATAAATGAGTTATCCAACTTAATTAATGTGATTGATAACTATCTGCAGCTCCAGAAGATATATTCAGAGCCGGATAGAGTGATTTACGAAAAGTGAAAAAAGGTAAAAAAAAAAAGCATTCGACGGGATTCCAGGTAAGGGATTTATGCTAACTCTTAGAGATAGCTGTACATATTTTAATCACCGTTTACATTCACTTAAATTCCGTATAGAGTATAGATATGAGATTTTTGGATAGTACCCAAATATGAAAAAATTACAAAAATGCCACTAGGAATGGCAAAATTTTGAAAATGCATAAAGTACATGATTTCAGCTGTTTTTGTTTGAAAATAGGTTTTGTGAGTGTGAAATGATAGTCTAGTTCATGATTTTTATTATATGCATTAAATTGCACATTTTCTGAGGTTTGATTTGATTTGACGAGTGATGGAAGAGATGTTACCCTCTCGCTCTATATAATACCGTGTTATGCATTGCAGTTGAGTTTTGAGTTTTGATTTTATCTGAAATGAGTAAGCTGTCTATTTTATGTGTATGAAATCGTGCTGGAACAATGATGAGATCTGTAAACTGTCCAGATCTGCTCGCATTAATTTTAAAATGCATATGACTAGACGTGCTAGAGCAATGACGAAATCCGTGAGTTATCTGGACTCGCTCATACTTGATTCTGCTCTTGTATATGAGTAAAAACCGTGTTGGAGCCCTCGTGTAGACTGTGTGTCACATTGACTTGCCCGCACTGGATTTTGAGACAGGTTATGGTTGATGATTTTTGGTTAGGGTGATAAGTCCCTGACATTGGGCACCCTACAACCCTTCTGATTTTCTACTATGGTTCATGGAGTACGTTGTACCGTCTAGCCAACACAGAGTATGCTGTACATACAGAAATATAATTTCGAAGTAACAAATCTATTCAGTTACATCACAATCTTTCGAATCATACAGAATTCTAGAATATTTCAAAAACGATAGAACTTCAAAAGCATAACTGATGCATAAACATATATTGAAGGATCAAAATCTTATAGCATAGTTCATATCGGGTGGAGACTTGGCTAACTTATAGAATTGTCATGCGATGATATCATAGTCATCCTCCGTAGAGGGAAATCAAAAACATGGCCATGGCAAGCCTGTAGACGTGATCAAGGTCGTACAGCAAATCAAACATACCTGAAGGCAGAATTCATATATGCCACAAAGGCATGCATGACAAAAATGCATTGACCGTCTGACACTTTACATCTGTAGGACCCAAGAGGTGGCCCCCACAGTCACACAGACTGTGTGGCACTTTACTCCCACAGAACCCAAGAGGTGGCCCACACGATCGCATATCATTGTGAACCACGTGGCACTTTGCTCCCGTCGAACTCAAGAGGTGGCCCCCACAGTCACACGGACTGTGTGTCACTTCGCTCCCACAGAACCCAAGAGGTGGCCCCCATGATCGCATATCATTGTGAACCGCGTGGCACTTTGCTCCCGTCGAACTCAAGAGGTGGCCCCTACAATTCCACTATACATTGCCCTTTCGTCTTAAAACAGAATTTTCAAAGTCTTTCTTTGGTTTTATAACTCATAAACTCATATCGAGTAATAAAATCGAATTTCTTATGAACTGAAAACTCTTTCATAAAACAGAAAGACTATGTGGCACCTTGTTCCCGTATGACTCAAGAGGTGGCCCCCACAATCACCTTTCGAAAACAAATTTCATTTCTTAAGCATATGTTCACATACCAAATCTCATTTCATTCAAAAACATGAAATCAATCATTCATAAGTCGAAGCCATAACATTTTTCAGAAATCATGCTTGAAACTATGCATTTAATTTCATGACATTTCTTTATGTTGCAAACATAACCAAATAAAACTTGGGCTTAATAGGTGTTGGGTTTTGTTTTACAATCAAGGGTTGCACGAGAAGGCTCGAAAACACATAAATAAATCAGAGTCTAAGGGTAAGGATACCATTACCATCTTAAATTACACCCCTTACCTCGATCTATCGAAAATACCGAATTCAAGTGGTGACGCCTCCTAGTACTTCCTTTAGTTCCTTCTACCATCACCTACACTGAAATTGTTTACTTAGCATCCTATTCATGCGAATTACGTTAAAATCGTAACCTATTCGTTACTACTCCGTGTGTACGTATAATTGTACGTACCTAGGCCAACACGCACGTTTATATATTTTTATTTCTACATATATATTTTTTTGTATGTACATAAACTAACATACACATTTATCTTATATGCACCCATATGTATATACACACCAATATATATATATATATATATATACATATACATATATATATATTATTATTTGTTTCCATTATTCAATATCACAAATATTTATTTATTTGTCTACTTCTCATCTTTCCCATTTATTTTGTCTAATTTAATCCATACTAGCATGCATATGTATATACAACACATATATATACATGTACATTAAATATACACATATATATATATATTTGACCTTTTTTTCCTTTCAATTTTCCAACTTTTCTTTTCTTCTTCTTTTTTTCCCTTTTTTTTTTCTTTTCTCCTTTCCTTTCTTCTCTCCCGGTCAGCCCAGCGTTGGTTTTGTCCTTCTTCTTCCTCGATTTTGTTTTCAATCTCGGTCTGCTTCAATACAAGCCTTAGTTCTAGCTTCAATTTTCTTTCTTTCTTGTTCAGTTCCTGCTCCAGCCTTGGTCTTCTTCTTCCCGTTGGTCTCCCCTGCCTCGGTCTGCTTCCTTCCAGTTTTCAGTCTTGCTTCAATTTCCTACTCTCGGTGCTGCCATCTTTTTCTCCTTCATGGTTCTAGCCTTCCATCATCATCATCCTCCATCACTCACTTTCCTCTTCAGCCCCTCGGTCTTCTTCTATTTCCAGCTTTGTTTTCTGCTTTCGTTTCTTCTCCCTTGCCTCGGTTTGCTCTTCCCCTTCTCTCGGTCTGCTTCAAATTCTTCTCCCCTATAGCCTCTCGGTTTCTTCTCCCCGATCGGCTAGCCTCCTTTCTTCTTTCTCTTCTCTTCTTTCTCCTTTCTTTCCCTTCCTTTCCTTTCTCCCTCTCCCGGCCAATCAGTCTTTCTCCTCTTCTCTTCTTTTCTTCTTCGTTCCCGCCCAGCAGATGGCTCTCTGCTTTTTGAAACCCAAAATATGGAATTGGCTTTCAAAGAAAGCCAATTCCGTACAAAATTAGTTTTTTTTTTATAATAATATTATATTATATTATATTTATTTATTAATCTATATATATATATATATGTTTATTGGTTTATTGTTTGTTATTTTTTATTTATTAATTCTTATATAATATATTTTATACATTACAATATATATATATAAATATTTGTTATATATATATATCATTATTTATCCATTTAGTATATATATATACATATACATACATATATATATATACATTTTCTTCTCATAAAATTATTCAATGACACAATATTCATGTCTTCATGAAATTTTTATTATTTCGAAAACGAAATATTCTTGGGATCTCATCACTCCTTATAAATCCCGATATAAGTTTTCTCATCAAAATTATTTTCGATCCCTCCATGCTTGCATTTGCTTCATCACTTCCTGTATTTTTGGGTTCCCTGTTATTCACGAGCTTCTCGGCTCCTATACTCCTCGAGCCCTACAACGAATATTCACACTTGCATTAAAATATATTATTCCCATTTTTATATAGTCTAATTAAATGTAGGAAATTTGTGGTGTTTACATTCTCCCCACCATTAAAGAATTTGGTCCTCCAAATTCCTCTTTGTCCTTCAGAATAGATGAGGGTACTTCTAGACGCTGTCAAGTCTTTCGGGAGGTGAGGTATTTTTTAAAAACCATTATTGGCCATCAGACTTGACCACCCAAACCGGTTACAGATATAAGTATTCAAAGTTCAATTTCAATAAGAAAATAGGATACCCAACTTATCATCAGTTGATTCGAATCAATTCACATACTAGAGATATTTGTACCTTGCATACATCTCTTATTTCAATATGACTCGTATATTCAAGATTTATCCCATCTCAAGCTTCTCTCATTTCGTACATCAACTATAGAAAAACTCTTTCCTTATTCCAATTAAGTCTCACATTCAAAACATAAGAATATAGAAATTACAATCCTTAGATTCAATACATAATCCGTATTCTAAAGTTTCCTTATATCTCAAACTTTGAATCTTCATAATAGTTTGGATCTTTCTGTCACGACCCAAACTACCCAAAAATCAGAGTTAATTTTTCGCGTTTTATTATTTACTTAAATTCTTACCTGTCCTCGAATCGTGACCAACACTCCACTAATAATTGGGCTGTGCGTCAATGCCAGTCCCACCATTCAATTACCATCTAACTTATTTCTTCTCCAGTCATTTATAATTGTTTACATTATTTATACATCCCCTAAAGTTACTTACAAACATGTTACTGTGCTATGCTTATGTAGATACAATATGTACAAGTGTATATACCTTATGTTGATGGGCAGCAGCGGATATCCGGAATGCAGTACTGAGTCGTCGCAACTTCAACTGGAGATTATCTGTGGGAGAAAATGAAAGGGGCGAGCACATCAAGCTCAGTAAGGCAATCCTACGAACAAGTAGGTAACCATACTACCTACATGAATGTGGTGCCATGCATAAACCACCCTTTCTCCACACATTTTAAAACAATGATATGCGTTATGATGTTATGTAAAACACATTTGCACGGAAAATCAACATGCAATTATTACAAATCATTTCTTTCTCAATTAAAATTTTCACAATAAAGTCAGGACTCGACCCCTCCTGCGGGTGATCCTGACTCACACAAAACCATGAAAACGGTTTACATCACAAGTGGGTTTGAAAAGCATGGAAATACCATCATGCAAATTTAGTTTAAAAACCCAGTTTAAATCATCGAAATCGTCGACATGCGAGACGAGGCAATATCTGTATAACGGCAATAACCAGGACTATGGCCATATGTGTCCTCGGGAGTTCCTCAGCTACACGGATCCTAGTGTGCGGGTTCTCACCATGATCGAGAACCGCCCAGGAGGTGGGTCAATCCATCCCGTCAGTCTTATCCGATCCCAGGCATCCGTAGATGCTGCATCCGGAGATGCCGTATCCGAAGATACCACACGGTACATCGTACTCCATGCTACTTGCACGGTACATCGTACTCCATGAACCCATATAATATCTCTAGGTACTCCAGCCCAATTGGCCTGCTTCCCACAGAGGTTTTGTTTCTCAATACTCATGCCATGTCTCAAAATGCACGTGCGAGCCTATTAAATCGGTGACACACAGTCTACCCGATGCTCCAAGCACGGCTCATCGCATGTTCTCATAAAATCAGTGCGAGCGATGCTCAGCACTCTCATCAACTCAAATAAAACTGGCAGAGCCTGTTTTACATCCCCACAAGGCCGCCAACCTCATCCCTCACTCTCACCCCACCTAAGAGGTCTCTTGAGCCTGTTGGGCCTTTTAGCTGACTCCAAGGGCAGACAGCGCTACTCCACAAATCCGGTAAAACTAGTGCGAGCTAAGCTCAGCACTCTGTATATAAATCACATGAAAATCTTATAAAATCTGGTGCGAGTTAAACTCTAGCACCCTGTCTCGAAAAAGCATATGAAATCTGGCGCGAGTTGTACTCTAGCACCTATGCATGTAAAACTCTAGTGCGAGCTCTCGCTCTAGCACTAATGCGTGCATCACACAAATCGACAACATCGTGCGAGCTGAGCTCAAGCACGTCACATGTCAATAAAAACACGTAGGCGGCTCTGTTTCCTCAAAACAGTTTTCAAAACAATATCACGTTGAAAGTATGCAATGCTGTGCATTTTCTTTCAAGGTGAGCCAGCCTACTCATGCATGCATCAAAACACCTCCAGAATAAGCAGAAACCTTTTGTTCTTGCTCCTCCCAATTTTTCCTAAATTTATAGATTTTACCCTTAACAAGGGTATTTTAGTAATTTGCCCATTCGGGGCACTAAAATTATTA
This sequence comes from Firmiana major, assembly GCA_033439115.1. Lineage (NCBI taxonomy): Eukaryota > Viridiplantae > Streptophyta > Magnoliopsida > Malvales > Malvaceae > Firmiana > Firmiana major. Next base: position 38,184,563 of record CM065901.1, read on the forward strand.
ATTGACCTCTAGACCCTTCAGGTAATTTTTAAAGACTGCAAATGAACTTAAAATTGCGTAAAGTTACCTCTAGCAGTCCGTAGAATTCCCTTACCTTATTTTCCTGTCGAGTCTGACCTTTTCTTTTCCATTGTTGTCTCGTCGCGCAGTCCGATATGCTCCCAATCAAATGCCCGGAACTGCGTATTAATATTCCTCAGGTCAGATATTATACAATTTAATTGTATTTAATATTTTCTGGGCTTAATTTAAATCATTGGGCCCGTTTACCCATATTGGGCCCGATTGCACCTTAATGGGCCTTAATCGGCCTTAAGCCCGTTTTCCACTTAATTTTCACTTTATCGAGGCCTATTGGGCTAATTGGGCCCTCTCAAATAGCTAAATTTAATATTTACGACAATTTATCTAAATTTCCATAATTTAATTCAATTTATGCGGAAATTAACTCAATATCACGCATAACGAGACAATTGTCGTAAATAAGGGTCACTTACCCGAGATTCCATGCTAGTACAAAATTCGAGGCTGTCTCGAGCTGTCGTTGGATGCCAATTGTCGAGCTACACAATTCCATAATTTTTCGGGTAAGTTTTTGGTCCAAAATTAATAAAATTAAATACTCCGAAATTTAAATCGGGTCAATTCGACAGCTCACTGACTTACCCGAAGCTCGATTACACCACAGGAATTTTCCCCAATTTTTTCTCTTTTTCTTTTTCCCTTTTTCTTCCTTTTTTTCCTCCTCTTTTTGGCTGAACCGGTTCAGTCCGGTTCGGACCGGTTCAGACCCGCCGGTTTTATCCGGTTCGACCGGTTCACCGCCGGTTCACTGCCTTGCCGGCCGATTCACTACCTTGCCGGTCGGTTCTCCGCCGGCTTCCACTGCCAATCGCTCCGCTGGGTCGTCCACATCTCAGATCTGGGCTCGACTTCGCCCAAGGCCGCCGGAAAGTCGCCGGTCCGGCCGTTCTCCTCCTCCGTCGGTACCCACTTTCCTCTCTTGCTGTTTCCGGCACCGTCCGCCGGTTTCGGTGGCTGCCACCACCGCCAATCTGCTCACCGTCGCTTGGGGAGGCTTCGGCTGGGGTCGGTCGGGCCTGAATCGCATCGATCGCCGGCGATTCTTCTCCTCCCCTCTCGGTCGATTCCTCGTTCCGTTTCTTCACCCACGGGCCGCGTTTCTCCTCCATTGCTGGTGCCGGCGAGTTCGCCTGTCGCTCTTCCACCTTCCTGGTCACCGGAGGTCGTCGGTGATGGAGACAGACGGCCTCGGTCAGCCCTCGCTCCGTTTTCCTCTTGAAATCGCGAAACGCGATTTCTGATTCTTTTTTTTTTGTTTTATTAATTTTATTATTATTATTATTATTATTTATTTTAATTATTTTACTATTCATTAAAATACTATAAATACCCAAAATATCTACAAAAATTATTATTTTTATTCTAAATTAATTAATTTAATTTTATTTAATTTATTTATTATATTTTAGCCTCTTTTTCGGGTATAAGTTCTCCGTATTTTCGGGATATTGTCTCGGGTGACTTTTCGGTATATTTTTCGATTATTTTTGGGATTATTCTTCCGAACTAAAAATCTCGATTAATCCCGATTAATTCCAATAAATTAATATCTTGATCAATTTAACCCAAAATAAATTTATTTCATCTTTATTGACCAAGATTTCTCAAATCCATATTTTAATTAAATTTTTCTTATCAAAATTATACCGACCTTTGGTCTTTTGACCATTTTACCCTTGCACGTGTTCGGGATTAATTTAACCCGACTTCCTTCATACTTCCCCCATCTTTTCTTATTTAATTTCCGTATTTTAATTAAATTCGGGTCTTACAACTCTCCCTCACTTAAAGAATTTGGTCATCCAAATTAGAACCAAGTCATATGAGTCCATATACAACTCCGAGTATATCTATCGTATCATACTCTCAAATTCTTGTGTGATCTTTTCTCCGGAGTGTATTACTACCAAAAGACTTTAATTAGGGAGATCGTCTTAAACCTCAATACTGTCTCTTTCCTGTTTAATGCCCGAATCAACTTTTCAATATACTTATATTTTCATTAAACTGAACTTTTGGAGTTCATATTCGATTACCTATGCTGGATCTGGATAGTATTACCGAAGCATCAAAAACTGAAACACATTGTGGGTGCCTGTTAATTCAGGTGATAACATCAACTTACAGGTCTTATCTCCCACTTGTCCAATCTCTCAAAAGATTCAATCCAGCGAAACTCAACTTACCTTCTTCCAGAAGCTCGCTATGTCCTTATTCTCTTAGGACAAGAAATGTTTCAACCATACTAATTCACCAAGGGTGAATTCCAATACCTGTCTATTTGCTCTGAGGTATTCTTAATCTCTTATCCTTAACTAAACATCCTTAGAGACTTATTATCCAAAGTCGAAATTAATTCTGTTCTGTCACCCACTTTTCTTATCCAATTTGGGGAACAACCCCTACAGCCATACACTGTCTCATATCTTGTTATCCCGATACTCAATTGCCGATTGTCGTTATTGGCGACTTCAATTAGAAATCAACTGATCATTCCAGGAGCTTATAAAATCAATGGCACACGCTTTCATCGGATCCTCCAGAACTTGTACAGTCCTCTCTGACTGACCATCTGTCTGAGGATGGAAAGATGTGCTTAATACTCAGTCGGGTTCCCATAGCTTCCTAAACATATTCCCTGAAGTAGAAAGTGAAGCGGGAATCCCTATATGATACCATGCTCACTGGAACGCTACATAATGTTCCACAATCTTCCTTATACCTGAATCCTCATACACACTTTGAGTATTTAGGGATTTCATAACCAAAAGGTGGGTAGACTTAGTCACTCTATCGACTATCATCCGAATAGCCTCGTAATGCGCCTGGGTCCTCTGTAACCCATCACGACATTCATGGAGACTTGCTCTCATTTTTCGTGCCGTGTCGATATAGGTAGGTGCTGCAATAACTCTGCAGACTTTTAATACTCTACCTTATTCTGTTGACATACTAGGAACTTTTTCACAACCTCTACAATATCTCTTTTAACATCTGACCACCAATACCCTTTTCAGAGATTTCATATATATTCGTTTCTTTCCGTATGCACTGTATATCCCGAAGAGTGAGCTTCTGACATATTACTATCTCATCAACTGTGGTCCTGGGGAGCACTCATACTGTCTCTGAACCTCTCTATAAATCATAATCATACTCTGTGAACTCTGTCACTGTACCCTTCTGAATCTGACCCAAACTATCGACATCCTGCCGATCATCACGCTAAGCCTGTCAAATCCGGGCACTCTCATCCGGTTCTAGTCTCAGGCTAGCTGTCACACAATCACTGTCTTCATCAGAAGGGATCACATCAATACTGAGGTTCACAATTGCTCTAGCAGCTCACACTCCCTGACCATCATGTGTGGTACCATCCCGAGGCTCTTTCTGCTCAAAGCATCAGCCTTTCCTGGGTGGTACAATTTTCACAATTAAAATCTCTCAGAAGCTCTAATCCACTATGTATTCTCATATTCGCCTCTTTCTGTGAAAACAGATACTCGGGCTTTATGATCAGTGCATATCCATAATTTCTCACCATGTACGTAGTAGTACCATATCCTCGGTACAAATACTATTGCCAACTTTAAATCATGGGTCAGATAGTTTATTTCACGATCAAGGAGTTGTCTGACTCCAAAATTGACTATCTTCCCATTATACATCAATACACAGCTCCTTCATAATTTTGAGGTATCCATACTCACTGAAAACCTCTTGAGCTGTTGGGTATGGTGAAATTAATCACGGTGGTCAGTTCATACTTCACTACACCGAAATCCATCTCACATCTATCATCTTATTTATCATCTCATTCCAAGACCACGTTTTTCTTAGTTAAACGTGTCAACCAGGTATATCCTTTTAGAACTCGCAGCAACCATCTGCAAAAGCAATTTCCCAATTGTTGCTTATAAATCGCCCTAGACTTTAGCTACGCCCAATATATCATCGATAATGATGATTACAAGTCGATCTAATCCTTGACTTATTTACGCATAAGCGTATAAGATCCTTCTCAACCGCTTACGTTTTCAGGTACTAACCTGCGTCATTTCCTTTTCTTATCTTAACGGCTCTTATTAAATTTTTCTATGTTAACCTTTATGATTTGCCGAATTTTAATAATTCTTATCGTCTTAGTAAAGGTATCCTAATGCTAAAGATATTTATTACGATGATCGATTTCACGTTATAGGTTATATATATAGTTTTAGACGCTGTCAAGTCTTTAGGCGGGGAGGTATTTTGAAATACCTTTATTAACCTTCAGACTTAACCACATTTACTTTATATACCAGTCCATGTGGTCGCAATTTATATTTGCTACTAATTGCTTCAATCCTAATGACTTCATATCGTAAAGATGTTCTTACCTAACATACGCCTCTTACTCCAATACATCTTATATTTATGATCCATCTTATCTTAAAGATTTTCTCCTTTCGTATATCCCTCATGACAAAACTTTCATTATTGATTCCGTGAGTACAATCCTTTACTCCTGTAATTTCAACTGTTGCACCCCTGTTTTTAACTTAAAATCTCTATATCCATATTCCGTTAATTAATCCTCCTCCATTGGGGTACTCATTTATCAGTATTATGCCCAATGATGTAGGCATTCATGCCTTTTTCTCACTTATATATGAATGAAGGCGGTATGAATAAATATGTGGCACCAGGATCAATGAACATATGTACTTCATTATTCATAACAAGTGTGGTATCTTACACCACATCCATGAAACATCAATAGTATCCTGGTCCAAGACATCCTCTCGCTTTCGTCCAACAACCTACTTTCCTTTTTCTTTTCGGCTATGGCCTCCCTTTTCGTTGCAGCTATACCAACGAAGTTTTTCTGTCTCTTTACTTTCCTGTGGGACGATCTCGCCCAATTCTGTGCAATCAAAATCTAGGGTCCGTCTTACTGCACTTAACGGCCATTTTCATCAATACAGTGTAGGTATAGACCCTCCTTCTGTGGTATCCACCACACATCTCACACTGCTTACAGTGCTCACACTGCTACACTGCTTCGTAGCAGGTCGGGGTCCTCCAATCACAATGCCTCTCAAGAGTGCCAAAATTGGATGCACTGGGGTCTTACCAATTATCTTACTCCATAACTCATCAAATCTAATCTTTAACCAATTACCATTTTCTCATTTTTAACATCTTTGTCATTTCTCGATTCTCTTTTCTGTCTCTATTTCAGCCTCATTACCTTTCCCAATCTCAGAGGCGTGCAATTCGTGTTCTTATTTACCCAACTGTAAGTCTGCGTACTGCCTCGATATAGATAATATCTCACGGGCCAATTGGACTCTAATTGACAATCTGAGCCCTTTCATGAACTTTTAGATATCTCGACTGTCACTTTTCATAGTGTCGAGGTAATATCTGCAAAAGAATATAACTGAATTTCATACTCATAATCAATTTAGTATTCCTGGGCAGTGTAAGAAATTTTTCCTTGAAATTTCCTTTAAATCATGTCCGGGATATCCTATCACCGGAATACATCCAAAATATTTCTCATATCAACTCTCAAGATAGGTCGAGCGGACTTCTACCAATGCTCCGCTACGCCCTCTGATCTTATGTATACTCTGAGCAATTTGCTCCTCAAAATAATCTCCACACTCCGCTCCAATCTCGCGAAGCGTCTCTCAATACTGTCCGATCTCTCTGTCGGACTCTGTGAGGCATTCTCAACATTAGCCTCCATTTCGATTTCATCATGATTCTCATAGTCAAACTCACCACGACTTAGCAGATTCAGGTCTACCTCTATGACCTCTGCCTCGTGCACTATCTCATCTAACGCGACTCATATTAAGCATTCCTGCATTCTCAACCATTTCTTAGTCAAACCCATCTCGATATACACTATTGTATCTAACTAAGCACAGTAACACGGGGATGTGATTTCCTAATTACTGACACTGACACACATTAGACCAATTGTGCTCTGATACCATAATAATTGTCACGACCCAAACTACCCAAAAATCAGAGTTAATTTTAAGCGTTTTATTATTTACTTAAATTCTTACCTGTCCTCGAATCGTGACCAACACTCCACTAATAATTGGGCTGTGCGTCAATGCCAGTCCCACCATTCAATTACCATCTAACTTATTTCTTCTCCAGTCATTTATAATTGTTTACATTATTTATACATCCCCTAAAGTTACTTACAAACATGTTACTGTGCTATGCTTATGTAGATACAATATGTACAAGTGTATATACCTTATGTTGATGGGCAGCAGCGGATATCCGGAATGCAGTACTGAGTCGTCGCAACTTCAACTGGAGATTATCTGTGGGAGAAAATGAAAGGGGCGAGCACATCAAGCTCAGTAAGGCAATCCTACGAACAAGTAGGTAACCATACTACCTACATGAACGTGGTGCCATGCATAAACCACCCTTTCTCCACACATTTTAAAACAATGATATGCGTTATGATGTTATGTAAAACACATTTGCACGGAAAATCAACATGCAATTATTACAAATCATTTCTTTCTCAATTAAAATTTTCACAATAAAGTCAGGACTCGACCCCTCCTGCGGGTGATCCTGACTCACACAAAACCATGAAAACGGTTTACATCACAAGTGGGTTTGAAAAGCATGGAAATACCATCATGCAAATTTAGTTTAAAAACCCAGTTTAAATCATCGAAATCGTCGACATGCGAGACGAGGCAATATCTGTATAACGGCAATAACCAGGACTATGGCCATATGTGTCCTCGGGAGTTCCTCAGCTACACGGATCCTAGTGTGCGGGTTCTCACCATGATCGGGAACCGCCCAGGAGGTGGGTCAATCCATCCCGTCAGTCTTATCCGATCCCAGGCATCCGTAGATGCTGCATCCGGAGATGCCGTATCCGAAGATACCACACGGTACATCGTACTCCATGCTACTTGCACTGTACATCGTACTCCATGAACCCATATAATATCTCTAGGTACTCCAGCCCAATTGGCCTGCTTCCCACAGAGGTTTTGTTTCTCAATACTCATGCCATGTCTCAAAACGCACGTGCGAGCCTATTAAATCGGTGACACACAGTCTACCCGATGCTCCAAGCACGGCTCATCGCATGTTCTCATAAAATCAGTGCGAGCGATGCTCAGCACTCTCATCAACTCAAATAAAACTGGCAGAGCCTGTTTTACATCCCCACAAGGCCGCCAACCTCATCCCTCACTCTCACCCCACCTAAGAGGTCTCTTGAGCCTGTTGGGCCTTTTAGCTGACTCCAAGGGCAGACAGCGCTACTCCACAAATCCGGTAAAACTAGTGCGAGCTAAGCTCAGCACTCTGTATATAAATCACATGAAAATCTTATAAAATCTGGTGCGAGTTAAACTCTAGCACCCTGTCTCGAAAAAGCATATGAAATCTGGCGCGAGTTGTACTCTAGCACCTATGCATGTAAAACTCTAGTGCGAGCTCTCGCTCTAGCACTAATGCGTGCATCACACAAATCGACAACATTGTGAGAGCTGAGCTCAAGCACGTCACATGCCAATAAAAACACGTTGGCGGCTCTGTTTCCTCAAAACAGTTTTCAAAACAATATCACGTTGAAAGTATGCAATGCTGTGCATTTTCTTTCAAGGTGAGCCAGCCTACTCATGCATGCATCAAAACACCTCCAGAATAAGCAGAAACCTTTTGTTCTTGCTCCTCCCAATTTTTCCTAAATTTATAGATTTTACCCTTAACAAGGGTATTTTAGTAATTTGCCCATTCGAGGCACTAAAATTATTAATCGACCTCTAGACCCTTCAGGTAATTTTTAAAGACTGCAAATGAACTTAAAATTGCTTGCGTAAAGTTACCTCTAGCAGTCCTTAGAATTCCCTTACCTTATTTTCCTGTCGAGTCTGACCTTTTCTTTTCCATTGTTGTCTCGTCGCGCAGTTCGATATGCTCCCAATCAAATGCCCGGAACTGCGTATTAATATTCCTCAAGTCAGATATTATACAATTTAATTATATTTAATATTTTCTGGGCTTAATTTAAATCATTGGGCCCGTTTACCCATATTGGGCCCGATTGCACCTTAATGGGCCTTAATCGGCCTTAAGCCCGTTTTCCACTTAATTTTCACTTTATCGAGGCCTATTGGGCTAATTGGGCCCTCCAAAAATTTATTGGGCCTCGTTTTAACTCTCAAATAGTTAAATTTAATATTTACGACAATTTATCTAAATTTCCATAATTTAATTCAATTTATGCGAAAATTAACTCAATATCACGCATAACGAGACAATTGTCGTAAATAAGGGTCACTTACCCGAGATTCCATGCTAGTACAAAATTCGAGGCTGTCTCGAGCTGTCGTTGGATGCCAATTGTCGAGCTACACAATTTTTCGGGTAAGTTTTCGGTCCAAAATTAATTAAATTAAATAATTCGAAATTTAAATCGGGTCAATTCGACCGCTCACTGACTTACCTGAAGATCGATTACACCACAGGAATTTTCTCCAATTTTTTCTCTTTTTCTTTTTCCCTTTTTCTTCCTTTTTTTCCTCCTCTTTTTGGCTGAACCGGTTCAGTCCGGTTCGGACCGGTTCAGACCCGCCAGTTTTCTCCGGTTCGACCGGTTCACCGCCGGTTCACTACCTTACCGGCCGGTTCTCCACCGGCTTCCACTGCCAATTGCTCCGCTGGGTCGTCCGCATCTCAGATCTGGGCTCGGCTTCGCCCAAGGCCGCCGAAAAGTTGCCGGTCCGGCCGTTCTCCTACTCCGTCGGTACCCACTTTCCTCTCTTGCTGTTTCCGGCGCCGTCTGCCGGTTTCGGTGGCTGCCACCACCGCCAATCTGCTCACCGTCGCTTGGGGAGGCTTCGGCTGGGGTCGGTCGGGCCTGAATCGCGCCGATCGCCGGCGATTCTTCTCCTCCCCTCTCGGTCGATTCCTCCTTCCGTTTCTTCACCCACCGGCCGCGTTTCTCCTCCATTGCTAGTGCCGGCGAGTTCGCCTGTCGCTCTTCCACCTTCCTGGTCACCGGAGGTCGTCGGTGATGGAGACCGACGGCCTCGGTCAGCCCTCGCTCCGTTTTCCTCTTGAAATCGCGAAACGCGATTTCTGATTCTTTTTTTTTTTAATTTTATTATTATTATTATTATTATTATTTATTTTAATTATTTTACTATTCATTAAAATACTATAAATACCCAAAATATCTACAAAAATTATTATTTTTATTCTAAATTAATTAATTTAATTTTATTTAATTTATTTATTATATTTTAGCCTCTTTTTCGGGTATAAGTTCTCCGTATTTTCGGGATATTATCCCGGGTGACTTTTCGGTATATTTTTTGATTATTTTTGGGATTATTCTTCCGAACTAAAAATCCCGATTAATCCCGATTAATTCCAATAAATTAATATCTTGATCAATTTAACCCAAAATAAATTTATTTCATCTTTATTGACCAAGATTTCTCAAATCCATATTTTAATTAAATTTTTCTTATCAAAATTATACCGACCTTTGGTCTTTTGACCATTTTACCCTTGCACGTGTTCGGGATTAATTTAACCCGACTTCCTTCATACTTCCCCCATCTTTTCTTATTTAATTTTCGTATTTTAATTAAATTCGGGTCTTACACTTTCCTATTAACATGTAACCTCTGTTTAGGAAATCCTACTTACACCTATTCTTAATACACTGTGACCCAAAAGACTCCGAGTCGCCTTAAAATTTAACACCAGTACACTACAACGTGGGTCACTGGGTCCGAAAATCTCCCCTTCATATAGTTCCTATAATTGCTCTTTCAGCGTTTCTAATCCAAGCAAGGTCACTCAGTACAGTGGTTTGAGTACTTAATTCGATACCACGTGCTAAATCAATTCTAGAACTTCTCCTTTCAATTTAGGGTTAACTTTGATAAATCATCCGATTATGTGTCTAAAAACTTTCTCTATTTGCAGGGATGTTTCTATACTCCGAACACGCCCTATCTTTATCAATCACGTAAGTAGTGTGACCTTTAGAGTCTTATTTATACTATTAGTTCCCTGATTCATTCTTCCAACTATAGTGACTGTGCTCTTTCATTGTCACATTTCCCTTGTAGATTTCTTTTTCGTCATTCTCTTTATCTAACAGCTCTTGTAACTCCTTTTTCAATTCCTCAAGATCCGTAAAGTCCATTCAGTAAGGAGACTTCGAGATTAGCTGAGTCTCTGGTGCCAAATCTAGAGTGAATTCCAACTCTCTCTCCGATGGTAGTCTCGGTAGTTCCTCAGGAAGCACATCCGAAAACTCGTATACCACTGAAATGTCCTGAATACTTGGACATTCTCGACTAATATCGAGATGAATGCAACATAATCTTCACATTAACACGTTCAGTGAGATTAAATCTGCTAAAGTTGCCCTATCTCCTATCTTAATTTCATAATTCCTACACACCATATCAGTCCTTTGAGATTTATACAGGGGTGTGGTAACGTGTAACATGAAATCTAGAGGCTCGGGTTTCACAGGCAGTTTACATGCAAAATGGGGTGATATAAAAGAGTACGTAGAACCTAAATCAAATAATACATGTGTCTCTGATTACAAATTAAAAGCTTACCCCGAATGTTCTCAGAGGAAGTATCAGTAGTCTCTCAGTTCAAAGCAAAGACTCTCCCATAAGTGACATGCTTCTTGCCTTTCTCTGCTGCGGTAGCCCGTCTCTGTGGAATATGTCTCTGGGGAGCTTGCCTTTTAGGTTATCGTGGTTACTCTAGGGGTTGTGAAATCTGATTCTGTGGGTAATCCTTTACCATGTGCCCCTTTTGTCCACACCCAAAGCAACTGCCTATGGCCCGGTAACAAATAACTTCATGGGGTTTACCGTACTCCCTACATAACTTTCCATATTGTTGCGGACCTCTGGTAGTCTGTGGAGCAGGTACAGGAACTGTGGGCCAATCAACCCTAGTCCTAGATTCATCTGTCCTCTACCTCTTAGGTTGGCCCCTCCGATAATCATGTCTCACAAACTCTGTCTTCTTACTCTTATCCTTGCTTTTTCCCTTAAAGCCATACTCCATCTGTGTGACATTTAGACCCCTCTCAATCATCTGTGCTTTACCCAGGGCATCCTGGAATCCAGTAATCCATAACCCCAAAAGTCGATCTCAGATAGCTGGCCTTAACCCTGCTAGAAACCTCTCAGTCTGATGCTCTTCATTCTGGAACGTCTCCGGGTCATACCTCATCAGCATTGTAAACTTGCTCTCATACTCATCCACGGTTATACTGTCCTGTACCAAATTCTAAATGTCCATCCTTAACTTTTGTTGGGCAGCTCATGGAACATACTAATTTCTAAAGGTTGTGGAGAATGCATCCCAACTAATCATCGGATGTTGAGCAGTCAGAAGGACCTTAGTGGACCCCCACCAAAACTCTGCTTGGCCCTTCATCATGTATGTGGCCATCAAAACCTTCTCAACATCAAAACACCCCAGAAAGTCAAAGATCTTCCCAAGGTTTACCAGCCACTCTTCAGTCTTTACTGGATCCTTAATCCCCTTGAATGCTGAAGGCTTCATCCTCAGGAAATCCCTCATCCTGTAGATATCCCTCTCCTTCCTCCGGGCCTGTACAGGAGGCTGAGGCACCATAGGTACTGGCGAAACTGGTGGAGGAGGAGGTGGTACTTGTGGCAAAGTTGGCACCGAAGTAGGGATTGGTTCCGTGCCAGCTGAATCAAATACGTTTGCCCCTAGGTGTTAGGCAACCATGGCAGCTATCGATTCCAAGCCTTGCTCAAGGCACTGCTCGAATTGAGCCATACGAGTATTAGGACTCTTTGGCTCCGGTGGAGGAGGTGGAGGTGGTTGAGCCTGCCTTCGAGGGCGTCCTCGTCCTCCACTCATCATGCAAGTGATCTAATACTTGCGTGTAATTTCAAAGATCAAATCTTAAATTCATTAGGTATACATTACCTACAACTAGACAATCACAAACATTTGGGATGTAATTTTATCATTATTTTTCGACACTGACAGTATTAGACAACCTTCGCTCTGATACCACTTAAACTGTAACGACCCTTGACCCTTGAAAATTGGGGAATATTTTTTTGAACTTAATTTACCCATTTATTCCCTTATTCACTTAAGTTGTATTCCTGTTCAGTGTCAAATCAATTTTCCTAATTCTTTATCCGAATTTATATTTAAATTCCATATTTTGACTTATATGGTCGATAGAAATTTCGACAGCATAACAGCTTATATATGAGCCTACCCACCTGCAAATCAATTGTTTTAACAATCTTAGATATCCATAACTACCAAACATACTTTTCAAATCCACATTTACAACCCAATACATCCATTTCGATTTAATACCAATCATCTCAAAATATAATCCCAAAAGTAGAATCCTTTACATTGTATTCCTTACAAATTACATCCCAACAAAATATTCTCAATATATGTTTATGCATACAAATATGTCTGGTACAGGAATATAATTGTATACCTTTCTGCGTGTATAAGAATTAGCCTAGGGTAGCTCGTTCCCACCAGCCTACGCTGTGTACGCGACAAGTAGTATTTGTAGATCACTGCAAATAATCTGAAAAGTAGAGGGGTGAGCCTTCGGGAAAAAGCCAGTAAGAAACGCATTTAAAATGATCATGGTGGCTAAATCACATTGAATGCATGATAAAACTAAGAGATAACGTTTCTTTACAAATATCACATAGCTTCCAAAAAGTGTATATATAAAACATAATCGATAGAAATATAATTTCGAAGTAACAAATCTATTCAGTTACATCACAATCTTTCGAAACATACAGAATTTCAGAATATTTCAAAACCGATAGAACTTCAAAAGCATAATTGATGCATAAACATATATCGAAGGATTAAAATCTTATACCATAGTTCATATCGAGTGGAGACTTGGCTAACTTATAGAATTGTCATGCGATGATATCATAGTCATCCTCCATAGAGAGAAATCAGAAACATGGCCATGGCAAGGCTGTAGACGTGATCAAGGTCGTACATCAAATCAAACATACCCGAAGGTAGAATTCATATACGTCACAAATGCGCACATGACAAAAATGCATTGACCGTATGGCGCTTTGCATCTGTAGGACCCAAGAGGTGGCCCTCACAGTCACCACAGAATCTAAGAGGTGACCCCCACGATCGCATATCATTGTGAACCATGTGGTACTTTGCTCCCGTCGGACTCAAGAGGCGGCCCCCACAGTCACACAGACTGTGTGGCACTTTGTGCCCACAGAACTTAAGAGGTGGCCCCCACGATCGCATATCATTGTGAGCCGTGTTGTACTTTGCTCCTGTCTGACTCAAGAGGTGGCCCCCACAGTCACACAGACTATGTGGCATTTTGCTCCCACAGAACCCAATAGGTGGCCCCCACGATCGCATAACATTGTGAACCGCGTGGCACTTTGCTCCCGTCGGACTCAAGAGTTGGCCCCCACGTTCACATGTCATTGTGAAAATTGCGTGGCACTTTGCTCCCGTCGGACTCAAGAGGTGGCCCCCACAATTCCACTATACATTGCCCTTTCGTCTCAAAATAGAATTTCTTGTGATCACAAGGCATATGTATTATTTGATTCAGGTTCTACGCACTCTTTTATATCCCATAAACTCATACCGAGTAATAAAATCGAATTTCTTGTGAACTCAAATCTCTTTCATAAAACAGAAAGACTGTGTGGCACTTTGTTCCCGTATGACTCAAGAGGTGGCCCCCACAATCACCTTTCGAAAACAAATTTCATTTCTTAAGCATATGTTCACATACCAAATTTCATTTCATTCAAAAACATGAAATCCATTATACATAAGTCGAAACCATAACATTTTTCAGAAATCATGCTTAAAACTATGCATTTAATTTCATATGGCATTTCTTTATGTTGCAAACATAACCAAATAAAACTTGGGCTTAATAGGTGTTGGGTTTTGTTTTACAATCAAGGGTTGCACGAGAAGGCTCAAAAACACATAAATAAATTGGAGTCTAATGGTAGGGATACCATTACCATATTAAATTACACCCCTTATCCCGATCTATCAAAAATCTCGAATTCGAGTGGTGACACCTCCTAGTACTTCCTTTAGTTCCTTCTACCATCACCTACACCGAAATTGTTTACTTAACATCCTATTCATGCGAATTGCGTTAAAATCGTAACCTATTCGTTACTATTTTGTGTGTACGTATAATTGTACGTACCTAGGCCAACATGCACGTTTATATATTTTTATTTCTACATATATATTTTTTTATATGTACATAAACTAACATACACATTTATCTTATATACACCCATATGTATATACACACCAATATATATTTATATATACATATATATATATTACTATTTGTTTCCATTATTCAATATCACAAATATTTATTTATTTGTCTACTTCTCATCTTTCCCATTTATTTTGTCTAATTTAATCCATACTAGCATGCTTATGTATATAAAACACATATATATACATGTACATTAAATATACACACACACATATATATATATATATTTTACCTCTTTTTCCTTACAATTTTCCAGCTTTTCTTTTCTTCTTCTTTTTTTCCCTCTTTCTTTTTCTTTTCTCCTTTCCTTTCTTCTCTCCCGGTCAGCCCAACCTCGGTTTTGTCCTTCTTCTTCCTCAGTTTTGTTTTCAATCTCAGTCTGCTTCAATACAAGCCTCGGTTCCAGCTTCAATTTTCTTTCTTTCTCGTTCGGTTCCTACTCCAGCCTTGGTCTTCTTCTTCCCGTCGGTCTCCCCTGCCTCGGTCTGCTTCCTTCTAATTTTCAGTCTTGCTTCGATTTCCTACTCTTGGTGCTGCCATCTCTTGCTCCTTCATGGTTCCAGCCTTCCATCATCATCATCCTCCTTCACTCACTTTCCTCTTCAGCCCCTCAGTCTTCTTCTATTTCTAGCTTCATTTTCTGTTTTCGTTTCTTCTCCCTTGCCTCAGTCTTCTCTTCCCCTTCTCTCGGTCTGCTTCAAATTCTTCTCCCCTGTAGCCTCTCGATTTCTTCTCCCCAATCGGCTAGCCTCCTTTCTTCTTTCTCTTCTCTTCTTTCTCCTTTCTTTCCTTTCCTTTCCTTTCTCCCTCTCCCGGCCGATCAGTCTTTCTCCTCTTCTCTTCTTTTCTTTTTCGTTCCCGCCAATTCCATACAACATTAGTTTTTTTTTATAATAATACTATATTATATATATTTATTTATTAATCTATATATATATATGTTTGTTGGTTTACTGTTTGTTTTTTATTTATTTATTAATTCTTATATAATATATATTATACATTACAATATATATATTTGTTATATATATATATATATCATTATTTATCCATTTTAAAATTTTCCTAGTATATATATATATACATATACATATATATATATATACATTTTCTTCTCATAAAATTATTCAATGACACAATATTCATGTCTTCATGAAATTTTCATTATTTCGAAAAAGAAATATTCTTGGGATCTCATCACTCCTTATAAATCCCGATATAAGTTTTCTCATCAAAATTATTTTCGATCCCTCCATGCTTACATTTTCTTCATCACTTCCTGTATTTTCGATCCCTCCTATACTCCTCGAAACCTACAACGAATATTCACACTTCCATTAAAATATATTATTCCCATTTTTATATAGTCTAATCAAATGCAGGAAATTTGTGGTGTTTACAACTTGGCCCGTGATTTGCTTGGGGTCACTAACTATGGCCATATATCGTCTGAGTTACCATATTCATGCCCGATCTCTCTAGCTGATCTAATTTTCTGTTTTGATCTGTTTTCTGGACTCTGATTTAATTTTGAAATCTGAATCTAATTTCTGTTTTCTGATCTGATTTTTTGGATTTTGATCTGTTTTCTGAACTATGATTTGTTTTTGAAGTCCGAATCTAATTTCTATTTTCTGATCTGTTTCTAATTTATTTAATATTCTATTTTTGATCTGATTTCTGAAATGGTTTTGAACTGGCATTTGAAACTGATCCTGAATGATATGGATCTGTATGTTTTAATACATGACATGACATTATTTGCAAGTGTTTGGCAAAGCAATCACATCCGTTTTGAAATCTGATAAGTGGAACACACTTGTTTAAGAAATGATTGAGCTTCTATCGATTTCTGACTATCGTAAAGAATGCTTCTGTTTTCAGTAAATGCAAGTGTTTTGAAAAGCGAATGTATTTGTTTTACGAGATGATAAAACATGCATTATGAGTATCGTAGATAGTATGGTTATCTACATGCTTTCATATATTTCTTACTGAGCATGTTCTGCTCATCCCTTTATTTTTCTCTCCTCTACAGAGTATTTCAGTAGAGTGTATAAGCTGTGTCTGTCCTGCGATCTTTTATACACAGCTATCCAGCAGCATCGAGGTATACACACATATGTATTTTGTATCCAAATAATAGCGTACAGTGATGTAGTCACGTTATATAAGGGATGTATATATAAGACAATGTAAATAAATTTCAAATTCTAAAATAATAACTTTATGAGCTTTCACGATGTTAGTGAGGTAAGTTCGCAAAAAATTTGTAGTGATTTTTGGGAAAACGGGTCGTGACAATAAATTATTATTTTATTTTAAAAAACATGTCTATTTAATTTTTACATTTTTTATCGTAATTCTATAACATTTATTTTTTTAAATCTCATTTAATTGATCAATTCCTTATACTATTTTAGTTATTAAAATTAAAATCTTAAATAAGGTAGCTCATTATAAATAAGCATGTTGAAGTACCTTTTTTTTAGTTTTTGAATATTATGTAATATATTTTATATTTTTATCAAATTATTAATTTATGAGACTATTAGAATTGAAAATTCACATCAAATTTTAAAACAAAATTATTAATTTTTTAATTATTAGGATAGAAGAGTTTTTTTTATTTTTTTATAGTAACCTGAATTGGGACTATAATTTTTTATTAATTTAGAGATATTATTAACATAATATATATATATATATATATGAAATCAACTAATTTAAAAAATAATAATAATATTAACAACATATTTGTGATGAATTCAAATGCAATATGATTGCACAAGTAACTCTATTAAGGAATTATAACTATTGATGCAATTATAAATTGTAAAAATTTGTGACATATCTTGTGATCAAATTATAAGAGTAACGTGTAGGCACTTGAAGTTTTACTAGCATTCTCTCTATACTTAGATATGCATTTATATTTGTCAATATACAATTTTGTATTGTTTTAATTAGTGAAAAAAATATAAATAGCTTATATCATTCATCTACTAAAGAATATAATTTATACATAATCAATATAATATACAAATAATGTATTTTGCATAATTTAAATTACTAACAGGACAACAAAAAATAATTTTTTTATTCAAATTGCCATGGTAATATTTCTTAACAGTTAACATTTACATATTTATATTTAAAATTTAAATAAAAATATAATTTTGACGACGTAATAAAAAGTATTCAATCATTAATATTTTATAATTGATTATATATTATTATAAAATCAATAATAATATTATTTTATAAAAGTTATCATCAAATATATTACCAATCAAAATTTTACTTTACTTAAAAAAAACGATAACACATAATTATTTTTATTTTATTTATTTTTTAATTTTTTAATATGTCTCAAGAGTATGACACATCTCGTTTGAATCTCTCGTCTCGGATATTCATGCTCCAAACTGTGTTTCTTGTCTAATCTGACCTTTGATTAAACAAGTCGCTCCCTTTGGTGTTTAAAAAAAAAGAAGCAATCACGATCATTCCAATGGCTAGCGGCACTGATCCTCAAGTTCAACCACAACCAGACCCGAACCTAAACACAAACCCTAACCTTGAGATGCTCCAGCAAGTAGCTGAATCGCCTAAACCCTAGAAACTCTTCAACCCCAAGACAAATGCGATGATCAAGAAGATCCCATCGAAGAGGAAACTAATGTAGACGACCCAGATTTGCCTGCTTCTTCATCTCCACCAAGCACTGACTTCCATGTCAACGCAACCACCACCGTCATCGCTGGCTCTTGCCATGGCGGGGGTCCTAAACGCAAGAAGACGGCCACGAAACGACGTGCTCAAGAGAAAAAGTCCCAGAAGAAGCTGGAGATACTGACTAAAATCTTAAGGCCCATTCCTTTTATCCCTAGCAAAACCCTAGATTTCTCTTCCCACGAAAAGCTCCTGAAGCGACTTGGTTTATGGGAATTTGTTCATTTGGAATTTGATGGAAGCGTTCGAGTCAATCTGATCTCGCAGTTTATCGCTACTTACAACTCGGTATCGCGTTGTGGCTACGTTAATGGGTGTCGCATTGGGGTCAACCGGGCCGACTTA
Source organism: Firmiana major (assembly GCA_033439115.1). Lineage (NCBI taxonomy): Eukaryota > Viridiplantae > Streptophyta > Magnoliopsida > Malvales > Malvaceae > Firmiana > Firmiana major. The sequence goes on from CM065901.1 coordinate 38,203,101, forward strand.
GCCCGTGTTTTGAAGTTGTATGTGAAGAAGGATAAGGATAAATATAAGGATAGCATAGGGGAAGTTGAAAAATCAAAGGAATCGATAGGTTTTGTTGAGGACTTTGTGTCAAATTGGATGCTTTTGCATGAGGATACATGGGTGATGCTTGTAGAGGTGTTGAACTGGATCAAAATCATCAAAGAAGGCCATTTAGAGAAGGTAGACTAGCCTGGTTTGATTTAGTTTATGGTGGAGAAAGAGCTCGCGGCTGCCCCTATTTTAGGGAATTATTACTATGCCTCGCATATGCAGCTTTTGATAAAATTCCAGAGAGAATAGCTGTTGCAGGAGATGCCAAAAATAGATGTTTATGACACCAAGGGGGAAGAGGAAGAGGATAATATTTCTGGGGATTCAAAGATGGCTGCTGATGGGATTGAGGAATTTCATGGGGGATTACAATTGGAGGAGCATAATATTGAGTTGAGTCTTGGTGGGCAAGATAATTTGATGAACAAGAATGAGGTTGAAAAGAAGGCTATCGTGGATGAGGATGTTATGGATTGTGAGGAAGGTAAGGGGGATGAACATCAACATGGGCAGTGGCATTTGGATTGAGATAGCTATATGGATGTGGGTGGGGAGAATTTCTTACGACGGTGTAATCTTAGTGATGTTGGGGGCATTGATATGGGGGAGGAAAAGAAATAAGAAAAAATAGAAGAAAGAGAGGAAGGAGAGAGAGAAGTTAAGGGAGAGATGGAAGAGGGGGAAGAGGGAGGGAAGGAAGAGGAACAAGACGAACAAGAGGAACAACATGAAGAAGGATTTCCTATTTCACCAAAAGGTGACAATTTGGAGGGTGTACATTCAACAAATCTTCTTAAAGTAATGGGAACAGCTTATCTCCCTTTTACGTCTGGGTTGCACATTCATGATAGTGCATCAGGGCAATTTCTTGTGTCTAAGGGTGATGCTCAGACAGTTCCTGGTGTCTCATCGTTTCTGAGTAATGGTAAGAAGAGAGAGATTGACCATGAAAACGATCTTTCTAGTCATTCTTTGAATGGGAGCAATAAGCGGTTGAGAACTGATGATGGGCAATGGGTTGATAAGTCATCTGATTTTGATATGTGCTTAGAGCAAATGCAACATTGGATTGACAAAGCAAGAATGTTGTATGCTATAAAAGAACAGGCTCATGGAGATTCAAGTATGCATCAACAAATGTTACTTGATGAGTTGCAACGAAGGGATAGCATTATCGAGCATTTGCAAAAAGCCAAGTATGAAGAGCAGCATAAGAGACAGATCGAGGTTTATAGGCTTAAGCGTGAGCTCTTTTTGATGGAAAATCTACTAGATGGATACAGAAAGGCTTTGAAGGAAACAAATCGAGCTTTTGCTGAATACAGGGCACGTTCTCCCCTGCCTGATGAACCACTTTACAAGGATGTTAGTGGGTCTGGGGGGTTAGTTCTGAGCACTATAGAACTAGAAAAGTAACACCTGAAACAAGAAGAAGAAGAAGAAAGGATTAATAGACTTTTAATTGAGAAAAAGATTAAGGACTTTGAAGCTATGTGGATTGGGAAATTCAATGCACATAAGGATGCAGTTTCTCTACTCAGTAACAGATTGATTGATGCTGAGAATGAAGTGAAACATCTTAACGGTGTTTTTGCAAATCGCAAGGCTTCAGATATAGTGTCAGTAAGGTTTGTCCTTTAAGCTTTCTATGCAGATTAAGAACTACTCTTATATATGTTAAACAATATGTTTCATGTGCGGCGCCTGTGTTGTGCATGATGGAGTCCTTTATCTAATTGTATCTCTGTATGGTAGATTTGGTTTGCTAAGTTACCAATAGATATTTCATTAGTTCAGCTGCCTGAAATTTATTCTAGTCATATTAAGAGGTCCATACTTGTTACTGATTTATCTGTTTCAATTTAGGGTTTCTTTGAACATGCTAGGTTTAAAAGATGGTTGCTTCACTCTATCTCATGTAGTATACATTAGCTAAGGACTTTGCTGGATTTTATGTCTTGTTATGAACTGTTTATTGTGCTACAACAATGGGGAATTATAGTCAATATGCTGGGCACACATGCTTTGCAAAGTGTCTTTGATTAGGTGATTGCTAATAAACATGGAAATAAGGTTCAATAACAGTATTTTAGTAGGTGCAGAATTGTTTGGAATTTAAGTCTAGCAGACTTGGAGTCAATAGTTATAGAGGAAACCATTGAACCTGAAGTTTGAGTTTAGAAAAACTACTAAACTCAAAGTTTGTATTTGGAAAAGGGATATAGTCTACTGAAATCAGTTAATAAAGAAGCAACATGAACCTAAAACTTAAATTTGTAATTAGGATAGTCTCAGATTCTTACTTGTCATACTTGCTAAAACAAAAATTGCTTCGTAGTTACATATAGTAGACTGCCATGTTTAAACTCAAGTATAATATATGGTTAGGGTAAAATGCTGAAAGTTGTGAAGCCTCATTTTGCCGCTATTCAAAAACTGAAAAGTATTAAAGGGCTGGACAATCAAGCGAAAAAGTTAGAAGAGTCAAACAGAAACGAGTAAGGGCTTGTTAACTATCTAACTCATGCTTGATCTGCTACTTGTTTTATTCTAATTATCAACTCAGAAGTCCTCATTAGTTTGGTCTAGTAGTAGTTGATGGTTTGTTTAGAATTCATACGGATGGGGTACTTCTAGACGCTGCCAAGTCTCGCAGGTGGGGAGGTATTATGGATTAGGGGTACTTCTAGACGCTGCCAAGTCTCTCAGGCGGGGAGTTATTTTGAAATACCTTTGTTAGCCATCAGACTTGACCACATAAACTGGTTATGGATTTAAAGATTCAAGGTTTAGTCCCAATAGAAAGTAGGATACCATAACTTATCACACTTTAACATCTATCCTTTTGTTAGAACTTATTCTCAATTCACACCACTTGGTTCCGAATCACTTCACATACAAAGATATTCTCACTTTGCATACACTTCTTATTCCAATGTAACTTCTATTTAAAATCTATCATATTTCAAACTTGTCTCATTTCGTACCTCAATTATATCAGAACTCTTTCCTTATTCCAATTTAGTCTCGCATTCAAAACATAAGCATAAGCAATTTACGATCTTTAGACTCGATACATAATTCATATTCCAAGGTCTCCCTATATCTCAAACTCTGAATCATCTTTAAGAGTTTTGAGTCTTTCCCACTAATCTATAATTTTTGCTTCAGGAGAATCCAATTAACTCTCGTTCTTAACATATCGTGACCAAGAAGACTCTGGGTCTCTTTAACAATTAATGCCAGTATACATCAAAGTGAATCACCTGGTCCGATAATCTCCTTTTCATGTAATCCTTATAATTGTTTTCTCAGCATTTTTAATTCAATCAAAACTATTCAGTACAAGGATCTGAATAATTAATTCAATGCTAAGTACTAAATCAATTTCAAAATTTCACCTTTCAATTTAGTGGTAACTCTGATAGATTATCCAAATACATGTCAAAAATCTCTCTGTCTACTGGGGTGTCGTTTTACTCCGAACACGCTCTAACTTTATCAATCTTGTAAGCAGTGTGACCTTCACTTATACTTTTAGATTTGTAATTCACCTTTTCAGTTACAGTGACTTTACTCTATCACTCTCACTGCCTCCTTAGTACATCACTTTTCTGCCACTCTCTTTACCTTTTCATGTTTGTAATAACCTCGAAAGTATATATCTCATATTCTCATAGTTGCGCCTTACGCACTGCTCTCTCAAAATAACATCAAGTTGAGCTGACTTAACTCGATTGAGGATCTCAATACCTCCTATGAGTTTCCTGGATTTTCTCTATTTCACATCTCAACTTATCCAGATCATTCTTTTTCCAAAGCTATAAATTTAATTTCATAATCATCCATAGACTTGTTACTTCATGTTCGATTGCAATCATTTCATTCATAATTGCCACTTTATTTCATCCAAAATATGCTGCTGCCTAAAGGCCTTCGGTGTCACGACCCAATACTTACAAAAATCAGTACAAATTTTTCGCTTTTGGAAAATCTTTCTTACCTCCTCGTGACATATTCCTCTTAACAGGTTGGGCTGTGAACCAGTATCGATATACCCTTTTTAACCATTAAAATATCACACATAATATATATAATTACACCAATCATCTTATAATAGAATGGTCGGTATATTTTATACATCACATGATTCTATATGTACATCCCCAAATATTCTTTCATATACAATACTATGCTATAAGCATACTAATACAAAATTCTGTACGTGGTGTATACCTGACAGTCGATGGGAAACAAAGATATCAGCTATGCCGTCTACTCTCTACATCCGCTATCTCTATGGTGGAAACACTAAAAGTGGGTGGAAAATGAAAAGGTGAGCTCCACATGCTCAGTAAGGCAATAATACAAACGGGTAGATAGCTATACTATCTACATGCTGATAAGAAATCGGGATATATGTGAGCATGAGGTAAAAACAATGATATGCCATATATATATAATATCATCTGTTCTAAAACAGGAAATCGGCATATTAAAAACATGGAATAATTCTCATGTGAAAACATCTCATGCTCAATGAATCAACACGTTATAAAATACCCCATCTGGGTCAAAATATGATACACTCACAAATTAAAATCCATTTCAACAAAATTCTTTATTTTCAAATCTCCGTTATAAAATCACCCTTCTCACAGGGATACAAATCAATGAAAGTTTCATAAGATCCCTCTATGGGAATAATCAAATCTCAATCGAAATCATAAGAAAATCGGGGCCTGACCCCTCCTTCGGGTCTACCCTGGTCTATCAAGATAAATAGTTATATCATGTGAGACATGTAAGCGACTATATCGGTAATATCCAGGACTATGGCCATAACCTCGTGATCCCTGGCACACAGATTCTAATGTGCGGGGTATCACACCTGAAACGGGAGGTGGGTCATCCTACCCGCCAGAACAGCATAATATCAGAATTTCAAGGGCAAGACTTGCTGTCTCGTGGCTAATGCTACTCCACTCCAATAATCCCCATGGTATAGCGTACTCCGCGTGACATACACGGTACAACGTACTTCGTGAACCCAAGCTCAATCAGGGGTGCCTGTAATAGGTCTTATCCACCCATGTCAAGTATGTCTCAGTATGCACGTGTGAGCATATCATGTCATTGTGACACGCAGTCTACAGGAGGCTCCAACACGGCTATATGCATGTCATATAAATCCTTGTGTGAGCGAAGCTCTAGCACGGCTCCATGCATATTCATGATATTTGAAAACCTCGTGCGAGCGAAGCTCTAGCACGGTTTCATAGAAATCAATAAAATCTGCGTACGAACAGCGCTCCAGTACGACTTAAACTGATTATAAATTCAATTCAAATCCACGTGCGAGCATTGCTCTAGTACGGATATGTATAAAAACTCAATGAAAACCTCGTACGAGAAAAACTCCAGTACGGTAGTCATATGGAATAAATCTGTAAAATAGTGCGAGCAACGCTCCAGCACTCTGTGTATGAGTTAAAATATAAAATCCAGTGCGAGCAGTGCTCAAGCACGGTTACAACTCATATAACACCGATAGGTGGCTCAATTTTATCAAAACATGTTAAATAAATATCAACTGGCACCTAACGTGTGCCTTTTCACTTAAAACATGATAATAATAGCCATCCTATCCATGAATTGCTTAAATTAAAGCAATATCATCATAAAAACATTAAAATCATGAAATTCATGGAATTTCATAGCCTTACTACCCTTTTTGAAATTTTCTTAACTGGGGGCAAAATAGTAATTTATCACTATTTCCATATTTTTTCGCAAAAATTATTATTCTGCTTTCAGGTAGCCTATTGAATTTAACGTAATGTAAATACCCTCGAAACTACATACAGCTACCTCTAAGTGCTCATAAAATTCCCTTACCTGGAATCATGCGCGTGCTTATTCCGACTCGATCGTACCAGGTCTCTGAGTCTAATTCGCTCGTCTACGGAGCTGCATATAACCACATATGGGTTTAGTTCAATATTACTGATCAGTATTTCATTCTTACTGATCGAATCTAAAGCTCTGGGCCCGTTTTACTCTATTGGGCCCGATTGCACTTTAATGGGCCTTGAACCCCTTTTTCAGCCCGTTTTCACTTTTAAAATCCTTTTTTTCGGGTTTACTGGGCTCATTTGGCTTATCAAAAATCATCGGGCTTCATTACAAACTCAGTGGATAGCCCAGATACTGTTTACGATAATTACGTTGAAATTTTCGAATAAAATTCCTTTTATGCAGTCTGAACTCTGCATTAAAGAACTCGTATCATCGTAATTAAAATGTACTTACCCAATATGGTGCGGGGTACAAAAATCGGAGCTAAATCGGCTCTCGTTCGGGCTCTGTAGTGACACTGCACAATTATATAAATTCGGGTCATTTCCCAATAAATTAATATTAAATTGAATTCTCGAGATTTATCCGCAAGTAATCCCGACCCTCGGTCACTTACCCAAATTTTCGAGTCATCCCCGGTACACATTCTTTCCTTTTTATTCCCTTTTTTTCCTTTTCTTTTTCTTTTTCTTTTCCTTTTTTTCTCCCTTTCCTTCCTTCTCGGCTACGGTGCCGTTTTGGCCCATTTGTCGTCGCCGGTGATTTCGGCCATCTCGCCGGCAGCCAATGGGTTCAACAGAATCACCTCGGCCAAGGGAGTGCTCGGTTTGGCTGAATCGGAGCTGGGATGCCGCCGTTCGTCGAGACCGAAGCGATTTCTCCCTAGAACTTTCGATAGTCGATTCGCCGAAAATAGCTGCCGTCGGCGCGTGTTGCTGGTATCGTTGGAACCGCCGGACGTCGCTCTATCTTCTCCGACCTTCGCCTGGGCTCATCGGCCGTCGGTGGCTCGTCAGAGGTCACGGGTTGCTATCGGGTCGGTGGGTTTCGTTTTTCACTTTCTCTCTCCTCGATTTGTTTTTCAGATTTTTCATTTTTTTTGTTTTTTTTTTGTTTTTTATATTTTATTTATTATTTCATTTATTATTATTTTAATACATTAAAATTTATTAAAATAATCCAAATATCCCAAAAAATCTTAAAAATTATTATTTTATCCATTTAATCAATAAATGGATTACTCAGTCTATTTTCATCTTTCCCGGTATATTTTTCGATTATTTTTGAGAAAATTTTTCGAATTAAAAATCCCAATAAATTCTGAATTAATTCCCGTAAATTTCAATAATTTAATATCTAGATCAATCGGACTCGAATTTAAATATTTTCCTTGATACTGATCCAGATTTCGTAAATTTCATATTTTAACGAAAATTACTTATCGAATTTATACCGAATTTCGGTCTTTTGACCATTTTACCCTTGTAAGTGTTCGGGACTAAATTGAATCGACTTTCTGTCATCAATCCTCAATCTTTTCCCTATTTTCAATTCCTTATTTTCAGTCTACTCGATTAAATTCCTTAAACGAACTTGTTGCTTCCTTGTTTTCCCGATTTATCCTTATTCGATTTTTCGTAATTTATTTCGTTTCATCCACATTTATCAAATCCGAATCAACCATCTTATGACTCCATTAACATATAATAATGTCATACAATATGGAAATCATAAGGAATATCATACAAAAATTGCGGATCTCAGAATCTCCCCCACTAAAAGAATTTGGTCCTCCAAATTAGAATCAAATCAATTGGTAAACAACTCCGGGTACTTCTCCTGTATCATGCTCTCTAGCTCCCAGGTAGCTTCCTCCAGAGTGTGATACTGCCACTGAACCTTCACCAGGGGGATCGTCTTGGATCGCAATACCTTCTCCTTCCTATCCAAAATCCGAACTGGTCTCTCAACATATGTCATACTGTCACTGAGCTTTAACAGCTCGTACTGAATCACGTGTGACGGATCCGGATGGTACTTCTGAAGCATAGAAACATGGAAGACACTGTGTACACCTGTCAACTCTAGTGGTAATGCCAATCTATAGGCCTTATCTCCTACTCGCTCCAGAATCTCAAAGGGTCTAATAAAACGAGGGCTTAGTTTACCTTTCTTACTGAACCTCATGATACCCTTGGAAGGAGAAACTCTCAAAAACACCAACTCACCCTGTGCAAACTCTAGTGGTTTGTGTCATCTGTCAGCATAACTCTTCTGTCGACTCTGAGCTGTCCGCAATCTATCGTATATCAACCTGACATCCTCAGTAGCCTTCTGAACCAAGTTAGGAGCAAATAATAGTCTGTCACCAATCTCTTCCCATCCAATAGGGGAACGGCATCTGCGACTATACAGTGCCTCATACGGTGCAATCCTGATACTCGAGTGATAACTGTTATTGTAGGCGAACTCGGCTAATGGCAAATGATCATCCTAGGAGCCTCCAAAATCTAGTACACATGCTCTCAACATATGCTCCAGAGTATGTATAGTCCTCTCTGACTGACCATCTGTCTGAGGATGGAAAGCGGTGTTAAATCTCAGCTGGGTCCCCAACGCTTCTTGAAAATGTTCCCTAAAATGGGAAGTGAAGCGGGCATCCCTATCAGAAATAATGCTCACTGGAACGCCATGTAGCCTGACAATCTCTTGAACATATAAGTTCGCCAACGTACTCAGAGCATCTGTAGCTCTCACAGCTAAGAAATGGGCGAACTTCGTCAGTCTATCCACAATCACCCAGATAGCATCGTGACCTCTGTGGGTCCTCGGTAATTCCATCACAAAATCCATGGTGACATGCTCCCACTTTCATGTCGGTATCGGTAGAGGCTGTAATAATCTTGTAGGCTTCTGATGCTCTACCTTTACTTGCTGTCAGATAAGACATCTCGTAACATACTCTGCTATGTCTCTCTTCATCCCAGACCACCAATAAACTCTCTGAAGATTCTGATACATCTTCGTACTCCCCGGATGTACTGTATACCTCGCTGAGTGAGCCTCTGATAAAATCATCCTCTTAATCTCAGGATCCTCGGGAACACATATCCTACCGTAGAACCTCAGTAATCCATCAGTACTTAATACAAAATCTGTATCTGTACCTACCTGTACCTACCTCATCAACTGAATACATCCCTGATCACTTTGTTGAGCCTGTCGGATACGATCAATCAACTCTGGCTCTAATCTTAGGCTCGCAATAATCTCAACTCTGTTAATCTCAAGGGGTGCTATGTCCAAACCGAGGCTCGCGAACTGCTCTAACAAGTCATGTTCCCGAATCATCATAAATGATACCAACCCTAGGCTCTTCCTGCTCAAAGCATCAACAACTACATTAGCCTTTCTCGGGTGGTATAATATCTCGCAATCATAATCCTTCAGGAGCTCGAGCCATCTCCTCTATCTCATGTTCAGCTCCATTTGCAAGAATAAATACTTCAGACTCTTATGGTCTATAAGAATCTAAAACTGCTCACCATATAGGCAATGGCACCATATCTTCAGTGCAAACACTATGGCCGCCAACTCCAAATCATGGGTCGGATAGTTCCTCTCGTGATCTTTCAGCTGTTTAGATCCATAGGCAACTACCCTCCCATCCTGCATTAATACACAGCCCAGTTCCTGATGCGATGCATCTGTATATACCAAGAAACCTCCTGAGCTAATAGGCATGGTGAGAATTGGAGCAGTGGTCAATCGACGCTTCAGCTCCTGAAAACTCCTCTCACAGGCATCATCCCACACAAACTCAACATCTTTCCATGTGAGACATGTCAACGGAGCAGCTAATCTAGAGAAACCCTCCACAATTCTCTTGTAGTATCCTGCCAAACCCAGAAAACTTTGAATCTCTGTGACTGTCCTGGGCCGCTCCCACTGAACAACTGCCTCTATCTTGGATGGGTCCACTGACACTCCATCCCTCGATACTACATGGCCCAGAAAAGATATTTGCTCCAACCAGAAGTCACACTTACTGAGTTTGGCATACAACTGTCTTTCTCTAAGGGTCTGTAGTACTATTCTCAAGTGCTACTCGTGATCCTTCCTAAATCTAGAGTATACCACAATATCATCGATAAATACAATCACAAACCGATCTAGGTATGGCTTGAACACATCGTTCATCAAAGCCATGAATGTTGCGGGGGCATTAGTCAACTTGAATGGCATAACCAAAAACTCATAATGACCATAACGGGTCCTAAATGCTGTCTTAGGCGCATCCTCTCTCCGTATCCTCAGCTAATGATACCCAGACCTCAGATCAATCTTAGAAAAGACCTGTGCTCCCCGAAGCTGATCCAATAGATCATTAATGCGTGGAAGGGGATACTTGTTCTTAATGGTAGCCTTATTCAACAATCTGCAATCCATACACAATCGAAGGCTGCCATCCTTCTTCCTCACAAACAAGATTGGAGCTCCCCAAGGTGATACGCTCGGTCTCATAAACTCCTTCTCAAGCAATTCCTGTAACTGCTTCCTCAGCTCCTCCAACTCAATCAGAGCCATCCTATATGTCGGTCTCGAAATCGATTCTGTACCTGGTACTAAATCTATCCTAAACTCCATCTCTCTGGCTGGTGGTAATCCTGGTAAATCGTCTGGAAAGACATCAGGAAACTCCCTAACCATTGGAATATCTCTCAAATTTGATCGTACCTGGTCCGTATCAACCACATATGCAATGAATCCTTCAAAACATAATTCATAACATCAGCAAAATTTATTACTCCATTTAGAACAACCACTGATTTCATTACTTTTCAGGGAAATGTAACAACACATTTTTCGAGGGTATTAAATGTTAATGTCTTAGAAAAGCAATCTAACATCAAAATAAGGTCGGCTGACATTTCTTTTTCTCTGACTTTCAACTTACACTCCCTGACTACATACTCTACTACCTGACTAGTGTTTATGGGGGTAAGTATTAACAATTTACTACTCAGAGGAATAGGCTTTACATACTTAGACAATTTACATGCAAATAAAGACGATACGAATGAATGCGTAGCACCAGGATCAATCAAAACATATGCTTCAAAATCAAAGATCAGAATGGTACCTTTCACCACATCAGACGACTGATCTGTCGTATCCTGGTCTAAAGCATGAACTCGCCCTGTACCCATCACTTGCTTCCCTTTCTCTTCGGCAGTAGCTCTCCTCCTCTGAGCAGGAACCTGAACTGGAGCTCTCTCTGACTCCTTGCCCTTTTGGGGGCAATGTCCTATCTCTCTAGGCAATCTCTCACTACATGCCGTGGCTTCCCACATCGATAACATACTACAGTAGTAGCTATAGGCACTGGATAAGGTTTGGTACCATGATATCTGCCACATTGCCTACATCGATCAGTAGTAGGTCGTGGTCCTCTAATGACAATACCTCTAGTTGGTGGTAAAGTCAGATGAACAGGGGGTCTATCTATCCTCTCCTAAACCTCCTTAATCTTCGACCTCTTATCAGAGAGCTGTACCCCTCTCTTAACAAATCTGTCTCTACCGGATCTCTTTCGACCTTTGTCTCAACTCCTACTAAACTTTCCTATCTCGGAGACGTTCCGCTCATAATCCTACTCACACAGCTGAGCTCTATGTACTGCCTCCTCCTAAGTCGAAACATCAAAAGGAGCCAATCGAGATCTGATGGCTGGTCTCAATCCATCTATAAACTTCTGGACCTTCCGATCCTCACTGCCCATCGTCTCTAAATCATATCTCCTCAAAGAGATGAATCGAGTCTCATACTCATCAATAGACTGGTTCCCCTAAACCAAACTCAAAAACTCCATCCTTAACTTTCGCTGTGCTGTAGCGGGAACATACTGCCTCCTAAAGCCATCCAAAAATATCTCCCATGTGACCTCTGCATGTCGAGCTCTCAAAATAGGCTCGGTAGATCTCCACCAATGCTCTGCCGCTCCCTGAAATACAAATACGGCAAAAGTAACCCTCTCAATAGTAGTGCACCTGAAAAGCCTATATAGCTTCTCTATCTGATACACCTAATCCTCAGCTACTACTGGGTCCTTCCTCCTTGGAAGACTAGAGGTCTAAACTTCTAAAAATGTCTAAATCTATCCAGGTCACACTCATATCTAGTATCCTAAGTTGGCTGGGATCTCACTGCCTCTGCAGCCCGAGCCTGAACCTCAGGTAACTCTGCGGCCTGTGCCGGCATCTCGGGATCAGCTGCTGCCTATCCCGTCGGATCTCGCCTATCTCTAGCCCCGAGCGCTGCCTGCTGCTCTAAAATCTCAGCCAGGCTCTCAATACTCCGCTCAAGTCTAGCGAAACGTGCCTCAGTCTAATATGTTCTCACAGTAGTACCCTCGGGTACTTGACCAGTCCGTATACCATCACCACGGCCTATAGGCCTGCCCCTACGACATCTAGCACGTGTCTAACCCCGCTACCACTACGGGTGACCGGCATAATGTAAATTTTGTAATCCAAGATCATTTGTTAATTTAATTCCCATCTAGTATACACTTTGACATCTCATACAGCACAGTACTAAGGGGGATGTAATTTTCCTTAACGACCACTATCAACTGTTATCCGACCAACTCTAACTCTTAATTTCTTACTTATCGATACAGATTCACGTCTGGGCAACCTCTGCTCTGATACAACTTTTTTACTGTCACGACCTAATACTTACAAAAATCAGTACAAATTTTTCACTTTTGGAAAATCTTTCTTACCTCCTCATGACATATTCCTCTTAACAGGTCGGGCTATGAATCAATATCGATATACCCTTTTTAACCATTAAAATATCACACGTAATATATATATATGATTACACCAATCATCTTATAATAGAGTGGTCGGTATATTTTATACATCACATGATTCTATATGTACATCCCCAAATATTCTTTCATATACAATACTGTGCTATAAGCATACTAATACAAAATTCTGTACGTGGTGTATACCTGACAGTCGATGGGAAACAAAGATATCAGCTATGCTGTCTACTCTCTACACCCGCTATCTCTATGGTGGAAACACTGAAAGTGGGTGGAAAATGAAAGGGTGAGCTCCATATGCTCAGTAAGGCAATAATACAAACGGGTAGATAGCTATACTATCTACATGCTGATAAGAAATCGGGATATATGTGAGCATGAGGTAAAAACAATGGTATGCCATATATATATATAATATCATCTGTTCTAAAACAGGAAATTAGCATATTAAAAATATGGAATAATTCTCATGTGAAAACATCTCATGCTCAATGAATCAACACGTTATAAAATACCCCATCTGGGTCAAAATATGATACACTCACAAATTAAAATCCATTTCAACAAAATTCTTTATTTCCAAATCTCTGTTGTAAGATCACCATTCTCACAGGGTTACAAATCAATGAAAGTTTCATAAAATCCCTCCATGGGAATAATCAAATCTCAATCGAAATCATAAGAAAATCGGGGCCTGACCCCTCCCCCGGGTCTACCCTGGTCTATCAAGACCAATAGTTATATCATGTGAGACATGTAAGCGACTATATCGGTAATATCCAGGACTATGGCCATAACCTTGTGATCCCTGGCACACGGATCCTAGTGTGCGGGGTATCACACCTGAAACGAGAGGTAGGTCATCCTACCCGCCAGAACAACATAATATCAGGATTGCGAGGGCAAGACTTGCTGTCTTGTGGCTAATGCCAGTCCACTCCAACAATCCCCATGGTACAACGTACTTCGGGTGACATACACGATACAACGTACTCCGTGAATCCAAGCTCAATCAGGGGTGCCTGTAATAGGTCTTATCCACGCATGTCAAGTATATCTCGGTATGCACGTTTGAGTATATCATCTCACTGTGACACACAGTCTATAGGAGGCTCCAACACGGCTATATGCATGTCATATAAATCCCTGTGCGAGCGAAGCTCTTGCACGGCTCTATGCATATTCATGATATCTGAAAACCTTATGCGAGCGAAGCTCTAGCACGGTTTCATAGAAATCAATAAAATCTGCGTACGAGCAGCGCTCCAGTACGACTTAAACTAATTATAAATTCAATTAAGATCCACGTACGAGCATTGCTCTAGTACGGATATGTATAAAAACTCAATGAAAACCTCATAAGAGAAAAACTTCAATACGGTAGTCATATGGAATAAATCTGTAAAATTGTGCGAGTAAGGCTCCAGCACTCTGTGTTTGAGTTAAAATATAAAATCCAGTGCGAGCAGTGCTCAAGCACGATTACAACTCATATAACACTGATAGGTGGCTCAATTTTATCAAAACATGTTAAATAAATATCAACTGGCACCTAACGTGTGCCTTTTCACTTAAAACATGAAAATAATAGCCAACCTATCCATAAATTGCTTGAATTAAAGCGATATCATCATAAAAGCATTAAAACCATGAAATTCATGGAATTTCATAGCCTTACTACCCTTTTTGAAATTTTCATAACTTGAGGTAAAATAGTAATTTTTCACTATTTTCATATTTTTCCGCAAAAATTATTATTCTGTTTTCGGGTAGCCTATTGAATTTAACGTAATGTAAATACCCTCAAAACTACGTACAGCTACCTCTAAGTGCTCATAAAATTCCCTTACCTGGAATCAAGTACGAGCTTATTCCGACTCGATCGTACCAAGTCTCTCAGTCTAATTCGATCGTCTACGGAGCTGCATATAACCACATATGGGTTTAGTTCAATATTACTGATCATTATTTCATTCTTACTGATCGAATCTAAAGCTCTGGGCCCGTTTTACTCTATTGGGCCCGATTGTACTTTAATGGGCCTCGAACCCCTTTTCCAGCCCGTTTTCACTTTTAAAATCCCTTTTTCGGGTTTACTGGGCTCATTTGGCTTATCAAAAATTATCGGGCTTGGTTCCAAACTCAGTGGATAGCCCGGATACTGTTTACGATAATTACGTTGAAATTTTCGAATAAAATTCCTTTTATGCAGAATTAATCCGTAAATCCGTAAAATAATCTGAACTCTGCATTAAAGAACTCGTATTATCGTAATTAAAATGTACTTACCCAATATGGTGTGGGGTACAAAAATCAGAGCTAAATCAGCTCTCGTTCGGGCTCTGTAGTGACACTGCACAATTATATAAATTCGGGTCATTTTCTAATAAAATAATATTAAATTGAATTCTCGAGATTTATCTGCAAGTCAATCCCGACCCTCGATCACTTACCCAAATTTTCGAGTCGTCCCCGGTACTCTTTCTTTCCTTTTTTTTCTTTTTCTTTCCTTTTCTTTTTCTTTTTCTTTTCCTTTTTTTCCTCCTTTTCCTTCCTTCTCGGCTACGGTGCTGTTTTGGCTCGTTTGCTGTCACCGGTGATTTCGGCCATCTCGTCGATAGCCCGTGGTTTCAACAAAATCGCCACGGCCAGGGGAGTGCTCGGTTGGGCTGAATCGGAGCTGGGACGTCACCGTTCATCGGGACCGAAGCGATTTCTCCCCGGAACTTTCGGTAGTCAATTCGTTGGAATTAGCTGCCGTCGGCGCGCGTTGCTGGTATGGCTGGAACTACCGGACGTTGCTCTATCTTCTCCAACCTTCGTCTGGGCTCATCGGTCGCCGGTGGCTCGTCGAAGGTCACGGGTTGCTATCGGGTCGGTGGGTTCCGTTTTTCACTTTCTCTCTCCCCGATTTGTTTTTCAGATTTTCTTTTTTTTGTTTACTTTTTATTTTTTTTATGTTTTATTTATTAATTCATTTATTATTATTTTAATACATTAAAATGTATTAAAATAATCCAAATATCCCAAAAAAATCTTAAAAATTATTATTTTATCCATTTAATCAATAAATGGATTTCTTAGTCTATTTTCATCTTTCCCGGTATATTTTTTGATTATATTTGAGAAAATTTTTCGAATTAAAAATCCCGATAAATTCTGAATTAATTCTCGTAAATTTCAATAATTTAATACCTAGATCAATCGGACTCGAATTTAAATATTTTCCTCGGTACTGATCCAGATTTCACAAATTTCATATTTTAACGAAAATTACTTATCGAATTTATACCGAATTTTAGTCTTTTGACCATTTTACCCTTGTATGTGTTCGGGACTAAATTGAATCGACTTTCTTTCATCAATCCTCAATCTTTTCCCTATTTTCAATTCTTTATTTTCAATCAACTCGATTAAATTCCTTAACGAACTTGTTGCTTCCTTGTTTTCCCGAGTTATCCTTATTTGATTTTTCGTAATTTATTTCGTTTCATCCACATTTATCAAATCCGAATCAACCATCTTATGACTCCATTAACATATAATAATGTCATACAATATGGAAATCATAAGGAATATCATACAAAAATTGCGGATCTCACATTCGGAATATATCCCATGTAATTTTTTGATGTCGGCTCTCGAATTAAATCGGGGAACTTCCCTCCGAGTTTGACTTTCCATCTTGATATTGATGCTATAAGGGCTACTTTCTTTATAGTAGCATAGTCTGAAAATTCGTGTAGCTTCTCCAATCCTTTAACACAAAAGTTACAAAAGCAACTTTCTCAGTAGAGTTACTTCTAAAATCATCAAGCTTTTCTATCTCATTCATTCAACACTCCGAATCACTGAATTCTTAGCCTTGTTGAAAAATGGAGGCTTAAACTCTTAAAACTGCCCCCAGTCTACTAAGCTCACAGCCATACTCTAAGAATCCATCCACGTTTTCCAATTTAATTTTTCAGTTTTCTATGACAATTGGATTCTTGATTTCAGTATGTAATAGCATACTATCCTCCAAAATCAGCTCGGTCTCTATCCGTTAGTGAACTTACAAACATTTCTTGACTTCACTGCCCATAACATTGGGTCATACATTTTCAGGGATATAATTCATAATTCATACTCATAGACAAATCAATTTCCTTGTGCTAGACCCATAAATTTCATTCGTAGTTTCCTTAATCTCATTCATTCAATTCACTATAACTACAGTGTCACGACCCAAATTACCTAAAAATCAGAGTAAATTTTTCACTTTTTCATTTATTATTTAATTCTTACCTTTCTCTCGTCGTGACCATCCTACAACACAGTTAGGCTATGATTCGGTGTTAGTCACCTCATACTATTTACCATTCCATTTCCATAATCACTTTCACATATCAGAGTTTACTATCCTTTGACTTTAATTAAATACATACCCATTGGTATTTATAACTCTACATCCCCGACATCATTTCCATTTACAGTACTGTGCATTACATATTTAGATACAGAACCATACAAATGTGTATACCTGTCTCTCGATGGGAAGCAGCGGATACAGAGTATACAAGTCCTCAGCCGCTCACTAACTATTTCGAGTACTCTGAAAAGATGGGAAAATAAGGGGGGTGAGCAAACCACACGCTCAGTAAGGCAATTATGCAAGTAAGTAGATAGCTCCACTATCTACATGCCCATAATGCCATGCCCTTAAATCCATTTCTTTTCATTTAAAATCTCACGCACAAAATCATGCATATTTCAATGCCATAGTTTATCAACTATTTGTGCATATAGAAATCATATAATTCAGGCAGCAAATGGCATTTCATGTGACATCATTAAATCATACTTAGCATGAATTAAAACAAGATCATGCATTCTTTCATGTCATGTAAGACAAATCATGAATTTGAATAAAAGCATGGAAAACAACATCATTCTACTGCATTTAAATCATTTCATTTAAAACGCAGTATAAAATAAACCCTCTGGGTCAATCATCTTAAAACTCATAAAATAATTCATTATAAAATTTCAGTTATAAAACTACCCTTCTTTCAGGGTCACAAATCATAAAATGAAAAAATCGGGGGCCTGACCCCTCCCTTGGGTCTACCCTGGTCTAACGACCAATAGCTATATCATGTGAGACATGTAATTGATTATATCAGTAACAGCGAGGACTATGACCATATCCTAGTGATCCCTGGCAACACGGTACCTAGTGTGCAGGGTATCACACCTGAAACGGGAGGTAGGTCGTCCTACCCGCTAGAACAGTATAACACCAGGATTGCGAGGGCAAGGCTTGCTGCCTCGTGGCTAATGCCACTCCACTCCAACAATCCCCATGGTACAATGTACTCCACGTGACATACATGGTACAACGTACTCCGTGAACCCAAGCTCAGTCAAGGGTGCCTGTAATAGGTCTTATCCACCCATATCATCTTACTGTGACATAGTCTACAGGAGGCTCCAACACGGCTATATGCATGTAATATAAATCCCTGTGCATTAATACACTCTAGCACAGCTCCATGCATATTCATGATATCAGAAAACCTCGTGTAAGCGAAGCTCTAGTATGGTTTCATAAAAATCAAAAAAATCTGCGTACGAGCAGCGCTCCAGTACGACTTAAACTAATTATAAATTCAAGTAAAATCCACTTACGAGTAATGCTCTAGTACGAATATGTATAAAAACTCAGTGAAAACCTCGTACGAGAAAAACTCTAGTACGACATTCAAATGAATTATAAAAACCATATAAAACTTTGTACGAGCCACACTCCAGCACAAATGAATGCTCAAGTAAATCAAATCTCGTGCGAGTTACACTCCAACACAGCTGCATAATTAAATCAAATCTCATGCGAGTTACACTCCAGCATGGCTTTATGCGTAATTAAATCAAATCTCGTGCGAGTTACACTCCAGCATGGCTTTTATGTAATTATCATATTAAAACTAGATGCGAGCTAAGCTCCAACACCTTTCATGCATGTCAATCATAAAAACTAGTGCGAGCAATCGCTCCAGCACCTTTTTATGTATATCACGTCAAAACAAGTCAAAACATGTCAAAACAGAGTGCGAGCTAAGCTCCAGCAACTCTTATGCAATTCACAATAATAAAATCACTACGAGCAACCGCTCTAGCACATTTCATGCATATGATGTCACACAAGTTAGTGCGAGCAACCGCTCAAGCACATTTATGCACATTCACAAACTTAGATATACTGCGAAGTACGTGTCAGCACTATCTGTTTCCATATAAACTTGATAGTTGGCCTATTTTCCAAAGATATTTCCATTTAAATACAAATAACACTTACGTAGTGTTATCATATGAAATTCATGCAATTACTGGCCAATCTATCGATTTGCTTTGATTAAAACCAAGAAAATCTTTAAACCATAAATTTCCTTAAATGATGCATTTCATGCATGTCATGCCTTCACTATCCTTAGGTGAACTTCCCTCAATAGAAGTAAAATAGTCTTTTCACCTATTTCGATCCTCAAAATTATTTAAACCATTTTTAGAACCTTTGTACAATATCAATGTATACATACATATTCAGTGTTTACAAAAACTATTAAAATACGTGTAGCTACCTCTAGCTACTGACACAATTCCCTTACCTCATTTTTCTGTACAGTCTGACCTTTCCACTGATGACTCGTCACGCAGTTCGATTTGCTCCAAATCCAATCTCCGGAACTGCGGATACACATTCATTAGGTCAAATACAATACAATTTAATTGTATTTCATATTCTCTAGGCTTAATATAAATCATTGGGCCCATTTACCCATATTGGGCCCGATTGCACCATAATGGGCCTTAATTGGCCTTAAGCCCGTTTTCTCACTCTATCGAGGCCTATTGGGCTCATTGGGTCCAGTAGTATTTATTTAGCCTCGTTCTAAACTCTCAGATAGCTTATGAATTATTTACGACAATTTATCTCAATTTCCAAAATTTAATTCATTTAATGCGAAAATTAAATCTGAAATTCATCAACACGCATAACGATGCAAAAATTATCGTAAATAAGGGTTACTTACCCGAGATTCCATGATAGTATGAAAATCAAGGCTGTCTCGAGCTCTCGGTGGATGCCAATTGTCGAGCTACACAATTTAAATATTTTTTCAAGTAAATTTCCAGTCGGATATTAATCAAATTAAATATTTTGAAATTTAAATCGGTTGATTCGACCGCTTACCGACTTACCCGTAGCTCGATTGCATCACTGGAATTTTCTCAAATTTTTTCTCTTTTTTCTTTTTTCCCTTTTTCTTCCTTTTTTCCTTTTCTTTTTGGCTGAACCGGTCCGGCCCGATTCAACCCGGTTCAGACCGGTTCGGTCCAGTGGTTCGATCCGGTTTGGTCCAGCGGTTCAGTCTGGTTCGGCATCATTTCCTCATTTCGGTTTCGTCTGGCCGATTCCCGACGTGATTCTGGTGCCGTTCGGCTCGACTGTACCTGGGTATCTAGAATCGAGCCTCGACTGGAGTCAAAATGGCACCGATGGCCGCCAATCAGGGCTTCTCCCCCACGAGACTTTCCCCCGTTTTGGGTGTTTTTCGACGATCTCCACTACTCGTCACGGCCTCTGGTGGTTCGCCTGGTGTGGGGCTACCTTCACCGGCCCCTCAGCCCCATCGGTGGTCGTCGGACGGAGGGATTTGGTTCCCTCGGTTTCCTACTTCGCGTTTCGCCAATTCCCTTTCCTGTTTCACGATTTTCCAATTCCCTTTTTCTTATTTATAATTTATTTTTAATAATATTTTATTCATTAAAATATTATTAAATATCCAAAAATATCTTTAAAAAATCCTATTTAATTCATTTAATCTGTAAATAAATTTCTCAGTCCGATTTTACCTTTTCGGTATAATTTTTGATTATTTTTAGGATTATTTTTCAAAGTGAAAATCTCGGTTTATTCCAATAAATTCATATCTTGATCAATTTAATCCGAAATTTAATTATTTCTTCGTTATTGATCAAGATTTCTCAATCTCGTATTTTTAATTAAATTTTCTTATTCCGATTAATATCGAATTTTGGTCTTTTGATCGTTTTGTCCTTGCACATTTTTGAGAATACCATTTCAATCCTTTTGCATTTTTAAATGCACTTTAAAATTTTTATTTATTCCCTTTTGCTCTTACGATAAAATTGGGTCTTACATACCGGGTCTTTTATCCCATTTAACAATGGCGGTCTGCAGTTCTGAAACTATCTTATCTAGTGTAGCTCCTACTCCTAACTCAAGTCATCATCATTCTACTGTGGAGCTACAGGAGCAGGCATATTGTAGTTCTAAAACAATCTTTACAGGCTATGCGGGCGTATCGGGAGTAATCTGTCTGTCTATTCTTTCATCTACCCCATCACCTAACATAACCTGTGTCCTAATTTTTCATAATATGTTCAATACTCCACTCAACCTTAGCAGAGTGTATCTCAATACCATCTGTCTTTTCCACAGGACCTGATGGAGCACGCTCAACATCAGTTTCAATCTCGGTATCATTCATAAGTCTCATATGATGACTTTGCATGATTCTCAGGCCTATCGCTGCGGCCTCTAGCCCGTGATCTAATTCCTCACGTAAACCAAACATTAAGTCTTAACTTCATTATGTATACTTAGTCTACAACCAGACAAGCATAGATATTTGGGATGTAATCTTATCTTTATTATTGACACTGACAGTACTAGACAACCTTCGCTCTGATACCACCTTAAAATGTAACGACCCATGACCTATAAAAATTCGTGAATTTTTTTTTGAAACTTCAGTTTGCAACTTAATCCCTTTATTCACTTAGGTTGTATTCCTGTTCAATGTCAATTCATTTTCTTACTTCTTTATCCGTAATTATAATTAAGTTACACCTTTGAATTTATATGGCCGATAAAATTTTGGCAGGATAACGACTTATATATAAACCTGCCCACCTGCAATTATCTCACAATATCAACCCTAGCTATCCACAACTATCAGACATGCTTCCCAAGTCATATCATCAAATCATTCTACATACTCCAAACACGTCTAATTACTCCCAATAATCAATTCTTAAAAATATTCCCTTTATCCTTATACAGATTACATCCGACACATTACTTTCAATAAATGTCTGTGCATACAAATAGTCTGGTAAAGAGATAGGAACGTATACCTCACGCATGTACGAATGGTAGTCTGGGGAACTCGTATCCACCAGTTTACGCCTTCTACGCAGTAATTACCATATGTAGTTTACTGCAAAAAAAATTTAAGAGGTAGATGGGTGAGCTTTTGGGGAAAAGCCCAGTAAGAAAATACATTTAAGATAATCTTGATATGTAAAAGCATGCCAGAAATTATTCATGAAATAAACTTTGCTTCAGAAAAACTGATCATGAGTTTCTTTTAGAAACTAATATTTAGAAGATATGTAAACTTTCATTTCGTGCATAGTCATCATAAGAAATTATGAAGCATGAGTTTCTTTAAATCAAATACATGCTTAAATACTTCATAAAATTTTCATCATTCATAGATGATTTTATAAAATCATCGTTATTCATAAACATTTCGTAAAACATAATTGTTTGTAAACAATTGTCATAAATATCATAAAAGAAACGTAATCCTTCGTCAGTGTCATCATCACAATCGTCATTCATAATTAAATTGAGGAGACTAGGCTATAACTAAGTCATGCGATACGTGTCATTCTCCGTAGAGAGTCATCATACCTATGACCATGGTAAGGGGGCTGTAGATTGGATCAGGGTCGTACAACCCTTTCATAAAATATGGGTAGTATCTATCTTACTTACTTTCACTAGCACCTAGCTAGGATACGGGCACCAAAGGAACTCTCCGTGTGGAAAACATAATTGCGTGCTGCGCGGGCACGAGATACTATCGAAAACATCATCATAAACCACCAGTAGCAAGACATCTTCCACATAGGTTGAGTCAAGTGCTACAGGGGCCCTACGTACCGATACCCAAGTGGTGGAGCCAGAACACCACAAGAAGTAACCATGCATGAAGCCTACAGTCTCAAAAAATTTCTTTTCCCCTTTCCCTTTTTTTTTTTTTTACTTTTAAATTTGTCAAAAGTTTCTTTCAAAATATGAATATTGAATCATAAACCAATGTAAAGCTTCCATGCATTTTCATACTTTAGGGAAAATTCATTTCATAAACATGGATGTACTCGGGGAATATTTCTTAAAATGAAATCATTTTTCGTAAACCGTTCCATAAGTATGAAAGCAATTATAAAGCATTTCAAAACATAATACTGCTTTATAAAATCTTTTTATCAATGAAATAAGGATTCATTATCAGAACTAAGTTAAATTGTACCCCTTACCTCGATTTGTCTGTACCATCTAACATTTTCAAATGCTGAGATTTCGCTCAGTCTGATTTACTCCCAATTCAGTCCTCTGGAGCTGTAATGAATCACAAATCGCTTATCATTATTTATTATAAACACGTACGTAGTGTAATTTCACTTCCAATCAAGAGTACATGAGCTCGAGGCCGTAGTGCTAGGCTTGAGAGTCGTACTGTGTCGCCACCTGAGACTCAAGATTAGATTGAAGTGGAGACTGATGTTGAGCATGCCCCACAGAGTCCGATAGTGAGATCGGACAGAGTCCGACAGAGAGGCTAGACAGTATTAAGACACGTTTTACGAGGTTAGAGCGGAGTGTGAAGAATATTATGGAGCTAATTGCTCATAGTATGCATAGGATTTGAGAGCGAGTTGAAACATTGGTGGAAGTCCGCTTGACCCATCTTAAGAGTTAGACATCCAGAGCTTACATGAGAAATATTTCTAAATGTATTCCGGTGACAGAATATCCCGGACACTGCTTAAAGGAAATTACAGATAAAATTCTTTACTCTAACCTAGAAGAATGGGTTGATTGACGAGTATGAAACTAAGTTTATTCCTGGGCAGGTATGACCCCGACACTATGAACAGTGAGAGTCAAAATGTCTGAAAGTTCATAGAAGGGCTCAGATTGTCAATTAGAGTTTGATTAGCTCGTTAGATATCACTACCTATGCCGAGGCAGTGCGTAGACTATAGTTTTGTGAATAAGATCATGAGTTGCATGCCTCTGAGATTGGGAAAGGTAGTAAGGGTCGAAATAGAGACAGAAAGAGAATAAAGAATGACAGAGATGTTAGAACGGGAAAAGGGTAGTTTGGCAAAAGATTAGAGCTGATGAGTCACGGGGTAAGATGATTGGTAAGACCCCAATTTATCTAATTTTAGCACTTTTGAGGGGTATTGTGATTGGAGGACCCCGACCTGCTCCGTAGCAAGTGTAAGCAGTGAAGGATGTGTGGTAGATACCACGAAAGTAGGCCCTACACCTTATTGACTAAAATAGGCGTTAAATGTGGTAAGACGGACCAGTTATTTAATAATTGCTCAGAGTTGGGTGAGACTGCCCATAGAAGGGTAAAGAGACAAAGAAAACCCTTTGATATCTCTGCGCTGAAAAGGGAGGCCACAACCGAAGAGAAAGGAAAAGTAGGCTGTTGGACGAAGGCGAGTGTATGCCTTGGACTAGGACACTACTGATGTTTCATTTGATGTGGTGGAAGATACCACACTGGTTGTGAATAATAAAGTGATTATTTTAATTGATCCTGATGCCACGCATTTATGCATACCGCCTTCAGTTGCTTATAAGTTAGTGAAAGATGTGAAGCCTGTACCCATAGGCAAGATGATGATAGTTAGTTGATTATCACTATATGGGTGTAGGGATTGTAAGTTGAAAACGGGGGAAAACGGATACGTCAGTCGATTTTATTCAATAGAATATGAATAATTTTGAAGTAATATTTCAGAATAGATTGATTCGGCTGGAAACTATGCTGTTTAGATTGCTATCCTAAGATAGTGATGTTTTCACCCCTGAAAAGTGTATTGTAAGTTTGACACATAATGAAAGAGGTGTAGCGATTGTAATTAAAGGAATGAATGATTGTACGGACGAGATGAGTAATGATGGGAATGTTTCATCGCTTGTGTGGTTGGTACCAATAAGGCACATCCGAAATTAATAGATATCCTTATAGTCAGGGAGTTTCTTGATATCTTCTCAAATAATCTACTTTGGTTGCCACCCGTTAAAGGAATGGAGTTGGTATTGATTTGGTACCTGGTACAGAGCCGATATACTAACCACGATATAAAATGATATTAGTGAAACTGGAAAGACTAAAGAAACAATTACAAAAGTTATTGGGTAAGCGTTCCTCAGACCGAATGTGTAACTTGAGGAGTACTTGTTATGTTTGTGAAAAGAGAATGGAAGCCTCCGATTATGTATTGAATTTTGATTGTTGAACAAGGCTAACATCAAGAATGAGTGTTTCCTCCCACTATAGATGATTTATTTGATTAGCTGTGAAAATCGCATATCTTTTTAGAGATTGATTTGAAGTCTGGGTAACAACCGTTAAGAATTCGAAAGGTGAATGTACCGTAACTGTTAGGACATTGATGATCAAGGTATTTAAACCTTACCTGGATCGATCGGTTGTCATCTTTAGCAATGATATTTAGATGTATTCGAAGTCCAAGGAAGAGCATGAGTAGCAACTGGAAGCTGTCTTACAGACGAGGTGATGAGAGTTTCTCGAAATGGGCTGCTCAGTTGACACATCTCGTTCAAAAAAAAGATTGCATAAGAGTGAGATGATAAGTATGAAAGTAGCTTCGGTGAGTTTTGGTATATAGAAGTAATAAACTGACCACCGTAATTATTCTCACCATAACCAATAGCTTTAGAGGTTTCTCAGTGTATATGGATACCTCAAAATAATGAGTAGGTTTTGTATTAATGCAAAATGAGAAGATAGTCGCTTATAGATCTAGACAACTCTAGGATCATCACAGAAACTGTAAGACCCGAATTTAATTAAAATCATAAAATGAATTATTGTTCGTGAAGAAAAATTTGACTGAATTAATTCTCGAACATGTGTAAGGGCAAAATGGTCAAAAGACTGAAAGCCGGTATAATTTCGATGAGAAAAATTAATTTAAAATAATGGATTAAGAAATCTTGGTCAATAAAGGTGAAATAAATTTATTTCGGGTTAAATTGATCAAGATATTAATTTATGGGAATTAATCAGGATTAATCGAAATTTTTAGTTCGGAAAAATAATCCCGAAAATAATCAAAAAATATACCGAAAAGTCATTCGGGACAGTATCCCGAAAATAAGGAGAAATTATACCAAAAAAGGGTTAAAATATAATAAATAAAATTAAATAAATTAAATAAATAAATTTAGAATTTAATAATAATTTTTGGAGAGATATTTTGGGTATTTTAATATATTTTAATGAATAATGTAATAATTAAAAATAAATAAATAATAAAAATAAATAATAAATAAAATAAATTAAATGAATTGAAAAAAAAAAGAGAAACTGGAAAAACATCGGGGAGAGAGAAACGAAAACGAAGCCGAGCAAACCAAGGATGGCCGGCGAGCCGTCCGGCGACCAACGACCCCGACGAGGAGCCGACGAGGAAGAGGGGAGGCCGGCGAGCAAGATGGTACCGGGATCGCACCGTGCAGTGATCGGAGGAAGCCGTTCGGAGGAGAGAAAGGCCGACGGGATTGAGGGGCTCGGTCCCGGCGAACGGCGGCGTCTTGGCTCCGATCCGACCCCACAAAATGATCCCTAGGCCGAGACGGTTCTGTTGAGGCCAATGGATGCTGGCGAAACGGTGGGAATCACCGGCGACGGCCAAGGGAAGAGAATGGGTTTCTAACGCCGAGGAGAAGAGGCCGAACCGGCGGCGTTCCGGTGGACTTGGGTGAAACCGAGGGTAGATTCGTGCTGCGGACAACCTTGCGGAGCTACTGGCGGTGGA
Source organism: Firmiana major (assembly GCA_033439115.1). Lineage (NCBI taxonomy): Eukaryota > Viridiplantae > Streptophyta > Magnoliopsida > Malvales > Malvaceae > Firmiana > Firmiana major. The sequence goes on from CM065901.1 coordinate 38,229,814, forward strand.
AGCCGACAGAGAACCGACTGGCAAGGCGGTGAACCGACGGTGAACCGGCAGTGAATCGGTCGAACCGGAGAGAACTGGCGGTCTGAACCGGTCCGAACCGGACTGAATCAGTTCAGCCAAAAAGAGGGGAAAAAAGGAGAAAAAGGGGAAAAAGAAAAAGAGGAAAAATTGGGGAAAAATCCCAACGATGCAATCGAGCTTCGGGTAAGTCGGTAAGCGGTCGAATTGACCGATTTAAATTTCGGAATATTTTATTTAATTAATTTTCGACTAGAAATTTACCCGAAAATATATTTAATTGTGTAGCTCGACAATTGGCATCCAACGAGAGCTCGAGATAGCCTCGATTTGTGAATTAGCATGGAATCTCGGGTAAGTAACCTTTATTTACGACAATTACCTCGTTATGCGTGATATTGATTTAATTTCCGCATAAATTGAATTAAATTATGAAAATTTAGGTAAATTGTCGTAAATAATAAATTTAGCTATACGAGAGTTAGAACGAGGCCCAGTAAATTGTTGGAGGGCCCAATGAGCCCAATAGGCCTCGATAAAGTGAAAATTAAGTGGAAAACGGGCTTAAGTCGATTAAGGCCCTTTAAGGTGCAATCGGGCCCAATAGGGGTAAATGGGCCCAATGATTTAAATTAAGCCCAGAAAATAGGAAATACAATTAAATTGTATAATATCTGACCTGAAGAATATTGATACGCAGTTCCGAGCATTTGATTGGGAGCATAACGGACTGCGCGACGTGACAACAGTGCAAAAGAAAAGGTCAGACTCGACAGGAAAATAAGGTAAGGGAATTCTACGGACTGCTAGAGGTAACTTTACACAATTTTTAAGTTCATTTGCAGTCTTTAAAAATTACCTGAAAGGTCTAGAGGTCAAATAATAATTTTAGTGCCCCGAATGGGCAAATTACCAAAATACCCTTGTTAAGGGTAAAATTTACAAATTTAGGAAAATTTGGGAGGAGCAAGAACAAGAGGTTCCTGCTCGTTTTAGAGATGTTTTAATGCATGCATGAGTAGGTCGGCTAACCTTGAAAGAAAATGCACAGCATTGCATACTTTCAACGTGAAATTGTTTTGAAAACTGTTTTGACGAAACAGAGCCGCCTACGTGTTTTACTGACATGTGACGTGCTAGAGCTCAGCTCGCACGATATTTTCGATTTGTGTGATGCACGCATTGGTGCTGGAGCGAGAGCTCGCACTAGAGTTTTACATGCATAGGTGCTAGAGTATAACTCGCACCAGATTTCACATGCTTTTTCGTGACACGGTGCTAGAGTCTAACTCGCACCAGATTTTATAAGATTTTCATGTGATTTATATACAAAGTGTTGAGCTTAGCTCACACTAGATTTACTGGATTTGTGGAGTAGCGCTGTCTGCCCTTGGAGTCAGCCAAAAGGCCCAACAGGCTCAAAAGACCTCTTAGGTGGGGTGAGAGTGAGGGATGAGGTTGGCGGCCTTGTGGGGATGTAAAGCGGGCTCTGCCAGTTTTTACTTGATTGATGAGAATGTTGAGCATCGCTCGCACTGATTTTATGAGAACATGCGATGAGCCGTGCTTGGAGCATCGGGTAGACTGTGTGTCACCGATTAAATAGGCCCGCACGTGCGTTTTGAGACATGGCATGAGTATAGAGATATTATACGGGTTCACGGAGTACGATGTACCGTGCAAGTAGCATGGAGTACGATGTACCGTGTGGTATCTTCGAATACGGCATCTCCAGATGCAGCATCTTCGGATGCCTGGGATCGGATAAGACTGACGGGATGGATTGACCCACCTCCTGGGCGGTTCCCGATCATGGTGAGAACCCGCACACTAGGATCCATGTAGCTGAGGAACTCCCGAGGACACATATGGCCATAGTCCTGGTTATTGCCGATATACAGACGTTGCCTAGTCTCGCATGTTGATGATCTTGACGATGTTTGAAACTGGGTTTTAAACTAAATTTGCATGATGGTATTTCCATGCTTTTTAAACCCATGTGTGAATGTAAATCGATTTTTATGGTTTTGTGTGAGTCAAGATCACCCGAAGGAGGGGTCGAGTCCTGACTTTATTGTGAAAATTTTAATTGAGAAATAAATAATTTGTAATAATTGCATGTTGAATTTTCCGTGCAAACTTGATTTTCGTAACATCATAATTCATATCATTTGTTTTAAAATGTGTGGAGAAAGGGTGGTTTATGCATGGCACCACGTTCGTAGGTAGTATGGTTACCTACTTGTTCGTAGGATTGCCTTACTGAGCTTGATGTGCTCACCCCTTTCATTTTCTCCCACAGATAATCTCCAGTTGAAGTTGAGGCGACTCAGTACTGCATTCCGGATATCCGCTGCTGCCCATCAACATAAGGTATATACACTTGTACATATTGTATCTACATAAGCATAGCACAGTAACATGTTTGTAAGTAACTTTAGGGGATGTATAAATATTGTAGACATTTTATAAATGACTGGAGAAGAAATAAGTTAGATGGTAAATATATGGTGGGACTGGCATTGACGCACAGCCCAATTTGTTAGTGGAGTGTGGTCACGATCAGAGGACAGGTAAGCAATGAAAGAAAATAATAAAACGCGAAAAATTAACTCTGATTTTTGGGTAGTTTGGGTCGTGACAGAAACTATCCGACCCATGATTTAAAGTTGGCAGCGGTAGTGTTTGTACTGGGTATATGGCACTACTATGTACACGGTGAGAAATGTCGGGTATGCACTGATCATAAAAGCCCCGAGTATCTATTTTTAGAGAAAGAGTATAATATGAGATAACATAGAGGGTTAGAGCTTCTGAAAGATTATGATTGTGGAAATTGTACCACCCAGGAAAGGCTAATGTAAAGGCTGATGCCTTTAACAGAAAGAGCCTCGGGATGGTATCACATATGATGGTCACGGAGCATGAGCTGTTAGAGCAGTTGTGAGCCTTAGTAGTGATGTGATCCCTTCTGATGATGACAGTGATTGTATGACAGCTAGCCTAAGATTAGAACCAGATTTGAGTGACCGAATTTGACAGGCTTAGCATGATGATCGACAGGGTGTCGATAGTGTGGGTCAGATTTAGATGGGTACAATGATAGATTTCATAGTGAATAATGATGGCTTGTTAAGGTTCAGAAACAGTATAAGTGCTCCCCAGGACCACAGTTGATAAGATAGTGTTATTGTCAGAAGCTCACTTTTCGAGATATATAATGCATCCGGGATGTAATAAATATATCGAAATCTCTGAAAAGGGTCTTGGTGGTCAGATATGAAAAGAGACATTGTAGAGATTGTGGAGAAGTGTCTCATATGTCAGTAGATTTAGGTAGAGTACTAGAAGTTGCAGGGTTATTACAGCTTCTACTTATATTGACACGAAAATGGGAGCAAGTTACCATGCATATTGTGATGGGTTATATAGGACGCAGGAATCACGAGGCTATCTGGATGATAATCGATAGATTGACTAAGTCTGCCCACCTTCTAGCTATGGAAATCCCAAGACACTCTGATTGTGTAGGCGGATTTATGTGTACGAAAAATAGTGAAACATTATGTAGCGTTCCAGTGAGTATGGTACCAGATAGGGATTCTCGCTTTACTTCCCACTTCTGGGAATGTTTTTCAAGAAGCTATGGGAACCCGATTGAGTGTTAGTACAACTTTTCATCCTCATATAGATGGTCAGCCAAAGAGGACTGTACAGATTCTGGAGGATATGATGGGAGCATGTGCCATTGATTTTATAAGCTCATGGGATAATCAGTTGTTACTAATCAAATTTGCTAATGGCGACAGTTATCACTCGAGTATCGAGATGACTTTATATGAGACATGGTATAACTTTAGGGATTGTTCCCCGACTTGGATAAGAAGTGGGTGACAGCTAGAGAATTGCTCCCGAATTGGTAAGACAAACCTCTGAGGATGTTCAATTGATTTGTGAGAGATTAAGAACACCTTAGAGCAGACAGAAAAGTTATGCTGACAAGAGACGGAGACCGTTGAAGCTCAAAGAGAGCAAGTCGTATGTTGAAAAATCGATTCAGGTATTAGACGGAAGAAGAAAGTGTTGATGTTTAAGACGATCTCCCTAGTCTAAGTCCGTTGGTAGTATTACACTCCGAAAAAAGTCACATGAGAATTAAAGAGTATGATACAATAGATGTAACCGGAGTCGTTTATGGACCCATTTGACTTGGTTCTAATTTGGAGGACCAAATTTCTTAAGTGGGGGAGATTATGTAAGACCCGATTTTTTTATCATAATTTCTTATGAAGGATTGAAATGGTATTCCCGAACACGTTGAAGGGTAAAACGGTCAAAAGATAGAAATTCAGTATTAATCATGACAAAAACATTTTATTAAAAATATGGGATTGAGAAATCTTGATCAATAATGAACTAATAATTAAATTTCAGATTAAATTCATCAAGATATGAATTTATTGGAATTAACCGGAATTTTCATCTCGAGAAATTATCCGAAAAATATTGGAAAAATATACCGAAAAGACAAAATAAGACTAATAAATTCATTTAATTGGTTAAATGAATAAAATATAATTTTTAAGATATTTTGGATTTTAATTGAATTAAATAATGATTAAAATAATATTAAAATAAATTATAAATAAATAAATAATAAAAAAAGAAGAGAAAAAGGCTAAAATCACGAAAATCGTGAAGCCTGAAAACGAAGCAGAAAAACGAGGGAACCGGGCCCGACTTCCCTTACCGGATGGAGCGGCTGGTGACATACACACCAGGCGAGGGGGCGAGGTAGCCAACGCCGACCCCAGGCGAAATCCGACGAGCAGGCACGCCGGTGAAAGGAGAAAGAGAGAACCGAAAGAGGAAAAAAAAGAGGATCCGGTGACCGGCGCCAATCTAGGCCCGACCACCACCAGCCGAGCGTTCCCTAAGCGTAGGCGATGCGATTGGTGGCAGCTTCAGCTAGTAGAACGACGGTGAAAAGAAAAGGCATCGACGGCGAGGAGAGAAGTGTCACGACCTAATACTACCAAAATCAGTACAAAGTTTTCGCTTTTGAAAAATCTTTCTTACCTCATCGTGACAAATCCCTCTGAACAGGTCGGGCTGTGAATCAATATCGATATACCATTTTTAACCATTAAATTATCACGCGTACATATATATATATATATTTACTGAAATCAGTCATATTATAATAGAGTGGTCGGTATGTTTTATACATCACATGATTCTATATTTACATCCCCTAATATTCCTTCATATAAAATACTGTGTTGTAAGCATACTAATACAAAATTCTGTACATGGTGTATACCTTACAGTCGATGGGAATCACAGATAATTAGCTATTCCTTCTACTCTCTACACCCGCTATCTCTATGGTGGAAACACTGAAAGTGGGTGAAAAATGAAAGGGTGAGCTCCATATGCTCAGTAAGGCAATAATACAAATGGGTAGATAGCTATACTATCTACATGCTGATAAGAAATCAGGATATATGTGAGCATGAGGTAAAAACAATGATATGCCATATATATAATATCATCTGTTCTAAAATAGGAAATCGGCATATAAAGCATGGAACAATTCTCATGTGAAAACATCTCATGCTCAAATGGATCGATACGTTTTAAAACACCCCATCTGGATCAAAATATGATACACTTAACAAATCAAAATCCATTCCAACAAAATTTTTTATTTTCAAATTTTGATATAAAATCACCCATCTCACAGGGTTACAAATCATTGGAAGTTTCATAAAATCCCTTCATGGGAACAATCAAAACTCAATTGAAATCATAAGAAAATTGGGGCCTGACCCCTACCTCGGGTCTACCCTAGTCTATCAAGACCAAAAGTTATATCATGTGAGACATGTAGGTGACTATATCAGTAATATCCAAGACTATGGCCATAACCTCGTGATCCCTAGCACACGGATCCTAGTGTGCGGGGTGTCACACCTGAAATGGGAGATGGGTCGGTCCTACCCGCCAGAATAACATAATATCAGGATTGCGAGGGCAAGACTTGCTGTCTCGTGGCTAATGCCACTTCACTCCAACAATCCCCATGGTACAGCGTACTGCGCGTGACATACACGGTACAACGTACTTCATGAACCCAAGCTCAATCAGGGGTGCTTGTAATAGGTCTTATCCACCCATGTCAAGTATGTCTCAGTATGCACGTGTGAGCATATCATCTCACTGTGACACACAGTCTACAGGAGGCTCCAACACGGCTATATGCATGTCATATAAATCCCTGTGCGAGCGAAGCTCTAGCACGGCTCCATGCATATTCATGATATCTAAAAACCTCGTGCGAGCGAGGCTCTAGCACGGTTTCATAGAAATCAATGAAATCTACGTACAAACAGTGCTCCAGTACGACTTAAACTGATTATAAATTCAATTCAAATCCACATACGAGTATTGCTCTAGTACGGATATGTATAAAAACTCAATGAAAATCTCGTACTAGAAAAACTCCAGTACGATAGTCATATGAAATAAATCTGTACAATAGTGCGTGCAAGGCTCCAGCACTCTGTGTATGAGTTAAAATATAAAATCCAGTGCTAGCAGTGCTCAAGCACGGTTTCAACTCATATAACACTGATAGGCAGCTCAATTTCATCAAAAAATGTTAAATAAATATCAATTGGCACCTAACCTGTGCCTTTTTCACTTAAAACTTGAAAATAATAGCCAACCTATCCATAAATTGCTTGAATTAAAGCAATATCATCATGAAAACATTAAAATCATGAATTTCATGCAATTTCATAGCCTTACTACTCTTTTTGAAATTTTCCTAATTGGGGGCAAAATAGTCATTTGTCACTATTTCCATATTTTTCCGTAAAAATTATTATTCCTTTTTCGGGTAGCCAAATGAATTTAACGTAATGTAAATCCCCGCTACCTCTAAGTGCTCATAAAATTCTCTTACTTGAAATTACGCGCGAGTTTATCCCGATTCGATCGTACCAAGTCTCTCAGTCTAATTTGCTCGTCTACAGAGCTGCATATAACCACATATGGGTTTAGTTCAAAAATACTTATCAGTATTTCACTCTTACTAATCGAATCTAAAGCTCTGGGCCCGTTTTACTCTATTGGGCCTGATTGCACTTTAATGGGCCTTGACCCCTTTTTCAGCCAGTTTTCACTTTTTAAATCCCTTCTTCGGGTTTACTGGGCTCATTTAGCTTATCAATAATCACCGGGCTTTGTTCCAAACTCATTGGATAGCCTAGATACTATTTACGATAATTACTTTAAAATTTTGAATAAAATTCCTTTTTATGCAGAATTAATCCGTAAATTCTGTAAAATAATCTTAACTCTGCATTTAAGGACTCATATTATCGTAATTAAAATATACTTACCCAATATGATATGGGGTACAAAAATCAGAGCTAAATTGGCTCCCGTTCGGGCTCTGTAGTAACACTGCACAATTATTTAAATCTCGGTCATTTTCCAGTAAAATAATATTAAATTGAATTCCTAGAAATTTATCTGCAGGTCAATCCCGACTCTCAGTCACTTACCCGAATTTCGAGTCATCCTCGGGTACACTTTCTTCCCTTTTCCCTTTTCTTTATTTTTTTTCTTTTTCTATTTTTTCCTTTTCTTTTTCCTTTTCTTCCTTCTCGGCTACGGTGCCGTTTTGGCCCGTTTGCCGTCGCCGGCAATCCCGGTCCTCTCGTCGGCCGCCACTGGGCTCAACAGAACCGCCTCAGCCAGGGGATCGTTCGGCTGGGTCGAATCGGAACTGGGACACCGCCGTTTGTCCGAACAGACGGGATTTCTCCTCGAATTTTTCGTCCGTCGATTCGTCAAAAATATTGGGACGTCGACGCGCGTTACTGGTACCGTTGGAACCGTCGAACTGTGCTCTATCTTTTCAACTATTAGCTGGGTCCGTCGGACGCCGGTGGCTCGTCGGGCTCCTCTGGTTGCTATCGGGTTTCCTGGGTTCCGTTTCGATTTCTCTCTCCTCGACTTCTTTTTTTTAGATTTTCGATTTCTTTGTTTTTTTCTTTCTTTATTTATTTATTATTATTTTAATACATTAAAATATATTAAAATAATCAAAATATCCCTAAAAATATCTTTAAAATTATTATTTTATCCATTTAATCAATAAATGAAGTTATCAGTCTATTTTCGTCTTTTAAGTATATTTTTCTATTATTTTCGGGATAATTTTTTGAATTAAAAATCTCGATTAATTCCGAATTAATTTCGATTAATTCCCAGATTTCATAAATTCCATATTTTCCTCGGTATTGATCCAGATTTCGCAAATTCCATATTTTAATGAAAATTACGTGTCAAATTTATATCGAATTTTGGTCTTTTGACCATTTTACCCTTGCACGTGTTCGGGACTGAATTAAATCGACTTTCTTTCACAAATCCACAATCTTATTCCTATTTTCAATTCCTTATTTTCAGTCAACTCAATTAAATTCCTTATTCGATTTTACGTACGTTATTTCATTTCATCCACATTTATCAAATCTGAATCAACCATCTTATGATTCCATTAACATATAATAATGTCATACAATATGGAAATCATAAGGAATATCATACAAAGATGCGGATCTCACAATCTCCCCCACTAAAAGAATTTGGTCCTCCAAATTAGAACCAAATCAATTGGTAAACAAGTCCGGATATTTCTCCTGTATCATGCTCTCTAGCTCCCAGGTAGCTTTCTCTCGAGTTTGATATTGCCACTGAACCTTCACTAGGGAGATCGTCTTGGATCGCAATACCTTATCCTTCCTATCTAAAATCTGAACCGGTCTCTCAACATATGTCATACTGTCACTGAGCTCTAACGGCTCATAGTGAATCACATGTTACAGATTCGGATGGTACTTTCGAAGCATAGAAACGTGGAAGACACTGTGTACACCTGCAAACTCTAGTGGCAATGCCAATCTATAGGCCTTGTCTCCCACTCGCTCTAGAATCTCAGAAGGTCCAATAAAACGAGGGCTCAGTTTACCTTTCTTACCGAACCTCATGATACCCTTAGAAGGAGAAACTCTAAAAAACACCGACTCACCCTCTGCAAACACTAGTGGTCTGCGTCTCCTATTAGTGTAACTCTTCTATCAGCTCTGAGCTGTCCACAATCTATCGCATATCAATCTGACATCCTCAAAGGCCTGCTGCACCAAGTTAGGAGCAAATAACAGTCTGTCACCATTCTATTCCCATCCAATAGGGGAACAGCATCTGCGACCATACAGTGCCTCATACGATGCCATCCCGATACTCGAGTGATAACTGTTATTGTAGGCGAACTCGGCTAATGGCAAATGATCATCCTAGAAGCCTCTAAAATCCAGCACACACGCTTTCAACATATCCTCTAGAGTCTGTATAGTCCTCTCTGACTGACCATCTGTCTGAAGATGGAAAGCAGTACTAAATCTCAACTGGGTCCCCATCACTTCCTGAAAGTGATCCCAAAAATGGGAAGTGAAGCAGGCATCCCTATCAGAAATAATGCTCACTGGAATGCCATGTAGCCTGACAATCTCTCGAACATATAAGTTTGCTAACGTACTCAAAGCATCTATAGCTCTCATAGCTAAGAATTGGGCAGACTTCATCAATCTATCCACAATCACCCAGATGGCATCGTGACCTCTGTCGGTCCTCGGTAATCCCATCACAAAATCCGTGGTGACATGCTCCCACTTCCATGTCGGTATCAGTAGAGGCTGCAATAATCCTGCGGCTTCTGATGCTTTATCTTTACCTGCTGACAGACGAGACATCTCGCGACATACTCTGTTATGTCTCTCTTCATCCCAGACCACCAATAAACTCTTCGGAGATTCGGATACATCTTCGTACTCCTCGGATGTACTGCATACCTTGTTGGGTGAGCCTCTGATAAAATCATCCTCCTGATCTCAGGATCCTTGGGAACACATATCCTACCGCGGAACCTCAGTAAACCATCAGTACTCAATGCAAAATCGATATCAGCACCTGCCTGTACCTGACACATAAACTGTATACATCCATGATCACTCTGTTGAGCCTATCGGATTACGATCAATCAACTCTGGCTCCAACCTTAGGCTCGCAATAATCTCAACTCTGCCAATCTCAGGGGGTGCTATGTCCAAACTGAGGCTTGCAAATTGCTCTAGCAGGTCGTATTCCTAAACCATCATAAATGATACCAACCCTAGGCTCTTCCTGTTCAAAGCATCAGCAACTACATTAGTCTTCCCCAGGTGGTATAATATCTCGCAATCATAATCCTTCAAGAGTTCGAGCCATCTCCACTGTCTCATGTTCAGCTCATTCTACGAGAATAAATACTTCAGACTCTTATAGTCTATAAAAATCTAAAACTGCTCACCATATAAGTAATAGCACCATATCTTTAGTGCAAACATTATGGCCACTAACTCCAAATCATGGGTCAAATAGTTCCTCTCGTGATCTTTCAGTTGTCTAAATCCATAAGCAACTACCCTCTCATCCTGCATCAATACACAACCCAGTCCCTAATGCGATGCATCTGTGTATACTAAGAAACCTCATGAGCTGATAGGTATGGTGAAAACCGGAGCAGTGGTCAACCGACACTTCAGCTCCTACAAAACTCCTCTCACAGGCATCATTCCACACAAACTCAACATCCATCCGTGTGAGATGTGTCAACGGAGTAGCTAATCTGGAGAAACCCTATACAAATCTCTTGTAGTATCCTGTCAAACCCAGAAAACTTTGAATCTCTGTAACTGTCCTGGGCCGCTCCCACTGAACAACTGCCTCAATCTTGGATGGGTCTATTGACACCTCATCCCTCGATACTACATGGCTCTGAAAAGAAATATGCTCCAACCAGAAGTCACACTTACTGAGTTTGGCATACAACTGTCTCTCTCTGAGGGTTTGTAGCACTATCTTCAAGTGTTGCTCGTGGTCCTCCCTGGATCTGGAGTATACCAAAATATCATCGATAAACATAATCACAAACCGATCCAAGTATGGCTTGAACACATCGTTCATCAAAGCCATGAATGCTGTGGGGGCATTAGTAAACCTGAATGGCATAACCAGAAACTCATAATGACCATAACGGGTCCTAAATGCTGTCTTAGGCACATCTTCTCTCCGTATCCTCAGCTGATGATACCCAGACCTCAGATTAATCTTAGAAAAGACTTGTGCTCCCCGAAGCTGATCCAATAGATCGTCAATGCATGGAAGGGGATACTTATTCTTAATGGTAGCCTTATTCAACAATCTATAATCCATACACAATCGAAGGCTGCCATCTTTCTTTCTCACAAACAAGACCGGAGCTCCCCAAGGTGATACGCTCGGTCTAACAAACCCATTCTTAAGCAAATCTTGTAACTGCTTCCTTAGCTCCTCCAACTCAATCGGAGCCATCCTATACGGTGGTCTCAAAATCAGTTCTATACCAGGTACTAAATCTATCCCAAACTCTAACTCTCTGGCTGGTGGTAATCCTGGTAAATCGTCTGGAAAGACATTAGGAAACTCCCTAACCACTGAAATATCTCTCAAATTTAATCGTACCTGGTCTGTATCAATCACATATGTGATGAATCCTTCAAAATATATAAATCATAAAATTAGAAAAATTTCATTACTTCATTTGGAACAACCACTGATCGCATTACTTTTTAGGGAAATTTTACAACACATCTTTCGGGGGTATTAAACGTTAACGTCTTAGAAAAGCAATCTAGCACAACACGATTGGCAGCCAACCAATCCATTCCTAGTATGATATCGAAGTCTCTCACATACATCAAAATAAAGTCGGTTGACATTTATTTTTCCCCGACTTTCAACTTACAGTCCCTGACTACATACTCTACTAGCTGACTAGTGTTTATGAGGGTAAGTATTAACAATTTACTACTCAGAGGGGGTAAGCGTTACATACTTAGATAATTTATATGCAAATAAAGGTGATACGAATGAATGCGTGGCACCAGGATCAATCAAAACATATGATTCTAAGTCAAAGACCAGGATGGTACCTTTCACCACATCAGACGACTGATCTGTTGTATCCTGGTCCAAAGCATGAATTCGCCCTGTACCCATCACTTGCTTCCCTTTCTCTTCGGTAGTGGCTCTCCTTCTCTAAGCAGGAACTTGAACTGGAGCTCTCTCCGACTCCTTGCCCTTCTGTGGGGCAGTGTCTTGTCTCTCTGGGCAATCTCTAACCACATGCCCTGGCCTCCCATAACGATAACATACTACTGTAGTAGCTATAGGCACTGGACAAGGTCTGGTACCATGATATCTGCCACATCGCCTACATCGATCAGTAGTAGGGCGTGGTCCTCCAATGACAATGCCTCTAGCTGGTGGTAAAGTCGGATGAACAGGAGGTCTATCTGTCCTCTCTTGAACCTCCTCAATCTTCGACCTTTTATCAGAGAGTCGTACCCTCTCCTGACAAATCTATCTCTCTCGGGTCTCTTTCGATCTCTGTCTCGACTCCTACTGATCTTTCCTGACTCAGAGACGTCATGCTCATAATCCTCCTCACACAGCCGAGCTTTATGTACTGCCTCCTCATAAGTCAAAACATCAAAGTGAGCCAACCGAGGTCTGATGGCTGGTCTTAGTCCATCTATAAACTTTTGGACCTTTCGATCCTCACTGCTCATCGTCTCTAAATCATATCTCCCTAAAGAGTTGAATCGAGTCTCATACTCATCAATAGATTGGTTCCCTTGAATCAAACTCATAAACTCCATCCTCAATTTTTGTTGTGCAGTAGCAGGAACATACTGCCTCCTAAAGGCATCCAAAAATATCTCCCATGTGACCTTAGCATGTCGAGCTCTCAAAATTGGCTCGGTAGATCTCCACCAATGCTCTACCGCTCCCTGAAACACAAATACGGTAAAAGCAACCCTCTCAGTAGTAGTGCACCTGAAAAAACCTATATAGCTTTTCCATCTGATACACCCAATCCTCAGCTACTACTGGGTCCTTTCTCTCATGGAAGACTGGAGGTCTAAACTTCTAAAAATTTCTAAATCTATCAAGGTCATACTCATATCCAGCATCCTAAGTTGGTGGGGGTCTCACTACCTCTGCAGCCTGAGCCTGAACCTCAGGTAACTCTACGGCCTGTGCCGGCATCTCGGGATCAACTGCTGCTTGTCCCACCGGATCTCGCATATCTCTACCCCCAAGCGTTGCCTGCTAGGCTATAATCTTAGCCAGGCTCTCAATACCCCGATCAAGTCTAGCAAAGCATGCCTCATTCTCATCTGGTCTCACAACAGTACCCTTGGGTACCTGACCAGTCTGTATACCATCACCACGACCTCTAGGCCTACCCCTACGACCCCTAGCACTTGTACTAGCCCCTCTACCACTGCGGGTGATCGACATAATGTAAATTCTGTAATCCAAGATCATTTGTTAATTTAATTCCCATCTAGTATACACTTGACATCTCATAGAGCACAGTACTAAGGGGATGTAATTTTCCTTAACGACCACTACCAACTCTTATCCGACTAACTCTTAATTGCATACTTATCGATACTTATTCACGTCTGGCTGAACCTTCACTCTAATACCACTTTTACTGTCACGACCCAATATTACCAAAATCAGTACAAATTTTTCGCTTTTGAAAAATTTTTCTTACCTCATCGTGACAAATCCCTCTGAATAGGTCGGGCTGTGAATAAATATCGATATACCATTTTTAACCATTAAATTATCACTTGTACATATATATACTGATATCATTCACATTATAATAGAGTGGTCGATATGTTTTATACATCACATGATTCTATATTTACATTAAAAATACGATAAATTTTTAGGTACTTGGTTATACTAATGATTAACAAATTAATCATCGAGAATAAAAAAAAATTTCATTCCATTAGACACTAGTTAGATTAAAATTTTAATGTTTCATTATGAAACTTGGAAGAGTAAATTAAATGAAATTAAATAACTTTAAGAATGAATAAATAATGATTTATGCAATCAAATATATATTTATATATATATTAGAGTATCAATGAGAGTACATATGTATATGAATATACATATGACTTGGTAAGGGAATATGTAAAATATATATATAATGTAGAGGGAAGTGGTGCTGGAAACATGAGACCAAAATGAAAAGAAGAAATAAGAACGAAAAAAAATGAAGCATGGATAGGATGATAAAGGAAAGGTATAGATTAATATAAAATGGGTTAAATGATGTTTAAGCATGTAGTAGGTGTGTAGGTGTGAATGACCGAAATGGAAGAGGAGTGCTAAAGATGGATAAAAGCATGAAGGCTTATACCAAAGCAGGTCAGGCCTATTAAAGAAAAAAAACTTGTAGCATTTTGAAATTACAGCAAGGAAAAGACAAGAAAGGAAGGGATGGTAATGAGGTTGGAAAATCGAGTAGAATGGACTTACAGGACAAGGGGTAAATAGAAACGAGAAAGGGACGTGTGAAGGTTGGAAACGTGATGGCAAACCTAAGTTACGTGTAACCAGTGTAGGAAGATGGGATTGAGCCCGATGATTTCAGCAAGGCAGGGACAAAAGCTGGAATGAAAGTCTAAAGTTGCAACGGTTTGGTATACTGCAATCAGTCGGATGCATATTCCTGCATAGGTATTGAAATAAAAAGGCAGACTGAGAGGGAGACTCGAAGGCCAAAACAGATGCTAAAGCAGAAAATGAAGACAGTAGCTAGAGTGCTACTGCAGTAAGAGAATTGCAGAAGAAAAAAATGTGAATGGGCTGATAAGAGATTGTGGTATTCGGAGATGAAAAAAAAGGAAGGGAAGAAGAACCTACACTGGGCAGTCAGGAAAGAAAGGATGATACAACTGGAAATAGGTGTTTTAAATGATGATTTGCTGGGAACCAAAATAGAAAATACAAGCAGGGGAGGAAGAGCAGTGGAGGGCAGAAAATAGAATGCTGGAGCATGAAACTGAGCGAAGATTGGAGAGAAAAGAAAGAGAAGAAACTAAAGCTAGGAACGAGGCAGCTGGATCGCATGGTGTGTGGACGAAAACAGGAGAGAAAAATCGAAGAAAATAAGGAAATCAAAAATGGAGGAAAGAAGCAGTGTGGAAAAGGAAGCCGTTCCTACCTTAGGATGTCTCCATCCTTTCTTTCGGAGCTGGAAATGGGAAAGAGGTAGTAGCTGAGAAGACATCTCCCATTCCTCGTTTCTAACGATCGGAACAAAGGAGCTTGGTATCCTTGGAAACATGAGTGAGCCAAGAGGTAATCCAGCAATTAAGAGATGAGGAAGGAAACGAGGTCCGATTTGTCAAGAAATGAAACAGAGGGTATTGGTGGTTGGTGAAGGAAAGAGCATGAAGACAGAGGTAGAACACCTCTGTCTCGCTTATTGGAAGCTGGAACCGAGAGTGATTGTGTGCATGGATTAGAACCGTGAAGCTAAAACAGAGGCAAGCAGAGGAGGCTGGCGGAGTAAAAGGTGTAGGGCTGGAGACAGTAATGGTAGCAGGAAACAACGTGACCAGGTGAACTGCTGGTGCCGGACGGAACACAATCAGGGGAGAAAGAAGTGCAGTGCCGAGGAAAGGAAAGAAGAGGAGCAGTGCCTCGGGCACTCAGCGAAGAAAGGAAGAGATGAAGAGGAAAAGAGAATGGCGGGAAAGGTGATTGAATTCAAAAAATATATATATATATATAAATATATATTTGTAAATAGTAAAAAAGAGAAAGGAAAAAAAAAAGAGGGGGAATATATATATATATATTATATATATGTATACTTGGGAAGAGAATAATTATTGAAGAGAAAAGAGAGTACTCCGAGAATTTGGAAAAAGATCCAAAAAAAATGATTGTCGAAAATATTGGTTTAAAACTTTGGAGATATTGGTACAAAATTTTAGGAAAATAACCCGAGTGGATCGGACTCGTTGACTAGCTACGTCGAGACAATCGAGGACTACAGACAGACGTTGAGGTAAGGAATTTATGCAAGTTTTAGAAATAATTATACGTACCTTATGATTTTAAGTGTATTTTCCATAGGTAAGCAAGGTTACGATTTTGACATATCGTAGGTAATTCGAATAAATAGGATACTAAGAATACAAATTTAGATGTAGGAGAATCGTAGAAAGATTTAAGGGAGATACTGGGAGGTGTCACTACTCAAACTTGAAATTTTTGATAAATCAAGGTAAGGGGTACTATTTAACTTAGTTCTAATAATGCATTCTTGTTTCACCGATAAATGATTTTATGAAAAAGCATATGAGTTGAAGTGATTTATCAATGCTTTCATACTTGTGAAACTATTTATGATGCATGTTTTAATTTATCAAATATTCCCCGAGTACTTTCCATGTTGTGAAATGAATTTTCTAAGGTATGAAGCGTATGGATGTTTTACATTTTTTTATGTTTTTATATCCATATCGTTAAAGAAACTTTTAACAATTTCAAAAGTATGTAAGGAAAGAAATTTGTTTTCGAAAGGGGATTGTGGGGGCCACCTCTTGAGTCCTGCGGGAACAAAGTGCCATACAGTCTTTCTGTTTTATGAAAAAGTTTTCAGATTTCAAGAAATTTGATTTTATTACTCGATATGAGTTTATGAGTTATAAAACCCAAGAAAGATTTTGGAAACTCTGTTTTGAGACTATAGGCTTCATGCATGGTTACTTCTTGTGATGTTCTGGCTACACCACTTACGGTGCCGGTACGTTGGCCCCTTTAGCACTTGACTCAACCTATGTGGAAGATGTCGTGCTACTGGTGGTTTATGATGATGTATTGGTAGTATCTCGTGCCCGTGCAGCACTCATGAATGTTCCCCGCACGGTGAGTACCATAGGTGCCCGTGCCCTAGCTATGCGCTAGTATATGATAAGAAATAAGAAGATACTACCCATGTTTATAATTATTATTGCTGTATGAACCTGATCCAGTCTACAGCCCCCCCTTTCCATGGCCATAGGTATGATGACTCTCTACGGAGAATGACACATATCGCATGACTTAGTTATAGCCTAGTCTCCTCGATTTGATTATGAAAATCAACTATGATGAATGAATATGTGTTTTTCATGAGATATACGACAATTGGTTACGATCGATATGCTTCATGAAATGTTTATGAAATGATTATGAAATACTCATGAAATGTTTATGAAATACTCATGAAATGTTTTTGAAAGGTTCGTGAAATGTTTATGAAGTGTTTACGAAAGGTTTATGAGATGTTTATGAAACGTTTATGAACCCGATGGTTTTAAGAACTCATTCATGAACAATGAAAAGTTGTAAAATGGTTAAGGATGTTATGTTTTAAAGACACGCATGCTTTATGACTTTTTATGATGATTTTGCATGAAATGACAATTTATGTATTTAATTAAAGCTTCGTTCTATGAACAATTTCACAAGCTTTTATATATTAGAACTAGTTTAAAAGTATTATCTTACTGGGTTTTTCCCCAAAAGTTCACCCCTCTACCTCTCAAACCATTTGTAGTGAAACTATAGGCGTTACCTGCCACGTACATGATGTAGGATGGTGGGAAAGAGCTACCCTAGGCTACTTTTTGTACACGCAGCAAAGGCATACATTTACATTCCTTTACTAGACATATTTGTATGCACAGACATCTATTGAAAGTAATATGTCGGGATGAAACCTGTAGAAGAATAAATGAAATGGAATATTTTTAAGGATTGACACTGAACAGGAATACAGCCTAAGTGAATAAGGGAATAAGTGGGTAAATTTAGTTTTAAAAAAAATTTCTCCGATTTCCAAGGGTCAGGGTCGTTACATTTAGTGGTATCAGAGCAAAGGTTGTTTAGTACTGTCAATGTCAATAATAAGGGTAAGATTACATCCCAAATGTCTGTGCTTGTCTGGTTGTAGAGTAAGTATACCTAATTAAGTTAAGACTTAATGTTGGGTTTACGTGAGGAACCATATCATGGGCTAGAGGCCACAGAGATAGGCCTGAGAATCATGCAGAGTGGTTATATGAGACTCGTAAATGATTCTGAGATTGAAACTGATGTTAAGCGTGCTTCATCAGGTCCTATGGAAAGGACGGATGATACTGAGATACACTTTGCCAATATTGAATGGAGTATTGAACATATTATGAAAAAAATTGGGACACAGGCTATGTTAGGTGATGGGGTAGACAGAAGAATAGACAGGCAGATTACTTTCGATATGCCCGCACAGCCTGTAGAGATGTTTCAAAACTACAAATATGTCTACTCCTATAGCTCCACAGCAAAATGATGATGACTTGGGTTAAGATTAGGAGCTACATGAGATGAGGCAGTTTCAGAAGTTAAGATTGCCATTGTTAAATGGGATAAAGGACCCAGTTGTTATAGAGAACTGAATGAATGAGATTAAGGAAACTACGAACGAAATTTAGGGTCTAGCACAAGGAAATTGATTTGTCTATGAGTATGAATTATGAATTATATCCCTGAGAAGGGTATGACCTAACGTTATGAGCAGTGAAGTCAAGAAATATCTGTAAGTTCACTAACAGATAGAGACCGAGCTGAGTTTGGAGGATAGTATGCTATTACATACTGGATTTAAGAATCCAAGTGTAATAGAAAACTAGAAAATTAAATTGGAAAACTTGAATGGATTCTTACAGTATGACTGTGAGCTTAATAAACTGGGGGTAGTTTCGAGAGTTTAAGCCTCTGTTTCTGAACAAGGTTAAGAATTCTGTGATTTGGAGTGTTGGATGAATGAGATAGAAAACCTTTATGATTTTAGAAGTAACTCTACCAAGAAAGTTGCTTTTGCAACTTTTGCGTTAAAGGATTGGAGAAGCTACATGGATTTTCAGAGTATGCTACTATAAAGAAAGTAGCCTTTATAGCATCAGTATCAAAATGGAAAGTCGAGCTCGGAGGGAAGATCCCCGATTTAATTTAAGAGCCGACATCAAAAAATTACATAGCATATATTTCGAAGGCCCTTAGGCGGCAACACATTTCGGATGAAATAAAGTGGCAATCATGAATGAAATGATTGCAATCGAACATGAAGTAGCAAGTCTATGGATGATTATGAAATTAAATTTATAGCTTTGGAAGAAGAATAATCTAGATAAGTAGAGATGTGAAACAAAGGAAATCCAGGAAACTCGTAGGAGGTACTGAGATCCTCAATAGAGCTAAATTAGCTCTATTAGATGTTATTTTGAGGAAGCAGTGTGCAAGGCACAACTGTGATGATATGAAAAAAAAATATTTTGAGGTTACTAAGAAATTGAAAAGGTAAAGAGAGTGACAGAAAAGTGATGTACTAAGGAAGCAATGAGGATGATAGAATAAAATCACTGTAACTGAAAAGATGAATTACAGAACTAAAAGTATAAGTGAAGGTCATCCTGTTTATATGATCGATAAAGATAGGGTGTGTTCGGAGTAAAGAGACACCACTGTAGACATAGGATTTTTCGACACATATTCAGATGATCTATCAGAGTTACCACTAAATTGAAAGGTGAAGTTCTGGAAGTGATCTGATACTTTATATCGAATTTATTATTTAAACCACTGTATTGAACAGTTTCAATTAAAGTTGAAGTGCTGAAAAAGTAAATATAGGAATTACATGAAAATAAGATTATCGGACCAGGTGATTCACTTTGATGTGTACTGGCATTAATTGTTAAAGAGACCCAGAGTCTTCTGGGTCATGATATGTCAAGAACGAGAGTTAACTGGATTCTCCCAAAAGAGAGACTATGGATCGGTAGGAAAGACCCAAAACTTTTAAAGATGATACAGAGTTTGAGATATAGGGAAACTTTGGAATATGAATTACATAACGAGTTTAAGGATTGTAAATTGCTTATGCCTATGTTTCGAATTCGAGACTTAATTGGAATAAGGAAAGAGTTTTGTTATAATTGATGTACGAAATGAGACAAGTTTTGAAGTGTGATAAATTCTGAATGCAAGTTATATTAGATTAAGGGGTGTATACAAGGTAAGAATATCTCTGAGATGTGAAGTGATTCAAATCAAGTGATATGAACTGAAAATGAATTGCAACAAAAGATAAATGAGAATATTGATAAACTTTGGTATCCTACATTCTGTTGGGACTGAACCTTAAACCCTTATATCCATAATAGTTTATGTGGTCAAGCCTGATAGTAAAAAAAAAAAAAACTGGACTTGATTTATCGAATCGAGCAAGCTCAGCGTATTGATAAATACCGTATTGGTGTAGCTAATCAAACCTAGATGGGTGCTACAACTAGTTTGAGTATTGATACTGATACTTTGTTGAGATTTAAAAATAGAATTGTATACCAAATTATCTATAGTTAAAGTAATTGATGTCGTCAGAGACTCATTTACAGAGATACACCCCACATTTGGAGACTAATAAGATTTATCAAATCTTTTGAAGATATATTGGTAATCAGGGACAATAAGAGATATAATTGAAGTTGTGGCTAAAAGCCTCATATGTCGACAGCTTAATGATAGGGTATAACAAGATTTGGAAAGAAAGGAAAACTGAGTTCTTGATACATTAGACCTTTCAAGGTCTTAAACCGAGTGGAAGATGAGCTAATAGATTGGCATTGTCACCAGAATTATTGAGTACCCACAATGTCTTCCATGTTTCAATGCTACGCAAGCACCATCCGGATCCGATACATGTAATGAACTATGAACCGTTAGAAGTTAAAGGAGGATATGACGTATGTAGAGAAACCGGTTCAGATACTGCATATGAAGGAGAAGGTATTGCGGTATAAGACGATTTCTTGGGTCAAGGAATTGTGGCAGTACCACACTTCGAGAGAGGTCACATGAAAATTAGAAAGTTTAATGCGAGAGAAGTACCCACAATTATTTAAGGACTGATGTACTTATAAATTTGGGGACCAAATTTCCCAAGGTGGGGAGAATGTAAATACCGCAAATTTTTGGGTACTTGGTTATACTCATGATTAACAAATTAATCATCGAGATTAAGAAAAAAAATTCATTCCATTAGACACTAGTTAGATTAAAATTTTAATGTTTCATTATGAAACTTGGAAGAGTAAATTAAATGAAATGAAATAACTTTAAGAATGAATAAATAATGATTTATGCAATCAAATATATATATATATATATATATTAGAGTATCAATGAGAGTACATATGTATATGAATATACATATGACTTGGTAAGGGAATATGTAAAATATATATAATGTAGAGGGAAGTGGTGCTGGAAACATGAGACCAAAATGAAAAAAAGAAATAAGAACGAAAAAAAAAATGAGGCATGGATAGGATGATAAAAGAAAGGTACAGATTAATATAAAATGGGTGAAATGATGTTAAGCATGTAGTAGGTGTGTAGGTGTGAATGAGCGAAATGGAAGAGGAGTGCTAAAGATGGATAAAAGCATGAAGGCTTGTACCAAAGCAGGTCAAGCCTATTAAAGAAAATCAAAAAAAACTTGTAGCATTATGAAATTACAGCAAGGAAAAGACAAGAAAGGAAAGGATGGTAATGAGGTTGGAAAATCGAGTAGAATAGACTTGCAGGACAAGGGGTAAATAGAAACGGGAAAGGGACGTGTGAAGGTTGGAAACGTGATGGCAAACCTAAGTTGCGTGTAACCAGTGTAGGAAGATGGGACTGAGCCCGATAATTTCAATAAGGCAGGGACAAAAGCTGGAATGAATGTCTGAAGTTGCAGTGGTTTGGTATGCTGCAATCAATCGAATGCCTATTCCTACACAGGCATTGAAATAAAAAGGCAGAAACCGCAAGAAGGGGTGGAAGAGCAGTGGAGGGCAGTAAATCGAAGGCTGGAGCATGAAACCGAGCGAAGATTAGAGAGAAAAGAAAGAGAAGAAACCAAAGCTGGGAACGAGGCAGCTGGATCGCGTGGTCTGTGGTCGAAAACAGGAGAGGAAAATCGAAGAAAATAAGGAAATCGAAAATGGAGGAAAGAAGCAGTGTGGAAAAGGAAGCCGTTCCTTCCTTAGGATATCTCCATCCTTTCTTTCGGTGCTAGAAATGGGAAAGAGGTAGTAGCTGGGAAGACATCTCCCATTCCTCGTTTCTAACGATCGGAAGAAAGGAGCTTGGTAGCCTTGGAAACAAGAGTGAGTCGAGAGGTAATCCAATAATTAAGAGATGAGGAAGGAAACGAGGGCTGGTTTGTCGAGAAATGAAACAGAGGTTACCGGTGATTGGTGAAGGAAAGAGCATGAAGACAGAGGCAAAACACCTCTGTCTCGCTTGCTGGAAGCTGGAACTGGGAGTGACTGTGTGCATGGATCAGAACCGTGAAGCTAAAACAGAGGTAGGCAGAGGAGGCTGGTGGAGTAAAAGGTGGAGGGCTGGAGACAGTAACGGTAGCAGGAAACGATGTGACCAGTTGAACCGCTGGTGCCGGACGGAACACAATCAGGGGAGAAAGATGTGCAGTGCCGAGGAAAGGAAAGAAGAGGAGCAGTGCCTCGGGCACTCAGCGAAGAAAGGAAGAGATGAAGAGGAAAAGAGAATGGCAGGAAAGGTGATTCAATTCAATATATATATATATAAATATATATATATATTTGGTGAACAGTAAAAAAAAAAAAAGAAAAAAAAGAGGGGGAATATATTTATATATTATATATATATCTATACTTGGGAAGAGAATAATTATTGAAGAGAAAAGAAAGTACTCCGAGAATTTAGAAAAGATCCGAAAAAAAAAGATAGTCAAAAATATTAGTTTAAAACTTCGAAGATATTGGTACGAAATTTCGGGAAAATAACCCGAGTGGACCAGACTCGCCGACTCGCTACGTTGAGACAATCGAGGACTACGGACAAACATTGAGGCAAGGAATTTATGCAAGTTTTAGAGATAATTGTACATACTTTATGATTTTAAGTGTATTTTCCCTAGGTAAGCAAGGTTACGATTTTGACGTATTGTAGGTAATTCGAATAAATAGGATACTAAGAATACAAATTTCGATGTAGGAGAATCTTAGAAAGATTTAAGGGAGATACTGGGAGGCGTCACTACAAAAACTTGAAATTTTCGATAAATCAAGGTAAGGGGTACTATTTAACTTAGTTCTGATAATGCATTCTTGTTTCACCAATAAATGATTTTATGAAAGAGCATATGATTTGAAGTGATTTATCAATGCTTTCATACTTGTGAAACTGTTTACGATGCATGTTTTAATTTATTGAAATATTCCTCGAGTACTCTCCATGTTATGAAATGAATTTCCTAAGGTATGAAGCGTATGGATGTTTTACATTTATTTATGTTTTTATATCCATATCGTTAAAGAAACTTTTGACAATTTCAAAAGTATGTAAGGAAAGAAATTTGTTTTTGAAAGGGGATTGTAGGGGCCACCTCTTGAGTCATGCGGGAACAAAGTGCCACACAGTCTTTCTATTTTATGAAAGAGTTTTCAGAGTTCAAGGAATTCTATTTTATTACTCGATATGAGTTTATGAGTTATAAAGCCCAAGAAAGATTTTGGAAACTCTATTTTGAGACTATAGGCATCATGCATGGTTACTTCTTGTGGCGTTCCGGCTATACCACTTGGGGTACTGGTACATTGGCCCCTTTAGCACTTGACTCAACCTGTGTGGAAGATGTCGTGCTACTGGTGGTTTATGATGATGTATTGGTAGTATCTCGTGCCCGTGCAGCACTCATGAATGTTCCCCGCACGGTGAGTGCCATAGGTGCCCGTGCCCTAGCTATGTGCTAGTATATGATAAGAAATAAGAAGATACTACCCGTGTTTATAATTATTATTGCTGTACGAACCTGATCCAGTCTACAGCCCCCCCTTTCCATGGCCATAGGTATGATGACTCTCTACGGAGAATGACACGTATCGCATGACTTAGTTATAGCCTAATCTGCTCGATTTGATTATGAAAATCGACTATGATGAATGAATATGTGTTTTTCATGAGATATACGATAATTGGTTACGACCGATATGCTTCATGAAATGTTTATGAAATGATTATGAAATACTCATGAAATGTTTGTGAAAGGTTCATGAAATGTTTATGAAGTGTTTACGAAAGGTTTATGAGATGTTTATGAAACGTTTATGAACCCGATGGTTTTAAGAACTCATTCATGAATAATGAAAAGTTGTAAAATGGTTAAGGATGTTATTTGTTTTAAAGACACGCATGCTTTATGACTTTTATGATGATTATGCATGAAATGACAATTTATGTATTTCATTAAAGCTTCGTTCTATGAACAATTTCACATGCTTTTATATATCAGAATTGTTTTAAAAGTATTATCTTACTGGGGTTTTCCCCAAAAGCTCACCCCTCTACCTCTCAGACCATTTGTAGTGAATCTATAGGCGTTACCTACCGCATACACGACGTAGGCTAGTGGGAAAGAGCTACCCTAGGCTACTTTTTGTACACGCAGCAAAGGTATACAATTACATTCCTTTAGCAGACATATTTTTATGCATAGACATCTATTGAAAGTAATATGTCAGGATGAAACCTATAGAAGAATAAATGAAATGGAATATTTTTAAGGATTGACACTGAACAGGAATACAACCTAAGTGAATAAGGGAATAAGTTGGTAAATTTAGTTTAAAAAAATTTCTTCGATTTTCAAGGGTCAAGGGTCGTTACATACATCCCCAAATATTCCTTCATATAAAATACTGTGCTGTAAGCATACTCTACAAAATTCTGTACATGATGTATACCTGACAGTCGATGGGAATCACAGATAATCAGCTATGTCGTCTACTCTCTACACCCATTATCTCTATGGTGGAAACACTGAAAGTGGGTGGAAAATGAAAGGGTGAGCTCCACATGCTCAGTAAGGCAGTAATACGAATGGGTAGATAGCTATACTATCTACATGCTGATAAGAAATCAGGATATATGTGAGCATGAGGTAAAAACAATGATATGCCATATATATATAATATCATCTATTCTAAAACAGGAAATCGGCATATAAAACAAGGAATAATTCTCATGTGAAAACACCTCAAGCTTAAATCGATCGATACGTTTTAAAACACCCCATCTGGGTCAAAAATGATACACTCAACAAATCAAAATCCATTCCAACAAAATTCCTTATTTTCAAATTTTCGTTATAAAATCACCCTTCTCACAGGGTTACAAATCAATGAAAGTTTCATAAAATCCCTTCATGGGAACAATCAAAACTCAATTGAAATCATAAGAAAATCGGGGCCTGACCCCTCCCTCGGGTCTACCCTGGTCTATTAAGACCAAAAGTTATATCATGTGAGACATGAAGGTCACTATATCGGTAATATCCAGGACTATGGCCATAACCTCGTAATCCCTGGCACACGGATCGTAGTATGCAGGGTGTCACACCTGAAACGGGAGGTGGGTCGGTCCTACCCGCCAGAACAGCAAAATATTAGGATTGCAAGGGCAAGACCTACTGTCTCGTGGCCAATGCCACTCCACTCCAACAATCCCCACGGTACAGCGTACTCAGCATGACATACACGGTACAACGTACTCCGTGAACCCAAGCTCAATCAGGGATGCCTATAATAGGTCTTATCCACCCATGTTAAGTATGTCTTAGTATGCACGTGTGAGCATATCATCTCACTATGACACACAGTCTACAGGAGGCTCCAACACGGCTATATGCAGGTCATATAAATCCCTGTGTGAGCGAAGCTCTAGCACGACTCCATGCATATTCATAATATCTGAAAACCTCGTGCGAGCGAAGCTCTAGCACGATTTCATAGAAATCAATGAAATCTACATACAAGTAGTGCTCCAGTACAACTTAAACTGATTATAAATTCAATTCAAATCCACGTACTAGCATTGCTCTAGTATGGATATGTATAAAAACGCAATGAAAACCTCGTACAAGAAAAACTCCAGTACGGTAGTCATATGAAATAAATCTGTAAATTAGTGCGAACAAGGCTCCAGCACTCTGTGTATGAGTTAAAATATAAAATCCAATGCAAGCATTGCTCAAGCACAGTTTCAACTCATATAACACTGATAGGTGGCTCAAATTCATCAAAACATGTTAAATAAATATCAATTGACAACTAACCTGTGCCTTTTCACTTAAAACATGAAAATAATAGTCAACCTATCCATAAATTGCTTGAATTAAAGCAATATCATCATGAAAACATTAAAATCATGAATTTCATGCAATTTCATAGCCTTACTACCCTTTTTTAAATTTTCCTAATTGGGGGCAAAATAGTCATTTGTCACTATTTCCATATTTTTTCGTAAAAATTATTATTCTATTTTCGAGTAGCCAAATGAATTTAATGTAATGTAAATCCCTGTGAAACTACATACAGCTACCTCTAAGTGCTCATAAAATTCCCTTACCTGGAATCACGCGCGAGTTTATCCCGACTGACTGTACCAGGTCTCTCAGTCCATTTCGCTCGTCTATAGAGCTGTATATAACCACATATGGGTTCAGTTCAAATATACCGATAAGTATTTCACTCTTACTGATCGAATCTAAAGCTCTAGGCCCGTTTTACTCTATTGGGCTCGATTGCACTTTAATGGGCCTTGACCCCTTTTTTCAGCCCGTTTTCACTTTTTAAATCCCTTCTTCGGGTTTACTGGGCTCATTTGGCTTATCAATAATCATCGAACATCGTTCCAAGCTCATTGGATAGCCCGGATACTATTTACGATAATTACTTTAAAATTTCAAATAAAATTCCTTTTTATGCAGAATTAATCCGTAAATTCCGTAAAATAATCTTAACTCTGCATTTAAGCACTTATATTATCGTAATTAAAATATACTTACCCAATATGATACTGGGTATGAAAATCGGAGCTAAATCGACTCCTGTTCAGGCTTTGTAGTTACACTGCAAAATTATTTAAATTCGGGTCATTTGCTAATAAAATAATATTAAATTAAATTCTAAAAAATTTATCGATAGGTCAATCCCGACTCTCGGTCACTTACCCAAATTTCGAGTTGTCCCCGGGTACACTTTCTTCCCTTTTTCCCTTTTCTTTCTTTTTTTCTTTTTCTTTTTTTTCCTTTTCTTTTTCCTTTTCTTCCTTCTCGGCTACGGTGTAGTTTTGGCCCGTTTGCAGTCGCCGGCGATCTCGGTCGTCTCGTCGACTGCCACTGGGCTCAAAAGAACCGTCTCAGCCAGGGGATCATTTGGCTGGGTCGAATCAAAGTTGGGACACCGCCGTTCATTGGGACCGACGCGATTTCTTCTCGGATTTTTCGTCCGTCGATATGCCGAAAATATGGGACGTCGACACGTGTTACCAGTACCGTTGGAACCGCCGAACTGTGCTCTATCGTTTTCGACCGTTAGCTAGGTCCGTCGGACGCTGGTGGCTCATCGGTCTCCTCGGGTTGCTATCGGGTTTCCTGGGTTCCGTTTCGATTTCTCTCTCCCTTACTTTTTTTTTAGATTTTCGATTTCTTTCTTTTTTTTCTTTTTATTTATTTATTTATTAATTTATTTATTATTATTTTAATACATTAAAATGTATTAAAATAATCAAAATATCCCTAAAAATATCTTAAAAATTATTATTTTATGTATTTAATTGATAAATGAATTTATCAGTCTATTTTCGTCTTTTTGATATATTTTTTGATTATTTTTGGGATAATTTTTCGAATTAAAAATCTCGATTATTTCTGAATTAATTTTGATTAATTCCCAGAAATTAATATCTACATCAATCGGACTCGAATTTAAACATTTTCCTCGGTATTGATCCGGATTTCGTAAATTCCATATTTTAATGAAAATTACTTGTCGAATTTATATCGAATTTTGGTCTTTTAACCATTTTACCCTTGCACGTGTTCGTGACCAAATTAAATCGACTTTCTTTCATAAATCCACAATCTTTTCCCTATTTTCAATTCCTTATTTTCAATCAACTCGATTAAATTCCTTATTCGATTTTACGTACGTTATTTCGTTTCATCCACATTTATCATATCTGAATCAACCACCGTATGAATCCATTAACATATAATAATGTCATACAATATGGAAATCATAAGGAATATCATAAAAAGATGCGGATCTCACAAGAAGAGGCCGGACCGGCCACTTTCCGGCCAGCTATGGCAAAACCGAGGGCAGATCCGTGCACCGAAAGATCTCGCGGAGCTGCTGGAGACGAAAGCTGACGAAGAACCGATCGGCGAAGCCCCGAACCAGCTGAACTGGACTACATCTGCTGAACCGAATCGGTTTGAACCGGGCTGAACCAGACAAAACCTGTTCAGCCAAAGAAGAAGAAAAAGAAAAGAAAAGAAGAAGAAAGGAAAGAAAAAAGGAAAAAAGAAAAAGAGGAAAACTTGGAAAAAAAATCCCAGTGATGCAATCGAGCTACGGGTAAGTCGGTAAGCAGTCAAAATTGACCGATTTAAATTTTGAAATATTTAATTTGATTAATATCCGACTGAAAATTGACTCGAAAAAATATTTAATTGTGTAGCTCGACAATTGACGTCAAACAAGAGCTCGAGTGAACCTCGATTTACGTACTATCATGGAATTTTAGGTAAGTAACCCTTATTTACGACAATTTACATCGTTATGCGTGTTAGAAATTACTACATAAATTACAAATTTAATTTTTGCATAAAATGAATTAAATTATGGAATTTGAGATAAATTGTCGTAAATCATTAATTAAGCTATCCGAGAGTTTAGAACGAGGTCCAATAAATACAGATGGGCCCAATGAGCCCAACAGGCCTCGATAATGTGAATAGTAAGTGAAAAATGGGCTTAAGGCCGATTAAGGCCTATTACGGTGCAATCGGGCCCAGTGATTTAAATTAAACCCAGAAAATATGAAATACAATAAATTGTATTGTATTTAACCTGATGTATATTTATACGCAGTTCTGGAGATATGATTGAGATCAAATCAGACTGCATGACGAGACATCAGTGGAAACGTCAGACTGTACAGAAAAATGAGGTAAGGGAATTTTATGAGTAGCTAGAGGTATCTACGCGTATTTTTAATAGCTTTTACATACACTGAAATTGTATAAAGATCCTAGAAATGGATTAAAAATTTTAAGGACTCGAATGGGTAAATGACTATTTTACCCCTATTGAGGGAATTCACCCAAGGATGGTAAAAGCATGATATGCATAAAATGCATGATTTAAGGAATTTTCTAATTTAAGGAATTTTCGTGGTTTTTAAGCAAAGCAAATCGATAGATTTGCCTGTAATTGCATAAATTTCACAATATAACACTACGTAAGTGTTATTAAGATTTAAATGAAATTTCTTTGGAAAAACTATCAAGTTTATATGAAAACAGATAGTGCTGGCGCATAGCTCGCACTATATCTACGTTTGTGAGTGTGCATAAAATGTGTTTGAGCGGTTGCTCGCACCGACTTGTGTGACATCATATACATGAAATGTGCTAGAGCGGTTGCTCGCACTGATTTTGTTATTGTGAAATGCATGAGAGGTGCTGGAGCCTAGCTCGCACCCTATTTTGACTGTTTTGATTGTTTTTGACTGTTTTGACTTGACATGCATGAGAGGTGCTGGAGCTTAACTCGCATCCTGTTTTAATATGATAATTGCATAAAAGCCGTGTTGGAGTGTAACTCGCACGAGATTTGATTTATGTATGCATAAAACCGTGTTGGAGCTTGCTCGCACGTGATTTTATATGGATTTATAACTCTTTTAAAGTCGTACTGGCGTGCTACTCGTAAGCAGATTTTACTGATATTTATGAAAACGTGATAGAGCTTCGCTCGCACAGGGATTTATATGACATGTATATAGCTGTGTTGGAGCCTCCTGTAGACTGTGTGTCATAGTGAGATGATATGTCCACACGTGCATACTGAGACATATTTGGCATGGGTGGATAAGACCTATTGCATGCACCCCCTGACTAAGATTCGGTTCACGGAGTACGATGTACCGTGTATATCACATGGAGTACGCTGTACCGTGGGATTATTGGAGTGGAGTGGCATTAGCCACGAGGCAGCAAGCCTTGCCCTCACAATCCTGATGTTATGTTGTTCTGGCGGCAAGATTAACCCACCTCCTGTTTTAGGTGTGATACCCCGCACACTAGGTACCGTGTAGCCAGGGATCACTAGGTTATGGCCATAGTCCTTGATGTTACTGATATAGTCACCTACATGTCTCACATGATATAACTTGTGGTTTCGATAAACTAAGGTAGACCCAAGGGAGGGGTCAGGCCCTCGATTTTCTGATTTTCTACTATGATACTAGATTTTTTAGAGGATTTTATTAAATGTGTCCCTAAAAGAAGGGTGATTTTATAACATAATTTTATACTGAATTTTTAATGAGATTGATTTATGAGATGCTTAACCCCTTCGGGTTATTTTATACTGCAGCTTTAACGAAGTGATTTAAATGTAGTAGCAAGATGAGTTTTCCATGCTTAAATGATAAATTCATGAAAGGAATTGTTTCTCATGATTTGTTTCACATGGCATGAATTAATGCATGATCTTGATTTATTTCATGCTAATTATGATTTTATGATTTTTCATAAAATGCCATTGATGCATGAGTTGCATGATTTCTATATGCACGAATAGTTTTTATAGACTATAGCAATGATGTATGCATGATTTTGTGCATGAGATTTAAACAAAAAGAAATGGATTTTAAGGGTATGGCATTATGAGAATGTAGATAGTGGAGCTATCTACTTATTTGCATAATTACCTTACTGAGCATGTGGTTTGCTCACCCCCCTTTATTTTTCCATCTTTTCAGAGCACTCGCAGTAGTTAGTGAACGGTTAAGAACTTGCATCTTGGTATCCGCTGCTTCCCATCGAGAGAGAGGTATACACATTTGTATAGTTTTGTATCTAAGTATGTAAATGCATAGTACTGTAAATAGATATGATGTCGGGGATGTAAGGTTATGTAAATACCATTGTATAAGTATTTAGTTAAATTCAAAGGATAGTAAATCCTGATATGTGAATGTGATTATGGAAATGGAATGGTAAATGGGTGAGAGGTGACTAACACCGAATCATAGCCCAACTGTTAGTAGGATGGTCACGATGCAAGAAAGGTAAGAATTAAAGAATAAATAACAAACGAAAATTTTGTAGTGATTTTTAGGAAATTTAGGTCGTGACAGACGCGCCCTCGAGTGATAAGCTTTTTACCAGTTTCAGCTGCTATATCCCGTCTTTGGGGGTCTGTCTCTGAGCAGTCTTTCAGACCCCACAGCGGAAGCTTCACGCTTTCAAACCTAAACTGTGGCTATTGTTGATCCTGGGGCTGTGGGGTCTGAAGTTGCAGATAATCTTTTATCAAATATCCCCTATCTTCACATCTAAAACAGGCACCCGTTCGCTAATGACAAGGTCCATTGTGCATCTTGCCATAGTCCTTGAAACTCCTTCTAGTCATCTGGTGGCTCCGGGTGATCACAGGGGTAGTAACAGGAGTCATGGGCCTATCAACCCTCACTCGAGGCTCACCAGTCCTTAGTCTCTTACGTTGACTCCTCCTTAGCTTTGCTCTAGAGGTCTCTACCCTCTTACCCTTATTCTTCAGCTTCCTTCAGAATCCATATTGAGTCTGTAGAATATTAATATCCCTCTCTATTTCTTGTGCATGCCCGAGAGCGTCACCAAACTCTGAAATGTGAAAACCGAGTAATCTTTCCCGAATAACAGGTCTCAACCATGATAGAAACCTCTCTATACGACGCTGCTCATCCCTGATGGTCTTAGGGTCATACCACATCAGGGTGAAAAACCTATTCTTATATTTATCTACCGTCCCGCTACTCTGTACCAAATCAAAAAATTTAGCCTGCAATTTCTTCTGAGCAACTGGAGGGACATACTGACTTCTGAAAGTAGATAAGAAAATTCCCTAACTAATATTCGGATGCCAGGAAATCAAATATGTTTTGGTGGCTCTTCACCATACACTGCCCTGTCCAGTAAGCATATATGTAGCCATAAGGACCCCCTCAGAATCAGTGCACCTTGGACATTCAAAGATCCTTTATAAGTCGGTGAGCCACTCTAACACGCCCTGAAGGTATAGTCCGCAAGTGCACGGGTCGTACAAGTAATAATGGGATTTGAGTCCCGAAATTATCGTCCCTCAGAGAAGTTGGTTAGCCTAATTAACTACCGATTAATCTTACCCTAAGTATATCCTAGTAATTATGAAATTGCAAGGGGTGATCTACTAGGCTAATTAAACTTACTGAAAACAATAAACATTAAAAAATAAAGAAAATAAAACTGAACTCAGATTTGCTTACTGAACTCCGAGCAATTAAAGAAAATACCTACAAAAGAAAATTAAAACAATTAAAATTAATTAACGCAATTAAAATAAAATGCAAATATGAAAATAAAGAAATAAAATTAATTAACTAAACTTTAAACAAACTTAAAATAAAAATGCATGAATTAAGTTTAATCTAAATTAATTCTAATAAAAATAAAAATTAACTAGTGGCATAATTAAATCTAAATTCTAGACTAATTAATAAAATGAACTATAACTAATCATGCAAATAAAATTAAAATCATAACTTCTTATGCTAACAAATTAAATTGGAATTAACTATTCTAAAAATGCATGAAAATGGATTAAAGCTACAATGCAAATGTGCCAAACAAGGCCTTAGCCAATTTTAAATCATCCACATATCCCTCCAACACTATTCACGTCTTCACCAATTTGCATTTCCAGCATTCTCGACTTGCTCACAGCTCTCATCCTTCATACGTGCTCTTGATCTGCTTCCAAAAACACACGTTCACGGCTTCTACTCCAGGTACTGCTACTGCCCCTGCTACACGATCCTGCACAGCTGCTATCCTGCACTGCTCTCGCCTAAACTATCTGGTGGTACAGATTACTGCTGCTTCTCAGTCTCTTTAGCTCATTAGCTGTAGCGATAACTAGCAGAGTGGTTCAGGAAATACAGTGAGTGTCAACCCAGGAGCAGGAGGTGCGTTGCTTGCTCTTGGGACCCTGTTTTGCCTGTTGCCATGGTACTGGAAATAGGTGCTCATCCAGACAGCAATCGTTGTTCTTCTGTTGATTGGCTACTGCTAAATTCATGAACAAATGAAACATTCAGGATTAATATAGAAATGATTGCCCATATGTAAAGCTATGCCAAGCAACATACTACAACCATGCCCTTGTCAACAAACCAGCAGCAACCTGCCAAGCAAATACCAGTAAATTAATACGTAAAAATGAAAATAACTAAAGGAACAGTACATGTCGATTTTAGCTAGGCTCGTGTTGTCCGCGTGGTCCAATCTCGATTTTAGCTTAATTTCGGTCCATTTTCTACCGAAATATTCAAAATACATCCGGATTTAATTTATCTGCAAACATGAGAATTTTAATTAAATAAAGGGGATAATTAACGAAATAAATTGGGGATTTAAATAATTAATTAGAAAATTAAGTACAAATAATTCTAAAAATATAGAATTATCACACTCATCAGCCTTTACTAGGTCCTTCACCCATTTGAACTCTGAAGAGCGTATCTTAAGAAAATCCTTCATTCTACTCACATTTCTATCATCTATCCCAGTCTGTACCGTAGGTTGAGTGACAGGAGGTGTCGGAGGAACTTGTGGAGGAGGTGGAGGTGGAGTCCATATCAATGTGGTACTCGATGCATTAGCCCCAAAATGCTGGGCAAATAACGCTATTATGTTCTCAAATCCCTCCCTTATGTTCTACTTAATACGACTTATTCGAGAGTTAGGACTTTCTGGTTGTGGGGGAGATAGTGGTGGTGGCGGCTGATTTTGCCTCATAGGGCGACCTTGTCTACTACTCATGGTAAATGATGTATTACCTGAGCCAATACAAAGAGATTTCAGTTGTAGCTATAATAGGTACACACAATTTATAACTAGACAAGTACAGATACTTGAGATGTAATCAAACTTTAACTACTCGACATTGACAGTACTAGACAACTTTTACTCTTATACCATGTAAACTATAACGCCTCGGAAGCGCGGTAATTGGGGCTAACTTTTTTTTTTTGAACTTAATTTCTTACTTAGGTTGTGTTCTTGTACAGTGTTGGTTACATAGTTTCTTCCCTTAATTACTCTTTTAATCGTTTAAGGTTTGTTAAAAATTTCAACAGCATAACCTCTTATACGTTAACCTATCCTCTTACAATAACAACAATTTATAATCGCAAGCAGTTATTTTTATTTTCTTAAACTTATCATTTTTCGATTCAACATACTCCACAACTAAATCAGTAATATGCGTACTTAACAAAATCAATACATTTAATTTGTTTCCAAAACCACTTCTTTACAACTTTGTAAAATTAGATTACATCCCCCGAAGTATTTACACACCAATATCTGTACAATATAAATATCTAAAAATAAACATCAGATGATATACCTGAGCATGTAATA
The DNA here is from genome assembly GCA_033439115.1 of Firmiana major. Classification (NCBI taxonomy): domain Eukaryota; kingdom Viridiplantae; phylum Streptophyta; class Magnoliopsida; order Malvales; family Malvaceae; genus Firmiana; species Firmiana major. The sequence goes on from CM065901.1 coordinate 38,264,444, forward strand.
AAGATAGTCTGGGAGGCTCAAAATCCACCAGTCTACTCAAGTACATCGTAAATAACTGAGCAATCTCACTGTAGGTAATCTGAAATGAAGAAAGGGGAATGAGCTTCTGAAAAAGCTCAGTAAGGGAAACATTTAAAATAAGCTTGAAAACCCCAAAAGTATATAGAAATTCAGGTTAACATGTTTTTCAAAAGCTTTCATACTTACTATAATCAAATTACGTAAACTTACTTGCTTATTGTAACAAAACAATATTTATTTTCTTACTTTGAGACAAAACATACATACATACATACTTACTTACTTCAATAAAGCTTACTTAATTTCTTTCATAACTCAAAACATTTATACATTAAAACATAGAGACTAGGCTAAATTCGCATAGCTATCATACAAACAGAAATATCATCCTCCGTAGAGGGAATAAAATACCTATGGCCATGGTAAGGGTTGTAGACTGGATCAAGGTCGTACAACAAAATAGGTATAGTATCTGAATAAACTAGCACATAGCTAGGGCACGACCACAAGTTTTACTCGCCGTGCGGGCACGAGATACTACAAAATAGGCACTACGTGTAGTGAAAACAAGCACCACAGAAGCGAAGACGAGCACTACACGGGCGAAATGAAACAGACACTACAAGTGGCGAAGCCGGGCACCACAAGTAGTGGGCATGACATGCACATAGCTATATTATTGGGGTAGCCTCTAGTCTCAAAAAATCTTACTTTCTTACTTTTTTTTCATACTTAAAAATCAAATAATTTCCATTATAAAATATCAATGTATCAAAGCTTATATAACATAGATAAAAATGTTTGGTTTCAAGATTAAATTGAGGTTTCATTTTTTATAGGGATAAATACTGGAAACTTTAGGTTTTCCCAAATACATTTCTTATGCACTCATCTAATCATTTCATGAAATATAAACAGGTACAGGAAGTCATTACTACCTTAAATTGCATACCTTACCTAAACGGAGCTAGGGCAGTACTAAATCGTCGGGTATCGAGTTTACCTGGTTTTACGTGCCAATACCTCGAGCTGCCCAAAACAGTTTGAAAACCATTAAATAATGCTCTAAACCATCTCAACATACTTAAATATGCATTGTTTTACATAAACTTCATCAAATTTGGCCATTTTTGATAACTTCATTATTAGCTCAGTTTTACTGATCAATGTGTCGGTTTAAGCTATTTCTATAGTTCCTTTTCATTTAACTTTAATCTTACAAACCTAATAGCTTACACACTTATTCAAGTCCTTAGTTAACATACAACCATTCACCAAATCGTCAATTTCGATACTTTTACAATTTTCCACTAAACCAAGCTATAAACTGAGCTTTTCGTTATTAAACAAGCATTCTACAACACCCAACTCAACCAAATTTCATCTCTACCCTAACAATTCAAGGCTGGCCGAACCTACACGTCTCTAGAAATTATTTCTTTAATTTCTGCTTTAGCAAAAATCATCTAAATTCATCAAATAACAAGATATATCATTATCATCATCTTTCAACAACTTCTCACCTAGTTTGACAAACTTTGACCACTTCTTCTTATCCAGGAACGATTCCCAGCTGTAGATATATCATAAAAACAAACTAAAAAACCAGCCAAGAGTTCATGATTTTAAGTTTTCTCCCACTGTAGAAACAGGGCAGATTCTGCCCCTATTCTTCTCACTAACGTTTCACCTAGCAAATGAGCTTGTTTAAGGATGGATTGTTTATATGTTGTAGAGGAAATAGGAAGGAAGATTTTGCCCTTTTGATAAAACTCCAAAAGTGGCCGGAAGGTGGCCGAAAAAATTGCACAATGAACCCTTAGGAAGGACGCCTATGGTAGAAAGAAGGGAAGAGATCTTTTTGGTTCCAGCTTGTTTCTGGAGGGTCTTTAGTGTTCCGGAAAGAGAATGAAATGCTCTTTAATGTTTGAAAAAATATCGGTCAAAAACCTTCTAAAAGGTATTCAATTTGGCAATTTTGTTCGGTCAATAGATTTTGATTTAGGGTAGCATACAACCTTGTCTTCATAAAATCCATAAAAAATATTTCTTGCCCAATTTCTTCCAAATTTCAACTTCTCATGCATTATACTAAGTCCCTAGTATGTCCCATAAAACTTTTGGACCCACTTGTTTAGGAAATGTTACTCGTTTGAGCCCATTTTGTTCAATTTAATCATTACCGATTAAAATTTCTTAAGGTTTTTGATTTACTTTAAAATTTAATCCGACTACCGAGACCTCAATATTTCCACTCAATTTTCATTCCCTAAGTCAATTATACCTTATAATAATTTCCTATGGCCTCAGAATAATTTTAATGAATTTATGGAATTTATTTCGAATTTGTTTCACTTACTAGGCCCAATTTCTCAGTTTAGTGTTATCTTGAGTTTTTACTAAGTTTTTCACTTCCAATACCTTAGTTTCACCTTCTAACCACCAAATCATACTTATACATGCAATCTTTAAGAAATACTTGAACTTGAAACCTTACTTCAAATTTTGTGCCCCTCGAGTTTCATGCCACTAACCCGAGTGCTTCGGTCATTTTGGGCCAGCATAACTTTATTTTCAGTATCTTAATTGCTTTCTAGTTTCCAAATAAATAATAAAACAAAAATTTTGGGTTTCACACTTCACAATAATTGATAAAGATTATTTTATACTGAAGACTTTTTTAGATTATTATTCTTTATATAAATAATTAAATTCTTAAACTTTACATTTGCCAGCAGGATTGCTTAAGCTATTACTGGTGCCAACATGAAAATAGGAGCATATTACTATGAATTTTATTATGGGATTATCGAGGACCCACAGGGACAATGACGTAGTCTGGGTGATTGTGGACGGACTGACTAAGAGTGCCCACTTCCTCGCCATCAAGAGTATAGATTCCCTTAATGCTTTAACAAACTTATATGTTCGAGAGATTGCACGATTACATGAGGCTCCCGTGAGTATTACATCTTATAGGGATTCCAGGTTCACGTCTAGAGTTTTGGCTCATTTTCAGGAAGCTATGGGATCCCAGTTACATTTGAGCACTACCTACCATCCTCAGACCGACGGTCAGTCTGAGTGGACTATTCAGAACCTAAATGAGATGTTGAGGGCATCTTCATTAGATTTGAAGGGCTCATAAGATGATCATTTGCCTCTCGTAGAGTTTACCTACAATAATAGCTATCATACCAGTATTAAGATGGCACCATACGAAGCTCTATATGGCAGATGGTGTAGATCACTTGTAGCGTGGAAAGAAATGGGTGACAGGAAAATATCTACTCCCGATCTTATGGAACAAGCAACTAAAGGTGTTCAGGTAAATTGTGATAGAGTGAGGACAACACAGAGTAGACAGAAGAGTTATGCGGATGTGCGAAGACATCCTTTGGAATTTTAAGTTGGGGACTCTATATTTATGAAAGTGTCTCTGATGAAGGGTATCATGCGCATCGAAAAGAAAGGGAAGTTGAGTCCTCGTTTTATTGGTCCATTTGAAATATTGGAAAAAAGTGGGAGACGTTGCCTATAGACTTGATTTACCCCCATAACTGTTTGGGGTACATGATGTCTTCCATATTTCTATGTTGAGGAAGTATCATCCGAACCTTTCTCATGTTATTTAGTATGAACCATTGGACATACAAGAAGATATGAGTTATGTTGAGCAACCGGTCCGGATTCTCGATAAAAAAGAAAAAGGTACTTTGATCTAAGATAATTCCTTTAGTGAAGGTTCTCTGGCAACACCACTCGACAGAAGAAGCTACGTGGGAGCTAGAGAGCCACATGAGAGAGAAGTATCCTTAATTGTTCCATGGACCAGCCTTAATTTAGAGGATCAAATTCCAAAAAGATAGGGAAAAATGGAAAACCTAAAATTTTATGTTTCATTATTTATTTGGAATCTTGAAAGCAATTAAGATACTTAAAATAATACTATGCAGGCCCGGAATACCCGAAGTACTCGAATTAGTGGCACGGAGCTCGGGGCACGAAAACTGAGATAAGGCTTTAAGTTTAAGTACCTCTCAAATATTTTAAATATAAGTATGCTTTAGTGATTAGAAGGTGAAACTAAGGTATTGGAAGCGAAAAAGTTAGTAAAAACTCGAGTTAACACTAAACTGAGCAATTAGGCTTAGTAAGTGAATTAAATTCGGAATAAATTCTATAAGGTTGTAAAAGTTATTCTGAGGCTATAGGAAATTAACATAAGGTATAATTGACTTGGGGAATGAAAATTGAGTGGAAATCTTGAGGTCTTGGTAGTCGAATTAAATTTTAAAGGAAACTGAAAATCATAAGCAATTTCAATCGGTAATGACTAAATTGGGCAAAATGGGCTCAAGCAGGGAACCTTTCTTAAAGAGGTGGGCCCCAAATTTTTATGGGACATACTAAAAACTTAGTATAACACTTGAGAATGGAAATTTGGATGAAAATGGGCTTGAAATTATTTTTATGGATTTTACAAAAATAGAGCTGCTAGCAGGCCCAGGCCCAACATCTGTTGGCCCAACATGAAAGCCCAATTTAAAGCCCATCTAGAAGGCTTTTGACCCCAATATTATCCAGAATAAAAGAGAACTTCATGCTCTTTCTGGAATGGTAAAGAACATCCCAAAACAAGCTAGAACCAAAAAGATCTCTCCCATTCTTTTGGCCACAGAGTCCTTCCCTAGCTAAGATTGTGCAATTCTTTCAACCACCTTCCGGACACTTTTTGAGTTTGGTTAAGAAGGATCAAATCTTCCTTCTTAAGTCCTATACAACATATAAAAAAATCCAGCATCAAACAAGCTCGTTTGCTAGGTCAAAAGTCAGTGAGAAAAACAGGGGCAGAATCTGCCCTGTTTCTAAGGTTAGAGAAAGTTGAAATTTATAATTTCTTGATTAGTTTTTGAACTTGTTTTTGATGATTCTAGGTTTTATATATGTTTATCTACAGCTGAGAATCATTTTTGGAGGAAGAATCTCGGGTCAAACTTGGTCAAACCTGAGGTAAAGTTGTTAGAAGATGATAAGTTTGATATATGTTTATGTTTGATGAATTTGCTTAATTTTGGCTAAAGTCAAAATTGATGACATAATTTCTAGTGATTGGTATAGGTTCAGCCAGCCATGACTTGTTAAGAACATGCTGAAATTTGTTGAATTAGATATTGTAGAATGGTTGTTTAATACCGAAAAGTTCGATTTATAGCTCAATTTAGTGGAGAATTGTAAAATTGTGAAGGTTTGATAAATTGACAAGTTGTGATATGTTGATTTTAGGCTTGAATAAGTGTTTAAATCATTAAGTTAGTAAGTTGGTAGTTAGAAGAAAAGAAACTATCGAAATTGCCTAAACCGACCATTTAATCGGTAAAGCTGATAAAGTAGGAAAAATGGATAAAACAGTCAAATTTAGTGATGTTTATGAAAGTGGATTTATTTTTAAGCATACTGAGATCAAATTGAGCATCACTTGATGATTTTGGAACTATTTTGGACAGCTCGAGGTATCGACATGTAAAATAAGATAAACTCGATATTCGACAATTTTATAATGTCCCAAGATTCGTTAGGTAAGGGATGTAATTTAAAGTGGTATTAGTATCCTCGTTACCTCATTTTTAATATATAAACATGTTTGAAATGTGTTCAAATTTATGAAATGTATTTTCAATATTTGACAAAGCACTATTCATACTTAAATCGAAAAATCGAGGGAAAAGCCACCTTTCGAGCTCTCCGAGCGTATTTTCTGACATATGTGAAATGATTTGGAAAATGTAGATAGTAATATGGAAATGGATTTTATGAATTAGTTTTTATGTATACTAAATTTGACTATAAGCTCGGGTTTGTTACTATGCAGGTTAATAAGCTCGAAAAAGAATTCATAAGTATAAATTTTGAGACTAAGGCAACATGTAGATCATGATATTTGTCATGTATGACCCGTGTGGAGTTTGGACCTTCGTGGTGCATGCCTTATGCCACATTGCGCACGCTTAGTCCTTTGTGGTACATGTTTAACCTCGTCAGGTATGTGTAGCCACTTGATACCTTATCTTTCGCCACTTCGTGCATTGTTTGTTTTGATACGGCGTTGTATGACCCTGATCCAATCTACAGTCCCCTTACCATGGCCATCGGTACTCTGTTTGTTTGTTTCACTCTTCGGAGGTTGAGTTTTTATGAACATGACTCATGCTTATCATGTGTAATTGCTAAGTCTCCAATGTATATTCTGTATGGCTTCCAAAGAAAAGTGATAAACTTTGTGAAAAGTGAAATATGTCATCCGAAATGTGCTCGACTTACTTATTTTAAGATAAGTATGTTTTCGCTAAATATATACATGCTTACCAGTGTTTGTATAAAAGCATCTTGTTTTCGTACGCTTTGATATTAAGACTGCCTTAAACACATTTCTTACTGGGCTTCATGTGAGATCCGCAATTTTTGTATGATATTCCTTATGATTTCCATATTGTATGACATTAGTATATGTTAATGGATTCATAAGAGGGTTGATTCGGATTAGATAAATGTGGATGAAACGAAATAAATGTACGTAAAATCGAATAAGGATAAATCGAGAAAATGAAGAAGCAATAAGTTGTCTAAGGAATTAAATTGAGTTGACTGAAAATGAAAATTTGAAAATAGGGAAAAGATTGTGGATTGATGAAAGAAAGTCGATTCAATTTGGTCCCGGACACGTACTAGGGTAAAATGGTCAAAAGACCAAAATTCGATATGAAATCGATAAGTAATTTTCGTTAAAAATATGGAATTTACGAAATCTGGATCAATATCGAGGAAAATAATTAAATTCGAGTCCGATTGATCTAGATATTAATTTATTGAAAATTACGGGAATTAATTTGGAATTAATCAGGATTTTTAATTCGAAAAATTATCTCGAAAAGAATCGAAAAATATACCGAGAAAGACGAAAATAAACTGATAAATTCATTTATTGATTAAATGAATTTAATAATATTTTTTAAAGATTTTTTTGGGATATTTGGATTATTTTAATATATTTTAATGTATTAAAATAATAATAAATCAATTAAAAAAATGAAAACTTGGAAATCAGTCGGGGAGAGAGAAAGACCCGCGAAACCAAAACAGAACCAAAGAACCCGTCTGCAACCCGACACCCCCGACGAGCGACCGGCGGCTGTTGAGGCCAGGCGAAGGTCGAAAAAGGTAGATCAAATCCCAACGATTCTAGTGATACCGGTGACGCGCGTCGACGGAAGCTATTCCTGGCGAATCGACCGAGGAAGTTCCGAGGAGAAATCGCCTCTGTCCCGGTGAACGACGGCGTCTTAGCTCCGATTCGATCCCGCAGAACGATCCCCAGGCCGAGAGGGTTCTGTTGAGACCACTGGCTGCCTGCGAGATGGTCGGAATCTCCAGTGACGGCAAACGGGCCAAAACAGCACCGTAGCCGAGAAGGGAGAAAAGAAAAAGAAAAAGAAAAAAGAAAAGAAAAAAAAGGAAAAAAGAGGAAAAAAGGAAGAAAGCATACCCGAGGACGACTCGAAAATTCGGGTAAGTGATCGAGGGTCGGGATTGACCTATGGATAAATCCCGGGAATTCAATTGAATATTATTTTATTGGAAAATGACCCGAATTTAAATAATTGTGCAGCGTCACTACAGAGCCCGAACGAGAGCCGATTTAGCTCTAATTTTCGTACCCTGCATCATATTGGGTAAGTACATTTTAATTACGATAATATGAGTCCTTTAATGCAGAGTTTCGATTATTTTACGGAATTTACGGATTAATTCTGCATAAAAGGAATTTTATTCAAAATTTCAAGTAATTATCGTAAACAGTATCCGGGCTATCCACTGAGTTTGGAACGAAGCCCGATGATTATTGATAAATCAAATGAGCCCAGTAAACCCGAAGAAGGGATTTAAAAGTGAAAACGGGCTGAAAAAGGGGTTTGAGGCCCATTAAAGTGCAATTGGGCCCAATAGAGTAAAAAATGAGCCCAGAGCTTTAGATTCGATCAGTAAGAGTGAAATACTGATCTGTATATTGAACTGAACCCATATGTGGTTATATGCAGCTCCGTAGACGAGCGAATTGGACTGAGAGACCTGGTACAGTCGAGTCGGGATAAGCTCGCGCGTGATTCCAGGTAAGGGAATTTTATGAACACTTAGAGGTAGCTGTATGTAATTTTGAGGGGATTTACATTACGTTAAATTCAATAGGCTACCCGAAAACAGAATAATAATTTTTGCGAAAAAATATGGAAATAATGGAAAATGACTATTTTGCCCCCAGTTAGGAAAATTTCAAAGAGGGTAGTAAGGCTATGAAATTGCATGAATTTCATGATTTTAATGTTTTCATGATGATATTGCTTTAATTCAAGCAATTTATGGATAGGTTGGCTATTATTTACATGTTTTAAGTGAAAAGGCACAGGTTAGGTGCCAGTTGATATTTATTTGACATGTTTTGATAATATTGAGCCACCTATCAGTGTTATATGAGTTGTAACCGTGCTTGAGCACTGCTCACACTGGATTTTATATTTTAACTCATACTCAGAGTGTTGGAGCCTTGCTCGTACTATTTTACAGATTTGTTTTATATGACTACCGTACTGGAGTTTTTCTCGTACGAGGTTTTCACTGAGTTTTAATACTTATCCGTACTGGAGCAATGCTCGTACGTGGATTTGAATTGAATGTATAATCAGTTTAAGTCATACTGGAGCGCTGCTCGTACGCAGATTTTAATTGATTTCTATGAAACCGTGCTAGAGTTTCGCTCGCATGAGGTTTTCAGATATCATGAATATGCATGGAGCCGTGCTGGAGCTTCGCTCGCACAGGAATTTATATGACATGCATATAGCCATGTTGGAGCCTCCTGTTGACTGTGTGTCACAGTGAGATGATATGCTCACACGTGCAGATTGAGACATACTTGACATGGGTGGATAAGACCTATTACAGGCACCCCTAATTGACCTTGGGTTCACGGAGTACGATGTACCGTGTATATCATGCGGAGTACGCTGTACCGTGGGGATTGTTGGAGTGGAGTGGCATTAGCCTCGAGACAGCAAGTCTTGCCCTCGCAATCCTGATATTATGCTGTTTTGGCGGGTAGGATGACCCACCTCCCGTTTCAGGTGTGATACCCCGCACACTAGGATCCGTGTGCCAGCGATCACGAAGTTACGACCATAGTCCTTGATATTACCGATATAGTCGTTTACATGTCTCACATGATATAATGTATTGGTCTTAATAGACCAGGGTAGACCGAGGGAGGGGTTAGGCCCCGATTTTCTCATGATTTCAAATGAGTTTTGATTATTCCCATGGAGGGATTTTATGAGAGTTTCATTGATTTGTAACCTTGTGAGAAGGGTGGTTTTATATCGGAGATTTGAAAATAAAGAATTTTGTTGAAATGGATTTTTATTTGTGAGTGTATCGTATTTTGACCCAGATGGGGTATTTTAAAACGTGTTGTTTCATTGAGCATGAGATGTTTTCACATGAGAATTATTCCATGTTTTAATATGCCGATTTCCTGTTTTAGAACAGATGATATTATATATATGGCATATCATTGTTTTTACCTCATGCTCACATATATCCTAATTTTCTTATCAGCATGTAGATAGTATAGCTATCTACCCGTTTGTATTATTACCTTACTGAGCATGTGGAGCTCACCCTTTTATTTTCCACCCATTTTCAGTATTTCCACCATAGAGATAGCAGGTGTAGAGAGTAGACGGCATAGCTGATATCTTTGTTTCCCATCGACTGTCAGGTATACACCACGTACAGAATTTTGTTTTAATATGCTTACAGCACAGTATTGTATATGAAAGAATATTTGGGGATGTAAATATAGAATTATTTGATGTATAAACATACTGACCACTCTATTATATGATTAATGATATCAGTATGTATGTTTACGTGTGATATTTCTTAATTGTTTGACTGGTATATCGATATTGATTCATAGCCCGACCTGTTTAGAGGAATATGTCACGAGGAGGTAAGAAAGATTTTTCAAAAGCGAAAAATTTATACTGATTTTGATAGTATTGGGTCGTGACAGTAAAAGTGGTATTAGAGCAGAGGTTGGCCAGACGTGAATCAGTATCGATAAGTAAGCAATTATGAGTTAGAGTTGGTCGGATAAGAGTCGATAGTGGTCATTAAGGAAAATTACATCCCCCTTAGTATTGTGCTGTATGAGATGTCAAAGTGTATACTAGATGGGAATTAAATTAACAAATGAATTTGGAATACAGGATTTACATTATGCCAGTCACCCGCAGTGGTAGTGGGGCTAGTACACGTGCTAGAGGCCGTAGGGGCAGGCCTAGAGGCCGTGGTGATGGTATACAGACTGGTCAGGTACTCGAGGGTACTGCTGTGAGACCAGATGAGACTGAGGCACGCTTCGCTAGACTTGAACGGAGTATTGAGAGCCTGGCTGAGATTGTAGCGCAGCAGGTAGCGCTCTGGGCTAGAGATAGGCGAGATTCGGTGAGACAGGTAGCGCTTGATCCCGAGATACCGGCACAGGCCGCAGAGTTACCGGAGGTTCAGGCTCAAGCTGCAGAGGCAGTGAGACCCTAGCCAGCTCAGGATGTTGGATATGAGTGTGTCCTGGATAGATTTAGACATTTTCAGAAGTTTAGACCTCCAGTCTTCCATGTGAGGAAGGACCCAGTAGTAGCTGAGGATTGGGTGTATCAGATAGAGAAGCTATATAGGCTTTTCAGGTGCACTACTACTGAGAGGGTTGCTTTTGCCGTATTTGTATTTCAGGGAGCGGCAGAGCATTGGTGGAGATCTATCGAGCCGATATTGAGAGCTCGACATGCTGAGGTCACATGGGAGATATTTTTGGATGCCTTTAGGAGGCAGTATGTTCCCGCTACTGCACTGCGAAAGTTGAGGATGGAGTTTTTGAGTTTGGTTCAGGGGAACCAGTCTATTGACGAGTATGAGACTCGATTCATCTCTTTGGGGAGATATGATTTGGAGACAATGGGCAATGAGGATCGGAAGGTCCAGAAGTTTATAGATGGACTGAGACCAGCCATCAGATCTCGATTGGCTCCCTTTGATGTTTCGACTTATGAGGAGGCAGTACATAGAGCTCAGCTGTGTGAGCAGGATTATGAGCGGAATGTCTCCGAGACAGGAAAGTTTAGTAGGAGTCGAGACAGAGATCGGAAGAGACCCGACAGAGACAAATTTTTCAGGAGAGGTGTACGGCTCTCTGATAAGAGGCCGAAGATTGAGGAGGTTCAGGAGAGGACAGATAGACCTTGTCCAGTGCCTATAACTACTACTGTTGTATGTTATCGATGTGGGAGGCCAGGGCATGTGATGAGAGATTGCCCAGAGAGACTAGACACTGCCCCACAGAAGGCCAAGGAGTCAGAGAGAGCTCCAATTCAGGTTCCTGCTCAGAGGAGAAGAGCTACTGCAGAAGAGAAAGGGAAGCAAGTGATGGGTACAGGGCGAGTTCATGCTTTGGACCAGGATACGGCAGATCAGTCATCTGATGTGGTGAAAGGTACCATCCTGATCTTTGATTTAGAAGCATATGTTTTGATTGATCCTGGTGCCACGCATTCATTCGTATCGCCTTCATTTGCATGTAAATTGTAAAGTTTATTCCTCTGAGTAGTAAATTATTAATACTTACCCCCATAAACACAAGTCAGTTAGTAGAGTATGTAGTCAAGGACTATAAGTTGAAAGTTGGGGAGAAAGAAATATCAGCCGACCTTATTGTGATGTATATGAGGGACTTCGATGTCATACTAGGAATGGATTGGTTGGCTGCCAATCGAGTTGTGTTAGATTGTTTTTCTAATACATTAACGTTTAATACCCCCGAAAGATGTGTTGTAAAATTTCCCTGAAAAGTAATGAAATCAGTGTTATTTTAAATGGAGCAATAAATTTTTGCTGATTTTATGATTTATGTTTTGAAGGATTCATCGCATATATGGTTGATTCGGATCAGGTACGATCAAATTTGAGAGATATTCCAGTGGTTAAGGAGTTTCCTGACGTCGTTCCAGACGATTTACCAGGATTACCTCCAACTAGAGAGATGGAGTTTGGGATAGATTTAGTACCTGGTACAGAACCGATTTCGAGACCACCATATAGGATGGCTCCGATTGAGTTGGAGGAGCTGAGGAAGCAGTTATAGGATTTGCTTGAGAAGGGGTTTGTGAGACCGAGCGTATCACCTTGGGGAGCTCCGATCTTGTTTGTGAGGAAGAAGGATGGCAGCCTCCGATTGTGTATGGATTACAGATTGTTGAATAAGGCTACCATTAAGAATAAGTATCCCCTTCCATGCATTGATGATCTGTTGGATCAGCTTCGGGGAGCACAAGTCTTTTCTAAGATTGATCTGAGGTCTGGGTATCATCAGCTGAGGATACGGAGAGAGGATGTGCCCAAGATAGCATTTAGGACCCGTTATGGTCATTATGAGTTTTTGGTTATGCCATTCGGGTTGACTAATGCCCCCACAGCATTCATGGCTTTGATGAATGATGTGTTCAAGCCATACCTGGATCGGTTTGTGATTGTGTTTATCGATGATATTTTGGTATACTCTAGATCCAGGGAGGACCACAAGCAGCACTTGAGGATAGTGTTACAGACCCTCAGAGAGAGAGAGTTGTACGCCAAACTCAGTAAGTGTGACTTCTGGTTGGAGCAGATTTCTTTTCTAGGCCATGTAGTATCGAGGGATGGAGTGTCAGTGGACCCATCCAAGATAAAGGCAGTTGTTCAGTGGGAGCGGCCCAAGACAGTCACAGAGATTCGAAGTTTTCTAGGTTTGGCAGGATACTACAGGAGATTTGTAGAGGGTTTCTCTAGATTAGCTGCTCCGTTGACACGTCTCACACGGAAGGATGTTGAGTTTGTATGGGATGATGCTTGTGAGAGGAGTTTTCAGGAGCTGAAGCATCGATTGACCACTGCTCCAGTTCTCACCATACCTACCAGCTCAGGAGGTTTCTTAGTATATACAGATGCATCGCATCAGGGATTGGGCTGTGTATTGATGCAGGATGGGAGGGTAGTTGCCTATGGATCTAGATAGCTGAAAGATCACGAGAGGAACTATCCGACACACGATTTGGAGTTGGCGGCCATAGTGTTTGCACTGAAGATATGGCGCCATTACTTATATGGTGAGCAGTTTCAGATTTTTACAGACCATAAGAGTCTGAAGTATTTATTCTCGCAGAAGGAGCTGAACATGAGACAGAGGAGATGGCTCGAGCTCCTGAAGGATTATGATTGCGAGATATTATACCACCCAGGAAAGGCTAATGTAGTTGCTGATGCTTTGAGCAGGAAGAGCCTAGGGTTGGTATCATTTATGATGGTTCGGGAACATGATTTGTTAGAGCAGTTCGCGAGCCTCAGTTTGGACATAGCACCCCTTGAGATTGACAGAGTTGAGATCATTGCGAGCTTGAGATTGGAGCCAGAGTTGATTGATCGTATCCGGCAGGCTCAGCAGAGTGATCAGGGATGTATTCAGTTGATGAGGCAGGTACAGGCAGGTGCCGATACAGATTTTGTATTGAGTACCGATGGATTACTGAGGTTTCGCAGTAGGATATGTGTTCCCGAGGATCTTGAGATCAAGAGGATAATTTTATCAGAGGCTCACTCAGCGAGGTATACAGTACATCCGGGGAGTACAAAGATGTATCAGAATCTCCGGAGAGTTTATTGGTGGTCTGGGATGAAGAAAGACATAGCAGAGTATGTTGCGAAATGTCTCGTCTGTCAGCAGGTAAAGGTAGAGCATCAGAAGCCTGCAGGATTATTGCAGCCTCTACCGATACCGACATGGAAGTGGGAGCATGTCACCATGGATTTTGTGATAGGATTACCGAGGACCCGCAGAGGTCATGATGCCATCTGGGTGATTGTGGATAGACTGACGAAGTCCGCCCATTTCTTAGCTATGAGAGCTACAGATGCTCTGAGTACGTTGGCGAACTTATATGTTCGAGAGATTGTCAGGCTACATGGCGTTCTAGTGAGCGTTGTTTCTGATAGGGATGCCCGCTTCACTTCCCATTTTTGGGAACATTTTCAGGAAGCGTTGGGGACCCAGTTGAGATTTAGCACCGCTTTCCATCCTCAGACAGATGGTCAGTCAGAGAGGACTATACAGATTCTGGAGGATATGTTGAGAGCGTGTGTGCTGGATTTTGGAGGCTCCTGGGATGATCATTTGCCTTTAGCCGAGTTCGCCTACAATAACAGTTATCACTCGAGTATCGGGATGGCACCGTATGAGGCACTGTATGGTCGCAGATGCCGTTCCCCTATTGGATGGGAAGAGATTGGTAACAAACTGTTATTTGCTCCTAACTTGGTACAGCAGGCTACTGAGGATGTCAGGTTGATATGTGATAGATTGCGGACAGCTCAGAGCCGACAGAAGAGTTACGCTGACAGGAGACGCAGACCACTAGAGTTTACAGAGGGTGAGTCGGTGTTTTTGAGAGTTTCTCCTTCCAAGGGTATCATGAGGTTCGGTAAGAAAGGTAAACTGAGCCCTCGTTTTATTGGACCCTTTAAGATTCTGGAGCGAGTGGGAGATAAGGCCTATAGATTGGCATTGCCACCAGAGTTGGCAGGTGTACACAGTGTCTTCCACGTTTCTATGCTTCGAAAGTACCATCCAGATCCATCACAAGTGATTCACTTCGAGCCATTAGAGCTCAGTGACAGTATAACATATGTTGAGAGACCAGTTCGGATTTTGGATAGGAAGGAGAAGGTATTGCAATCTAAGACGATCTCCCTGGTGAAGGTTCAGTGGCAGTATCACACTCCAGAGGAAGCTACCTGGGAGCTAGAGAGTATGATACAGGAGAAGTACCCGGAGTTGTTTACTGATTGATTTGGTTCTAATTTGGAGGACCAAATTCTTTTAGTGGGGGAGATTGTGAGATCCGCAATTTTTGTATGATATTCCTTATGATTTCCATATTGTATGACATTAGTATATGTTAATGGATTCATAAGATGGTTGATTCGGATTAGATAAATGTGGATGAAACGAAATAAATGTACGTAAAATCGAATAAGGATAAATCGAGAAAATGAAGAAGCAATAAGTTGTCTAAGGAATTAAATCGAGTTGACTGAAAATGAAAATTTGAAAATAGGGAAAAGATTGTGGATTGATGAAAGAAAGTCGATTCAATTTGGTCCCGGACACGTACAAGGGTAAAATGGTCAAAAGACCAAAATTCGGTATGAAATCGATAAGTAATTTTCGTTAAAAATATGGAATTTGCTAAATCTGGATCAATATCGAGGAAAATAATTAAATTCGAGTCCGATTGATCTAGATATTAATTTATTGAAAATTACGGGAATTAATTTGGAATTAATCAGGATTTTTAATTCGAAAAATTATCTCGAAAAGAATCGAAAAATATACCGAGAAAGACGAAAATTCACTGATAAATTCATTTATTGATTAAATGAATTTAATAATATTTTTTAAAGATTTTTTTGGGATATTTGGATTATTTTAATATATTTTAATGTATTAAAATAATAATAAATCAATTAAAAAAACGGAAAATTGGAAATCAGTCGGGGAAAGAGAAAGACCCGCGAAACCAAAACAGAACCAAAGAACCCGTCTGTAACCCGACACCCCCGATGAGCCACCGGCGGTCGTTGAGCCCAGGTGAAGGTCGGAAAAGGTAGAGCGAATCCCGACGATTCCAGTGATACCGGTGACGCGCGCCGACGGAAGCTATTCCCGACGAATCGACCGACGAAAGTTTCGGGGAGAAATCGCCTCTGTCCCGATGAACGGCGGCGTCTTAGCTCCGATTCGATCCCGCAAAACGATCCCCAGGCCGAAACGGTTCTGTTGAGACCACTGGCTGCCGGCGAGATGGCCGAAATCTCCGGTGACGGCAAACGGGCCAAAACGGCACCGTAGCCGATAAGGGAGAAAAGAAAAAGAAAAAGAAAAAAGAAAAGAAAAAAAGGAAAAAGAGGAAAAAAGGAAGAAAGCGTACCCGAGAACGACTCGAAAATTCGGGTAAGTGACCGAGGGTCGGGATTGACCTGTGGATAAATCCCGGGAATTCAATTTAATATTATTTTATTGGAAAATGACCCGAATTTAAATAATTGTGCAGGGTCACTACAGAGCCTGAACGAGAGCCGATTTAGCTTCGATTTTCGTACCTCGCATCATATTGGGTAAGTACATTTTAATTACGATAATATGAGTCCTTTAATGCAGAGTTTCGATTATTTTACGGAATTTACGAATTAATTCTGCATAAAAGGAATTTTATTCGAAATTTCAAAGTAATTATCGTAAACAGTATCCAGGCTATTTACTGAGTTTGGAACGAAGCCCGATGATTATTGATAAATCAAATGAGCCCAGTAAACCCGAAGAAGGGATTTAAAAGTGAAAACGGGCTGAAAAAGGGGTTTGAGGCCCATTAAAGTGCAATTGGGCCCAATAGAGTAAAAAATGAGCCCAGAGCTTTAGATTCAATCAGTAAGAGTGAAATACTGATCTGTATATTGAACTGAACCCATATGTGGTTATATGTAGCTCCGTAGACGAGCGAATTGGATTGAGAGACCTGGTACGGCCGAGTCGGGATAAGCTCTCGCGTGATTTCAGGTAAGGGAATTTTATGAACACTTAGAGGTAGCTGTACGTAATTTTGAGGGGATTTACATTACGTTAAATTCAATAGGCTACCCGAAAACAGAATAATAATTTTTGCGAAAAAATATGGAAATAGTGGAAAATGACTATTTTGCCCCCAGTTAGAAAAATTTCAAAGAGGGTAGTAAGGCTATGAAATTGCATGAATTTCATGATTTTAATGTTTTCATGATGATATTGCTTTAATTCAAGCAATTTATGGATAGGTTGGCTATTATTTACATGTTTTAAGTGAAAAGGCACGGGTTAGGTGCCAGTTGATATTTATTTGACATGTTTTGATAATATTGAGCCACCTATCAGTGTTATATGAGTTGTAACCGTGCTTGAGCACTGCTCGCACTAGATTTTATATTTTAACTCATACTCAGAGTGTTGGAGCCTTGCTCGCACTATTTTACAGATTTGTTTTATATGACTACCGTACTGGAGTTTTTCTCGTACGAGGTTTTCACTGAGTTTTAATACTTATCTGTACTGGAGCAATGCTCGTACGTGGATTTGAATTGAATGTATAATCAGTTTAAGTCGTATTGGAGCGCTGCTCGTACGTAGATTTTAATTGATTTCTATGAAACCGTGCTAGAGTTTCGCTCGCACGAGGTTTTCAGATATCATGAATATGCATAGAGCCGTGCTAGAGCTTCGCTCGTACAGGGATTTATATGACATGCATATAGCCATGTTGGAGCCTCCTATAGACTGTGTGTCACAGTGAGATGATATGCTCACACGTGCAGACTAAGACATACTTGACATGGGTGGATAAGACCTATTACAGGCACCCCTAATTGAGCTTGGGTTCACGGAGTACGATGTACCTTGTATATCACGCGGAGTACACTGTACCGTGGGGATTGTTGGAGTGGAGTGGCATTAGCCACGAGACAGCAAGTCTTGCCCTCGCAATCCTCATATTATGCTATTTTGGCGGGTAGGATGACCCACCTCCCGTTTCAGGTGTGATACCCCGCACATTAGGATTCGTGTGTCAGGGATCATGAGGTTATGGCCATAGTCCTGGATATTACCGATATAGTCGTTTACATGTCTCACATGATATAATGTATTGGTCTTAATAGACCAGGGTAGACCGAGGGAGGGGTCAGGCCCTGATTTTCTCATGATTTCAAATGAGTTTTGATTATTCCCATGGAGGGATTTTATGAGAGTTTCATTGATTTGTAACCTTGTGAGAAGGGTGATTTTATATCGGAGATTTGAAAATAAAGAATTTTGTTGAAATGGATTTTTATTTGTGAGTGTATCGTATTTTGACCCAGATGAGGTATTTTAAAACGTGTTGTTTCATTGAGCATGAGATGTTTTCACATGAGAATTATTCCATGTTTTAATATGCCGATTTCCTATTTTAGAACAGATGATATTATATATATGGCATATCATTGTTTTTACCTCATGCTCACATATATCCTGATTTTCTTATCAGCATGTAGATAGTATAGCTATCTACCCGTTTGTATTATTGCCTTACTGAGCATGTGGAGCTCACCCTTTCATTTTCCACCCACTTTTAGTATTTCCACCATAGAGGTAGCGGGTGTAGAGAGTAGATGGCATAGCTGATATCTTTGTTTCCCATCGACTGTCAGGTATACACCATGTACAGAATTTTGTATTAATATGCTTACAGCACAGTATTGTATATGAAAGAATATTTGGGGATGTAAATATAGAATTATTTGATGTATAAACATACCGACCACTCTATTATATGATTAATGATATCAGTATGTATGTTTACGTGTGATATTTCTTAATGGTTTGAATGGTATATCGATATTGATTCACAGCCCGACCTGTTTGGAGGAATATGTCACGAGGAGGTAAGAAAGATTTTTCAAAAGCGAAAAATTTGTACTGATTTTGGTAGTATTGGGTCGTGACACTTGACGAGCTCACCCATTTGTTTATTCTTACAGACTATTTGAAGTGATCATTGTCTACGCCTGCCGTGTAATTAAAGTAGGCTAGTGGACTCGATACTCTCCTCAAGCTACCTTCAATACATGATAAGGTATACTTTTGCTTTTTTTGCTAGACATCCTGTATAGCATAGGCAATTGATGTAAATAATATTTTGGGATGTAATCTAGGCAAGTATATATGTAAAGTTGTAAACGTACAGTTTATAGAATAAATGTACTTTCAAGGGTATTACAGAAGTTACTATTAATTATGAAATAAGATTAAAAGTAACTGCTATGGTATATAAACTGTGTTTTAAACTTTGCAAGGAGGTAAGTTCATAAATAAGTCATTATGCCGGTGAAATTTTATAAAATGAAAAGGTTAAAAATTGTCATTGATGGGAATGCAACTTATTTAAGAAATTAAGAAAAAGAAAAATTAACCCATATTTCCATGTTTCCGAGGCGTGACAGTTTACGTGGTATCAGAGCAAAAGTTATATGTATTATCAGTGTCGACTAGATGAAGTTAGATTATATCC
The DNA here is from genome assembly GCA_033439115.1 of Firmiana major. Classification (NCBI taxonomy): domain Eukaryota; kingdom Viridiplantae; phylum Streptophyta; class Magnoliopsida; order Malvales; family Malvaceae; genus Firmiana; species Firmiana major. The sequence continues at coordinate 38,283,739 of CM065901.1, forward strand.
CAATTGTCTATGCTTGTCTGGTTATAAAATGAGTATATCTGTTAAGGTTATGACTAAAACCCTGGTTTACACACAGGTAATTTATCACTAAACAATTAGCGGGAGACGCAGTCGTCCATGGTGGCAAGCACAACCCTCTCCATCACCTCCCCCTCTGCCTAAGAGCCCTAATACCAGAATGATGAGTCTCTAGCAGGGCATGCAAAGTATGAGAGAAGGGCTAATTGCACTCACCGCTATGTTTACCCAGCAGTTTGGGGCGAATACTTTTAGTACCAGTGCTATTACACCTGCACCTACTCCCCCACCTCCTCTACCACAGGCTCCTCCGGCAACCCCAATTCCTTCGTTTGTAGTCCTACAGCCCAAAGATGATAGGGATACTCAGAGACTATGGGACTTTCTTCGGATGAACCACTTAGAGTTTATAAGGGTTATAGATCAAGTTAAGGCTGAGGGATGGTTACTGGATACCGAGACAGCCTTCCAGTATTTTGGGCTGTACAGATAGAGAGAGAGTGGCTATGGCTTGGTATATGTTGAGGGGCCAGGCCAAGTTTTGGTGGATGGCTAAACATACCGTTTTGGCGAACAGTTAGTCATATATTTTTTTAAATGCCTTTCTTGATGCATTCAGGACCCAGTATATTTCACGCACTGCTCGAAAAAAGATGCAGATGGAATTTCTGAATCTGGTTCAAGGTAGCATAACGATGGATGAGTATGAGAACCAGTTCACCATCTTGATGAGGTACGACCCATAGTTACTTAGGGACCCCAAGCGTTGTACCGAGATATTTTTGGTAGGCTTAAGATCGGTGATCCGTTATAGATTGTTGGGACTCCAGGTCACAGATTTTAAGAATGCCCTTGGACAGGCTCAAGAAATTGAAAGAGGCCTGGATGTGACTCTAGCAGTGTCACGACCCTCAACTTACCAAAAATCAGCGTAAATTTTTCGCTTTTCATACATTATTTATTATTCGTATTTTTCTTACCTCGATCGTGATCAACTACACTCTCAAACAGTTGGGTTTTGTGTCAATATTTACCTCATCCAACCATAATTATTACTTTGCATTATAATTTAGAAGCAAACACTTGTATAAATAAATCAGAGTTGTTTACATGTGTTTACATTGCTTTACATCCCCAATAGTTACACACAAAACGCTACTATGCTATGGAAAGTTTAGATATAAAATCACACCAGTGTGTATACCTTAAGCGATGGGATGCAGCGGATACCAAAAGGGAAAAGCCTCCAGTCGCTCACAATCTATACTCAAAACTCTGTAGAGGGGAAAATAAGGGGGTGAGCAAATCACACGCTCAGTAAGGCAATCATGCGAACAAGTAGATACTACACTATCTACGTGATTGTGATGCCATGCTCAAAACCATACAGTTTCTCATTCACAACTCAAAAGCATTAGTTCATGCTTGTGTCAATGGCATGTAAAGCAATTCATGCTATTTAAAACTCAGTGCACAATTCAATTTCAAAGCATGGCATTACTCATCATGCATATTTAATTCATAAGGTATGGAAAATCATCATGCACAATGCACTTTAAAACCATTCACATAAATTCTCAAGCAAATCATGCTTTCTCATCTCAATTAAATCAACACTCGTCAGGTCTCAATCCCTCCCTCAGACTGTCTTGACCCACAAAATATTTCAAACATGGATTCATTTCATAAATAATAGACATGTGAGATAGGCGATATAATAAGAGAAATCTCCTCTAAGACTATGGCCATATCCTGTGATCCGAGGCTATACTGATTAGGTGTACTGGGTATCACCACTATCTGCTTCCACACGGGAGGTGGCTTACATCTAGCCCGCTGGTGCATAGCAGATCTCGTCCGAAGATGACATATCACAATCTCAACACAGTACAACATATTCCATGCTACCTGCACAGTACAACGTACTCTGTGGACCCAAATCAACACATCATATCACGCCACATCTCAAAAGTGCACGTAAGAGCCTATTTAATCAGTACAACGTCTTGTCTACCGAAGCTCCTAGCACGACTATCAACATGTCAATTCTAAAAAATGCACGTGCGAGCCTATTTAATCGGTGCGACACCCAGTCTACCCGAAGCTCCTAGCATGACAATAAGTATGGTGGGCATCTAATCTGAGCTATGCTCCAGCACCATGCCAAAATTGGTATAAAGTTTGTGCGAGCTCCACTCTAGCACGACATCATAAAAATTCATGTGAAAACTAGTACGAGCTAAGCTCCAACACTCATGCGTGTAAAAACACATCAATCTCGTGCGAGTCATACTCTAGCACGCTTTCATTCTCACGAAAATCATGTAGATGGCTCAATTCTTTGCAAAATATGGTTATCAACCAAATCAAATCATTTCTTTTGCAAATCATTTCAAATGTTAGCCAACCTACCAATCATTTGCTGAAAAGCAACAAAACAAGGTTTTCAAGCATCATGCTTTTGTTTTCAGGCACATTTCTAAAAAACCCAACTCTTTGCCCTTCAATCACCAAATATCATTTCCTAGTATCACATGCACTCTAGCAAAATGATAATTCTATTTTTAATTGAATTATTTGTGCTTAATTTCCTAATTATTTATTTAATCCCCATATTATTTTATTAATTATCCCCTATATTTAATTAAAATTCTTTAATGTGCAGATAAAATAAATCCGAATGAAACTCAGTTATTCCAGTCAAAATTGGGCTGAAAACGGGTTAAAGGAGGCTGGACCACTTCCAATTTGCAGATCGAGTTACCAGTTGTCTAGACACGCGTGATGCCAGGTGTTCGTATTTTATTCGCTCCGAAATGATAAGATCGACGGACACCGTGCCAACCTTCTGGAAGACACACGTCGGGCCACATTGCACAACCAATTAGACAAAAAGATGGGTGACTTGGAAATATCTACTCTACAGCAAATCAAATGAAGACAAGTGGCCAAACAATGCCAACTCATCTAGGATGAAAAAATTACCATTGGACACCTAAGTGTGTGTATAAATAGAACATGATGGCAATTAAAAAAGGAGAGTAGAAGTAGAAGTAGCTTAGGGTAGAATTTAGGAGTAGTGTAATTTAGGGTAAATTAGTTTGTAAGAGTAGAAGTAGATAGTTTTAGAAAATAGTCTATTTTTATTAAAAGTTTTATTTTCTCTAGTTTTTCTTAAGCTTTTCGTTTTCCACCATTTTTATTCTTCTCGGTTTTACAAGCTTCCATTACCTTATTGTGTGACATTTTTATGTTTTATGGAAAATTTCAATTTTTATTGTTTTTCTCATTCTTTAGTTTCATTGTTGGTCTTTCTCTGTTATGCTAATTTTAGGTTTTATTTTATGTCTCACGTTTTGAGGAGGAGAGACTGGTGACAACAGCTATTCTTCTTTTCCATTTTGTTTTTGCTTTTCTCGACTATTTTCCTTAACTTAGAAAGTAGATTTGCTTTTTTTTTCTGCGTAGCTTAGATTAAAAGTTTCGGCTGCATGCTTATATTTCTTGGTGTGTGAGAGGCTGGTGAAGTGTTGTCGATGCTGCTGACAGGTTCGGTTGGGTGACAGGATATTGACTCATTTACTGCAACCACTGCTCCGTTTCTATTCAACACTGTTTTTCCTGTAGCACAACTGATTTTTAGTTCTTTAGTGTTTTATGTTTTTTGCTATTACATTGCTTTATTTTATCTTCTAGTTTGATCAAGAATTTTAAGTTTAATGGATTAAATAAAAGTTCGATGAATCAGTTATTCCTTTAGTTTCTTACTGTGTTGTCTGTCTTGTTTCTTCTGCATTTACATTGTCACTTTCCTACACTTACTGCTTTCACCATACTGTTTCTGCACTAGTTGTTTTGATTTTCTGGGCAGTTTTCCTTCTCTGTTTTGCTCTGTTTTGAGCTCTTAGCACTGTTCACCTTGGCTTTGGTTTTTATTTTCTAGTAATCTTATTATTTGCTGTTGAAATTGTGTGGCGTTGGCTGGTATAAAGAAGCTGTGATGGCTGAATCGAGGAGGCTTCATTACTGCTGCTTGCTGGCTTGTCACCTTATCTTCATTCTTTGCTACTCCCCTGTTGTTGGAGGCTGGACTGATTAAGGACGACGAATAGGTTGTAGCCACATGCTGGGGTACACTGGATAGAAGGAGAAGACGTGGGATGTGGCTAGTTAACAGCTTGATTCTCGTCCATTCCTGCCATTGCGCTTCTTTATTTCATGCTTGCTTTAATGTGTCAATAATTTCTTTATCTCTTTTCCTTTGGATCATTGTATTGTTTGTCCATGCTGACTCGGGAGAGCTGGTAATTGTTGGTGCTTGTCGGGCCTGCTGCTAGAAGTGCAAGTGAGGTGAGCAAACGTGGATGTTGCATCTAGTCTCTGTCCCAGTGTAGAGACTGAGCTTACAGTGCGAGAATGAGTTAGCAGTACGTGGACTTACCGTGCAGTGGTACAGGCAGGGAGCTGTGCAAGTCGAGACCTGAAGCAGAAGTAGTGGACAGCACTTTGATGTAGACTTGGAAATGGAGCATGCGCACAGTACGGTGCACGGGACCTTGGCTAGCTGGGCAGAAACGTGGGATGTGTTGCAGGGAGCAGGAGCAGGAGCAGGAGCCGGACATCACTTGGAGGCAGAACCAAAACTGTAGAAGACGTGTACAGTGCCTGGACAGTTTCTAGACCACTTGGTTGGAAAACTGGATAAGATCATGTTTGGCTACAATTGCTTTTTACCATTTAATATTTAATCCAATTTTGTTTGTTTTGATTGTTTTCATTAGTTGTTAATTTAGGATAGTTGTTAATTGATAATTGTAGGTTAAATCTAATGTCTTAGTTTGTCAATTTAATCTTTAGTTTTAATTTTTAGTTAATAGTTAATTTTATATTATATGTTTTAGGACTTAATTTTAGTTTAGTATTGTATGAGTTTCAGTTAGGATTCACTTAGATTAAAATCGTTTTATGCATTGTTAAATTTTCATTTGAAAAATCCAAAAATTATTTCTTATGCATTAGTTAGATCTTATTGTTAAATTAGTAATTAAATATAATTAGGATTAATTTAGAATTAATATTTAGACATTTAGACCTGTAGTTATTTTCTTAATTTTTCTAAGATTTTATTTTAAGTGCGTTAATGAAGTTTTAACTGTTTTAATTATTTTTGTAGGTACTTGCTTTTAATTGCTTGGAGCATTGTAAGTAAATTTTAGTTCAGTTTTATTTTCTTTAGTTTATAGCTTTTATTATTTTCAGTATTTGTTTAATTTTAGCCTTGTAGATCACCCATTAAGAATTCATAATTTGCTAGGATATACTTAGGGTAAGATTAACCGGTAGTTAATTAGGCTAATCAACTTCTCTGTGGGACGATAACTCGGGAATCAAATCCCATTATTACTTGTACGACCCGTGCACTTGCGGACAATACGTTTAGATCGTATCAATATTTTGCATTTTCATTAAGTAGTTTAATTGCATTTTAGGTTTGTTCAATTTTAGCTTAATTAATTTTGTTTCTTTATTTTAGCAGTTTATTGCGTTAATGAATTTTTAATTGTTTTAATTATTTTTGTAAGTACTTGCTTTTAATTGCTTGGAGCACTGTAAGTAGTCTTAGCTCGGTTTTATTTAGTTTTTATTATTTTATTATTTTTTAGTAATTTTAATTAGCCTTAGTAGATCACCAACTAAGAATTCATAATTTTCTAGGATATACTTAGGGTAAGATTAACCGGTAGTTAATTAGGCTGATCAACTTCTCCGTGGGACAATAATCTGGGACTCAAATCCCATTATTACTTGTACGACCCGTGCACTTGCGGATAATACGTTTAGTTCATACCACAAAACATTTAAGCGCCCAAATTATGCACAGATATCTCTAAGAGTCCACACAATTCCCTTACCTCGATTTACTCGGGGTGCGACTCTCTTCCTCTTAGCTTCTCACGTTCTAGCTCAACTTTCTCCGGTGTATCCTCGGGAGATGTAATTCATTCATCAAACGCTCGAGTTAGTGTTGCTAACTCTCATTCAACTATGCATTTATCCAATGCCTTAAATACTCATTTTACCCCCTTTTGGGTAAGTTTCTCAATTCTTTTCATAACACCATCTCAAATTTATACTCACAATACCATTATTACCTTAAGATATCATATTCATCCTTAATACCTCTACATTTGACTTTCTCACACTAACCCATTTTAAGGTAAAAATCATCACATTGCATTCTAGATAGTTCCTACCATTAATAAGCACACCAATAAACTCCAAAATCAATAACTTAAACAAATGTACTTGGATTGGTGCACTAGAAACTTACCTCTTTGGATTTCCTTCTTGCTCTAAATGAAAATGCTCGTAACTCCTTCAAGACAATAAATGGTGTAATGCCTCCAAGCTATGTTGTTCTTCTCTTCGACGATAACAACTTTGTGTCTAATACCCTTCCCTCAAATCTTCTAGAAAATAGGTGGATTTAGAGAGAGAAAACTAGATATTTAGGTTGGAAGATGGAAGAAATTGGTTGTTCCCGTGAAATGTAGATTTCACTACTCCTATTTATAGAAATTACTTGATAAGATCGATCTGTCGAGACATGAGATCGATTTGGTCCCCTTAAAATCCCTCTTTTTCACGACATTTAAAGGCAGGAGATCGATCTGTCGAAACCTTGAGATCGATCTTGTCTCAGGCAATAGCTTAAGGAGATCGATATGGTTTTAGGGGAGATCGATCTGCTTCAACCTGAGAACTAAGGAAATTAATCTGTTTGCCTTAAGAATCGATCCTCATTTTACAGAATGTTTAGGAGATCGATCTGGCTCCATTGGAGATTAATCTGCACTGTTTCAATTGCTCGAATAAGAGCATTTTGGCTCTTCCAAATCGATTTCTCATCCTATGAAATCGATCTGACCTTTATATTTTCTAGATTTTTTATAGTTTTTCTGCAGCAACTCACACCCAAACATCCATAATTTGCTGCCATGGTCATTTCTCCATTCAATTACCTTTAAGACTTGAAAAATGGCATCCATTCATACCTTATACTCATCAAAACTTGTGTGCAATCCTTATATAACCAAAGATACATAATATAAACTAAATGAAAGTGCACAACTCATGCAAATCTTCACTCCATTTTACCACACCGCTCATATTCCATTCCACTCACATTCATCACATACAAAAGTCTATTTCTTCATATTCATACTTAATGAAACTTGTATGTACATCAAAATCTCTTATTACAAGTGTGTACATTTAATTTATGGACTTTACATCATTTATACTTCCTAATACAAGTACATCACCAAACATAAGAATCCATAATTTCTTGATTCAAAATCATCCATATCATAATTCCATTTACACATATATACAATGTTATACATGAATGGGGTCTCACATTCTCCCCCACTTAGAAAATTTGGTCCTCCAAATTGGAACAAATCATTCTGTGAATAATTCGGGATATTTCACCCGCATCCCACTCTCCAATTCCTATGTGGCCTCTTCCACCATGTGATGTTGCCAAAGAACTTTCACCAAGGGAATTGAATTTGTCCTCAACACTTTCTCCTTTCTATCCAATATCCGAACTGGCTTCTTAATGTACATCATGCTTTCATTGAGCTCCAAACGCTCCTACGTTATCACATGCACTGGGTCTGGGTGATACTTCCATTACATGGATACGTGGAAGACGTTATGTACGCTCGCTAGCTCAAGTGGTAATGCTAGCCTGTATGCCTTATCTCCCACCTTGTCAAGTATCTCAAATGGCCCTATATATCGTGGGCTCAACTTCCCCTTCTTCCCGAATCTCATAATACCCTCTGAAGGAGAAACCTTCAAAAGCACTAACTCACCTACCATAAACTCTAGTGGTCTCCGTCTCCTGTCAGCATAACTCTTTTGTCTGCTCTGAGCTATTCGTAGCCTCTCACCAATCAACTGGACATCCTAAGAGGCTTGTCTAACCAAGTTAGGAGCAAAGATTTGTCTGACACCGACTTCTTCCCATCCAATAGGGGAACGACATCTACGTCCATACAATGCCTCATATGGTGCCATCTCGATACTCCCATGAAAACTGTTATTATAGGTGAACTCTGTGAGTGGCAAATGGTTATCCCAGGAGCCTCCAAAATCCAATGCACACGCTCTCAACATATCTTCTAGTGTCTGTATAGTCCTCTCTGACTGACCATCTGTTTGAGGATGAAACACGGTGCTAAAACTCAATTGGGTCTCCATCGCTTCCTGAAAACATTCCCAAAAGTGAGAAGTGAAGTGGGCATCCCTATCAGACACAACGCTCACTGGAATTCCATGTAGCCTCACTATCTCACACACATACAAGTTCGCTAACTGGCTCAGTGTATCGGTAGCTCTCATAGCTAGAAAATGGGCTGATTTCATCAACCGATCCACAATCACCCATATGGCATCATGACCTCTATGGGTCCTCGACAATCCCATCACAAAATCCATAGTGTTATGCTCCCACTTCCATGTCCGTATCGGTAGAGGCTGCAATAACCCTATAGGATTCTGATGCTCTACCTTCACCTGCTGACAAACGAGACACTTAGCGACATATTTAGCAATGTCTTTCTTCATCCCAGAACACTAATAAACTTTTCATAGGTTTTGATACATCTTAGTACTCCCTGGATGTATCATATACCTTGATGAGTGAGCCTCTGTCAAGATCAACTTCTTGATCTTTAGATCATCAAGAACACATATCCTACCTCTGAACCTCAACAATCTATCTGGACTTAATTCAAATTTCGTCTCTGTACCCCTCTGTATCTGCCTGATAATATCACTGTACTGCTGATCATCTCACTGAGCCTGTCAGATTCGATCCACCAGATTTAGTTCCAATTGCAGGCTAGCTATCATAAAACCACTATCAGCATTAGGTGGGGTCATATCCAAACTGAGGCAATTGCTCGTGCTCCCTGACCATCATAAATGACACTAACCCGATATGCTTTCTACTCAATGCATTAACAACCACATTCGCTTTACCCGGGTGGTACAGGATCTCACAATCATAATTCTTTAAAAGTTCGAGCCATCTCCTCTGTCTCATGTTCAACTCTTTCTGTGAGAACAGGTACTTAAGGCTCTTATGATCAATGTAAACTTGAAATCTCTCACCATAGAGATAGTGGTGCCATATTTTCAATGCAAACACCATGACCGCCAACTCTAAATCGTGCGTCGGGTAGTTCCTCTCATGGTCCTTTGACTACCTCAATCCATAGGCTACTACCCTCCCATCCTGCATAAATACATAGCCCAGTCCTTAGTGTGATGCATCCATATACACCCAGAAACCTCCTGAGCTGGTAGGAATGGTGAGTACAAGAGCTGTAGTTGAACGACACTTCAACTCCTGAAAACTTTCCTCACACTTATCGTTCCACATGAATTCAACATTCTTTCTCGTGAGGCGTGTCAAATGAGCAGCTAATCTCGAGAATCCCTCCATAAACCATCGATAATATCTAGCTAAACCCAGGAAACTTCTGATCTCTGTCACTGTCTAGGGTCTCTACCACTGTATCACTACCTCAACTTTTGATGGATCCACTGACACTCCATCTTTCAATACTATGTGACCCAGAAAAGAGATATGTTCCAACCAAAAGTCGCACTTACTGAATTTAGAATACAACTTCTTCTCTTGGAGGGTCTTTAACACTATCCTTATGTGCCGTTCATGCTCATCTCTAGATCTGGAGTACACCAGTATATCATCTATAAACACAATAACGAATCGATCCAAATACTAGTGAAACACCTCATTCATCAACGACATAAAAGTCACGTGAGAATTCGTGTCAGGACCCCATTCTCAATCCATGACTTTAACCAAAATCACTACAAATTTTTCGAATTTTTGACTTACCTTTCCTCTCTTCAATGGTTGGGTTGTGATTCGATGTCAGAGTTCTCACTTACCATATCATCCAATATCATACATACATGTCAACATACTATTACTGACTGTACTTGCTTTTATCATACATGTAAGATTATATAAAATCTAATACAAATACATTCCCCATAATATATATCGTATACATCACTGTGTTGTTTCTATGTTTAGATACACAACTGTACATAATAGGTATACCTGGCGATCGATAGGAACTAGCAGTGGACTCTGGGATACTATCCCTCGATAGCTCTCGCTCTACTGACGCTCTGTAGAGAGATGTAAAGAAAGGGAGGTGAGCATACAACGCGCTCAGTAAGGAAATCAAGCAAGCAAGTAGATATCTACACTATTTACTCAAAATAATGCTATGCCTTGAAAACATTATTTCCTTTACTCGTTTTAAAAGCATGTCTTGAAATATAATATATATATATATATACTTGTACAGATTTAATCCCATGTACAGAAATCATGCTTTCTTTCTCAAATGTAGGCATGTAGTGCAAAACAATGCATCGTATATAAATCATGCATTTATGTAAATCATGCCATGTATATTTAAATAACAATAAATATGGCATTAAATAATTCACAACACAAAATCGGAGTTTGACCCATCCCTCAGGTCTGTCCGTAATTTAAATCAGTCAATCAATGTGATATATCATGTGAGACTCTGTGGTTAAATGCAAATAGTAACCTGGACTATGATCATATCCGAAGTGTGATCCCAAGCAACACAGATCTCGGTGTGCGGGGCATCACTGCTGCAACGGGAGGATGGTCAGTCCACTACAGCCGTCAGCTATGCGTAACACACGGTACAGCGTACTCCTCGCACCACCCAGGCACGGTATAAAGTACATCCGTGGACCCTACATCATGGCCAGGGTGCCTGCCATAGGTCTTAGCCCTCGCACCCGTGGAATATCAACATCACAGTCAAGGTGCCTACCATAGGTCTTAGCCCTCGCGCCTTTGGAATATCATACCACATCTCTTATACCCTCATGTTGGCCATCCTCTCAAAATGTGACACTCAGTCACACAAGAATGCGGCATGAATAGGTAACATGTAAATAATATCACATACAGTGCGCGCCCTTGAGTACGACACACAGTCGACACTACGCTCGAACACTGTTTCACATCACAAACTCAACTCTAGTGCGAGTAAACCTCCAGCAACTAGGTCAATGCATAGTTCATGTATTAAATCAAGTACGAGCAATAGCTCCAGTACCATGCTATGCACAATATCAAATCAAGTACGAGCAATAGCTCCAGTACTATGTCATGTATAAACTATGAAGAATTGAGTACGAGCAACGTTCCAGTACTCTGTCATGTATCTCATGTAAAACTCGAGTACGAGCTAATCGCTCCAGCACTCTGTCATGCATATATCATATAAAACTGAGTACGAGTAAAACTCCAGTACTCTATCATGCATGTCATGCAAATCTAGTGCGTATCAAAATCCAGCACTAATGTATGTGGAAAACATATGAAATCCAGTGCGAGCTCTGCTCTAACACGATTCATTCTCACATAATATGATAGATGGCTCTTTAAAAGGGATTGTTTACAAAATATAAAAATCAGCACTACAAAGTGTGCTTAATTCACATCAACCTTAAAATCATTAGCCCATCTATTTATTTTCATGCTAAACAACAATTAAACACTCACAATAGTATTTTCCATGCTTTTTGCAACTTTTCACAAAAGTTGACTTTTTGACTAACTAGGGGTAAAATCGTAATTTGTCACTATCGGGTCGCAATAATTATTATTCACTTTCTCTGACCCTCAAAGTTTTTAAGTGAATGTAAAAGCAGACGAAAATACGTGCAGGTATCTCTAACTACTCGCAAAAGTCCCTTACCTCGGATCACGTCAAGTGACCTCACTTCCTCAGTGCTGCTAACTCTCGCAGTCCGATCAGCTCTCAATGTAAACTCCGGAGCTGTAAATAACCATTCCTTAGGTTAATTATAATTTTCCTACTGTATTACACATTAATACAGTCCATTTTCCCTTAATGGGCCTTAAAAATCCTTAATGGGCCTAACTATATCTTAAGCCCATTTTTATTTTACTATTCATTTTCGTTGGGCCTATTGGGCTTGTGGGCCCACCAACTCTTATTGGACTTGTTCTGGGCCCATTCACCTTATTGGGCCTACAATATTTTGGCTTGGCCCATTGGGCCTCTCGGCCACATGCCATGGCCGAGAGCAACCCATGCTTCGGTTTTACCATGGCATGCCATCCATGCCTATTATTTAGCCAATTTCACTTAGGCATTTTCACAAACACTTGGTAGGCAACATTACCAATCATCATATAGTTCATTTAGGCATTTTATCAAACACCTTGATTGCCAACAAATTACATGTATTAATTAATCAATTTGATTAATTCTAATTACACCATTAACATTAATACATGTACACTAATCCATTTATGTCTTAAAATCATATTGACATAATTCAATATCCCATTAATCACTCTCGGCCTAACCCACTTCATGGTGATTTAATATGTTTCAATGCTTAAAACATATATCAACATACTTGAAATCATTCATACATTAACATATATGAAATTGGAAATTAGAAAATATACCAATTATTGTGTTCACCCTTTGGCCGAAACTTTGGAGGCTCTTGGTTTGCTCTCTATGGCTCCTTGATAGCCAATTCCAACATATTTTACTCTCCTTTCAATTTGGAACAACTTCTATGAAGAATGCAAGTTCCAAATATGCCTAATTCCTAGTGATTTCTAGTGAGAGAAAGCTTGGAAAAATATGTTTCAATGGTTTCTTCTTCTAGCCGAATTTGGTGTGATGAAGATGACAATGGTGTGGCTGAATTTATAAGCCATATACTTAGCCATTAAGCTTTACTTTTCAGCCATTTAACCTGACTTTCCAAACCTTAGCCATGAGTCACCTTATGAGTCACCTTATGAGTCATAGTTAACTTTAACTATGGTTAGATATTTATCTCATGGGCTTTTCCATTTGGGCTTCTCGGTTTGGGCTTTCTTAATGGGCTTTTGGGCTGAAATATTTACTATGTCTCGGGCCTTTAATTGTCTCAAAATTTGGCCGATCAATTGGTCCAACAATTCGGTCTAAAGGACCTAAGAATTTCGATATACGTTTAGTATACCTTAATGGGCTTTAAAATTTTCACCTTAGGCCCATTATGTTTTTAAACATTAAATTTATTCCGGAATCCTTCCGAATAAATTTTCCTTACTTTCGGGGATGATTATCTTGTATTCTGGCCAAGAATATTTTTTCCCAAATTTTTCTCCACACTTCGGTTAATTTTTAACCATGATTAGTCAACTATGGTAAAAGTCCACTTTCTTAACTATAGTTGACTTTTTCCTTAACCATTGACCATGTTGACTTTTTCTTAAAATTTTGAAAGTGTCATTTCTTATGTCTTACACTCTTGTCTTTATATTCCAACCGCTCCCGATGGATATTTTCACCCGAAACTCCTTTTCTCGCCAAAAAGGTCCATTTTACCCTTTTAGCTTTTACACTCGTTTTGTATGTTCGGGTCTAAATCAAGCTGACTTTTCTTCATGAGCTCTCTACGCTCTCTTATTTTAAGTTCTTATTTTCAGTCAGAATGATTTAGAATAACTCGGTTTAGCCTGTGATACTCATTGCTCACATTATGCATTTTATGTAGCTTTTGCGTGTTAATTCATTTCACTAACACTTTAAGTCTAGTAAATACTCTTCTTATGATTCAACTATAATTACATAGTGTTCATACACATAGGAATCATAAGGTACAAGTTACAAAAAATTTGGGTCTGACAATTCGTCAACCCGAATGGTATAACCTTAAACTCATAATGTCCATACCGGGTGCGAAAAGCTGTCTTGGGTACATATCTACTTCGTATCTTCAACTGATGGTACCCAAATCTCAGATCTATCTTGGAAAAGACCTGCGCTCCCCTAAGCTGATCCAACAAGTCAATAATGCGTGGAAGGGGATACTTATTCTTGATGGTGGCCTTATTCAACAACCGATAATCTATACACAGTCGGAGGTTTCCATCATTCTTCCTTACAAATAGAACCGGTGCTCCCCAATGTGAGATGCTCGGCCTAATGAACCCCTTCTCCAGCAACTCCTGTAACTGTTTCCTTAGTTCTTCCAATTCAACTTAAGCCATTCTGTACGGTGGCTTGGATATCGGCTCTGTACCAGGTGCCAAATCTATACCAAATTCCATCTCCCTATTTGGAGGTAACCCTGGTAATTCATTTGGGAAGACATTTTGAAATTCCCTGACCACTGGGATGTCTATCAACTCCGGACGTGCCTTATCCGTCTCAATGACCAAAAGCAATGAACCCTTCATATTATTCTTTCCACCGTTAGTAACACAATTCATCACATCACTTTCACAATGGATAAACAGATTCATCTCTCAAGCCTTATGAATTTAAATCATACTCTTCTCATTTATAAAGATTATGTCATTCCATTTCTTTTCATTAAAGTTTACAATAAGATTGTCTAATCCTGAAAACATCAAGTTCCAGCACGACAATCCATAACAACATGGTTTGCAACTAGCCAATCCATACCTAGGATTACATCAAAATCACTCATGTTCAATAAAATTAAATCGGCTGCCATTTCTTTATCTCCTATCTTCATCTTACAATTTCTATATACATGCTCAGTCAATTGACTATCATTCATAGGGGTAGATATCATCAACATCTTATCTAGCAGTTTGGGTTTTACATGCTTCAACAATTTACATGCAAAGGATGGCGATATAAAGGAATACGTGGCACCAGGATCAAATAATACAAATGTTTCTGAATCAAAGATTTGGATGGTACCTTTAACCACATCCGAAGACTGATCCACAGTATCTTGATCTAGCGCGTGCACTCATTCTCTGCTCACACTCACTTCCTACTTCCCATTTTCCTCACCTGTAACCCTCCTCCTCGGAGCAGCTGTCCCAACTGGAGCTCTCTCTGGCTCTCTGCCCTTCGGTGGGGCTCTCTCTGTCATCTCTAGGCAATCACGAATTATGTGCCCTATTTTCCCACATCTAAAGCATACTGTAGGAGGTCCATAGTATGGTCGAGTACCATGGTACCTGCCACACTTGCTGCACTGCTCTATAGTAGGTTGTGGCCCTCCAATCATAATTCCCTTAGCTGGAGTTAAAGCTGGATACATGGGAGGATTAACTATCCTCTCCTGAATCTCCTCGATCCTCGACCTCTTCCTAGTAAACCACTTGCTTCCCTTATAACTGAAGCCTCTATCCATTACTGGTCTCTTCTTATCTGTTGAGTTAATGTATTTTGAAATGACAAAACATGTTAAAACAATAATGTTAAGATGGTATACAAACATGTTTAGAAGATATCAGGACCAGAACTTAGAGTTCTGCTGATGAGAGATCGATCTGGGGTATGAGAGATTGATCTCCTGGGATTATACTTGATGAGAGATCGATCTCATGATTGAAGAGATCGATCTGGCAAGCCTTAAAACGGTGTAAAGGGTTTAAGGTAAAAAGAGATCGATCTGCAAGGGTTAAGAGATCGATCTGCTCTAAGTCAGAGAACTTAGGAGATCGATCTGATAAGGAAGAGATCGATCTGCTCAAAGTCAGTGAGCTTTAGAGATCGATCTGGTGTATTGAGAGATCGATCTTGCCTCAAACAGAGAGGATAGGAGATCGATCTGCCTATTCGACAGATCGATCTGCCTCTGCCTATTTAAACTAACAGATCGATCTGGTAATGTATAAGATCGATCTCCCTGTGTATTTGTGCTTTGTCATTGCAGGATTTAAAACTAGGAGATCGATCTGGCCAAGATAGGAGATCGATCTGTCTGACCACTGGAGGTTCCCAACGGCTATTTTTTTCAAATCTCAACGGGAAAAACTGCATTTAATGCCCCAACTACCCAACCTTCAGTATATAACCAAGCATTGAAGACAAAGCAAAGAGAGAGACTATCACTGAATATTCCAAACATTCTCAAGCTTTAATTCTTTCATTCATTGTATCTCTATTGCTCATTTTATTGAGATTAATTGTACAAGCTTATGTACTACAAGCTTTGTTAGTCCTACCCACTAAAAAGCCTTATTCTGTATTCATCCACACCTTAAAAGAAAAGAGGATTGTTCCTCAGTGAGTGTTATTGTAAAAGGGTGAATACATTTTCTGTATTGCTAAGGGTAGAGAGGTTATTCCTTAACCTGTAAAAGGAACTTTGTAAACTCTGTTGAAAGAGAGAAAGAAACCACTTGACAAGAAGGTCAAGGAGAGAGGACGTAGGCAAGAGTTGGCCGAACCTCTATAAGTCGCTGTGTTTGTTTCTCTTTCCCGCTCTTTGCATTAAATTGTTATATTGCACTGTTTTATTCATTATCACTTGTGTTTAAATTGTGATTGTTTTAAAATCTCCCATAATTGTTAGAAAACCGATTCACCCCCCCTCTCGGTAGAGCCAACAATTGGTATCAGAGCTAGGACTCTCTAATCACATAGGAACAACTTCCTAAGAGTAGAAACGATCAAATGGCTCATAACAATGTAGCAACTAATTTGATAGGAGAGGGGCACTCCACTGTTAGACCTCCCATGTTCAATGGTGAACATTATTCTTATTGGAGGACTAGGATGATGCTATTTATTCAAGAAAACGATTATGAAGTATGGAGAATTATAGTTAAGGGACCTCAAATCCCTACGAAGAAAATAGAGGGAAGAGATATTCCCAAAGAAGAAGATGAATGGGATTCTAATGACATCAAATGTGCACAGCTAAATGCTAAAGCTATGCACACATTATTTTGTGCTTTAGGTCCTAATGAATATAATAGAGTCTCCGGGTGTGATAATGCCAAGCAAATATGGGATAAATTGGCAATAACTCATGAGGGTACAACCCAAGTGAAGGAGACAAAAGTAGGTATGCTCACACATGATTATGAGCTCTTTAGAATGAAGGAAGAAGAATCCATTAGTGATATGTTCACTAGGTTTACAGATATAATTAATGGATTAAAATCTTTAGGAAAAACATATTCTAATATTGAAATGGTAAAGAAAATTCTAAATAGCTTACCTAAGTCATGGGAAGCTAAAGTGACAGCAATAGAGGAATCAAAGGACCCACACACACTGTCCTTAGATGAATTAATAGGTTCCTTGCTAACTTATGAGATGAAGCTTAAAAGAAATGAAGAGCCACCCAAGAAAGTGGGTGTTGCTCTAAAATCCACTACTGAAAAAGAAATTAAAAATGAGAGTGGCAGTGAGGAGGATATTGAAATGGCAATGTTTGCCAAAAGATTCAATAAATTCATGAGGATGAGAGCTGGTAATAGCTATAGGAGAAACAATAGGAGAGAACAAGAGGAATTAGGTAGAAAAGACTCTATTGTATGTTTTGAATGTAAAAAACCTGGACACATAAAGTTTAACTGCCCTCTTCTCAAAAGATCTAATGATAGGTTTCATAAAAAGAAGGCGATGGTAGCAACATGGAGTGACAGTGATTGCTCCGATGATGAATCAAATGAAGACATTGCCAACCTATGCTTCATGGCAATTGATGAGGATGAGAAGGTAACATCTAATATCAATGAATACTCTTTTGACGAACTGCAAGATGCATTTGATGATTTAGCATTAGAGTATGAATCTATGAGCATGAAGTATAAAAAGTTAATATCTAAATTAAAAAGGGAAAATGAGATAATGTTACAAGATAATTTGGAATGTGAGAAGAAACTAGAGATTGCAAATCTAGAAATTTCTGACCTTAAGGAGAAAAATAGGAATTTACATAACTCCTTTAATAGGTTTCACATGGGGCAACAAAAGCTAGATAGCATGTTAGAAACCCAAAGAGCATTTTTTGACAAAATGGCTTAGGGTATAATGCACAAAGTAGGGAGACCCATCTTAAGAGTTTCATTGCTAGGAAGAGCATGAATAAACCTGAAATTACTTGTTCATATTGTAATAAGAAGGGACATAAGTCACATTATTGCAATATAAAGATAAGGAATCTTAAAAGAAAAATTGTAAAAAGAATATGGATTCCAAAAGAGGTAATTCATTCCAAGGACTGCAATGCATTAGCAAAATGGATCCCAATGGGATCAAGAATTGCATTTACTAACCTTCAAGGACCCAAGAGAATTTGGGTACCTAAGACTTGAGTGTGTTTATTTTTGTTTGTTGTAGGTGATTGAGCATAGCCACAAAGCTAAAACAAAAGAAGCTTGGTACTTAGATAGTGGATGCTCAAGGCACATGACGGGTGATAAAAGCCATTTCAATTCCTTCAAATCGAAAATTGGTGGAGAAGTCACTTTTGGGGACAACTCCAAAGGCCAAGTGGAAGGGAGTGGCTCAATAGGTAATGATCATTTCTCCTTAGAAAAAGTATTACTTGTTAGGGGTCTAAAGCATAACTTGCTAAGCATTAGTCAACTTTGTGACAAAGGTTACAAAGTAATTTTTGATTGCATGAAATGTAATGTTATAGATCCTAAGTCAAATAAAATTCTTCTTCTAGGTCATAGGCAAGGTAACATATATATAGTCTACCTTAATGAACTCAAAAATGAAAACATATGCTTAATGGTAGATAATAAAAAGGAATCTTGGTTATGGCATAGAAGACTAGGCCATGCAAGCATGAGTGTGCTATCTAAGTTAGCTAGAAAGGATCTAGTTGTAGGCTTACCCAAAATACCCTTTGAGCATGAAGAAATATGTGAAGCTTGTGTTAAAGGAAAACACAAGAGGACAACCTTTAAGCCTAAGAATAGTGTATCCACCTCTAGGCCTCTTCAATTACTACATTTAGACTTATTTGGACCCACTAGAACCACTAGCCTAGGTGGAAAACACTATGGATTTGTAATAGTTGATGATTACACTAGGTACACTTGGGTGTTCTTTTTGAGAGTAAAGAATGAAGCCTTAGAGAAATTCATAACTTACTCAAAGGTGACTCAAAATGAAAAAGGATATACAATAACAAGCATTAGAAGTGATCATGGCAAAGAATTCGAAAATATAGGATTTGATGAGTATTGCAATGATCAAGGAATTAGTCATAACTTTTCAGCCCCTAGGACACCACAACAAAATGGTGTAGTTGAGAGAAGAAATAGAACTTTGGAAGAGATGGCTAGGACCATGTTATGTGAAAATAACTTGCCAAAGTACTTTTGGGCTGAAGCAATAAACACATCATGTTATATAATCAATAGAGCTATGATAAGACCCATGCTAAAGAAAACTCCTTATGAGCTCTACAAAGGTAAGAAGCCTAACATTAGTTACTTCCATCCTTTTGGCTGCAAATGCTTTGTTCTAAATAATGGAAAAGATAATTTAGGAAAATTTGATGCCAAAAGTGATGAGGGAATATTTCTAGGATATTCATTGAATTCAAAGGCTTATAGAATTTATAACAAAAGAACATTAATGGTTGAAGAATCTATTCATGTTGTATTTGATGAATCAAATAATATATCTAAAGATTCAACCAACAATGATGAAAATGTTGAGATATTTGATGAAGGCTTAGAAGATGACTTTCTAGAAAAGCTTGATTTGAATAAAGAAGATGAAGAAGAAATAGAAGTTTTAGAAAGAGAACCTAGAGCACCAAGAGAGTTAGGATATGTAAAAGATTGTGAAATAGTAGGAGATCCAACTCTTGGAGTTAGAACTAGGTCATCCTTAAGGAATATGTGCCAATATATAGCCTTTGTATCTCAAATAGAGCCTAGGAATGTCAATGAAGCCTTAGAGGATAATAATTGGTTCCTAGCAATGCAAGAAGAGTTAAATCAATTTGAGAGAAGCAAAGTATGGAAACTAGTTCCAAGGCCTAGTGATCACTCTATAATTGGAACTAAATGGATATTCAAGAACAAAATGGATGAAAATAGTGTGATCATAAGGAATAAGGCTAGGCTAGTTGCTCAAGGCTATAGACAAGAGGAAGGCATAGACTATGATGAAACATATGCACCGGTAGCTAGATTAGAGGCAATAAGAATGTTACTTGCCTTTGCATGTTATAAAGATTTCAAGTTATATCAAATGGATGTAAAGAGTGCATTCTTAAATGGTTTCATTAATGAAGAAGTCTATGTAGAGCAACCTCCCGGATTTGAAAATCATGAATTTCCTGAACATGTTTTCAAATTGTCTAAGGCACTTTATGGGTTAAAACAAGCTCCTAGAGCTTGGTATGAAAGGTTGTCAAAGTTCTTAATAGAAAAAGGATTCTCAAGAGGAAAGGTAGACACCACATTATTCATCAAAAATAAAAATAAGGACTTACTAGTTGTACAAGTATATGTAGATGATATTATTTTTGGTTCAACTAATGAGTCTTTATGTCAAGAGTTTGCTAAGATCATGCAAGGGGAATTTGAGATGAGCATGATGGGAGAACTCACATTCTTCTTGGGACTTCAAGTGAAGCAAACAAAGGATGGAACATTCATCAATCAAGCAAAGTACACCAAGGACTTGCTCAAGAGATTTGGGATGGACAATTGCAAACCTCAAACCACTCCAATGGGCACCAACATCAAGCTTGACAAAGATGAAAGTGGTAAGTGTGTAGACACTAAACTCTATAGGTCTATGATTGGCTCTTTGCTTTATTTAACTGCTAGTAGACCAGATATATTGTTTAGTGTGTGCCTTTGTGCTAGATCTAAATCCTCTCCTAGGGAATCACATCTATTGGCAACTAAGAGAATTTTTAGATACCTCAAAGATACTCCCTCACTAGGACTTTGGTATCCCAAAGACTCCACTTTTGCCCTTCATGCATTTTCAGATGCTGATTTTGGAGGCTGCAAAATAGATAGGAAAAGTACTTCAGGTACTTGCCAATTCTTAGGAAATAGGTTAATTTCTTGGTTCTCCAAGAAGCAGAACAGTGTTGCTCAGTCCACAACTGAAGCTGAGTATATAGCAGCTGGTAGTTGTAGTGCTCAAGTGTTGTGGATTAAACAACAAATGAGAGATTATGGCATTGACATGAAACAAGTGTCTATTAAATGTGATAATACCAGTGCCATTAATCTGTCTAAGAATCCTATACAGCACTCCAGAACCAAGCACATAGAAATTAGACATCACTTCCTTAGAGATCATGTACAAAAAGGGGATATAATCTTAGAGTATATTGATACTACACATCAAATAGCTGATATATTCACCAAACCCCTTGATAGAGATAGGTTCTGTATCCTTAGAGGTGAATTAGGACTCATGAGTATGCCTTAGGACTTTCATGTTGTAAAAATCTTGATTTCAAGTTGATTTTTAAAGAGTTTTTGCAAAAATTTTCTGGCAAAGAGGATGAGAGATCGATCTCCTTGTGATATAGATCGATCTCCATGCTTCTATCAAGCCTAAATTATCAAGGTTAAGCTAAGCAGATCGATCTTCTAACCATAAGATCGATCTCCTTTAGTCTCTGTTTAGAGGCAGATCGATCTGTCCACACGACAGATCGATCTCATCAAGCTTCCGCATTCTACAGATCGATCTGTGCATGTACCAGATCGATCTCCTTAAGCCTCTGTTTGCGATCAGATCGATCTGTCCCTACGACAGATCGATCTCTCTTCGCTTCTGGGAGTACCAGATCGATCTGTCGCCTCGACAGATCGATCTCCTATGCCTTGGAGTATAAATACCCGCGAAAAATCCCCAAATCTCCCAAAACCTAAAATTCAAATTCTCCAATTCCCTCGCATCCTCTTCTTCAATTCCTCCTCAGATCGATCCTCGTACAGTCTTCCTTACGTCTCGGTGTCAAAATTTCGGTATAGTAACCTACATTTCTCACGAATTTCTCAAAAATTTTCTCTGATTTGTGTTGTTATTCATTCTAGGGCAACTTAGGTACTGTTTCATTGCTTCTCTCTTTGTTGAATTCATTTAGCAAATCTTTAAGGTCTAAGATAATGCCTAGGAAGTCAGTAGCAAACAAACCCCCTAGAACCACAGGAGAGGCAGGTTCCTCATCCCAACCCACTTCCATCGCTTCTTTCAATAGGTGTTTTAGAACACCAGCCAAAAGAAAGCGGTATGAGGAATTTTTCTCAACCATGCCAATCAAGCATTGGCGCACCATTGATTTTTCCTTCCTCAATCACATAGACTTTCCATACCTCACAAAATTTGAGGAATTTGGTTGGGCGAAATTTTTGAAAATAAACACTCCCGTACCTCCAAATCTCGTTCGTGCATTGTTTTCCAATGCCGAACTCAATTACGATCCCATTGATTCCTGTCAAATACTTGGTTTCACAACGTTTGTCATGGGACGCTCAATTGCCGTAACCCCTGAAATTTTAGCCCAAGCCTTCGACATACGTGACGAAGGTTTGACAAACAAAGATGAAGAGGTTCCCTTAGAGTTTGATATTCCCGGGGAAAAGGCAAGTGAACTTTCGATGCATCCCCGACTACTCCATCTCATCATCTCGTGGAACCTACATCCGTTTGGTACTCGACATTCAACTATTCGGAGGCTAGATAGGTTTTGGATTCATCATATCCATACCACCAGTCAAAAACCCAATCTAGTTCACTTCATCTTCCAAGACTGGTTAAAAATAGTCCGAGGACAAGCGACAACGATAGTGTTCCCTCAACCGTTGGCATACTTTCTTCAACACCTCAAGATAGACAGCAGTTGCGAAACCGGAGAACTGCCCTCTCCCAAGAGCGTCCTCAACATCGGGACCCTCCATCACATGGGATACTACAAAGATATCCGAGGCAATTGGACGAAAAAGAGGGAACAGCAACCTGCTGAGGCTAAGGATGACCACACTGCTGAACCAGCACCTGCAGCACCCGCTCCAGAACCGTCGTCCTCCACGGCTGTGCCAACTGCACAAACATCGTCTCCTGCTGACTTGGCGCTGATCGTGAAGATGATAAGCGACCTCAGTCAGAGGATCGATGAAGGACATACCACTCAGCAGCGTATGATTGTCGAATTGACTCAACGAGTGGATAGGATTCAAGACACTCAAAAGGCGATGTTCGATAGATTTCAAGACACTCAAGAGGCAATGTTCGATGAACTCCAAGTGACGCGCACGCATGTTGAGGAGCTTTTGGATCGTGATCCTCCCTCACATTAGGCATTAGGTGCTTAGATTTAGTGTAGTTGCAACATTGTTAAGCTACTTAATGTTCTTTGTGAAAAATTTGCTTGAATGAAATGTTGATTGACTTGTGTTAATGAAATGTCATTCTTGTGTTAATGCAAAATATTATTTTGAAATGATGAGTATTCCATTCTTGTCTTATTGATATGACAAAAAGGGGGAGAAGTCACATAAGAAACAAACATGCATGTTGTTATGTTTGTGTTCATAGCTTACAAGAATGATTTAATTGAGGGGGAGTTAAGACATGTGTAAGGATGATAGGATGATTTAATTGAGGGGGAGTTAAGAGCTAGAGCTGACTAAGGGGGAGTTAAGATTTAACTAAGGATGAGTTAAATCTTTAACAAAGTCAAAAGCTCACAAAAAGGGGGAATTTTGAAAATTCACTAAACATGTTTATTGGATGAGTTTTGTCATATCAAAAAGGGGGAGATTGTTGAGTTAATGTATTTTGAAATGACAAAACATGTTAAAACAATAATGTTAAGATGGTATACAAACATGTTTAGAAGATATCAGGACCAGAACTTAGAGTTCTGCTGATGAGAGATCGATCTGGGGTATGAGAGATCGATCTCCTGGGATTATACTTGATGAGAGATCGATCTCATGATGGAAGAGATCGATCTGGCAAGCCTTAAAACGGTGTAAAGGGTTTAAGGTAAAAAGAGATCGATCTGCAAGGGTTAAGAGATCGATCTGCTCTAAGTCAGAGAACTTAGGAGATCGATCTGATAAGGAAGAGATCGATCTGCTCAAAGTCAGTGAGCTTTAGAGATCGATCTGGTGTATTGAGAGATCGATCTTGCCTCAAACAGAGAGGATAGGAGATCGATCTGCCTATTCGACAGATCGATCTGCCTCTGCCTATTTAAACTAACAGATCGATCTGGTAATGTATAAGATCGATCTCCCTGTGTATTTGTGCTTTGTCATTGCAGGATTTAAAACTAGGAGATCGATCTGGCCAAGATAGGAGATCGATCTGTCTGACCACTGGAGGTTCCCAATGGCTATTTTCTTCAAATCTCAACGGGAAAAACTGCATTTAATGCCCCAACTACCCAACCTTCAGTATATAACCAAGCATTGAAGACAAAGCAAAGAGAGAGACTATCACTGAATATTCCAAACATTCTCAAGCTTTAATTCTTTCATTCATTGTATCTCTATTGCTCATTTTATTGAGATTAATTGTACAAGCTTATGTACTACAAGCTTTGTTAGTCCTACCCACTAAAAAGCCTTATTCTGTATTCATCCACACCTTAAAAGAAAAGAGGATTGTTCCTCAGTGAGTGTTATTGTAAAAGGGTGAATACATTTTCTGTATTGCTAAGGGTAGAGAGGTTATTCCTTAACCTGTAAAAGGAACTTTGTAAACTCTGTTGAAAGAGAGAAAGAAACCACTTGACAAGAAGGTCAAGGAGAGAGGACGTAGGCAAGAGTTGGCCGAACCTCTATAAGTCGCTGTGTTTGTTTCTCTTTCCCTCTCTTTGCATTAAATTGTTATATTGCACTGTTTTATTCATTATCACTTGTGTTTAAATTGTGATTGTTTTAAAATCTCCCATAATTGTTAGAAAACCGATTCACCCCCCCTCTCGGTAGAGCCAACATTATCTTTATCCCTCACTTTACCAACCTTCCTGAACTCTGAGGTGATCCTGTCAATGTCTTGTTCACACAATTGCGCCCTGCGCACAGCCTCCTCGTAGGTCGGTATATCCAGAGGAACCAATCTGGACCTGATGGTCGGTCTCAAACCATCCATAAACTTTTGGATCTTTTCAACCTCATTACTCATAGTGTTGGGATCATATCTGCCTAGGGAGATAAAGGTCGTCTCATATTCATCCATAGTCTTGCTCCCTTGCGTCAGTCCCAAAAATGCCATTTTCATTTTTCGCCGTGCGGTATCTGGAACATACTGTCTCTGAAAAGCCTCCAAAAATACCTCCCAACTAATCTCTGTATGTCGGGCTCTCAAAATAGGCCTGGTGGATTTCCACCAATGTTCTGCTAATCCCTTCAGCATGAAAGCGACAAACGCTACCATCTCGATAGTAGTGCACTCAAAGAACCCATATAACTTCTCAATCTCATTAATCAAATCCTCTACGACCATTGGGTCCTTAACTCCGATAAAAGAATGGTGGTCCAAACTTCTAGAATCGCCGTAGTCTATCCAAATCACAACCGTAACCCCTGCCTCTATTGTCTTATGGTGTAGCAACAAGCGTAGGCATATCCTGTACAGGAGGGGTATCTGTCGTCTGAGGTCTTTGGACTAGCCGTGCCCGTGCCTCAGGAACTACGACCTGCTTGGCATCACCCTCTGTAGTGGGACTCTGTCTGCCCCTAACTCCAGGGAAAGATTGAGTGACCAACTCCAAGATCATCTCAATGCTTCGCTCAATCCTCACGAAGCATGCCTCAGCACTCTCAAGTCTCTCCTCTAGACCCTATGGAGCATGCTCAACCTCAACCTCCACCTCAATCTCTTCCTGAGCCTCATACGTTTCTGGCTCAACATTAACCCCCAGGCCTACCTCTATGGCCTCTAGCTTAGGCTCTCGTCCCTCTGCCACTATTGTTATTAGGCATAATGTTCAATTCCCGACATACACATCAATTTCTTAGTCAACCCATCGACACACACACAATTGTATCTAACCAAGCACAGTAACATGAGGATGTAATTTTCCAACTTATTAAGTATTTTAAACATCACACACGTCAGACCAACTCAGCTCTGATACTAACTTCTATTACGACCCTTAACTTACAAAAAATCAGCGTAAATTTTTCTCTTTTCATACATTATTTATTATTCGTACTTTTCTTACCTCGATCGTGATCAGCTACACTCTCAAATAGTTGGGCTGTGTATCAATGTCTACCTCATCCAACCATAATTATTAATTTGCATTATAATTTAGAAGCAAACATTTATAAATAAATCAGAGTTGTTTACATGTGTTTACATTGCTATACATCCTCAATAGTTACATACAAAATGCTACTGTGCAATGAAAAGTTTAGATACAAAATCACATCAGTGTTTATACCTTAAGCAATGGGATGCAGCAGATTCCAAAAGGGAAAAGCCTCGAGTCGCTCACAATCTATACTCAAAACTCTGTAGAGAGCGAAAAATAAGGGGGTGAGCAAACCACACGCTCAGTAAGGCAATCATGCGAACAGGTAGATACTGCACTATCTTTGTGATCGTGATGCCATGCTCAAAACCATACAGTTTCTCATCCACAACTCAGAAGCATTAATTCATGCTTGTGCCAATGGCATGTAAAGTAATTCATGCTATTTAAAACTCAGTGCACAATTCAAATTCAAAGCATGGCATTACTCATCATGCATATTTAATTCATAAGGCATGGAAAATCATCATGCACTAGTGCACTTTAAAACCATTAACATACTTTCTCAAGCAAATCATGGTTTCTCATCTCAATTAAATGAATACTCATCAAGTCTCAATCCCTCCCTCGGACTGTCCTGACCCACAAAACATATTAAATATGGATTCATTTCATAAATAATAGACATACAAGATAGGCAATATAATAAGGGAAATCTCCTCTATGACTATGGTCATATCCTGTGATCCCAAGCTACACTGATCAAGTGTGCGAGGTATCACTACTATCTACTTCCACATGGGAGGTAGGTCACGTCCAGCACGTCTGTCCATAACAAATCTCGTTCAAAGATGGCATATCACAATCTCAACATGGTACAACATACTCCAAGCTATCTACACGGTACAACGTACTCAGTGGACCCAAATCAACACATCATATCACGCCACATCTCAAAAGTACATGTGCAAGCCTCTTTA
This sequence comes from Firmiana major, assembly GCA_033439115.1. Classification (NCBI taxonomy): domain Eukaryota; kingdom Viridiplantae; phylum Streptophyta; class Magnoliopsida; order Malvales; family Malvaceae; genus Firmiana; species Firmiana major. The sequence continues at coordinate 38,310,864 of CM065901.1, forward strand.
ATCGGTACGACGTGTCTACCCGAAGCTACTAGCACGGCTATCAACATGTCAATTCTCAAAAATGCACTTGCGAGCCTACTTAATCGGTGCGACACCCAGTCTACCCGAAGCTCCTAGCATGACAACAAGTATGGTGGGCATCCAATTAGAGCTATGCTGCAGCACCATGCCAAAACCGGTATAAAGTCTGTGCGAGCTCCACTCTAGCACGACATCATAAGAATCCATGTGAAAACTAGTGCGAGCTAACCTCCAACACTCATGTGTGTAAAAACACATCAATCTTGTGCGAGTCATACTCTAGCACGCTTTCATTCTCACGAAAATCATGTAGGTGGCTCGATTCTTTGTAAAATATGGTTATCAACCAAATTAAATCATTTCTTTTACAAATCATTTCAAATGTTAGCCAACCTACCAATCATTTGTTGAAAAGCAACAAAACAAGGTTTTCAAAGCATCATGCTTTTGTTTTCATGCACATTTCTCAAAAACCCAACTCTTTGCCCTTCAATCACCAAATATCATTTCCTAGTGTCACATGCACTTTAGCAAAACATTTAAACACCATAATTGCATACAGATATCTCTAAGAGTCCACACAATTCCCTTACCTCAATTTACTCAGGGTGCGACTCTCTTCCTCTTAGCTTCTCACGTTCTAGCTCAACTTGCTCTGGTGTATCCTCGGGAGCTGCAATTCATTCATCAAATGATCGAGTTAGTGTTGCTAACTCTCATTCAACTATGCATTTATCCAATGCCTTTAATACTCATTTTACCCCTTGTTAGGTAAGTCTCTCAATTCATTTCATAACACCATCTCAAATTCATACTCGTAATACCATTATCACCTTAACATATCACATTCAGCCTTAATACCTCTACATTTTACTTTCTCACACTAACCCATTTCTAGGTTAAAATCATCCCATTGCATTCTAAATAGTTTCTACCATTAATAAGCACACCAATTGTAAGACCTGATTTTTATCGAAATTCCTTATGATTCATGTGATGTAAATATGGTTATATGTAAATTGAATCATATGAAGAGATTTACGTGAATGAAAAATGCAAATGGAATGAATAAAAATTTTCGAATGCATTTAAAGGTTAAATGTCAGATTAAAATGGTCACAAATTAAACGAATGGGATTCGGACTGGAGATAAATATTTAAAACACGAAATGAGTGAGTGTTCATGAAGGGAAGTTAGGCTGGTTTGATCCCGAACACATGCAAGGGTAAAACGGTCAAAAGATCAAAATTCGGTATAAAGTTGATAAGAAAATTTCATTAAAAATATGGAATTGAGAAATCTTGATCAATAATGAGGAAAATATTGAATTTTGAGTCCAATTGATCAAGATATGAATTTATTGGAATTAATCGAAATTTTCATATCGAAAAATTATCCTGAAAATATAAGAAAAATATACCGAAAAGACGAAATAAGACAGATAAATTCATTTATGGATTAAATGAATAAAATAAGAATTTTTGAAGATATTTTTGGACTTTTATAATATTTTAATGAATAAAATAATAATAATAAAATAAATTATAAATAAAGAAATAAATAAAAAGAAATCACGAAAAGTGATTTCTGTAGAAAGAAACAAAATCGAAGGCGTGAACCGAGGAGATCCTCTGCACTGGCGAGCACCGACGACCAGGAACCCCAGGCCAGGGCCGACGAAGGGCGAAGATCACCGCGCGACCCACTAGCTACAGCGACGCTCCCCACGGACACTAGAATCTGGCGGATCGAGGGAGAGAAGGCCGAGAGGGAGAAGAGGAATCTGGCAGCCACCACCGACATTCGGTCTGATCCAAGGCTAGCCGAAGGTTACCCGACCAAAGATGAGCTGAATAGCACTGGAAACGGCCCAAGAACCGATCAGACGATGTCGAAACGACCAAGATGAGCCTGAACCGATATGGACCGGTTCAGTGCAATGCAGGTATGCTGAACCGGACCAAACCGGTTCAGCCAAAAAGAAAAGAAAGAGAAAAAGGGAAAAGAAAAAAGAGAAATAATTAGGAAAAAATTTCGATGATGCAATCGAGCTACGGGTAAGCCGGTAAGCAGTCGAAATTGACCGATTCAAATTTTGAAATATTTAATTTGATTAATATTCGACTGAAAATTTACCCGAAAAAATATATAATTGTGTAGCTCAACAATTGACGTCAAACAAGAGATCGAGTCAGCCTCGATTTGCATACTATCATGAAATCTCAGGTAAGTAACCCTTATTTACGACAATTTGCATATATATATATATATATGCGTGTTAGAAATTTACCACATAAAGTACGGATTAATTTCGTATAAAATTAATTAAATTCTGAAATTTGAGATAAATTGTCATAAATAATTATTTGAGCTATCCGAGTATTTAAAACGAGGCCCAATAAATATTGACGGGCCCAATGAGCCCGGGCCTCAATAATGTGAATAGTAAGTGGAAAACGAGCTTAAGGTCGGTTGAGGCCTATTATGGTACAATCAGGCCCGATAGGGGTAAACGGGCCTAATGATTTAAAATAAGCCCAAAAAATATGAAATACAATTAATTATATTGTATTTGACTTGATGAATATTTATACGTAGTTTCGAAGATTGGATTGGGAGCAAATCGGACTGCGTGACAAGACATCAGTGGAAAGGTCGGACTGTAAAGAAAAATAAGGTAAAGGAATTTTACGAGTAGCTAGAGGTAGTTACGCGTATTTTTAACAGCTTTTACATACACTGAAACTGTATAAAGATCCTAGAAATGTATTAAAAATTTTAAAGACCCGGGATGGGTAAAAGACTATTTTACCCCTACAGAGGGAAAATTCACCTAAGGATGGTGAAAGCATGAAATGCATGAAATGCATGATTTGAAAGCTTTCAGTTAAATTTTAGCAAAGCAAATTGGTAGATTGGCCAGTAATTGCATAAATTTCACAAGATAACACTATGTAAGTGTTATTAAGATTTAAATTAAATTTCTTTAGAAAATGGGCCAACTATCAAGTTTATATGGAAACAGATGGTGTTGGAGCATTTCCTCGCACTATATCTGAGTTTGTGAGTGTGCATAATGGTGCTGGAGCGGTTGCTCGCATCGATTTGTGTGACATTATATGCATGAAATGTGCTAAAGCGGTTGCTCGCACTAATTTTTTATGGATTTATAACTCTTTTTAAAGTCGTATTGGAGTACTGCTCGTACGCAGATTTTATTGATTTTTATGAAAATGTGTTGGAGCTTCGCTCGCACGAGGTTTTCAGATATCATGAATATGCATGGATTCATCCTGGAGCTTTGCTCGCACATGGATTTATATGACATGCATATAGTCGTGTTGGAGCTTCCTGTAGACTGTGTGTCACAGTGAGATGATATGCCCACATGTGCATACTGAGGCACCCCCTGACTATGATTTGGGTTCACGGAGTACATTGTACCATGTATGTCACGTGTAGTACGTTGTAACATGGGGATTGTTGGAGTGGAGTGGCATTAGCCACGAGGTTGTAAGCCTTGCCCTCACAATCCTGATATTTATGTTGTTCTAGAGGCAGGACAGACCCACCTCCCATTTCAGGTGTGATACCCCACACACTAGGTACCGTGTAGCCAGGGATCACTAGGATATTGCCATAGTCCTCAATGTTACTGATATAGTCAACTACATGTCTCACATGATATAACTTTTGGTCTCGATAGACCAGGGTAAACCCGAGGGAGGGGTCAGGCCCCCGATTTTGTGATTTTCACTAAGAAGTGATTTTCTACTATGACGATAGATTTTTCAGAGGATTTTATGACATGTGACCCTAAAAGAAGGGTGATTTTATAACAGAATTTTATAATGAATTTTTAATGAGTTTGAGATCGATTTATGAAATGATTGACCCGGAGGGGTTATTTTATACTGAGCTTTGAATGGAGTGATTTAAATGCAGTAGCAAGAGGAGTTTTCCATGCTTTAATTACAAATTCATGAAAAGAATTGTCTCTCATGATTTATTTTACATGGCATGAAATAATGCATGATTTCTATAAGCACAAATAGTTCTTATAAATCATAGCATCAACGTATGCATGATTTTGTGCGTGAGATTTTAAATGAAAAGAAATGGATTTAAGGGCATGGAATTATAAGCATGTAGATAGTGGAGCTATCTACTTACTTGTATGATTGCCTTACTAAGGGCGTGGTTTGCTCACCCCCCTTATTATCCCCTTTTTTTAGAGTTCTCACAGTAGTTATTGAGCGATTGTGGACTTGCATTCTTGGTATCCGCTGCGTCCCATCAAGAGATAGGTATACACATTTGTATAGTTTTGTATCTAAACATGTAAATGAACAGTACTGTAAACGGATATGATGTCGGGGATGTAAGGTTATGTAAATACCATTGTAAATGTATTTAGTTAAAGTAAAAGGATAGTAAATCCTAATGTGTAAATGTAACATGGAAATGGAATGGTAAGTAGTGTGAAGGGACTAACACCGAATCATAGCCCAACTGTTGGTACGATGGTCACGCTGAGAGGAAGGTAAGAATTAAATAATAAATGAAAAACGAAAAATTTGTAGTGATTTTTAGGTAATTTGGGTCGTGACACCGATAAACTCAAAAATCAATAACTTAAACAAATGTAATTGGATTGGTGCACTAGAAACTCACCTCTTTGGATTTCCTTCTTGCTCCGAATGAAAATGCTCTTAACTCCTTCATGACAATAAATGGTGTAATGCCTCCAAGCTATGTTGTTCTTCTCTTCGATGAGAACAACTTTGTGTCTAATACCCTTCCCTCAAATCTTCTGGAAAATGGGTTGATTTAGAGATAGAAAACTAGGTTTTTAGGTAGAAAGATGGAAGAAATTGGTTGTTCCCGTGAAATGCAAATTTCACAGCTCCTATTTATAGAAATTGCTTAATAAGATTGATCTGTCGAGACATGAGATCGATCTGGTCCCCTTAAAATCCCTCTTTTTCACGACATTTGAAGGCAGGAGATCGATCTGTTGAAACCTTGAGATCGATCTTGTCTCAGGCAGTAGCTTAAGTAGATCGATCTAGTCTTAGGGGAGATCGATCTACTTTAACCCAAGAGCTAAGGAAATTGATATGTTTGCCTTAAAAATCGATCCTCATTTTACAGAATGTTTAGCAGATCTATTTGGCTCCATTGGAGATCGATTTGCACTGTTCCTATTGCTCGAATAAGAGCATTTTGGCTCTTCCAAATCGATTTCTCATCCTATGAGATCGATCTGACCTTCATATTTTCCAGATTTTCTACAGTTTTTCTGCAGCAACTCACACCCAAACATCCTTAATTTGCTGCCATGGTCATTTCTCCATTTAGTTACCTTTAAGACTTGAAAATGGCATCCATTCGTACCTTATACTCATTAAAACTTGTGTGCAATCCTTATAGAACCAAAGATACATAATATCAACTAAATGGAAGTGCACAACTCATGCAAATCTTCACTCCATTTTACCACACCACTCATATTCCATTCCACTCACATTCATCACATACAAAAGTCCATTTCTTTATATTCATACTGAATGAAACTTCACAATCTCTTATTATAAGTGTGTACATTTAATTTATGGACTTTACATCATTTATACTTCCTAATACAAGTACATCACCATACTTAAGAATATATAATTTCTTGATTCAAAATCATCTATATCATAATTCCATTTACACATATATAGAATGTTATACATATATGGGGTCTCACAAGCAGAGTATGGGTTCAGAAGTAAAGGCAGTGATATGGGAAAAAGAGCATAGGCATCCCGATTTGAACTGAGGTGGGGTCAGCCCAAGAGACAACGGATTGATGAGTCTTAGGCGAGGACTGGTAAGCCTAAGACCTCTATTGTCAGTACAGACGACACCTGAGGCCTCGGGATTGGATTTCAGCGGTACAGGAATTGAGGCAGGCTGCATGGTGGGCCTTGCCATTGTGTCACAGGTGCCTGCTTTAAATGCGGAGTCGTGGGTCACCAGATTAAGGACTGTCCCTAGATGAGACTGACAGAGTCTCAAGAGCAGCTAAGGAAAATCGAGAGACAAGCACGAGGCAGCTAACACCTCTATCGAAACTATTAGAGGTATACTCCTTGTCTTTAATCATAAAGCACATGTTTTATTTGAACCAGGTTCCACACACTCCTTTTTTTCCCCACCATTTGCACATAAATTGCATCTGGAACCTGAGCCTCTAGATCACATGTTACGCATAAGCACACCCATGCACGAATCACAGATGACTGATTGATAGGCCCTAAGGGTATTATCGTAAGTGCATGGGTCGTACAACTAATAATAGGATTTGAGTCCCGAGTTATCGTCCCACAGAGAAGTTGATTAGCCTAATCAACTACCGGTTAATCTTACCCTAAGTATATCCTAACAAATTATGAAATTTAAGTTGGTGATCTAGTAAGGCTAATTAAACGTACTGAAAATAATAAACATTAAAAAATAAAGAAAATAAAACTGAACTAAGATTTACTTATCGAGCTCCATGCAATTAAAAACAAATACCTACGAAAATAATTGAAACAGTTAAAATTAATCAACACAGTTAAAATAAAATGCAAATATGAAAATAAAGAACTAAAATTAAACTAAAATTTTAAACAAACCTGAAATAAAAATGCATGTAATTAAACTAATAAAAATTACAAATTAAACTAACCTAAAATCTAATAAAATTAGAAATCAAATTAAAATGCATGAAAAACATTTAATATAGATTAATTCTAAATGCCACTAAAAAAACACTAAACTAAAATAAAATCCTTAAACATTTAATATAAAATTAACTACTAACTAAAAATTAACACTACAAATTAAATTAACATGCAAAACAATAAAGCTAACCTACCATTACTTAATTAAATTACCTAAATGACAACTAACAAGTATTAATAAATTTAATTCATTAAAGTAAAAACATGAAATAACACATTAATTGGCCAAACAAGGCCTTAAACAATTTTGGCAAACAAGTGGAGTCCTGATACTGCACTGTTCATTATCTTTCTAATTGCATGTTTATTTCCAGGCTATGTTCACAGTTTTGGCAACTGTCCTTCTGCACTCTGCTTGCTCTCGGGTCTGACCAGAAACTGCTCCAGGTAAGGTCCGCTTCTACTCCCTGCTGCACCAGGCATTCCCAGTTCCAGCTACTGTCGGTCTGCTGCATCCGGTCCTGCAATCTGCTGTTGTTCCAGACGTTGCTTCTTTTTCGTTTCTCCAGGTGTGTCTCGGTTCTAGGAGCTCACGGGTTCAGCTCATTCTAGCTACTGTCTGCTACATTTCTAAGTGTTGCAGGTGCAAACCAGCTGCTGTCCTGCTTCTGTCATGCTGCTGCTCTCAACGTGCTCTGTCCTGTACTCTCACATTCAACTCAACAATGAAACAGAGTCAAACAGAGAGGGAAATGGTTCTTGATTGCTGCCATGACACCGTCTAGCTGCTACCTCTGTCAACTTGTCCAACCGTTCATCATCACAGCAACCAGTTCCTCTCCAAGTCTCATTGCACCATCCCCTGCTAACTCTTCTCCTCGATAGCAACAGCAGTGAAGCAAAGCAGCAACCCCCTGGATAGCAGCAAGAGTGGCCTTCCAGCTACACCAAGTGCTTAAGCCTTCCATGCTTCTAGTCCCAGCTCCAGTGAGAAATACTTTACCTCAGTTCAACTTCTCATGCCCATAAGGTACTCATCGAGCAGACGCTAGAAACATATCCTAAGTTTTCACTATTGCAAGTTCCAAAATAAAAGAAATGGAGTTTTCGAAAATCATTAACAGTAAATAAAATGGGAGCAATGATTCATAACATGAAGCAAGTGATGCAAGGTGACTTTGGTTCAGTCACCAGAATCATTCCCTTCGTCCAACGAGAAAAATGCACAAAATCGAGAGCTACACTAGGCAAAATGAAGGTTTTTTCAACTAAAAACATAAGTAATCCTCTTGCAAACCGAGAGCTACCTGGGAAATGTAAAATATGTAAACCTGGGAAATGTAAAATATGTAAACTATGTAGTGGACTAAAAGATAGAGCAATCACTTAAACAAACCGAGAAGAGCTAATGATGCTGATTTCCATTGAAGAGAAAAATTGTCCAAGACTAGAAAATTGATAACAATAAAATAGAATGCAAATTAAAGGTGAAATTGGAAGCCAACGGAAGACTAAAGAAAATAGAAAAAGTAAATCTTGAAAATGTAATCTCAAACTAAACTACTCTAAGCTACCTTACTCCTACTCCTACTCCTAAATTACATTACTTCTACTCCTAACTTACATACTCTTTCAATTGTCATCCTTTCCTATTTATAAACACACTAGGAGTAAAATTGTAATTTCTACATCCTTGATGAGTTGGCATTTTTTTGGCCACTTGTCTTCACACCAATGGCTCCTTGAAAAGATATTTCCATGACATCGGTCTTCTTGTCCAATTGGATGTGCTAGGTGGCATGACTCCTATTGTCCGCGTGGCTCAATCTTCATTTTAGCCCAATTCCGGTCCATTTTCTACCGAAATATTCAAAATTCATCTGGATTTAATTTATTTGCAAACATGAGAATTTTAATTAAATAAAGGGGATAATTAACAAAATAAATTGGGCATTTAAATAATTAATTAGAAAATTAAGCACAAATAATTCTAAAAATATATAATTATCACACCCCTAAACTTGAGCTTTTGCTTGTCCTCAAGCAAAACAAAATGATAGTAGGAATTACAAGTACAAAACACAATAATTTCCCCAATATCATCCTCAAAGAAAAAATACAGACTATGAAATCAAAGACTCACAATTACACGTCCAGCACTTAGAATTATTTAATCATAAGTCCTAACCCAAATTGGACTCCCCATGAGTGTGTGAAAAATGTCTAAGTCACTTCACAGTACATTATCTGGATCAGATTTTGCAACACAGTGAATGCAAAGATAATGACATGTGATCATTCCCATAAGTTTGCTTTTCACTTCTCTCTCCACTAATGTAGTCACACTTAACTAAAGATCAATAGGACTTCATTAAGCTTGTAATGTAAGGCTGGGGCTAAGGTATAATAAAGTCGATTTAGGTTTAATTACCCGTTAACATGCATTACTTCTCGGATCTTAATGTAAGAACTCAAATCATTTCCCCCAAACTTATTTATTTCACTAAACTTTTTATTATATTTTTGTATTTTTCTTCTTTTCTTTTTGTTTTACTTTCTTTTTCATCAATTTTTTTTTTTTTTTACATACTCTTTCACTTTCACTTAATACCTATATAGCTCACAATATATCCTAATGACTTTTCATGCTTTTGGGGTAAGGGATAGGAACAAAGTATTTAAGCTAAGGAAAATAACTCATGTATATTTACAGAGAAAAGCTTATTTGGCCCAGATGGGTGACTAGGGATAGCATATGTACAAGGAAGGCTAGAAAGGGTCAAACGATCCAAAGATGGCCTAAATCATCTCCCTAATTAGGTGTGATCTAATATTTCGCCTAGAGATTAGATCAAACAAATTCTAGAATATGATGCACAAAATCAATTGAACAAATGCAATCCTATGTATACATAAGCTTTCTCTAAATAAATATACCGATTCATGACATGACATGTGCATAAGATGAGGCAATCACAATCAGAATTAAGACAAATTCAAGAATTCAACTTCATGCTTTTCCTATAATCATGCTTCTCAATCAATCAAAGTCATACTAAATCATGGGGTCATATCATCGGATTATGGGAAAACTACATGTTAAGCACTAAATCATCCAAAAATCAAGCAATTTAAGCTCATATTATTGAAAAAATTTTGAAAATTCTTTCTCAGATTTTCAAAATTTTTTTGAAATTTTTTCCAATTTTTCACAAAATTGCTCAAGTGATATCCCCTCCCCCAAACTTAAAGTGCACAGCGTCCTCAGTGTGCAGATAATATAAGAATTTAAGCTCAAGAAAAAAGTACTCCCCTTTTCTGATGATGATGAACAACTAAAGCTTGATTGAAAACATAATGCTGGAAAAGAAATCTGCAACACAAATAAAGAAAGAAACAACAGAAAAGAAAAAGAAAAAGAACTATATATAAAGCGAAAAGGAAAACACAGCCACTTCAAATGCAGCTGAAGAAAACAACACTCAGCAGCAGGACGAAGAGTAGGAGGATTAGCCAAAGTGGTGACAGAATGTTAACAGTTAAATCCTCCTGAGCCCTATCTACTTCCTTCTTTCTCTCAGATTTCTTATGCTTAAGCCTTAAATCCTCCTTAACATCCATCTTAAAACATTCTTGTGAGTCATCAGGGAGCTTCAAAGGTTTGAAAACATTAAACTTCACTTCATGATCTTGCATTCTCATAGTCAACTCCCCCTTTTGTACATCAATTATCGTCCTACCAGTAGCTAGGAAAGGTCTGCCTAAAATAATGGGGACTTCCCTGTCTTCCTCCATATCTAGTACAATAAAATCTGCAGGGAAAATAAACTTGTCCACCTTTACTAAGACATCCTTAATGACCCCCTTTGGATATTTAATGGATCGATCTGCTAGCTGAAGGGTCACTGTAGTGGGCTTGACATCCCCTACTCCTAACTTCTGATAGATAAACAAAAGCATTGGATTGATACTAGCTCCTAAATCACACTGGGCTCTACCAAAGAATAGATTTCTAATAGTGTAGGGTATGGTAAAACTCCCGGGATCTTTGAGCTTGGGGGGTAATCTCCTCTGGATAATTGCACTACATTCCCCAGTTAAGGCCACTATCTCATAATCTTCCAATCTCCTTTTCCTAGAGAGGATATCCTTCAGAAACTTCACATAACTTGGCATTTGCTCTAAGGCATCTACAAAAGGAATGTTGATGTGAAACTTCTTAAAAATCTCAAGAAATTTAGCAAATTGTTGTTCCACTTTTTGATTTTGGAACCTCTGAGGAAAAGGTACTGGTGGTCTAACTAGAGGCAATATAGTGGGAACCTGTGTAGAATCAGAGGACGAGGAAGGCGATAAAGAAGAAGAAGGTAAAGATGAAGAAGCACCTTGTTTTGTTTCCTTTGCAGCTTGATCCTGATGTTCCTACTCCTTCTGAGCTGCCTCTTTAGAACTTAAGGGTTTATCAACTATGGGCTATTCAGGTCCAAACTTAATTTGTGGCTCATCTATCTCTCTGCCACTCCTAAGGGTGATAGATCCAACATGTTCCTTACCCTCCCTTTGCTTAACAAGATTAACTTCAGTGTTACTAAGAAGGGTCCCTTGAGGACGTTGGCTAAGAGCACTAGCTATTTGTCCAACCTGAACTTCTAAGTTCTTAATCGAGGCAGCTTGATTTTATAAGATCGTTGTGAATGTTTCCTTAAGCGAGGGCTTCTTCTCAGCTGCTGGAGCTGGTGCAAGTATATGCTGTGGCTGGATAGGTGGTGGTGGTGGTGGAGATAAATGATGCTGAAATTGTTGAAATTGGTATGGGTGATGAGAAGGCGGATGATGAGGAAATTACGGCTGTGGTGGTACCTGAACAGGTGGAGCTTGAAAACCAGGGAGTCCTATAGGTCTAGAGCTAGAAGTTTGCACTTGGTTTTGGCTCCAGGACAAGTTAGGATGGTTCCTCCACCATGGATTATAGGTGTTTGAAAAAGGGTTGTTCTGTTGCGTTTGAGAAGGGGCAACATATTAAACCGATTCTAAGTTGAACGGACAACTATCTACAGAGTGGGTACCACTATACAGCTCGTAGGAAAGAAAAGGAATTTGGACAAAATAAATCGGATTAGGACTGGTGAGAGGATTATGTTGGGTACTGAGCGACTCTACCTTTTTCATAAAATTAGCGATTTGAGAGGTCAAGGTAGATAGTGTGTCGAGCTCACAAATACCCGTCAGCTTCTTTGTATTTGCCTCTCCGAGGACCATAGATAGTTGTTAGCCACCATCTTTTCTAACAACTCGTAAGATTCCTCCTCTGTTTTACACATTAGCGCTCCACCTGTAGCAGCGTCAACAATGGTCCTATTTGGGCTTGTAAGTCCGTTGTAGAAGGTCTGGACTTGCAACCACAGAGGTAGGCCATGGTGAGGGCACTTCCTAAGAAGCTCCTTATATCGTTCTCATGCTTTGTAAAGAGTTTCAGAGTCGTATTGAGTAAAGGAAGATATGTCATTACGGAGTCTGGCCATTTTAGAGGGTGGGAAAAATGTCACGACCCAAACTACCCAAAAATCAGAGTTAATTTTTCGCGTTTTATTATTTCCTTACTTAAATTCTTACATGTCCTCGAATCGTGACCAACACTCCACTAATAATTAGGCTGTGCGTCAATGCCAGTCCCACCATACCATTACCATCTAACTTATTTATTCTCCAGTTATTTATAATTATTTACATTATTTATACATCCCCTAAAGTTACTTGCAAACATGTTACTGTGCTATGCTTATGTAGATACAACATGTACAAGTGTATATACCTTATGTTGATGGGCAGCAGCGGATATCCGAAATGCAGTACTGAGTCGTCGCAACTTCAACTGGAGATTATCTGTGGGAGAAAATGAAAGGGGTGAGCACATCAAGCTCAGTAAGGCAATCCTATGAACAAGTAGGTAACCATACTACCTACATGAACGTGGTGCCATGCATAAACCACCCTTTCTCCACACATTTTAAAACAATGATATGCGTTATGATGTTATGTAAAACACATTTGCACGGAAAATCAACATGCAATTATTACAAATCATTTCTTTCTCAATTAAAATTTTCACAATAAAGTCAGGACTCGACCCCTCCTGCGGGTGATCCTGACTCACACAAAACCATGAAAACGGTTTACATCACACGTGGGTTTGAAAAGCATGGAAATACCATCATGCAAATTTAGTTTAAAAACCCAGTTTAAATCATCGAAATCGTCGACATGCGAGACGAGGCAATATCTGTATAACGGCAATAACTAGGACTATGGCCATACGTGTCCTCGGGAGTTCCTCAGCTACACGGATCCTAGTGTACAGGTTCTCACCATGATCGAAAACCGCCCGGGAGGTGGGTCAGTCCATCCCGTCAGTCTTATCCGATCCTCGGCATCCAAAGATGCTGCATCCGGAGATGCCGTATCCGAAGATACAACACGGTACATCGTACTCCATGCTACTTGCATGGTACATCGTACTCCGTGAACCCATATCATATCTCTAGGTACTCCAGCCCAATTGGCCTGCTTCCCACAGAGGTTTTGTTTCTCAATACTCATGCCATGTCTCAAAACGCACGTGCGAGCCTATTTAATCGGTGACACACAGTCTACCCGATGCTCCAAGCACGGCTCATCGCATGTTCTTATAAAATCAGTGCGAGCAATGCTCAGCACTCTCATCAAATCAAGTAAATCTAGTGCGAGCTAAGCTCTAGCACTCTGTATGCAAATCGTATAAAAATCTGGTGCGAGCGAAGCTCTAACACCCTGTCTCAAAATCATATAAAAATATGGTGCGAGTTAGACTCTAGCACCCTGTCACGAAAATCATATATATATAAAAATCTGGTGCGAGTTGGACTCCAGCACCTATGCATGTAAAACTCTAGTGCGAGCTCTCGCTCCAGCACTAATGCGTGCATCACACAAATTGACAACATCGTGCGAGCTGATCTCTAGCACGTCACATGTCAATAAAAACACGTAGGCAGCTCTGTTTCCTCAAAACAGTTTTCAAAAAACAATATCACGTTGAAAGTATGCAATGCTGTGCATTTTCTTTCAAGATGAGCCAGCCTACTCATGCATGCATCAAAACACCTCCAGAATGAGCAGGAACCTTTTGTTCTTGCTCCTCCCAATTTTTCCTAACTTTGTAAATTTTACCCTTAACAAGGGTACTTTAGTAATTTTGCCCATACGGGGCGCTAAAATTATTCTTCGACCTCAAGACCCTTCAGATAAATTTTTAAATGACTGCAATGAATTTAAAACTTCGTAAAGTTTACCTCTAGCAGTCCACAGAATTCCCTTACCTTATTTTCCTGTCGAGTCTGACCTTTTCTTTTCCACTGTTGTCTCGTCGCGCAGTCCGATATGCTCCCAATCAAATGCCCGAAACTCCGTATTAATATTCCTCAGGTCAGATATCATACAATTTAATTGTATTTAATATTTTCTGGGCTTAATTTAAATCGTTGGGCCCATTTACCCCTATTGGGCCCGATTGCACCTTAATGGGCCTTAATCGGCCTTAAGCCCGTTTTCCACTAAATTCTCACTTTATCGAGGCCTATTGGGCTCATTGGGCCCACCAATAATTTATTGGGCCTCGTTCTAGCTTATTGGGCCTCTGCCCATTTTAGCCTTTTTTATACTCATTAATTCCCTTCTTCAGATATACCGGGCTTATACAGCTTTCTAATAATTATCGGGCTTCGTTCCGAATTCATTGGATAGCCCGTATACCATTTACGGCAATTATATTACGATTCCGAATAATATTCCTTCCTACGCGAAATTAATCCATAATTCCATAAAATAATTAAAACTCGGTATTTAAAAAACTCTATTTGTCGAAATTAATTTGTACTTACCCGATACGATGCGGGGTACGAGAATCAGAGCTCGATCGGCTCTCGTTCGGTTTCCGTCGTGAAGCTGCACAATTAGGTAAATCCGGATTATTTTCTATTAAAATAATATTAAATTAAATTTTCGAAATTTACCCGTATGTCAATTTCGACCCTCGATCAACTTACCCGAACCTCGAGTCGTCCTCGGTAATTTCTTTCCCTTTTTCCCCTTTTTCCTTTCTTTTCTTTCCTTTTCTTTCCTTTTCCTTTCTTTTCTTTCCTTTTCTTTTCCTTCCTTTTCCCTCCTTTTCCTTCCCTTTCCTTTTGGCCAAACGACACCGTTCACTGCCACTTGCAGTCGCCGGCGTTTCCGGCGGTCTCACCGGCCGAGACCGGTCTCAAAAGAACCGGCTTCTTCCCCTGAGTGCGTCGGTGGTCTCCTTTCCGGCCCAGTCGCGGCGGTTCACTAGCAATCACCCCGTTTCTCCCTCGAATTTTCGAAGCTCCGATCAGTCTGCTCCGGCCACCTGGCGACGCGATTCCGGTGCCCACGTGTTCGCCGGACTCTCCTCTTCCTCCTGGTACCTTCGTCAGACGCGGACGGTCGCCGGTGCGTGGGGATCGGCAGTGGGTTCTCTCGGGTGGCAGACGGGTTCCGTTTCTCTTCTTTTCGGGTTTTTCGATTTCAGCCTCTTTTTTTTTTGAATTATCATTATTATTTAACCATTTATTTTATTATTAAAATATTCATTAAAATAGTCTAAATAATCTGAAAATATCTACAATATTATTATTTTATTCCACCAATTTAATTTAATTTAATTCATATTTAATTTATTTAGTTTTTAAATTATTTTTTCGGTATAATTCCTCCGTATTTTCGGGATATTGTCCCGGGTGACTTTTCAGTATTTCTAAAAATTTCGGATCTTGATCAATTGGACTCGAAATTGTATAATTCCTCATTATTGATCAAGATATCCTAAATCCTTATTTTTAATTAAATTTTCTTATCGAATTTATCCCGACTTTCGATCTTTTGACCGTTTTGCCCTTACACGTGTTCGGGATTTATTTAGCCCGACTTCCCTTCACGAATATTCATTCATTTTATGATTTGAATCCTTATTTTCAGTCCGAATCCCATTCCTTTAAATTTGTGAGCATTTTTCTACCTTATAAAATTTACGATTTAATTTCGGGTCTTACAAATCTCCCCCACTTAAGGAATTTGGTCCTCCAAATTAGAACCAAGTCATATGAGTCCATATACAACTCCGGGTACATCGTACTCTTAAATTCTTATGTGACTTTCTTCGGAGTGTATTACTACCAAAGGGCTTTAATTAGGGAGATCCTCTTAAACCTCAACATTTTCTCTTTCCTGTTTAATGCCCGTATCAACTTCTTCAATATACTTATACTTGCATTAAGCTGAACTTTTGGAATTCATATTCGATCACCTATGCTGGATCTGGATAGTATTGCCGAATCATCAAAAGCTGAGACACATTGTGGGTGCCTGTTAATTCAGGTGATAACACCAACCTACAGGTCTTATCTCCCACTTGTCTAATCTCTTAAAATATTTCATCCAGCACAACTCAATTTACCTTCTTCCAAAAGCTCGCTATGTCCTTATTCCCTTAGGACAAGAAACATTTCAATCATACTAATTCACCAAGGGTGAATTCCAATACTTATTTATCTGCTCTGAGGTGTTCTTAATCTCTAATCCTTAACTAAACATCCTCAGAGACTTATTATCCAAAATCGAAAATGATTCTATCTGTCACCCACTTTTTCTTATCCAATTTGGGGAACAACCCCTACAGCCATACACTGCCTCATATCTTGTTATCCCGATACTCAATTGCCAATTGTCGTTATTGGCGACTTCAATTAGAAATCAACTGATCATTCCAGGAGCTTATAAAATCAATGGCACATGCTTTCATCGGATCCTCCAGAACTTGTACAGTCCTCTCTGACTGACCATCTGTCTGAGGATGGAAAGCTGTGCTTAATACTCAGTCGAGTTCCCATAGCTTCCTGAAAATATCCTCAGAGGTAGGAAGTGAAGCAGGAATCCCTATATGATGCCATGCTCACTGGAACGCTACTTAGTGTTCCACAATCTTCCTTACACATAAATCCTCATATATACTCTGAGTATTTGGGGATTTCATAACCAAAAAGGTGGGTAGACTTAGTCACTCTATCGACTATCATCCAAATAGCCTCGTAATTCACCTGGGTTCTCTGTAACCCATCATAAAATTTATGGAGACTTGTTCTCCTTTTCCATGCCGTGTCGATATAGGTAGGTGCAGCAATAACTCTGCAGACTTTTAATACTCTACCTTACTCTGCTGACACACTCGGGACTTTTCTACAATCTCTACTATGTCTCTTTTCACATCTGACCACCAATACCCTTTTCGAGATTTCAATATATAATCATTACTTTCCGTATGCACTGTATATCCCGAAAAGTGAGCTTCTGACAACATTACTATCTCATCAACTGTGGTCCTGGGGAGCACTCATACTATCTCGGAACCTCTGTAAATCATTATCGTATTCTGTGAACTCTGTCACTGTACCCTTCTGAATCTGACCCAAACTATCGACATCGTGCCGATCATCACGTTAAGCCTGTCAAATCCGGGCACTCTCATCCGGTTCTAATCTCAGGCTAGCTATCACATAATCATACTAATCACTGTTATGATCAGAAGGGATCATATCACTATCGAGGTTCACAACTGCTCTAGCAACTCACGCTCCCTGACCATCATATGTAATACCATCCCGAGTCTGTTTCTACTCAAGACATCAGTCATCACATTAGCCTTTCCTGGGTGGTACAATTTTCATAATCACAATCTCTCAGAAGCTCTAACCCACTATGCATTCTCATATTCGTCTCTTTCTGTGAAAACAGATACTCGGGCTTTATGATCAGTGCATATCCATAATTTCTCACCATGTACATAATAGTACCATATCCTCGGTACAAATACTGTTGCTGCCAACTTTAAATCATGGGTCAGATAGTTTATTTCATGATCCTTGAGTTGTCTAACTCCAAAAATTGACTATCTTCCCATTATACATCAATACACAGCTCCTTCATATTTTTGAGGTATCCATACTCACTGAGAACCTCTTGAGCTGTTGGGTATGGTGAAATTAATCACAGTAGTCAGTTCATACTTTACTACACCGAAATTCACGTCACATCTATCATTTTATTATCATCGCATTCCAAGACCACATTTTCTTAGTTAAACGTGTCATCAAGGTATATCCTTTTAGAACTCGCAACAACCATCTGCAAAAGCAATTTCCCAATTGTTGCTTATAAATCGCCCTAGACTTTAGCTACACCCAATATATCATCGATAATGATGATTACAAATCGGTCTAATCCTTGACTTATTTACGCATAAGCGTATAAGATACTTCAAAATCGCTTACGTCTTCAGGTACTAACCTGCGTCATTTCCTTTTCTTATCTTAACGGCTCTTATTAAATTTTACTATGTTAACCTTTATGATTTGTCGAGTTTTTATATTATTATCGTCTTAGTAATGGTATCCTAATGCTAAAGTTATCTATTATGACGCTCGATTTCACGTTATAGGTTATACATATATACTTTTAGACGCTGTCAAGTCTTCAGGAGGGGAGGTATTTTGAAATACCTTTATTAACCTTCAGACTTAACCACATATACTTTATATACCAGTCCATGTGGTTACAATTTGTATTCGCTACTAATTGCTTTAATCCTAATGACTTCATATCGTAAGGATGTTCTCACCTTGTATACGCCTCTTACTCCAATACATCTTGTATTTGGGATCTATCTTATCTCGAAAATTATCTCCTTTCGTATGTCAATCATGACAAAACTCTTGTCTTTATTCATTTCGTGAGTATAATCCTTTACTCCTTTAATTTCAACTGTTGCACTCCTTTTTATTACTTAAAATCTCTATATCCATATTCCGTTAATTAATCCTCCTCTATTGGGGTACTCATTTATCAGTATTGCCCAATGATGTAGGCATTTATGCCTTTTACTCACTTATATGTGAATGAGGGCGGTATGAATAAATATGTGGCACCAGGATCAATGAACATATGTACTTCATTATTCATAACAAGTGTGGTATCTTACACCACATTCATGAGACATCAATAATGTCCTGGTCCAAGACATCCTCTCACCTTCGTCTAATAACCTACTTTCCTTTTTCTTTTCGGCTATGGCCTCCCTTTTCGTTGCAGCTATACCAACGAAATTTTTCTTTGTCTCTTTACTTTTCTGTGGGGTAATTCTCGCCCAGCTCTGTGCAATCAAAATCAATGGTCCGTCTTACCACACTTAACGGCAATTTTCATTAATACAGTGTTGATATAGACCCTCCTTCCGTGGTATCCACCACATATCCCACACTGCTTACAGTGCTCACACTGCTACACTGCTTCTTAGCAGGTCGGGGTCCTCCAATAACAATGCCCTCAAGAGTGCCAAAATTGGATGCACCGGGCCTTACCAATTATCTTACTCCATAACTCGTCAAATTTAATCTTTTACCAATTACCATTTTCTCATGTTAACATCTCTGTCATTTCTCGATTCTCTTTTATGTCTCTATTTCAGCCCTTACTACCTTTCCCAATCTCAGAGGCGTGCAATTCATATTCTTATTTACCCAACTGTAAATCTGTGCACTGCCTCGGTATAGGCAATATCTCACGGGTCAATCAGACTCTAATTGAAAAGTTGAGCCCTTCCATAAACTTTTAGACATCTCGACTGTCACTGTTCATAGTGTCGAGGTAAATTCTATCCAAGAATATAACCGAGTCTCCATACTCGTCAATAAATTAAATCCTCTGGGTCAGAGTAAGGACTTTTATCTATCATCCCATTTAAACAGTGTCCGAGATATCCTGTCACCGGAATATATCTAAGGTATTTCTCATCTCAACTCTTAAGATGGGTCGAGCAGGTTTCCACCAATGCTCCGCTGCGCCCTCTGATCTCATACATAATCTGAGCAATTAGCTCCTCAAAATAATACCCATGCTCCGCTTCAATCTCGCGAAGCGTCTCTCAATACTGTCCGATCACTCTGTCGGACTCTGTGGGGCATATTCAACATTAGCCTCCATTTCAATTTGGTCATGATTCTCATAGTCAAACTCAGCACGACTTAGCAGATTCAGGTCTACCTCTACGACCTCTGCCTCGTGCACTATCTCATCTAACGCGACTCATATTAAGCATTCCTGCATTCTCAACCATTTCTTAGTCAAGCCCATCTCGATATACACTACTGTATCTAACTAAGCACAGTAACACGGGGATGTAATTTCCTAATTACTGACACTGACACACATCAGACCAATTGTGCTCTGATACCATAATAATTGTCACGACCCAAACTACCCAAAAATCAGAGTTAATTTTTCGCGTTTTATTATTTCCTTACTTAAATTCTTACATGTCCTCGAATCGTGACCAACACTCCACTAATAATTGGGCTGTGCGTCAATGCCAGTCCCACCATACCATTACCATCTAACTTATTTATTCTCCAGTTATTTATAATTATTTACATTATTTATACATCCCCTAAAGTTACTTGCAAACATGTTACTGTGCTATGCTTATGTAGATACAACATGTACAAGTGTATATACCTTATGTTGATGGGCAGCAGCGGATATCCAGAATGCAGTACTGAGTCGTCGCAACTTCAACTGGAGATTATCTGTGGGAGAAAATGAAAGGGGTGAGCACATCAAGCTCAGTAAGGCAATCCTACGAACAAGTAGGTAACCATACTACCTACATGAACGTGGTGCCATGCATAAACCACCCTTTCTCCAGACATTTTAAAACAATGATATGCGTTATGATGTTATGTAAAACACATTTGCACGGAAAATCAACATGCAATTATTACAAATCATTTCTTTCTCAATTAAAATTTTCACAATAAAGTCAGGACTCGACCCCTCCTGCGGGTGATCCTGACTCACATAAAACCATGAAAACGGTTTACATCACACGTGGGTTTGAAAAGCATGGAAATACCATCATGCAAATTTAGTTTAAAAACCCAGTTTAAATCATCGAAATCGTCGACATGCGAGATGAGGCAATATCTGTATAACGGCAATAACTAGGACTATGGCCATACGTGTCCTCGAGAGTTCCTCAGCTACACGGATCCTAGTGTGCGGGTTCTCACCATGATCGGGAACCGCCCGGGAGGTGGGTCAGTCCATCCCGTCAGTCTTATCCGATCCCCGACATCCGAAGATGCTACATCCGGAGATGCCGTATCCGAAGATACAACACGGTACATCGTACTCCATGCTACTTGCATGGTACATCGTACTCCGTGAACCCATATCATATCTCTAGGTACTCCAGCCCAATTGGCCTGCTTCCCACAGAGGTTTTGTTTCTCAATACTCATGCCATGTCTCAAAACGCACGTGCGAGCCTATTTAATCGGTGACACACAGTCTACCCGATGCTCCAAGCACGGCTCATCGCATGTTCTTATAAAATCAGTGCGAGCAATGCTCAGCACTCTCATCAAATCAAGTAAATCTAGTGCGAGCTAAGCTCTAGCACTCTGTATGCAAATCGTATAAAAACCTGGTGCGAGCGAAGCTCTAACACCCTGTCTCAAAATCATATAAAAATATGGTGCGAGTTAGACTCTAGCACCCTGTCACGAAAATCATATATATATAAAAATCTGGTGCGAGTTGGACTCCAGCACCTATGCATGTAAAACTCTAGTGCAAGCTCTCGCTCCAGCACTAATGCGTGCATCACACAAATTGACAACATCGTGCGAGCTGATCTCTAGCACGTCACATGTCAATAAAAACACGTAGGCGGCTCTGTTTCCTCAAAACAGTTTTCAAAAAACAATATCACGTTGAAAGTATGCAATGCTGTGCATTTTCTTTCAACGTGAGCCAGCCTACTCATGCATGCATCAAAACACCTCCAGAATGAGCAGGAACCTTTTGTTCTTGCTCCTCCCAATTTTTCCTAACTTTGTAAATTTTACCCTTAACAAGGGTACTTTAGTAATTTTGCCCATACGGGGCACTAAAATTATTTTTCGACCTCTAGACCCTTCAGATAAATTTTTAAATGACTGCAATGAATTTAAAACTTCGTAAAGTTTACCTCTAGCAGTTCGCAGAATTCCCTTACCTTATTTTCCTGTCGAGTCTGACCTTTTCTTTTCCACTGTTGTCTCGTCGCGCAGTCCGATATGCTCCCAATCAAATGCCCGGAACTGCGTATTAATATTCCTCAGGTCAGATATCATACAATTTAATTGTATTTAATATTTTCTGGGCTTAATTTAAATCGTTGGGCCCATTTACCCCTATTGGGCCCGATTGCACCTTAATGGGCCTTAATCAGCCTTAAGCCCGTTTTCCACTAAATTCTCACTTTATCGAGGCCTATTGGGCTCATTGGGCCCACCAATAATTTATTGGGCCTCGTTCTAGCTTATTGGGCCTCGACCCATTTTAGCCTTTTTTATACTCATTAATTCCCTTCTTCGGATATACCGGGCTTATACAGCTTTCTAATAATTATCGGGCTTCGTTTCGAATTCATTGGATAGCCCGTATACCATTTACGGCAATTATATTACCGTTCACTGCCACTTGCCGTCGCCGGCGTTTCCGGCGGTCTCACCGGCCGAGACCGGTCTCAAAAGAACCGGCTTCTTCCCCTGAGTGCGTCGGTGGTCTCCTTTCCGGCCCAGTCGCGACGGTTCACCGGCAATCACCCCGTTTCTCCCTTGGATTTTTGAAGCTCCGATCGGTCTGCTCCGGCCACCTGGCGACGCGATTCCGGTGCCCACGTGTTCGCCGGACTCTCCTCTTCCTCCTGGTACCTTCGTCGGACGCGGACGGTCGTCGGTGAGTGGGGATCGGCAGTGGGTTCTCTCGGGTGGCAGACGGGTTCCGTTTCTCTTCTTTTCGGGTTTTTCGATTTTAGCCTCTTTTTTTTTTGAATTATCATTATTATTTAACCATTTATTTTATTATTAAAATATTCATTAAAATAGTCTAAATAATCTGAAAATATCTACAATATTATTATTTTATTCCACCAATTTAATTTAATTCATATTTAATTTATTTAGTTTTTAAATTATTTTTTCGGTATAATTCCTCCGTATTTTCGGGATATTGTCCTGGGTGACTTTTCGGTATTTCTAAAAATTCCGGATCTTGATCAATTGGACTCGAAATTGTATAATTCCTCATTATTGATCAAGATATCCTAAATCCTTATTTTTAATTAAATTTTCTTATCGAATTTATCCCGACTTTTAATTTTTTGACCGTTTTGCCCTTACACGTGTTCGGGATTTATTTAGCCCGACTTGCCTTCACGAATATTCATTCATTTTATGATTTGAATCATTATTTTCAGTCTGAATCCCATTCCTTTAAATTTCTGAGCATTTTTCTACCTCATAAAATTTACGATTTAATTTCGGGTCTTACAAAAAACTTAGTTAGAAATTGATGGGCTAACACGTCCCATGTAGAAATGGATCTTGGGGTAGGGAGGTTAACTAGTGTCGCACCCTATCCCTAAGCGAGAAGGGGAATAGTCTAAACCTAAGCGCATCATCAGATAATCCATTGTGTTTGAACATGTTGCATAAGTTCAAGAATTGCCCAAGGTGAGCATGTGGGTCATCGTGAGGGAGCCCACTAAACTGCAATGAAGTCTGGATCATCTGGAGGATTGCGGGCTTAATTTCAAAGTTATTAGCAGGGACAGCTGGTGGCCTAATGCCGGTATAATAGCCTTCAATAGTCGGCATTGCATAATCTCTAACGGACTTAATTTCCCTATTTTCTGCCATGATGCTTTGCAGCGGAGCTATAATCAAAACTGAGGGAAGCAATTTCAGGATCTAAAGGGAAGCAATCAAAACTCCTAACTCTACGCATGCAAACATCAGAAAGTCCTTAAATTTAATTTTTTTACGTTTTTTAATTTTTTAATTTTTTTAATTAATTAAGAGAAAATTTAACTAACCTAAGCTAAGGCTCTAAATATTTACAACCTAAATATTTACTAGCTAGAATTACACCTAAGCATAATTTCACCGATATTAATTAAGGACTGATTAAAACTTCCCCGACAAAGGCGCCAAAAACTTGATAGGCCCTAAGGGTATTACCGCAAGTGCACGGGTCGTACAACTAATAATGGGATTTGAGTCTCAAGTTATTGTCCCACAGAGAAGTTGATTAGCCTAATTAACTACCAGTTAATCTTACCCTAAGTATATCCTAGCAAATTATGAAATTTAAGTTGGTGATCTACTAAGGCTAATTAAACGTACTGAAAACAATAAACATTAAAAAATAAAGAAAATAAAACTGAACTAAGATTTACTTATTGAGCTCCAAGCAATTAAAAGCAATATACCTACGAAAATAATTAAAACAGTTAAAATTAATTAGCGCAGTTAAAATAAAATACAAATATGAAAATAAAGAACTAAAATTAAACTAAAATTTTAAACAAACTTGAAATAAAAATGCATGTAATTAAACTAATAAAAATTGCAAATTAAACTAACCTAAAATCTAATAAAAATAGAAACCAAATTAAAAATGCATGAAAAACATTTAATCTAGATTAATTCTAAATGCCACTTATAAAACACTAAACTAAAATAAAATCCTAAAATATTTAATATAAAATTAACTACTAACTAAAAATTAACACTACAAATTAAATTAACATGCAAAACGATAAAGCTAACCTACCATTACTTAATTAAATTACCTAAATGACAACTAACAAGTATTAATCAATTTAATTCATTAAAGTAAAAACATGAAATAACACATTAATTGACCAAACAAGGCCTTAAACAATTTCGGCAAACAAGTGGAGTCCCAATACTGCACTGTTCATTATCTTTCTAATTGCATGTTTATTTCCAAGCTATGTTCACGATTTTGGCAACTGTCCCACTGCACTATGCTTGCTCACGGGTCTGACCAAAAACTGCTCTAGGAAAGGTCCGCTTCTGCTCCCTGCTGCACCAGGCATTCTCGGTTCCAGCTACTGTTGGTCTGCTGCATCTGGTCCTGCAATCTGCTGCCGTTCCAGGCGTTGCTTCTTTTTGGTTTGTCCAGGTGTGCCTCGGTTCTAGGTGATCATGGGTTCAGCTCATTCCAGCTGCTGTCTGCTGCATTTCCAGGTGTAAACCAGGTTCTGTCCTACTTCTGTCATGCTGCTGCTCTCGGCGTGCTCTGTCCTGCACTCTCGCATTTAACTCAACAATGAAACAAAGTCAAACAGAGTGGGAAATGGTTCCTGATTGCTGCCACGACACCGTCTAGCTGCTACCTCTATCAGCTTGTCCAACCGTTCATCATCATAGTAACCAGTTCCTCTCCAAGTCTCATTGCACCATCCCCTACTAACTCTTCTCCTCGACAGCAACAGTATTGAAGCAAAGCAGCAACCCTCTGGACAGCAGCAACAGTGGCCTTCCAGCTACACCAAGTGCTTAAGCCTTCCACGCTTCTGGTCCCAGCTCCAGTGAGAAATACTTTACCACAGTTCAGCTTCTCATGCCCATAAGGTACTCATCGAGCAGACGCTAGAAACATATCCTAAGTTTTCACTATTGCAAGTTCCAAAATAAAAAATAGAGTTTCCGGAAATCATTAACAGTAAATAAAATAGGAGCAGTGATTCATAACATGAAGCAAGTGATGCAAGGTGACTTTAGTTCAGTCACCAGAATCATTCCCTCCGTCCAACGAGAAAAATGCACCAACCCGAGAGCTACACTAGGCAAAATGAAGGTTTTTTCAACTAAAAACATAAGTAATCCTCTTGCAAACCGAAAGATACCTGGGAAATGTAAAATATGTAAACTATGTAGTGGACTAAGAGACAGAGCAATTACTTAAACAAAATCGAGAAGTGCTAATGATGCTGATTTCCATTGAAGAGAAAAATTATCCAAGACTAGAAAATTGATAACAATAAAATGGAATGTAAATTAAAGGTGAAATTAGAAGCCAACGGAAGACTAAAGAAAATAAGAAAGTAAATCTTGAAAATGTAATCTCAAACTAAACTACTCTAAGCTACCTTACTCCTACTCCTACTCCTAAATTACATTACTTCTACTCCTCACTTACATACTTTTTCAATTGTCATCCTTTCCTATTTATAAACACACTTGGGGTAAAATTATAATTTCTACATCCTTGATGAGTTGGCATTTTTTTGGCCACTTGTCTTCACAACATTGGCTCCTTGGAATGATATTTCCATGTCATCGGTCTTCTTGTCCAATTGGATGTTCTAGGTGGCATGACTCGTGTTGTCCGCGTGGCTCAATCTCGATTTTAGCCTAATTTCGGTCCATTTTCTACCGAAATATTCAAAATTCATTCGGATTTAATTTATCTGCAAACATGAGAATTTTAATTAGATAAAGGGGATAATTAATAAAATAAATTGGGGATTTAAATAATTAATTAGGAAATTAAGCACAAATAATTCTAAAAATATAGAATTATCACTGATATAGTGTGTAAAAATTGTGAAATCAAGGTAGGAGATAGGATATTGTTAGTAGATCTAGTTTTACTAAATATGTATTGTTTTGACGTAATTTTCGGCATGGATTCGCTAGCTGCACATCGTGTAAGTCTAGACTGCTACACCAAGATTGTAACCTTCTTTCTACCTGAAAAATTTGATGTATGCTTTGTTAATAAGAAATGAAGTGTGTGGTATTAAATTCTATGAAGTTATAAGATGTAAATATGTTACAATTTCTGATGACATAAATGTTTGTGAAGGTTATATTGCATTTATTTATGATAATAGTCGAGACGCCAAATATTCTGGACGTTCTTGTAGTTTGTGAGTTTCCTGATGTTTTTTTGGATGAATTATCGGTTACCACCGGAAAGGGAAAGTGAGTTTACGATTGATTTGGTGCTCGACATTCAGCCTATCTTTAAGCCACCTTATCGAATGGCACTGGTCAAACTAGAGGAACTAAGGAAGCAGTTGTAAGAGTTGCTTAATAAGGGGTTTATTATACCGAGTGTGTCTCTGTGGGGTGCTTTGGTATTATTTGTTAGAAAGAAGAATGAGAGTCTCCATCTATATATAGACTATCGACTTCTGAATAAGGTGACAATAAAGAATAAGTATCCCCTACCAAGGATAGATGATCTGCTTGATCAGATGAGTGTGGCTTCGGTGTTTTCTAAGATAGATTTGAGATCGGGCTATCACCAGTTGAGGATTAAGGAGACTGATGTACCGAAGACAGCTTTCCATACCAGATACAGGCATTTTAAGTTTTTGTTGATACCCTTTAGACAGACTAATGCCCATGCTGCTTTTATGAATTTAATGAATGATGTCTTCAAAGAATATTTAGACAGATTTATTATTGTCTTTATTGATGACATCTTTATCTATTCTAAGTCCCAGGAGTAGCTTGAGCAGTATTTGACGAGTGTACTCCAGATCCTCCGTGATAAGGAATTGTACGGGAAATTTAGTAAGTGTGAATTTTGGTTGGATCAGATTGCTTTTCTCGGGCACATTGTATCTAAGGATGGGGTGTCTGTTGATCCATCCAAGGTCGATGCAGTGCTGAAGTTTGAGAGACCCAGAGCAATGATGGAGATTCAAAATTTCCTAGGATTAGCAGGGTACTACTGGAGATTTGTTGAGGGGTTTTCTCGGATTGCAGCTCCATTGACCAGATTGACACGTAAGGTTGTCTCATTCAAGTAGTTTGATCAGTGTGAGCTGAGCTTTCAAGAGCTCAAGCATTAGTTGACTACCGCACTAGTCTTGACCATTTCGAGTGGATCAGGAGGGTTTGCAGTGTATAACGATGCCTCCTACCAAGGTTTGGGATGTGTACTAATGCATAATGGTAGACTGGCCACTTATAGTTCCTGCCAACTTAAGGACCATGATCAGACCTATCCCACTCATGATCTAGAATTAGCCACAGTGGTTTTTTCCATAAAGATATGACGGTATTATCTATATGGTGAGAAATTATAAATCTTCACTAACCATAAGAGTCTTAAGTATACTTTCGATTAGAAGGAGCTCTATATGAGACAAGAGATGGATAAAGCTCCTAAAGGATTATGACTGTGAGATTTTGTGCCATCTGGGTAAGATGAATGTGGTAGCAGATGCCCTCAGTAGAAAGGGTATGGTGTCCTATATGATGATTAGAGAATGAGATTTATTAGTACAATTCGTCTAGCTCAGTATCAGTGTTGATAAAGTTGATGATGGGTTTATGGCTAGCCTACAGATCGAGCTTGATATCTTAGATCAGATCAGGTCAGGGTAGAGAAATGATCAGAAGTTGTTAGATATGGTTAGCCAAGCGGAAAAGAGATCACAGTTAGACTTCTCGGTCAGTGATGATGGATTGTTAAGGTTTTAGAGTCGTATTTGTGTGCCACATGATGACACCCTGAGACAAAGAATTCTGAAAGAGTCCCATTGTTCTCGATTCACCATGCACCCAGGAAGTACTAAGATGTACCATGATCTATGTAAGGTGTACTGGTGGATTTGAATGAAGAGAGATGTGCCAAATGGTTAGTCTGCCAGCATATTAAGGTTGAGCACCAGAAGCGAGCAGGACTACTTAAGGCATTACCGGTGCCTACATGGAAATGAGAGCATATTACTATGGATTTTATTATGGGATTATTGAGGACCCAAAGGGGCTATGACGTAGTTAGGATGATTGTGGACAGATTGACTAAGAGTGCCCACTTCCTCACCATCAAGAACACAAATTCCTTTAATACTTTAGCAAACTTGTATGTTCAAGAGATTGTACGATTTCATGGGGCTCCCGTGAGTATTACATCTATAAGGATTCCAAGTTCATGTCTAAATTTTGGACTCATTTTCAAGAAGCTATGGGATCCCATTACATTTGAGCACTGCCTACCATCTTCAGACCTACGGTCAGTCCGAGCAGACTATTCAGACCCTAAAGGACATGTTAAGGGCATGTGCATTAGATTTTAAGGGCTCATGAGATGATCATTTGCCTCTCCTAGAGTTTGCCTACAATAATAACTATCATGCCAGTATTAGGATAGCACTATACGAAGCTCTATATGGCAAAAGGTGTAGATCACCTGTAGCATGGGAAGAAGTGGGTGACAAGAAAATATCTACTCCCGATCTTGTGGAACAAGCAACTAAAGGTGTTCAACTAATTTTTGATAGATTGAGGAGAACACAGAGAAGACAAAAGAGTTATGCTGATGTGCGAAAACGTCCTCTGGAATTTCAAGTTGGGGACTCTGTATTTATAAAAATGTCTTTGATGAAGGGTGTCCTGCGCTTTGGAAAGAAAGGGAAGCTGAGTCCTCATTTTATTAGTCCATTTGAAATATTGGAAAAAGTGGGAGATGTTGCCTACAAACTTCTGTTACCTCACAGCTGTCAGTGGTACATGATGTCTTCTATGTTTCTATGTTGATGAAGTATCATTCGGACCTTTCTAACGTTATTGAGTATGAACCATTGGATATACAAGAAGATATAAGTTATGTTGAGCAACCAATCTAGATTCTCGATAGAAAAGAGAAGGTACTTAGAACTAAGATAATTCCCTTAGTGAAGGTTCTCTGGCAACACCACTCGACAGAAGAAGCTATGTGGGAGCTAAAGAGCCATATGAGAGAAGAACCCTCAATTATTCATAGACCAACCTGAATCGGAGGATCAAATTCCAAAAAGGTAGGGATAAATGTGAAACCCAAAATTTTTTATTTCACTATTTATTAGGAATCTAGAAAGCAACTACAATACTTGAAATAATACTATGCATGCCCGAAATACCTGAAGCACTCAGATTAGTGGCATGGAGCTCGTTGCACGAAAATCAAGGTAAGGCTTTAAGTTTAAGTACCTCTCAAATATTGTAAATATAAGTCTGCTTTGGTGAGTAGAAGGTAAAACTAAGGTATTGAAAGTGAAAAAGTTAGTAAAAACTCGAGTTAACACTAAACCGAAAACTTGGGCCTAGTAAGTGAAATAAATTTGGAATAAATTCTATAAGGTTGTAAAAATTATTTTGAGGCCATAGGAAATTAACATAAGGTATAATTGACTTGAGGAATGAAAATTGAGTGGAAATCTTGAGGTCTCGGTAGGTGAATAAAATTTTAAAGGAAATCGAAAACCTTAAGCAATTTCAATCGGTAATGACTAAATCGGGTAAAATAGGCTTAAACAGGGAACTTTTCTTAAACAAGTGGGCCCCAAATTTTTATGAGACATACTACAGACTTAGTATAACACTTGAGAATGGAAATTTGGATTAAAATAGGTTGGAAATAATTTTTATTGATTTTACAAAAATAGGGCTGCTGGCATGCCCAGGCCTAGCATCTGCTGGACCAACACAAAAGCCCAATTTGAAGCCCATCCGGAAGGCTTTTGAGCCCAATATTCTCCAGAATAAAAGGGAACTTCATGCTCTTTCTGGAATGGTAAAGAACATCTCGAAACAAGCTGGAACCAAAAAGATCAATTCCTTTCTTTCTGCCACAAACGTCCCTCCCTAGCTAAGATTATGCAATTTTTTCGACCACCTTCCGGCCATTTTTAGAGTTTAGTCAAGAAGGATCAAATATTACTTCTTAAGTCCTCTACAACATATAAAAAAACCAGCCTTAAACAAACTCATTTTCTAGGTGAAAAGTTAGTGATAAGAAGAGGGGTAGGATCTGCCTTGTTTCTAAGGTGAGAGAAACTTCAAATTTATAGTTTCTTGATTGGTTTTTGAGCTTATTTTGTAACGATCCTTTTTACTTGTACTTTTGGTTGGGCTACAAGTCGATATCAGATCAGAAATAATAAATAAGAGTACTAGATTTTCATTTTTTGTGACAAATTTAAACAAAATTATCCATCATAATTGTTCTTTCATGTTCACAATTCCCCAAACACATTTCTCTATACATTAATGTACTTGCAAAATATAGATAGAATATAAATGTCTATGCTGGGTATACCTTTAGTGCTGAAGAGTCCTTCTTTAATGTATGACTGTACAAATTTATTCAACTTACAAACACTCCCAACTATTGACGAGGCTCTGTGGAGTAAAGTAAAGGGTGAGCTCAACATGCTGAGTAAGAAAAATCAAGCAGCAAGTAGATAAATACACCATCTACAAAATATGGACTATAAGTAATACGTTACAGTTTAGTGTAGTACAGTGAAAATTACCATTTTCTCACAGTGTTGGAATCACAGAAAAACATTACTGTAAAATATCAATTAAATCAAATGCAGTAAAATAAAACTCATTTCATATCAGAAATTCAATTCATCAAATTCAGTTCAAATAAGTCAAATAAGTGAGGTATGGCGAAATATTCATCATCAATAATCAATCAATAGGACAATTGGCCAATGTCAGTATCTTCGAGCAATCACGGGCCAGGTGTACCGGGATGTCAAGTGTCGTAGGAGTGGTCAGCTACCCAATCGGCTTTCTCATTTCACTATTTCTCAATAACACTATACAACGTACTCACGTGCACACAACACGGTACATCATACTCCATGGACCTCGGCATCATTCACATTTTCATATAATTTTATCATTCACATTTCCATGTGATACATCATCGCCTTTTTCGCATCAATTCATGTGTGAGCAGATACGTTCAAGATCACACAATAATACATGTTTGTCAGACACGATTTTATGAAATCCCTTAAAATCACGTGCAAGCGGGTCTGTGCAAGATCACACAGCAATACACATCCGACTGGCACGGTTTTATCAAATCACTTAAAATCACGTGTGAGTGGGTCCGTGCAAGATCACATAGCAATACACATTTGGCTGGCACGGTTTTGTCCTTAAAACATCTCAAAATCTCGTGCTGACAACTCCGTGCAAGATCACATAACAATACATGTCTAACTGTCACGGGTTTTAGTTTTAAAATACTTAAATTTTGTTTTAGCGTGTAAAACATATTAAAAGGGGTTGGTCTTTCCTTTTTAAGCTAAAAATCCATAAAACATAGTCTCGGGTGTAAATATGAAATTTTTGGTTATTTCGCGATAATTTTAAAAGTACTCTAATATTTATTTAAATACACTAAATAGGCCATTTCGAAAAATCGGGGCAGATTTCTAGTTTCCTTAAAACTTATTTCTAAATTTTGGGTAGAAAAATTTACCTAGGGATTTTCTACGTCAGTGTATCAAAATTTTGTCCTAAGGTTCGCAATCTCCAATTACACAGTAAATATACGCTGTATAATTTCAACAGTTCACAGGTAATTTTCTACAGCATAAATAAATATATTTCCTAAAATTCATATCTAATACGTGCATTCATCTCTAATAGTACACTGTAATTTTCCGTACCTCAGTGTCTGCACGTAGTCTTAGATGTCTTACGTCTAGAGTCGGTGGACCCGGTCTACTCCGTTCATTTTTCTCATCGGAGCTCTTTTTTCGGCTTTTTCGATTTTTCTCCTTGTGTCTTCTTCACTACCTCCAATTATATATATATATATATATATTTAAATAGTCCTTTTTTTCCCTTTCTTGTTTGAATTTGGCACCTTCGCGCCAAATTTCTTTTCCCTTCCTTCCTTCTTCTTCTTCCTCCTTCTCCCTCTCGGTTTCCCCTTCTGCCGATCACCCGAGGAGCTGCTTACCATCTCCTTCCTCCCCTCAGCTTGATCGCCATCCTCATCACCTCTATTTCATGATCCGGCCACCACTACCATCAACCTTGGTCTCAACCATCATCACCATTGCCATTACTTCCTCTTCTCAATTTCTTCCTCCCCGGCCTCAGTCGCGGTCCATTGGCCATTCCTCCTCCTTCCATTTCGACCATCACCTT
The DNA here is from genome assembly GCA_033439115.1 of Firmiana major. Lineage (NCBI taxonomy): Eukaryota > Viridiplantae > Streptophyta > Magnoliopsida > Malvales > Malvaceae > Firmiana > Firmiana major. The sequence continues at coordinate 38,343,518 of CM065901.1, forward strand.
CACCCCCTATCATAATCTTCACCATTAACTGAATGCCTCCTTCAAGCCTCTCTCCCTTTCCCTGCTCTCCTTTATTTCTCCTTCCTTTCACTGTTCCTCTCCTAGCTCCCTTCCTTTCTCTCGTTCCTAGTGGTCGGTTATGTATATATATATACATATATGTATATATATATATATGCAAGGGCGGTGGTGTGTTGGCAGGTGCGTAGATGGGTACAGAGCCAGGTACAACAGAGGTGCAGGACTGGGCAGAGCCTTAGTGTGCAGAGTGTACAGAGAAGGGCTGGAAGTTATCGTAGGTGCACAGAGGGTCTGGCAGGGGTGCACTGGGGGTGTAGGAGGGTCCAGGGCATTGACGTGACTCGATACTGTCCTGGTTCAGGTCGCAGGCGTAAAGCAGAGGCAGGGCTCAGGTTAGCAGGATGCAGGTGCAGGTCTGGTGTCTGGCGGTTCGGCGTTAGGTGAGCTGGGGGGGGTTAGGGTACGCAGGGCTGAGGTTGGGTAGAAGCAGATTGGTGCAGGGAGCAGGGGGCTCAGGCAACAGGGTACAACGACAGACTTGGCATGTCGGGGTCCTTAGGCGCAGGCCGGTGCGCAAAAGGGGCTGGTGCAGGGAGGTTGGGTGCGTGTCTAGGGCTTCCTGTGTGCCCTCGCCCAAAACGCACCGTTCCACTCTTTTTTATTATTATATTAAATATTTTATATAATAATTTATATATACATTTATATAATCAAAATAATTCATTTATATAATTCAAAATAAATGTATATTTATATAATCAAAATATATTTATTTATGTAGACCTTTATACATTAAAATAAATGTATAATTATACAGTTAAAATAAAATCAAAAAATATATACATTTATACAATACATTTGAAATAAATGTATATTAATATAATCAAAATATTTATATATTTATGTATACATTTATATACTCAAAATAAATATATACACATTTATATAGTCAAAATAAATGTATATTTATATATGCATGTTGTTTACCATATCATTACTATTATTATTAATACTATTATTATTAGTTTATTTTCATAAATCAGATTTTTAACAGAATTTTCGGCCTAACCTAATCTCTCATTTCCAACATGATTAATTTAATTATCCGTACGCAAAATGAATTAAATTTAAATCGAATAATGCTCGAGTCGAATTTCAAAAACTTTCGGGGTTTAAATTCTCTCGACCTTAGGAAATTTGGTCCCTAAATTTTAAGATTAACTTAGTTTTCAAACAACTGCGGATGTTGCTCTCACATTAAGTTTTCTAATTCTTGCGTGCCCTCTTCTGACGTGTGATACCGCCATAAAACCTTGACCAACAGAATCGTCTTAGATCGTAACACTTCTTCCTTCATGTCCAAAATCCGAATTGGTTTCTCCACATACGTCACGTCCTCCTTCAATTCTAGCAGCTTGTACTTGATTACGTGTGTGGGATCCGGATGATATTTACGTCGCATCGACACATGAAAGGCATTTTTGATACTTGGCAAATCTGGCAGTAGTGCCAACCTGTAAGCTTTGTCTCCCACTCTGTCACGACCCTCAACATACCAAAAATCAGCGCAAATTTTTTTCTCTTTTCTGCTTTTCATACATTATTTAATATTCATTCTTACCTTACCTCAATCGTGATCAGGTACACTTTCAACAGTTGGGCTGTGTGTCAATGTCTACCTCATCCAACTATAGAAATTTCATTTTCAATGTAATTTATAAGTAAACACTTGTATAAAATAAATCACAGTGTTGTTTACATTTATTTACATTGCTTTACATCCGCAATAGTTACCTACAAAATGCTATTGTGCTATGGAAAGTTTAGATACGAAATCACATCAGTGTGTATACCTTAGGCAATGGGATACAGCGGATACCAAAAGGGAAAGCCTCCAGTTGCTCTCAATCTATACTCAAATCTTTGTAGATAGGGGAAAATAAAGGGGGTGAGCAAACCACACGCTCAGTAAGGCAATCATGCGAACAGGCAGATACTGCACTATCTTCGTGATCGTGATGCCATGCTAAAAACCGCACAATTCTCATTCACATCTCAAAAGCATTACTTAGTGCTTGTGTTAATGGCATGTAAAGTAAGTCATGCTATTTAGTTCAGTGCACAAATCAAATTCAAAGCATGGCATTAATCATCATGCGTATTCCATAAATAAGGCATGGAAAAATCATCATGCATTAGTGCACTTTAAAACCATTCACATACTTTCTCATCTCAAACAAATCAAAACTTGTCAAGACATCAGCCCCTCCCCCTGACTGCCCTGACTCATAAAACATCTTAAACACGAATTTATTCATAAACAATAGACATGTGAGATAGGCAATACAATAAGGGAAATCTCCTCGAGGACTATGGCCATATCTTGTGATCCCATGCTACACTGATCAGGTGTGCGAGGTATCACTACTATTTACTTCCACACGGGAGGTGGGTCACGTCCAGCTTACTGGTCCATAGCAGATCTCGTCTGAAGACGGCATATGACAATCTCAACACGGTACAACGTACTCCATGCTACCTGCACGGTACAACGTACTCCGTGGACCCAAATCAACACATCATATCACGCACATCTCAAAAGTGCACGTGCGAGCCTATCTAATCGGTACTACGTCTTGTCTACTCAAAGTACCTAGCACGGCTATCAACATGTCAATTCTAAAAATTACACGTGCAAGCCTATTTAATCGGTACGACACCCAGTCTACCCGAAGCTCTTAACACGACAACAAGTATGGTGGGCATCTAATGCGAGCTATGCTCCAGCACCATGCCAAAATCGGTATAAAGTCTGTGCGAGCTCCACTCTAGCACGACATCATAAAAATCCATGTGAAAACTAGGGCAAGCTAAGCTCTAACACTCATGCGTGTAAAAACACATCAATCTCGTGAGAGTCATACTCTAGCACTTTTTCATTCTCACGAAAATCATGTAGGTGGCTCAATTCTTTGCAAAATATGGTTACCAACCAAATCAAATCATTTCTTTTGCAAATCATTTCAAATGTTAGCCAACCTACCAATCATTTCCTGAAAAGTAACAGAACAAGGTTTTTCAAAGAATCATGCTTTTGTTTTCATGCACATTTCTCAAAAACCCAACTCTTTGCCCTTTAATCACCAAATATCATTTCCTAGTATCACATGCACTCTAGCAAAACATTTAAGTGCCCAACTTGCGCACAGATATCTCTAAGAGTTCACACAATTCCCTTACCACGATTTACTCGGGGTGCGACTCTCTTCCTCTTAGCTTCTCACGTTCTAGCTTAACTTGCTCCGGTCTATCCGCAGGAGTTGTAATTCATTCATCAAACGCTCAAGTTAGTGTTGCTAACTCTCATTCAACTATGCATTTATCCAATGCCTTAAATACTCATTTACCCCTTTTTGGGTTAGACTTTCAATTCATTTCATAACACCATCTCAAATTCATACCCACAATACCATTATCACCTTAAGATATCACATTCATCCTTAATATCTCTACATTTCACTTTCTCACACTAACCCATTTCTAGGTTAAAATCATCCCATTGAATTAATGATAGTTCCTACCATTAATAAGCACACCAATAAACTCCAAAATCAATAACTTAAACAAATGTACATGGATTGGTGCACTAGAAACTCACCGATTTGGATTTCCTTCTTGCTCCAAATGAAAATGCTCTTAACTCCTTCAAGACAATAAATGGTGAAATGCCTCCAAGCTATGTTGTTCTTCTCTTCGATGAGAACAACTTTGTGTCTAATAGCCTTCCCTTAAATCTTCGAAAAAATGGGTGAATTTAGAGAGAGAAAACTAGGTTTTTGGGTTGAAGGATGGAAGAATTAGTTGTTCTCATGAAATGCAGATTTCACTGCTCCTATTTATAGAAATTGCTTGATGAGATCGATTTGTCGAGACATGAGATCGATCTGGTCCCCTTAAAATCCCTCTTTTTCACGACATTTGAAGGTAGGAGATCGATCTGTCAAAACCTTGAGATCGATCATGTCTCAAGTAGAAAGTTAAGGAGATCGATATAGCTAGGGAGGAGATCGGTCTAATCCAACCCGAGAGCTAAGGAAATCGATCTGTTTGCCTTAAGAATCGATCCTCATTTTACAAAATGTTTAGGAGATCGATTTGGCTCCATTGGAGATCGATATGCATTGTTCCTATTTCTCAAATAAGAGCATTTTGGCTCTTCCAGATCGATCTCTCATCTTATGAGATCGATCTGACCTTAATAATTTCTAGATTTTTTGCATTTTTTTTCTACAACAACTCACACCCAAACATCCTTAATTTGCTGCCATGGTCATTTTCTTATCCAGTTACCTTTAAGACTCGAAAATGACATTCACTCATACCTTATACTCATTAAAACTTGTGTGCAATCCTTATATAACCAAAGACACGTAATATAAACTAAATAGAAGTGCACAACTCATGCAAATCTTCACTCCATTTTACCACACCACTTATATTCCATTACACTCACATTCATCACATAAAAAAGTCCATTTCTTCATATTCATACTTTATGAAACTTGTATGTACATCACAATCTCTTATTACAAGTGTGTACATTGAACTTATGGACTATACATCATTTATGCCTCACATTACAAATACATCACCATTCTTAAGAATTCATAATTTCTTGATTTAAAATCATCCACATTATACTTCCATTTACACATATATTCAAAGTTATACATGTACGGGGTCTCACATTCTCACTCACTTGGAAAATTTGGTCCTCCAAATTGGAACCAATAACTCTGTGAACAACTCGGGATACTTCTCCTGCATCAAACTCTCTAATTCCCATGTGGCTTCTTTAACCGTGTGATGTTACCAAATAATTTCATCAAGGGAATTGTCTTTGTCCTCAACACTTTCTCTTTTCTATCCAATATTCGAACTTGCTTCTCAATGTATGTCATGCTTTCATTGAGCTCCAAAGGCTCATACCTTATCACATGCGTTGGGTCTGAGTGATACTTTCGTAACATGGATACGTGGAAGACGTTATGTACACTTTCCAACTCTGGTGGCAATGCCAACCTATATGCCTTATCTCCCACCTTATCAAGTACCTCAAATAGCCTTATATATCGAGGGCTCAACTTTCCCTTCTTCCCAAATCTCATGATCCCCTTCGAAGGAGAAACCTCCAAAAACACTGACTCACCCACCATAAACTCTAGTGGTCTCCATCTCTTATCAGCATAACTCTTTTGTATGCTCTGAGCTGTTTGTAGCCTCTCACAAATGAACTAGACATCCTCAGAGGCTTGTCTAACCAAGTTAGGAGCAAAGATTTATCTGTCACCGTCTTCTTTCCATCCAATAGGGGAACGACATATACGCCCATACAATGCCTCATATGGTGCCATCCTGATACTCGCATGAAAGCTGTTATTATAGGCGAACTCTACGAGTGGCAAATGGTCATCCTAGGAGCCTCTAAAATCCATTGCACACGCTCTCAACATATCCTCTAGGGTCTGTATAGTCCTCTCTGACTGACCATCTATCTGAGGATGAAACGCAGTGCTAAAACTCAACCGGGTCCCCATCGCTTCCTGAAAACATTTCCAAAAGTGGGAAGTGAAGGGAACATCCCTATCAAAAAGAACGCTCACTGGAATTCCATGTAGCCTCACTATCTCATGTACATACAAGTTCGCTAACTGGCTTAGAGTATCGGTAGCTCTCACGACTAGAAAATGGGCTAATTTCATCAACCGATCCACAATCACCCATATGGCATCATGACCCCTACGGGTCCTCGACAATCCCATCATAAAATCCATGGTGGCATGCTCCCACTTCGATGTCGGTATAAGTAGAGACTGCAATAACCCTGTAGGCTTCTGATGCTTTACCTTCACCTGCTGATAAACGAGACACTTAGCGACATATTTAGCAATGTCCTTCTTCATACCAAACCACCAATAAACTTTTTACAGGTTTTGATACATCTTAGTACTCCCTGGATGTATCGTATACCTCAATGAGTGACCCTCTGTCAAGATCAACCTTTTGATCTCTAGATCTTCGAGAACACATATCCTACCTCTGAACCTTAACAATCCATCTGAACTTAATTCAAAGTCCGTCTCTATACCCCTCTATATCTGCTTGGCAATATCACTGCACTGCTGATCACCTCGCTGAGCTTGTTGAATTCGATCTACCAAATCTGGTTCCAACTGGAGGCTAGCTATCATAAATCCACTATCAACGTCAGGCGGCGTCATATTCAAACTGAGGTTCGTAAACTGTTCCAACAGTTCGTGTTCCCTGACAATCATAAATTACACCAACCCGAGATGCTTTCTACTCAATGCATCAGTAACCACATTCACTTTACCCGGGTGGTACAAGATCTCACAATCATAATCCTTTAAAAGCTCGAGCAATCTCCTCTGTCTCATGTTCAACTCTTTTTGCGAGAACATGTACTTTAGGCTCTTATGATCAGTGTAAACCTGAAATCTCTCACCATAGAGATAGTGGCGTATATTTTCAATGCAAACACCACGGCCGCCAACTCTAAATCGTGGGTCGGGTAGTTCCTCTCATGATCCTTCAACTGTCTAAACCCATAGGCTACTACCCTCCCATCCTGCATAAGTACACAGTCCAGTCGTTGGTGTGATGCATCCGTATACATCGAGAAACCTCCTGAGCTGGTAGGAATGGTGAGAATCAAAGCTGTGGTTAATCTCTTTTTCAACTCTTGAAAGCTCTCCTCACATCTATCATCCCACATTAACTCCACATTATTTCTCGTGAGACGTGTCAATGGAGTAGCTAATCTTGAGAATCCCTCCACAAACCTTCGACAATATCCAGCTAAACCTAGGAAACTTTTGATCTCTATCACTATCTGGGGTCTCTGCCACCATATCACCGCCTCAATCTTTGATGGATCCACTGACACACCATCCTTTGATACTATATGACCTAGAAAAGAGATATGTTCCAATCGAAAGTCGTATTTACTGAGTTTAGCGTATAACTTCTTCTCTCGGAGGGTCTGTAGCACTATCCTTAAATGTTGTTCATGCTCCTTTCTAGATCTTGAGTACACCGGTATATCATCAATAAACACAATAATAAATCTATCCAAATACTGGTGAAACACCTTATTCATCAACGACATAAACACTACGAGAGCATTCGTCAACCCGAATGGCATAACCATAAACTCATAATGTCCATACCGGGTACAAAAAGCTGTCTTGGGTACATCTCCACTTCGTATCTTCAACTGATGGTACCCAGATCTCAGATCTATCTTAGAAAAGACCTACGCTCCCCTAAGCTGATCCAACAAGTCATTGATGCATGGAAGGGGATACTTATTCTTGATGGTGGCCTTATTCAACAACCGGTAATCTATATACAGTCGGAGGCTTCTATCCTTCTTCCTTATAAACAAAATCGGTGCTCCCCAAGGTGAGACGCTCGGCCTGATGAACCCATTCTCCAACAACTCTTGCAACTGCTTCCTTAATTCTTCCAATTCAACTTGAGCCATTATGTACGGTGGCTTGGATATCGACTCAATACCAGGTGCCAAGTCTATACCAAATTCCATCTCCCTATCTTGAGGTAACCCTGGTAATTCATCCGGGAAGATATCTGGAAATTCTCTGACCACTGGGATGTCTATCAACTCCGGACGTGCCTTATCTGTCTCAATCACATAAGCAATGAACCCTTCACATTATCCTTCCCACCGTTAGTAACATAAATCATCTCATCAACATACATAATTGATAAATAGATTCATCTCTCGAATATCATGTATAAAAATCATACACTTCTCAGTTATAAAGATTATATCATTTCATTTCTTTTCATCAAAGTTTACAATAAGATTATCTATTCTCGAAAACATCAAGTTTCTAGCACGATAATCCATAATAACATGGTTTGCAGCCAGCCAATCCATACCTAGGATTACATCAAAATCACTCATGTTCAATAAAATTAAATTGGCTGCCATTTCTTTATCTTCTATCCTCATCTTACAATCTCTATATACATGCTCAGCCAACTGACTATCATTCATAGGGGTAGATATCATAAACATCTTATCTAGAATGTGGGTTTCACATGCTTCAACAATTTACATGCAAAGGATGACGATATAAAGGAATGCATGGCACCAGGATCAAACAATACAAATGCTTCTAAATTAAAGATTTAGATGGTACCTTTAACCACATCTGAAGACTGATCCGTAATGTCCTGGTCTAGTGCATGCACTCGTCCTTTGCTCACACTCACTGCCTACTTCCCTTTTTCCTCAATTGTAGCCCTCCTCCTCGGAGTGGCTGTCCCAATTGGAGCTCTCTTTGGCTCTCTACCCTTCGGTGGGACTCTCTCTGTTATCTTTGGGTAATCCCTGATTATGTAGCCTAGTTTCCCACATCTGAAGCATACTGCAGGAGGTCCATAGCATGGTCGAGTACCATGGTACCTGCCACACTTTTCGCACTATTCTGTAGTAGGCCGTGGCCCTCTAATCATAATTCCCTTAGCTAGTGCTAAGGCGGGATACATGGGAGGATTAACTATCCTCTCCCGGATCTCCTCGATCCTTGGCCTCTTTCCATAAAACCTCTTGCTTCCCTTATAACTGAAGCCTCTATCCATCACTAGTCTCTTCTTATCTTTATCCCTCACTTTACCAACCTTTCTAAACTCTGAGCCAATTCTATCAACGTCTTATTCACACAAGTGCGCCCTGCGTACTGTCTCCTCGTAGGTCGGTATATCCAGGGGAACTAATCGGGACCTGATGGTCAGTCTCAATCCATCCACAAACTTCTGGATCTTCTCAACCTCATTACTTATAGTGTTAGGATCATATCTGCCCAAGGAGATAAAGGTCGTCTCATATTCATCCACAGTCTTACTCTCTTGGGTCAGTCCCAAAAATGTCATATTCATTTTTCGCTGTGCGGTATCCGAAACATATTGTCTCCTAAAAGCCTCCAAAAACACATCCCAGCTGATCTCTGCATGCCGGCTCTCAAAATAGGCCTGGTGGATTTCCACCAATGTTCAGCCGATCCCTTTAGCATGAAAGTGGCAAACGCTACCATCTCGGTAGTAGTGCACTCAAAGAACCCATATAACTTCTCAATCTCATTTATCCAATCCTCTGCAGCTACGGGGTCTTTAACTCCACTGAAAGACGATGGTCCAAACTTTTAGAACTGTCACAGTCTATCTAAATCACAACTGTAACCCCAATCTCTACTGCCTTATGGTGTAGCAACAGACGTAGGCATATCCTGTATAGGTGGGGTATCTATCGTCTGAGGTCTCTGGGATGGCCGTGCCCTTCCCTCAGGAACTGCCGCCTGCTCGACATCACCCTCTATAGCGGGACTCTGTCTGCCCCCAACTCCAGGCAACAATTGAGTGACCAACTCCAAGATAATCTCAATACTCCACTCAATCCTCGCGAAGCGTGCTTCAGTACTCTCGGGTCTCACCTCTGGACCCTGTGGAGCATGCTCAACCTCAACCTCCACCTCAATCTCTTCTTGAGCCTCATGTGTTTTTGGCTCAACACTACCCCCAGGCCTACCTCTACGGCCTCGAGCCTGTGCTGTCATACCTCTACCGCGACTAGTGTTAGGCATAATATTTCACTTCCCTACATACACATCAATTACTTAGTCAACCCATCAACACACACACAATTGTATCTAAACAAGCACAGTAGCATGGGATGTAATTTTCTAACTTATTAAGTATTTTAGACATCAACACACGTCAGACCAACTCAGTTCTGATACCAACTTCTGTCACGACCCTCAACTTACCAAAAATCAGCGTAAATTTTTTTCTCTTTTTTGCTTTTCATACATTATTTAATATTCGTTCTTACCTTACCTTGATCGTGATCAGCTACACTCTCAACAGTTGGGCTGTGTGTCAATGTCTACCTCATCCAACCATAGAAATTTTGTTTTCAATATAATTTATAAGTAAACACTTGTAGAAATAAATTAAAGTGTTGTTTATATGTGTTTACATTGCTTTACATCCCTAATAGTTACATACAAAATGCTACTGTGCTATGGAAAGTTTAGATACGAAATCACATCAGTGTGTATACCTTAAGCAATGGGATGCAGCAGATACCAAAAAGGAAAGCCTCCAGTCGCTCTCAATCTATACTCAAATCTCTGTAGAGAGGGAAAAATACGGGGGGTGAGCAAACCACACGCTCAGTAAGGCAATCATGCGAACAGGTAGATACTGCACTATCTACGTGATCGTGATGCCATGCTCAAAACCACACAATTCTCATTCACATCTCAAAAGCATTATTTAGTGCTTGTGTTAATGGCATGTAAAGCAAGTCATGCTATTTAGTTCAGTGCACGAATCAAATTCAAAGCATGGCATTAATCATTATGCGTATTTCACAAATAAGGCATGGAAAAATCATCATGCATTAGTGCACTTTAAAACCATTACATACTTTCTCATCTCAAACAAATCAACACTTGTCAGGACATAAACACCAACCTCGAACTGCACTGACTCACAAAACATTTCAAACACGAATTTATTCATAAACAATAGACATGTGAGATAGGCAATACAATAAGGGAAATCTCCTCGAGGACTATGGCCATACCCTGTGATTCCAGGCTACACTAATAAGATGTGTGGGGTATCACCACTATCTACTTCCACGCGGGAGGTAGGTCACGTCCAGCCCGTCGGTCCATAGCAGATCTCGTCTGAAGACGACATATCACAATCTCAACATGGTACAACGTACTCCATGCTACCTGCATGGTACAGTGTACTCCGTGGACCCAAATCAACACATCATATCACACCACATCTCAAAAGTGCACGTGCGAGCCTATTTAATCGGTACGACGTCTTGTCTACTTGAAGCTCCTAGCACGGCTATCAACATGTCAATTCTAAAAAATGCACGTCTAAGCTTATTTAATCGATGTAACACCTAGTCTACTCGAAGCTCCTAGCACGACAACAAGTATGGTGAGCATCTAATGCGAGCTATGCTCCAACACCATGCCAAAACCGGTATAAAGTCTGTGCGAGCTCCACTCTAGCACGACATCATAAAAATCCATTTGAAAACTAGTGCGAGCTAAGCTCTAACACTCGTACGTGTAAAAACACATCAATCAAGTGCGAGTTATACTCTAGCACGCTTTCATTCTCACGAAAATAATGTAGGTGGCTTAATTCTTTGTAAAATATGGCTACCAACCAAATCAAATAATTTCTTTTGCAAATCATTTCAAATGTTAGCCAACCTACCAATCATTTCCTGAAAAGCAACAAAACAAGGTTTTTCAAAGAATCATGCTTTTGTTTTCATGCACATTTCTCAAAAACCCAACTCTTTGCCCTTCAATCACCAAATATCATTTCCTAGTATCACATGCACTCTAGCAAAACATTTAAGTGCCCAACTTGCACACAGATATCTCCAAGAGTTCACACAATTCCCTTACCTCTATTTACTCGAGGTGCGACTCTCTTCCTCTTAGCTTCTCATGTTCTAGCTCAACTTGTTCCGATGTATCCTCGGGAGCTGTAATTCATTCATCAAACGCTCAAGTTAGTGTTACTAACACTCATTCAACTATGCATTTATCCAATGCCTTAAATACTCATTTTATCCTTTTTTGGGTAAGTCTCTCAATTCATTTCATAACACCATCTCAAATTCATACCCACAATACCATTATCACCTTAAGATATCACATTCTCCTTAATACCTCTACATTTCACTTTCTCACACTAACCCATTTCTAGGTTAAAATCATCCCATTACATTCTAGATAATTCCTACAATTAATAAGCACACCAATAAACTCCAAAATCAATAACTTAAACAAATGTACTTGGATTGATGGACTAGAAACTCACCTATTTGGATTTCCTTCTTGCTCCAAATGAAAATGCTCTTAACTCCTTCAAGAGAATAAATGGTGTAATGCCTCCAAGCTATGTTGTTCTTCTCTTCGATGAGAACAACTTTGTGTCTAATAGCCTTCCCTTAAATCTTCTGGAAAATAGGTGGATTTAGAGAGAGAAAACTAGGTTTTTGGGTTGGAAGATGGAAGAAATTGGTTGTTCTCGTGAAATGTAGATTTCACTACTCCTATTTATAGAAATTACTTGATGAGATCGATCTGTCGAGACATGAGATCGATCTGGTCCCCTTAAAACCCCTCTTTTTCACGACATTTGAAGGCAGGAGATTGATCTTTTGAAACCTTGACATCGATCTTGTCTCAGGCAGAAAGTTAAGGAGATCGATCTGCCTAGGGAGGAGATTAATCTGCTCTAACCTAAGAGCCAAGGAAATCGATCTATTTACCTTAAGAATCGATCCTCATTTTACAGAATGTTTAGGAGATTGATTTGGCTCCATTGGAGATCGATTTGCACTGTTCCTATTGCTCGAATAAGAGCATTTTGGCTCTTCCAGATCGATATCTCATCCTATGAGATCGATCTGACCTTACTAATTTTTAGATTTTTTACAGTTTTTTCTGCAACAACTCACACCCAAACATCCTTAATTTGCTGCCGTGGTCATTTTCTCATCCAGTTAACTTTAAGACTCGAAAATGACATTCACTCATACCTTATACTCATTAAAACTTGTGTGCAATCCTTATATAACCAAAGACACATAATATAAACAAAATGGAAGTGCACAACTCATGCAAATCTTCACTCTATTTTACCACACCACTTATATTCCATTCCACTCACATTCATCACATACAAAGGTCCATTTCTTAATATTCATACTTAATGAAACTTGTATGTACATCACAATCTCTTATTACAAGTGTGTACATTGAACTTATGGACTCTACATCATTTATGCCTCACATTACAAATACATCACCATACTTAAGAATTCATAATTTCTTGATTCAAAATCATCCACATTATACTTCCATTTACACATATATTCAAAGTTATACATATACGGGGTCTCACACACTCGGTCTAAGATCTCAAAAAGTCCAATATAACAAGGACTCAGATGCCCTTTTTTTCCTAAATCTCGTTATACCCTTGGACGAAGAGACTTTCAAAAACATCGAATCTCCTACCGAGAATTCCAAAGATCTTCATCTTTGGTCAGCGTAACTCTTCTATCAACTTTGAGCTGTTCTAAGTCTTTCACAAATCAACTGTACATCCTCAGAAGCTTACTTGACTAAATTGGGAGCGAATATCTTTCTTTCACCCACTTCTTCCCATCCAATTGGCGAACGACACTGATAAGATCTAAACGTATTATCCGCAAGTGCACGGGTTAAACAAGTAATAATGGGATTTGAGTCCCGAAATATTGTCCCACAGAGAAGTTGATCAGCCTAATTAACTACCGGTTAATCTTACCTTAAGTATATCCTAGCAAATTATGAATTGATGATGGGTGATCTACTAAGTCTAAAATTAAAAATACTGAAAATAGTAACAATTATAAACTAAAGAAATAAAGCAAAGCAAAAGTTACTTACAGAGCTCCAAGCAATTAAAAGCAACAAACCTACAAAAGATAATTAAAACAATTAAAAATTCATTAACGCAATCAAAATAAAATGCTAAAATAAGGAAACAAAATTAATTAAGCTAAAATTGAACAAACCTAAAATGCAATTAAACTACTTAAACAAAATGCAAATTAAGCTAACTTAAGATTTAATGAAATAAAATCCTAGAAAAATTTAAGAAATTAACTACAATCTAAAAGTCTAAAATATTTACTCTAAACTAATCCTAACTATATCTAATTACTAACATAACAATAGAATCTAACTAATGCATGTAACAAATTTAATCTAAATTAATTCTAAATGTAACTCATAAAATACTAAACTAAAATTGAACCTTAAAACATATAATATAAAATTAATTATTAACTAAAAATTAACACTACAAATTAAATTAACATGCAAAGATATTAAAACTAACCTACCAATTAATAAAAACTAACTAATTAAAGATTAAAACAACTAAAATATGAAATAACATTTGCAAAGGAATTGATTAGCCAAACGTGGCCTTAGAACAACTCAACAACCAAGTGGTCCCGACACATTACACTGTACACGCCTTCTTCAGCAGTCCCAAGTACTGCTCTCGATTCTAGGTGCTATGCTGGTCTCGATTTTGGTTGTCTCCAGGTGCTGCTATCCAAGTGTAAGATCCGACTTTTATCGTAAGAGCAAAGGGAATAAATAAAAATTTTCGAGTGCAATTAAAAATGCAAAAGGATTGAAATGGTATTCCCGAACACGTGCAAGGGTAAAACCGTCAAAAGACCAAAATTCGGTATTAATCAAGACAAGAAAATTTAATTAAAAATATGAGAATGAGAAATCTTGATCAATAACGAAGAAATAATTAAATTTCGGGTTAAATTGATCAAGATATGAATTTATTGAAATAAACCAAAAATTTTCTATCGAAAAATAATCTCGAAAATAATCGAAAAATATATTGAAAATGCAAAATCGGACTGATAAATTCATTTCGGAATAAATGAATAAAATAATGAATTTTTTAGATATTTTGGGATTTTAATATTATTTTAATGATTAAAATAATATTAAAAATAAATAATAAAAAATTATTATTTTATTCATTTATTCAGTAAATGAATTTATCAGTCCGATTTTGCCTTTTCGGTATATTTTTTGATTATTTTCGGGATTATTTTTTGATAGAAAAATTTCGGTTTATTCCAATAAATTCATATCTTGATCAATTTAACTCGAAATTTAATTATTTCTTCGTTATTGATCAAGATTTCTCATTCTCATATTTTTAATTAAATTTTCTTGTCCTGATTAATACCGAATTTTGGTCTTTTGACAGTTTTGCCCTTGCACGTGTTCGGGAATACCATTTCAATCCTTTTGCATTTTTAATTGCATTCGAAAATTTTTATTTATTCCCTTTACTCTTACGATAAAAGTCGGGTCTTACAATATCAGAGTGGTGCAGCGAAGCGTGGTGGGCCCATAACCCATAGGTCCCAGGATCGAAACCTGGCTCTGATACCATTAAACTTGTCACGACCCAAATTACCTAAAAATCAGAGTAAATTTTTCGCTTTTTCATTTATTATTTAATTCTTACCTTTCTCTCATCATGACTATCCTACAAACAGTTAGGCTATGATTCGGTGTTAGTCACCTCTCACCTATTTACGATTCTATTTCCATAAGCACATTCATATATCAGAGTTTACTATCCTTTGACTTTAATTAAATACATACCCAATGGTATTTACATAACCTTACATCCCCGACATCAAATCTGTTTACAGTACTATGCATTGCATATTTAGATACAAAACCATTCAAATCTGTATACCTGTCTCTCGATGGGAAGCAACGGATACTAAGATTGCAAGTCCTCAGCCGCTCAATAGCTATTCTGAGTGCTCTGAAAAGATGGGAAAATAAGGGGGTGAGCAAACCACACGCTCAGTAAGGCAATTATGCAAGTAAGTAGATAGCTCCGCTATCTACATGCTCATAATGCCATGCCCTTAAATCCATTTCTTTTCATTTAAAACTGAAGCACAAAATCGTCCATACATCAATGACATAGTTTATTCAAAACTATTTGTGCATATAAAAATCATGTAATTCATGCATCAAAGGCATTTTATGTGACATCATTAAATCATAATGAGCATGAAATAAATCCAGATCATGCATTCTTTCATGTCATGTAAGACAAATCATGAATATGAAATGAAAGCATGGAAAACATCATCATGCTACTGCATTTAAATCAATTCATTAAAACTGCAGTATAAAACAACCCTTTCGAGTCAATCATCTTATAAAATAATTCGTTAAAATTTATTATAAAACGTCTGTTATAAAACCACCCTTCTTTCAAGGTCACATATCATAAAATCATGAAATCGGGGGCTTAACCCCTCCCTCGGGTCTACCCTAGTCTATCAGACCACAAGTTATATCATGTGAGACATGTAGGTGACTATCAGTAACATCGAGGACTATGGCCATATCCTAGTGATCCCTGGCAACACGGTACCTAGTGTGCGAGGTATCACACCTGAAACGGGAGGTGGGTCGTCCTACCCGCCAGAACAGCATAACACCAAGATTGTGAGGGCAAGTCTTGCTGCCTCGTGGCTAATGCCACTCCACTCCAACAATCCCCACGGTACAGCGTACTCCGCGTGACACACACGGTACAACGTACTCCATGGACCCAAGCTCAATCAGGGGTGCCTGCAATAGGTCTTATCCACCCATATCATCTCTGTCTCAGTATGCACGTGTGAGCATATCATCTCACTGTGACACATAGTCTACAGGAGGCTCCAACACGGCTATATGCATGTAATATAAATCCCTGTACGAGTGAAGCTCTTGCACGGCTCCATGCATATTCATGATATCTGAAAACCTCGTGCGAGTGAAACTCTAGCACGGTTTCATAAAAATCAATAAAATTTGCGTACAAGCAGCACTCCAGTACGACTTAAACTGATTATAAATTCAAGTAAAATCCACATACGAGCAATGCTCTAGTACAGATATGTATAAAAAATCAGTGAAAACCTCGTACGAGAAAAATCCAGTACGACATTCAAATGAATTATAAAACCATATAAAACTTTGTGCGAGTAACGCTCCAGCACAAATGAATGCTCAAGTAAATCAAATCTCGTGCGAGTTACACTTCAGCACGGCTTTATGCATAATTAAATCAAATCTCGTGCGAGTTACACTCCAGCACGGTTTTTTTGCAATATCATATCAAAACAGGATGCGAGCTAAGCTCCAGCACCTCTCATGCATATCAAATCATAAAACTAGTGCGAGCAATCGCTCCAGCACCTTTTTATGCATATCACGTCAAAACAAGTCAAAACATGTCAAAACAGAGTGCGAGCTAAGCTCCAACACTTCTCATGCATTTCATAGGAATAAAAATCAGTGCGAGCAACCGCTCTAGCACATTTCATGCATATGATGTCACACAAGTCGGTGCGAGCAACCGCTCAAGCACATTTATGCACACTCACAAACACAGATATCGTGCGAACTATATGCCAGCACTATCTGTTTCATATAAACTTGATAGTTGGCCTATTTTCCAAAGAAATTTCATTTAAATATAAATAACGGGCCAATCTATCGTTTTGATTTGATTAAAACCAATAAAATCCCTTAATTCAAAAAATTTCTTAAATCATGCATTTCATGCATGTCATGCTTTCACCATCCTTAGGTGAACTTCCCTCAATAGGGGTAAAATAGTCTTTTTACCTATTTCGATCCTTAAAATCATTTAAACCACTTTTAGGATCATTATACAATATCAATGTATACATACATATTCAGTGTATACAAAAACTATTAAAAATACGCGTAGCTACCTCTAGCTACTCACATAATTCTCTTACCTCATTTTTCTGTATAATCTGACCTTTCCACTGATGACTCATCGCGCAGTCCGATTTGCTTCCAATCCAATCTCCGGAACTGCGGATACATATTCATCAGGTCAAATACAATACAATTTAATTGTATTTCATAATTTTTTTATTATTTATTTTTAATATTATTTTAATCATTAAAATAATATTAAAATCCTAAAATATCTAAAAAAATTATTATTTTATTCATTTATTCCGTAAATAAATTTATCAGTCCGATTTTACCTTTTCGGTATATTTTTTTATTATTTTTGGGAATATTTTTTGATAATAAAATTTCGGTTTATTCCAATAAATTCATATATTGATCAATTTAACCCGAAATTTAATTATTTCTTCGTTATTGATCAAGATTTCTCATTCTCATATTTTTAATTAAATTTTCTTGTCCTGATTAATACTAAATTTTGGTCTTTTGTCGATTTTACCCTTGTACATGTTCGGGAATACCATTTCAATCCTTTTACATTTTTAATTGCACTTGAAAATTTTTATTTATTCCCTTTGCTCTTACGATAAAAGTCGGGTCTTACAATCTCCCCCACTTAAGAAATTTGGTCCTCCAAATTAGAACCAAGTCAAATGAGTCCATAAATAACTCCGGGTACATCTATCGTATCATTTACTGTCACCATCAAGTGACTTTTTTCTCGAAGTGTAATACTACCGTCATATTTAACTAGGGAGATCATCTTAAACCTCAACCCTTTCTCTTTCATGTTTAATACCCAACTCGATTTCCTAATCATACATTACACTTACATTGAGGTAAGCTATTGAAGCTCATATCCAATCACATATGCTGGATCCGGATAGTATTTTCGAAGCATCATAAGATGGGACACATTGTGGATGCCTGTTAATTCAAGTGGTAATGCCAACCTACAAGTTTTATCTTCCACTTTGTCCAATCTATCAAATGATTCAATCTAACAAAACTCAATACCGATTCACCCTCGGTGAATTCCAATGATTTTTGTCTCTTGTCAGCATAGCTTTTCTATCCGCTCTGAGGTGTTCTTAATCTCTCACAATTTAACTGAACGTCCTCAGAGGTTTATCTTACCAATTCGGGAGCAATTCTCTATCTGTCACCCATTTCTTCTTATCCAAATTGGGGAACAACTCCCTACAGCCATACAATGCCTCATATAAAATATCATCCCGATACTCAAGTGACAACAATAATTATTGGTAAATTCGATTGGTAACAACTGATCATCCTAGGAGCTTATAAAATAAATGGCAGACACTCTCCTCATATCCTCCAGAACCTGTATAATCCTCTCTGACTGACCATCTGTCTGAGGATGGAAAGCTGTGCTAACACTCAATCAGGGTCCCATAGCTTCCTGAAAAATATTCCCTAAAAATGGGAAGTGAAACGGGAATCCCTATCTGATATCATGCTCCCTGGAACGTTATACAATGTTTCACAATTTTTTCCTTACATATAAATCTGCCTACGCACTTTGAGTATCTGGGGATTTCCATAAACAGAAGGTGGGCAGACTTAATCAATCTATCGACTATCACCCAGATAGTCTTGTCATTCATCTGGGTCCTCTGTAACCCATCATAAATTATCAATGGTAACTTGCTCCCATTTTTGTGTCAATATATAAGTAGAGGTTGCAATAATCCTACAGACTTCTCATACTCTACCTTAATCTGCTGACATACGAGACACTTGTCCACAATCTCTACAATGTCTCTTTTCAGACCTGACCACCAATACCCTTTTCAGAGATTCTGATATATTTTACTTCTCGGATGCACTGTATATCCCGAAGAGTGAACTTCTGTCAATAGTACTATCTCATCAACGGTGGTCATAGGGAGTACTTATACTGTCTCTGAACCTCTGTAAGTCATCATCAGTCACTGTGAACTCTGTCACTATACCCATTTGAATCTGACCCAACTATCAAGACCATGCCGATCATCACGCTAAGCCTGGCAATTTTGGTCACACAAATCTGGTTCTAACCTTATGCTACCTGTCACAAAATCACCGTCATCATCAGAAGGGATTCACATCACTACTGAGGGTCACAATTGCTCTACCAGCTCACGCTCCCTGATCATCATATGTAATACCATCCCGAAGCTCTTTCTGTTTAAGGCATCAGCCATTACATTAGCCTTTCTTGGGTGGTACAATGTTCATAATCATAATCCTTAGAAGCTCTAACCCTTTTGGTTATCTCATATTCGACTCTTTCTGTGAAAACATATACTCCGGGCTTTTACAATCAGTGCATACCCGAAGTTTCTTACCGTTTAAGTGGTGGAGCCATACTTTTAGTGTAAACGCTACGGCTGCCAACTCTGAATCATGGGTTGGATAGTTTCTCTCATGGTCCTTGAACTATTTGGATCCATAAACGACTATCTTCCCTTTTTACATCAATACACAGCCCAATCCTTATTTTGAGGTATCTATACACACTGAAACCTCTTGAGCTGTTGGTTATGATGAGAATAATTATTGTGGTCTGTTTATTACTTTAATATACCAAAACTCACTGAAGCTACTTTCATACTTATCATCCCACTCGTATACAATCGTTTTCCAAACGATACATGTCAACTAAGCAACCAATTTTGAGAAACTCTCAACAACTCGTCTGTAAGACAATTTCCTATTGTTACTCATGCTCTTCCCTGGACTTCGAATACATCATAATATCATCGCTAAAGATGATAACCAATCGGTCTAGGTAAGGTTTAAATACCTCATTGTAGTTGAGTTCCACTAAAAATTTCAAAAGATAAGATAAATTCCTTAATCATAAAATCATCTTAAAAAATGATATTTATCGCATAAATTACGGATTTAAATTCCGCATTTAATGAATATGATGCTAGATTTTAGATTGTATTGAGACACACTTCGCGAGGTTGGAACAGAGTGTGGAGAATATTTTGCGAGCTAATTGCTCAGAGTATGTATGAGATTTTAGGGCGAGTTGGAGTATTAGTGGAAGTCTGCTCGACCCATCTTAGAGTTGACGTCCAGAATGAACATGGAAAATATTTGTAGATGTATTCCGGTGACAGAATAACTCGGACACTATTTAAAGAAAATTAGAGATAACATTCTTTACTCTGACCCAGAGGAACTGGTTGATTGACGAGTATGAAACTCAGTTTATATTCTTGGGCAGATATGACTCAGACACTATGAACAGCGAGAGTCGAGATGTCTGAAAGTTCATGGAAGGGCTCAGATTGTCAATTAGTGTCTGATTAGCCCGTTAGATATCACTACCTATGCTGAGGAAATGCGCAAAAAATAGTTGTGTGAATAAGATCATGAGTCGCATGCCTTTGAGACTGGAAAAGGTAGTAAGGGCCGAAATAGAGACAGAAGAGAATAAAGAATGAAAGAGATGTCAGAACGAGAAAAAAAATAGTTCAGTAAAAGATTAGATTTGATGAATCACGGGGTAAGATGATTTAGTAAAACCCCAGTGTATTCAATTTCAACACTTATAAGGGGTAATGTGATTGGAGGACCCCGAAATGTTCCGTAGAAGTGTAAACAGTGTGAACAGTGTAAGATATATGGTAGTTACCACAAAAATAAGATGTTGGATGACGGCGAGTGTATGCCTTGGACCAGGACACTATTGATGTTTCATCTGATGTGGTGGAAGATACCACACTGGTTGTAAATAATGAAGTAATTATTTTAATTGATCCTGGTGCCACATATTTATTAATGCCGCATTCAGTTGCTTATAAGCTAGTGAAAGATGTGAAGCTTGTACCCTTAAGCAAGATGATGATGGTTAGATGATTATCACTAACTGAATATGGGTATAGAGATTGTAAGTTGAAAATAGGGGTGAAAACATCACTGAAAAGTATATTGTAAGTTTGACAAGTAATGAAAGAGTTGTTATAAGTGATATATGAAAGGAGATAAGCTTTGAGATGTGATGGATCCTGAATACGAGATATATTGGAATAAGAGGTGTATGCAAGGTAAGAATTAAATAATAAATGAAAAAAACGAAAAATTTACTCTGATTTTTAGGTAATTTGGGTCGTGACACCAAGTGCTGTGCTGGTCTGCTCCTGTTCCATCCTACACTGTTGTACCAGCGACCACGTCCTACTCAACACCGCGACCTGCTGCTTCAGTCTACAGCCCGACCGTGCACTGGACTGCCAACCCGAATACTCTGTGTTTCATTTCCAGGTATTGCTCCACGTTTTGTCATGCATGGTCCTACTATTCTCGGTTTGTCCAGGTCTGACCAGCATGTCTTCTGCTCCAAGAAATTTCCAGCTCCGACTCCTGCACCTGGTTGCTGTCCTACTCATGCACTCCATCCATTCCTCACAACCACAACAACCACAAGTAAAAAAAAAATGAGAACAGTAAAACTAATCAAAAACAGAGTAGAACAGAGGTAACCAACGAAAGCTACAAAAAAGAAAAAGAAAAATAAACTAATATCACAGCATTGTTAGAGGGAAATATGTGTCTAATGGACTAAAGCAGAAAATGAAAATGCAAGATTTATCAAGACTAAACTGAGACACAAACCACGATTCCCAGCTCCTCACATTACTCAGAAATTAACAGCAAATAGTATAAACATAATGAAGTTGAAAACAAAAGGAGTGGATGACCAAGTAGCTAGGAACACAACAGAGCAAAGAAAGGGATGTTTAACTGCTATCACCAGTCACGCCCCTGACTCTACCTGGAAACAAAATTTCTCCAACCAACAATAATAGCAAAATCATAATGATGAATAACGCAGCTAATGACTAGCAAAATAAAAAAAAAAAAAAACTAAATGAGCAACCGAACTAAGATTTAAAACACAGCAAAGAGTAAAAGAAATTAGCTGCTATCACCAGCTTTCTTCAACAACCCGATGCACTGTAAATAGAGACTGATTTGAGTAAAAGAAAAAATTACAGCTAATGAACAGTAGCAGAACACTTAATAACTGAAAAGAAATTGCTTCATTAAAGAAATTTTGAAACTAGTAAAATAAAAATGCTTAAAGCTTGCTAGAACAATGGTGTTTAAAGGAAAATAAACTAATGGAAATTGTAAACGGAAATAAGAAAATAAAACATAGAAATGAAAATTTAATCCAAAATAAAACTATTCTAAAAACTACTCCTAAATTACTCTACACTACTCCTACCCTAGCTACTTACCCTACTCCTACTTCCTATTTTTTTTCAATTGCCATCATATTCTATTTATACACACACTGTGAGATCCGCAATTTTTGTATAATATTCCTTATGATTTCCATATTGTATGACATTAGTATATGTTAATGGATTCATAAGATGGTTGATTCGGATTTGATAAAATGCGGATGAAACGAAATAAATTACGTAAAATCGAGTACGGATAAATCGGGAAAATAAAGAAGCAACAAGTTTTTAAGGAATTTAATCGAGTTGACTGAAAATGAAGAATTGAAAATAGGGAAAAGATTGTGGATTGATGAAAGAAAATCGATTCAATTTGGTCCCGAACACGTACAAGGGTAAAATGGTCAAAAGACCAAAATTCGGTATAAATTCGATAAGTAATTTTCGTTAAAATATGAAATTTGTGAAATCTGGATCAATACCAAGGAAAATAATTAAATTCGAGGTCGATTGATCTAGATATAAATTTATTGAAATTTACGGGAATTAATTTGGAATTAATCGGGATTTTTAATTTGAAAAATTATCCCGAAAAGAATCGAAAAATATACCGAGAAAGACGAAAATACACTGATAAATTCATTTATTGATTAAATGAATTTAATAATATTTTTTAAAGATTTTTTGAGATATTTAGACTATTTTAATATATTTTAATGTATTAAAATAACAATAAATCAGTTAAAAAAAAAAAAAAAAAAAAAAGGGAAATCTGAATCGGGGAGAGAGAAGAAACCCGAAAAACGGAACCCAGCCGACCCGTCCGCAACCCGACACCCCCGACGAGCCACCGACGACCGTTGAACCCAGATACCGGTCGGAAAAGGAAGAGCGTCGTCCGGCGATTCCAGTGGTACCGGAAACGCACGCCGACGACCCCTATTTCCGGCGAATCGAAGGCCGAAAGTCCAGCGGAGAAATCGCCTCGGTCCTGGCGAACGGCGGCATTCCAGTGTCGATTCAGCCCAGCCGAGCCTTCCCCTGACTGAGACGGTTCTGTTGAACCCAGTAGCTGCCGACGAGATGGCCGGAATCTCCGGCGACGGCAAACGGGCCAAAACGGCACAGTAGCCGAGAAGGGAGAAAAGAAAAAGAAAAAGAAAAAGAAAAAAAAAAAAAAAAAAAAAAAAGGGAAAAAAGGAAGAAAGTGTACCCGGGGACGACTTGAAAATTCGGGTAAGTGATCGAGGGTCGGGATTGACCTGCGGATAAATCTCGGGAATTCAATTTAATATTTTATTGATGAAAAATGACCCGAATTTAAAAAATTGTGCAGTGTCACTATAGAGCCCGAACGAGAGCCGATTTAGCTCCGATTTTCGTACCCCGCACCATATTGGGTAAGCATATTCTAATTACGATAATATGAGTCCTTTAATGCAGAGTTTCGATTATTTTACGGATTTACGGATTAATTCTGCATAAAAAGGAAATTTATTTGAAATTTCAAAGTAATTATCGTAAACAGTATCTGGGCTATCCACTGAGTTTGGAACGAAGCCCGATGATTATTGATAAATCAAATGAGCCCAGTAAACTCGAAGAAGAGATTTAAAAAGTGGAAACGGGCTGAAAAAGGGGTTTGAGGCCCATTAAAGTGCAATCGGGCCCAATAGAGTAAAACAAGCCCAGAGCTTTAGATTCGATCAGTAAGAGTGAAATACTGATCTGTATATTGAACTGAACCCATATGTGGTTATATGCAGCTCTGTAGGCGAGCAAATTGGACTGAGAGACCTGGTACGACCGAGTCGGGATAACCTCGCGCGTGATTCCAGGTAAGGGAATTTTATGAACACTTAGAGGTAGCTGTACGTAATTTTGAGGGGATTTACATTACGTTAAATTCAATAGGCTACCTGAAAAACAGAATAATAATTTTTACGGAAAAATATGGAAATAGTGGAAAATGACTATTTTGCCCCCAGTTAGGAAAATTTCAAAAAGGGTAGTAAGGCTATGAAATTGCATGAATTTCATGATTTTAATGTTTTCCTGATGATATTGCTTTAATTCAAGCAATTTATGGATAGGTTGGCTATTATTTACATGTTTTATGTGAAAAGGCACAGGCTAGGTGCCAGATGATTTTTATTTAACATGTTTTGATAATATTGAGCCACCTATCAGTGTTATATGAGTGTAACCGTGCTTGAGCACTGCTCGCACTGGATATTATATTTTAACTCATACTCAGAGTGCTGGAGCATTACTCGCACTATTTTACAGATTTGTTTTATATGACTACCGTACTGGAGTTTTTCTCGTACGAGGTTTTCACTGAGTTTTAATACTTATCCGTACTGGAGCAATGCTCGTACGTGGATTTGAATTGAATGTATAATCAGTTTAAGTCGTACTGGAGCACTGCTCGTACGCAGATTTTAATTGATTTCTATGAAACCGTGCTAGAGTTTCACTCGCACGAGGTTTTCAGATATCATGAATATGCATGGAGCCGTGCTGGAGCTTCGCTCGCACAGGAATTTATATGACATGCATATAGCCGTGTTGGAGCCTCCTGTTGACTGTGTGTCACAGTGAGATATGCTCACACGTGCATACTGAGACATACCTGACATGGGTGGATAAGACCTATTACAGGCACCCCTGATTGAGCTTGGGTTCACGGAGTACGATGTACCGTGTATATCACGCGGAGTACGCTGTACCGTGGGGATTGTTGGAGTGGAGTGGCATTAGCCACGAGACAGCAAGTCTTGCCCTCGCAATCCTGATATTATGCTGTTCTGGCGGGTAGGATGACCCACCTCCCGTTTCAGGTGTGATACCCCGTACACTAGGATCCGTGTGCCAGGGATCACGAGGTTATGGCCATAGTCCTGGATATTACCGATATAGTCGTTGACATGTCTCACATGATATAACTATTGGTCTTGATAGACCAGGGTAGACCCGAGGGAGGGGTCAGGCCCCGATATTCTTATGATTTCAATTGAGATTTGATTTTTCCCATGGAGGGATTTTATGAGACTTTCAGTGATTTGTAACCCTGTGAGAAGGGTGTTTTATAACAGAGATTTGAAAATAAAGAATTTGGTTGAAATTGATTTTGATTTGTGAGTGTATCGTATTTTGACCCAGATGGGGTATTTTAAAACGTGTTGTTTCATTGAGCATGAGATGTTTTCACATGAGGATTATTCCATGTTTTAATATGCCGATTTCCTGTTTTAGAACAGATGATATTATATATATGGCATATCATTGTTTTTACCTCATGCTCACATATATCCTGATTTTCTTATCAGCATGTAGATAGTATAGCTATCTACTCGTTTGTATTATTGCCTTACTGAGCATGTGGAGCTCACCCTTTCATTTTTCACCCACTTTCAGTGTTCCCACTATAGAGATAGCGGGTGTAGATAGTAGACGGCATAGCTGATATCTTTGTTTCCCATCGACTGTCAGGTATACATCACGTACAAAATTTTGTATTAGTATGCTTACAGCACAGTATTGTATATGAAAGAATATTTGGGGATGTAAATATAGAATCATGTGAAGTATAAACATATCGACCACTCTATTATATGATTAATAATATCAGTCTGTGTGTTTACGTGTGATATTTCTTAATGGTTTGAATGGTATATCGATATTGATTCACAGCCCAACCAGTTAAGAAGAATATGTCACGAGGAGGTAAGAAAGATTTTTCAAAAGCGAAAAATTTGTACTGATTTTAGGTAGTATTGGGTCGTGACAGATAAAGTGGTATCAGAGCAGAGGTTGGTCAGACGTGAATCAGTATCGATACGTAAGCAATTATGAGTTAGAGTTGGTCGGATAAGAGTCGATAATGGTTGTTAAGGAAAATTACATCCCCCTTAGTACTGTGCTGTATGAGATATCAAAGTGTACACTAGATGGGAATTAAATTAACAAATGAATTTGGAATACAGGATTTACATTATGCCGGTCACCCGCAGTGGTAGAGGGGCTAGTACACGTGCTAGAGGCCGTAGGGGCAGGCCTAGAGGCCGTGGTGATAGTATACAGACTGGTCAGGTACCTGAGGGTACTGCTGTGAGACCAGATGAGACTGAGGCACGCTTTGCTAGACTTGAGCGGAGTATTGAGAGCCTGGCTGAGATTGTAGCGCAGCAGGCAGCGCTCGGGGCTAGAGATAGGCGAGATCCGGCGGGACAGGCAGCACCTGATCCCGAGATGCCGGCACAGGCCGCAGAGTTACCCGAGATTCAGGCTCAGGCTGCAGAGGCAGTGAGACCCCAGCCAGCTCAGGATGTTGGATATGAGTGTGACCTGGATCGATTTAGACATTTTCAGAAGTTTAGACCTCCAATCTTCCATGGGAGGAAGGACCCAGTAGTAGCTGAGGATTGGGTGTATCAGATGGAGAAGCTATATAGGCTTTTCAGGTGCACTACTACTGAGAGAGTTGCTTTTGCCGTATTTGTGTTTCAGGGAGCGGCAGAGCATTGGTGGAGATCTACCGAGCCGATATTGAGAGCTCGACATGCTGAGGTCACATGGGAGATATTTTTGGATGCCTTTAGAAGGCAGTATGTTCCCGCTACTGCACAGCGGAAGTTGAGGATGGAGTTTATGAGTTTGGTTCAGGGGAACCAGTCTATTGACGAGTATGAGACTCGATTCATCTCTTTGGGGAGATATGATTTGGAGACGATGGGCAGTGAGGATCGGAAGGTCCAGAAGTTTATAGATGGACTGAGACCAGCCATCAGATATCGGTTAGCTCCCTTTGATGTTTCGACTTATGAGGAGGCAGTACATAGAGCTCAGCTGTGTGAGCAGGATTATGAGCGGAACGTCTCCGAGATAGGAAAGTTCAGTAGGAGTCGAGACAGAGATCGAAAGAGACCCGGGAGAGATAGATTTTTCAGGAGAGGTGTACGGCTCTCTGATAAGAGGCCGAAGATTGAGGAGGTTCAGGAGAGGACAGATAGACCCCCTGTTCATCCGGCTTTACCACCAGCTAGAGGCATTGTCATTGGAGGATCACGCCCTACTACTGATCGATGTAGGCGATGTGGCAGATATCATGGTACCAGACCTTGTCCAGTGCCTATAGCTACTACTGTAGTATGTTATCGATGTGGGAGGCCAGGGCATGTGATGAGAGATTGCCCAGAGAGACAGGACACTGCCCCACAGAAGGGCAAGGAGCCGGAGAGAGCTCCAGTTCAGATTTCTGCTCAGAGGAGGAGAGCTACTGCTGAAGAGAAAGGGAAGCAAGTGATGGGTACAGGGCGAGTTCATGCTTTGGACCAGGATACGGCAGATCAGTCGTCTGATGTGGTGAAAGGTACCATCCTGATCTTTGATTTAGAAGCATATGTTTTGATTGATCCTGGTGCCACGCATTCATTCGTATCGCCTTCATTTGCATGTAAATTATCTAAGTATGTAGAGTCTATTCCTCTGAGTAGTAAATTGTTAATACTTGCCCCCATAAACACTAGTCAACTAGTAGAGTATGTAGTCAGGGACTGTAAGTTGAAAGTCGGGGAAAAGAAATGTCAGCCGACCTTATTGTGATGTATATGAGGGACTTCGATGTCATATTAGGAATGGATTGGTTGGCTGCCAATCGTGTTATGTTAGATTGTTTTTCTAAGACGTTAACGTTTAATATCCCCGAAAGATGTATTGTAAAATTTCCCTGAAAATAATGAAATCAGTGTTCTTCTAAATGGAGCAATAAATTTTACTGATTTTATGATTTATGTTTTGAAGAATCCATCGCATATGTGGTTGATACGGATCAGGTACGATCGAATTTGAGAGATATTCCAGTGGTTAGGGAGTTTCC
Organism: Firmiana major; assembly: GCA_033439115.1. Taxonomy (NCBI): domain Eukaryota; kingdom Viridiplantae; phylum Streptophyta; class Magnoliopsida; order Malvales; family Malvaceae; genus Firmiana; species Firmiana major. Next base: position 38,372,119 of record CM065901.1, read on the forward strand.
TGACGTCTTTCCAGACGATTTACCAGGATTACCTCCAGCTAGAGAGATGGAGTTTGGGATAGATTTAGTACCTGGTACAGAACCGATTTCGAGACCACCGTATAGGATGGCTCCGATTGAGTTGGAGGAGCTGAGGAAGCAGTTACAGGATTTACTTGAGAAGGGGTTTGTGAGACCGAGCGTATCACCTTGGGAGCTCCGGTCTTGTTTGTGAGGAAGAAGGATGGCAGCCTTCGATTATGTATGGATTACAGATTGTTGAATAAGGCTACCATTAAGAACAAGTATCCCCTTCCACGCATTGACAATTTGTTGGATCAGCTTCGGGGAGCACATGTCTTTTCTAAGATTGATCTGAGGTCTGGGTATCATCAGCTGAGGATACGGAGAGAGGATGTGCCCAAGACAGCATTTAGGAACCGTTATGGTCATTATGAGTTTTTGGTTATGCCATTCGGGTTGACTAATGCTCCCGCAGCATTCATGGCTTTGATGAACGATGTGTTCAAGCCATACCTGGATCGGTTTGTAATTGTATTTATCGATGATATTTTGGTATACTCTAGATCCAGGGAGGACCACGAGCAGCACTTGAGGATAGTGTTACAGACCCTCAGAGAGAGACAGTTGTATGCCAAACTCAGTAAGTGTGACTTCTGGTTGGAGCAGATTTCTTTTCTGGGCCATGTAGTATCGAAGGATGGAGTGTCTGTGGACCCATCCAAGATAGAGGCAGTTGTTCAGTGGGAGCGACCCAGGACAGTTACAGAGATTCGGAGTTTTTTTGGGTTTGGCGGGATATTACAGGAGATTTGTAGAGGGTTTCTCCAGATTAGCTGCTCCGTTGACACGTCTCACACGAAAGGATGTTGAGTATGTGTGGGATGATGCCTGTGAGAGGAGTTTTCAGGAGCTGAAGCGTCGATTGACCACTGCTCCAGTTCTCACCATACCTACCAGCTCAGGAGGTTTCTTGGTATATACAGATGCATCGCATCAGGGACTAGGCTGTGTACTGATGCAGGATGGGAGGGTAGTTGCCTATGGATCTAGACAGCTGAAAGATCACGAGAGGAACTATCCGACCCACGATTTGGAGTTGGCGGCCATAGTGTTTGCACTGAAGATATGGCGCCATTACTTATATGGTGAGCAGTTTCAGATTTTTACAGACCATAAGAGTCTGAAGTATTTATTCTCGCAGAAGGAGCTGAACATGAGACAGAGGAGATGGCTCGAGCTCCTGAAGGATTATGATTGCGAGATATTATACCACCCGGGTAAGGCTAATGTAGTTGCTGATGCTTTGAGCAGGAAGAGCCTAGGGTTGGTATCATTTATGATGGTTCGGGAACATGACTTGTTAGAGCAGTTCGCGAGCCTTAGTTTGGACATAGCACCCCCTGAGATTGATAGAGTTGAGATCATTGCGAGCCTGAGATTGGAGCCGGAGTTGATTGACCGTATCCGGCAGGCTCAGCAGAGTGATCAGGGATGTATTCAGCTGATGAGGCAGGTACAGGCAGGTGCAGATACAGATTTTGTATTGAGTACTGATGGTTTACTGAGGTTCCGCGGTAGGATATGTGTTCCCGAGGATCCTGAGATCAGGAGAATGATTTTATCAGAGGCTCACTCAACGAGGTATACAGTACATCCGGGGAATACGAAGATGTATCAGAATCTCCGGAGAGTTTATTGGTGGTCTGGGATGAAGAGAGACATAGCAGAGTATGTTGCGAGATGTCTCGTCTGTCAGCAGGTAAAGGTAGAGCATCAGAAGCCTGCAGGATTATTGCAGCCTCTACCGATACCGACATGGAAGTGGGAGCATGTCACCATGGATTTTGTGATGGGATTACCGAGGACCCGCAGAGGACATGATGCCATCTGGGTGATTGTGGATAGACTGACGAAGTCCGCCCATTTCTTAGCTATGAGAGCTACAGATGCTTTGAGTACGTTGGCGAACTTATATGTTCGAGAGATTGTCAGGCTACATGGCGTGCCAGTGAGCATTGTTTCTGATAGGGATGCCCGCTTCACTTCCCATTTTTGGGAACATTTTCAGGAAGCGTTGGGGACCCAGTTGAGATTTAGCACCGCTTTCCATCCTCAGACAGATGGTCAGTCAGAGAGGACTATACAGACTCTGGAGGATATGTTGAGAGCGTGTGTGCTGGATTTTGGAGGCTCCTGGGATGATCATTTGCCATTAGCCGAGTTCGCCTACAATAACAGTTATCACTCGAGTATTGGGATGGCACCATATGAGGCACTGTATGGTCGCAGATGCCGTTCCCCTATTGGATGGGAAGAGATTGGTGACAGACTGTTATTTGCTCCTGACTTGGTACAGCAGGCTACTGAGGATGTCAGGTTGATATGCGATAGATTGCGGACAGCTCAGAGCCGACAGAAGAGTTATGCTGACAGGAGACGCAGACCACTAGAGTTTGCAGAGGGTGAGTCAGTGTTTTTGAGAGTTTCTCCTTCCAAGGGTATCATGAGGTTCGGTAAGAAAGGTAAACTGAGCCCTCGTTTTATTGGACCCTTTGAAATTCTGGAGCGAGTGGGAGATAAGGCCTATAGATTGGCATTGCCACCAGAGTTGGCAGGTGTACACAGTGTCTTCCACGTTTCTATGCTTCGGAAGTATCATCCGGATCCGTCACACGTGATTCACTACGAGCCGTTAGAGCTCAGTGACAGTATGACATATGTTGAGAGATCAGTTCGAATTTTGGATAGGAAGGAGAAGGTATTGCGATCCAAGACGATCTCTCTGGTGAAGGTTCAGTGGCAGTATCACACTCCGGAGGAAGCTACTTGGGAGCTAGAGAGCATGATACAGGAGAAATACCCGGAGTTGTTTACCGATTGATTTGGTTCTAATTTGGAGGACCAAATTCTTTTAGTGGGGGAGATTGTGAGATCCGCAATTTTTGTATAATATTCCTTATGATTTCCATATTGTATGACATTAGTATATGTTAATGGATTCATAAGATGGTTGATTCGGATTTGATAAAATGCGGATGAAACGAAATAAATTACGTAAAATCGAGTACGGATAAATCGGGAAAATAAAGAAGCAACAAGTTTTTAAGGAATTTAATCGAGTTGACTGAAAATGAAGAATTGAAAATAGGGAAAAGATTGTGGATTGATGAAAGAAAATCGATTCAATTTGGTCCCGAACACGTACAAGGGTAAAATGGTCAAAAGACCAAAATTCGGTATAAATTCGATAAGTAATTTTCGTTAAAATATGAAATTTGTGAAATCTGGATCAATACCAAGGAAAATAATTAAATTCGAGGTCGATTGATCTAGATATAAATTTATTGAAATTTACGGGAATTAATTTGGAATTAATCGGGATTTTTAATTTGAAAAATTATCCCGAAAAGAATCGAAAAATATACCGAGAAAGACGAAAATACACTGATAAATTCATTTATTGATTAAATGAATTTAATAATATTTTTTAAAGATTTTTTGAGATATTTAGACTATTTTAATATATTTTAATGTATTAAAATAACAATAAATCAGTTAAAAAAAAAAAAAAAAAAAAAAGGGAAATCTGAATCGGGGAGAGAGAAGAAACCCGAAAAACGGAACCCAGCCGACCCGTCCGCAACCCGACACCCCCGACGAGCCACCGACGACCGTTGAACCCAGATACCGGTCGGAAAAGGAAGAGCGTCGTCCGGCGATTCCAGTGGTACCGGAAACGCACGCCGACGACCCCTATTTCCGGCGAATCGAAGGCCGAAAGTCCAGCGGAGAAATCGCCTCGGTCCTGGCGAACGGCGGCATTCCAGTGTCGATTCAGCCCAGCCGAGCCTTCCCCTGACTGAGACGGTTCTGTTGAACCCAGTAGCTGCCGACGAGATGGCCGGAATCTCCGGCGACGGCAAACGGGCCAAAACGGCACAGTAGCCGAGAAGGGAGAAAAGAAAAAGAAAAAGAAAAAGAAAAAAAAAAAAAAAAAAAAAAAAGGGAAAAAAGGAAGAAAGTGTACCCGGGGACGACTTGAAAATTCGGGTAAGTGATCGAGGGTCGGGATTGACCTGCGGATAAATCTCGGGAATTCAATTTAATATTTTATTGATGAAAAATGACCCGAATTTAAAAAATTGTGCAGTGTCACTATAGAGCCCGAACGAGAGCCGATTTAGCTCCGATTTTCGTACCCCGCACCATATTGGGTAAGCATATTCTAATTACGATAATATGAGTCCTTTAATGCAGAGTTTCGATTATTTTACGGATTTACGGATTAATTCTGCATAAAAAGGAAATTTATTTGAAATTTCAAAGTAATTATCGTAAACAGTATCTGGGCTATCCACTGAGTTTGGAACGAAGCCCGATGATTATTGATAAATCAAATGAGCCCAGTAAACTCGAAGAAGAGATTTAAAAAGTGGAAACGGGCTGAAAAAGGGGTTTGAGGCCCATTAAAGTGCAATCGGGCCCAATAGAGTAAAACAAGCCCAGAGCTTTAGATTCGATCAGTAAGAGTGAAATACTGATCTGTATATTGAACTGAACCCATATGTGGTTATATGCAGCTCTGTAGGCGAGCAAATTGGACTGAGAGACCTGGTACGACCGAGTCGGGATAACCTCGCGCGTGATTCCAGGTAAGGGAATTTTATGAACACTTAGAGGTAGCTGTACGTAATTTTGAGGGGATTTACATTACGTTAAATTCAATAGGCTACCTGAAAAACAGAATAATAATTTTTACGGAAAAATATGGAAATAGTGGAAAATGACTATTTTGCCCCCAGTTAGGAAAATTTCAAAAAGGGTAGTAAGGCTATGAAATTGCATGAATTTCATGATTTTAATGTTTTCCTGATGATATTGCTTTAATTCAAGCAATTTATGGATAGGTTGGCTATTATTTACATGTTTTATGTGAAAAGGCACAGGCTAGGTGCCAGATGATTTTTATTTAACATGTTTTGATAATATTGAGCCACCTATCAGTGTTATATGAGTGTAACCGTGCTTGAGCACTGCTCGCACTGGATATTATATTTTAACTCATACTCAGAGTGCTGGAGCATTACTCGCACTATTTTACAGATTTGTTTTATATGACTACCGTACTGGAGTTTTTCTCGTACGAGGTTTTCACTGAGTTTTAATACTTATCCGTACTGGAGCAATGCTCGTACGTGGATTTGAATTGAATGTATAATCAGTTTAAGTCGTACTGGAGCACTGCTCGTACGCAGATTTTAATTGATTTCTATGAAACCGTGCTAGAGTTTCACTCGCACGAGGTTTTCAGATATCATGAATATGCATGGAGCCGTGCTGGAGCTTCGCTCGCACAGGAATTTATATGACATGCATATAGCCGTGTTGGAGCCTCCTGTTGACTGTGTGTCACAGTGAGATATGCTCACACGTGCATACTGAGACATACCTGACATGGGTGGATAAGACCTATTACAGGCACCCCTGATTGAGCTTGGGTTCACGGAGTACGATGTACCGTGTATATCACGCGGAGTACGCTGTACCGTGGGGATTGTTGGAGTGGAGTGGCATTAGCCACGAGACAGCAAGTCTTGCCCTCGCAATCCTGATATTATGCTGTTCTGGCGGGTAGGATGACCCACCTCCCGTTTCAGGTGTGATACCCCGTACACTAGGATCCGTGTGCCAGGGATCACGAGGTTATGGCCATAGTCCTGGATATTACCGATATAGTCGTTGACATGTCTCACATGATATAACTATTGGTCTTGATAGACCAGGGTAGACCCGAGGGAGGGGTCAGGCCCCGATATTCTTATGATTTCAATTGAGATTTGATTTTTCCCATGGAGGGATTTTATGAGACTTTCAGTGATTTGTAACCCTGTGAGAAGGGTGTTTTATAACAGAGATTTGAAAATAAAGAATTTGGTTGAAATTGATTTTGATTTGTGAGTGTATCGTATTTTGACCCAGATGGGGTATTTTAAAACGTGTTGTTTCATTGAGCATGAGATGTTTTCACATGAGGATTATTCCATGTTTTAATATGCCGATTTCCTGTTTTAGAACAGATGATATTATATATATGGCATATCATTGTTTTTACCTCATGCTCACATATATCCTGATTTTCTTATCAGCATGTAGATAGTATAGCTATCTACTCGTTTGTATTATTGCCTTACTGAGCATGTGGAGCTCACCCTTTCATTTTTCACCCACTTTCAGTGTTCCCACTATAGAGATAGCGGGTGTAGATAGTAGACGGCATAGCTGATATCTTTGTTTCCCATCGACTGTCAGGTATACATCACGTACAAAATTTTGTATTAGTATGCTTACAGCACAGTATTGTATATGAAAGAATATTTGGGGATGTAAATATAGAATCATGTGAAGTATAAACATATCGACCACTCTATTATATGATTAATAATATCAGTCTGTGTGTTTACGTGTGATATTTCTTAATGGTTTGAATGGTATATCGATATTGATTCACAGCCCAACCAGTTAAGAAGAATATGTCACGAGGAGGTAAGAAAGATTTTTCAAAAGCGAAAAATTTGTACTGATTTTAGGTAGTATTGGGTCGTGACACACACTTAGGGGTACCATAGTAATTTTTCCATCCTAGATGAGTTGGCATTGTTTGGCCACTTGTCTTTCTTTAATTTGCTGCAGAGTAGATATTTCCACGTCGTCAGTCTTTTTGTTCAATTGGCTCATCTTTGTAAGAACAAAGACTTTAAGGTCTTGGGTTCGAACCTCTGAGGATGAGATAAAACCATGAGGGTGGGGCCCAAAGCGGACAATACAGTTGAGTGGGTCACTACCGGCTGAGCTAGGACGCCACAACAAAACGCCCGTTTTATTGTGACGACCCAGCCCAGCCTACAGAGGCGCAACCCCTCATGGGCCCTTGGTCCGATTGCTGTGACATCGTCCCTCAACCGTAAGAACAAAGACTTTAAGGTCTTGGGTTCGAACCTCTGAGGACGCGAATTGGGCTATTTACCTCGATAAAGTTGTGAGGGGCCTGTGGGGCTTTCAAAGCGGACAGCACGTATGAGTAAGACTGTGGGGGCCACCTCTTGAATCCTGCGAGAGCAAAATGCCACACAGTCGTTACACGGCATGTGTCCTCTAGAGGTTTGGCATGGTGTCCGTCGATTTTATCATTTTCGAGTGAATAAAGTATGGACACCTGGCATCATGCGTGTCCAGATGACTGGTGACTCGGTCTGCAAATTGGAAGTGGTCCAGCCTCCTTTAGCCCGTTTTCAGCCCAATTTTGACTAAAACGACTGAGTTTCATCCAGTATTAATTTATCTACACATTAAAGAATTTTAATTAAATAAAGGGGATTATTAATAAAATAATATGGGGATTAAATAAATAATTAGGAAATTAAGCACAAATAATTCTATTAAAAATAGAATTATCACACCCACAAACTTGAGTTTTTGCTTGTCCTCAAGCAAAACAAAACAAATGTTGGAATGACAAGTACAAAACATAATAATTTTCCCAATATTATCCTCAAAGAAAAAGTACAGACTATGAAATCAAAGACTCACAATTACAAGTCTAACACTTAGAATTATTCTATCATAAGTCCTAACCCAAATTGGACTCCTCGTGTGTGTGTGAAAAATGTCAAAGCCACTTCAAAGTAGATTATCCGGATCAGATTATGCAAACACATTGAATGCAAAGTCAATGACATGTGATTATTCCCATAAGTTTGCTTTTCACTTCTCTCTCCACTAATGTAGTCACACTTAATCAAAGATCAATAGGATTTCATTAAGCTTGTAATGTCAGGCTGGGGTTAGGGTATGATAAAGTCAATTTAGGTTTAATTACCCCTTAGCATGCATTACTTTGTAGGATCTTTAATGTAAGAACTCAAATTATTTCCCCCAAACTTATTTCTTTCACTAGACATTTTATTTTATTTTTGTATTTTTTTCTTTCTTCCTTTTTTTCATTTTTTTTTTAATTTTTACTATCACCAGATACCCATATGTACAAAGCTTGCAATATATCCCAATAACTTTTCATGCTTCCGGGGTAAGGGATAGGAAAAGAGTATTTAAGCTAAGGAAAATTTTACAGGTGTATTTACAGAGAAAAGCTTATTTGGCCTAGATGGGTGACTAGGGGTAAAGTATGTACAGGGATGGCTCGAAAGGCGCAAACGATCCAAAGATGGCCTAAATCATCTCCCTAATTAAGTGTGATCTAATATTTTGCTTTGAGACAATATCAAACAAATTCTAGAATATGATGCACAAAATCAATTGAACAATTACAATCCTATGTCCACATAAGTTTTCTCTAAATAAATATATAGTTTCATGACATGACATGTGCAATGAGAAAATCACAATCATAATCAAGGCAAATTCAAGAATTCAACTTCATGCTTATCCTATAATCATGCTTCTCAGTCAATCAAAATCAAACTTAATCATAGGGTCATATCATCGAAATATGGGAAAACTACATGCTAAGCACTAAATCATCCTAAAATCAAACAATTTAAGCTCAGATTTTTGAAAAAGTTTTGAAATGTTTTTTCAATTTTGCCCAAATTTTTGAAAAATGCTCAAGTGATATCCCCTCCCCCAAACTTAAAGTGCACAGTGTCCTCAGTGTGCAAATAATATAAACATTTAAGCTCAAGAATAGAGTACTCCCCTTTCTGATGATGATGACGAACAACTGAAGCTTGATTGAAACAATAATACTAGGAAAGAAATCTGCAAAATAAACAAAGAGACAACGAAAAAGAAAAAGAAAAAGACTATATATAAAATGAAATAAAAAATTAAGCCACTTCAAATGCGACTAAAGAAAACATCACTCAGCTGCAAGGCGAAGAGTAGGAGGATCAGCCAGAGTGGTGACAGAATGTTGACAGTTAAATCCTCCTGAGCTCTATCTACTTCCTTCTTTCTCTCAGATTTCTTATGTTCAAGCCTTATATCCTCCATCTTAAAACAGTCTTGAGAGTCATCAGGGAACTTTAAAGGTTTGAAAACATGTAATGTCACCTCCTGATCTAGGACTCTCATAGTCAACTCCCCATTTTGTACGTCAATCAAAGTCCTACCAGTAGCTAGAAAAGGTCTGCCTAGTATAATGGGGACTTCCCTGTCTTCCTCCATATCCAAAACAATAAAATCTGCAGGGAAAATAAATTTATCCACCTTTACTAACACATCCTCAATGACCCCCTTCGGATATTTAATTGATCGATCAGCTAGCTGAAGGGTTACTGTGGTAGGCTTGACATCCCCTATTCCTAACTTTTGGTAGATAGACAAAGGCATCGAATTGATACTGGCTCCTAAATCACACAGGGCTCTACCAAAATAGATTTCTAATAGTGTAGGGTATGGTAAAACTCTTAGGATCTTTGAGCTTGGAGGGTAATTTCCTTTGAATAATTACACTACATTCCTCAGTTAAGTCCACCGTCTCATAATCTTCCAATCTTCTCTTCCTTGAGAGGATATCCTTCAGGAACTTCACATAACTTGGCATTTAGTCTAAGGCATCTGCGAAAGGAATGTTGATGTGAAGTTTCTTAAAAACCTCAAGAAATTTGGCAAATTATTGATCGAGTTTTTGATTTTGGAACCTTTGAGGAAAAGGTACTGGTGGTCTAACTGGAAGGGATGTAATGGAAACATGTATAGCATCGAGGACGAGGAAGGATGTGAAGTAGAAGAAGGTATAGATGAAGAAGCGTCTAGGTTTATTTCCTTTGCAGCCTGATCTTTTGGTTCCTGCTCCTTTTGAGCTGCTTCTTTAGAACTTATGGGTTCTTCAACCATGGGTTATTCAGGTCTGGACTTAACTTGTAGTTCATCTGGCTCCCTATCGCTCCTAAGGGTGATGGATTTCATATGTTCTTTAGCCTCCCTTTGCCTAACAGGATTAGCTTCAGTGTTACTAGGAAGGGTCCCTTGAGGACGTTGGCTAAGAGCATTCGCTATTTATCCCACCTGAACCTCTAAGTTCTTAATTGAAGCAGCTTGATTTTGCAGGATCACTGAGAACATCTCCTCTAGTGTGGGCTTCTTCTTAGCTGTTGGTGCATGTGCAACTAGGTGTTGTGGCTGCATAAGTGGTGGTGGTGGTGGTTGATGGAAGTGAGGTCGATGATGCTGTGGTTGAAGAGCCGGATGATATGGAAATTACGACTGTGGTGGTACATGAACTGGTGGAGCTTGAAAACTAGGGAGTCCTACAGATCTAGAATTAGAAGATTGCACTTGGTTTTGGCTCCAGGAAAAGTTAGGATGGTTCCTCCACCCTGGGTTGTAGGTGTTTGAAAATGGGTTGTTCTGTTACTTCTGAGATGGGGCAATGTATTGAACCGATTCTAAGTTAAGCAGACACCTATCTACAGAGTGTGTTGACAGACCCTAAGGATATGTGTCCGCAAGTGCACGGGTCGTACAAGTAATAATGGGATTTGAGTCTTGAGTTATCGTCCCATAGAGAAGTTGACTAGCCTAATTAACTACCGGTTAATCTTACCCTAAGTATATTCTAGAAAATTATAAAATTAAGGTGGGTGATCTCTATAGCTCGAATTAAAAATACTGAAAGCAATAAAATAATAAAAGCTATAAACTAAAGAAAATTAAAACCGAGCAAAATTACTTACAGTGCTCCACGCAATTAAAATAAAAAACCTACAAAAGAAATTAAAATAGTTAAAGCTAATTAACGCAATTAAAATAAAATGCAATTATGAAAATAAAGCAATAAAATTAAACCACAATTAAACTAACCTAAAATGCAATTTTAAACTACTTAATCAAAATGCAATTTAAACTAAACTAAAACTTAATGAAAATCAAGACTAAATTAAAAATGCATGAAACACATGTAATCTAAATGTAAGACCTGATTTTATCGTAAGGGTAAAAAGGGAATAAATAGGAATTTTTGAGTTCATTTAAAAATGCAAAAGGATGGAAATGGTATTCTCGAACACGTGCAAGGGCAAAACGATCAAAAGATCAAAATTCGATATTAATCGGGACAAGAAAATTTAATTAAAAAAATGGGATTGAGAAATCTTGATCAATAACGAAGAAATAATTAAATTTCAGGTTAAATTGATCAATGTATGAATTTATTGGAATAAATCGAAATTTTCGTATCGAAAAATAATCTCGAAAATAATTGAAAAATATACTGAAAAGGTAAAATCGGATTGATAAATTCATTTACGGATTAAATGAATAAAATAGTATTTTTTTTAGATATTTTTAGATTTTAATAATATTTTAATTGATTAAAATATTATTAAAAATAAAATAATAATAAAAATAAAATAATAAAAGAATTGAAAAAAAATTGCAAAATGCGATTTCTGAAACAGAAAACGAAACGGAAGACGATGCTTCCTTCTGTCATCACAGTCGGTGACCGACGGCGGCCAAGCGAGGTCGGCAGAGGGAAGCTCGATGAGAGTCGAGCCACCACCGGACCGTCAAGCCGACGAACGGCGGCGAACGGCGAGGGAGAGAAAGGGAAGAGAGCCGAGAGAGGAAAGAGTCATTTCCCGATGACCGGAGCCGATTTGGGCCCGGCCACTGCCAGCCGAAGGAAGCCCGAGCGAAAATCGGCCGATCAGCGGCTGAATTGGCCAGTGAGGTGGCGGCTAGCGTGGAAAACAGCAAGGAAAGAAACGGTATCGTCGGCGGAGGAGAGAAGAGCCGAACCGGCCACTTTCCGGTGGCTTTGAACGAAACCAACCCCAGATCCGTGCATCGGACTACCCAGCGGAGCCATTGGCGACGGAAACCAGCGGAGAACCGGTCGGTAAGTCACTGAACCAGCCGAACCGGAGTGAACCGGCGGTCTGAACTGGGTTGAACCGAACCGGTTCAGCCAAAAAGAAAAGGAAAAAAAGAAAAAGAGGAAAAATTGGGGAAAATTCTAGTGATGCAATCGAGCTTCGAGTAAGTCGATAAGCGATCGAATTGACCGATTTAATTTTTGAAATATTTAATTTGATAAATAATCGACTGAAAGTTTACCCGAAAATATATTTAATTGTGTAGCTCGACGATTGGCATCAACCGAGAGCTCGAGACAGCCTCGATTTGTGTACGATCATGGAATAACGGGTAAGTAACCTTATTTACGATAATTTTATATCGTTATGCGTGATTGATATTTAACACATAAATTACGGATTTAATTTCCGCATAAATGAATTAAATTTTGGAAAATTGGATAAATTGTCGTAAATACTAAATTAAGATATCTGAGAATTTAGAACGAGGCTAAATAAATTACTGATGGGCCCAATGAGCCCAATAGGCCTCGATAAAGTGTAGTAAACAGGCTTAAGGCCGATTAAGGCCCATTAAAGTGTAATCGGGCCCAATATGGGTAAACGGGCCCAATGATTTAAATTAAAGCCCAGAAAATATGAAATACATTAAATTGTATTGTATTTGACCTGATGAATGTGTATCCGCAGTTTCGGAGATTGGATTGGAAGCAAATCGGACTGCGTGTGAGTCATCAGTGGAAAGGTCAAACTGTACAGAAAAATGAGGTAAGGGAATTGTGTGAGTAGCTAGAGGTAGCTATACGTATTTTAATAGTTTTTCTGTACACTGAATATGTATGTATACGTTGATTATGTATAATGATCCTAAAAGTGGTTTAAATGATTTTAAGGATAGAAAAAGGTGAAATGACTATTTTACCCCTATTGAGGGAAGTTCACCTAAGGATGGTGAAAGCATGACATGCATGAAATGCATGATTTAAGGAATTTTTCGAGTTAAAGAATTTTATTGATTGTAATCAAAGCAAATCGATAGATTGGCCAGAAACTGCATAAATTTCACAAGATAACACTACGTAGGTGTTATTCATTTTTAAATGGAATTTCTTTGGAAAATAGGCCAACTATCAATTTTATATGGAAACAGATAGTGCCGACACGTATTTCGCACTATTCTGCGTTTGTGAATGTGCATAAATGTGCTAGAGCGGTTGCTCGCACTGATTTTATGATTTGATATGCATGAGAGCTGCTGGAGCCTAGCTCGCACTCTGTTTTGACATGTTTGACATGTTTTGACTTGTTTTTACTGAATATGCATAAAGAGGTGCTGGAGTGATTGCTCGCACTAGTTTTAATGATTTAACATGCATGAGAGATGCTGGAGATTAGCTCGCATCCTGTTTTGATATGAATTTGCATAAAGCCGTGCTGGAGGGTAACTCGCACAAGATTTGATTTAATTATGCATAAAGCTGTGTTAGAGTGTAACTCGCACGAGATTTGATTTACTTGAGCATTCATTTGTGCTAAAGCATTGCTCGCACAAAGTTTTATATGGTTTTATAACTCATATTAAAGTCGTACTGGAGTTTTTCTCGTACGAGGTTTTCACTGAGTTTTTATACATATCCATACTAGAGCATTGCTTGTACGTGGATTTTACTTGAAATTATAATCAGTTTAAGTCGTACTGGAGCGCTGCTCGTATTCAAATTTCATTGATTTCTATGAAACCGTGCTAGTGCTTCGCTCGCACGAGATTTTCTGATATCATGAATATGCATGGAGCCGTGCTAGAGCTTCGCTCGCACAGGGATTTATATGACATGCATATAGCCGTGTTGGAGCCTCCTGTAGACTGTGTGTCATAGTGAGATGATATGCTCACACGTGCATACTGAGATGGAGATGATATGAGTTGATAAGACCTATTGCAGGCACCCCTAACTGAGCTTGGGTTCACGGAGTACGTTGTACCATGTATGTCACGTAGAGTACGCTGTACCGTGGGGATTGTTGGAGTGGAGTGGCATTAGCCACGAGGCAACAAGCCTTGCCCTCGCAATCCTGGTGTTATGCTGTTCTGGCGGGTAGGATGACCCACCTCCCGTTTCAGGTGTGATACCCCGCACACTAGGTACCGTGTTGCCAGGGATCACTAGGATATGGCCATAGTCCTCGATGTTACTGATAAAATCAATTACATGTCTCACATGATATAACTATTGGTCGATAGACCAGGGTAGACCCGAAGGAGGGGTCAGGCCCTCGATTTTATGATTTTTATACTGTGATATAAGATTTCAGATGATTTTATTATATGTGACCCTGAAAAAGGGTGGTTTTATAACCGAAGTTTTATAATGAAATTTACTGAATTGTTTTATGAGATGATTGACCCGGAAGAATGCATTATGATTTGTCTTACATGACATGAAAGAATGCATGATCTTGTTTTACTTCATGCTCATTATGATTTAATGATGTCACATAAAATGTTATTGATACATGATTTCAATATGCACGAATAATTTTATAAACTAAGTTATGATGAAATACATGAGTTGTGCTTGAGATTTTAATGAAAAGAAATGGATTTTAAGGGCATTGCATTATGAGCATGTAGATAGTGGAGCTATCTACTTACTTGTATAATTGCCTTACTGAGCGTGTGGTTTGCTCACCCCCTTATTTTTCCATCTTTTCAGAGCACTCACAGTAATTAGTATGTTGCTGAGGACTTGCATGCTTGGTATCCACTGCTTCCCATCGAGAGATAGGTATACACATTTGTATGATTTTGTATCTAAATATGCAATGCACAGTACTGTAAACGTAAATCATGTCGGGGATGTAGAGTTATAAATACCATTGTGTATATATTTAATTAAAGTCAAAGGATAGTAAACTCTGATATATAAATGTGATTATGGAAATGGAATTGGTAATAGTGTGAGGTGACTAACACCGAATCATAGCCCAACTATTTGTAGGATGGTCACAATGAGAGAAAGGCAAGAATTATATAATAAATGAAAAAGTGAAAAATTTACTCTGATTTTTAGGTAATTTGGGTGATGACACTAAATTAACTCTAAATGCATCTAAACTAAAATAAAATCCTAAAACATTTAATATAAAACTAACTACTAACTAAAAATTAACACTACAAATTAACATGCAAAAATAATAAAACTAACCTACCATTATAATTGACTAAACTAACTAACTAACAACTAACAAATGCATGAAAAATGGATTAATTGCTACAATGCACTAGCCAAACAAGCCTTAACCAATTTAAATTAACCAAATTCCTCCCTTTACTGTTCACGTGTCTTCTAAAACATTTTCAGTCCAGGCTTTCACGATTTTGGCAAGGCGTGCTGCTGTTTGTCCTTTTGGTTTTGACTACACACTGCATCCAGGCTGCTGTTCTCTGCCTTGATTTCTGGCTGCCGACTACCCTGCTTGGTTTCTTGTGGAAATGGCACTGTACACATCTTCTTTGTTTCATTTTGATTCGGTCTGTCCAAGCGTGTCTAGCTTGCTCTCGTGGCTATCCAAACATGCCCATCTCCTGCTCAGCAATCATACACCAACTCTACCTTGGTTCTGTGCTTAGCTCCATTCCTGCAACAAATCCAACACATCACGTTACCAACTGCTACAGTTCTAGCCAGACCTGCTCTCGCTTCTTCTCCATTTCTAGGTTTGAGTGTTTTTCGTGGCTATGTCCATCAGGTGCTATCCGGCTCCTGTACTGCACTGCAATACAGCAACCTCCTCTAGTTCTATATGCTTTATTAGATCCTGGTACCGTTGGCAGCATCATCTTTGGCCTCCTCATGCCCAGCTCCTCTTTTTCCTCATCTGGAGTGCATCCATTTTGCAATACATCTTCTGCAGTCAGCTGTAAACCCGAGCAACACTGTGCCCCGATGCGATCTCCTCTTCTATTCCAGCTGTGCGAGAAATGGCGATGCTGAATCATCCAGCATTGCAGATCACACCGAGAGATGTCCAAGGAAGGCAGCAGCAACACACAGCCCGGACTGCTCCTGATTAAATGAAACTAATGAACAGTACATTATCAATATAACAGGGCAGAGTAGAGGATGCTATTGTCTATCCTGCCTATCCCGAGAACTCAGCACAAAGCCTATCTACAACTTCGGTAAGACCATATAACAACCCAGAAAACATTAGAGAATTCATGCCAAACACCGATAGCAAAAAAATATAATAGAGCAGTTATGCAGAACAGAGGAAGATTGTCGATCCCAGTTTACTGCTATGGTGCACTCATCCTATGCTCTGGAAATCGACAAGCAACTAACGATAGTAGTAGCACAATCTCACAAATTCAGACTGAGAAGGGATGGTAGCAACTGGTTAAATGGAATAAAAACAGAACAAGATGATGACAGTAAGAAATGCATAATCTAAATTTGCTATTAAATAAAACCTCATTACAAGTTAAACTGGAAATTACTATTCAAAATATGATATCCATGAAATAAAATAGAAAACGAAGAAAATAATGAGGATTAAGCTGTTGTAACCAAGCTATTCCTCGGTCCAACCATCAGCATCCATGAAAAGGAAATAAAAGAACAAAAAAGATTTTTTTTTTCTTTGCAACCGAGAACCACAATGGAAAATTAATTGCTTTTCATTAACCCTTAACATTAAAACAAGAAGTAAAAGGAACTTCATTTAAATCGAGAACAAAGGAAATGCAAGCTTTTCATAAAGAAAATGGAAATTACATGAACAGTAACTATAACAAACTTTAAAAATGTTAACGGAAAAATGCTTGGAAAATTAAACTAACAACAAAATTAAAAACTAAAGCTACCCTAGGATTACAACTACTCCTAAATTATTCTACACGACTCATAACCTGAACTTACATCCTCTTTCAATTGCCATCCTTGTCTTATTTATACACACAAAAGGGGTATAATTGTAATTTCTACATCCTAGATGAGTTGGCATTTTTTTTGGCCACTTGTCTTCACACCATTGGCTCGTTGAAAAGATATTTCCATATCATTGGTCTTCTTGTCCAATTGGATGTGCTAGGTGGCATGACTTGTGTTGTCTATGTGGCTAAATCTCGATATTAGCCCAATTTCGATCCATTTTCTATCGAAATATTCAAAATTCATCCGGATTTAATTTATCTACAAACATGAGAATTTTAATTAAATAAAGGGGATAATTAACAAAATAAATTGGGGATTTAAATAATTAATTAGGAAATTAAGCACAAATAATTCTAAAAAATATAGAATTATCATGTGTAGCACTACACAGCTCCCAGGAAAGAAAAGGACTTTGGACAGAATAAACATGATTAGAACTGTTGGAAGGATTATGCTGGGTACTGAGCGACTCTACCTTCTTTGTAAGATTAGCAATTTCAGAGGTCAAGATAGACAGTGTGTCGAGCTCATAAATACCTACCGACTTCTTTGGCAATTGCCTCTCCAAGGACCATAGATAGTTGTTAGCAGCCATCTTGTCTAAGAGCTCGTAAGCTTCCTCCTCTATTTTACACACTAGAGCTCCACCTGCAGCAGCGTCAACAATGGTCCTATTTTGGCTTGTAAGTCCGTAGTAGAAGGTCTGGACTTGAAGCCACAAAGGTAGGCCATGATGAGGGCACTTCCTAAGAAGTTCCTTAAATCGTTCCCATGCTTCGTAAAGAGATTCAGAATCCAGCTGGGCAAAGGAAGATATGTCACTATGGAGTCTGGCCATTTTAGAGGGAGGGAAAAACTTAGCTAGAAATTGATGGGCTAACTCGTCCCATGTAGAAATTGATCCTGAAGGGAAGGAAGTTAACCAGGTTATGCCCTATCCCTAATCGAGAAGGGGAATAGTCTAAACCTAAGCGCATCATCAGATAATCCATTGTGTTTGAAGGTGTTGCTCAAGTCAAGGAATTGCCCGAGGTGAGAATGTGGGTCGTCATGTGGAAGCCCACTGAACTGTAAAGAGGTCTGGATCATCTGGAGGATGGAAGGTTTAATTTTGAAATTGTTAGCAGTGACAGCTGGTAGCCTAATGTCGGTATAATATCCTCCAATTGTCGGCACCACATAATCTCCAACAGTCCTGATTTCTCTATTTTTTGCCATCGTGTTTTGTTGCGGAGCTAATAATTTCCTAGAATCCTTTTAAATTTTTCTAAGTGTTTGTTCAATTTCAGGATCTAAAGGAAAGCAATCATAACTTCTGGCTCTACGTATGCAATCATCAAAAAGTCCTTAGAAATTTTTTTAAGTTTTTTAATTTTTCTAAATTGTTTTTAATTAATTATGAGAAAATTTAACTAAGCTAAGTAAGGCTCTAAATATTTACAACTGACACGATCAAACGTATTGTCCGCAAGTGCACGGGTCGTATAAGTAATAATGGGATTTGAGTCTCGAATTATCGTCCCTCAGAGAAGTTGGTTAGCCTAATTAACTACCAGTTAATCTTACCCTAAGTATATTCTAGCAAATTATGAAATTTAAGGTGGGTGATCTATATGGCTACTGGAAAACAGTAAAATAATAAAACCTAAACAAAACCGAGCAAGATTACTTACAGTGCTCCACGCAATTAAAAGTAAGTACCTAAAAAAATAATTAAAATAGTTACAAAATTCATTAACGCAAATAAAATAAAATGAAAATATGAAAATAACAAAACAAGATTAATTAAACTACAATTAAACTAACTTAAAATAAGATATGCATGTAATTAAGCTAATTAATAAAAATGCAAATTAAACTAAACTAAAATTTAATGAAAATAAAATCCTAGGAATTTAAGAAATTAACTATAGAACTACATGTCTAAAATATTAACTCTAAACTAATCCTAACTATATCTAATTACTAACTTAACAATAGAATCTAACTAATGCATGTAACTAATTTAATCTAACTTAACTAATACATGATAAAATAAAAATGAACTTAGGACATAATTAAATCTAATTCATGAACTAATCAAGAAAAATGGATTATTATGCACAAGATAAATGCCAAACAAGCCTTAATCAATTTGCAAAACATCAAAGTGGTCCCGATTTTCACTACTACTGTGCATGATCTTCTCGGTTTGTCCAGGAAATATCTGCACTCAGTTGCATCCAGTCTGTCCATGCCTCTTGGTTTGTCCTCTGCTCCAGGCTAAGTTTGCTTCTGCTCTAGGTACTGTACGTGCTGCCATCAACACTCATCGATCTCTGCCCAGCTACCGTATACAGATTGCACGTCTCTACCTGCTTTTGCTACCCAGGCGTGTCTAGCTCCCATTCTCGGTTCTGTCCTGCACACAGTACAGCCCCTGTACGTTTCCAACTGCTTCAATTTCATTCATCAGCAAGCCACGTAACCGCTCTCGATTTGATCCAGATTTCTGCCCATGCCGCTTGTCTTTCTTTAATTTGCTGCAGAGTAGATATTTCCACGTCATCAGTCTTTTTGTCCAATTGGCTATGCGATGTGGCTCGATGTGTGTCTTCCAGAGGGTTGGCATGGTGTCCGTCGATTTTATCGTTTCAGAGCGAATAATGTACAGACACCTGGCATCACGCGTTTCCAGATGACTGGTGACTTAGCCTGCAAATTGGAAGTGGTCTATTCTCCTTAAGCGCGTTTTCAACCCAATTTTGACTGAAACAACTGAGTTTCATCCAGATTTAATTTATTTGCACATTGAAGAATTTTAATTAAATAAAGGGGATTATTAATAAAATAATATGGGGATTAAATAAATAATTAGGAAATTAATCACAAATAATTCTATTAAAAATATAATTATTAGACACCTTCGACCATACAACGCTTCGTATGGTGTCATTCTGATACTTGAATGGTAACCGTTGTTATATGCAAACTCTGCTAGCGGTAAATGGTTGTCTCAGGAGCTTTTAAAATCTTGAGCACAAGCTGACAACATGTTCTTCAATGTTTGAATGGTCCTCTCCAATTTGTCCATCTGTTTGAGGATGGAAAGTCATGCTAAAATTTAGTTGGGTTCTCATGGCTTCTTAGAAATGTTTCTAGAAGTGCGAAGTGAACCGAGAATCCCTGTCAGATACAATGCTCACGGGTACGCCATGTAGTCTTACAACTTCCCGTACATACAGATCTGCTAGCACACTCAAGGTGTCCGTAGCCTTCTTAGTTAGGAAATGAGCAGACTGTCTATCTATCTACTACTACCTAAATGTATCATGGTTCCTATGGGTCCTTGGCAATCCCATGATGAAATCCATCATGACGTGTTCCCATTTCCATTTGGTATTAGTAGAGGTTGTAACAATCACGTAGATTTTTTACGCTCTACTTTAATCTATTGACATAAGTCAGCGGCCACATATTCAGTCACGTCTTTCTTCATCCCTGATCACCAATACACCTACCATAATTTTTTTATACATCCTATTCTTCCTCGGGTGAAGGATGTACCTCGATGAGAGAGGTCTTGACCATAATAGTTTCCTTAATTGTGCATCATTGGGAATACAAGTCCTACCTTTGAATCTTAGTAGACCGTCAGAGTTAACTTCAAAATCTATCACAAAACCCAATTGGGTATGACTAACCACATCTATGAAATACTTATCCTTAGACTGCTTGTCAGATTCTGTCAATCAAATCCGGTTCTAATCTTAGGCTAGTTACCACGATATACATGTCAGTATTAGTAGGGAACCACATCCAGTTGAGGTTCACTAAATATTTCAATAACTTATGTCCCTGACCTATGTATAAAATGTCATCCCGAAATCACTTCTGCCTAAAGCACTAACCCTAGTCATTTTCATTTTTCTTGTATTAGACGGCTTTTGTGAAAGCTAATATTTAAACTGTCACGACCCAAATTACCTAAAAATCAGAGTAAATTTTTCGCTTTTTTCATTTATTCTTTAATTCTTACATTTCTCTTATCGTGACCATCCTACAACATAGTTGGGCTATGATTCGGTGTTAGTCACCTCTCACCTATTACCATTCCATTTCCATTATCACATTCACATATAAGAGTTTACTATCTTTTGACTTTAATTAAATACATACCCAATGGTATTTACATAACCTTACATCCCCGACATCATATCCATTTACAGTACTGTGCATTAAATATTTAGATACAAAACTATACAAATGTGTATACCTGTCTCTCGAGAGGAAGCAGCAAATACCAAGTATGCAAGTCCTCAGCCGCTCAATAACTATTACGAGTGCTCTGAAAGGATGGGAAAATAAGGGGGGTGAGCAAACCACACGCTCAGTAAGGCAATTATGTAAGTAAGTAGATAGCTCTACTATCTACATGCTCATAATGACATGCCTTTAAATCCATTTCTTTTCATTTAAAATTTCACGCACAAAGTCATGCATATTCAATACCATAGTTTATCCAAAACTATTTGTGCATATATAAATCATGTAATTCATGCATTCATAGCATTTTATATGACATCATTAAATCATACTTAGCATGATTTAAAATAAGATCATGCATTCCTTCATGTCATGTAAGACAAATCATGAATTTGAATAAAAGCATGGAAAACATCATCATGCTACTACATTTAAATCAATTCATTAAAACTGTAGTAAAACTAATCCTTCCGGGTCAATCATCTCATAATACAATTCAATAAAATGCTTTATAAAACTTCAGTTATAAAACCACCCTTCTTTCAGGGTCACAAAATCATAAAATCATAAAATCATAAAATCGTAAAATTGAGGGCCTGACCCCTCCTTCGGGTCTACCCTGGTCTAACAGACCACAAGTTATATCATGTGAGACAATCAGGTAATTATCAGTAACATCGAGCACTATGGCTATATCCTAGTGATCCCTGGCAACACGGTACCTAGTGTGCGGGGTATCACACCTCAAACGGGAGGTAGGTCATCCTACCCGACAGAACAGCATAACACCAGGATTGCGAGGGCAAGGCTTGCTGCCTCGTGGCTAATGCCACTCCACTCCAACAATCCCCACGGTACAGCGTACTCAGATATACACGGTACAACGTACTCCGTGAACCCAAGCTCAATCAGGGGTGCCTGTAATAGGCCTTATCCACCCATATCATCTCTGTATCAGAATGCACGTGTGAGCATATCATCTCACTGTGACACACAGTCTACATGAGGCTCCAACACGGCTATATGCATGTAATACAATTCCCTGTGCGAGCGAAGCTCAAGCACGGCTCCATGCATATTCATGATATCAGAAAACCTCGTGCGAGCGAAGCTCTAGCACGGTGTCATAGAAATCAATGAAATCTGCGTACGAGCAGCGCTCTAGTACTACTTAAACTGATTATAAATTCAAGTAAAATCCACGTACGAGCAATGCTCTAGTACGGATATGTATAAAAACTCAGTGAAAACCTCGTACGAGAAAAACTCCAGTACGGCATTCAAATGAATTATGAAAACCATATAAAACTTTGTGCGAGCAACGCTCCAGCACAAATGAATGCTCAAGTAAATCAAATCTCATGTGAGTTACACTCCAGCCCGGCTTTATGCATAATTAAATCAAATCTCGTGCGAGTTACACTCCAGCACGGCTTCATGCATAATTAAATCAAAATAGGATGCGAGCTAAGCTCCAGCATCTCTCATGCACGTCAAATCATTAAAACTAGTGCGAGCAATCGCTCCAGCACCTCTTTATGCATACCACGTCAAAATAAATCAAAACATGTCAAAACAGAGTGCTAGCTAGGCTCCAGCACTTCTCATGCATTTCATAGGAATAAAAATCAGTGCGAGCAACCACTCTAGCACATGTCATGCATATGATGTCACAAGTCGGTGCGAGCAACCGCTCAAGCACATTTATGCACATTCACAAACGCAGATATAGTGCGAACTACGTGTCGGCACTATCTGTTTCCATATAAACTTGATAGTTGGCCCTTTTTCCAAATAATTTCATTTAAATACCAATAACACTTACGTAGTGTTATTTTAGAAAACTTATACAATTATTGGCCAATCTATCGTTTTCCTTTTGTTTAAAAATCAATAAAGTTTCTTAATTCAGAAATTACTTAAATCATGCATTTCGTGCATGTCATGCTTTCACCCTCCTTAGGTGAACTTCCCTCAATAGGGGTAAAATAGTCTTTCACCTAATTCGATCCTTAAAATCATTTAAACCACTTTTAGGATCATTATACAATATCAATGTATACATACATATTCAGTGTACAGAAAAGCTATCAAAATACGCATAGCTACCTCTAGCTACTCACATAATTCCCTTACCTCATTTTTCTGTACAGTCTGACCTTTCCACTGATGACTCGTCACGCAGTCCGATTAGCTCTCAATCCAAATCAAATCTCTGGAACTGCGGATACACATTCATCAGGTCAAATACAATACAATTTAATTGTATTTCACAATTTTCTGGGCTTAATTTAAATCATTGGGCCCGTTTACCCATATTGCGCCCGATTGCACCATAATGGGCCTTAATCGACCTTAAGCTAGTTTACCACACTTTATTGATGCCTATTGGGCTCATTAGGCCCATCAGTATTTATTTAGCCTCGTTCTAAATTCTCAAACAGCTTATGAATTATTTACGACAATTTATCCCAATTTTCCAGAATTTAATTCATTTATGCGAAAATTAAATCCAAAATTCATCAACACGCATAACAATGTAAATTGTCGTAAATAAGGGTTACTTACCCGTGATTCCATGATAGTACTCAAATCGAGTCTATCTTGAGCTCTCGGTGGATGCCAATTGTCGAGCTACACAATTAAATATATTTTCGGGTAAACTTTCCAGTCGGATAATAATCAAATTAAATATTCTGAAAATTAAATCGGTCAATTCGACCACTTATCGACTTACCCGAAACTCGATTGCATCACTAGAATTTTCCCTAATTTTTTCTCTTTTTCTTTTTTCCCTTTTTCTTCCTTTTTTCCTCTCTTTTTGGCTGAACCGGTCTGGTCCGATTCAACCCGATTCAGACCGCCTGTTCAATCCGATTCGATTCGGTCGGTTCAGTCTGGTTTGGCCGGTTCAGTCATCCTCTGGTCGTTTCGGCACCGTCCGGTCGGTTCTCCGGTCGATTCCACCGCCGTTCGGTGCGCCATCGCATGGGCTTCCTAAATCGACCCTCGGCTGGAGTCAAAATGCAGCCATCGTCGGTGAATCGAGGTTCTCTCCCGCGGCTTCTCCCCCCATTTTTTGGTGTTTTTCGACCACCTCGCCGCACGTCGCGGCCGCTGGTGGCTCGCCCGAGGCCGAGCTACCTTCGTCGACCCTCGCCGGCCCCTCATCCCCGCCGGTGGTGTAGGATCGGAGGGAAACCGACTCCCTCGGTTTCCTACTTCGCGTTTCCCTTGTTTCTTCTCTATTTCGTTTTCCAGATTTCGTTTTTGTTTCTTTTTTTTAATTAAATTTTATTTTATTTTATAATTAAATTTTATTATTATTTTATTCAATAAAATAATAATAAAATTCCCAAAAATATCTAAAAAATTATATTTTATTCATTTAATCCGTAAATAAATTTCTTAGTCCGATTTTAACTTTTCGGTATATTTTTTGATTATTTTCGAGATTATTTTTCGATACGAAAATTTTGATTTATTCCAATAAATTCATATCTTGATCAATTTAACCTGAAATTTAATTATTTCTTCGTTATTGATCAAGATTCTCAAATCTCATATTTTTAATTAAATTTTCTTATCCCGATTAATACCGAATTTTGATCTTTTGATCGTTTTGCCCTTGCACATGTTCGAGAATACCATTTCCATCCTTTTGCATTTTTAAATGCACTCAAAAATTTCTATTTATTCTCCTTTTTGCCCTTACGATAAAATCGGGTCTTACAATCTCCCCCACTTAAGAAATTTGGTCCTCCAAATTAGAACCAAGTCAAATGAGTCCATACATAACTCCGGTACATCTATCATATCATATACTGTCATCGTCAAGTGACTTTCTCCGGAGTGTAATACTACTATCATACTTAACTAGGGAGATCATCTTAAACCTTAACACTTTCTCCTTCCGTCTAATACCCGAATCACTTTTCCAATCATACGTTATACTTTCATTGAGCTAAGCCGTTGAAGCTCATATATGATCACATATATTGGGTCCGGATATTATTTTCGAAACATCATAAGATAGGACACATTGTGGATGCCTGTTTATTTAAGTGGTAACGCCAACCAACAGGTCTTATCTCCCACTTGTCCAATATCTCTATCCGAATCTCGTTACGTCCTTATGCTCTTAGGACAAGTAACTATCAACAATACTGATTCACCCTCGGTGAATTTCCAATGATTTCTGTCTCTTGTCAGCATAGCTTTTCTATCTGCTCTGAGGTGTTCTTAATCTCTCATAATTCAACTGAACATCCTCAGAGGTTAGTCTTACCAATACGGGAACAACTCTCTGTCTGTCACCCACTTCTTCATATCTAAATCGGGGAAACAACTCCCTACGGCCATACAATGCCTCATATAATCTCATCCCGATACTCGAGTGACAACTGTCATCATTGACGAATTTGATTAGTAGCAACAGATCATCCCAGGAGCTCATAAAATCAATGGCACACGCTCTCATCACATCCTCCAGAACTTGTACAGTCCTTTCTGACTGACTATCTGTCTGAGGGTGGAAGCTGTGCTAACACTCAATCGGGTTCCCATAGCTTCCTGAAAAATATTCCCAAAAGTGGGAAGTGAAGCGGGAATCCCTATCTGATATCATGCTCCCTGGAACGTTACATCATGTATCACAATTTCCATACACATAAATCCGCCTACGCACTCAGAGTATCTGAGGATTTCCATAAACAGAAGGTGGGAACTAAATCAATCTATCGACTATCACCCAGATAGCCTTGTGATTTATCTGGGTCCTCTGTAACCCATCACGCAATTCATGGTAACTTGTTCCCATTTTCGTGTCACTATAGGTAGAGACTACAATGACTCTGCATACATCTATTGCTCTACCTTACTCTGCTGACATAGGAGACACTTCTTCCACAATCTCTACAATATCACTTTTCATACCTGACCACCAATACCTTTTTTAGAGATTCAAATATATTTAATATTTTTCGGATGCACTGTATATCCCGAAAAGTGAGCTTCTGACAATAACACTATATCATCAATTGTGGTCCTGGGGAGCACTTATACTTTCTCTGAACCTCTGTAAGTCATCATCACTCAATGTGAACTCTGTCACTATACCCTTCTGAATCTGACCACACTATCGACATCATACCGATCATCACGCTAATCTTGGCAAATTCGGTCACTCAAATCCGATTCTAACCTCAGGCTAGCTGTCATAAAATCACCGTCATCATCAGAAGGGATCACATCACTACTGAGGTTCACATTGCTCTAGCAGCTCACGCTCCCTGACCATCATATGTGATACCATCCCAAGGCTCTTTCTGTTCAAGGCATCAGCCATTACATTAGCCTTTCCTAGGTGATATAATGTTCATAATCATAATTCGTAGAAGCTCTAACTCTCTTGGTTATCACATATTCGACTCTTTCTGTGAACACAGATACTCGGGGCTTTTACGATCAGTGCATACCCGAAATGTCTCACATTATAAGTGGTGGCGCCATACTTCTAGTGTAATCACTACGGCTGCCAACTCTAAATCATGGGTCGGATAGTTTCTGTCATGATCCTTGAACTATCTGGATCCATAAACAACTATCTTCCCATTTTACATCAATACACAGCTCACTCATAATTTTGACGTATCCATATACACTGAAACCTCTCGAGTTGTTGGTTATAGTGAGAATACTTACGGTGGTCAGTTCATTGCCTCAATATAACCAAAACTCATTGAAGCTACTTTCATACTTATCATACCACTCGTATGCAATCTTTTTCTTATATTAACGGCTTTTATAAAATTTTAATTTTTAAACCTTCTTGATTAATCAAATTCTATATTTCTTTATCGTACCGGCAAAGGTACCCAATTTTTAAATGTATAACTTACGACTATCGATTTCAATTTATAAATTATGTGTGCGCTTCTAGACGCTGTCAAATCATCAGGCAGGGAGATATTTTTAAAATACCTTTATTAACCCTCAGACTTGACTACATACCGCTTAATCCAAATTACTTTGCATATCAAGGACATCTTTACCTTACATACGTCTTTTATTCCAATATATCTCATTTAATATATCACTTATAACAAACTCTTTCATTATTTATCAAACTTACAATCCCTATACCCTTATTCAGTTAGTGAAAATCAGCTAACTAGCATCGTTTTGCTTAAGGGTACAGGCTTCACATCTTTCACTCGCTTATAATAAACTGAAGGCGATATGAATAAATGTGTGGCACCAGGATTAATTAAAATAATTATTTCATTATTCTTAACTAGTGTGGTATCTTCCACCACATTATATGAAACATCCATAGTGTCCTGGTCCAAGGCATACATTCACCCTCGTCCAACATCTTATTTTTGTGGTAACTACCACACATCTTACACTGTTCACACTGCTACTCTGTTATACTGTTACGTAGCAGGTCGGGGTCCTTAAATCACAATACCCTCGTAAGTACTATAATTGGATACACTGGGGCCTTACCAATCTTCTTACCCTGTGACTCATCAGCTCTAAGCTTTTACCAAACTACCTTTTCCCATTCTGACATCTCTGTCATTCTTTATTCTGTTTTATCTCTATTTCGGCCCTTACTACCTTTCCCAATCTCAGAGGCGTGCAACTCATGATCTTATTCACACAACAGTAATCTGCGCACTGCCTTGGCATAGGTAGTGATATCTAACGGGCTAATCGGACTCTAATTGACAATCTAAGCCCTTCCATGAACTTTCAGACATCTCGACTCTCACTGTTCATCGTGTCCGAGTCACATCTGCCCAGGAATATAAACTGAGCTTCATACTCGCAATAAACATGTTCCTCTGGGTCAGAGTAAAGAATTTTATCTTTAGTTTCCTCAAAACAATATCCGGGATATTCTGTCACCGGAATACATCTAGAATTACTTTTCATGTCCATTCTGGATGTCTAATTCTTCAAATGGGTTGAGCGAACTTCCACTAATGTTTCGACTCGCCCTCAAATCTCATACATATTCTGAGCAATTAGCTCTATAATATTCTCCACACTCCGCTCTAACCTCGCGAAGCGTGTCTCAATACTGTCTGATCTCTCTGTCAGACTCTGTCCGATCTATCTGTCGGACTCTGTGGGGCATGCTCAATACCAGCCTCCACGTCAATCTCATCTCGAGTCTCATGTGGCAACTCAGTACAACTCTCGGGCCTACCCTACGGCCTTGAGCTCATGTACTCGCCTCTCAACCATAGCGGCTATCATTTAATGAGTCTATTCTTGCATTTAAAAACCAAATTCTTAGCTGCACTTCCATCTCGATATACACAATTGCATCTAAATAATGCACAGTACATGGGGATGTAAACTTTCTTAACCACTAACACCGACTCATATCAGGAAAACTTAAGCTCTGATACCATTAAACCTGTCACGACCTAAATTACATAAAAATCAGAGTAAATTTTTTGCTTTTTCATTTATTATTTAATTCTTACCTTTCTCTTATCGTGACCATCCTACAACACAGTTGGGCTATGATTCGGTATTAGTCACCTCTCACCTATTACCATTCCATTTCCATAATTACATCCACATATCAGAGTTTACTATCTTTTGACTTTAATTAAATACATACCCAATGGTATTTACATAACCTTACATCCCCGACATCATATCCATTTACAGTACTGTGCATTACATATTTAGATACAAAACTATACTAATGTGTATACCTGTCTCTTGATGGGAAGCAGCGAATACCAAGTATGCAAGTCCTCAGCCGCTCAATAACTATTACGAGTGCTCTGAAAGGATGGGAAAATAAGGGGGGTGAGCAAACCACACCCACAGTAAGACAATTATGCAAGTAAGTAGATAGCTCCACGATCTACATGCTCATAATGCCATGCCCTTAAATCAATTTCTTTTCATTTAAAATTTCACGCACAAAGTCATGCATATTCAATGCCATAGTTTATCCAAAACTATTTGTGCATATATAAATCATGTAATTCATGCATTCATAGCATTTTATGTGACATCATTAAATCATACTTAGCATGATTTAAAACAAGATCATGCATTCCTTCATGTCATGTAAGACAAATCATGAATTTGAATAAAAGCATGAAAAACATCATCATGCTACTGCATTTAAATCAAATCATTAAAACTGTAGTAAAACTAACTCTTTCGGGTCAATCATCTCATAAAACAATTCAATAAAATGCTTTGTACAACTTCGGTTATAAAACCACCCTTCTTTCAGGGTCATAAAATCATAAAATCATAAAATCGTAAAATCGGGGGCCTGACCCATCCTTCGGGTCTACCCTAGTCTAACAGACCACAAGTTATATCATGTGAGACAATCAGGTAATTATCAGTAACATTGAGGACTATGGCCATATCCTAGTGATCCCTGGCAACACGGTACCTAGTGTGCGGGGTATCACACCTGAAACGGGAGGTGGGTCGTCCTACCCCCCAGAATAGCATAACACCAGGATTGCGAGGGCAAGGCTTGCTGCCTCGTGGCTAATGCCACTCCACTCCAACAATCCCCACGGTACAGCATACTCCGCGTGATATACACGGTTCAACGTACTCCGTGAACCCAAGCTCAATCAGGGGTGCATGTAATAGGTCGTATCCACCCATATCATCTCTGTCTCAGAATGCACGTGTGAGCATATCATCTCACTGTGACACATAGTCTACAAGAGGCTCCAACACAGCTATATGCATGTAATACAATTCCCTGTGTGAGCAAAGCTCAAGCACGGCTCCATGCATATTCATGATATTAGAAAACCTCGTGCGAGCGAAGCTCTAGCACGGTGTCATAGAAATCAATGAAATCTGCGTACGAGCAGCGCTCTGGTACGACTTAAACTGATTATAAATTTAAGTAAAATCCACGTACGAGTAATGCTCTAGTACGGATATGTATAAAAACTTAGTGAAAACCTCGTACGAGAAAAACTCCAGTACGGCATTCAAATGGATTATGAAAACCATATAAAACTTTATACGAGCAACGCTCCAGCACAAATGAATGCTCAAGTAAATCAAATCTCATCCGAGTTACACTCCAGCACGGCTTTATGCATAATTAAATCAAATCTCGTGCGAGTTACACTCCAGCATGGCTTCATGCATAATTAAATCAAAACAGGATGCGAGCTAAGCTCCAGCATCTCTCATGCATGTCAAATCATTAAAACTAGTGCGAGCAATCGCTCCAGCACCTCTTTATGCATACCACGTCAAAACAAATCAAAACATGTCAAAACAGAGTGCGAGCTAGGCTCCAGCACTTCTCATGCATTTCATAGGAATAAAAATCAGTGCGAGCAACCGCTCTAGCACATGTCATGCATATGATGTCACAAGTCGGTGCGAGCAACCGCTCAAGCACATTTATGCAAATTCACAAACGCAGATATAGTGCGAACTACATACCGGCACTATCTGTTTCCATATAAACTTGATAGTTGGCCCCTTTTCCAAATAATTTCATTTAAATACCAATAACACTTACGTAGTGTTATTTTAGGAAACTTATACAATTATTGGCCAATCTATCGTTTTCCTTTTGTTTAAAAATCAATAAAGTTTCTTAATTCAGAAATTACTTAAATCGTGCATGTCATGCATGTCATGCTTTCACCCTCCTTAGGTGAACTTCCCTCAATAGGGGTAAAATAGTCTTTTCACCTAATTCGATCCTTTAAATCATTTAAACCACTTTTAGGATCATTATACAATATCAATGTATACATACATATTCAGTGTACAGAAAAGCTATCAAAATACGCGTAGCTACCTCTAGCTACTCACATAATTCCCTTACCTCATTTTTCTGTACAGTTTGACCTTTCAACTGATGACTCGTCACGCAGACCGATTTGCTCTCAATCCAAATCAAATCTCTGAAACTGCGGATACACATTCATCAAGTCAAATACAATACAATTTAATTGTATTTCACAATTTTCTGGGCTTAATTTAATTCATTGGGCCCGTTTACCCATATTGGGCCCGATTGCATCATAATGGGCCTTAATCGGCCTTAAGCCCGTTTACCACACTTTATCGAGGCCTATTGGGCTCATTAGGCCCATCAGTATTTATTTAGCCTCGTTCTAAATTCTCAAACAACTTATGAATGATTTACGACAATTTATCCCAATTTTCCAAAATTTAATTCATTTATGCGAAAATTAAATCAAAAATTCATCAACACGTATAACGATGTAAATTGTCGTAAATAAGGGTTACTTACCCGTGATTCCATAATAGTACTCAAATCAAGGCTATCTCGAGCTCTCGGTGGATGCCAATTGTCGAGCTAGACAATTAAATATATTTTCGGGTAAACTTTCCAGTCGGATAATAATCAAATCAAATATTCCAAAAATTAAATCGATCAATTCGACCACTTACCGACTTACCCGAAACTCGATTGCCTCACTGGAATTTTTCCTAATTTTTTCTCTTTTTCTTTTTTCCCTTTTTCTTCCTTTTTTCCTCTCTTTTTGGCTAAACCGGTCTAGTCCGGTTCAACCCAGTTCAGACCGTCGGTTCGATCCGGTTCGATTTGGTCGGTTCAGTCCAGTTCGGCCGGTTCAGTCATCCTCTGGTCGTTTCGGCGTCGTCCGACCAGTTCTCCGGCCGATTCCACCGCCGTTCGGTGTGCCATCGCATGGGCTTCCTAAATCGGCCCTCGGCTGGAATCAAAACGCAGCCATCGCCGATGAATCGAGGTTCTCTCCCGCAGCTTCTGCCTCTATTTTTTGGCTTTTTTCGGCCACCTCGTCTCGCATCGCTGCCGCTGGTGGCTCGCCCGAGGTCGAGCAACCTTCGCCGACCCTCGTCGGCCCCTTAGCCCTGCCGGTGGTGTCGGATCGGAGGGAAACCGACTCCCTCGGTTTCCTGTGCCCGAGGTCGAGCTACCTTTGTCGACCCTCGCCGGTCCCTCAGCCCCGCCGGTGGTGTCGGATCGGAGGGAAACCGACTCCCTCGGTTTCCTACTTCGTGTTTCCCTTGTTTCTTCTCTGTTTCGTTTTCCAGATTTCGTTTCTGTTTCTTTTTTTTAATTAAATTTTATTTTATTTTATAATTAGATTTTATTATTATTTTATTCAATAAAATAATAATAAAATTCCCAAAAATATCTAAAAAAATTATATTTTATTCATTTAATCCGTAAATAAATTTCTTAGTCCGATTTTACCTTTTCGGTATATTTTTTGATTATTTTCGGGATTATTTTCCGATACGAAAATTCTGATTTATTCTAATAAATTCATATCTTGATCAATTTAACCCGAAATTTAATTATTTCTTCGTTATTGATCAAGATTCTCAAATCTCATATTTTTAATTAAATTTTCTTGTCCCGATTAGTACCGAATTTTGATCTTTTGACCGTTTTGCCATTGCACATGTTCGGGAATACCATTTCCATCCTTTTGCATTTTTAAATGCACTCAAAAAATTCTATTTATTCCAGTTTTTTCCCTTACGATAAAATCGGGTCTTACATAAACCTTCATGATCAGTAGAATTCCATAATTCTTCACCACACAAGAAATGGTATCTTGACTTCAAATGCGAGTATTACGACTATCAACTCCAATTTATGGGTTATGGGTACTTCTAGACGCTGTCAAATCTCTCAGGCAGAGATGTATTTTGAAATACATTTATTAGCCATCAGACCTGACCACATAACTAATTATGAGTATAAGGGTTTAAGGTTCAGTCCCAATAGAAAGTAGGATACCATAATTTATCGTAATTTTTATCATTTAGTCACCACTTATTCTTCGTTCACCTCACTTGATTCGAATTATTTCACATACCCAAGAATATTCATACGTTGTGTACATCTATAATCTTGTATTCAGAATTTATCATACTTCAAAACTTGTTTCATTTTATACATTAATTGTAACAAAACCCTTTCCTTATTCCAATTAAGTCTTGCATTCGAAACATAAGCATATACATTTTACAATCCTTAGATTCGATACGTGATTCATATTCCAAAGTCTCCTTATACCTCAAACTTTGAATCATCTTAGCAGTTTTAGGTCTTTCCCACTGTTCTACAATCTCTGTTTTGGGACAATCCAGTTGACTCCCGTTCTTAACACATCGTAACCCAGAAAACTCTGGAACTCCTTAATAATTAATGCCCGTACACTCCAAAGTGCACAACCCTTATCATATAAATTTTATAATTCTTGTAACTACTTCTTCCATTCTTCAAATCAATTGAAGCCATTTAGAATATGGGTTTGAATACTTAGTTCGGTACCAAGTACTAAACCACCTCAAAACTTCATCTTTTTATCTAGATGTAACTCTGATGGATCATCCAAACATGTATCAGAAAACTCTTTGTCTGTAGGGGTGTCTCTTTACTCCGAAGACACCCTATCTTTATCAATCATATAAGCAGTGTGACCTTTAAATTTTATTTATACATTTTATTTTGTAGTTCTTCCTTTCAGTTATAAAGACTCTACTCTTTAGTAGATCTCTCTTCGTCACTCCCTTTATATTTCCCCTCTCTTAGTAACCTCGAAGATATACATTTCGTATCATCATAGTTGTGCCTTGTGCACTGCTTCCTCAAAATAATGTCAAATGGAGCTTCCTTAGCTCGTTTAGGGTTCCAGTATCTCCTACGAGTTTTTGGATTTTCTTTATTTCACAACTCCACATATCGAATTTTACTTCTCTAAAACTATGAATTCGATTTCATATTCATTCTCAGACTTATTACCGTATGTCTGATCCGATCTTTTCATCTATAATTGCCATTGTACTTTATCCAGGATGTGTTGCCATCTAAAGACATCTAATAGTGTATCCCATATAACCCTCTAATATCTGGTTCTTAGAATAAATTGGGGGAAACTTCCACCAAGGTTTACTTTCCCATTTTAATATCGATACTACAGAAACTACCTTCCTTTTTGTGGTGCCCCCTAAAGTCTATATAACTTCTTCGTTTCTTTAGCACATAAGCTGCAAAAGCAACTTTCTCGATAGAGTTACTTCTAGAATCCTAGAGCTTTTCCAGCTCATTTATCCAATCTTCCAAAGTCACTGAATTCTTAACCTTACTGAAAAATGGAACCTCAAACCTTTGAAATTGCCTCAGTCTAGTATGTTCACAGTCGTTTCCTACGAATTCATATAGGTTTTTCAATTCATTTACTCCAGCTTTCCATTACAATTGACTCCAGTGTACTATCTTCCGTAATTCTCTCAGTCTTTCTCTAAGTCACAACTCAATCATTATCATCATTATTATTGTACTGCTATCATTTGACTAAACAATGTCATCATTGTTTCCATGTCCCACTCAACCCCTATGTAGCGGACCTCAAAAATTTCGGTTAAACTAAAAGGGTGTACATTGATATGAGGGTTCACTAAATCTCTCGCCCCAATCTCTACAACCTTGAGAAACAGTTCATTTCCATATAATATTATGGCTGTAATATCAACCAACCATAACTATTAATTTTCCTATATTCAATGACAATTTTTCAATAAAACATAGCTAGGTATACCCGTTTGTATCTTAGTAATATACAATAATGTTGGGGATGTGAACTTTCCAAATTTTCTCTTACTCCTAATATCGACCCGTATTAGGCCAACTTTGCTTTGATACCACTTCTGTAACTACCCTTTTTACTCGTACTTTTGGTTAGGCTACGAGTTGATATTAGATCAAAAACAATAAATACGAGTACTATATTTTAATTTTTTGTGACAAATTTAAACAAAATTAACCATCATAATTGTTCTTTCATGCTCATAATTCCCCAAACACATTTCTCTATATATTACTGTATTTGCAAAATATAGATACAATATAAATGTCTATGTCGAGTATACCTTTAGTGCTGAAGAGTCCTTCGCTGACAAATGACTGTGTACATTTATTCGACTTACAAACACTTCCAGCTTTTGACGAGGCTTTGTGGAGTAAAGTAAGGGGTGAACCCAACCTGCTTGTAAGAGAAATCAAGCGGCACGTAGATAAATACACTATCTACAAAATACAGGCTATAAGTAATACCATATAGTTTAGTGTAGTACAATGAAAATTACCATTTTCTCACAGTGTTGGAATCACAGAAAAACATCACTGCAAAATATCAATTAAATCAACTGCAGTAAAATAAAACTCATTTCATATCAGAAATTCAATTCATCAAACTCAGTTCAAATAAGTCAAATAAGTGAGGATTGGCGGAATATTCATCATCAATAATCAATCAATAGGACAATTGGCCAATGTCAGTGACTCCGGGTAATCACGGGCCAGGTGTGCCGAGATGTCATACGCCATGGGAATGGTCAGCTACCCAATCAACTTTCTCATTTCACTATTTCTCAATAACATGGTACAATGTACTCACATGCACACAACACGGTACATCGTACTCTATAGACCTCGACATCATTCACATTTTTGTATAATTTCATCATTCATATTTCCATGTAATTCATCATCGCCCTCTTCGCCTCAATTCACATGCGAGCAAATAACAATACACGTCTGCCAAGCACGGTTTTATCAAATCCCTAAAAATCACATGCGAGCGGGTCCATGCAAGATCAGACAGCAATACACATTGGCAGGCACAATTTTATCAAATCACTTAAAATCACGTGCAAACAGGTCCATGCAAGATCACACAGCAATACACGTCTGGCTGACACGATTTTATCAAATCACTTAAAATCACGTGTGAGCGGGTCTGTACAAGATCACACAGCAATACACATCCGGCTGGCACAGTTTTATCCTTAAAACATCTCAAAATCTCACGCAGACAGCTCCGTGCAAGATCACACAGCAATACTCGTCTGACTACCATGGGTTTTAGTTTTAAAATACATAAATTTTGTTTTAGCATGTAAACATATTAAAAGGGGTTGATCTTGCCTTTTTCAGCTAAAAATCCATAAAACATAGTCTTAGGTGCAAATCTTAAATTTTAGGTTTTTTCGAGTTTTCTTAAAACTTATTTCAAAATTTTGGGCTGTAAAATTTTCCTAGGGATTTTCTACGTCAGCGTATCAAAATTTTATCCTAAGGTTCACAGTCTCCAAATACATAGTAAATATATGTAGTATAATTTTGACGGTTCACATGTAATTTTCTACAACATTAATAAATACATTTCCTAAAATTCATATCTACAAAAAAAAAAAAATCATCGAAAAATACGTGCATTCATCTCTAATAGCACATTGTAATTTTTCTTACCTCAGTGTCTGCATGTAGTCCTAGATGTCTTACATTTGGAGTCGGTGGACCCGGTCCACTCGGTTAAGTTTTTTCCTCGGAGCTCTTTCTCTAGCTTTTTTTTATTTTTCTCCTTCTATCTTTTTCACTACCTCTAATTATATATATATATATTTAAACATTCCTTCTTTATTTTTCCTTTCTTGTTTGAATTTGGCACCTTCACGCCAAATTTCTTTTCCCTTCTTCTTCCTTCTTCTTCCTTCTTCTTCTTCTTCTTCCTCCTTCTCCCTCTCGATTTCCCTTTTCATCGGTCACCCGAGGAGCTGCTTACCATCTCTTTCCTTCTCTCGGCTTGATCACCATTCTTTTCACCTCTGTTTCTTACTCTGAAAACCACCATCATAAACCTTGGGCTCGACCATCATCACAATCGCCATTACTCTTCCTCTTCTCAACTTCTTCCTCCCAGGCGACAGTCATGGTCCATGGTGGCTATTCCTCCTCCTTCCCTTTCAGCCATCACCTTTATCACCATCAACTGAATGCCTCCTTCGAGCCTCTTTCCATTCCCCTGCTCTCCTCTATTTCTCCCACTCTTCATCGTTCCTCTCCCAACTCCCTTCATTTCTTTCATTCCTCATGGTCGGTCATGCATATATATATATGCAAGGGCGGTGGCATGCTGACAGACATGTAGGGGGTGCAGAGCCAGGTACAAAAGAGGTGCTGAACTGGGCAGAGCCCTGGATGTAGGGGGTGCAGAGCCAGGTACAACAGAGGTGCCGAACTGGGCAGAGCCCTGTTGTGCAGGGTGTGCAGACCAAGGCTAAAAGCGATCGTAGTCGCACAAGGGGTTTGGCAGGGGCGCGTTGGGGGTGCAGGGTGTTGGCATGGCTCGGTGTTGTCTTGGTGCAAGTTTTAGGCGTGAAGTAGAGGCAGGGCTCGGGTTCATAGGACGTATGTGCAAGTCTGGTGTTTGGGGGCTCAGCGTTAGGTGCGCTAGGGTGTCGGGTGCGCAAGGCTGAGGCTGGGCAGAAGCAAACTGGTGTAGGGCGCAGGGGGCTCTAGTGGTAGGGTACAGTGACAGACTCGGTGTGTCGGGGTCTTCAGGCTAAAGCCGTTGCGCGAAAGGGGCTGGTGTAGGGAGGCTGGGCGCGTGGGCAGGGTTTACTACATGCCCCCTCCCAAAATGCGCCATTTCACTTTTTTTTATTAAATATTTTATATAATAATTTATATATACATTTATATAATGAAAATAATTCATTTATATAATCAAAATATATTCATTTATGTATACCTTTATACATTAAAATAAATGTATAATTATACAGTCAAAATAAAATCAAAATATATCTACATTTATACATATACATTTAAAATAAATGTATATTACTATAATCAAAATATTTACTTCTTTATGTATACATTTATATAATCAAAATAAAAGTATATTAATATAATCAAAATATTTATATATTTATGTATACATTTATATACTCAAAATAAATATATATACATTTATATACTCAAAATAAATGCATATTTATATATGCATATTGTTTACCATATCATTATTATTATTATTATTATTATTATTATTATTATTATTATTATCATTATTATTTGTTATTATTATTATTATTAGTTTATTTTCATAAATCAAATTTTTAACAGAATTTTTGTGTCACGACCCAAATTACCCAAAAATCAGAGTTAATTTTTTGCGTTTTGTTATTTTCTTACTTAAATTCTTACTTGTCTTCTGATCGTGACCACACTCCATTAACAAATTGGGCTGTGCGTCAATGCCAGTCCCACCATTCATTTACCATAAAACTTAATTCTTTCTCAGTCATTTATAAATGTTTACAATATTTATACATCCCCTAGAGTCACTTACAAACATGTTACTATGCTATGCTTATTTAGATACAATTTGTACAAGTGTATATACCTTAAATGATGGGCAGCAGCGGATATCCGGAATGCAGTACTGAGTCGCCTCAACGTCTACTGGAGATTATCTGTGGGAGAAAATGAAAGGGGTGAGCACATTAAGCTCAGTAAGGCAATCCTACGAACAAGTAGGTAACCATACTACCTACATGAACGTGGTGCCATTCATAAACCACCCTTTCTCCACACATTTAAAAACAGATGTTATGAGTTATGATGTTATGTAAAACACGTTCGCATGGAAAATTCAACATGCAACTCATTTTAAATCATTTCTTTCTCATTTAAAAATTTCACAATAAAGTCAGGACTCGACCCCTCCTTCGGGTGATCCTGACTCACACAAAATCATGAAAATCAGTTTACATCACACATGAGTTTAAAAAGCATGGAAATAATCATCATGCACATTTAATTTAAAACCCGATTTGATCTCATCAAAATCGTCGACATGCGAGACTAGGCAACGTCTGTATATCGGTAAATAACCAGGACTATGGCCGTGTGTCCTCGTGAGCCCCTCTGCTACACGGATCCTAGTGTGAGGGGTCTCACCCTGATCGGGAACCGCCCGGGAGGTGGGTCCATCTAACCCGTCAGTCTTATCCGATCCCACGCATCCGAAGATGTCGTATCCGAAGATACCCCGTATCCGAAGATACCCCGTATCACAAAGATACCACACGGTACATCGTACTCCATGGACCCATACCGCTCTAGGTACTCCAGCCCAAATGTCCTGCTTCCCACAGAGAGGTTTTGTTTCTTATATCATATCTCAATACTCATGCCATGTCTCAAAACGCAGGTGCGAGCCTATTTAATCGGTGACACATAGTCTACCCGATGCTCCAAGCACAGCTCATCGCCTGTTCTCATAAAAATCAGTGCGAGCGATGCTCAGCACTCTCATCAAATCAAGTAAAACTGTCAGAGCCTGCTTTACATCCCCACAAGGCCCCAACCTCATCCCTCACTCTCACCCCACTTAAGAGGTCTTTTGAGCGTGTAGGGCCTTTTTGAGCCTGTAGGGCCTTTTGGCTAACTCCAAGGGCAGACAGCGCTACTCTCAATAAATCCAGTAAAACTAGTGCGAGCTAGGCTCTAGCACTATATATATGAATCACATGAAAATCATATAAAATTGGGTGCGAGTTAAACTCCAGCACCCTGTCTCGAAAAAGCATGTGAAATCTGGTGCGAGTTATACTCTAGCACCTATGCATGTAAAACTCTAGTGTGAGCTCTCGCTCCAGCACTAATGCATGCATCACACAAATCAAACATCGTGCGAGCTGGGCTCTAGCACGTCACACATCAATAAAAAACACGTAGGCGGCTCTGTTTCCTCAAAGCAGTTTTCAAAACAATTATATCGTTGAAAGTATGCAATGCTTGCATTTTCTTTCAAGGTTAGCCAGCCTACTCATGAATGCATTAAAATGTCTCCAGAACGAACAGAAACCTCTTGTTCTTGCTCCTCCCAATTTTTCCTAAATTTATAAATTTTACCCTTAACAAGGGTATTTTGGTAATTTGCCCATTCGGGGCACTAAAATTATTATTTGACCTCTAGACCCTTCAGATAATTTTTAAAGACTGCAAATGAACTTAAAATTTCGTACAAGTTACCTCTAGCAGTCCACAGAATTCCCTTACCTTATTTTCCTGAAGAGTCTGACCTTTTCTTTTCCACTGTTGTCTCGTCGCGCAGTCCGATATGCTCCCAATCAAATGCACAGAACTGCGTATCAATATTCCTCAGGTCAGATATCATGCAATTTAATTGTATTTCCTATTTCCTGGGCTGAATTTAAATCATTGGGCCCGTTTACCCCTATTGGGCCCGATTGCACCTTAATGGGCCTTAATCGGCCTTAAGCCCGTTTTCCACTTAATTTTCACTTTATCGAGGCCTATTGGGCTCACTGGGCCCACCAACAATTTATTGGGCCTCGTTTTATTATTTACGACAATTTATCTAAATTTCCATAATTTAATTCAATTTATGCGAAATTTAAATTCATATCACGCATAACGATGTAAATTGTCGTAAATAAGGGTCACTTAACCGAGATTCCATGATAGTATGAAATTTGAGGCTGTCTCTAGCTCTCGTTGGATGCCAATTGTCGAGCTACATAATTTCATAATTTTTCGGGTAAATTTCCAGTCGAAAATTAATTAAATAAAATATTTTAAAATTTAAATCGATCAATTTCGACCGCTTACCGACTTACCCGAAGCTCGATTGCATCACTGGAATTTTTCCCAATTTTTCCTCTTTTTCTTTTTCCCTTTTTCTTCCTTTTTTCCTTCTCTTTTGGCTGAACCGGTTCAGACCGCTGGTTCAGTCCGGTTCGACCGGTTCACCGCCGGGTCAAGGCCATGCCGGCCGGTTCTCTGCTGGCTTCCACCGCCAGCAGCTCCGTGAGCTTGTCCGCAGCTCGAATCTGGCCTCGGCTTCACCCAAGACCGCCGGAAGGTCGTCGGTCCGGCCGTTCTCTTTTCTGCCGTCGAAACCAATTTTTTTCTTCCGCTGTTTTCGGCGTTTTTCGGCAGCTTCGTCGATCGTCGGGAGTGGCTTCTCTTCTCTCGATTTCGATTTCTCCATTTTGCTCCACCGTTCGCTGCCGTTCGCGTCTCTGTTAGGCCGGTGGTGGGTCGACCCTCGTCGGGCTTCCCTTCGTCGGCCTCCGTTGGTCGTCGTTTCGCCGGCAGGGGATCAGCCTCTGCTTCGTTTCCGTTTTCCATTTCTTTCGCGTTTTTCGTGTTCAGTTTCACTTTTTTTTTTAAATTTATTTATTTATATTTATAATTTATTTTAATATTATTTAATTGATTAAATTAGTCTAAAATATTCAAAATATCTTAAAAAAATTATATTTTATTCATTTAGTCTATAAATTATTTTCTCGGTATTATTTCAGCTTCCCGGTATAATTTTTGATTATTTTTCGAGATTGCTTTTCGCAGCAAAATTTTTGGTTAATTTAAAAAATTAATATTTTGATCAATTTTAACCCAAAACATATGTAATTCTTCGTTATTGATCGAACTTCCTCAACCCATTATTTTTAATAATTATTTCTTGTTAAATTATACCGACTTTCGATCTTTTGACCATTTTACCCTTGTACGTGTTCGGGATTAATTCAGTCAAACTTTCCTTCACGAACACTCATTCATTTTATGATTTGAATCCTTATTTTCAGTCCGAATCCCATTCCTTTAAATTTGTGAACATTTTTATCCCTCATAAAATTTACGATTTAATTTCGGGTCTTACAAATCTCCCCCACTTAAGGAATTTGGTCCTCCAAATTAGAACCAAGTCATATGAGTCCATATACAACTCCGGGTACATCGATCATATCATACTCTTAAATTCTTATGTGACCTTCTCCGGAGTGTATTACTACCAAAGGACTTTAATTAGGGAGATCCTCTTAAACCTCAATATTTCCTCTTTCCTGTTTAATGCCCGAATCAACTTATCAATATACTTATATTTTCATTAAACTGAACTTTTGGAGTTCACATTCGATCACCTATGCTGGATCTGGATAGTATTGCCGAAGCATCAAAAGCTGAGACACATTGCGGGTGCCTGTTAATTCAGGTGATAACACCAACCTACAGGTCTTATCTCCCACTTGTCCAATCTCTCAAAATATTCAATCCAGCGAAACTCAATTTACCTTCTTCCAAAAGTTCGCTATGTCTTTATTCTCTTAGGACAAGAAACATTTCAATCATACTAATTCACCCTCGGTGAATTCCAATACTTTTCTATCTGCTCTGAGGTGTTCTTAATCTCTCACTCTTAACTAAACATCCTCAGAGACTTATTATCCAAAAGTCAAAAATAATTCTATCTGTCACCCACTTTTTCATATCCAATTTGGGGAACAACTCCTACAGCTATACACTGCCTCATATCTTGTTATCCTGATACTCAAGTGGCAACTGTCACTATTGACGAATTCGATTTGTAATTATTGATCATCCCAGGAGCATAAAAATCAAGGGCGCACGCTTTCATCATATCCTCCAGAACTTGTATAGTCCTCTCTAACTGACCATCTGTCTGAGGACGAAAAGCTGTGCTAATAGTCAGTCGGGTTCCCATAGCTTCCTGAAAAATATTCCTCAAAGTAGGAAGTGAAGCGGGAATCCCTATCTGATACCATGCTCACTGAAACGCTACATAATGTTTCACAACCATTCTTATACATAAATCCTCATACACACTCTGAGTATCTGGGGAGTTCATAACCAGAAGGTGGGTAGACTTAGTTACTTTATCGACTATTATCCAAATAGCCTCGTAATTCACCTGGGTTCTCTGTAACCCATCATAAAATTCATGGGGACTTGCTCTCATTTCCGTGCTGTGTCGATATAGGTAGGTGCTGCAATAACTCTGCAGACTTTTAATACTCTACCTTACTCTGCTGACATACTAGGCACTTTTTCACAACCTCTACAATATCTCTTTTCACATCTGACCACCCATACCTTTTTTGAGATTTCGATATAAGTATGCACTGTATATCCCGAAGAGTGAGCTTCTGACAATATTACTATCTCATCAATTGTGGTCCTGGGGAGCACTCATACTGTCTCGGAATCCTCAGTAACTCATCATCACTCACTGTGAACTCTATCATTGTACCCTTCTGAATCTGACCCACACTATCGACACCCTGCCGATCATCATGCTAAGCCTGTCAAATCCGGGCACTCTCATCCGGTTCTAATCATCAGGCTAGCTGTCACATAATCACTTTCATCATCAGAAAGGGTCACATCACTACTGAGGTCCACAACTGTTCAAGCAGCTCACGCTCCCTGACCATCATATGTGGTACCATCCCGAGGCTCTTTCTGCTCGAGGCATCAACCATTACATTAGCCTTTCCTGGGTGGTACAATTTTCATAATCAAAATCTCTCAGAAGCTCTAACCCACTATGTATTCTCATATTCGCCTCTTTCTGTGAAAACAGATACTTGGGCTTTATGATCAGTGCATATCCATAATTTCTCACCATGTACATAATAGTACCATATCCTTGGTACAAATACTGTTTTCAACTTTAAATCATGGGTCAGATAGTTTATTTCATGATCAAGGAGTTGTCTGAC
The DNA here is from genome assembly GCA_033439115.1 of Firmiana major. Lineage (NCBI taxonomy): Eukaryota > Viridiplantae > Streptophyta > Magnoliopsida > Malvales > Malvaceae > Firmiana > Firmiana major. The sequence continues at coordinate 38,415,545 of CM065901.1, forward strand.
TCTATAATTGACTATCTTCCCATTATACATCAATACACAGCTCCTTCATTATTTCGAGGTATCCATACTCACTGAGAACCTCTTGAGCTATTGGGTATGGTGAAATTAATCACGGTGGTCAGTTCATACTTCACTACACCGAAATTCACGTCACATCTATCATCTCACTCAAAGACCACGTTTTCATAGTTAAACGTGTCAACCAAGTAGACCATATTGAGAACTCGCAACGACCCATTTGTAAAAGTCATTTTCCAATTATTGCTTACAATTTGCCCTAGACTTTAACTACACCCAACATATCATCAATAATGATGATTACAAATCGGTCCCATCCTTGACTTATTTACGCATAAGCGTATAAGATCCTTCAAAATCGCTTACATTTTCAGGTACTAACCTGCGTCATTTCCTTTTCTTATCTTAACGGCTCTTATTAAATTTTACTATGTTAACCTTTATGATTTGTCAAATTTTAATATTCTTATCATCTTAGTAAAAGTATCCTAATGCTAAAGGTAGTTATTACGACGATCGATTTCACGTTATAGGTTATATATATATATCTAGACATTGTCAAGTCTTCAGGCGGGGAGATATTTTGAAATACCTTTATTAACCTTTAGACTTAACCACATTTACTTTATATACCAGTCCATGTGGTCACAATTTATATTCGCTACTAATTGCTTTAATCCTAATTACTTCATATCGTAAAGATGTTCTTACCTAGCATACGCCTCTTACTCTGATACATCTTGTATTTAGGATCAAGCATCTCTCAGAGATTATCTCCTTAGTGTATCAATTATAACGAAACTCTTATCATTATTTGTTCCATGAGTACAATCCTTTAATTTCAACTGTTACACCCCTTTTTATCACTTGTCAACACTTACAGTATACTTTTCAGTGATGTTTTCACCCCTGTTTTCAACTTAAAATCTCTATATCCATATTCCGTTAACTAATCCTCCTCATTGGGGTACTCATTTATCAGTATTGTGCCCAATGATGTAGGCATTCATGCCTTTTACTCACTTATATGCGAATGAAGGCGGTATGAATAAATGTGTGGCACTAGGATCAATGAACATATGTACTTCATTATTCATAACAAGTGTGGTATCTTACAGCACATCCATAAAACATCAATAGTGTCTTGGTCCAAGACATCCTCTCGCCTTCGTCCAACAGCCTACTTTCCTTTTTCTTTTCGGCTATGGCCTCCCTTTTCGTTACAGCCATACCAACGAAGTTTTTTCTCTGTCTCATTACTTTTCTGTGGGGCGATCTCGCCCAACTCTGTGCAATCAAAATCAATGGTCCGTCTTACCACACTTAACGACCATTTTCATCAATACAGTGTAGGTATAGACCCTCCTTCCGTGGTATCCACCACACATCCCACACTGCTTACACTGCTACACTGCTTCGTAGCAGGTCAGGGTCCTCCAATCATAATACCCCTCAAGAGTGCCAAAATTGGATGCACTGGGGCCTTACCAATTATCTTACTCCATGATTCATCAAGTTAAATCAAATTAAATCTTTTACCAATTACTATTTTTCCATTTTAACATCTTTGTCATTTCTCGATTCTCTTTTCTGTCTCTATTTCAGCCCTCGCTACCTTTCCCAATCTCAGAGGCGTGCAATTCATGTTCTTATTTACCTAACTGTAAATCTGCGCACTGCCTCGGTATAAGTAATATCTCATGGGTCAATCGGACTCTAATCGACAATCTGAGCCCTTCCATAAACTTTTTGACATCTCGACTGTCACTTGTTCATAGTGTCGAGGTAATATTTGCTCAAGAATATAACCGAGTTTCATACTCATAAATCATACTCATCAATAAATCAAATCCTCTAGGTCAGAGTAAGGACTTTTATCTATCATTTCTTTTAAACAGTGTCCGGGATATTCTATCACCGAAATACATCCAAAATATTTCTCTTGTCAACTTCGGATATCTAACTCTTTAAGTTGGGTCGAGCGAACTTCCATCAATGCTCCGACTCGCCCTTAAATTTTATGTATACTCTGAGCAATTAGCTCCTCAAAATAATCTCCACACTCCGCACCAATCTTGCGAAGCGTGTCTCAATACTATCCGATCACTCTATCAGACTCTGAGAGGCATGCACAACATTAACTTCTATTTCAATTTCATCCTGATTCTCACAGGTCAACTCAGCACGACTTAGCAGACTCAGGTCTACCTCTACGACCTCTGCCTCGTGCACTATCTCATCTAACGCGACTCATATTAGGCATTCCAGCATTCTCAACCATTTCTTAGTCAAAACCCATCTCGATATACACTATTGTATCTAACCAAGCACAGTAACACGGGGATGTAATTTCCTAATTACTGACACTGACACACATCAGACCAATTGCGCTCTGATACCACCTTTATATGTCACGACCCAAATTAACCAAAAATCAGAGTTAATTTTTTGCGTTTTGTTATTTTCTTACTTAAATTCTTACCTGTCTTCTGATCGTGACCACACTCCATTAACAAATTGGGTTGTGCGTCAATGCCAGTCCCACCATTCATTTACCATAAAACTTAATTCTTTCTCAGTCATTTATAAATGTTTACAATATTTATAGATCCCCTAGAGTCACTTACAAACATGTTACTGTACTATGCTTATTTAGATACAATTTGTACAAGTGTATAAACCTTAAATGATGGGCAGCAGCGGATATCCGGAATGCAGTACTGAGTCGCCTCAACGTCTACTGGAGATTATCTGTGGGAGAAAATGAAAGGGGTGAGCACATCAAGCTCAGTAAGGCAATCCTACGAACAAGTAGGTAACCATACTACCTACATGAACGTGGTGCCATGCATAAACCATCCTTTCTCCACACATTTAAAAACAGATGATATGAGTTATGATGTTATGTTAAACACGTTCGCATGGAAAATTCAACATGCAACTGACGAGCCCTAAGGGTATCTATCCGCAAGTGCACGGGTCGTCCAAGTAATAATGGGATTTGAGTCCCGAAATTATCGTCCCACAGAGAAGTTGTTAGCCTAATTAACTACCTGTTACTTTTACCCTAAGTATATCCTAGCAAATTATGAAGTATTAATTGGTGGTCTACAAGGCTAAAATTAAAGTAAAATAATAAACACTAAATAAAATAAAACTGAGCTCAAAGTACTTACAATACTCCAAGCTATTAAAAACAACCTACAAAAGAAAATTAAAACAGTTAAAACTAATCAACGTAATTAAAATAAAACGCAATTAAACAATAAAACTAATTAAACTAAAATTAAATAAGCTTAAAATAAAATGCAACTAAATTAAATCTAAGTTAAACTATGTAAACAAAGCAACTAATCCTAACAAATTAAATTGAAAGCAAATTAACTAACAATGCATGAACACAATTAATCTAGATTGCAACTAAATTAAAGTCCTAACACATAAATATAAAATTAACTATTTAATAAAAACTAAGACTAAAAATGAAATTTGCAAACTAAAACACTAGAATTAACTAACCTAATTAACAACTAATAAAAGCAAACAATGTAAATGCATTAACTAATTAAGTGAAAGGGAAGGATGTGCCAAACATGGCCTTAGGCCATAAAACAGTAAGTGGTCCCGAATAGGCACTGTTGTGCTGTCTTCTCCAGCAGCTTCCCGCGTGGAAATGCTTCTGCCATTCTCGCCTCTGCTCCTGCTGTGCTGTCTCCAGGTGTGTACTGCCGTTGTTGCTGCACGTTCCAACTTGCCTGCTCGGGTGTGCTGCTGCTGCTGCCTCTGCTCCTGCAGTTCTATTTCCAGGTGCTGGCCGCTGCGTCCTGCAATTCTGTCTGCTTCTGCCTCAGCTTCATGTCCTCGTCTATTCTCGGCAGAGCAACTTATCCCGTATACACCGTACTGTGCTGCCATGATCACTCAACATGAGTCTTGCTTCCCTGCTCTGCAACTCGTGCTAGACTTGTGCAAATTCTGATTGCTGTATCCATCACTGCACTACCTCTTATAAATGAAACCCGACAGACTGAATTGAAGAATAGAATTAGCAAATACAATCAACAATGTAAAAACTGGAAAAGCTAAACAAATTTAATGCAACTGTAATATAACTATAAAATGAAATGAAAAACCGAACTTGAATAAGTAACCAGAAATAAGGCAACAATACAAAACATAGAAACAATAAGCACAAAACAGAAAATGAAACAAAGCTGGAACCAAACTTAAACACAAAGCTCTACATCCTTCACAACTTCAGCTACCACCTACACATCTACATCCACACAACAGTTTGGTCAGCACATATCCATGAAAACCTGTAGCTACCACAACTTAGATTAATAAAATCATGAAAAGAAAATGAACAGTATCAAGCTCTCAACACAGAGCACAACAGAGTATGAAATCTGCCCAGTCATAGTTTTCCGTTTGGAACAGCAAATCACCATGCTACTGCACCCATGTTGACAGCTTGTGCTTTTTCCTAATTCTGAACACTCCTTACGCGACCATCCTCATCCCGTACTCAACAGCTCTTAGACAGCAAGTAATAGCAAAGAACACTGAGAGCTTAGAAAACAATGGAGAACCGAGAGCTTGAAAATTAAATGATGAAAAACTGTTGAAAACAATAATGAAGAAACCGAGAGCTTAAATAAGGAACAATCATTGTGAACCAACATTAGCAAATGAAAGATTTGGTAATTAAAAACCGGGCTTGAAAGGAAACTGAAAGATGCTTTTCATTAAAATGAACAAAGCTTCATGAAAAGAAATGAACAGTAAAACAATTGAAGAACTTACTAACGGGAAAAGAAAATAACAAGGAAAATAAATCTAAAGCTATTCTACCTTAACCTACACTACTCCTACTCCTATTCTAATCTAAAAACTACTTCATTTTTCAATTGCCACCATGCTCTATTTATACACAAATCATAGGGGTACAATGGTAAATTGTCATCCTAGATGAGTTGGCATTGTTTGGCCACTTGTCTTCCTTTGATTTGCTGCAGAGTAGATATTTTCACGTCATCAGTCTTTTTGTCCAATTAGCTGTGCGATGTGGCCCAGCGTGTGCCTTCCAGAATATTCGCTCGGTGTCTGTTGATCTTATCGTTTCAGAGTAAATAAAATATCGACACCTGGCATCACGTGTGTCCAAACGACTGGTGACTCGGTCTGCAAATTAGAAGTGGTCCAGTCTCTTTTAACCCGTTTTCAGCCCAATTTCATCTAAAACGACTAAATTTTATATGGATTTAATTTATCTGCACAATAAGGAATTTTAATTAAATAAGGGGATTATTAATGAATTAATAAGGGGATTTAAGTAAATAATTAGGAATTTAAGCATAAATAATTCTATAAAAAATAGAATTATCAGCAACTCATTTTAAATCATTTTTTTCTCATTTAAAAATTTCACAATAAAGTCAGGACTCGACCCCTCCTTCGGGTGATCCTGACTCACACAAAACCATGAAAATCAGTTAACATCACACATGAGTTTAAAAAGCATGGAAATAATCATCATGCACATTTAATTTAGAACCCGGTTTGATCTCATCAAAATCGTCGACATGCGAGACTAGGCAACGTCTGTATATCGGCAAATAACCAGGACTATGGTTGTGTGTCCTCGTGAGCCCCTCTGCTACACGGATCCTAGTGTGCGGGGTCTCACCCTGATCGAAAATCGCCCGGGAGGTGGGTCAATCTAACTCGTCAGTTTTATCCGATCCCACGGATCCGAAGATGTCGTATCCGAAGATACCTCGTATCCGAAGATACCGTATCCGTAGATACCCCGTATCACAAAGATACCACACGGTACATCGTACTCCATGCTACTTGCACGGTACATCGTACTCCATGGACCCATACCGCTCTAGGTACTCCAGCCCAAATGGCCTACTTCCCACAGAGAGGTTTTGTTTCTTATATCATATCTCAATACTCATGCCATGTCTCAAAACGCACCTGCGAGCCTATTTAATCGGTGACACACAGTCTACCCGATGCTCCAAGCACAGCTCATCGCATGTTCTCATAAAAATCAGTGCGAGCGATACTCAGCACTCTCATCAAATCAAGTAAAACTGTCAGAGCCCACTTTACATCCCCACAAGGCCGCTAACCTCATCCCTCACTCTCACCCCACTTAAGAGGTCTTTTGAGCCTGTTGGGCCTTTTGGCTAACTCCAAGGGCAGACAGCACTACTCTCAATAAATCCAGTAAAACTAGTGCGAGCTAGGCTCTAGCACTATATATATGAATCACATGAAAATCATATAAAATCGGGTGCGAGTTAAACTCCAACACCCTGTCTCGAAAAAGAATGTGAAATCTGGTGCGAGTTATACTCTAGCACCTATGCATGTAAAACTCTAGTGCGAGCTGGGCTCTAGCACATCACATATCAATAAAAACACGTAGGTGGCTCTGTTTCCTCAAAACAGTTTTCAAAACAATTATATCGTTGAAAGTATGCAATGCTGTGCATTTTCTTTCAAGGTTAGCCAGCCTACTCATGCATGCATTAAAATGTCTCCAGAACGAGCAGAAACCTCTTGTTCTTGCTCCTCCCAATTTTTCCTAAATTTATAAATTTTACCCTTAACAAGGGTATTTTGGTAAATTGCCCATTCGGGGCACTAAAATTATTATTTGACCTCTAGACCCTTCAGATAATTTTTAAAGACTGCAAATGAACTTAAATTTCGTACAAGTTACCTCTAGCAGTCCGCAGAATTCCCTTACCTTATTTTCCTGTAGAGTCTGACCTTTTCTTTTCCACTGTTCTCTCCTCGCGTAGTCCGATATGCTCCTAATCAAATGCCCGGAAGTGCGTATCAATATTCCTCAGGTCAAATATCATACAATTTAATTGTATTTCCTATTTCCTGGGCTTAATTTAAATCATTAGGCCCGTTTACCCCTATTGGGCCCGATTGCACCTTAATGGGCCTTAATCGGCCTTAAGCCCGTTTTCCACTTAATTTTCACTTTATCGAGGCCTATTGGGCTCACTGGGCCCACCAACAATTTATTGGGCCTCGTTCTAACTCTCGAATAGCTAAATTTATTATTCACGACAATTTATCTAAATTTCCATAATTTAATTCAATTTATGCGGAATTTAAATTCATATCACGCATAACGATGTAATTGTCGTAAATAAGGGTCACTTACCCGAGATTCCACGATAGTACAAAATTTGAGGCTGTCTCGAGCTCTCGTTGGATGCCAATTGTCGAGCTACATAATTTCATAATTTTTCGGGTAAATTTCCAGTTGAAAATTAATTAAATAAAATATTCCAAAATTTAAATCGATCAATTTCGACCGCTTACCGACTTACCCGAAGCTCGATTGCATCACTGGAATTTTTCTCGATTTTTCCTCTTTTTCTTTTTCCCTTTTTCTTCCTTTTTTCCTTCTCTTTTGGCTGAACCGGTTCAGACCGGTTCAGACCGTCGGTTCACTCCGGTTCGATCGATTCACCATCGGTTCAAGGCCTTGCCGACCGGTTCTCCACCGGCTTCCACCGCCAGCAGCTCCGTGAGGTTGTCCGAAGCTCGAATCTGGCCTCGGCTTCACCCAAGACCACCGGAAGGTCGCCGATCCGGCCGTTCTCTTTTCTGCCATCGAAACCCATTTTTTTCTTTCGCTGTTTTCGACGTTTTTCGACAGCTTCGCCGATCGTCGGGATCGACTTCTCTTCTCTCGGTTTCGATTTCTCTGTTTTGCTCCACCGTTCGCCGCCGTTCGCGTCTCTGTTAGGCCGGTGGTGGGTCGGCCCTCGTCGGGCTTCCCTTCATCGGCCTCCGTCGGTCGTCGTTTCGTCGGCAGGGGCTCGGCCTCTGCTTCGTTTTCGTTTTCCATTTCTTTCGCGTTTTTCGTTTTCAGTTTCACTTTTTTTTTAAATTTATTTATTTATATTTATAATTTATTTTAATATTGTTTAATTGATTAAATTAGTCTAAAATATTCAAAATATCTTAAAAAATTATATTTTATTCATTTAGTCTATAAATTAATTTCTTGGTATTATTTCGGCTTCTCGGTATAATTTTTGATTATTTTTCGGGATTGCTTTTCGCAGTAAAATTTTCGGTTAATTTTAAAAATTAATATTTTGATCAATTTTAACCCAAAACATATGTAATTCTTCGTTATTGATCAAACTTCCTCAATCCATTATTTTTAATAATTATTTCTTGTTAAATTATACCGACTTTTGATCTTTTGACCGTTTTGCCCTTGTACGTGTTCGGGATTAATTCAGTCAAACTTTCCTTCACGAACACTCATTCATTTTATGATTTGAATCCTTATTTTCAGTCCGAATCCCATTCCTTTAAATTTATGAACATTTTTATCCCTCATAAAATTTACGATTTAATTTCGGGTCTTACATTTCGGCTTAACCTAATCTCTCATTTTTGACATGATTAATTTAATTATCCGTACGCAAAATGAATTAAATTTAAATCGAATAACGCTCAAATCGAATTTCAAAACATTTCGGGGGTTTACTTGTTTTTGATGATTCTAAGTTGTATACATGTTTATCTATAGCTGATAATGATTTTTGGAGGAAGAATCTTAGGTCAAACTTGGTCAAACCCGGTTGTTGGAAGATGATGAGTTTGATATATGTTTATGTTTGATGAAATTGCTTAATTTTGGCTAAAGTAGAAATTGTTGAAATAATTTCTAGTTATAGGTATAGGTTCGACCAGCCATGAATTGTTAAGAATATGCTGAAATTTGGGTGAATTAGATGTGGTAGAATGGTTGTTTAATACCAAAAAGTTCGATTTATAGCTTAGTTTAGTGGAGAATTGTAAAATTGTGAAGGTTTGATAAATTGACAAGTTGTGATCTATTGATTTTAGGCTTGGATAAGTGTTTAAATCATTAAGTTTGTAGGTTGGTAGTTAGAAGAAAAGAAACTATCGAAATTGCCTAAACCGACCTTTTAATCGGTAAAAACGAGAAAGTAGGAAAATTGGACAAAACAGTCAAATTTAGTGACGTTTATGAAAGTGGATGTATGTTTAACCATACAGAGAATGAATTAAGCATCATTTGATGATTTTGGAACTATTTTTGATAGTTTGAGGTACCGACACGTAAAGCGATACAAACCCGATGCAAGACCCGATTTTTATCGTAAGAGCAAATGGAATGAATAGAAATTTTCGAGTGCATTTAATAATGCAAAAGGATTGAAATGATATTCCCAAACACGTGAAAGGTAAAACAAAAAAAAGGACCAAAATTCGGTATTAATCGGGATAAGAAAATTTAATTAAAAATATGGGATTGAGAAATCTTGATCAATAACGAAGAAATAATTAAATTTTGGGTTAAATTGATCAAGATATGAATTTATTGGAATAAACCGAAATTTTCACTTCGAAAAATAATCTCAAAAATAATAAAAAAATATATCGAAAAAGCCGAAATAAGATCGAGAATTTATTTACGAATTAAATGAATAAAATAATATTTTTTAGATATTTTGACAAAAAAATAATAAAATAATGATTTAAATAATAATAAAAGTTAATAATAAAAAAGTAAAGAAACGAAATTTGGACAGAAACGCGAAAATGGAAAGGAAAACGAAGCAGCAAACCGAGGGAGTCGATTTCCCTCCGTTCGACGACCACCGGTGAGGCTGTGGGGCCGGCGAGGGCCGACGAAGACAGGTCAACCTCAGGCGAACCATCAGCGGCTAAGACGCGCCATGAAGAAGCTAAAATCACACCGAAAACAGAGGAGCTTGCCGCGGGAAAGAGGCTTCGATCGACGACCATTGGAGTCGATTCGAGCGACACTGAGGCCCGATTTTGGAAGCCCAGGCCGTGGCGCACTGATTAGTGCCGACATCGCACCGAGAACCGGTCGGACGGCATCGGAACGACCAAATGATACCGAACCGGACTGAACTGCTGGACCGAATCGATCTGAACCGGGTTGAACCAGATCGGACCGGTTCAGCCAAAAAGTGAAAGAAAAAAAGGAAGAAAAAGGGAAAAAGAAAAAGAGGAAAAATTGGAAAAAATTTCAGTGATTCAATTAAGCTACGGGTAAGGCGGTAAGCAGTCAAATTGATCGATTTAAATTTTAGAATATTTAATTTGATTAATATTCAACTGGAAATTTATCCGAAAAATTATGTAAATTGTGTAGCTCGACAATTGGCATCAACCGAGAGCTCGAGACAGTCTCGATTTGTGTACAATCATGAAATCTCGGGTAAGTAACCCTTATTTACGACAATTTTGCATTGTTATGCGTGGTTGATATTTATCGCATAAATTACGGATTTAAATTCCGCATTAAATGGATTAATTTCTGAAAATTCAGATAAATTGTCGTAAATAATTAATTGAGCTATCTGAGTATTTAGAACGAGACTCAATAAATACAGATGGGCTAAATGAGCCCAATAGGCCTCGATAATGTGAATAAAGTGTGGTATACGGGCTTAAGGCCGATTAAGGCCCATTATGGTACAATCAGGCCCAATATGGGTAAACAGGCCCAATGATTTAAATTAAGCTCAGAAATTGTGAAATACAATTAAATTGTATTGTATTTGACCTGATGAATGTGTATCTGCAGTTCCGGAGATTGGATTGGGAGCAAATCGGACTGCGTGACGAGTTGTCAGTGGAAAGGTCAGACTGTACAGAAAAAAAATGAGGTAAGGGAATCGTGTGAGTAGCTAGAGGTAGCTACGCGTATTTTAATAGTTCTTGTATACATTGATTATGTATGTATACACGGTTATTGTATAATGATCCTAAAAGTGGTTTAAATGATTTTAAGGATCAAAATAGGTAAAAATGATATTTTACCCCTATTGAGGGAAGTTCACCTTAGGATGGTGAAAGCATTGACATCAATGAAATGCATGATATAAGAATTTTCTGATTTAAGGGATTTTCGTTGTTTTAAGCAAAGCAAAAAGGTAGTTTGGCCAGTAATTGCATAAATTTCACAAGATAACACTACGTAGGTGTTATTTATATTTAAATGAAATTTCTTTTGAAAATAGGCCAACTATCAAGTTTATATGGAAACAGATAGTGCTGGCATATAGTTCGCACTATATCTGCGTTTGTGAGTGTGCATAAATGTGCTTGAACAGTTTCTCACACAGACTTGTGTAACATCATATGCATGACATGTGCTAGAGCAGGGTACTCGCACTGATTTTTATTATTGTAAAATGAGAGGTGCTGGAGCCTAGCTCGCACTCTGTTTTGACTTGTTTTAATTCAGTATGCATAAAAGGTGCTGGAGCGATCACTCGCACTAGTTTTAATGATTTGACATGCATGAGAGATGCTAGAGCTTAGCTTGCATCCTGTTTTGATATGAAATTGCATAAAGTCGTGCTAGAGTGTAACTCGCACGAGATTTGATGTATTTATGCATAAAGTTGTACTGGAGCGTTGCTCGTATAAAGTTTTGACTTACTTGAGCATTCATTCATGCTGGACAATTGCTCGTACATGATTTTGTATAGATTTATAACTTATTTTAAAGCTGTACTTGAGTTTTTCTCGTACGAGGTTTTCACTGAGTTTTTATACATATCAGTACTAGAGCATTGCTCGTATGTGGATTTTACCTGAATTTATAATTATTTTAAGTCCTACCGGAGCGCTGCTCGTACGTAGATTTCATTGATTTCTATGAAACCGTGCTAGAGCTTCGCTCGCACGAGGTTTTCTGATATCATGAATATGCATGGAGCCGTGCTAGCACTTCGCTCGCACAGGGATTTATATTACATGCATATAGCCGTGTTGGAGCCTCCTGTAGGCTGTGTGTCACAGTGAGATGATATGCTCACATGTGCATACTAAGACAGAGATTATATGGATGGATAAGACCTATTGCAGGCACCCCTGACTGAGCATGGGTTCAAGGAGTACATTGTACCGTGTATGTCACGCGGAGTACGCTGTACCGTGGGGATTGTTGGAGTGGAGTGGCATTAGCCGTGAGGCAGCAAGCCTTGCCATCACAATCCTAGTGTTATGCCGTTCTGGTGAGTAGGACAACCCACCTCCCATTTCAGGTGTGATACCCTGCACACTAGGTACCTGTTGCCAGGGATCATGAGGTTATGCCCATAATCCTATGTTGTTACTGATAGTCATTTACTTGTCTCACATGATATAACTATTGGTCGATAGACCAGGGTAGACTCGAGGGAGGGGTCAGGCCCCCGATTTTATGAATTTGTCTGAAATGTGATTTTAACCGAATTTTATAACGAATGGTTTTATGAAATTGAGGTTATTATGAGATAATTGACCCAGATGGTATTTTATTCTGCATTTCAATAAAGTGATTTAAATGCAGTAGCATGTGGAGTTTTCCATGCTTTCATTTCAAATTCATGATTTGTCTTACATGACATGAAAGAATGCAAGATTTTGATTAAATTCATGCTAAGTATGATTTACTCATGTCACATAAAATACCATTGATGCATAAGTAGTATGATTTCAATATGCACGAATAGTTTTATAAACTAAGTCATTGATAAAATACATGATTTGTGCTTGAGATTTTAATGAAAAAAAAATGGATTTAAGGGCATAGCATTATGAGCATGTAGATAGTGGAGCTATCTACTTACTTGCATAATTGCCTTACTGAGCATGTGGTTTGCTCACCCCTCTTATTTCCCCATCTTTTCAGATCACTCGCAATAGTTAGTGAGCGGCTGAGGACTTGCATCTTAGTATCCGCTGCTTCCCATCGAGAGACAGGTATAAACATTTGTATAGTTTTGTATCTAAATATGTAATGCTGACACGCCCTAAGGGTATTGTCCGCAAGTGCATGGGTCGTACAAGTAATAATGGGATTTGAGTCTCGTCCCTCGGAGAAGTTGACTAGCCTAATTAAGTACCGGTTAATCTTACCCTAAGTATATCCTAGCAAATTATGAAATTAAAAGTGGGTGATCAATTAAGGCTAAAAATTAAAAGTACTGAAAATAATAACACTAAAAAATAAAGAAAATAAAATTGAACTAAGATTTGCTTACCGAACTCCGAGCAATTACAGAAAATACCTACAAAAGAAAATTAAAACAGTTAAAATGCATTAACGCAACTAAAATAAAATGCAAATATGAAAATAAAGCAATAAAATTAATTAAACTAAAATTTAAACAAACTTAAAATAAAAATGCATGTAATTAAACTAACTAATAAAAATGCAAATTCAACTAAACTAAAATTTAATGATGATAAATACTAAATTAAAAATGCATGAATCAAATTCTAAATGCAACTAAACTAAAATAAAGTCCTAAAACATATAATATAAAATTAACTATTAACTAAAAATTAAAACTAAAAATTAAATTAACATGCAAAGATATTAAAACTAACCTACCATTTTACTTGATTAAATTACCTAACTAACAACTAACAAAGGATCAAACAATTTAACTTATTAATGTAAAAGCATGAAATAACAAGTCTGCAGAATGCATAAGTGGCCAAACAAGGCCTTAACCGAATGCTCAGCCAAGTGGTCTCGCGTACTACACTGTACACATTTCTTCACCAAATTCCAGCTTTGCTCTCGGTCTTGCCGATCTCTCTGTTGCTCGCGCGTTCTGCATTCTGGTTCTGTTGTCCTGCGTTCCTGGCACTAGCTTCATTCCCGGCTGCAGCAGTAGATTCTCCCTTAGCAAGCAAGTGTACTCTGCAGTGCCAGGATAGTAATGGAATGCAGCAGCTACATCTTGCTATCCTTACTTGTATCTCTTGCAGCAGAACCGACAAACACTAGCAACTGCTCTACTCACCATGTTCGGCAGCTGTTCAACATGGATCAGTCCTTCAGCATACAGCAGACGTGGGTTCCCAGCTACTCTAAGAAGAAAAAATTCCACTCTTCCGGTTTAGCAAGGACAGGCACTTGAATGATTTGAGAACCCAGCTAGGCGTCCTCTTCCTCTGTCCAGTGCACCCCACCAGTAGCCCCAGCCCGTCCGACCTCAATCAATCCAGCCTCTGGCAACAGAGGAGCAGCAGAGAACAAGGAGATAAGCTTAACAGAATGCAAAGAAAGGTAATTCAGTGATTAAAATAAACTAGAAGATTAACCAACTATTGAATAGTACAGGTGAATGGAAACAGAGTAGAACAGAGGTGACCACGGATAAAAAATAAATAAATATAAGATTAAATCTCAGCATCATTAAGGAGAAGTGCATCTAATGGAACTAAAGCAATCGATGAAAATAGAAGAGTCAACTGGACTAAACCCGAGAACAAAAGCCACGGTTCCCCTGCTTTAGCTTTTTACCCGATTCCTCATGTTACCTGGTAAGCAAGCAGTAGTGAAGCCTCCTCGGATCAGCCGCTATAACTTCTCTGTGCTAGCTACGAGAGACCAATGTTAGAAACAAACCGGCACCACAAACCAGGAGTGCCTTTACTCAGAACAGTGACATTTTCATTTTTAAACTCTAATAAATACATATAGAAAATAATGGATAGATGATGAAATAACTGGACTGTAAACAGAAAAAATAGAAAATGATAAAATACTTAAATCGAAAAATGGAAGATAACCACCATAAGGAAAAATGTGCAGTGAATGAAAATTAAACAGAGGCAACGGGTTGAGTAAGATTACTGCTATCACCCGCCCCTCAAACGCAAAAAAAACAGTAATAGAGAAAAAATCCGAATAGTAAATAAAAAACTAGTAAAAACGAGATTCTAACTTTTTATTTGTAAAAATTAAATGTGCCAAATTTAAAGGAAAAGTAAAACTTACAATTCTAGAACAATGGTGGCTGAAAAGAAAAGAAAAAACTCAAAAACAATAAATCCTAAAATAAACCCTAAAACTATTCTACCCTAATTTACCTCTATTTTGACCTAGGCCCCCCTTTTTCAATTGCCATCTTTTTCTATTTATTCACACACTGAGGTGTCTAACACCGAATCATAGCCCAACTGTTTGTCGAATGGTCACGATGAGAGAAAGGTTAGAATTAAATATTAATCGAAAAGCGAAAAAATTTACTCTGATTTTTAGGTAATTTGGGTCGTGACACCCGACCCCCCGCGATTATGTATGTATACACGGTTATTGTATAATCATCGTAAAAGTGGTTTAAATGATTTTAAGGATCAAAATAGGTAAAAGGGCTATTTTACCCCTATTGAGGGAAGTTCACCTAAGGATGGTGAAAGCATTGACATGCATGAAATGCATGATTTAAGAATTTTTTGATTTAAGGGATTTTCATGGTTTTAAGCAAAGCAAAATGGTAGTTTGGCCAGTAATTGCATAAATTTCACAATATAACACTACGTAGGTGTTATTTATATTTAAATGAAATTTCTTTGCAAAATAGGCCAACTATCAAGTTTATATGGAAACAGATAGTGCTGACATATAGTTCGCACTATATGTGCGTTTGTGAGTGTGCATAAATGTGCTTGAGCAGTGGCTCGCACAGACTTATGTAACATCATATGCATGACATGTGCTAGAGCGAGGTGCTCGCACTAATTTTTATTATTGTGAAATGAGAGGTGCTGGAGCCTAGCTCACACTCTATTTTGACATGTTTTAACATGTTTTGACTTGTTTTAACTTGGTATGCATAAAAGGTGCTGGAGCGATCGCTCGTACTAGTTTTAATGATTTGACATGCATAAGAGATGCTAGAACTTAGTTCGCATCCTGTTTTGATATGAAATTGCACAAAGTCGTGCTGGAGTGTAACTTGCACGAGATTTGATGTATTTATGCATAAAGTCATACTGGAGCGTTGCTCGTATAAAGTTTTGAGTTATTTGAGCATTCATTTATGCTGGAGCATTGCTCGCACATGATTTTATATGGATTTATAACTTATTTTAAAGCCGTACTGGAGTTTTTCTCGTACGAGATTTTCACTGAGTTTTTATACATATCCGTACTAGAGCATTGCTCGTACGTGGATTTTACCTGAATTTATAATTATTTTAAGTCGTACTGGAGCGCTGCTCGTACGCGGATTTCATTAATTTCTATGAAACCGTGCTAGAGCTTTGCTCCCATGAGGTTTTCTGATATCATGAATATGCATAGAGCCGTGCTAGAGCTTCGCTCACATAGGGATTTATATTACATGCATATAGCCGTGTTGGAGCCTCCTGTAGATTGTGTGTCATAGTGAGATGATATGCTCACATGTTCATACTAAGACAGAGATGATATGGGTGGATAAGACCTATTGCAGGCACCCCTAACTGAGCATGGGTTCACGGAGTACGTTATACCGTGTATGTCATGCGGAGTACGCTGTACCGTGGGGATTGTTTGAGTGGAGTGGCATTAGCCACGAGGCAGCAAGCCTTCCCTCGCAATCCTAATGTTATGTCGTTCTGGCGGGTAGGACGACCCACCTCCCGTTTCAGGTGTGATACCCCGCACACTAGGTACCGTGTTGCCAAGGATCACGAGGTTATGGCCATAGTCCTATGTTGTTACTGATAGTCATTTACTTGTCTCACATGATATAACTCTTGATCGATAGACTAGGGTAGACCTGAGGGAGTGGTCAGGCCCCCAATTTTATGAATTTTTCTGAAATGTGATTTTAACCGAATTTTATAACGAATGGTTTTATGAAATTGAGATTATTATGAGATAATTGACCCAGATGGTATTTTATTCTGCATTTCAATAAAGTGATTTAAATGCAGTAGCATGTGGAGTTTTCCATGCTTTCATTTCAAATTCATGATTTGTTTTACATGACATGAAAGAATGCATGATTTTGATTAAATTCATGCTAAGTATGATTTACTCATGTCACATAAAATACCATTGATGCATAAGTAGTATGCTTTCAATAAGCACGAATAGTTTTATAAACTAAGTCATTGATGAAATACATGATTTGTGCTTGAGATTTTAATGAAAAGAAATGGATTTAAGGGCATGGCATTATGAGCATGTAGATAGTGGAGCTATCTACTTACTTGCATAATTGCCTTACTGAGCATGTGGTTTGCTCACCCCCTTATTTTCCCATCTTTTCAGAGCACTCGCAATAGTTAGTGAGCGGCTGAGGACTTGCATCTTGGTATCCGCTGCTTCTCATCGAGAGACAGGTATACACATTTGTATAGTTTTGCATCTAAATATGTAATGTACAGTATTGTAAACGTATATGATGTCAGGGATGTAAGGTTAAGTAAATACCATTGTGTATGTATTTACTTAAAGTCAAAAGATAGTAAACTTTGATATATGAATGTGAATATGTAAATGGAATGGTAAATAGGTGAGAGGTGACTAACACTGAATCATAGCCTAACTGTTTGTAGAATGGTCATGATGAGAGAAATGTAAGAATTAAGTAATAATCGAAAAGCGAAAAATTTACTCTGATTTTTAGGTAATTTGGGTCGTGACAGGTTTAATGGTATCAGAGCTAAGTTGGCCTGATATGAGTCGGTGTTAGTGGTTAAGAAAGTTTACATCCCCATGTACTGTGCATTGTTTAGATACAATTGTTTATATCGAGATGGAAGTGCCGTTAAGAATTTAGTTTTAAATGATATAGACTCATTAACTGATAGCCGCTATGATAGAGGGGCAAGTACACAAGCTCAAAGCCGTATAGGTAGGCCTGAGAGTCGTACTGAGTCGCCACATGAGACTCAAGATGAGATTGACGTGGAGGCTGGTGTTGAGCATGCCCCACAAAGTTCGACAGCTAGATCGGACAGAGTCTGACAGAAAGAGTCTGACAGTATTGAGACACGCTTCGCAAGGTTGGAGCGGAGTGTGGAGAATATTTTGAGAGCTAATTGCTCAGAGTATGTTTGAGATTTGAGGGCGAGTCGGAGCATTGTTGGAAGTCCGCTCGACCCATTTTAAGAGTTAGACCTCTAGAATGGACATGGAAAGTAATTCTAGATGTATTCCGGTGACAGAATATCTCGGACATTGTTTAAAGGAAATTACTGATAAAATTCTTTATTCTAACCCAGAGGAACTGGTTAATTGACGAGTATGAAACTCAGTTTATATACCTGCCTAGATATGACTCCGACACTATGAACAGTACGAATCGAGATGTCTGAAAGTTCAAGAAGGGCTAAGATTGTCAATTAGAGTCTGATTAGCCCATTGATATCACTAATTATGTCAAGGTAGTGCGCACACTACAGTTGTGTGAACAAGATCATGAGTTGCACGCTTCTGAGATTGGGAAAGGTAGTAAGGGTCGAAATAGAGACAGAAAGAGAATAGAGAATGATAGAGATGTCAGAACGGGAAAAAGGTAGTTTGATAAAAGATTAGAGATGATGAGTCACGGGGTACGATGATTGGTAAGGCCCCAGTGTATCCAAATACAATATTTGTGAGGGGTATTGTAATTTGAGGACCTCGACCTGCTACTGAGCAGTGTAGCAGTGTGAGCAATGTAATAGTGTGAGCAGTGTAAACAGTGTAGCAAGTGTAAATAGTGTAGAATATGTGGTAGTTACCACGAAAATAAGATGTTGGACGAGGGCGAGAGTATGCCTTGGACCAGGACACCATTGATGTTTCATCTGATGTGGTGGAAGATACCACACTGGTTGTGAATAATGAAATAATTATTTTAATTGCTCCTGGTGCCACGCATTTATTCATACAGCCTTCATTTGCTTATAAGCTAATGAAAGATGTGAAGCCTGTACCCTTAGGCAAGATGATTATGATGGTTAGATGATTATCACTAACTGAATATGGGTATAGGGATTATAAGTTGAAAATAGGGGTGAAAACATCACTGAAAAGTGTACTGTAAGTTTTAACAAGTAATTAAAGAGTTTGTTATAAGTGATATATGAAAGGAGATAAGCTTTGAGAAGTGATAGATCCTGAATATGAGATATATTGGAATAAGAGGCGTATGCAAAGTAAGGATATCTTTCATATGTAAAGTAAATTGGATTGAGCGATATGTAGTGACTATGGATTGCGACCAAGGATAAGAGGTGGATATATCCATAACCAGTTTATGTGGTCAAGTTTAAGGGTTAATAAAGGTATTTCAAAATACTTCTCCGCCTGAAGACTAGACAGCGTCTAGAAGCGCACACATAACCTATAAATTGAAATCGACAGTCGTAATATATGCATTTAAAATTTGGGTACCTTTACTGGTACGATAAAGAGATATAGAATTCGAGTAATCATGATGGTTTAAAAATTAAAATTTTATAAAAGCCGTTAATATAAGAAAAAGGAAATGACGTGGGTTAGTATCTTGAACAGAAACGATTTCGAAACAACATTATATGTTTATGAGTGCATAGGTCAAGGATATGGGTAATTGAAATATTTAGTGGCACTCAACTACGATGAGGTATTTAAACCTTACCTGGACTGATTGATTTTCATCTTTAAAGATGATATTTTGATGTATTGGAAGTCTAGGGAAGAGCATGAACAGCAACTGAAAACTATCTTACAGATGAGGTGTTGAGAGTTTCTCGAAATGGGCTACTTAGTTGATACGTCTCGTTTGGAAAATGATTGCATACGAGTAGGATGATAAATAAGAAAGTAACTTCGGTGAGTTTTGGTATATTGAAGTAATAAACTGACCACCATAATTATTCTCACCATAACCAACAGCTCAAGAGGCTTTAGTGTGTATAGATACCTCAAAATAAGGATTGGGCTGTGTATTGATGTAAAATGGGAAGATAGTCATTTATGGATCCAGATAGTTCAAGGACCATGAGAGAAACTATCTGACCCATGATTTAGAGTTGGCAGCCGTAGCGTTTACACTGAAAGTATGGCGCCACCACTTATAAGGTGAGACATTTCGGTTATGCACTGATCGTAAAAGCCCCGAGTATCTGTTTTCACAGAAAGAGTAGAATATTAGATAACCAAGAGGGTTTGAGCTTCTAAGAATTATGATTGTGAACATCGTACCACCCAGGAAAGGATAATATAATGACTAATGCCTTAGACAGAAAGAGCCTCGAGATGGTATTACATATGATGGTCAGGGAGCGTGAGCTGCTAGAGCAATTGTGAGCCTTAGTAGTGATGTGATCCCTTCTGATGATGACATTGATTTTGTGACAGCTAGCCTGAGCTTAGAACCGAATTTGTGTGACCGAATTTGCCAGGCTTAGCATGATGATCGGCATAGTGTTGATAGTGTGGGTCAGATTCAGAAGGGTATAGTGACAGAGTTCAGAGACAGTATAAGTGCTCCCCAGGACCACAGTTGATGAGATAGTCTTATTGTTAGAAGCTCACTCTTCAGGATATACAGTGCATCCGGGAAGTAATAAATATATCAGAATCTCTGAAAAAAAGTATTGGTGGTCAGATATGAAAAGTGATATTGTAGAGTTGTGGAGAAGTGTCTCATATATCCGCAGATTAAGGTAGAGTACTAGAAGTCTACAGGATTATTGCAGCCTCTACCTATATTAACACGTAAAAGGGAACAAGTTACCATGAATGTCGTGATGGGTTACAGAAGACTCGGATAAATCACGAGGCTATCTGAGTGATAGTCGATAGATTGATTTAGTCTACCCACCTTCTGTTTATGGAAATCCCAGATACTCTGAGTGCGTAGGCAAAGTTATGTGTATGGAAGATTGTGGAACATTGTGTAGCGTTCCAGTGAGCATGGTATCAGATAGGGATTTCCGCTTCACTTCCCGCTTCAGGGAATATTTTACACGAAGCTATGGGAACCCGACTGAGTGTTAGCACATCTTCCATCCTCAGATAGATGGTCAGTCAGATATGACTGTACAGGTTCTGGAGGATGTGACGAGAGTGTGTGCCATTGATTCTATAAGCTCCTGGGATGATCAGTTGTTACTAATTGAATTCGCCAATAATGACAGTTGTCACTTGAGTATTGGGATGACTTTATATGAGGTATTGTATGACCGTAGGGAGTTATTCCCTGATTTAGATAAGAAGAAATGGGTGACAGATAGAGAATTGTTCCCGAATTGGTAAGACAAACCGCTGAAGATGTTCAGTTGATTTGTGAGAGGTTAAGAACACCTCAGAGTAGACAGAAAAGCTATGCTGACAAGAGATAAAATCCTTGGAATTCACCGAGGGTGAATCATTATTGTTGGCAGTTACTTGTCTTAAGGACGTAACGAGATTCGGATAGAGATATTGGACAAGTGGGAGATAAGACTTGTAGGTTGGCGTTACCACTTGAAATAACAGGCATCCACTATGTGTCATATCTTATGATGCTTCGGAAATAATATCCGGACCCAGCATATGTGATCAGATATGAGCTCCAATAGCTTAGCTCAATGAAAGTATAATTTATGATTGGAAAATCGATTCGGGTATTAAACGGAAGGAGAAAGTGTTAAGGTCTAAGACGATCTCCCTAGTCAAGTATGATGGTAGTATTACACTTCGGAGAAAGTCACTTGAGGATGACAGTATATGATACAATAGACGTACCCAGAGTTGTTTAATGAATCATTTAACTTGGTTCTAATTCGAAGGACCAAATTTCTTAAATACGGGAGATTGTAAGACCCGATTTTTATCGTAAGAGCAAATAGAATGAATATAAATTTTCGAGTGCATTTAATAATGCAAAAGGATTGAAATGGTATTCTCGAACACGTGAAGGGTAAAATGGTCAAAGGATCAAAATTTGGTATTAATCGGGATAAGAAAATTTAATTAAAAATATGGGATTGAGAAATCTTGATCAATAATGAAGAAATAATAAAATTTCGGGTTAAATTGATCAAGATATGAATTTATTAGAATAAACCAAAATTTTCACTTCGAAAAATAATCCCAAAAATAATCGAAAAATATACCGGAAAGCCAAAATAAGATCGAGAAATTTATTTACGGATTAAATGAATAAAATAGTATTTTTTTAGATATTTTGACAAAAAATAATAAAATAATGATTTAAATAATAGTAAAATTTAATAATAAAAAAGTAAAGAAACGAAATTTGGATAGAAACGTGAAAATGGAAAGAAAAACGAAGCAGCAAAGCGAGGGAGTCGGTTTCCCTCCGTTCGACGACCACCGATGAGGCTGAGGGGCCGGCGAAGACAGGCCGACCTCGAGCGAACCATCAGCAGCCAAGACGCGCCGTGGAGAAGCCGGAATCACGTAAAAAACGGAGGAGCTTGCCGCTAGAAAAAGGCTTTGATCGGCGGCCATCGACTTCGATTCGAGCGACACTGAGGCCCGAGTTTTGGAAGCGCAGGCCGTGGCGCGCTAATTGGTGCCGAAATCGCACCAAGAACAGATCAGACGTTGTCGGAATGACTAAATGATGCCGAATCGGACTGAACTGCTGGACCGAACCGCACTAAACCGTTGGACCGAAACGGTTTTGAACTGGGTTGAACCAGACTGGACCGATTCAGCCAAAAAGAGAAGGAAAAAAAGGAAGAAAAAGGGAAAAAGAAAAAGAGGAAAAATTGAAAAAAATTCGACTGATGCAATTGAGCCACGGGTAAGTCGGTAAGCGGTCGAATTGATCGATTTAAATTTTGAAATATTTAATTTGATTAATATTTGATTGGAAATTTACCCGAAAAATTATGTAAATTTTGTAGCTCGACAATTGGCATCAACCGAGAGCTCGAGACAGCCTCGATTTGTGTATGATCATGGAATCTTGGGTAACCCTTATTTATGACAATTTTGCATCGTTATGCGTAATTGATATTTATCGTAGAAATTACGGATTTAAATTCCACATTAAATGGATTAAATTTTGGAAATTCAGATAAATTGTCATAAATAATTAATTGAGCTATCTGAGAATTTAGAACGAGGCTCAATAAATATTGATGGGCCCAATGAGCCCAATAGGCCTCGATAATGTGAATAAAGTGTGGTAAACGGGCTTAAGGCCGATTAAGGCCCATTATGGTACAATCGGGCCTAATATGGGTAAACGGGCCCAATGATTTAAATTAAGCTCAGAAAATGTGAAATACAATTAAATTGTATTATATTTGACCTGATGAATATGTATCCGCAGTTCCGGAGATTGGATTGGGAGTAAATCGGACTGCGTGACAAGTCGTCAGTGGAAAGGTTAGACTGTACAAAAAAAAATAAGGTAAGGGAATTATGTGAGTAGCTAGAGGTAGCTACGCGTATTTTAATAGTTTTTGTATACATTGATTATGTATGTATACACGGTTATTGTATAATGATCCTAAAAGTGGTTTAAATGATTTTAAGGATCGAAATAGGTAAAAAGGCTATTTTACCCCTAATGAGGGAAGTTCACCTAAGGATGGTGAAATCATTGACATGCATGAAATGCATGATTTAAGAATTTTCTGATTTAAGGGATTTTCGTGGTTTTAAGCAAAGCAAAACGGTAGTTTGGCTAGTAATTACATAAATTTCACAAGATAACACTACGTAGGTGTTATTTATATTTAAATGAAATTTCTTTGGAAAATAGGCCAACTATCAAGTTTATATGGAAACAGATAAACGCATATATAGTTCGCACTATATATGCGTTTGTGAGTGTGCATAAGTGTGCTTGAGCAGTTGCTCGCACAGACTTGTGTAGCATCATATGCATGACATGTGCTAGAGCAGGGTACTTGCACTGATTTTTATTATTGTGAAATGAGAGGTGCTAGAGCCTAGCTCGCACTCTGTTTTGACATGTTTTGACTTGTTTTAACTTGGTATGCATAAAAGGTGCTGGAGCGATCGCTCGCACTAGTTTTAATGATTTGACATGTCACGACCCGAATTACCTAAAAATCAGAGTAAATTTTTCGCTTCTTCATTTATTATTTAATTCTTACCTTTCTCTCGTCGTGACCATCCTACAAACACAGTTGGGCTATGATTCGGTGTTAGTTACCTCACACTATTTACCATTCCATTCCCATAATCACATTCATATATCAGAGTTTACTATTCTTTGACTTTAAATAAATGCATACTCATTGGTATTTATAACCCTACATCCCCGACATCATATTCGTTTACAGTACTGTGCATTACATATTTAGATACAAGACCATACAAATGTGTATACCTGTCTCTCGATGGGAAGTACCAAGCATGCAAGTCCTCAACCGCTTACTAATTTCTGTGAGTGCTCTGAAAAGATGGGAAAATAAGGGGGGTGAGCAAACCACACGCTCAGTAAGGCAATTATGCAAGTAAATAGATAGTTCCACTATCTACATGCTCATAATGCCATGCCCTTAAATCCATTTCTTTTCATTTAAAATTTCACGCACAAAGTCATGCATATCTAATGCCATAGTTTATCCAAAACTATTTGTGCATATATAAATCATGTAATTCATGCATTCAAAGCATTTTATGTGACATCATTAAATCATACTTAGCATGAATTAAATCAAAATCATGCATTCTTTCATGTCATGTAAGACAATTCATGAATTCGAAATGAAAGAATGGAAAACATCATCATGCTACTACATTCAAATCATTTCTCTAAAACTGCAGCAAAAACTAACCCTTCCGGGTCCATCTCATAAAACAATTCAATAAAGTTCATTATAAAACTCCGGTTATAAAACCACCCTTCTTTGAGGGTCACAAATCATAAAACCATAAAATCGGGGGCCTGACCCCTCCCTCGGGTCTACCCTGGTCTATCGACCAATAATTATATCATGTGAGACAATCAGGTAATTATCAGTAACATCGAGGACTATGGCCATATCCTAGTGATCCCTGGCAACACGGTACCTAGTGTGCGGGGTATCACACCTGAAACGGGAGGTTGGTCGTCCTACCCGCCAGAACAGCATAACACCAGGATTGCGAGGGCAAGGCTTGCTGCCTCGTGGCTAATGCCACTCCACTCCAACAATCCCCACGGTACAGCGTACTCCGCGTGACATACACGGTACAACGTACTCAGTGAACCCAAGCTCAATCAGGGGTGCATGTAATAGGTCTTATCCACCCATATCATCTGTCTCAGAATGCACGTGTGAGCATATCATCTCGCTGTGACACACAGTCTACAGGAGGCTCCAACACGGCTATATGCATGTCATATAAATTCCTGTGCGAGCGAAGCTCAAGCACGGCTCTATGCATATTCATGATATCAGAAAACCTCGTGCGAGCGAAGCTCTAGCACGGTTTCATAAAAATCAGTAAAATCTACGTACGAGCAACGCTCCAGTACGACTTAAACTGATTATAATTTCAAGTAAAATCCACATACGAGCAATGCTCTAGTACAGATATGTATAGAAACTCAGTGAAAACCTCATACGAGAAAAACTCCAGTACGACATTCAAATGAATTATAAAAGCCATATAAGACTGTGCGAGCAACGCTCCAGCACAAATGAATGCTCAAGTAATTCAAATCTCGTGCGAGTTACACTCCAGCATGGCTTTATGCATAATTAAATCAAATCTCGTGCGAGTTACACTCCAGCACGGCTTCATGCATAATTAAATCAAAACAGGATACGAGCTAAGCTCCAGCATCTCTCATGCATGTCAAATCATTAAAAGTAGTGCGAGCAATCGCCCCAGCACTATTTTATGCATACCACATCAAAACAAATCAAAACATGTCAAAACATGTCAAAACAGAGTGCGAGCTAGGCTCCAGCAGCTCTCATTTCACAATAATAAAAAATCAGTGCGAGCACCATGCTCTAGCACATTTCATGCATATGATGTCACACAAGTCAGTGCGAGCAACCGCTCAAGCACAATTATGCACATTCACAAGCGTAGATATAGTGCGAACTACGTGTCAGCACTATCTGTTTTCATATAAACTTGATAGTTGGCCCATTTTCCAAAGAAATTTTCATTTAAATACAAATAACACTTACGTAGTGTTATCATGTGAAATTCATGCAATTACTGGCCAATCTATCGCTTTGCTTTGATTAAAACCAATAAAATTCCTTAATCATAAAATTCCTTAAATCATGCATTTCATGCATGTCATGCTTTCACCATCCTTAGGTGAACTTCCCTCAATAGGGGTAAAATAGACTTTTCACCTATTTCGATCCTTAAAATCATTTAAACCACTTTTAGAATCATTATACATAATCAAGGTATACATACATATTCAGTGTACAGAAAAACTATTAAAATAGCGTAGTTACCTCTAGCTACTCACACAATTTCCTTACCTCATTTTTCTGTACAGTCTGACCTTTCCACTGATGACTCGTCACGCAGTCCGATTTACTCCCAATCCAATCTCCGAAACTGAGGATACACATTCATCAGGTCAATTACAATACAATTAATTGTATTTCATAATTTTTTGGGCTTAATTTAAATCATTGGGCCCGTTTACCCATATTGGGCCCGATTGCACCTTAATAGGCCTTAATCGGCCTTAAGCCCGTTTACCACAATTTATCGAGGCCTAATGGGCTCATTGGGCGCATCAGTATTTATTTAGCCTCGTTCTAAATTCTCGGATATCTCAATTTAATATTTACAACAATTTATCCAATTTTCCAGAATTTAATTCATTTATACGGAAATTAAATCCATAATTTATGCGTTAAATATCAATCATGCATAACGATGCAAAATTGTCGTAAATAAGGGTTACTTACCCGAGATTCCATGATAGTAAGTGAATCGAGGCTGTCTCGAGCTCTCGGTGGATGCCAATTGTTGAGCTATACAATTAAATATTTTTTCGGGTAAATTTTCAGTCGAAAAATAATCAAATTAATTATTCCAAAAATTAAATCAGTCAATTCGACTACTTACCGACTTACCCGAAGCTCGATTGCATCACTAGAATTTTTTCCAATTTTTTCTCTTTTTCTTTTTCCCTTTTTTTTCCTTTTTTTTCCCTCTCTTTTTGGCTGAACCAGTCCGGTCCGGTTCAACCCGATTCGGACCGTCGATTCAGCTCGATCCGGTTCGACCGGTTTAATCCGGTTCAGTCGGTTCAGGCAACATTTGGTCGTGTCGGCGCCGTCCGGTCGGAACTTGGCACTATTTCGGCACCAATCGATGCGCCACGGCCTGGGCTTCCAAAATCGACCCTCGGCTGGAGTCAAAACGCAGCCATCACCGGCGAATCGAGGTTTCTTCCCCCGCGGCTTCTCCTCCGTTTTCGCTGTTTTTCGGCGACTCCACGGCGCGTCACGGCCGCTGGTGGCTCGCCTGGTGTGGGGCTACCTTCGCCGATCCTCGCCGGCGCCTCAGCCCCGCCGGTGGTGTCGGATCGGAGGGAAACCGACTCCCTCAGTTTCCTGCTTCGCGTTTCCCTTGTTTCTTCTCTGTTTCGCGATGCAGTTTCATTTTTTTTCATTTTATTTATTTATTTATAATTTATTTTTAATAATATTTTATTCATTAAAATATTATTAAAAATCCAAAATATCCCAAAAATGTTCTTAAAAAATTATATTTAATTCATTAAATCAATTAATTAATTTCTCGATATTATTTTGACTTTTCGGTATATTTTTCGATTATTTTCGGGATTATTTCTCGATACAAAAATTCCGGTTTATTCCAATAAATTCATATCTTGATCAATTTAATCCGAAATTTAATTATTTCTTCATCATTGATCAAGATTTCTCATTCTCATATTTTTAATTAAATTTTCTTATCCCGATTAATACAAAATTTTGGTCTTTTGACCGTTTTGCCCTTGTACGTTTTCGAGAATACCATTTTAATCCTTTTACATTTTTAAATGCACTCGAAAATTTCTATTTAATCCCTTTTTGACCTTATGATAAAATCGGGTCTTACATGACATGCATGAGAGATGCTGGAGCTTAGTTCGCATCCTGTTTTGATATGAAATTGCATAGAGTCGTGCTGGAGTGTAACTCGCACGAGATTTGATGTATTTATGCATAAAGTCGTACTGGAGCGTTGCTCGTATGAAGTTTTGACTTACTTGAGCATTCATTCGTCCTGGAGCATTACTCGCACATGATTTTATATGGATTTATAACTTATTTTAAAGTCGTACTGGAGTTTTTCTCGTACGAGGTTTTCACTAAGTTTTTATACATATCCGTACTAGAGCATTGCTCGTACATGGATTTTACCTGAATTTATAATTATTTTAAGTCGTACTAGAGGGCTGCTCGTATGCAGATTTCATTCATTTCTATGAAATCATGCTAGAGCTTTGCTCGCATGATGTTTTCTGATATCATGAATAGGCATGGAGCCGTGCTAGAGCTTCGCTCGCACAAGGATTTATATTACATGCATATAGCCGTGTTGGAGCCTCCTGTAGACTGTGTGTCACAGTGAGATGATATGCTCACATGTGCATACTGAGACAGAGATGATATGGGTGGATAAGACCTATTGCAGGCACCCCTGACTAAGCATGGGTTCACGGAGTACGTTGTACCGTGGGGATTATTGGAGTGGAGTGGCATTAGCCATGAGGTAGCAAGCCTTGCCCTCGTAATCCTAGTGTTATGCCATTCTGGCTGGAAGGACGACCCACCTCCCGTTTCAAGTGTGATACCCCGCACACTAGGTACCGTGTTGCCAGGGATCACGAGGTTATGGCCATAGTCCTATGTTGTTACTGATAGTCATTTACTTGTCTCACATGATATAACTATTGGTCGATAGACTAGGGTAAACCCAAGGGAGGGGTCAGGCCCCCGATTTTATGAATTTTTTTGAAATGTGATTTTAACCGAATTTTATAACGAATGGTTTTATGAAATTGAGATTATTATGAGATAATTGACTCGGATGGTATTTTATTCTGCATTTCAATAAAGTGATTTAAATGTAGTAGCATGTGAAGTTTTCCATGCTTTCATTTCAAATTCATGATTTCTCTTACATGACATGAAAGAATGCATGATTTTGATTAAATTCATGCTAAGTATGATTTACTGATGTCACATAATATACCATTGATGCATAAGTAGTATGATTTCAATATGCGCGAATAGTTTTATAAACTAAGTCCTTGATGAAATACATGATTTGTGTTTGAGATTTTAATGAAAAGAAATGGATTTAAGGGCATGGCATTATGAGCATGTAGATAGTGGAGCTATCTACTTACTTGCATAATTGCCTTACTGAGCGGGTGGTTTGCTCACCCCCTTATTTCCCCATCTTTTCAAAGCACTCGCAATAGTTAGTGAGCGGCTGAGGACTTGCATCTTGGTATCCGCTGCTTCCCATCGAGAGACAGGTATAAACATTTGTATAGTTTTGTATCTAAATATGTTATGGAAGAAAGTGGTAATTATGGAAGAAATGATTGCATTCGGACATAAGGTAACAAGTTCGAGAATGAATATGAAATTAATTTTTAGTTTTGGAAGGAGCATAAATCTGGATAAGTAGAGATGTGAAATGAAAGAGGTCTATGAAAACTCGTAGGAGGTACTAAGATCCTCCGTCGAGCTAAATTAGCTCCAGTGGATGTTATTTTGAAGAAGCAGTGTGCAAGGTACAACTGTAATGATATGATATGTATATTTCGAGGTTACTAAGAAAATGAAAAGGTAAAGAGAGTGACAGAAAAGAGATGTACTAAGGAAGCAGTGAGAGTGATAGAGTAAAGTCATTATAATTGGAAAGATGAATTACAAAACTAAAAGTATAAGTGAAGGTCACACTGTTTACATGATTGATAAAGTTAGGGCATGTTCAAAGTAAAATGACACCCTAGTAGACAGAGAGTTTTTTGACACATATTCGGATGATCTATCAGAATTACCATTAAATTAGAAGATAAAGTTTGAAATTGATTTAGCAGTGGCATCGAATTAATTATTTAGACCACTGTACTGAATAGCTTTGATTGAATTAGAAAGGCTAAAAAAGTAATTAAAAGGACTATATGATAAGGAAATTATTAGATCGAGAGATTCAGTTTGGAGTGTACTGGCATTACTTGTTAAGGAGATTCGAAATCTTCTGGGTCATGTTGTATCAAGAACGGGTGTTAATTGGATTCCCCAAACAAGGATTATAAATCAGTGGGAAAAGACCCAAAACTGTTAAGATGATTCAGAGTTTGGGGTATAAGGCGACTTTGGAATATGTCTAAAGATTGTAAATTTCTTATGCTTATGTGTCGAATGCGAGACTTAATTGGAATAAGAAAAGAGTTTTGTTATAATTAATGTACGAAATGAGACAAGCTTGAAACATGATAGATTCTGACTACAAGTTACATTGGAATAAGAGCTGTATGCGAGGTAAGAATATCTCTGGTATGTGAAGTGATTCAGATCAAGTGATATGAATTGAGAATGAGTTGTGACTAAAGGATAAACACGAAATATCGATAAATTCTGGTATCCTACTTCTTATTGGGACTGAACCTTGAACCCTTATATCCACAACCAGTTTATGTGGTCAAGTCTAATGGCTAATAAAAGTATTTCAAAATAGCGCCCCGCCTAAGAGACTTGACAGCGTCTAGAAGTAACCATAACCTATAAATTGAAATTGACAGTAGTAATATTCACGTTTGAAGTCAGGATACCATTACTTGTGCAGCAAAGAATTGTGGAATTCTACTGATCATGAAGGTTTAAATATTAAATTTCACAAAGGCCATCCTACAAGGAAAAAGGAGTGACTCGGGTTAGTGCTTTAAGCAGAAGTGATTTCGGGATGGCGTTATGTATATTGGTTAAAGACATGATTTATTGAATTATTGGTAGACCTCGGCTTGAATGTGGTGCTTCCCTGACACTGACATTAGTTACATGGTGGCTAGCCTAAGAGATTAAAATTGGACTTGATTGATCGAATCGAACAGGCACAGGGAAATGATAAATACTGCATTGATGTGGCTGGTCAGACCTAGATGGGTGCTACAACTAGCTTAAGTATTGGTACTGATGATTTAATTAAGATTTAAAAGTAAAATTGTGTACCCAATGATTGATAGTGAAGGAATTGATGTCATCAGAAACTCCTTTATAGAGAAATACTCCACAATCCGGAGAATGGTAAAGACTTATCAAATCTCCTGAAAGTATATTGGTAATCAAGTACGATAAGAGAAATAACTGAAATTGGGATTAAATGTCTCAGAGGTCAGAAGGTTAAGGTAGAGCACCAAAAGCCTATGAGATTAATACCCATGCCTATATGGAATTAAAAGCATGTGCCAGGATTTTAAAGGCTCTTGGAAGGACAAATTGCCAATTAGCGAAGTTGCACATAATATCGGATAACACTCAAGTATCGAGATGATACCGTATGAAGTGTAGTATGGTCGAAATATGTCGTTCACCGATTAGATGGAAGCAGTGGGTGAAGGGAAGATAATTGTTCTCGATTTGGTTAAACAAGCTTTTGTCAAAGTACAATTAAGTTGTGAGAAACTGAAAACAGCCTAAACAGGCAAAAGAGAGTTATACTGACAAAAGACGAAGACATTTGGAAGTTTCAGTGGGAGATTCAGTGTTTTTGGAAGTTTCTCCTTCCAAGGGTATATAGAGGTTTGGGAAGAAAGGAAAGTCAAGTCTTCGAGATATTAGATCTTTCGAGACCTTAGACCGAGTGGGAGACAAAGTGCATAAGTTGGCGTTATTGGCGAAGTTACCAAGTATTCGTAATGTCTTCCATGTTTTGATATTACGCAAGTATCATCCAGATCTGATCCATCTGATTAGGTATGAACCACTGGAATTGAAAGAGGATATGACATATCTTGAAAAACTGATTCGGATCTTGGACAGGAAAGAAAAGACATTGCGGTCTAAAATGAATCCTTTGGTCAAGATTTTGTGGCAATATCATATTTCAGAAGAGGCCACCCGGGAATTAGAAAGTTTAATGCGAGATAAGCACCCATAATTAATTAAGGACTAATGTACTTCTAAATTTGGGGACCAAATTTCCCTAGGTGGGGAGAATGTAAATACTAAAAATTTTCGAAGTACTTGATGTTGTCTATAAATGACAATTTAGGCAACTAAGATTTAAAAATGTGATTACGGGTGAATTAGTTTAAGTATAACCTTATTGTTGAAATACATGAAAAGAATTTAATTATATACATAGGTACATATAGAGGTATTGGTAGGCAATATTTAATTATTACCAAGATTAAAGTATAGGTGTACATATATGTACAAGGTACACAAATATACATGTATATATGTATAATTATATACAAAAATAAATTATAATGCACCCGTGTGTATAAGTATATATATACATATAAGAGTATATGTATGTATAAATGAACATACATGAGGAGGGGGGCGAGAGCCGGTCAGCAATGTAGGAAGCTTTGGGTGTAACCATTTACAAAATACTTTGAAGAAAGTGATATGGATGGGACAGCCCTTTTCGGTGGGAAAGAGATAGCAGAAGAGAAAGTGGCAGTAAGGTAGGAAAATGCAGAAACTGAAGCATGAAAGAATAGGAAAACAATGAGCAATTGAAAATAAGAACAGTTGCTGCACACCATGCTATACCCCTGTACCCCGACTCCTCTGTAGCACCCATCATTTCTTCCCTTCTCACACACGTTTCTGTCACCATTCTTTATTCCTCATCAAAGTAGAGTAAGAATATAAGCAAAGCAGAGGAAAACGGGACCATGATAACTGTCTGGCAAGGGAATTCTGAAATTTCAATAGTAAAGGACAACAAATGAAGCTAATGAACCAGGGGACAAAACATGAAAACGTGGAAAAGGTTAGCGATGGCAGTGACAACTGGGTGAAGATTGAGTGAGAAAAGAGAAAATTGGGTACAAAGAATGAAAAGAGAGATGTTATGGCTGAGAGAAAGAGTGGCTGTAGCGAGACACAGCAAGAGCTGTTATCATTTCATCCTCGACTATGAATGGGCCACGCGAGAGAAAGCGTGGCTGAATCGGAATAGAACGAGGCAGTGGAAAAATGAGCATGAGAGGGAGAGGCGGTTGAAGAGAAACAGAGGATTCGATACCTCTGTGAAAACCAAAATGGAAGCAAAAATAGGAGACTTCACCCCCGACCCTACAGCAGGAGACGAAACAATAGAGAAAATGATGGATGGTGGTGCTAACAGGGTTAAGTTGGATGCGTTTTGGTGGTTGCTGGTGAAGTAAAATTTTATGGGATAGAATCTGGAATGGAGAACTGAAACAGGGAATGATAGACCGGCGGAGGTCAAGCATCGAGCAAGAGTAGAGAAGGACAGGGGTGACTCCTCAGCAACGGTGGAGGTTGCAGCGCCGGGAAGGAAATGGTGGAAAGAGGTAGCAACGACAGGGGAAGGATGGTGGATGACGATGAACAGGGACGGGTTGTGATGAAGGAATGAAGGAGAAAAGAAAGGTGGCGGGAAAGGAAATATAATTTGAAAAAAAAAAGAGAAATTTTATTTAATATATATAGATATTATCTATATATATATTGTCACGACCCAAATTACCTAAAAATCAGAGTAAAGTTTTCATTTATTATTTAATTCTTACCTTTCTCTCATCGTGACTATCCTACAAACAGTTGGGCTATGATTCAGTGTGAGATCTGAGAATTTCAGACATATTTTATTGATGTAATAATAATTTGAGTATAATTTATTGAGCTAAGTGAATTGTGGGAATTATAATTGGAGATTTATGTGTTAAGTATGTAAAATAAGCTTGATCCATGAGGACAGATCGATCTGGGAGAAGGAGAGATCGATCTGGTGAATTAAACATGACGAGGAAGGGAAAATTTGAGGAGCAGATCGATCTCCAATGGAAGAGATCGATCTCCTTATGAATCTGTTTGAGAAGGGATCGATCTCATGAGGAAGAGATCGATCTCCAAATGCTTCTGTTTGGGAGAAGATCGATCTCCTCAAGGCATAGATCGATCTCATAAAGCCATAAAGAGATCGATCTCACCCCTCGACAGATCGATCTCCTAGGCATAAAATTGCTCAGATCGTCCCCAAAATTCAAACGCAGATCGATCTCCCCAGGAGACAGATCGATCTCCTACCTCCAGTCTATATAAGGGACCCGTGTTTTCTCCTGAAATCTCACTTTCTCTCTCTTTCAAACCTCCATTTTTCCAAAAACCTAGTTTCTCACTCCTCCAATTCTCCCATTTTCGGCCGAATCAGCTATTGTGGTAAGAAGGAAAGTTGTTCCTCATCAAAGGGAGAACAACATACTTGGAAATCGAAGGACGAATCGGATCGAGGCGTGAGTTGTGCTTCTCACAAGCTTTGGGTAATTTCTAAACCTCGATCTTGATATTTGAGTTGATTTTGATGTTATTGGTGGTTGAATTTGTGTTGAAATGGCTGAAAGATGACTAGGGATTGATTAAATTTCAATGTGGTAGGAGTGATATACATATTGAGAATTTTGGTGAATTTGGGAAATTGTGAGCTATAAATGGAAAATTAGACAATGAGGAGAATTAGCGTAGATAATTGGTATTAGAGATATCGAACATTGGGATATTGTGAATAGAGTTGTAGTTTAGGGTTGAGTTACGAGAAATCAAGAGAATTGAGGTGTTATGAGCAATTATGCTCGATTTTAAGAATTGAGGCTTATGTGATGTGGAGTATTGATGTTTTAACATCGCTTGGACAGCTCGGGAGTTCCAGAGTGGAATGCGAGACTAGTCCGTGATACGGGGGAAACGATTGCACTATACGAGGTGCAAAGAGGTAAGGGAAATCTAAACCATTTGTGTATGTGAATTGCAAACTGTTTTAGCATGATTTACGATTTATAAACAAGCATGTTGAGTATTTTGTGTTGAGATTTGAACTGCACACGATTTTATAGCCGATTGGAGCCCAATGTTTTATGAGCTTATAACTGGGCTCTACGTTAAGGCAATATTGTTATTTGAGAAATGTGTACGTGTGCTTTGCCGGTTGGAACTCGGTTTTACTACGTTTTGCGTTGAGTACAAAACGATTTCAAATGAGTTTTATGACAGAAAACCATTACGAGTTCTACGTGAAGGCAAACCCGTCTTATGTGATAAGACTGAGGTGTGTAGTTGTGAGTACACACCGGGCATTGCTCTGGTAGCATGTAAGCCCGATTTCTTCTCCGTTCTGGTAACGTGAGAATGACCTACTTGGTGGCTGTGCCACGTATACCCCATTGGTGGCTGTGCCACGTTGAGAAAACCCCATTGGTGGCTGTGCCACGTATACCCCATTGGTGGCTGTGCCACGTTGAGAAAACCCCATTGGTGGCTGTGCCGCGTATACCCCATTGGTGGCTGTGCCACGTTGAGAAAACCCCATTGGTGGCTGTGCCACGTATACCCCATTGGTGGCTGTGCCACGTTGAGAAAACCCCATTGGTGGCTGTGCCACGTTGAGAAAACCCCATTGGTGGCTGTGCCACGTTGAGAAAACCCCATTGGTGGCTGTGCCACGTATACCCCATTGGTGGCTGTGCCACGTTGAGAAACCCCATTGGTGGCTGTGCCACGTTGAGAAACCCCATTGGTGGCTGTGCCACGTTGAGAAACCCCATTGGTGGCTGTGCCACGTTGAGAAACCCCATTGGTGGCAGTGCCACGTTGAGAAACCCTATTCAGTGGCTATGCCATGTGAGAAAATAATTCAGTGGCTTTGCCACGTGTGTATTGTGGCTATGCCACGTGTGATTTTAAATCAGTGGCTATGCCACGTTATTTGAGAAAGCGTTTAACGCGTATTTTCACATGCTTTGTTTTGCTCTAGAGTGAGCCTTTTTACTTCATGTTTTCACATGACTTGACACATGAGAGTGTCGTTTTGAATATTTTCATGCTATGGTTTTCAAATGAGTTTCACATACAAATAAATGCTTTGTGATGTGCATTTTGGTTTATGAAATGAGTCCCCTACCCCCCTTACTGAGCGATTTAGAAGCTCACCCTGTTTTTCTTTCCCCCCCAGAGTTCTTCAAGTGAATAAGGACTTCCCTGCGGCGTACGGAGTGGTGGCTAGTGGAGGATTCAAGCTCCAGGCTATATAATTTGTACTTTGAGGTATATTATCTTTTCATGTACCCAGACTATTAATGTATTTGCAGACACTTGATGTATGACATTATATGGGATGTATTAGGATTAATTGACTTGTAATCGAGTAATGGGTATAATACAATATTTATTATATCATGAAGAGATCCTGAGGCATGATAATTATGATGATGTATGACACTGCACAGGAATGCACTCTTTATTTGTGAATTAACGAGTAAAAAGTTTTAAATTAGCCCTATTTTCCGCATTTTCGGGGCGTGACAGAGTTTTCTTGGTATCAGAGCTTAGGGTGTCTAGTACTGTCAGTGTCGATTAAGTGAAATAGAATACATCCCAAGTGTCTGTAATAGTCTGGTCATGAACTGAAATTGAGGATTGAGATTTCAATCGATTGTGATATGTACGCGCAGGAGACGAGTTGAGATTGAGAATGAGTAAACGACGAGGTCGTTCGAGGAGGCAGGCAGAGTCCCCTCCACCACTTGTCCCACAACCAGAGAGTCCTAACTCTCGATTTAATCGGATTGAGACCGATGTGAGGCAAGGTTTTGAGCAGATGGCGGCGCTATTCGCGCAACACTTTGGAGTTAATGCCTCGGATACTACCCCTACACCACCACCAGGGCCTCCCATGCCCCCAGTGCCTCCCGTCACTCAGCCTGAGGACAGAAGTAAGGTCCGACTAAAGGAATTTCTGAAGATGAATCCACCCGCATTTAAGGGAAAGAAGGATCCTACAGAGGCTGAGGAGTGGCTGACGGAGTTGAGAGTTATATTTGATTTACTGGGGTGCACCGATGCTGAGAGAGTCAGTATGAGTGCCTATATGCTGAAGGGGAGAGCTCGAGATTGGTGGAGTACTACCCAGGGTATCTTGATGTCCCACCAGGATGTGATTGGTTGGGAAGAGTTCCAGACAGCTTTTAGAACCCAATATGTACCACGAGCCGCTCAGAGAAGGAAACAGGCCGAATTTTTGAGTTTGGTACAGGGTGACATGTCGGTGGATGACTATGAGAGCCAGTTCACCGCACTACTGAGATATGACCCAGAGACCTTCAAGAGTGAAGAGCTCCGCACAGAGAAGTTTGTGTATGGGTTGAAGCCCGTTATTAGAGATAGACTGATGGGGCTATGTATTACCGAGTTTGGAGATGCTCTGAGACGAGCACAAGAGGTTGAAAGAGGGATTGAGATGGTACAATCCCAGAATGAGCTCAGAGCGGTGAATAGAGATAAGGGCAAGAGGCCAGCACTTTTCCAGTCAGAGGCTCGGAGAGGTTCCTTCAGAAGAGGAAGGATTGAGGTGCAGAAGGACAGATTGGAGAGACCCAGAGCCTATCCTATTATCAAGGAGGCCCCCCGATATGTCAGGCCGGGGATGAGGATTTGTAGAGACTGTGGCCGATCGCATGAGGGAAGTTGTACTGGGTCGATCCATGGATGTTTCAGATGTGGTGACATGGGTCACAGAGTGAAGGACTGTCCCCAACCTCAGATACCACATGCTCCGGAGCCCACTAGACAACAGCCTCAGAGAGTGTATCCCCGGAGACGGGCCACTGCGGTAGAGAAAGGGAAGAAACCTGTGGCACAGGGACGAGTGTTTGCCCTGGATAAGGAGACCGCAGACGCTTCGGCAGAAACTATAAGAGGTACACTCTCTGTCTGTAATTATAAGGCTCATGTGTTGATTGATTCAGGATCCACGCATTCGTTTATTTCTGAGCATTTTGCATGTAGATTAAACTTGAAGTTTGAACCTCTAGAGTATATACTACATGTAAATACCCCAATGCGTGAATCCCAGAGAACTGAGTTAATCTGTAGAGGATGTGAAATTAAGGTGGGAGATAGAGTGATGTTAGCAGATCTAATCATGTTGAGTATACATGGGTTTGATGTAATTCGGGGAATGGATTGGTTGGCAACCAATCGAGTGAGTTTAGACTGCTACACTAAGATTGTAACTTTCTCCCTACCTAAACCTTACAGTGTACGATTGAGATATTAAGGGAATAATTATGTGGAATTCTAGTAAGTAATTTGAGAATTTTAATATTATTTTGGAGAATATTAAATATGATTATTCATGTGAAGGTTATGAGACACTCATCTCAGACGATGAGCGGGAACATCCGAGGATTGAGGATATACCTGTGGTTTGCGAATTTTTGGATGTTTTCCCAGATGAATTGCCAGGTTTACCACCAGAGAGAGAGCTGGAGTTTACCATTGATTTGGTATGGATACTCAGCCGATCTCTAAACCTCCCTACAGGATGGCATTAGTGGAACTTGAGGAATTGAAGAAACAACTACAGGAGTTATTGGATCAAGGGTTTATTAGACCCAGTGTTTCGCCGTGGGGAGCACCAGTACTATTTGTTAAGAAGAAGGATGGTAGTCTCAGATTATGTGTAGACTACCGGCTGTTGAATAAAGCCACGGTGAAGAATAAATACCCACTGCCCAGGATTGACGATCTACTTGATCAGCTGAGAGGGGCATCAGTCTTTTCTAAGATTGATTTGAGATCGGGCTATCACCAATTGAGGATCAAGGAAGAAGATATTCCAAAGACGGCCTTCAGGACGAGGTATGGCATTACGAATTTCTGGTGATGTCCTTTGGATTGACGAACGCCCCTGCAGCATTTATGAGGTTGATGAACGAGGTGTTCAGAGACTATCTGGATAAGTTTGTGATAGTCTTTATCGATGATATCCTGGTGTACTCTCGGTCGTATGAGGAGCATGCACAGCAATTGTGGTTAGTACTTCAGATACTCCGGGATAAGCAATTATACGGAAAGCTTAGTAAGTGTGAGTTTTGGCTGAACCGGATAGCTTTCCTTGGGCATGTAGTCTCAGAGGAAGGAGTATCAGTGGATCCGAGTAAAATAGCAGCTGTGCTTAATTGGGAAAGACCGAGGACAGTGACTGAGATACGAAGCTTCCTTGGTTTGGCAGGGTATTACAGGAGATTTGTGGAAGGATTCTCGAGGATTGCCGCTCCTTTGACTAAGCTCACGCGTAAGGAGACTCCGTTCATATGGACTGATCAATGTGAGCTCAGTTTTCAAGAGTTAAAGAGGAGATTGACAGCGGCACCTGTGCTAACTATTCCCGAGGGATCAGGAGGATTCTCGGTGTATAGTGATGCATCTCACCAAGGATTAGGGTGTGTGCTTATGCAGCACGGAAGAGTGGTCGCATATGGATCGCGACAACTGAAAGACCATGAGCGGAATTATCCCACGCACGATTTGGAGTTAGCCGCTGTGGTATTTGCTTTGAAGATCTGGCGACATTACTTATATGGGGAAAGATTCCAGATCTTCACTGATCATAAGAGTTTGAGATATCTCTTTGATCAGAAAGAGTTAAACATGAGACAAAGGAGATGGATGGAACTCCTTAAGGATTATGACTGCGAGATTCTTTATCATCCGGGTAAGGCGAATGTGGTTGCTGATGCCCTGAGCAGGAAGAGTATGATATCTGCTATGATGATCAGGGAATGGGATTTGTTAGAGCAGTTCGCCGAACTTCGGATCAGAGTTAAAGAGGTAGAGACTGGATTTTTGGCTAGCCTGCGGATAGAGCCCAGGATCATGGATCAGATTAGAACTGGGCAGCGCAGTGATCAGAGATTGATAGACATGGTTAGCCAAGCTGAGCAGAGTTCGCAGTTGGATCTCACCATCAGTGAGGATGGATTATTGAGGTTCAGAGGACGGATTTGTGTACCGGACGATGATACCCTGAAGAGACAGATACTGAGAGAGTCCCACTGCTCGCGTTACACCATACACCCAGGGAGTACTAAGATGTACTGAGACTTGAGAAAGGTGTATTGGTGGAGTGGTATGAAGCGAGATGTGGCAGAGTATGTGGCCAGGTGTTTAGTATGCCAGCAAGTGAAAGCTGAGCATCGGAAGCCCGGAGGACTACTACAGCCCTTACCTGTACCTACATGGAAATGGGAGCATGTCACTATGGACTTTATTATGGGTTTACCGAGGACCCGGAGAGGCCGTGACGCGATATGGGTCATTGTGGATAGATTGACCAAGAGTGCCCACTTCCTTGCCATCAAGAGCACAGATACTGTGGATGCCTTAGCTGAACTGTATGTCAGCGAGATAGCTAGATTACATGGGGCTCCAGTGAGTATTACTTCTGATAGAGATTCCCGATTTACTTCCAGATTCTGGACCCAGTTTCAGGAGTCCATGGGATCTCGATTGAGTTTTAGTACCGCCTATCATCCTCAGACAGATGGTCAGTCAGAGAGGACTATTCAGACCCTAGAGGATATGTTGAGGGCGTGTACGATGGATTTTAAGGGATCATGGGATGATCACCTGCCCCTAGCAGAGTTTGCGTACAATAACAGCTATCATGCGAGTATTGGAATGGCACCTTTTGAGGCTCTATATGGTAGGAGGTGTAGATCCCCTGTAGCTTGGGAAGAAGTCGGTGACAGAAAGATAAATGCTCCCGAGCTCGTTGAGCAAGCCGTACAGAGTGTGAAACTCATATGTGAGAGGTTACGGGCTGCACAGAGTAGACAGAAAAGCTACGCGGATGTGCGTAGACGGCCACTCGAGTTTGATGTTGGTGATGCAGTATTTCTGAGAGTATCACCGAGCAAGGGTATCATGCGATTTGGGAAGAAAGGGAAATTGAGTCCTCGATACATAGGACCATTTGAGATTCTTGAGAGAGTGGGAGAGGTAGCCTACAGATTGGCATTACCCCCACAGATGTCCGGAATACACAATGTTTTTCATGTATCTATGTTGAGGAAGTACCCCCCGGACCCTTCTCATGTTATAGAGTATGATGAGATGGACATACAGGAGGACATGAGCTACACTGAGGAACCCGTCCAGATTCTCGATAGAAAGGAGAAGGTACTGAGAACCAAGAGCATCCCATTAGTGAAAGTTTTGTGGAAACATCA
Organism: Firmiana major; assembly: GCA_033439115.1. Classification (NCBI taxonomy): domain Eukaryota; kingdom Viridiplantae; phylum Streptophyta; class Magnoliopsida; order Malvales; family Malvaceae; genus Firmiana; species Firmiana major. The sequence goes on from CM065901.1 coordinate 38,456,572, forward strand.
CTCAATGGAAGAGGCAACGTGGGAACTAGAGAGCCTCATGAAGGAGAAATACCCCCATCTATTTTGACCAGTTGAGTTGAATTTGGAGGACCAAATTCTATTTAAGGTGGGGAGGATGTGGATCTGAGAATTTCAGACATATTTTATTGATGTAATAATAATTTGAGTATAATTTATTGAGCTAAGTGAATTGTGGGAATTATAATTGGAGATTTATGTGTTAAGTATGTAAAATAAGCTTGATCCATGAGGACAGATCGATCTGGGAGAAGGAGAGATCGATCTGGTGAATTAAACATGACGAGGAAGGGAAAATTTGAGGAGCAGATCGATCTCCAATGGAAGAGATCGATCTCCTTATGAATCTGTTTGAGAAGGGATCGATCTCATGAGGAAGAGATCGATCTCCAAATGCTTCTGTTTGGGAGAAGATCGATCTCCTCAAGGCATAGATCGATCTCATAAAGCCATAAAGAGATCGATCTCACCCCTCGACAGATCGATCTCCTAGGCATAAAATTGCTCAGATCGTCCCCAAAATTCAAACGCAGATCGATCTCCCCAGGAGACAGATCGATCTCCTACCTCCAGTCTAGATAAGGGACCCGTGTTTTCTCCTGAAATCTCACTTTCTCTCTCTTTCAAACCTCTATTTTTCTAAAAACCTAGTTTCTCACTCCTCCAATTCTCCCATTTCCGGCCGAATCAGCTATTGTGGTAAGAAGGAAAGTTGTTCCTCATCAAAGGGAGAACAACATACTTGGAAATCGAAGGATGAATCGGATCGAGGCGTGAGTTGTGCTTCTCACAAGCTTTGGGTAATTTCTAAACCTCGATCTTGATATTTGAGTTGATTTTGATGTTATTGGTGGTTGAATTTGTGTTGAAATGGCTGAAAGATGACTAGGGATTGATTAAATTTCAATGTGGTAGGAGTGATATACATATTGAGAATTTTGGTGAATTTGGGAAATTGTGAGCTATAAATGGAAAATTAGACAATGAGGAGAATTAGCGTAGATAATTGGTATTAGAGATATCGAACATTGGGATATTGTGAATAGAGTTGTAGTTTAGGGTTGAGTTACGAGAAATCAAGAGAATTGAGGTGTTATGAGCAATTATGCTCGATTTTAAGAATTGAGGCTTATGTGATGTGGAGTATTGATGTTTTAACATCGCTTGGACAGCTCGGGAGTTCCAGAGTGGAATGCGAGACTAGTCCGTGATACGGGGGAAACGATTGCACTATACGAGGTGCAAAGAGGTAAGGGAAATCTAAACCATTTGTGTATGTGAATTGCAAACTGTTTTAGCATGATTTACGATTTATAAACAAGCATGTTGAGTATTTTGTGTTGAGATTTGAACTGCACACGATTTTATAGCCGATTGGAGCCCAATGTTTTATGAGCTTATAATTGGGCTCTACGTTAAGGCAATATTGTTATTTGAGAAATGTGTGCGTGTGCTTTGCCGGTTGGAACTCGGTTTTACTACGTTTTACGTTGAGTACAAAACGATTTCAAATGAGTTTTATGAGAGAAAACCATTACGAGTTCTACGTGAAGGCAAACCCGTCTTATGTGATAAGACTGAGGTGTGTAGTTGTGAGTACACACCGGGCATTGCTCTGGTAGCATGTAAGCCCGATTTCTTCTCCGTTCTGGTAACGTGAGAATGACCTACTTGGTGGCTGTGCCACGTATACCCCATTGGTGGCTGTGCCACGTTGAGAAAACCCCATTGGTGGCTGTGCCACGTATACCCCATTGGTGGCTGTGCCACGTTGAGAAAACCCCATTGGTGGCTGTGCCACGTATACCCCATTGGTGGCTGTGCCACGTTGAGAAAACCCCATTGGTGGCTGTGCCGCGTATACCCCATTGGTGGCTGTGCCACGTTGAGAAAACCCCATTGGTGGCTGTGCCACGTATACCCCATTGGTGGCTGTGCCACGTTGAGAAAACCCCATTGGTGGCTGTGCCACGTATACCCCATTGGTGGCTGTGCCACGTTGAGAAAACCCCATTGGTGGCTGTGCCATGTTGAGAAACCCCATTGGTGGCTGTGCCACGTTGAGAAACCCCATTGGTGGCTGTGCCACGTTGAGAAACCCCATTGGTGGCAGTGCCACGTTGAGAAACCCTATTCAGTGGCTATGCCATGTGAGAAAATAATTCAGTGGCTTTGCCACGTGTGTATTGTGGCTATGCCACGTGTGATTTTAAATCAGTGGCTATGCCACGTTATTTGAGAAAGCGTTTAACGCGTATTTTCACATGCTTTGTTTTGCTCTAGAGTGAGCCTTTTTACTTCATGTTTTCACATGACTTGACACATGAGAGTGTCGTTTTGAATATTTTCATGCTATGGTTTTCAAATGAGTTTCACATACAAATAAATGCTTTGTGATGTGCATTTTGGTTTATGAAATGAGTCCCCTACCCCCCTTACTGAGCGATTTAGAAGCTCACCCTGTTTTTCTTTCCCCCCCAGAGTTCTTCAAGTGAATAAAGACTTCCCTGCGGCGTACGGAGTGGTGGCTAGTGGAGGATTCAAGCTCCAGGCTATATAATTTGTACTTTGAGGTATATTATCTTTTCATGTACCCAGACTATTAATGTATTTGCAGACACTTGATGTATGACATTATATGGGATGTATTAGGATTAATTGACTTGTAATCGAGTAATGGGTATAATACAATATTTATTATATCATGAAGAGATCCTGAGGCATGATAATTATGATGATGTATGACACTGCACAGGAATGCACTCTTTATTTGTGAATTAACGAGTAAAAAGTTTTAAATTAGCCCTATTTTCCGCATTTTCGGGGCGTGACAGAGTTTTCTTGGTATCAGAGCTTAGGGTGTCTAGTACTGTCAGTGTCGGTTAAGTGAAATAGAATACATCCCAAGTGTCTGTAATAGTCTGGTCATGAACTGAAATTGAGGATTGAGATTTCAATCGATTGTGATATGTACGCGCAGGAGACGAGTTGAGATTGAGAATGAGTAAACGACGAGGTCGTTCGAGGAGGCAGGCAGAGTCCCCTCCACCACTTGTCCCACAACCAGAGAGTCCTAACTCTCGATTTAATCGGATTGAGACCGATGTGAGGCAAGGTTTTGAGCAGATGGCGGCGCTATTCGCGCAACACTTTGGAGTTAATGCCTCGGATACTACCCCGACACCACCACCAGGGCCTCCCATGCCCCCAGTGCCTCCCGTCACTCAGCCTGAGGACAGAAGTAAGGTCCGACTAAAGGAATTTCTGAAGATGAATCCACCCGTATTTAAGGGAAAGAAGGATCCTACAGAGGCTGAGGAGTGGCTGACGGAGTTGAGAGTTATATTTGATTTACTGGGGTGCACCGATGCTGAGAGAGTCAGTATGAGTGCCTATATGCTGAAGGGGAGAGCTCGAGATTGGTGGAGTACTACCCAGGGTATCTTGATGTCCCACCAGGATGTGATTGGTTGGGAAGAGTTCCAGACAGCTTTTAGAACCCAATATGTACCACGAGCCGCTCAGAGAAGGAAACAGGCCGAATTTTTGAGTTTGGTACAGGGTGACATGTCGGTGGATGACTATGAGAGCCAGTTCACCGCACTACTGAGATATGACCCAGAGACCTTCAAGAGTGAAGAGCTCCGCACAGAGAAGTTTGTGTATGGGTTGAAGCCCGTTATTAGAGATAGACTGATGGGGCTATGTATTACCGAGTTTGGAGATGCTCTGAGACGAGCACAAGAGGTTGAAAGAGGGATTGAGATGGTACAATCCCAGAATGAGCTCAGAGCGGTGAATAGAGATAAGGGCAAGAGGCCAGCACTTTTCCAGTCAGAGGCTCGGAGAGGTTCCTTCAGAAGAGGAAGGATTGAGGTGCAGAAGGACAGATTGGAGAGACCCAGAGCCTATCCTATTATCAAGGAGGCCCCCCGATATGTCAGGCCGGGGATGAGGATTTGTAGAGACTGTGGCCGATCGCATGAGGGAAGTTGTACTGGGTCGATCCATGGATGTTTCAGATGTGGTGACATGGGTCACAGAGTGAAGGACTGTCCCCAACCTCAGATACCACATGCTCCGGAGCCCACTAGACAACAGCCTCATAGAGTGTATCCCCGGAGACGGGCCACTACGGTAGAGAAAGGGAAGAAACCTGTGGCACAGGGACGAGTGTTTGCCCTGGATAAGGAGACCGCAGACGCTTCGGCAGAAACTATAAGAGGTACACTCTCTGTCTGTAATTATAAGGCTCATGTGTTGATTGATTCAGGATCCACGCATTCGTTTATTTCTGAGCATTTTGCATGTAGATTAAACTTGAAGTTTGAACCTCTAGAGTATATACTACATGTAAATACCCCAATGCGTGAATCCCAGAGAACTGAGTTAATCTGTAGAGGATGTGAAATTAAGGTGGGAGATAGAGTGATGTTAGCAGATCTAATCATGTTTAGTATACATGGGTTTGATGTAATTCGGGGAATGGATTGGTTGGCAACCAATCGAGTGAGTTTAGACTGCTACACTAAGATTGTAACTTTCTCCCTACCTAAACCTTACAGTGTACGATTGAGATATTAAGGGAATAATTATGTGGAATTCTAGTAAGTAATTTGAGAATTTTAATATTATTTTGGAGAATATTAAATATGATTATTCATGTGAAGGTTATGAGACACTCATCTCAGACGATGAGCGGGAACATCCGAGGATTGAGGATATACCTGTGGTTTGCGAATTTTTGGATGTTTTCCCAGATGAATTGCCAGGTTTACCACCAGAGAGAGAGCTGGAGTTTACCATTGATTTGGTACGGATACTCAGCCGATCTCTAAACCTCCCTACAGGATGGCATTAGTGGAACTTGAGGAATTGAAGAAACAACTACAGGAGTTATTGGATCAAGGGTTTATTAGACCCAGTGTTTCGCCGTGGGGAGCACCAGTACTATTTGTTAAGAAGAAGGATGGTAGTCTCAGATTATGTGTAGACTACCGGTTGTTGAATAAAGCCACGGTGAAGAATAAATACCCACTGCCCAGGATTGACGATCTACTTGATCAGCTGAGAGGGGCATCAGTCTTTTCTAAGATTGATTTGAGATCGGGCTATCACCAATTGAGGATCAAGGAAGAAGATATTCCAAAGACGGCCTTCAGGACGAGGTATGGCCATTACGAATTTCTGGTGATGTCCTTTGGATTGACGAACGCCCCTGCAGCATTTATGAGGTTGATGAACGAGGTGTTCAGAGACTATCTGGATAAGTTTGTGATAGTCTTTATCGATGATATCCTGGTGTACTCTCGGTCGTATGAGGAGCATGCACAGCAATTGTGGTTAGTACTTCAGATACTCCGGGAGAAGCAATTATACGAAAAGCTTAGTAAGTGTGAGTTTTGGCTGAACCGGATAGCTTTCCTTGGGCATGTAGTCTCAGAGGAAGGAGTATCAGTGGATCCGAGTAAAATAGCAGCTGTGCTTAATTGGGAAAGACCGAGGACAGTGACTGAGATACGAAGCTTCCTTGGTTTGGCAGGGTATTACAGGAGATTTGTGGAAGGATTCTCAAGGATTGCCGCTCCTTTGACTAAGCTCACGCGTAAGGAGACTCCGTTCATATGGACTGATCAATGTGAGCTCAGTTTTCAAGAGTTAAAGAGGAGATTGACAGCGGCACCTGTGCTAACTATTCCCGAGGGATCAGGAGGATTCTCGGTGTATAGTGATGCATCTCACCAAGGATTAGGGTGTGTGCTTATGCAGCACGGAAGAGTGGTCGCATATGGATCGCGACAACTGAAAGACCATGAGCGGAATTATCCCACGCACGATTTGGAGTTAGCCGCTGTGGTATTTGCTTTGAAGATCTGGCGACATTACTTATATGGGGAAAGATTCCAGATCTTCACTGATCATAAGAGTTTGAGATATCTCTTTGATCAGAAAGAGTTAAACATGAGACAAAGGAGATGGATGGAACTCCTTAAGGATTATGACTGCGAGATTCTTTATCATCCGGGTAAGGCGAATGTGGTTGCTGATGCCCTGAGCAGGAAGAGTATGATATCTGCTATGATGATCAGGGAATGGGATTTGTTAGAGCAGTTCGCCGAACTTCGGATCAGAGTTAAAGAGGTAGAGACTGGATTTTTGGCTAGCCTGCGGATAGAGCCCAGGATCATGGATCAGATTAGAACTGGGCAGCGCAGTGATCAGAGATTGATAGACATGGTTAGCCAAGCTGAGCAGAGTTCGCAGTTGGATCTCACCATCAGTGAGGATGGATTATTGAGGTTCAGAGGAAGGATTTGTGTACCGGACGATGATACCCTGAAGAGACAGATACTGAGAGAGTCCCACTGCTCGCGTTACACCATGCACCCAGGGAGTACTAAGATGTACCGAGACTTGAGAAAGGTGTATTGGTGGAGTGGTATGAAGCGAGATGTGGCAGAGTATGTGGCCAGGTGTTTAGTATGCCAGCAAGTGAAAGCTGAGCATCAGAAGCCCGGAGGACTACTACAGCCCTTACCTGTACCTACATGGAAATGGGAGCATGTCACTATGGACTTTATTATGGGTTTACCGAGGACCCGGAGAGGCCGTGACGCGATATGGGTCATTGTGGATAGATTGACCAAGAGTGCCCACTTCCTTGCCATCAAGAGCACAGATACTGTGGATGCCTTAGCTGAACTGTATGTCAGCGAGATAGCTAGATTACATGGGGCTCCAGTGAGTATTACTTCTGATAGAGATTCCCGATTTACTTCCAGATTCTGGACCCAGTTTCAGGAGTCCATGGGATCTCGATTGAGTTTTAGTACCGCCTATCATCCTCAGACAGATGGTCAGTCAAAGAGGACTATTCAGACCCTAGAGGATATGTTGAGGGCGTGTACGATGGATTTTAAGGGATCATGGGATGATCACCTGCATAGTGTTATCTTATGAAATTTATGCAATTACTGGCCAAACTACCGTTTTGCTTTGCTTCAAACCACGAAAATCCCTTCAATCAGAAAATTTCTTAAATCATGCATTTCATACATGTCATGCGTTCACCATCCTTAGGTGACTTCCCTTAATAGGGGTAAAGTAGACTTTACCTATTTCGAGTCCTTAAAATCTTTAAAACATTTTTGGGACCTTTGTACATAATAGGGTATACATATATATTCAGTGTACAGAAAAGCTATTAAAATACGCGTAGCTACCTCTAGCTACTCACACAATTCCATTACCTCATTTTTCTATACAATCTGACCTTTCACTGATGTCTCGTCCTGTAGTCCAATTGCTCTCAATCAAATCTCTGAAACTACGTATAAATATACATCAGGTCAAATACAATACAATTTAATGTATTTCATATTTTTTGGGGCTTAATTTAGATCATTGGGTCCGATTGCACCACAATGGGCTTTAATCGGCCTTAAGCCCATTTCTCACTGACTATTCATATTATCGAGGCCTATTGGGCTCATTGGGCCCATCAGTATTTATTGAGCCTCGTTCTAACTCTCGAATAACTTAATTTAGTATTTACGACAATTTATTCCAATTTCCAGAATTTAATTCATTTAATACGAAAATAAAATCTAAAATTTATCTAACACGTATAACGATGCAAATTATCATAAATAAGGGTTACTTACCCGAGATTCCATGATAATACACAAATCGAGGCTGTCTCGAGCTCTCGTCTGACATCAATTGTCGAGCTACATAATTTAATATTTTTTTGGGTAAATTTCCAATCGGATATTAATCAATTTAAAATTTTCAAAATTTAAATCGGTCAATTCGACCGCTTACTGACTTACCCGTAACTCGATTGCATCACTGGAAATTTTCTCCAATTTTTCCTCTTTTTTTCTTTTTCCCTTTTTCTTCCTTTTTTCCTGTTCTTTTTTGCTAAACCGATTCGGTCCGATTCACCCGGTTCAAACCGTCGGTTCAGTCCGATTTGACTAGTTCAGTGGCTCATCTATCAGTTCTCCGTCTGTTTTCATCGCCAGTGACTCCGCTGGGCCGTCCGATGCACTAATCTGGTCTCAGTACTCCTTGAGGTCATCGAAAAGTGGTCGGTCTGGCTCTTCTCTCCTCGGCGTCGGTACCCATTTTCCTTTTTCGTCGTTTTTGGCGCCATCCATCAGTTTCGTCGACCGTGGCCACCACCAATCAGCTCGTCTTTGCTTTGGTGACATTCGACTGGGGGCGGGGTTGGCCAGATCGACACCGGTGGCTGTCGATTCGCTTTTCTCATTTCGGTTTCTCCCCCTCGTTGTTCCCACGATTTTCGATGGCTGCAGAGCGCGTCGCGGCTGCCGGTGGTCACACGGGTGACGGGCTCCCTTGGCCGACCCTCACCGACCCCTCAGTCCCGCCGGTGGCTCGCCGGTGAGCTGCCTTAGGTTTGGTTGCATTTTTCTGTTTCAGAAAATCGCGTTTTCGCGATTTTCCTTTTTTTTAAATTTATTTATTATTTATTTTTATTATTATTTTAATTGATTAAAATATTATTATTTTACCAAAATATCTGAAAAAATTATATTTAATTCATTTAATCCTTAAATGAATTTATCAGTCTTATTTTGGCTTTTTGGTAAATTTTTCGATTATTTTTGGGATTATTTTTCAAAGTGAAAATTTTGGTTTATTCCAATAAATTGATATTTTGATCAATTTAATCCAAAATTTAATTATTTCTTCGTTATTGATCAAGATTTCTCAAATCCCTATATTTAATTAAATTTGCTTATCGAATTTATATCGGCTTTCGATCTTTTGACCGTTTTGCCCTTGCACGTTTTTGGGAATATCATTTCAGTCCTTTTGCATTTATAAATGCACTCGAAAATTTCTATTCATTCCATTTGCTCATACGATAAAAAAATTTGGGTCTTACATATATATTTTAGAAAATTGAGGAAAATTGAGGAAAGAAGACAAGTATACTAAAATTTGGAAATCCAGGGGAAGGGCTCCGACAGAAATAACCTGAGTGGATCGAACCCCCCGACACCCTACGTTGAGACAATCGAGGACTACGGACAGTCACCGAGGTGAGAAAAATTCTCATTGCTGCTAGAGATAAATATGCGTAATTTTCATATATTTGTAGATATAAAATTTTAGGTTGAATTTCACAATACCGAAATTACAAAAAAATCTAGGTCGAATTTTATGACTCCGAAAGTTAGAGATTTTAGCCTATTTGAACAATCTAATTTTACTGATTGAATTTAAATGGCTTGCATAGATTCTAATGTGGCTTGAATTCTATTTAAAAATAAAAAATCCCAAATTTTAGATTTTCATAGATTGTTTTTTGGGATTTTCTCCATAAAAAGGGCTAGTCAGCCTGTTTTGAACAGTTTCATGAAACAATTGAATTTACACATGGTTTGAAGAAAAATGATCTAATTATAAAGAAATACTTATGTGATGTGCTTAAGCGCGTGCTAACTGTGTGTCGCACGATCTGACTCACACTGATTTTGAGACAAAGGCGTTGGTGAGCTCATACCACACTGTTGATGCTACCGTATAACGTTGTCACAGCAGTCATTGTTTGTGGGCCTAAGAGGGGTGGCCATGACCGGCTGGGCTGGTCCGTTACATCTGTTTATTTTGTATCTCTATCTCTGGTCCACGAGTACGATATACCGTGTTTCTGATTCTATTTCTGGTATTCGAAAATTCTAATCTATGAGCCATTTGGGTAGCTGACCACTCCCACGGCGATTGACATCTCGGTACACCTAGCCCGTGAATTGCCCGGAGTCACTAACATTGGCCAATAGTCATTTATGATATCCGATATAGCATGTCTTCCTTGTCTCATCTATTTAAACTTCTGAATTGACTGTGTGATTTTATCTCGTATGAAACTGAATATTTTAATGCATAAAAGACCGTGGGGGCCACGTCTTGAATCTTACGGGAGCACAGTGCCACACCGTTGTCGCTTTAAAAAGTTGTTTAAAGTTTTAGACATGGTATTGATTTTAGTTCCATTTTTATATTGAATTTACTATGGATTTTTCGACTTTGATTTTTCGGAACTGGCAGTACCTCTGTGTTTATTTGAAATATTTTCTGAATTGTCTACATGAACTGAGATATCTAAAAATCTATTTATTTCGCTACTGGAAAACTCTGAACTTTCTGTATGTACCACAGTAAAAGATTACATTTCTGATACTAAATCTGTTTTTCGAATTCTGACTATAGTATCTAAAAAATTACCAAATTATCTGTATACTTCTGTGAAAATGTTCAGGATTTGGAAAAAATATATATATATATATATTAGGTAGTGAATTTATCTACCTACTATGGGGTTTTTCTTACTGAGCAAGTTGAGCTCACCCCCTTACTTTCCTACACAGAGCCCCATTGTAGTTTGGATCACTTCCGTTAGTAAGGCATTCCGCACAGTTATGATTTCGTGGAGCATATTTTTGCATCGAAGGTATACTCAGGTTTAAACAATTCTTTTGTATCTAAAATTTTTATAAGTACAGTAATGCATACGAGATGTGTATGGGGAATGTGAACATATTTAGTTTAAATTTGTTACTAAGAAAGGAAACAATTAATCAGACCAAGTATTGTTTTGACATAATATCGACTTGTAGCCCAACCAAATTGTGTGTAACTTGGGTCGTTACACGTAGGGCGCTGTACGATCCTAATCCAGTCTACAGTCCCCTTACCATATCCATCGGTACTCTGTTTATTTGTCTCCCTCTTCGGAGGTTGAGTTTATATGAACATGACTTATGCTTGCTATGTGTAATTGCCTAGTGTCCAGTGTATATTCTGTCTAGCTTCAAAAGAAAAGTGATAAACTTTGTGACAAGTGAATTATGTCATCTGAAATGTGTTCGACTTACTTGTTTTAAGATAAGTCTGTTTTCGATAAATAGATATGGTTATCTGTGTTTGTATAAAAGCATCCTGTTTCCATACGATTTATGCCACGACCCCCTTAAATCCTAAAATCACTATAATTTTTTTCGCTTTATTCGTTAACTTACCCTGTCGTGAACAATTTCCTACACCAATTAGTTGAGCTATGATTCAGAACTAGTTACCTCTTACCATACAAAATATCACTTAACACATTTACATACAATAATTGTAAACACTTAAGTTGCTTACATTGAACTTTATAATTTCGTACGTGTCTATAAACATTTACATCCCCCGAATTTACATTTCCAAAAGTATTATTGTGTTGTACTTAATAATGTGTATACCTCTCAGCAATGGGCAACAGCGGGCGGGCACTGGGAGTCCAAGTCTCTACTCGCTCTCGACCACTATGGATGCTTTGTAGGGATGGAAAGTGAAAGGGTGAGTAACCACACGCTCAGTAAGGAAATAATGTAAGCAGGTAGACAACTACTCTATCTACGTGCTTATAATGACATGATATCAATATCATTTATATCTTGAGTATGAGGTAGATTAAAACCATTCCGCATGACTATGAACATAGTATATGAAAACACATAAAAACAGGCATAATATCATATGGAAAACATCTCATGCTCATCACATCAAAACTCATCACAATTCATTTAAATCAAATCTAATCCCGCCCTTCGGGAATACCCTCTGCATAGAATCACCTTTCCTTTTCAAAACAAAATCACGAGTGTCACCCCTCCTTCGGGTCTACCCAAGTCTATCAATAAAACATGATATCACGTGAGGCATGTATGTTACATTTTGGAAACAAATTGGGAATAATGGCCATGTATAAATCCCTGTGATCCAAGGCTATGCGGATCCCGGCGTGCGTGGCATCACAACTACAACGAGAGGTGAGGTCAGCCCTAGTCGTGCAATAACTCAACCAACTAGTCATCAAGACTACACGGTACATCGTACTCCATGTGACATGTACGGTACAACGTATTTTAGGGACACACATGGTCTGAGGGTGCCTGCCATAGGTCTTAGCCCACATCATTGTCAAGGTTGCCTTCCATAGTACTTAGCCCACTTAACTGTTTGTCTGGAGTGCCTGCCAAAGGACTTAGCCCACATCATGGTTCGAGGGTGCCTATCATAAGTCTTAGCCACCCTATACCATGTCGGTAACCATTTCATGTCTCAAAACATGCATGCAATGTATCATCTCACCAGGACGCACAACCTACAGGAGGCATCAGCACAGTTTTTCTGTAAATCATATAAAATCCTCGTACGAGCAATGCTCCAATACGACTCTTATGCATAGTGAATCAATAAAACAAGTGCGAGCAGGGCTCCAGCATTATCAGCATGAATCAAAACATTCAAATCTAATGCGAGCTAAGCTCCAGCACTGTTTGCACTCACACAAATATGATAGGCGGCTCCAGTTTAAAAATCGAGTATTTTCAAAGATGCAACTTAATATACAATCTGTGCTATTTCATACAAACACACAAAGCAATAGCCAACCTATCCTCATTTCTTTCATACCAGAGCATTTCATTTTGAGAAAAACGTCAAAGTCATGAAAACCATGCATTTTTTGGATCCTTACTATCCCTTTCATAAAATTCCTACCATGGTAAACTCATATTTTCTTTCCTTATATGTGAGACTTTTCTTAAAATTCTTAATGCATTACTAGGTAGCTAGAGAAATTCACGCCCCATAACTCCTTTCAAAATACGTATAGCTACCTCTAAGCACTTACAAAACCCCCTTACCTCAAATCACGTCGAGCGTAGTACAAGTTCCACCGCTGGAAGCTAGTACAATCCAATTTGCTCCCAATCTGGTCTCTAGAGCTGGAAACATTCATCAATCACTTCATCACAATCGATATATCTTATTGGACGTTATAGTATTAAGCTTGGCCCATTTTCACATTTGGCCATTCCTAGTCACTTTAGCTAGTAACTCAGTTATTAAATCAAGTACTTATCTTACATGCTCTAACTTTAGTTCCTCCATTTATCTATGCATTTCACAATTTCCATATATGCACATTTCATCACTTTGTCCAATCCCATAATTTGCTTTCATACCATAATCTTAAAATCATGCATATAACATTTTTAACAGCTCGATATAACCTATTCATCATAGAATTCCACCATATCCTATTTTCTCAATCTAACCTATTTTTAGGTCATTGCTCACTCATCACATTCTAGGTACCTTCAACCAATGATACATGCACCAATCTACTCCTAACAACATCATAACATACATACTTAGAGTTGGTGTATCGAAAACTCACCTAGCTTAACTTTTCTCTTGTCCAGAACTAGAAGATCTTTTAGCTCCTTCAATACAACAAGTTGAGTTTTTGTTCCAAGGTACGTTGTTCTCCTCCTCACAATGAACAACTTTGCGCTAATAGCTTTTTTATCAAATCTTTTTGGAAAGGGAGGTATTCTAGAGAGAGAAAGCTTGCTTTTTGGGTAAAAATGGAGGGGAAAGGTTTGTTTTACTGAAGAATGAGGTTTGGCCGTCAAGTTTTTATAGGATGAGAGTGATGAGATCAATCTGCCTTTGGTTTTTGAACTACCGAGATGTTCAGGCATGAAAGGTGGGTCTAAGACTTGATTGTTATCGAAATTCCTTATGATTCATGTGGTGTAAACATGGTTATATGTAAATTGAATCATAAGAAGAGTTGTATGTGAATCAAAAATGCAAATGGAAGGAATAAAAATTCTCGAATGCATTTAAAGATCAAATGAAGGATTGAAAATGCCACAGATTAAACGAATGGGATTCAGACCATTCGGATTGGAGATAAGGATTTAAAACATGAAATGAGAAAGGGTTCGTGAAGGGAAGTTGGATTGGTTTGGTCCCCAACACGTTGAAGGGTAAAATAGTTAAAAGACCAAAAATTCGGTGTCAATTCAGTAAGAAATTGACACTGTAAACAAGGATTCAGGGAATCTTGTTCAATAAAGGAGTAATAATTAAATTTCAGGTTAAATTGATCAAGATATGAATTTATTGGAATAAACCAGAATTTTCACTTTGAGAAATTATCCCGAAAGTATTGGAAAAATACACCAGAAAGATAAATTAAGACAGATAAATACATTTAATGGATTAAATGAATAAAATATTAATTTACTTGGGATATTTTGAGTTTTATTATATTTTATTTGATTAAAATAAAATTAATAAATAATAAAAAGAAAAAAAAAGAAAGAAAAAGAAAAAGAAAAAGGGAAAAGAAAAAGCAAAAAAATGGGAGAAAAATTCCAATGATGCAATCGATCTACGGGTAAACCGGTAAGCGGTCAAAAATGACCGATTTAAATTTTAGAATATTTAATTTAATTAATATTCAACTGAAAATTTACCTAGAAAAATATTTAATTGTGTAGCTCGACAATTGGTGTCAAACGGAGCTCGAGTCAGCCTCGATTTGTGTACCATCATGGAATCTTGGGTAAATAACCCTTATTTATGACAATTTGCATAGTTATGCGTGTTAGAAATTTACCGCATAAATTACGAATTAATTCCGTATAAAATGAATTAAATTCTGGAATTTCAGATAAATTGTCGTAAATAATTAATTTAGCTATCCGAGAGTTTTAAATGAGGCCCAATAAATACTAATGGGCCCAATCAGCCTAATAGGCCTCGATAATGTGAATAGTAAGTGGAAAACGGGCTTAAGGTCAAATAAGACCCATTAAGGTGCAACCGGGCCCAATAGGGGTAAACGGGCCCAATGATTTAAATTAAGCCCAGTAAAAGTGAAATATGGATAAATATGTTTGGATTTAACCTGATAAATGATTATCTGTAGCTCTAGAGAACATATTGGGAGCTAAACAGATCGGGTGATCGGTAGCATTGGGAAAAGTCAGACTGTACAGAGTAAATTGAGGTAAGGGAATTTTAAGAGTAGCTAGAGGTAGCTACGCGTATTTTTAATAGCTTTTACATACACTGAAACTATATAAAGATCCTAGAAATGGATTAAAAATTTTAAGGACCCGAGATAGGTAAAAGACTATTTTACCCCTACTGAGGAAAAATTCACCTAAGGATGGTGAAAGCATGACATGCATGAAATGCATGATTTGGAATATTTTCGTGAAGTTTTAGTAAAGCAAATTGGTAGATTAGCCAGTATTTGCATAAATTTCCTAAGATAACACTACATAAGTGTTATTTGAATTTAAATGAAATTCTTTGGAAAATGGGCTAACTATCAAGTTTATATGGAAACAAATAGTGCTAGATTATTGCTCGCACTATATCTAAGTTTGTGAGTGTGCATAAAAGGTGCTGGAGCGGTTTCTCGCACTGATTTGTGTGACATCATGTGCATAAAATGTGCTAGAGCAGTTGCTTGCACTGATTTTTACTATTGTGAAATGCATGAGAGGTGCTGGAGCCTAGCTCACACCTTGTTTTGACTTGATATGCATAAAAAGGTGCTAGAGCGATTGCTCGAACTAGTTTTAATGATTTGATATGCATGAGAGGTACTGGAGCTTAGCTCACATCCTGTTTTGATATGATAATTGCATAAAAGTCGTACTGGAGCCTTGCTCGTACGTGATTTAATCAATTTAATTACATAAAAGCCGTGCGGGAGTGTAACTCGCAGGAGGTTTGATTTATTTATGCATGAAACCATGCTGGAGCGTTGCTCGCACGAAGTTTTGATTTACTTGAGCATTCATTCATGCTGGAGCATTTCTCACACGAAGTTTTGAATGATTTATGCATGATGCCATGCTGGAGTATTGCTCGCACGAGGCTTTGATGGATTTTATCATAAACCGTGCTTGAGCTTACTCGCACGTGATTTTATATGGATTTATAATTTTTTTAAGTTGTACTGGAGTGCTATTCGTAAGCATATTTTACTAATTTTTATAAAACTGTGCTAGAACTTCGCTCATACGAGGTTTTCAGATATCATGAATATTCATAGAGCCGTGCTGGAGCTTTGCTTGTACAGGGATTTATATGACATGCATATAGCCGTGTTGGAGCCTCATGTAGACTGTGTGTCATGGAATGAGATGATATGCCCACACGTGCATACTGAAACATGGGTTGGGTGGATAAGACCTACAGCAAGCACCCCCTGACTATGATTTGGGTTCGCAGAGTACGTTGTACTGTGTATGTCACGTGGAGTACGCTGTACCGTGGGGATTGTTGGAGTTGAGTGGCATTAGCCACGAGCCTGTAAGCCTTGCCCTCAAAATCCTGGTATTTATGTTGTTCTGGCAGCAGGACTGACCTACCTCTCGTTTCAGGTGTGATGCCCCGCACGCTAGGTACCGTGTAGCTAGGGATCACTAGGATATGGCCATAGTCCTCGATGTTACTGATATAGTCACCTATATGTCTCACATGATATAACTTTTGGTCTCGATAGACCAAGGTAGACCCGAGGGAGGGGTCAGGCCCCCGATTTTGTGATTTTCACTGAGATGTTATTTTCTACTATGATGATAGATTTTTCAGAGGGTTTTATAACATGTGACCCTAAAAGAATGGCGATTTTATAACAGAATTTTATAACGAAATTGTTTATGAGTTTGAGATTGATTTATGAGATGATTGACCCGGAGGGGTTTTTTTTTATATATTGAGCTTTAATGAAGTGATTTAAATGCAGTAGCATGAGGAGTTTTCCATGCTTTAATTACAAATTCATGAAAAGAATTGTCTCTCATGATTTTTTTTACATGATATGAAATAATGCATGATCTTGATTTACTTCATGCTAATTATGATTTTACATAAAATGCCATTGATGCATGAGTTGCATGATTTCTATATGCACGAATAGTTTTTATAAACTATGGCATTGATGTATGCATGATTCCGTGTGTAAGATTTAAACGAAAAGAAATGGATTTAAAGGCATGGCATTATGAGCATATAGATAGTGGTACTATCTACTTACTTGCATAATTGCCTTACTGAGCGTGCGGTTGCTCACCCCCCTTATTTTCCTCCTCTACAGAGTACTTTCAGTAGTTTGAGCATGACTGAGGACTTACATCTTTGGTATCCGCTGCGTCCCATCGAGGCACAAGTATACACATTTTGTATAGTTTTGTATCTGAACATGTAAATGTACAGTATTGTAAACAGATATGATGTCGAGAATGTAAGGTTATGTAAATACCATTGTGAATGGATTTAATTAAAGTCAAAGGATAGTAAATCCTGATGTGTGAATGTGAATATGGAAAATGGAATGGTAAATAGGTGAGAGGGGACTAACACTGAATCATAGCCCAACTGTTGGTAGGATGGTCACGATCAGAGAAAGGTAAGAATTAAATAACAAATGAAAAATTTGTTGTGCTTTTTAGGTAATTTAGGTCGTGACAGTGGGATCAATCTGCTCTTTGGGGAAGAGATCGATCATTTCTTGGTAGAAGCTTGTGGAGATCGATCTGCTCATTAAGAGAGATCGATCTGCTCTTGACAGGATGAAATGGAGATCGATCTGCATTTAGGAAGGGATTAATCTCTACTAGGCAGAAGCAAATGCAGATTGGTCTGCTCATTGGGGAGATCAATCTGCTCAATGGGGAGATCGATCTGCTCTTGGCAGAATCACTTGGAATTGTTCTACTTGAACAAGGGATCGATCTGCTTTGAATAGGTGATCAATCTGTCCTTCATCTGTAGGCTTTTTACTGTAACTTTTGTAGTTTTTCTAGAAAAAAACTTACATTCGATTGCTTCACTAGTCATTTTACAATCTATTCACACTTTAAGCTTGGAAAGGTTCATTTCTTATTAGTTTCATAATATGAAACTTGTGTGTACTGCTTGAGATCAGAAAAGATACACACAATTCATAGTCCATGCATTATCATTTTGTGTTTTAAATCCTTATCTTCAGTTCGAATGCTTTAAGTTCTATTCGTTTAGTTTGTAGCCACTTCAGCCCTTAATTAACTTTTACTTGCATCATGATACTCATTTTGTAAGACCCGATATTTTCGAGTGCATTTAAAAATGCAAAAGGACTTAAATGGTATTCCCGAATACGTGCAAGGGCAAAATGGTCAAAAGACCAAAATTCGGTATTAATCGGGACAAGAAATTTAATTAAAAATATGAGATTTAGAAATCTTGATCAATAACGAAGAAATAATTAAATTCCGGGTTAAATTGATCAAGATATGAATTTATTGGAATAAACCGGGATTTTCGTATCGAAAAATAATCCCGAAAATAATCGAAAAATATACCGAAAAGGTAAAATCGGACTGAGAAAATTATTTACAGATTAGATGAATAAAATATATTTTTTAAAAGATATTTGTGTATTTTAATATTATTTTATTGATTAAAATAATATTAAAAATAAATTATAAATAAAAAAAAAAAAAAAAAAAAAAAAATCGCAAATGCGATTTCTGAAACAGAAGAGAAAAGAGAAACGAAACAGAGGCAAAACGCGAAGCCGAACCCGAGGGAGAGACTCACCGGCGAGCAACCACCGGCGGCCAAGGGCCCCAGACGAGGGTCGGCGAAGGTCGGCCGACCTCAGGCGAACCTCCAGCAACCCAGACGCGCGGCGAGGTGGCCGGAAAACGTCGGAAAACGGAGGGGAAGCCGCGGGGAAGAAACCCCGATTCGCCGGCGATGGCGTCGATTCGAGACAAACCGAGGCCCGATTTGAGAAGCCCATGCCATGGCGCGCTGAACGGCACCGGAATCGCCCAGAGAACCGGCCGGACGGCGCCGGCACGACCAAAGGGAGTCTGGACCGGCCGAACCGGACAGAACCGGCCGAACCGGACCAGACCGGACCGGCGGTCCGAACCGGGTTGAACCGGACCGGACCGGTTCAGCCAAAAAGAGAGGGAAAAAAAGGAAGAAAAAGGGAAAAAAAAAAAAAAGAGAAAAAATTGGGGAAAATTTCAGTGATGCAATCGAGCTTCGGGTAAGTCGGTAAGCGGTCAAATTGACCGATTTAATTTTTTGAATATTTAATTTAATTAATTCCGACTGGAAATTTACCCGGAAAAATATATTTAATTGTGTAGCTCGACAATTGGCATCCACTGAGAGCTCGAGACAGCCTCGATTTGTATACGATCAGGGAATAACGGGTAAGTGACCCTTATTTACGACAATTTTATATCGTTATGCGTGATTGATATTTAACGCATAAATCACGGATTTAATTTCCGCATAAATGAATTAAATTCTGGAAAATTAGATAAATTGTCGTAAATATTAAATTGAGATATCAGAGAATTTAGAACGAGGCTAAATAAATTACTGATGGGCCCAGTGAGCCCAATAGGCCTCGATAAAGTGTGGTAAACGGGCTTAAGGCCGATTAAGGCCCATTAAGGTACAATAGGGCCCAATATGGGTAAACGGGCCCAATGATTTAAAATTAAGCCCAGAAAATTATGAAATACATTAAATTGTATTGTATTTGACCTGATGAATGTGTATCCGCAGTTCCGGAGATTTGATTTGGATTCGGAGCAAATCGGACTGCGTGACAAGACATCAGTGGGAAAGGTCAGACTGTACAGATAAATGAGGTAAGGGAATTGTGTGAGTAGCTAGAGGTAGCTACGCATATTTTAATAGTTTTTCTGTACACTGAGTATGTATGTATACATGGATATTGTATAATGATCCTAAAAATGGTTTGAATGATTTTAAGGATCGAAATAGGTGAAATGTCTATTTTACCCCTATTGAGGGAAGTTCACCTAAGGATGGTGAAAGCATGACATGCATGAAATGCATGATTTAAGGATTTTTGATGATTAAGGAATTTTATTGGTTTTAATCAAAGCAAAGCAATAGATTGGCCAGAAATTGTTTAATTTCACAAAATAACACTACGTAGGTGTTATTAATAATTAAATGGAAATTTCTTTGGAAAACGGCCAACTATCAAGTTTATATGGAAACAGATAGTGCCGACACGTAGTTCGCACTATATCTGCGTTTGTGAATGTGCATAAATGTGCTTGAGCAATTGCTCGCACCGACTTGTGTGACATCATATGCATGAAATGTGCTAGAGCATGGTGCTCGCACTGATTTTTAATATTGTGAAATGAGAGCTGCTGGAGCCTAGCTCGCACTCTGTTTTGACATGTTTTGACATGTTTTGATTTGTTTTGACGTGGTATGCATAAAATAGTGCTGGAGCGATTACTCGCACTACTTTTAATGATTTGACATGCATGAGAGATGCTGGAGCTTAGCTCGCATCCTGTTTTGATTTAATTATGCATGAAGCCGTGCTGGAGTCTAACTCGCACGAGATTTGATTTAATTATGCATAAAGTCGTGCTGGAGTGTAACTCGCACGAGATTTGATTTATTTGAGCATTCATTTGTGCTGGAGCGTTGCTCGCACAAAGTTTTACGTAGTTTTCATAATTCATTTGAATATCGTACTGGAGTTTTTCTCGTACGAGGTTTTCAGTGAGTTTTTATACATATCCGTACTAGAGCGTTGCTCGTACGTGGATTTTAATTGAAATTATAATCAGTTTAAGTCGTACTGGAGCGCTGCTCGTACGCAGATTTCACTGATTTTTATGAAACCGTGCTAGAGCTTCGCTCGCACGAGATTTTCAGATATCATGAATATGCATGGAGCCGTGCTTGAGCTTCGCTCGCACAGGGATTTATATTACATGCATATAGCCGTGTTGGAGCCTCCTGTAGACTGTGTGTCACAGTGAGATGATATGCTCACACGTGCATTCTGAGACAGATGATATGGGTGGATAAGACCTATTACAGGCACCCCTGACTGAGCTTGGGTTCACGGAGTACTTTGTACCGTGTATGTCACGCGGAGTACGCTGTACCGTGGGGATTGTTGGAGTGGAGTGGCATTAGCCACGAGGCAGCAAGCCTTGCCCTCGCAATCCTGGTGTTATGCTGTTCTGGCGGGTAGGACGACCCACCTCCCGTTTCAGGTGTGATACCCCGCACACTAGGTACCGTGTTGCCAGGGATCACTAGGATATGGCCATAGTCCTCGATGTTACTGTTAATTACCTGATTGTCTCACATGATATAACTTGTGGTCTGTTAGACCAGGGTAGACCCGAAGGAGGGGTCAGGCCCCCGATTTGATGATTTGATGATTTCAGATGATTTTATGATATGTGACCCTGAAAGAAGGGTGGTTTTATAACTCAAGTTTTATAATGAAATATAACAAATTGTTTTATGAGTTTTGAGATGATTGACCCAGAGGGGTTATTTTATACTGCGTTTTAAATGAATTGATTTAAATGCAGTGGCATGATGTGTTTTTCATGCTTTCATTTGAAAACCTTGAATTGTCTTACATGACATGAAAGACTGCATGATCTTGATTAAATTCATGCTTAATATGATTTAATGATGTCACATAAAATGCTTTGAATGCATGAGTTACATGATTTATATATGCACAAATAGTTTTGGATAAACTATGGCATTGAATATGCATGACTTTGTGCGTGTAATTTTAAATGAAAAGAAATGGATTTAAGGGCATGGCATTATGAGCATGTAGATAGTGGAGCTATCTACTTACTTGCATAATTGCCTTACTGAGCGTGTGGTTTGCTCACCCCCCTTATTTTCCCATCTTTTCAGAGCACTTGTAATAATTATTGAGCGGCTGAGGACTTGCATGCTTAATATCCGCTGCTTGCTGCTACCCATCGAGAGACAGGTATACACATTTGTATGGTTTTGTATCTAAATATGTAATGCACAGTACTGTAAATGGATATGATGTCGGGGATGTAGAGTCATGTAAATACCATTGGGTATGTATTTATTTAAAGTCAAAAGGATAGTAGACTCTGATATATGATTATGGGAATGAAATGTTAAATAGTGTGAGGTGACTAACACCGAATCATAGCCCAACTGTGTTGTAGGATGGTCACGACGAGAGAAAGTTAAGAATTAAATAATAAATGAAAAAAAAACGAAAAAAATTTACTCTGATTTTTAGGTAATTCGGGTCGTGACACATTTATCCCATTAGCAAATTCACTCACATTTATATGATCTAAATATCATCGGTCTTATAATTCTATTAACATATAAATAATTCATGCATACATGGGGTCTCACAATCTCTCCCACTAAGAAAATTTGGTCCTCTAAATTGGAACCAAATCAGTCCGTCAACAACTTAGGGTATTTCCCCCGCATCAAACTCTCTAACTCCCATGTAGTTTCTTTTGTAGTGTGATGCTGCCAAAGGACTTTCACTAAGGGAATCATCTTCGATCTTAACACCTTCTCCTTCCTATCCAACATCCAAACCGACTTCTCTACATACGACATGTTCTTGTTGAGCCCTAACGGCTTATATCTAATTACATGTGCCAGATCCAGGTGGTACTTTCATAACATAGAGATGTGGAAGACATTGTGAACACCCATAGTTCAGATGGCAATGCTAGCCTGTAGGCCTTATCTCCCACTCTATCAAGTATCTCAAAATGTCCTATATAATGAGGAGTTAGTTTTCCTTTCTTTTTGAACCTCGTTATACCCTTAGAAGGAGAAACTCGTAGAAATATCGATTCACCCAGTACGAATTCCAATGGTCTCTGTCTCCTGTCAGCATAACTCTTTTGTCTACTTTCAGCTATCTGTAACCTCTCTCAAATCAATTAGACATCCTCAGAGGCTTATCTCACTAAGTCGAGAGCAAATATCAATCGGTCATGTACCTTTTCCCACCCAATAGGGGAACGGCATCTTTGACCATACAAAGCCTCATACGGTGACATCCCGATACTTAAATGATAACTGTTATTATAGGCGAATAATAATTCTATTTTTAATAGAATTATTAGTTCTTAATTTCCTAATTATTTATTTAATCCCCATATTATTTTATTAATAATCCCCTTTATTTAATTAAAATTCTTTAATGTGCAGATAAATTAAATCCAGATGAAACTCAGTCGTTTCTGTCGAAATTGGGTTGAAAACGAGCTAAAGGAGATTGGACCACTTCAAAATTTACAGACTGAGTCACAGGTCGTCTGGACACGCGTGATGCCAGGTGTCTATATTTTATTTGCTCCGAAATGATAAGATCAACAGACACCGAGCGAATATTCTGGAAGGCACACCTGGGCCACATCGCATAGCTAATTGGACAAACCGACAAGTGACGTGAAAATATCTATTCTGCAGCAAATCAATTGAAGACAAGTGGCCAAATAATGCCAACTCATCTACGATGAAAAATTACCATTGTACCCCTATGTTTGTGTATAAATAGAACATGATGGCAATTGAAAAATCATGTAGGTTAGGGTAGAATAGCTTTTAGATTAATTTTAAAAGTTTTCCTTAGAATTTTCGCATAGTTTTACAAGTTGATTACTGTTCATTTACTATTCACTTTATGAAATTATTTGTTTCATTCTCTAATTTCATGGTATTTCATTAGTAAATCTTATTTTTCTTTTTCTTCTTGTTCGGTTTGCAAAAATCCATTGCTAGATGTTTCTTATTTAGTGACTTTTTTAATAGAAATTTAAAGCTTTCAGTATCAAAGTCTCGATTTCCAAATCCATTTCTATATTTGTTTGATAAACCATTAGTTTGATTTTAGCTTTCGGTTTGTCCTTGTTTGAGCAATCGGGTTGCAGGATATCTTCATTCATTCTTCCACCTTTTGATTCTATTGCTTTGATGTGGATTGATGCTAAGCATTTGTCCACATCATGAGGAAAGTGGAACATGGTTAGAGGAGAAAGTGAAGTAATCAGAGGAGTTGAGTTCACTGTCAATGGAAGAAGCTCACGGTTGCTATGTAGTTGTGATTTTTATTTCCTTTCGGTGTTAAGTTTGTATTCAACTATGCGTAATTGTTTATTCCTTATTTCATTGTTATTTGCTTAAAATTCATGATCCGGTTTGTGACTACATTTAGAGTTTAGCTTCTATTTTTACTGCGCTTTCATTATGTTTCTTTAATCATGTCATTTACTGCATTTCAGTCCACATTATAGTTATTTTATCATTTTCTGCTTGTTAATGGTTAGTGTAAAGGTTAGGATGAGTTTTTCAGTGTAGAGTCTCATGAAGTAATCCGTAGGAGCATAAAGTCACTCTTGGTTTCATTTTTACTCTCTGTTATGCTCTGTTTCGGTTATTGCTTACTGTTTCTATTAGTTGTATGCTAACTGGTTTTGTTGCTTTGTTGTGATTGTTGCTGAGCATAAAGTTGGGTACCGAGGAGGCTGAAGATGATGTTAGACTAGGATGCAGCTGCTGCTGCTATTGAAGAAATCCCTTGGCACCCGACTGTTTCACACGAGCTGAATGATGCAGAAACCAGAAGCAACATCTTGCAGCAGATAGTAGCTGGGCAGAGGACGTGTGAAGCAGACAACATGTTGGACCTGGCTGCTAGCTGGGCAGGACAACAGCTGGGAGCAGCCGCACGGCAGAAGCAGAGTGCAGGATAAAGTAGACTGGCCGCATGTCTGTAGCACTTGGAGGCAGAGCAGCACAACGGAGAAGACAGTGCAACAGTGCACTTGCATACAAAAATCGAGACCACTTTGTTTATTAATTGATAAGGCCACGTTTGGCTAGCTTATTGTAGTGGTTTAATTCATTTTACATGCATTATTAGATAGATTAATTTCAAGTTTATTAGTTAGCTTAGGTAGTTGATTTCTCAATTGCATGTTAGTTATATTTTCTTTGTTTCATTAGTTTAACTTAGATTTGGTTAAATTAGTAATTAATTTTTATTCTAGTATTAGGGGTTGTGCTTAATATTAATTTAGATAAACTCAATTGCATGTTAGTTATATTTTCTTTGTTTCATTAGTTTAACTTAGATTTGTTTAAATTAGTAATTAATTTTTATTCTAGTATTAGGGGTTGTGCTTAATATTAATTTAGATAAACTCATTTGATGCATTTTAAGTTTTAGTGAAAATTCCAAAAATGTGTTTCATGCATTAGTTAGATTTTAGTGTTAATTTAGTATTTAGATATATTTAGGAGTAATTTTAGATTCATTAGTTTAGACATTTAAATTTATGATTATTTTTCGAGGATTTTATTTTATTAGATCTTAGGTTAGTTTAAATTGCAATTTTTATTAATTAGATTAATTTGCATGCACATTTCATTTTAAGTTTGTTTAAATTTTAGTTTAATTAATTCCTTTATTTTTATATTCACATTTTAATTGCATCAATTCATTTTAACTATTTTAATTTTCTTTTGTAGGTTATTTGCTTTTGATTGTGTGGAGTACTATAAGTAAATTTTGTTCGGTTTTATTTCCTTTAGTTTTTATTATTTTATTGCTTTCCAGTATTATTTTTAATTAGCCTTAGTAGATCACCTTCTTTAACTTCATAATTTACTAGGATATACTTAAGGTAAGATTAACTGGTAGTTAATTAGGCTAGTCAACTTCTCTGTGGGACGATAATTTCGGGACTCAAATCCCATTATTACTTGGACGACCCGTGCACTTGCGGATAATACCCTTAGGGCGTGTCAAGTTTTTGGCGCCGTTGCCGGGGGACATTTTAATTAGTCAGTAATTAATATCGGTGAAATTATAATTAGGTGTAATTCTAGCCTGTACATATTTAGGTTGTAAATATTTAGATCCTTAATTTAGTTTAGTTAAATTTTCTCATAATTAATTAAAATCAAAAAAATTGAAAAATTGAAAAATTAAAAAAACTTAATAATTTTTCTAAGGACTTTCTGATGTTTGCATGCATAGAGCAAGGAGTTTTGATCCTCTAGATCCTGAAATCGAACGAACTCTTAGGAAAATTCGAAAGGATTCTAGGAAATTTACAGCTCCGCAGCAAAACACGATGGCAGAGAATAGGGAAAGTAGGACCGTTGGAGATTATGCGGTGCCAACGGTTGAAGGATATTATACAAGCATTAGGCCACCAGCTGTCCCGACTAATAATTTCAAAATTAAGCCTTCTATCCTTCGATGATCTAGACATCTGTACAGTTCAGTGGGCTTCCGCACGATGACCCACATGCTTACCTTGGGCAATTCTTGGACTTGTGCAACACGTTCAAACACAATGGATTATCGGATGATGCGCTTAGACTTAGACTATTCCCCTTCTCACTTAGGGATAGGGTGAGACACTGGTTGACCTCCTTGCCTCCAGGATCCATTTCTACATGGGACGCGTTAGCCCACCAATTTCTAGCCAAGTTTTTCCCTCCCTCGAAAATAGCCAGACTTTGTAGCGATATATCCTCCTTTGCCCAATACAACTCTGAATACCTTCACGAGACATGGGAATGATATAAGGAGCTTCTTAGGAAGTGCCCTCACCATGGCCTACCTCTATGGCTGCAAGTCCAGACCTTCTACAATGGACTTACAAGCCAAAATAGGACCATAGTAGACGCTGCTTCGGGTGGAGCCTTAATGTGCAAAACAGAGGAGGAGGCTTATGAGCTTCTAGATAAGATGGCAGCTAACAACTATCAATGGTCCTCGAAAAGGCAATTGCCAAAGAAATCGGTGGGTATATATGAGCTCGACACCCTGTCCACCTTGACATCTCAAATCGCCAATCTTACAAAGAAGGTAGAGTCGCTTAGTACCCAATCTAATCCTTCCAACAATCCTACCCCTGTGTTTTCTGTCCAAAGTCCTTTTCTCTCGTGTGATCTGTGTAATGGTACCCACGCGGTGGATAAGTGTCGACTTAACCTAGAATTGGTTCAGTACGTTGCCCCTAAGCAACAGAATAAACCCTTTTTCAAACACCTATAATCCAGGGTGGAGGAACCATCCTAACTTTTCTTGAAGCCAGAACCAAGGGCAAGCTTCTAATTCTAGACTAGTAGGACCCCTAGGTTTTCAAACTCCATCGGTTTAGGTACCACCACAGCAACAATTTCCTCACCACCCACCACCTCAGTATCCTCATCATCAACCTACTCATTCCCATCCATCCCACTTCCATCAACCACCACCACCACAACCCCAGCATTTTATCAGTAGCTGATAAGAAACCCTCTCTTGAGGAAATGTTTACAACAATCTTGCAAAATCAAGCAGCTTCAATTAAGAACCTAGAGGTTCAGGTAGGACAAATAGCAAACGCTTTTAGTCAACGTCCTCAGGGAACCCTTCCTAGTAACACTGAAGCTAATCCTGTTAGGCAAATGGAAGGGAAGGAACATGTAAAAGCTATCACCCTTAGGAGTGGCAGAGAGCTAGTAACTCCCCCTGTTAAGTCCAGACCTAACCAGCCCACAGTTGCAAAACCCATAGGTTCTAGTGAAGCAGCTCAGAAGGAGCAAGAATCAAAAGATCAAGCTACAAAGGAAACAAAGCTAGGCATTTCTTCACCTTTACCTATTTCTTTGTCACAACCTTCTTTAACCTCTAGTGCTACAAAAGTTCCCACTACATCTCCTCCTGTTAGACCACCAATCCCTTTTCCTCAGAGATTTCACAATAAAAAACTAGACCAACAATTTGCAAAATTCCTTGAGGTTTTTAAGAAACTTCACATCAACATTTCATTTGCAAATGCCTTAGAGCAAATGCCAAGCTATGTGAAGTTTATGAAAGACATCCTACCTAGGAAAAGAAGATTGGAAGATTACGAAATGGTGGCCTTAACTAAGGAGTGTAGTGCCATTATCCAGAGAAGGTTACCCCTCAAGCTCAAGGATCCCGAGAGTTTTACCATACCATACACTATTGGTAATTTATTCTTTGGTAGAGCCCTGTGCAATTTAGGAGCTAGTATAAATTTGATGCCGTTATCTATTTATCAGAGGTTAGGAATAGGGGATGCCAAGCCCACCACAGTGACCCTCCAGTTGGCTGATCGATCAATTAAATATTCGAAGGGGGTCATTGAGGATGTCTTAGTAAAAGTGGACAAGTTTATTTTCCCTATAGATTTTATCATGTTGGACATGGAGGAAGATAGGGAAGTCCCAATTATACTAGGCAAGCCATTCCTAGCGACTGGTAGAACTTTAATAGATGTACAAAAGGGGGAGTTAACAATGAGAGTTCAAGATCAAGAAGTCAAGTTTAATGTGTTCAAATCTCTAAGGTTCCTTGACAACTCTCACATTGTTTTAGGATGGATGTAGTGGATAAGGACATTACTGAGGAGTTTTTCAAGACACATCCTTTAAACCCTTTAGAAGCCTCCTTAGTAAAATCTGTTGATCTTAGAGAATATAGTAAAGATGATGATGAGGTCTACGAGACTTTACAATTATTAGAGGTCACTCATTTTGAGTAAATTACCCAATTTGAGACACTAGACCCTTCATCTATTCCAGCTTCAAATATCTTTCCATCCACCAGTGATCCTCCAGCATTAGAGCTAAAACCTTTACCCTCACACCTTAGGTATGCTTACTTAGGTGAGTCCTCCGCACGACAAGTAATAGTATCTACTGCTCTCTCCAATGATCAGGAAGCAAAATTACTACAAGTTTTGAGAGAGCATCAGAAGGCTATAGGCTGGTCTATCTCTGACCTTAAGGGTATTAATCCCTCTATTTGTATACATAAGATAATATTGGAGGAAGGGTATAGGTCATCCATAGAGCACCAGCGTCGATTGAACCCTGTAATGAAAGAAGTTGTCAAGAAGGAGATCATTAACTGGTTAGATGCAGGGATCATCTATCCCATTTCTGACAGTGCCTAGGTGAGCCCACTACAATGTGTCCCTAAGAAAGAAGGGATGACAGTGATTGAGAATGAAAATAATGAGCTCATCCCTACTAGGACTGTCACTGGTTGGCGAGTATGCATGGATTATAGGAAACTAAACAAGGCTACTAAGAAAGACCACTTCCCTTTGCCCTTCATTGACCAAATGTTAGATCGATTAGCTGGTCATGAATTTTATTGTCTGCTAGACGGATACTCTGGGTATAATCAAATAGCTATAGCCCCAGAAGACCAAGAAAAGACTACCTTCACCTGTCCTTATGGGACTTTTGCTTTTAGAAGAATGCCTTTTGGCCTATGCAATGCACCTGCTACGCTCCAGCGTTGCATGATGGCCATATTTCATGATATGGTGGAGGATTTTCTTGAGGTTTTCATGGACGATATCTCAGTATTTGGGGATAGCTTTGATTTATGTCTGCATAATTTGGCATTAGTATTGAGAAGGTGTGAAGAAACGAATTTAGTGCTTAATTGGGAGAAATGCCACTTTATGGTGAAATAAGGTATAGTGCTTGGGCACAAAATTTCTGTTGGGGGGATAGAAGTGGATAAAGCTAAGGTGGAAATCATTGAGAAGTTACCTCCCCCTACATCTGTTAAAGGAATCAAAAGTTTCCTGGGCCATGCAGGATTTTACAAAAAGTTCATTAAGGATTTTTCTCAGATATCTAAGCCTTTATGTAATCTCCTGAAAAAAGACACTACATTTTGCTTTGATGAACAATGCTTAGGAGCATTTAAGACTTTAAAGGAGAAATTAGTTACAGCCCCTGTAATCATAGCTCCAGATTGGAGTTTACCCTTTGAGCTTATGTGTGATGTAAGTGATTATGCTGTTGGGGTTGTACTAGGACAAAGAAAAGGAAGAGTCTTTTATGCTATCTACTATGCAAGCAAAACTCTGAATGAGGCCCAGTTAAACTATGCTACTACTGAGAAAGAGTTGTTAGCCATAGTATTTGCTTTTGATAAGTTTCGCTCCTATCTTATTGGTACTAAGGTAATAGTTTTTACTGATCATGCTGCCATTAAGTACTTAGTCTCCAAGAAGGATGCAAAGCCGAGGCTGATTAGATGGATACTCCTACTATAGGAGTTTGACTTGGAGATTAGGGACAAGAAAGGTACGGAGAATCAGGTTGCTGACCATTTATCTAGATTAGAGAGTGGACTTAAAAAAGATGGTACAGCTATTAATGAGTCCTTTCCTGATGAGCAGCTATTTACTTTCGAGCACTCTAGCTTGCCCTGGTACGCTGATTTTGTAAATTATCTGGTGAGCAATGTGATGCCACCTGATTTGACTGCCCAGCAAAAGAAAAAGTTTTTGAGTGATGTCAAGTATTATGTTTGGGATGAACCCTTCTTGTACAAGTAATGTAAAGATCAGATTTTGAGAAGGTGTGTTCCCACGGAAGAAGTAGAGGATATACTTAGACATTGTCACTCTTTTGATTATGGAGGGCACTTTGGAGGAGAGAGGACAGTGGCCAAGGTTTTGCAATCTGGATATTACTAGCCCATGTTATTTAAGGATGCCCACTACTTTATGCTGAAATGTGATAGATGTCAGAGGGTAGGTAATATTTCTAAAAGAAATGAAATGCCTCTGACTAATATTTTAGAAGTAGAACTCTTTGATGTCAGGGGTATTGATTTCATGGGACCATTTGTTCCTTCATATGGCAATCTCTATATTTTATTGGCTGTGGACTATGTGTCGAAATGGGTTGAAGCGATGGCTTTACCAACTAATGATGCCAAGGTAGTAGTAAGGTTTTTAAAGAAAAATATTTTCACACATTTTGGCACACCTAGGGCTATCATTAGTGATGGAGGATCCCACTTTTGCAATCGAAGTTTTGATTGGCTGTTAAAGAAATATGGGGTCAAACATAAGGTGGCCACTGCTTATAACCCGCAGACGAGTGGCCAAGTAGAGTTGTCCAATAGGGTAATTAAGGGGATATTGGAGAAAACAATGAACCCAAGTAGGAAGGATTGGTCCATTAGGTTAGAGGATGCACTTTGGGCCTATAGGACAGCCTTTAAAACACCTTTAGGAATGTCCCCTTATCAACTTGTTTATGGTAAAGCCTGTCATCTACCAGTAGGGCTAGAGCACAGGCCTATTGGGCCTTTAAGAACCTGAATTTCAACTTAGAGGCAGCAGGGGCGAAGAGGCTGCTACAGCTCAATCAGTTAGATGAGTTTAGGTTGCAGGCATATGAGAATGCCAAGCTCTACAAGGAAAAGACTAAGCGATGGCATGATAAGCAAGGGCCAGCAGGTATTGTTGTTTAATTCACACTTGAAGTTGTTTCCAGGGAAGCTTAAGTCTAGGTGGTCAGGTCCTTTTACCATTACACAAGTATTCCCCTATAGAGCTATTGAAATTATGGATGAGACCTTGAATCAACCCTTTAAGGTTAATGGGGACAGACTGAAACACTATTTTGGGGGAGGGTTTGATCGTCAGCATTTTGTGACCACATTAGCTGACCCTCCTACTTCTGATCCTGCTACTTAGCTTCATTTTTCTTTTTCACTTTTTGTACTATTCTTTTCTTTTCTGTTGTTTCTTTATTTATTTATTTTACAGATTGCTTTTCTAGAATTACCTTTTCAATCAAGCTTCAGTTGTTCATCAGCATCAGAAAAGGGAAGTACTCTGTTCTCGAGCTTAAATTCTTATATTATCTGCACACTGAGGACACTGTGCACTTTAAGTTTGGGGGAGGGAATATCACTTGAGCTATTTTGGGAAAAATTGGATAAATTTATAAAATTTTTTCGAAAATCTGAGAAAGAATTTTTAAAAGTTTTTCGATAATATGAGCTTAAATTGCTTGATTTTGGGATGATTTAGTGCTTTGCATGTAATTTTCTCATATGTCGATGATATGACCCCATGATTTAGTATGACTTTGATTGATTGAGAAGCATGATTATAGGAAAGCATGAAGTTGAGT
Source organism: Firmiana major (assembly GCA_033439115.1). NCBI lineage: Eukaryota > Viridiplantae > Streptophyta > Magnoliopsida > Malvales > Malvaceae > Firmiana > Firmiana major. Next base: position 38,488,300 of record CM065901.1, read on the forward strand.
TCTTGAATTTATCTTGATTCTGATTGTGATTTCCTCATCTTATGCACATGTCATGTCATGAATCCGTATATTTATTTAGAGAAAGCTTATGTGTATATAGGATTGCATTTGTTCAGTTGATTTTGTTTATCATATTCTAGAATTTGTTTGATCTGATCTCGAGGTGAAATATTAGATCACACTTGATTAGGGAGATGATTTAGGCCATCTTTGGATCGTTTGAGCCTTTCTACCCTTCCTTGTACATATTCTACCCCTAGTCACCCATTTGGGCCAAATAAGCTTTTCTCTGTAAATATATTTGCGTTCTTTTCCTTAGCTTAAATACTTTGTTCCTATCCCTTACCCCAAAAGCATGAAAAGTCATTGGGATATATTATGAGCTATATGGGTATTAAGTGATAGTGAAAGAGTATGTAAAAAAAAAATTGATGAAAAAGAAAAGAAGAAAGAAGAAAAATTTAAAAAAAAAATGTTTAGCAAAAGAAATAAGTTTGGGGGAAATGATTAGAGCTCTTATATTATAGATCCTAGAAGTAATGCATGTTAAGGGGTAATTAAACCTAAATCGACTTTATCATACCTTAGCCCCAGCCTTACATTACAAGCTTAATGAAGTCCTATTGATCTTTGATTGAGTGTGACTACATTAGTGGAGAGAGAAGTGAAAAACAAACTTATGGGAATGATCACATGTCATTGACTTTGCATTCACTGTGTTGCATAATCTGATCTGGATAATGTACTGTGAAGTGACTTAGACATTTTTCACACATTCACGAGGAGTCCAATTTGGGTTAGGACTTCTGATTGAATAATTCTAAGTGCTGGACTTGTAATTGTGAGTCTTTGATTTCATAGTCTGTACTTTTTCTTTGAGGATGATATTATGGAAATTATTGTGTTTTGTACTTATCATTCCTACAATTATTTTGTTTTGCTTGAGGACAAGCAAAATCTCAAGTTTGGGGGTGTGATAATTCTATATTTTTAGAATTATTTGTGCTTAATTTCCTAATTAATTATTTAAATCCCCAATTTATTTTGTTAATTATCCCCTTTATTTAATTCAAATTCTCATGTTTGAAGATAAATCAAATCCGGATGAATTTTGAATATTTCGGTAGAAAATGGACCGAAATTGGGCTAAAATCGAGATTGAGCCACGTGGACAACACGAGTCATGCCACCTAGCACATCCAATTGGACAGGAAGACCGATGACATGGAAACATCTTTTCAATGAGCCAATGGTGTGAAGACAAGTGGCATAAAAAATGCCAACTCATCAAGGATGTGGAAATTACCATTTTACCCATAGGGTGTTTATAAATAGGAAAGGATGACAATTGAAAATGTATGTAATTTTTAGAAGTAGAATTTAGCGTAGTTTTAGGGTAGGAGTAGTGTAGAGTAATTTAGGAGTAATTTTAGTTTTTAAAGTTTTTATTCTTCCTTTCAAGCTTTTCCAAATAGTATTTTGTTTAGTAAGCATTTTCTTATTTCACTGTTCATGTCAACTTTCAATTTACTTGATTTTATGGAAAGCTTTACTTCTTTTTTTTTTCTTCTTCGTTATTTCAATTCATTGCTTTGCTTTTCATTTTTTTTATTGCTTATTGATCGGGTAGTGAGAATGGCTAGTGACAGTAGTCATTTTTCATCAACCCTTTGCATTATTCTCTTTGCTTATTAATGCTTTTATTAACTGTTCCATTTGCATTTTCTTTAGAAGAAAAGAAAAAAATTCACTAGTTAAATGTTTATTTCCAAGCTTCTGGTTCAGCCTCTTTGATTCAATTTCTTCTTGCTCGGCTAGTGTGGCTGTTTGATTCCGAGGAGTGGATGTGTGGCAGTGTAGGCTGATGAGGAAGATGCCTCACGGTGTGGTTTGTTAACAGCTTAGGGTGACAAGGCTGGGCACTGTTCAGATTTGCAATTGGTTAACCGGGAAGTGGAATGGCTGTTGCGTGAAGAGACCCCAGTTGCTGCAGTTACTGGTTTTAGCTGATGCTTGCACAAAAACAACAGGAGTAAAAGACCGGCACAAGAAGGAAGACAACGCGAGGTTAGGTGCTGTCGGCAGTAAAGCAGTAGATAGCTGCTGTTGGGAGTTGGAAATTGCATGAGCAGGAGACATGCTTGAAAAACTGAGGGCTAGCAGGGTCCAGTCTGCAACAGGCGCACATGCAAAATGCAGTAAAATCGAGAAGCAAGTTTGAAGCAGGAAATGGTGCAGAAGCAGGACCACACAACAGGACACAGCAAACCCGAAAGCAAGCAGAGTGCAGCATCCCGATTTGACACAGCAAACCGAGTAGCCTGGAGCACCTAGCAGCAGTTGGAGCATCGTCTGGTCAGAACCGAGAGCAGCAGAGATCAGCTGGACATAGCACGCCTGGACCAGAGGACAAACCGAAACCTTCCTAGAAATGAAAATATGCAAAGAAGAACGTGAACAGTAAAAGGAGGGAATTGTTTGGATGATTTAAAAGTTGTTAAGGCCTTGTTTGGCCACCTCTATTTTTGCTTAGTTTAATCTTTTATAGCATTTTTATTTTTTTGATTGTTTCATTAGTTGTTAGTTTAGTGTAGTTGTTAGTTGATAATTGTAGGATGAATTTAATGTTTTAAGTTGTTAATTTAATCTTAGTTTTAAGTCTTAGTTAATAGTTAATTTTAGATTATATGGGTTAGGATTTAATTTTTAGTTTAGTATTTTATAAGTTATATTTTAGAATTAATTTAGATTAAATTTGTTTCATGCATTTTTATTTTAAGTTTAGTTTAATTAAATTTTATTACTTTATTTTCATATTTGCATTTTATTTTAGTTGCTTAATTCATTTTAACTGTTTTAATTTTCTTTTGTAGGTATTTTCCTTAATTGCTCGGAGTTCGGTAAGTAAATCTTAGTTCAGTTTTATTTTCTTTATTTTTTAATGTTTTTTAATGTTTATTGTTTTCAGTACGTTTAATTAGCCTTAGTAGATCACTAACTTAAATTTCATAATTTGCTAGGATATACTTAGGGTAAGATTAACCGGTAGTTAATTAGGCTAACCAACTTCTCTGTGGGACGATAACTCGGGACTCAAATCCCATTATTACTTGTACGACCCGTGCACTTGCGAAATATACCCTTAGGGCCTATCAGCGAACTCTGCGAGTGGAAAATTGTTATCCCAGGAGCCTCCAAAATCCAATGCACAGGCCCTCAACATATCCTTTAGGGTCTGTATCGTCCTCTCTGACTGACCATTTGTCTGAGGATGGAAGGCTATGCTAAAACTCAGTTAGGTCTCCATTGCTTCCTAAAAGTGTTCCCAAAAGTGAGAAGTGAAGCGGGCATCCCGATCAGAAACAATGCTCACTGGAACACCATGCAACCTCACTATCTCGGGCACACATAGTTCCGCCAATGTACCCAGAGTATCTGTGGCTCTCACAGCTAGGAAGTGTGCTGACTTCATCAATCTATCCACTATTACGCAGATCATATCATGATTCTTACGGGTCCTGGGTAAACCCATCACGAAGTCCATAGTGACATGCTCTCATTCCAAGTCGGTATAGGTGGAGGTTGCAATGGCCCTACAGGCTTCTAATGCTCTACCTTCTGACAGATGAGACACTTTTGATACATACTCTGTTATATCTCTCTTAATCAATGACCACCAATACACTCTATGGAGGTTCTAATAAATCGTGCTACTTCCTGGATGCAGTGTATACTTTATTGAGTGAGCCTATGATAAAATCAACCTCCCGATCTCTGGATCATTAGGAACGCATATCCTACCCCTGAACCTCAGCAAACTATCTGAACTCAACTCAACTCTGTCTCTGTACCTCTTTGTATCTGCCCGATAATATCACTGCATTACTAATCAATCTACTGAGCCTGTTAGATACGATCCACCAAATCTAATTCTAATCGCAGGCTAGCTACCATAAAGTCACTGTCAGTATCAGGTGAGGTCACATCCAAATTGAGGCTCGCAAACTATTCCAACAGCTCGTGTTCCCTGATCATCATGTATGATACCAACCCGAGATACTTCCTGCTCAGTGTATTACTACTACATTCGCCTTTCCTTGGTGGTACATGATTTCACAATCATAATCCTTCAGAAGCTCAAGCCACCTTCTCTGTCTCATGTTCAACTCCTTCTGTGAGAATAGATATGTCACGACCCAAACTACCCAAAAATCAGAGTTAATTTTTTTGCGTTTTGTTATTTTTATTACTTAAATTCTTACCTGTCTTCTGATCGTGTTCACGCTCCACTAACAAATTGGGCTGTGCGTCAATGCCAGTCCCACCATTCAATTACCATCTAACTTATTTCTTCTCCAGTCATTTATAATTGTTTACATTATTTATACATCCCCTAAAGTTACTTACAAACATGTTACTGTGCTATGCTTATGTAGATACAATATGTACAAGTGTATATACCTTAAATGATGGGCAGCAGCGGATATCCGGAATGTAGTACTGAGTCGCCTCAACTTCAACTGGAGATTATCTATGGGAGAAAATGAAAGGGGTGAGCACATCAAGCTTAGTAAGGCAATCCTACGAACAAGTAGGTAACCATACTACCTACATGAACGTGGTGCCATGCATAAACCACCCTTTCTCCACACATTTTAAAACAGATGATATGAATTATGATGTTATGTAAAACGCATTTGCACGGAAAATTCAACATGCAATTATATTCAAAATCATATCTTTCTCATTTAAAAATTTCACAATAAAGTCAGGACTCGACCCCTCCTTCGGGTGATCCTGACTCACACAAAATCATGAAAATCGATTTACATTCACACATGGGTTCGAAAAGCATGGAAATACCATCATGCAAATTTAATTTAAAAACCCAGTTTAAATCATCGTCAAAATCATCAATATGCGAGACGAGGCAACGTCTATATATCGGCAATAACCAGGACTATGGCCATATGTGTCCTCGTGAGTCCCTCCAGCTACACGGATCCTAGTGTGCGAGGTCTCACCCTGATCGGGAACCGCCCGGGAGGTGGGTCAATCCATCCCGTCAGTCTTATCCGATCCCAGGCATCCGAAGATGCTACATCCGAAGATGCCGCATCCGAAGATGCCGCATCCGAAGATGCCGCATCCGAAGATACCACACGGTACATCATACTCCATGCTACTTGCACGGTACATCGTACTCCGTGGACCCCCAGCCTTATCCCTCATTCGGGCTCATCAGCTGGTCCTCCAACCCTTATCCCTCGTTCGGGCTCATCAGGTGGATCTCCAACCCTTATCCCTCGTTCGGGTTCATCAGGTGGATCTCCAACCCTTATCCCTCGTTCGGGCTCATCAGGTTGTTTCTCTAACCCTTATCCCTCGTTCGGGCTCATCAGGTTATTTTAACATGCCATGTCTCAAAACGCACGTGCGGGCCTATTTAATCGGTGACACACAGTCCGATGCTCCAAGCACAGCTTATCGTATGATCTCTGAAAAGTAGTGCGAGCGGTGCTCTAACACTGTCAGTAAATCAAATAAAACTAGTGCGAGCTAAGCTCTAGCACTCTGTATGCAAACCATATGAAAAGCTGGTGCGAGCGAAGCTCCAGCACCCTGTCTCAAAAATCACATAAAAATATGGTGCAAGCTAGACTCTAGCACCCTGTCACGAAAATCATATATATATGTATACAAATTTGGTGCGAGTTGGACTCCAGCACCTATGCATGTAAAACTCTAGTGCGAGCTCTCGCTCCAGCACTAATGCGTGCATCACACAAATCAAAAATATCGTGCGAGCTGAGCTCTAGCACGTCACATGTCAATAAAACGCGTAGGCGGCTCTGTTTCCTCAAAACAGTTTTCAAAACAATTTCACGTTGAAAGTATGCAATGCTGTGCATTTTCTTTCAGGGTTAGCCAGCCTACTAATGCATGCATCAAAACACCTCCAGAATGAGCAGAACCCTCTTGTTCTTGCTCCTCCCAATTTTTTCTAAATTTGTAAATTTTACCCTTAACAAGGGTATTTTAGTAATTTGCCCGTTCGGGGCACCAAAATTATTATTTGACCTCTAGACCCTTCAGGTAATTTTTAAAGACTGCATATGAACTTAAAATTGCATAGAGTTACCTCTAGCAGTCCGCAGAATTCCCTTACCATATTTTCCTGTCGAGTCTGACCTTTTCTTTTCCACTGTTGACTCGTCGCGCAGTCCGATATGCTCTCAATCCAATGCCCGGAACTGCGTATCAATATTCCTCAGGTCAGATAACATACAATTTAATTGTATTTCCTATTTTCTGGGCTTAATTTAAATCATTGGGCCCATTTCCCCTATTGGGCCCGATTGCACCTTAATGGGCCTTAATCGGCCTTAAGCCCGTTTTCCACTTAATTTTCGCTTTATCGAGGCCTATTGGGCTCATTGGGCCCACTAATAATTTATTGGACCTCGTTCTAATTCTTGAATAACTAAATCGATTATTTACGACAATTTATCTAAATTTCCATAATTTAATTCAATTTATGCGGAAATCAAATCAATATCACGCATAACGAGGTAATTATCGTAAATAAGGGTTACTTACCCGAGATTCCATGCTAGTCCGCAAATCGAGGCTATCTCGAGCTCTCGTTGGATGCCAATTGTCGAGCTACATAATTTCATAATTTTTCGGGTAAATTTCCAGTCGAAAATTAATTAAATAAAATATTCCAAAATTTAAATCAGTCAATTTGACCGCTTATCGACTTACCCGAAGCTCGATTGCATCGCTAGAATTTTCCCCAATTTTTTCTCTTTTTCTTTTTCCCTTTTTCTTTTTTAACCTATTTTTTTTCAGATTTATTTATTATTTATCTTTTATTATTTTAATCATTCAAATACCTTAAAAATACCCAAATATCCCTTAAAATTATTATTTTATTCCAAATTAATTAATTTAATTTTATTTAATTTCTTTATTATATTTTAACCCTTTTCGGGTATAATTTCTCCGTATTTTCAGGATATTGTCCCGAATGACTTTTCGGTATATTTTTCGATTATTTTCGGGATTATTTTTTCGAACTAAAAATCTCGATTAATTCTCATAAATTAATATCTTGATCAATTTAACCCAAAATAAATTTATTTCACCTTTATTGACTAAGATTTCTCAAATCCATATTTTTAATTAAATTTTCTTATCGAATTATACCGACTTTCGGTATTTTGACCATTTTGTCCTTACACGTGTTCGGGATTAATTTAACCTGACTTCCCTTCACGAATACTCATTCATTTTATGATTTTAATTAAATTCGGGTCTTACAACTCTCCCCCACTTAAGGAATTTGGTCCTCCAAATTAGAACCAATTCATATGAGTCCATAAACTACTCCGGTTACATCAATTGTATCATACTTCTTTAATTCTCATGTGATCTTTTCTCCGGAGTGTATTACTACCAAAAGACTTTAATTAGGGAGATCATCTTAAACCTCAATACTTTCTCTTTCCTGTTTAATGCCTGAATCAACTTCTCAATATACTTATATTTTCATTAAACTGAACTTTTGGAGCTCATATCCTATCACCTATGCTGGATCTGGATAGTATTTCCGAAGCATCAAAAGCTGGGACACAGTGTGGGTGCCTGTTAATTCAGGTGATAACTCCAACCTACAGGTCTTATCTCCCACTTATCCAATCTCTCAAAATATTTCATCCAGCGCAACTCAATTTACCTTCTTCCAAAAGTTCGCTATGTCCTTATTCTCTTAGGACAAGAAACATTTCAATCATATTAATTCACCAAGGGTGAATTCCAATACTTGTCTATCTGCTCTGAGGTGTTCTTAATCTCTCATCCTTAACTAAACATCCTTAGAGACTTATTATCCAAAGTCGAAAAATAATTCTATCTGTCACTCACTTTTTCTTATCCAATTCGGGGAACAACCCCTACAGCCATACACTGTCTCATATCTTGTTATCCTGATACTCATCTGCCAACTGTCGTTATTGGCGACTTCAATTTGTGACAACTGATCATTCCAGGAGCTTATAAAATCAAGGGCACACGCTTTCATCGGATCCTCCAGAACTTATACAGTCCTCTCTGACTGACCATCTGTCTGAGGATGAAAAGCTGTGCTAATACTCAGTCGGGTTCCCATAGCTTCCTGAAAATATCCTCAGAGGTGGGAAGTGAAGCGGGAATCCCTATATGATACCATGCTCACTGGAACGTTACTTAGTGTTCCACAATCTTCCTTACACATAAATCCTCATATATACTCTGAGTATCTGGGGAGTTCATAACCAAAAGGTGGGTAGACTTAGTCACTCTATCAACTATCATCCGAATAGCCTCGTAATTCACCTGGATTCTCTGTAACCCATCATAAAATTCATGGAGACTTGCTCTCCCATTTTCGTGTCGTGTCGATATAGGTAGGTGCTGTAATAACTCTGCAGACTTTTAATACTCTACCTTACTCTGCTGACATACTAGGCACTTTTTCACAACCTCTACAATATCTCTTTTCACATCTGACCACCCATACCCTTTTCGAGATTTTAATATATTTCTTTACTTCCGTATGCACTGTATATCCTGAAGAGTGAGCTTCTGACAAAATTACTATCTCATCAACTGTGGTCCTGGGGAGCACTCATACTGTCTCTGAACCTCTCTGTAAATCATTATCATACTCTGTGAACTCTGTCACTGTACCCTTCTGAATCTGACCCAAACCATCGACATCATGTCGATCATCACGCTAAGCCTGTCAAATCCGGGCACTCTCATCTGGTTCTAGTCTCAGGCTAGCTGTCACACAATCACTGTCATCATCAGAAGGGATCACATCAATATTGAGGCTCATAACTGCTCTAGTAGCTCACGCTCCCTGACCATCATATGTGGTACCATCCCGAAGCTCTTTCTGCTCGAGGCATCCGCCATCACATTAGCCTTTCCTGGGTGGTACAATTTTCATAATCAAAGTCTCTCAGAAGCTCTAACCCACTATGTATTCTCATATTCGCCTCTTTCTGTGAAAACAGATACTCGGGCTTTGTGATCAGTGCATATCCACAATTTCTCACTCTATACATAATAGTACCATATCCTTGGTACAAATACTGTTGCCAATTTTAAATCATGGGTCAGATAGTTTATTTTATGATCAAGGAGTTGTCTGACTCCATACTTGACTATCTCCCCATTATACATCAATACACAGCTCCTTCATAATTTTGAGGCATCCATACTCACTGAGAACCTCTTGAGCTGTTGGGTATGGTGAAATTAATCACGGTGGTCAGTTCATACTTCACTACACCGAAATTCATGTCACATCCATCATCTTATTTATCATCTCATTCAAAGACCACGTTTTCTTAGTTAAACGTGTCAACAAAGTATACCTTTTTAGAACTCGCAGCAATCATCTATAAAAGCAATTTCCAATTATTGCTTATAATTTACCCTGAACTTTAACTACACCCAACATATCATCGATAATGATGATTACAATCGGTCCAATCCTTGACTTATTTACGCATAAGCGTATAAGATCCTTCAAATCCGCTTACGTTTTCGGGTACTAACCTGCGTCATTTCCTTTTCTTATCTTAACGGCTCTTATTAAATTTTTACTATGATAACCTTTATGATTCGTCGAATTTTAATATTCTTATTGTCTTAGTAAAGGTATCCTAATGCTAAAGGTATTTATTACGACGATCGATTTCACGTTATAGGTTATATATATACTTTTAGACGCTGTCAAGTCTTCAGCCGGGGAGGTATTTTGAAATACCTTTATTAACCTTCAGACTTAACCACAATTACTTTATATACCAGTCCATGTGGTTACAATTTGTATTCGCTACTAATTGCTTTAATCCTAATGACTTCATATCATAAGGATGTTCTCACCTTGCATACGCCTCTTACTCCAATACATCTTGTATTCAGAATTAAGCATATCTCATCTTAAAGATTATCTCCTTAGTGTATCTATTATAACGAAACTCTTGTCATTATTCATTTCGTGAGTATAATCCTTTACTCCTTTAATTTCAACTGTTACACCCCTTTTTGTCACTTAAAATCTCTATATTCATATTCTGTTTATTTAATCCTCCTCTAATGGGGCACTCATTTATCAGTATTATGCCCAATGATGTAGGCATTCATGCTTTTTACTCACTTACATGCGAATGAATGCGGTATGAATAAATGTGTGGCACCAGGATTAATGAACATATGTACATTATTCATAACAAGTGTGGTATCTTACACCACATCCATGAAACATCAATAGTGTCCTGGTCCAAGACATCCTCTCGCCTTCGTCCAACAGCCTACTTTCCTTTTTCTTTTCCGCTATTACCTCCCTTTTCATTGCAACTATACCAACGAAGTTTTTCTCCGTCTCTTTACTTTTCTGTGGGGCGATCTCGCCCAACTCTGTGCAATCAAAATCAATGGTCCGTCTTACCACACTTAACGGCCATTTTCATCAATACAGTGTAGGTATAGACCCTCCTTCCGTGGTAACCACCACACATCCCACACTGCTTCCAGTGCTTACACTGCTACACTGCTTCGTAGCAGGTCGAGGTCTTCCAATCACAACGCCCTTCAAGAGTGTCAAAATTGGATGCACTGGGGCCTTACCAATTATCTTACTCAATGACTCATCAAATTAAATCTTTTACCAATTATCATTTTCCATTTTAACATCTTTGTCATTTCTCGATTCTCTTTTCTGTCTCTATTTCAGCCCTCACTACCTTTCCCAATCTCAGAGGCGTGCAATTCATGTTCTTATTTACCCAACTGTAAATCTGCGCACTGCCTCGGTATAGGTAATATCTCACGGGCCAATCAGACTCTAACTGAAAAGTCGAGCCATTTCGTAGACTTTTAGACATCTCGACTATCACTGTTTATAGTGTTGAGGTAATATCTGTCCAAGAATATAACTGAGTCTCCATACTCATAAATCATACTCATCAATAAATCAATTCCTTTTTAAATAGTGTCCAGGATATTCTGTCACCGGAATACATCCATAAACATTTCTCATCTTAGCTCTGGATGTTTAACACTTAAGATGGATCGAGCGGGTTTCCACCAATGCTCCCCTGCGCCCTCTGATCTTATGTATACTCTGAGCAATTTGCTCCTCAAAATAATCTCCACACTCCGCTCCAATCTCGCGAAGCGTGTCTCAATACTGTCCGATCTCTCTGTCGGACTCTGTGAGGCATTCTCAACACTCGTCTCTATTCCAATTTCATTCTGATTCTCATAGGTCAAACTCAGCACGACTTAGCAGACTCAGGTCTACCTCTACGACCTCTGCCTCGTGCACTATCTCATCTAACGCGACTCATATTAGGCATTCCTGCATTCTCAACCATTTCTTAGTCAAAACCCATCTCGATATACACTATTGTATCTAACTAAGCACAATAACACGGGGATGTAATTTCCTAATTACTGACACTGACACACATCAGACCAATTGTTGCTCTGATACCACCTTTATATGTCACGACCCAAACTACCCAAAAATCAGAGTTAATTTTTTTGCGTTTTGTTATTTTTATTACTTAAATTCTTACCTGTCTTCTGATCGTGACCACACTCCACTAACAAATTGGGCTGTGCGTCAATGCCAGTCCCACCATTCAATTACCATCTAACTTATTTCTTCTCCAGTCATTTATAATTGTTTACATTATTTATACATCCCCTAAAGTTACTTACAAACATGTTACTGTGCTATGCTTATGTAGATACAATATGTATAAGTGTATATACCTTAAATGATGGGCAGCAGCGGATATCCGGAATGCAGTACTGAGTCGCCTCAACTTCAACTGGAGATTATCTGTGGGAGAAAATGAAAGGGGTGAGCACATCAAGCTCAGTAAGGCAATCCTACGAACAAGTAGGTAACCATACTACCTACATGAACGTGGTGCCATGCATAAACCACCCTTTCTCCACACATTTTAAAACAGATGATATGAATTATGATGTTATGTAAAACGCATTTGCACGAAAAATTCAACATGCAATTATATTCAAAATCATATCTTTCTCATTTAAAAATTTCACAATAAAGTCAGGACTCGACCCCTCCTTCGAGGGATCCTGACTCACACAAAATCATGAAAATCGATTTACATTCACACATGGGTTCGAAAAGCATGGAAATACCATCATGCAAATTTAATTTAAAAACCCAGTTTAAATCATCGTCAAAATCATCAATATGCGAGACGAGGCAACGTCTATATATCGGCAATAACTAGGACTATGGTCATATGTGTCCTCGTGAGTCCCTCCAGCTACACGGATCTTAGTGTGCGAGGTCTCACCCTGATCGGGAACCGCCCGGGAGGTGGGTCAATCCATCCCGTCAGTCTTATCCGATCCCAGGCATCCGAAGATGCCGCATCCGAAGATGCCGCATCCGAAGATGCCGCATCCGAAGATGCCGCATCCGAAGATGCTGCATCCGAAGATACCACACGGTACATCGTACTCCATGCTACTTGCACGGTACATCGTACTCCGTGGACCCCTAGCCTTATCCCTCATTCGGGCTCATCAGCTGGTCCTCCAACCCTTATCCCTCGTTCGGGCTCATCAGGTGGATCTCCAACCCTTATCCCTCGTTCGGGCTCATCAGGTTGTTTCTCTAACCCTTATCCCTCGTTCGGGCTCATCAGGTTATTTTAACATGCCATGTCTCAAAACGCACGTGCGGGCCTATTTAATCGGTGACACACAGTCTACCCGATGCTCCAAGCACGGCTTATCGTATGATCTCTGAAAAGTAGTGCGAGCGGTGCTCTAACACTGTCAGTAAATCAAATAAAACTAGTGCGAGCTAAGCTCTAGCACTCTGTATGCAAACCATATGAAAAGCTAGTGCGAGCGAAGCTCCAACACCCTGTCTCAAAAATCACATAAAAATATGGTGCGAGTTAGACTCTAGCACCCTGTCACGAAAATCATATATATATGTATACAAATTTGGTGCGAGTTGGACTCCAGCACCTATGCATGTAAAACTCTAGTGCGAGCTCTCGCTCCAGCACTAATGCGTGCATCACACAAATTGAAAATATCGTGCGAGCTGAGCTCTAGCACGTCACATGTCAATAAAACGCGTAGGCGGCTCTATTTCCTCAAAACAGTTTTCAAAACAATTTCACGTTGAAAGTATGCAATGCTGTGCATTTTCTTTCAAGGTTAGCCAGCCTACTAATGCATGCATCAAAACACCTCCAGAATGAGCAGAACCCTCTTGTTCTTGCTCCTCCCAATTTTTCCTAAATTTGTAAAATTTACCCTTAACAAGGGTATTTTAGTAATTTGCCCGTTCGGGGCACCAAAATTATTATTTGACCTCTAGACCCTTCAGGTAATTTTTAAAGACTGCATACGAACTTAAAATTGCGTAAAGTTACCTCTAGCAGTCCGCAGAATTCCCTTACCTTATTTTCCTGTCGAGTCTGACCTTTTCTTTTCCACTGTTGACTCGTGGCGCAGTCCGATATGCTCTCAATCTAATGCCCGAAACTGCGTATCAATATTCCTCAGGTCAGATAACATACAATTTAATTGTATTTCCTATTTTCTGGGCTTAATTTAAATCATTGGGCCTGTTTACCCCTATTGGGCCCGATTGCACCTTAATGGGCCTTAATCGGCCTTAAGCCCGTTTTCCACTTAATTTTCGCTTTATCGAGGCCTATTGGGCTCATTGGGCCCACTAATAATTTATTGGACCTCGTTCTAATTCTTGAATAACTAAATCGATTATTTACGACAATTTATCTAAATTTCCATAATTTAATTCAATTTATGCGGAAATCAAATCAATATCACGCATAACGAGGTAATTATCAGAAATAAGGGTTACTTACCTGAGATTCCATGCTAGTCCGCAAATCGAGGCTATCTGGAGCTCTCGTTGGATGTCAATTGTCGAGCTACATAATTTCATAATTTTTTGGGTAAATTTCCAGTCGAAAATTAATTAAATAAAATATTTCAAAATTTAAATCGATCAATTTGACCGCTTATCGACTTACCTGAAGCTCGATTGCATCGCTAAAATTTTTCCCAATTTTTTCTCTTTATCTTTTTCCCTTTTTCTTCCTTTTTTCCTCCTCTTTTTGGCTGAACCGGTTCAGTCCGGTTTGGACTGGTTCAGACCGTCGGTGCTCTCCGGTTCGACCGGTTCACCGCCTTGCCAGACGGTTCTTCGTCGGCTTCCACCGCTAATCTCTCCGCTGGGTAGTCCGCATCTCAGATCCACTTAATTTTCGCTTTATCGAGGCCTATTGGGCTCATTGGGCCCACTAATAATTTATTGGACCTCGTTCTAATTCTTGAATAACTAAATCGATTATTTACGACAATTTATCTAAATTTCCATAATTTAATTCAATTTATGCGGAAATCAAATCAATATCACGCATAACGAGGTAATTGTCGGAAATAAGGGTTACTTACCCGAGATTCCATGCTAGTCCGCAAATCGAGGCTATCTCGAGCTCTCGTTGGATGTCAATTGTCGAGCTACATAATTTCATAATTTTTTGGGTAAATTTCCAGTCGAAAATTAATTAAATAAAATATTTCAAAATTTAAATCGGTCAATTTGACCGCTTATCGACTTACCTGAAGCTCGATTGCATCGCTAGAATTTTTCCCAATTTTTTCTCTTTATCTTTTTCCCTTTTTCTTCCTTTTTTCCTCCTCTTTTTGGCTGAACCGGTTCAGTCCGGTTTGGACCGGTTCAGACCGCCGGTGCTCTCCGGTTCGACCGGTTCACCGCCGGTTCACCGCCTTGCCGGCCGGTTCTTCGCCGGCTTCCACCACCAATCGCTCCGCTGGGTAGTCCGCATCTCAGATCTGCCCTCGGTTTCGCCCAAGACCGCCGAAAAGTCACTGGTCCGGCCGTCCTCCTTTCGGTCGTCGGACCCATTTTCTTCCTCTTGGCCGTCGCCGGTGTTTCCCACCGTTTCGTCGGCTGATACCGGTGCAGAAAGGACCGTCGTCTCCTGGGCTTTCGAAATCTGGCCCCGGCTCCGCCCGAATCGTCGCCGGTGGCCATCTCTTCTCTCGCGGCTTCTCCTCCGTTTTTCGTCGGATTCCGACGTCCTTGGCGCGCGTCACCGGTGGCTTGAAGACCGTCGGCCTCTCCTCTTTCTTTTCCGGCCCTTGGCCTGGCCGTTGGCCGTTGGCCGCCGGACGGCCCGCCGGTCTCCCTCGGGTTCGGCTGCTTCTGTTTCGTTTTCCTTTCGCGATTTTTTTCGCGTTTTCCAGCTTTTTTTTTCAGATTTATTTATTATTTATCTTTTATTATTTTAATCATTCAAATACCTTAAAAATACTCAAATATCCCTTAAAATTATTATTTTATTCCAAATTAATTAATTTAATTTTATTTAATTTATTTATTATATTTTAACCCTTTTTCGGGTATAATTTCTCCGTATTTTCGGGATATTATCCCGAATGACTTTTCGGTATATTTTTCGATTATTTTTGAGATTATTTTTTCGAACTAAAAATCTCGATTAATTCTCATAAATTAATATCTTGATCAATTTAACCCAAAATAAATTTATTTCACCTTTATTGACCAAGATTTCTCAAATCCATATTTTTAATTAAATTTCCTTATCGAATTATACCGACTTTCGGTCTTTTGACCATTTTATCCTTACACGTGTTCGGGATTAATTTAACCTGACTTTCCTTCACGAACACTCATTCATTTTATGATTTTAATTAAATTCGGGTCTTACAAGATACTTAAGGCTCTTGTGATCTGTAAATACTTGAAATTTTTCACCATAAAGGTAGTGACGTCATATTTTCGAGCTAATACCACAACCGCCAATTCTAAATCTTGGGTCGGGTAGTTCCTCTCATGATCCTTCAGCTATCTAAATCCACAGGCGACTATCTTCCCATCTTGCATCAGTACACAGTCTAGTCCTTGGTGTGATGCATCTGTATACACAGAGAAACCTCCTCGGCTAGTAGGAATGGTGAGAATCGAAGCTATGGTCAATCGATGCTTAAGCTCTCGAAAACTCCTCTCACATGCCTCGTCCCACACAAACTCAACATCCTTCTGCATGAGACGCGTCAACATAGCAGCTACTCTGGAGAAACCCTCTACAAATCTCCAATAATAACCTGTCAATCCTAGAAAACTTTTGATCTCAATAACTGTCCTGGGCTGTTCCCACTGTATAACTGCTTCAATCTTGGATGGATCTACTGACACCCCATCCCTCGATACAACATGGCCCAAAAATGAGATTTGTTCCAACCAAAAGTTACACTTACTGAGTTTGGCATAATTTCTTTGCTCGGAGGGTCTGTAGAACTATCCTCAAGTACTGCTCATGATCTTCCTTGGACTTGGAATAAACCAATATATCATCGATAAACACAATCACAAATTGGTCTAGGTATGGCTTAAACACATCATTCATCAACGCCATAAATGCTACGGGGGTATTCGTCAATCCGAATGACATAGCTAAAAACTCATAGTGGCCATAACAAGTACGAAATGATGTATTGTGTACATCCCCACTTCGTATCTTTAACTGATGGTACCCAGATCACAGATCTATCTTAGAAAAGACCTGAGCTCCCTGGAGCTGATCCAACAGATCATCAATGTGTGGAAGGGGATACTTGTTCTTAATGGTAGCCTTATTCAACAACCAGTAATCTATGCATAGTCAGAGGCTTCCATATTTCTTCTTCACAAACAAAACTAGAGCTCCCCAGGGTGAGATGCTCGGTCTAATAAACCCCTTCTCTAACAATTCCTATAACTGGTTCTTTAGCTCCTCTAACTCAATTAGAGTCATCCTATACGGTGGTCGAGATATCGGTTCAGTACCAGGTACCAACTCTATACAAAACTCCATTTCATGATCCGGTGGTAATCCTAGTAGATCATCAAGAAAGACATCAGGAAACTCTACAAACCATTGGAATGTCTCTAAATTCCAGACGAACCTTATCTATGTCAACCACGTATGCAATGAACCCTTCATATTATTATTTCCACCGTTAGTAACATAATTTATCATTATAATAAGACTCATCAATTTCAATATAGAAATTTATCCATTTCGTTTACAATAACTACTACTTTCATTACTCTTCAAGGGAATTTATAGTACATTTTTCGAGAAACTTACAGTAACACTATCTATCTCTGAAAGCGTTACCGTTTTAGAAAAACAGTCAAAAACAACATGATTTGCAGCCAACCAATCCATTCCTAAGATTGCATCAAAATCATTCATATTTAATAGAAGAAGATCGGCTGCCATCCCTTTCCCCCTATCTTCAGCCTATAATCCTTATACATATATTCAGTCAACTGGTTGTCATTCATGGGTGTAGAAATCAATAACATTTTATTTAATGTTATAGGCTCAACATACTTTGACAACTTACATGCAAATGAAAGCTATATGAAGGAATGCGTGGCACCAGGATCAAATAGTACAAATGCTTCTAAATAAAAAATTAGGATGGTACCTTTAATTACATCTGCTGATGCGTCTGCGGTGTCTTAGTCCAGTCCATGAACTCGCCATCTGCCAACAACCTGTTTCCCTTTCTCTGTGGCTGTGGCTCTCTTCTTCGGAGTAGTAGTCTCGACAAGAGCTCTCTCTGACTCTTTTCTCTTCTGTGGGGCAGTCTTAATCATCTCGAGGTAATCTCGTACAATATGCCCTGGCTTCCCACAATGATAGCACACTATCGTAGACATCGGACAAGACATGTTACCATGATATCTACCACATCTCCTACAATGCTCGGTAGTTGGATGTGTCCCTCCAATAACTATACCCCTTGGTGGTGCTAAAGTCAGATACACCGAAGGCCTTACCGTCCTCTCCTTTACCTCCTCAATCCAAGGTTTCTTATCAAACAGTCTCTGACCTCCTCTCCTGATCAATCTATCAATTCCAGATCTCTTTCGGTCTCTGTCTTTACCTCTACTGATCTTCGCAAACTCAGAGGCATTCCTCTCAATGTCTTGCTAATATAACTGCGCCCTATCCACAGTCTCTTCATATGTCGGGATATCAAATGGAATCAATTTGGACCTGATGACTGGTCTCAAACCATCAATAAACTTCCTCACCTTCCTCGTCTCACTGCTCATCGTATTTGGGTCATACCTTCCTAAAGATATAAACATCGTCTCATACTCGTCTACAGATATGTTCCCTTGAGTCAACCCAATAAACTCCATCTGTAACTTCCTTTGAGCAGTGTCCGGAGCATAGTCTTTGGAAGGCCTCCAAAAATACCTCTCATGTGATCTCAGTGTGTCAAGCTCTCAAAATCGGTCTGGTGGACTTTCACCAATGTTCTGCTGCTCCATTAAGCATGAACGTGAAAAAAGGGACCATCTCTGTAGTTGTACACTCAAAAAACCCGTACAACTTCTTGATTTCACTCACCCAGTCCTCAACAACTACTGGGTCCTTCACTCCACTGAATGACAACAGTCTAAATTTTTGAAATAGCCGTAATCTTTCTAAATCACAATTATAACCCCAAACTCTGCTACTCTATTGTGGAGTAATAGGTGATGTTGTATCCTGAACTGATGGGGGTGTATCTGCCGTCTATGGCATCTGTGCTGGCGTGTAGGCGTATTAGGAGTAACTGCTGGTTCAGCATCAGTAGCCTAGGTAGCTGGGCCATGTCTCTCCCCAATGCCCAGCATAGACTGAGTGACTAGCTCCAAAATAGTCTCCAAACTCCAGTCCAACCTAGCGAAACGTGCCTCAATATCCCCTGGCCTCTCAGTGGGCTCCTATGGGATCTGACCAGTCTGTGGCTCTGTACGACTTTCAGGCCTCCCTCTACGGCCCCTAGCACGTGCCTTCACCTCTCTACCACTGCGTGTGACAGACATGATGCCTATATTCCTACATCCATAATTATTTATTAGTCTAACCCATCAGATATACACATTTATATATAAACAAAATACAACATTACGGGGATGTAAATTCTCTTATTACTAACTCCGACTCATATCAGGTCAACTCTGCTCTGATACCAATCTCTATCATGACCCCCTTAAATCCTAAAATCACTATAATATTTTCGCTTTATTCGTTAATGTACCCTATCGTGAATAATTTCCTACACCAATTAGTTGAGCTATGATTCAGAGCTAGTTACCTCTTACCATATACAATATCACTTAACACATTTATACACAATAATTGTAAACACTTTAGTTGCTTAATTGAACTTTATAATTCCATACGTGTCTACAAATATTTACATCCCTCGAATTTACATTTCCAAAAGTATTATTGTGCTCTACTTGTTTAGAAACAAAATAATAATAATGTGTATACCTCTCAGTGACGGACAACAGCAAACACTGGGAGTGCAAGTCTCTGCTCGCTCTCGACCACTGTGGATGCTCTATGGGGATGGAAAGTGAAAGGGTGAGCAACCACACACTCAGTAAGGAAATAATGTAAGCAGGTAGACAGCTACACTTTCTACGTGCTTATAATGACATGATATCAAAATAATTTATATCTTGAGCATGAGGTAGATTAAAACCATCCCACATTAATATGTACATAGTATATCAAAACTCATAAAAATAGGCATAATGTCATATGGAAAACATCTCATGCTAATCACATCAAAACTCATCACAATTCATTTAAATCAAATCTAATCCCGCCCTTCAGGAATACTCTGTGCACAGAATCTCCCTTCCTTTTAAAACAAAATCATGGGTGTCCCACATCCTTCGGGTCTACCTAAGTCTATTAATAAAACATGATACCATGTGAGGCATGTAGGTTACATTTCGAAAACAAATTTGGAATAATGGCTATGTATAAATCCCTGTGATCCCAGGCTACGCGAATCCTGACGTGCGGGGCATCACAACTGCAACAAGAGGTGAGGTCAGCCCTACTCGTGCAATAACTCAACCAACTAGTCATCAAGACTAATCGGTACAACGTGCTCTATGTGACATACACGGTACAATGTACTTCGTGGACCTACATGGTTTGAGGGTGTCTTCCATAGGTCTTAGCCCACATCATTGTCAGGGGTGCCTACCATAGGACTTAGCCCACTTAACTGTTTGTCTGGGATGCCTGCCATAGCTCTTAGCCGCATTTTATCATGCCGATAACCATTTCATGTCTCAAAACACGCATGCGATGTATCATCTCACTGTGACACACAGTCTACAAGAGGCATCAGCACAATTTTTCTGTAAATCATATAAAATCCTTGTACGAATAATGCTCCAGTACGACTCTCATGCATAGTAAATCAATAAAACAAGAGCGAGCAGGGTTTCAGCACTATCAGCATGAATCAAAACATATAAGTCTAATGCGATCTAAGCTCTAGCACTGTTGGCACTCACACAAATATGATAGGTGGCTCCAGTTTAAAAATCGAGTATTTTCAAAGATGCAACTTAATATACAATCCGTGCTTTTTCATGCAAACACACAAAGCAATAGCCAACCTACCCTCATTTCTTTCATACCGAAGCATTTCATTTTGAGAAAAACGTCAAAGTTATGAAAATCCATGTATTTTTTTATCCTTATTACCCCTTTCATAAAATTCCTACTAAGGTAAACTTATATTTGCTTTCCTTATATTTGAGACTTTTCTCAAAATTCTTAAAGCATTACTAGCTAGCTAGAGAAATTCATGCCCCATAACTCCCCTCAAAAGACGTATAGCTACCTATAAGTATTTACAAAACCCCCTTACCTCGAATCACGTCGAACGTAGTACAAGTTCCACCGCTGGAAGCTTGTCCAATCCAATTTGCTCCCAATCAGATCTCTGGAGCTACAAACATTCATCAATCCCTTCATCACAATCAATATATCTTATTGGACCTTATAGTATTAAGCTTGGCCCATTTTCACATTTGGCCATTCCTAGTCAATTTAGCTAGTAACTCACTTAGTTATGAAATCAAGTACTTATCTTGCATGCTCTAACTTTAGTTCCTCCATTTATCCATGCATTTCACAATTTCCATATATGCACATTTCTTCACTTTGTCCAATCCCATAATTTACTTTCATACCACAAACTCAAAATAATGCATATAACATTTCTAACACCTCGATATAACTTATTCATCATAGAATTCCACCATATCCTATTTTCTCACACTAACCTATTTTTAGGTCATTGTTGACTCATCACATTCTAGGTAGTTTCAACCAATGATACATACACTAATCTACTTCTAACAACATCTTAAGATACATACTTAGAGTTGGTGTATCGAAAACTCACTTAGCTTGACTTTTCTCTTGTCCGAAATTGGAAGATCATTTAGCTCCTTCAATACAACAAGTTGAGTTTTGGTTCCAAGGTATGTTGTTCTCCTACTCATAATAAACAACTTTGCTCTAATAATTTTTTTCTCAAATCTTTTTCAAAGGGGAGGTATTCTAGAGAGAGAAAGCTTACTTTTTGGGTAAAAATAGAGGGGAAAGGTTTGTTTTTGTTGAAGAATGAGGTTTGACCGTTGGGTTTTTATAGGATGATAGTGATGAGATCGATGTGCTAGGGTGAAGATCAATCTGCCTTTGGTTTTGAACTACTGAGATGTTCAGGCATGAAAGGTGGGATCGATCTGCTTTTTGGGGACGAGATCGATCCTTTCTTGGCAGAAGCTTGTGGAGATCGATCTGCTTATAGGGAGAGATGATTTTCTCTTGACAGGATCAAATGGGGATCGATCTACATTTAGGAAGGGATTGATCTCTACTAGGTAGAAGCAAATGTAGATCAGTCTGCTCATTGGGGAGATCGATCTGCTTTTGGCAGAATCACTTAGAATTTTTCTGCTTTAACAAGGGATCAATCTGCTTTGAATATGAGATCAATTTGGCCTTCATCTACAGGCTTTTTGCTGTAAATTTTTTAGTTTTTCCAGAGGAAAACTTGCATTCAATTGCTCCACTAGTCGTTTTGCAATCTATTTACACTTTGAGCATGGAAAGGTTCATTTCTTATTAGTTTCATATTATAAAACATATGTGTACTGCTTGAAATCAGAAAAGATACATAAAATTTACAGTCCATGCATTATCATTTCGTGTTTTAAATCCTTATCTTCAGTCCGAATGGTTTAAGTTCTATTCATTTAGTTTGTGGCCACTTCAGCCTTTAATTAACCTTTACTTGCATCATGGTACTCATTTATCCCATTTGCAAATTCACTCACATTTATATGATCCAAATATCATCTGTCTTATAATTCCATTAACATATAAATAAGTCATACATACATGGAGTTTCACAATTCGATATTAAGACTGCCTTAAACACATTTCTTTTTGGGCTTGATGAGCTCACCCCTTTCTCTACTCTTACAGACTATTTGAAGTGATCATTGTCTATGCCTACCGTGTAATTGAAGTAGGCTAGTGGACTCGATACTCTCCCCAGGCTACCTCCAGTACACGATAAGGTATATTTTTGCTTTTATTGCCAGACATCCTGTATAGCATAAACAATTGATGTAAAGAATATTTTGGGATGTAATCTAGGCAAGTATGTATGTAAAGTTGTAAACGTATAGTTTATAAAATAAATGTACTTTTAGGGGTATTACAGAAGTCACTATTAATTATGAAATAAGATTAAAAACAATTGTTGTGGGATATAAACTGTGTTTTAAACTTTGTCGGGAGGTAAGTTCATAAATATGCCGTTATGCCGGTGAAATTTCTAAAATGAAAATGTTAAGAATTGGCACTGATGGAAATGCAACTTAATTAAGAACTTAAGAAAAAAATTAGCCCATATTTCCACGTTTCTAGGGCTTGACATGAAGAGTTTTCATATTTTAAGAAAAATCACATATGTAATATGTTTCTTCAATATGTAATCATATATGTAATAAATTTCTTCAATACATGTTTCCTTTTCTAAAATTTCTCATGCATTCCCACTTCATTAGAAAATCATCTTATTTTTCTTCAAA
Source organism: Firmiana major (assembly GCA_033439115.1). NCBI lineage: Eukaryota > Viridiplantae > Streptophyta > Magnoliopsida > Malvales > Malvaceae > Firmiana > Firmiana major. Next base: position 38,511,413 of record CM065901.1, read on the forward strand.
TTTTGATATGTAAAGGAACATAATGTGTAAAACTTGAATATAGTTGCTAATGACGATAAATGATTCTCTGAACCTTTCTTAAGGGATAATAGTTGTAAATATTTAATTTGAAGAGATAAGTAATTAAAATTTGTACATTTTTTTGGAAATATTTATAACTTTTAACATATATGCATTTTTTGTATAATTAAATTTAATTTTATTCATAAAACATGAAATATTATTTCTGTAGCGAATTATATTTTTATAGTTAATATAAATAAATGAAGTCTAATAATATCAAATGTCCAATTTAAAATATCAAATAAACTAGTTTGTGTCTCGTGTGATGCACAATAATTTTATTTATTATGATTTTTATTCATGATTTGAATATAATTTATGCATTGTGTAATAAAAATAATTTATGTATTGAGTAAAAGTGAAATAAATATGTTTCATTTATATTACATTATTTCAAATTTTTTTCATAGTTTTTTTAGTGAATTGTCTAAAATATTTTATTCTATAGTTTTTTTTTTTTTAAATCACCTTTCAAAATAGTGAACATTTAATTTTAAATTACTGGATTTATTGAAAAGTTTATTATTCAAACAGCTAGTTAAATGATTATTTTAAGTATTTCAATAATTGATTATTTTTTATAAAAAAATTAAAGGTACATTGGGAGAAAGTTGACAAATAAAAATTATTACTTAAAATATTTATCTTTAACAAATTAAATTTGTTATTATAGGATTAGGTATGATAACTATTATTCAAAACTTTTTGCTTGTATCTTGTAATATGTACACACACATATATTTGGAATGATTTCATTCCAACATATATGAAATGATATTTCCTCTTATATTTTATATCTGTATCTAGATTGACTCCCTCTAAATGCATATAATTTCAAAATATAAATATAATATATTTATGGAAATGATATCAACAGTACAATAGTAATTTGTTTATACTTCTATGATTACCATGTAAGAACATATCATTAATAATTTGATAATTATCATATAATAACATCTCATGCATTAACTCATTATATAAATAGAAATTATTTATAGTATAATTTATTGTTAAAAGGCATAACTCTTCCATCTAAATAGCTTTTTTTATGAACAAATGAAATTTTTTTTCTTGGTTTATAGGAGGTACAACAGGGGGAAGTAGATTAGAAACTTGGACCTATTCCCTCTTAAAGAGGGGTAACAATTGTTACCACAATAATAACAACCCATCATGCCACAAATCAGTGCACACACACAAATGTAGTATTCAAGAATCAGTAATCAAATTGACAATAAAGTGTAGATGTAGAACTTGGACCAGTTTTATAAAATCTACAAATTTCCTAGAACTATTAATTAAGTAATTAAATGAAATTACATAGGATTGAATAAGTATTCAAGTAGGACTTAAGTGTGCTAATGGAGTATAGAAGTTGGAGCTAAGTATGGAACATGAAGACTGTGACGCCCCGAAAGCGTAAAACTAGGGGCTAACTTTTTCTTTTAATTCTTATTTTCTTATTTATGTTGCAGTCCTGTATGGTGTAGGTTATTTAATTTCTTCCTTTACTTATTCTTTTAATCTTTTAGAGTTTGTCTTAATTTCGACAATATGCCCTTTTATATATTAACCTACCTCCCTGCAATAAACATGATCGCAACAACATTTATATCTGCAACTAGTTGATTTTATTTCTTACACTTATTATTTTCCATCTCCACATATTTCACAACTACATCATCAACATTTGTTTACTTCTAGAACCATTTATGTAACAACTCAAACACTGCAAATTTTCTGTAATTTCTAGTGGAAGTATAAACTATTGGGTTAAATTTTTCATTTTCTTTCCATACTTGTTTGTCATGTGAGTAGTTTTAAAATATTTCTAAGTCTCAACTGTGATAACTTGAAATTTTCCCACATTGGAAATTATCTCAAAAAAATATAAAAATAAATAATAATGCCTATATATATATATTAAAAAATATATATGTAGAAATAAATTAAAATAATATGTTAGATAAATATATATGTATATTAATATATATAAAGATACTTATGTACAATTTATAATATATTAAAATATTATTTTATATTATATATGTAGATTTTTATATGTAAAATAATATAATATATTATATTATATTTGTAGATTTTTATATATAAAATATTATATTAATATATATATTGTTAAAAAAAAAAGAAGAAAAGGATGAAGTCGGTGGGAAAATATCCCACCGACCATCACGTTTCCCATGTCAGAAGAAGAAAAGAAGAAGGGAAGAAGAAAAGAAGGGAGAAGAGAGAGAGTTTGGAGAAGAGAAAGGAAGTCGTCATCGACGGCATGGCAAAAGGCCGAGATCGACGGAAACAGAGAAGAGAAATAGTGGCGAAAAGAAGAAATGCCTGAACCGCCACCCTTCACGCCGAACGAGCCTTGCCTTAACCAGCCAAAGGTATCAGGAGGCCTAGGGAAGCAGCTAGACGTGAAAGTCGATGAACAATAAGTCGAAAAGGTCGTCGAACAATGAGATTGGTGCTGAACTGGTTCAGACCGATTCAGCTGAAGAAAAGTGGTTGAACCGGTACAAACAGGTGCAGCTAGAAAAGAGACGAAAAAGGAAGAAAATTTTGTGATGCCCCAGGTTTAAGGAGAAGCTGGTAAGCGGTCAAATTTGATCATTTTAAATTTAAAAAAAAAATTTTGAATTTATAATTGACTGGTTTAATTATATAAATATGTAGCGCGACAAAAGGCGATGAATGAGAGTTTGATTCAACCTCGATTTGCATGCCAGCACGAAAATTTGGGTAAGTGAACCCCACTTGCTACCACCAGTATTATTATTCTGGTTAGATTTAATCGTATAAGTTACAATTTAATTTCGTATAAGTTACGATTCAATTTTGTATAAATTACGTTATGCTTTGGAATTAAACAATTGCTATCGTAAATAATTACTTGAACTTCTTCAAACATATGTGAATCGTCTAATTGATTGAAAGATGTTGAGTGATGAATCAACTGGATTAGGAATACAAATTACTTTTCGATTTGCAGGTTGGGTAATGAGCAAATAATACCCGGTCTTATTGTAAAAATTTAACAATTTTGTAAATTATCGGTATCTCGAGTTGGAACCTCTGCACTATCGAAAATGCAATTTTTAGGTCATTTTGACTTGTTTTCGAAACTCACAATGATTTTTGAACATTAAAATCATTACCTGGTGTTTCGTGGAAAATTTAGAAGATTATACAGATTTTGTCTATATAATCTCATTTAATTGAGTTTTGGACTAAATGGAGCATATAGCTTACTTAGCTTATGCTCAGTATTTTGGATTTAAGCGTCAACTCCTTTCCGTCTCGATTGTGATATGAAATTTGGAAACACGATTGTTGGACATTTTTCGTTTACGGACGTTTTAGTTAAGTTAATTTCGATAGAGTATGCATACACTTTCGGATCTATAATCAAAGGTAATACCCTAGTCACAGGGTAATTTCAGCTCATTTATAGCTATAACGGGAAAGCTTTTATCGAAATATAATTATGGACGTCACTTAGATTTGTATAATTTAATCATCGAATTTTGCGAATAAGATATCGACGATATGATTTTAGAAATTGCTTTCGAACGTATGAACGTGATATGAATTAAGCTCTTTGAGACGAGATGGCACTGAATGGAATTAATCGAGTCCTAAGACAAGGAATGAATGATGTCTAAGAATATTAAGAGACATAAGTATGTAAGAATATTGGCAATAAGTTATCGAAAAAGATATGTTCGTATACATACCTATTTTGAATTAAATATTTTATCTTGAAGCAAGTTATAATTTTATGAGATGTAAGAAGCTTACATGATATTTGTACGATTTTATAAATTTGAAAATTTAGAGATCAAGCATGTCTATATGTGTTTTTTGAAAAACAATTTTCATAAGCTTTTGTACAAAAACAATTGAAAATGATTTCAGTATGATAATGAAGCAAGATTTTCTGAGACGACAGGCTACCATTAGTGTATGCTGAGTGCATAATCATGCCCGTTACTTGTGGTGTCCAACTCTGCCACACGTAATGATAGTTTAGATTCATCCGTGTAATACCTATTCTGCCTTAGTGGTGTTTGTTTTCCACTACACGTGGTATCTATTTTCGTAGTATCTCGTACCCGCATGGTATGTGCCACTGGTGCCTGTGCCCTAACTGTCTGCTAGCTTGATTTAGATACTATGTTAGAATTGTTGTATGAGTCGGGCCTAGTCTACAAATTTAAACAAAACAAATGGTAGTACTTTCCAATTAAATCAACATAATTGTTCTTTTACAAAATATTCATGTTCACATTCCCTATACACATTTCCATATACATTACTGTACTTACAAAATTTAGATACAAAATAGATATCTATATTGGGTATACCTTTAATGTGGAAGGATAATTTGCTGACGTATGGCTGTGTAAAATAATTCAACTTATAGAAACAGTCTCAATTACAGATAAGGCTCTGTGAAGGAAAGTAAAGGGTGAACTAAACGTGCTCAATAAGAAAAACACATGGTATGTAGATAAATACACTACCTATATATATATATGCCAAAATAGGAATTCTCATGAAAATATACAAATAATTTGGCAAAATCAATAATACCAGAATCGAAATTCGAAAACAATAGTAATATCGATAGTATAAATAGTCTACTGCAGTAAATACATGATTCTAAAATTTTAAGCAGTAAAATAAGTGATTTTCTCAAAGTATTACAATTCTTCCGATCAATCCAGTAAATCCAATAGACGAGACAAGGTAGAACATGCTATATAAAATTCAAGATGACAATTGGCCAATTTCGGTGACTCTGGGCATCACTGATCAGGTGTACCGGTATGTCAATTACCGTGGGAGTGATCAGCTACCCTGACGACTCACAGAACAGAATGTCCGAAGACCAAAATACACGTACATTGTACTCACGTGCGTGTCGCATAGTATATCGTACTCCATGAACCACAAAAACATAAACAGATAGTAGTGCAACATGATTTAACCATCGCTTTTGTCTCAAAATTAATGCAAGTCAGGCCGTGTGACACATAGTCAGTACGCGCTCAAGCATATATCATCAATATCACTTATAAACAAATCTTTTTTCATTAAAATCAACTGTAAATTCAGTTTGGTAAAAATATAACATACAGAAAGAGGCTACTTTGCACTTTTTCGGTTACAAATCCCAATAAACAGTCTATGAAAATTTAATTCGGGATTTTTGATTTAAAATAATAATTATAAAATCCTATGATATTTATCTAAATAAACTAAAAAAATTTATATTCATAAATGGGCTGATTTACTGGGTTAAAGTTTTCCCTAATTCCAAGATACTGTAAAATCGGCCTATGGTTTTCTAGAATTTCAGTAACTATAAAATTTAGCGTAGAATTTTATATCTATAATTCAATAGAAAAATACGTAAATCTATCTCTAGCAGTACATAGAAGTTTTCCCTACCTCGGTGTCTGTCAGTAATACTCAATGCCTCAACATTGGGAGTCGATGAATCCGCTCTATTCGGTTTATTTTTCCGGAGCTCTTTCTTTCTTTTTTCTTAATTTTTTCTGTGCCTTCTTTCCTATCTCAGAATATTTTTATTTTTATTTATACATATATATATATATATATATATAATCACATATATAAATATATCTCTCTTCTTCTTCTTCTTCTTTTTTTTTTTTTTAATTTCCTTTTCGCGCATTTTCTTTCTTTCTTTTCCTTTCTTCTACACTTTGTTTTCTTTACTGTTCCTTCACTGTTCACATCTTCTTCCACCTTCTCCCGTCTCTACCATCGCCTTCATCATCTCCGTTTCACCTGCTTTCATGTTCTCATACCGTCACCGTCTCCAACGCCTTCACCGTTCGTCTTCTTCCAGCTTACCACTGCTTCAGCCCTCACTCTCTCGGCTTCTTCTTCCTTTTTCCATGTTTACGTCACTGTTTAGTCACCACCTTCACCCCAGAGGCATCTGTTCTGCTTCACCATGCCAAATGAGAGACCTCTCTTTCACGTTTTAAGCTTCCTTACTTTTCTCCATCAAAACTCTCCCTGTTCCAATATTTCTTCCTTTGTTTTATTTCCAGGTGCCCTTTATCACCTTCCCTTATTCTCGCCTCTCTTCTACCAAGTTTACCAATCTCTAAGAAGATCGAGACCAACCCTAGTCTCAGTTTCAATTCTTCCCCAACGATGAGGCTTCTTTGAAGTTGTCTAGCCAATTCGAGAGCTTTCAGTTGCAACCTACTGTTTCACCCTTTTCGGCTTATAAAGAACAAGGTGCTCCCCCCTCTGCTTGGTCTCAACCTCTCATCTGTCTTCCTTTTGTACTGTGGATGATAATCTAGTTCTAATATACATATATACAAATATATATTTCCTCGAGACTTCCTATCTCGGAGACCTCACAACTGCCACGAGTTTATGAACTTCCATACTTTCCTTTAGTCCCTTTGTCAACAGACCTCCCGTCTTTCTACTGCCCCTATCACTTCGGCTTTTCAGCCCTTCAACTGCTCTTCTATTATATATTTTTTTTATTTCACGTTTCCAAGGTTTCAGAACAACATCTTCATTCCTTCCTACTATAAGCCATCATCCTCATTTTATATATTTTCTTTGATTTTCTCTTACCATGTTCTATCCTTTCTCTTTAAATGCATGGTTGCAACTGATGGGACAACCCATTTCTATCATTTCCCTATTTATTCTGCTGCTGTTTCGGTATGTATTATATCTTATATTTTTATTTTCTTGCCGAGAGTCAACATCCTCATTCATAGACTCTGTTTTGTTTTTTTTTAATACTTCTGCGGTTTCTTTTGCTATCGCATCCCTTGGCTGTTGTTTCCAATTTCTATTCCTTCTCTTCTCTTAGACCGAGAGCCATCTTCAACATCATTTTTTTTTTCAACAGCACATCTTCTTCTTCTTTCATGTTTTCCTATTATTTCAATCTAATACCATTGCCTCTTCTTTTCTTCTCACACGATTCCTTTCTTTTCTAGTCAGAACATCATTATCATCACTCATTTCATTTCCCCTTCTTTTCGTTTCCTTCACCATTTCATTTTATTTATTTTATTATTTATTTATTTATTTATTTTATATAATTATTTAATAATTCATCATGTATTATTTTCAAAGTATAATTAGTCTATTATATGCTCATACTTATTTTATTTACTTAGATTTCTCTAAGAATCAAATGATAAAAGATAAATTTAATTAATTTACCACAAATATGCACATTTCAATTCCATTTGCTTACTTTCCCGATTATAATTAAATCGGAGTACAAGAAAATTTGTGGAGTTTACATTCTCCCCACCTTAAGAAATTTGGTTCCCAAATTTAAAAGTACATCAATCTTTAAACAAGTGTGGGTATTTCTCTCGTATCAAGCTTTCCAATTCTCACGTACCCTCATTTAAAGGGTCATACTGCCATAGAACTTTGACCAGAGGAATCTTCCTGGGCTGCAATGCTTTTTATTTCCTATCTAAGATCTGTATTGGCTTCTCCACATATGTCATATCCTCCTTCAACTCTAGTAGTTCATACTTAATCACATGAGTCAGATCTGGATGATACTTGCAAGGATCGAAACGTGGAAGACATTATGAATACTCGATAACTCCAGTGGTAAAGCCAATCTGTACCACTCGATCTAAGATATCGAAAGGCCAAATATAACAAAGACTTAATTTTCCTTTCCTCCCAAACCTCATTATGCCCTTGGAAGGAGAAACTTTCTGAAACACCAAATCTCCAACTAAAAATTCCAAGGGTCTTCGTCTTCGGTAAGCATAACTCTTTTGCCTGCTCTGGGTTGTCCTTAACCTCTCGCAAATCAATTGAACATCCTCTGAAGCTTGCTTAACCAGATCGAGAGCAAATATTTTTTTTTCCACCCACTTCTTCCCATCTATTCGACGAATGACACCTTTGACCATACAACGTTTCGTACGATACCATTCGGATACTTGAGTGGTAACTGTTGTTATGCGCAAACTCTGCTAGCGGTAAATGGTCATCCCAGGAGCATTTAAAATCTTGAGCATAAGCTCTCAACATGTCTTCCAAAGTCTGAATAATTTTCTCTGATTGCATATTTATTTGAGGGTAGAAAGCTGTGTTTAGATACAGTTGGGTTCCCATGGCTTCATGGAAATGTTCCTAGAAGTGCGAAGTGAATTGGGAATCCCTATCGGACACGATGCTCACTGGTACGCCATGTAATCTTACAATTTCCCATACATGTAGATCCGCTAGAGCACTCAAAGTATCAGTGGACTTCATAGCCAGGAAGTTGGTGGACTTTGTCAATCTATCAACTACTACCCAAATTGCATCATGGTTTCTATGGGTCCTTGGCAATCCCATAATGAAATCCATGGTAACATGCTCTCATTTCCATGTCCGTATGGGTAGAAGCTGTAACAACCCTGCAGGTTTCTGATGCTCTACCTTAACTTGCTGACACACAAGATATCTGGCCACGAATTCAGCCACATCCTTTTTCATCCCTGACCACCAATACACCTTTCGCAAATTCTAATACATCTTATTACTTCCTGGGTGTAAAGTATACCTCGAGGAATAAGCTTCTATCAATATTAGTTTCTTCAACTGGGCTTCATCGGGAACACAAACTCTACCTCTGAACCTCAGTAGACCATCAGGGCTAACTTTAAAATCTGTCACAGTTCCTAATTGGGTCTAACTAGCCATATCTATGCAATATAGATCAGTACGCTAAGCCTGTCGAATACTATCAATTAAATCCGATTCTATTCTCAAGCTACCTATCACACCATAACCGGCAATGTCGGATGGCTCAAGGTCCAAGTTGAGGTTCATAAATTGTTCTAGTAGTTCGTATTCTATAATCATCATGTAAGATACTAACCCGATATTTTTTCGGCTTAAGGCATCCGCTACTACATTTGCCTTTCTAGGGTGGTAAAGGATTTCACAGTTATAGTCCTTTAGAAGCTCTATCCACATTCTATGCCTCATATTCATCTCATTCTGTGAAAAAAATACTTGAGGCCTTTTAGGTCTGTGAAGATCTTAAACTTCTCTCCATATAGGTAATGACGTCATATTTTCAGTGCAAACATTACGACTGCGAATTTCAAATCGTGGGTCGGATAGTTCTTCTCATGGTCTTTTAGTTGAAGGAAACCATAAGCAACTGTCACGACCCAAATTACCTAAAATCACTACAAATTTATCATTTTTCGATTTTTATTTAATTCTTACCTTTCTCTCATCGTGAACATCCTACAAACAGTTGGGCTATGATTTGGTGTTACTCACCTCTCACCTATTTACCATTCCATTTCCATAATCACATTCACATATCAGAGTTTACTATCCTTTGACTTTAACTAAATACATACACAATAGTATTTATAACTCTACATCCCCGACATCATATCCGTTTATAGTACTGTGCATTACATATTTAGATACAAAACTATACAAATGTATATACCTATCTCTCGATGGAAAGTAGTGGATACCAAGAATGCAAGTCATCAGTCGCTCACTAACTACTGCGAGTGCTTTGAAAAGATGGGAAAATAAGGGGGATGAGCAAACCACACGCTTAGTAAGGCAATTATGCAAGTAAGTAGATAGCTCCACTATCTACATGCTCATAATGCCATGCCCTTAAATCCATTTCTTTTCATTAAAAGCTTACACACAAAATCATGTATTTCATCAATGACTTAGTTTATAAAATTGTTCGTGCATATATAAATCATACTACTTTTGCATCATTAGCATTTTATGTGACATCATTAAATCATATTTAGCATGAGGTAAATCAAGATCATGCCATGTAAAACAAGTCATGAGAAACAATCCTTTTCATAAATTTATGATTAAAGCATGGAAAATTCATCATGCTACTGCATTTAAATAATTTTATTTAAAGCGCAGTATAAAATAACCCAAAGGTGTTAAGCATCTCATAATTTAATTTCAAACTCATAAAGCAATTCGTTATAAAATTTTGTTAAAAAGCACATCTCAGTAAAAATCATAAAATCGGGGGTTTGACCCCTCCCCTCCCTCGGGTCTACCCTGGTTTATCGACCAATAGTTATATCATATGAGACATGTAGGTGACTATATTAGTAACAACAAGGACTATGACCATAACCTAGTGATCCTCGGCTACACGGTACCTAGTGTGCGAGGTATCACACCTGGAACGAGAGGTGGATCGGTCCTACCCGCCAGAATAGCATAACATCAGGATTACGAGGGCAAGGCTTACTGCCTCGTGGCTAATGCCACTCCACTCCAACAATCCACACGGTACAACGTACTCCGAGTGACATAAACGGTACAACGTCCTCCGTGAACCCAAGCTCAGTCAGGGGTGCCTGCAATAGGTCTTATCCACCCATACCATCTCTGTCTCAGTATGTACTTGTGGGCATATCATCTCACTGTGACACACAGTCTACAGGAGGCTTTAACACAACTATATGCATGTCATATAAATCCCTGTGCGAGCAAAGCTCTAGCACGGCTCCATGCATATTCATGATATTAGAAAATCTCGTGCGAGCGAAGCTCTAGCACGGTTTCATAAAAATCAGTAAAATCTGCGTACGAGTAGTACTCCAGTACATCTTTAAAATGATTTATAAATCCATATAAAACTTCATGCGAGCAACCTCCAGCACGGTGTTATGCATCAATAAATCAAATCTCGTGTGCGTTACACTCTAGCACGGCTTTATACATAAATAAATCAAATCTCATGCGAGTTACACTCCAGCACGGCTTTATACAATTAAATTGATTAAATCATGTACTAGCAAGGCTCCAGTACGGCTTTTTTGCAATTATCATTTCAAAACAGAATGCAAGTTAAGCTCTAGCACCTCTTATGCATTTTAAATCATAAAAACTAGTGCGAGCAATTGCTCCAGCACTTTTTTATGCATATCAAGTCAAAACAAATCAAAACAGTCAAAACAGAGTGCGAGCTAAGCTCTAGCACCTCTCATGCATTTCGCATTAGAAAAATCAGTGCGAACAACCGCTCTAGCACATTTCATGCCTATGATGTCACATCAGTCAATGCGAGCAACCGCTCAAGCACATTTTACGCACACTCATAAACGCAGATATAGTACGAGCTATGCGCCACCACTATCTGTTTCCATATAAACTTGATAGTTGGCCCATTTTCCAAATAATTTTCATTTAAATCTTAATAACAGTTACGTAGTGTTATATTGTGAAATTTATGCAATTACTGGCCAATCTATCGATTTGCTTCGCTTAAAAACCAAGAAAATTCTTTAAATCATAAATTACTTAAATCATGCATTTCATGCATGTCATGCTTGCACCATCCTTAGGTGAATTTCCCTCAATAGGGGTAAAATAGCCTTTTCCTATTTCGAGTCTTAAAATCTTTAATGTATTTTTAGGACCTTTATACATATTCAGTGTATACATACATATTCAGTGTATACAAAAGCTATTAAAATATGCGTAAGTACCTCTAGCTACTCACACAATTCCCTTACCTCATTTTTCTGTACAGTCTGACCTTTCCACTGATGTCTCATCACGCAGTCCGATTTGCTAGCAATCCAATCTCCGAAACTACGGATAAATATTCATCAAGTCAAATACAATACAATTAATTGTATTTCATATTTTCTGCGCTTAGTTTAAATCATTGGGCCCATTTACCCATATTGGGCCTGATTGTACCATTATGGGCCTTAATCGGCCTTATGCTCGTTTTCCACTAATTATTCACATTATCGAGGCCTATTGGGCTCATTGGACCCATCAGTATTTATTGAGCCTCATTCTAAATTTTCGGATAACTCAATTAATTATTTACGACAATTTATCTCTAATTCAAGAATATAATTCATTTCATGCGGAATTTAAATTCGTAATTTATATAGTAAATTTCTAACACGCATAACGATGAAATATTATCGTAAATAAGGGTTACTTACTCGAGATTCCATGATAGCACGTAAATCGAGGTTAACTTGAGTCCTCATTTGACGTCAATTGTCGAGCTACACAATTAAATATTTTTTTCGGGTAAACTTTCAGTCGAATATTAATCAAATTAAATATTCTAAAATTTAAATCGGTTATTTTTGACCCCTTATTGACTTACTTGTAGCTCGATTGCATCACTGAGATTTTTTCCCAATTTTTCCTCTTTTTCTTTCTCCCTTTTTCTCTTTCTTTTCCTTCTTTTCTGGCTAAACCGGTTCGATCCGGTTCAACCCGGTTCAGACCGGTTCGGTTCAGTCAGTTCAGTCTGGTTCGATCTGTTCAGGGCTTCGTCGGTCGGTTCTCCACCGGCTTCCGTCGCCAGTAGCTCCGTGGGGTCGTCCAGAGCTAGGATCTGGGGTCGGTTTCGTTCGAGGTGGTCGAAAAGTGGCCGGTCCAACGTGTTCTCTCCTCACCGTCGGTGACTTCCCTTTCCTTCGTTGTTTGTGGGTTTTTTGGTGGCTGGGGGCGCGTGTTCCGGTGGCTAGTGGTTCTCACGGGGTCGGGCTTCCCTCGGCTATCGTTGACCGGGCTCGAATCGGTGCCGATCACCGAATTCTCTTTCTCCCTCTCTCAGTTTCGCTCGGTTCCACCTTTCGCCCGCCGATCATCGCCGCTCGTCGGTCCGTTAGGCAGGTGGTGGCCTCCTCTCGGTTGGGCTACCTCGGTACCTCGCCTGGGCTGCCGCCGGCCACTCCGTCTGGTGAGCAGAGGGCTTGGCTTCCTACTTCGTTTTCGTTTTCCAGTTTCGCGATTTTCGCGAAATTCTTTTATTTATTTATCATTTATTTTTAATATTATTTTAATCAATATTATATTCAATAATAATCCAAAATATCTAAAAAAATTATTATTTTATTCATTTATTCAATAAATGAATTTCTCAGTCTTACTTCGTCTTTTCGGTATATTTTTCAAATTTTTTGAGGATAATTTTTCGATGTGAAAATTTCAGTATATTCCAATAAATTCATATCTTGATCAATTTAATTCAAAATTTAATTATTTCTTCGTTATTGATCAAGGTTTCTCAATTCCATATTTTTAATTAAATTTTCTTATTGAATTTATACCGGCTTTTGATGTTTTGACCGTTTTACCCTTCACGTGTTCAGGAATACCATTTCAATCCTTTTGCATTTTTCATTTTGTGTTTTAAATAAAATCGGGTCTTACAATCTCCCCCACTTAAGAAATTTGGTCCTTCAAATTAGAACCAAGTCAAATGGGTCCATAAAAAACTCCGAGTACGTCTATCGCATCATACTCTTTAATTCTCATGTGACTTTTTTTGGAGTGTAATACTACCAACATACTTGACTAGGGAGATCGTCTTAAACCTCAACACTTTCTCCTTCCGTCTAATACCCGAATCAATTTTTCAACATACGTTATACTTTCATTGAGCTAAGCTGTTGGAGCTCATATCCGATCACATGTGCTGGATCCGGATAGTATTTCTGTAGCATCAAAAGATAAGACACATTATGGATGCCTGGTAATTCAGGTGGTAATGCCAACCTATGGGCCTTATCTCCACTTTGTCCAATATCTCAAAGGATTCAATCTAACGAAACTCAATACTGTTTCACCCTCGGTGAATTCCAATGGTTTTTTATCTCTTGTCAGCATAGCTTCTCTGTCTGCTTTGAGGTGTTCTTAATCTCTCACAATCCACTGAACATTCTCAGAGGTTTGTCTTACCGATTCGGAAGCAATTCTCTATCTGTCACCCACTTCTTCTTATCCAAATCGGGGAACAACCCCTACGGCCATACAATGCCTCATATAAAGTCATCCCGATACTCGAGTGATAATAGTCATTATTGGTGAATTCGATTTGTAACGACTGATCATCCCAAGAGCTTATAAAATCAATGGCACATGCTCTCATCATATCCTCCAGAACCTGTACAATCCCCTCTGACTGACCATCTGTCCGAGGATGAAAACCTGTGCTAACACTCAGTCGAGTTCTCATAGCTTTAAAATATTCCCATAAGTGGGAAGTGAAGCAGGAATCCCTATCTGACACTATGCTCACTGGAATGCTACATAATGTTCCACAATTTTTCGTACACATAATTCCGCCTACACACTCTGAGTATCGTAGGATTTTCATAGCCAGAAGGTAGGTAGACTTAGTTAATCTATGACTATCACTCAGATAACCTTGTGATTCATCTGGGTCCTCTGTAACCCATCATGAAATTCATGGTAACTTGTTCCCATTTTCGTGTCAATATAGGTAGAGGCTGCAATAACCCTGAAGACTTCTAGTACTCTACCTTAATCTGCTGACATACGAGACACTTTTTCACAATCTCTACAATGTCTCTTTTCATATCTGACCACCAATACCCTCTTCAGAGATTCCGATATATTTATTACTTCTCGAATGCACTGTATATCTCAAAGAGTGAGCTTCTGACAATAACCCTATCTCAGCAACTATGGCCCTGGGGAGCACTTATACTGTCTCTAAACCTTTGTAAGTCATCATCACTCACTGTGAACTCTGTCACTATACCATTCTGAATCTGACCCACACTATTGACACCATGTCGATTATCACACTAAGCCTGGCAAATCCGATCACTCAAATTCGGTTCTAACCTCAGGCTAACTGTCACAAAATCACCGTCATCATCAAAAGGGATCACATCACTACTGAGGCTCACAACTGCTCTAGCAGCTCTCATTCATTGACCATCATATATAATACCATCCCGAGGCTCTTTCTACTCAAGGCATCAGCCATTACATTAGCCTTTCCTAGGTGGTACAATTTTTACAATCAAAATCCCTCAGAAGCTCTAACCCTCTTTGTTATCTCATATTCCACTCTTTCTGTGAAAACAGATACTCGGGGCTATTATGATCAGTGCATACCCGAAAGTTCTTACCATTTAAGTGGTGGCGCCATACTTTTAGTGTAAACGCTATGGCTACCAACTTTAAATCATGGGTTGGATAGTTTCTCTCATGGTCCTTGAACTATATGGATCCATAAACGACTATCTTCCCATTTTACATCAATACACAGCCCAACCCTTATTTTGAGGTATCCATGCACCCTGAAAAACCTCTTGAGCTATTGGGTATGGTGAGAATAATTACGCTAGTCAGTTTATTACTTCCATATACCAAAACTCACCAAAGCCATTTTCATACTTATCATCCCACTCGTATGTAATCTTTTCCGAACAAAATGTGTCAACTGAGCAGCAAATTTCAAGAAACTCTCAACAACTCATCTGTAAGACAATTTCCTATTGCTACTCATACTCTTCCCTGGACTTTGAATACATCAAAATATCATCGCTAAAGATGACAACCAATAGGTCCAGGTAAGGTTTAAATACTTCATCGTAGTTGAGTTCCACTAAATATTTCAATCACGCAAATCCTTGACCTATGTACGCATAAATGTATAATGTCATTTCGAAATCGCTTTCATTTAAGATACTAGCTCACGTCATTTCCTTTTTCTTATATTAACGGCTTTTATAAAATTTTAATTTTTAAACCTTCATGATTAATCGAATTCTATATTTCTTTATCGTACCAGTAAAGGTACCCAAATTTTAAATTTATATATTACGACTGTCGATTTCAATTTATAGGTTATGTGTGTGCTTCTAGACACTGTCAAGTCTTCAGGCAGGGAGGTATTTTGAAATACCTTTATTAACCCTTAGACTTGACCACATGGACTAGGTGTGGATATATCCTCCCCTTATCCTTGGTCGCAATTCATATTCACTACATATCGCTTAATCCAAATTACTTTACATATCAAAGATATTCTTACCTTGCATATGCCTCTTATTCCAATATCTCTCGTATTCAGGATCTATCACATCTCAAAACTTATCTCCTTTCATATATCACTTATAACAAACTCTTTCATTACTTGTCAAAGCATACAATACGCTTTTCAGGGGTGAAAACATCACTATCTTAATATAGCACTCTAAACAGCATAGTTTGCAACAGAGTCAATCTATTCTTAAATATTACTTCAAAATTATTCATATTCCATTGAATAAAATCGGCTAACATATCCTTTTTCCCCTGTTTTCAACTTACAATCCCTATACCCATATTCAATTAGTGATAATCAGCTAACTATCATAATCTTGCCTAAGGGTACAGGCTTCACATCTTTCACTAGCTTAAAAGCAAATGAAGACGGTATGAATAAATACGTGGCACCATGATCAATTAAAATAATTACTTCATTATTCACAACCAGTGTGGTATCTTCCACCACCTCAGATAAAATATCAGTAGTGTCCTGGTCTAAGGCATACACTAGCCCTCGTCCAACATCCTATTTTTTGTGGTAACTACCACATATCCTTCGCTTCTACGGAGCAGGTCGAGGTCCTCCAATCACAATACCCCGTGACTCATCATCTCTAATATCTTACCAAACTAGCTTTTTCCCGTTTTGACATCTCTGTCATTCTCTATTCTCTTTCTGTCTCTATTTCGACCATTACTACCTTTCCCAATCAAAAAGGCATGCAACTCATGATCTTATTTAAACAACTATAGTTTGCGCACTGCCTCGGTATAGGTAGTGATATCTAACTGGGCTAATCAAACTCTAATTGACAATCTGAGCCCTTCCATGAACTTTTAGACATTTCGACTCTCACTGTTCATAGTGTCGGGTCATATCTGCCTAGGAATATAAACTGAGTTTCATACTCGTCAATCAACATCTTCTTTTAGATCAGAGTAAGGAATTTTATCTGTAATTATGTCTGGGATATTCTGTCACCTGAATACATCTAAAAATATTTCTCATGTCTATTATGGATGTCTAACTCTTAAGATAGGTCGAACGGACTTCCACCAATGCTCCAACTCGCCCCTAAATCTCATGCATTCTCTAAGTAATTAACTCCTAAAATATTCTCCACACTCAGCTCCAACCTCGTGAAATGTGTCTCAATATTGTCCTATCTCTCTATCGGACTCTGTTCGATCTCTTTGTCGGACTCTGTGGGGCATGCTCAATACCAGCTTCCACGTCAATCTCATCTTGAGTCTCATGTGGCGACTCAGTAAGACTCTCAGGCCTATCTCTACGGCCTCGAGCTCGTGTACTCACCCCTCTACCATAGAGGCTATCAATTAATGAGTCTATATTCTTGCATTCAAAACCAAATTCTTAGCTGCAATTTCATCTCGATATACACAATTGTATCTAAACAATGCACAGTACATGGGGATATAAACTTCCTTAACCACTAACACCGACTCATATCAGGCCAACTTAAGCTCTGATACCAAAAACCGTGATGACCGAAATTACCTAAAATCACTATAAATTTTTTGCTTTTCGATTTTTATTTAATTTTGACCTTTCTCTCATCGTGGCCATCCTAGAAACAGTTGGGCTATGATTTGGTGTTAGTCACCTCTCACTTATTTACCATTCCATTTCCATAATCACATTCAGATATCAAAGTTTACTATCCTTTGACTTTAACTAAATACATACAAAATGGTATTTATAACTCTACATCCCCGACATCATATCCGTTTATAGTACTGTGCATTACATATTTAGATACAAAACTATAAAAATGTGTATACCTGTCACTCGATGGGAAGCAGTGGATACCAAGAATGCAAGTCATCAGCTGTAACGACTGTGTGGCTGTCACGCCCCGGAAACGCAAAAAATAGGGCAAATTTAAAAACTTTTTACTCATCAATTCACAATTAAAGGTGCATTCTTGTGCAGTGTCATACATCATCATATTTATCATACCTCAGGATCACATCATTAAATAGTATGTATCATATCATATACATTACTTAATCTCAAGTTAATTAATCCTAATACATCCCATACAATGTTATACATCAAGTGTCTGTAATTACAATAATTGTCTGGGTACACGAAAAGATAAATGATACCTCAAAACACAATATATATATATAGCCTGGAGCTTAAGTCCTCCACTAGCCACTACTTCGTACGTCGCAGGGAAACCCTTTTTTACTTGAAGAAATCTGGGGGGAAAGAAAATAGGGTGAGCTTCTAAATCGCTCAGTAAGGGGGTAAGGGACTCGTTATATAAACCATAATGCACTTCACAAAATATTTATTTGCACGTGAAACTCAGTATACTCATTTGAAAACCATAGCATGAAAGTTCTCAAAACAACATTCTCATATCTCAAAATCATGTGGAAACATGAAGTAAAAGGCTCAGTATAGAGCAGTAACGAGCATGTGAAAATAATGCGATAATGGCTTTCTCAATAAACGTGATAAAATCACTGTGATAATAATGCACGTGGCACAGCCACCAAACACACATGTCATAGCCACTGATTTAGATTCACACGTGGCACAGCCACAGAATAGGGTTTCTCACGTGGCAACGGCCACCAAATATACGTGGCACAGCCACAGAATAGGGTTTCTCACGTGGTAACGGTCACCAAATATACGTGGCACAGCCACAAAATGAGGGATCTCACGTGGCAACAGCCACCAAATATACGTGGCATAGCCACTGATTTAGATTCACACGTGGCACAGCCATAGAATAGGGTTTCACGTGGCAACGACCACCAAATATACGTGGCACAGCCACATAATAGGGTTTCTCACGTGGCAACAGCCACCAAATATACGTGGCACAGCCACAGAATGGGGGATCTCACGTTAGCAGAACGAAGAAGAATCGGACTTACATGCTACCAGAGCAATGCCCGGTGTGTACTCAAAATTACACACCTAAGTCTTTATCAATAGCCATTATAATGTAAAACTGGTTTGCCTTCACGTGGAACTCATAGTGGTTTCTTTCTCATAAAACTCATTTAAAACCGTTTTGTACTCAACACAAAACATATTAAAACTGAGTCCCAACCGGCAAAACACGCACACATATCTCAAATCTCAATATCGCCTTAACGTAGAGCCCAATTGTCAGGACCCCAGTTTCAATCCTTGACTTTAACCAAAAACCACAATAAATTTTTCGCATTTTAACATACCTTTCTCCTCTTCAATGGTTGGGCTGTGATTCGATGTCAGAGTCTTCACTTACCATAATATCCATTCTCATACATACATGTCAATATATTAATTCTGACTGTAGCTGCTTTTATTATACATGTAAGATTTTATAAAATCTAATACAATTACATTCCCCATAATATATAACGTATACATCACTGTACTGTTTCTATGTTTAGATACATGACTGTACATAATAAGTATACCTGATGAATCGATAGGAACTAGCAGTGGACTCTGGGACACTCTCCCACGATAACTCTCGCTCTACTGACGCTCTGTAGAGAGATGTAAAGAAAAGGGGGGTGAGCATAACGCGCTCAGTAAGGAAATCAGGCAAGCAAGTAGATATCTACACTATCTACTTAAAATAGTGCTATGCCTTGAAAACATTATTTCCTTAACTCACTTTAAAAGCATGTCTTGAAATATAATATATATACTTGTACAGAATAAATCCCATGTACAGAAATCATGCTTTATTTCTCAAATATAGGCATGTAGTGCAAAACAATGCATTGTATATAAATCATGCCTTTATGTAAATCATGCCATGTATATTTAAATCACAATAAATATGGTATCAAATGATTCACAACACAAATCGGAGTCTGACCCATCCCTCAGGTCTGTCCGCAGTTTAAATCAGTCAATCAATGTGATATATCATGTGAGACTCTATGGTAAATGCAAATAGTATCCTGGATTATGATCATATCCGAAAAGTGATCCCATGCGACACAGTACTCGGTGTGCGACAATCACTGCTGTAACGGGAGGATGGTCAGTCCAATGTCAACCGCCAGCTACGTAACACACGGTACAACGTACACCTCGTCTCCTAAACATGGTACAAAGTACACCCGTGGACCCTCACAGCCAGGGTGCCTCCCATAGGACTTAGCCCTCGAAACTATGGAAATAAGTATACCACGTCTATATCAACCTCATGCGGATATCCTCTCTAGCTATGACACACAGTCACACAAAGATACAGGCATGGGTTTTAACATGTATTACATATCACATACAGTGTGCGTCTTGAGTGCGACTCACAGTCGTCACTCCGCTCAAACACTGTTTCATATCACAAAACTCAACTCTAGTGCGAGCAATCTCTAGCAACTAGGTCAATGCATAGTTTATGTATTAAATCAAGTACGAGCAATAGCTCCCAGTACTATGCTATGCACAATATCAAAATCAAGTACGAGCAATAGCTCCCAGTACTATGTCATGTATAAACCATGAAGTATCGAGTACGAGCCAATCGCTCCAGCACTCTGTCATGCATATATCATTTAAAGCTGAGTACGAGAAAAACTCCAGTACTCTATCATGCATGTCATGAAAATCTAGTGCGTATCAAAATCCAGCACTATGTTATGTGGAAAACATATGAATCCCAGTGCGAGCTGTGCTCTAGCACGATTCATTCTCACATAATATGATAGATGGCTATTTAAAAGGGATTGTTTACAAAACATTAAAATCAGCACCATAAAGTCTGCTTAAGTCATATCAACCTTAAAATCATTAGCCCATCTATTTATTTTCATGCTAATAGCAATTAAACACTCACAATAGTATTTTCCATGCTTTTTGCAACTTCTCACAAAAGTTGACTTTTTGACTAACTAGGGGCAAAATCGTAATTTGCCACTATCGGGTCGCAATAATTATTATTCACTTTCTCTGACCCTCAGAGTTTTTAAGTGAATGCAGAAGCAGTCGAAAATACGTGCAGGTATCTCTAACTACTCGCAAAAGTCCCTTACCTCGGATCACGTCACGTGACCTCACTTCCTCGGTGCTGCTAAATCCCGCAGTCCGATCAGCTCTCGATGTAAACTCCGGAGCTGTAAATAACCATTCCTCAGGTTAATTATACCTACTGTATTACACATTAATACAGTTTAATTTCCCTTAATGGGCCTTAAAATCCTTACTGGGCCTAACTAGGCCTTAAGTCCATTTTCATTTTACTATTCATTTTCGTTGGGCCTATTGGGCTTGTGGGGCCCACCAACTCTTATTGGGCTTGTCTTAGACCCATTACACCCTATTGGGCCTAAAAATATTGGGCTTGGCCCATTGGGCCTCTCGACCACATGCCATGGCCGAGAGCTAGCCATTCTCGGTTTTTCACCATGGCATGCCATACATGCCTATTTCCTAGCCATTTTCACTTAGGTATTTTCACAAACACTTGGTAGGCAACATTACCAATCATCATATTGTTCATTTAGGCATTTTATCAAACACCTTGATTGCCAACAATTTACATGTATTAATTAATCAATTTGATTAATTCTAATTATACCATTAACATTAATACATGTGTACTAATCCATTTATGTCTTAAAATCAAATTGAAATATTTCAATATCCCA
Organism: Firmiana major; assembly: GCA_033439115.1. Lineage (NCBI taxonomy): Eukaryota > Viridiplantae > Streptophyta > Magnoliopsida > Malvales > Malvaceae > Firmiana > Firmiana major. The sequence continues at coordinate 38,533,004 of CM065901.1, forward strand.
TTGATCACTCTCGGCCTAACCCTCTTCATGGTGATTTAATATGTTTCAATGCTTAAAACATATATCAACATTCTTAAAATCATTCACACATTAACATATATGAAATTGGAAATTAGAAAATATACCAATTGTTGTGTTCACCCTTTGGCTGAAACTTTGGAGGCTCTCGGTTTGCACTCTATGGCTCCTTGATAGCCAATTCCAACATATGTTAATCTCCTTTCAATTTGGAACAACTTCCATGAAGAATGCAAGTTCCAAATATGCCTAATTCCTAGTGATTTCTAGTGAGAGAAAGCTTGGATGTTTATGTTTCAATGGTGTTCTTCTCTAGCCGGAATTGTGTGATGAAGATGACAATGGTGTGGCTGCATTTATAAGCCACTTACTTAGCCATTAAGCCTTAATTTTCAGCCACTATGCTTGACTTTCCAAATCTGAACCATGAGTCACCTTATGAGTCACCTTATGAGTCATAGTTAACTTTAACTAAGGTTAGATATTTATCTCATGGGCTTTTCCAATTGGGCTTCTCGGTTTGGGCTTTCCTAATGGGCTTTCGGGCTGAAATTTTTACTATACCTCGGGCCTTTTATTGTCTCAAAAATTGGCCGATCACTTGGTCCAACAATTTGGTCTAAAGGACCTAAAAATTTCGATATACGTTTAGTATACCTTAATGGGCTTTAAAATTTTCACCTTAGGCCCATTACGTTTTTAACCAATAAATTTATTCCGGAATCCTTCCGAATAAATTTTCCTTACTTCCGGGGATGATTATCTTGTATTCTGGCCAAGAATATTTTTCTCCAAATTTTTTCTCCACACTTAGGTTAATTTTTAACCATGATTAGTCAACTATGGTAAAAGTCCACTTTCTTAACTATAGTTGACTTTTTTCCTTAACCATTGACTAAGTTGACTTTTTCTCCAAATTTCGAAAGTGTCATATATTATGTCTTACACTCTCATCTTTATATTCCAACCGCTCCCGGTGGATAATTTCACCCGAAACTCCTTTTCTCGCCAAAAAGGTCCATTTTACCCTTTTTAGCTTTTACACTCGTTTTGTATGTTCGGGTCTAAATCAAGCTGACTTTCCTTCATGAGCTCTCTACGTTCTCTTATCTTAAGTTCTTATTTTCAGTCAGAATGATTTAGAATAACTCGGTTTAGCCTGTGACAGTTATAGTTCACATTAGGCATTTTATGTAGCTTTTGCGTGTTAAATCATTTCAATAACATTTTATGTCTAATAAATACTCTTCTTATGATTCAACTATAATAACATAGTGTTCATACACATAGGAATCATAAGGAAATAAGCTACAAATATCCGGGTCTGACAATCCTCCCCCACTCAGAAAATTTGGTCCTCCAAATTAGAACTAAGTCAGTCCTCAAATAGGTGAGGGTACTTCTCTCGCATCAGACTCTCTAGCTCCCAAGTAGCTTCCTCTGAAGTATGATGCTGCCAGAGAATCTTCACTAATCCGATGGTCTTCGATCTCAATACCATCTCCTTCCTATCCAATATCCGAATCGGTCTCTCTACATATGACAAGTCCTCTCGGAGCTCCAAAGGCTCGTAACTAATCACATGTGACGGATCCTGGTGATACTTCCGAAGCATCGATATGTGGAAGACGTTGTGGACACCTGATAAGTCCGGTGGCAATGCCAGCCTATACGCCTTATCTCCCACTCGATCAAGTATCTCAAAGGGTCCAATATAGCGAGGATTTAGTTTCTCTCTTTCCCAAATCTCGCTATGCCCTTAGAAGGAGAAACTCTCAAAAACACGGATTCACCAACTGCAAACTCTAGTGGCCTACGTCTCCTGTCAACGTAACTTTTCTGTCTGCTCTGAGCTGTCCTCAGTCTCTCTACTATCAAGCGGACGTCCTCAAATGCTTGTGCAACCAAGTCAGGAGCAAAAATCTTACGGTCACCCACTTCTTCCCATCCAATAGGGGAACGACATCTACAGCCATACAAAGCCTCATACGGTGCCATCTTGATACTCGAATGATGACTGTTGTTGTAGGCGAACTCGGCTAGTGGCAGGTGGTCATCCCAGGAGCCTCGATAGTCTAGCACACATGCTCTCAACATGTCCTCCAGAGTCTGTATAGTTCTCTCTGACTGACCATCTGTCTGAGGATGGAAAGCGGTGCTCAAACTCAACTGGGTTCCCATGGCTTCCTGAAAATGTCCCCAAAAGTGGGATGTGAAGCGGGAATCCCTATCTGAGACTATGCTCACTGGTACACCATGTAACCTCACTACCTCGCGTACGTACAGTTCTGCTAATGAACTCAGAGTATCGGTAGCTCTCATAGCTAGGAAGTGGGCTGACTTCATCAGTCTATCAACGATCACCCATATAGCATCGTGATTCCTGCGGGTCCTCAGTAAACCCATCACGAAATCCATTGTGATATGCTCCCATTTCCATGTCGGTATAGGTAGAGGCTGCAATAACCCTGTAGGTTTCTGATGCTCTACCTTCACCTGCTGACATACGAGACACTTTGCCATGAAGTCTGCTACATCTCTCTTCATACCCAACCACCAGTATACCTTCCGGAGGTTTTGATACATCTTGTTACTCCCCGGATGCAACGTATACTTCGACGATGAGCTTCCGCCAATATCAATCTCCTGAGTCCTGGATCCTTGGGAACACACAATCTACCTTTAAACCTCAGTAGTCCATCTGAACTCAACTCAAAATCAGTCACGGTGCCCTTCTGCATTTGACTACTCACATCCATACAAAATGGATCAGTCTGCTGAGCTACTCTGATCCTGTCCAACAGATCCGGCTCTAAGCGTAGACTAGCTATCACATAGCCTATATCCATGTCAGAAGGCACGACTCCCAAACTGAGGCTGGCAAACTGCTCTAGCAAATCATGCTCCCTAACCATCATATACGATACCATCCCCAGGCTCTTCCTGCTCAAAGCATCGGCTACAACGTTAGCCTTACCCAGATGATAAAGTATCTCACAATCGTAGTCCTTCAGAAGCTCTAGCCATCTTCTCTGTCTCATGTTCAGCTCCTTCTGCGAGAACAGATACTTGAGGCTCTTGTGGTCGGTAAATATCTGGAACTTCTCACCATACAAGTAGTGGCGCCATACCTTCAACGCAAACACTACTCCTGCTAGTTCCAAATCATGGGTCGGATAGTTCTTCTCATGATCGTTCAGCTGTCTGGATCCATAAGCAACTACCTTTCCGTCTTGCATCAATACGCAGCCCAGTCCCTGATGCGAAGCATCGGTATACACTGCAAATCCTCCTAAGCTGGTAGTTATAGTGAGAATCGGAGCGGTGGTCAATCGACGCTTTAACTCCTCAAAACTCTTCTCACAATCCTCGTTCCATATGAACGGTGCACTCTTTCGAGTAAGACGTGTCAACGGAGCAGCCAACTTCGAAAATCCCTCAACGAATCTCCGATAGTATCCAGCTAAACCCAGAAAACTCCTGATCTCGGTGACTGCCCTCGGCTGTTCCTACTGAACTACCGCCTCTATCTTAGATGGATCAACTGATACACCATCTCTCGATACGACATGTCCCAAAAACAAGATCTGTGACAACCAAAAGTCACACTTGCTAAGCTTAGCATATAACTCATGCTCCCGTAACGTCTGCAACACGATCCTGAGGTGCTCCTCATGCTCCTCCTTGGATCTCGAATACACCAATATGTCATCGATGAAGACGATAACAAACTGGTCCAAGTACGGCTTGAACACATCGTTCATCAAAGCCATGAAAGCAGCTGCAGCATTCGTCAATCCGAATGGCATGACCAAGAACTCATAATGGCCATATCGGGTACGAAATGCTGTCTTGGGTACATCTCCACTCCGAACCTTCAGCTGATGATACCCAGACCTTAGGTCAATCTTGGAAAAGACCTGTGCTCCTTGTAGCTGATCTAGCAAGTCGTCAATGCATGGAAGGGGGTATCTGTTCTTGATGGTGGCCTTATTCAACAATCGGTAGTCTATACACAATCGGAGGCTCCCATCCTTCTTCGTCACAAACAAAACCGGTGCTCCCCAAGGTGAAACACTCGGTTGTACAAAGCCCCTATCAACAGCTCCTGTAACTGTCTCTTGAGCTCCTCCAGCTCGACTAAGGCCATGTGATAAGGTGGTCTCGAAATAGGCTCCGTACCAAGTACCAAATCTATACAGAACTCCATCTCTCTGTCTGGTGGTAACCCTGGCAATTCATCCAGGAAAACATCTGGGTACTCTCTGACCACAGTGATATCTGACAACTCCGGATGTGCCTTATCCATATCTACCACGTACGCAATGAAACCTTGATATGTTGAAGGTTTTCTAAATCAGTAATCATGTAATAATCATAACCACTCCTTTCATTTATTTTTATTAAACTTTACAACATATCTTGTAGGGTTAGGAAACATAACTGTCTTAGCGTAACAATCTAAAACAGCATGGTTTGCAGATAGCCAATCCATTCCTAATATTATATCAAAGTCACTCATACTTAGTAATATTAGATTGGCTGTCATCTCCTTATCCCTTACTCTCAACTTGCAGTCATTATATACATATTCTACAACTTGACTACTATTCATAGGCGTACTCATTAACATCATCATACATAAACGTGTACGCTCTACATGTCTTGCTAATTTACATGCAAATGATGGCGATACAAAAGAATACGTGGCACCAGGATCAATTAAAACATATGCATCAATATCATAAATCAGGATGTTACCTCGAATCACATCTGATGAAGCATCAGCTGTTCCCTGGTCCAAAGCATGTACTCGCCCTTGACCCATCACTTGTTTCCCCTTCTCCTCTGCCATCGCTCTACCTCTCTGAACAGACGTACCAGCTGGGGTTCTATCATACTCCATGCCCCTCTGTGGTGCAGTCACATACGGCGCTGGGCACTCTCTAGCCATGTGCCCCTGTTTCCCACATCGGAAACATACCATAGCACCTTGTGGACACGGTCTATCTCCATGTGATCTGTCGCATCTTCTACATTGATCTACAGCAGGTCGTGGTCCTCCCATGACAATGCCCTTCGCTAGGGTTGCAGTCGGATAAGAAGGAGGTCTAGCATATCTATCTCGTGTCCCCTCTATCCGTGATCTCTTACCGAAGGATCTCTTTCCCCCTTGATAACTAAAATCTCTAGCGGGTCTCTTCTTCTGCAAGTCTAGGCTATGGCTAAACTTCCCAAACTCGAAAGCATTCCTCTCGTAGTCCTGCTCATATAGTTGCGCCCTGCGCACTGCCTCCCCATAAGTCACTATGTCCAGCGGAACCAACTTGGACCGTAGAACCGATCTCAACCCGTCGATAAACCTGTGGACCTTCCTGGTCTCACTGTACATGGTATCCGGGTCATATCTTCCTAGGGATAGGAATCGAGTCTCATACTTGTCCACAGATAAACTCCCCTAGCGTAGTCCCAAAAATTCTGCCTGTAGTTTTCGCTGTGCGGTGTAGGGAATAAACTGCCTCCTGAAAGCCTCCCGGAATATATCCCAACTGATATCCGTGTGTCGAGATCTCAATATAGGTCGGGTGGACTTCCACTAATGCTCTGCGGCTCCCTTCAGTAGGAACACAGCAAACGCGACCATCTCTGAGGTCGTACACTCGAAGAATCCATAAAGCTTCTCCAGCTCTGCTAACCACTCCTCAACAGCCACTGGATCCTTAACCCCACTAAATGATGGAGGTCTAAACTTCTGGAACTCCCTCAACCGATGCAGGTCACATCCATATCCTAATCCACTACCACCCGAAACCGGTGGGGGTGTAGGAGTATCTACTGTCCTCTGTGCATCAGCTGTCTGCGTAGGTGTATCAGGGGCAACTGCCTCTCCTGTAGCAGCTCCTACCTCCTGTCTCTGCCTACCTGGCATCGTCTGTACCAGTATCTCAATAATAGTCTCGAGACCACGCTCTAATCTCGTGAAGCGCGTCTCTGCATACTCAGGTGCCTCAGTAGCACCTGGAGTCTCATGCGTAGGTAATGTTCCGGCAGCGGCTCGTCCCTCGGGTCTCTCTCCCCGGCCTCGAGCCCTACCTCTCATACCTCTACCACTACGCGTATTTGCCATTTAGGCAAAGTTCCTGCATTCATAATAATGAATTAGTCCATCTCCTATCTGGTATACACAGTTATATCTAAACACAGCACAGTACTATAGGGATGTACACTTTCCTATTTTTCTAACACCGACTCACATCAGACCAACCTCTGCTCTGATACCATCCTGTCAGGACCTCAGTTTCAATCCTTGACTTTAACCAAAAACCACAATAAATTTTTCGCTTTTTAACATACCTTTCTCCTCTTCAATGGTTGGGCTGTGATTCGATGTCAGAGTCTTCACTTACCATAATATCCATTCTCATACATACATGTCAATATATTAATTCTGACTGTAGCTGCTTTTATTATACATGTAAGATTTTATAAAATCTAATACAATTACATTCCCCATAATATATAACGTATACATCATTGTGCTGTTTCTATGTTTAGATACATGACTGTACATAATAAGTATACCTGATGAATCGATAGGAACTAACTGTGGACTCTGGGACACTCTCCCACGATAACTCTTGCTCTACTGACGCTCTGTAGAGAGATGTAAAGAAAAGGGGGGTGAGCATAACGCGCTCAGTAAGGAAATCAGGCAAGCAAGTAGATATCCACACTATCTACTCAAAATAGTGCTATGCCTTGAAAACATTATTTCCTTAACTCACTTTAAAAGCATGTCTTGAAATATAATATATATACTTGTACAAAATAAATCCCATGTACAGAAATCATGCTTTATTTCTCAAATATAGGCATGTAGTGCAAAACAATGCATTATATATAAATCATGCCTTTATGTAAATCATGCCATGTATATTTAAATCACAATAAATATGGCATCAAATGATTCACAACACAAATCGGAGTCCGACCCATCCCTCAGGTCTGTCCGCAGTTTAAATCAATCAATCAATGTGATATATCATGTGAGACTCTGTGGTAAATGTAAATAGTATCTTGGATTATGATCATATCCGAAAAGTGATCCCATGCGACACAGTACTCGGTGTGCGGCAATCACTGCTGTAACGGGAGGATGGTCAGTCCAATGTCAACCGCCAGCTACGTAACACACGGTATAACGTACACCTCGTGTCCTAAACACGGTACAAAGTACACCCGTGGACCCTCACAGCCAGGGTGCCTCCCATAGGACTTAGCCCTCGAAACTATGGAAATAAGTATACCACGTCTATATCAACCTCATGCGGATATCCTCTCTAGCTATGACACACAGTCACACAAAGATACAGGCATGGGTTTTAACATGTATTACATATCACATACAGTGTGCGTCTTGAGTGTGACTCACAGTCTTCACTCCGCTCAAACACTGTTTCACATCACAAAACTCAACTCTAGTGCGAGCAATCTCTAGCAACTAGGTCAATGCATAGTTTATGTATTAAATCAAGTACGAGCAATAGCTCCTAGTACTATGCTATGCACAATATCAAAATCAAGTACGAGCAATAGCTCCCAGTACTATGTCATGTATAAACCATGAAGTATCGAGTACGAGCCAATCGCTCCAGCACTCTGTCATGCATATATCATTTAAAGCTGAGTACGAGAAAAACTCCAGTACTCTATCATGCATGTCATGAAAATCTAGTGCGTATCAAAATCTAGCACTATGTTATGTGGAAAACATATGAATCCCAATGCGAGCTATGCTCTAGCACGATTCATTCTCACATAATATGATAGATGGCTATTTAAAAGGGATTGTTTACAAAACATTAAAATCAGCACCATAAAGTGTGCTTAAGTCATATCAACCTTAAAATCATTAGCCCATCTATTTATTTTCATGCTAATAGCAATTAAACACTCGCAATAGTATTTTCCATGCTTTTTGCAACTTCTCACAAAAGTTGACTTTTTGACTAACTAGGGGCAAATCATAATTTGCCACTATCGGGTCGCAATAATTATTATTCACTTTCTCTGACCCTCAAATTTTTTAAGTGAATGCAGAAGCAGTCGAAAATACGTGCAGGTATCTCTAACTACTCGCAAAAGTCCCTTACCTCGGATCACGTCACGTGACCTCACTTCCTCGGTGCTGCTAAATCCCGCAGTCCGATCAGCTCTTGGTGTAAACTCCGGAGCTGTAAATAACCATTCCTCAGGTTAATTATAATTTTCCTACTGTATTACACATTAATACAGTTTAATTTCCCTTAATGGGCCTTAAAATCCTTAATGGGCCTAACTAGGACTTAAGTCCATTTTCATTTTACTATTCATTTTCGTTGGGCCTATTGGGCTTGTGGGGCCCACCAACTCTTATTGGGCTTGTCTTAGACCCATTACACCCTATTGGGCCTAAAAATATTGGGCTTGGCCCATTGGGCCTCTCGACCACATGCCATGGCCGAGAGCTAGCCATTCTCGGTTTTCCACCATGGCATGCCATACATGCCTATTTCCTAGCCATTTTCACTTAGGTATTTTCACAAACACTTGGTAGGCAACATTACCAATCATCATATTGTTCATTTAGGCATTTTATCAAACACCTTGATTGCCAACAATTTACATGTATTAATTAATCAATTTGATTAATTCTAATTATACCATTAACATTAATACATGTGTACTAATCCATTTATGTCTTAAAATCAAATTGACATATTTCAATATCCCATTGATCACTCTCGGCCTAACCCTCTTCATGGTGATTTAATATGTTTCAATGCTTAAAACATATATCAACATACTTAAAATCATTCATACATTAACATATATGAAATTGGAAATTAGAAAATATACCAATTGTTGTGTTCACCCTTTGGCCGAAACTTTGGAGGCTCTCGGTTTGCACTCTATGGCTCCTTGATAGCCAATTCCAACATATGTTAATCTCCTTTCAATTTGGAACAACTTCCATGAAGAATGCAAGTTCCAAATATGCCTAATTCCTAGTGATTTCTAGTGAGAGAAAGCTTGGATGTTTATGTTTCAATGGTGTTCTTCTCTAGCCGGAATTGTGTGATGAAGATGACAATGGTGTGGCTGCATTTATAAGCCACTTACTTAACCATTAAGCCTTACTTTTCAGCCACTATGGTTGACTTTCCAAATCTGAACCATGAGTCACCTTATGAGTCACCTTATGAGTCATAGTTAACTTTAACTATGGTTAGATATTTATCTCATGGGCTTTTCCAATTGGGCTTCTCGGTTTGGGCTTTCCTAATGGGCTTTCGGGCTGAAATTTTTACTATACCTCGGGCCTTTTATTGCCTCAAAATTTGGCCGATCACTTGGTCCAACAATTTGGTCTAAAGGACCTAAAAATTTCGATATACGTTTAGTATACCTTAATGGGCTTTAAAATTTTCACCTTAGGCCCGTTACGTTTTTAACCATTAAGTTTATTCCGGAATCCTTTCGAATAAATTTTCCTTACTTCCGAGGATGATTATCTTGTATTCTGGCCAAGAATAGTTTTCCCCAAATTTTTTCTCCACACTTAGGTTAATTTTTAACCATGATTAGTCAACTATGGCAAAAGTCCACTTTCTTAACTATAGTTGACTTTTTTTCCTTAACCATTGACTAAGTTGACTTTTTCTCCAAATTTCGAAAGTGTCATATATTATGTATTACACTCTCGTCTTTATATTCCAACCGCTCCCGGTGGATAATTTCACCCGAAACTCCTTTTCTCGCCAAAAAGGTCCATTTTACCCTTTTTAGCTTTTACACTCGTTTTGATGTTCGGGTCTAAATAAAGCTGACTTTCCTTCATGAGCTCTCTACGTTCTCTTATCTTAAGTTCTAATTTTCAGTCAGAATGATTTAGAATAACTCGGTTTATCCTGTGACACTTATAGTTCACATCAGGCATTTTATGTAGCTTTTGCGTGTTAAATCATTTCAATAACATTTTATGTCTAATAAATACTCTTCTTATGATTCAACTATAATAACATAGTGTTCATACACATAGGAATCATAAGGAAATAAGCTAAAAATATCCGGGTCTAACACCAATTTACTTTTCACGCAAACTCAACGGTTTATAAAGCAATTTCACACTCAACTTATAAACTCATAAAATAACGGGCTCCAACCGGCTATAAAAACCGTGTGCATTCTCATCAAAACACAACACATCAAACATGTTTGTTTTATAAATCGCAAATCATGCTATAATAGTTCACAAATCACATACACAAATTGTTTAGTTTCCCTTACCTCTTTGCACCTCGTACAGTGCAATTGTTTCCCTCTTGTCACGGACTAGTCTCGCATTCCACTCTGAAACTTCTGAGCTGTCCAAACGATGTTAAAACATCAATACTCATCATCACAGTAACCTCAATTCTCAAAATCGAGCATAATTGCTCATAACACCTCAAATCTCTCAATTCCCGTAACTCTATCACAATCCACAATCTCATTCTCAACATCTCAACATTCTACACTTCTCATGCTACAATATCTATGCTAATTCACCACATTGCCTAAATTTCCATTTATAACTCAAAATTTCTAAAATTGCTAAATATCATCATCACTCCAACTACATTGTAATTTCATCAATCCCTAATCATTTTCCAACTATTTCAACTAAATATCAACAACCATTATCACCAAAATCATCTCAAATATCAAGATCGAGTTTTAAAAATTACCCAAAACTTATGGAGAGCTTATCTCTTGCCTCGATTCAATCCGTCTTACGATTTCCAAGTATGTTGTTCTCCCTTTGATGAGGAACAACTTTCCTTCTTGCCACAGCCTCTGATTTAGATGAAAATGGGTGATTTGGATGAGTGAGAAAGCTAGGGCTTGGGTGAAAATGGGGTTTTGAAGAGAGAGAAAACAAAATTGCAGGAGAAAGCAGGGGTTCCTTATATAGACGGAGGGTAGGAGATCGATCTGTCTCTTGATGAGATCGATCTGCAGTTGAATTTGGGGACGATTTGGGGTAATTTTATGCCTAGGAGATCGATCTGTCGAGGGGTGAGATCGATCTCTTTATGGCTTTATGAGATCGATCTGCTCCTTGAGGAGATCGATCTTCTCCCAAACAAAAACATTTAGAGATCGATCCCTTCCTCATGAGATTGATATTCTCTCAAACAGATCATAAGGAGATTGATCCTCTTCCATTGGAGATCGATCTGCTCCTTAAATTCCTCATTCTTTGTCATTTTTAACTCACCAGATCGATCTTTCCTTCTCCAAGATCGATCTGACCTCTTAGTTTCACACTTATGTTAAACACTTACACATAAATCTCCAAATATAATTTCCACAATTCACTTAGCTCAATAAATTACACTTCAAGTTCTTATTACATCATTAAAATATATCTAAAATTCTTAGATCTCACAGTGGCACTTTGCTCCCGTAGGATTTAAGAGGTGGCCCCTACAGTTTTACTCATACGTATTGTCCGCTTTGGAAGCCCCACAGGCCCCTCACGACTTTATCGAGGTAAATACCCAAATTCGCGTCCTCAGAGGTTCAAACCCAAGACCTTAAAGTCTTTGTTCTTACACAAATGATACAAATTGTTCCAGTGGATCAATTGGTATCATTTGTGTAAGAAAAAAGACTTTAAGGTCTTGGGTTCGAACCTCTAAGGACATAAATTGGTGTTTTTACCTCGATAAAGCTGTAAGGAGCCTGTGGGGCTTCCAAAGCGGACAGTATGTATGAGTAAGACTGTGGGGGCCACCTCTTGAATCCTGCGGGAGCAAAGTGCCACACAGTCGTTACATCAGCCACTCATTAACTACTGAGAGTGCTCTGAAAAGATGGGAAAATATGGGGGTGAGCAAACCACACGCTCAGTAAGACAATTATGCAAGTAAGTAGATAGCTCCACTATCTACATGCTCATAATGCCATGCCCTTAAATCCATTTCTTTTCATTAAAAGCTTACACACAAAATCATGTATTTCATCAATGACTTAGTTTATAAAATTGTTCGTGCATATATAAATCATACTACTTATGCATCAATAGCATTTTATATGACATCAGTAAATCATACTTAGCATGAGGTAAATCAAGATCATGCCATGTAAAACAAATCATGAGAAACAATCCTTTTCATGAATTTATGATTAAAGCATGGAAAACTCATCATGCTACTATATTTAAATCATTTTATTTAAAGCGCAATATAAAATAACCCAAAGGGGTTAGGTATCTCATAATTCAATTTCAAACTCAGAAAGCAATTCGTTATAAAATTATGTTAAAAAGCACATCTTAGTAAAAATCACAAAATTGGGAGCTTGACCCTTCCCTCGGGTCTACCCTGGTCTATCGACTAATAGTTATATCATGTGAGACATGTAGGTGACTATATTAGTAAAAACAAGGACTATGGCCATAACCTAGTGATCCCTAGCTACACGGTACCTAGTGTATGGGGTATCACACCTGAAACGGGAGGTGGGTCGGTCTTACCCGCCAGAACAGCATAACATCAGGATTGCGAGGGCAAGGCTTGCTACCTCGTGGCTAATGCCACTCCAATCCAACAATCCCCACGGTACAGGGTACTCCGCGTGACATACACGATACAACATACTCCATGAACCCAAGCTCAGTCAGGGGTGCCTGCAATAGGTCTTAACCACCCATACCATCTCTGTCTCAGTATACACGTGTTGGCATATCATCTCACTGTGACACACAATCTATAAGAGGCTCCAACACGGCTATATTCATGTCATATAAATCCCTGTGCGAGCAAAGCTCTAGCACGGCATGCATATTCATGATATTAAAAAATCTCGGACGAGCGAAGCTCTAGCACAGTTTCATAAAAATCAGTAAAATCTGTGTATGAGTACTACTCCAGTACATCTTAAAATGAGTTATAAATCCATATAAAACTTCATGCGAGCAAGCTCTAGCACGGTGTTATCTATCAATAAATCAAATCTCTTGCGAGTTACACTCCAACATGACTTTATGCATAAATAAATCAAATCTCATGCGAGTTACACTCCAGCACGGCTTTATGCAATTAAATCGATTAAATCATCTACGAGCAAGGCTCCAGTACGGCTTTTATGCAATTATCATTTCAAAACAGTATGCAAGCCAAGCTCCATCACCTCTCATGCATTTCAAATCATAAAAACTAGTGCGAGCAATCATTCCAGCATATTTTTATGCATATCAAGTCAAAACAAGTCAAAACAGTCAAAGCAGAGTGCGAGCTAAGCTTTAGCACCTCTCATGCATTTCACATTAGAAAAATCAGTGCGAGCAACCACTCTAGCACATTTCATGCATATGATGTCACACCAGTCAGTGCGAGCAACCGCTCAAGCACATTTTATGCACACTCACAAACGCAGATATAGCACGAGCTATGCGCCACCACTATCTGTTTCCATATAAACTTGATAGTTGGCCTATTTTTCAAATAATTTTCATTTAAATCTTAATAACACTTACGTAGTGTTATAGTGTGAAATTTATGCAATTACTGGCCAATCTATCGATTTGCTTTGCTTAAAAACTAAGAAAATTCCTTAAATCAAAAATTACTTAAATCATGCATTTCATGTATGTCATGCTTTCACCATGCTTAGGTGAATTTTCCTCAATAGGGGTAAAATAGCCTTTTCCTATTTTGAGTCCTTAAAATCTTTAATGTATTTCTAGTACCTTTATACATATTCAGTGTATACATACATATTCAGTGTATACAAAAGCTATTAAAATACGCATAACTACCTCTAGCTACTCACACAATTCCATTACCTCATTTTTCTGTACACTCTGACCTTTCCACTGATGTCTCATCACGCAGTTCAATTTGCTCCCAATCCAATCTCCGGAACTGTGAATAAATATTCATCAGGTCAAATACAATACAATTAATTGTATTTCATATTTTTTGGGCTTAGTTTAAATCATTGGGCCCGTTTACCCATATAGGGCCCAATTGTACCATAATGGGCCTTAATCGACCTTAAACTCATTTTTCACTTATTATTAACATTATCGAGGACTATTGGGCTCACTGGGCCCATCAGTATTTATTGAGCCTCATTCTAAATTTTTGGATAGCTCAAATAATTATTTACGACAATTTATCTCTAATTCCAGAATATAATTCATTTCATGCGTAATTTAAATCCGTAATTTATGCGGTAAATTTCTAACACGTATAACGATGCAATATTGTCGTAAATAAGGATTACTTACCTGAGATTCCATGATAATACGAAATCGAGGCTGACTCGAGTCCTCGTTTGACGTCAATTGTCAAACTACACAGTTAAATATTTTTTTCGAGTAAACTTTTAGTCGAATATTAATCAAATTAAATATTTCAAAATTTAAATCGATCAATTTCGACCACTTACCGACTTACCCATAGATCGATTAAATCACTGGAATTTTTCCTCAATTTTTCCTCTTGTTCTTTTTTCCTTTTTCTCTTTCTTTTTTATCTTTTTCGTCTGAATCGGTTCGGTCCGGTTCAACCCAGTTCAGACTTATTCAGTTCAGCTGGTTCAATCCGGTTAGGCTGGTTCTGGGCTTCACCGGTTGGTTCTCCATCAGCTTCCATCGCCAGCAGCTCTGCGGGGTTGTCCGAAGCTCGGATCTGGGGTCAATTTCGTCCGAGGTGGCCGAAAAGTGGTTGGTTCGACTTGTTCTCTCCTCGCCGTCTGTGACTTTCCTTTCCTACGCCATTTGTGGGTTTTTCGGTGGCTGAGGGCGTGTGTTTCAGTGGCTAGGGGTTGTCACGGGGTTGGGTTTCCCTCGACTATCGAGCTCAAGTCGGTGCCAGTCATCGGATTCTCTTTTTCCCTCTCTCGGTTTCGCTCGGTTCCACCTTTCGCCCACTGATCGTTGTCACTCGTCGGTCCATTAGGCCGGTGGTGGCCGCCTCTCAGCTGGGCTACCTCTTTACCTCGCCTGGGCCGCCTCCGACCGCTCCGTCCAGTGAGCAGAGGGCTTGGCTTCTTGCTTCGTTTTCGTTTTCCATTTTCACGAAATTCTTTTTTATTTATTTATTTATAATTTATTTTTAATATTATTTTAATCAATATTATATTCAATAATAATCCAAAATATCTAAAAAAATTATTATTTTATTTAATAAATGAATTTCTCGATCTTACTTTATGAGATATGAGAATTTCGGACATATTTCAATTATGTAATATGAACTTGAAGTATAATTTATTGAGCTAAGTGAATTGTGAGGATGATAATTAGAGATTTATATGTTAAGTGTTTAAAATAAGTGTGAAGCCATGAGGACAGATCGATCTGGGAGAAGGAGAGATCGATCTGGTGAGTTAAAAATGATAAGGAAGGAGGAATTTAAGGACCAGATCGATCTCCAATGGAAGAGGATCGATCTCCTTATGATTCTGTTTGAGAGAAGATCGATCTCATGAGGAAGAGATCGATCTCCCCAAGGCGCAGATCGATCTCACCCCTCGACAGATCGATCTCCTAGGCATAAATTACCCCAAATCGTCCCCAAATTCAAATGCAGATCGATCTCATCAAGAGCCAGATCGATCTCCTACCCTCAGTCTATATAAGGAATCCCTGCTTTCTCCTGCAATTTCACTTTCTCTTGCAATTTCACTTTCTCTCTCTTCCAACCCCCATTTTCACCGAGCCCTAGCTTTCTTACTCATCCAAAGCACCCATTTTCGTCCAAATCAGAGGCTGTGGCAATGAGAAAAGTTGTTCCTCATCAAAGGGAGAACAACATACTTGGAAATCGTAAGACAGATTGAATCGAGGCAAGAGATAAGCTCTCCACAAGTTTTGGGTAATTTTTAAACCTCGATCTTGATATTTGAGATGATTTTGGTGATAATGGTTGTTGGCATTGTGTTGAAGTAGCTGGAAAATGATTAGGGATTGATGAAATTACAATGTTGTTGGAGTGATGTTGATATTTAGTAATTTTGGTAATTTTGGGAATTTTGAGCTATAAATGGAAATTTAGACAATGTGGTGAATTAGCATAGATAATTTGACATGAGAAATGTAGGACGTTGAGATGTGGTGAGTGAGATTGTAGTTTAGGGTGGACTTACAAGAATCGAGGGATTTGAGGTGTTATGAGAAATTATGCTCGATTTTGAGAATTGAGGTTACTGTGATGATGAATATTGATGTTTTAACATCGTTTGGACAGCTCGGGAGTTCCAGAGTGGAATGCGAGACTAGTCCGTGTCAATGGGGGAAACGATTGCACTATACGAGGTGCAAAGAGGTAAGGGAAATTAAACCAATTGTGTATATGATTTTGAACTATTATAGCATGATTTGTGATTTATAAAACAAGCATATTTTATGTGTTGTGTTGTGATATAATTGCACACGATTTTTATAGCCGGTTGGAGCCCATTATTTTATGAGTTTATAAGCTGAGTGTGAAATTGCCTTATAAACCGTTGAATTTGTGTGAGTAATGAATTGGGCTCTACGTTAAGGCAATCTTGAGATTTGAGAAATGTGTGCGTGTTTTGCAGGTTGGGACTCGGTTTCAATATGTTTTGTGTTGAGTACAAAACGGTTTTAAATAAGTTTTACAAGAGAAAAACCACTATGAGTTCTACGTGAAGGCAAACTAGTCTTATGTGGTAAAGACTTAGGTGTGTAATTCTGAGTACACACCGGACATTGCTCTGGTAACATGTAAGCCCGATTCTTCTCCGTTCTGGTGACGTGAGAAACCCCATTCTGTGGCTATGCCACGTATATTTGGTGGCCGTTGCCACGTGAGAACCCTATTTGGTGGCCGTTGCCACGTGAGAACCCTATTTGGTGGCCGTTACCACGTGAAACCCTATCCTATGGCTGTGCCACGTGTGAATTTAAATCAGTACCTATGCCACGTGTGTTTAGTGGTTGCGCCACGTGCATTACTATTACAGTGATTTTATCACGTTTATTGAGAACGCGATTATCGCATTATTTTCACATGCTTTGTTACTGCTCTATACTGAGCATTTTACTTTATGTTTTCACATGATTTGAGATATGAGAATGTCGTTTTGAGTACCTTCATGCTATGGTTTTTAAATGAGTATAATGAGTTTCACATACAAATAAATATTTTGTGATGTGCATTTTGGTTTATAAAATGAGTCCCTTACCCCCTTTATTGAGCGATTTAGAAGCTCACTCTGTTTTCTTTTCCCCCAGATTTCTTCAAGTGAAAAGGGTTTCCCTGCGACGTACGGTGTAGTGGCTAGTGGAGGACTTGAGCTCCAGGCAGTATATTGTATTTTGAGGTATCTTTTATCTTTTCATGTACCCAGACAATTATTGTAGTTGCAGACACTTGATGTATAACATTGTATGGGATGTATTAGGACTAATTAACTTGAGGTCGAGGAATGTGTATAATGTGGTATATACTATTTAATGACGAGATCCTGAGGTATGATAAGTGTGATGATGTATGACACTGCACAAGAATGCACTCTTAATTGTGAATTGATAAGTAAAGAATTTTTAAATTTGCCCTATTTTTCGCGTTTTTGGGGCGTGACATACTTCGTCTTTCCGGTATATTTTTTGAATTTTTTCGTGATAATTTTTTGATGTGAAAATTTTGGTTTATTCCAATAAATTCATATCTTGATCAATTTAATCCGAAATTTAATTATTTCTTCGTTATTGATCAAGATTTCTCAATTCCATATTTTTAATTAAATTTTCTTATCGAATTTATACTGACTTTCGATCTTTTGACCTTTTTACCCTTCTCGTGTTCGGGAATACCATTTCAATTCTTTTACATTTTTCATTTCGTGTTTTAAATAAAATCGAGGCTTATAGCAACTACCTTCTCGTTTTGTATCAAGACACATCCCAGACCTTGACTAGACGCATATGTATACACCGAGAAGCCTTCCGAACTAGCGGGTATGGTCAAAATAGGTGCGGTGGTCAGTCTATGCTTCAGCTCCTGGAAACTCCTTTCATATGAGTCACTCTATTCAAACTTAACATTCTTTCTCGTAAGCCGCGTCAGAGGAGCAGCCAACTTAGAGAAACTCTCGACAAATCTTCTGTACTATCCGACCGAACCCAGGAAACATCGAATCATAGTAACAGTCTTGGGTCTTTTCCCATTGCATTACCGCCTCGATCTTAGACGGATCTACAGCCACCGTATCTTTAGACACAACGTGACCTAGAGAAGCTATATGATCTAACCAAAAATCACACTTGCTAAGCTTGCATATAATTTCTTCTCCTTGAGGGTTTACAGAACCATTCTCAAATGCTGCTCATGTTCTTCTCTGGACTTCGAGTATACAAAAATATCATTAATAAAAACTATAACAAATCTGTACGGATACGACTTAAGTACCTCGTTCATCAGTGTCATGAAAGCTGCAGGAGCATTTTTCAACCCAAAAGGCATAACCAAAAATTCATAATGTCTGTATCGGGTTCTAAAAGCTGTCTTAGGTACATGCTCACTCCTAATCTTCAACTGATGGTACCCCGACCTCAGATCAATCTTGGAAAAGATTTGTGCTCATCTTAGTTAGTCCAGCAAATCCTTGATATGGGGCAAGGGATATTTGTTCTTGAGGGTCACCTTGTTGAGCAATCTATAATCGATACATAGCCTGAGACTCTCATCTTTCTTTTTAACAAATAAAACTGATGCACCCCATGGTGAAACACTAGGCCTAATAAACCCCTTATCCAGTAGTTATTGTAACTGCTTCCTCAACTCTTCTAGCTCAATTGGAGTCATTCTGCAAGATGATTTCGATATCGGCTCAATACCAGGCACTAAGTCAATACAGAACTCCATCTCCCTATCTGGAGGTAACCCTGGTAGATCGTCTAAGAACAAGTCGGGAAACTCCCTAACCATAGGAATATCGCTCAATTTCGAACTTGCCTTATCTGTATCGATTACATAGGCAATGTAACCTTCAAAATATTATCCATATAGTCAGTAAATATTTTGTCATTAAACTACCAACTCTTTTTCATTACTTTTCAAAAAAACTTACAACATATTTTTCGGGTAAAAATTGTCACTGTCCTATTATGACAATCAAGAATAATTTGATTTGCAGTTAACCAGTCCATGCCCAATATCACATCAAAATCATACATGTCTAATAGGATCAGGTCTGTTAACATATTCCTGTCTCCTATTTTGAGCCTACAATCCTTATATACTTGTTCTGTCATTCGACTATCTTTCATTCATGTCCTAATCATTAACATCTTTCCCATTGGTTTAGGTTGCACATAGGAAGACAGATTATATGAAAACATAGGTGATATAAATGAATGAGTTGTACCAGAGTAAAATAAAACTACTGCTTTAATATAAAAAATCAGAATAGTACCTTTAAACGCTTCGTTGGTGCATTAATTCCTGTTGCCTCATGCTCAAGGGCGTACACTTACCTATATCCTATGACCTACTTACCCTTTTCTTCCACTGTAGCCTTCCTCCTCGGTCTAGAGGTAGTAGTAGGTGTCCTTATCTATTCTATACTCTTTTACAGGACTGAGTTGGTATTCTCTAGACAATTTTTGATCAAGTGCCCTATCTTACCATATCTAAAACGAGCCCCAGTCAGCTAATAGCAGGGCCCGTTACAATGATTCCCTCCACAATGTCTACACACCTTAAAATCAGGCCAAGGTCCTCTGATCACAATCCCCTTAGTAGGAACTGAGGCCAGATAAATAGGAGGTCTAATAGTCTTACTCTGTGACTCCTCACAATTCATCTATCGCATAAATAATGGCCTTCTACCCACTTTGCCACTCCTATCCCCAACTGACCTCTTTTGATCCTGATCCTTACCCTTACCCACTTTGCTAAACTTGGAGGCATGCATCTCATAATCCTGTTCGCACAGTTGGGCCCGACTAACTATTTCCTCATAAGTACTAAGGTCCAATGGAGCTAGTCGGGCTCGAATCGAAGGCCTCAGTCCATCCATAAACTTCCTGACCTTTTACGCCTTATTATCCATACTTTTCAGATCATATCTTCACAGTGAGATGAACTTAGACTCATACTCGTCCATGAATTTATTCCCCTAAGTTAAGTTTGAAAATTCTATCTGTAATTGTCACAGCCCGGAAGTGTGAAAAAATAAGGCTAATTTAAAATTTTCTTACATTGAACTTCCTACTCAAGGTGTATTCATGTACAGTGTCAGCCAACCTCTTCAACCAAATATCCCAAGGATCATTCAAACATCCGCAATCTCTTAACCAATTAATATTATATCAAAAGAAATCCACTTGTTATACACATTAATACTGATTACATCCCAATATCACTTAAATAAAAGTGTCTGTATTATATAATTGTTTGGGTTACAAAATGAATTGAATTATACCTCTCGTGTGTACAAGAAATAGCCTGGGGAGAGTCTCGTCCACTAGCCTATGTCACATACGTAGCAAGTACTATCACTCACTGTAGGTAATTAGTGGGGGGAGGAAAAAAGGGGGGGTGAGCTTTCAACTTCGCTCAGTAAGGAGTGCATATGAGCTTTAAAAATCATCATTAAAGCATAAGTGTAATAATGGCATAATTCACATGATTATAATTACGTGATTAAAATCACAATTCATCAAACATCTTTATCTCATTTCACAAGCACATCATATCTCAAAATGATTATGGAGACTAGGCATAGAATAAAAGTCACAAATGAAATCATCACATCACATCATCCTTAACGAGGGCATCTCATGTTACCAAAACGGAGACATCTCACATTACCAAAATGGAGGCATCTTACGTTACCAAAACAGAGGCATGGTAAGACCTAGGCCTAGCAAAGCCTCGACGTCAACCGAAGTGGAGGTATCCACCGATGTGTAAGTTTCATGACAAGCCTTTAGTCTCAAATTAAAACATGCCAATATTATGCAGAAAATAGTTTCGCCTTCATGTAGAGCTCATGAAGTTTTGCTTATAAATCTCTTTTAAATAAGAAGATATATTTGCTAATAAATAACTCAAATCACAAAACCGAGCTCAAACCGACAAAACATGTATTCAAGTGATAAATCTCAAATCAAACACTTTTCTCAATAAGTATGCTTATTTGTAAACTCATTTTATGCTACCAAAGCATTTTCATTATTAAGAAAATACATATGCACAAAAGGTTGCATCCCTTACCTTGAATCACGTGCGAATCACTTCCCTTTGTTTTCCAATGCTCGTAATCCGACTTTATCATCTCCAACTCAATCTTCAGGAGCTACACACATTTGCTACTCACATTAGTGTATTTCAATATACTCAATTCTCATTTGTATGAATTTCAATTCAATGCATAAAGCCATTTTACACCAAATTTGGCCTTGTTACATTTTTTGGACCTTATATCCTCTCAAGTCCATTTCGATTGTTCTATTCGTTTCTCGAGAGTCTTTTAGACTCATTGAGTCTATCAATTCATATTGAACCGACATTAGCCTCACAATACCTCAAATTCATCATTTTTATTCTCTATGGCATTTTATCAAACACTTCTTATACCCATTTTCAATCATCATCTAATCCAACATATGAATTTCACAAAAGTTATATAAAATCATCTATACATGCTTATCAACATTTCTACATACTGAAATCATCATTAACTCAATGCCATTTCAACTTTCTCTCATTAAGCTCATTCTAGGTCATGGTTACATTAAGCATGTACTTGAACATTTAAGCCAACTATGTATATACCAAATCAACTCATCTAAATGTTTAGATTATCATACCAGAAGTTGGTGCATTGAAATCTTACCTAGCTTGACTTTTCTCTTTCTTGCCAAATATGAGGAGAGATTCATTTTTATCCTTGAATCCTTCGATCCAACCTCTAGTTTTCAACTATATTGCTCTCCTCCTCTTAAGAAACAACGTTTCTCAAATACATTTTTCTCAAATCTCTTTGGAAGGTGTTAAATGTCACGACCTAATTCCATTCTCTTTAACCGAAAATCACTAAAAATTTTTTGTGTTTTACTGTTACCTTACCCGGTCGTGAACTAACTCACCACACACTGTTGGGCTGTGAGTCAATAATAAACACCACATCTCATTCATTCTCAGTTAAATAAAATGATATCATACATTTGCATTTAATCTTGTACTTATACAAAAGCATGTTTTACTGACATCTACATCCCCCATAATTACAACTCAAAGAATACTGTGCTTTTACATTGTTTAGATACAAAAAGAATCACTGTGTATATACCTCTAAGCGATGGAGATGCAGCGGAGTCCAAAATACCACGCCTCAGTCCTCACTGGGCTACTATGCATGCTCTGTAGGGGGAAATAGAGAGGGATGAGCAACCACACGCTCAGTAAGGCAATAATGCAAGCATGGTAGATAACTACTCTATCAACATGCTGATAGTGTTATGCATAAATCATTTATGGTAGGAGCATGAGGAATAAAACTATGCCATATGAGTATACATATATATCATGTGTCAAAATCATGTACATTGGCATATCAAACATGGTAAAAAGAACATCATGTATAAATAATCTCATGCTTAATCTCATTTAAATTCATAAAAAGGGCAATTCATTAAGAAACCTCCTTTTTAAACCAACATCATAAACCTCTTTCTCAACACATAAATACCACCAAATCAATTCATAATCACAACCACATTTTCATTTCACAATTCACACATGTGTATAAAAACTAGGTCACTATATCAAAAGTGCCTATGTGGACCAACTACATCATAAATCATCCCAGACCACACGCGTCCAGGTGTGCGGGGTATCATACTGGCACGAAGATGGATTATCCCTCGCCAGACTTTCTCATCACTTAACCATCACGCGGTACATCGCACTCCATGTGATATACACGGTACAGCGTACTCCGCAGACTCATATCGTGATTGGGGGTGTCATTCCTAGGTCTTACCTACCCCATACCAAGAGTTTTCCATATCCGTGAAAGAGAGCCTCCCTGCCGAACAAAGCCTCCCCGCCTAATAGAGCCTCCCTGCCTCCTCGGGCTTAAGGATGTTAGCTTAAGGATGAAGGGCTTAAGGATCCTTCCGTAAGAGAGCCTTCCCACCGAAGAGAGCCTCCCCGCCTCCTCGGGCTTAAGGATGTTAGCTTAAGGATCCCACCGTACCCATGTAGGAGAGCCTCCCTGCCTCACAGAGCCTCCCCGCCCCTCTAGGGCTTAAGGATGTTGGCTTAAGGATCCCACCGTAAGAGAGCCTCCCCACCTAACAGAGCCTCCCCGCCTCTTTGGGCTTAAGGATGTTAGCTTAAGGATGTAGGGCTTAAGGATCTTACCAACTTTCACAACCTTATACGTATCACAATGTGCAAAATTGTCCGAGCAAAGCTCTAGCACGACTCATGCATCTTCTCATAAAGAGACGCGTACGAGCATAGCTCTAGTACGGTTATACTCATAAGACAAACCACTCAAAAGCCACGTACGAGCAGAAGCTCCAGTACGGTTTATAAACATCATCATATTTTCCAAATCAAGGTGCGAGCTAAGCTCCAGCACGTTTCATACAAGTGAAAACATCAATACCCGGTGCGAGCTAGGCTCTAGCACGGTTTAATTCACATAAACATGATAGGTGGCTCATAAGCTTTTAAAACTATCTCAAAACATATTTGGCACTTCACATGTGCTACAAATATCAAACCACAATAGCCAACCTATTTATCAATTCGTTTGAAACCAAACACATGTTTTGTGAAAGCGTTCAAAACACTTGATTTATGCAATTATTAGCCTTACTATCCCTTTTTATACATCCATGTAAACCAAATCATCCAATATTCATGACTATTTTCGCATACCAAACAACCGATTTCTCAAACGTTCATGCATTTCATAAACACCCTATAATCCCGTAAATTACGAGCAGCTACCTCTATATACTTACAGAATTCCCTTACCTGGAATCGCGATGCGTGATTCCACTTCCTTAAGTTGCTTACTCGTACGGTTCGATTCGTCTTCAACGAACTCTTCGGGACTGCACAAAATCATATCCCGCATTATATTCGATCCATATAATATGACATCGTGCGTTCACTATAGTCAATTCGACCTATAATTTTCTATTAACGCTTATGAGGCCTCGTTTCATTACTTTATCCAAAACTCAAATCTATGGATTCTTTTAGGCCTATTAACTCATTCCAAATAGATATTAAATCGATATCAAGCTCATAGTGTTCATATTTCATTGATTTCCTCACTATGGCATTTGTCAAGCATTTACATGCTCATTTTCATAATTTCACTTAAACCCACATTATAACTCCACATAACCATTCCAAATCATCCACATTACTTATCTAACAACTTATCATAACCTATAAACCACCGACTCCCCAAATCATACTTTCTCACACTAGAGGCATTCCATTTTCTAGGTTACATTAGTTTCTAACACAACCTAGGTGTTTCCATCCATACATACTCATGCTGAACAACTCCAAAATCAATTAAATAGACAATGTACTTGGATTGGAGTGTTAGAATCTTACCAAATATGATTTTTCTTCTTGCTCCAAATGTCAATGCCCTTATCTCCTTCAATACCCACAATGGGATTTTGGGTTCCAACTATGTTGTTCTCTTCCTCAAGATGAACAACTTAATGTCTAATGGTCTCCCCTAAATTCTTGTTGAAAATGGCTGATTTTAGAGAGAGAAAGTTAGGTTTTTGGGTTAGAAATGGAAGATTGGTGTTTTTCCCGAAATTTTTAGATTTTCAGCCCTTTTTATATAGAAATAGCTTGAGGAGATCGATCTGGTCCAAGAGGAGATCGATCTGGTCCCCTTAAATCTATCATTTTCATGAAATTTTAAGCATGAGATCGATCTGGTCCCAAACAGAGAGCTAAGGAGATCGATCTGGGTGCTTGAGGATCGATCTTTTCATTACAGAATGCTTAGGAGATCGATCTGGCCCCATTGGAGATCGATCTGCTCTATTCCATTGCCCAAATAAGAGCATTCTGGCTCTTCCAGATCGATCTCTCATCTTATGAGATCGATCTGGCCTTCATACTTTCCAGATTTTTTGCAGTTTTCTTGCTGCAACTCACACCAATCCCCTTAATCTGCTGCCATGGCCATTTTCTCATCTATCCACCTTTATAACTTGAAAATGGCATCCATTCATACCTTATGCACATTGAAACTTGTGTGCATTCATTGTATGTCCAAAGGTATACTATATATAACCAAATGGAAGCATTTATATTCATGCAGCTTCCATCCATTTACCACACTACCCATTTCGAGTTTCAATCACATCCATCACTTATAGGAACTCATTTCTTCATATTCATACCTAATGGAACTTGTATGTACATTACAAATCATATTACACATACATACATTGAATCCATGGACTTACATCGATCATTCTTTACATTACAAGTCCATTCACATTCATTACACATTACAACTTTACATATACGGGGTCTCACATTAAAAATCTGAAGTGAGAAACTAGGTTTTTGCTCAAACATGGAAGGTTTTCAATGTTTAAGAGAAGAAGGAATGAATTGTTTGGCTTTTTTATAGATTTCACATTATGAGATCGATCTCCAACGGGTGGATATCGATCTCCCCTTACTTGAATTCCTCCAAATTTTGATAATTGTAGGTAGGGGATCAATCTGCCTATAGTTGAGATCGATCCGCTCAAGGGGATAGGATCGATCTGGTTTAGGCAGAAGGTTTTGGAGATCGATTTGGCCTGAAGAAGAGATCGATCTGGCCTATCCAGATACCAACAGAGATCAATGTACCTTATGGGAGGAGATTGATCTGGTCCAAGTCGAGGCAAATTAAGATCAATTTGCTTTAGTGAGGGATCGATCTCCATCTTGCAGAATGTCCTGGCATTGCAATTCAAGGCAATGAGATCGATCTCCCCTTGCAATGTGTCACAACCCAAATTGCCTAAAAATCAGAGTAAATTTTTCATTTTTTCATATATTATTTAATTTTTACCTTTCTCTCATCGTGACCATCCTACAACACAGTTGGGCTATGATTCGGTGTTAGTCACCTCTCACCTATTAACCATTTCATTTCCATAATCATATTCATATATCAGAGTTTACTACAAACACAATGGTATTTATAACTCTACATCCCCGACATCAATGTCTGTTTATAGTATTGTGCATTACATATTTAGATATAAAACTATACAAATGTGTATACCTGTCTCTCGATGGGAAGCAGCGGATATCAAGCATGCAAGTCCTCAGCCGCTCAATAACTATTGTAAGTGCTTTGAAAAGATGGGAAAATAAGGAGGTGAGCAAACCACACACTCAGTAAGGCAATTATGCAAGTAAGTAGATAGATCCACTATCTACATGCTCATAATGCCATGCCCTTAAATCCATTTATTTTCATTAAAATCATCAAGCACTAAGTCATGCAACCATCAATGACTTAGTTTATAAAACTGTTCGTGCATATATAAAACATACTACTTATGCATCTTAGCATTTTATGTGACATCATTAAATCATAATAAGCATGAATTAAATCAAGATCATGCAGTCTTTCATGTCATGTAAGACAAATCATGGATTTCAAATGAAAGCATGGAAAACATCATCATGCTACTGCATTTAAATCAATTCATTTAAAACTGTAGTATAAACTACCCTACAGGGTCAATCATCTCATAAAACAATTTATTTAAAATTCATTATAAAACTTTGGTTATAAAACCACCCTTCTTTCAGGGTCACATATCATAAAATCATGAAATCATAAAATCGTCAAATCGGGGGCCTGACCCCTCCTTCGGGTCTACCCTGGTCTAACAGACCACAAGTTATATCATGTGAGACAAACAGCTGATTATATCAGTAACATCGAGGACTATGGCCATATCCTAGTCATCCCTGGCAACACGGTACCTAGTGTGCGGGGTATCACACCTAAAACGGGAGGTGGGTCCTCCTACCCGCCAGAATAGCATAACACCAGGATTGCGAGGGCAAGGCTTGTTGCCTCGTGGCTAATGCCACTCCACTCCAACAATCCCTACGGTACAATGTACTCTGCGTGACATACACGGTACAACGTACTCCGTGAACCCAAGCTCAATCAGGGGTGCCTGTAATAGGTCTTATCCACCCATATCATCTATGTCTCAGTATGCACGTGTGAGCATATCATCTCACTGTGACACATAATCTACAGGAGGCTCCAACACGGCTATATGCATGTAATATATATCCTTGTGCGAGCGAAGCTCAAGCATGGCTCCATGTATATTCATGATATAAGAAAATCTCGTGCGAACGAAGCTCTAGCACGGTTTCATAGAAATCAATGAAATTTGCGTACGAGCAGCGATCCAGTACGACTTAAACTGATTATAATTTCAAGCAAAATCCATGTACGAGCAATGCTCTAGTACGGATATGCATAAAAACGCAGTGAAAACCTCGTACAAGAAAAACTCCAGTACGAAATTCAAATGAGTTATAAAACCATATAAAACTTTGTGCGAGCAACGCTCCAGCATAAATGAATGCTCAAGTAAATCAAATCTCGTGTGAGTTACACTCCAGCACGACTTTATGCATAATTAAATCAAATCTCGTGCGAGTTACACTCCAGCACAGCTTTTATGCAATTATCATATCAAAACTGGATGCGAGCTAGGCTCCAGCATCTCTCAAGCATGTCAATCATAAAAACTAGTGCGAGCAATCGCTCCAGCACCTTTTTATGCAAATTCAGTCAAAACAAATCAGAACAGATCAAAACATGTCAAACATGTCAAAACAGAGTGCGAGCTAGGCTCCGGCAGCTCTCATGCATATCAAATCATAAAATCAGTGCGAGCAACCGCTCTAACACATTTTATGCATATGATGTCACACAAATCAGTGCGAGCAACAGCTCAAGCACATTTATGCACATTCACAAACGTAGATATAGTGCGAACTACGTGTCGGCACTATCTGTTTCCATATAAACTTGATAGTTGGCCTATTTTCCAAAGAAAGTTCCATTTAAATGTAAATAACACTTACGTAGTGTTATCATGTGAAATTCATGCAATTATTGGCCAATCTATCGATTTGCTTTGATTAAAACCAATAAAATTCTTAATTCTGAAATTTCCTTAAATCATGCATTTCATGCATGTCATGCTTTCACCATCCTTAGGTGAACTTCCCTCAATAGGGGTAAAATAGACTTTTACCTATTTCGAGTCCTTAAAATCTTACAACCATTTTTAGGACCTTTATACATAATTAGGGTATACATACATATTCAGTGTACAGAAAAACTATTAAAATACGCGTAGCTACCTCTAGCTACTCACACAATTCCCTTACCTCATTTTTCTGTACAGTCTGACCTTTCCTCTGATGACTCGTCACGCAGTTCGATTTGCTCCAAATCCAATCAAATCTTCAGAATTGCGGATACACATTCATCAAGTCAAATACAATACAATTTAATTTTATTTCATATTTTTTGGGTTTATTTAAATCATTGGGCCCGTTTACCCATATTGAGCCCGATTGCATCATAATGGGCCTTAATCGGCCTTAAGCCCATTTTTCACTTACTATTCACATTACCGGGGCCTATTAGGCTCATTGGGCCCATCAGTATTTATTTAGACTCGTTCTAAACTCTCAGACAGCTTAGGAATTATTTACGACAATTTATCCCAATTTTCAGAATTTAATTCATTTAATGCGAAAATTAAATCCGTAATTTATGCATTAAATTTTAACACGCATATCGACGTAAAATTGTCGTAAATAAGGGTTACTTACCCATGATTCCCTGATAGTACACAATTCGAGGCTATCTCGAGCTTTCGGTTGATGTCAATTGTCGAGCTACACATTTAAATAATTTTTCAGGTAAATTTCCAGTCGGATATTAATCAAATTAAATATTTTGAAATTTAAATCGGTCAATTCGATCTCTTACCGACTTACCCGTACCTCAATTGCATCACTGGAATTTTTCCCAAATTTTCCTCTTTTTCCTTTTCCTTTTTTCTCCTTTTTTCCTTTTCTTTTTGGCTGAACCGGTCTGGTCCGGTTCAACCCGGTTCAGACCGATACAGTCCAGCGGTTCGGTCCGGTTCGATCCAGCGGTTCAGTCCGATTCGAAATCATTTGGTCGTTCCGGCACCGTCCGACCGGTTCCCAAAGTGATTTTGCCACCAATCGGCGCGCCACGGCCTGGGCTTCCATAATCGGCCCTCGGGTTGGACCAAATCGGTGCCATCGCTCGCGAATCCAGCTTCTCTCCCGCGGCACTCTTTCCGTTGATCTGGCATTTTTTGACGACTTCGAGCCGCGTGGGTGTGCGGGTTGGCTTCCTGGGGTGCCGATTGACCTTCGCCGACCGTCTCCTCGCGTCGTCCGCCGGTGGTTGCGTCGGAGCCAGTGTAACCGACTCTCGCCCTTTGCTTTCGTCGTTTCTTCTCTGTTTCGCATTTTGCGATTCAGACTTTTCGCGTTTTTTTTTTAACTTTATTTTATTAATATTTTTTTATAATTTATTTTAATATTATTTTAATCATTAAAATAATATTAAAATCCACAAATATCTTTAAAAATTTATATTTTATTCATTTAATCACTAAATGAAATTATCAGTCTTATTTCGACTTTTCGGTATATTTTTTGATTATTTTCAGGATTATTTTTCGATATGAAAATTCTGATTTATTCCAATAAATTCATATCTGGATCAATTTAACCCGAAATTTAATTATTTCTTCGTTATTGATCAAGATTTCTCAATCCCATATTTTTAATTAAATTTTCTTATCCCGATTAATACCAAATTTTAGTCTTTTGATCGTTATGCCCTTGCACGTGTTCGGGAATACCATTTCAATCCTTTTGCATTTTTAAATGCACTCAAAATTTCTATTCATTCTATTTTTGCTCTTACAATAAAACTTGAGTCTTACAGTCTCCCCCACTTAAGAAATTTGGTCTTCCAAATTTGAACCAAGTCATATGGGTCCATAAATAACTCCGGGTACATCTATCGTATCATATACTGTTATCCTCAATTGACTTTCTCCGGAGTGTAATACTACCATCATACTTAACTAGGGTGATCATCTTAAACCTTAACACTTTCTCCTTCTGTCTAATACTCGAATTGATTTTTCCAATCATACGTTATATTTTCATTGAGCTAAACTGTTGGAGCTCATATCTAATCACATATGCTAGGTTCGGATATTATTTTCGAAGCATCAAAAGATGAGACACATTGTGGATGCCTGCTAATTCAAGTGGTAACGCCAACCTACAGGTCTTATCTCCCACTTGTCCAATCTCTATCCAAATCTCGTTACGTCCTTAAGACAAGTAACTGCCATCAATACTAATTCACCCTCGGTGAATTCCAATGGTTTCTGTCTCTTGTCAGCATAGCTTTTCTGTCTGCTCTGAGGTGTTCTTAATTTCTCACAAATCATCTAAACATCCTCAGAGGTTTATCTTACCAATTCGGGAACAATTTTCTATCTGTCACCCACTTTTTCTTATCCAAGTCAGGGAACAATCCCTTTGGCCATACAATGCCTCATATAAAGTCTTCCCGATACTCAAGTGACAACTATCATTACTGGCAAATTTGAGTAGTAACAACTGATCATCCCAGGAGCTCATAAAATCAATGGCACACACTCTCATCACATCCTCTAGAACCAGTACATTCCTCTCTGACTGACCATCTGTCTGAGGATGGAAGCTGTGCTAACACTCAATCAGGGTCCCATAGCTTCCTGAAAAATGTTCCCAGAAGTGGGAAGTGAAGCGGGAATCCCTATCTGATATCATGCTCACTGGAACGTTACATAATATTTCATAATTTTCCATACATAAAAATCCGCCTACACACTTAGAGTATCTGAGGATTTCCATAGTCAGAAGGTGGTAGACTTAATCACTCTATCGACTATCACCCAGATAGTCTCGTGATTCCTCCTGGTCCTCTGTAATCCCATCATGATATCAATGGTAACTCGTTCCCATTTTCGTGTCAATATAGGTAGAGGCAGCAATAACCCTGCAACTTCTTTTGCTCTACCTTAATCTGCTGACATACGAGACACTTTGCTACAATCTCTACATTGCCTCTTTTCATATCTGACCACCAATACCCTTTCCAGAGATTCTGATATATTTATTACTTCTCGGATGCACTGTATATCCCGAAGAGTGAGCTTCTGACAATAGCACTATCTCATCAACTGTGGTCTTGGGGAGCACTTATACTGTATCTAAACCTTTGTAAGTCATCATCACTCATTGTGAACTCTGTCACTATACCCTTCTGAATTTGACCCACACTATCAACAGCATGTCGATCATCACGCTAAGCTTGGCAAATCCAATCACACAAATCTGGTTCTAACCTCAGGCTAGCTGCCACACAATCACCGTCATCATCAGAAGGGATCACATCACTACTGAGGCTCACAACTGCTCTAGCAGCTCACGCTCCATGACCATCATATGTGATACCATCCCGAGGCTCTTTCTGCTCAAGGCATCAACCTTTCCTGGGTGGTATAATGTTCACAATCATAATCCTTAGAAGCTCTAACCCTCTTGGTTATCTCATATTCTACTCGTTCTATGAAAACAGATACTCGAGGCTTTTACAATCAGTGCATACCCAAAATTTCTTACCATTTAAGTGGTGGCACCATACTTTCAGTGTAAACGCTACGGCTGCCAACTCTAAATCATGGGTCAAATAGTTTCTCTCATGGTCCTTGAACTATCTGGATCCATAAATGACTATCTTCTCATTTTACATCAATACACAGCGTAATCCTTATTTTGAGGTATCCATGCACACTAAAACCTCTTGAGCTGTTAGTCATGGTGAGAATACTTATGGTGGTCAGTTCATTACTTCAATATATCAAAACTCACTGAAGCTACTTTCATACTTATCATCCTACTCGTATACAATCTTTTCCCGCATGAGATACGTCAACTGAGTAGCCCATTTCGAGAAACTCTCAACACCTCGTCTGTAAGACAGTTTGCAATTGCTACTCATCCTCTTCCCTGGACTTCGAATACATCGAAATATCATCGCTCAAGATGACAACCAATTGGTCCAGGTAAGGTTTAAATACCTTATCGTAGTTGAGTTCCACTAAATACTTCATTCACTCATATCCTTGACCTTTATACGCATAAACGTATAATGTCATTTCGAAATTGCTTCCGTTCAAGATACCAACCCATGTCATTTCCTTTTTTTCTTATATTAACGGCTTTTATAAAATTTTTAATTTTTTAAACCTTCATGATTACTCGAATTCTATATTTCTTTATCATACCAGTAAAGGTACCCAAATTTTAAATGTATAAATTATGACTGTCAATTTTTAATTTATAGATTATGTGTACGCTTCTAGACGCTGTTAAATCTTCATGCGGGGAAGAATTTTAAAATACCTTTATTAACCCTCAAACTTGACCACAATTACTTTACATATGAAAGGTATTCTTACCTTGCATACGCCTCTTATTCCAATATATCTCATATGCAGGATCTATCACATCTCCAAACTTATCTCATTTCATATATCACTTATGACAAACTCTTTCCTTACTTGTCAAAATTTACTATACACTTTTCAGTGATGTTTTCAACTTACAATCTCTATACCCATATTCAGTTAGCGAAAATCAGCTAACTATCATCATCTTGCCTAAGGGTACAGGCTTCACATCTTTTACTAACTTATAAGCAACTGAAGGTGATATGAATAAATGCGTGGCACCAGGATCAATTAAAATAATTATTTCATTATTCACAACTAGTGTGGTATCTTCCACCACATCAGATGAAACATCAATAATGTCCTGGTCCAAAGCATACACTCGCCCTCGTCCAACATCTTATTTCCATGGTAACTGCCACACATCTTACACTGTTACACTTGCTACACGGTTCCGTAGCAAGTTGGAGTCCTCAAATCACAATACCCCTTAAAAGTATTGAAATTAAATACACTGGGGCTACTAATCATCTTACCCCGTGACTCATCAGCTCTATTCTTTTACCAAACTACCTTTTTCCCGTATGAACATCTTTGTCATTCTTTATTCTCTTTTTGTCTCAATTTCGACCCTCACTACCTTTCTCAATCTCAGAGGCGTGCAACTTACGATCTTACTCACACATTGTAGTCTGCGCTCTGCCTCGGCATAAGTAGTGATATCTAACGGCCCAATTGGACTCTAATTGACAATCTGAACCCTTCCATGAACTTTCAGACATCTAGACTCTCACTGTTCATAGTGTCTGAGTCATATCTGTCCAGGAATATAAACTGAGTTACATACTCGTTAATTAACTAGTACCTCTGGGTCAGAGTAAATAATTTTATCTATAATTTCCTTTAAGCGTCTGGGATATTCTATCACTGGAATAAATCTAGAATTATTTTCCATATCCATTTTGGATGTCTAACTCTTAAGATGGGTCGAGCGAACTTCTACCACTGATAAATCTCATACACATTCTGAGCAATTAGCTCTATAATATTCTCCACACTTCGCTCTAACCTCACGAAGCGTGTCTCAATACTGTCTGATCTCTCTGTCAGACTCTGTCCGATCTCTCTGTCAGACTTTGTGGGGTATGCTCAATACCAGCCCCCACGTCAATCTCATCTCGAGTCTCATGTGGTGACTCAGTACGACTCTCAGGCCTACCTCTACGACCTCGAGCTCGTGTACTCGCCTCTCAACTATAGCGGCTATCAGCTAATGAGTCTATTCTTGCATTTAAAAATCAAATTCTTAGCTGTACTTCCATCTCGATATACACAATTGTATCTAAACAATGCACAGTACATGAGGATGTAAACTTCCGTAACCACTAACACCGACTCATATCAGGCTAACTTAAACTCTGATACTATTAACTTGTCACGACCCAAATTACCTAAAAATCAGAGTAAATTTTTTACTTTTTCATATATTATTTAATTTTTACCTTTCTCTCATCGTGACCATCCTACAACACAATTGGGCTATGATTCGGTGTTAGTCACCTCTCACCTATTTACCATTTGATTTCCATAATCATATTCATATATCAGAGTTTACTACATACACAATGGTATTTATAACACTACATCCCCGACATCAATGTCCGTTTACAGTACTGTGCATTACATATTTAGATACAAAACTATACAAATGTGTATACCTGTCTCTCGATGGGAAGCAGCAGATATCAAGCATGCAAGTCCTCAGCTGCTCAATAACTATTGTAAGTGCTCTGAAAAGAAGGGAAAATAAGGGGGTGAGCAAACCACACGCTCAGTAAGGCAATTATGCAAGTAAGTAGATAGCACCACTATCTACATGCTCATAATGCCATACCCTTAAATCCATTTCTTTTCATTAAAATCATCAAGCATTAAGTCATGTAACCATCAATGACTTAGTTTATAAAACTGTTCGTGCATATATAAAACATACTACTTATGCATCTTAGCATTTTATGTGGCATCATTAAATCATAATAAGCATGAATTTAATCAAGATCATGCACTCTTTCATGTCATGTAAGACAAATCATGGATTTCAAATGAAAGCATGGAAAACATCATCATGCTACTGCATTTAAATCAATTCATTTAAAACTGCAGTATAAACTACCTTTCCGGGTCAATCATCTCATAAAGTAATTTATTTAAAATTCATTATAAAACTTTGGTTATAAGACTACCCTTCTTTCAGGGTCACATATCATAAAATCATGAAATCATAAAATCGTCAAATCGGGGGCCTGACCCCTCCTTCGGGTCTACCTTGGTCTAACAGACCACAAGTTATATCATGTGAGACAAACAGCTGATTATATCAGTAACATCGAGGACTATGGCCATATCCTAGTGATCCCTGGCAACACGGTACCTAGTGTGCGGGGTATCACACCTGAAATGGGAGGTGGGTCGTCTTACCCACCAGAATAACATAACACCAGGATTGCGAGGGCAAGGCTTGCTGCCTCGTGGCTAATGGCACTCCACTCCAACAATCCCCACGATACAGTGTACTTCGCGTGACATACACGGTACAACGTACTCCGTGAACCCAAGCTCAATCAGGGGTGCCTGTAATAGGTCTTTTCCACCCATATCATCTCTGTCTCAGTATGCACGTGTGAGCATATCATCTCACTGTGACACACAGTCTACAGGAGGCTTTAACAGGGCTATATGCATGTAATATAAATCCCTGTGCGAGCGAAGCTCCAGCACGGCTCCATGCATATTCATGATATCAAAAAATCTCATGCGAGCGAAGCTCTAGGACGGTTTCGTAGAAATCAATGAAATCTGCGTACGACCAGCGCTCCAGTACAACTTAAATTGATTATAATTTCAAGTAAAATCCATGTACGAGCAATGCTCTAGTACGGATATGCATAAAAACTCAGTGAAAATCTCGTACGAGAAAAACTCCAGTACGACATTCAAATGAGTTATAAAACCATATAAAACTTTGTGCGAGCAACGCTCCAGCACAAATGAATGCTCAAGTAAATCAAATCTCGTGCGAGTTACACTCCAGCACGACTTTATGCATAATTAAATCAAATCTCATGCGAGGTACACTTCAGCACGACTTTTATGCAATTATCATATCAAAACTGGATGCGAGCTAGGCTCCAGCATCTCTTAAGCATGTCAATCATAAAAACTAGTGCGAGCAATCGCTCCAGCACCTTTTTATGCATATTCAGTCAAAACAAATCAGAACAGATCAAAACATGTCAAACATGTCGAAATAAAGTGCGAGCTAGGCTCCAGCAGCTCTCATGCATATCAAATCATAAAATCAGTGCGAGCAACAGCTCTAGCACATTTTATGCATATGATGTCACATAAATCGTTGCGAGCAACCGCTCAAGCACATTTATGCACATTCACAAACGTAGAAATAGTGCGAACTACGTGTCGGCACTATCTGTTTCCATATAAACTCGATAGTTGGCCTATTTTCCAAAGAAATTTCCATTTAAATGTAAATAACACTTATGTAGTGTTATCATGTGAAATTCATGCAATTATTGGCCAATCTATCGATTTGCTTTGATTAAAACCAATAAAATTCTTAATTCCGAAATTTCCTTAAATCATGCATTTCATGCATGTCATACTTTCACCATCCTTGGGTGAACTTCCCTCAATGGGGTAAAATAGACTTTTACCTATTCCGAGTCCTTAAAATCTTAAAACCATTTTCAGGACCTTTATACATAATTAGGGTATACATACATATTCAGTGTACATAAAAACTATTAAAATACGCGTAGCTACCTCTAGCTACTCACACAATTCCTTTACCTCATTTTTCTGTACAGTCTGACCTTTCCTCTGATGACTCGTCACGCAGTCCGATTTGCTCCAAATCCAATCAAATCTCTGAAACTGCGGATACACATTCATCAGGTCAAATACAATGCAATTTAATTGTATTTCATATTTTTTGGGTTTAATTTAAATCATTGGGCCTGTTTACCCATATTGGGCCCGATTGCACCATAATGGGCCTTAATCGGCCTTAAGCCCATTTTCCACTTACTATTTACATTACAGAGGCCTATTGGGCTCATTGGGCCCATCAGTATTTATTTAGTCTCGTTCTAAACTCACAGACAGCTTAGGAATTATTTACGTTAATTTATCCCAATTTCCAGAATTTAATTCATTTAATGTGAAAATTAAATCTGTAATTTATGTGGTAAATTCTAACACGCATATTGACGTAAAATTGTCGTAAATAAGGGTTACTTACCCGTGATTCCCTGTTAGTACACAATTCGAGGCTATCTCGAGCTTTCGGTTGATGTCAATTGTCGAGCTACACATTTAAATAATTTTTCGGGTAAATTTCCAGTCGGATATTAATCGAATTAAATATTCTGAAATTTAAATCGATCAATTCGACGGCTTATCAACTTACCCGTAGCTCAATTGCATCACTGGAATTTTCCCCAAATTTTCCTCTTTTTCTTTTTCCCTTTTTCTCTTTTTTTCCTTTTCTTTTTGGCTGAACCGATCTGGTCTGGTTCAACCCGGTTCAGACCGGTTTGGTCCAGAGGTTGGGTCTGATTCGATCCAACGGTTCAGTCGGTTCGGCATCATTTGGTCATTCCGGCGCCGTCCGGCCAGTTCTCGACGTGATTCTGCCACCAATCGGTGTGCCACGGCCTGGGCTTCCATAATCGGCTCTCGGGTTAGACCAAATCGGTGCCATCGTCGGCGAATCCAACTTCTCTCTTGCAGTGCTCTTTCCGTCGATCTGGCATTTTTCGATGACTTTGGGGTGCATCGGTGTGCGGGTCGGCTTCCTAGGGTGCTGATTGACCTTCGTCGAGCGTCTCCTCGCGTCATCCGTTGGTGGTTGCGTCGGAGCCAGTGTAACCGACTCTCGCCCTTTGCTTTTGTCGTTTCTTCTCTGTTTCGCATTTCGCGATTCAGACTTTTCGCGTTTTTTTACTTTATTTTATTAATATTTTTTTAATTTATTTTAATATTATTTTAATCATTAAAATAATATTAAAATCCACAAATATCCATAAAAATTTATATTGTATTCATTTAATCACTAAATAAATTTATCAGTCTTATTTCGGCTTTTCGATATATTTTTCGATTATTTTCGAGATTATTTTTCGATACGAAAATTCTGATTTATTCCAATAAATTCATATCTTGATCAATTTAACCCGAAATTTAATTATTTCTTCGTTATTGATCAAGATTTCTCAATCCCATATTTTTAATTAAATTTTCTTATCCCGATTAATATCGAATTTTGGTCTTTTGACCGTTATGCCCTTACACGTGTTCGGGAATACCATTTCAATCCTTTTGCATTTTTAAATGCACTCAAAATTTCTATTCATTCTCTTTTTGCTCTTACAATAAAACTCGGGTCTTACACAATGAGATCGATCTGCCCTGTGTTCTGTAGCATTCCAGCTACAGTTTTCCTAGATTTCCAAAGTTAAACTCCCATTCATTTGCTTATATACTCATTTTACATTTCATTCACACTTAGAGCTTAAAAGCATCCATTACTCGTGATTCGTATGTACTGCAACTTGTCTGTACATTCTGAAATCATATACATTACATTGAAATTTACTGGTTTTACAGTAATCTCCTCTGGGTAGTATCCGAAATGTATTTCCTCCAGAAAGCATTAAGAAACAAGTCTCATGTAATCACCTAATGTTTGGCTCTCAAGATCAGTCGGGTGGACTTCCATCAGTGTTCTGCTTCTCCCTTCAATATGAAAGCCGCAAAAGACACCTTCTCAGTAGATGTATATCAGAAGAATCCTTAGAGCTTCTCCATTTCATTTATCCAATCTTCCGCAACTACTGGATTCTTAACCCCACTAAAAGATGGAGGCTTAAACTCCTGAATTGCCTCAGTCTATCCATTTCACAGTCATACCCCGTTTCGTTACTACGCTGCTATGTGGCCACTAGTGTAACGACGTGATTTTACGAAACTATATGGTTGGGCTACGAGTCGATAATAGATCAAAATAATAAATTCGCCTATTCAATTTTATTTCTTGGTAACAAATTTAAACAAAACTAATAGGGGTACCTTTCAATTAATTCATCGTAATTGTTCTTTTACAAAATATTCATGTTCACATTCCCAGACACATTTTCATATACATTACTGTACTTACAAAATTTAGATACAACATAGATATATATATTGGGTATACCTTTAACGCGAAAGAATACTTTACTGATATATGGCTGTGCAAAATAATTAAACTTATAAAAATGATCCCAACTACTGATGAGTCTCTGTGGAGGAAAGTAAGAGGTGAGCTCAATGTGCTCAGTAAGAAAAACACGCGGCAGGTAGATAAATACACTACCTATATATATATATATGCTAAAATAGGAATTCTCATGAAACTGTACAGATAATTTGGCAAAGTTAATAATACCAGAATCAGAATTAGAAAATAGTATCAATATAGATAGTATAAACAGTCTACTGTAGTAAATATAGGATTTTGAAACTTTAAGCAGTAGAATAAACGATTTTCATAAAATATTATAGTTCTTACGATCAATCAGTACATCAAATAGACAAGACAAAGTAGAACATGCTATATCAAAATTCAGAATGACAATTGGTTAATATCGGTAACTCAGAGCATCACTGATCAGGTGTGTAGGGATGTCAATCGTCGTGGGAGTGATCAGCTACCTTAACGACTCACAGAACAGAATGTTCGAAGACTAGAATACACGTTACATCGTACTCACGTGCATAATTAAATAAAATGCTATAGCTACTGTACCAAGTAAGATTTAATTACCTCATATGCAAATACAAGTTGTATCCAGTGAGGTTTATTTACCTGAGATACCGTGATGGCATGCAAATTGAGGGTTAGTCGAACTTGCGTTGTCACTTATTGTCGTATACACATTTATATATTTAAATCGAGTTCATTTCGATTGAATCTAAAATCAAATAAATTTTTAAAATATAAAAACAACCAAATTTGGCCTCTTGCCGATTTATCCTTAAACCAAGGCACCTAAAAAAATCTATTTTTCTTTTCTTTTCTTTCTTTTTCCTTTTTCTTCTTTTTTCTAGCCGATTCGACCATTACATTTTCAAATGAAACTGGTTTAGGTTGGTTCATTCCCCATCTATCAGTTCATGGCCTTACCGATCGGTTCTTCGGTAAGTTTTTCTTTAATGGGAGTGCCAAGCTGAGTGGGTGTGTCAGTAGGAGCTGTAATTGGAAAACGGCAGCGGAGGGCGGCAGTTCGGGGTGTTCTATCCTCCACCATTGTTTTGCTTCTCCCTCATCAATCTGCCTTTTCTCTACACCGTTGGTGCTTGTTGCACCTTCTGCTGGACGACGACGACTTGCTATTCCTTCTCTAGTCACGGAGCGTTTCCCTCCCTCCGGTCGACATCTCTTTACGTTTCTCTCTTTCATCTTTCATTAAAAGAAAGAAACGAGAAAGAGGGATCGGGTTTCGCGATCCTTCTTTTTCTTTTTATTTTTTTAATTTATATATATATATATATTAAATATATATATATATATACAAAGCTTCACAAAGAAGCTTTCAATTTATATATATATTATTTATAAAAATCTTTGTATATTATATATTTAATATACATCAAATATAATATATATATTTCTATATGTAGATACTTTTCTCTTTCCTTTAATATATATATATATGTATTTCTATCTCCTATAATATATATATAATCCTGAATATTCAAAATAAATTTTCAATAGTGAAAAATTTTCGGGTTATCACATCCTCCCCAGCTTTAGGAATTTGATCTTCTGAATTCTTTTCAGTCAAATCGGTTTAGCTGAACTTATATCAAATTACTTTATAGGGAGAGTGATGTTACTTGAGTACTTTTACTAATTCAAATCCTTTCGAAAGTTCATAATATTGAATTCATTTAATTGTTGAGGAGGTAAAGAAGTGACAATATCAGTGTCAATCTTCCTCAGGATTACTTATATGTCCTTACCTTAGTTTTCGATTCACTATCCTTATACAGATGACATTGCATGCATTATAATAATATCACTTAAATTGTAGTTGAAATTCAGATACAATACATGGAATGTAATTAGGATATAAATAACTCTTAGGACCTTTTGTAACTGACTCAACAAGACAAACTTGCTTTGATACCATTAAATCTGTCAAAACTCGAAAGACGAAACTTTTAGGTAACTTATTACGGTAGTAGAAAAATTTGGGCTAAATTTTTCATTTTTTTTATGAACACTTGTTTATCATGTGAGCATTGTCTTATAATATTTATAGGTCACAAAACTACTAGCTCGACTTAAGGTTTCGAGTCTGATTTCTTATTAACTTTCATTTATTAAGCCAAGATGCAATTATCGATTTTGATGAAATTTCGGCAGCATAACGGCTTATATTTGGTCATACCCTGCCTATAAGATACGAAGTATAACAATTTATATCCACAAGGAAGTTGATTTTATGTTTACTTTCTCAACCATAACAAATGATTTTATTGTTTATATTACTTCATTTACATTCCATAATTATGTTTTAACTCAATACACATCCCGACTCATATACTAAAAGTTAACTATTTAAAAATAAATACAATTAAATAGTTTAAACACATACCGATATGAGTTGTGTGATCTCTAAAGCATTAATTTTGAAGCTGATATTGATGTCGATGCCAATGCACCTCTAATTCGAACTTGTGGTGGAAAATAAGGGGGTTAGCTTTGGGGAAAGCTTAGTAAGCAAACCACATAAGCACAGAGGTAATAACATACAAGATACTGAATTCTAATGCATGTCTAACGCATTCACATTCAATCATTTTTTCTTATCACTTATTCGATTCACATTTAAAAACTTATCGAATGTTACACTTTTCTTGGGTTTTACAGACTAGGATATTATCTCGATGCTGTTAAATCTTTTAAGCTAATAGGTATTTTGAAATACGTCTTTTATCTATCAAACCTGACCACCCGTAATTGAATACACTCATAGGGATTTCAAAATTCGAAAACATAGTTGAATGTAGAAACCAAAGTTCAATGCACTTCAAACATGTAAGCTTTTTTCTCTTGATATTGCTTACATCCACATTCATGCTCAAAACACATTCGTTTTCTGAAATTACATCACATAATCTAAAACATATCACATATCAACATATATTCATACATCTAAAACATATTTTGTTGGAAACATAGCTCATATAGAAGCATATTTCTTATCCGAAACATATTTCATATTCGAAACATATTT
Organism: Firmiana major; assembly: GCA_033439115.1. Lineage (NCBI taxonomy): Eukaryota > Viridiplantae > Streptophyta > Magnoliopsida > Malvales > Malvaceae > Firmiana > Firmiana major. The sequence continues at coordinate 38,575,064 of CM065901.1, forward strand.
TTATTCGAAACATATTTCATATTCCGAAACACACTTCACAATTTGAAACGTATTTCATATTCCAAAACATACTTCATAATTCAAAACTTAATTCATATTCCAAAACACTTTTCACAATTCGAAAGGTAGTTCATATTCCAAAGCACTTTCCACAATTTGAAAATGTATTTTTATTCCAAAACACACTTCACAATTTGAAACGTATTTCATATTATCTTTGCTAACTATTCTAACCCGTTAGTAAGGAATCAGCTGGGGCCATGTCACTAAGATGGTCCCTGTTAGCAGGGGTCACATTATATTCATGTCATCTCGATGGGATATGTTTTGTGAACCCTGTTCATATTTTTAAAACATTTCAGAAAACATATTTTGCACTTCAAAACATATTTCACATTTCAAAACACATTTCAAAGCATATTTCAAAATTTGAAAGACATTTCATATGATCACTATTTTAACCCATGATCAGGGAAATCTCCAAAAACATTACCATTGCTACCTATTATTGTAAAGCCTGTAACATAATATGTATTCTTTATAATTTTATGATGTATGGACAAGTCACATTTGATATAAATCATAAGGAATGAATGTTTTTAAGTTTCAAGTACGTAAGGAATGCAAAACGGGTAGTTAAGTAAATCTAAATGAATGTAACAGTGAATTTTAGGAAGCAATTACCGCGGTACTGCTTTTGAAGAGGAGCATATCGATCTCACATTCAATGCAGATCGATCTTGAAGAGGTTTTAGGAAGAACAGATCGATCTCATGTAAGGGCCAGATCGATCTCCTTAAGGTTCTGTGTAAAGCATATCGATATAATGTTTATGGGCAGATCGATCTACTAGGCTTGAAAGGTCAGTTTCGAGAGGAAAAAGACTAGAAAGATCGATCGCCCACCATTGGCAGATCGATCTCTAAGAGCAATTCTATAAATATAAGGCTCTACAACCTTTATTTTCTCGAGAATTACCAAAACCCTTCAAGAAAAATGTTAAACCTAATCTTTCTGTGAGACCCCGTATATGTATAAGGGTATATATGTACATAGAAATGTAAATAGCGTTGTACTATGAATTCATAAGTGAAGTATATGTGATGTAAGTCCATAAGTTAATGTACACACTTGTAATGAGAGTGGTAATTGTACATACAAGTTACATTATGTATGAATGTGAAGAAATGGACTTAAACATGTGGATAATGTGTGTAGAATGGATTATGAGTAGTTTGGTAAAATGGAAGTAGAATTGCATAAGTTGGGCACTTCTATTTTTGTTTATATTAAGTACCATTGGTCATACAAAGATTCTACACAAGTTTTAATGTGTATGAAGTGTGGATGGATGCCATTTTCAAGTCTCAAAGATGATGGGATGAGAAAATGATCATGGTAGCAAATTAAGGATGTTTGAGTATGAGTTACTGCAGAAGAACTGCAGAAAATCTGGAAACTATGAAGGGCATATCGATCTCATGGGATGAGAGATCGATCTGGAAGAGCCAGAATGCTCTTATTTGGGTAATGAAATAGAGCAGATCGATCTCCAATGAAGCCAGATCGATCTCCTAAGCATTCTGTAAAGAAAAGATCGATCCTCAAGCACCCAGATCGATCTCCTTAGCTCTCTGTTTAGGAGCAGATCGATCTCATGCTTCGACAGATCGATCTTATGCTTAAAATACCATGAAAAAAAGGGATTTAAGGGGACCAGATCGATCTCCTCTTGGACCAGATCGATCTCCTCAAGCTATTTCTATAAAAGGAGGGCTAAAAATCAGAAAATTTTAGGAAAAACACCATTCTTCCATTTTCAATCCAAAAACCTAACTTTCTCTCTCTAAGATCAACCATTTTTAGTAATATTTGAAGAGAGACCATTAGAGGCAAAGTTGTTCCTATCAAAGAGGAGAACAATATAGTTGGAAGGCATTTTCCCATTGTTGGTATTGAAGGAGCTAAGGGCATTATCATTTGGAGCAAGAAGAGAAATCAAGTTGGGTAAGATTCTAACACTCCAACTATGGTACATTGTCTATTTAAGTGATTTTGGAGTTGTTTAGCATGAGTATGGATGGTTAGAAACTATCTAAAATGCATTGGAATGATTATGACCTAGAAATGGTCTAGAGTGAGAAAGTGGAATGTATGGAGATTAATGATGAATGAGATATGTAGAAGTTATTAATAGTGTTATGGGTATGATTTTAAGATGTTGTTGGTGGATAAATTTTAAGATTTACCTAAAAGAAGTAAAATATGGATTAAGGCATTTGTAAAATGCATAAGTGAATAATATTGACTAGTGAGGTCAATTATGGGTTAAAAACATTAACTCAATTGATTGAATGAATGAATCGCAGCTTCCGAGGATACGCCGAGGCGAGTTGAGCCAAGAGCGTGAGAAGCTAAAAGGAAAGGAGTCACACCAAGTAAATCGAGGTAAGGGAATTGTGTGGACTCTTAGAGATATCTGTGCGCAACTTGGGCTCATTAAATGCTTTGCTAGAATGCATGAGACATTAGGAAATGATATTAGGTGATTTAAGGGCAAAAGTTGGGAGTTCGACAAAATGTGCATGAAAACAAAAGCATATTACTTTGAAAAATCATGTTTTATTACTTTTTAGCAAATGATTGGTAGGTTGGCTAACATTGAAATGATTTGCAAAAGAAATGAGTGTGTTTTAGTTTTGTTAACCATATTTTGCAAAGTTTTGAGCCACCTACATGATTTCGTGAGTATGAAAGCGTGCTAGAGTATGACTCGCACGAGATTTGACGTATTTTATACACATAAGTGCTAGAGGCACTAGTTTTCACATGGAATTCATAATTGTTTTGGCATTGTGCTTGGAGTTTGTCTCACACTGGATGCCCACCTTGCATGTCGTCGTGTTTGGAGCTTCGAGTAAACTGGGTGTCACATAGATTAAATAGGCTCACACGTGCATTGTTTTGACATGATTAATTAGCCGTGTTAGGAGCTTCGGGTAGACAAGAGGTCGTACAGATTAAATAGGCTCACACGTATGTTTGAGATGTGACGTGATATGATGTGTTGATTGGGTCCATGGAGTACGTGTACCCTGTATGTAGCATGGAGTACCTTGTACCGTGTTGAGATGTGATGTGCCATCTTCGGACGAGATCTGCTATGGACCGACGGGTAGGATTTGACCCACCTCCTGTGTGGAAGTAGATAGTGGTGATATCCCGCACACCTGATCCGTGTAGCCGGTATCACAGGTTATGTACATAGGCCTTGAGGTTATTACCTGTTGTTGAACTGCCTATCTCACATGTCTACTGCTATTTGAGAATAAATCCATGTTTGAAATGATTTGTGGGTCAGGAAAGTCTGAGGGATGGGCCGAGACCTGACTAGTGTTGAAATTGATATGTTAATGGTTTTTAAAGTGCACGGATGCATGATGTTTAATGCCATGCTTTATTGTGAAAATGCATGATGGTTAATGTCATGCTATTTGAGAAAATGCATGATGGGTAATGCCATGCTTTTATTGTGAATTATGCATGATGATTTATACCATGCTTTGAGTTGAAATGTGCACTTGATTTTAATAGCTTGAATGCTTTACATACCATTAACACAATCATACACTCATGTTTTGAGATAAACGATGAATTAAATGCTTTTGATCATGGCATCACGATCACGTAGATAGTGCAGTATCTACTTGTTTGCATGATTGCCTTACTGAGCGTGTGGTTTGCTCACCCCCTTATTTTCCCCCTCTCTACAGAGATTTGAGTGTAGAGTGAGCATGACTGGAGGGGTTTCCTTTTTGGTAATCCACTGCATCCCATCGCTAAAGGTATACACACTGTTGAAATTTTGTATCTAAACTTACGATAGCACAGTAGCATTTTGTATGTAACTATTGGGGATGTAAAATAATGTAAACACATGTAACAACTCTGATATATATACATTTATACAAGTGTTTACTTATGAATAATATACAAATTGAATTGGTATGGTGGAGTGAGTTAGACGTCGACACACAGCCCAACTGTTGAGAGTATGTTTGTTCACGATCAAGGAAGGATGATTAATAATTGATGCATGAAAATGCAAAAAATTTATACGCATTTTGTTGAGTTAAGGGTCGTGACAGAAGTTGGTATCAGAGCCCGAGTTGGTCTGACGTGTGTCGTGTCTGAAATACTTAATAAGTTGGAAAAATTACATCCCCATGTTACTATGCTTATTTAGATACAATTATGTGTGTGTTGACAGGTTGACTAAGTAATTAGTTGTGAATATAGGGAATTGAGTAAGTATGCCTAATACCAGTCGCGGTAGAGGGATAAGACCACAGGCTCGGCCTAATACCAGTCGCGGTAGAGGGATAAGACCACAGGCTCGAGGCCGTAGAGGTAGGCTTGGGGGTCGTGTTGAGCCGAAAACACACGAGACTTAGGATGATGTTGAGGTGGAGGTTGATGTTAAGCACGCTCCATAGGGTCCAGAGGAGACACCCGAGAGTACTGAGGCTCGCTTCGCGAGGATTGAGTGGAGCATTGAGATGATTGTGGAGTTGGTCACCCAATCTTTATCTGGAGTTGGCGATAGACAGAGTCCTGCTACACAGGGTGATGCCGAGCAGGCGGCAGCTCCTGAGGCACGGGCAAGGGAAGCCTAGAGGCCACAGACAACAGATACCCCACCCACACAGGATGTGCCTACACCGGTTGCTACGCCAGGCAGTAAAGGTTAGGGATACAGTTGTGATTTTGATAGATTGTGGCAGTTCCAAAAGTTTGGACCACCGTCTTTCAATGGAGTAAAGGACCCAGTAGCGGCGGAGGATTGGATCAATGAGATTGAGAAATTATATGGGTTTTTTGAGTGCACTACTACCGAGATGGTAGGATTTGCCGCTTTTAATGCTGAAGGGATCAGCAGAACATTGGTGGAAGTCCACTAGGCCTATTTTGAGAGCCCAGCATACTGAGATTAGCTGGGATATGTTTTTGGAGGCCTTCCGGAGACAGTATGTCCCAGATACCGCACAGCAGAAGCTAAAGATGGCATTTTTGGGACTGACCCAAGAGAGCAGGACTGTGGATGAGTATGAGACTGCTTTTATATCCCTGGGCAGATATGATCCCAACATGATTGGTAATGAGGTCGAGAAAATCAAAAAGTTTATGGATGGATTGAGACCGACTATCAGGTCCAGATTGGTTCCTCTGGATATACCGACCTATGAGGAGGCAGTACGCAGGGCGCAATTATGTGAACAAGATGTTGATAGAATCGCCTCAGAGTTTGGAAAGGTTGGTAAGATGAGGGACAGAGATAAGAAAAGACCAATGATGGATAGAGGCTTCAGTTATAAAGGAAGCAAGAGATTCTCTGGAAAGAGGCCAAGAATTGATGAGATCCGGGAGAGGACAGTTGATACTCACATGTATCCAGCCATTGCTCCAGCTAAGGGAATCGTGATTGGAGGACCACGACCTACTACGGAACAGTGTGGCAAGTGTGGTAGGTACCATGGAACTCGACCATGCTATGGATCTCCTGTAGTATGCTTCAGATGTGGGAAGCCAGGGCACATAATCAGAGACTGCCCAGAGATGATAGAGGGAGCCTCACAGAAGGGCAAGGAGCCAGAGAGAGCTCCAGTTAGTACAGTTGCTCCGAGGTGGAGGGCTACAGCCAAAGAAAAGGGGAAGCAAGCAGTGGGTGTAAGCAGAGGACGAGTGCACGCACTGGACTAGGACACTGCAGATCAGTCATTGGATGTGGTCAAAGGTACCATCCAAATCTTTGATTTAGAAGCTTATGTACTGTTTGATCCTGGTGCCACGCATTCTTTTGTATCGCTATCCTTTGCTTGTAAATTGATGAAGCATGTAAAACCCACACTGCTTGATAAGATGTTGTTAATATCTACCCCTATGAATGATAGTCAGTTGACTGAGCTTGAATATAGGGATTGTAAGATGAAGATATGAGGTAAAGAGATGGCAGCCGATTTAATTCTATTAAATATGAGTGATTTTGATGTGATCTTAGGAATGGATTGGTTGGCTGCCAATCATGTTGTTATGGATTGTCATGCAAAAACTTTGATGTTTCCAAAGATAGATAATCTTGTAGTTAATTTTGTGAAATGAAATTAAAGAACATGATTATTATAAGTGTGATGAGTACAATCTTGATACATGATGTATGAAAGATAAATTTGATTTCATTTATGTATGTGATGTGATGATTTATGATACTAATGGTGGAAAGAATAATGTGAAGGATTCATTACTTTTGTGATTGAGACGGATAAGGCACGTCCGAAATTGGGAGACATTCCAGTGGTTAGGAAATTTCCAGATGTCTTTCCGGATGAGTTACCAGGGTTTCCTCCAAATAGGGAGATGGAGTTTGGTATAGATTTGGCACCTAGTACAGAGTCGATGTCCAAGCCATCGTACAGGATGGCTCAAGTTGAGTTGGAAGAGTTGATGAAACAATTACAAGAGTTGCTGGAGAAGGGATTCATCAGACCGAGCATCTCACCTTGGGGAGCACAGATTCTATTTGTAAGGAAGAAGGATGGAAGCCTCCGACTGTGTATAGATTACCGGTTGTTGAATAAGGCCACCATCAAGAATAAGTATCCCTTTCCACGAATCTATGATTTTTTTGGATCAGCTTAAGGGAGTGCAGGTCTTTTCCAAGATAGATCTGAGATCAGGGTACCATCAGTTGAAGATACGAGATGGAGATGTACCCAAGATAACTTTTCGCACCCGGTATGGACATTATGAGTTTATGGTTATGCCATTCGGGTTGACGAATGCTCCCGCAGCTTTTATGTCGTTGATGAATGAGGTATTCCACCAGTACTTGGATCGATTTCTTATTGTGTTTATTGATGATATACTGGTGTATTCAAGGTCTAGAGAGGAGCATGAACGGCACCTAAGGATAGTGCTACAGACCCTCCGAAAGAGGAAGTTATACGCTAAACTCAGTAAGTGCGAATTTTGGTTGGAACAGATCTCTTTTCTGGGTCACATAGTATCGAAGGATGGAGTATCAGTGGATCCATCTAAGATTGAGGCCGTAGTTCAGTGGCAAAGACCCCAGACAGTGACAGAGATCAGGAGTTTTCTGGGTTTAGCTGGATATTATCGAAGGTTTGTAGAGGGATTTTCGAGGTTAGCTGCTCCTTTGACATGCCTCACAAGAAAGAATGTGGAGTTTGTGTGGGATGATAAGTGTGAAGAAAGTTTTGAGGAGCTAAAAAGGAGATTAACCACAGCTCCGATCCTCACCATTCCTACCAGCTCAGGAGGTTTCTCGGTGTATGCGGATGCTTCACATCTGGGACTGGGCTGTGTGTTGATGCAGGATGGGAAGGTAGTAGCTTATGGATCAAGACAGTTAAAGGATCATGAGAGGAACTACCCGACCCATGACTTGGAGTTGGCAGCGGTGGTGTTTGCGCTGAAGATATGGCGCCACTACCTCTATGGTGAGAGATTTCAGATTTATACAGATCATAAGAGTCTTAAGTACCTGTTCTCACAGAAAGAGTTGAACATGAGACAAAGGAGATGGCTTGAGCTATTAAAGGATTATGATTGTGAGATCTTGTACCACCCGGGTAAGGCAAATGTGGTTGCTGATGCATTGAGTAGGAAGCATCTCGGGATGGTGTCATTTATGATGGTCAGGGAACACGAGCTGTTGGAACAGTTCACGAACCTCAGTTTGGATATGACCCCGCCTGACATTGATAGTGGATTCATGATAGCTAGCCTACAGTTGGAACCAGATCTGGTAGATCGAATCCGACAGGCTCAGCGAGTTGATCAGTAGTGCAGTGATATTGTCAGGCAAATACAGAGGGGTACAGAGACGGACTTTGGGTTGAGTTCGGATGGATTGTTGAGGTTCAGAGGTAGGATATGTGTTCCTGATGATGCAGAGATCAGATGGTTGATCTTAATAGAGGCTCACTCATTGAAGTATACGATACATCCAAGGGGTACTAAGATGTATCAAAACCTTTGAAAAGTTTATTGGTGGTCTGGAATGAAAAAGCACATTGCTGAATATGTTGCTAAGTGTCTCGTTTGTCAGCAGGTGAAGGTAGAGCATCAGAAGCCTGCAAGGTTATTGCAGCCTCTACCGATACCGATATGGAAGTGGGAGCATGTCACCATGGATTTTGTGATGGGATTACTAAAGACTCGGAGAGGTCATGATGCCATATGGGTGATTGTGGATCGGTTGACGAAATCAGCCCATTTTCTAGCTATGAGAGCTACCGATACTCTGAGCCAGTTAGCGAACCTATATGTGTGTGAGATAGTGAGGCTACATGGAATTCCAGTGAGTGTTGTTTCTGATAGGGATGCCCGCTTCACTTCCCACTTCTGGGAACATTTTCAAGAATCGATGGGGACCTAGTTGAGTTTTAGCACCGCATTTCATCCTCAGACAGATGGTCAGTCAGAGAGGACTATACAGACCCTAGAGGATATGTCGAGAGCGTGTGTATTGGATTTTGGAGGCTCCTGGGATGACCATTTGCCACTCGCAGAGTTCGCCTATAATAACAGTTTTCATGCGAGTATCGGGATGGCACCATATGAGGCATTGTATGAGCATAGATGCCGTTCCCCTATTGGATGGGAAGAGGTTGGTGACAGACAGATCTTTGCTCCCGACTTGGTTAGACAATCCTCTAAGGATGTCCAATTGATATGTGAGAGGTTACGGACAGCTCAGAGCAGGCAAAAGAGTTATGTTGACAGGAGACAGAGACCACTAGAGTTTGAGGTGGGTGAGTCAGTGTTTTTGAAAGTTTCCCCTTTGAAGGGAATTATGAGATTCGGGAAGAAGGGAAAGTAGAGCCCTCGATATATAGGGCCATTTGAGATACTTGATAGAGTGGCAGATAAGGCGTATAGGTTGGCATTGCCACCAGAGTTGGCAAGTGCGTATAACGTCTTCCACGTATCCATGTTGAGGAAGAATCACCCGGACCCGGCACATGTGATAAGATATGAGCCTTTGGAGCTCAATGAAGGTATGACCTATGTTGACAAGCTAGTTCGGGTACTAGATAGAAAAGAGAAAGTGTTGAGGACAAAGACAATTCCCTTAGTAAAAGTGCTTCGGCAACATCACACTATGGAAGAAGTCACATGGGAATTGGAGAGTTTGATGCGGGAGAAGTATCCCGAGTTGTTCACCGAATAATTGGTTCTAATTTGGAGGACCAAATTTTTTAAGTGAGGGAGAATGTGAGACCCCGTATATGTATAAGGGTATATATGTACATAGAAATGTAAATAGAGTTATACTATGAATTCATAAGTGAAGTATATGTGATGTAAGTCCATAAGTTAATGTACACACTTGTAATGAGAGTGGTAATTGTACATACAAGTTACATTACGTATGAATGTGAAGAAATGGACTTAAACATGTGGAGAATGTGTGTAGAATGGATTATGAGTAGTTTGGTAAAATGGAAGTAGAATTGCATAAGTTGTGCACTTCCATTTTTGTTTATATTAAGTACCATTGGTCATACAAAGATTCTACACAAGTTTTAATGTGTATGAAGTGTGGATAGATGCCATTTTCAAGTCTCAAAGATGATGGGATGAGAAAATGATCATGGTAAAAAATTAAGGATGTTTGAGTATGAGTTGTTGTAGAAGAACTGCAGAAAATCTGGAAACTATGAAGGGCAGATTGATCGATCTGGAAGAGCCAGAATGCTCTTATTTGGGTAATGAAATAGAGCAGATCGATCTCCAATGGAGCCAGATCGATCTCCTAAGCATTCTGTAATGAAAAGATCGATCCTCAAGCACCCAGATCGATCTCCTTAGCTCTTTGTTTGGGAGCGATTGATCTCATCCTTCGATAGATCGATCTCATGCTTAAAATGCCGTGAAAAAGAGGGATTTAAGGGGACCAGATCGATCTCCTCTTGGACCAGATCGATCTCCTCAAGCTATTTCTATAAAAGGAGGGCTGAAAATCAAAAAATTTTAGGAAAAACACCATTCTTCCATTTTCAATCCAAAAACCTAACTTTCTCTCTCTAAAATCAGTCATTTTCAGTAATATTTGAAGAGAGACCATTAGAGGCAAAGTTGTTCCTATCAAAGAGGAGAACAACATAGTTGGAAGGCATTTTCCCATTGTTGGTATTGAAGGAGCTAAGGGCATTGTCATTTGGAGCAAGAAGAGAAATCAAATTGGGTAAGATTCTAACACTCCAATTATGGTACATTATCTATTTAAGTGATTTTGGAGTTGTTTGGCATGAGTATGGATGGTTAGAAACTATCTAAAATGCATTGGAATGATTATGACCTAGAAATGGTCTAGATTGAGAAAGTGGAATGTATGGAGATTAATGATGAATGAGATATGTAGAAGTTATTAATAGTGTTATGGGTATGATTTTAAGATGTTGTTGGTGGATAAATTGTAAGATTTACCTAAAAGAGGTAAAATGTGGATTAAGACATTTGTAAAATGCATAAGTGAATAATATTGACTAGTGAGGTCAATTATGGGTTAAAAACATTAACTCAATTGATTGAATGAATGAATCGCAGCTTCCGAGGATACGCCGAGGCGAGTTGAGCTAAGAGCGTGAGAAGCTAAAAGGAAAGGAGTCACACCAAATAAATCGAGGTAAGGGAATTGTGTGGACTCTTAGAGATATCTTTGCACAACTTGGGCGCATTAAATGCTTTGCTAGAATGCATGAGACATTAGGAAATGATGTTGGGTGATTGAAAGGCAAAAGTTGGGAGTTTGACAAAATGTGCATGAAAACAAAAGCATATTACTTTGAAAAATCATGTTTTATTGCTTTTTAGCAAATGATTGGTAGGTTGGCTAACATTGAAATAATTTGCAAAAGAAATGAGTGTGTTTTGGTTTTGATAACCATATTTTACAAAGTTTTGAGCCACCTATATGATTTCGTGAGTATGAAAGCGTGCTAGAGTATGACTCGCACGAGATTTGACGTGTTTTATACGCATAAGTGCTAGAGGCACTAGTTTTCACATGGAATTCATAATTGTTTTGGCATTGAGCTTGGAGTTTGTCTCACACTGGATGCCCACCTTGCATGTTGCCGTGTTTGGAGCTTCGAGTAAACTGGGTGTCATATCGATTAAATAGGCTCACACGTGCATTGTTTTGACATGATTAATTAGCCGTGTTAGGAGCTTCGGGTAGACAAGAGGTCATACCGATTAAATAGGCTCACACGTGCATTTGAGATGTGGCATGATATGATGTGTTGATTGGGTCCACGGAGTACGTGTACCCTGCATGTAGCATGGAGTACCTTGTACCGTGTTGAGATGTGATGTGCCGTCTTCGGACGAGATCTGCTATGGACCGGTGGGTAGAATTTGACCCACCTCCCGTGTGGAAGCAGATAGTGGTGATATCCTGCACACCTGATCCGTGTAGCCGGTATCATAGGTTATGTACATAGGCCTTGAGGTTATTACCTGTTGTTGAACTGCTAATCTCACATGTCTACTGCTATTTGAGAATAAATCCATGTTTGAAATGATTTGTGGGTCAGGAAATTCTGAGGGATGGGCCAAGACCTGACCAGTGTTGAAATTGATTTGTTAATGGTTTTTAAAGTGCACGGATGCATGATGTTTAATGCCATGCTTTATTGTGAAAATGCATGATGGTTAATGCCATGCTATTTGAGAAAATGCATGATGGGTAATGCCATGCTTTTATTGTGAATTATGCATGATGATTTATACCATGCTTTGAGTTGAAATGTGCACTTGATTTTAATAGCATGAATGCTTTACATACCATTAACACAATCATACACTCATGTTTTGAGATAAACGCTGAATTAAATGCTTTTGAGCATGGCATCACGATCACGTAGATAGTGTAGTATCTACCTGTTCGCATGATTGCCTTACTGAGCGTGTGGTTTTCTCACCCCCCTTATTTTCCCCCTCTCTACAGAGATTTGAGTATAGAGTGAGCGTGACTGGAGGCGTTTCCTTTTTGGTAATCTGCTGTATCCCATCACTAAAGGTATACACACTGTTGAAATTTTGTATCTAAACTTACGATAGCACAGTAGCATTTTGTATGTAACTATTGGGGATGTAAAACAATGTAAACACATGTAAAAACTCTGATATATATACATTTATACAAGTGTTTACTTATGAATAATATACAAATTGAATTGGTATGGTGGAGTGAGTTAGACGTCGACACACAGCCCAACTGTTGAGAGTATGGTTGTTCACGATCAAGGAAGGATGACTAATAATTGATGCATGAAAATGCGAAAAAATTGTACGTATTTTGGTGAGTTGAGTGTCGTGACACTTTCTACACTAGAAAACTTCATCTTTCTATCAGTTTTGAGTGAGATTTTGTTAAGCAAAGTTGTTCTTAGTAAAGAGTAGAACAACATAGTTGAAAACAAGAAGTTGGAATTAAAGATTGATGAAGCAAAGTAGATTTTGCCAATTTTGGTAAAAAGAGGAAAGTTTAAGCTAGGTAAGATTTAATACACCACTTTGATATATGTTAATCTAGGTGTATTGGTGAATGAATTAGTAGAAGTTTAAATTGCTGAAAACAAATGAATCATGAAAAATATGCATAACCTAGCCATTGGTATGAAATTGAGAATATGAAGAGGAAGTTGAGTAAACATGGATTTAATGATGAAATGAGCATATGTGAAAGATTGTAAGGTAGTTTTGTGAAATACCTGAATTTGAATAGATGAAAAATGAAGATAGTTATATGAGATATAGGGTATAACACCATAATGGGAGAAGTGATGAGATTGGGGCATTGAGAGGAGTTAAAAGCATTGATTTGAGTCATGCAAGTGAAAACAAGTATATTAAATTATAATGATGTGAAAAATTATTAACAACTTCGAAGTTTATATTGGAAGCTGATCAGACTGCAAGAGTGAACAGCACCGAGGAAGTAAGGTCACGTGACGTGATCCAAGGTAAGGGAATTTCGTGAGTAGCTAGAGATAGCTACACTTATTTCGAATAGAATTTTGATAATTATATGATATATGAATTTCGATGAATAGACATGTTATGATAAGGACTAATGATATAAAGTGTGAAATTATCCAAAAATAGGGTGAAAAGGCCTTATAAGCATGTTGTGACTAATCTTCATAGTTGCGTGATAGAATGGCTAATGTTTTCATGCATATGCGAAAACAGCACACTTTAGTTCCTATTTGATTTACTTGGGAGAATTATGATTTGAATAAGCCATGTATTAGGGTTGTGTGAAAACCATAACTGTTAGAGAATACTCGCACTTGATTTTGAGATATGCATCACATAGTACTTGAGTGTATTCTCGTACTAAATTTTAAATGTGATTTATGCATGTTAAAGTACTAGGAGCATTGCTTGTACTCAATTTTATTGGTTGATGCATTATAGAGTATTAGAAGCTTCGTTCATACTCAGTTTTACATGATAGAGTACTGGGAGCAAGCTCGTACTCAGTTTTCATTGATTTATGAATTATAGAGTATTAGGAGCTTTGCTCATAATCAGTTTTTACATGACATAGTGCTGGGAGCATTGCTCGTACTAGAGTTATGTCATTGTGATATGGTCGTGTTGGGAGTTTACTTGCACGTACCAGTTTTGAAAGAGAGCATGAAACAACCATGTTGGGAGCCTGTGCTGATTGTGTGTCGCACCGATTATATGCTCACACGTCCAATATTTTGAGATATGGCTGAGGGATATCGAAAATATAACCCATAGTATTAGGACTAAGACTTATGGCAAGCATCCCGACTATTAGGTATATCCAAGGTATGAAGACTAAGACTCATGGCAAGCATCCCACCTTGAGATAGGGTCTATGGAGTATTATGTACCGTGTATGTCACATGGAGTACATTGTACCGTGAGTACACGATATGAGTGAGTTATGAGCTGATGGTAAGGATTTGACCCACCTCCCGTTACAGCAATTGTGAGATCCCGCACACTGAGTACTGTGTAGCATGGGATCACGAAAAATGAGTTATGACATAATCTCGAAACATGTAGTCGCCTATCTCCGTTCGTGAAAATTGAGTTTCTTGAATGAACTATCACATGACTTTTATAATCTAAACATGTGAATTTGTGTGTGATAAAGGGTAACCCGAGGGATGGGTGAGGCCCAGATTTCCATTTTTTTTAAACATGATGATATGCCATATTATTTTGATTTAATTGAATGACATGACAAAATGTGATTTGTGTGAAATTACATGAGAAATGCAATGTCTTACATAAACTGCTGAGGTTGTTAAACCAACATATTTTCAATTTTATAACTGATGATTTGTATGCATATATATATATTGCATAAAAGTTTTAAGCAAGATGCATACTTTAGATACGAATAGATAAGGAAATGATTTCAAGGCATGAGCATAGTATTTTGTAGATAGTGTGGTTATCTACTTGCTTGCCTGATTAGCTTACTGAGTTGTGAGCTCACCCCCTTTTTATTTCCCCTCTCTACAGAGCGTTCATAGTAGTCGAGCACAGCTGAGGACTGGTATTCCTTGATCCGTTGCATATCCATCTTACGAGAGGTATACACACTTGAACATTTTGTACTGAACAATTTAAAAGCACAGTTATGTAACCGATTGTACGATCAGGGATGTATATGTACAAGTATTTGTATTAATGTATAAGAGTTTGCATTATAGAAAAGAACATTGATTTGTATGCATGTTGTGAATGAATATGGTTGAGGTGACTAATATCGAATCACAGCCTAGCGGTTTGGTGTTGAGTGATGACAGAATGAGAGGTAAGTAAAATGTGAGAAATTTGTGGTGGTTTTAGTAGGTCATGGGAGGGGAGGTTGTGATAGAATGGTATGAGAGCCAAGTTGGTCTGATGTGAATCGATATTAGTAATTAGGAAAGTGTACATCCTTATAGTATTGTGCTTTGTTCAGTTACAATTATGTATACGAAATGGAAATCAGACTAATTAATGATTATAAATGCAAGAACTTAGCTATTGTGGCTAATACCAGCTGTGGTAGAGGGGCTAAAAGTAGGGCTCGAGGCCATAAAGGTAGGCAAAAGACCCGAGATGAGCCTACAGGTCCCATTAAGGTACCAGAGAGTACCGAAGCACATTTCATGAGACTAGAGCGTCGCCTTGAGACCATAGTGGAGATACTGGCACAGACTATGCCAGGAGGACAGGGGCAGGATGTAGAGACTGCACTTGGAGAGGCAACTGCATCTAGTATGCCTACACAGCCAACTCATGTGCCATAGCTTACGGATACACCTACACCCCTACCAGTTCAGGATACGCCGTCTCATGTTGCTCCAGGACAGGGCGATAATGTTGTAGGGTATGGTTATGATCTTGACAGACTCCGATAATTCTAGAAACTTAGACCACCTTCGTTTAAAGGGGTCAAGGGTCCAGTTTTGGCGAAGGAGTGGATAGGAGAGATAGAAAAGTGGTATGGATTCTTTGAGTGTACGACTTCAGAGAAGGTCGTATTTGTTGCGTCCCTACTGAAGGGGATGATAGAGCATTGGTGGAAGTCCACCCGACCCATATTGAGTGCCTGACATACAGAGATCAATTGGGAGATATTTTTGGATGCCTTTTGGAGGCAGTTCATTCCAGATACGGCCCAGCGGAGGCTACAAGCTAAATTTTTGGGGTTAAGCCAGGGAGAGTCATTCCGTAGATGAGTATGAGACAAGATTTCTATCCCTGGGGAGGTATAACCCCGACACAATGAGTAACAAGACCAGGAAGGTCTGCATATTCATAAATGGACTGAAACCAGTATTACGGTCTAAATCAGTTCCATTTAACATCTTTACTTATGATGAGGTAGTGCTCAGGGCGCAACTCTGTGAGCAAGATTATGAGAGGAATGCCTCCGAGTTTAGGACAATCAGAAAAGGTAAAGACCAAGATAGGAAGAGGTGGATGAGTGACAGTGCCCGAGGTTTCAGATATCGAGAAGGGAGGAGACTCTTTGGTAAGAGACCAAGGATCGAGGAAGTACATGAGAAGACTGTTAGATCTCCTGCATACCCGGCTATAGCTTTAGCTAGAGGAGTAGTGATTGGAGGACCGAGGCCTACCACTGAGCAGTGCAGTAGATGTGGTAGATTCCATGGAGGTAGACCTTGTCCTGTTTCTAGTTGATTATGCTTCAGGTGTGGAAAGCCATGACATATGGCCAGAGTTTTCCAAGAGGTTATAGATATTACCCAACAGAAGGGTAAGGAGCCTAAGAGAGCTCCAACTGATATGTCTGCTTCGACGAGGAGTGCGACGACAGAAGAGAAAGGGAAGCAGGTCATTAGACGAGGGTGAGTACATGCCTTGGACCAGGGGATAGCTGATGCTAGATCGGATGTGATTAGAGATAACATCCTGATGTATGATTTAGAGGCACATGTTTTAATTGATACTGGTGCCACGTATTCATTTTTATCGCCTTCATTTGCATGTAAGTTAGA
Organism: Firmiana major; assembly: GCA_033439115.1. NCBI lineage: Eukaryota > Viridiplantae > Streptophyta > Magnoliopsida > Malvales > Malvaceae > Firmiana > Firmiana major. Next base: position 38,591,656 of record CM065901.1, read on the forward strand.
AAAGCATGTAGAGCGTACACCTTTAAGTAGGATGATGTTGATTAGTACACCTATGGATAATAGTTAGCTAGTTGATACGTGTTAAATGATTGTAAGCTAAGAGTAGGGGAAAAGGACATGACAGGCAATCTAATATTGTTAAGTATGAGTGATTTCGATGTAATCTTAGGAATGGATTGGTTATCGTCAAACTATGCTGTGCTAGATTGTTATGCTAAGACAGTTATGTTTCCTAACCCTAAAAAATATGTTGTAAAGTTTGATGAAAAGAAATGAAGGTAGTAGTAATGATTACAATAAATAATGTACTATACTAACTGAGAAATGAATATGTTGAAGGTTTTATTACATACGTGGTTGATACGGATAAGGTACATCTAGAGTTTACAGATTTTCCTGTGGTTAGCGAGTTTCCAGATGTCTTTTCGGACGAATTACCAGGGTTACCACCAGACAAAGAGATGGAGTTTTGTATAGACTTGGTGCTTGGTACTGAACCTATATCGAAACTACCGTATTGCATGGCCTTAGTTGAGCTTGAGGAGTTCAAGAGATAATTACAAGAACTATTGATAGGGGTTTCATCAGACCGAGTGTTTCACTGTGTGGAGCACCGATTTTATTTGTGAAGAAGAAGGATGGAAGCCTCCGATTGTGTATAGATTATAGATTATTGAATAAGGCAACCATCAAAAATAGATATCCCCTCCCACGCATTGATGACTTGTTGGATCAGCTCTGTGGAGCGCAGGTCTTTTCTAAGATTGATCTGATGTCTGGGTATCATTAGTTGAGAGTTCGGAGTGGAGATGTACCCAAGACAGCATTTAGGACCCGATATGGCCATTATGAGTTTTTAGTTATGCCATCAGATTGACGAATGCTCCCGCAGCTTTCATGGCTTTGATGAACGATGTGTTCAGTCTATATCTAGATCAGTTTGTTATCGTCTTTATCGATGACATATTGGTATATTCGAAATCTAAGGAAAAGCATGAGAAACACATCAGGATTGTATTGCATACCCTACAAGAGCAAAAGCTGTATGCTAATCTCAACAAGTGTGATTTCTAGTTGTCACATATATTATTTTTGGGACACGTTGTGTCGAAGGATAGTGTATAAGTGGATCCATCCAAGATCGAGGCTGTACTTCAGTGGGAACAACCGAGGACAGTTATCGAGATTAGGAGTTTCCTGGGTTTAGCAGGATATTATCAGAGATTCGTTGAGGGATTTTTTAAGTTAGCTGCTCTGTTGACACGTCTCACTTGGAAGAGTGTAGCATTCATATGGGATGAAGATTGTGACAAAAGTTTTCAGGAGTTGAAGAGTCGATTGACCACTGCTCCGATTCTCACTATCCCTACCAGCTCAAGAGGATTTTCAGTGTATATCGATGCTTCGCATCAGGGACTGGGCTATGTATTGATGCAGGATGAGAGGGTAGTTGCTTATGGATCCAAACAGTTAAAGGACCAAGAGAAGAACTATCTGACCCATGATTTGGAGTTAGCAGTAGCAGTGTTTACGTTAAAGGTATGGTGCCAATACTTGTATGGTGAAAAGTTTCAGATTTTTATTGACCACAAGAGCCTCAAGTATCTGTTGTCACAGAAAGAATTGAACATGAGACAGACAAGATGGCTAGAGCTTCTAAAGGACTATGATTGTGAGATACTTTATCATCCAGGTAAGGCTAATGTTGTAGTTGATGCTTGGAGCAGAAAGAGCCTTGGGATGGTATCTTATATGATGGTCAAGGAACATGAGTTGCTAGAGTAGTTTGCAAGCCTCAGTTTGGAAGTCGTGCCTTCTGACATGGATACAGACTGTATGATTGCTAATCTACGCTTAGAGCCGGATCTATTAGATAAGATCAGACGGGCTGAGCAAATTAATCCATATTACATTGACATGACTGGTCAGATACAGAAGGGCACAATGATTGATTTTGAGATAAGTTCTTATGGACTACTAAGGTTCAGAGGCAGATTGTGTGTTCCCAAAGACCCAGAGCTCAGGAGATTGATATTGTTAGAAGCTCATTCGTCAAGGTACACGTTACATCCGGGGAGTAATAAGATGTATCAGAACCTCTGAAAAGTGTACTGGTGGTCAGGTATGAAAAGAGATGTGACGGATTTTATGGCAACATGTCTCATATGTCAGCAAGTGAAGGTAGAGCATAAAAAACCTACAGGCTTATTGCAGTTTCTACCTATACCGACATGAAAATGGGAGCATATTACCATGGGTTTCGTGATGGGTTTACCGAGTACCCGGACGAATCACAATGCGATAAGGGTGATTGTTGATAGACTGACGAAGTCAGCCCACTTTCTAGCTATGAGAGCTACCGATACTCTAAGTGCATTAGCAGAGTTGTATGTACGCGAGGTAGTGAGGTTGCATGGTGTTCCAGTGAGAATTGTCTCGGATAGGGATTCCCGCTTCACTTCCCACTTTTGGGAACATTTTTAGGAAGCTATGGGAACCAGTTGAGTTTGAACACCACTTTTCATCCTCCGACAGATGGTCAGTCAGAGAGGACTATACAGACTCTGGAAGATATGTTGAGAGCGTGTATGCTGGATTTTAGAGGCTCTTGGGATGATCATTTGCCCCTAGCTGAATTCGCCTACAACAACAGTTATCATGCGAGTATCGAGATGGCACTGCATGAAGCTTTATATGGCCGTTGATGTCGTTCCCCTATCGGTTGGGAAGAAGTGGGTGATAGAATGATTTTTGCTCCTGATTTGGTTACACAAGCCTTTGAGGATGTCCGGTTGATTGTTGAGAGATTGAGGACAGCTTAGAGTAGATAAAAGAGCTATGCTGACAAGAGACGGAGACCACTTGACTTCGCAGTTGGTGATTCAATGTTTCTGAAGGTTTCTCCTTCTAAGGGTATAGCGAGATTCGGGAAGAGAGGTAAGCTAAGTCCTCATTACATTGGACCCTTTGAAATACTTGATCGAGTGGAAGACAAGGCATATAGATTGGCTTTGCCACCAGAATTATCGGGAGTGCATAATATCTTCCATATTTTGATGTTAAGGAAGTATCATCCAGATCCAAATCATGTGATTCAGTATGAGCCATTGGAGCTTAAAGATGATTTGACATATGTAGAGAAACTGATTCAGATACTAGATAGAAAGGAGAAAGTCTTGAGAAACAAGACTATCGGGTTAGTGATGATTCTCTGGCAGCACACACTTCAGAGAAAGCTACTTGGGAGCTAGAGAGTCTGATGCGAGAGAGATACCCCCAGTTGTTTGAAGAGTAACTTGGTTCTAATTTGGAGAACCAAATTTCTTAAGGTGGGGATGCCACGACCCTCACTCTCTATCCCTGACCTTTACCTTACCACTTGCAGTTGGACTGTGACTCAACATCCAATCCATATCTCATCTATTATAGTTAAATAAATTTATACAATCTAAGTAGAATAGAAACTGGACTTTTATAAATAAGTATGGAAGCGTTTACATCAGTTTCTATTATATACATTCCCCAAAATACAAAATACAAACTTCACTATGCATTAATTTACAGGATACAAAATTTTTTATCTCAAGTGTATACCTCTCTATACTGCTGGATGACCAAAGCAACACGATAGCAGGGACTACTGCAGTGTACTCACTACTGCGTAGAATCTATGGAGGAGAAATAAGGGGGTGAGCTAACACGCTCAATAAGAAAAATATGAAAGTAGGTAGATAAGTACACTATCTACATGCTTAAAATACATATATATTCATTTTCCTTATAAAACATATGTATTCTCTTTAAAACAACTTCCATCAATGCGAAACCATTAATTTGCTAGATGGGTATATGCATATTCACACCGAATCACACAACTTCACACAATATATTTCAAATCACGCATTTCATACTTAAAAAATGCTTTTCATTTAGCAAATCAGTATAAAAGAGACATAAATCATGGGTTATCATATCCCCAAACACACTGCAGGGGAGACATATGTCACCTTACACAATAGTGACAATGTTGTAACATATAGATATAAGAAGACTTATGGCCATAGTCGGATTCGGGAAACATTGATCAGGTGTACGAGAACCCTACGCTTAGGGAGGTGGATCAACCATCTCTTTAGCTCATAATGCAATCACGACACATCTTACTCCATGGCTAACACTGACGGTACATCGTGCTCCCGTGGATCCTTATCACCTATTTTCGTTGTCTCAAAATCTCATACGAGCAGGTTAGTGTAAGATACACAGCAGTACATGATAGCTCAAGCACGATTTTGTACTCATTACATCACATTCATAAACCACGTGTCAGTAGGTCAATGCAAGACACATAGCAATACATGACGGCTCTAGCACGGTTTTTTTCAACACACAGCATAATCATGAAAAATCTCGTGTGAGCAACTCAGCGTAAGACACATAGCATACCTAAGGCATCGAGCACGGTATTACTAGGAAATTACATGTGAGAGTAGTCAGAGCAAGACATACAACAATACTCGAAGGCTCAAGCATGATTCCTAAAATCTAGTACAAGCATCTCGAGTGGAACACACAGCATCATCTGAGGCATGAGCACTCTTTTGTTTTTCTCAAAATCCCTTTGAAAATAACGTGCGAGCAGGGCTGGTCAATCTACCGTTGCCCCTCAGGCTCTAGCAGATTTCACATAGAAAAGAAATAGAAGGGGTTCCATGTACTATCATGAGTGAGAGGGTATATCTCCCTTCAATCACTTGTTAGAAACATTTCATGCAATGGTTAAACCAGGAGCCCGTCTATTATTGTTCTTTCTCAAAACACTTGTAGAAAAATCTCTTTTCACAACAAGGCATATCAGACATGCAACTCATACGGGTAAGCTTATTCTCATATGTAGTTTTCTACCTAGATATATCAATATCTATGTATTTATCATATACATTTGCACACAGCAGGTAAGAAAACATACGTATAGCTATCTCTAATAGCTCGCATAAGTCCCTTACCTCAAATCACGTTTGAATCACTTTTCTTCGATTCCCAACGCTCGTGACCCGATCTTATCGACTCCAATTATATCTTCTGGAGCTGAAATTGTGTACCACACACATCAGTATATTGTCATATGCTTCATTTAACTTGCATGATATTCAAATCAATGCATTGGGCCATTTATATCTCATTTGGCCTTGTTACATCATTATTGGACTTTACTCTTTCATAAGTCCATTTCGAGTATATAACTCATTTTCGAGAATCTCTCAGACTCCTCGAGTCTATTGGTTCGTATTAAATCGGTATTAAGCTTACAATACCTCAAGTTCATCATTTCATTTCATTTTAGCATTTCATCGAATACCTCATATACTCACTTTCAGCCATTTTTGTTTCTAGTACATGGATTTTACCAAACTATTATACAAGTATACATACATGCTCAATAACATCAATACATACTTAGTTCATCATTTAATCCTTGCCTACTAATCCTTTTCTCACATTGACACATTAAACCATTTATAGGTTTTGGAAGGTTAGGCATAAACTATTATGTTTCAATCATAAATCTATATACCAATAAACTCATACCAGTGTATAGATCAACATATATGAGATTGATGTATTGAAATCTTACCAATCCCGGCTTTTCTCTTTTTTCACAATTTTGAGGAAAACTCCTCTTCTCTTTCGATTCAGTGATTCTACCTCTCGTTCCCAACTATGTTGTTCTTCTCCACTCTATGAACAACTTTGATGCAATAAACTTTTCTCTAATCTCAATGGAAGGTGTTGATACTTTAGAGATGAAAGTTAGGTCACTTTGCTTTAAAATATGGAAGGTTTGATATTTCTCCCGTGAAATACAGTTCAGCAGCCCTGTTTATATAGAAATTGCTTGATGAGATCGATCTCCATAAGTGAGGGATCGATCTGCTGTTGCTTTTAGCCTCTCTATATTCAGTTTTCAGGCATGAGAGATCGATCTGTCGAAGAGCATGAGATCGATCTTAGCTAGGTAGAAAGCTTAAATGATAGATCTGGCAGGGAACTGATATCGATCTACTTCTTACAGAGACAGAATGAGATCGATCTGCTTGAGGGTGAGATCGATCCTTGCTTGGCAGAGGCTTATTGAGATCGATCTGGCTTTAAGGAGAGATCGATCTCCCCTTGGTCTGCAGCATACTTAGCCGAATTTCATCCCAAATTCTCAAGGTTAACTTCATTTCAATTTACCCACTACTCATTTTGCATTCAATCCACATTTATCACTTAAAAAGGTCCATTTCTTATCATTCATACTTAATGAAACTTGTGTGTACATCATGAATTCACATAACAAGTGTGTACATCAAATTTACGGACGTTACATCACTTATGATTCATATTACATAAACGAATGTATACTTAGGAAATCATAAGGGTTACATATAAAAATATGGGTCTTACATTTCTCCCCTCCTTTAAGAAATTTGGTTCTTCAAATTAGAACCAAGTTACTCCTCAAAAAGTAAAGGGTAATTTTCCCATATGGAGTTCTCCAACTCCCAAGTAGCTTTCTCTGAAGGATGGTGCTGCTAGAGAACCTTAATAAACAGAATCATCTTATACCGTAACACCTTTTCCTTCCTGTCTAGGATCCGAATCGATTTCTCTGTATATGATAAATCATTCTTAAGCTTTAATGGCTCATATCGAATAGCATGGGTTGGATCTGGATGGTATTTCCGAAGTATCGATACGTGGAAGACATTATGTATGCCTGCTAGCTCTGATGGCAATGCTAGCCTGTAGGCCTTATCTCCCATACGGTCCAGTATCTCAAATGGTCCGATATACCGAGGGCTCAACTTACCCTTCTTACTGAACCTTATAATCCCTTTCGAGAGAGAGACTTTCAAAAATATCGAGTCACCCACAGTGAACTCTAGTGGCCTCCGTCTCATGTCAACGTAACTTTTTTACCTATTCTGAGCTATTCTCAATCTCTCACATATCAACTGAACAACCTCAGAGGCTTGTTGTACCAAATTAGGAGAAAAAATTTCCTTTCACCCACTTCTTCCCAACCAATAGGGGAACGACACCTTCTACCATACAAGGCTCATATAGTGCCATCCTAATACTCGAGTGATAACTATTGTTGTATGCAAATTCGACAAATGGAAGGTGATCATCCCAAGAGCCTTTAAAATCCATAACACTTGCTCTCAACATATCCTCTAATGTCTGGATGGTTATCTCTGACTGACCATCGGTCTGATGATAGAAAGTAGTATTGAAATTCAATTGGGTTCCCGTACCTTCCTGAAATTGTTCCCAAAAGTGAGAAGTGAAGCGAAAATCCCTATCCAATACAATGCTCACTGGAACACCATGTACCCTCACTATCTCCCATACATATAACTCTGCCAAACTTCTCAAAGTATCAGTAGATTTCATAGCTAGAAAATAGGTGAATTTTGTCAATCTGTCAACCACTACCCAGATAGCATCATGGTTCCTCTTAGTCCTCGGCAATCCCATGATGAAATCCATGGTGACATGCTCTCATTTCCAAGTTGGTATAGGTAGAGGCTGCAATAACCCTGTACACTTCTGATGCTCTACCTTCACTTGTTGACATATCAGACATCTTACCATAAATTTTGTGATATCATTTTTCATCCCTAACCACCAATACACTTTTTGAAGATTCTGGTACATCTTATTACTCCTCGGATACAATGTGTATCTCGATGAAGGAGCTTTTGTCAAAATCAATCTCTTTAATTTTGGGTCATTGGTAATGCAAATCCTGCCTCTAAACCTCAGTAGGCCATCATCACTCACTAAGAAATCGGCCACATCACCCCTCTGAATCTGACACGTATGATCCTCACATAGTAGATCAGCATGTTGAGCTGGCTTATCTGGTCAATCAAATATGGTTCCACTTACAGGCTAGCTACCATACAGTCTGTGTCAATGTCAAGAGGGTCTATATCTAATCTGAGGTGAGCAAACGGCTCGAGCAGCTCATATTCCCTGACCATCATGTTCGATACCATTCCGAGGTTCTTTCTACTCAGGGCATCTGCCACAACATTAGCCTTTCCTAGATGGTATAATATCTCACACTCATAATCCTTTAGAAGCTCTATCCATCATCTCTGCCTCATATTTAACTCTTTCTGTGAAAATAGGTATCTGAGGCTCTTATGATCTTTATACACTTGAAATTTCTCACCGTATACGTAGTGGCAACATATTTTCAATGCAAACACCATGACTGCCAACTCTAAATAATGGGTCAGGTAGTTCCTTTCACGGTCCTTAAGCTGTCTGGATCCATAGGCTACTACCTTCCCGTATTGCATCAACATACAGCCCAATCCTTGTCCCGAGGCATCTGTATACACTGAGTAACCTCCTGAGCTAGTGGGTATGGTGAGAATAGGTACGGTGGTCAGTCTGTCCTTTAACTCAAAGAAACTTCCCTCACATTTATTATCCCACTCGATTGCCATATTCTTTCGAGTGAGACGTGTCAATGGAGCAGCCAGCTTAGAGAATCCCTCGACAAATCGTCGGTAATAACCTCCTAAACCCAAAAAAATGCGGATCTTTATAACGTCTTAGGTCTTTCCCACTATATCACAACCTCTATCTTAGACGGATCCACTAATACATCGTCTCTCAAGACTACGTGACCCAAAAATGATATCTCACTCAACCAGAAATCACAGTTGTTAAGTTTAGCATATAGCTCCTGATCTCGGAGGGTCTGTAACACTGTTCTCAAATGCTGCTCATGTTCTTCCCTGGACTTTGAGTACTCCAAAATGTCATCTATAAAGACAATCACGAATCTATCCAGGTATGGCTTGAATACATCATTCATTAACGCCATAAACAATGCAGGAGCATTCGTCAACCCAAATGGCATAACAAAAAACTCATAATGGCCATAACGGGTCTAAAACGCTGTCTTGGGTACATCTCTACTCCAAATCTTCAATTGATGATACCTAAACCTCAAATCAATCTTTGAAAAGACCTATGTTCTCTACAACTAATCCAGTAGATCATCAATCCATGGAAAGGGATACTTATTCTTGATGGTAGCCTTATTCAGCAACCGATAGTCTATACACAGTCAGAGACTCTTATCTTTCTTCTTTACAAACAGAACCAGTACTCCCCAAGGTGATACACTCGGTCTAATGAACCCTTATCCAATAACTCTTACAATTGTTTCTTTAGCTCCTCCAATTCAATTAGAGCCATTCTATACGATGGCTTGGATATCGGTTCAGTTCCAGGCACCAAATCAATATAGAATTCCATTTCTCTATCTGGTGGCAACTCTGGTAATTCTTTAGAAAAGACATCAGGAAATTCTCTAACCACTGGGTACACCAACCACATAGGCGATAAAACCTTCAACAAATTATCATTACATTCGTTAGCAAAATCATCCATCTTTGGAAATTAATCTACTACTTCTTTCATTACTTTTCAAATCTTACAATATACTTTTCAGGGATGGAAAACATAACTGTCTTAGCATAACAGTCTAAAATAGCATGGTTTACAGCCAACCAATCCATTCCTAGTATTACATCGAAATCCTTCATAGTTAATAGGATGAGATCGGTCGGCATGTTCCTTTCCCCTACTTTTAACTTACAACTCTTACATACATACTTGTCATTACATTGTCTCTCACTGGAGTGCTTATAAGTAAAACTCTACCTAAGGGTACAGGTTTCACATGTTCACACAGTTTACATGCAAATGAAGGCGATATGAATGAATGTGTGCAACCAGGATCAATCAATGCTAATGCATTCAAATGAAAAATAAGGATGGTACCTTTAATCACATCCGAGGAAGCTTCTACAGATGCCTAGTCCAATGCAAACACTCATCCTCGACCAACAGCTTACTTCCCTTTCTCTTCAGTTGTGGCCTTCCTCTTAGGTGTAGGTGTCTTAACTGTAGCCTTCTCTGGCTCTTTTCCCTTTTGTGGGGCTATATTAATCAATTTTGGGTATTCGTGAGCTATGTGCCCTGGTTTAACACACCTATAACATGATCTCATCGATAATGAGCATGGTTTAGCCCCATGATATCTACCACATAACTTGCACTGCTCTGTGGTAGGTCGAGGTCCACCAATAACTATGCCTCTCGAAGAGGAGATAAAGCTGGATGAACTGGAGGCTTCGCAGGCCTCTCTCGTACCTCCTCGATCATAGGCCCCTTACCGAATAACCTTCGACCCTTTCAGAACCTTCTGTCATCAACTGACCTCTTCTGGTCTCTATCTCTGCCTTTACTACTCCTGCTCAATTTTAAGACATGCAACTCATAATCTTGCTCAAATAGTTGAGCTTTGCGTACTGCTTCATCATAGGTGGTAATGTCTAATGGAGCTAGTCAAGCTTTGATAGAAGGTCTCAGTCCCTCAAGAAATTTTTAACCTTTCTGTTCTCAAGGTTCATAGTGACTGTATCCTATCTACCTAGGGATGTGAATCCAGACTTATACTCATCTGCTATCCGGTTCCCCTGAGTCAATGTGATAAATTTCATCTGTATCTTTCTCTGAGCAGTAGCCGTGATAATTCTATTAAAATAGAATTATTGGTGCTTAATTTCTTAATTAATTATTTTAATCCCCATATTATTGTATTAATTATCCCCTTTATTTAATTAAAATTCTTTAATGTGCACGTAAAATAAATCCGGATGAAACTCAGTCGTTTTAGTCAAAAATGGGCTGAAAATGGGCTAAAAGGAGACTAGACCACTTCCAATTTGCAGACCGAGTCACCATCATCTGGACATATGTGGTAACAGGTGTCCGTATTTTATTTGTCTTGAAAAGATAAGATCGACAAACACCATGCTTACCTTCTGGAAGACACATGTCGGGCCATATTGTACATCCAAGTGGACAAAAAGACAAGTGATGTGGAAATATCTACTATACAGCGAATGGAATGAAGACAAGTGGCCAAACAATGCCAACTTATCTAGGACAGAAAATTACCATTGTACCCCCAATTTTTTGTATAAATAGAACATGATGAGCAATTGAAAAATTAAGTATGTAGGGTAGAATAAAAGTAGTTTTTAGGGTAGAAGTAATTTTAGGGTGATACAGAAATAGTCTAGAATAGAATTTTAGGGTAAAGTAATTTTAGAATAGTTTTCTTAGTTTTTTTTTTTAAGCTTTCCCGTTAGCCTCCATAAATTTTTCTTTCGTTTAGCTACAGTTCATAGCAATTTTTAATCTTATGAAAAGCTTCTTCATCTCTAGTTCTTTAGTATTTTTCACATTAACTTCTAGCCACTATTTTTTGGTCTTCTCGGTTTGTCTAAGTTTCCATTTTACTATTTTGCAACACATTTTCCTTCTTTAATGCAAAGATTTGTTTCTTTTTATTTTCTATTCCCAATTTTTATTCGATTTTCATTATGTTCTTTTACTGCTCATTTGTTTAGAGCTTGAGGATCTGTTATGCTTCGCTCAATTCTACCTCTATCATTGTTTGTTTGAGAGTTGGGTTTATGGTGCAAAGTCATTACTGGGCATGGTTCCTGCATTATGGACTATGAATGATGGTGGTTGAGCCAAGGAAGAAGGGCTAAGGGATTTTTATATTTTCTCGTTTATTGCTTTTTCTATTGTCTTAGTTACTGTTGAACTACTGCATGTGTATTTATCTTGCATTTTATTTTCTTTTATTTTGATGATTTGAAGCTAACCTTTTTATACATTCTTTTCAGTTGTATTTTCTCCTACATCTTAATTTCTTCCTTCATTTTTGTGTTGTCCTTACTGATCGAGTTTCTATTTCTGTTGGAGACTATTGGTGGTAGATTGAGGCTGGAAAGCACCTTGAGGAAGGCATTGCATGCAAGACGTGGCTGCTGAAGCTAGAAGGATTCTGCCGGTTGGAGTTAAACCAAGCAATAGTCAGCTGTTGCATTGAATAAAAGTAAGCGTCGCCAGTGTAGATTGTGCATCCGAAGAAGAAGCTTGGCAGAAAACAGAACTTGTGTGACATCGTATGTATAAAATGTGCTAAAGCGGTTGCTCGCGCTGATTTTTAATATTGTGAAATGCATGAGAGGTGCTAGAGCTTAGCTCGCATCCTGTTTTGATATGATAATTGTAGAAAATCCGCACTGGAGCCTTGTTCATACGTGATTTAATCGATTTAATTGCATAAAAGCCGTGCTGGAGTGTAACTCGCACGAGATTTGATTTCTTTATGCATGAAATCGTGCTGGAGCGTTGCTCACATGAAGTTTTGATTTACTTAAGTATTCATTTGTGATGGAGCATTACTCGCACGAAGTTTTGAATGATTTATGCATGATGTCGTGCTGGAGCATTGCTCGCATGAACCTTTGATGGATTTATGCATAAAATCATGCTGGAGCTTGCTTGCACGTGATTTTATATGGATTTATAACTCTTTTAAAGTCTTAGTGCACTGCTGCTCATACGCAGATTTTTTTGATTTTTATGAAAACGTGTTGGAGCTTCGCTCGCACGCGATTTTCAGATATCATGAATATGCATGGAGCCGTGCTAGAGCTTTGATCGCACAGGGATTTATATGACATGCAGATAGCCGTGTTGGAGCCTCTTGTAGACTGTGTGTCACAGTGAGATGATATGCCCACACGTGCATACTGAGACATAGGTTGGGTGGATAAGACCTACCGCAGGCACCCCTGACTATGATTTGGGTTCACGGAGTATGTTGTACCGTTTATGTCACGCGGAGTACGCTGTACCGTTGGGGTTGTTAGAGAGGAGTGGCATTAGCCACGAGAGAGCAAGTCTTGCCCTCACAATCTTGATATTATGCTGTTCTGGCGAGTAAGACCGACCCATCTCCCGTTTTAGGTATGACACCCCGCACACTAGGATCCGTGTGCTAGGGATCACGAGGTTATGGCCATAGTCCTGGATATTTCCGATATAGTCGCTTACATGTCTCACATGATATAACTATTGGTCTTGATAGACTAGGGTAGACCCGAGGGAGGGGTCAGGCCCCGATTTTCTTATGATTTCAATTGAGATTTGATTATTCCCATGGAGGGATTTTATGAAACTTTCATTGATTTGTTACCCTGTGAGAAGGGTGATTTTATAACGGAGATTTGAAAATAAAGAATTTTGTTGAAATGGATTTTGATGTGTGAGTGTATCATATTTTGACCCAGATGGGGTATTTTATAACGTGTTGATTCATTGAGCATAAGATGTTTTCACATGAGAATTATTCCATGTTTTTAATATGCGGATTTTCTGTTTTAGAACAGATGATATTATATATATGGCATATCATTGTTTTTACCTCATGCTCACATATATCCTGATTTCTTTTCAGCATGTAGATAGTATAGCTATCTACCCGTTTGTATTATTGCCTTACTGAGCATGTGGAGATCACCCTTTCATTTTCCACCGACTTTCAGTGTTTCCACCATAGAGATAGTGGGTGTAGAGAGTAGACGGCATAGTTGATATCTTTGTTTCCCATCGACTGTCAGGTATACACCATGTACAGAATTTTGTATTAGTATGCTTACAGTACAGTATTGTATATGAAAAAATTTTTGGGGATGTACATATAGAATCATGTGATGTATAAAACAACCGATCACTCTATTATAATATGATTGATTTAATTATATATATATATATTAAGTGTGATATTTTAATGTTTAAAAAGGGTATATCGATATTGATTCACAGCCAGACCTGTTAAAAGGAATATGTCACGAGGAGGTAAGAAAGATTTTCCAAAAGCGAAAAATTTGTACTGATTTTAGTAGTATTAGGTCGTGACAGTAAAAGTGGTATCAGAGCAGAGGTTGGCCAGACGTGAATTAGTATGGATTAGTAAGTAATTAAGAGTTAGAATTGGTCGGATAAGAGTCAATTGTGGTCGTTAAGGAAAATTTCATCCCCTTAGTACTGTGCTGTATGAGATGTCAATGTGTATACTAGATGGGAATTAAATTAACAAATAAATTTGGATTATAGGATTTATATTATTCCGATCACCCGCAGTGGTAGAGGAGATAGTACACGTGCTAGAGGCTGTAAGGGCAGGCCTAGAGGCTTTTGTGATGGTATACAGACTGGTCAGGTACCCGAGGGTACTGCTGTGAGACCAGATGAGATCGAGGCACGCATCGCTAGACTTGAGCGGAGTATTGAGAGCCTGGCTGAGATTGTAGTGCAACAGGCAGCGCTCGGAGCTAGAGATAGGCGAGATCCGGTGGGACAGGCAGCAGCTGATCCCGAGATGCCGGCACAGGCCGCAGAGTTACCCGAGGTTCAGGCTCATGCTGCTGACACGCCCTAAGGGTATTGTCCGCAATTGCACGGGTCGTATAAGTAATAATGGGATTTGAGTCCCGAGTTATCGTCCCTCAGAGAAGTTGGTTAGCCTAATTAACTACCGGTTAATCTTACCCTAAGTATATTCTAACAAATTATGAATTGATGATGGGTGGTCTACATGGCTAAAATTAAAAGTACTGAAAACAATAAACATTAAAAAATAAAGAAAATAAAACCGAGTAAAATTACTTACAGTGCTCCACGCAATTAAATGAAAATACCTATGAAAATAATTAAAACAGTTAAAACTAATTAATGCAATTAAAATTAAATGCAAATATGGAAATGAAGAAATAAAATTAAACTAAAATTTAAACAAACTTAAAATAAAAATGCATGAAATGAGTTTAATCTAAATTAATTTAAAGCACAACCCCTAATACTAGAATAAAAAGTAATTAGTGAACTAATTAAATTTAAGTTAAACTAATGAAACAAAGCAACTATGACTAACATGCAAATTAGAAATCAACTAACTAAGCTAACTAATAAACTTGAAATTAATCTTATCTGAAAATGCATGTAAAATGAATTAAACAACTACAAGGAGAATTTACCAAACATGGCCTTAGCAAAATTGCAAAACCGCCAAAGTGGTCTCGAAAAGTTGGTACTATTCACATCTTCTTCAAGTTGTATTTCCAGCATTCTTGGGTTGGTTGTCTCCAGGTGCTGTCGGTTTGTCCAGCTGTGGTTCTTGCTGTCTCCAGATTTCAATTCCAGGTATTCCTCTGCTGGTTCATGCTGCCTCAAAATACTACTCCAGCTACCGGTTGTTTTTTTTTGGCTTGCATAACTCTTTTGCTCGTACCGCTACACGTCCTTGCTATATATTCCTAAAATGGTAGCTTTGTCCTGCTGCTCTTCCCAGAACCATACACCTGAGCAGCCTCATTCTTCAACTTGGATCTTGTTTGAGCTTTCATATGTGTCAAACACTAAAACATCAGCTAACCGACACTGAAGATGGAAACAGTGGTTAGCCCCATGCTTTACCTGTTGGCCTTCACACAGTCTAGCCTCAGGCATTAAGGCAACAGCAGAAGAACATAAAGGGAGTCAGTAAGGCAAACTTAATAGGTTGTAAGGAGATTAATACCAGATATTAACAAGAAACAAGATAACACAGAATAATAAGTGAATAGTAAAAATAAATTAAAACAGAGCAAAACAGAGATGGGTAACTGATTCATTAAGACACAATATTAACAACATTATAAAGAAGAGGAAATGCAGCGAATAATAACTTAAATCAATAAATGAAAGCAGAATCTGCAAACTGAAATGAAATAAAGAGCTAGGGGAACGGTTCTCTGCTTCCTCTCCACCTTACAACAACATGGAAACCAGACTTTAGCGCACTGTCCAGCAGCCATAACCCATCATCAGTCCCCTCAGTACCACGCAGAAAAACCCAGCATGCAACTGCAGCAACGCTGCCTTCGACCAGCCTTGTCGTGAACCGCTTTGACGCACCAACACGTTGCAGAGACAAAAAACAAGCAGTAAACGGAAACAATGCAGTGTAGAATTAAAGACCCAGAAAAGTAAGTTTAAACCATGATCTAAAGAAACTAAGTAAGAAAATATCAGAACAGTAAGTTACTAATCAAATCAAGGGAAAACAATAAAAACAAAACTTCATTGAATTTAAATTCTGAAAAGGAGACTGAATTCTATTGTAACCGAACTGTAAACGTAACAATAAACTGAAGAGCTAATTAAAATCTAAATAAAACAGAAACTAAAAGCAAAGAACAATGGAAAACAACGCATCAAGAACAGGGGAGAAGCTTTGGCTGCTGTCACCAGCCGAAAACTTCAAAGGAAACCTAAGGAAAAATAATAAAACCTAACAATAAAATTTTAACCTAAAAAAAAAAAAAAACTAAAAGCTACCCCTTTTTCAATTGCCATGTTTTTCTATTTATATACACACTTAGTTGTATAATTGTAAATTTTTTTTATCCTAGATGAGTTGGCATTGTTTGGCCACTTGTCTTCACACCATTGGCTCCTTGAAAAATAATATTTCCATTTCATCTTTCTTTTTGTCCAATTGGATGTGCTAGGCTCGTGTTGTCCGCGTGGTCCAATCTCGATTTTAGCTCAATTTCGGTCCATTTTCTACCGAAATATTCAAAATTCATCCGAATTTCATTTATCTGCAAACATGAGAATTTTAATTAAATAAAGGGGATAATTAACAAAATAAATTGGGAATTTAAATAATTAATTAGGAAATTAAGCACAAATAATTCTAAAAATATAGAATTATCAAACCCCCAAACTTGAGATTTTGATTGTCCTCAAGAAAACAAAATCATTGTAGGAATGACACGTACAAAACACAATAATTTCCCCAATATTATCTTCAAAGAAAAGTACAGACTATGAAATCAAAGAATCACAAATATAAGTCCAACACTCAGAATCATTCAATCATAAGTCCTAACCCAAATTGGATCCCTCGTGTGTGTGTGAAAATGTCAAAATCACTTCACAGTACATTACCAGGATCAGATTATGGAAACATAGTGAATGCAAAGTCAAAGACACGTGATCATTCCCATAAGTTTGCTTTTCACTTCTCTCTCCACTAATGTAGTCACACTTAATCAAAGATCAATAGGACTTCATTAAGCTTGTAATGTAAGGCTAGGGTTATGGTATGATAAAGTCGATTTAGGTTTAATTACCCCTTAACAAGCATTACTTCTAGGATCTTTAATGTAAGAGCTCAAATTATTTCCCCCAAACTTATTTCTTTTGCTAAACATTTTATTCAATTTTTGTATTTTTCATCTTTCTTCCTTTCTTTTTCTTTTTCTTTTTTTTTTTTTTTGAATTTTTACTATCACCAGATACCCATATGTACAAAGCTCACAATATATCCAATGACTTTCCATGCTTTCGGGGTAAGGGGTAGGAAAAGAATATTTAAGCTCAGGAAATTAACGCAGGTGTATTTACAGAGAAAGGCCTATTTGGCTCAGATAGGTGACTAGGGTTAAAATATGTACAAGGATGGCTAGAAAGGCTCAAGCGATCCAAAGATGGCCTAAATCATCTCCCTAATTAAGTGTGATCTAATATTTCATCTCGAGATTAGATCAAACAAATTCTAGAATATGATGCACAAAATCAACTGAACAAATGCAATCCTAGGTCCACATAAGCTTTCTCTAAATAAATATACAGATTCATGACATGACATGTGCATAAGATGAGGAAATCACAATCAGAATTAAGACAAATTCAAGAACTCAACTTCATGCTTTTCTTATAATCATGCTTCTCAGTCAATCAAAATCATACTTAATCATGGGGTCATATCATCGAAATATGGGAAAACTACATGCTAAGCACTAAATCATCCCAAAATCAAACAGTTTAAGCTTAGATTTTCGAAAAAAATTTTTAAAAAAATTTCAATTTTGCCCAAATTTTCGAAAAATGCTCAAGTAATATCCCCTCCCCTAAACTTAAAGTGCACAGTGTCCTCAGTGTGCAGATAATATAAACAATTAAGCTCAAGAATAGAGTACTCCCCTATCTGATGTTGATGAACAATCGAAGCTTGATTGAAAGCATAAAACTAGAAATTAAACCTGTAAAATAAACAAAGAAAGAAACAACAGAAAAAAGAAAAAAAGAAAAAGAACTATATACAAAGTGAAAAGAAGAATACAGCCACTTCAAATGCAGCTAAAGAACACAACACTCAGCAGCAGGGCGAAGAGTAGAAGGATCAACCAAAGTGGTGACAAAATGTTTACAGTTAAATCCTCTTGAGCCCTATCTACTTCCTTCTTTCTCTCAGATATTATATGGTCAAGCCTTATGTCCTCCATCCTAAAACAGTTTTAAGAGTCATCAAGGAACTTTAAAGGTTTGAAAACATTAAATTTCACTTCCTGATCTAGGACTCTCATAGTCAACTCCTATTTCTGTACATCAATTAAGGTTCTACCAGTCACTAGGAAAGGTCTGCCTAGTATAATGAGGACTTCCCTGTCTTCCTCCATGTCCAAAACAATAAAATCCACAGGGAAAACAAATTTGTCCACCTTTACTAACACATCCTCAATGACCCCTTCGGATATTTAATGGAACGATCTGTTAGCTGAAGGGTCACTGTAGTGGGCTTGACATCCCCTATTCATAACTTCTGATAGATAGACAATGGCATTAGATTCATACTCTCCTAAATCACACAGGGCTCTACCAAAGAACATATTTCCAATAGTCCATGGTATGGTAAAACTCCCGGGATCTTTGAGCTTGGGGGGTAATTTCCTCTGAATAATTGCACTACATTCCTCAGTTAAAGCCACCGTCTCATAATCTTCCAATCTTCTTTTCCTAGAGAGGATATCCTTTAGAAACTTCACATAACTTGGCATTTGCTCTAAGGCATCTGCGAAAGGAATGTTGATGTGAAGCTTCTTAAAAACCTCAAGAAATTTAGCAAATTATTGTTCCAATTTTTGATTTTGGAACCTTTGAGGAAAAGGTATTGGTGGTTTAACTAGAGACAATGTAGTGGGAACCTGTGTAGAATCAGAGGACGAGAAAGACAATGAAGAAGAAGAAAGTATAAATGAAGAAGCGCCTAGATTTATTTCCTTTGCAACCTAATCCTGATGTTCCTACTCCTTCTAAGCCGCTTCGTTAGAACCTATGTGTTTATCAACTATGGGTTGTTCAGGTCCAGACTTAACTTATGGCTCATCTAGCTCTCTTCCACTCGTAAGGGTGATGGATCTAACATGTTCCTTACCCTCCATTTGCTTAACAGGATTAACTTCAGTATTACTAGGAAGGGTTCCTTGAAGATGTTAGCTAAGAGCACTAGCTATTTGTCCAACCTAAACTTCTAAGTTCTTAATTGAAGCAGCTTGATTTTATAGGATAGTTGTGAACATCTTCTCTAATGTAGGCTTTTTCTCAGCTGCTGGTGCATGGTAGAGTTGGGGCTGCATAAGTGGTGGTGGTGGTGGTGATGATTGATGATGTGGGTATGGGTGATGAGAAGGTGGATGAAATGGAAATTACGGCTATGGTGGTACCTAAACCGGTGGAGCTTAAAAACCATGGAGTCCTACAGGTCTAGAGCTAGAAGTTTGCCCTTGGTTTTAGCCCAGGAGAAGTTGGGATGGTTCCTCCACCCTAGATTATAGGTGTTTGAAAAAGGGTTGTTTTGTTGCGTTTGAGAAAGGGCAACATACTGAACTGATTCTAAGTTGAGCGGACACCTATCTACAGAGTGGGTACCACTACACAGCTCACGAGAAAGAAAAGGACTTTGGACAGAATACACAGGGTTAGGACTAGTGGGAGGATTATGTTGGGTACTGAGCGACTCTACCTTCTTCGTAAGGTTAGGGATTTGAGAGGTCAAGGTAGATAGTGTGTCGAGCTCATAAATATCCATCGACTTCTTTGGCAATTGCCTCTCCGAGGACCATAGATAGTTGTTAGCCGCCATCTTTTCTAACAACTCGTAAGCTTCCTCCTCTGTTTTACACATTAGCGCTCCACCCGCAACAGCATCAACAATAGTCCTATTTTGGCTTGTAAGTCCATTGAAGAAGGTCTGGACTTGCAACCACAAAGGTAGGCCATGGTGAGGGCACTTCCTAAGAAGCTCCTTATATAGTTCCCATGCTTCGTAAAGAGATTCAGAGTCGTACTGGGTAAAGGAAGATATATTACTACGGAGTTAGGACATTTTAGAGGGAGGGAAAAACTTAGATAGAAATTGATGGGCTAACTCATCCCATGTAGAAATGGATCCTGGAGGCAGGGAGGTTAACCAGTGTCTCGCCCTATCCCTAAATGAGAAGGGGAATAGTCTAAGTCTAAGTGCATCATTAGATAACCCATTGTGTTTGAACGTGTTGCACAAGTCCAGGAATTGCCCAAGGTGAGCATATGGGTTGTCATGAGAGAGCCCACTGAACTACAATGAAATCTGAATCATCTGGAGGATTGCAGGCATAATTTCAAAGTTATTTGTAGGGACAGCTGGTGGCCTAATGCCAGAATAATATCCTCCAATCGTCGGCATTGCATAATCTCCGACGGTTCTAATTTCCCTATTTTTTGTCATCGTGTTTTACAATGGAGCTATAAATTTCCTAGTGTCCTTTCGAATTTTCCTAAGGTTCTTTCAATTTCAGGATCTAGAGGAAAGCTATCGTAATTCCTGGCTCTACGCATACAAACATCTAAAAGTCCTTATATATATTTTTTAATTTTTTTAATTCACTAATCTAGATTAAACTTCTAAATATTTACACCCTAAATATTCACAAGCTAGAATTACACCTAAGCATAATTTCACCGATATTAATTAACGACTAATAAAACTTCCCCGGCAACGGCGCCAAAAACTTGACACGCCATAAGGGTATTGTCTGCAAGTGCATGGGCCGTACAAGTAATAATGGGATTTGAGTCCCGAGTTATCGTCCCTCAGAGAAGTTGGTTAGCCTAATTAACTACCGGTTAATCTTACCCTAAGTATATTCTAACAAATTATGAATTGATGATGGGTGGTCTACATGGCTAAAATTAAAAGTACTGAAAACAATAAACATTAAAAAAATAAAGAAAATAAAACCGAGCAAAATTACTTACAGTGCTCCACGCAATTAAAAGCAAATACCTACGAAAATAATTAAAACAGCTAAAACTAATTAACGTAACAATAAACTGAAGAGCTAATTAAAATCTAAATAAAACAGAAACTAAAAGCAAAGAACAATGGAAAACAACGCATCAAGAACAAGGGAGAAACTTTGTCTGCTGTCACCAGCCGAAAACTTCAAAGGAAACCTAAGGAAAAATAATAAAACCTAACAATAAAATTTTAACCTAAAAAAAAACTAAATGCTACCCCTTTTTCAATTGCCATCTTTTTCTATTTATATACACACTTAGGGGTACAATTGTAAATTTTTTTTAGCCTAGATGAGTTGGCATTGTTTGGCCACTTGTCTTCACACCATTGGCTCCTTGAAAAATAATATTTCCATGTCATTTGTCTTTTTGTCCAATTAGATGTGCTATGCTCGTGTTGTCCGCGTGGTCCAATCTCGATTTTAGCTTAATTTCGACCCATTTTCTACCGAAATATTCAAAATTCATCTAGATTTTATTTATCTGCAAACATGAGAGTTTTAGTTAAATAAAGGGGATAATTAACAAATTAAATTGGGAATTTAAATAATTAATTAGGAAATTAAGCACAAATAATTCTAAAAATATAGAATTATCAACTGCAGAGGCAGTGAGACCCCAGCCAGCTTAGGATGCTGGATATGAGTGTGACCTTGATAGATTTAGACATTTTTAGAAGTTTAGAGCTCCAGTCTTCCATGGGAGGAAGCCCAATAGTAGCTAAGGATTGGGTGTATCAGATGGAGAAGCTATATAGGCTTTTCAGGTGCACTACTTTTGAGAGGGTTGCTTTTGCCGTATTTGTATTTTAAGGAGCGGCAGAGTATTGGTGGAGATCTATCGAGCCTATTTTTAGAGCTCGACATGCTGAGGTCACATGGAAAATATTTTTGGATGCCTTTAGGAGGCAATATGTTCCCGCTACTGTACAGTAGAAGTTGAGGATGGAGTTCATGAGTTTGGTTTAGGGGAACCAGTTTATTGATGAGTATGAGACTCGATTCATCTCTTTAGGGAGATATGATTTAGAGACGTTGGGCAGTGAGGATAGGAAGGTCCAGAGGTTTATAGATGGACTGAGACCAGCCATCAGATCGTGGTTGGCTCCCTTTAATGTTTCGACTTATGGGGAGGCAGTACATAGAGCTCAGCTGTGTGCGCAGGATTATGAGCAGAACGTCTCCGAGACAGGAAAGTTTAGTAGAAGTCGAGACAGAGACTGAAAAAGACCCGGGAGAGACAAATTTTTTAGGAGACGGGTACGGCTCTCTAATAAGAGGCCAAAGATTGAGGAAGTTCAGGAGAGGACAAATAGACCCCCTGTTCATCCGGCTTTACCACCAGCTAGAGGCATTGTCATTGGAGGACCATACCCTACTACTGATCGATGTAGGCGATGTGGCAGATATCATGGTACCAGACCTTGTCTAGTGCCTATAGCTACTACTGTAGTATGTTATCGATGTGGGAGGCCAAAGCATGTGATGAGATATTGCCCAGAGAGACAGGACACTGCCCCACAGAAGGGCATAGAACCGGAGAGAGCTCTAGTTCAGGTTCTTGCTCAGAGAAGGAGAGCTACTACCGAAGAGAAAGGGAAGCAAGTGATGGATATAGGGCGAGTTCATGCTTTGGACCAGGATACGATAGATCAGTCGTCTGATATGGTAAAAGGTACCATCCTGATCTTTGATTTAGAAGCATATGTTTTGATTGATCCTGGTGCCACGCATTCATTCATATCGCCTTCATTTGGATGTAAATTGTCTAAGTATGTAAAGTTTATTCCTCTGAGTAGTAAATTGTTAATACTTTCCCCCATAAACACTAGTCAGCTAGTAGAGTATGTAGTCAGGGACTGTAAGTTGAAAGTCAGGGAAAAAGAAATGTCAACCGACCTTATTATAATGTATATGAGGGACTTTGATGTCATATTAGGAATGGATTGGTTGGCTGCCAATCGAGTTGTGTTAGATTGCTTTTCTAAGACGTTAACGTCTAAATGGAGCAATAAATTTTGCTGATGTTATGATTTATGTTTTGAAGGATTCATCGAATATGTGGTTGATACGGACCAGGTACGACTGGATTTGAGAGATATTCCAGTGGTTAGGGAGTTTCCTGACATCTTTCTAGATGATTTACCAGGATTACCTCTAGCCAAAGAGATGGATTTTGGGATAGATTTAGTACCTGGTACAGAACCGATTTTGAGACCACTGTATAGGATGGCTCCGATTGAGTTGGAGAAGCTGAGGAAGCAGTTACATGATTTGTTTGAGAAGGGGTTTCTGAGACCGAGCATATCACCTTGGGGAGCTCCAGTCTTATTTGTGAAGGATGGCAGCCTCCGATTGTGTATGGATTACAGATTGTTGAATAAGGCTACCATTAAGAACAAGTATCCCCTTCCACGCATTGATGATTTGTTGGATCAGCTTCAGGGAGCACAAGTCTTTTCTAAGATTGATTTGAGGTCTGGGTATCATCAACTAAGGATACGGAGGGAGGATGTGCCCAAGACAGCATTTAGGACCCGTTATGGTCATTATGAGTTTTTAGTTATGCCATTCAGGTTGACTAATGCCCCCGCAGCATTCATGGCTTTGATGAACGATGTGTTTAAGCCATACCTGGATAGGTTTGTGATTGTGTTTATCAATGATATTTTGGTATACTCCAGATCCAGGGAGGATCCCGAGCAGCACTTGAGGATAGTGCTACAAACCCTCAAAGAGAGACAATTGTATGCCAAACTCAGTAAGTGTGACTTCTGGTTAGAGCAAATTTCTTTTTTGGGCCATGTAGTATCGAGGGATAGAGTGTCAGTGGACCCATCCAAGATAGAGGTAGTTGTTTAGTGGGAGTGGCCCAGGACAGTCACAAAGATTCAGAGTTTATTGGGTTTGGCAGGATACTATAGGAGATGGGTTTCTCTAGATTAGCTGCTCTGTTAACGCGTCTCACACAGAAGGATGTTGAGTTTATGTGGGATGATGCCTGTGAGAGGAGTTTTCAGGAGCTGAAGCGTCGATTGACCACTGCTCCAATTCTCACCATACCTACCAGCTCAAGAGGTTTCTTGGTATATACAGATGCATCGCATCAGGGACTAGGTTGTGTATTGATGCAGGATGGGAGGGTAGTTGCCTATGGATCTAGACAGCTGAAAGATCACGAGAGGAACTATCCGACCCATGATTTGGAGTTGGTGGCCATAGTGTTTGCACTGAAGATATGGCGCCATTACTTATATGGTGAGCAGTTTCAGATTTTTACAGACCATAAGAGTCTGAAGTATTTATTCTCACAGAAGGAACTGAACATGAGACAGAGGAGATGGCTCGAGCTCCTGAAGGTTTATGATTGTGAGATATTATACCACCCGAGAAAGGCTAATGTAGTTGCTGATGCTTTGAGCAGGAAGAGCCTAGGGTTGGTATTATTTAGGATGGTTCGTGAACATGTCAGACCCGGATTTTTGTAGCTTGTACCTTATGATTCCTATGTGTATGAACACTATGTAATTATAGTTGAATCATAAGAAGAGTATTTACTATCATGCAATCGACTATTTGAGAAATTAAAAATGCATGTAAGCTACATAACAGCGAGATAAGGGTTAAGTTGATTCCCGAATGAGTGCAGGGGTAAAACAGTCAAATGACTGACATTCGGTATAATTTCGATAAGAGAATTTCATTAAGAATATGAAATTGAGGAATCTTGATCAAAATCGAGGAAAATATTTAATTTCGAGCCCAATTGATCAAGATATAAATTTATTAGAATTTATCGGAATTTTTACCTCGAAAAATGAGCCCAAAAATAGTGGAAAAATATACCGAATAGGTAAAATCGGACTGATAAATTCATTTACGGATTAAATGAATTTAATATAAATTTTTAAGATATTTCTAGATATTTTTGGGATATTTATGGGATTTTTATTATTATTTTATAGTAAAATAATAATAAAAATATATTATAAAAAAAAGAGAAACAGATTGAAAATCGGGGAGAGAGAACAGAGAAAACGCGTGGAAGCCGACCCGAGGGAGAAGACCACAGGACGGCGAGCACCGGCCACCCCACGGGCAGGCAAGCGGTCGAAAAAGGAAGCCCGGCACCGTGCGCACCCATCGGCACCGGTCACGACCTCCACCGACGCCGGACGCCGGTGAATCGAAGAGGAGAAGCTGCGGCGGAAAAGAAGAGATTCGACGGCCACCGGCGGTGCTTGGTCCCGATCGAGCCCAGCCGAGTGTTGCCCAGGCTTAGGCGCGCCGAACTGTGGTGGTTATGCGTCGGGAACCGGCCGGAATAGGCCGCCACGGCCAAAGGATGCCTGAACCGGTCGGCGGTTCAGGGGAGAAAGTTCTGTACTGAACCGGACCGGACCGGTTCAGCCAAGGAGAAAAGGGGAAAAAGAGGAAAAAGAAAGAAAAAGGAAAAGGAAAATTTTTGAGATTTCACTGGACTTCGGGTAAGTCGATACGAGGTCAAAAGTGACCGATTTGATTTCCGATGAATTTATTTAAATTATATTTAATCGAAAATTGACCCGGAGTTAAATATAATAAATTGTGCAGTTCGACGATAAATTCAGAACGGAAGCCCGATCGAACTTTGATTTGCGTACCATCGCATATTCTCGGGTAAGTAAAGTTCATTTACGATAAATTATGTGATTATTGCGTATTTAAGATTTATTTTACGCATTTCGGATTAAATTCCGTATTTAGTGAATTATAATTGGAATTTTGAATTAAATTTCGTAAATGATATATGGGCTATCCAAAGAGCTTGGAATAAAGCCCAATGGGTATTGATAGGCCCAATGAGTCGATAGACCCTGATGAAGGGAAATAATAAGTGGAAAACGGGCTTAATACGGATTAAGGCCCATTAAGGATTTTAAGGCCCATTAAGGGAAATTAAACTGTATTAATGTGTAATACAGTAGGAAAATTATAATTAACCTGAGGAATGGTTATTTACAGCTCCGGAGTTTACATTGAGAGCTGATCGGACTGCGGGATTGAGCAGCACCGAGGAAGTGAGGTCACTTGACGTGATCCGAGGTAAGGGACTTTTGCAAGTAGTTAGAGATACCTGCACGTATTTTCAACTGCTTCTGCATTCACTTAAAAACTCTGAGGGTCAGAGAAAGTGAATAATAATTATTGCGACCCGATAGTGGCAAATTACGTTTTTACCCCTAGTTAGTTAAAAAGTCAACTTTTGTGAGAAGTTGCAAAAAAACATGGAAAATGCTATTGTGAGTGTTAAATTGTTATTAGCATGAAAATAAATAGATGGGCTAATGATTTTAAGGTTGATATGACTTAAGCACACTTTGAGTGCTGATTTTGATGTTTTATAAACAATCCCTTTTTAAATAGCCATCTATCATATTATGTGAGAATGAATCGTGCTAGAGCACAGCTCGCACTGGGATTCATGTGTTTTTCCACATAATATTAGTGCTGGATTTGATACGCACTAGATTTTCATGACATGCATGATAGAGTACTGGAGTTTTACTCGTACTCAGCTTTGTATAATATATGCATGACAGAGTGCTAGAGCGTTGCTTGTACTCGATTTTTCATGGTTTATACATGACATAGTACTGGGAGCTATTGCTCGTACTTGATTTTGATATTGTGCATAGCATAGTACTGGGAGCTATTGCTCGTACTTGATTTAATACATAAACTATGCATTGACCTAGTTGCTAGAGAGTGCTCGCACTAGAGTCGAGTTTTATGATGTGAAACAGTGTTGAGCGGAGTGACGACTGTGAGTCGCACTCAAGACGCACACTGTATGTGATATGTAATACATGTTGAAACCCATGCTTGAGACCTTGCGTGACTGTGTGTCATAGCTAGAGAGGATATCCGCATGAGGTTGGTATAGACGTGGTATGATATTTCCACAGGCACGAGGGCTAAGACCTATGTTAGGCACCCTGACTGTGATGTTGATGAGTTTCACGGGAGTGAGAGCTAAGTCCTATGGTAGGCACTCTGGCAGTGAGAACGGGTCCACGGGGGTACTTTGTATCATGTCTGAGTGGCACGAGGTACGCTGTACCGTGTGTTACGTAGCTGGCGGTTGACATTGGACTGACCATCCTCCCGTTACAGCAGTGAGGCCCCGCACATCTAGATCTATGTGGCTTGGGATCACTTTCTTTTCGGATATGATCATAATCCAGGATACTATTTGCATAAACCACAGAGTCTCATATGTTATATCACATTGATTGACTTCTTTAAACTGCGGACAGACCTGAGGGATGGGTCGGACTCCGATTTGTGTTGTGAATCATTTGATGCCATATTTATATGTGATTTAAATATACATGGCATGATTTACATAAAGGCATGATTTATATATAAATGCATTGTGTTGCACTACATGCCTACTTTTGAGAAATAAAGCATGATTTCTGTACATGAGATTTATTCTGTACAAGTACATATATATTATATTTCAAGACATACTTTTAAAGTGAGTTAAGGAAATAATGTTTTCAAGGCATAGCACTATTTTGAGTAGATAGTGTGGATATCTACTTGCTTGCCTGATTTCCTTACTGAGCGCGTTATGCTCACCCCCTTTTCTTTACATCTCTCTACAGAGCGTCAGTAGAGCGAGAGTTATCACGGGAGAGTGTCCCCGAGTCCACTACTAGTTCCTATCGATTCATCAGGTATAC
Organism: Firmiana major; assembly: GCA_033439115.1. NCBI lineage: Eukaryota > Viridiplantae > Streptophyta > Magnoliopsida > Malvales > Malvaceae > Firmiana > Firmiana major. The sequence continues at coordinate 38,619,497 of CM065901.1, forward strand.
TTATTATGTACAGTTGTGTATCTAAACATAGAAACAGCACAGTGATGTATACGTTATATATTATGGGGAATGTAATCGTATTAGATTTTATAAAATCTTACATGTATAATAAAAGTAACTACAGTCAGAATTAATATATTGACATGTATGTATGAGAATGGATATTATGGTAAGTAAAGACTCTGACATCGAATCACAGCCCAACCAGTGAAGAGAGAAAAGGTAAGTTAAAAGATTTTTGGATAAAGTCAAGGATTGAAACTGGGGTCCTGACAGGATGGTATCAGAGCAGAAGTTGGTCTGATGTGAGTCGGTGTTAGAAAGTAGGAAATTATACATCCCCATAGTACTGTGCTGTGTTTAGATATAACTGTGTATACCAGATAGGAAATGGACTAATTCACTATTATAAATGCAGGGACTTTGCCTGTATGGCAAATACGCGTAGTGGTAGAGGTATGAGAGGTAGGGCTCGAGGCCGGGGAGAGAGACCCGAGGGACGAGCCGCTGCCAGGCCATTACCTACGCATGAGACTGCATGTGCTACTGAGGCACCTGATTGTGCTGAGACGCGCTTCACGAGATTAGAGCGTGGTCTCGAGACTATTATTGAGATACTGGCACAGACGATGCCAGGTAGGCAGAGACAGGAGGCAGGAGCTGCTACTGGAGAGGCAGTTGCCCCTGATACACCTACGCAGACAGCTGATGCACAGAGGACAGTAGAGACTCCTACACCCCCACCGGTTTCGGGTGGCAGTGGATTAGGATATGGATGTGACTTGCATCGGTTGAGGGAGTTTCAGAAGTTCAGACCTCCATCATTTAGTGGGGTCAAGAACCCCGTAGCTGCTGAGGTGTGGTTGGCAGAGCTAGAGAAGCTCTATGGATGCTTCGAGTGCACGACCTCGGAGATGGTCGCGTTTGCTACGTTCCTACTGAAGGGAGCCGCAGAACATTGGTGGAAGTCCACCAGACCTATATTGAGATCCCGACATACGGATATCACTTGGGATATATTTCGGGAGGCCTTTAGGAGGCAGTTTATTCCTGACACCGCACAGCGGAAGTTACATGCAGAGTTTCTGAGACTCAACCAGGGGAGTTTATTGGTGGACGAGTATGAGACTCGATTCCTATCCCTAGGAAGATACGACCCGGATACTATGTATAGTGAGACCAAGAAGGTCCACAGGTTTATCGACGGGTTGAGACCGGTGCTACGGTCCAAGTTGGTTCCGCTGGACATAGTGACCTATGAGGAAGCAGTGCGCAGGGCGCAACTATGTGAGCAGGACTATGAGAGGAATGCTTCCGAGTTTGGGAAGTTTAGCCATAGCCAAGACTTGCAGAAGAAGAGGCCGGCTAGAGATTTTAGTTATCGAGGGGGAAGAAACCCTTCGGTAAGAGATCACGGATAGAGGGGACACGAGATAGATATGCTAGATCTCCTGCTTATCCGACTGCAGCCCCAGCGAAGGGCATTATGATAGGAGGACCGAGACCTGCTGCAGATCAGTGTAGAAGATGCGGCAGATTCCATAGAGATTGGCCGTGTTCACAGGGTGCTATAGTATGTTTCCGATGTGGGAAACAGGGGCATCTGGCTAGAGATTGCCCATTGCCGTATGCGACTGCACCACAGAGGGGTAGGGAGTTTGATAGAACCCCAGCTGGTACGTCTACTCAGAGAGGTAGAGCCACGGCAGAGGAGAAGGGGAAACAAGTGATGGGTCAAGGGCGAGTACATGCTTTGGACCAGGGGACAGCTGATGCTTCATCGGATGTGATTCGAGGTAACATCCTGATTTATGATATTGAAGCATATGTTTTAATTGATCCTGGTGCCACGCATTCTTTTGTATCGCCTTCATTTGCATGTAAATTAGAGAGACATGTAGAGCGTACACATTTATGTATGATGATGTTAATCAGTACGCCTATGGATAGTAGTCAAGTTGTAGAATATGTATATAATGACTGCAAGTTGAGAGTAGGGGATAAGGAGATGACAGCCAAACTAATATTACTAAGTATGAGCGACTTTGATATAATATTAGGAATGGATTGGCTATCTGCAAACCATGCTGTTTTAGACTGTTACGCTAAGACAGTTATGTTTCCTAACCCTACTAGATATGTTGTAAAGTTTAATAAAGATAAATGAAAGGAGTAGATATGATTATTACATGACTTCTGATTTAGAAAACCTTCAACATATCAAGGTTTCATTGCGTACGTGGTAGATATGGATAAGGCACATCCGGAGTTGGCAGATATCACTGTGGTCAGTGAGTACTCAGATGTTTTCCCGGATGAATTGCCAGGGTTACCACCAGACAGAGAGATGGAGTTCTGTATAGATCTGGTACCTGGTACGGAGCCTATTTCGAGACCACCATATCGCATGGCCTTAGTTGAGCTGGAGGAGCTCAAGAGACAGTTACAGGAGCTGTTGGACAGGGGCTTTATACGACCGAGTGTTTCACCTTGGGGAGCACCGATTTTGTTTGTGAGGAAGAAGGATGGGAGCCTCCGATTGTGTATAGACTACCGATTGTTGAATAAGGCCACCATCAAGAATAGATATCCCCTTCCACGTATTGACAACTTGCTAGATCAGCTACAGGGAGCACAGGTCTTTTCCAAGATTAACCTAAGGTCTGGGTATCATCAGCTGAAGGTTCGGAGTGGAGATGTACCCAAGACAGCATTTCGTACCCGATATGGCCACTATGAGTTCTTGGTTATGCCATTCGGATTGACGAATGCTCCAGCTGCTTTTATGGCTTTGATGAACAATGTGTTCAAGCCATACTTGGACCAGTTTGTTATCGTCTTCATCGATGACATATTGGTGTATTCGAGATCCAAGGAGGAGCATGAGGAGCACCTCAGGATCGTGTTGCAGACGTTACGGGAGCATGAGTTATATGCTAAGCTCAGCAAGTGTGACTTTTGGTTGTCACAGATCTCGTTTTTGGGACATGTTATATCTAGAGATGGTGTATCAGTTGATCCATCTAAGATAGAGGCTGTAGTTCAGTGGGAACAGCCAAAGACAGTCACCGAGATCAGGAGTTTTCTGGGTTTAGCTGGATACTATCGGAGATTCGTTGAGGGATTTTCGAAGTTGGCTGCTCCGTTGACACGTCTTACTCGGAAGAGTGCACCGTTCATATGGAACGAGGATTGTGAGAAGAGTTTTGAGGAGTTGAAGCGTCGATTGACCACCGCTCCGATTCTCACTATCCCTACCAGCTCAGGAGGATTTGCAGTATATACCGATGCTTTGCATCAGGGACTGGGCTGCGTATTGATGCAAGACAGGAAGGTAGTTGCTTACGGATCCAGACAGCTTAAGGATCATGAGAAGAACTATCCGACCCATGATTTGGAACTAGTAGCAGTAGTGTTTGCGTTGAAGGTATGGCGCCACTACTTGTATGGAGAGAAGTTTCAGATATTTACCGGCCACAAGAGCCTCAAGTATCTGTTCTCGCAGAAGGAGCTGAACATGAGATAGAGAAGATGGCTAGAGCTTCTGAAGGACTACGACTGCGAGATACTTTATCATCCGGGTAAGGCTAACGTTGTAGCCGATGCCTTGAGCAGGAAGAGCCTGGGGATGGTATCGTATATGATGGTTAGGGAGCATGAATTGCTAGAGCAGTTTGCCAGCCTCAGTTTGGGAGTCGTGCCTTCTGACATGGATACAGGCTATGTGATAGCTAGTCTACGCTTGGAGCCGGACCTGTTGGACAGGATCAGAGTGGCTCAGCAGACTGACCCATTTTGTATGGATGTTAGTAATCAGATGCAGAAAGGCACCGTGACTGATTTTGAGATGAGTTCTGATGGACTACTGAGGTTCAGAGGCAGATTGTGTGTTCCCGAGGATCCAGGACTTAGGAGATTGATATTGGCGGAAGCTCATTCGTCGAGGTATACGTTGCATCCGGGGAGTAACAAGATGTATCAGAACCTCCGGAGGGTATACTGGTGGTCGGGCATGAAGAGAGATGTGGCAGACTTTGTGGCAAAGTGTCTTGTATGTCAGCAGGTGAAGGTAGAGCATCAGAAACCTGCAGGATTGTTGCAGCCTCTACCTATACCGACATGGAAATGGGAGCATATCACCATGGATTTCGTGATGGGTTTACCAAGGACCCGCAGGAATCACGATGCTATATGGGTGATCGTTGATAGACTGACGAAGTCAGCCCACTTCCTAGCTACGAGAGCTACCGATACTCTGAGTTCGTTAGCAGAACTGTACGTACGCGAGGTAGTGAGGTTACACAGTGTACCAGTGAGCATAGTCTCAGATAGGGATTCCCGCTTCACATCCCACTTTTGGGGACATTTTCAGGAAGCTATGGGAACCCAGTTGAGTTTGAGCACCGCTTTCCATCCTCAGACAGATGGTCAGTCAGAGAGGACTATACAGACTCTGGAGGACATGTTGAGAGCATGTGTGCTAGACTATCAAGGCTCCTGGGATGACCACCTACCACTAGCCGAGTTCGCCTACAACAACAGTTATCATTCGAGTATCGGGATGGCACCGTATGAGGCTTTGTATGGCCGTAGATGTCGTTCCCCCATTGGATGGGAAGAAGTGGGTGACCGTATGATTTTCGCTCCTGACTTGGTTACGCAAGCATCTGAGGATGTCCGCTTGATAGTAGAGAGACTGAGGACCGCTAAGAGCAGACAGAAGAGTTACGCTGACAGGAGACGTAGGCCACTAGAGTTTGCAGTTGGTGAGTTCGTATTTCTGAGAGTTTCTCCTTCCAAGGGCATAGCGAGATTTGGGAAGAGAGGGAAGCTAAATCCTCGCTATATTGGACCCTTTGAGATACTTGATCGAGTGGGAGATAAGGCATATAGGTTGGCATTGCCACCGGACTTATCAGGTGTCCACAACGTCTTCCACATATCGATACTTCGGAAGTATCACCCGGATCCGTCACATGTGATTAGTTACGAGCCTTTGGAGCTCAGAGAGGACTTGTCATATTTAGAGAGACCGATTCGGATATTGGATAGGAAGAAGAAGGTATTGAGATCGAAGACCATCGGATTAGTGAAGATTCTCTGGCAGCATCATACTTCAGAGGAAGCTACTTGGGATCTAGAGAGTCTGATGCGAGAGAAGTACCCTCACCTATTTGAGGACTGACTTGGTTCTAATTTGGAGGACCAAATTTTCTGAGTGGGGGAGGATTGTCAGACCCGGATTTTTGTAGCTTGTACCTTATGATTCCTATGTGTATGAACACTATGTAATTATAGTTGAATCATAAGAAATGTATTTACTATCATGCAATCGACTATTTGAGAAATTAAAAATGCATGTAAGCTACATAACAGCGAGATAAGGGTTAAGTTGATTCCCGAATGAGTGCAGGGGTAAAACGGTCAAATGACTGACATTCGGTATAATTTCGATAAGAGAATTTCATTAAAAATATGAAATTGAGGAATCTTGATCAAAATCGAGGAAAATATTTAATTTCGAGCCCAATTGATCAAGATATAAATTTATTAGAATTTATCAGAATTTTTACCTCAAAAAATGAGCCCAAAAATAGTGGAAAAATATACCGAATAGGTAAAATCGGACTGATAAATTCATTTACGGATTAAATGAATTTAATATAAATTTTTAAGATATTTCTAGATATTTTTGGGATATTTATGGGATATTTATGGGATTTTTATTATTATTTTATAGTAAAATAATAATAAAAATATATTATAAAAAAAAAAGAGAAACAGATTGAAAATCGGGGAGAGAGAACAGAGAAAACGCGTGGAAGCCGACCCGAGGGAGAAGACCACCGGACGGCGAGCACCGGCCACCCCACGGGCAGGCAAACGGTCGAAAAAGGAAGCCCGGCACCGTGCGCACCCATCGGCACCGGTCACGACCTCCACCGACGCCGGACCCCGGCGAATCGAAGAGGAGAAGCCGCGGCGGAAAAGAAGAGATTCGGCGGCCACCGACGGTGCTTGGTCCCGATCAGCCCAGCCGAGTGTCGCCCAGGCTTAGGAGCGCCGAACTGAGGTGGTTATGCGTCGGGAACCGACCGAAATAGGCCGTCACGGCCAAAGGATGCCTGAACCGGTCGGCGGTTCAGGGGAGAAGGTTCTGTGCTGAACCGGGCCGGACCGGTTCAGCCAAGGAGAAAAGGGGAAAAAGAGGAAAAAGAAAGAAAAAGGAAAATTTTCGGGATTTCACCGGACTTCGGGTAAGTCGATACGAGGTCAAAAGTGATCGATTTGATTTCCGATGAATTTATTTAAATTATATTTAATCAGAAATTGACCCGGAGTTAAATATAATAAATTGTGCAGTTCGACGATAAATTCTGAACGGAAGCCCGATCGAACTTTGATTTGCATACCATTGCATATTCTCGGGTAAGTAAAGTTCATTTACGATAAATTATGTGATTATTGCGTATTTAAGATTTATTTTACGCATTTCGGATTAAATTCCGTATTTAGTGAATTATAATTGGAATTTTGAATTAAATTTCGTAAATGATATATGGGCTATCCAAAGAGCTTGGAATAAAGCCCAATGGGTATTGATAGGCCCAATGAGTCGATAGACCCTGATGAAGGGAAATAATAAGTGGAAAACGGGCTTAATACGGATTAAGGCCCATTAAGGATTTTAAGGCCCATTAAGGGAAATTAAACTGTATTAATGTGTAATACAGTAGGAAAATTATAATTAACCTGAGGAATGGTTATTTACAGCTCCGGAGTTTACATTGAGAGCTGATCGGACTGCGGGATTGAGCAGCACCGAGGAAGTGAGGTCACTTGACGTGATCCGAGGTAAGGGACTTTTGCAAGTAGTTAGAGATACCTGCACGTATTTTCAACTGCTTCTGCATTCACTTAAAAACTCTGAGGGTCAGAGAAAGTGAATAATAATTATTGCGACCCGATAGTGGCAAATTACGTTTTTGCCCCTAGCTAGTCAAAAAGTCAACTTTTGTGAGAAGTTGCAAAAAAACATGGAAAATGCTATTGTGAGTGTTAAATTGTTATTAGCATGAAAATAAATAGATGGGCTAATGATTTTAAGGTTGATATGACTTAAGCACACTTTGAGTGCTGATTTTGATGTTTTATAAACAATCCCTTTTTAAATAGCCATCTATCATATTATGTGAGAATGAATCGTGCTAGAGCACAGCTCGCACTGGGATTCATGTGTTTTTCCACATAATATTAGTGCTGGATTTGATACGCACTAGATTTTCATGACATGCATGATAGAGTACTGGAGTTTTACTCGTACTCAGCTTTGTATAATATATGCATGACAGAGTGCTAGAGCGTTGCTCGTACTCGATTTTTCATGGTTTATACATGACATAGTACTGGGAGCTGTTGCTCGTACTTGATTTTGATATTGTGCATAGCATAGTACTGGGAGCTATTGCTCGTACTTGATTTAATACATAAACTATGCATTGACCTAGTTGTTAGAGAGTGCCCGCACTAGAGTCGAGTTTTATGATGTGAAACAGTGTTGAGCGGAGTGACGACTGTGAGTCGCACTCAAGACGCACACTGTATGTGATATGTAATACATGTTGAAACCCATGCTTGAGACCTTGCGTGACTGTGTGTCATAGCTAGAGAGGATATCCGCATGAGGTTGGTATAGACGTGGTATGATATTTCCACAGGCACGAGGGCTAAGACCTATGTTAGGCACCCTGACTGTGATGTTGATGAGTTCCACGGGAGTGAGAGCTAAGTCCTATGGTAGGCACTCTGGCCGTGAGAACGGGTCCACGGGGGTACTTTGTATCGTGTCTGAGTGGCACGAGGTACGCTGTACCGTGTGTTACGTAGCTGCGGTTGACATTGGACTGACCATCCTCCCGTTACAGCAGTGAGGCCCCGCACATCTAGATCTATGTGGCTTGGGATCACTTTCTTTTCGGATATGATCATAATCCAGGATACTATTTGCATAAACCACAGAGTCTCACATGTTATATCACATTGATTGACTTCTTTAAACTGCGGACAGACCTGAGGGATGGGTCGGACTCCGATTTGTGTTGTGAATCATTTGATGCCATATTTATATGTGATTTAAATATACATGGCATGATTTACATAAAGGCATGATTTATATATAAATGCATTGTGTTGCACTACATGCCTACTTTTGAGAAATAAAGCATGATTTATGTACATGAGATTTATTCTGTACAAGTACATATATATTATATTTCAAGACATGCTTTTAAAGTGAGTTAAGGAAATAATGTTTTCAAGGCATAGCACTATTTTGAGTAGATAGTGTGGATATCTACTTGCTTGCCTGATTTCCTTACTGAGCGCGTTATGCTCACCCCCTTTTCTTTACATCTCTCTACAGAGCGTCAGTAGAGCGAGAGTTATCACGGGAGAGTGTCCCCGAGTCCACTACTAGTTCCTATCGATTCATCAGGTATACTTATTATGTACAGTTGTGTATCTAAACATAGAAACAGCACAGTGATGTATACGTTATATATTATGGGGAATGTAATCGTATTAGATTTTATAAAATCTTACATGTATAATAAAAGTAACTACAGTCAGAATTAATATATTGACATGTATGTATGAGAATGGATATTATGGTAAGTAAAGACTCTGACATCGAATCACAGCCCAACCAGTGAAGAGAGAAAAGGTAAGTTAAAAATGCGAAAAATTTATAGTGATTTTTGGATAAAGTCAAGGATTGAAACTGGGGTCCTGACAGAACATGACTTGTTAGAGCAGTTCGTGAGCCTTAGTTTGGACATAGCACTCCCTGAGATTGACAGAGTTGAGATCATTGTGAGCTTGAGATTGGAGCCGGAGTTGATTGATCGAATTTGGCAGGCTCAGCAGAGTGATCAGGGATGTATTCAGTTGATGAGGCAGGTACAGGCAGGTGTAGATACAGATTTTGTATTGAGTACTGATGGATTACTGAGGTTTCGCGATAGGATATGTGTTCCTGAGGATCCTGATATCAGGAGGATGATTTTATCAGAGGCTCACTCAGCGAGGTATACAGTACATCCGGGGAGCACGAAGATGTATCAGAATCTCCGGAGAGATTATTAGTGGTCTGGGATGAAGAGAGACATAGCAGACTATGTTGCGAGATGTCTCGTCTGTCAGCAGGTAAAGGTAGAGCATCAGAAGCCTACAGGATCATTGCAGCTTCTACCGATACTGACATGGAAGTGGGAGTATGTCACCATGGATTTTGTGATGGGATTACCGAGGACCCACAAAGGTCACGATGCCATCTGGGTGATTGTGGATAGACTGACGAAGTCTGCCCATTTCTTTGCTATGAGATCTACAGATGCTCTGAGTACGTTGGCAAACTTATATGTTCGGGAGATTGTCAGGCTACATGGCATTCCCATGAGCGTTGTTTCTGATAGGGATGCCCGCTTCACTTCCCATTTTTGGGAACACTTTCGGGAAGCGTTGGGGACCCAGTTGAGATTTAGCACCGCTTTTCATTCTCAGACAGATGGTCAGTCAAAGAGGACTATACAGACTCTGGAGGATATGTTAGAGTGTGTGTGTTGGATTTTGGAGGCTCCTGGGATGATCATTTGCCATTAGCCGAGTTTGCTTACAATAACAGTTATCACTTGAGTATTGGGATGGCACCGTATGAGGCACTGTATGGTTGCAGATGCCGTTCCCCTATTGGATGGGAAGAGATTGGTGACAGACTGTTATTTGCTCCTGACTTGGTTTAATAGGCTAGTGAGGATGTCAGGTTTATATGCGATAGATTGCAGACAACTCAGAGTCGACAGAAGAGTTATGCTAACAGGAGATGTAGACCACTAGAGTTTGCAGAGGGTGAGTCGGTGTTTTTGAGAGTTTCTCTTTCCAAGGGTGTCATGAGGTTCAGTAAGAAAGGTAAACTGAGCCCTCGTTTTATTGGACCCTCTGAGATTTTGGAGCAAGTGGTAGATAAGGCCCATAGATTGGCATTACCACCAGAGTTGGCAGGTGTACACAGTGTCTTCTACGTTTCTATGCTTCGAAAGTACCATCCGAATCTGTCGCACATGATTCACTACGAGCCGTTAGAGCTCAGTGACAGTATGACATATGTTGAGAGACTGGTTCAGATTTTGGATAGGAAGGAGAAGGTATTGCGATCCAAGATGATCTCCCTGGTGAAGGTTCAGTGTCAGTATCACACTCCGGAGGAAGCTACCTGGGAGCTAGAGAGCATGATACAGGAGAAGTACCCGAAGTTGTTTACCGACTAATTTGGTTCTAATTTGGAGGACCAAATTCTTTTAGTGGGGGAGATTGTGAGATCCGCAATTTTTGTATGATATTCCTTATGATTTCCATATTGTATGACATTATTATATGTTAATGGATTCATAAGATGGTTGATTCGGATTTGATAAATGTGGACGAAACGAAATATCGTACGTAAAATCGAATAAGGATAAATTGGGAAAACAAGGAAGTAACAAGTTAGTTTAAGTAATTTAATTGAGTTGACTAAAAATAAGGAATTGAATATAGGGAAAAGATTGTGGATTAATGAAAGAAAGACGATTTAATTTAGTCCCGAACACGTGCAAGGGTAAAATGGTCAAAAGACCAAAATTCGGTATAAATTCGATAAGAAATTTTCATTAAAATATGGAATTTACGAAATCTGGATCAATACCAAGGAAAATATTTAAATTTGAGTTCGATTGATCTAGATATTAATTTATGGGAATTAATCGAAATTAATTCAGAATTAATCGGGATTTTTAATTCGAAAAATTATCTCGAAAATAATCGAAAAAAATACCGAGAAAGACGAAAATAGACCGATAAATTCATTTATTGAATAAAATGAATTAAGTAATATTTTTTCGGATATTTTTTCGGATATTTGGGTATTTTAATATATTTAATTGATTAAAATAATAATAAATTAATTAATAAAAAACGAAAAAAATCAGAAATCTAAAAATTTTCGGGGAGAGAGAAACCAAAAACGGAACCTGAAGCCGACCCGCGAAAACCCAACAACACGACAGCCAAACCTATGACCTCCGACGAGCCACCGACGATTGACGAGCCCAGCTACTGGTCGAAAAAGGAAGAGCGAAGCCCGGCGGTTCCATTGGTACCGGTGACGTGCGGCGACGGTCCCTATTTCCGACGAATCGACCGATCGAAAATCGTTGGAGAAATCGCCTCTGTCCCGACGAATGGCGGTGTCTTAGCGCCGATGCAACCCCGTAGAGCCTTCCTCAAGTCGAGGCGGTTCTGTTGAGCCCACTGGCGGCCGACAAGATGGCCGGAATCACTGGCGACGACAAACGGGCCAAAAAGGCATCGTAGCCAGGAAAAGGAGAAAAGAAAAAGAAAAAAAAAGAAAAAAAAGAAAGAAAAGGAAAGAAAAGGAAAAGAAAGTGTACCAGGGACGACTCAAAATTCAGGTAAGTGATCGAGAGTCGGGATTGACCTGCGGATAAATCCCGAGAATTCAATTTAATATTATTTTATTGAAAAATGACCCGAAATTGCATAATTGTGTAATGTCACTATAGAGCCCGAACGAGAGCTGATTTAGCTCCGATTTTCGTACCCCACATCATATTGGGTAAGTATGTTTTAATTTTGATAATATGAGTCCTTTAATGCAATGTTTCGATTATTTTATGAAATTTACGAATTAATTCTGCATAAAAGGAAATTTATTTGAAATTTCAACGTAATTATCGTAAATAGTATCCGGGCTATCCAATGAGTTTGGAGTGAAGCCCGATGATTATTGATAAACCAAATGAGCCCAGTAAATCTGAAAAAAGGATTTGAAAAGTGGAAACGGGCTGAAAAAGGGGTTCGAGGCCCATTAAAGTGCAATTGAGCCCAATAGAGTAAAACGGGCCTAAAGCTTTAGATTCGATCAGTAAGAGTGAAATACTGATTTGTATATTTGAACTGAACCCATATGTGGTTATATGCAGCTCTGTAGATGAGCGAATTGGACTGAGAGACCTGATACGGCCGAGTCGGGATAAGCTCGTGCGTGATTCCAGGTAAGGGAATTTTAGGAGTACTTAGAGGTAGCTGTACGTAGTTTCGAGGGTATTTACTGTAACGACCCAAATTTACTGATATTTCGGTTGGGCTACAAGTCGATAATAGATCAAAATCCATAAAGTCGCCTATTTAATTTAATTTCACTTAGTAAAAGTTTAAGAACACAAAACAGTAACATTACCATTTGAAAAATTCGACATTTTGTTCTCATACAAAATAGTATCAATCACATTTCCCCAGACATATGCTTGCATACATTACTGTACTTACAGATACAAAAACAATTATCCTTACTGGGTATACCTCTAGCTTAGGTGATTTCTATCCGAAGCACAGCTGTGCAAAATACCTCGACTTATAGAGTCGAATTCCAATACTGATGCGAATCTGTAGAGGAGAGTAAGGGGGTGAGCTTAACATGCTCAGTAAGAAAAACCCCATAGCAGGTAGATAAATACACTACCTACAAAATATATATATTTTTATATTTGCTAAATCCCAAAAAGTTTCATAGATGATTTTCTCAGATATCAGATTGTAAAATTCAGAAAATAGATTTAGTATCGGCTAAAGCACAAATACCAGAAACAGATTCTTCAGAAACAGAATATGAAACAGTAATACATTTAACTACTATTGTAAATCCAGAAGTTCAGAGTTTTCAGTAGCAAAGCAAAGAGATTCACAGATATTTTAGTTCAAGCAGACAAATTCAATTATATATTTTCAAATAGTCGAGATAAGGCATGCATGCTATATCAGATATCAGAAATGACTATTGGCCAATATCGGTGACTCCAGGCAAATCACGGGCCAGGTGTGCCGAGATGTCAATCGCTGTGGGAGTGGTCAGCTACCCAAATGGCTCACCGATCAGAATGTCCGAAGACCAAAAACAGAATCAGAAGCACGATACATCGTACTCGTGGACCACAGATACAGATACAGATACAGAACAGAAGTGCAGCATGATCTCACCAACGCCTTTGTCTCGAAATCAGTGCGAGACGGACAGTACGACACACAGTCAGTACGCGCTCAAGCACATTTCATCAGAATAATTTTATAACATATCGTTTTCCTCAAATCACATTTAAATTCATTTGTTTTATGAAAATCGTTCAAAACAGGTTGACTAGCCCTTTTTCGGAAAAATCTCAGAAGACGGTCTTTGAAAATTTAAAATTCAAGATTTTCAATAATTAAAACTGAATTCAAGTCATACCGTAATTTATGCAAATCATTTAAATTTAATCCGTATAATTTGATTGTTCAACTAAGCTAAAATCTCTAATTTTTCAGTCATAAAGTTCAACCTAGTCTTTTCGATAATTTCGGTACTGCGAAATTTAACCTAAATTTTATGTCTACAAATATAAAAAAATTACGCATATTTATCTCTAGCAGCGATGAGAATTTTCCTTACCTCGGTGTCTGTCCGCGATCCACGGTTGTCTCGACGTAATGAGTCGACGAATCCGGTCCACTTGGGTTATTTCGATCGGAGCCCTTTTTCCCGTGGTTTTCAAATTTCTTTGTGCCTTCTCCCCTATATCCAAATATTTTTATATTTATATTTATATATATAATTATATATATAATTATATATATATATATAAATATATATACTTTTCTTTTCTTTACTCTTTTTTTTTTTACTCCCTTCAAATTTGGCTTCTCGTCAAATTCCTTATCTTCTTCTTCTTTCTTCTTCTTCCTCCCAGTCGGCTACTATTCCCCGATCTCTTCCCATCCTCCTTGGCTCAGTAACACCGGCACTGTCATCATCACACTTCTATCCTTGTTTCCCCCAACCCCCGATTTTCCTTTCCCTGCTCATTTTTCCCTCATTCACCCCGATCTCGATCGACTTCAATCTTCCCCCGACCACACCTCTGCCCCTACTCCATACTTCTGTTTCCTGTGCCGAGGGCGTCCAAACATAGTGGTCGTCCATCCAACTGTCCCTAGCTCTGACAGTGGCCCGCTTGGCAACCTGTGGTTGTGCCTCTTCCTTGCAACCAGCCGTGTCTCCCCTTCGATGCAATGAACAAAGCAAGAGTTCTCTATTTTCCAGTCTCCCCGTCGATCAGTGAAGGCCACCTTTTTCCAGTTACCACACTCGAGCCTTAGTTCCCTTTGTTCTTCAGTTGTCCGAGTAGCCTTGCTATTCCCATTTCCTTCCTCAGCTGTGCCTACCTCCAATTTCTCCTGAGGTCGAGGAAAACCCCTGTTCTTCGTCCTCCGTTTTGCAGCCAAATGGGAAAGTCGAGGGGTCTGATCACTGCTTTCCTATTTTCGTCAGTTTACTCCAATAGTTCAAGCTTTTCGGTTTTCTTCACTGCTAGCCTCATTCTCTTCCTTTTTTTTCTCCCATTTCTGCCTCTACTCATGTCTGATTATATTGTTGTTTTCAGCTAAGATTACTTTTACCCAGTTGCTTCTACTGCTTGTATTTTGTGTCAGGAGTGGGTGGGTGATATGGGTTGATGAAGGAGAGGGGTATGGCTGTAGCAGGGGTTTGGTGTACAGAGGGTTGTTGGACAGTTTTCGTGTTTCCAGTTTTCTTTCCCCTTCACGTTTCAACATCTATATCTGCTCCCATCATCATCATTTTCCTTTTTTTTTTGAAGTACTCTTACCGGTATACATAAATAAATAAACACATCCTTAGATATACATATACTTATATTTAGTTACATATACTTAATGGAGTTCTCGGCTAAGTATCTTTGTTATGTATATATATATATATATATATATATACATTGATATGTATATATATATATACATCTGTACATGTATAAATATACATTTATATGTATATATCCATAGCCTTTTATTCTTAGAGCTATTGTATTTAATTAACTCCTCCAAGTTCCATAATGAGAAAATACAATTTAATTTGAACCTTTAACCAATGAAACACATTTTTAATCTTAATGACTTAATTGTTATTTATTGATAGAGCTGAGTACATGAAATTTTACGATGTTTACATTTACATTACGTTAAATTCATTAGGCTACTCGAAAACAGAATAATAATTTTTGCGGAAAAATAAGGAAATAGTGCCAAATTACTATTTTGCCTCCAGATAGGAAAATTTCAAAAAGGGTAGTAAGGCTATGAAATTGCATTAATTTCATGATTTTAATGTTTTCATGATGATATTGCTTTAATTCAAGCAATTTATGGATAGATTGGCTATGATTTTCATGTTTTAAGTGAAAAGGCACAGGTTAGGTGCCAATTGATATTTATTTAACATTTTTGATAAAATTGAGCCACCTATCAATGTTATATGAGTTGTAACTGTGCTTGAGCACTGCTCACACTGGATTTTATATTTTAACTTATACACAGAGTGCTGGAGCCTTGCTCTCACTATTTTACAGATTTATTCCATATGACTACCGTACTGGAGTTTTTCTCGTACGAGGTTTTCATTGAGTTTTTATACATATCCGTACGAGAGCAATGCTCGTACGTGGATTTGAATTAAATTTATAATAAGTTTAAGTCATACTGGAGCGCTGCTCGTACGCAGATTTTTATTGATTTCTAAGAAATTGTGCTAGAGTTTCGCTCGCACGAAGTTTTCAGATATCATGAATATGCATGGAGCCGTGCTAGAGCTTCGCTCGTACATGAATTTATATGAAATGCATATTGCCGTGTTGGAGCCACCTATTGACTGTGTGTCACAGTGAGATGATATGCTCACACGTGCATACTGAGACATACTTGACATGAGGGGATAAGACCTATTATAGGCACCCTTGATTGAGCTTGGGTTCACGGAGTACGTTGTACCGTGTATGTCACGCGGAGTACGATGTACCATGGGGATTGTTGGAGTGGAGTGGCATTAGCCACGAGACAGCAAGTCTTGCCCTCACAATCCTGATATTATGATGTTCTAGTGGGTAGGACCGACCTACCTCTCGTTTTAGGTGTGACACCCCGCACACTAGGATCCGTGTGCCAGGGATCATGAGGTTATGGCCATAGTCCTGGATATTACCGATATAGTCGCTTACATGTCTCACATGATATGACTATTGGTCTTGATAGACCAGGGTAGACCCGAGGGAGGGGTCAGGCCCCGATTTTCTTATGATTTCAATTGAGATTTGATTATTCCCATGAAGGGATTTTATGAAACTTTCATTGATTTGTAACCCTGTGAGAAAGGTGATTTTATAACGAAGATTTGAGAATAAAGAATTTTGTTGAAATGGATTTTGATGTGTGAGTGTATCATATTTTGACCCAGATGTGGTATTTTATAACGTGTTGATTCATTGAGCATGAGATGTTTTCACATGAAAATTATTCCATGTTTTTAATATGTCGATTTCCTGTTTTACAATAGATGATATTATAAATATATGGCATATCATTGTTTTTACCTCATGCTCACATATATCCTGATTTTTTTTTCAGCATGTAGATAGTATTAGCTATCTACCTGTTTGTATTATTGCCTTACTGAGCATGTGGAGGTAACCCTTTCATTTTCCACCCACTTTCAGTGTTTCCACCATACAGATAGCGGGTGTAGAGAGTAGACGACATAGCTGATATCTTTGTTTCCCATCGACTGTCAGGTATACACCACGTACAGAATTTTGTATTAGTATGCTTATAGCACAATATTGTATATGAAAGAATTTTTGGGGATGTACATATAGAATCATGTGATGTATAAAACATAATGACCACTCTATTATAATATGATTTATGTAATTATATATATTACGTGTGATATTTTAATAGTTAAAAAGGGTATATCGATATT
This sequence comes from Firmiana major, assembly GCA_033439115.1. Classification (NCBI taxonomy): domain Eukaryota; kingdom Viridiplantae; phylum Streptophyta; class Magnoliopsida; order Malvales; family Malvaceae; genus Firmiana; species Firmiana major. The sequence goes on from CM065901.1 coordinate 38,636,415, forward strand.
GATTCACAGCCCGACCTGTTAAGAGGAATATATCACGAGGAGGTAAGAAAGATTTTTCAAAAGCGAAAAATTTGTACTGATTTTAGTAGTATTAGGTCATGACAGGTCCTCTGTAACCCATCACGAAATCCATGGTAACTTGCTCCCATTTTCGTGTCGATATAGGTAGAGGTTGCCATAATCTTGCAAACTTCTAGTACTCTACCTTACTTTGCTGACATACGAGACACTTTGCTATAATCTCTACAATGTCTCTTTTCATACCTGACCACCCATACCCTATTCAGAGATTTTCGATATATATATTACTTTCCATATGCACTGTATATCCCGAAGAGTGAGCTTCTGTCAATAGCACTATCTCATCAACTGTGGTCCTGGGAGCACTTATACTATCTCTGAACCTCTGTAAGTCATCATCACTCACTGTGAACTCTGTCACTATACCCTTCTGAATCTAACCCACAATATCGACACCCTGTCGATCATCACGTTAAGCCTGTCAAATCCAGTCACTCAAATCCGGTTCTAATCTCAGGCTAGCTGTCACACAATCACTGTCATCATCAGAAAGGATCACATCATTACTGAGGCTCACAACTGCTCTAGCAGCTCACGCTTCCTGACCATCATATGTAATACCATCTTGAGGCTCTTTCTGCTCACGGCATCAGCCATTACATTAGTCTTTCCTGGGTTGTACAATTTCTAGAATCATAATCCCTCAGAAGCTCTAGCCCTCTTTGTTATCATATTCGACTCTTTCTATGAAAACAGATAATCAGGGCCTTTTATGATCAGTGCATACTCGAAAAGTCTCACCATATAAGTGGTAGTGCCATACCTTTAGTGTAAACACTATGGCTGCCAACTTTAAATCATGAGTCAAATAGTTTCTCTCATAGTCCTTGAACTATCTGGATCCATAAACGACTATCTTCTCATTTTACATCAATACACAACCCAATCTTTATTTTGATGTATTCATACACATTGAAACCTCTCAAGCTGTTGGTTATGGTAAGAATAATTATGGTGGTCAATTTATTACTTCCATATTCCAAAACTCACGAAAGCCATTTTCATACTTATCATACTATTCGTATGCAATCTTTTTCTGAATGAGATGTGTCAAATGAGCAGCCCATTTCGAGAAACTCTCCACAATTCATCTGTAAAATAGTTTTCAGTTGCTGCTCATGCTCTTCCTTGGACTTCGAAAACATCAACATATCATTGCTAAGGATGGCCACAAATCGGTCTAGGTAGAGTTTAAATACCTTGTTCATCAATGTCCAAACAGTTACGGCACATTCACCTTCCGAATTCTTAACAGCTGTTACCCATACTTCAAATCGATCTCTATAAAGATATGCGCTTTTAACAGCTAATCCAATAAATCATCTATGGTGGGAGGAAACACTTATTCTTGATATTAGCCTCGTTCGATAATCAAAGTTCAATACATGATCGGAGGCTTCCATTCTCTTTTCATAACATAACAAGTACTCCTCAAGTTACGTATTCGGTCTGAGGAACGCTTATCCAATAACTCCTGTAATTGTTTCTTTAGTGCTTACAGTTCCACTAATACCATTTTATATCATGGTTAGGATATTGACTCCGTACCAGGTACCAAATCCATACCAATCACACAAGCAATGAAACCTTCCCATCATTACTCATTCCGTGAGTACAATCATTTACTCCTTTAATTACAATCGCAACACCTCTTTCATTACTTGTCAAAACTTACAGTACAATTTTCAGGGGTGAAAACATCACTATCTTAGGATAGCAATCTAAACAGCATAATGTGCAGTCGAATCAATCTATTCTCAAATATTACTTCAAAATTATTCATATTCCATTGAATAAAATCGACTGACGTATCCTTTTTCCCCTGTTTTCAACTTACAATCTCTATACCCATATTCAGTTAGTGATAATCAGCTAACTATCATCATCTTGCCTAAGGGTACAAGCTTCACATCTTTTACTAGCTTATAAGCAACTAAAGGCGGTATGAATAAATGCGTGGCACCATGATCAATTAAATAATTACTTTATTATTCACAACCAGTGTGGTATCTTCCACCATATCAGATGAAACATCAGTAGTGTCCTGGTCCAAGGCATACACTCACCCTAGTCCAACAGCCTACTTTCCCTTTCTCTTCGGCTGTGGCCTCCCTATTCAGTGCAGAAATCTCAAGAGGGTTTTCTCCGTCTCTTTGCCCTTCTGTGGGGTAGTCTCACCCAACTCTAAGCAATCATTTAATAAATGGCCCGTCTTACCACACTTAACGCTTATTTTAGTCAATAAGGTGTAGGGCCTGCTTTTGTGGTATCTACCAGACATCCTACACTGCTACGGAGCAGGTTAGGGTCCTCCAATCACAATCCCCCTCAAAAGTGTTGAGACTGAATACACTAGGGCCTTACCAATCATCTCACCCAGTGACTCATCAACTATAATCTCTTGCCGAACTACTTTTTTCCCGTTCTGACATCTCTGTCATTCTCTATTCTTTTCTGTCTCTATTATGGCCCTTACTATCTTTCCCAATCTCGGAGGCGTGCAACTCATGATCTTGTTCACACAACTGTAGTTTGTGCACTGCCTCGACATAGGTAATATTATCTAACAGGGCCAATCGGACTCTACTTGACAATCTGAGCCCTTCCATGAACTTTTAAACATCTCGACTCTCACTGCCCATAATGTCGGGGTCATACCTGCCTAGGTATATAAACTGAGATTCATACTCGCTAATCAACCAGTTCCTCTAGGGCAGAGTAAACCGTTTTATCTATAATTTCCTTTAAGCAGTGTCCGAGATATTCTGTCACCGAAATACATCTAGAATTATTTTCCATGTCCATTATAGATGTCTAACTCTTAAGATGGGTCGAGCAGACTTCCACCAATGTTTCACCTCACCCTCAAATCCCATGCATACTATGAGCAATTAGCTCCATAATATTCTCCACACTCCGCTTTAACCTCATAAAGCGTGTCTCAGTATTGTCCAGTCTCTCTATCGGACTCTATCTGATCTCTCTGTTGGACTCTATGTGGCATGCTCAACATCAACCTCCACTTCACTCTCATATTGAGTCTCATGTGGTGACTCAGTACGACTCTCAGGCTTACCTCTACGGCCTTGAGTTCGTGTACTTACCCCTCTACCATTGCAGCTATCAGTTAATGAGTTTATATTCTTGCATTCAAAACTAAATTCTTAGCTGCAATTCCATCTCGATATACACAATTGTATCTAAACAATCAACAGTACATGGGGGTATAACTTCCTTAACCACTAACACCGACTCATATCAGGCCAACTTAGCTCTGATATTAAAAACTGTCACGACCCAAATTACCTAAAATCACTACAAATTTTTCATTTTCACTTTTCGTTTATTATTTAATTCTTACCTTTCTCTCATCGTGACTATCCTACTAACAGTTGGGTTATGATTCGGTGTTAGTCACCTCTACCCTATTTACCATTCCATTTCCATAATAACTTTCACATATCAAGATTACTATCCTTTAACTTTAACTAAGTACATTCACAATGATATTAACTTAACCTTACATCCCCGACATCATATACGTTTACAGTACTGTGCATTACATATTTAGATACAAAAATATACAAATGTGTATACCTGTCTCTCAATAGGAAGCAAAGGATACCAAGAATGCAAGTCCTTAGCCGCTCACTAACTACTACGAGTGCTCTGAAAAGATGGGAAAATAAGGGGTTGAGCAAACAACATGCTCAGTAAGGCAATTATGCAAGTAAGTAGATAGCTCCACTATCTACATGCTCATAATGCCATTCCCTTAAATCTATTTCTTTTCGTTTAAATCTCACGCACAAAATCATGCAACTTATGCCTCAATGGCATTTTATGAAAAATCATAAAAACATAATTAGCGTGAAATAAATCAAGATCATGCATTAATTCATGCCATGTGAAACAAATCATGAGAAACAATCCTTTCATGAATTTATCATTAAAGCATGAAAAACTTATCATGCTACTGCATTAAATCATTTCATTAAAGCTACAGTATAAAATAACCCGAAGGGGTTAAGCATCTCATAAATAAATCTCAAACTCATAAAACAATTCGTTATAAAATTCTGCTATAAAATCACCATTCTTTTAGGGTCACATATCATAAAATCCTTTCAAAATCTATCATTATATTAGAAAATCATATCTCAGTGAAAATCATAAAATTGGGGGCCTCACCCCTCCCTCGGGTCTACCCAGGTCTATCGAGACCACAAGTTATATCATATGAGACATGTAGGTGACTATATCAGTAACATCGAGGACTATGGCCATAACCTAGTGATCCCTGGCTACACGGTACCTAGTGTGCGAGGTATCACAGCTGAAATGGGAGATGGGTCAATCCTGCCGTCAGAATAACATAACATCAGGATTGTGAGGGCAAGGCTTGCTACCTCGTGGCTAATGCCATTCCACTCCAACAATTCACACAGTACAATGTACTCCATGTGATATACAAGGTACAACGTACTCCGTGAACCCAATCTCAGTCGGGGGGTGCCTGCAATAGGTCTTATTAACCCATACCATCTATGTCTCAGTATGCAAGTGTGGCATATCATCTCACTATGACACACAGTGTACAGGAAGCTCCAACACGGCTATATGCATGTCATATAAATCCCTGTGCGAGCGAAGCTCTAGCACGGCTCCATACATATTCATGATATCTAAAAATCTCGTGCGAGCGAAGTTCTAGCACAGTTTCATAAAAATCAGTAAAATTTGCGTACGAGTAGCACTCCAGTACGACTGTAAAATGAGTTATAAATCCATATAAAATCACGTACGAGCAAGCTCTAACACGGTTTTATGCATAAATAAATCAAATCTCGTGCGAGTTACACTCCAGCACGACTTTTATGCAATTATCATATTAAAACAGGATGCGAGCTAAGCTTCAGCACCTCTCATGCATGTCAAATCATTAAAACTAGTGCGAGTAATCGCTCCAGCACCTTTTTATGCATATCAAGTCAAAACAGTCCAAAACAGTCAAAACAGGGTGTGAGCTAGGCTCTAGCACCTCTCATGCATTTCAAAATAAAAAAATCAGTACGAGCAACCGCTCTAGTACATTTCATGCATATGATGTCACACAAGTCGATGCGAGCAACTGCTCTAGCACATTTTATGCACACTCACAAACGCGCAGATATAGTGCGAGCTATACGCCAGCACTATCTATTTCGAAATAAGCTTGATAGTTGGCCCATTTTCCAAACAATTTCATTTAAATATAAATAACACTTATGTAGTGTTATATTGTGAAATTTATGTAATTATTAGCCAATCTATCGATTTGCTTTGCTTAAAAACCATAAAAATTCCTTAAATCATGCATTTTATGCATGTCTTGCTTTCACCATCCTTAGGTGAATTCGCTTAATAGAGGCAAACTAGTCTTTTCCTATTTTTGAGTCCTTAAAATCTTTAAACCATTTCTAGGACCTTTATACATATTCAGTGTATACAAAAATTATTAAAATACGCTTAGCTACCTCTAGCTACTCACACAATTCCCTTACCTCATTTTTATGTACAGTCTGACCTTTCCACTGATGTCTCATCACGCAGTCTGATTTGCTCCCAATCCAATCTCCGAAACTGCGTATAAATATTCATCAGGCGAAATACAATATAATTAATTGTATTTCATATTTTCTAGGCTTCATTTAAATCATTGGGCCCGTTTACCCCTATTGGGCCCGGTTGCACCATGATGGGTCTTAATCGGCCTTAAGCCCGTTTTCCTCTTATTATTCACATCATTGAGGCCTATTGGGCTCATTGGGCCCTTCAGTATTTATTAGGCCTCGTTCTAAAGCCTCGGATAGCTTAATTAATTATTTACGACAATTTATCTCAAATTCCATAATTTAATTCATTTTATGCGAACATTAAATCCGTAATTTATGCAATAAATTTCTAACATGCATAATGATGTAAATTGTCATAAATAAGGGTTACTTACTCGAGATTCCATGATAGTACACAAATCGAGGCTATCTCATGCTCTCGTTTGACGTCAATTGTCGAGCTACACAATTACATATTTTTTCGGGTAAATTTTCAATCGAATATTAATCAAATTAAATATTTTGAAAGTTAAATCGGTCAATTTTGACTGCTTACCGACTTACCTGTAGCTCGATTGCATCATCGGGATTTTTCTTCAATTTTTCCTGTTTTTCTTTTTTTCTCCTTTTTCTCTTTCCTCTTTGGCTAAATCGGTCCGGTCCAGTTCAACATATCATCACTGCACTGAACCGGTCCATACCGGTTCAGGCCTCACTTCACCGTTTAGGTGCCGTCCGGTTGGTTCTCAGTGCGATTCCGGCACCAATCGACGCGCCATCGCCTGGGTGAACTTATTCGGCCCTCGGTTTGGATCGAAATGGCACTGATGGCTGTCGATTTCCTTTCTCCCTCGCGGCATCTCCTTCCGTCGATTTGTCGATTCCAGCATCTCCGCAGAGCGTCGCGGCTGCTGGTGGGTCTCCCGGCATCGGGCTCCTCTCGTCGATTGTCGCCTGCCTCTCTGCCTCGCTGGTGGGTCGCCGGATGGAGGGAACCGACTCCCTCAGTTCTCTCTTCTCCCTTTCTTTTCCCAGAAATCGTAAAACGCAATTTCCAGTTTTTTATTATTTATAATTTATTTTTATTATTATTATTTTATTCATTAAAATATTATTAAAATCCAAAAAATATCTAAAAAATTCTTATTTAATTCATTTAATCCATAAATGAATTTATCTGTCTTATTTTATCTTTTCGGTATATTTTTTGATTATTTTCGGGATAATTTCCGAGGTGAAAATTTTGATTAATTCCAATAAATTCATATCTTGATTAATTGTACTCGAAATTTAATTATTTCGTCGTTATTGATCAAGATTTCTCAAAATGAATTTTATAATGAAATTTTCTTGTCACGATTAATACCGAATTTCAGTCTTTTGATCGTTTTACCCTTCAACGTGTTCGGGAATACCATTTCAATCCTTCTTTTGATCTTTAAATGCATTCAAAATTTTTTTATTCATTCCATTTGCATTTTTCATTCATGTACAACTCTTCTTATGATTCAATTTACATATAACCATGTTTACATTATTTGAATCATAAGAAATTATGATAAAAATCGGGTCTTACAGTGCGAGCTACGCTCCAGTATGGTTTATCAAGTCATGAAAACATATGAGAGTAAAATCTCCAGCATAGTCAAAATCATCAAAACAAGTGTGTGCTAAGGCTTCAACACCAAATCATATCTCAAATCTGATAGGTGGCTATTTTATTTCCTCTTTTAAAGACTCAAATCATATTTATTAATGTAGCATGTCGTCCCATGCTAAACATGTAAAACTAGCCAACCTATCCATCAATAATTCTTAATCACAAAACAACATATAGTTGTAAAAACATTAAAAACATGCATATCATGTTGTTTTCCTTTCCCACATCCCAATTTCATAATTCACACCATAATACATTTCACATCACTTATGGCTCAATAGCTAAACATAATATAACTACCGTCATAACTACTATAATCGTTGTAAAATACGTACGAATATCTCTATCGCTAACATATAATCCCTTACCTCGAATCGCGCTTGTATTCTTCTTCGTCTCTTTTGCTCCGTTCGTGACCCGAATTAGTTTTGTTTCGACATTTTCCAATCTACACATGTAAATCATTTAGTTATTTTCCTTTTCTTCTCCCAAACATTCATATTGTCATTTATTTATCTATTCATACTTCAAGCCTTTTATCATATTTCACCTTTTCCACTGGTATCACTATATCTTCTCTTAAATTTTCCATCACTTCTCCATGAATATTTCTTCATGAATCCCCTCTTAATATTACTCACTCATCACTACAATCATCATTTCTATCTATATTTCACATACCATTCAACCCATAAAGTGTCTAGAAACTCACATTTAAAGCTTGAGGGTTGCAGAACTTACCTAGCTTAGTTTTTTCCTTAGCCAAACTTGTGGTAATCTATTCTCCTCCTCTTAATCAAACTAATGTGTGATTTTTGGGTATGTTGTTCTCCTTACTTTAAGGAACAACTTTCCTTTCTTGAGTTTCTTCCAAATTTGGCTGGAATGTAGTGATATTTAGAGTGAGAAAGCTTGGTTCTTTGCGGGAAATGGATAGGTACGGGTTTGGTACGAAGAAAATCAGGTTTTTCAATCCAATCCCATGCTCTTTTTATAGATGCAGAGACATGAGATCGATCTAGTCCCTTGTGGAGATCGATCTCTGCATGGTTTGGTAGTCCTTTTACCTAACGTAACTACTACCAGATCGATTTGCTCTTATGATGAGATCGATCTATTGCAAGCAAAAGTCTTCTTGGAGATTGATCTGCCTCTTGTAGGAGATTGATCTTCTCCTCACAATTCTTAACGAGATCGATCTGTTTGCAAAGGGGAGATCGATCTATTGCTTAAGGGAGATCGATCTCTCCTTGGCCGAGACATTTGGAGATCGATATGTGTCTTATGAGAGATCGATTCCTTCCAGGCAGATACTTAAGGAAAATGATCTGCCTTCCTATGAGATCGATCTGCCTTGTTCAATTGAACTGATACTTGACATTCTGTGAGAGGGAATCGATCTCTCTTTCATCGGAGATCGATCTGCTCTTCCATTGCATCCTAATTTCTACAGTTTTCTACAGATTTTCACTTTGTAATTCATCCTTATTTGCCTAAGACCTCATTTTACATTCTGTACACAACCAACGTATAACAATATCCATTCCCTATAGTTCATAGGCAATGAGACTTGGGCACACACTTGAAATCATGGATTATACATTAGATTCATTATCCTTACATCTTTTAGTCATTTATACACACTTGACAATGTACATACACATCACGGCTTCATAAGAAAGGCTTGTAAAAACTATAGGCATTACACTTATAATGTCATGTATAAAATCATTAATATCTTGAGCATGAGGAAATATTAAAACTATGCCACATGTGTATACATATATCACGCACTGAAAACATGAAAATAGGCATGTAAAACATGGAATGATCATCATGTAAACCTCACATGCTCATCATCATTAAAACTCATCATAAAAGGGAAACTCAACATAAAACATCCCTCAGGATTTATCACTTTCACAAAACACGTCAAAATTCATCATAAATAGCAATACCATCTTTTTAAACACAATCCCACAAGGCTCGACCCCTCCCTCGGGTCTACCCTGGACAACACATTCATACTCAGTATACAAAACCAAGTGATATCATGTGAGATAGGTGGTCACTATATATATCGAGGACTATGTTGGCCAACTATGTCATTATCATCCCAGACCACATAGATCCTGGTGTGTAGGGTATCATGCTGGAACGGAGGTGGGTTAGTCCTTCGCCAGAGTTTTAAATCATCATCACAACCAGGTGGTACAATGTACTTCATGTTATCTATACGGTACAACGTACTCCGCGGACCCATATCATGATTGGGGGTGCCTGCTGTAGGTTTTATCTACCTCATGCCACGCATAACCTACTCAGTGTCAAGTGCACATGCGAGTATCTCATCCGTGTGACTAACGGTCTACACGAGGCATCTAGCACGGCTCATCCGAACATCTCATCTGTGTGACACACTGTCTACATGGGCATCCAGCACGACCCATTCATATCACAGTGTGAAAACCAGTGCGAGCTAAGCTCTAGCACGATTCATGCATCATCAATAAATTCCCTCGTACGAGCAACGCTCTAGTACGACTTTTATGCATAATAGATAATAAGGAAATCACGTACAAGCATAGCTCCCGTACGATTATATGCATAAGAAAATCAATGGAAACCATGTACGAGCTAAAGCTCCAGTATGATTTATAAAACATCATAACTCAAAACATGGTGCGAGCTAGGCTCCAACACATTTCATACATGTCAAAACATCAAAATCCAGTGCGAGCGAAGCTCCAGCATGATTTAACTCATAAAAATCTGATAGGCAACTTCACTTCAACAAAACACATTCAAAATCACAATTTGCATCTGACTCGTGCTATTTCATGAAATCATGGAAATCAAATAGCCAACATATCCATAAATTTGCTTAAACCAAAGCAATATATTTCATGAAAATGTCAAAACATGATATTTATGAAATTATTAGCCTTATTATCCCTTTTTGTAAGATTTACTTCAAAACCAAATCATACATATTCGTAGCCGTTCACATAAACCAATAATTCTTTTCTAGATAACCAAGCATTTGCAAAGCCCTATATACACCCACAAAATACATGCAGCTATCTCTAAGTACTTACAAAATTCCCTTTGTAAGATAATAATTTCCTTATACCGAATGTTTCGTTTGTTTTTTATGTTAAGTCGAAATTAATCTGTGGATAGGAGGATCTAATTTAATTAGGAAATAGGATATATTGAATTAGGATAGTGATTATTTGGGTTCATGCCACTTAGTATAATAACTTTGAGGTATGTTAGTTTAGGAAATGTAGGGATGTGTAAGACATTGATATAATAGGTAAGTATCAATGTTAAATCTGAAAATTTAAATTCCAATATAAATAAAATACAACAATTATAAATTATATAGGGTGAACATAATTTAGATGCATAATGTATGTGCATGAATATGTTCATCAACTCAACTTATTTAGTATAAACATATTCATGTAACCAAATTAGGATAGATCAAGGTAATCTACCATTAGTCATTAAGTTAAATGTACATGAATGTAGAAATAAGATTAAATCCATGCAAATAATCTTAGGTAGTGTACCAAAATTAATAGGAAATTAAGTTAAATTTCGAATAAATAAAATTACATGATAATTAAGTAGTGATAATCTTAAATTTAAGTAAGATAATTAAGTTAATTATGAAGTAAATAAATTTAATGATGTAATATAACAAAATCTGAAATATTAAAGCTAGTAACATTAAGATAAGAAATATGCTTATGTATATTTGCAAATTGGAGAAAATATAGATATAAAACCTTATGTAAAAATTATTGTGAGATCTGAGAATTTCAGACATTTATTGATGTAATAATAATTTGAAGTGTAATTTATTGAGCTAAGTGAATTGTGGGAATGATAATTGGAGATTTATATGTTAAGTGTTAAAATAAATGTGAAACTATAAGGACAGATCGATCTGGGAGAAGGAGAGATCGATCTGGTGAGTTAAAAATGACAAGGAAGGAGGAATTTAAGGAGCAGATCGATCTCCAATGGAAGAGGATCGATCTCCTTATGATTCTGTTTGAGAGAAGATCGATCTCATGAGGAAGAGATCGATCTCCAAATGATTCTGTTTGGGAGAAGATCGATCTCCTTAAGAGCAGATTGATCTCATAAAGCCATACAGAGATCGATCTTACCCCTCGACAGATCGATCTCCTAGGCATAAAATTGCCGAGATCGTCCCCAAAATTCAAACGCAGATCGATCTCACCCCTCGATAGATCGATCTCCTACCCTCAGCCTATATAAGGAACCCCTATTTTTCTCCTGCAGACTCACTTTCTCTCTCTTCCAACCCCATTTCCACCGAAAACCTAACTTTCTCACTCATCCAAAACACCCATTTTCGGCCAAATCAAGAGTTGTGGCAAGAAAGAAAGTTGTTCCTCATCAAAGGGAGAATAACATACTTAGAAATCGAAGGACGAATCGGATCGAGGTGTGGGTTGTGCGTCTCACAAGCTTTGGGTAATTTCTAAACCTCGATCTTGATATTTGAGATGATTTTGATGATATTGGTGGTTGTCATTGTGTTTAAATAGTTGAGAAATGATTAGGGATTGATGAAATTGCACTGTGGTTGGAGTGATAATGATATTTAGCAATTTTGGTAATTTTAGGAATTTTGAGCTATAAATGGAAATTTAGACAATGTGATGAATTAGAATAGATAATTGGTATTAGAAATGTAGAACGTTGAGATGTTGTGAATGAGTGTGTAGTTTGGGGTAGAGTTACGAGAATCAAGAGATTTGAGGTGTTATGAGCAATTATGCTAGATTTTGAGAATTGAGGTTGATGAGATAACTGATTATTGATGTTTTAACATCGTTTGGACAGCTCGGGAGTTCCAGAGTGGAATGCGAGGCTAGTCCGTGATACGGGGGAAACGATTGCACTATACGAGGTGCAAAGAGGTAAGGGAAATCTAAACCATTTGTGTATGTGATTTGTAAACTATTTTAGCATGATTTGTGGTTTATAAAATAAGCATGTTGAGTGTTGTGTTGAGTTTTAATTGCACACGGTTTTTATAGTCGGTTGGAGCCCATTGTTTTATGCGTTTATAAGTTGAGTGTGAAATTGCTTTATAAACTGTCGAATTTGCGTGAGTAATGAATTGGGCTCTACGTTAAGGCAATATCGAGATTTGAGAAATGTATACGTGCTTTGCTGGTTGAAACTCGGTTTTATTATGTTTTGTGTTGAGTACAAAATGGTTTTCAATTGAGTTTTATGAGTAAAAAACCCCTATGAGTTCTACGTGAAGGCAAACCAGTTTTATGTGATAAGACTTAGGTGTGTAGTTATGAGTACACACCGGGCATTGCTCTGGTAGCATGTAAGCCCGATTTCTTCTCCCTTCTGGTAACGTGAGAATAACCTATTCAGTGGCTATGCCACGTACATTCGGTGGCCGTTGCCACGTGAGAAACCCCATTGGTGGCCGTTACCACGTGATACCCCATTTGGTGGGCGTTGCCACGTGAGAAACCCCATTGGTGGCCGTTGCCACGTGATACCCCATTTGGTGGCCGTTGCCACGTGAGAAACCCCATTGGTGGCTGTTGCCACGTGATACCCCATTTGGTGGCCGTTGCCACGTGAGAAACCCCATTTGGTGGCCGTTGCCACATGAGAATCCCTAATTAGTGGTCGTTGCCACGTGAAACCCTATCCAGTGGCTATGCCACGTGTGTTTAGTGGCTATGCCACGTGTGAATTTAAATCAGTGGCCATGCCACGTGAGTTAGTGGCTGTGCCACGTGTGAAATTGAATCAGTGGCTATGCCACGTGTGTTTAGTGGCTGTGCCACGTGCATTACTATTATAGTGATTTTATCACGTATTTGAGAAAGCGTTTATTGCGTTATTTTCACATGCTTTGTTATTGCTCTAGAGTGAGCCTTTTTACTTCATGTTTTCACATGACTTGAGACATGAGAATGCCGTTTTGAGTACTTTCATGCTATGGTTTTCAAATGAGTTTCACATACAAATAAACATTTTGTGATGTGCATTTTGGTTTATGAAATGAGTTCCTTACCCCTTTACTGAGCGATTTAGAAGCTCACCCTGTTTTCTTTCCCTCCAGAGTTCTTCAAGTGAAAAAGGATCTCCCTGCGACATACGGAGTAGTGGCTAGTGGAGGACTCGAGCTCCAAGCCATATATATTGTATTTGAGGTATCTTTTATCTTTTCATGTACCCAGACAATTATTGTAATTGCAGACACTTGATGTATAACATTGTATGGGATGTATTAGGATTAATTAACTTGGAATTGAGTAATGTATATGATTCAATATACACTATATTATGATGAGATCCTGAGGCATGATAATTATGATGATGTATGACACTGCACAGGAATGCACCCTTAATTGTGAATTAATAAATAAAAAGTTTTAAATTTACCCTATTTTTCGCACTTTCGGGGTGTGACAGAGTTTTCTTGGTATCAGAGCTTAGGGTGTCTAGTACTGTCAATGTCGGTTAAGTGAAATAGAATACATCCCAAGTGTCTGTAATAGTCTGGTCATGAACTGAAATTGAGGATTGAGATTTCAATCGATTCTGATATGTACGTGCAGGAGACGAGTTAAGATAGAGAATGAGTGGACGACGAGGTCGTTCGAGGAGGCAGGCAGAGTCCCCTCCGCCACCTGTCCCACAACCAGAGAGTCCTAACTCTCGATTTAATCGGATTGAGACTGATGTGAGGTAAGGTTTTGAGCAGATGGCAGCGTTATTCGCGCAACACTTTGGAGTTAATGCCTCGGGTACTACTCCTACACCAGCACAAGGACCTCCCATACCCCCAGTGCCTCTTGTCACTCAGCCTGATGATAGAAGTATGGTCCGACTGAAGGATTTTCTGAAGATGAATCCACCCGTGTTTAGGGGAAAGAAGGATCCTATAGAGGCTGAGGAGTGGTTGACGAAATTGAGAATTATATTTGATTTTCTAGGGTGCACCGATGCTGAGAGGGTCAGTATGAGTGCCTATATGCTGAAGGGGAGAGCTCGAGATTGGTGGGGTACTACCCAGGGTATTCTGATGTCCCGTCAGGATGTGATTGGTTGGGAAGAGTTCCAGACAGCCTTTAGGACCCAATATGTACCACGAGCCACCCAGAGAAAGAAACAGGCCGAGTTTTTGAGTTTGGTACAGGGTGACATGTCTGTGGATGACTATGAGAGCCAATTCACAGCGCTATTGAGATATGACCCAAAGACCTTTAAGAGTGAAGAGCTCTGTACAAAGAAGTTTATGTATGGGTTGAAGCCCGTCATCAGAGATAGATTGATAGGGCTATGTATTACTGAGTTTGGAGATGCTCTGAGACAAGCACAAGAGATTGAAAGAGGAATTGAGATGGTACAATCCCAGAATGAGCTCAGAATGGTGAATAGAGATAAAGGCAAGAGGCCAGCGATTTTTCAAACAGAGGCTCGGAGAGGTTCCTTCAGAAGAGGAAGGATTGAGGTACAGAAGGGCAGATTAGAGAGACCCAGAGGGTACTCTAACATTAGAGAGACCCCTCGAGATGTCAGGCCAGAGACAAGATTTTATAGAAATTGTGGCCAAATGCATGAGGGAAGTTGTACTGGGTCGATCCATGGATGTTTTAGATGTGGAGACATGGGTCACATGGTGAAGGATTGCCCTCAACCTCAGAAACCACATGTATTGGAGCCCACTAGACAACAGCCTCAGAGAGTGAATCCCCCGAGACGGGCCACTCCTGCAGAGAAAGGAAAGAGACCTGTTACCCAGGGACGTGCGTTTACCCTAGATAAGGAGACCACTGACACTTCTACAGAAACTATAAGAGGTACACTCTCTGTCTGTAATCATAAGGCTCATGTGTTGATTGATTCAGGATCCACGCATTCATTTATTTCTGAGCATTTTGCATGTAGATTAAACTTGAAGTTTGAACCTTTAGAATACATACTACATGTAAATACCCCTATGCGTGAATCCCAGAGAACTGAGTTAATCTGTAAAGGATATGAAATGAAGGTGGGAGATAGAGTAATGTTAGAAGATCTAATCCTGTTGAATATTCATGGGTTTGATGTAATTCTGGGAATGGATTGGTTGGCGACCAATCGAGTGAGTTTAGACTGCTACACTAAGATTGTAACTTTCTCCCTACCTGAACCTTACAGCATAAGATTAAGATATTGAGGAAATGATTATGTGGATTTCTAGTAAGTAATTTGAGAATTTTGATATTATTTTGGAGAATATTAAATATGATTGTTCATGTGAAGGTTATGAGACACTCATCTCAGACGATGAGCGGGAACATCCGAGGATTGAGGATATACCTGTGGTTTACAAATTTTTGGATGTTTTCCCAGATGAATTACCAGGTTTACCATCAGAAAGAGAGCTGGAGTTTACCATTGATTTGGTACCAGATACTTAGCCGATCTCTAAACCTCCCTACAGGATGGCATTAGTAGAACTTGAGTAATTGAAGAAACAACTACAGGAGTTATTGGATCAAGGGTTCATTAGGCCCAGTGTTTCACCGTGGGGAGCATCGATTTTATTTGTCAAGAAGAAGGATGGTAGTCTCAGATTATGCGTAGACTATCGGTTGTTGAATAAAGCCACGGTGAAGAATAAATACCCATTGCCCAGGATTGATGATCTACTCGATCAACTAAGAGGGGCATCAGTCTTTTCTAAGATTGATTTGAGATCGGGCTATCACCAATTGAGGATCAAGGAAGAAGATATTCCAAAGACGGCCTTCAGGACGAGGTATGGCCATTACGAATTTCTGGTGATGTCCTTTGGATTGACGAATGCCCCTGCAGCATTTATGAGATTGATGAACGAGGTGTTCAGAGACTATCTGGATAAATTTGTGATAGTCTTTATTGATGATATCCTGGTGTACTCTCAGTCGTATGAGGAGCATGCACAACATTTGTGGTTAGTACTACAGATACTCTGAGATAAGCAATTATATGGAAAGCTTAGTAAGTATGAGTTTTGGCTGGATCGGATAGCTTTCCTTGGTCATATAGTTTCAAAGGAAGGAGTATCAGTGAACCCAAGCAAGGTATAGGTTGTGCTTAATTGGGAGAGACCGAGGACAGTTACTGAGGTACGAAGCTTCCTTGGTTTGGCAGGGTATTACAGAAGATTTGTAGAAGGATTTTCCCGAATTGCCACCCCTTTGACTAAGCTCACGCATAAAGAGACTCCATTTATATGGACTGATCAATGTGAGCTCAGTTTTCAGGAATTAAAGAGGAGGTTAACAGCGGCACCTGTGTTAACTATTCCTGAGGGATCAGGAGGATTCTCAGTGTATAGTGATGCATCTCATCAAGGATTGGGGTGTGTGCTTATGCAGCACCGAAGAGTGGTCGCATATGGATCGCGACAACTGAAAGACCATGAGCGGAATTACCCCACGCACGATTTGGAGTTAGCCGCTGTGGTATTTGCTTTGAAGATCTAGCGACACTACTTATATGGGGAAAGATTCCAGATCTTCACTGATCACAAGAGTTTGAGATATCTCTTTGATCAGAAAGAGTTAAACATGAGACAAAGGAGATGGATGGAACTCCTTAAGGATTATGACTGCGAGATTCTTTATCCTCCGGGTAAGGTGAATATAGTTGCTGATGCCCTGAGCAGGAAGAGTATGATATCTGCTATGATGATCAGGGAATGGGATTTGTTAGAGCAGTTCGCCGAACTTCGAATCAGAGTTAAAGAGGTAGAGACTGGATTTTTGGCTAGCCTGCAGATAGAGCCCAGGATCATGGATCAGATTAGAACTGGGCAGCGCAGTGATCAGAGATTGATAGATATGGTTAGCCAAGCTGAGCAGAGTTCGCAGTCGGATCTCACCATCAGTGAGGATGGATTGTTGAGATTCAGAGGACGGATTTGTGTACCGGACGATGATACCCTGAAGAGACAGATACTGAGAGAATCCCACTGCTCGCGATACACCATGCACCCAGGGAGTACTAAGATGTACCGAGACTTGAGAAAGGTGTATTGGTGGAGTGGTATGAAGCGAGATGTGGCAGAGTATGTGGCCAAGTGTTTAGTATACCAGCAAGTGAAAGCTGAGCATCGGAAGCCCGGAGGATTACTACAGCCCTTACCTGTACCTACATGGAAATGGGAGCATGTCACTATGGACTTTATTATGGGTTTACCGAGGACCCGAAGAGGTCGTGACGCTATATGGGTCATTGTGGATAGATTGACCAAGAGTGCCCACTTCCTTGCCACCAAGAGCACAGATGCTGTGGATGCCTTAGCTGAGCTGTATGTCAGCGAGATAGCTAGATTACATGGGGCTCCAGTGAGTATTACTTCTGATAGAGAATCCCGATTTACTTCCAGATTTTGGACCCAGTTTCAGGAGTCCATGGGATCTTGATTGAGTTTTAGTACTGCCTATCATCCTCAGACCCTGGAGGATATGTTGAGGGCGTGTACGATGGATTTTAAGGGATCATGGGATGATCACCTGCCCCTAGCAGAGTTTGCATATAATAACAGCTATCATGCGAGTATTGGAATGGCACCTTTTGAGGCTCTATATGGTAGGAGGTGTAGATCCCCTGTAGCTTGGGAAGAAGTCGATCACAGAAAGATGAATGCTTCCGAGCTTGTTGACCAAGCCGTACAGAGTGTGAAACTCATATGTGAGAGGTTACGGGCTGCACTAAGTAGACAGAAAAGCTACGCGGATGTGCGTAGATGGCCACTCGAGTTTGAGGTTGGTGATGCAGTATTTCTGAAAATATCACCGAGTAAGGGTATCATGCGATTTGGGAAGAAAGGGAAATTGAGTTCTCGATACGTAGGACGATTCGAGATTCTTGAGAGAGTGGGAGAGGTAGCTTTCAGATTAGCATTACCCCTACCGATGTCAAGAATACACAATGTTTTTCATGTGTCTATGTTGAGGAAGTACCACCCGGACCCTTCTCATGTTATAGAGTATGATGAGATGGACATACAGGAGGACATGAGCTACACTGAGGAACCCGTCCGGATTCTCGATAGAAAGGAGAAGGTACTGAGAACCAAGAGCATCCCATTAGTGAAAGTTTTGTGGAAACATCACTCAAGGGAAGAGGCAACGTGGGAACTAGAGAGTCTCATGAAGGAGAAATACCCCCATCTCTTTAACTAGTTGAGTTGAATTTAGAGGACTAAATTCTATTTAAGGTGAGGAAGATGTGAGATCTGAGAATTTCAGACATATTTTATTGATGTAATAATAATTTGAAGTGTAATTTATTGAGCTAAGTGAATTGTGGGAATGATAATTGGAGATTTATATGTTAAGTGTTAAAATAAATGTGAAACGATGAGGACAGATCGATCTGGGAGAAGGAGAGATCGATCTGGTGAGTTAAAAATGACAAGGAAGGAGGAATTTAAGGAGCAGATCGATCACCAATGGAAGAGGATCGATCTCTTCATGATTCTGTTTGAGAGTAGATCGATCTCATGAGGAAGAGATCGATCTCCAAATGATTCTGTTTGGGAGAAGATCGATCTCCTTAAGAGCAGATCGATCTCATAAAGCCATACAGAGATCGATCTCACCCCTCGACAGATCGATCTCCTAGGAATAAAATTACCCAGATCGTCCCCAAAATTCAAACGCAGATCAATCTCACCCCTCGACAGATCGATCTCTTACCCTCAGCCTATATAAGAAACCCTTATTTTTCTCCTGCAGACTCACTTTCTCTCTCTTCTAACCCCATTTCGACCAAAAACCTAACTTTCTCACTCATCCAAAACACCCATTTTCGACCAAATCAAGAGTTGTGGCAAAAAGGAAAGTTGTTCCTCATCAAAGGGAGAACAACATACTTGGAAATCGAAGGACGAATCGGATCGAGGCGTGGGTTGTGCGTCTCACAAGCTTTGGGTAATTTCTAAACCTCGATCTTGATATTTGAGATGATTTTGATGATATTGGTAGTTGTCATTGCGTTTAAATAGCTAAGAAATGATTAGGGATTGATGAAATTACAATGTGGTTGGAGTGATAATGATATTTAGCAATTTTGGTAATTTTAGGAATTTTGAGCTATAAATGGAAATTTAGACAATGTGATGAATTAGCATAGATAATTGGTATTAGAAATGTAGAACGTTGAGATGTTGTGAATGAGTGTGTAGTTTAGGGTAGAGTTACGAGAATCAAGAGATTTGAGGTGTTATGAGCAATTATGCTCGATTTTAAGAATTGAGGTTGATGAGATAACTGAGTATTGATGTTTTAACATCGTTTGGACAGCTCAGGAGTTCCAGAGTGGAATGCGAGGCTAGTCCGTGATAGGGGGGAAACGATTGCACTATACGAGGTGCAAAGAGGTAAGGGAAATCTAAACCATTTGTGTATGTGATTTGTAAACTATTTTAGCATGATTTGTGGTTTATAAAACAAGCATGTTGAGTGTTGTGTTGAGTTATAATTGCACACAGTTTTTATAGCCGGTTGGAGCCCATTGTTTTATGCGTTTATAAGCTGAGTGTGAAATTGCTTTATAAACCGTCGAATTTGCGTGAGTAATGAATTGGGCTCTACGTTAAGGCAATATCGAGATTTGAGAAATGTGTGCATGCTTTGCCGGTTGGAACTCGGTTTTATTATGTTTTGTGCTGAGTACAAAACGGTTTTCAATTGAGTTTTATGAGTGAAAAACCCCTATGAGTTCTACGTGAAGGCAAACCAGTCTTATGTGATAAGACTTAGGTGTGTAGTTGTGAGTACACACCGGGCATTGCTCTGGTAGCATGTATGCCCGATTTCTTCTCCGTTCTGGTAACGTGAGAATAACCCATTCAGTGGCTATGCCACGTACATTCGGTGGCCGTTGCCACGTGAGAAACCCCATCGGTGGCCGTTGCCACGTGATACCCCATTTGGTGGCCGTTGCCACGTGAGAAACCCCATTGGTGGCCGTTGCCACGTGATACCCCATTTGGTGGCCGTTGCCACGTGAGAAACCCCATTTGGTGGCTGTTGCCACGTGAGAATCTCTAATTAGTGGTCGTTGCCACGTGAAACCCTATCCAGTGGCTATGCCACGTGTGTTTAGTGGCTATGCCACATGTGAATTTAAATCAGTGGCCATGCCACGTGAGTTAGTGGCTGTGCCACGTGTGAAATTGAATCAGTGGCTATGCCACGTGTGTTTAGTGGCTGTGCCACGTGCATTACTATTATAGTGATTTTATCACGTATTTGAGAAAGCGTTTATCGCGTTATTTTCACATGCTTTGTTATTGCTCTAGAGTGAGCCTTTTTACTTCATGTTTTCACATGACTTGAGACATGAGAATGTCGTTTTGAGTACTTTCATGCTATGGTTTTCAAATGAGTTTCACATACAAATAAACATTTTGTGATGTGCATTTTGGTTTATGAAATGAGTTCCTTACCCCCTTTACTGAGCGATTTAGAAGCTCACCCTGTTTTCTTTCCCCCAGAGTTCTTCAAGTGAAAAAGGATCTCCCTGCGACGTACGGAGTAGTGGCTAGTGGAGGACTCGAGCTCAAGGCCATATATATTGTATTTGAGGTATCTTTTATCTTTTCATGTACCCAGACAATTATTGTAATTGCAGACACTTGATGTATAACATTGTATGGGATGTATTAGGATTAATTAACTTGGAATTGAGTAATGTATATGATTCAATATACATTATATTATGATGAGATCCTGAGGTATGATAATTATGATGATGTATGACACTGCACAGGAATGCACCCTTAATTGTGAATTAATAAATAAAAAGTTTTAAATTTGCCCTATTTTCTGCACTTTCGGGGTGTGACAATTATTTTGGAACATGTACACACATATATATTAGAAATATAAAAACCAGAATACTTATAAACTAAATTATAAAATCTGTAATTTATTTACCAATATTAAAACCTTATAAAACTGAAATAAATAAGAAAATATAAATGGAAAAGTTTATAAAACATTTTTTTTTTTGGTTTTTCTCCCTCTTCTCTTCCCTCTCACATTTTACACTCTTGGAAACTAGAAAATCCTCTATTGCACTCTTTTCCACATGCCACCCTCACCATCTAGCTGAAAAATCCAACCAAGCTCCACCCATTGTCACGCCACTAGCCACCCAAACAGCCCCTCCAGCCTACATGCAAGCTCCCCATTTATTTCTTTTACTTCCCACGAATACAGCCCCTCACTACCAAAATTTTTGTTTCAAACAGCCAACAATTTGTAATTTTTGTGTGTTCATGTTATTGTAGAGAGATTAAGAGTTAGATTGTTAGCTCCACACCCACCAATTTCATTTTACCTCTCCACATACCTGAAATTTTTGAAACAGCCCACAAATCCTGTTTTGCATGTTGAAATTGAGAACTCCAAGAGAGGGAAGAGTGTTTAGGTGGTTTGGCTAGATGAAGAACACACCAAATTTATGTTGAAACGTGTAGGAGCTTAGGAATTCACAAAGAATTTCAAGAATTACAGAAAACAAAATTGGGGATTTCTAGTTATGGGTTCGACATTGAGCAATTGAGGTAAGAATTGTGTAATTTATGGTAATTGATTGTTGATTATTGTTATATTAGTGTAGAAAGAGTGTTGATTTTAATCACATTCAGAATTTGGTACATGCATGAGGATTAGGGATTCTTAACTAAGTGAATTGGGGATTTCTAAAATTTAGAAATTTAGGGAACTTGTAGATAATTAAAATGTAACCCGCATGTGTGAATCTAGTAAAGAAACTGATGAATTATAACAATTGGAAGAAAAAATTTAACATGGTATTTAGATAGGTATTTGTCCATGTAGAGAAATGTAGAAGAAAATTGTTGCATGTGAAGGTTGAATTAAATTACGCAATCTGAAATTTTGTAAAACAAATGTAGATTTCTATGATTTAAAATTTAACAAGAAATTTGAATGTATGGGGGCATAGGCTCGGCTGTAACAAGAGAAGAATAAAAACAGATTTTTACATGCATGTAAATGAGTATGCAATCTAAAATTGTGGAAATTACATAGTGTTATGTTTAAATTAAAATGCAAAAATTTAGATGTTGGATAGATTTGAATTCATGTAAATTTAGGGAAAATCATAATTGAGGGCAAGACTTGAAAACTTAGGTAGATTTGTAAGCTAGGGAGAAATTGACTATACCAATGAGTAATTAAAGTGAATTACTGGAAATTGATGAAGAGTGATGGAAATGAGTGCTCGGCTAAGGTAGGAAACTAAGAAATTTCATGCTTGTATTCGGTTAGAAGGAGTTAGATTACAAAAGTAACATAAAATCAGTATATACATCCTATACATGTAGTGAATGAGAAGGAAATTCAGAAATTAAAACCCTTATTGGCTGAAATTATAAGAAATTACTAGTTAATAAATAACAATGTTGAACAAATGTTGAAATAATTAAATGAGTATAGAAGGTTAAGTTCGGTTAATTGAGAAGTTTAGTAATGATATTGCTTGCTGGAATTTAAGCACTAAATGTATAAACAACCTAGTTCCATAATGGTAAAATCAGGATTTAGCTAAGGAACAAGGATGACATATGAAACTTTCGATTACTAAGAATGTTGGGAATATTGGTTGTTAGAAATTTCAGAATTTAAAATAAATTTTAGGTGAGGAAAATATATAATTATAAGATTATATAAATTTAATGTGAAGTTAGGATTATGTTTAAGGCATTCGGCCACTTTGATTGGATCGAAAATAGCTAACTAGTGGATTGTAAGAATTAGGCCACGAAGCTTGATGTAAATGATATAAACCTATGGTTGGAAGAACCAAGGCTTGTGCTAATAAGTAGAAATAATTAAGGTAAGTTTGGCTATGACCAAATAAAAGGGAATTTTTCCAAGTACGAATAAATTTAAGGCTTAAAATCGGTGAACTGCGTTAGTGTTAGTTAGTCTCAAATTGACCTTGGAGTGTGTATGTGCTTAAATTTTTATTCGTTATTGTACAAATGTTAAATGACACGATGCCCTTAAATATTATTTCGCAGCAACTACTTCAGAAGGCGCCAAGGAAGCTTAGACGCATATATGGGCATCTAAGGCGAAAGGCAAAAAAAAGGGCCAAGTCAGGCGCGTAGCTGTTGTGTGGTAAGGGGTTTATGTGGCTGTTGTTAGTGAAATGTTTAGGATAGGTTAGATTCATCTATATAAAGATAGGCTATAGGTTAGCCGAATTGCTAGGATAGCTTAGAATAAAATTCCCTTACCTTATACTACAGATTTGCAATATGTTCGTTTTGAAATCGCCATGGTTTAAAATTCAGTCCCAGCGTGGAGTTTATCGTTTTATAAGATATGATTTTACATATTAGTACCATGTACGTGTGAGCATTTCATTATAAATTTTTCATAACTCCATTCAGATTGTTGATTTTCAAAGCTGTTTGCATGGGCTTTCTTATTTATTGTGTTTTGGAAATAGCATGAAGTTGCTAGAATTTACATACATGCTGATTTTTGAAATTGTGATACATGTTTTATATATTGATGGGTTGTTTTCCCTAAACTTTGGAAACTGTGAACTGCGGACGATTTGCTGAATTTTATTGTAAACCCATCGTAGAGGTTTTTGAGTTTGTTGGCAACCCGGGTTATGCCTTTGTGGCAGTTATGTCCTGTGAGAGCCATCTCTAGCACCCGGTAAGAGGTTCTGTGTGATTGCCTTACGGTCCCAAGAGCTTCACTGGGGTGCCTTTGTGGCATTGAGATGTTATTGCTACCTACTATTGTTAGACCCTGAGCCCGTCTTCAATACCCGAGTCTGAAACTTGCTTAGTTAGGATAGGGCGGTAGTCACTATGGCCATAGGTGTTTATTTTCGATTGATATTGGTGATATTGTTTGTGTACTTGGTTCTATAACTGGTTGGGGAAATTGCCACATTCTCACTTTGGTGTATCGAATAATTTAAGTATGCCCATGCATGTATTTCGACTGAATTGTTCATTTGACAATGGTGTTGGTTTTTGAGAATTGCTAAGTTATTCTTGGGAATGCAAATTTTTTTAATGATGCATGACTTTTTAGCTATGCAAGAATGTCTTAATCGAAGCTTAAGCAACATTTATCTTTATCAAAATATGTATAACGTTTTACATGATTCTCATGATTTACCACTGCATGGTGTGTTGCATGGTGTTTGCTAGCTTTGGTTATGTAGATTCCTTACTTAGCGTGTGGTTGCTCACCCCTCTCTTTCTAACATGTTTCGGATTAGATTCTGGGGTGAGCGTCACGTTCTATCTGACTCATTCAGCCTAGTGAGCTACTTTTTGGTATTCTGAAGTATATTCGATGGACAATATATATGTATATATATACATTTTCTTTTCAGATATCTACGCACAGTTGTATTTTGTGAGATGAATATTTAGTTGGAAGTTTGTTAAAGCATGATTATTATGTATTGCACTTAGGTTTCTTCTTTTCGATTTAATTTATTTGAATGGCAAAATGTTGTAAGCTGTTAAACCAATTAGTCATGATTATGGTTATATGTTGATCTGGTGAATTTGGTTACTATGGATTACCTTTAGGTTTCTTCTTTTTGGTTTAAAATGGATGAACGACATGGCATGTTGGATGGATTGACCAACTTGTCGGGTTTTGTGGTTATGTGATGTATGATGGTTAATCCTATTAACACAAATTTAATATTTATGTAGTTAAGTACTTGTGATGATTATACCATAAATGGTAGGAAGGACTTAATTCTATTATGTAGTTATGCATGCTGGAATTGTGAAAGAAACCTGGTAATCACAGATATCATAGGTCACTTCTAGAAATTTATCATTTATGAAAATATTAAAAGGAGTAGTATGGTTCCTACATTGGATAGAAACAACAAGTAAAACGATCAAAAGAGATACTTACGATATCTGATAACGCGATTCCGCTTAACATTGCGCGTCTATGTTTGAAGTTAGGTCACGGGGTGTGACACCCTTACCTGGAATCGTGTCGAGTGATTCCAATTCCTTAGAGCTGCTCGATTGTGCAGTTCGATTCGCCTCCAACGAAATCTCTGGGATTGCACGAAATTACATATCGTATCAATTTAATCCAACATAATAAAATTCTTACATTTACTATATTCGATTCGACCTATAGTTTTCATTTACACTTATAAGGCCCCATTTTGATTATTCAACTTATTTCTCGAGAGTCTATTAAACTCTTTAGGCCTATTGATTCAAACTAAACTGGTATTAAGTCCATAGTGCCTCTACTTCATCATTTTATTTCTCTATGGTATTTCATCAAACACCTCATATGCTTATTTTCATAACTTAACCAATCTCACAATGTAGCTTCATTCAATCATTTCAAAATCGTACATATCACATCACTAACACCTTAGTATAAGCCATTTATCATCAACTCAACCACATCACATTTTCTCACACTAACCCATTCTAGGTTATGCTTGTTTCATTATATTATAGGTAGTTTCAATCATCAAAACATACATCAATCTACTCACAACAACAACTAGATAAATATACATTGAGTTGGTGTATTGGAAACTCACCTAGCTTGACTTTCCTCTTTTTCAAGTTTAAAGACCCTTTTGCTCTTTCAATCCAACAAATGGAGTGTTCATTCCAAGCTATGTTGTTCTTCTATCCACAATGAACAACTTTGCTCTAATAGTCTTTTCTCAAATCTTTATGGAAATGTGATGGTTTTTAGAGTGAGAAAGCTTTGTTAATGTTAAAAATGGTGGAAATGGATTTATTCCCGTGAAATACAGATCCAACTGCCTCATTTTTATAGAAAATGCCTTAGTAGATCGATCTCCATAGGGGGGGATCGATCTGGCCTTGCTTGAAACCTTTAGAATTCGACAATTTGCAGGTAGGGGATCGATCTGTTGAAGTGCATGAGATCGATCTGCTCAAGGTAATGAGATTGATCTGTTTTAGGCAAAAGGCTTTAGAGATCGATTTGACCTTAAGAGGAGATCGATCTGGCCTATCCAGAGACTAATGGAGATCAATCAGTCTATAGGAGGAGATCGATCTGGTCCAACCGTGTAAGACCCGATATTTTCGAGTGCATTTAAAAATGCAAAAGGACTTAAATGGTATTCCCGAATACGTGCAAGGGCAAAATGGTCAAAAGACCAAAATTCGGTATTAATCGGGACAAGAAAATTTAATTAAAAATATGAGAATGAGAAATCTTGATCAATAACGAAGAAATAATTAAATTTCGGGTTAAATTGATCAAGATATGAATTTATTGGAATAAACTGGGATTTTTGTATTGAAAAATAATCCCGAAAATAATCGAAAAATATACCGAAAAGGTAAAATCGGACTGAGAAAATTATTTACAGATTAAATGAATAAAATATAAATTTTTAAAAGATATTTGTGTATTTTAATATTATTTTATTGATTAAAATAATAAATAAAAAAAAATTAATTATAAATAAATAAATAAAATTTGAAAAAAAAAAAAAAAAAAAAAGAAAGAAACGAAATCTGGAAGAAACAGTGGCGAAAAGAAACAGAAAACGCGAAAGGCGAGCCGAGGAAGAGAAGACGACGGACGAGCCTCACCGGCGGCCAAGGGCCCCAGGCGAGGGTCGGCGAAGGTCGGCCGACCTCGGGCGAACCTCCAGCAACCCAGACGCGCGCCGAGAACGGCGAAAATCGTCGGAAACGGAGGAGAA
This sequence comes from Firmiana major, assembly GCA_033439115.1. Taxonomy (NCBI): domain Eukaryota; kingdom Viridiplantae; phylum Streptophyta; class Magnoliopsida; order Malvales; family Malvaceae; genus Firmiana; species Firmiana major. Next base: position 38,663,565 of record CM065901.1, read on the forward strand.
GCCGCGGGGGAGAGAAGCCCGATTCGCCGGCGATGGGGCCGATTCGACCCAGGTCGAGGCCCGATTTGAGAAGCCCAGTCCATGGCGCGTTGAATGGCACCGGAATCGGCCAGAGAACCGGCCGGACGGCGCCGGCACGACCAAAGGGAGCCTGGACCGGCCGAACCGGACAGAACCGGCCGAACCGGACCAGACCGAACCGGCGGTCCGAACCGGGTTGAACCGGACCGGACCGGTTCAGCCAAAAAGAGAGGAAAAAAAAAGGAAGAAAAAGGGAAAAAGAAAAAGAGAAAAAATTGGGGAAAATTTCAGTGATGCAATCGAGCTTCGGGTAAGTCGGTAAGCGGTCGAATTGACCGATTTAATTTTCGGAATATTTAATTTGATAAATAATCGACTGAAAGTTTACCCGAAAATATATTTAATTGTGTAGCTCGACAATTGGCATCCACTGAGAGCTCGAGACAGCCTCGATTTGTGTACGATCAGGGAATAACGGGTAAGTGACCCTTATTTACGACAATTTTATATCGTTTTGCGTGATTGATATTTAACGCATAAATTACGGATTTAATTTCCGCATAAATGAATTAAATTCTGGAAAAATTAGATAAATTGTCGTAAATATTAAATTGAGATATCAGAGAATTTAGAACGAGGCTAAATAAATTACTGATGGGCCCAGAGAGCCCAATAGGCCTCGATAAAGTGTGGTAAACAGGCTTAAGGCCGATTAAGGCCCATTATGGTGCAATCGGGCCCAATATGGGTAAACGGGCCCAATGATTTAAATTAAGCCCAGAAAATTAAGAAATACAATTAATTGTATTGTATTTGACCTGATGAATGTGTATCCGCAGTTCCGGAGATTTGATTTGGATTCGGAGCAAATCGGACTGCGTGACAAGACATCAGTGGGAAAGGTCAGACTGTACAGAAAAATGAGGTAAGGGAATTGTGTGAGTAGCTAGAGGTAGCTACGCATATTTTAATAGATTTTGTATACACTGATTATGTATGTATACACGATTATTGTAAAATGATCCTAAAAGTGGTTTAATTAATTTTTAAGGATTGAAATAGGTGAAATGTCTATTTTACCCCTATTGAGGGAAGTTCACCTAAGGATGGTGAAAGCATGACATGCATGGAATGCATGATTTAAGGATTTTTATGATTAAGGAATTTTCTTGATTTTAATCAAAGTAAAACGATAGATTGGCCAGTAAATGCATGAATTTCACAAAATAACACTACGTAGGTGTTATTAATATTTAAATGAAATTTCTTTGGAAAAGAGGCCAACTATCAAGTTTATATGGAAACAGATAGTGCCGACACGTAGTTCGCACTATATCTGCGTTTGTGAATGTGCATAAATGTGCTTGAGCAATTGCTCGCACCGACTTATGTGACATCATATGCATGAAATGTGCTAGAGCATGGTGCTCCCACTGATTTTTAATATTGTGAAATGAGAGCTGCTGGAGCCTAGCTCGCACTCTGTTTTGACATGTTTTGACATGTTTTGATTTGTTTTGACGTGATATGCATAAAATGGTGCTGGAGCGATTGCTCGCACTAGTTTTAATGATTTGACATGCATGAGAGATGTTGGAGCTTAGCTCGCATCCTGTTTTGATTAAATTATGCATGAAGCCGTGTTGGAGTGTAACTCGCACGAGATTTGATTTAATTATGCATAAAGCCGTGCTGGAGTGAAACTCGCACGAGATTTGATTTAGTTATGCATAAAGCCGTGCTGGAGTATAACTCGCACGAGATTTGATTTACTTGAGCATTCATTTGTGCTGGAGCGTTGCTCGCACAAAGTTTTATATGGTTTTCATAATTCATTTGAATGCCGTACTGGAGTTTTTCTCGTACGAGGTTTTCACTGAATTTATATACATATCCGTACTAGAGCGTTGCTCGTACGTGGAATTTACATGAAATTATAATCAGTTTAAGTCGTACTGGAGCGCTGCTCGTACGCAGATTTCACTGATTTTTATGAAACCGTGCTAGAGCTTCCCTCGCACGAGATTTTCAGATATCATGAATATGCATGGAGCCGTGCTTGAGTTTCGCTCGCACAGGGATTTATATTACATGCATATAGCCGTGTTGGAGCCTCCTGTAGACTGTGTGTCACAGTGAGATGATATGCTCACACGTGCATTCTGAGACAGATGATATGGGTGGATAAGACCTATTACAGGCACCCCTGACTGAGCTTGGGTTCACGGAGTACTTTGTACCGTGTATGTCACGCGGAGTACGCTGTACCGTGGGGATTGTTGGAGTGGAGTGGCATTAGCCACGAGGCAGCAAGCCTTGCCCTCGCAATCCTGGTGTTATGCTGTTCTGGCGGGTAGGACGACCCACCTCCCGTTTCAGGTGTGATACCCCGCACACTAGGTACCGTGTTGCCAGGGATCACTAGGATATGGCCATAGTCCTCGATGTTACTGTTAATTACCTGATTGTCTCACATGATATAACTTGTGGTCTGTTAGACCAGGGTAGACCCGAAGGAGGGGTCAGGCCCCCGATTTGATGATTTGATGATTTCAGATGATTTTATGATATGTGACCCTGAAAGAAGGGTGGTTTTATAACTCAAGTTTTATAATGAAATATAACAAATTGTTTTATGAGTTTTGAGATGATTGACCCAGAGGGGTTATTTTATACTGCGTTTTAAATGAATTGATTTAAATGCAGTGGCATGATGTGTTTTCCATGCTTTCATTTGAAAACCTTGAATTGTCTTACATGACATGAAAGACTGCATGATCTTGATTAAATTCATGCTTAATATGATTTAATGATGTCACATAAAATGCTTTGAATGCATGAGTTACATGATTTATATATGCACAAATAGTTTTGGATAAACTATGGCATTGAATATGCATGACTTTGTGCGTGTAATTTTAAATGAAAAGAAATGGATTTAAGGGCATGGCATTATGAGCATATAGATAGTGGAGCTATCTACTTACTTGCATAATTGCCTTACTGAGCGTGTGGTTTGCTCACCCCCCTTATTTTCCCATCTTTTCAGAGCACTTGTAATAATTATTGAGCGGCTGAGGACTTGCATGCTTAATATCCGCTGCTTGCTGCTTCCCATCGAGAGACAGGTATACACATTTGTATGGTTTTGTATCTAAATATGTAATGCACAGTACTGTAAATGGATATGATGTCGGGGATGTAGAGTCATGTAAATACCAGTGGGTATGTGTTTATTTAAAGTAAAAAGGATAGTAGACTCTGATATATGATTATGGGAATGAAATGTTAAATAGTGTGAGGTGACTAACATCGAATCATAGCCCAACTGTGTTGTAGGATGGTCACGACGAGAGAAAGGTAAGAATTAAATAATAAATGAAAAAGAGAAAAATTTACTCTGATTTTTAGGTAATTCGGGTCGTGACAGGTTTAATGGTATCAGAGCTTGAGTTGGCCTGATATGAGTCGGTGTTAGTGGTTAAGGAAGTTTACATCCCCATGTACTGTGCATTATTTGGATACAATTGTGTATATCGAGATGGAAGTTCAGCTAAGAATTTGGTTTTAAATGCAAGAATAGACTCATTGACTGATAGCCGCTATGGTTGAGAGGCGAGTACACGAGCTCAAGGCCGTTGAGGTGGGCCCATGAGTTGTACTGAGTCGCCACATGAGACTTGAGATGAGATTGACGTGGAGGCTGGTTGAGCATGCCCCACAGAGTCCGATAGAGAGATCGGATAGAGTCTGACAGAGAGATCAGACAGTATTGAGATACGCTTCGCGAGGTTGGAGCGGAGTGTAGGGAATATTTTACGAGCTAATTGCTCAGGGTATGTATGAGATTTGAGGGCGAGTTGGAGCATTAATTGAAGTTCGCTCGACCCATTTGAAGAGTTAGACGTCCAGAATGGACATGGAAAAAAATTTTATATGTATTCCGGTGACAGAATATCCCGGATATTGTTTTAAAGGAAATTACAGATGACATTCTTTACTCTGACCCAGAGGAACATGTTGATTAACGAGTATGATACTCAGTTTATATTTCTGGGCAGATGTGACTCGGACACAATGAACAGTGAGAGTCGAGATGTCTGAAAGTTCATAGAAGGACTCAGATTATCAATTAGAGTCCGATTAGCCCGTTAGATCGCTACCTACGACGAGGCAGTGCGCAGACTACCGTGTGTAAATAAGATTATAAATTGCGCGCCTCTGAGATTGAGAAAGGTAGTAAGGGCTGAAATTGAGACAAAAAGAGAATAAAGAATGACAGAGATGTCAGAATGAAAAAAAAAAAAGGTAGTTTGGTAAAAGCTTAGAGCTGATAAATCACGGGGTAAGTTGATTGATAAACCCCAGTATATCTAATTTTAATAATTATGAGGGGTATTATGATTTGAGGACCCCGACTTGCTACGTAACAGTATAACAGTGTAGCAATGTGAACAGTGTAAGATGTGTGGTAATTACCACATAAATAAGATGTTGGACGAGGGCGAGTGTATGCCTTGGACCAGGACACTACTGATGTTTCATTGGATGTGGTGGAAGATACCACACTGGTTGTGAATAATGAAATAATTATTTTAATTGATCCTGGTGCCACGCATTTAATTATACCGCCTTCAGTTGCTTATAAGTTAGTGAAAAATGTGAAGCCTGTACCCTTAGGCATGATGATGATAGTTAGTTGATTTTCACTAACTGAATATGGGTATAAGGATTGTAAGTTTTCACACGTAATGAAAGAGTTAGTTATAAGTGATATATTAAAGGAGATATATTGGAATAAGATATGTATGCAAGGTAAGGATATCTTTGATATGCAAAGTAAATTGGATTAAGCGGTATGTAGTCAAGTCTGAGGGATAATAAAGGTATTTTAAAATACTTCCCTGCCTGAAGATTTGACAGCGTCTAGAAGCGCACGCATAATCTATAGATTGAATTCGACGGTCATAATATATACATTAAAATTTGGGTACCTTTGCTGGTACAATAAAGAAATATAGAAATTCATTAATCATGAAAGTTTAAAAATTAAAATTTTATAAAAAAAAGCCGTCAATATAAGAGGAAAGAAATGACGTGAGCTAGTATCTTGAACGAAAGCTATTTCGAAATGACATTGTACGTTTATGCGTACATAGGTCAAGTATATGAAAAATTGAAATATTGAGTGGAACTCAACTACGTTAAGGTATTTGAACCTTACCTGGACCGATTGGTTGTCATCTTTAGTGATGATATTATGATGTATTCGAAGTCCAGGGATGAGTATGAGTAGCAACAGAAAACTGTCTTACAGACGAGGTGTTGAGAGTTTCTCAAAATTGGCTACTCAGTTGACACGTCTCATTCGGAAAAAGATTTCATACGAGTGTTATGATAAGTATGTAAATAACTTTGATGAGTTTTGGTATATTGGAGTAATGAACTGACCACCGTAAGTATTCTCACCATGACTAACAGCTCAAGAGGTTTCATTGTGAATGGATACCAAAATAAGGATTGGGCTGTGTATTGATGTAAAATGGGAAGATAGTCGTTTATGGATCCAAATAATTCAAGGACCATAAGAGAAACTATCCGACCCATGATTTAGAGTTGGCAGCCGTAGCGTTTACACTAAAAGTATGGCGCCACCACTTATACGGTGAAACATTTCGGGTATGCACTGATCGTAAAAACCCCCGAGTATCTGTTTTCACAGAAAGAGTCGGATGAGATAACCATGAGGGTTAGAGCTTCTAAGGATTATGATTGTGAACATTGTACCACCCAGGAAAGGCTAATATTATGGCTGATGCTTTGAGCAGAAAGAGCCTCGGGATGGTATCACATAAGATGGTCAGGGAGCGAGAGCTGCTAGAGCAGTTGTGAACCTCAGTAGTGATGTGATCCCTTCTTGATGATGACGGTGATTTTATGACAGCTAGCCTGAGGTTAGAACCGGATTTGTGTGACCGGATTTGCCAGGCTTAGCGTGATGATCGACAAGGTGTCGATGGTATGGGTCAGATTCAGAAGGGTATAGTGACAGAGTTCACAGAGAGTGATGATGACTTACAGAGGTTCAGAGAAAGTATAAGTGCTCCCCAGGACCACAGTTGATGATATAGTGTTATTGTCAGAAGCTCACTCTTCGGGATATACAGTGCATCCGAGAAATAATAAATTTATTTGAATCTCTGAGAAAGGTATTGGTGGTCAGGTATGAAAAGTGATATTGTAGAGATTGTTTACAAGTGTCTTCTATGTCAGCAGATTAAGGTAGTGTAAAAGAAGATGCAGAGTCATTGCAGTCTCTACCTATAGTGACACAAAATATGGGAACAAGTTACCATGAATTGCGTGATGGGTTACAGAGGACCCTAATGAATCACGAGGCTGTCTGGGTGATAGTCGATAGATTGATTTAGTCTACCCACCTTCTAGTTATGGAAATCCTCAGATACTCTAAGTGTGTAGGCGAATATGTGTATGGAAAATTGTGAAACATTGTGTAGCGTTCCAGTGAGCATGGTATCAGATAGGGATTCCCGCTTCACTTCCCACTTCTGGGAATATTGTTTTTGAAAGTTATGGGAACCCGATTATGTGTTAGCACAGCTTCCACCCTCAGACAGATGGTCAGTCAGAGAGGACTGTACAGGTTCTGGAGGATGTGATGAGAGCGTGTGCCGTTGATTTTATGAGCTCCTGGGATAATCAGTTGCTACTAATCAAATTCGCCAGTGATGACAGTTGTTACTTGAGTATCGGGATGAGATTATATGAGGCTTAGTATGGCCGTAGGGAGTTGTTCCCTGACTTTGATAAGAGAAGTGGGTGACAGATAGAGAATTGTTCCCGAATTGGTAAGACAAACCTCTGAGGATATTCAGTTGATTTGTGAGAGATTAAGAACACCTCAGAGCAGACAGAAAAGTCTATGCTGACTAGAGACGAAAACCATTGGAATTCACCAAGGGTGAATCATTATTGTTGACAGTTACTTGTCTTAAGGACATAACGAGATTCGGATAGAGAGAGATTGGACAAGTGGGAGATAAGACCTGTAAGTTGACATTACTACTTGAATAAACAGGCATCCACTATGTGTTTTATCTTAAGATGTTTCGAAAATAATATCCGAATCCGATATATGTGATCGGATATGAACTCCAACAGTTTAGCTCAATGAAAGAGTAATGTATGAAATCGAGTTGGTTATTAAAAATGGAAAGAGAAAGTGTTGAGGGTTAAGATGATCTCCTTAGTTAAGTATATTGGTAGAATTATACTCCGGAGAAAGTCACTTGAGGATGACAGTATATGATGCGATAGACATACCCGGAGTTGTTATGGACTCATATTACTTGGTTCTAATTTGGAGGACCAAATTTCTTAAGTGGGGGAGATTGTAAGACCCGATATTTTCGAGTGCATTTAAAAATGCAAAAGGACTTAAATGGTATTCCCGAATACGTGCAAGGGCAAAATGGTCAAAAGACCAAAATTCGGTATTAATCGGGACAAGAAAATTTAATTAAAAATATGAGAATGAGAAATCTTGATCAATAACGAAGAAATAATTAAATTTCGGGTTAAATTGATCAAGATATGAATTTATTGGAATAAACTGGGATTTTTGTATTGAAAAATAATCCCGAAAATAATCGAAAAATATACCGAAAAGGTAAAATCGGACTGAGAAAATTATTTACAGATTAAATGAATAAAATATAAATTTTTAAAAGATATTTGTGTATTTTAATATTATTTTATTGATTAAAATAATAAAAAAAAAAAAAAATTAATTATAAATAAATAAATAAAATCTGAAAAAAAAAAAAAAAAAGAAAGAAACGAAATCTGGAAGAAACAGTGGCGAAAAGAAACAGAAAACGCGAAAGGCGAGCCGAGGAAGAGAAGACGACGGACGAGCCTCACCGGCGGCCAAGGGCCCCAGGCGAGGGTCGGCGAAGGTCGGCCGACCTCGGGCGAACCTCCAGCAACCCAGACGCGCGCCGAGAACGGCGAAAATCGTCGGAAACGGAGGAGAAGCCGCGGGGGAGAGAAGCCCGATTCGCCGGCGATGGGGCCGATTCGACCCAGGTCGAGGCCCGATTTGAGAAGCCCAGTCCATGGCGCGTTGAATGGCACCGGAATCGGCCAGAGAACCGGCCGGACGGCGCCGGCACGACCAAAGGGAGCCTGGACCGGCCGAACCGGACAGAACCGGCCGAACCGGACCAGACCGAACCGGCGGTCCGAACCGGGTTGAACCGGACCGGACCGGTTCAGCCAAAAAGAGAGGAAAAAAAAAGGAAGAAAAAGGGAAAAAGAAAAAGAGAAAAAATTGGGGAAAATTTCAGTGATGCAATCGAGCTTCGGGTAAGTCGGTAAGCGGTCGAATTGACCGATTTAATTTTCGGAATATTTAATTTGATAAATAATCGACTGAAAGTTTACCCGAAAATATATTTAATTGTGTAGCTCGACAATTGGCATCCACTGAGAGCTCGAGACAGCCTCGATTTGTGTACGATCAGGGAATAACGGGTAAGTGACCCTTATTTACGACAATTTTATATCGTTTTGCGTGATTGATATTTAACGCATAAATTACGGATTTAATTTCCGCATAAATGAATTAAATTCTGGAAAAATTAGATAAATTGTCGTAAATATTAAATTGAGATATCAGAGAATTTAGAACGAGGCTAAATAAATTACTGATGGGCCCAGAGAGCCCAATAGGCCTCGATAAAGTGTGGTAAACAGGCTTAAGGCCGATTAAGGCCCATTATGGTGCAATCGGGCCCAATATGGGTAAACGGGCCCAATGATTTAAATTAAGCCCAGAAAATTAAGAAATACAATTAATTGTATTGTATTTGACCTGATGAATGTGTATCCGCAGTTCCGGAGATTTGATTTGGATTCGGAGCAAATCGGACTGCGTGACAAGACATCAGTGGGAAAGGTCAGACTGTACAGAAAAATGAGGTAAGGGAATTGTGTGAGTAGCTAGAGGTAGCTACGCATATTTTAATAGATTTTGTATACACTGATTATGTATGTATACACGATTATTGTAAAATGATCCTAAAAGTGGTTTAATTAATTTTTAAGGATTGAAATAGGTGAAATGTCTATTTTACCCCTATTGAGGGAAGTTCACCTAAGGATGGTGAAAGCATGACATGCATGGAATGCATGATTTAAGGATTTTTATGATTAAGGAATTTTCTTGATTTTAATCAAAGTAAAACGATAGATTGGCCAGTAAATGCATGAATTTCACAAAATAACACTACGTAGGTGTTATTAATATTTAAATGAAATTTCTTTGGAAAAGAGGCCAACTATCAAGTTTATATGGAAACAGATAGTGCCGACACGTAGTTCGCACTATATCTGCGTTTGTGAATGTGCATAAATGTGCTTGAGCAATTGCTCGCACCGACTTATGTGACATCATATGCATGAAATGTGCTAGAGCATGGTGCTCCCACTGATTTTTAATATTGTGAAATGAGAGCTGCTGGAGCCTAGCTCGCACTCTGTTTTGACATGTTTTGACATGTTTTGATTTGTTTTGACGTGATATGCATAAAATGGTGCTGGAGCGATTGCTCGCACTAGTTTTAATGATTTGACATGCATGAGAGATGTTGGAGCTTAGCTCGCATCCTGTTTTGATTAAATTATGCATGAAGCCGTGTTGGAGTGTAACTCGCACGAGATTTGATTTAATTATGCATAAAGCCGTGCTGGAGTGAAACTCGCACGAGATTTGATTTAGTTATGCATAAAGCCGTGCTGGAGTATAACTCGCACGAGATTTGATTTACTTGAGCATTCATTTGTGCTGGAGCGTTGCTCGCACAAAGTTTTATATGGTTTTCATAATTCATTTGAATGCCGTACTGGAGTTTTTCTCGTACGAGGTTTTCACTGAATTTATATACATATCCGTACTAGAGCGTTGCTCGTACGTGGAATTTACATGAAATTATAATCAGTTTAAGTCGTACTGGAGCGCTGCTCGTACGCAGATTTCACTGATTTTTATGAAACCGTGCTAGAGCTTCCCTCGCACGAGATTTTCAGATATCATGAATATGCATGGAGCCGTGCTTGAGTTTCGCTCGCACAGGGATTTATATTACATGCATATAGCCGTGTTGGAGCCTCCTGTAGACTGTGTGTCACAGTGAGATGATATGCTCACACGTGCATTCTGAGACAGATGATATGGGTGGATAAGACCTATTACAGGCACCCCTGACTGAGCTTGGGTTCACGGAGTACTTTGTACCGTGTATGTCACGCGGAGTACGCTGTACCGTGGGGATTGTTGGAGTGGAGTGGCATTAGCCACGAGGCAGCAAGCCTTGCCCTCGCAATCCTGGTGTTATGCTGTTCTGGCGGGTAGGACGACCCACCTCCCGTTTCAGGTGTGATACCCCGCACACTAGGTACCGTGTTGCCAGGGATCACTAGGATATGGCCATAGTCCTCGATGTTACTGTTAATTACCTGATTGTCTCACATGATATAACTTGTGGTCTGTTAGACCAGGGTAGACCCGAAGGAGGGGTCAGGCCCCCGATTTGATGATTTGATGATTTCAGATGATTTTATGATATGTGACCCTGAAAGAAGGGTGGTTTTATAACTCAAGTTTTATAATGAAATATAACAAATTGTTTTATGAGTTTTGAGATGATTGACCCAGAGGGGTTATTTTATACTGCGTTTTAAATGAATTGATTTAAATGCAGTGGCATGATGTGTTTTCCATGCTTTCATTTGAAAACCTTGAATTGTCTTACATGACATGAAAGACTGCATGATCTTGATTAAATTCATGCTTAATATGATTTAATGATGTCACATAAAATGCTTTGAATGCATGAGTTACATGATTTATATATGCACAAATAGTTTTGGATAAACTATGGCATTGAATATGCATGACTTTGTGCGTGTAATTTTAAATGAAAAGAAATGGATTTAAGGGCATGGCATTATGAGCATATAGATAGTGGAGCTATCTACTTACTTGCATAATTGCCTTACTGAGCGTGTGGTTTGCTCACCCCCCTTATTTTCCCATCTTTTCAGAGCACTTGTAATAATTATTGAGCGGCTGAGGACTTGCATGCTTAATATCCGCTGCTTGCTGCTTCCCATCGAGAGACAGGTATACACATTTGTATGGTTTTGTATCTAAATATGTAATGCACAGTACTGTAAATGGATATGATGTCGGGGATGTAGAGTCATGTAAATACCAGTGGGTATGTGTTTATTTAAAGTCAAAAGGATAGTAGACTCTGATATATGATTATGGGAATGAAATGTTAAATAGTGTGAGGTGACTAACATCGAATCATAGCCCAACTGTGTTGTAGGATGGTCACGACGAGAGAAAGGTAAGAATTAAATAATAAATGAAAAAGAGAAAAATTTACTCTGATTTTTAGGTAATTCGGGTCGTGACAAACCGAGACATCATGAGATAGATCAGCTTGAGTGAGGGATCAATCTCCTTATTGCAGAATGCTTGGCATTGTGTTTTTCAGGCCATGAGATCGATCACTCCTTGCATGGGATCGATTTGGTCTTCAACCTGCAGCATTTTAGCTGTAATTTTTACAAGTTAAACACCTATTCAATCCATTCAATATCCATTTTGCATTTCATTCACACTTAACACTAAAAAATATCCAATTCTGATGATTCATTTATTGTGTAACTTGTCTATACATTATAAAATCATACTTATTACATGGAAATTTTATAGGTCTTACAATCCTCCCCTCTTTCATGGAATTTGGTCCTCGAAATTAGAATCAAGTTAATTTGAGAACAACTCTGGGTATTTCTCTTGTATCATGCTTTCCAATTCCCATGTAGCTTCCTCCAGAGTGTGATACTGCCAAAGAATTTTCACTAAGGGAATCGTCATCGACCTCAGCACCTTCTCTTTCCTATCTAATATCTGAACCGGCTTCTCAACATATGTCATGCTCTCATTAAGCTCAATGGCTCATATCTTGTCACATGTTCTAGGTCCGGGTGGTACTTCTGTACATAGAGATGTGGAAGACGTTATGAACACCTACAATTCTGGTGGCTAGGCCAACCTATAAGCCTTATCTCCCACTCTTTCAAAAATCTCAAAGGATCTAATATATTGAGGGCTCAATTTTCCTTTCTTACCAAATCTCATAATCCCTTTCAAGGGAAAAACTCGTAAAAATATTAACTCACCCACAGTAAACTCTAGTGGTCTCCGTCTCCTGTCAGCATAACTCATTTGCTTACTTTGAGTTATCCATAGTCTCTCACAGATCAACTAGATGTCTTCATAGGCTTGCTGCACTAAATCGACAACAAAAATTTTTTTGTTACCAACCTCTTCCCATCTAATAGGGGATCAGTATCTGCGTCCATACAATGCCTCATATGGTGCCATCCCGATACCGCATGATAGTTGTTATTATAGGCGAACTCGACCAACGGTAGGTGATCATCCCAAGAGCCTCCAAAATCCAGTACACACACTCTAAACATATCCTCCAAGGTTTGTACAGTCCTCTCTGACTGACCATCTGTATGAGGATGAAAAGTGGTACTAAAACTCAGTTGGGTCCCTATCGATTCTTAAAAATGTTCCCAGAAATAGGAAGTGAAGTAGGCACCCCGATCAGAAACAACGCTCACTGGAACACCATATAATCGTACTATGTCTCAAACATACAAGTTCGCCAACTAACTCAGAGTATCGGCAGCTCTCATAGCAAAAATGGGTTGACCTCGTCAACCAATCCACAATAACCCAAATGGCATCATGCCCTCTGTGGGTCCTCGGTAAACCCATCACAAAATCCATAGTGACGTACTCCCACTTCCATGTCGGTATCGATAAAGGCTGCAATAACTCTGCAGGCTTCTGATGCTCTACCTTCACTTGCTGACAGACGAGACATCTAGCGACATAGTCAGCAATGTCTTTTTTCATTTCAAACCACCAATAAACTTTTCGAAGGTTTTGATACATCTTGGTGCTTCCCGAATGTATCGTATACCTCGATGAGTAAGCCTCTGATAAAGTGAACCTCCTGATCTCTAGATCCTCGAGAACACATATCCTGCCCCTGAACCTTAGCAATCCACCTGTACTCAGCTCAAAATCCATACCCACACCTGTCTGTGCCTGACTCAACCAATTGATACATTGTCGATCGCTCTGCTGAACCTGTCGAACACGACAAATCAACTCTGGCTCCAATCTCAAACTAGCCATAATATCACATCTTTCTGCATTAGGTGGGGCTACATCTAAACTGAGGTTTATAAATTGTTCTAACAACTTGTAAGACCCGAAATTAAATCGTAAATTTTTATGAGGGATGAAAATGGTAAAAAATTTAACTAAAGGGGATTCGGATTGGAAATAAGGATTTAAAATGCGAAGTGAGTGAGTATTCGTGAAGGGAAGTCAGTATAAATTTGATTAGAAAATTTTATTAAAAAAATGGATTGAGAAATCTTGGTCAATAAAGGTGAAATAAATTTATTCTGGATTAAACTGATCAAGATATTAATCTATTGGAATTAATCGGGATTAATCGAAATTTTTAATTCAAAAAAATAATCCAAAAAATAATCAAAAATATACCGAAAAGTCATTATATCCGAAAAATGGTTAAAATATAATAAATAAATTAAATAAAAATTAAATTAATGAGTTTGGAATAAAATAATAATTTTTGGTAGATATTTTGGGTATTTTAATGTATTTTAATGATTAAAATAAATAATAAAAATAAATAAATAAATATATAAAAATAAATTAGTAAATTGAAAAAAAAAAGGAATCAGATTGAAACAAATCGGGGAGAGAGAAAACTGAAACGAAATCGCGAGAAGCAGAAAACGAAAACGGCAACCGAGGAAGCCCGACGAGCCACCGGCGGCCAGGGACCCAGGCGAGGGCCGGCGAAGGAAGCCCGACGCTAGGCGAATTGTCTGCCACCGGTGATGCGCGCCAAGGACGCCGGAGAATGCCGAAAAACGGAGGAGAAGCCGCGGGAGAAGAAATGGCCCCCGACGGCAAACGGCGGCGATTCTGGTGGAACTAAGGCCCGATTCTGAAAGCCCAGGCGACGGCGGTTCTTTCTGCACCAGTAGCAGCCGATGAAACGGCGGGAATCGCCGGCGACGACGAAGAGAAAGAAATGGGTTTCGATGGTCGAGAGAGAACATGCCAGACCGGTGACTTTTCGGCGACCTCGATCGAAACAGAAAGCAGATCTGTGATGCGGACAACCCAACGGAGCTGTTGGCGGTGGAAGCCGGCGGAGAACCGGCCGGCAAGGTGGTGAACCAGAGTGAACCGGGGTGAACTGACGGTCCGAACCGGTCTGAATCGTACTGAACCGATTCAGCCAAGAAAGAGAGGAAAAAAGGAGAAAAAGGGAAAAAAAAAAGAGGAAAAATTGGGAAAAATTTCAGTGATGCAATCGAGCTTCGGGTAAGTCGCTAAGCGGTCGAATTGACCGATTTAAATTTCGAAATATTTTATTTAATTAATTTTCGACTAAAAATTTACCCGAAAAATTATGAAATTGTGTAGCTCGACAATTGGCATCCAACGAGAGCTCGAGATAGTCTTGATTTGCATACCAGCATGGAATCTCGGGTAAGTGACCCTTATTTACGACAATTTACATCGTTATGCGTGATATGAATTTAAATTTCGCATAAATTGAATTAAATTTTGGAAATTAAATATATTGTCGTAAATAATAAATTTAACTATTCGAGAGTTAGAACGAGACCCAAGAAATTGTTGGTGGGTCCAATGAGCCCAATAGGCCTCGATAATATAAAAATTAAGTGGAAAACGGGCTTAAGGCCGATTAAAGCCCATTAAGGTGCAATCGGGCCCAATAGGGATAAATGGGCCCAATGATTTAAATTAAGCCCAGAAAATAGGAAATACAATTAAATTGTATAATATCTGACCTGAGGAATATTTATACGCAGTTCCGGAGGTTTGATTGGGAGCATATAGGACTGCGTGACGAGACAACAGTGAAAAAGGAAAGGTCAGACTCTACAGAAAAATAAGGTAAGGGAATTCTGCGGACTGCTAGAGGTAACTTTACAAAATTTTAAGTTCATTTGTAGTCCTTTAAAAATTATCTGAAGGGTCTAGATGTCACGACCCTCAACTTACCAAAATACGTACAAATTTTTCGCATTTTCATGCATCAATCCTTAATCATCCTTCTTAGATCGTGAACAACCACACACTTAACAGTTGGGCTGTGTGTCGACGTCTAACTCACTCCACCATACCAATTCAATTTGAAACATTATTTATGAGTAAACACTTGTGTAAATGTATATATATCAGAGTTGTTACATGTGTTTACATTGTTTTACATCCCCAGTGGTTACATACAAAATGCTACTGTGCTATGTCTAGTTTAGATACAAAATAATCAAGGTGTGTATACCTTTAGCGATGGGATGCAGCAGAGTACCAAAAAGGGACGCCTCCAGTCACGCTCAATCTATACTCAAATCTCTGTAGAGAGGGGAAAATAAGGGGGGTGAGCAAACCACACGCTCAGTAAGGCAATCATGCGAACAGGTAGATACTGTACTATCTACGTGATCGTGATGCCATGCTCAAAAGCATTTAATTCATTGTTTATCTCAAAACATGAGTGTATGATTGTGTTAATGGTATGTAAAGCATTCATGCTATTAAAATTCAGTACACATTTCAACTCAAAGCATGGTATAAATCATCATGCATAATTCACAATAAAAGCATGGCATTAAACATCATGCATTTTCACAATAAGGCATGGCATTAAACATCATGCATCCTTGCACTTTAAAAACCATTAACAAATCAATCCAACGTCAGGTCCCAGCCCATCCCTCGGGCTTTCCTGACCACAATCACTTCAAACATGGATTTATTCTCAAATAGCATTAGACATGTGAGATAGGCAGTTCAACAATAGGTAATAACCTCAAGGCCTATGTACATAACCTGTGATATCGGCTACACCGATCAGGTGTGCGGGATATCACCACCATCTGCTTCCACACGGGAGGTGGGTCGAATCCTACCCGCCGGTCCATAGCAGATCTCGTCCGAAGACGGTACATCACATCACAACACGGTACAATGTACTCCATGCTACATGCACGGTACAATGTACTCCGTGGACCCCCAGCCTTATCCCTCGTTCGGGCTCATCAGCTGTTCCTCCAACCCTTATCCCTCGTTCGGGCTCGTCAGGTGGATCTCCAACCTTTATCCCTCGTTCGGGCTCATCAGGTTGTTTTAACATGCCATGTCTCAAAACAATGCACGTGTGAGCCTATTTAATCGATGTGACACCAAGTCTACTCGAAGCTCCAAACACGGCAACATGCAAGGTGGGCATCCAGTGCGAGACAAAGTCAAAGCACAATGCCAAAACAATATGAAATCCATGTGAAAACTAGTGCCTCATGCACTCTTTCATACTCACGAAATCATGTAGGTGGCTCAAAACTTGCAAAATATGGTTAACAAAACCAAAACATACTCATTTCTTTTGCAAATCATTTCAATGTTAGCCAACCTACCAACCATTTGCTAAAAAGCAATAAAACATGATTTCCAAAGAAATAAGCTTTTTGTTTTCATGCACATTTCTCAAACTCTTAACTTTTACCCTTCAATCACCCAACAACAACATTTCCTAATCTCATGCATTCTAGCAAAACATTTATGCGCCCAAATTGCGCACAATATCTCTAAGAGTCCACACAATTCCCTTACCTCGATTTACTTGGTGTGACTCCTTTCCTTTTAGCTTCTCACGCTCTTGGCCCAACTCGCCTCAGCGTATCCTCGAAAGCTGCGATTCATTCATTAAATCGATTGAGTTAATGTATTTAACCCATAATTGACCTCACTAATCAATATTATCCACTTATGCATTTTACAAATGCCTTAATCCAAATTTTACCTCTTTTAGGTAAGTCTCACAATTTATCCACTAACCACATCTTAAAATCATACCACAACACTATAAATAACTTTTACATATCTCTTTCATCATTAATCTCCATACATTCCACTTTCTCACACTAAACCACTTCTAGGTCAAAATCATTCCAATGCATTCTAGATAGTTTCTAACCATCCATACTCATGCCAAACAACTCCAAAATCACTTAAATAAATAATGCACCATAGTTGGAGTGTTAGAATCTTACCCAATTTGATTTCTCCTCTTGCTCCAAATGGAAATGCCCTTAACTTCTTCAATATCAAAAATGGGAAAATGCCTTCCAACTATGTTGTTCTTCTCTTTGATAGGAACAACTTTGCCTCTAATGGTCTCTCTTCAAACCTCACTGAAAATGGCTGATTTTAGAGAGAGAAAGTTAGGTTTTTGGGTTGAAAGTGGAAGGTTTGTGTTTTTCCCGAAATTTTCTGATTTCCAGCACTCCTTATATAGAATTAGCTTGAGGAGATCGATCTGGTCCAAGAGGAGATCGATCTGGTCCCTTAAAATCCCTCTTTTTCACGACATTTTTAAGCCTGAGATCGATCTGTCAAAGCATGAGATCGATCTGTCGAGGCATGAGATCGATCTGTCGAAGCATGAGATCGATCTGCTCCCAAACAGAGAGCTAAGGAGATCGATCTGGCTCCATTGGAGATCGATCTGCTCTATTCTTTTGCCTAAATAAGAGCATTCTGGCTCTTCCAGATCGATCTCTCATCCCATGAGATCGATCTGCCATTCAAAATTTCCAGATTTTCTGCAGTTCCTCTGCAACAACACTTACCAAACATCCTTCATTTGCTACCATGATCATTTCCTCATTCATTCATCTTTGAGACTTGAAAATGGCATCCATCCTCACTTCATACACATTAAAACTTGTGTAGAATCTTTGTATGACCAATGGTACTTAATATAAACAAGAATGGAAGTGCACATCTTATGCAATTCTACTTCCATTTTACCAAACTACTCATAATCCATTCTACACACATTCTCCACATGTTTAAGTTCATTTCTACACATTCATACATAATGAAACTTGTGTGTACAATTACCACTCTCATTACAAGTGTGTACATTACTTATGGACTTACATCACATATACTTCACCTATGAATTCATAGTACAACTCTATTTACACTTCTATGTACATATATACCCTTATACATATACGGGGTCTCACACTAGAGGTCAAATAATAATTTTAGTGCCCCGAATGGGTAAATTACCAAAATACCCTTGTTAAGGGTAAAATTTACAAATTTAGGAAAAATTGGGAGGAGTAAGAACAAGAGGTTTCTGCTCGTTCTAGAGACATTTTAATGCATGCATGAGTAGGCTGGATAACCTTGAAAGAAAATGCACAGCATTGCATACTTTCAACGATATAATTGTTTTGAAAACTGTTTTAAGGAAACAGAGCCGCCTACGTGTTTTTATTGACATGTGACGTGCTAGAGCTCAGCTCGCACGATGTTTTGATTTGGGTGATGCATGCATTAGTGCTGGAGCGAGAGCTCGTACTAGAGTTTTACATGCACAGGTGCTAGAGTCTAACTCGCACCATATTTTTATATGATTTTTGATACAGGGTGTTGGAGCTTTGCTCGCACCAGCTTTTCACATGGTTTGCATACAGAGTGCTAGAGCTTAGCTCGCACTAGTTTTACTTGATTTGATAAGAGTGTTGAGCATCGCTCACACTGATTTTCATGAGGACATGCGATGAGCCGTGCTTGGAGCATCGAGTAGACTGTGTGTCACCGATTAAATAGGCTCGCACGTGCATTTTGAGACATGGCATGAGTATTGAGATATGATATAAGAAACAAAACCTCTCTGTGGGAAGAAGGCTATTTGGGCTGGAGTACCTAGAGCGATATGGGTCCACGGAGTACGATGTACCGTGCAAGTGGCATGGAGTACGATGTACCGTGTGGTATCTTTGTGATACGTTGGCATCTTTGGATGCATGGGATCGGATAAGACCGACGAGATGGAGTGACCCACCTCCCAGACGGTTCCTGATCATGGTGAGAACTCGCACACTAGGATCCGTGTAGCAGAGGAACTGCCGAGGACACATGGCCATAGTCCTGGTTATTGCTGATATACAGATGTTGCCTAGTCTCGCATGTCGACGATTTTGATGAGATCAAACTGGGTTTTAAATTAAATGTGCATGATGCTATTTCCATGCTTTTTAAACCCATGTGTGATGTAAACCGATTTTCATGGTTTTGTGTGAGTCAGGATCACCCGAAGGAGGGGTCGAGTCCTGACTTTATTGTGAAATTTTTAAATGAGAAAGAAATGATTTGAAATAATTGCATGTTGAATTTTCCGTGCAAACTTGATTTACATAACATCATAACTCATATCATCTATTTTAAAATGTGTGGAGAAAGGGTGGTTTATGCATGGCACCACGTTCATGTAGGTGGTATGGTTACCTACTTGTTCGTAGGATTGCCTTACTGAGCTTCATGTGCTCACCCCTTTCATTTTCTCCCACAGATAATCTCCAGTAGACGTTGAGACGACTCAGTACTGCATTCCGGATATCCGCTGCTACCCATCAACATAAGGTATATACACTTGTACATATTGTATCTACATAAGCATAGCACAGTAACATGTTTGTAAGTAACTTTAGGGGATGTATAAATAATGTAAACAATTATAAATGACTGGAGAAGAAATAAGTTAGATGGTAATTGAATGGTGGGACTGGCATTGACGCACAGCCTAATTTGTTAGTGGAGTGTGGTCACGATCAGAGGACAGGTAAGCATGAAAGAAAATAACAAAACGCGAAAAATTAACTCTGATTTTTGGGTAGTTTTGGGTCGTGACATATAAAGGTGGTATCAGAGCGCAATTGGTCTGATGTGTGTCAGTGTCAGTAATTAAGAAATTACACCCCCGTGTTACTGTGCTTGGTTAGATACAATAGTGTATATCGAGATGGGTTTTGACTAAGAAATGGTTGAGAATGCAGGAATGCCTAATATGAGTCGCGTTAGATGAGATAGTGCACGAGGCAGAGGTCGTAGAGGTAGACCTGAGTTTGCTAGTCGTGCTGAGTTGATCTATGAGAATCGGGATGAGATTGAAATAGAGGTTAATGTTGAGCCTGCCTCTCAGAGTCCGATAGAGTGATCGGACAGTATTGAGACACGCTTCACGGGTTGGAGCGAAGTGTGGAGAATATTTTGGGAGCAAATTGCTCAGAGTATGTATGGGATTTGACGGCGAGTCGGAGCATTGGTGGAAGTCCGCTCGACCCATCTTAAGTGTTAAACATCCAAAGTTGACCAGAGAAATATTTCTGGATGTATTCTGGTGATAGAATATCCCGAACACTGTTTAAAGGGAAAGATAGATAAAATCCTTACTCTGACCCAGAGAAATTGATTTATTGATGAGTATGATTTATGAGTATGAAACTCGGTTATATTCTTGGGCATATATTACCTCGACACTATGAACAAGTGACAGTCGAGATGTCTAAAAGTTCATGAAATGGCTCAACTTTTCAATTAGAGTCCGATTAGCCCGTGAGATATTACCTATACCGAGGCAGTGCGCAGATTTACAGTTGGGTAAATAAGAACATGAATTGCACGCCTCTGAGATTGGAAAAGGTAGTGAGGGCTGAAATAGAGACAGAAAAGAGAATCGAGAAATGACAGAGATGTTAAAATGGAAAAATGGTAATTGGTAAAAGATTTAATTTGATGAGTCATGGAGTAAGATAACTGGTAAGGCCCCAGTGCATCCAATTTTGGCACTCTTGAGGGGCATTGTGATTGGAGGACCCTGACCTGCTACGAAACAGAATAGCAGTGTGATCACTGTAGAATGTGTGGTGGATACCATGGAAGGAGGGTCTATACTTACACTGTATTGATGAAAATGGCCGTTAAGTGTGGTAAGACGGATCATTGATTTTGATTGTACAAAGTTGGGCGAGATCGCCCCACAGAAAAGTAAAGAGACAGAGAAAAACTTTGTTGGTATAGCTGCAACGAAAAGAGAGGCCATAGCCGAAAAAAAAAGGAAGTAGGCTGTTGGACGAAGGCGAGAGGATGTCTTGGACAAGGACACTATTGATGTTTCATGGATGTGGTGTAAGATACCACACTTATTATGAATAATGAAGTACATATGTTCATTGATCCTGGTGCCACACATTTATTCATACTGCCTTCATTCGCATATAAGTGAGTAAAAGGCATGAATGCCTACATCATTGGGCACAATACTGATAAATGAGTACCCCAATAGAGGAGGATTAATTAACGAAATATGGATATAGAGATTTTAAGTTGAAAAAAAGGGTGCAACAGTTGAAATTTAAAGGAGTAAAGGATTGTACTCATGGAATGAATAATGAAAGAGTTTTGTCATGAGGGATATACGAAAGGAGATAATGTTTAAGATAAGATAGATCCTAAATACAAGATGTATTGGAGTAAGAGACATATTCTAGGTAAGGAATACCCTTAATATGTGAAGTAATTGGGATTAAGTGATAAGTAGGGAATATAAATTATAACCAAGGATAAAGATGGATATAACCATAACCAGTCTATGTGGTTAAGTCTGAAGGTTAATAAAGGTATTTCAAAATACCTCCTCGCCTGAAGACTTGACAGCGTCTAAAAGTATATATATATAACCTATAACGTGAAATCGATCGTCGTAATAAATACCTTCAGCATTAGGATACCTTTACTAAGACGATAAGAATATTAAAATTCGACAAATCATAAAGGTTAACATCGTAAAATTTAATAAGAGCCGTTAAGATAAGAAAAGGAAATGACGTAGGTTAGTACCTGAAAACGTAAGCGATTTTGAGGGATCTTATACGCTTATGCGTAAATAAGTCAAGGATATGGATGATTGAAATATGTAGTGGAGCTCAACTACAATGAGTTATTTAAACTTTACCTGGACCGATTTGTCATCATCCTTATTGATGATATGTTGGGTGTAGTTAAAGTCCAGGGCGATTTATAAGCAACAATTGGGAAATGGCTTTTACAAATGGGTTGTTGCGAGTTCTCAATATGGTCTACTTGGTTGACACGTTTAACTAAGAAAACGTGGTCTTTGAATGAGATGATAAATAGATGATAGATGTGACATGAATTTTGGTGTAGTGAAGTATGAACTGACCACCGTGATTAATTTCACCATACCCAACAGCTCAAGAGGTTCTCAGTGAGTATGGATACCTCAAAATTATGAAAGAGCTGTGTATTGATGTATAATGGGAAGATAGTCAATTATGGAGTCAGACAACTCCTTGATCATGAAATAAACTATCTGACTCATGATTTTAAGTTGGCAACGGTAGTATTTGTACCGAGGATATGGTACTATTATGTACAGGGTGAGAAATTTTGGATATGCACTGATCATAAAGCCCCGAGTATCTGTTTTTCACAGAAAGAGGCGAATATGAGAATACATAGAGGGTTAGAGCTTATGAGAGATTTTGATTGTGAAACTTGTACCACCCAGGAAAGGCTAATGTGATGACTGATGCCTTGAGCAGAAAGAGCCTCGGGATGGTATTACATATGATGGTCAGGGAGCGTGAGCTGCTAGAGCAGTTGTGAGCCTCAGTAGTGATGTGATCCCTTCTGATGATGACAGTGATTGTGTGACAGCTAGCCTGAGATTAGAACCGGATGAGAGTGCCCGGATTTGACAGGCTTAGCGTGATGATCGGCATGGTGTCGATAGCTTGGGTCAAATTCAGAAGGGTACAGTGATAGAGTTCACAGAGTGTGATGATGATTTACGGAGGTTCCGAGACAGTATGAGTGCTCCCCAAGACCACAATTGATGGGATAGTAATATTGTCAGAAGCTCACTCTTCGGGATATACGGTGCATACGGAAAGTAAAGAATATATCAAAATCTCGAAAAGGGTATTGGTGGTCAGATATGAAAAGAGACATGGTAGATATTGTGGAAAAGTGCCTAGTATGTCAGCAGAGTAAGGTAGAGTATTAAAAAGTCTGCAGGGTTATTGTAGCCTCTACCTATATCGACACGGCACGAAAATGGGAGCAAGTCTTCATGAATTTCGTGATGGGTTATAGAGGACTCAGATTAGTCACGAGGCTATTTAGATGATAGTCGCTAAATGGACTAAATCTACCCACCATGTAGTTATAAAATCCCCAAATACTCAGAGTGTATATGAGGATTTATGTGTAAGGAAGATTGTGGAACATTAAGTAGCGTTCCAGTGAGCATGGTATCATATAGGGATTCCTGCTTCACTTCCCACCTCTGAGGATATTTTTAGGAAGCTATGAGAACCCGATTGAGTATTAGCACAGCTTTCCATCCTCAAACAGATGGTCAGTCAGAGAGGACTGTACAGGTTCTGGAGGATCCGATGAAAGCGTGTGCCCTTAATTTTTATGCTCCTGGGATGATTAGTTATTACAAATCGAATTCGTCAATAACGACAGTTGGCACTTGAGTATCGGGATAACAAATATGAGACATTGTATGGTCGTAGGGGTTGTTTCCCCGACTTGGATAAGAAAAAGTGGGTGACAGATAGAATTATTTTCGACTTTGGATAATAAGTCTCTGAGGATGTTTAGTTAAGGATGAGAGATTAAGAACACCTCAGAGCAGATAGAAAAGTATTGGAATTCACCGAAGGTGAATTAGTATGGTTGAAATGTTTCTTGTCCTAAGAGAATAAGGACATAGCGGACTTTTGGAAGAAGGTAAATTGAGTTTCGCTGGATTGAATCTTTTGAGAGATTGGATAAGTGGAAGATAAGACCTGTAGGTGGCATTTTCACTTGAATAAGCAGGCACCCACAATGTGTCCCATCTTTTGATGCTTCGGAAATACTATCCAGATCCAGCATAGGTGATAGGATATGAGATTCAACAGTTCAGCTTAATGCAAATATAAGTATATTGAAAGTTGATTCGGGCATTAAATAGGAAAGAGAAAGTATTGAGGTTTAAGATGATCTCCTTAATTAAAGTCCTTTGGTAGTAATACACTCCGGAAAAGGTCACATGAGAATTTAAGAGTATGATACGATCGATGTATCCGGAGTTGTATATGGACTCATATGACTTGGTTCTAATTTGGAGGACCAAATTCCTTAAGTGGGGGAGATTTGTAAGACCCGAAATTAAATCGTAAATTTTTATGAGGGATGAAAATGGTCAAAAATTTAACTAAAGGGGATTCGGATTGGAAATAAGGATTTAAAATGCGAAGTGAGTGAGTATTCGTGAAGGGAAGTCAGTATAAATTCGATGAGAAAAATTTATTAAAAATAATGGATTGAGAAATCTTGGTCAATAAAGGTGAAATAAATTTATTCTGGATTAAACTGATCAAGATATTAATCTATTGGAATTAATCGGGATTAATCGAAATTTTTAATTCAAAAAAATAATCCCAAAAATAATCGAAAAATATACCGAATGGTCATTCGGGACAATATCCCGAAAATACGGAGAAATTATATCCAAAAAATGGTTAAAATATAATAAATAAATTAAATAAAAATTAAATTAATGAGTTTGGAATAAAATAATAATTTTTGGTAGATATTTTGGGTATTTTAATGTATTTTAATGATTAAAATAAATAATAAAAATAAATAAATAAATATATAAAAATAAATTAGTAAATTGAAAAAAAAGGAATCAGATTGAAACAAATCGGGGAGAGAGAAAATTGAAACGAAATCGCGAGAAGCAGAAAACGAAAACGGCAACCGAGGAAGCCCGACGAGCCACCGGCGGCCAGGGACCCAGGCGAGGGCCGGCGAAGGAAGCCTGACGCCAGGCGAATCGTTTGCCACCGGTGATGCGCGCCAAGGACGCCGGAGAACGTCGAAAAATGGAGGAGAAACCGCGGGAGAAGAAATGGCCACCGACGGCGATTCGGGCGGAACTAAGGCCCGATTCTGAAAGCACAGGCGACGACGGTTCTTTCTACACCAGTAGCAGCCGATGAAAATGCGGGAATCGCCGGCAACGACGAAGAGAAAGAAATCGATTTCGACAGTCGAGAGAGAACATGCCGGACCGGTGACTTTCCTGTGACCTCAACCGAAATCGAAAGCAGATCTGTGATGCGGACAACCCAACGGAGCTACTGGTGGTGGAAGCCGGCGGAGAACCGACTGGCAATGCGGTGAACCGGGGTGAACCGGCAGTCCGAACCGGTCCGAACCGGACTGAACCGGTTCAGCCAAGAAAGAGAGGAAAAAAGGAGAAAAAGGGAAAAAGAAAAAGAGGAAAAATTGGGGAAAATTTCAGTGATGCAATCGAGATTTGGGTAAGTCGCTAAGCGGTCGAATTGACCGATTTAAATTTCAAAATATTTTATTTAATTAATTTTCGACTGAAAATTTACCCGAAAAATTATGAAATTGTGTAGCTCGACAATTGGCATCCAACGAGAGCTCGAGACAGTCTCGATTTATGTACTAGCATGGAATCTCGGGTAAGTGACCCTTATTTACGACAATTTACATCGTTATGCGTGATATGAATTTAAATTTTGCATAAATTGAATTAAATTTTGGAAATTTAGATATATTGTCGTAAATAATAAATTTAGCTATTCGAGAGTTAGAACGAGGCCCAAGAAATTGTTGGTGGGCCCAATGAGCCCAATAGGCCTCGATAATATAAAAATTAAGTGGAAACGGGCTTAAGGCCTATTAAAGCCCATTAAGGTGCAATCGGGCCCAATAGGGATAAATGGGCCCAATGATTTTAATTAAGCCCAGAAAATAGGAAATACAATTAAATTGTATAATATTTGACCTGAGGAATATTTATACGCAGTTCCGGAGGTTTGATTGGGAGCATATCGGACTGCGCGACGAGACAACATTGGAAAAGGAAAGGTCAGACTCTACAGAAAAATAAGGTAAGGGAATTTTGCGGACTGCTAGAGGTAACTTTACAAAATTTTAAGTCATTTGCAGTCCTTTAAAAATTATCTGAAGGGTCTAGGGTCAAATAATAATTTTAGTGCCCCGAATGGGTAAATTACCAAAATACCTTTGTTAAGGGTAAAATTTACAAATTTAGGAAAAATTGAGAGGAGTAAGAACAAGAGGTTTCGGCTCGTTCTGGAGACATTTTAATGCATGCATGAATAGGCTGGCTAACCTTGAAAGAAAATGCACAGCATTGCATACTTTCAATGATATAATTGTTTTGATAACTGTTTTAAGAAAACAGAGCTGCCTACGTGTTTTTATTGACATGTGACGTGCTAGAGCTTAGCTCGCACGATGTTTTGATTTGGGTGACGCATGCATTAGTGCTGGAGCGAGAGCTCGCACTAGAGTTTTACATGCATAGGTGCTAGAGTCTAACTCGCACCATATTTTATATGATTTTTGAGATAGGGAGTTGGAGCTTCGCTCGCACCAGCTTTTCACATGGTTTGCATACAGAGTGCTAGAGCTTAGCTCGCACTAGTTTTACTTGATTTGATAAGAGTGCTGAGCATCGCTCACACTGATTTTTATGAGGACATTTGATGAGCCGTGCTTGGAGCATCGAGTAGACTGTGTGTCACAGATTAAATAGGCTCGCACGTGCGTTTTGAGACATGGCATGAGTATTGAGATATGATATAAGAAACAAAACCTCTCTGTGGGAAGCAGGCCATTTGGGCTGGAGTACCTAGAGCGATATGGGTCCACGGAGTACGATGTACCATGCAAGTAGCATGGAGTACGATGTACCGTGTGGTATCTTTGTGATACGTTGGCATCTTTGGATGCATGGGATCGGATAAGACCGATGAGATGGAGTGACCCACCTCCCGGACGGTTCCCGATCATGGTGAGAACCCGCACACTAGGATCCGTGTAGCAGAGGAACTCCCGAGGACACATGGCCATAGTCCTGGTTATTTCTGATATACAGATGTTGCCTAGTCTCGCATGTCGACGATTTTGATGAGATCAAACTGGGTTTTAAATTAAATGTGCATGATGCTATTTCCATGCTTTTTAAATCCATGTGTGATGTAAACCGATTTTCATGGTTTTGTGTGAGTCAGGATCACCCGAAGGAGGGGTCGAGTGCTGACTTTATTGTGAAATTTTTAAATGAGAAAGAAATGATTTGAAATAATTTCATGTTGAATTTTTCGTGCAAACTTGATTTACTTAACATCATAATTCATATCTTCTGTTTTAAAATGTGTGGAGAAAGGGTGGTTTATGCATGGCACCACGATCATGTAGGTAGTATGGTTACCTACTTGTTCGTAGGATTGCCTTACTGAGCTTCATGTGCTCACCCCTTTCATTTTCTCCCACAAATAATCTCCAGTAGACGTTGAGACGACTCAGTACTGCATTCCGGATATCCGCTGCTACCCATCAACATAAGGTATATATACTTGTACATATTGTATCTACATAAGTATAGCACAGTAACATGTTTGTAAGTAACTTTAGGGGATGTATAAATAATGTAAACAATTATAAATGACTGGAGAAGAAATAAGTTAGATGGTAATTGAATGGTGGGACTGGCATTGACGAACAGCCCAATTTGTTAGTGGAGTGTGGTCATGATCCGAGGATAGGTAAGCATGAAAGAAAATAAGAAAACGCGAAAAATTAACTCTGATTTTTAGGTAGTTTTGGGTCGTGACACAACTCGTGTTCACGAACCATCATATAAGTCACCAACCCAAGGTTCTTCCTACTCAAAGCATCGACAACTACATTCGCCTTACCCGGGTGGTACATGATTTAACAATCATAAACTTTCAGGAGTTTGAGCCATCTTCTTTGTCTCATATTCAACTCTTTCAGGCGAAATAGATACTTAAGGCTCTTATGATCTGTATATACCTGAAATTTCTCACCATAGAGATAGTGGCGCCATATCTTCAATGCAAACACTACGGTCGCCAACTCTAAATCGTGAGTCAGGTAGTTCCTCTTGTGATCCTTCAACTGTCTGGATCCATAAGCAACTACCTTCCCATCCTGCATAAGTACACAGTCTAGTCCCTGGTGTGATGCTTCTGTATACATCGAGAAACCTCCTGAGTTGGTAGGAATGGTGAGAATCGAAGCAGTGGTCAACCGATGCTTAAGCTCCTGAAAACGCCTCTTACATGCCTCATCCCACACAAACTTAACATCTTTCGGTGTGAGGCGTGTCAATGGAGCAACTAGTCTGGAGAAACCCTCAAGAAATCTCTGATAATAACCTACAAATCCCAAAAAACTTCTGATCTTAATGACTATGACTATCTTAGGTTGTTCCCACTGTACAACTGCCTCAATCTTGGAAGGATCCATTCATACCACATCATTCGATACAACATGGCCCATAAATGAGATCTGCTCTAACCAAAAGTTACACTTACTGAGTTTGGCATATAATTTCTTCTCTCAAAGGGTCTGCATAACTATCCTCAAGTGCTCCTCATGATCTTCCCTGGACTTGGAATAAAACAATATATCATCGATGAACACTATCACAAACTGGTCTAGGTATGGCTTAAATACATCATTCATCAATGCCATAAATGTTGCGGGGGCATTCGTCAATTCGAATGGCATAACTAAAAACTCGTAGTGGCCATAACGGGTATGAAATGCTGTCTTCGGTATATATCCACTCCGTACCCTTAACTGATGATACCCAGATCGCAGATCTATCTTAGAAAAGACTTGTGTTCCCCAGAGCTAATCCAACAAATCATCAATGCGTGGAAGGGGGTACTAGTTCTTAATGGTGGCCTTATTCAACAACTGGTAATCTATACACAGTCGGAGGCTCCCATCCTTCTTCCTCACAAATAGAATCAGAGCTCCCTAAGGTGAGACGCTTGGTCTAATAAACCCCTTCTCTAGCAATTCTTACAATTACTCCTTTAGCTCTTCCAACTCAATAGGAGCCATTCTATATGGTGGCTTAGATATTGGCTCTGCACCAAGTACCAACTTTATGCAAAACTCCATTTCTCTATCAAGTGGTAGCCCTGGTAAATCTTTCAGAAAGACATCAGGAAATTTTGCAATTATTGGAATGTCTCTCAATTTCAAATGTGCCTTATCTGTGTTAACCACGTATGCAATGAACCCTTCACATTATCCTTTCCACCGTTAGTAACGTAGGTCATTATATTAATATTCATAATTAGCAAGCAAATTTATCCCTCAAATATGTTGGATTTAAGTTTTATTCTTTTCATTTACCATAATCATGTTCTTTTATTTCCTTTCAACAAAATTTACAATAAGATTATCTACCTTTGAAAACATCAATGTCTTAGCATGACAATCCATAACAACACGATTTGCAGCCAACCAATCCATTCTTAAAATTACTTCAAAATCGCTCATACTCAATAAAATTAAATCGGCTACCATATCTTTTCCCCATATCCTCAACTTACAATTCCTATATACATACTCAGTCAATTGACTGTCATTCATAGGTGTGAAAATCATCAACATTCTATCTAACAACGTAGGCTTTACATGCTTCAACAACTTATGTGCAATGGAATGCGTGGCACCAGGATCAAATAATATAAATGCTTCTAAATCAAAAATTAGGATGGTATCTTTAATCACATCCGTTGAAGTGTCTGCAGTGTCCTGGTCCAGTGCATGTACCCATCCTCTTCCTACCACCTATTTCCCTTTCTCCTCAACTATAGCTCTCCTCCTCGGAGCAGCTGTCTCAACCAGAGAGCTCTCTCTGGCTCTTTGCCCTTCTGTGGGGTAGTCTCCATTATCTCTGGATAATACCTCGCTATATGTCCAAGCTTCCCACATCTGTAACATATAATAGGGGTCGTCAGACAAGGTCTGGTACCATGAAATCTACCACATCTCCTACACTGATTGGTAGTAGGTCGTGGTCATCCAATGAGTACACCCCTCAGTGGAGTTAAAGCTAGGTACACAGGAGGTTTAGCAGCTCTCTCCTGTACCTTCTCAATCTTTGGCCTCTTCTCAAACAATCTCTAGCCTCCTCTCCTAGCCACTCTATCAATCATGTATCTCTTTCGATCTCTGTCTCTTCTGCCACTAACTTTCCCAAACTCGGAGGCATTCTGCTTAAAGTCCTATTCACATAATTGAGCCCTGCGCACTGCCTCTTTATAAGTGAGGATGTCGAATGGAGCCAATCTAGATCTGATGGCTAGTCTCAATCCATCCATGAACTTTTGGACTTTCGTAGCCTCACTGCTCAAAGTTTCAGGGTCTTACCTCCCCAAGGATATGAACCTCGACTCGTACTTATCAACATAACGATTCTCGTAAACCAGATTCATAAACTCCATCCTCAACTTCCTCCGTGTTATAGCTGGGATGTACTGCCTCTTAAAAGCTTCCAAGAATATCTCTCATGTGATCTCGGAGTGTCGGGCCCTCAGAATAGATATAGTGGATCTCCACCAGTGCTCTGCCTCGCCTTTCAGCATAAATACAACAACGACCACTTTCTCAGTCGATGTGTATCTGAAGAACCCATACAACTTTTCCATTTCATATACCCAATCCTCAGTAACAACCGGGTCCTTTACCTCTCCAAAGACTGGATGTTTCAACTCCCGGAACTGGCGTAGCCTACTCAACTCGCAGTCATAACCCAGGTCGCTCTCGCTCGACTGTAGAGCGATAGGAGAAGTCGTATCCTGTACTGGGGGTGGTGTAACAGTCCCCATAGTTTGAGGCCTCTATGTCTCTATAGCTGCCTATCCAGTAATAGTAGGCTGAAGGGCTAGTCCTCGTCTATTGACAACACCCAATGCCTGCGTGACTATCTCAACAAGGCTCTCAATACTTCGCTCTATCTTAGCGAAGCATGCCTCTGTATCCCCTGGTCTCTCAATAGGGTCCTGTGGAGCCTGATCAGTCTGTGGCTCTACACGGCTCTCAGGCCTACCTCTACGACCTCTAGTACGTGCACCCGCCCCTCTACCTCGGCATGTAATAGGCATACTGCCTAATTTCCTGTATCCATAACCATTTATTAGTCTCATTCTAGCTCGGCATACACAGTTATATCTAAACAAAAACACAATAATATGGGGATGTAACTTTCCTACTTATTAGTATTGACTCACATCAGGCCAACTCAGCCTAATATGTTAGACCCAATTTTTATCCAAATTTATTATGATTCAAATGATGTAAATTGAATCATAAGAAGAGTTTTACATGAAAGAAAAATGCAAATGGAATGAATAAAAATTTTTGAATGCATTTAAAGGTCAAATGAAGGATTGAAGTGGTCACAAATTAAACGAATGTGATTTGGACCATTCGGATTGGAGATAAGAATTTAAAACATGAAATGAGAAAGGGTTCGTGAAGTGAAGTTGTGTTGGTTTGGTCCCGAACACGTTGAAGGTTAAAACGATCAAAAGATCGAAATCTAGTATAAATTCGACAAGAAAATTTCATTAAAAATATGGATTCGAGTCCAATTGATCAAAATATGAATTTATTGGAAAAAACCAAAATTTTTACATCGAAAAAGTTTCTCGAGAATATTAAAAAAATATACATAAAAGATGAAATAAGATCGATAAATTAATTTATTGATTAAATGAATAAAATAATATTTTTTGAAAATATTTTAAATTTTTAATATATTTTAATGGATTAAAATAATAATTAAAATAAATTATAAATAAATAAAGAAAGAAATTTTAAAAAAAAGAAAGAAATCGCGAAATGCGATTTCTGAAGAAGAAGCGAGGAAGTCGAAAATCGAGGGAAACGAATTCCCTCACCGGCGAGCCACCAGCGGCAGGAACCCCAGGCGAAGGGCGACGAAGGGCGACGAACCTCGTGGGAACCAACGGCAGCCACGACATGGGAACCATCGGCAGCCGCGACGTGCGGTGAGGTCGTCGAAATCGGCAGATCGGAAGAGGAGAGACTGTGGGAGAGAAGATGAAATCGACGGCCATCGGCGTCGTTTCGACTCCAGCCAAGGGCCGAAGAAGTTCACCCAGGCGATGGCGCGTCGATTGGTGCCGAAATCGTGCCAGGAACCGGCTGAACGACGTCAGAACTACGAAGTGAGGCTTGAAATGATACGAACCGGTTCAGTGCAATGTAGTTATTTTGAACCGGACCTGACCGGTTCAGCCCAAAAAGAAAAAGAAAGAAAAGAAAAAGAAAAAGAAAAAGGGAACAAGAAAAAGAGGAAAAATTGAGGAAAAATTTCGGTGATGCAATCGAGCTACGGGTAAGTCGGTAAGCGGTCGAAATTGACTGATTTAAATTTTGAAATATTTAATTTGATTAATATTCGACTGAAAATTTAACCGAAAAAATATGTTATTGTGTAGCTCGACAATTGACGTCAAACGAGAGCTCGAGTCAACCTCGATTTACGTATTATCATGGAATCTCAAGTAACTCTTATTTACAAAAATTTACATCGTTATGCGTGTTAAAAATTTATCACATAAATTACGGATTTAATTTCCGTATAAAATGAATTAAATTCTGGAATTAGAGATAAATTGTCGTAAATAATTAATTGAGCTATCGAAGGGTTTAGAACGAGGCCCAATAAAAACTGATGGGTCCAGTGAGCCCAATAGGCCTCGATAATATGAATAGTCAGTGGAAAATAGGCTTAAGGCCGATTTAGGCTCATTATGGTACAATCGGGCCCAATAGGGGTAAACGGGCCTAATGATTTAAATTAAGCCCAAAAAATATGAAATACAATTAATTATATTGTATTTGATCTGATGAATATTTATCCGCAGTTCTGGAGATTGGATTGGGAGCAAATCGGACTGCGTGACGAGTCATCAGTGGAAAGGTCAGACTGTACAGAAAAATGAGGTAAGGGAATTGTGTGAGTAGCTAGAGGTAGCTACGTGTATTTTAATAGCTTTTGTATACACTGAATATGTATAAAGATCCTAGAAATGGTTTAAAGATTTTAAATACTCTAAAATAGGAAAAGACTATTTTACCCCTATTGAGGGAATTCACCTAAGGATGGTGAAAGCATGACATGCATGAAATGCATGATTTAAGGAATTTTATGATTTAAGGAATTTTCATGGTTTTTAAGCAAAGAAAATTGATAGATTGGCCAGTAATTGCATAAATTTCACAATATAACGCTACGTAAGTGTTATTTAGATTTAAATGAAATTTCTTTGAAAAATGGGCCAACTATCAAGTTTATATGCAAAAAGATAGTGATGGCACATAGCTCGCACTATATCTGCATTTGTGAGTATGTATAAAATGTGTTAGAGCGGTTACTCGCACCGATTTGTGTGACATCATATGCATGAAATGTTCTAGAGCGGTTGCTTGCACTGATTTTTATTATTGTGAAATGCATGAGATGTGCTGGAGCTTAGCTCGCACTCTATTTTGACTATTTTGACTTGTTTTGACTTGATATGCATAAAAAGGTGCTAGAGCGATTGCTCGCACTAGTTTTAATGATTTGACATGCATGAGAGGTGCTGGAGCATAGCTCGCATCCTGTTTTGATATGATAATTGTATAAAAGCCGTACTGGAGCCTTGCTCGTACGTGATTTAGTCAATTTAATTTCATAAGCCGTGCTGAAGTGTAACTCACATGAGTTTTGATTTACTTGAGCATTCATTCGTGCTGGAGCATTGCTCGGATGAGGATTTGATGGATTTTATGCATAAATCGTGCTGGAGCTTGCTTGCACGTGATTTAATATGGATTTATAACTCATTTTAAAGTCATACTGGTTTGCTACTTGTGCGCAGATTTTATAGATTTTTATGAAAATGTGCTAGAGTTTCGCTTGTACGAGGTTTTCAAATATCATGAATATGCAAGGAGCCATGCTAGAGCTTCACTCGTACAGGGATTTATATGACATGCATATAGCCGTGTTGGAGCCTCTTGTAAACTGTGTGTCATAGTGAGATGATATGTCTACACGTGCATACTAAGACATATTTGGCATAGGTGGATAAGACCTATTGCAGGCACCCTCTAACTGAGATAGGGTTCACGGAGTACGATGTACCATGTATATCACATGGAGTACGCTGTACCGTGGGGATTGTTGGAGTGGACTGGCATTAGCCACGAAGCAGCGAGCCTTGCCCTCGCAATCTTGATGTTATGTTGTTCTGGTGACAGGAGTGACCCACCTCCCGTTTCAGGTGTGATACCCCGCACACTAGGCGCCGTGTAGCCAGGGATCACTAGGTTATGGCCATAGTCCTCATTGTTACCGATATAGTAACCTACATGTCTCACATGATATAACTTATGGTTTCGATAAACCAGGGTAGACCCGAGGGAGGGGTTAGGCCCATGATTTTTTGATTTTCTACTATGATGCTAGATTTTTCAGAGGATTTTATGAAATGTGTCCCTAAAAGAAGGGTGACTTTTATAACCGAATTTTATAATGAGATTGATTTATGATATGCTTAACCCCTTCTGGTTATTTTATACTGCAGCTTTAATGAAGTGATTTAAATGCAGTAGCATGATGAGTTTTCCATGCTTTAATGATAAATTCATGAAAGTATTGTTTCTCATGATTTGTTTTACATGACATGAACTAATACATGATCTTGATTTAATTCATGCTAATTTTGATTTTATGATTTTACATAAAATGCCACTAATGCATAAGTTGCATAATATCTATATGTATGAATAGTTTTTATAACGATGGCATTGATATAAGCATGGTTTTATGTGTGAGATTTAAACAAAAAGAAATGGATCTAAGGGCATTGTATTATGAGCATGTAGATAGTGGAGTTATCTACTTACTTGCATAATTGCCTTACTGAGCTTGTGGTTTGCTCACCTCCATTATTTTCCTCCTCCACAATGTATTTTCAATAGTTTAAGCGCGGCTGAGGACTTGCATTCTTGGTATCCGCTGCGTCCCATCGAGAGACAGGTATACACATTTGTATAGTTTTGTATCTGAACATGTAAATGCACAATACTGTAAATGGATATGATGTCGGGGATGTAAGGTTATGTAAATACCATTGTAAATGTATTTAGTTAAAGTCAAAGGATAGTAAATACTAATGTGTAAATGTAACATGGAAATGGAATGGTAAGTAGTGTGAAGGGACTAACACCGAATCATAGCCGAACTGTTGGTAGGATGGTCACGATGAGAGGAAGGTAAGAATTAAATAATAAACGAAAAACAAAAAATTTGTTGTGAATTTTAGGTAATTTCGGTCGTGACATAACACCAATCTCTGTCACGACCCTTTTCATCCATTTCATCAAAAAATCACCATAAATTTTTTGCTTTTCTCGTTAACTTACGCGGTCGTGAACAACAACTCTCACAAATAATAGTTGGGCTATGAGTCAGTATTAATCATCACTTACCATCCATCTTTCAAATATTCAAAAGCAACACATACATTTGCAAGTTTAAGTCATGCACTTATACATGACATGTTTGCTAACATTTACATCCCCCATATTATAATTCAAAAAGATTATTGTGCTTTTACATATTTAGATACAAAAAGAATCCCTGTGTGTATACCTCTTGGCGATGGAGAGCAGCGGATATCCCAATACAGCTCCTCAGTCCTTCACTAGGCTACTATGTGCTCTCTGTAGAGGGGGAAAGTGAATGGGATGAGCAACCACACGCTTAGTAAGTCAATAATGCAAGCATGGTAGATAACTACACTATCTACATGCTTATAATGTCATGCATAAAATCATTTATATCCCGAGCATGAGGAAATATTAAAACTATGCCACATGTATATACATATATCATGCACTGAAAACATGGAAATAGGCATGTAAAACATGGAAAGATCATCATGTAAACCTCTCATTCTCATCATCATTAAAACTCATCATAAAAGGGAAACTCAACACAAAACATCCCTCAGGATTTATCACTTTCGTAAAACACATCAAAATTCATCACAAATAGCAATACCATCTCTTTAAACACAATCCCACAAGGCTCGACCCATCCCTTGGGACTACCTTGGATAACACATTCATACTCAATATACAAAACCATGTGATATCTTATGAGATAGGTGGTCACTATATATATCGAGGACTATGTTGGCCAACTATGTCATTATCATCCCAAACCACATGAATCCTGGTGTGCGGGGTATCATGCTGGAACGGAGGTGGCTTAGTCCTTCGCCAGACTTTTAAATCATCATCACAACCACGCGGTATTGTGTACTCCATGTGATCTACATTGTACAATGTACTCCGTGGACCCATATCATGGTTGGGGGTGCTGCCATAGGTCTTATCTACCTCATGCCAGGCATAACCTACTCAGTTTCAAGTTCACATGCGAGCATCTCATCTGTGTGACACACAGTCTACACGAGGCATCCAACACGACTCATTACATAACACAGTCTGAAAACTAGTGCGAACTAAGCTCTAGCATGATTCATGAATCATCAATAAATTCCCTCGTACGAGCAACGCTCTAGTACGGCTTTTATGCACAATAGATAATGAGGAAATCACGTACGAGCATAGCTCCAGTACGATTATATGCATAAGAAAATCAATGGAAACCACGTACGAACTAAAGCTCTAGAACGGTTTATAAAACATCATAACTCAAAACATGGTGCGACCTAGGCTCCAACACATTTCAACATGTCAAAACATCAATATCCAGTGCGAGTGAAGCTCCAGCATGATCTAACTCATACAAATTTGATAGGCAGCTTCACTTCAACAAAACACATTCAAAATCATAATTTGCACCTGACTCGTGCTATTTCGTGAAATCATGGAAATCAAATAACCAGTCTATCCACAAATTTGCTTAAACCAAAGCAATGTATTTCATGAAAATGTCAAAACAAGATATTTCTGCAATTATTAGCCTTACTATCTTGTTTTGTAAGATTTACTTCGAAACCAAATCATATATATTCGTAGTCGTTTACACAAAACAATAATTCTTTTCTAGATAACCAAGCATTTGCAAAGCCCTATATACACCCATAAAAAACGTGTAGCTATCTCTAACTACTTACGAAATTCTCTTACCTGAAATCGTATCAAGTGATTCCAATTCCTTAGCGCTGCTCGATAGTGCAATTCGATTCGCTCCAACGAAATCTCTAAGACTACATGAAATTACATTTTGTATCAATTTAATCCAACATAATAAAATTCTTACATTTACAGTAGTCGATTCGACCTATAGTTTCCATTTACACTTATAAGGCCTCATTTTGATTGTTCAACTTATTTCTCGAGAGTCTATTGAACTCTTTAGGCCTATTGATTAACACTAAACCTGTATTAAGTCCATAGTGCCTCTAGTTCATCATTTTATTTCTCTATGATATTTTATCAAACACATCATATGCTTAATTTCATAACTTAACTAATCTCACAATGTAGCTTCATTCAATCATTTCAAAATCATACATATCACCTCACTAACACCTTAGTATAAGCCATTTATCATCAACTCTACCACATCACAATTTCTCACACTAACCCATTCTAGGTTATACTTGTTCCATTATATTCTAGGTAGCTTCAATCATTAAAACATAAATCAATATACTCACAACAACAACTAGATAAATATACCTTGAGTTGGTGTATTGAAAACTCACCTAGCTTGACTTTCCTCTTTTCTGAGTTTGAAGACTCATTTGCTCCTTCAATCCAACAAATGGAGTGTTGATTCCAAGCTATGTTGTTCTTCTCTCCACAATGAAAAACTTTGCTTTAATAGCTTTTACTCAAATCTTTATGGAAATGTGATGGTTTTTAGAGTGAGAAAGATAGGTTAATGTTAAAAATGGTGGAAATGGATTTGTTCCTGTGAAATGCATATCCAACTGCCCCATTTTTATAGAAAATGCCTTAGAAGATCAATCTCCATAGGGGGGATCGATCTGACCTTGCTTGAAACCTTCAAAATTTAACAATTTGCAGGCAGGGGATTGATCTATTAAAGTGCATGAGATTGATCTGCTCAAGGTAATGAAATCGATCTGTTTGAGGCAGAAGGCTTTGGAGATTGATCTGACGTTAAGAGGAGATCGATTTGGCCTATCTAGGGACCAATGGAGATCGATCTGCCTATGAGAGGAGATCGATCTAGTCCAACCCGAGACATCATGAGATTGATCTGCTTGAGTGAGGGATCAATCTCCCTCTTGCAGAATGCTTGGTATTGTATTTTCCAGGCCATGAGATTGATCTCTCCTTCCATAGGATCAATCTGGCCTTCATCCTGCAGCATTTCAGCTGCAATTTTTCCAAGTTAAACTCCTATTCAATCCATTCAGTATCCATTTTGCATTTCATTCACACTTAACACTAAAAAATATCCAATTCTGATGATTCATTTATCGTGTAACTTGTCTATACATTACAAAATCATGCTTATTACATGGAAATTTTACAGGTCTTACATCAGTTTACTTGGAGCATTAGATGAAAGAAAATGCGCAGTTTAGCTAAAACATTAAGTAAGAACAAAAGCCTAGTTTAGCTGGCACATTAGATGAGAATAAAGTCCAATATGGCTAGAATCGAAAAGGAATTTGAGCCCAGTTATGTTGGGAATATATGAGAATGAAGCCCAATGTAGCTGACACCAAAATGAAATTTGACCCTAGTCATGTTGGCACTAGATGAGAATGAAGCCTAATGTAGTTGGTACTGAAATGAAATTTAAGCCCGATCATGTTGGCACTAGATGAGAATGAATCCTAATTTAGTTGGTACCAAAATAAAATTTAAGCTCGGTCATGCTGGCACTAGATGAGAATGAAGCCCTTTGTAGCCGACAAAAAAATGAAAGTTAACATTCGATAAGAATGATGCCCAATGTAGCTGGCACCAAATTGAGAATTAAGCCCAGTCATGTTGGCACATTAGGAATAGTTTTCTTAAATCTTTAAAAGAAAGAGATTAAGAAGTTTCTTAATTTGCAGTATTTTGTAGTCTTTGGATGGAAGAGATTAGGCAATTTGATCATTTTCTAGATAAGATAAATGACATTACATAGATAGGATAGATGATATAGATAGGATAAATGACATTATTAAGATAGATAGTGTGTATGACATTGCGTAGATAGGATGGATCATATAGGATGGGTATAAAGAGAAGACATTGCAGAGATAGGATAAACAATGTAAATGGGAATGATGACATAGATAGGATAAATAACATAGATAGGATAGATTGCATGTATGACATTGTATAGATAGGATAGATCATATAGAATGGGTACAAAGAGATGACATTGTAAGGGTAGGATAGACGGTATAAATGGGAAAGACGATATAGATTGGATAGATGACATAGATTGGGTTGCAAAATCCTTCAGGAAAAAAAATTTTCAAAAGCCTCCGAGTAAATTTTAAAAAGCCTCCGAGTATATTTCAGATAAAAATTTTCAGAACCTCCTAGCATATTTCAGATAAATTTTTCAAAACCTTGTGCTATATTTCAAATAAATTCTTAAAACGTCTGAGTAAAATTTCAAATGCCTCTGGGTAAATTTTTAAAAGCCTCCAGATAAATTTTCAAATGCATCTGGGTATAATCTATGAGACCTCTAGCATGATTTCTTAAAACCTCTGTGTATATTTTTGGATATGATGATCGTAACCTCAAGGAATAATCTGTAAGACCTTCGAGCATGATTCCTTAATACCTCCAAGTATAATATTTAAGACCTCTAGACATGATTTCTTAAAACCTTTGGGTATATTCTTGGATTGATGATCAAAATCTCTAGGTACAATTTGTAAGAACTCTGGGCATCATCATCACCATCATCATCATCATCATCAAAGCCTTTATCCCAATATTAGGGTAGGTTATATGAATCAATATACAAATTCATGCTAAGTTGTCAGCATGAATTCTCCTCATGTAAAACCCAAAATTCGATGTCTTTTCATTATGGATTTATCAATGTAAACATGGATTCATGCAATCCTGATCAATAAAGAAGACTCATTGTAATTTCAAGTTCAATTGACTTAAGTAACAACTCCAAATGCCTTAAAGTGTAAAATATGAGCAATGGTTAGCTCGGGGTGAACCAGATGGAATCCAAACAATCCAACAGAATATATTGACTAAGGATATAAAATATGGATAGGTCAAGAAGGATAGTTGGTTTAGTTTGGTCCTAATAATGTTGAGGTGGTGAAAATGCCAAAAAGGACCCAAACAAGCTCAAAATCAATCGTTTGAGCAGTTTTTAGCATTTTCAGCTACCAAAGGTAGCCAGAAAACAAAAATGAACTAATCAAGCGTTGAAATATATTTATTTGGGTTTTTCAACATTGGTCAAATGTAGTCAATGGTCAAAGCTAAGAGAAAAGTCAGAATTGTAGAATAAGCTTTGACTAAATAACCAAAGCATGGTTAACTTAACTCAACCATGGTTAAGGCATGGAAAAAATTATTTTGGGCTAAAACACTTAATTTCCAGCCAATAATACTTAGAAAATCAATTAAATTAAATTAGGTTAAATTAAAATGGGCTGAAATGAAAAATCTTAATGGGCCAACTAGTTAAATGGATAAGGTTCATTCTACATGGATTAAGTGGGTCAAAATTGTGCAAGCTAATGGGCCGAATTTTTGGGCCAAACTTTAGGCTCAATTTAAGCTAAATAATAGGCCCAAATACCAATAAATTTTGACCCCAAAAACCTAAAAATTAAGGCGAAAATCGAAAGCCCAGTAGGGATTTAAGACTAAGCCCAATTGAAATAGTTAAGCCCAAAATCCAAGCATAATAAATTGCCAAGCCCAAAATTTTTTCAAGCCCAACCTATAGGCTGAAATTTAATGAATTATTGGCTGAATTTTATGCCTTAAAATCAGAAAATGGCTAAGGAAAAATCGTTTCTTCTTCCTCGCAATTTTCAGCCACCATAGTTACATAAGCTTCCAAGCTTTCTCTCTCTAGAAATCACTTACCTACAAGCATATTTGGAACAAGCTTTCTTCATCAAAGTTATTCCATATTGTAAGGAGAATAACATATTCAAAAACCAGCACCCTACAAGCCAAATTGGAGAGCCATACTCACCCTAGAAGTTTCAGCAAAATTGGATTCTATAAGCTAGGTGAGTTTTCTTTCCACCAATCTCATATATGTTAATCTAGTGAATATAAGTAGTAGATTGGTGTATGAATTCAATAGCAAAACATGACCTAAGGTAGAGAACTAAGTTAGGCCAAATGGGTATAGTGAATTGATGATGAACATGTTAATGCTTTTGATGATGTATACTGTTGGTAATTAAATGTACATGATGATGGTGTAATTAGTTGTCATCAATTTATAAGGATGGATTGATTTATCATGCATGCATATAAAGTGTTTGAGAAAATGCATGAATGAACCATATGAATGCCTTAAGACAAGCATGCCAAGTGTTTGTGAAAATACCACAGTGGGCTAGAAAACATAGATGGAGTGATTGGTGATGACAAGTCGGCATTGGTGGGCATAATGGCTTATGCACACCAAGTGTTCAGCATAATGTTGAAATGAAACCAAACTTGTAATAGCCGACCACCATGGGCCGAACGCAAGCCATAGATGACCCAAGCTATGTAAATAGGCCTAATAAGCTAAATGGGCCTTAGTGGAATGAATGGGAAAGTTAAAATGGGCTTAGGATAGAGTTGGTCCCATTACGGAACAACAAGGCCCAATAAGTGTAATTGGGCCTGAAACTTTAAATTGACCATAGTGAAAGTGAAATACGAATTTATAGGATTTAATTGATGTGATTGGTGATTATCTGCAGCTCCAAAAGACATAATTGGAGCCGAATAGATCGCTTGATTGGAAGTGAAAGAATAAAAGTGCAAACGACTAATATCGATGTAAGGGATTTATGCAAGCTATTAGAGATAGTTGTACATATACGTTAACCCCCTGTATGCAAATAAATATTGTAGAAGATATATATATATCGAAATATCTAGTTAAAAACCTAAAAATAGGAAATTTCTATATTGACCCAATTTACAGACCAAAATGTACGGTATTTGTATCGATACAACATTAATGCATAAATTCCACGTTTTCAATGTTTTCATTGTTAAATGTTGTATAACGGTATATGGATAGATAAGTTATTGTTTTTACTGTCTACATAAAATAGTATGTTTTTCAAAGTTAAGCATGCTTGGGTGGGAGAAATTCCATGATGGGTGACCACTCGAGAAGTCTCCACTCACACATCGTTTATGCACCGTTTTTCGTACAAAAACTTTGATTTTAGTACCGTTTTTATGGAATTGAGCCACTTATCGGATATATGAGTGAAATCCTGCTGGAGCCCTCGTGTAGACTGTATGTCACACTGACTTGCTCGCACTATATTTTGAGACAAGGCAATGATTGATTATTGATGTTTGGGGTGGTAAATCCTTGAGACTACTCGGTACCCTAAGTCATGTCACAATGTAATGGAGTCCACGGAGTACGCTGTACCATGTGAATATACATGGAGTACGCTATACCATGCTTTAAGTCTTTGGACTAGTGTATCGGCCGATGGGTTGGATTGACTCACCTCCCTAGGCCTATGATATCCTTGCACACTTAATCTGTGATGCTTGGAATCACTGACTATGGCCATATGTCCACCGTTATTGTTATTGAATCCTAGCCTAGTTCCAATGTTATCGAATATTGTTTATTGAATTGCTTAATGATTATTTTGTTGAATCGTATATCGAATTGTTGATTGATCGTATTGAAATTGAAATGAAAATTGTCAATTGATCGTATTGAAATTGAAACGAAAAGCATCGGATGAATTTTCTATAAATGGACTTTTACCGTATCGATTACTATCGTTTTCATTGAATGCAATTGTTTTACAAAGTGATAAAGCATGCGTTATAAGCATGTAGGTAGTGTGGTTATCTACTTGCTTACATATGTTCCTTACTGAGCGTGTTAGCTCACATTTTTCCTTTCTCCACTCTACAGAGCATTTTCAGTAG
This sequence comes from Firmiana major, assembly GCA_033439115.1. NCBI lineage: Eukaryota > Viridiplantae > Streptophyta > Magnoliopsida > Malvales > Malvaceae > Firmiana > Firmiana major. The sequence goes on from CM065901.1 coordinate 38,706,757, forward strand.
AGAGTGACCGCTGTGATAGTCCTGCAATCCTTTCGCTCATAGTTTCCCAATAGCATAAAGGTATAAACATTTGTGAACTTTTTGTATCTGAACAAATTAATGCACAGTGATGTAGTTATGTATATATCGGGGATGTAAGTCAATTTAAATGAATGTAAACAAGTGCAATGACAGCTTTGTGAACTTCCATTTTGTTATGGCACGAAATGAATGTAGAGTAAGAAATTGATTGGCTGATATTGACTCATAGGCCAACCATTTAAGAAAACGGGTCGCAAGGTGTTCTTTCAACTCTCATTCCGCCATATCTTTCTAGATTACTTTTTCCAAGTCTTTTTTGATTTTCCCCAAACCTTGACCCTTTCTACAACATTCATAGCCTCCATTCTTCTAACTGGAGCATCCACAAGTCTATGTCGATAGGTGCCACTCAAACCTTTTGCGAATATCCTTATTTATCATTCTATCTTTTCTCATATATCTACATCCATCGCAGCATTCGTATTTTCACAACACTCATCTTCTGTGTATGCACTCCTTTAGTTGCCCAACATTCATTGTAATAGAGTAATATAAGTTTAATAGCTATCCTGTAAACCTTTCAACCTTATAGGAATTCATTTGTCACACAATACACCTATAGTGTTTCTCCATTTGTTCCAATTGACCTGTATCCTATGAGTCAAATCACCATCAATCTCTCCATTCATTTGAACGATTGACCCTAAATATCTAAAATAACCTCACTTAGGTATCGCCACCCCATGTAGCATCACTATGTTTCTATCTTCCACTTTATTTTAACTGAATTTACACTCCATGTATTCAATCTTTGCTCTACTTAAACTGAATCCTCTTGATTCTAACATATGTCTCCACAGTTCTAACTTAGTATTAACTTCCACTCTAGTCTCAGAACATAAGACAATATCATCTACAAACATCATACACCAAGGTACATTATCCTGGATGGATTTTGTCAGCTTGTCCATTACTGTATCAAACAAAAACGAACTTAATGCTGACCTTTGATGTAGCCCTACTGTGATAAGAAATTCACTTGTTTACCCTCTACATGTCTTCTCATCCATTCTTTCATCTCCATACATGTCTTTAGTTATTTCAATATATTTCACAAGGACTATTTTCTTCATTAAAGACCATCATAACACCTCCCTAGGTGTCACAACCCATTTTTACCAAAAATCGCTACAAATTTTTCGCTTTTTTTCATTTCTTTTCCCGATCGTGAACATTCTCACCACAAAACAGTTAGCCTATGAGTATTAATCACCCTTTACCAATTACCATGACATCTATCTTTTAATTTATTTAAATTCAAACACGTATACTTTATAATTGAGACTCTATACTTGTACGTGTTTAATAATATTTACATCCCCCATATTACATTTCAAATTGATTACTGTGCTATTACATGTTTAGATATAAAATCATACCAGGGTATATACCTTTCAATGATGGGAAGCAATGGATACCAAGAATACAAGTCCTCAGCTGCTTACTAATACGAATGCAAGTGCTCTGAAAAGAGGGGAAAATAAGGGGAATGAGCAAACCACACGCTCAGTAAGGCAATCATGCAAGCAAGTAGATAACCACACTATCTACATGCTTATGATGCCATGCATTAAATCATTCTCTTTCGAAATCGTTCTTAAATACGAATTTCATGCATAATTTTATGCCAGGTAAAATAATTCGTATAAAATAATTTATTTCGTGAAATGGCAGATAAAGCATGGAATTATACTTCATGCTGTTTAAATAATACACATTATGTCAAAACATGCCATTTATTTCAAATTAGCAATTCATTGCGTGAAATGGCGGATAAAGCATGAAATTATGCGTCATGCTATTTAAATAATGCACATTATATCAAAACATGCCATTTATTTCAAATCTACATCCACCCCAATATCATCAAGACTCAGTCCCACAATATATAATCATGAAATCACAAAATCAAGAAATAAGTAATATATGATCTCGCAAAGCAAATAATAAGCGATTTCATAAGTAAGTGACATGCAATTTCATAAAGTATGTGACATGTGAGACTAGGCAAGAATAAGGGTAATAACTCTAGGATTATGGCAATATCCTATTATCCTAGGCTACACTGATCAGATGTGCGGGGTATCACATCACATCTGAGGCTGCTCCAGGAGGTGGGTACCAAACCATCCCGCCAGCCAATCAGATCCCTAGTCCGAAGACTACACATCATATATCATGACACAGTACAAGGTACTCCATGCTGTAAGCACGGTATTGTGTACACCCCATGCCCATGTCATCTCAATATCCAAGGCCATGTTGAGCCTATTTAATTGGTGTGACACACAGCCTACCCGAAGCTCCCAGCACGGCCTTATGCATGTCATATAAAAATCTAGTGTGAGCTAAGCTCCCAGCACTATGTCATGTATAAAATCATGTAAAATCAAGTGTAAGCCAAGCTTTCAGCACTCTGTAACATGCACAAATCATGTCAATCTCGTGCGAGTAATGCTCTCAGCACGTTTTGTTTCCACATAAATCATGTACGTGGCTCAGTTTTCAAATAATGGTTTTTAAAACAAAAATCAAAACCTGCCATGTGCCATTTCATGTCAATTGATAAAACTTCAGCCAGCCTACCAAATTTCTTATTGAAAAGCATTAAAATACATCAAGAACACTCAGTTCTTACTTTTCATTACTTTTTTCTAAAAGTGCAAATATTTACCCTTCACAGGGGCAAATTCGTCATTTACCCTCTCGGGTTAAAATAAATATTCTATCATGTGCTAAAAAGTAATATTTCATTGCGAAAACACTCAAAACATGATATTTATGCATATGTCCATCCAATCCTAACTTTTCCAAAATTTCCCTTAGTAGGGGCAAAACGGTAATTTTCTTATGTCAGGTCTCTACCGATATTTTCCATATACAATTTAATTATTCAAAATCTACCCAAAAATACATGTAGCCACCTTTAGCTACTCACACAATTCCCTTACCTCAATTTCTCTGATCATTCTACCTTTTTCGTCGTTACCGATCACCTGATCTGTTTAACTCCTAATATATTCTCTGGAGTCAAAAAAATCATTTATCAGGTAAAATACAATACATTTTACTTGCATTTCACTTTTACTGGGCTTAATTTACACCATTGGGCCCCTTTACTCTTATTGGGCTCGATTGCACCTTAATGGGCCTTAATCGGCCTTAATCTCATTTTTCATTTACTAATCACATCATCGAGGCCTGTTGGGCTCATTGGGCCCACCAATAATTTATTGGGCCTCATTCTACACTCTTGGATAACTCCAATAATTATTTACGACATTTTATCTCAAATTCCAGAATATATTTCATTTAATGCGAAAATTAAATCCGTAATTTATGCGATGAATTTTTAACACGCATAACGATGTAATTTATCGTAAATAAGGGTTAATTGCCCAAGATTCCATTATAGTATGCAAATCGAGGCTAACTCAAGCTCTCGTTTGTCACCGATTATTGAGCTACACATTTATATTTTTCGGGTTAAATTCGATCAAATATATATTTAAATAATTATTCCGAAAATTAAATTGGTCCATTTGACCACTTACCGGCTTACCCGGAGCTCGATTGCATCACCTAATTTTTCCCCATTTTTCTTTTTCTTTTTTTCTTTTTCCTTTTCTCTTTCTTTTTCGTCTTTTTTTGGCTGAACCGATTCGGTCCTGTTCAACCCGGTTCAGACCGGTCTGGTTCAACCCAGTTCAGACCAGTCTGGTTCAACCCGGTTCAGTCCGGTTCAACTTTCTTCTTCGCCGTTCGGAGCTTTTCCTGTCAATTCTCCTCTGACTTTCGCCTCCAGCTTGTCCGCGTGGTAGTCTGGTGCATGGATCTGGGGTCGGCTTCGCCAAAGCTCATCGAAAAGTGGCCTGTCCGGCCTCTTCTCTGCTCCGACGTCGGTACCCCTTTCTTCCCGTGCCGTTTGGTGTCATTTTCGACCGATCTGCACCTGGATCGGCACCGTTGTCATCCCCCTCTGGACGAAGGTGGGTCACTCCTTCCTTCCTCTACAGCCGATCGGCTCTCTCATCCCTTTTTTTCTTTTTTTCCCTCGGGTTTTCTCTCTCTCTCCTTTTTCCCTCGTCGACTGTGGCTCTTCTCCACCTACCAGTATCGGCGAGGCTCGGTTGCCTCGTCCGGTCCTTCTGTCGGTGAGGCAAGTAAGGGGGCTGGCTTCCTCGGGTTTTCTGCTATTTCATTTATGTTTCCTTTGCAAAATCGCGAATCGCGATTCTACTTTCTTCTTTTTGCTTTTTTTATATTATATTTTATTAAAATATAATATAATATATTATATACCCAAATATTTAAATATATATTTAAATCAATTAAATATATATTTTATCTTATTTATTTTTCGGGGTATTTTTCCAATATTTTCGGGATAATTTCCCGAGGTGAAAATTTCAGTTTATTGCAATAAATTCATTTATTGATCAATTTAACCTGAAATTTAGTTATTTTACCTTTATTGATCAAGATTTCTTGAATCCATTTTTACAGTGTAAATTTCTTATCGAATTAACACCGAATTTTGGGTCTTTTGACCATTTTACCCTTTAGCATTTTCGGGACCAAATCAACACAACTTCCCTTCACGAACACTTCCTCATTTCTTGTTGTAAACTCTTATCTCCAATACAAATGGTCCGAATCTCATTCGTTTAATATGTGGTCATTTCAGTCTCCATTTGATCTCTAAATGCATTTGGGAATTTTATTCATTCCATTTGCATTTTACATTCACGTAAAACTCTTCTTATGATTCAATTTATATATAATCATGTTTACATCAAGTGAATCATAAGGAAATATGATCAAAATTCGGGTCTTACATAATCTCCCCCACTTAATAAATTTGGTCCTTCAAATTAGAACCAAGTCAAATGGGTCCATAAGCAACTCCGATTACATTTATCGCATCATACTCTTTAATTCCCATGTACTTTTTTCCAAAGTGTAATACTTCCAAAGGACTTTGATTAGGGAGATCATCTTAGACCTCAACACTTTCTCCTTTCGTAGAATAACCGAATCGACTTTTCAACACACGACCTACTCTCTTTGAGTTTCAACGGTCTCCGTCTCTTATCAGCATAACTTTTCTGTCTGCTCTGAGGTGTTCTTAATCTCTCACACATTAACTGAACATCCATCAGAGGATTTTCTTGCCAAATCGGGAGCAATTATCAGTCAGTCACCCATTTCTTCCTATCCAAATCGGGGAATAATCCTTATGGCCAAACAATGCCTCCTATAATGCCATCCCGATACTCAAGTGATAACTATCATTGTAGGCAATTTAGCAAATGACAAGTGATCATTCTAGGAGCTTCGAACATCAATCGCACACGCTCTCTAGATATCCTCCAGAACCTGTACAGTCCTCTCTGACTGACCATCTGTTTGAGGATGGAAAGTTATACTAACACTCAACTGGGTTCCCATGATTCCCTGAAAAATGTTCCCAGAAGTGGGAAATGAAGCAGGAAACCCCATCTGATACAATGCTCACTTGAAAATTACATGGTGTTCCACAATCTCTCTTACATATAAATCAGTCTATGCACTCAGAGTATCAGTAACTTTCATAGCTAGTAAGTATCAGACTCAGTCAATCTATTGACTATCACCCAAATAGTTTCATGATTCTTGTGGGTTCTCTGTATCCTATCACAAATTTCATGGTAACATGCTCCCATCTTCATGTCGATATAGGTAGAGGCTGCAATAACCCTGCAGACTTATGATACTCTACCTTACTCTGCTGACATACGTGATACTTTTCCACAATCTCTACAATGTCTCTTTTCATATCTGACCACCAATACCCTTTTTTAGATTCTAATACATTTTATTACTCACCTGATGCACTGTATATCTTAAAGAATGAGCTTCTGACAATAAAAATCTCATTAACTGTGGGTCCTTGGGAGCATTTATTTTACCTCTGAACCTCGTTAAGCCATCATCACTCACTGTGAACTCTATCACTGTACCCATCTGAATCTGACTTACACTATCGACACCCTGTCGATCATCACGCTAAGCCTGTCAAATCCGATTAATCTAATCCGGTTCTAATCTTAGGCTAGCTGTCACATAATCACTGTCAGCATCAGAATGGATCACATCACTACTGAGGCTCACAAACTGCTCTAATAGCTTACGCTCCCTGACCATCATATGTGATACCATCCCGAGGCTTTTTCTACTCAAGGCATTAGTCACAACATTTGCCTTACCCGGGTGGTATAATATTTCACAAGCATAATCCTTCATCAGCTCTAACCCTTTTTGTTATCTCATTTTCAATTCTTTCTGTGCAAACAAATGCTTAGGGCGTTTATGATCAGTGCGTACATGAAATTTCTCACCGTAAAAATAGTGGTGCCATATCCTCAGTGCAACCACTACTGCTACCAGCTTTAAACTATGGGTCGGATAGTTTCTCTCATGGTCCTTAAACTGTCTGGATCCATAAGTGACTATCTTCCTGTTTTACATCAATATACAACCTAAGTCTTATTTTGAGGCATCCATATATACTAAGAAATCTCATAAGCTATTAGGTATGGTGAGAATAAATGTGGTGGTCAGTTTAGGCTTTCAATTTACCAAAACTCACATAAGCTACATTCACACTTATCATCCCATTCAAATACAACTTTCTTTCGAATGAGACGTGTCAATGAAGCAGCCTATTTCAAGAAATCCTCAACAAATCACTTGTACAACAATTTTCAATTGATGATCATAATCTTCCCTGGACTTCAAATGTACCAACATATAATCGATAAAGTTGATAACAATTTGGTCCAGGTAAAGTTTCAATATCACATTAATTAATATCATAATGGGTACGAAAAATTGTCTTGGGTACATCCACATCCCAAATCTTCAACAAATGATACCCAGACTTCAAATCGATCTCGAAAAGATCTGCGCTCTCCAAAGCTAATACAATAGTTCATCAATACATGGAAGGGAACACTCATTCTTGATAATAGCCTCATTCGACAATCAATAATAATTTCTTTGTCGGAGGCTTCCATCTTTCTTTTTCACAAACAAGACCAGTGCTCCTTGTGGTGAGACACTCAGTCTGATAAATCCTTATCTAATAACTCCTGTAACTGCTTCTTTAGTTCCTTCAGTTCCATTGAAGCCATTTTATATAGTGGTTTGGTTATCGGCTCAGTACCAGTTACCAAACCAATATAAAATTCCATCTTTCTAATTCCTGACAACCTTGGTAGATCATCCGAAAATACATCAGGCAACCTTTTGACCACTAAGATATTTGTCAACTCCGGATATGCTTTATCCATATCAACCACATAAGCGATGAAATCTTCTCATCATTAATCATTCAGTTAGTATAATCATTTACTCCTTTAATTACAACCATTACACCTTTCATCACTTGTCAAAACATACTATACACTTTTCAAAGATGGAAACAACATTATCTTAGAATAGCAATCTAAACAGCATATTCTGTAGCTGACCAATTTGGGAATGGATTGGTTTACCACAAAATCATTCATATTCAATTGAATAAGATCGGCTCACATATCCTTTTTCCTTCACTTTCAACTTACAATCTTTACATACACATTCAGTTAGCTGATTATTATTCATTGGGGTGCTAACTATCAGCATTTTGCTTAAAGGTATAGGCTTCACAGCTTTCGCTAACTTCTATGCTGACGAAGGTGATTTAAATAAATGTGTGGCACCAGAATCAATTTATAACAATTGCTTCAATATTCACAATTAGGGTGGTACTTTCCACTATATCAGATGAAGCATCAATAATGTCCTGGTCCAAGGTATACACTCGCCCTCAACTAACAGCCTATTTCACATTCTCTTTGGCCGTAACATTCTTTTTTGGTACAGAGGTATCAACAAGGCTTTCTCAGGCTCTTTGCCTTTCTGTGGGGTAATCTCACCTAGCTCTAGGCAGTCCTTAAATAAATGACCCGTATTACCACTCTTAACGCATGTTTTAGCCAATAAGATACGGGGCCTATTTTCATGGTATCTACCACACATCCAACATTACTCAGTAGTAGGTCGGGGTCCTCCAATCACAATACCCCTCGTAAACGCTGAAACTAGATACACTGTGGCTTATTAATCATCTTACCTCATGTCTTATTAACTCTAAATCTCTTGCCAAATGGCCTCTTTCCCACTTTGACACCTTTGTCATCCACTATTCTTTTATATCTCTATTTCGGCCCTTATTATCTTTTCCCAAAACTCAGAGGCGTGCAATTCATAATCTTATTCATACCATTGTGGTATGCGCACTGCCTCGTCGTATGTAATGATATCTAACGGGGCCAATTGGGCTCTGATAGATGATTTGAGTCTTTCCATGACTTTGTGACCTTTCGATTCTCACTATTCATTATGTCGGGTTATACTTGCCTAGGGATGTAAATCGAGATTCATACTCGTCAATTGACTTGTTCCTCTGGGTCACAGTCTAAAATATACTATCTCCGTGCATCCAGAATTATCTCTCATGTCAGCTCTGGATGTCTAACTCTTAAGATAGGTCGAGCGGACTTCCATCCATGTTTCGTCTCGCCCTCCAACATAAACAGATCAAAAGTTACTTTCTCGGTCAACATATACTGATAGAACCCCTATAACTTTGCTATCTCATTCATTTAGTCCCCAATAGCTACTGGGTTCTTTACCTCAGTAATTACCGTGGTATAAACTTTTAAAATTGCCTTATCCTGTCCAGCTCATAATCTTATTCCAAATCATTAATACTCTACTATAGAGCTGTAGGCAAAGACGTATCCTTAACCAATGAGTTGTTAAAATTTTTATATAGTCTGAGACATCTGTACAAGCTGTGCAACTTGATCTTATCAGCCCTTAGCTCCTTGCATATACTAAGTAAACAACTCTAAAATATTCTTCACACTCTGCTTCGACCTCGTGAAGCATGTCTCAATATCGTCCGGTCTCATTATGAGACCCTGTAGAGTATGCTCAACATCAACCTCTACCTCAATCTCATACTGAGTATCATGTGATGACTCAATGCCACTCTCAGGCCTACTTTTATGGCCTCAAGTATATGTACTCGCCCCTCTACCGTAGCGGCTATCACTTATAATGATTATATTCTTGCATTCATAACCATTTATTAGTCTAAACTCTTCTCGGTATACACAGTTATATCTAAACAAAGCACAGTAATATGGGGATGTAACTTTCTTACTTACTAATACCGACTCATATTAGGACAACTCAGCTCTGATACCACCTCTGTCACAACCCATTTTTACCAAAAATCGCTACAAATTTTTCAATTTTTTCCTTTCTTTTCCCAATCGTGAACATTCTCACCACAAAACAGTTGGGCTATGAGTCGGTATTAATCACCCTTTACCAATTACTATGACATCTATCTTTTAATTTATTTAAATTCAAACACGTATACTTTATAATTGAGACTCTATGCTTGTACGTGTTTACTAATATTTACATCCCCCATATTACATTCCAAATTGATTACTATGCTATTACATGTTTAGATATAAAATCATACCAAGGTATATACCTTTCAATGATGGGAAGCAGCGAATACTAAGAATGCAAGTCCTCAGTCGCTTACTAATACGAATGCAAGTGCTCTGAAAAGAGGGGAAAATAAGGGGAATGAGCAAATCACATGCTCTGTAAGGCAATCATGCAAGCAAGTAGATAACCACACTATCTACATGCTCATGATGCCATGCATTAAATCATTCTCTTTCGAAATCGTTCTTAAATACGAATTTCATGCATACTTTTATGCTAGGTAAAATAATTCGTATAAAATAATTTATTTCGTGAAATGGCAGATAAAGTATGGAATTATACTTCATACTGATTAAATAATACACATTATGTCAAAACATGCCATTTATTTCAAATTGGCAATTCATTGCGTGAAATGGAAGACAAAGCATGGAATTATGCGTCATGCTATTTAAATAATGCACATTATATCAAAACATGCCATTTATTTCAAATCCACATCCACCCCAAAATCATTAGGACTCAGTCCTATAATATATAATCATGAAATCACAAAATCAAGAAATAAGTAATATGTGATTTCGCAAAGCAAATAATATGCAATTTCGCAAGTAAGTGACATGCAATTTCATAAAGTAAGTGACATGTGAGACTAGGCAAGAATAAGGGTAATAACTCTAGGATTATGGCCATATCTTGTGATCCCAAGCTACACTAATCAGGTGTGCGGGGTATCACATCACATCTGAGGCTGCCCCAAGAGGTGGGTACCAAACCATCCCGCCAGCCAATCAAATCCCTAGTCCGAAGACTACACATCATATATCACGGCACGGTACAATGTACTTAATGCTATAAGCACGGTACAGTGTACACTTCATGCCATGTAATCTCATTATCCAACTCCATGTCTTCAAATGTACGTGCGAGCCTATTTAATTGGTGTGGCACACAGCCCACCCGAAGCTCCTAGCACAGCCTTATGCATGTCATATAAAAATCTAGTGCGAGCAAAGCTCCCAGTACTATGTCCATGTATAAAATCATGTAAAATCGAGTGCAAGCCAAGCTTCCAGCACTTTGTCACATGCACAAATCATGTCAATCTCGTGGGAGTAGTGCTCTCAGCACATTTTGTTTCCACATAAATCATGTAGGTGGCTCAATTTTCAAATAATGGTTTTCAAAACCAAAATCAGCACTTGCCACGTGCCATTTCATGTCAATTGATAAAACTTCAGCCAACCTACCCAATTTCTTATTGAAAAACATTAAAATACATCAAGAACACTCAGTTCTTACTTTTCATGACTTTTTGTAAAAGTGTAAATATTTACCCTTCACAGGGGTAAAATCGTCATTTACCCTCTCAGGGTCAAAATAAATATTATATCATGTGCTAAAAAGCAATATTTCATTGTGAAAACACTCAAAACATGATATTTATGCATATGTCCATCAAATCCTAACTTTTCCAAAATTTCCCTTAGTAAGGGCAAAACGGTAATTTTTCTATGTCGGGTCTCTATCGATATTTTCCTTACACAATTTAATTATTCAAAAATCTGCCCAAAAATATGTGTAGCTATCTCTAGCTACTCACACAATTCCCTTACCTTAATTTCTCTGATCATTCTACCTTTTTCGTCGTTACTGATCACCCGATCTGTTTAACTCCCAATATATTCTCTGGAGCTGCAGAAAATCATTTATCAGTTAAATACAATACATTTTACTTGCATTTCACTTTTACTGGGCTTAATTTACAGCCTTGGGCCCGTTTACTCTTATTGGGCTCGATTGCACCTTAATGGGCCTTAATCGGCCTTAATCTCATTTTTCATTTACTAATCACATCATCAAGGCTTATTGGGCTCATTGGGCCCACCAACAATTTATTGGGCCTCGTTCTACACTCGGATAGCTCCAATAATTATTTACGACATTTTATCTCAAATTCCAGAATATATTTTATTTAATGCAAAAATTAAATCTGTAATTTATACGATGAATTTCTAACATGCATAACGATGTAATTTATCGTAAGTAAGGGTTAATTACCAAAGATTCCATGATAGTACGCAAATCGAGGCTGACTTGAGCTCTTGTTTGTCGCTGATTATCGAGCTACAAATTTATATTTTCTGGGTTAAATTCGATCAAATATATATTTAAATAATTATTCTGAAAATTAAATTGGTCCATTTGACCACTTACCGACTTACCTGGAGCTCGATTGCATCACCTAATTTTTCCCCATTTTTCTTTGTCTTTTTTTTCTTTTTCTTTTTCTTCTTTTTTTGGCTAAACTGGTTCGGTTCGGTTCGGTTCAACCCGATTTAGACCGGTCCGGTCGAGCCCGGTTCAGTCCGGTTCAACTTTCTTCTTCTCCATTCGGAGCTTTTTCGGTCAGTTCTCCATCGGCTTTCACCTCTAGCTTGTCCGCGGGGTAGTTCGGTGCATGGATCTGGGGTCGGCTTGGCCAAAGCTCTTCAAAAAGTGGTCTGTCCGGCCTCTTCTCTCCTCCGGTGTCGGTACCCCTTGCCACAACCCAAATTACCTAAATATCAGAGTAAATTTTTCATTTTTTCAATTATTATTTAATTCTTACCTTTCTCTCATCGTGACCATCTTACCAAACAGTTGGGCTATGGTGTCAATCACCTCTTACCTATTTACCATTCCATTTTCATAATCACATTCACATATAAGAGTTTATTATCTTTTGACTTTAATTATATACATACACAATGGTATTTATAATTCTACATCCCCAACATCTTAATCGTTTATAGTACTGTGCATTACATATTTAGATACAAAATCATACAAATGTGTATACCTATCTCTCGATGGGAAGCAGCGGATACCAAGAATGCAAGTCCTCAGCCGCTCACTAACTATTGCGAGTGCTCTGAAAAGATGGGAAAATAAGGGGGTGAGCAAACCACACGCTTAGTAAGGCAATTATGCAAGTAAGTAGATAGCTCCACTATCTACATGCTCATAATGCCATGCCCTTAAAATCTATTTCTTTTCATTAAAATCTCAAGCACAAATCATGTATCTCATAAATGACTTAGTTTATAAGACTATTCGTGCATATCGAAATCATGTATCAATAGCATTTTATGTGACATAATTAAATCATACTTAGCATGAATTAAATTAAAATCATGTATTATTCCATGCGATAAAAGCAAATCATGAGATACAATCCGTTCATGAATTTATCATTAAAGCATGGAAAACACATCATGTTACTGCAATTAAATCATTTCATTTAAAACACAGTATAAAATAACCCATTCGGGTCAATCATCTCATAAAACAATTCGTTATAAAATTTCCAAAAAAATCTATCATCATAGTACAAAATTATAAAATCGGGGGCCTGACCCCTCCCTCGGGTCTACCCTGGTCTATCGACCAATAGTTATATCATGTGAGACATGTAGGTGACTATCAGTAAGAACATAGGACTATGGCCATAACCTCGTGATCCCTGGCAACACGATACCTAGTGTGCGGGGTATCACACCTGAAACGGGAGGTGGGTTAGTCCTACCCGCCAGAACAGCATAACATCAAGATTGCTAGGGTAAGAGTTGCTGCCTCGTGGCTAATGCCACTCCACTCCAAAAATCCCGACGGTACAACGTACTCCACGTGACATACACGGTACAACGTACTCCGTGAACCCAAGCTCAGTCAGGGGTGCTTGCAATAGGTCTTATCCACCCATATCATCTCTGTCTCAGTATGCACGTGTGAGCATATCGTATCACTGTGACACACAGTCTACAGGAGGCTCCAACATGGCTATATACATGTCATATAAATCCCTGTGCGATCGAAGCTCTAGCACGGCTCCATGCATATTCATGATATCTGAAAACCTCGTGCAAGCGAAGCTCTAGCACGTTTTCATAAAAATCAGTAAAATCTGCGTACGAGTAGCACTCCAGCACGACTTTAAAAGAGTTATAAATCCATATAAAACATAAATCATTCAAAACTTCGTGCGAGCAAGCTCCAGCACGGTGTTATGCATCAATAAATCAAATCTCATGCAAGTTACAATCCAGCACGGCTTTATGCATAATTAAATCAAATCTCGTGCGAGTGACACTCCAGCATGGCTTTATGCATAATTAAATCAAATCTCGTGCGAGTCACACTCCAGCACGGCTTTTATGCTTTTATCATATCAAAACAGGATGCGAGTTAAGCTCCAACATCTCTCATGCATGTAAATCATTAAAACTAGTGCCAGCAATCGCTCTAGCACCTTTTTATGCATATTACGTCAAAACATGTCAAAACATGTTAAAACAGAGTGCGAGCTAGGCTCCAACACCTCTCATGCATTTCCCAATAATAAAAATCAGTGCGAGCAACCGCTCAAGCACGTTTTATGCACACTCACAAACTCAGATATAGTGCGAGCTACGTGCCAGCACTATCTGTTTCCATATAAAATTGACAGTTGGCCTATTTTCCCAAGATTTTTTTTTTCATTTAAGTAAAAATAACACTTACGTAGTGTTATTTTGTGAAATTTATGCAATTACTGGCCAATCTATCAATTTACTTTGCTTAAAACCCAATAAAATTCCTTAATTTAGAAAATTCCTTAAATCATGCAGTTCATGCATGTCATGCTTTCACCATCCTTAGGTGAACTTCCCTCAATAGGGGTAAAATAGTCTTTTACCTATTTCGGGTCCTTAAAATCTTTAAACCATTTTCTAAGACCTTTATACATAATCAGTGTATACATACATATTCAGTGTATACAAAAGCTATTAAAATACGCGTAGCTACCTCTAGCTACTCACACAATTCCCTTAACTCATTTTTCTGTACAGTTTGACCTTTCCACTGATGTCTCGTCACGCAGTTCGATTTGCTCCGAATCTAATCTCCAAAATTGCGCAAAAATATTCATCAGGTGAAATACAATACAATTAATTGTATTTCATATTTTTTGGGCTTAATTTAAATCATTGGGCCTGTTTACCCATATTGGGCCCGATTGTACCATAATGGGCCTTAATCGGCCTTAAGCTCGTTTTCCACTTATTATTCACATTATCGAGGCCTATTGGGCTCATTGGGCCTATCAGTATTTATTGAGCCTCATTCTAAATTCTCGAATAGCTTATGAATTCTTTACAACAATTTATCCCAATTTCCAGAATATAATTCATTTTACGTGAAAATTAAATCTGTAATTTATGCGGTAAATTTCTAACACGCATAACGATGTAATATTATCGTAAATAAGGGTTACTTACCCGTGATTCCATGATAGTACGTAAATCGAGGCTGTCTCGAGCTCTCGTTCTACGTCAATTGTCGAGCTACACAATTAAATATTTTTTTCTGGTAAACTTTCCAGTCGGATATTTATCAAATTAAATATTTCAAAATTTGAATTGGTCAATTCAACCACTTACCGACTTACCCGTAGCTCGATTCCATCACTGAGATTTTTCCCTAATTTTTTCTCTTTTTCTTTTTCCCTTTTTCTCTTTCTTTTCCTTCTTTTTTGGCTGAACCGGTTCAATTCGGTTCAACCCGGTTCAGTTCGGTTCGGTCCAGCGGTTCAACTCGGTTCGGCTGATTCAAGCATCATTTCGCAGTTCTGGTGCCGTCCGATCAGTTCTCAGGCCGTTTCCGATGCCGTTCGGCACGCCATCGCCTGAGCTTCCAAAATCGAGCCTCGGTGTGGCTCGAATAGGCACCGATGGCTACCGATCGAAGCCTCTCTCCCGCGGCATCTCCCTCCGTTTATAGCGTGCTCCGACGTTTCCACGGCATGTCACCGCCGCTGTGATGTCGCCCGAGGTCGGGCAGTCTTCGCCAGCCCCTAAGCCTCGCCGGTGGCTCGCCGGTGAGAGGGAAACCGTTCCTTCGGTTTGCTTTCCCCATTTCGTCTTTTGCTTTTCTGTTTCTTTTCTCTCCCCCCAATATTCCTTTCCAGATTTCCAATTTCATTTTTTAATTATTTTATTTATTTATTTATTATTTATTTTTATTATTATTTTAATCAATATTTTATTATTAAAAATCTAAAATATCTAAAAAATACTATTTTATTCATTTAATCCGTAAATGAATTTCTCAGTCCGATTTTACCTTTTCAGTATATTTTCTCACTATTTTCGACATCGTTTTTCGAGGTGAAAATTTTGAAAATATTAAATAAATTTATATATTGATCAATTGGACTCGAAATTTAATTATTTCTTTATTATTGATCAAGATTTCTCAATCTCATATTTTTAATTAAATTTTCTTATCCCGATAAATATCGAATTTCGATCTTTTGACCATTTTACCCTTCACGTGTTCAAGAATACCATTTCAATCCTTTTGCATTTTTTCATTTCGTGTTTTAATTAAAATCGGGTCTTACAATCCCCCCCACTTAAGAAATTTGGTCCTCCAAATTAGAACCAAGTCAAATAGGTCCATAAACAACTCCGGTTACGTCTATCGCATCATACTCTTTAGTTCTCATGTAACTTTTTTCGCAGTGTAATACTACCAACAGACTTGACTAGGGCGATCATCTTAAGCCTCAACACTTTCCCCTTCAGTCTAATACCCGAATCAATTTTCGTACGTTATACTTTCATTGAGCTAAGCTGTTGGAGCTCATATTCGATCACATATGCTGGATCCGGATAGTATTTCTAAAGCATCAAAAGATAGGACACATTGTGGATGCCTGCTAATTCAAGTGGTAACGCCAACCTATAGGTCTTACTTTCCACTTTGTCCAATCTCTCAAAGAATTCAATCTAACGAAACTCAATACTGATTCACCCTCGGTGAATTCCAATGGTTTTCTGTCTCTTGTCAGCATAGTCTTTCTGTCTGCTCTGAGGTGTTCTTAATCTCTCACAATCAACTGAACATCCTCAGAGGTTTATCTTACCAATTCGGGAACAATTCTCTATCTATCACCCACTTCTTCTTATCTAAGTCGGGAAACAACTCCCTATGGCCATATAATGCCTCATATAATGTTATCCCGATACTCAAGTGACAACTATCATTATTGGCGAATTCAATTAGTAACAACTGATCATCCCAAGAGCTCATAAAATCAATGGCACACGCTCTCATCATATCCTCTAGAACCTGTACAGTCCTCTCTGACTGACCATCTGTCTGAGGATGGAAGCTGTACTATCACTCAATCAGGTTCCCATAGCTTCCAAAAACAATATTCCCAGAAGTGGAAAGTGAAGCGAGAATCCCTATCGATACCATGCTCACTGGAACGGTACATAATGTTTCAGAATTTTCCATACACATAAATCGTCCTACACACTCAGAGTATCTGAGGATTTCATAACCAGAAGGTGGGTAGACTTAAATAATCTATCGGCTATCACCCAAATAGCCTCGTGATTTATCCGGGTCCTTTGTAACCCATCATAAAATTCATGGTAACTTGTTCCCATTTTCGTGTCAATATAGGTAGAGGCTGCAATAACCCGATAGACGTCTCTTGCTCTACCTTAATCTGCTGACATACGAGACACTTTGCTACAACTCTACAATATCTCTTTTCATATCTGACCACTAATACCCTTCTTAGAGATTTCGATATATTTATTACTTCTCAGATGCACTGTATATCCCGAAGAACGAGCTTTTGACAATTACACTATCTCATCACTGTGGTCTTGGGGAATACTTATACTATCTCTGAACCTCTGTAAGTCATCATCACTCACTGTGAACTCTGTCGCTATATCCTTCAGAATCTGACCCACATTATCGACACCATACCGATCAGCACGCTAAGCCTGGCAAATCCGGTCACTCAAATCCGGTTCTAACCTCAGGCTAGCTGTCATAAAATCACTGTCATCATCAGAAGGGATCATATCACTACTGAGGCTCACAACTACTCTAGGAGTTCACGCTCCCTGACCATCATATGTGATACCATCTCGAGGCTCTTTCAGTTCAAGGTACAATGTTCACAATCATAAGCCTTAGAAGCTCTAACCCTTTTGGTTATCTCATATTCTACTCTTTTTATGAAAATAGATACTCGAGGCTTTTACGATCAGTGCATACCCAAAATTTCTTACCGTATAAGTGGTGGCGCCATACCTTAAGTGTAAACACTACAGTTGTGAACTCTAAATCATGGGTCGGATAGTTTCTCTCATAGTCCTTGAACTAACTGGATCCATAAATGACTATCTTCCCATTTTACATCAATACACAGCTCAATCCTTATTTAGGTATCCATATACATTGAAACCTCTTGAGCTGTTGGTTATGGTGAGAATACTTACGGTGGTTAGTTTATTACTTAAATATACCAAAACTCATCGAAACCATTTTCATACTTATCATCTCACTCGTCTGCAATCTTTTTCCAAACGAGACATGCCAATTGAGCAACTCATTCAAGAAATTCTCAACAACTCGTCTGTAAGACAATTTCCTGTTACTACTCATGCTCTTCCCTAGACTTCGAATACATCAAAATGTCATCACTAAAGATCACAACCAATCGATCCATGTAAGGTTTAAATACCTTATCGTAGTTGAGTTCCACTAAATATTTCAATTACCATATCCTTGACCTATGTACGCATAAACATATAATGTCATTTCCTTTTTCTTATATTAACGGCTTTTATAAAATTTTAATTTTTAAACCTTCATGATTAATCGAATTCTATATTTCTTTATCGTACCAGCAAGGTACCCAAATTTTAAATATATTTATTACGGTTGTCGATTTCTATTTATAGGTTATGTGTGCGCTTCTAGACACTGGCAAGTCTTCAGACATGGAGTATTTTGAAATACCTTTATTAACCCTCAAACTTGACCACATGGACTGGGTGTAGATATATCCACCCTTTATACTTGGTCGTAATCCATAGTCACTACATATCGCTCAATCCAACTTACTTCACATATCAAAGATATTCTTACCTTGCATACGCCTCTTATTCCAATATATCTCGTATTCAAGATCTATCACATCTCAAAACTGATCAAACTTACAATATACTTTTCAGTGATGTTTTCACCCCTATTTTCAACTTACAATCTCTATACCCATATTCAGTTAGTGAAAATCAGCTAACTATTAGCATCTTGCCTAAAGGTACAGGTTTCACACCTTTCACTAGCTTATAAGCAACTGAAGGCGGTATGAATAAATACATGGCATCAGGATCAATGAAAATAATTACTTCATTATTCACAACCAGTGTGGTATCTTACACCATATCAGATGAAACATCGTAGTGTCCTGGTCCAAGGCATACACTCGCCCTCATCCAACATCTTATTTTCGTCGTAACTAACACATATCCTACACTATTCTGTAGCAGGTCGGGGTCCTCTAATCACAATACCCCTCAAAAGTATTATATTTGGATACACTGGGGCCTCATCTTACCCCGTGACTTAACAGCTCTAAGCTTTTACCAAACTACTTTTTTTCCCGTTCTGATATCTCTGTCATTCTCTATTCTCTTTTGTCTCTATTTCGGCCATTACTACCCTTCCCAATCTCAGAGGCATGCAACTCATGATCTTATTCACACAATTGTAGTCTGCGCACTGCCTCGGTATAGGTAGTGATAGCTAACGGCCAAATCGGACTCTAATTGAAAATCTGAGCCCTTCTATGAACTTTTAGACATCTTGACTCGTACTGTTCATAGTGTCGATGTCATATCTAGGCAGGTATATAAATTGAGTTTCATACTCGTCAATCAACCAGTTCCTTTAGGTCAGAGTAAAGAATTTCATTTGTAATTTTCCTTTAAACAATGTCTGGGATATTCTGTCACCGGAATACATCTAGAATTATTTCTCATGTCTATTATGGATGTCTAACTCTTGAGATGGGTCGAGCGGACTTCCACCAATGTTCCGACTCGCCCTCAAATACCATGTATACACTGAGCTATTAGGTCGTAAAATGTTCTCCACACTCCGTTGCAACCTCGCGAAACGTGTCTCAATACTGTCCGATCTCTCTATCGGACTCTGTCTGATCTTTCTGTCGAACTCTGTGGGACATACTCAATACTAGCCTCCACATCAATCTCATCTCGAGTCTCATGTGGCGACTCAGTACGACTCTCAGGCCTACCTCTACGGCCTCGAGCTCATGTACTCGCCTCTCTACCATAACGGCTATCAGTTAATGAGTCTATTCTTGCATTCAAAACCATACTCTTAGCTACAATTCCATCTCGATATACACAATTGTATCTAAATAATGAACAGTACATGGGGATGTAAACTTCCTTAACCACTAACACAGACTCATATTAGGCCAACTTATCTCTGATACCATTAAACTTGTCACGACCCAAATTAGCTAAAAATCAGAGTAAATTTTTTACTTTTTCATTTATTATTTAATTCTTACCTTTCTCTCATCGTGACTATCTTACCAAACAGTTGGGATATGATTCGGTGTCAGTCACCTCTTACCTATTTACCATTTCATTTTCATAATCACATTCACATATCAGAGTTTAGTATCTTTTGACTTTAACTATATACATACACAATGGTATTTATAACTCTACATCCCTGACATCTTAATCGTTTATAGTACTGTGTATTACATATTTAGATACAAAATCATACAATTGTGTATACCTATCTCTCGATGGGAAGCAGCGGATACCAAGAATGCAAGTCCTCAGCCGCTCACTAACTATTGCAAGTGCTCTGAAAGGATGAGAAAATAAGGGGGGTGAGCAAACCACACGCTCAGTAAGGCAATTATGCAAGTAAGTAGATAGCTCCACTATCTACATGCTCATAATGCCATGCCCTTAAAATCCATTTCTTTCCATTAAAATCTTAAGCACAAATCATGTATTTCATCAATGACTTAGTTTATAAGACTATTCGTGCATATCGAAATCATGTATCAATAGCATTTTATGTGACATCATTAAATCATACTTAGCATGAATTAAATTAAAATCATGTATTATTTCATGCAATATAAAACAAATCATGAGATACAATCCTTTCATGAATTTATCATTAAAGCATGGAAAACACATCATGCTACTGTATTTAAATCATTTCATTTAAAACGCAGTATAAAATAACCCTTCCGGGTCAATTATCTCATAAAACAATTCGTTATAAAATTTTCAGAAAAATCTATCATCATAGAACAAAATCATAAAATTAGGGGCCTAACCCCTCCCTCGGGTCTACCCTAGTCTATCGACCAATAGTTATATCATGTGAGACATGTAGGTGACTATCAATAACAACATAGGACTATGGCCATAACCTCATGATCCCTGGCAACACAGTACCTAGTGTGCGAGGTATCACACCTGAAACGGGAGATGGGTCAGTCCTACTCGCCAGAACTGCATAACATCAGGATTACGAGGGCAAGGCTTGCTGCCTCGTGGTTAATGCCACTCCACTCCAACAATCTCCATGGTACAGCGTACTCCGCGTGACAGACATGGTACAATGTACTCCGTGAACCCAAGCTCAGTTAGGGGTGCCTGTAATAGGTCTTATCCACCCATATCATCTCTGTCTCAGTATGCACGTGTGAGCATATCATCTCACTGTAACACACAGTCTACAGGAGGCTCCAAAACGACTATATGCTTGTCATATAAATCCCTGTGATAGCGAAGCTCTAGCACGGCTCCATACATATTCATGATATCTGAAAACCTCGTGCGAGCGAAGCTCTAGCACGTTTTCATAAAAATTAGTAAAATCTGCGTACGAGTAGCACTCCACTATGACTTTAAAGGAGTTATAAATCCATATAAAACATAAATCATTCAAAACTTCATGCGTGTAAGCTCCAGCACGGTGTTATGCATCAATAAATCAAATCTCATGCGGGTTACACTCCAGCACGGCTTTATGTATAATTAAATCAAATCTTATGCGAGTTACACTCCAGCACAGTTTTTATGCATTTATCATATCAAAACAGGATGCGAGCTAAGCTCCAGCATCTCTCATGCATGTAAATCATTAAAACTAGTGCGAGCAATCGCTCCAGTACCTTGTTATGCATATCACGTCAAAACAGTCAAAACATGTCAAAACAGAGTGCGAGCTAGGCTCCAACACCTCTCATGCATTTCCCAATAATAAAAATCAGTGCGAGCAACCGCTCTAGCACATTTCATACATATGATGTCACACAAGTTGGTGCGAGCAACCGCTCAAGCATGTTTTATGCACACTCACAAACTCAGATAGAGTGCGAGTTACGTGCCAGCACTATCTGTTTCCATATAAAATAGATAGTTGGCCTTTTTTCCAAAGACTTTTTTCATTTAAATATAAATAACACTTACGTAGTGTTATTTTGTGAAATTTATGCAATTATTGGCCAATCTATCGATTTACTCTACTTAAAACCCAATAAAATTCCTTAATTCA
This sequence comes from Firmiana major, assembly GCA_033439115.1. NCBI lineage: Eukaryota > Viridiplantae > Streptophyta > Magnoliopsida > Malvales > Malvaceae > Firmiana > Firmiana major. The sequence goes on from CM065901.1 coordinate 38,728,855, forward strand.
GAAAATTCCTTAAATCATGCATTTCATGCATGTCATGCTTTCACCATCCTTAGGTGAACTTCCCTCAATAGGGGTAAAATAGTCTTTTACCTATTTTGGGTCCTTAAAATCTTTAAAACATTTTCTAAGACCTTTATACATATCAGTGTATACATACATATTCAATGTATACAAAAGCTATTAAAGTACACGTAGATACCTCTAGCTACTCACACAATTCCCTTACCTCATTTTTTTGTACAGTTTGACCTTTCCACTGATGTCTCGTCACGCAGTCCGATTTGCTCCGAATCCAATCTCCGAAACTGCGGATAAATATTCATCAAGTTAAATATAATACAATTAATTGTAATTCATATTTTCTGGGCCTAATTTAAATCATTGGGCCCATTTACCCATATTGGGCCCGATTGTACCATAATGGGCCTTAATCGACCTTAAGCCTGTTTTCCACTTATTATTCACATTATCGAGACCTATTAGGATTATTGGACCCACCAGTATTTATTGAGTCTCATTCTAAATTCTCGAATAGCTTATGAATTATTTACGATAATTTATCCAAATTTCCAAAATATAATTCATTTTACATAGAAATTAAATCTGTAATTTATGTGGTAAATTTCTAACACGCATAACGATGCAATATTATGGCAAATAAGGGTTACTTACCTGTGATTCCATGATAGTACGTAAATCTAGGCCGTCTCGAGCTCTCGTTCTACGTCAATTGTCGAGCTACATAATTAAATATTTTTCTGGATAAACTTTTCAGTCGAATATTAATCAAATTCAATATTTCAAAATTTGAATCGGTCAATTCGATCGCTTACCGACTTACCCATAGCTCGATTACATTACTGGGATTTTTTCCCAATTTTTCCTCTATTTCTTTTTCCCTTTTTCTCTTTCTTTTCCTTCTTTTTTGACTGAACCGGTTCGATCCAGTTCAACCCGATTCAAATTGGTTCAGTCTAGCGGTTCAGTCCGGTTTGACCAGTTCAGGCATCATTTCATCGTTCGATGCCCTCCAAACGATTCTCGGGCCGTTTTCGGTGCCGTTCGGTGCGCCATCACCTGGGCTTCCAAAATCGGGCCTCGGTGTGGCTCGAATCGGCCCCGATGGCCACCGATCGAAGCCTCTCTCCCACGACATCTCCCTCCATTTTCAGCGTGCTTCGGCATTTCCACGGTGCGTCACCGCCACTGTGATGTCGCTCGAGGTCGGGCTGTCTTCCCCGGCCCTCGCCGGTGGCTCGCCGGTGAGAGGGAAACCGTTCCCTCGGTTTGCCTTCCCCATTTCGTCTTTTGCTTTTCTGTTTCTTTTCTCTCTCCCCGATATTCCTTTCCAGATTTCCAATTTCATTTTTTTTAATTATTTTAATTATTTATTTATTATTTATTTTTATTATTATTTTAATTAATATTTTATTATTTAAAATCCAAAATATATAAAAAATACTATTTCATTCATTTAATCCGTAAATGATTTTCTCTGTTCGATTTTACCTTTTCGGTATATTTTTTCACTATTTTTGGGATCATTTTTCGAGGCAAAAATTTTGAAAATATTAAATAAATTTATATCTTGATCAATTGGACTCGAAATTTAATTATTTCTTCGTTATTGATCAAGATTTCTCAATCCCATATTTTTAATTAAATTTTCTTGTCCCGATAAATATCGACTTTTGATCTTCTGACTGTTTTATCCTTCACGTGTTCGGGAATACCATTTCAATCCTTTTTCATTTTTTCATTTCGTGTTTTAATTAAAATCAGGTCTTAACCCCTTTCTTCCGGCGCCGTTTGACGATGTTTTCGACCGATCTGTGCCTAGATCGGCACCGCTGTCATCCCCCTCTGGTCGGTGGTGGGTCACTCCTCCCTTCCTCGGCCACCAATCGCCTCTCTCCTCCCTTTTTTTCTCTTTTTCCCTCGGGTTTCCTCTCTCTCTCCTTTTTCCCTCGCCGGCCGTGGCTCTTCTCCGCCTACCAGTGCCGACGAGGCTCGGCTGCCTCGTCTGGTCCTTCGGTCGGGCTCCGTCAGTGAGGCAGGTAGGGGGGCTAGCTTCCTCGGGTCTTCTGCTATTTCATTTCTATTTCCTTTGCAGAATCGTGAATCGCGATTCTGCTTTCTTCTTTTTTTTATATATTATATTTTATTAAAATATAATATATTATATTATATACCCAAATATTTAAATATATATATATTTAAATCAATTAAATATATGTTATCTTATTTATTTTTTGGGGTATTTTTCCAATATTTTTGAGATAATTTCCCGAGGTGAAAATTTTGGTGTATTCCAATAAATTCATATCTTGGTCAATTTAACCTGATATTTAATTATTTTACCTTTATTGATCAAGATTTCTTGAATCCATTTTTACAGTGTAAATTTCTTACCGAATTAACATCGAAGTTTAGGTCTTTTGACCGTTTTACCCTTTAACATTTTCGCGACCAAATCAACACAACTTCCCTTCACGAACACTTCCTCATTTCGTGTTGTAAACTCTTATCTCTAATCCAAATGATCCGAATCTCATTCGTTTAATATGTGGTCATTTCAGTCTCCATTTGATCTCTAAATGCATTCGAGAATTTAATTCAATCCATTTGCATTTTACATTCACGTAAAACTCTTCTTATGATTCAATTTACATATACATGTTTAGATCAAGTGAATCATAAGGAAATATGATCAAAATTTGAGTCTTACACTAGGTATCATATTGATAATTCTATTTTTAATAGAATTATTTATGCTTAATTTCCTAATTAATTACTTAATCCCCAATTTATTTTATTAAATATCCCCTTTATTTAATTAAAATTCTTTAATGTGTAGGTAAATTAAATCCAGATGAACCTCAGTCGTTTCAGTCAAAATTGGGCTGAAAACAGGCTAAAGGAGATTGGATCACTTCCAATTTGCAGATCGAGTCACCAGTTGTCTGGACACGCGTGATGCCAGGTATCCGTATTTTATTTGCTCCGAAACGATAAGATTGGCGGATATCATGCCAACCTTCTGGAAGACACACGTCGGGCCATATCGCACAGCCAACTAGACAAACCGACAAGTGACGTGAAAATATTTGCTCTGTAGCAAATCAAATGAAGACAAGTGACCAAACAATGCCCACTCATCTAGGATAAAAAATTACCATTGTACCCCTAAGTGTGTGTATAAATAGAACATGATGGCAATTGAAAAAAATCAAGTAGTTTAGGGTAGGAGTAGTGTAGTTTAGGGTAAATTAGTTTGTAGGAGTAGAAGTAGTTAGGGTAGAATAGCTTTTAGGGTAACTTTAAGCTTTCCTTGTTTTTAAATTTTTGAATAGTTTCTTTTTTTTTTAGGTTAAAATTTTCTTCTCTTGTTTTGTTAAAAGCTTTCACGTTGGTTTAATGAATAGTGATTATTTCCATTTTCTTCTCGATTTTGCAATTTCATTGCTTTATTATTGTTCAGTACACTTAAGTTGAATGGAAAGCTTCATCATTTCAAGTTTTTTGCTATTTCACATTAACTGATAGCCATCATTTTTGTTATTCTCGGTTTAATAGCTTATTTTTTAGATGTTATTTATTTACTTTTTGTTTTATGCAAAGTTTCTTTTTGATTAACTAGTTTATATCTCTTATTTCCTTTTAACTCTCGATTTGCAAATTTCTCTTTATTATTTCTTTGTTTCGCTTGTGATTCATTAGAGCACTACATTTATGCCATTATTGTGTTCTATTTTGAGAATCCAGTTTGAGTTTTTGTCCAAAGTTCTCCCATGTTCTGCTGCATTATTGGACTGGGAATGAAGTTACCATTGTTAAGTGGAAGCTGTGCTAGAGCATGCTCACTGCTGAGCAGTACAAAGCAACAGTAGTGCAAGAGATACGACGCAAGTTGGATAACTAGAGGATTGAAGAATATGGTGGGGCGACTGCCATGGTTGCAGAACGAAATCTGGACTATTGTTTGGAAGCAGCTTGGGACATTTTTTATTATTCTCTGTTCTCCCCTGTTTTAAGCTTTTCTTTATTGTTCACTTTGATTTACTAGTGTAACTGCTGGTTTTAATGTTTCTCATTTCATTCAATGATTTTTGCATGTATGAGTTCATTAAATTGATGATTGGTGCTGTTGAAGAATGCTGGATGGTTGCCACTCCAGTCTCGACAATCTCAGATATCGTTGCTAAGTAACCGAGGAGCTGGGCACGAGGAGGCTGAAGATGATGCTGGAATCAAGTGTGGTGCTTGTGTGAACTGGTGCAAAGGTGCAGGGGTGGGATTACAACTATTAGCTACTGTCTATACCATTCTGATGTGGATGTGGGGACTGCTACGGATTGCATTTTTGCTGAAGGCAATAAGCACCATAGCAAGTGCTGCTAACCGTACCAGGATCCAATAAAGCAGACAGAACCAGAGGACGTGTACACGCTGGGTAAGCCGAGAGCAGACTGGACAGCAGCCGATGTAAAGGTTACAGACGTGCAGTAGATAGCAGGCGCAGACAGATCGGGAGCAGGACCAGTATATTCGTCTAGACAGCACATGGAAATGGAGATGAAACCTGTGAGATCTGAGAATTTTAGATATATTTGAATGATGTAATATGAACTTGAAGTGTAATTTATTGAGCTAAGTGAATTGGGGAATGATAATTGGAGATTTATATGTTAAGTGTTAAAATAAGTGTGAAGTTATGAGGACAGATCGATCTGGGAGAAGGAGAGATCGATCTGGTGAGTTAAAAATGACAAGGAATGAGGAATTTGAGGAGCAGATCGATCTCCAATGGAAGAGGATCGATCTCCTTATGATTCTGTTTGAGAGAAGATCGATCTCATGAGGAAGAGATCGATCTCCAAATGTGAGACCCCGTATATGTATAAGGGTATATATGTACATAGAAGTGTAAATAGAGTTATACTATGAATTCATGAGTGAAGTATATGTGATGTAAGTCCACAAGTAATGTACACACTTGTAATGAGAGTGATAATCGTACATACAAGTTTCATTATATATGAATGTATAGTAATGGACTTAAACATGTGGAGAATGTGTGTAGAATGGATTTTGAATAGCTTGGTAAAATGGAAGTATAATTGCATAAGATGTGCACTTCCATTTTAGTTTATATTAAGTACCATTGGTCATACAAAGATCCTACACAAGTTTTAATGTGTATGAAGTGAGGATGGATGCCATCTTCAAGTCTCAAAGATGAATGAATGAGGAAATGATCATGGTAGCAAATTAAGGATGTTTGGTAAGTGTTGTTGCAGAGGAAATCTGGAAATTTTGAAGGGCAGATCGATCTCATGGGATGAGAGATCGATTTGGAAGAGCCAGAATGCTCTTATTTGGGCAAAAGAATAGAGCAGATCGATCTCCAATGGAGCCAGATCGATCTCCTTAGCTCTCTGTTTGGGAGCAGATCGATCTCATGCCTCGATAGATCGATCTCCTGCCTTGACAGATCGATCTCATGCTTCAACAGATCGATCTTAGGCTTAAAAATGCCATGAAAAAGAGGGTTTTTAGGGACCAGATCGATCTCCTCTTGGACCTGATCGATCTCCTCAAGCTATTTCTATATAAGGAGTGCTGGAAATTAGAAAATTTCGAGAAAAACACAAACTTTCCACTTTCAACCCAAAAACCTAACATTCTCTCTCAAAAATCAGCCATTTTCAGTGAGGTTTGAAGAGAGATCATTAGAGACAAAGTTGTTCCTATCAAAGAGAAGAACAACATAGTTGGAAAGAATTTTCCCATTGTTGGTATTGGAGGAGTTAAGGGCATTGCCATTGGAGCAAGAAGAGAAATCAAATTTGGTAAGATTCTAACACTCCAACTATGGTACATTGTTTATTTAATTGATTTTGGAGTTGTTTGGCATGAGTATGGATGGTTAGAGACTATCTAGAATGCATTGGAATGATTTTGACCTAGAAAAGGTTTAGTGTGAGAAAGTGAAATTGATGGAGATTAATGATGAATGAGATATGTAGAAATCATTAATAGTGATTGTGGTATGATTTTAAGATGTGGTTAGTGGATAAATTGTGAGGTTTACCTAAAAGAGGTAAAATGAGGGTTAAGGCATTTGTAAAATGCATAAGTAAATAATGTTGACTAGTGAGGTCAATTATGTGTTAAATACGTTAACTCAATCGATTTAATGAATGAATCGCAGCTTCCGAGGATACGCCGAGGCGAGTTGAGCCAAGAGCGTGAGAAGCTAAAAGGAAAGGAGTCACACCAAGTAAATCGAGGTAAGGGAATTGTGTGGACTCTTAGAGATATTGTGCGCAATTTGGGCGCATAAATGTTTTGCTAGAATGCATGAGATTAGGAAATGTTGTTGTTGGGTGATTGAAGGGTAAAAGTTGGGAGTTTGAGAAATGCGCATGAAAACAAAAGCATATTTCTTTGGAAATCATGTTTTATTGCTTTTTAGCAAATGATTGGTAGGTTGGCTAACATTGAAATGATTTACAAAAGAAATGAGTATGTTTTGGTTTTGTTAACCATATTTTGCAAGTTTTGAGCCACCTACATGATTTCGTGAGTATGGACGAGTGCATGAGGCACTAGTTTTCACATGGATTTCATATTGTTTTGGCATTGTGCTTTGAGTTTGTCTCGCACTGGATGCCCACCTTGCATGTTGCCGTGTTTGGAGCTTCGAGTAGACTTGGTGTCACATCGATTAAATAGGCTCACACGTGCATTGTTTTGAGACATGGCATGTTAAAACAACCTGATGAGCCCGAACGAGGGATAAGGGTTGGAGATCCACCTGATGAGCCCGAACGAGGGATAAGGGTTGGAGGAACAGCTGATGAGCCCAAACGAGGGATAAGGCTGGGGGTCCGTGGAGTACGTTGTACCGTGCATGTAGCATGGAGTACATTATACCGTGTTGTGATGTGATGTGCCGTCTTCGGACGAGATCTGCTATGGATCGGCGGGTAGGATTTGACCCACCTCCCGTGTGGAAGCAGATGGTGGTGATATCCCACACACCTGATCCGTGTAGCCGGTATCACAGGTTATGTACATAGGCCTTGAGGTTATTACCTATTGTTGAACTGCCTATCTCACATGTCTAATGCTATTTGAGAATAAATCCATGTTTGAAGTGATTGTGGTCAGGAAAGCCCGAGGGATGGGCTGGGACCTGACGTTGGATTGATTTGTTAATGGTTTTTAAAGTGCACGGATGCATGATGTTTAATGCCATGCCTTATTGTGAAAATGCATGATGTTTAATGCCATGCTTTTATTGTGAATTATGCATGATGATTTATACCATGCTTTGAGTTGAAATGTGCACTGAATTTTAATAGCATGAATGCTTTACATACCATTAACACAATCATACACTCATGTTTTGAGATAAACAATGAATTAAATGCTTTTGAGCATGGCATCACGATCACGTAGATAGTACAGTATCTACCTGTTCGCATGATTGCCTTACTGAGCGTGTGGTTTGCTCACCCCCCTTATTTTCCCCTCTCTACAGAGATTTAAGTATAGATTGGACATGACTGGAGGCGTTCCCTTTTTGGTAATCCGCTGCATCCCATCGCTAAAGGTATACACACCTTGATTATTTTGTATCTAAACTAGACATAGCACAGTAGCATTTTGGTATGTAACTACTGGGGATGTAAAACAATGTAAACACATGTAACAACTCTGATATATATACATTTATACAAGTGTTTACTCATAAATAATGTTTCAAATTGAATTGGTATGGTGGAGTGAGTTAGACGTCGACACACAGCCCAACTGTTAAGCGTGTGGTTGTTCACGATCGAGGAAGGATGATTAAGGATTGATGCATGGAAATGCGAAAAATTTGTACGTATTTTGGTAAGTTGAGGGTCGTGACAGAAGTTGGTATCAGAGCTCGAGTTGGTTTGACGTGTGTCATGTCTAAAATACTTAATAAGTGAAAAAAATTACATCCCCAAGTTACTGTGCTTGTTTAGATACAAATAGTGTATGTCGATGGGTTGACTAAGTAATTGGTTGTGAATGTAGGGAACTGAGTAAGTATGCCTAATACCAGTCGCGGTAGAGGGATGAGAGCACAAGCTCGAGGCCGTAGAGGTAGGCCTGGGGGTCGTGTTGAGCCAGAAACACACGAGGCTCAGGAGGATGTTGAGGTGGAGGTCGACGTTGAACACGCTCCACAGGGTCCAGAGGAGAGGCCCGAGAGTACTGAGGCTCGCTTCGCGAGGATTGAGGGGAGCATTGAGATGATTTTGGAATTGGTCACTCAATCTTTACCTGGAGTTGGCAGTAGACAGAGTCTCGCTACACAGGGTGATGCCGAACAAGCAGCTACTCCCGAGTTACGGGCGAGGCAAGCCCAAGGACCTCAGACGACAGATACCCCGCCCACACAGGATGTGCCTACGCCGGTTGCCATGCCAGGCAGTAGAGGTTGGGGATATGGATGTGATTTGGATACACTGCGACAGTTCCAGAAGTTTGGACCGCCGTCTTTCAGTGGAGTAAAGGACCCAGTAGCTGCTGAGGATTGGATCAATGAGATCGAGAAATTATATGGGTTCTTTGAGTGCACTACTACCGAGATGGTAGCATTTGTCGCTTTTATGCTGAAGGGATCAGCAGAACATTGGTGGAAATCCACCAGGCCTATTTTGAGAGCCCGACATACTGAGATCAGCTGGGATGTGTTTCTAGAGGCCTTCCGGAGACAGTATGTCCCGGATACCGCCCAGCGAAAGCTTAAGATGGCATTTTTGGGACTGACCCAAGGGAGCAGAACTGTGGATGAGTATGAGACTGCTTTTATATCCCTGGGCAGATATGATCCCAACACGATGAGTAATGAGGTCGAGAAGATCCAGAAGTTTGTGGATGGATTGAGACCAACCGTCAGGTTTAGATTGGTTCCCCTGAATATACCGACCTATGAGGAGGCAGTGCGCAGGGCGCAATTATGTGAACAAGATGTTGATAGAATCGCCTCGGAGTTTGGAAAGGTTGGTCAGATGAGGGACAGAGATAAGAAGAGACCTATGATGGATAGAGGCTTCAACTATAAAGGGAGCAAGAGGTTCTCTGGAAAGAGGCCGAGAATTGATGAGATCCGGGAGAGGACAGTTGATACTCCCATGTATCCGGCCATTGCTCCAGCTAAGGGAATCGTGATTGGAGGACCACGGCCTACTACAGACCAATGTGGCAAGTGTGGTAGGTACCATGGTACTCGACCATGTTACGGACCTCAAGTTGTATACTTCAGATGTGGGAAGCCAGGGCACGTAATCAGAGATTGCCCAGAGATGATAGAGAGAGCCCCACAGAAGGGCAAGGAACCAGAGAGAGCTCCAGTTGGTACTGCTGCTCCGAGGAGGAGGGCTACAGCTGAGGAAAAGGGGAAGCAACTAGTGGGTGTAAGCAGAGGACGAGTGCACGCACTGGATCAGGATACTGCAGATCAGTCATCAGATGTGGTAAAAGGTACCATCCAAATCTTTGATTTAGAAGCTTATGTACTGTTTGATCCTGGTGCCACGCACTCCTTTATTTCGCCATCCTTTGCATGTAAATTGTTGAAGCATGTAAAACCCACGCTGCTTGATAAGATGTTGTTGATATCTACCCCTATGAATGATAGTCAGTTGACTGAGCGTATATATAGGGATTGTAAAATGAAGATAGGAGGTAAAGAGATGGCAGCCGATTTAATTTTATTAAACATGAGTGATTTTGATGTGATCCTAGGAATGGATTGGTTGGCTGCCAATCATGTTGTTATGGATTGTCATGCTAAAACCTTGATGTTTCCAAAGATAGACAATCTTGTAGTTAATTTTGTGAAATGAAATTAAAGAACATGATTTTTATAAGTGTGATGAGTATAATCTTGATACATGATGTATGAAAGATAAATTTGATTTCATTTATGTATGTGATGAGATGATTTATGATACTAATGGTGGAAAGAATAATGTGAAGGATTCATCGCTTTTGTGATTGAGATGGATAAGGCACGTCCGGAATTGGAAGACATACCAGTGGTTAGGGAATTTCCAGATGTCTTTCCGGATGAGTTACCAGGGTTACCTCCAGATAGGGAGATGGAGTTTGGTATAGATTTGGCACCTGGTACAGAGTCGATGTCCAAGCTGAGTTAGAGGAGTTAAGGAAACAATTACAAGAGTTGCTGGAGAAGGGGTTCATCAGGCCGAGCGTCTCACCTTGGGGAGCACCGGTTCTGTTTGTAAGGAAGAAGGATGGAAGCCTCTGACTGTGTATAGACTACCGGTTGTTGAATAAGGCCACCATCAAGAATAAGTATCCCCTCCCACGCATCGATGATTTGTTGGATCAGCTTAAGGGAGCGCAGGTCTTTTCCAAGATAGATCTGAGATCAGGGTACCATCAGTTGAAGATACGAGGTGGAGATGTACCCAAGACAGCTTTTCGCACCCGGTATGGACATTATGAGTTTATGGTTATGCCATTCGGGTTGACGAATGCTCCCGCAGCTTTTATGTCGTTGATGAATGAGGTATTTCACCAGTATTTGGATCGATTTGTGATTGTGTTTATTGATGATATACTGGTGTATTCAAGGTCTAGAGAGGAGCATGAGAGGCATCTAAGGATAGTGCTACAGACCCTTCAAGAGAAGAAGTTGTACGCTAAACTCAGTAAGTGCGACTTTTGGTTGGAACAGATCTCTTTTCTGGGTCACATAGTATCAAAGGATGGAGTATCAGTGGATCCATCTAAGATTGAGGCCGTATTTCAGTGGCAGAGACCCCAGACAGTGACAGAGATCAGAAGTTTCCTGGGTTTAGATGGGTATTATCGAAGGTTTGTAGAGGGATTTTCGAGGTTAGCTGCTCCATTGACACGTCTCACAAGGAAAAATGTAGAGTTTGTGTGGGACAAAAAGTGCGAAGACAATTTTGAGGAGTTGAAAAGGAGATTAACTACAGCTCCAATACTCACCATTCCTACCAGCTCAGGAGGTTTCTCGGTGTATGCGGATGCTGCACACCAAGGACTGGGCTGTGTATTGATGCAGGATGGGAAGGTAGTAGCCTATGGATCAAGACAGTTAAAGGATCATGAGAGGAACTACCCGACCCATGACTTGGAGTTGGCAGCGGTGGTGTTTGCGCTGAAGATATGGCGCCACTACCTCTATGGTGAGAGATTTCAGATTTATACAGATCATAAGAGCCTTAAGTACCTATTCTCACAGAAGGAGTTGAACATGAGACAGAGGAGATGGCTCGAGCTGTTAAAGGATTATGATTGTGAAATCCTATACCACCCGGGTAAAGCAAATGTGGTTGCTGATGCATTGAGTAGGAAGCATCTCGGGATGGTATCATTCATGATGATCAGGGAACAGAAGCTGTTGGAACAGTTCATGAACCTCAGTTTGGATACGACCCCGCCTGACGCTGATAGTGGATTTATGATAGCTAGCTTGCAGTTGGAACCGGATCTGGTAGATCGAATCCGACAGGCTCAGCGAGTTGATCAGCAGTGTGGTGATATTATCGGGCAGATACAGAGGGGTATAGAGACGGACTTTGAGTTGAGTTCGGATGGATTATTGAGGTTCAGAGGTAGGATATGTGTTCCTGATGACGCAAAGATCAGAAGGTTGATCCTGACAGAGGCTCACTCATCGAAGTATACGATACATCCAGGGGGTACCAAAATGTATCAAAACCTTCGAAAGGTTTATTGGTGGTCGGGAATGAAAAAGCACATTACTGAATATGTTACTAAGTGTCTCGTTTGTCAGCAGGTGAAGGTAGAGCATCAGAAGCCTGCAGGGTTATTGCAGCCTCTACCGATACCGACATGGAAGTGGGAGCATGTCACCATGGATTTTGTGATGGGATTACTGAGGACCCGGAGAGGTCATGATGCCATATGGGTGATTGTGGATCGGTTGACAAAATCAGCCCATTTTCTAGCTATGAGAGCTACCGATACTCTGAGCCAGTTAGCGAACCTATATGTGCGCGAGATAGTGAGGCTACATGGAATTCCAGTGAGCGTTGTTTCTGATAGGGATGCCCGCTTCACTTCCCACTTTTGAGAACATTTTCAGGAAGCGATGGGGACCCAGTTGAATTTTAGAACCACGTTTCATCCTCAGACAGATGGTCAGTCAGAGAGGACTATACAGACCCTGGAGGACATGTTGAGAGCGTGTGCATTGGATTTTGGAGGCTCCTGGGATGACCATTTGCCACTCGCAGAGTTCGCATATAATAACAGTTTTCATGCGAGTATCGGGATGGCACCATATGAGGCATTGTATGGGCGTAGATGCCGTTCCCCTATTGGATGGGAAGAGGTTGGTGACAGACAGATCTTTGCTCCCAACTTGGTTAGACAAGCCTCTGAGGACGTCCAATTGATATGTGAGAGGTTACGGACAGCTCAGAGCAGGCAAAAGAGTTATGCTGACAAGAGACGGAGACCACTAGAGTTTGAGGTTGGTGAGTCAGTGTTTTTGAAAGTTTCCCCTTCAAAGGGAATTATAAGATTTGGGAAGAAGGGAAAGTTGAGCCCTCGATATATAGGGCCATTTGAGATACTTGATAAGGTGGGAGACAAGGCGTATAGGTTGGCATTGCCACCAGAATTGGCAAGTGTGCATAACGTCTTCCACGTATCCATGTTGAGGAAGTATCACCCGGACCCGGCACATGTGATAAGATATGAGCCTTTGGAGCTCAATGAGGGTATGACCTATGTTGAGAAGCCAGTTCGGGTATTGGACAGAAAAGAGAAAGTGCTGAAGACAAAGACAATTCCCTTGGTGAAGATACTTTGGCAACATCACACTGTGGAAGAAGCCACATGGGAATTGGAGAGTTTGATGATGGAGAGGTATCCCGAGTTGTTAACAGAATAATTGGTTCCAATTTGGAGGACCAAATTTTCTAAGTGGGGGAGAATGTGAGACCCCGTATATGTATAAGGGTATATATGTACATAGAAGTGTAAATAGAGTTATACTATGAATTCATGAGTGAAGTATATGTGATGTAAGTCCACAAGTAATGTACACACTTGTAATGAGAGTGATAATCGTACATACAAGTTTCATTATATATGAATGTGTAGTAATGGACTTAAACATGTGGAGAATGTGTGTAGAATGGATTTTGAATAGCTTGGTAAAATGGAAGTATAATTGCATAAGATGTGCATTTCCATTTTAGTTTATATTAAGTACCATTGGTCATACAAAGATCCTACACAAGTTTTAATGTGTATGAAGTGAGGATGGATGCCATCTTCAAGTCTCAAAGATGAATGAATGAGGAAATGATCATGGTAGCAAATTAAGGATGTTTGGTAAGTGTTGTTGCAGAGGAAATCTGGAAATTTTGAAGGGCAGATCGATCTCATGGGATGAGAGATCGATCTGGAAGAGCCAGAATGCTCTTATTTGGGCAAAAGAATAGAGCAGATCGATCTCCAATGGAGCCAGATCGATCTCATGCCTCGACAGATCGATCTCCTACCTTGACAGATCGATCTCATGCTTCAACAGATCGATCTTAGGCTTAAAAATGCCGTGAAAAAGAGGGATTTTAAGGGACCAGATCGATCTCCTCTTGGACCAGATCGATCTCCTCAAGCTCTTTCTATATAAGGAGTACTAGAAATCATAAAATTTCGAGAAAAACATAAACTTTCCAAACAGATCGATCTCCTGCCTTGACAGATCGATCTCATGCTTCAACAGATCGATCTTAGGCTTAAAAATGCCGTGAAAAAGAGGGATTTTAAGGGACCAGATCGATCTCCTCTTGGACCAGATCGATCTCCTCAAGCTATTTCTATATAAGGAGTGTTGGAAATCAGAAAATTTCGAGAAAAACACAAACTTTCCACTTTCAACCCAAAAACCTAACATTCTCTCTCAAAAATCAGCCATTTTCAGTGAGGTTTGAAGAGAGATCATTAGAGACAAAGTTGTTCCTATCAAAGAGAAGAACAATATAGTTGGAAAGCATTTTCCCATTGTTGGTATTGGAGGAGTTAAGGGCATTGCCATTGGAGCAAGAAGAGAAATCAAATTTGGTAAGATTCTAACACTCCAACTATGGTACATTGTTTATTTAATTGATTTTGGAGTTGTTTGGCATGAGTATGGATGGTTAGAAACTATCTAGAATGCATTGGAATGATTTTGACCTAGAAATGGTTTAGTGTGAGAAAGTGAAATTGATGGAGATTAATGATGAATGAGATATGTAGAAATCATTAATAGTGATTGTGGTATGATTTTAAGATGTGGTTAGTGGATAAATTGTGAGGTTTACCTAAAAGAGGTAAAATGAGGGTTAAGGCATTTGTAAAATGCATAAGTAAATAATGTTGACTAGTGAGGTCAATTATGGGTTAAATACATTAACTCAATCGATTTAATGAATGAATCGCAGCTTCCGAGGATACGCCGAGGTGAGTTGAGCCAAGAGCGTGAGAAGCTAAAAGGAAAGGAGTCACACCAAGTAAATCGAGGTAAGGGAATTGTGTGGACTCTTAGAGATATTGTGCGCAATTTGGGCGCATAAATGTTTTGCTAGAATGCATGAGATTAGGAAATGTTGTTGTTGGGTGATTGAAGGGTAAAAGTTGGGAGTTTGAGAAATGCGCATGAAAACAAAAGCATATTTCTTTGGAAATCATGTTTTATTGCTTTTTAGCAAATGATTGGTAGGTTGGCTAACATTGAAATGATTTGCAAAAGAAATGAGTATGTTTTGGTTTTGTTAACCATATTTTGCAAGTTTTGAGCCACCTACATGATTTCGTGAGTATGAAAGAGTGCATGAGGCACTAGTTTTCACATGGATTTCATATTGTTTTGGCATTGTGCTTTGAGTTTGTCTCGCACTGGATGCCCACCTTGCATGTTGCCGTGTTTGGAGCTTCGAGTAGACTTGGTGTCACATCGATTAAATAGGCTCACACGTGCATTGTTTTGAGACATGGCATGTTAAAACAACCTGATGAGCCCGAACGAGGGATATGGGTTGGAGATCCACCTGATGAGCCCGAACGAGGGATAAGGGTTGGAGGAATAGCTGATGAGCCCAAACGAGGGATAAGGCTGGGGGTCCGCGGAGTACGTTGTACCGTGCATGTAGCATGGAGTACATTGTACCGTGTTGTGATGTGATGTGCCGTCTTCGAACGAGATCTGCTATGGACCGGCGGGTAGGATTTGACCCACCTCCTGTGTGGAAGCAGATGGTGGTGATATCCCGCACACCTGATCCGTGTAGTCGGTATCACAGGTTATGTACATAGGCCTTGAGGTTATTACCTATTGTTGAACTGCCTATCTCACATGTCTAATGCTATTTGATAATAAATCCATGTTTGAAGTGATTGTGGTCAGGAAAGCCCGAGGGATGGGCTGGGACCTGACGTTGGATTGATTTGTTAATGGTTTTTAAAGTGCACGGATGCATGATGTTTAATGCCATGCCTTATTGTGAAAATGCATGATGTTTAATGCCATGCTTTTATTGTGAATTATGCATGATGATTTATACCATGCTTTGAGTTGAAATGTGCACTGAATTTTAATAGCATGAATGCTTTACATACCATTAACACAATCATACACTCATGTTTTAAGATAAACAATGAATTAAATGCTTTTGAGCATAGCATCACGATCACGTAGATAGTACAGTATCTACCTGTTCGCATGATTGCCTTACTGAGCGTGTGGTTTGCTCACCCCCCTTATTTTCCCCTCTCTACAGAGATTTAAGTATAGATTGGACGTGACTGGAGGCGTTCCCTTTTTGGTAATCCGCTGCATCCCATCGCTAAAGGTATACACACCTTGATTATTTTGTATCTAAACTAGACATAGCACAGTAGCATTTTGGTATGTAACTACTGGGGATGTAAAACAATGTAAACACATGTAACAACTCTGATATATATACATTTATACAAGTGTTTACTCATAAATAATGTTTCAAATTGAATTGGTATGGTGGAGTGAGTTAGACGTCGACACACAGCCCAACTGTTAAGCGTGTGGTTGTTCACGATCGAGGAAGGATGATTAAGGATTGATGCATGGAAATGCGAAAAATTTGTACGTATTTTGGTATGTTGAGGGTCGTGACACCAAATGATTCTGTTTGGGAGAAGATCGATCTCCTCAAGGAGCAGATCGATCTCATAAAGCCATAAAGAGATCGATCTCACCCCTCGACAGATCGATCTCCTAGGCATAAATTGCCCCAAATCGTCCCCAAAAATTCAAATGCAGATCGATCTCATCAAGAGCCAGATCGATCTCCTACCCTCAGCCTATATAAGAAACCCCTATTTTTCTCCTGTAATCTCACTTTCTCTCTCTTTTAACCCCCATTTTTACCGAAACCTAGCTTTCTCACTCATCCAAAGCACCCATTTCTGTCCAAATCAGAAGTTGTGGCAAGAAGGAAAGTTGTTCCTCATCAAAGGGAGAACAACAAACTTGGAAATCGAAAGACGGATCGAATCGACGCAAGAGATAAGCTCTCCACAAGTTTTGGGTAATTTCTAAACCTCGATCTTGATATCTGAGATGATTTTGATGATAATGGTTGTTGTCATTGTGCTGAAATAGTTGGAAAATGATTAGGGATTGATGAAATTACAATATGGTTGGAGTGATAATGATATTTAGCAATTTTGGAAATTTGAGCAATAAATAGAAATTTAGACAATGTGGTGAATTAGCATAGATAATTGGCATGAGAAATGTAGAACGTTGAGATGTTGTGAATGAGAGTGTAGTTTGGGGTAGAGTTACGAGAATCAAGGGATTTGAGGTGTTATGAGCAATTATGCTCGATTTTGAGAATTGAGGTTGATGAGATAATTTAGTATTGATGTTTTAACATCGTTTAGACAGCTCGAAAGTTCCAGAGTGGAATGCGGGACTAGTCCGTGTCAAGGGGGAAACGATTGCACTATACGAGGTGAAAAGAGGTAAGGGAAACTAAACCATTTGTGTATGTGATTTGTGAACTATTATAGCATGAATTGTGATTTATAAAATAAGCATGTTGAATGTTGTGTTGAGATACAATTGCACATGATTTTTATAGCCGGTTGGAGCCCAATGTTTTTATGAGTTTATAACTGGGCTCTACGTTAAGGCAATATCGAGATTTGAGAAATGTGTGCGTGCTTTGCCGGTTGGAACTTGGTTTTATTATGTTTTGTGTTGAGTACAAAATGGTTTTCAAATGAGTTTTATGAGAGAAAAACCACTATGAGTTCTACTGAAGGCAAACTAGTCTTATGTGATTAAGACTTAGGTGTGTAGTTTTGAGTACACACCGGGCATTGCTCTGGTAGCATGTAAGCCCGATTCTTCTCCGTTCTGGTAACGTGAGAATAACCCATTCTATAGCTATGCCACGTATACTTGGTGGCCGTTGCCACGTGAAACCCTATCCTATGGCTACGCCACGTGTGAATTTAAATCAGTGGCTATGCCACGTGTGTTTAGTGGCTATGCCACGTGTTAATTTAAATCAGTGGCTAGGCCACGTGTGTTTAAATCAGTGGCTAGGCCACGTGTGTTTAGTGGCTATGCCACATGTGAATTTAAATCAGTGGCTATGCCACGTGTGTTTAGTGGCTGTGCCACGTGCATTATTATTACAGTGATTTTATCACGTTAATTGAGAAAGCATTTATCGTATTATTTTCACATGTTTTGTTATTGCTCTATACTGAGCATTTTACTTCATGTTTTCACATGATTTGAGATATGAGAATGTCGTTTTGAGTACTTTCATGCTATGGTTTTCAAATGAGATTAACGAGTTTCACATACAAATAAATATTTTGTGATGTGCATTTTGGTTTATGAAATGAGTCCCTTACCCCCTTTACTGAGCGATTTAGAAGCTCACCCTGTTTTCTTTCCCCCCAGATTTCTTCAAGTGAAAAGGGTTTTCCTGCGACGTACGGAGTAGTGGCTAGTGGAGGACTTGAGCTCCAGGCCATATATTGTATTTTGAGGTATTTTTATCTTTTCATGTACCCAGACAATTATCATCATTGTAGACACTTGATGTATAATATTGTATGGGATGTATTAGGATTAATTAACTTGAGATCAAGTAATGTATATGATATAATATATACTATTTAATGACGAGATCCTGAGGTATAATATAGGTGATGATGTATGACACTGCACAGGAATGCACTCTTAATTGTGAATGAATGAATAAAAAGTTTTAAATTAGCCCTATTTTCCGCACTTTCGGGGCGTGACAGAGTTTTCTTGGTATCAGAGCTTAGGGTGTCTAGTACTGTCAGTGTCGGTTAAGTGAAATAGAATACATCCCAAGTGTCTGTAATAGTCTGGTCATGAACTGAAATTGAGGATTGAGATTTCAATCGATTTTGATATGTACGCGCCGGAGACGAGTTAAGATAGAGAATGAGTGGACGACGAGGTCGTTCGAGGAGGCAGGCAGAGTCCCCTCCGCCACTTGTCCCACTACCAGAGAGTCCTAACTCTCGATTTAATCGGATTGAGACCGATGTGAGGTAAGGTTTTGAGCAGATGGCAGCATTATTCGCGCAACACTTTGGAGTTAATGCCTCGGGTACTACTCCTACACCACCACAAGGACCTCCCATACCCCCAATACCTCCCGTCACTCAGCCTGATGATAGAAGTATGGTCCGACTGAAGGATTTTCTGAAGATGAATCCACCCGTGTTTAGGGGAAAGAAGGATCCTACAGAGGCTGAGGAGTGGCTAACGGAGTTGAGAATTATATTTGATTATCTGGGGTGCACCGATGCTGAGAGGGTCAGTATGAGTATCTATATGTTGAAAGGGAGAGCTCGAGATTGGTGGGGTACTACCTAGGGTATTCTGATGTCCCGCCAGGATGTGATTGGTTGGGAAGAGTTTCAGACAGCCTTTAGGACCCAATATGTACCACGAGCCACCCAGAGAAAGAAACAAGCTGAGTTTTTGAGTTTGGTACAGGGTGACATGTCTGTGGATGACTATGAGAGCCAATTCACAGTGCTATTGAGATATGACCCAGAGACCTTCAAGAATGAAGAGCTCCGCACAGAGAAATTTGTATATGGATTGAAGCCCATCATCAGAGATAGATTGATAGGGCTATGTATTACTGAGTTTGGAGATGCTCTGAGACGAGCACAAGAGATTGAAAGAGGAATTGAAATGGTACAATCCCAGAATGAGCTCAGAGTGGTGAATAGAGATAAGGGCAAGAGGCCAGCGATTTTCCAAACAGAGGTTCGGAAAGGTTCCTTCAGAAGAGGAAGGATTGAGGTACAGAAGGGCAGATTAGAGAGACCCAGAGGGTACCCTAACATTAGAGAGACCCCTCGAGATGTCAGGCCTGAGACAAGGTTTTGCAGAAATTGTGGCCAAATGCATGAGGGAAGTTGTACTGGGTCGATCCATGGATGTTTTAGATGTGGAGACATGGGTCACATGGTGAAGGATTGCCCTCAACCTCAGAAACCACATGTCTTGGAGCCCACTAGACAACAGCCTCAGAGAGTGAATCCCCCGAGACGGGCCACTACTACAGAGAAAGGAAAGAGACCTGTTACCCAGGGACGTGTGTTTGCCCTAGATAAGGAGACTACTGACACTTCTGCAGAAACTATAAGAGGTACACTCTCTGTCAGTAATCATAAGGCTCATGTGTTGATTGATTCAGGGTCCATGCATTCGTTTATTTCTGAGCATTTTGCATGTAGATTAAACTTGAAGTTTGAACCTCTAGAATATATACTACATGTAAATACCCCTATGCGTGAATCCCAGAGAATTGAGTTAATCTGTAGAGGATGTGAGATAAATGTGGGAGATAGAGTAATGTTAGCAGATCTAATCATGTTGAATATACATGGGTTTGATGTAATTTTGGGAATGGATTGGTTGGCAACGAATCGAGTGAGCTTAGATTGCTACACTAAGATTGTAACTTTCTCCCTACCTGAACCTTACAGTGTACAGTTGAGATACTGAGGAATTGAATATATGGAATTCTAGTAAGTAATTTGAGAATTTTGATATTATTTTGGAGAATATTAAATATGATTGTTCATGTGAAGGTTATGAGACACTCATCTTAGACGATGAGCGGGAACATCCGAGGATTGAGGATTTACCTGTGGTATGTGAATTTCTAGTTGTTTTCCCAGATGAGTTGCCAGGTTTACCTCCAGAGAGAGAGCTGGAGTTTACCATTGATTTGGTACCAGATACTCAGCCGATCTCTAAACCTCCCTACAGGATGGCATTAGTGGAACTTGAGGAATTGAAGAAACAACTACAGGAGTTATTGGATCAAGGGTTCATTAGGCCCAGTGTTTCACCGTAGGGAGCACCAGTTTTATTTGTCAAGAAGAAGGATTGTAGTCTCAGATTATGGGTAGACTACCGGCTGTTGAATAAAGCCACGGTGAAGAATAAATACCCACTGCCCAGGATTGATGATCTACTTGATCAGCTGAGAGGGGCATCAGCCTTTTCTAAGATTGATTTGAGATCGGGCTATCACCAATTGAGGATCAAGGAAGAAGATATTCCAAAGACGGCCTTCAGGACGAGGTATGATCATTATGAATTTCTGGTGATGTCCTTTGGATTGACGAACGCCCCTACAGCATTTATGAGATTGATGAACGAGGTGTTCAAAGACTATCTAGATAAATTTGTGATAGTCTTTATTGATGATATCCTGGTGTACTCTGGGTCGTTTGAGGAGCATGCACAGCATTTGTGGTTAGTACTACAGATACTCCGAGATAAGCAATTATATGGAAAGCTTAGTAAGTGTGAGTTTTGGCTAGATCGGATAGCTTTCCTTGGTCATATAGTCTCAGAGGAAGGAGTATCAGTGGACCCAAGCAAGGTGGAGGCTGTGCTTAATTGGGAGAGACCGAGGACAGTTACTGAGGTACGAAGCTTCCTTGGTTTGGCAGGGTATTATAGAAGATTTGTGGAAGGATTTTCCCGGA
Organism: Firmiana major; assembly: GCA_033439115.1. Lineage (NCBI taxonomy): Eukaryota > Viridiplantae > Streptophyta > Magnoliopsida > Malvales > Malvaceae > Firmiana > Firmiana major. The sequence goes on from CM065901.1 coordinate 38,749,972, forward strand.
TTGTCGCCCCTTTGACTAAGCTCACGCGCAAGGAGACTCCATTTATATGGACTAATCAATGTGAGCTCAGTTTTCAAGAATTAAAGAGGAGGTTAACAGCGGCACCTGTGTTAACTATTCCTGAGGGGTCCGGAGGATTTTCAGTGTATAGTGATGCATCTCATCAAGGATTGGGGTGTGTGCCTATGCAGCACGGAAGAGTGGTCGCATATGGATCGCAACAGCTGAAAGACCATGAGCGGAATTACCCCACGCATGATTTGGAGTTAGCCGCTGTGGTATTTGCTTTGAAGATCTGGCGACACTACTTATATGGGGAAAGATTCCAGATCTTCACTGATCACAAGAGTTGGAGATATCTCTTTGATCGGAAAGAGTTAAACATGAGACAAAGGAGATGGATGGAACTCCTTAAGGATTATGACTGCGAGATTCTATATCATCCGGGCAAGGCGAATGTGGTGCTGATGCCCTGAGCAGGAAGAGTATGATATCTGCTATGATGATTAGGGAATAGGATTTACTGGAGCAGTTTGTCGAACTTCGGATTAGAGTTAAAGAGATAGAGACTGGATTTGTGGCTAGCTTGCGAATAGAGCCCAGGATCATGGATCAGATTAGAACTAGGCAGCGCAGTGATCGGAGATTGATAGACATGGTTAGCCAAGTTGAGCAGAGTTCGCAGTCGGATCTCACCATCAGTGAGGATGGATTATTAAGGTTCAAAGGACGGATTTGTGTACCGGGCGATGATACCCTAAAGAGACAGATACTGAGAGAATCCCACTGCTCGCGATACACCATGCACCCAGGGAGTACTAAGATGTACCGAGACTTGAGAAAGGTGTATTGTTGGAGTGGTATGAAGCGAGACGTGGCAGAGTATGTGGCCAGGTGTTTAGTATGCCAGCAAGTGAAAGCTGAGCATCGGAAGCCCAGAGGACTACTACAGCCCTTACCTGTACCTACATGGAAATGGGAGCATGTCACTATGGACTTTATTATGGGTTTACCGAGGACCCGAAGAGGTCGTGACGCTATATGGATTATAGTGCATAGACTGACCAAGAGTGCCCACTTCCTCGCCATCAAGAGCACAGATACTGTGGATGCCTTAGCTGAGCTGTATGTCAGCGAGATAGCTAGATTACATGGGGCTCCAGTGAGTATTACTTCTGATAGAGATTCCCGGTTTACTTCCAGATTTTAAACCAAGTTTTAGGAATCCATAGGATCTCGATTAAGTTTCAGTACCGCCTATCATCCTCAGACAGATGGTCAGTCAGAGAGGACTATTCAGACCCTGGAGGATATGTTGAGGGCGTGTACGATGGATTTTAAGGGATCATGGGATGATCACCTGCCCCTAGCAGAGTTTGCATACAATAACAGCTATCATACGAGTATTGGAATGGCACCTTTTGAGGCTCTATATGGTAAGAGGTGTAGATCCCCTGTAGCTTGGGAACAAGTCGGTGACAGAAAGATAAATGCTCCCAAGCTTGTTAAGCAAGCCATACATAGTGTGAAACTCATATGTGAGAGGTTATGGGCTGCACAAAGTAGACAGAAAAGCTATGCGGATGTGCGTAGACGGCCACTCGAGTTTAAGGTTGGTGATGCAATATTTCTGAAAATATCACCGAGTAAGGGTATCATGCGATTTGGGAAGAAAGGGAAATTGAGTCCTCGATACGTAGGACCATTCGAGATTCTTGAGAGAGTGGGAGAGGTAGCTTACAGATTAGCATTACCCCCACAGATGTCGGGAATACACAATGTTTTTCATGTGTCTATGTTGAGGAAGTACCACCCGGACCCTTCTCATGTCATAGAGTATAACGAGATGGACATTTAAGAGGATATGAGCTACACTGAGGAACCCGTCTAGATTCTCGATAGAAGATGGAAGGAACTGAGAACTAAGAGCATCCCATTAGTGAAAGTTTTGTGGAAACATCACTCAATGGAAGAGGCAACGTGGGAACTAGAGAGTCTCATGAAGGAGAAATACCCCCATCTATTCGAATAGTTGAGTTGAATTTGGAGGACCAAATTCTATTTCAGGTGGGGAGGATGTGAGATCTGAGAATTTTAGATATATTTGAATGATGTAATATGAACTTGAAGTGTAATTTATTGAGCTAAGTGAATTGGGGAATGATAATTGGAGATTTATATGTTAAGTGTTAAAATAAGTGTGAAGTTATGAGGACAGATCGATCGGGGAGAAGGAGAGATCGATCTGGTGAGTTAAAAATGACAAGGAAGGAGGAATTTGAGGAGCAGATCGATCTCCAATGGAAGATGATCGATCTCCTTATGATTCTGTTTGAGAGAAGATCGATCTCATGAGGAAGAGATCGATCTCCAAATGATTCTGTTTGGGAGAAGATCGATCTCCTCAAGGAGCAGATCGATCTCATAAAGCCATAAAGAGATCGATCTCACCCCTCGACAGATCGATCTCCTAGGCATAAATTGCCCCAAATCGTCCCCAAAAATTCAAATGCAGATCGATCTCATCAAGAGCCAGATCGATTCCTACCCTCAGCCTATATAAGAAACCCCTGTTTTTCTCCTGCAATCTCACTTTCTCTCTCTTCCAACCCCGTTTTTTACCGAAACCTAGCTTTCTCACTCATCCAAAGCACCCATTTCTGTCCAAATCAGAAGTTATAGCAAGAAGGAAAGTTGTTCCTCATCAAAGGGAGAACAACATACTTGGAAATCAAAAGATGGATCGAATCGAGGCAAGAGATAAGCTCTCCACAAGTTTTGGGTAATTTCTAAACTTCGATCTTGATATCTGAGATGATTTTGATGATAATGGTTGTTGTCATTGTGCTGAAATAGTTGGAAAATGATTAGGGATTGATGAAATTACAATGTGGTTGGAGTGATAATGATATTTAGCAATTTTGGAAATTTGAGCAATAAATAGAAATTTAGACAATGTGGTGAATTAGCATAGATAATTGGCATGAGAAATGTAGAACGTTGAGATGTTGTGAATGAGAGTGTAATTTGGGGTAGAGTTACGAGAATCAAGAGATTTGAGGTGTTATGAGCAATTATGCTCGATTTTGAGAATTGAGGTTGATGAGATAATTGAGTATTGATGTTTTAACATCGTTTGGACAGCTCGGGAGTTCCAGAGTGGAATGCGGGACTAGTCCGTGTCAAGGGGGAAACGATTGCACTATACAAGGTGCAAAGAGGTAAGGGAAACTAAACCATTTGTGTATGTGATTTGCGAACTATTATAGCATGAATTGTGATTTATAAAACAAGCATGTTGAGTGTTGTGTTATGATACAATTGCACATGATTTTTATAGCCGGTTGGAGCCCAATGTTTTTATGAGTTTATAACTGGGCTCTACGTTAAGGCAATATCGAGATTTGAGAAATGTGTGCGTGCTTTGCCTGTTAGAACTCGGTTTTATTATGTTTTGTGTTGAGTACAAAACGGTTTTCAAATGAGTTTTATGAGAGAAAAACCACTATGAGTTCTACGTGAAGGCAAACTAGTCTTATGTGATTAAGACTTAGGTGTGTAGTTTTGAGTACACACCAGGCATTGCTCTGGTAGCATGTAAGCTCGATTCTTCTCCGTTCTGGTAACGTGAGAATAACCCATTCTGTGGCTATAGCACGTATACTTGGTGGCCATTGCCATGTGAGAAACCCTATTTGGTGGTCGTTGCCACGTGAGAAACCCCATTTGGTGGTCGTTGCCACGTGAGAAACCCCATTTAGTGGCTGTTGCCACGTGAGAAACCCCATTTGGTGGCCGTTGCCACGTGAGAAACCCCATTTGGTGGCCGTTGCCAAGTGAGAAACCCTATTTGGTGGCCGTTGCCACGTGAAAACCCTATTTGGTGGCCGTTGCCACGTGAGAACCCTAATTGGTGGTCGTTGCCACGTGAAACCCTATCCTGTGGCTACGCCACGTGTGAATTTAAATCAGTGGCTATGCCACGTGTGTTTAGTGGCTGTGCCACGTGTGAATTTTAATTAGTGGCTAGGCCACGTGTGTTTAGTGGCTATGCCACGTGTGAATTTAAATCAGTGGCTATGCCACGTGTGTTTAGTGGCTGTGCCACGTGCATTATTATTACAGTGATTTTATCACGTTAATTGAGAAAGCGTTTATCGCATTATTTTCACATGTTTTGTTATTGCTCTATACTGAGCATTTTACTTCATGTTTTCACATGATTTGAGATATGAGAATGTCGTTTTGAGTACTTTCATGCTATGGTTTTCAAATGAGATTAATGAGTTTCACATACAAATAAATATTTTGTGATGTGCATTTTGGTTTATGAAATGAGTCCCTTACCCCCTTTACTAAGCGATTTAGAAGCTCACCCTGTTTTCTTTCCCCCCAGATTTCTTCAAGTGAAAAGGGTTTTCCTGCGACGTACGGAGTAGTGGCTAGTGGAGGACTTGAGCTCCAGGCCATATATTGTATTTTGAGGTATCTTTTATCTTTTCATGTACCCAGACAATTATCATAATTGCAGACACTTGATGTATAACATTGTATGGGATGTATTAGGATTAATTAACTTGAGATCAAGTAATGTATATGATATAATATATACTATTCAATGACGAGATCCTGAGATATAATATAGTTGATGATGTATGACACTGCACAGGAATGCACTCTTAATTGTGAATGAATGAATAAAAAGTTTTAAATTAGCCCTATTTTTCGCACTTCCGGGGCGTGACAAAACCATAAACAGCGCACAGTACATACACGGGACCAACATGGTTTCCAAATTTTGTTAAGGCCTTGTTTGGCCACATGCATTCTGAAGACTTCTTAATTCATGCTTTTACATTAATGAGTTTAATTGTGCGAACCTTTGTTAGTTGTTAGTTAGGTAATTTAATCAAGTAAAATGGTAGGTTAGTTTTATTATCTTGCATGTTAATTTAATTTTTATTTTTCATTTTTTGTTAATAGTTAGTTTTATAGGATTTAGGATTTAATTTTAATTTTATGAGTTTCATTTAGAGTTCACTTAGATTAAAATCATTTTATGCATGTTTTAAGCTTTCATTTTAAATTGAAAAAATCCAAAAATATTTTTCGTGCATTATTTAGATTTTAGTTTAGTAATTAGTTAGAGCTAGATTTAATTTAAGGTTATTTTATAGGTAGTTAATTTCTTAGTTAGATTTAAGAATTTCTTTAGGTTAATGGAGGTTTTATTTTATTAGACTTTAGGTTAGTTTAATTTGCATTTTTATTAATTAGTTTAATTACAAGCATATTTTATTTTCTAATTTTATTCAAGTTACTTTTATTTCTTATTGGCATTTTAGTTTAATTGCGTTAATTAATTTTAATGGTTTTAATTATTTTTGTAGGTTTTCGCTTTTAATTGCTTGGAGCACTATAAGTAATTTTAGCTCGATTTTATTTTCTTTATTTTATAATTGTTATTGTTTTCAGTACATTTAATTTCAATTTTGTAGATCACTCATCAAAACTAAGGGTGTTGTCTAGACAGCTGAAGGGTGTGGAAATATCGCGAGCTCAATGATACCAGTAGAGACGAACTAAGGGTGTTGTCCCTGGTTCGAATCTCTGGGGAGACGTCACTCCTGGAGATGGGTTTGCCCCCCAGTTGAGAGCAAAATCGTGATGGGCTTCGGCCCAAAAGCGGACAATACGGTTTAATGGTGTTGCGCTCAGTAGCCACTGCGCTAATCGGCCCAGGGGGACCCCAGTGGGGGTTGTTGCCTGTGGAGGCTAGCGTGCCTTTGGTGATGAGTGGGTCTTCACACTTGGCTTTGATGAATGATGTGTTCAAGCTATATTTGGATCAAATTGTTATCGTCTTTATAGATGATATCTTGGTATATTCTAAATCTGAGGAAGAGCATGAGAAGCACCTCAGGATTGTTTTGTAGACGTTACGAGAGCAGAAGTTGTATGCTAAACTCAATAAGTATGATTTTTGGTTGTCACAGATCTTGTTTTTGGGACACGTTGTGTCAAATGATAGTGTATCAGTAGATCTATCCAAGACTGAGGTTGTAGTTCAATGGGAACAGCTAAGGACAGTCACCGAGATCAGAAGTTTCTTGGGTTTAGAAGGATATTATTGGAGATTCGCAGAATGATTTTCGAAGTTAGCTACTCCGTTGACACGTCTCACTCGGAAGAGTGTAGCTTTTGTATGGGATGAGGATTGTGAGAAGATTTTTTAGGAGTTGAAGAGTTGATTGACCACTGCTCTGATTCTCATTATCCATACCAGCTCAGGTGGATTTTCAGTATATATCGAGGCTTGGCATCTGGGACTGGGTTATGTATTGATGCAGGATGGGAGGTAGTTGCTTATGGATCTAGACAGCTGAAGGACCATGAGAAGAACTATCTTGACACTGACATTCATTACATGATGGCTAGCCTGAGAGTTAAAACTAGACTTGATTGATCAAATCGAACATGCATAGCGAAATGATAAATACTGCATTGATATGGCTGGTCAGATCCAAATGGGTGCTGCAACTAGCTTGGGTATTGGTACTGATAATTTATTAAGATTTAAAAACAGAATTGTGTACCAAATGATCTATAGTTAAAGGAATTGATGTCATCAAAGACTCATATATAGGGATATACCCCATATTCGGAGAATAATAGGATTTATCAAATCTCCTGAAGATATATTGGTGATCAAGGACAATAAGAGATATAATTGAAATTGTGACTACAAGCCTTATATGTCAGCAGCTTAAAGAAAAGGGCATAAAAATATTTAGAAAGTAAGGAAAATTGAATCTTCGATACATTAGACCTTTCAAGGTCTTAAACCGAGTGGGAGATGAGCTAATAGATTGGCTTCGCCACTAGAATTATCGAGTACCCACAGTGTTTTCCACGCTTTAATGCTTCATAAGTATCATCCAGATTTAACGCATATGGTAAAGTATGAACCGCTAGAGCTGAAAGAGGATATGACCTATGTGGAAAAGCTGATTCGGATCTTGGACAAAAAGGAAAAGACATTATGGTCTAAGATAATTTCCATGGTTAAGGTTTTATGGCAATATCATACTTCGGAGGAGGCCACATGAGAGTTAAAGAGCTTAATGCGAGAGAAGTATCCGCATTTATTTGAGAACTGATGTACCTCTTAAATTTAAGGACCAAATTTCCTAAGGTGGGGAGAATGTAAATACCATAAATTTTCTTATACTTAGTATTGTCTATAATAATAATGTGGGAAATTAAGATTTGAGGTGTGATTATGGGTAATTTTATTCAAGCATAAACGTTGGGCTAACATTATTACTACATGGAAAACTTAATTAAGTGCATAGGGGTACATGAGTATACATGCGTATAATATTTCATGTATTCCTCACGTATAATGAATATATAATGTGTACAAAGAATACAAATATATTTACGTAGAATGAAGGTACACACGTATGTAAATAAATGTGTATATGTATTTAAGTATGTATATATATGTATATACATATAAATAAAGTATATTTATACATGTGGATAAAATAATATCTATTTAGATGCATGAGTACGAGATTGAAAAACCATACCAGTTAGCATATCTGAGCATGTAAGATTTAGTTGAAGGAAAAACGAAACAGAATGTAGAGAGGGTAAAAGGGTTGAGTGGCTCGATTGATGGCAATATGAGGGGACAAGGAAAACACCCTCGGGAACGCAGGAAATAAAAAAAAATGAGTGTATTGGTGTCTAAGTTATGCCAAATACAGTAAATAGAAACATAATATATATGAGTGCACAGTGTGGGGATGACAAATTGATGCACGGATGGCCAAAAGTTTGAAGCAAAACAGCAAAAGAGATCATGGTAGTAAACCAAACACCCCCTGCCAACCTATTCCTATTTCACTCCATCACGACGTCCTCTACCTATTTGCATTGTCCCTATCCTACACGTTACCTGGAAATCGAAATAAAAGAGGGCTTTGAACTGAAGGGAAATACAGCAGGGTGGGGAAGGTAGAAACAAAGGTACGAACAAAACCAGACCGAGGTTCCCTTCTGTGAGGAAACAAAACCAGACCGAGGTAGGAAGAGAAGCAGACCACGTAGGGGAGGCACCTTGATCTAAACAGAGAAGAGATGAGGGAAGATGAAGCATGAACGAAGCAAAGAATACATCCAACATTGTTTGAAACTCAGGGTACTGGACTAAAGGAAACCCGACAAGGAGAAGATGACAGCCTGGACACCTGAATAGAAGGAAGAAGGCAGTGTTGGAAACCGAAAATGAGAAGAGGAGATGACTCAAAATAGAGGAGTGGGATGTAAGACCTAATTTTTATTTAAAACACGAAATGAAAAATGCAAAAGGATTGAAATGGTATTCCCAAAGACGTGAAAGGTAAAACGGTCAAAAGATCGAAATTCAGTATTAATCGAGACAAGAAAATTTAATTAAAAATAGGGATTTGACAAATCTTGATCAATAACAAAGAAATAATTAAATTTTAGGTTAAATTGATCAAGATATGAATTTATTGGAATAAATCAAAATTTTCGCCTCGAAAAATAATCCCGAAAATAATCGAAAAATATACCGGAAAGACTAAATGAGATCGATAAATTCATTTAATTGGTTAAATGAATAAAATATAATTTTTAAAATATTTTTGGATATTTTTAGATTTTTAATATTATTTTAATGAATAAAATAATAATAAAAATCTATTATAAATAAAATGAAAAAAAACTGAAATTTACGATTTTGCAAAAAAAAAAAAAAAGAAAGAAACAGAAACGAAATCTGAAAACTGAAGAGGAAACCGCGCGAAAGGATCGAAGAAGCCGACCTGAGGCGATCTCCCTCCGATCCGACACCACCGGCGAGACTGAGAGGCCGGCGAGGGTCGACGAAGGCAACCCGACATCGAGCGACCCACCAGCAGTGGCGACGCGCCGTGGAGACGCCGAGAACCGATCGGATGGCATCGAAACGAGTAAATGAGGCCTGAATCGGTACGATCGATTCAGCACAGTGAGAGTATGCTGAACCGGACTGGATCGGTTCAGCCAAAAAGAAAAGGAAAAAAAAGAAGAAAAAGAAGGAAATAAAAAGAGGAAAATTGGGAAAAATTCCAGTGATGCAATCGAGCTACGGGTAAGTTGTTAAGCGGTCGAATTGATCGATTTAAATTTCGAAATATTTAATTTGATTAATGTCCGACTGGAAATTTACCCGAAAAAAATATTTAATTGTGTAGTTCGAAAATTGACGTCAACTGAGAGCTCGAGACAGCATCAATTTGCATACTATCATGGAATCTCGGGTAAGTAACCCTTATTTATGACAATTTTACATCGTTATGCGTGTTTGAATTTACCGCATAAATTACGGATTTAATTTTCGCAAGAAATGAATTAAATTCTGAAAATTAAGATAAATTGTCGTAAATAATTCATTGAGATATCCGAGAATTTAGAACGACTTCCAATAAATATTGATGGGCCCAATGAGCCCAATAGGGCTCGATAATGTGAATAGTTAGTGAAAAACAGGCTTAAGGCCGATTAAGGTCCATTATGGTATAATTGGGCCCAATATGGGCAAACGGGCCCAATGATTTAAAATTAAGCCCAAAAAATTATGAAATACAATTAATTGTATTGTATTTGACCTGATGTAAAATTATCTGCAGTTTCAGAGATTTGATTGAGAGCGAATTGGACTGCACGAGGAGACATCAGTGAAAGGTAAGACTGTACAAAAAAATGAGGTAAGGGAATTGTGTGAGTAGCTAGAGGTAGCTACGTGTACTTTAAATAGTTCTTTTGTATACACTGAATATGTATGTATACACTGATATTGTATAAAGGTCCTAAAAGTGGTTTAAATGATTTTAAGGATCGAAATAGGTAAAGACTATTTTACCCCTATTAAGGGAAGTCACCTAAGGATGGTGAAAGCATGACATGCATGAAATGCATGATTTAAGGAATTTTCTGAATTAAGGAATTTTATTGGTTTTAATCAAAGCAAATCGGTAGATTAGCCAGTAATTGTATAAATTTCACAAGATAACACTACGTAGGTGTTATTTGTATTTAAATGAAATTCTTTGGAAAATGGGCCAACTATCAAGTTTATATGGAAACAGGTAGTGCTGGCATATAGCTCGCACTATATCTGCGTTTGTGAATGTGCATAAATGTGCTTGAGCGGTTGCTCGCACCAATTTGTGTGACATCATATGCATAAAATGTACTAGAGCGGCTGCTCGCACTATTTTATTATTTGATATGCATGAGAGCTGCTGGAGCCTAGCTCGCACTCTGTTTTGACATGTTTTGACTTGATAAGCATAAATTGGAGCTGGAGCGATTGCTTGCACTAGTTTTTATGATTTGACATGCATGAGAGATGCTGGAGCTTAGCTCGCATCCTGTTTTGATATGATATTGCATATTAGCCGTGTTGGAGTGTAACTCGCACGAGATTTGATTTATTTATACATAAAGTCGTGCTCAAGTGTAACTCACACGAGATTTGATTTATAACACTTTGCTGGAGCTCGTTCGCACGTGATTTTATATGGATTTATAACTCATTCATTTTTAAATCGTACTGGAGTACTACTTATACGCAGATTTTACTGATTTTTATGACACTGTGCTAGAGCTTCGCTCGCACGAGATTTTTAGATATCATGAATATGCATGGAGCCGTGCTAGAGGTTCCCTCGCACAGGGATTTATATGACATGCATATAGCCGTGTTGGAGCCTCCTGTAGACTGTGTCACAGTGAGATGATATGCTTACATGTGCATACTGAGACAGAGATGATATGTGTGGATAAGACCTATTACAGGCACCCTTGACTGAGCTTGGGTTCACAGAGTACGTTGTACCGTGTATGTCACGCGGAGTATGTTGTACTGTGGGGATTGTTGGAGTGGAGTGGCATTAGCCACGAGGCAGCAAGCCTTGCCCTCGTTATGCTATTCTGACAGGTAGGATCGACCCATCTCTCGTTTCAGGTGTGATACCCGGCATACTAGGTACCGTGTTTCCAGGGATCACGAGGTTATGGCCATAGTCCTATGTTGTTACTGATAGTCACCTACTTGTCTCACATGATATAACTTGTGGTCTAATAGACCAGGGTAGACCCGAGGGAGGGGTCAGGCCCCCAATTATACGATTTTATGATTTTATGATATGTGACCCTGAAAGAAGGGTGGTTTCATAACCGAAGCTTTATAATGAATTTTAATGACTTGTTTTATGAATTTGAGATTTACTTATGAGATAATTGACCCGGATGAGGTTATTTTATTCTACATTTTAATAAAATGGTTTGAATACAGTAGCATGATGATGTTTTCCTTGCTTTCATTTCAAATTCATTATTTGTCTTACATGACATGAAAGAATGCATGATCTTGATTTACTTCATGCTTATTATGATTTAATGATGTCACATAAAATGCCTTTGATGCATGAATTACATGATTTCTATATGCATAAATAGTTTTGATAAACTAAGTCATGATGAAATACATGATTTTGTGTTTGAGATTTTAATGAAAAGAAATGGATTTTAAGGGCATGGCATTATGAGCATGTAGATAGTGGAGCTATCTACTTACTTACATAATTTCCTTACTGAGCGTGTGGTTTACTCACCCCCCTTATTATCCCATCTTTTCAGAGCAGTCGCAATAGTTATTGAGCGGCTGAGGACTTGCATTCTTGGTATTCGCTACTTCCCATCGAGAGACAGGTATACACATTTGTATGGTTTTATATCTAAATATGAAATGCACAGTACTGTAAACGGATATGATGTCGGGGATGTAAGGTTATGTAAATACCATTCTATATGTATATAGTTAAAGTCAAAAGATAGTAAACTCTGATATGTGAATGTGATTATGGAAATGGAAAGGTAAATAGGTGAGAGGTGACTAACACCGAATCATAACCCAACTGTTTGGTAAGATGGTCACGATGAGAGAAATGTAAGAATTAAATAGTAATCGAAAACGCAAAAAAATTACTCTAATTTTTAGGTAATTTGGTCGTGACATAGGAGCTGGCCACTAAATGGTGAAGCGGTGAGGAGCAAGAGGGGAGAGCAGGGCCAGCGAAGGAAGGATAAAGCTGCTGCCAGTGAGAAGTGGTAGCAGCAGTAGAGACAGCTAATCCACGAAACTGAGATGTGGCCACTGTAGGAGTTTAGGCATCAGGGTTAGAGCAACACCCCAGAGGGACTGGTTTGTTGAAGAGAGCATAAACAGAGGACATAAGTCCTCTATAACCCGAAACCAAAGAGTTGAATGGACGATGATGATGGTAAAGGTCAACTACAAACTAAAAGCTCTCGGATATTATCCTAGCTAAGGGGAGAAAGGTGTAACAGACGATGTCGAATGGAGGAGGAAGAAGCCCGATGAAGCAAAAGCTATTGGGAAGCAGGGGAAGCCCTTATCGGGCAATGATGGTGTAGCCACGGTAGGAGGCTAAATCGAAGCTGGCGTTTACTTGAGGATAGCGGCCCAGATGTAGGAATGACGGTAAACAGTGGCAGTGATGAGAATGGGGGATGACGAGGACTAAAGCCGAGACGAGCGAAACAGAGAAAGAAGAAAATGATGAATATTAAAGAAACTGAGAAAGAAGAAAGAAAAAGGGATTTATGACGGGAAAAGGAAATTGATTAAAAAAAAAGAGTAGGAAAAAAAATATATTTATACATATATATTTGTATATTAGAGAATAGAAGAAAAATTGAAGAAAGAGAAGGAAGTATTGAAAAGTAGGAAACCTATAAAAAATGGTTTTGGGGAAAATAAATCGAATGATCGGACCCATGGACTCACTACGTTGAGGTAATCGAGGACTACAGGCAGTCATCGAGGTAAGGAAAATTCTCATGTGTTGCTAGAGATAAATATGAGTAATCTTCGTATATTTGTAGATAAAAAATTTTAGGCTGGATTTTATGACTCTGAAAATTTATGATTCTAGCCTAGTTGAACTGCCTAATTTTATCGATTGAATTTAAAAGGGTTTGTGTAGATACTATTATGGCTTGAATTCCGTTTTAAATTGAAAATCTCGAATTTTTTTAATTTTAATAGATTGTTTTCTTATATTTTATCCCGAAAAGGGGCTAGTCATGCTATTTTGAATTATTTTATGAAACAAATTGAATTTATATGTGATTTAAGGAAAAAATGACCTGTTTATTAAGAAATACTAATGTGATGTGATAGAGCGCGTGCTAACTGTGTCGCACAGACCGGCTCACACTGACAAGATGTGCTTGAGTGCATACTGACTGTGCATCGCACGATCTGACTCACACTAATGAGATGTGCTTGAGCGCATGCTTACTGTGTTGCATGGTCTGACTCGCACTAATTTGGGACAAAGGTGATAATTAAATCATGTTGCACTTCTATCTGTTCTGTGGTCTACGGAGTACGATGTGTCATGCAATGCACGTGAGTACGATGTACCGTGTTTCTGATTCTGATTCTAGTCTTTGAACATTTTGGTCTGTGAGCCATTTGGGTAGCTAACCACTCCCATGGCAATTGACATCCCAACACACCTAGCTGTGATTGCCTGGAGTCACTAACATTGGCCAATTGTCACTTCTGATATCTGATATAGCATGTTTGCCTTGTCTCGTCTATCTGAATTTTTGAATTGACTGTGTGATCATAATTTCGAAAGGAATTGTATATTTTACTACATAAAAGACTATGGGGGCCACCTCTTGAATCCTACGGGGCCAAAGTGTCACACCATCGTCGCTTTTAAAAGCCATTTAAAGTTTTAGAAATGGTATTGATTTCAATTTCATTTACATACTGAAATTGCCATGGATTTTTTTGACTTTGATTTTTCAGAACTTGCAGTGCCTCTGTGTTTATTTGAAATATTTTCTGAACTGTCTGCATGGATTGGGATATTCTGGAAATTTGTTTATTTTACCACAAAAAAATTATGGGATTTCTGTATTTACCTGTAAGACTCGAAAAATTAATCGTAAATTTTTATGAGGGATGAAAATGGTCACAAATTAAACGACTGGGATTTGGACTGGAAATAAGGATTTAAAATGCGAAATGAAAGAGTATTCGTGAAGGGAAGTCGGGTTAAATTAATCTCGAACATGTACAAGGGCAAAAAGGTTAAAAGACCGAAAGCCGGTATAATCCGATAGGAAAAATTTAATGAAAAATAATGGATTTGAGAATCTTGATCAATAACGAAGAAATAATTAAATTTCGAGTCGAATTGATCAAGATCTGAAATTTTTAGAAATACCGAAAAGTCACTCGGGACAATATCCCGAAAATACAGAGAAATTATACCCGAAAAAGGGTTGAAAATATAATAAATAAATTAAATAAAATTAAATAAATCTATTTGGAATAAAAAATTAATTTTGTAGATATTTTAGAATATTTTTGACTAAAATAATGAATATAATAATAATAAACTAATTTATAAATAATAATAAATAAAAATAATAATAATTGTAAAAAAAAAAAAAAGAAGAACTTGAAATTGGAATCGGGAAGAACCCGAAATGGAAACAGACGAAAGCAGCTGAAGCCGAGAGCCCAGCCCGTCGGCCTCAGCACCGGACACCACCGAAAAATCGACCAGGTGAAGCAGTCGACCTCGTCGGCACCGGCAGCTGAGGGAAACAGCGGCGAACGGCGAGGGATCGGCGAGGGAGAGAGAAAAACAAAAACCGAAAAGAGAAAAGGAGATCGGCGGCGAACGGCGCCGATTTAGCCCCACCTGACCACCACCGAACATCCTCGAGGCTAAGACGAGCAGATTGGTGGTGGTGGCAGTCATCGAAACCGACGGACGGTGCCGAAAATGGCCGAAAAGAGGAATGGGTACCTACGACCGAGGGAGAACAGTCGGACCGGCCAGTTTTCGACGGCCTTGGATGAAAACGAGGCCAGATCCGAGAATCGGACAACCCAGCGGAGCTGCTGGCCACGAAAACCGATGGAGAACCGATTGGCGAGGCCCTGAACTGGCCGAATTGGGCTGAACTGGACCAGTCTGAATCGGTTTGAACCGGACTGAACCGGTTCAGCGAGGAAAGAAGGAAAAAAGGAGAAAAAGAGAAAAAGGAAAAAAGGGAAGAATTTTCGGGGATACACCGGACTTCGGGTAAGTCGGTAAGAGGTCAAAAGTGATCGATTTGATTTTCGAGAAATTTATTTAAATTATATTTAATCGAAAATTAACCCGAAATTAAATATAATAATTGTGCAGTTTTACGACAAAGCTCGAACGAGAGCCGATTGAGCTCCGATTTTTGTACCCCACATCATATTGGGTAAGAATATTTTAATTCCGACAATTAGAATCCTTTAATACAGAGTTCGATTATTTTACGAAATTTATAGATTAATTTTGTATAAAAAAGGCATATCAATCGAAATTGCAACGTAATTACCGTAAATAGTATACGGGCTATCCAATGAGTTTGGAACGAAGCCCGATGATTATTGGTAAGCTGAATGAGCCTAGTAAACCCGAAGAAGGGATTTAATAAGTAAAAACGGGCTAAAAATGGGTCGAGGCCCATTAAGGTGCAATTGGGCCCAATAAAGTAAAACGAGCCCAATACGTTAGATTTGATCAGTAAATGTGATATACTGATAAAAATAAGTGAATTGACCCCAATTATGTGGTTATATGCAGTTCCGTAGACTTGGTTAACGCGCAGTTGGATCGAGAGATCGAGTATTATCGAGACGAGATAAGTTTACGTGTGAATCGAGGTAAGGGAATTTTATAGGTGCATAGAGATTTCTATACGTATTTATTGAAGGGATTTAAAAGGCCTAGAATTTCTTTAAGTATCTAGAAAATGAAATAATAATTTTTGCGAAAATCGAGGCTTAGGTGAATAAAGAAAAAGATGATTTTGCCCCTAGGAGTAAAATTTTACAAAAAGGGTAGTATTGCTTTGGTTTAAGCAATTTTACACATAGGTTGGCTGTTGATTTCATGAATTATACGAAAGGGTACCGGTTTGTACCCGTTACGATTTTAAAAGATGTTTTATCAATGTTGAGCCACCTATCAGATTTACACGAGTAAAAAAAAAAAGAGTGCTAGATTCTTACTCGCACTAAAGTTTATTGATTTATTACTCATGAAAAGCCGTACTGGAGCATTGCTCGTACGAGAAATTTGTGTGTGCACAAAACCGTGCTAGAGCTTCGCTCGCACGAGATTTTAGATATCATGATATGCATAGCGTGGTGCTGGAGCTTCGCTCGCACTAGACGTGAGTTGACATGCATATAGTCGTGCGGAAGCCTCTTGTAGACTGTGTGTCGCAGAGAGTTGAGATGCTCGCACGTATACTTTGAGACATGGGTTACTTATCGACATAGTATTGGGGTGGATAAGACCTACGGCAGGCACCCCCAGACTATGCTATGGGTCCACGGAGTATGATGTACCATGTATGTCATACGGAGTACGCTGTACCGTGCAGTCATGATGACTCGATGATATTACTTGATATTCTGGCGGGTAGGACTTGACCCCACCTCCCGTTGTAGTTGTGATACCCCGCACACCGGGATCAGTGTAGCTTGGGATGACAGGGACAAAGTATGGCCCTACTCCTCGATTTTTCATACAGTAACCTACATGCCTCACATGATATCATACGGTCTGAATAGACCAGGACGAACCCGAGGGAGGGGTAATGTCCCGATTTATATTTTTAAAAGAGATGTGATTTAATGAATCAAGGTATTTTCGAGAGATGGGTTTGACCTTGATGAGGTTGTTTTGTGATGAAACAAATGAGTTTTAACGTGATGAGTTTATGAGGAAACAAATAAGTTTTAAATGTGACGAGCATGAGATGACATACATGATGATTTTTCCATGTTTGTTTTATATGTCGATTTCATGATTTCTCTTATATGAGATATACATACATGTGGCATCGTTTTAGTCTTACCTCATGCTCCAAATATAAACGATTTTATATCATGACATTATCAGCACGTAGATAGTATAGTTATCCACCTGCTTACATTATTACCTTACTGAGCTGTTTATGCTCACCCTTTCATTTTCCACCCCACAGGGTATATTCAGTTGAAGAGAACGACAGTAGTCATATCCGCTGCTTCTTATCAAAACCAGGTATACATATTTGTATAATTTTTGTATCTGAACATATAGAGGCACAGTACTGTACATGGATGTAATATTGGGGATGTATTTATGTAAAATAAATTGATATGTAAATGAAATATGAAAATGGAATGCTAAATAGGTGAGAGGTGATTAACACCGAATCATAGTCCAACTGTTTAGTAGTGTACCTGTTTACGACGGGTAAGGAAATTAAAAAGCAAAAAATTTACTCTGATTTTTAGGTAATTTGGGTCGTGACAGAAAAGATGGTATCAGAGCAGAGTTGTCCTAATATGAGTCGGTGTTAGTGGTTAAGTAAATTTACATTCTCATGTACTGTGCATTGTTTATATACAATTGTGTATATCAAGGTAGAAGTGCAGCTAAGAATTTAGTTCGAATGCAAGAATATAGTTTTTAGAATTGATAGCCGCTATGGTAGAGGAACGTGTACACATGCTCGAGGTCATAGAGATCGGCCTGAGAGTCGAATGAGTCGTCAAATGAGACTCAAGATGAGAGTGAAGTGGAGGCTGATGTTGAGCATACTCCACAGGGTCTTATAAAGAGACCAAACAGTATTGAGACACGCTCCAAGAGGATGGAGTGTAGTGTAGAAAATATTTTGGAGTTGTTTACTCAGTCTATGCAAGTAGTTGAGGATAGGTAGGGTACAGCCTAAACAGATGCCTCAGATTATAGAGATTTTCACACCCCTCCGGTATTTAGCGAAGTAAAGAAACCAATAGTTGCTAAGGACTGGGGAATGAGATAGCGAAGTGCTATGGATTCTTTCGGTGTATGTCGATTGAGAAAGTGACTTTTAAATATGTTATGTTAGAGAGTCGAGATGAAGTATTGGTGAAAGTCCGCTCAACTCATCTGAAAAGTTAGACGTCCAGAGTCGACATGGAAAATATTTATGGATGTATTCCGGTGACAGAATATTTAGGACATTACTTAAAGGAATTTATAGATAAAATTTCTTACACTGACCCAGAGGCATTAGTTGATTGATGAGTATGAAACTCAATTTATATACCTGGGCAGATATTACCCCGACACTATGGACAGTGAGAGTCGAAAAGCTCAAAAGTTTATGGAATGACTCAAATTGTCGATTAGAATCCGATAGGCTCACTACCTATGTCGAGGCAGTGTGCAGAATACAGTTGCGTGAATAATATCATGTGTTGCACGCCTTTGAGATTGGAAAATGTAGTAAAGGCCGAAATAGAGACAGAAGAAAATAAAGAATGACAGAGATATCAGAGCGGGAAAAAGACCGGTTGGTAAGACATTAGAGCTGATGAGTCATGGGGTAAGATGATTGGTAAGGCCTCAGTGTGTTCAATTTTAACACTTATTAGGGGTATTGTGATTGGAGAACCCCGACCTGTTATGAAGCAGTGTAGCAGTGTAAGCAGTGTAAACAGTGTAGGATATGTGGTAGATACCACGGAAGTAGGGCCTACACCTACACTTTATTGACTAAAATAGGCGTTAAATGTGGTAAAACTGGCCAATTATTTAATGATTGCTCAGAGTTGGGTGAGACTGCCCTACAGAAGGGTAAAGAGACAGAGAAAATCTTATTGATATCCTTGCACCAAAAAAGGAGGCCACAACTGAAGAGAAAAGGGAAAGTAGGCTGTTAGACGAGGGCGAGTGTATGCCTTGGACCATGACCCTATTGATACTTCATATGATGTGGTGAAAGACACCACACTAGTTATGAATAGTGAAGTAATTATTTTAATTGATCCTGGTGCCACGTATTTATTCATACCGCCTTTAATTATATATAAGTTAGTGAAAGACATGAATGCCTACACCTTTAGGCACAATGTCAATAGTTAGTACCCCAATGAAGGAGGGTTAACTAACGAAATAATTATGAAGAAATTATAAGTTTAAAACGGGGGAAGAAGTATAAGTCAGTCGATTTTATTCAATAGACTATGAATAATTTGAAGTAATATTGAGAATAAATCTCAATTGGTAGGCTGCAAATTATGATGTTCAGAGTTCTATTCTAAGATAGTGATATAGTTACACCTAAAAAGTATACTGTAAGTTTTGACAAGTAATAAAAGGGAAGTAGCTATTGAAATTGAAGGAGCAAATGATTGTACTCACTGAATGAGTAATGACATAGTTGTTACATGTGATATATGAAAAGAGATAAGTTTTGTGATAAATCCTGAATACGAGATAGACTGGAATAAGAGGCGTATGCAAGGTATGGATATCTATGATACATGAAGTAATTAGGATTAAAGCAATTAGTAGCGAATATGAATTGTGACCACATGAACTGATATGTAAAGTGATTGTGGTCAAGTCAGAGGGTTAATAAAGGCATTTCAAAATATATCCCCGCCTGAAGACTTGACAGCATCTAAAAATATATGTAACCTATAAATTGAAATCGACAATCGTAATATAAAAAGGAAATGACGCGGGTTAGTGGCTTCAACGGAAGCGATTTTGACAGGACATTATACGTTATGCACATATAGGTCAAGGATATGGATAATTGAAATATTCAGTGGAACCCAACTACGATGAGGTATTTAAACTTTGCCTGGACCGATTTGTTATCATACTTATTGATGATATTTTGAGGTGTATTTAAAGTCTAGGAAAAATTATAAGCAACGATTGGAGATTGTTTTTACAAATGATTTGTTGAGAGTTCTCGAAATGGACTACTTTGTTGACACATTTAACTTAGAGAAAATTATATTTGAATGGGATGATAGACATGACAGGATTTTTGGTGTACTGAAGTAATAAACTGACCACCGCATTTATTCTCACCATACCCAACAGATTAAGAGGTTTATCATGAGTCTATGGATACCTCAAAATAAGTATTGATGCAAAAAGGGGAAGATAGTCGATTATGAATCCAGACAACTCAAGGATCATGAAAGGACTATCCGACCCATGATTTAAAGTTGACAGCGATAGTAGTTGTATTGAGTATATGGCACTACTATGTATACGGTGAGAAATTTCAGGTATGCACTGATCATAAAAAGCTCCGAGTATCTGTTTTCACAGAAAGAGTCAGATATGAGAACAAAGAGGGTTAGAGCTTCTGAGGGATTATGATTGTGGAAATTGTACCACCTAGGAAAGGCTAATGTAATGGTCGATGCCTTGAGCAGAAAGAGCCTCGGGATGGTATTACATATGATGGTCAGGAAGCATGAGCTACTAGAACAGTTGTAAGCCTCAGTAGTGATGTGATCCCCTCTGATGATGACAGTGATTGTGTGATAGCTAGCCTGAGATTAGAATCGAATTTGAGTGATCGAATTTGACAAGCTTAGCGTGATGATCGGCATGGTGTCGATAGTGTGGGTCAGATTCAGATGGTTACAGTGACAGAGTTCACAGAGAGTGATAATGTCTTACTAAAGTTAAGAGACAGTATAAGTGCTCCCTAAGACCACAGTAGTGAGATAGAGTCATTATCAGAAGCTCACTCTTTGGGATATACAGTGCATTCGAGAAGTAATAAATATATCGAAATCTTAGAAAAGGGTATTGGTAGTTAGATGTGTAAAGAGATATTGTGGAAATTATGAAGAAGTGTCTCGTATGTTAGCAGAGTAAGGTAGAATAATAGAAGTTTGCAAGGTTATTACAATTTCTACCTATATTGACACGAAAATGGGAATAAGTTACCATGAATTTCGTGATGGGTTACAAAGGACCCGAATGAATCATAAGGCTATCTGGGTGATAGTCGATAGATTGTCTAAGTCTACCCACCTTCTTGTTAGGAAATCCCCAGATACTCTGAGTGTGAAGGCGGATTTATGTGTAAGGAAGATTATGGAACACTAAGTATCTTTCCAGTGAGCATTGTATCATATAGGGATTCCCGCTTCACTTCTCACTTTTGGGAACGTTTTTCAGGAAGCTATGGAACCCGATTTAGTGTTAGCACAACTTTTTATCCTTGGACAACTGGTCAGTCAGAGAGGACTGTACAGGTTCTGGAGGATATGATGAGAGCGTGTGCCAATTATCTGATAAGCTCCTGGGATGATCAGTTGTTACTAATCGAATTCACCAATAATAACAGTTGTCACTTGAGTATTGGGATGACTTCAGATGAGGTATTGTATGGCCGTAAGGATTGTTTCCCCGATTTGGATAAGAAAAAGTGGGTAATAGATAGAAAATTATTCACAAATTGGTAAGACAAACCTCTGAGGATGTTCAGTTGATTAAGAAACACCTCAAAGCAGATAGAAAAGCTATGCTGACAAGAGACATAAACCATTAGAATTCATCGAGAGTGAATTAGTATTGTTGGAAGTTATATGTCCTCAGGACATAACATAAGGACGTAACGAGATCCGAAAAGAGATTAGACAAAATGGGAGACAAGGCCTGTAGGTTGGCATTACCACCTGAATTAGCAGGCATCCACAATGTGTCCTATCTTATGATGCTTCGAAAATATTATCCGGACCCAAGTATGTGATCAGACATGAGCTTCAACAACTCAGCTCAATGAAAGTATAATGTATGATTGAAAACTTGATTCGGGTATTAAAACAGGAAGGAGAAAGTATTGAGGTTTAAGATGATCTCCCTAGTCAAGTCTATTAGTAGTAATACACTCCGAAAAAGTCACTTGAGAATGACAGTATATGATACAATAGACGTACCCGGAGTTGTTTATGGATCCATTTAACTTGGTTCTAATTTGGAGGACCAAATTTCTTAAGTGGGGGAGATTATGTAAGACTCGAAAAATTAATCGTAAATTTTTATGAGGGATGAAACTGGTCACAAATTAAACGACTGGGATTTGGACTGGAAATAAGGATTTAAAGTGCGAAATGAATGAGTATTCGTGAAGGGAAGTCAAGTTAAATTAATCCCGAACACGTACAAGGGAAAAACGGTCAAAAATCGAAAGTCGATATAATCCGAAAGGAAAAATTTAATTTAAAATAATGGATTTGAGAATCTTGATCAATAACGAAGAAATAATTAAATTTCGAGTCCAACTGATCAAGATCCGAAATTTTTAGAAATACCAAAAAGTCACTCAGGACAATATCCCGAAAATACGGAGAAATTATACCCAAAAAAGGGTTAAAAATATAATAAATAAATTAAATTAAATTAAATAAATCTATTTGGAATAAAAAATTAATTTTTTAGATATTTTAGAATATTTTTGACTAAAATAATGAATATAACAATAATAAACTAATTTATGAATAATAATAATTGTAAAAAAAAAAAAGAAGAAGAACCTGAAATTGGAATCGGGAAGAACCCGAAATGGAAACCGACGGAAGCAGCTGAAGCCAAGAGCCCAGCTCGTCGGCCTCAGCATCGGACACCACTGGAAAGCAGACCAGGCGAAGCAGTCGAGCCCGTCGGCACTGGCAGCTGAGGGAAACGGCTGCGAACGGCGAGGGATTGGCGAGGGAGAGAAAAACAAAAACCGAAAAGAGAAAAGGAGATCGACGGCGAACAGCGCCGATCTAGCCCCACCCGACCACCACCGACATCCCCGAGGCTAAGACGAGCAGATTGGTGGAGGTGGCAGTCGTCGAAACCGACGGACGGTGCCGAAAACTGCGAAAAAGAGGAATGGGTACCGACGGTCGAGGGAGAACAGTCGGACTGACCACTTTTCGACGGCATTGGACGAAAACGAGGCCAGATCCGAGAATCGGACAACCTAGCGGAGCTGCTGGCGACGAAAACCGACGGAGAACCGACCAGCGAGGCCCTAAACCGATCGAATCGGGCTGAACCGGACTGGTCTGAACCGGTTTGAACTGGACTGAATCGGTTCAGCCAAGAAAGAAGGAAAAAAGGAGAAAACGAGAAAAAGGAAAAAGGGGAAGAATTTTTGGGGATACACTGGACTTCGGGTAAGTCGGTAAGAGATCAAAAGTGATCGATTTGATTTTTGAGAAATTTATTTAAATTATATTTAATCAAAAATTAACCCGGAATTAAATATACTAATTATGCAGTTTTACGACAAAGCCCGAACGAGAGCCGATTGAGCTCCGATTTTCATACCCCGCATCATATTGGGTAAGTATATTTTAATTCTGACAATTAGAGTCCTTTAATATAGAGTTCAATTATTTTACAGAATTTATGGATTAATTCTGTATAAAAAAGACATATTAATCGAAATTGCAACGTAATTACCATAAATAGTATACAGGCTATCCAATGAGTTTGGAACGAAGCCCAATGATTATTGGTAAGTTGAATGAGCCCAATAAACCCGAAGAAGGGATTTAATAAGTAAAAACGGATTGAAAATGGGTCGAGGCCCATTAAGGTGCAATTGGGCTCAATAAAGTAAAACGAGCCCAGTACGTTAGATTTGATCAGTAAATGTGATATACTGATAAAAATAAGTGAATTGACCCCAATTATGTGGTTATATGCAGTTCCGTAGACTTGGTTAACGCGCAGTTGGATCGAGAGATCGAGTATTATCGAGACGAGATAAGTTTGCGCGTGAATCGAGGTAAAGGAATTTTATAGGTGCATAGAGATTTGTATACTTATTTATTGAAGGGATTTAAAGGGCCTAGAATTTCTTTAAGTATCTAGAAAACGAAATAATAATTTCTGTGAAAACTGGGGCTTAGGTGAATAAAGAAAAATATGATTTTGCCCCTAGGAGTAAAATTTTACAAAAAGGGTAGTAAGGCAGATAAATTGCATGATTTCATGTTTTAATGTTATATATGAATGTATTGCTTTGGTTTAAGCAAATTTACACATAGGTTGGCTGTTGATTTCATGAATTATACGAAAGGGTACCGATTTGTACCCGTTACGATTTTAAAAGATGTTTTATCAATGTTGAGCCACCTATCATATTTACACGAGTAAAAAAAAAAAGAGTGCTAGATTCTTACTCGCACTAAAGTTTATTGATTTATTACTCATGAAAAGCCGTACTGGAGCATTGCTCGTATGAGAAATTTGTGTGTGCACAAAATCGTGCTGGAGCTTCGCTCACACGAGATTTTAGATATCATGATATGCATAGCATGGTGCTGGAGCTTCGCTCGCACTAGACGTGAGTTGACATGCATATAGTCATGCGAAAGCCTCCTGTAGACTGTGTGTCCCAGAGAGTTGAGATGCTCGCACGTATACTTTGAGACATGGGTTGTTATCGACATAGTATTGGGGTGGATAAGACCTACGACAGGCACCCCCAGACTATGATATGGGTCCACGGAGTACGATGTACCATGTATGTCACACGGAGTACGATGTACCGTGTATGTCACACGGAGTACGCTGTACCGTGCAGTCATGATGACTCGATGATGTTACTTGATACTCTGGTGGGTTGGACTTGACCCCACCTCCTGTTGCAGTTGTGATACCCCGCACACCGGGATCCGTGTAGCCTGGGATCACAGGGACAAAGTATGGCCATAGTCCTCGATTTTTCATACAGTAACCTACATGCCTCACATGATATCATACGGTCTGAATAGACCAGGACGAACCCGAGGGAGGGTGTCACGACCCAATTCCATTCTCTTTAACCGAAAATCACTGCAAATTCTTCACGTTTTACTGTTACCCTACCCGGTCGTGAACTAAACTCACCACACACTGTTGGGCTGTGAGTCAATAATAAACACCACATCTCATTCATTCTCAATTAATTAAACGATGTCATACATTTGCATTTAATCGTGTACTTATACGAATACATGTTTTACTGACATCTACATCCCCCATAATTACGACTCAAAAGAATACTGTGCTTTTACATTGTTTAGATACAAAAAGAATCACTGCGTATATACCTCTTAGCAATGGAGATGCAGCGGAGTCCAAAATACCACGCCTCAGTCCTTACTGGGCTACTATGCACGCTCTGTAGGGGGGAAAAATAGAGTGGGATGAGCAACCACACGCTCAGTAAGGCAATAATGCAAGCATGGTAGATAACTACTCTATCTACATGTTGATAGTGTTATGCATAAATCATTTATAGTGGGAGCATGAGGAATAAAACTATGCCATGTGAATATACATATATATCATGTATCAAAATCATGTGCATTGGCATATAAAACATGGTAGAAACATCATGTATAAATCATCTCATGCTCAATCTCATTTAAATTCATAAAAAGGGCAATTCATTAAGAAACCTCCTTTTTAAACCAACATCATAAACCTCTTTCTCAACACATAAATACCACCAAATCAATTCACAATCCACACATATGTATAAAAACTAGGTCACTATATCAAAAGTGCCTATGTGGACCAACTACACCATAAATCATCCCAGACCACACGCATCCAGGTGTGCGGGGTATCACGCTGGCACGAAGATGGATTATCCCTCGCCAGACTTTCTCACCACATAACCATCATGCGGTACATCGTACTCCATGTGATATACACGGTACAGAGTACTCCGCAGACTCATATCGGGATTGGGGGTGCCATTCCTAGGTCTTACCTACCCCATACCAAGAGTTTTCCATATCCGTGAAGGAGAGCCTCCCTGCCGAACAGAGCCTCCCCGCTTAACAGAGCCTCCCTGCCTTCTCGGGCTTAAGGGTGTTAGCTTAAGGATGTAGGGCTTAAGGATCCTTCCGTAAGAGAGCCTCCCCACCGAACAGAGCCTCCCCGCCTAATAGAGCCTCCCCACCTCTTTGGGCTTAAGGATGTCGGCTTAAGGATGTAGGGCTTAAGGATCCTACCGTACCCATGTAGGAGAGCCTCCCTGCCTAACAGAGCCTCCCCGCCCCTCTAGGGCTTAAGGATGTTGGCTTAAGGATCCCACCGTAAGAGAGCCTCCCCACCGAACAGAGCCTCCCCGCCTAATAGAGCCTCCCCGCCTCTTTGGGCTTAAGGATGTTGGCTTAAGGATGTAAGGCTTAAGGATCTTACTATAACCATGTAGGAGAGCCTCCCCGCCTAACAGAGCCTCCCCGCCTCTTTGGGCTTAAGGATGATGGCTTAAGGATCCCACCGTAAGTGAGCCTCCCCACCGAACAGAGCCTCCCCGCCTCTTTGGGCTTAAGGATGTTGGCTTAAGGATGTAAGGCTTAAGGATCTTACCAACTTTCACAACCTTATACGTATCCCAATGTGTAAACTTGTGTGAGCAAAGCTCTAGCACGACTCATGCATCTTCTCATAAAGAGACGCGTACGAGCATAGCTCTAGTACGGTTATATTCATAAGACAACCACTCAAAATCCACATACGAGCAGAAGCTCCAGTACGGTTTATAAACATCATCATAGTTTCCAAATCAAGGTGCGAGATAAGCTCCAGCACGTTTCATTCAAATGAAAACATAGAAATCCAGCGCGAGCGAGGCTCTAGCGCGATTTATGTCATACAAATGTGATAGGCGGCTCATATACAATTTATTAATCCTGGCAATCGGGTTTAGCACTCACAAATGCTTTTCCACAACAACAATACAATACTAGCCGACCTATCTACAAGCTTGCTTAAAACCAAGCAATTTCGTTTTGAAAAGCATCAAAACATTAGATTTATGCAATTATTAGCCTTACTATCCCATTTCATAAAATCCACTTCAAATCCAAAACCACGCATATACTCGTCATCATTCATGAATACCATCAATCATTTATTTGAGCAACCATGCATTTCATACAACACCCAATATTCACCCACAAGTTCAAAGTATGAGCAGCTACCTCTATATACTCACAAAATTCCCTTACCTGGAATCGCGATGCGTGATTCCACTTCCTTAAGCTGCTTACTCGTACGGTTCGATTCGTCTTCAACGAACTCTTCGGGACTGCACAAAATCGTATCCCGCATTATATTCGATCCATACAATGCAACCCTTGTGCTTGCTATAGTCAATTTAATCTATAGCCTCTATTAACGCTTATATGGCCTTGTTTCATTACTTTTCCCATAACTCGAGTCTATGGATCTTCTTAGGCCTATTTACTTATTCAAAATTGACATTAAGCTCATAGTGTTCATATTCCATGAATTCCCTCACTATGGCATTTATCAAGCATATACATACCCATTTTCATAATTCCTCCAAACTCACAATGTAATCTCATTTAACCATCTAAAATCATAAGCATCATCTCACTAACAACTTTAGCATGCCCATAAATCATAAACTCATTCCACCCATATATTCTCACATCATACCCATTCTAGGTTACACCAATTCCACCACATCCCTAGATAATTTATCCATCAATAGTCATGCCAAACAACTCCAAAATCGATTAAATAGACAATGTATTTGGATTGGAGTGTTAGAATCTTACCAAATATGATTTTTTCTTCTTGCTCCAAATGGAAATGCCCTTAACCCTTTCAATATCACCAATGGGCAATTGCCTTCACACTATGTTGTTCTTCTCTTTGATAGGAATAACTTTGCCTCTAATGGTCTCTCTTCAATTCTTGCTGGAAATGGCTGATTTTAGAGAGGGAAAGTTAGGTTTTTGGGTTAAAATTGGAAGATAAGTGTTTTTTCCCGAGATTTCTTGATTTTCAGCCCTCCTTATATAGAATTAGCTTGAGGAGATCGATCTGGTCCAAGAGGAGATCGATCTGGTCCCTTAAAATCCCTCTTTTTCACGGCATTTTTTAAGCTGGAGATCGATCTGTCGAAGCATGAGATCGATCTGTCGAGGCATGAGATCGATCTGCTCCCAAACAGAGAGCTAAGGAGATCGATCTGGGTGCTTGAGGATCGATCTTTTCACTACAGAATGCTTGAGAGATCGATCTGGCTCCATTGGAGATCGATCTGCTCTATTCTTTCGCCCAAATAAGAGCATTCTGGCTCTTCCAGATCGATCTCTCATCCTATGAGATCGATCTGGCCCTCATGTTTTCCAGATTTCCTGCAGTTTCCTTGCTGCAACTCATACCAACACATCTTTAATCTATTGCCATGGCCATTTTCTCATCCATCCACCTTTATAACTTGAAAATGGCATCCATTCATTCCTTATGCACATTGAAACTTGTGTGCATTCCTTGTATGTCCAAAGGTATGCTACATGAAACCAAATGGAAGCATAACTCCATTCCATTTTACCACACTACTCATCTTGAGTTTTCAATCACATCCATCACTTGCCAGAACTCATTTATTCATATTCGTACTCAATGAAATTTGTATGTACGTTTCAATTCATATTACACATACATACATTGAATCCATGGACTTACATCAATCATACTTTACATTACAAGTCCATTCATATTATTTGATCCAATTACACACATTACCATTATACATATACGGGGTCTTACATTCTCCCCTCCTTCAAGGAATTTGGTCCTCCAAATTAGAACCAAGTCACTCTTCAAAAAGTTGGGGGTACTTCTCCCGTATCAAGTTCTCCAATTCCTACGTGGCCTCTTTCGCCGTGTGGTGTTGCCAAAGAACTTTCACAAAGGGAATTGTCTTATTCCGCAACACTTTCTCTTTTCTGTCCAATATCCGAACTGGCTTCTCAACATACGTCATACTCTCATGGAGCTCCAACGGCTCATATCTTATCACGTGTGCCGGGTCCGGGTGATACTTCCGAAGCATCGAGACGTGGAAGACGTTGTGGACATTTGCCAAGTCCGGTGGCAATGCCAATCTATACACCTTATCTCCGACTCTCTCCAAAATCTCGAAGGGTCCGATATATCTAGGGCTCAGCTTGCCCTTCTTACCAAATCTCATAATACCATTCGATGGTGATACCCTCAGAAACACCGACTCACCCTTATCAAACTCCAGTGGTCTTCGTCTCTTGTCAGCATAACTCTTTTGTAGGCTCTGAGCTGTCCGTAATCTCTCACATATCAACTGGACGTCCTCAGATGCCTGCTGCACTAAGTCCAGAGCAAAAATCTGTCTGTCACCAACCTCTTCCCATCCAATGGGGGAATGGCATCTACGCCCGTATAATGCCTCATAGGGTGCCATCCCGATACTAGCATGATAGCTATTATTATAAGCGAACTCGGCTAACTGCAGGTGGTCATCCCAGGAGCCTCTAAAATCCAGCACACACGCTCTCAACATATCCTCGAGGGTCTGTATAGTCCTCTCTGACTGCCCATCTGTCTGAGGATGAAAAGCGGTGCTAAAACTCAGTCGGGTCCCCAGCGCTTCCTGAAAATGTTCCCAGAAATGGGAAGTGAAGAGGGCATCCTTATCAGAAACAACGCTCACTGGTACACCATGTAGCCGTACTATCTCTCGAATATACAGGTTCACCAACTGACTCAGTGTATCGGTAGCTCTCACAGCCAAGAAATGGGCGTACTTAGTCTACCGGTCCCCAATAACCCATATGGCATCATGACCTCTGCGGGTCCTCGACAACCCCATCACAAAATCCATGGTGACATGCTCCCACTTCCATGTCGGTATCGGTAGAGGCTGCAATAATCCTGCAGGCTTCTGATGCTCTACCTTCACTTGCTGACAAACGAGACACTTAGTGACATATTTAGCAATGTCTCTCTTCATTCCAGACCACCAATAAACCTTCCGAAGGTTTTGATACATCTTGGTATTTCCAGGATGTATCGTATACTTCGATGAGTGAGCCTCTGATAAAATCATTCTCCTGATCTCAGGATCCCTGGGAATGCATACTCTACCTTTGAACCTTAATAAGCCATCAGCACTTTGCTCAAAATCAATACCCACACCTGTCTGTATCTGCCTCAACCAATCGATACACCATCGATCGCTCTGCTGGGCTTGCCGAATACGGCCAATCAACTCTGGCTCTAGTCTCAAACTAGCCATGATCTCAAGTCTCTCAGATCTAGGTGGGGTTACATCTAAACTGAGGTTCACAAAGTGTTCTAACAATTCATGTTCCCGTATCATCATATAAGACACCAACCCAAGGTTCTTTCTACTCAAAGCATCGACAACTACATTTGCCTTACCCGGGTGGTACATGATTTCACAATCATAGTCTTTCAGGAGTTCGAGCCATCTCCTCTATCTCATATTCAGCTCTTTCTACGAGAACAGGTACTTAAGGCTCTTATGATCTGTGAACACCTGAAATTTCTCACCATAGAGATAGTGGCGCCATATTTTCAAAGCAAATACTACAGCCGCCAACTCCAAATCATGTGTCGGGTAGTTCCTCTCATGATCTTTCAATTGTCTAGATCCATAGGCAACTACCTTCCCATCCTGCATAAGCACACAGCCCAGTCCCTGGTGTGATGCATCCGTATACACCGAGAATCCTCCTGAGCTGGTAGGAATGGTGAGAACTGGAGCAGTCGTCAATCGACGCTTGAGCTCCTCAAAACTCCTCTCACATGCCTCATCCCATGTAAACTTAACATCCTTACGCGTGAGGCGTGTCAACAGAGTAGCTAGTCTAGAGGAACCCTCTACAAATCTCCGATAATATCCTGCCAATCCCAGGAAACTCCTGATCTCAATTACTGTCTTGGGCTGTTCCCACTGTACAACTGCCTCTATCTTGGATGGATCTACCGATACCCATCCTTTGACACAACATGCCCCAGAAATGAGATCTGTTCCAACCAAAAGTTACACTTGCTGAGTTTGGCATACAATTCTCTCTCTCGGAGGGTCTGCAGAACTATCCTCAAATGCTCCTCATGATCTTCCCTGGACTTGGAATACGCCAAAATATCATCAATGAACACTATTACAAACTTGTCCAGGTATGGCTTGAATATATCATTCATCAATGCCATAAATGCTGCGGGAGCATTCGTCAATCCGAATGGCATCACCAAAAACTCGTAGTGGCCATAACGGGTACGAAATGCTGTCTTAGGTATATCTCCACTCCTGATCCTCAACTGATGATACCCTGACCGCAGATCTATCTTAGAAAATACTTCGGCTCCCTGGAGCTGATCCAACAAATCATCGATTCTTGGAAGGGGGTACTTGTTCTTAATGGTGGCCTTATTCAACAACCGGTAATCTATACACAGTCGGAGGCTTCCATCCTTCTTCCTTACAAATAGAATCGATGCTCCCCAAGGTGAGACACTCGGACTAATAAACCCCTTCTCTAGCAACTCTTGTAGCTGTTTCTTCAGTTCTTCCAACTCTATCGGAGCCATTCTATAGGGTGGTTTCGATATCGGCTCTGTACCAGGCACTAACTCAATGCAAAATTCCATTTCCCTTTCAGGTGGTAGTCCTGGTAATTCATCCGGAAAGACATCAGGGTAGTCCGTAATTACGGGTATGTCCTTCAATTTCGGGTGTGCGTCATCTATATCGACCACATAGGCAATGAACCCTTCACATTATCCTCACCATCGTTAGTAACATAAACCATCACTCCACATTCAATATTTATCGAAACAAATAATTTATCTCTCAAGCAATATGCATTTAGTATTATACTCTTTTATTTACCACAAGTATACAAGTTTCATATCATTTCTTTTCATCAAAATTTACAATAAGATTGTCTAATCCTGAAAACATCAATGTTTTGGCTT
Source organism: Firmiana major (assembly GCA_033439115.1). NCBI lineage: Eukaryota > Viridiplantae > Streptophyta > Magnoliopsida > Malvales > Malvaceae > Firmiana > Firmiana major. The sequence goes on from CM065901.1 coordinate 38,781,738, forward strand.
GACAATCCATCACAACACGATTGGTAGCTAACCAATCCATTCCCAAAATTACATTAAAATCATTCATATTCAATAAAATCAGATTGGCTATCATTTCCTTCCCCTCTATCTTTAACTTACAATCCCTACATACATGCTCAGTCAATTGACTATCATTCATGGGTGTGGAAATCATCAACATTTTATCCAACAATGTTGGTTTCACATATTTCAACAATTTATATGCAAAGGAAGGTGGTATGAAAGAATGCGTGGCACCAGGATCAAATAATACCAATGCTTCTAAATCAAAGATTCGGATGGTACCTTTAATCACATCCGTCGATGTGTCTGCAGTGTCCTGGTCCAGTGCATGTACTCTTCCTCTGCTCACACCCGCAGCCTGTTTCCCTTTTTCCTCACCTGTAACCCTCCTCCTCGGGGCTGCTGTCTCAACTGGAGCTCCGTCAGGCTCCTTGCCCTTCTGTGGGGCAATCTCTATCTTCTCAGGACAATACTTAGCTATATGTCCTGGTCTCTCGCATCTAAAACACAACATAGGGGCCATCAGACAGGGCCTATTTCCATGAAATCTCCCACATCTCCTACACTGATCAGTAGTAGGCCGTGGTCCTCCAATAGTCATGCCCCTCGGCGCAGTCAAGGCTGGGTATACGGGAGGTCTAGCAGCTCTCTCCCGCACCTCCTCAATCTTTGGCCTCTTCTCAAAAAATCTTTGGCCATCTCTCTTGGCCACTCTTCCAAACTCGGATCTCTTCCGATCCCTGTCCTTTCTAACACTGACTATCCCAAGCTCAGAGGCATTTCGCTCAAAGTCTTGCTCACATAACTGAGCCTTATGTACAGCCTCCTTATAGGTCAAGATGTCAAAGGGAGCTAGCTTAGTCCGGATGGCCAATCTCAACCCATCCATGAACTTCTGTATCTTTCGGGTCTCACTACCCATCGTGTCAGGGTCATATCTCCCTAATGACATAAACTTGGACTCATACTCATCCACAGTCCGGTTCCCCTGAACCAAATTCATAAATTCCATCCGTAATTTCCTTTGTGCGGTAGCTGGAATATACTGTCTCTTGAAGGCCTCTAGAAATATCTCCCATGAGATCTCAGAGTGTCTGGCCCTCAAAATAACCTCGGTGGACCTCCACCAATGCTCGGCCTCGCCTTTCAACATAAACACGGCAAAGGCTACCTTTTCAACTGAAGTGCATCGGAAAAACCTATATAGTTTCTCCATCTCATACACCCAATCCTCCGTAATCACTGGGTCCTTCACCCCTCTAAACATTGGGGGTTTCAGCGCTTGAAACTCTCGCAACCTGCTCAAGTCGCAGTCATAACCCAAATCACTACCGCTCTGCTGTGGAGCGATAGGAGAAGCTATATCCTGGGCTGGAGGTGGTGTAACTGTAGCTGTCTCAGCAGTCTGAGGTCTCTCCACCTCTGCAGCTGCCTGTTGAGTAGTAGGCTGTGCTGCGGGACCTCGTCTGTCACCGGCGCCCAAGGCCTGCGTGACTATCTCCACCGAACTCTAAATACTTCACTCTAACCTAGCGAAGCGAGCCTCAGTATCACCTGCTCTCTCAGCAGGGTTCTGTGGAGCCTGCTCAGTCTGTGGCTCCGCACGGCTCTCAGACTTACCTCTACAGCCTCTAGCACGTGCTCTCGCCCCTCTACCTTGGCGTGTAACTGGCATAGTGCCTAACTTCCTGTATTTATAATAATTCATTAAGCTCAATCCATCACTGTATACACAGTTATATCTAAACAAAAGTACAGTACTATGGGGATGTACTTTCCTACGTTTTATTAATGACTCACATCAGGCCAACACAGCTCTGATACCAATCTCTGTCACGACCCAATTCCATTCTCTTTAACCGAAAATCACTGCAAATTCTTCGCGTTTTACTGTTACCCTACCCGGTCGTGAACTAAACTCACCACACACTGTTGGGCTGTGAGTCAATAATAAACACCACATCTCATTCATTCTCAATTAATTAAACGATGTCATACATTTGCATTTAATCGTGTACTTATACGAATACATGTTTTACTAACATCTACATCCCCCATAATTACGACTCAAAAGAATACTGTGCTTTTACATTGTTTAGATACAAGAAGAATCACTGTGTATATACCTCTTAGCAATGGAGATGCAGCGGAGTCCAAAATACCACGCCTCAATCCTTACTGGGCTACTATGTACGCTCTGTAGGGGGGAAAAATAGAGTGGGATGAGCAACCACACGCTCAGTAAGGCAATAATGCAAGCATGGTAGATAACTACTCTATCTACATGCTGATAGTGTTATGCATAAATCATTTATAGTGGGAGCATGAGGAATAAAACTATACCATGTGAATATACATATATATCATGTATCAAAATCATGTGCATTGGCATATAAAACATGGTAGAAACATCATGTATAAATCATCTCATGCTCAATCTCATTTAAATTCATAAAAAGGGCAATTCATTAAGAAACCTCCTTTTTAAACCAACATCATAAACCTCTTTCTCAACACATAAATACCACCAAATCAATTCACAATCCACACATATGTATAAAAACTAGGTCACTATATCAAAAGTGCCTATGTGGACCAACTACACCATAAATCATCCCAGACCACACGCATCCAGGTGTACGGGGTATCACGCTGGCACGAAGATGGATTATCCCTCGCCAGACTTTCTCACCACATAACCATCATGCGGTACATCGTACTCCATGTGATATACACGGTACAGCGTACTCCGCAGACTCATATCGGGATTGGGGGTGCCATTCCTAGGTCTTACCTACCCCATACAAAGAGTTTTCCATATCCGTGAAGGAGAGCCTCCCTGCCGAACAGAGCCTCCCCACTTAACAGAGCCTCCCTGCCTCTTCGGGCTTAAGGATGTTAGCTTAAGGATGTAGGACTTAAGGATCCTTCCGTAAGAGAGCCTCCCCACTGAACAGAGCCTCCCCGCCTAACAGAGCCTCCCCGCCTCTTTGGGCTTAAGGATGTCGGCTTAAGGATGTAGGGCTTAAGGATCTTACCGTACCCATGTAGGAGAGCCTCCCTGCCTAACAGAGCCTCCCCGCCCCTCCAGGGCTTAAGGATGTTGGCTTAAGGATCCCACCGTAAGAGAGCCTCCCCACCAAACAGAGCCTCCCCGCCTAACAGAGCCTCCCCGCCTCTTTGGGCTTAAGGATGTTGGCTTAAGGATGTAAGGCTTAAGGATCTTACTATAACCATGTAGGAGAGCCTCCCCGCCTCTTTGGGCTTAAGGATGTTGGCTTAAGGATCCCACCGTAAGAGAGCCTCCCCACCGAACAGAGCCTCCCCGCCTAACAGAGCCTCCCCGCCTCTTTGGGCTTAAAGATCTTGGCTTAAGGATGTAAGGCTTAAGGATCTTACCAACTTTCACAACCTTATACATATCCCAATGTGCAAACTTGTGCGAGCAAAGCTCTAGCACGACTCATGCATCTTCTCATAAAGAGACGCGTACGAGCATAGCTCTAGTACGGTTATATTCATAAGACAACCACTCAAAATCCACGTACGAGCAGAAGCTCCAGTACGGTTTATAAACATCATCATAGTTTCCAAATCAAGGTGCGAGCTAAGCTCCAGCACGTTTCATTCAAATGAAAACATAGAAATCCAGCGCGAGCGAGGCTCTAGCGCGATTTATGTCATACAAATGTGATAGGCGGCTTATATACAATTTATTAATCCCGGTAATCGGGTTTAGCACTCACAAATGCTTTTTCACAACAACAATACAATACTAGCTGACCTATCTACAAGCTTGCTTAAAACCAAGCAATTTCGTTTTGAAAAGCATCAAAACATTAGATTTATGCAATTATTAGCCTTACTATCCCATTTCATAAAATCCACTTCAAATCCAAAACCACGCATATACTCGTCATCATTCACGAATACCATCAATCATTTATTTGAGCAACCATGCATTTCATACAACACCCAATATTCACCCACAAGTTCAAAGTACGAGCAGCTACCTCTATATACTCACAAAATTCCCTTACCTGGAATCGCGATGCGTGATTCCACTTCCTTAAGCTGCTTACTCGTACGGTTCGATTCGTCGTCAACGAACTCTTCGGGACTGCACAAAATCGTATCCCACATTATATTCGATCCATACAATGCAACCCTTGTGCTTGCTATAGTCAATTTAATCTATAGCCTCTATTAACGCTTATATGGTCTCGTTTCATTACTTTTCCCATAACTCGAGTCTATGGATCTTCTTAGGCCTATTTACTGATTCAAAATCGACATTAAGCTCATAGTGTTCATGTTCCATGAATTCCCTCACTATGGCATTTATCAAGCATATACATACCCATTTTCACAATTCCTCCAAACTCACAATGTAATCTCATTTAACCATCTAAAATCATAAGCATCATCTCACTAACAACTTTAGCATGCCCATAAATCATAAACTCATTCCACTCATATATTCTCACATCATACCCATTCTAGGTTACACCAATTCCACCACATCCCTAGATAATTTATCCATCAATAGTCATGCCAAACAACTCCAAAATCGATTAAATAGACAATGTATTTGGATTGGAGTGTTAGAATCTTACCAAATATGATTTTTCTTCTTACTCCAAATGGAAATGCCCTTAACCCCTTCAATATCACCAATGGGCAATTGCCTTCACACTATGTTGTTCTTCTCTTTGATAGGAACAACTTTGCCTCTAATGGTCTCTCTTCAATTCTTGCTGGAAATGGCTGATTTTAGAGAGGGAAAGTTAGGTTTTTGGGTTAGAATTGGAAGATAAGTGTTTTTCCCGAGATTTCTTGATTTTCAGCCCTCCTTATATAGAATTAGCTTGAGGAGATCGATCTGGTCCCTTAAAATCCCTCTTTTTCACGGCATTTTTTAAGCTGGAGATCGATCTGTCGAAGCATGACATCGATCTGTCGAGGCATGAGATCGATCTGCTCCCAAACAGAGAGCTAAGGAGATCGATCTGACTGCTTGAGGATCGATCTTTTAACTATAAAATGCTTGGGAGATCGATCTGGCTCCATTGGAGATCGATCTGCTCTATTCTTTCGCCCAAATAAGAGCATTCTGGCTCCTCCAGATCGATCTCTCATCCTATGAGATCGATCTGGCCCTCATGTTTTCCAGATTTCCTGCAGTTTCCTTGCTGCAGCTCATACCAACACATCCTTAATCTATTGCCATGGCCATTTTCTCATCCATCCACCTTTATAACTTGAAAATGGCATCCATTCATACCTTATGCACATTGAAACTTGTGTGCATTCCTTGTATGTCCAAAGGTATGCTACATGAAACCAAATGGAAGCATAACTCCATTCCATTTTACCACACTACTCATCTTGAGTTTTCAATCACATCCATCACTTGCCAGAACTCATTTATTCATATTCGTACTCAATGAAATTTGTATGTACGTTTCAATTCATATTACACATACATACATTGAATCCATGGACTTATATCAATCATACTTTACATTACAAGTCCATTCATATTATTTGATCCAATTACACACATTACCATTATACATATACGGTGTCTTACAGAGGGGTAATGTCCCGATTTATGTTTTTAAAAGAGATGTGATTTAATGAATCAAGGTATTTTTGAGAGATAGGTTTGACCTTGATGAGGTTATTTTGTGATGAAACAAATGAGTTTTAAGGTGATGAGTTTATGAGGAAACAAATAAGTTTTAAATGTGACGAGCATGAGATGACATACATGATGATTTTTCCATGTTTGTTTTACATGTCGATTTCATGATTTCTCTTATATGATATATACATACATGTGGCATCGTTTTAGTCTTACCTCATGCTCCAAATATAAACGATTTTATATCATGACATTATCAGCACGTAGATAGTATAATTATCTACCTGCTTACATTATTACCTTACTGAGCTGTTTATGCTCACCCTTTCATTTTCCACCCCACAGGGTATATTCAGTAGAAGAGAACGACAGTAGTCATATCCGCTGCTTCTTATCAAGACCAGGTATACATATTTGTATAATTTTTGTATCTGAACATATAGAGGCACAGTACTATACATGGATGTAATATTGGGGATGTATTTATTTAAAATAAATTGATATGTAAATGAAATATGAAAATGGAATGGTAAATAGGTGAGAGGTGACTAACACCGAATCATAGCCCAACTGTTTAGTAGTGTAACTGTTCACGACGGGTAAGGAAATTAAAAAACGAAAAATTTACTCTGATTTTTAGGTAATTTGGGCGGTGACATTACCATAGTAACCAAATTCACTAGTGACATTGTTTCTGTTTCTGAATTCTGATTTTTGGCATTAGTGAAATTGCCAAAAATTATTGGTATACTTATATGAAGGTTTTTTTTTTCTGGTTTTGCGCAAATATGTATTTTTAGGTAGCGTATTTATCTACCTGCTATGGGATTTTTCGTACTGAGCATGTTGAGCTCACCCCCTTACTTCTCTCCACAGAGCCCCTCTATAGGTTGGATCGCTTCCGTTAGTAAGGCATTCAGCACAGTTATGATTCTGCGAAGCATATTTCTGCATAAAGGTATACCCAGGCTTAAACAAGTCTTTTGTATCTAAAATTTTTGTAAGTATAGTGATGCATGCCAGATGTGTTTGATGAATGTGAATATATTTTGTTTAAAATTTGTTACTAGGTAAGAAAATTAATCATACTAAGTTATTGTTCTGACTTAATATCGACTTGTAGCCCAACCAAATTGTGTGAAAATTTGGGTCGTTACCAAAAATATTTTTATTCTCATGCATCATTTAGAATAGATTTTTTATTTAGTTAATTATTTCATTAGTTTAGTGATCATTTAGGGTTAGGCATAATTTATGGTTACGTTTTAGGGCGTTTTAGGGTTAGAGTTTCCATTTAAGATTTTTAGTATTTTTATTTAAAATTGTATGCTTTCATATAGTAGCTTAGGATATGCTGCATTCTATTTCATTTAATTAGAATATATTCATGCCTTTTAATTTCATATTAAGATTTTCTAGATTTATTTTCATCATTTACATTTTAGGCCTATATTTTCTATTATTTGTATTTGGCCCATTTTTATTTCTAAATCTAATTTTCTTATTTTTCTTTTAAAGATTATTTTTTATTTTATTCGGAGCTCTTTAAGTATTTCTGCTATACTTTGTTTTATTATTTACATTCTAATATTTTTTTAATATAAGCCTAGTAGCACTTAAAATTTATTCATAATTGGCTATGATATACCTAGGGTAAGATTAACTATACCTAGTTAGGCTTCGCATTTTCTTTATGGGATAATAATCTGGGACTCAAATCCCTTCATTACTTGTGCGACTCGTGTGCTTGCGGTGGAAACATTTATAATGCATCAGTTGTCTTTACGAGTTCTAAGGAAAGAAATTGATCCTCTTGAAGTAGAGGATCGATGCCTTAGTGTTTAGAAACATTTAAATGTCGTGTCAATAATTCAATGAAGCAAACTGTAACTGATGCTTCACCAACCTCCAACATGAGTAACTTTTCAAATCGAAGATAGTACAACCAACATATATCAATTGTTAATAAAAGAATTAGATTTGTAATTACCAATTATGATGCAAAGCAGCATCATAAGAGATAGAGAAATCCATTGATGCCAGGTAGTATCCTACAGAGTAAATCTAGTCCTAAAACATATGATGACAAATGTTTAAGGATTAAAGTATGATAGGTACAAGTGTTTGATGGAATAAGAAAAGTGTTTAACTGATAAGGATAGGAAAGCATGTCGTACGTTTCTTAGGTTTTCTATTAACTCAATTGATTTAGTGAACCATGCTTTATACTTTACTGCATTTTATGCATTGCATGGTAAATCATGAGATTTTCAAAGCATACATCAATTTTATTGCATAATGAAAGGCTTTAAATCTCACTGCAAGCACGTTCTAAAAGTGTATAAGCATATGTCTTTACGTTTTTGAATTTAGCCTAACTTTGCTTTTATCCACATTGTGATTTGAATTGATTTCAAAATGTTGGCTCTACCAAGAGGGGGGGTGAATCGGTTTTCTAACAATTATGGCAGATTTTAAATTAATCGCAATTTAAACACAAATGATAATGAATAAAATAGTACAATATAACAATTTAATGCAAAGAGAGGGAAAGAGAAACAAACACAGTGACTTATAGAGGTTCGGCCAACTCTTGCCTACGTCCTCTCTCCTTGACCTTCTTGTCAAGTGGTTTCTTTCTCTCTTTCAATAGAGTTTACAAAGTTCCTTTTACAGGTTAAGGAATAACCTCTCTACCCTTAGCAATACAGAAAATGTATTCACCCTTTTACAATAACTCTCACTGAGGAACAATCCTCTTTTCTTTTAAGGTGTGGATGAATACAGAATAAGGCTTTTCAGTGGGTAGGACTAACAAAGCTTGTATTACTTAAGCTTGTACAATAAATCTCAATTAATGAGCAATAGGGATACAAGGAATGAAAGAATTAAAGCTTGAGAATGTTTGGAATGTTCAGTGATAGTCTCTCTTTCTGCTTTGTCTTCAATGCTTGGTTATATACTGAAGGTTGGGTAGTTGGAGCATTAAATGCAGTTTTTCTCGTTGAGATTTGAAGAAAATAGCCGTTGGGAACCTCCAGTGGTCAGACAGATCGATCTCCTATCTTGGCCAGATCGATCTCCTAGTTTTAAATCCTGCAATGACAAAGCATAAATACACAGGGAGATCGATCTCATACATTACCAGATCGATCTGTTAGTTTGAATAGGCAGAGGCAGATCGATCTGTCGAATAGGCAGATCGATCTCCTATCCTCTCTGTTTGAGGCAGGATCGATCTCTCAATACACCAGATCGATCTCTTAAGCTCACTGACTTTGAGCAGATCGATCTCTTAACCCTTGCAGATCGATCTCTCTTTACCTTAATCCCTTTACACCGTTTTAAGGCTTGCCAGATCGATCTCTTCCATCATGAGATCGATCTCTCATAAAGTATAAACCCAAGAGATCGATCTCTCACACCTCAGATCGATCTCTCATCAGCAGAACTCTAAGTTCTGGTCCTGATATCTTCTAAACATGTTTGTATACCATCTTAACATTATTGTATTAACTTGTTTTGTCATTTCAAAATACATTAACTCAACAATCTCCCCCTTTTTGATATGACAAAACTCATCCAATAAACATGTTTAGTGAATTTGCAAAATTCCCTTTTTGTGAGCTTTTGACTTTGTTAAAGATTTAACTCATCCTTAGTTAAATCTTAACTCCCCCTTAGTTAGCTCTAGCTCTTAACTCCCCCTCAATTAAATCATCCTATAACTCCCCCTCAATCCTATCATCCTTTTAAACTATGAACACAACAACATGCAATGTTTCTTATCATGTTTCTTATGTGTCTTCTCCCCCTTTTTGTCATATCAATCACACATGGTCATTAACTCACAAAATGCAACATTGTCAAAACCATGGCAGTTCAAAATCAATATTGACTCACAAAATGCCACATTTTCATAAACAATCAATTTATATTGCATTCAAGCAAATTCAGTACAAGGAGCAGTGCGGAATGATATAACGAAACTAAACCATACACCTAAAGCCTAAGATGATGGAGGATCACGGTCCAAAAGATTCTCAACGTGTGTGCGCGTCACTTGAAGTTCATCGAACATTGCCTCTTGAGTTTCTTGAAATTTATCGAACATCGCCTTTTGAGTGTCTTGAATCCTATCCACTCGTTAAGTTAAGTCCTCGATCATACGCCGCTGAGTGGTATGTCCTTCATCGATCCTCTGACTGAGGTCGCTTATCATCTTCACGAGCAGCTCCAAGTCAGCAGGAGTCGATGTTTGTGCAGTTGGCGCAGCCGTGGAGGACGACGGTTCTGGAGCGGGTGCTGCAGGTGGGTGTGCTGGTTCAGCAGTGTGGTCATCTTCAGCCTCAGCAGGTTGCTGTTCTTGCTTTTTCGTCCACTCTCCCCGGAAATCTTTGTAGTACCCCATATGATGTAGGGTCCCAATGTTAAGCTCGCTTTTAGGAGATGGAAGTTCGCCAGTTTCGTCGCTGCAGTCGATGCCAAGGCGACGGAGAAGATAAGCCACTGGTTGTGGAAAAACTATTGTGGTAGCTTGGCCACGCACAATCTTCAGCCAATCCTCGTATATAAAGTGAGGGAGGTTTGGTTTTTGGCTGGTGGTGTGAATGTGATGGAGCCAAAACCGATCTAGATGCCTGACGGTTGAGTGACGGGTACCGTAAGGGCAGAGATTCCAGGAGATTCTGAGGTGGAGTAACCGAAGGTGCATTAGAAGGTTACTCGCCTTGTCCCCGGGGAGTTCAAACGCAAAGGGGACTTCCTCATCCTCATTAGTTAAGCCTTCATCGCGTATATCAAATACTTTGGCTATAACTTCAGAATCAATTAGAATTGATTGACCCATGACGAAGGTTCTGAAGGCAAGGATTTTGCAGGTGTCATCGGGGTCATAAACGAGTTCGACATTTGAAAAGAATGCGCGAACGAGATTTGGAGGGACAGGAGTGTTGATTCTCAAGAATTTCACCCAACCAAATTCCTCAAATTTTGATAGGTATGGAAAGTCTATGTGATTGAGGAAGGAAAAATCAATGGTGCGCCAATGCTTGATTGGCATAGTTGAAAAGTATTCCTCATACCGCTTTCTTTTTGCTGGTGTTTTAAAACACCGATTGAAGGAAGCGATAGGAGGTGGAGTGGGTTGGGAGGAAGAACCTGCCTCTACATTGGGTCTAGGTGGTTTGGTTCCTGCTCTCTTAAGCCTAGGCATTATTCTAGACCTTAAAGATTTGATAACTAAATTCAACAAAAAGAAAGGCAATGAAACAGTACCTAGGTTTGCCCTAGACGCAAAACAAACACAAATCGAAGAAGGATTTTGATAAAATCAGTGAGAAATGTAGGTTACTATACCGGAATTTGACACCGAGACGCAAGGAAGACCGTACGAGGATCGATCTGAGGAGGAATTGAAGAAGAGGATGCGAGGGAATTGGAGAATTTGAAAGTTAGGTTTTGGGAGATTTGGGAATTTTTCGCGGCTATTTATACTCCAAGGCATAGGAGATCGATCTGTCGAGGCGACAGATCGATCTGGTACTCCCAGAAGCGCAGAGAGATCGATCTGTCGTAGGGACAGATCGATCTGGTCACAAACAGAGGCTTAAGGAGATCGATCTGGTACATGCATAGATCGATCTGTAGAATGCGGAAGCTTGATGAGATCGATCTGTCGTGTGGACAGATCGATCTGTCTCTAAACAGAGACATAAGGAGATCGATCTTATGGTTAGAAGATCGATCTGCTTAGCTTAACCTTGATAATTTAGGCTTGTTTAAGGGATAGAGATCGATCTATATCTCAAGGAGATCGATCTCTTATCCTTTTTGCCAGAAAATTTTTGCAAAAACTCTTTAAAAATCAATTTGAAATCAAGATTTTTACAACATGAAAGTCCTAAGGCATATTCATGAGTCCTAATTCACCTCTAAGGATACAGAACCTATCTCTATCAAGGGGTTTGGTGAATATATCAGCTATTTGATGTGTAGTATCAATATACTCTAAGATTATATCCCCTTTTTGTACATGGTCTCTAAGAAAGTGATGTCTAATTTCTATGTGCTTGGTTCTGGAGTGTTGAATGGGATTCTTAGACAGATTAATGGCACTGGTATTATCACATTTAATTGAGACTTGCTTCATGTCAATACCATAATCTCTCATTTGTTGTTTAATCCACAACACTTGAGCACTACAACTACCAGCTGCTATATACTCAGATTCAGTTGTGGACTGAGCTACACTGTTTTGCTTCTTGGAGAACCAAGAAATTAACCTATTTCCTAAGAATTGGCAAGTACCTGAAGTACTTTTCCTATCTATTTTGCATCCTCCAAAATCAGCATCTGAAAATGCATGAAGGGCAAAGGTGGAGTCTTTGGGATACCAAAGTCCTAGTGAGGGAGTATCTTTGAGGTATCTAAAGATTCTCTTAGTTGCCAATAGATGTGATTCCCTAGGGGATGATTGAAATCTAGCACAAAGGCACACACTAAACAATATATCTGGTCTACTAGCAGTTAAATAAAGCAAAGAACCAATCATAGACCTATAGAGTTTAGTGTCTACACACTTACCACTTTCATCTTTGTCAAGCTTGATGTTGGTGCCCATTGGAGTGGTTTGAGGTTTGCAATTGTCCATCCAAAATCTCTTGAGCAAGTCCTTGGTGTACTTTACTTGATTGATGAATGTTCCATCCTTTGTTTGCTTCACTTGAAGTCCCAAGAAGAATGTGAGTTCTCCCATCATGCTCATCTCAAATTCTCCTTGCATGATCTTAGCAAACTCTTGACATAAAGACTCATTAGTTGAACCAAAAAATATATCATCTACATATACTTGTACAACTAGTAAGTCCTTATTTTTATTTTTTATGAATAATGTGGTGTCTACCTTTCCTCTTGAGAACCCTTTTTCTATTAAGAACTTTGACAACCTTTCATACCAAGCTCTAGGAGCTTGTTTTAACCCATAAAGTGCCTTAGACAATTTGAAAACATGTTCAGGAAATTCATGATTTTCAAATCCGGGAGGTTGCTCTACATAGACTTCTTCATTAATGAAACCATTCAAGAATGCACTCTTTACATCCATTTGATATAATTTGAAATCTTTATAACATGCAAAGGCAAGTAACATTCTTATTGCCTCTAATCTAGCTACCGGTGCATATGTTTCATCATAGTCTATGCCTTCCTCTTGTCTATAGCCTTGAGCAACTAGCCTAGCCTTATTCCTTATGATCACACTATTTTCATCCATTTTGTTCTTGAATATCCATTTAGTTCCAATTATAGAGTGATCACTAGGCCTTGGAACTAGTTTCCATACTTTGCTTCTCTCAAATTGATTTAACTCTTCTTGCATTGCTAGGAACCAATTATTATCCTCTAAGGCTTCATTGACATTCCTAGGCTCTATTTGAGATACAAAGGCTATATATTGACACATATTCCTTAAGGATGACCTAGATCTAACTCCAAGAGTTGGATCTCCTACTATTTCACAATCTTTTACATATCCTAACTCTCTTGGTGCTCTAGGTTCTCTTTCTAAAACTTCTATTTCTTCTTCATCTTCTTTATTCAAATCAAGCTTTTCTAGAAAGTCATCTTCTAAGCCTTCATCAAATATCTCAACATTTTCATCATTGTTGGTTGAATCTTTAGATATATTATTTGATTCATCAAATACAACATGAATAGATTCTTCAACCATTAATGTTCTTTTGTTATAAATTCTATAAGCCTTTGAATTCAATGAATATCCTAGAAATATTCCCTCATCACTTTTGGCATCAAATTTTCCTAAATTATCTTTTCCATTATTTAGAACAAAGCATTTGCAGCCAAAAGGATGGAAGTAACTAATATTAGGCTTCTTACCTTTGTAGAGCTCATAAGGAGTTTTCTTTAGCATGGGTCTTATCATAGCTCTATTAATTATATAACATGATGTGTTTATAGCTTCAGCCCAAAAGTACTTTGGCAAGTTATTTTCACATAACATGGTCCTAGCCATCTCTTCCAAAGTTCTATTTCTTCTCTCAACTACACCATTTTGTTGCGGTGTCCTAGGGGCTGAAAAATTATGGCTAATTCCTTGATCATTGCAATACTCATCAAATCCTATATTTTCAAATTCTTTGCCATGATCACTTCTAATGCTTGTTATTGTATAACCTTTTTCATTTTGAGTCACCTTTGAGTAAGTTATGAATTTCTCTAAGGCTTCATTTTTTACTCTCAAAAAGAACACCCAAGTGTACCTAGTGTAATCATCAACTATTACAAAACCATAGTGTTTCCCACCTAGGCTAGTGGTTCTAGTTGGTCCAAATAAGTCTAAATGCAGTAATTGAAGAGGCCTAGTGGTGGATACACTATTCTTAGGCTTAAAAGTTGTTCTCTTGTGTTTTCCTTTAACACAAGCTTCACATATTTCTTCATGATTAAAGGGTAGTTTGGGTAAGCCTATGACTAGATCCTTTCTTGCTAATTTGGATAGCACATGCATGCTAGCATGACCTAGTCTCCTATGCCATAACCAAGATTCCTTTTTGTTATCTACCATTAAGCATATGTTTTCGTTTTTGAGTTCATTAAGGTAGACTATATATATGTTACCTTACCTATGACCTAGAAGAAGAATTTTATTTGACTTAGGATCTATAACATTACATTTCATGCAATCAAAAATTACTTTGTAACCTTTGTCACAAAGTTGACTAATGCTTAGCAAGTTATGCTTTAGACCCCTAACAAGTAATACTTTTTCTAAAGAGAAATGATCATTACCTATTGAGCCACTCCCTTCCACTTGGCCTTTGGAGTTGTCCCCAAAAGTGACTTCTCCACCAATTTTCGATTTGAAGGAATTGAAATGGCTTTTATCACCCGTCATGTGCCTTGAGCATCCACTATCTAAGTACCAAGCTTCTTTTGTTTTAGCTTTGTGGCTATGCTCAATCACCTATAACACAAAAAATAAATACACTCAAGTCTTAGGTACCCAAATTCTCTTGGGTCCTTGGAGGTTAGTAAATGAAATTCTTGATCCCATTGGGATCCATTTTGCTAATGCATTGCAGTCCTTGGAATGAATTACCTCTTTTGGAATCCATATCCTTTTTACAATTTTTCCTTTAAGATTCCTCATCTTTATAGTGCAATAATGTGACTTATGTCCCTTCTTATTACAATATGAGCAAGTAATTGCAGGTTTATTCATGCTCTTTCTAGCAATGAAACTTTTAAGATGGGTCTCCCTACTTTGTGCATTATACCCTAAGCCATTTTTGTCAAAAAATGCCCTTTGGGTTTCTAACATGCTATCTAGCTTTTGTTGCCCCATGTGAAATCTATTAAAGGAGTTATGTAAATTGCTATTTTTCTCCTTAAGATCACCAATTTCTAGATTTGCAATCTCTAGTTTCTCCTCACATTCCAATTTATCTTTTAACATTATCTCATTTTCCCTTTTTAATTTCGATATTAACTTTTTATACTTCATGCTCATAGATTCATACTCTAATGCTAAATCATCAAATGCATCTTGCAGTTCATCAAAAGAGTATTCATTGATATTAGAAGTTACCTTTTCATCATCATCAATAGCCATGAAGCATAGGTTAGCAATGTCCTCATTTGATTCATCATCGGAGCAGTCACTGTCACTCCATGTTGCGACCATTGCCTTCTTTTTATGAAACCTATCATTAGATCTTTTGAGAAGAGGGCAGTTAAATTTTATGTGTCCAGGTTTTTTACATTCATAACACACAATAGAGTCTTTTCTACCTACTTCCTCTTGTTCTCTCCTATTGTTTCTCCTATTGCTATTACCAGCTCTCATCCTCATGAATTTATTAAATCTTTTGGCAAACATCGTCATCTCAATATCCTCCTCACTGCCACTCTCATTTTTAATTTCCTTTTCAGCAGTGGATTTTAGAGCAACACCCACTTTCTTGGGTGGTTCTTCATTTCTTTTAAGCTTCATCTCATAAGTTAGCAAGGAACCTATTAATTCATCTAAGGATAATGTGTGTGGATCCTTAGATTCCTCTATTGCTGTTACCTTAGCTTCCCATGACTTAGGTAAGCTATTTAAAATTTTCTTTACCATTTCAATGTTAGAATATATTTTTCCTAAGGATTTTAATCCATTAATTATGTCGGTAAACCTAGTGAACATATCACTAATGGATTCTTCTTCCTTCATCCGAAAGAGCTCATAATCATGTGTGAGCATACCTACTTTTGTCTCCTTCACTTGGGTTGTACCCTCATGAGTTATTGCCAATTTATCCCATATTTGCTTGGCATTATCACACCCGGAGACTCTATTATATTCATTAGGACCTAAAGCACAAAATAATGTGTGCATAGCTTTAGCATTTAGCTGTGCACATTTAATGTCATTAGAATCCCATTCATCTTCTTCTTTGGGAATATCTCTTCCCTCTATTTTCTTTGTAGGGATTTGAGGTCCCTTAACTATAATTCTCCATACTTCATAGTCATTTGCTTGAATAAATAGCATCATCCTAGTCCTCCAATATGAATAATGTTCACCATTGAACATGGGAGGTCTAACCGTGGAGTGGCCCTCTCCTATCAAACTAGTTGCAACATTGTTAAGAGCCATTAGATCGTTTCTACTCTTAGGAAGTTGTTCCTACGTGATTAAAGAGTCCTAGCTCTGATACCAATTGTTGGCTCTACCGAGAGGGGGGTGAATCGGTTTTCTAACAATTATGGCAGATTTTAAATTAATCGCAATTTAAACACAAATGATAATGAATAAAACAGTGCAATATAACAATTTAATGCAAAGAGAGGGAAAGAGAAACAAACACAGCGACTTATAGAGGTTCGGCCAACTCTTGCCTACGTCCTCTCTCCTTGACCTTCTTGTCAAGTGGTTTCTTTCTCTCTTTCAATAGAGTTTACAAAGTTCCTTTTACAGGTTAAGGAATAACCTCTCTACCCTTAGCAATACAGAAAATGTATTCACCCTTTTACAATAACTCTCACTGAGGAACAATCCTCTTTTCTTTTAAGGTGTGGATGAATACAGAATAAGGCTTTTCAGTGGGTAGGACTAACAAAGCTTGTATTACTTAAGCTTGTACAATAAATCTCAATTAATGAGCAATAGGGATACAAGGAATGAAAGAATTAAAGCTTGAGAATGTTTGGAATGTTCAGTGATAGTCTCTCTTTCTGCTTTGTCTTCAATGCTTGGTTATATACTGAAGGTTGGGTAGTTGGAGCATTAAATGCAGTTTTTCCCGTTGAGATTTGAAGAAAATAGCCATTGGGAACCTCCAGTGGTCAGACAGATCGATCTCCTATCTTGGCCAGATCGATCTCCTAGTTTTAAATCCTGCAATGACAAAGCATAAATACACAGGGAGATCGATCTCATACATTACCAGATCGATCTGTTAGTTTGAATAGGCAGAGGCAGATCGATCTGTCGAATAGGCAGATCGATCTCCTATCCTCTCTGTTTGAGGCAGGATCGATCTCTCAATACACCAGATCGATCTCTTAAGCTCACTGACTTTGAGCAGATCGATCTCTTAACCCTTGCAGATCGATCTCTCTTTACCTTAATCCCTTTACACCGTTTTAAGGCTTGCCAGATCGATCTCTTCCATCATGAGATCGATCTCTCATAAAGTATAAACCCAGGAGATCGATCTCTCACACCTCAGATCGATCTCTCATCAGCAGAACTCTAAGTTCTGGTCCTGATATCTTCTAAACATGTTTGCATACCATCTTAACATTATTGTATTAACTTGTTTTGTCATTTCAAAATACATTAACTCAACACAAAATATGCACATAAACAGTTTTTATTCTTTTGCTGTTTTGCCTTAATTGATAGGCGATAATAGTTAGTCATGACCATTTAGTCCTGCTAACAAGCTATAATTGTTAGCAATTGATTGGTCTTGTTGATGGATTTTAATCGTCGATATTGGCCCTACTCATGAGGATTATAATAGTTAGTAAGTGTGCCTGCTGATGGCTGTAATAGTTAGTGATTGTGCTTCCTGACAACATTAATAGTCAGTAATGGTCCTGTTGATGAGCTTTAATAGTCAGTATTGGCCCCTATTAACAGAGATTATAATTGCTATCAAATGGTCATATAACTATTTTCATCATTTTAATGAAAAAATGGTTATTGAACAAATGTATTATCGAACATGTGGTTCATATCGAGTCTTGATTATTGAACTGCGTGATTGTATTAAATATCAATTTATTGAAAAGTGCATTATGATTGTGAAAGAAAGTGTTTATCGAAAAAATGCATCGTTTATTAAAAAACATATTGCATTGATTTATCAAACTATTTCATTGTTCAGTGCATCGAACATCGTGATAAGATAGTGATAGGACTGTATAGCTGTGATTTCAAGTTAGATAGACAATTGAGATATCTCAAAGTATCTTCTTCTCTTGAAAGACTTGACAATGTCACCAAGCCCTAGTATAGGAAATTTAGTGAAGAGTTATCGAATTTCGAAAAATGGATATAAGCATTGTTATTAAAAATCGTATCTGAAGGGTATAGGTGTTATAGTAATCGTTTCAAGGTGTTCGGGTTTCATGGCCAATCAAGGAATTTTAAAATACCTCTTTACTTGAAAGACTTGATAGCATCTAGATACTATTCTAGTTTGTAAACCTAAGAAATGTAGAACTTTTGACAAGTTTTGAAAGATGAATTGAATAAATGTTAAGAGATTAGTTAAATAAGAACGCATTAGGCATGCATTAGAATTCATTATCTATACATTATCATTTTGGTACTTGTGTTTGTTACTTACTAAGCTTTCCTCAAAGCTTGCTCCACTTACTTTCCATCATAAGTTCAGACAAAAGGTGCGTTGGCATAGGCTTTAGTAGTGGCTTCAAAGTGTTGCATAGCTTACATTCAGTATGTGTTCAATTTAGATAGTTTTATATCAGCACATGAGTTGGAATGTATATTATGTTAATTAGGATCGTAATCGACATAAGTTTTAAGCTCGGGATGTAAAATGAATGATTCTTGGTAAAGAAAATAGAAGAAAGAGCATAAGCCTGTAAGCATTAGATTGGGACCATAGGTAACCTACCTTAAATCTTATAAAGTAGATATCAAATGGATACTACAGTAGGACTGAGCTCACAACACAAACAAATGTTAAAGAAAAAAATGAAAATGTGAAAACTTTAGCCTAAATTTTTATACTTTCGTAGCGAAGTGTCTGAAATGTCACGTCCTTCAGGTTGTGACATTCATTCATTGTGAGTTTCACTTGTTATGTTCTATGCGTTGCTATCATTATTGTTCAAGCTTCATCACTGACCGAGCCATCATCCTCGCACCAAAAGTGTTACATTCCATCCAAACTTCTTATAGACTGCCATTGCTATTGAACCACACATTTCACGCCACATCCTGCCTAGTTGTTTGTTACATGTAATAAAGAAAGAGAGAAAAGAAAGGCGAGAAAGGAAGAAAGAATCAGGAAAGAAAGAAACACTAGAAAAAGAAAAAAAAGAAGACATGTATTTTTTTGTCTAATATTTATTAATTAGGTAATTAATTTAATAATTATTTAGATTGAAATAGGAGATTAATTCATTTTTTATATTTAATTAGGTAAATAAGTAAATTGATAATTTATATGACAGGATTTAATAAATTAATTTGCATGATGTATAAGTGGTAAGATATTTGATAAGATTTACTTTGCATAATGATTTGTATGGTATTTAATAATAGTAAATTAATTTTCATGGTAAGTAATTATAGCTAATTTCCATAATATATGATTGGTATGATAATTGATAGGATTCAAAATAATTTGTATAATATAAATTTAATTTTGCATGATAAGTAGAGTTAATGTGATAATTTTGCATGATAATTTTTATGATAAGATTTAATAATTTAGGTTACAAGATGATTGGCATGATAGTTGCATGATTTAATTTATTAGAATTTATATAATTGATTTGTATGTTTAAATTAATGTGGTTAGGTTCACGGACCCAGACTTTATGACATAAATGTTATAAGAATTATCGGATATAAACTTTTATTGAAATACATTTTCAATCTATTGTGATATGAATTAGAATACAATATCTTATATGTTATTATCTCTATCCTTGTGTGGTTTACTTACTAGGTTTTATAGCTCACTCCCCACATTTTTCCATCACCAGTTAAGCCGAGAGGTATATTTACATTGACTGCAGTATCCAGCTTCGAAGTTTCTGGCTTTAGAGATCTCGTAATGATTGGTTACATAACTGTGCTTATACATTGTTTAATATAAAATGTTCAAGTGTGTATACCTTTCGTAAGATGGATAGGTAGCGGATACAATGAATGCTATACCTCAGTCAGACTCAATCTATTGCGGATGATCTATAGAGAGTGGAGAATAAAGGGGGATGAGCAAACAACGCGCTCAGTAAGGAAATCAGGCAAGTAAGTAGACGTCCACACTATCTACTGAAAATAAGGCTTTGCCTTTCCTTCTCTCATCTCAAAGCATATATTCAAAATAATATAATAATAGTATAGAATAAATTCCATGTACTTAAAATCATGCTGAGTTATCAAATGTAAGCATTCATGCAAAATAGTGCATTTTTATAAAATTCGGAATGCCTTTATATCAATCATGCCATTTGCATTTAAATCAAAGTAAATATGGCAGTTCACAACACAACACAAACCGGTTTGTGACCTATCTCTCTTAGGTCTAACCGTATCATGAAAACAAGTGATATATCATGCGAGACTCAGTGGCTAAATGTAATACTCTCCTGGACTATGGCCATATCCTAAAATGTGAAATCCCAGGCAACACAGATCTCGGTGTGCGAGTTATCACTGCTGTAACGGGAGGGGGGTCAGTCTATCACAACCGCCAGCTATAAACTCCTCAACTCCACAACACCACCACACAGTATAGTGTACTCCATGCCAGTCGCATGGTACAACGTACAGCCATGGACCCTCTCCTCATGGTCGGGATCCGCCATAGGTCTTAGTCCTCACACCATAGAAATATATCATAGTCGGGGTGCTTGCCATAAGTCTTAGCCCTCATACTATGAAAATATTGCCACGTCTCTAAATCCACATGCGAACATTTCAACAGTGTGACACTCAGTATACAAGGAGAAAATCATCACGATTTTTCTAACATGTCTTATATATCACGTAAAACTACAATGCGCGTCTTGAGTGTGACTCACAATCAACACTCCTCCTCTTAAACACTGTGTATGCATCTTAAAACATTCAACACTAGTGTGAGTAACCTCTATCACTAGGTTAATGCATAATTCTCTTTTCAAATCAAGTACGAGCTATCGCTCTAGTACGATATCATGTATAAATCATGAAAAGTCGAGTTCGATATATTTTTATAATGTGTATATGACTTCGTTTTCAGATAGTTTTCTACCAGTACAAGAGTGGAGATGTGTATTATGTCAAAGTGTGTTTAAATATGTAAATTAGTGTTTCTGGGGAGGTAAATGAATTTTAATTTCTGAAAGTACCGAAAATAGAAAAATATTTTCATATTAAGTATATATTTGGAGGACCAAACTATCTCAGAAAATTATAAAATCTAGATACAAGGTAGATAATGGAGTGTTACAGTGCACTAAGCAATTATATTTGAATTTCAACTACATACAACCCGAGATTAGACTGACTGTCGAAGATAGGTCAAAATCAAAAAATTTCAATTTTTTGGATTGTGTATTGGGTTATTTTGAATGAGTTTTGATATGAAATTGAATTGGGACCTTGGGTTTGATACCTTAAACCGAGTTAGGTGATAGACACCTGTCACGACCTCCTGTGACTTACCAAAATCCACTACAAAATTTTTAAATTTTTACTTACCTTTCTTTCTATCACAATTCAATCACCAAACCATTAGGCTGTGATTCGGTATTAGTCACCTCAACCACATTAATTTCATAGCATGCATACAAGTCAATACAATTATCCATTGACCGTAAGTACTCTTTCTCATAATTAATTTACATATATTAAATACAATTACTTGTACATATACATCCCAGATCTACATTCGTTTATATAATTGTGCTTTTACATTATTCAGTACAAAACGTTCAAATGTGTATACCTTTCATAAGATGGGTATGCAGCGGATAAAGGAATACCAGTCCACAGTCGTGCTCAACTACTGTGAACACTCTGTAGAGAGGAGGAAATAAAAAGGGGGTGAGCTCACAGCTTAGTAAGAAAATAAGGCAAGCAAGTAGATAACCACACTATCTACAAAATATAATGCTCATGCCATTAAATCATTTCATTTTCAATTCACTTCTAAAGCATATATCTTTCTTGAAACATTTGTGCAAGTATATCTATGTAGATACAAATTGTCACTATGAACTGAAAACATGCTGGTTTAATAACCTCAGCAATTTGTGCAAAACATTGCATTGTTATGTAAATACTGTAAATCACATTTCATTATGCCATTTCAATTCAATCAAAACAAAGATGACATATCATTATGTAAAAACATGAAAATTCGGGCTTCACCCATCCCTCGGGTTACCTTTTCACACACAAGGTCACATGTTGAGGCTCAACCCATCCCTCGGGTCTACCCAATTTATAAAAAACTCATGTGACAATTCAAACAAGAATTATCAGTAAGGTGAGATAGGTGACTACTTGTTCCAAGATTAAGATCATATCTCATTTTCCGTGATCCCAAGCTACACAGTACTTAGTGTGCGGGGCCTCACATTTGCTATAACGAGAGGTGGGTCAAATCCTCAATCATCAGCCACAACTCTATATCATCATGTACTAATGGTACAACGTACTCCATGTGGCATACACGGTACAAAGTACTCCATGAACCCAATCCTCATAGTCACGGTGTCTACCATAGGTTTTAGCCCTCATACCATGGATAACAGTTTCGATAGCCCTCAGCCATATCTCAAAAATTTAGATGTGTGAGCATATAATCGGTGTGACACACAGTCTACACAGGCTGCCAGCATGACTGTTTCATGCTATCTTTTTCAAACCGGTACATGCGAGTAAACTCCAACACGACCACATGTACAAGCACATAAATCTAGTGCGAGCAATGCTTCCAGCACTATGTCATGTAAAACTGAATATGAGCAATACTCCAATACTCTATCATGCATTAATCAATCAAACTGAGTATGAGCAACGCTCCAGTACGAGAAATACTTAAGTTGTCATGACCTCCCCTCTCGTGACCTACCAAAATCGGCACAAATTTTTCTCTTATTTTACTTACCTCTCCTTCTGTCATAAATCAACACCAAACAGTTGGGCAGTGATTCGATATTAGTCACCCATTCAAATTCACTCATAAATAATTTACATATATACATTTCAAATACATATATAAGTATACATATACATCCTCGACCGTACATTCATTTACATAACTGTGTTTTTACATTGTTCAGAACAAAACGTTTCAAATGTGTATACCTCTCGTAAGATGGATATGCAGCGGATCACGGAATACTAGTCCTCAGCCGTGCTCGACTACTGTGAACGCTCTGTAGAGAGGGGAAATAAAAAGGGCGTAAGCTCATAGCTCAGTAAGGAAATCAAGCAAGCAAGTAGATAACCACACTATCTACAAAATACAATGCTCATGCCTTGAAATCATTTCCTTATCGATTCATATCTAAAGCATGCATCTTACTTGAAACATTTATGCAATATACATATAGATACAAATCGTTAGTTATACAGATTGAATTCATGCTAGTTTAAAAATCGCAGCAATTTATTCAAAACATTGCATTTCTCATGTAATTTCATAAAATTCACATTTATCATGCCATTCAATTAAATCAAAATAATATGACATATCATCATGTTTAAAAACATGGAAAATTGGGCCTCACCATCCCTCGGGTTACCCTTTTTACATACACATTCACATGTTCATATTACAAAACCATGTGTTAAGTCATTCAAGAAATCTCAAGTGATGAAACGAGATAGGCGACTACATGTTTCGAGATTATGATCATAACTCATTTTTTGTGAACCCAGGCTACACAGTACTCGGTGGGCCAGGTTGCACAATTGTTGTAACGGGAGGTGGGTCAAATCCTCAACCGTCAGCTCACAACTCAAAAACATCATGTACTCATGGTACAACATACTCCATGTGACATACACTGTAGAAAGTACTCCATGGACCCAATCTCAAGGTCGGGATGCTTGCCATAAGTCTTAGTCCTCATACCTTGGATATACCTCATAGTCAGGTGCTTACCATAAGTCTTAGCCCTTATACTATGGGTTATATTTTTTATAGTCCTCGACCATGTGAGATCTGAGAATTTCAGACATATTTTAATTATGTAATATGAACTTGAAGTGTAATTTATTGAGCTAAGTGAATTGGGGAATGATAATTGGAGATTTATATGTTAAGTGTTTAAAATAAGTGTGTAACTATGAGGACAGATCGATCTGGGAGAAGAAGAGATCGATCTGGCGAGTTAAAAATGACAAGGAAGGAGGAATTTAAGGAGCAGATCGATCTCCAATGGAAGAGGATCGATCTCCTTATGAATCTGTTTGAGAGAAGATCGATCTCATGAGGAAGAGATCGATCTCCAAATGGTTCTGTTTGGGAGAAGATCGATCTCCTCAAGGAGCAAATCGATCTCATAAAGCCATAAAGAGATCGATCTCACCCCTCGACAGATCGATCTCCTAGGCATAAAATTACCCAAATCGTCCCAAAAATTCAAATGCAGATCGATCTCATCAAGAGGCAGATCGATCTCCTACCCCCAGTCTATATAAGGAACCCCTGTTTTTCTCCTGCAATTTCACTTTCTCTCTCTTCCAACCCCCATTTTTATCGAAACCTAACTTTCTCACTCCTCCAAAGCACCCATTTTCGACCGAATCAGAGGCTGTGGCAAGAAGGAAAGTTGTTCCTCATCAAAGGGAGAACAACATACTTGGAAATCGAAAGACATATCGAATCGAGGCAAGAGATAAGCTCTCCACAAGTTTTGGGTAATTTCTAAACTTCAATCCTTATATTTGAGGTGATTTTGGTGATGTTAGTTGTTAGCATTGCGTTGAGATAGTAGAAAAATGATTAGGGATTGATGAAATTACAATGTAGTTGGAGTAATGTTGATATTTGGCAATTTTGGTAATTTTGGGAATTTTGAGCTAAAAATGGAAATTTAGACAATGTGGTGAATTAGCGTAGATGATTTGACATGAGAAATGTAGGACGTTGAGATATTGTGAATGAGGTTGCAGTTTAGGGTAGAGTTACGAGAATCGAGAGATTTGAGGTGTTATGAGCAATTATGCTCGATTTTGAGAATTGAGGTTTATGTGATAGTTGAGTATTGATGTTTTAACATCGTTTGGACAGCTCGGGAGTTCCAGAGTGGAATGCGAGGCTAGTCCGTGATACGGGGGAAACGATTGCACTATACGAGGTGCAAAGAGGTAAGGGAAATCTAAACCACTTGTGTATGTGATTTGTAAACTGTTATAGCATGATTTGTGGTTTATAAAACAAGCATGTTGAGTGTTATGTTGAGATATAATTGCACACGTTTTTTTTATAGCCGGTTGGAGCCCATTGTTTTATGCGTTTATAAGCTGAGTGTGAAATTGCTTTATAAACAGTCGAATTTGTGTGAGTAATGAATTGGGCTCTACGTTAAGGCAATATCGAGATTTGAGAACTGTGTGCGTGTTTTGCCGGTTGGAACTCGGTTTTATTATGTTTTGTGTTGAGTACAAAACAGTTTTCAAATGAGTTTTATGAGAGAAAAACCACTATGAGTTCTACGTGAAGGCAAACCAGTCTTGTGTGATAAGACTTAGGTGTATAATTTTAAGTACACACCGGGCATTGCTCTGGTAGCATGTAAGCCTGATTTCTTCTCCGTTCTGGTAACGTGAGAATAACCCATTCTGTGGCTATGCCACGTATACTTGGTGGCCGTTGCCACGTGAGAAACCCCATTTGGTGGCCGTTGCCACGTGAGAAACCCCATTTGGTGGCCGTTGCCACGTGAGAAACCCCATTGGTGGCCGTTGCCATGTGATACCCCATTTGGTGGCCGTTGCCACGTGAGAAACCCCATTTGGTGGCCGTTGCCACGTGAGAAACCCCATTTGGTGGCCGTTGCCACGTGAGAAACCCTATTTGGTGGCCGTTGCCACGTGAGAACCCCTAATTAGTGGCCGTTGCCACGTGAAACCCTATCCTGTGGCTGTGCCACGTGTAAATTTAACTCAGTGGCTATGCCACGTGTGAAATTAAATCAGTGGCTATGCCACGTGTGTTTAGTGGCTATGCCACGTGTGAATTTAAATCAGTGGCTATGCCACGTGTGTTTAGTGGCTATGCCACGTGTGAAATTAAATTAGTGGCTATGCCACGTGTGAATTTAAATCAGTGGCTATGCCACGTGTGTTTAGTGGCTGTGCCACGTGCATTATTATTATAGTGATTTTATCACGTATTTGAGAAAGCGTTTCTCGCATTATTTTCGCATGCTTTGTTATTGCTCTAGACTGAGCCTTTTTACTTCATGTTTTCACATGATTTGAGACACGAGAATGTCGTTTTGGGTACTTTCATGCTATGGTTTTCAAATGAGTTTCACATACAAATAAATATTTTGTGATGTGCATCTTGGTTTATGAAATGAGTCCCTTACCCCCTTACTGAGCGATTTAGAACCTCACCCTGTTTTCTTTTCCCCCCAGAGTTCTTCAAGTGAAAAAGGATCTCCCTGCGACGTACGGAGTAGTGGCTAGTGGAGGACTTGAGCTCCAAGCCATATATTATATTTTGAGGTATCTTTTATCTTTTCATGTACCCAGACAATTACTGTAATTGCAGGCACTTGATGTATAACATTGTGTGGGATGTATTAGGATTAATTAACTTGGAATTGAGTAATGTACATGATACAATATACACTATATTATGATAAGATCCTGAGGCATGATAACTATGATGATGTATGACATTGCACAGGAATGCACCCTTAATTGTGAATTAATAAATAAAAAGTTTTAAATTAGCCCTATTTTTCGCACTTCCGGGGCGTGACAGAGTTTTCTTGGTATCAGAGCTTAGGGTGTCTAGTACTGTCAGTGTCGGTTAAGTGGAATAGAATACATCCCAAGTGTCTGCAATAGTCTGGTCATGAACTGAAATTGAGGATTGAGATTTCAATCGATTGTGATATGTACGCGTAGGAGACGAGTTGAGATAGAGAATGAGTAAACGACGAGGTCGTTCGAGGAGGCAGGCAGAGTCCCCTCCGCCACCTGTCCCACAACCAGAGAGTCCTAACTCTCGATTTAATCGGATTGAGACCGATGTGAGGCAAGGTTTTGAGCAGATGGCAGCGTTATTCGCGCAACACTTTGGAGTTAATGCCTCGGGTACTACTCCTACACCACCACAAGGACCTCCCATACCCCCAATACCTCCCGTCACTCAGCCTGATGATAGAAGTATGGTCCGACTGAAGGATTTTCTGAAGATGAATCCACCCGTGTTTAGGGGAAAGAAGGATCCTACAGAGGCTGAGGAGTGGCTGATGGAGTTGAGAATTATATTTGATTATCTGGGGTGCACCGATGCTGAGAGGGTCAGTATGAGTATCTATATGTTGAAAGGGAGAGCTCGAGATTGGTGGGGTACTACCCAGGGTATTCTGATGTCCCGCCAGGATGTGATTGGTTGGGAAGAGTTCCAGAAAGCCTTTAGGACCCAATATGTACCACGAGCCGCCTAGAGAAAGAAACAGGCCGAGTTTTTGAGTTTGGTACAGGGTGACATGTCTGTGGATGACTATGAGAGCCAATTCACAGCGCTATTGAGATATGACCCAGAGACCTTCAAGAGTGCAGAGCTCCGCACAGAGAATTTTGTGTATGGGTTGAAGCCCGTCATCAGAGATAGATTGATAGGGCTATGTATTACTGAGTTTGGAGATGCTCTGAGATGAGCACAGGAGATTGAAAGAGGAATTGAAATGGTACAATCCCAGAATGAGCTCAGAGCGGTGAATAGAGATAAGGGCAAGAGGACAGCGATTTTCCAAACAGATGCTCGGAGAGGTTCCTTCAGAAGAGGAAGGATTGAGGTACAGAAGGGCAGATTAGAGAGACCCAGAGGGTAACCTAACATTAGAGAGACCCCTCGAGATGTCAGGCCAGAGACAAGGTTTTGTAGAAATTGTGGCCGAATGCATGAGGGAAGTTGTACTGGGTCGATCCATGGATGTTTTAGATGTGGAGACATGGGTCACATGGTGAAGGATTGCCCTCAACCTCAGAAACCACATGTATTGGAGCCCACTAGACAACAGCCTCAGAGAGTGAATCCCCCGAGACGGGCCACTGCTGCAGAGAAAGGAAAGAGACCTGTTGCCCAGGGACGTGTGTTTGCCCTAGATAAGGAGACTGCTGACACTTCTGCAGAAACTATAAGAGGTACACTCTCTGTCTGTAATCATAAGGCTCATGTGTTGATTGATTCAGGATCCACGCATTCGTTTATTTCTGAGCATTTTGCATGTAGATTAAACTTGAAGTTTGAACCTCTAGAATATATACTACATGTAAATACCCCTATGCGTGAATCTCAGAGAACTGAGTTAATCTGTAGAGGATGTGAGATAAAGGTGGGAGATAGTGTGATGTTAGCAGATCTAATCATGTTGAATATACATGGGTTTGATGTAATTTTGGGGATGGATTGGTTGGCAACCAATTGAGTGAGTTTAGATTGCTACACTAAGATTGTAACTTTCTCCCTACCTGAACCTTACAGTGTATGATTGAGATATTGAGGAAATGATTATGTGGATTTCTAGTAAGTAATTTGAGAATTTTAATATTATTTTAGAGAATATTAAATATGATTGTTCATGTGAAGGTTATGAGACACTCATCTCAGACGATGAGCGGGAACATCCGAGGATTGAGGATATACCTGTGGTGTGTGAATTTTTAGATGTTTTCCCAGATGAATTGCCAGGTTTACCACCAGAGAGAGAGCTGGAGTTTACCATTGATTTGGTACCAGATACTCAGCCGATCTCTAACCTCCCTACAGGATGGCATTAGTAGAACTTGAGGAATTGAAGAAACAACTGCAGGAGTTATTGGATCAAGGGTTTATTAGACCCAGTGTTTCACCGTGGGGAGCACCAGTTTTATTTGTCAAGAAGAAGGATGGTAGTCTCAGATTATGCGTAGACTATCGGTTGTTGAATAAAGGCACGGTGAAGAATAAATACCCACTACCCAGGATTGATGATCTACTTGATCAGCTAAGAGGGGCCTCAATCTTTTCTAAGATTGATTTGAGATCGGGCTATCACCAATTGAGGATCAAGGAAGAAGATATTCCAAAGACGGCCTTCAGGACAAGGTATGACCATTATGAATTTTTGGTGATGTCTTTTGGATTGACGAACGCCCCTGCAGCATTTATGAGATTGATGAACGAGATGTTCAGAGACTATCTGGATAAATTTGTGATAGTCTTTATTGATGATATCCTGGTATACTCTCAGTCGTATGAGGAGCATGCACAGCATTTGTGGTTAGTACTTCAGATACTCCGAGATAAGCAATTATACGGAAAGCTTAGTAAGTGTGAGTTTTGGCTGGATCGGATAGCTTTCCTTGGTCATATAGTCTCAGAGGAAGGAGTATCAGTGGACCCAAGCAAGGTGGAGGCTGTGCTTAATTGGGAGAGACCGAGAACAGTTACTGAGGTACGAAGCTTCCTTGGTTTGGCAGGGTATTACAGAAGATTTATGGAAGGATTTTCCAGGATTACCGCTCCTTTGACTAAGCTCACGCGCAAGGAGACTCCATTTATATAGACTGACCAATGTGAGCTCAGTTTTCAGGAATTAAAGAGGAGGTTGACAGCGGCACCTGTGTTAACTATCCCTGAGGGATCAGGAGGATTTTCGGTGTATAGTGATGCATCTCATCAAGGATTGGGGTGTGTACTGATGCAGCACGGAAGAGTGGTCGCATATGGATCGCGACAACTGAAAGACCATGAGCGAAATTACCCCACGCATGACTTGGAGTTAGCCGCTGTGGTATTTGCTTTGAAGATCTGGCGACACTACTTATATGGGGAAAGATTCCAGATTTTCACTGATCACAAGAGTTTGAGATATCTCTTTGATCAGAAAGAGTTAAACATGAGACAAAGGAGATGGATGGAACTCCTTAAGGATTATGACTGCGAGATTCTTTATCATCCGGGTAAGGCGAATGTGGTTGCTGATGCCCTGAGCAGGAAGAGTATGATATCTGCTATGATGATCAGGGAATGGGATTTGTTAGAGCAGTTCGCCGAACTTCGGATCAGAGTTAAAGAGATAGAGATTGGATTTGTGGCTAGCTTGCGAATAGAGCCCAGGATCATGGATCAGATTAGAACTGGGCAGCACAGTGATCAGAGATTGATAGATATGGTTAGCCAAGCTGAGCAGAGTTCACAGTCAGATCTCACCATCAGTGAGGATGGATTGTTGAGATTCAGAGGACGGATTTGTGTACCGGACGATGATACCCTGAAGAGACAGATACTGAGAGAATCCCTTTGCTCGCGATACACCATACACCCAGGGAGTACTAAGATGTACCGAGACTTGAGAAAGGTATATTGGTGGAGTGGTATGAAGCGAGACGTGGCAGAGTACGTGGCCAGGTGTTTAGTATGCCAGCAAGTGAAAGCTGAGCATCGGAAGCCCGAAGGACTACTACAGCCCTTACCTGTACCTACATGGAAATAGGAGCATGTCACCATGGACTTTATTATGGGTTTACTGAGGACCCGGAGAGGTCGTGACGCGATATGGGTCATTGTGGATACATTGACCAAGAGTGCCCACTTCCTTGCCATCAAGAGCACAGATACTGTGGATGCCTTAGCTGAGCTATATGTCAGCGAGATAGCTAGATTACATGGGGCTCCAGTGAGTATTACTTCTGATAGAGATTCCCGGTTTACTTCCAGGTTTTGGACCCAGTTTCAGGAGTCCATGGGATCTCGATTGAGTTTTAGTACCGCCTATCATCCTCAGACAGATGGTCAGTCAGAGAGGACTATTCAGACCCTGGAGGATATGTTGAGGGTGTGTACGATGGATTTTAAGGGATCATAGGATGATCACCTACCCCTAGCAGAGTTTGCATACAATAACAGCTATCATGCGAGTATTGGAATGGCACCTTTTGAGGCTCTATATGGTAGGAGGTGTAGATCCCCTGTAGCTTGGGAAGAAGTCGGTGACAGGAAAATAAATGCTCCCGAGCTTGTTGAGCAAGCCGTACAGAGTGTGAAACTCATATGTGAGAGGTTACGGGCTGCACAAAGTAGACAGAAAAGCTACGCGGATGTGTGTAGACGGCCACTCGAGTTTGACGTTGGTGATGCAGTATTTCTGAAAATATCACCGAGTAAGGGTATCATGCAATTTGGGAAGAAAGGGAAATTGAGTCCTCGATACATAGGACCATTCGAGATTCTTGAGAGAGTGGGAGAGGTAGCTTACAGATTAGCATTACCCCCACAGATGTCCGGAATACATAACGTTTTTCATGTGTCTATGTTGAGGAAGTACCACCCGGACCCTTCTCATGTCATAGAATATGACGAGATGGACATTCAAGAGGATATGAGCTACATTGAGGAACCCGTCCAGATTCTCGATAGAAGAGAGAAGGCACTGAGAACTAAGAGCATCCCATTAGTGAAAGTTTTGTGGAAACATCACTCAAGGGAAGAGGCAACGTGGGAACTAGAGAACCTCATGAAGGAGAAATACTTCCATCTATTCGACTAGTTGAGTTGAATTTGGAGGACCAAATTCTATTTAAGGTGGGGAGGATGTGAGATCTGAGAATTTCAGATATATTTTAATTATGTAATATGAACTTGAAGTGTAATTTATTGAGCTAAGTGAATTGGGGAATGATAATTGTAGATTTATATGTTAAGTGTTTAAAATAAGTGTGTAACTATGAGGACAGATGGGAGAAGGAAAGATCGATCTGGCGAGTTAAAAATGACAAGGAAGGAGGAATTTAAGGAGTAGATCGATCTCCAATGGAAGAGGATCGATCTCCTTATGATTCTGTTTGAGAGAAGATCGATCTCATGAGGAAGAGATCGATCTCCAAATGGTTCTGTTTGGGAGAAGATCGATCTCCTTAAGGAGCAGATCGATCTCATAAAGCCATAAAGAGATTGATCTCACCCCTCGACAGATCGATCTCCTAGGCATGAAATTGCCCAAATCGTCCCAAAAATTCAAATGCAGATCGATCTCATCAAGAGGCAGATCGATCTCCTAACCCAGTCTATATAAGGAACCCCTATTTTTCTCCTGCAATTTCACTTTTTCTCTCTTCCAACCCCCATTTTTACCGAAACCTAACTTTCTCACTCCTCCAAAGCACCCATTTTCGATCGAATCAGAGGCTGTGGCAAGAAGGAAAGTTGTTCCTCATCAAAGGGAGAACAACATACTTGGAAATTGAAAGACGGATCGAATCGAGGCAAGAGATAAGCTCTCCACAAGTTTTGGGTAATTTCTAAACTTCGATCCTTATATTTGAGGTGATTTTGGTGATGTTAGTTGTTAGCATTGCGTTGGGATAGCTGAAAAATGATTAGGGATTGATGAAATTACAATGTAGTTGGAGTAATGTTGATATTTGGCAATTTTGGTAATTTTGGGAATTTTGAGCTATAAATGGAAATTTAGAAAATGTGGTGAATTAGCGTAGATGATTTGACATGAGAAATGTAGGACGTTGAGATATTGTGAATGAGGTTGTAGTTTAGGGTAGAGTTACGAGAATCGAGAGATTTGAGGTGTTATGAGCAATTATGCTCGATTTTGAGAATTGAGGTTTATGTGATAGTTGAGTATTGATGTTTTAACATCGTTTGGACAGCTCGGGAGTTCCAGAGTGGAATGCGAGGCTAGTCCGTGATACGGGGGAAACAATTGCACTATACGAGGTGCAAAGAGGTAAGGGAAATCTAAACCATTTGTGTATGTGATTTGTAAACTGTTATAGCATGATTTGTGGTTTATAAAACAAGCATGTTGAGTGTTGTGTTGAGATATAATTGCACACGTTTTTTTTATAGCCGGTTGGAGCCCATTGTCTTATGCGTTTATAAGCTGAGTGTGAAATTGCTTTATAAACCGTCGAATTTATGTGAGTAATGAATTGGGCTCTACGTTAAGGCAATATCGAGATTTGAGAAATGTGTGCATGTTTTACCTGTTGGAACTCGGTTTTATTATGTTTTGTGTTGAGTACAAAACTGTTTTCAAATGAGTTTTATGAGAGAAAAAACACTATGAGTTCTACGTGAAGGCAAACCAGTCTTGTGTGATAAGACTTAGGTGTGTAATTTTGAGTACACACCGGGCATTGCTCTGGTAGCATGTAAGCCCGATTTCTTCTCCGTTCTGGTAACGTGAGAATAACCCATTCTGTGGCTATGCCACGTATACTTGGTGGCCGTTGCCACGTGAGAAACCCCATTTGGTGGCCGTTGCCACGTGAGAAACTCCATTTGGTGGTCGTTGCCACATGAGAAACCCCATTGGTGGTCGTTGCCACGTGATACCCCATTTGGTGGCCGTTGCCATGTGAGAAACCCCATTTGGTGGCCGTTGCCACGTGAGAAACCCTATTTGGTGGCCGTTACCACGTGAGAACCCCTAATTAGTGGCCGTTAACACGTGAAACCCTATCCTGTGGCTATGCCACGTGTAAATTTAACTCAGTGGCTATGCCACGTGTGAAATTAAATCAGTGGCTATGCCACGTGTGTTTAGTGGCTATGCCACGTGTGAAATTAAATTAGTGGCTATGCCATGTGTGAATTTAAATCAGTGGCTATGCCACGTGTGTTTAGTGGCTGTGCCACATGCATTATTATTATAGTGATTTTATCACGTATTTGAGAAAGCGTTTCTCGCATTATTTTCACATGCTTTGTTATTGCTCTAGACTGAGCCTTTTTACTTCATGTTTTCACATGATTTGAGACACGAGAATGTCGTTTTGAGTACTTTCATGCTATGGTTTTCAAATGAGTTTCACATACAAATAAATATTTTGTGATGTGCATTTTGGTTTATGAAATGAGTCCCTTACCCCCCTTACTGAGCAATTTAGAAGCTCACCCTGTTTTTTTTTCCCCCCAGAGTTCTTCAAGTGAAAAAGGATCTCCCTGCGACGTACGGAGTAGTGGCTAGTGGAGGACTTGAGCTCCAGGCCATATATTGTATTTTGAGGTATCTTTTATCTTTTCATGTACCCAGACAATTACTGTAATTGTAGACACTTGATGTATAACATTGTATGGGATGTATTAGGATTAATTAACTTAGAATTGAGTAATGTATATGATACAATATACACTATATTATGATAAGATCCTGAGGCATGATAACTATGATGATGTATGACACTGCACAGGAATGCACCCTTAATTGTGAATTAATAAATAAAAAGTTTTAAATTAACCCTATTTTCAGCACTTCCGGGGCGTGACAGACCATATCTCAAAAATTGCACGTGTGAGCATATAATCGGTGCGACACACAGTCAGCATAGGCTCCCAACATGGCTGTTTCATGCTTTCTCTTTCAAA
Source organism: Firmiana major (assembly GCA_033439115.1). Classification (NCBI taxonomy): domain Eukaryota; kingdom Viridiplantae; phylum Streptophyta; class Magnoliopsida; order Malvales; family Malvaceae; genus Firmiana; species Firmiana major. The sequence continues at coordinate 38,816,232 of CM065901.1, forward strand.
ATCTGGTACGTACGAGTAAACTCCCAACACGACCACAACACAAGTGATATAACTCTAGTGCGAGTAATGCTCCCAGCACTATGTCATGTAAAAATCGGGTATGAGCAATGCTCCCAATACTCTATAATGCATCAATCAATGAAAACTGAGTATGAGCAATGCTCCCAATGCTCCATAATGCATAAATCGCATTTAAAATTAAGTACGAGAATATACTCAAGTACTATATGATGCATATTTCATAAATCAAGTGTGAGTATTCTCTAGCACCAATGGTTTTCACACAAACCTGATAAATGGCTTATTCAAATTGAATTTCACACAATCAAATCAAATAGGGACTCAAATGTGTTGTTTTCGCATATACATGAAAACATTAGCCATTCTATCCATACACATTCAAAACAAATTGAATCTAATCACCTACATGCTTCCTAAGCTTTTTAACTTATCGGATCCTACCGAACGTTTCTACACACAAAATTTCAAATAGAATATAGTTATTGAAATTATATTTGAAATACGTGTAGCTATCTCTAGCTACTCATGAAATTCTATTACCTCAGATCACGACGCGTGACCTCACTTCCTCGGTGCTGCTAAACCTCGCAGTCCGATCAACTTCCAATATCTACTTCTGAGCTGTAAATAGTCATTCACATTAGTATACCTTAATATACTTTGTTTTCACTTGCAAGAATCTAAATCAATGCTTTTAACTCCTCTTAATGCCTCAATCTCATCTCTTTCTCCCATTATGGTGTTATACCATATATTTCATATACCTATCTTCATTTCTCATCTATTCCAATTTATGTATTACATAAAACTACTTTACAATCTTTCATACATGCTTATTTTATCCTTAAATCCATGTTTACTCAACTTCCTCATCATTTTCTCAATTTCATACCAATAGCTAGGTCATGGATATTTTTCATGATCAAGATGTTTTCAACAATTTAAACATAAACCAATCAACTCACCAAGACACCTAGATTAACATATATGAACTTGGTGTATTGAATCTTACCTAGCTTGAACTTTTCCTCTTTTTCACCAAAATTGGCAAAATCCACATTGTTCTTTCAATCTTTGATTCCAAGTTCTTATTTCCAAGTATGTTGTTCTCCACTTTACTAAGAACAAGTTTGCTGAACTGAATCCCACTTAAAACTACATGAAAGATGAAGATTTCTAATGTAGAAAGGTTAGGTTTCCAATTTGTTTCAGGAAGGGTTTGGTGTTCTCGGGAAAACAGACGTTACTGAGCCATGTAATTATAGAATTGCTCTAGGGGATCGATCTGCTAATAGTGAGGGATCGATCTTTCCTGCCTTCTTCTCTTCATGAATCACTTTTAAAGCTTTAGGGATCGATCTGCTCTCAGCATGAGATCGATCTGCTTTACACAGAACCTTAAGGAGATCGATCTGGCCTTGTTATGGATCGATTTGTTCTACCCAGTACCTATCCGAGATCGATCTACATTGAATGAGAGATCGATCTGCTCCTCTTCTGAAGCAGTTCTAATGTAAATTTTCCCAAAATTCACTGTTACACTGATATTAACTTTGCTTAACTACCCGTTTTACATTTCATACACACTGGCAACTTTAATACATTCATTCCTTATGATTAATATCAATTATGACTTGTCCGTACATCACAAAATCATAAAGAGTACATATTAAATGTGGGTCTTACAATCCTCCCCACCATAAGAAATTTGGTCCTCCAAATTTTAACCAAGTTACTCTTCAAATAATTGGAGGTATCTCTCTCGCATCAAACTCTCTAGTTCCCAAGTAGCTTCCTCTGAAGTGTGATGTTGCCAGAGAATCTTCACTAACCCGATGGTCTTATTTATCAAGACTTTCTCCTTTCTATCCAGTATCCAAATTGATTTCTTTACATATGTCAAATCATCTCTGAGCTCTAATGGCTCATACCGAATCATATGGGTTGGATCTAGATCATACTTTTATAGCATCGATATGTGGAAGACATTAAGCACTACTGATAAATTTGGTGGTAAAGCCAACCTGTATGACTTATCTCCCACTCGATCAAGTATCTCAAAGGGTCCAATGTAGCGAGGATTCAACTTACCTCTCTTCCCAAACCTTGCTATACCCTTGGAAGGAGAAACCTTTAGAAACACTGAATTACCAACTACGAACTCAAGTGGTTTTCGTCTCTTGTCAGCGTAGCTTTTCTATCTACTCTGAGTTGTCCTCTGTGAGACCTATGAATTCTATGTACTTTAGCTATGAGGTTATAATATGAGATTTATAATTTGGTAAATATGATTATGATATTTCTATGTACACGCAAGTTCTAAATCTAATGCAGTACAAGAAGATAAAGTTTTTAAGTCTTCAATGTGTATGGATTGAAATATGGTCTATGAGTAGATTGTAGTAAGTTTTCCCTTGAGTTTCCTATAAATTTTACAAGAGTAGTGAAATCTATAAAGGTCAAATCGATCTCCAAGGATGAGAGATTGATCTAGTAAGGGTTTTTGAAGGGCTGGATTGATATCAAATAAAGAAGGATCAATCTCATAAGGGAACAGATCGGTCTCCTACTACCTCTGCTTAGCAAGAATCGATCCTGTCATAAGGGCAGATCGATCTCCATTTGTCTCAACCTAGAAGAGATCGATCCCTCTTTAGAAAACAAATCGATCTCCATTTGGCTCTGTAAAGAACAGATCGACCCCTACCCTCTACCAGATCGATCTTGTAGTTGGTAATTGAGTCATTGGAGTGGTTGGAATCAAGTAGAGATCGATCTCTATTTAATGCCAAATCAATCTCACATGCTCTGTCTATATAAGGATCATGAGATTTTTGCTTGAAGCCGAGTCTCTCTCACCTACAAACACCAACACTCACCATTTTCACCCAAACCAAGCTTTCTCTCTCTAAGATTCACCATGTTCTGGACAGAGTAAGAAAAAGAGGTAAGAGGCAAAGTTAATCCTCTTGGTAAAGAGAACAACATACTAGAAAATCAAAGGGTGGTTTGAACAAAAGGGAAGAGACAAGTTTTCTACAAGTTGCTCAAGAGAAGACAAGTTAGGTGATCTCATAAGGCCTTTATTTTTAAGTATTGTCATTTTATATATATACATTGGTGAATATTTATATATATATAATTAGTTGGAAATGTTTAAGTCATGAAGGAACCAACAAATGGGTTTAGTTCGAAGATGGAATGTGGATGTCTTGTGATGGTCATGAGCTAGCTTGAGTGTAGTTTAGGGTGTATAGGTGCAAATAGGATTAAAAGGGAAATGTTGAGTTAGAATGAGTAAGAGAAAGAAAATCGACAATGAGAATGATGTATATTGATGATTTGATGATATTGGACAGCTCAAGAATTTGACACGAGAAACGAGGCTAGTCTGATACCTGAGGGGATGTTGCACTACTCAGAGTGCAAGAGGTAAGAGAAATAAAATGTTTGTGCATGTGAGTTTCCTAAATGATGAAAATACCTTTTTAGCGTGAAAAAGGTTTGATGAATGAGCATGTTTTTGAGAAATGAGTTGATTTGATGCTTTGATGAATGTGTGAGTGTTTTGCCGGTTTGAACTTAATTTTGATGAATTTTGTGTAATTTGGAAGATAATGTTTTATAACAGAAATGAGTTTTCAAGATAACCACTATGAGCTCTACTGAAGGCAAAACGATTTTAATACAATAATGGCATATTTTACTGAGACTAAGGCTTGTCATGATGCACATCGATACTCCGCTTTGATAGCGTTGAGTGGCCTTACTCTAGTAGCATGTAAGACCGGGCCTTGCTCTAGTAGCATGAAAGACCGATGCCTCTATTCTGGTAACGTGAGATGACCTCACTCTGGTAGCGATGGGTGGCCTTGCTTTGGTAGCATGTAAAACCGAGGCTGTACGACTCTGATCAAGTCTACAGCGATATCATGGCCATGGATAGATGTCGACGTTTTCCCTCTTTTGAGGATGCCCTCCTTAAGGATGATTTGATGTGATGTGATGTGCTTATGATGTTGTTTTTATCTACTAAATGCCCAGTCTTGACTACTTTGATGAATGACGTGTTTTAATGATTGTGATTTCTATCACATATTGAGATTTGATGTTATGACGATTTGTGATTTTATCACGTAAATTATGTTGATGCAAACTGATGCCATTATTGTTATCATTATTTCCATAACGTTTTACATGCTCGAATACTTCTATCATGTTTTTACATGCCTAAATAATGAGTTGTGATGTGATGATGACTTTATAAAATCTCCCTTATCCTTCTTACTGAGCGCTTTGAGAGCTCACCCTTTTTCCTCCCCCATCCAGATTACTTGCAGTAAGCGAGCTAGTACCTTCCGCGTACGTGATATAGGCTGGTGGGTAAGATCTCCCTAGGCTATTGCTTGTACACTCACAAGGTATAAATTTAGTTCATTTTGTATCCAGACAATGATGTAATACATACATTTGTGTTAAGTATTATTGGGATGTAATTAGGACGAAATGAAGAGAATGAATTGAGTTTTGTAGGTTGATTCTTTTTGGATATCATGTATTTGATTTTATGAAGTAGAAAATTGTGTAATCCTGGCAATAATGATTTGTTATATACACAAGTGATTAAATGAAACTGTACAGGATTGCACCACCTTGAGTAAGAAGTTTAATGCAAGAAAAAGATTAAATTTGCCCTATTTTTCACGCTTTCGAGCTGTCACATCCATAATCTCTCAACTATCAATTGGACATCCTTAAAGGCCTATGTAACCAAATCAGGAGCAAAATTTTTTCGATCACCCACTTCTTCCCAACCGATAGGGGAACGACATCTACAGCCATATAAAGCGTCATATGGTGCCATCACGATACTCGCATGATAACTGTTGTTGTAGGCGAATTCGACTAGTGGTAAATGATCATCCCAAAAGCCTCTAAAATCTGGCACACACGCTCTCAACATATCCTTCAAAGTCTGTATAGTCCTCTCTGACTGACCATCTGTCTGAGGATGAAAAGCGATGCTCAAACTCAATTGGGTTCATATGGCTTCCTGAGAATGTTCTCAAAAGTGGGAAGTGAAGCTGGAATCCCTATTCGAAACAATGCTCACTGGAATACCATGTAACCTCACTACCTCGCATACATATAGCTTTGCCAATGAACTCAGAGTATCAGTAGCTCTCATAGCTAGAAAGTAGGCTAACTTCGTCAATCTATCAACAATCACCCATATCACATCGTGATTCCTCCGAGTCCTCAGTAAACTAATGATGAAATCCATGGTGATATGCTATCATTTCCATGTCGGTATAGGTAGAGGCTGCAATAACCTTGCAGGTTTCTGATGCTCTACCTTCACCTGCTGACATATGAGACATCTCGCCACAAAATCCGCCACATCTCTCTTCATACCCGACCACCAGTACACCTTCTGGAGGTTCTAATACATCTTATTACTCCACGGATGTAACGTGTACAGCGAAGAATGAGCTTCTGACAAAATCAATCTCCTGAGCTCTAGATCCTTGGGAACACACAATCTGCCTCTGAACCTCAGAAGTCCATCTGAACTCATCTCAAAATTAGTCACTGTGCCCCTCTGTTGAGCCTATCTGATCCTATCTAATATATCCGACTCTAAGCATAGACTAGCTATCATACAGTCCGTATCCATGTCAGAAGGCATAACTCCCAAACTGATGCTAGCAATCTGCTCTAACAACTCATGCTCCCTAACCATCATATACGATACCATCCTAAGGCTCTTCTTGCTCAAAGCATCTGTTACAACGTTAACCTTACTCGAATGATAAAGTATCTCACAATCATAGTCCTTTAGAAGCTCTAGCCATCTTCTCTATCTCATGTTCAGTTCCTTCTGCGAGAACAGATACTTGAGGCTCTTATGGTCGGTAAAAATCTAAAACTTCTCACTATACAAGTAGTGGCACCATACCTTCAACGCAAACACTATTGCTACTAACTCCAAATCATGGGTCAAATAGTTCTTCTCATGATCCTTCAACTGTCTGGATCCATAAGCAACGACCCTCCCATCTTACATCAATACACAGCCCAGTCCCTGATGCAAGCATCAGTATACACTGAAAATCCTCCTGAGCTGGTAGGGATAGTGAGAATTGAAGCCGTGGTTAATTGACTCTTCAACTCCTGAAAACTCTTTTCACAATCTTCGTCCCATACAAAAGCTACACTGTTCCGAGTGAGACATGTCAACGGAGCAGCTAACTTCAAAAATCCTTCAATGAATCTCTGATAATACCCTGCTAAACCTAGGAAACTCTTAATCTCAGTAACTGTCCTCGGTTGTTCCCACTGAACTACAGCCTCAATCTTGGATGGATCCACTGATACACCATCCCTTGACACAACGTGTCCCAAAAACGAGATTTGTGACAACCAAAAATCACACTTACTGAGTTTAGCATATAGTTTCTGCTCTCGTAGAGTCTGCAATACAATCTTGAGGTGCTTTTCATGCTCTTCCTCAGATTTCGAGTATACTAAGATGTCATCGATGAAGACGATAACAAATTGATCTAGATATAGCTTGAACACATCGTTTATCAAAGCCATGAAAGCTGTGGGATCATTCGTAAATCCGAATGGCATATCCAAATATTCATAATGGCCATATCGGGTCCTAAATGCTGTCTTGGGTACATCTCCACTCCGAACTCTCAACTAATGATACATGACCTCAGATCATCTTAGAAAAAACCTGCGCTCCCCAGAGCTAATCCAATAAGTCATAAATGCGTGGAAGGGGATACCTATTCTTGATGGTAGCCTTATTCAACAGTCTGTAATCTATACACAATCAAAGGCTTCCATCCTTCTACTTCACAAACAAAATCGGTGTTCCCCAAGGCGAAACACTTGGTTTGATGAACTCCCTATCCAACAACTCTTGTAACTATCTTTTGAGCTCCTCCAGCTCAACTAAGGTCATGTGATACGGTGGTTTCAATATAGGTTCAGTACCAGGCACCAAATCTATACAAAACTCCATTTCTCTGTCTGGTGGTAACCCTGGCAATTCATCCGAAAAGACATTTGGGAATTACTAACCACAAGAATATCTACCAACTCTGGATGTACCTTATCCGTATCAACTACGTACACAACAAAGCCTTCAATACGTTCATTTCTTAGTCAGTATAGTACATTATTTATTGTAACCATAACTACTGCTTTCATTTCTTTTTATCAAACTTTACAACATATTTTTCAATAAAACCTTTAATACGTTCATTTCTTAGTCAGTATAGTACATTATTTATTGTAACCATAACTACTACTTTCATTTCTTTTCATCAAACTTTACAACATATTTTTCAGGGTTAGGAAACATAACTGTCTTAACATAACAATCTAAAACAGCATGGTTTGACGATAACTAATCTGTTACTAAAATTACATTAAAATCACTCATGCTTAATAATATTAGATTGGATGTCATGTTATTTTCCCCTACTCTTAGCTTACAGTTATTTAATACATACTCCACTAGCTGACTGTTATCTATAGGCGTACTAATCAACATCGTCCTACTTAAAGGTGTACACTTTACATGTTTTGCTAACTTACATGCGAATGAAGGTGATACAAATGAATGTGTGGCACCAAGATCAATTAAAAACATAAACTTCTAAATCATAAATTAGGATGTTACCTCTAATGACATCCGATGAAGCATCAATCGTACCCTGGTCCAAGGCATGTACTCGACCTCGTCCAATGACCTGCTTCCCTTTCTCTTCTATCATCGGCCTCCTCCTTGGAGCAGACATATCAGCTAGAGCTCTCTCCGGCTCCTAGCCCTTATGTAGGGCAATATCAATTACCTTTAGGCAAACTCTAGCCATATGCCCTGGCTTCCCACATTTGAAGCATAATCCAATAGAAACAGTACAAGGTCTACCTCCATGGAATCTACCACATATGCTACATGCTCAGTGGTAGGCCTCGATCCTCCAATCATAACCCCTCTAGCTGGAGCCATAACTGGGTACGTAGGAGATCTAATAGTCTTTTCCTGTACTTCCTCGATCCTTAGTCTCTTACCAAAGAGTCTCGTCCCTCCTCGATATCTAAAACCTCGAGCACTGTCACACATCAGCCTCTTCCTATCTTGATCTCTACCCTTGCTAATTATCCTAAACTCGGAGGCATTCCTATCATAATCTTGCTCACATAGTTGCGCCCTGCGTACTGTCTCATCATAGGTAGAGATGTCAAACGAAACCAGTTTAGATCGTAATACTGGTCTCAGTCCATCAATGAATTTGCAGACCTTCCTCGTCTCACTACTCATAGTGTCTGTCGAGACCCTTTCTCAATCCATGACTTAACCAAAAATCACTACAAAGTTTTTGCATTTTTAACTTACCTTTCCTCTCATCAATGGTTGGGCTGTGATTCGATGTCAGAGTCCTCGCTTACCACATTTTCCATTATCATACATACATGTCAATATACAATTATTAACTGTAACTGCTTTTATTATACATGTAAGATTATATAAAATCTAATACAAATACATTCCCCACAATATATATCGTATACATCACTGTGCTGCTTCTATGTTTAGATATATAATCGTACAAAGTCTATATACCTGGCGATCGATAGGAACTAGTAGTGGACTCAGGAACACTATCTCTCGATAACTCTCGCTCTACTGCTGATGCTCTATAGAGAGATGTAAAGAAAGAGGGGTGAGCATACAACGCGCTCAGTAAGGAAATCAGGCAAGCAAGTAGATATCTACACTATCTACTTAAAATAATGCTATGCCTTGAAAACATTATTTCTTTTACTCACTTTAAAAGCATGTCTTTAAATATATATATATGTATACTTGTACAGATTAAATCCCATGTACAGAAATCATGCTTTCTTTCTCAAATGTAGGCATGTAGTGCAAAACAATGCATCTTTATATAAATCATGCCTTCATGTAAATCATGCCATGTATATTTCAATTACAATAAATATGGCATTAAATAATTCACATCACAAAATCGGAGTCTGACCCATCCCTCAGGTCTATCCGCAATTTAAATCAGTCAATCAATGTGATATATCATGTGAGACTCTGTGGTGAAATGCAAATAGTATCTTGGACTATGATCATATCCGACATGTGATCCCAAGCAACACAGATCTCAGTGTGCGGGGCATCACTGCTGCAACGGGAAGGGGGTCAGTCCATCACAAACGTCAGCTATATCCTCCTTAACTCCATAACAACACACGGTACAGTGTACTCCCATGCCACATGCACGTTACAAAGTACACCCGTGGACCCTACATCACAGTCGGGGTGCCTGCCATAGGTCTTAGCCCTCAAACCATGCAATATCATACCACATCTCTAATACCCTTATGCGGCTATCCTCTCACATAATGTGACACTCAGTCACACAAGGATGCGGGCATGGGTTTATAACATGTATTATATATCACATACAATGTGCGCATTTGAGTGAGACTCACAGTCGACACTCTGCTCAAACACTGTTTCACATCACAAACTTAACTCTAGTGAGAGTAAACCTCTAGCAACTAGGTCAATGCATAGTTCATGTATTAAATCAAGTACGAGCAATAGCTCCAGTACCATGCTATGCACAATATCATCAAATCAAGTACGAGCAATAGCTCCAGTACTATGTCATGTATAAATCATGAAGAATCGAGTACGAGCAACTCTCCAGTACTCTGTCATGTATCTCATGTAAAATTCAAGTACGAGCTAATCGCTCCAGCACTCTCTCATGCATATATCATATAAAACTGAGTACGAGTAAGAACTCCAGTACTCTATCATGCATGTCATGGAAATCTAGTGCGAATCATAATCTAGCACTAATGTATATGGAAAATATATGAAATCCAGTGTGAGCTGTGCTCCAGCACGATTCATTCTCACAAAATATGATAGATGGCTCTTTAAAAAGGGATGAATTACAAAACATCAAAATCAGCACTATAAAGTGTGCTTTATTCACATCAACCTTAAAATCTTTAGCCCATCTATTTATTCTCCTGCTAAACAGCAGTTAAACACTCAAAATGATGGTTTCCATGCTTTTTACAACTTTTCACAAAAGTTTACTTTTTGACTAATTAGGGGTAAAATCGTAATTTACCACTATCAGGTCGTAATAATTATTATTCACTTTCTCTAACCCTCAGAGTTTTTAAGTGAATGTAAAAGCAGATGAAAATACGTGCAGGTATCTCTAACTACTCACAAAGTCCCTTACCTGCAATCACTCGAGAAATTTCACTTTCTTTGCGCTGCTCGTTTCAGCAATCCGGTTTGCTTCTCCAATACTCTCTGGAGCTGCATATAACCATTATCAGGTTAATTACACTTTTCCTACTGTATTTCACATTAAATACAATCTATTTCCCTTAATGGGCTTTAATAATCCTTAATGGGCCTAACTATGCCTTAAGCCCATTTTCATTTTACTATTCATTTTCGTTGGGTCTTTTGGGCTTGTGGGGCCCACCAACTCTTATTGGGCCTAAAATATTTAGGCTTGGCCCATTGGGCCTCTCAGTCAAATGCCATGGCCGAGAGCTATCCATGCCATCGGTTATACCATGACATGCCATCCATGCCTATTTCTTAGCCAATTCACTTAGGCATTTTCACAAACACTTAGTTGGCAACATTCCTAAACATCATATAGTTCAGTTAGGCATTTTATCAAACACCTTGACTGCCAACTAATTACATGTATTAATTAATCCAATTGATTAATTCTAATTACACCATAATCATTAAGACATGTACATTAATCCATTTATGCCTTAAAATCATATGGACATAAATCAATGTCTCACCACTCACTCTCGGCCTAACCAACATCATAGTGATTTAATATGTTTCAATGCTTAAAACATATATCAATATACTTAAAATCATTCATACATTAACATATATGAAATTGAAAATTAGAAAATATACCAATTGTTGTGTTCACCCTTTGGCCGAATCTTTGAAGGCTCTCGGTTTGCACTCTATGGCTCCTTGATAGCCAATTCCAACATATGTCACTCTTCTTTCAATTTGGAACAACTTCTATGAAGAATGCAAGTTCCAAATATGCCTAATTCCTAGTGATTTCTAGTGAGAGAAAGCTTGGATAATATGTTTCAATGGTTTCTTCTTCTAGCCGAATTTGGTGTGATGAAGATGACAATGGTGTGGCTGAATTTATAAGCCACTTACTTAGCCATTAAGCTTTACTTTCCAGCCATTAAGCTTGACTTTCCAAGCCTTAGCCATGAGTCACCTAATGAGTCACCTTATGAGTCATGGTTAGCTTTAACTATGGTTAGATATTTATCTCATGGGCTTTCCATTTGGGCTTCTCGGTTTGGGCTTTCTTAATGGGCTTTTGGGCTGAAATTTTTACTACGTCTCAGGCCTTTAACTGTCTAAATATTTGGCCAACCAATTGGTCCAACAATTCGGTCTAAAGGACCTAAGAATTCTGATATACGTTTAGTATACCTTAATGGGCTTTAAACTTTTCACCTTAGGCCCATTACGTTTTTAACCATTAAATTTAATCCGGAATCCTTCCGAATAAATTTTTCTTACTTCCGGGGATGATTATCTTGTATTCTGGCCAAGAATATTTTTCCCTAATTTTTTCTCCACACTTAGGTTAATTTTTAACCATGATTAGTCAACTATGGTAAAAGTCCACTTTCTTAACTATAGTTGACTTTTTCTTTAACCATTGACCAAGTTGACTTTTTCTCAAAATTTTGAAAGTGTCATATCTTATGTCTTACACTCTCTTCTTTATGTTTCAACTGTTCCCGATGGATAATTTCACTCGAAACACCTTATCTCACCAAAAAGGTCCATTTTACCCTTTTTGGCTTTTACTCTCGTTTTCTATGTTCGGGACTAAATAAAGCTGACTTTCCTTCATGAGCTCTCTATGCTCTCTTATTTTAAGTTCTTATTTTCAGTCAAAATGATTTAGATTTACTCGGTTTAGCCTGTGACACTTATAGTTCATATTAGGCTCTTTATGTAGCTTTTGCGTGTTAAATCATTTCACTAACACTTTATGTCTAGTAAATACTCTTCTTATGATTCAACTATAATAACAGAGTGTTCATACACATAGGAATCATAAGGAATAAGCTACATAAAATTCGGGTCTGACAGTGTCAGGGTCATACCTCCCCAGGGATAGAAATCTGGTCTCATACTCATCTACTAAATGACTCCCTTGGCTCAACCCCAAAAACTCGGCCTGCAGCCTTCGTTGGGCCGTATTTGGAGCAAACTACCTCCTGAAGGCATCCAGAAATATCTCTTAACTGATCTCTGTATGTCGGGCTCTTAATATGGGTCAGGCGAACTTCCACCAATGCTCTGTCGTCCCCTTCAGTAGGAACGCAACAAATGCAACCATCTCTGAAGTCGTACACTCAATGAATCCCTACAACTTCTCCATCTCTCTTATCCACTCCTCAGCCAAAACTGGGTCCTTGACCCCACAAAAAGATGGAGGTCCAACCTTCTTGAAGTGTCGCAGTCTATCCAACTCACAACCATAACCTAAAACATTATCGCCCTGTCATGGAGTAACATGAGACGGTGTATCCATTAGCTGTGGCACACGAGCTAGCTGTGCAGGCATATCGGCTGCAGTTGCCTCTCCAGGTGAGTCCCTGTATCTTGCCCCTGTCCTCCTGGTAAACTCTATGCTAGTAACTCTACTATGGTCTCAAGGCGACGCTTTAATCTCATGAAACGTGCCTCAGTACTATCGGGTACCTCAGTGGGACCTATCATCTCATCTTGGGTCTCAGGCCTATCTCTACGGCCTGGAGCCCAACCCCTAGCCCCTCCACCATGGCTGGTATTAGCCATAATAGCTATGGGGATATACACTTTCCTGATACCATTGTAATTGAACACAACACAATACTATGGGGATATACACTTTCCTAATTAGTAATACCGACTCACATCAGACCAACCTCTGCTCTGATACCATTCTGTCACGACCTCCCCTCCCGTGACCTACCAAAATCACAACAATTTTTTCTCTTATTTTACTTACCTCTCCTTCAGTCATAAATCAACACCAAACAGTTGGACTGTGATTCGATATTTGTCACCCATTCATATTCTCTCTCATAAATAATTTACATATATACATTTCAAATACATATAAGTATACATATACATCCCCGACCGTACATTCATTTACATAACTATGCTTTTACATTGTTCAGTACAAAACGTTTCAAATGTATATACCTCTCATAAGATGGATATGCAACGGATCAAGGAATACAAGTCCTCAGTCGTGCTCGACTATTGTGAACGCTCAGTAGAGAGGGGAAATAAAAAAGGGGTGAGCTCATAGCTTAGTAAGGAAATCAGGCAAGCAAATAGATAACCACACTATCTACAAAATACAATGCTCATGCCTTGAAATCATTTCCTTATCGGTTCATATCTAAAGTATGCATCTTACTTGAAACATTTATGCAATATACATATAGATACAAATCGTCAGGTTTACAGACCAAATTCATGCTGGTTTAAAAATCTCAACAGTTTATGCAAAACATTGCATTTCTCATGTAATTTCATAAAATTCACATTTATCATTCCATTCAATTAAATCAAAATAATATGGCATATCATCGTGTTCAAGAACATGGAAAATTGGGCCTCACCCATTCCTCGGGTTACCCTTTTTACATACACATTCACATGTTCATATTATAAAACCACGTGATAAGTCATTCAAGAAATCTCAAGTGATGAAACGAGACAGGCGACTACATGTTCCGAGATTATAATCATAACTCATTTTTCGTGATCCCAGGCTACACAGTACTTGGTGTGCGGGGTCTCACAATTGCTGTAACGGGAGGTGGGTCAAATCCTCAACCATCAGCTCACAACTCAATAACATTGCGTACTCACAGTACAACGTACTCCATGGACCCAATCTCAAGGTCGGAATGCTTGCCATAAGTCTTAGTCCTCATACCTTGGATATACCTCATAGTCGGGTGTTTTCCAGAAGTCTTAGCCTTTATCTATGGGTTATATTTTCGATAGCCCTCGGCCATATCTAAAAAATTGCACGTGTCAGCATATAATCAGTTCTTTCATGCTTTCTCTTTCAAAATTTGGTACGTACGAGTAAACTCCCAACACGACCATAACACAAGTGATATAACTCTAGTATGAGCAATGCTCACAGCACTATGTCATGTAAAAACAGAGTATAAGCAATCCTCCCAATACTCTATAATGCATCAATCAATGAAAACTGATTACGAGCAATGCTCCCAGTACTCTATCATTTAAAACTGAGTATAAGCAATGCTCCCAATACTCCATAAGTATAAATAGCATTTAAAATTAAGTACGAGAATATATTCAAGTACTATATTATGCATATTTCATAAATCAAGTGCGAGTATTCTCTAGCACCATTGGTTTTCGCACAAACCTGATAGATGACTTATTAAATTGAATTTCACACAATCAAATCAAATAGGTACTCAAATGTGTTGTTTTCGCATATACATGAAAACATTAGCCATTCTATCCATACACATTCAAAACATATTGAATTTAATCACCCACATGCTTCCTAAACTTTATAACTTATCGGATCCTAATGAACGTTTCTATACATGGAATTTCATATAGAATATAGTTATTGAAATTCTATTCGAAATACGTGTAGCTATCTCTAGCTACTCACAAAATTCCCTTACCTCGGATCAAGTCGCGTGACCTCAATTCCTTGGTGTTGCTAAACCTCGCAGTCCAATCAGCTTCCAATAACTACTTCCGACTTGTAAATAGTTATTCACAACAGTATACCTTAATCTTTGTTTTCACTTGCATGAATCTAAATCAATGCTTTTAACTTCTTTCAAAGCCTCAATCTCATCACTTTCTCCCATTATGGTGTTATACCATATATTTCATATACCTATCTTCATTTCTCATTTATTCCAATTTATGTATTTCGTAAAACTACTTTACAATCTTTCATACATGCTTATTTCATCCTTAAATCCATGTTTACTCAACTTCCTCATCATTTTCTCAATTTCATACCAATAGCTAGGTCATGGATATTTTTCATGATCAATGTGTTTTCAACAATTTAAACATACACCAATCAACTCACCAAGACACCTAGATTAACATATATGAACTTGGTGTATTGAATCTTACCTAGCTTGAACTTTTCCTCTTTTTCACCAAAATTGGCAAAATCCACATTGTTCCTTCAATATTTGATTCCAACTTCTTGTTGCCAAGTATGTTGTTCTCCTCTTTACTAAGAACAACTTTGCTGAACTAAATCTCACTCAAAACTACTTAGAAGATGAAGATTTCTAGTGTAGAATGGTTAGGTTTCCACTTTATTTTAAGAAGGATTTGGTGTTATCGAGAAAATAGAGGTTGCAGAGCCGTGTATTTATAGAATTGCTCCAGGAGATTGATTTCTAACGGTAAGGGATCGATCCATCCTGCCTTTTTCTATTCAGGAACCGACTTTTAAAGCTTAAGGGATCGATCTACTCTCAGCATGAGATCAATCTTCTTTACACAAAACCTTAAGGAGATAGATCTGGCCTTGTTATGAGATCGATTTGTTCTACCTAGAACCTATCTGAGATCGATTTGCATTGAATGAGAGATCGATTTGCTCCTCTTCTGAAGCAGTTCTGCTGTAAATTTTCCCAAAATTCACTGTTACATTGATATTAACTTTGCTTAACTACCCGTTTTACATTTCATACACACTGGTAACTTAAAAAGATTCATTCTTTATGATTTATATCAAGTGTGACTTGTCCATACATCACAAAATCATAAAGAGTACATATTAAATGTGGGTCTTACACAAGTACTATGTGATGCATATTTGGTAAAATCTAGTGCGAGCATTACTCTAGCATCAAGTGTTTTTCACACAAACTGATATATGGCTTATTTCAATTGAAATTCATTCAATTAAATCAAATTGGCACTATAACATGTTGTTTTCTCATATATCATGAAAACATTAGTCAATCTATCTATGCAACTGTCAAACAACTTTAAAACTAGTCACAGACATGCTTCCTAAGCTTTTTACCCTTAATTCGGGTAAAATCACAATTTTACCTTGCCGGTTCCTATTGAAATTTTTCATATTCAGAAATCCATATACAATTTAAATACTCAAAATTCTATTCAAATTACGTATAGCTACCTCTAGCTACTCAAAAAATTCCCTTACCTCAGATCACGTCACGTGACCTCACTTCCTCGGTGCTGCTAAATCTCACAGTCCGATCAGCTTCCAATATAAACTCAGAAGCTGTAGATAACAATTCACATCAGTATACCCTAATATACTAAATTTTTACTTGCATGAATTTTAATCAATGCATTTAGCCCTTTTTACACCCATTTGGCCTTATTACATCTCATTGGACCTTTCTCTCTCTTAAGTCCATTTAGATTTTACAACTCATTTCTTGAGAACCTATTAGACTCATCAAGTCTACTGACTCGAATTGAACATACATAAATCTTCCAATGCCTCAAGTTCATCATTTTCTCCCACTATGGCATTTCACCATGCATCTCATACACCAATTTTCATTCCTCATCTATTCCAAACACATGTATTTCACAAAGCTATCTTACAATCATATATACATGCTTAATAATATCACTGCATGCTTAAATCATAATCAAATCCATGCCAAATCAACTTTCTCTTATTTTCTCACTCCAAGCCTAAATTCTAGGTCATAGAGGATTAACATGTTCATGGATGTTTTCAGCTAAAAAAACATACACCAATCAACTCACCAAGATACCTATATTAACATACTTGAAGTTGGTGTATTGAAATCTTACCTAGCTTGATTTTTCCTCTTTTTACCAAATTGGGAGAAATCCACTTTACTCATTCAATCCTAGATTTTAGCTTCTAGTTTTCAACCATGTTGTTCTCCTCTTCACAAAGAACTTCATTGAAATAAATCTCTCTTAAAACTGATTAGAAGGTGAAGATTTCTATAGTAAGAAAGTTAGGTTTCACTTTGTTTCAATGAGGATTTTTGTTTCTCGAAGAAAGAAGGTGCAGCAGTCGCGTTTATATAAAATTGCCTTAGGAGATCGATCTCCTAACAGTGAGAGATCGATTTACCCTGTGTTTATCCATTCATAATTCGACCTTGAGAAGGTAAGATTAATCTGCCCCTAGGTACGAGATCGATTTGGAAACAGAATCAGTTAGAGATCGATCTGGCCTTTGAGAAGAGATCGATTTGTACTATCCAGAACCCTTTAGAGATCGATATGTCTCCACTAGAATTCACCCAAGATCGATCCCTCTTGCAGAATACTTTGGCATTGTATTTCAAGCCATGAGATCGATCTCCCCTTGCTAATAAGATCGATCTGCCTTTCATCTGCAGATTCCTGCTGTAATTTTCCTAAAAATTCAAAGGTATATTCATATTCAATTTGCTTTACTACTCATTTTGCATTTCATTCACATTTGAGACTTAAAAAGATTCATTTCTTATGATTCATATCAAATGTAACTTATCTATACATCACAAAATCATAAAGAATACACATGAATTTATGTGCCTTACATTCCTCCCCTCCTTAAAAAAATTTGGTCCTCCAAATTAGAACCAAGTTAATCATCAAACAACTGGGGGTGTCTCTCTCACATCAGACTCTCTAGCTCCCAAGTAGCATCCTCTGAAGTGTGATACTGCCAGAGAACCTTTACTAATCCGATGGTCTTCGACTTTAAGACTTTCTCCTTCCTATCCAATATCCAGATCGGTTTCTCTACATATGTCAGATCATCCTTGAGCTCCAATGGCTCATACAAAATAACATGGGTCAGATCTGGATGATACTTTCGATAAGTCCGGTGGCAAAGCTAACTTATAGGCTTTATCTCCCACTCAATCAAGTATCTCAAAGGGTCCAATGTAGCGAGGACTCAGTTTACCCTTCTTCCCGAATCTCACTATACCCTTGGAAGGAGAAACCTTTAGAAACAGTGATTCACCAACTGTGAATTCAAGTGGTCTTTGTCTCTTGTCAACGTAGCTTTTTTGTCTACTCTGAGCTGTCATCAATCTCTCAACAATCAACTGGACATCCTCAGAAGCCTATGTAACCAAATCTAGACCAAAAATCTTTCGATCACCCACTTCTTCCCAACTGATAGGGGAACAACATCTATGACAATATAAAGCCTCATACGGTGCCATTCCGATACTCGAATGATAACTGTTGTTGTAGGCGAATTCGACTAGTGGTAAATGATCATCTCAGGAGCATCTAAAATCTAGCACACATGCTCTCAACATATCCTCCAGAGTCTGTATAGTTCTCTCTGACTAACCATCTGTCTGAGGATGGAAAGTGGTGCTCAAACTCAACTGGGTTCCCATGGCTTCCTAAAAATGTTTCCAAAAGTGAGAAGTGAAATAGGAATCCCTATCCGAGACGATGCTCATTGGAACACCATGTTACCTCACTACCTCGCATACATACAATTCTATCAATGAACTCAGAGTATCGGTAGCTCTCATAGCTAAGAAGTGGGCTGACTTCATCAATCTGTCAATGATCATCCATATTGCATCGTGATTCCTATGGGTCCTCGGTAAACCCATCACAAAATCGATAGTGATATACTCTCATTTCCATATTGGTATAGGTATAGGCTGGAATAACCCTACCGTCTCTAATGCTCTACCTTCACCTGCTGACATACGAGACATCTTGCCACAAAATCTGCCACATCTCTCTTCATACCTGGTCACCAGTACACCTTCTAGAGGTTTTAGTACATCTTGTTACTCCTCGAATGTAACGTGTACCTCGAAGAATGAGCTTTCGATAAAATCAATTTCTTGAGCTCTGGGTCATCGGGAACACACCCTACCTCTAAACCTCAGTAGTCTATCAAAACTTATCTCAAAATCAGTTGCTGTGCCCTTTTGTATCTAACACGTCATATCAATGCAATAAAGATTAGTCTGCTGAGCCTGTCTGATCATGTCCAACAGATCCAGCTCCAAGCTTATACTAGTAATCATACACTCCGTATTTATGTTAGAAGGCATAACTCCCAAACTGAGGCTAGCAAACTATTCTAGCAACTCATGTTCCCTGACCATCATATACGATACCATCCTAAGGCTCTTCCTGCGTAAAGCATCAGCTACAACGTTAGCCTTACATAGATGATAAAGTATCTCACAATCATAGCCCTTCATAAGCTCTAGCCATCTTCTCTGTCTCATGTTCATCTCCTTCTGCGAGAACAGATTCATGAGGCTCTTGTGGTCGGTAAAAATCTGAAACTTCTCACCATACAAGTAGTGATGCCATACCTTCATCGCAAACACTACTACTGCTAACTCTAAATCATGGGTCGGATAGTTCTTCTCATGGTCCTTCAGCTGTCTAGATCCATAAGCAACTACTCTCTCATCCTGCATCAATACACAGCCCAGTCCCTGATGCGAAGCATCGGTATACACTGAAAATTCTCTTGAGCTAGTAAGGATAGTGAGAATAGGAGCAGTGGTCAATCAACGCTTCAGCTTCTAAAAACTCCTCTCACAATCTTCGTCCCACACGAATGCTATACCTTCCCGAGTGAGACGTGTCAATGGAGCAGCCAACTATGAAAATCCCTCAACAAATCTCCAATAATATCTTGCTAAACCGAGAAAACTCCTGATCTTGGTGACTATCTTCAACTGTTCCCACTGAAATACAGCCTCAATCTTGAATGGATCTATTGATACTCCACCCTCGACATAAAGTGTCCCAAAAACGAGATATATGCCAACCAAAAGTCACATTTACTGAGTTTAGTGTACAGTTTCTACTCTCGTAAGGTCTGCAATACAATCTTGAGGTACTTCTCATGCTATTCATTAGATTTGGAGTATACCAATATGTCATCGATGAAGACGATAACAAACTGATCCAAATATGGCTTGAGCACATCATTCATCAAAGCCATGAAAGAGGCGGGAGCATTCGTCAATTTGAATGGCATAACCAATAATCCATAGTGGCCATATCGGGTCCTAAATGCTATCTCGGGTACATCTCAACTCTGAACTTTCAACTGATGATACCCAGACCTCATATCAATCTTAGAAAAGACCTGCGCTCCTCGAAGCTGATCCAACAAATCATCAATGCATGGAAGGGGATACCTATTCTTGATGGTAGCCTTATTCTGTCACGACCCGAATTACCTAAAAATCAGAGTAAATTTTTCGCTTTTTCATTTATTATTTAATTCTTACTTTTCTCTCGTCGTGACCATCCTACAACACAGTTGGGCTATGATTCGGTGTTAGTCACCTCACACTATTTAACATTTCATTCCCATAATCATATATCAGAGTCTACTATCCTTTTGACTTTAAATAAACACATACCCAATGGTATTTACATGACTCTACATCCCCGACATCATATCCAGTTATAGTACTGTGCATTACATATTTAGATACAAAACCATACAAATGTGTATACCTGTCTCTCGATGGGAAGCAGCAAGCAGCGGATATTAAGCATGCAAGTCCTCAGCCGCTCAATAATTATTACAAGTGCTCTGAAAAGATGGGAAAATAAGGGGGGTGAGCAAACCACACGCTCAGTAAGGCAATTATGCAAGTAAGTAGATAGCTCCACTATCTACATGCTCATAATGCCATGCCCTTAAATCCATTTCTTTTCATTTAAAATTACACGCACAAAGTCATGCATATTCAATGCCATAGTTTATCCAAAACTATTTGTGCATATATAAATCATGTAACTCATGCATTCAAAGCATTTTATGTGACATCATTAAATCATATTAAGCATGAATTTAATCAAGATCATGCAGTCTTTCATGTCATGTAAGACAATTCAAGGTTTTCAAATGAAAGCATGGAAAACACATCATGCCACTGCATTTAAATCAATTCATTTAAAACGCAGTATAAAATAACCCCTCTGGGTCAATCATCTCAAAACTCATAAAACAATTCGTTATATTTCATTATAAAACTTCGGTTATAAAACCACCCTTCTTTCAGGGTCACATATCATAAAATCATCTGAAATCATCAAATCATCAAATCGGGGGCCTGACCCCTCCTTCGGGTCTACCCTGGTCTAACAGACCACAAGTTATATCATGTGAGACAATCAGGTAATTAACAGTAACATCGAGGACTATGGCCATATCCTAGTGATCCCTGGCAACACGGTACCTAGTGTGCGGGGTATCACACCTGAAACGGGAGGTGGGTCGTCCTACCCGCCAGAACAGCATAACACCAGGATTGCGAGGGCAAGGCTTGCTGCCTCGTGGCTAATGCCACTCCACTCCAACAATCCCCACGGTACAGCGTACTCCGCGTGACATACACGGTACAAAGTACTCCGTGAACCCAAGCTCAGTCAGGGGTGCCTGTAATAGGTCTTATCCACCCATATCATCTGTCTCAGAATGCACGTGTGAGCATATCATCTCACTGTGACACACAGTCTACAGGAGGCTCCAACACGGCTATATGCATGTAATATAAATCCCTGTGCGAGCGAAACTCAAGCACGGCTCCATGCATATTCATGATATCTGAAAATCTCGTGCGAGGGAAGCTCTAGCACGGTTTCATAAAAATCAGTGAAATCTGCGTACGAGCAGCGCTCCAGTACGACTTAAACTGATTATAATTTCATGTAAATTCCACGTACGAGCAACGCTCTAGTACGGATATGTATATAAATTCAGTGAAAACCTCGTACGAGAAAAACTCCAGTACGGCATTCAAATGAATTATGAAAACCATGTAAAACTTTGTGCGAGCAATGCTCCAGCACAAATGAATGCTCAAGTAATTCAAATCTCGTGCGAGTTACACTCCAGCACGGCTTTATGCATAATTAAATCAAATCTCGTGCGAGATTCACTCCAGCACGGCTTTATGCAATATCAAATCAAAACAGGATGCGAGCTAAGCTCCAGCATCTCTCATGCATGTCAAATCATTAAAACTAGTGCGAGCAATCGCTCCAGCACTATTTTATGCATACCACGTTAAAACAAATCAAGACATGTCAAAACAGAGTGCGAGCTAGGCTCCAGCAGCTCTCATTTCACAATAATAAAAATCAGTGCGAGCACCATGCTCTAGCACATTTCATGCATATGATGTCACACAAGTCGGTGCGAGCAACTGCTCAAGCACATTTATGCACATTCACAAACGCAGATATAGTGCGAACTACGTGTCGGCACTACCTGTTTCCATATAAACTTGATAGTTGGCCGTTTTCCAAAGAAATTTCCATTTAATTATTAATAACACCTACGTAGTGTTATTTTGTGAAATTAAACAATTTCTGGCCAATCTATTGCTTTGCTTTGATTAAAACCAATAAAATTCCTTAATCATCAAAAATCCTTAAATCATGCATTTCATGCATGTCATGCTTTCACCATCCTTAGGTGAACTTCCCTCAATAGGGGTAAAATAGTCTTTTCACCTATTTCGATCCTCAAAATTATTTAAACCACTTTTAGGATCTTTATACATCATCAAGGCATACATACATATTCAGTGTACAGAACACTATTAAAATACGCGTAGCTACCTCTAGCTACTCACACAATTCCCTTACCTCTTTTATCTGTACAGTCTGACCTTTACATCGATGTCTCGTCACGCAGTCCGATTTGCTCCAAATCCGAATCAAATCTCCGGAACTGCGGATACACATTCATCAGGTCAAATACAATACAATTAATTGTATCTCATATGTTCTGGGCTTAATTTAAATCATTGGGCCCGTTTCTCATATTGGGCCCAATTGCACCATAATGGGCCTTAATCGGCCTTAAGCCCGTTTACTACACTTTATCGAGGCCTATTGGGCTCACTGGGCCCATCAGTAATTATTTAGCCTCGTTCTAAATTCTCAGATATCTTAATTTAATATTTACGACAATTTATCCAAATTTTTCATAATTTAATTCATTTATACGGAAATTAAATCCGTAATTTATGCGTTAAATATCAATCACGCATAACGATATAAAATTGTCGTAAATAAGGGTCACTTACCCGTTATTCCATGATCGTACACAAATCGAGGCTGTCTCGAGCTCTCAGTGGATGCCAATTGTCGAGCTACACAATTAAATATATTTTTCCGGGTAAATTTCCAGTCGGAATTAATTAAATTAAATATTCAGAAAATTAAATCGGTCAATTTGACCGCTTACCGACTTACCCGAAGCTCGATTGCATCACTGGAATTTTCCCCAATTTTTTCTCTTTTTCTTTTTCCCTTTTTCTTCCTTTTTTCCCTCTCTTTTTGGCTGAACCGGTCCGGTCCGGTTCAACCCGGTTCGGACCGCCGGTTCAGTCCGGTTCACCCATCATTTTGCCGTTCCGGCGCCGTCCGGCCGGTTCCCGGTGCGATTTCGGTGCCAATCGGCGCGCAATCGTCTGGGCTCCCTAAATCGGGCCTCGGCTGGGGTCGAATCAGCCCCATCGCCGGCGAATCGGGCTTCTCTCCCCCGCGGCTTCTCCTCCGTTTCCGGCGATTTTCGCCGTTCTCGGCGCGCGTCTGGGTTGCTGGAGGTTCGCCCGAGTTCGGGCTTCCTTTTCCGGTGGGTATCGAACCTCCTCGGTCGCCGGTGGTGGCTCTGCCGGCGATCTCTCTTCCTCGGGTCTTCCTTCGCGTTTTGCTTCTGTTTCGTTTTCTGACTTTCGTTTCGTTTTCCAGATTCGTTTCTTTTTTTTTTTTTTTTTTTTTTTTATTTTATTTATTTATTTATAATTAACTTTTAATATTATTTTATTCAATAAAATAATATTAAAATGCATAAATATCCTTAAAAAAATTTATATTTTATTCATTTAATCTGTAAATAATTTTCTCAGTCCGATTTTACCTTTCCGGTATATTTTTCGATTATTTTCGGGATTATTTTTCGATGCGAAAATCTCGGTTCATTTCAATAAATTCATATCTTGATCAATTTAACCAGGAATTTAATTATTTCTTCGTCATTGATCAAGATTTCTCATTTTCATATTTTTAATTAAATTTTCTTGTCCCGATTAATACCGAATTTTGGTCTTTTGACCATTTTACCCTTGCACGTATTCGGGAATGTCATTTAAGTCCTTTTGCATTTTTAAATGCACTCGAAAATATCGGGTCTTACAATCTCCCCCACTTAAGAAATTTGGTCCTCCAAATTAGAACCAAGTAATATGAGTCCATAACACAACTCCAGTACATCTATCATATCATATACAGTCATCCTCAAGTGACTTTCTCCGGAGTGTAATACTACCATCATACTTAACTAGGGAGATCATCTTAACCCTCAACAACACTTTCTCTTTCCATTTTTAATAACCAACTCGATTTCATACATTACTCTTTCATTGAGCTAAACTGTTGGAGTTCATATCCGATCATATATATTGGATCCGGATATTATTTCTTAAGCATCACAAGATAGGACACATTGTGGATGCCTGTTTATTCAAGTGGTAATACCAACCTACAGGTCTTACCTTCCACTTTGTCCAATCTCTCTATCCGAATCTTGTTACGTCCTTAAGACAAGTAACTGCCAACATAATGATTCACCCTCGGTGAATTCCAATGATTTCCTGTCTCTTGTCAGCATAGGCTTTTCTATCTGCTCTGAGGTGTTCTTAATCTCTCTCAAATCAACTGAACATACTCAGAGGTTTGTCTTACTAATTCGGGAACAATTTTCTATCTGTCACCCACTTCTCTTATCAAAGTCAGGGAACAACTCCCTACGGCCATATAATGCCGAATATAATCCCATCCCGATACTCAAGTGACAACTATCATCACTGGCGAATTTGATTAGTAGCAACTGATCATCCCAGGAGCTCATAAAATCAATGGCACACGCTCTCATCACATCCTCCAGAACCTGTACAGTCCTCTCTGACTGACCATCTGTCTGAGGGTGGAAGCTGTGCTAACACACAATCAGGGTCCCATAGCTTCAAAAAACATATTCCCAGAAGTGGAAAGTGAAGCGGGAATCCCTATCTGATACCATGCTCACTGGAACGCTACACAATGTTTCACAATATTCCACACACATAAATCCGCCTATACACTTAGAGTATCTAGGGATTTTCATAACCAGAAGGTGGGTAACTAAATCAATCTATCAACTATCACCTAGATAGCCTCGAGATTCATTCGGGTCCTCTGTAACCCATCACGAAATCCATGGTAACTTGTTCCCATTTCCGTGTCAATATAGGTAGAGACTGCAATGACCCTGCAACTTCTTTTACTCTACCTTACTCTGCTGACATACGAGACACTTTTTCGCAATCTCTACAATATTTCTTTTCATACCTGACCACCCATACCTTTTTCAGAGATTCTGATATATTTATTACTTCTCGGATGCACTGTATATCCCGAAGAGTGAGCTTCTGACAATAGCATTATCTCATCAACTGTGGTCCTGGAGAGCACTTATACTATCTCTGAACCTCTGTCAGTCATCATCACTCACTGTGAACTCTGTCACTATACCCTTCTGAATCTGACCCACACTATCGACACCATGTCGAAATCATCATGCTAAGCCTGGCAAATCCGGTCACACAAATCCGGTTCTAACCTCAGGCTAGCTGTCATAAAATCACCGTCATCATCAGAAGGGATCACATCACTACTGAGGTTCACAACTGCTCTAGCAGCTCACGCTCCCTGACCATCACATGTAATACCATCCCGAGGCTCTTTCTGCTCAAAGCATCAGCCATAATATTAGCCTTTCCTGGGTGGTACAATGTTCACAATCATAATCCTTAGAAGCTCTAACCCTCATGGTTATCTCATCCGACTCTTTCTGTGAAAACAGATACTCGGGGGTTTTTACGATCAGTGCATACCCGAAATTTCTTACCATTTAAGTGGTGACGCCATACTTTCCGTGTAATCGCTACGGCTGCCTACTCTAAATCATGGGTCGGATAGTTTCTCTTATGGTCCTTGAATATATCTGGATCCATAAACGACTATCTTCCCATTTTACATCAATACACAGCCCAATCCTTATTTGGAGGTATCCATACACACTGAAACCTCTTGAGCTGTTGGTTATAGTGAGAATACTTATGGTGGTCAGTTCATTACTCCAATATACCAAAACTCATTGAAGCTATTTTCATACTTATCATAACACTCGTATGAAATCTTTTCCCGAATGAGACGTGTCAACTGAGCAACTCATTTCAAGAAACTCATAACACCTTGTCTGTAAGACAGTTTCCTGTTGCTACTCATACTCTTTCCTGGACTTCGAATACATCATAATATCATCGCTGTAGATGACAACCAATCGGTCCAGGTAAGGTTCAAATACCTTAACGTAGTTGAGTTCCACTCAATATTTCAATTTTTCATATACTTGACCTATGTACGCATAAACGAACAATGTCATTTCGAAATAGCTTTCGTTCAAGATACTAGCTCACGTCATTTCTTTCCTCTTATATTGACGGCTTTTTTTTTATAAAATTTTAATTTTTAAACTTTCATGATTAATCAAGTTCTATATTTCTTTATCGTACCAGCAAAGGTACCCAAATTTTAATGTATATATTATGACCGTCGAATTCAATCTATAGATTATGCGTGCGCTTCCAGACGCTGTCAAATCTTCAGGCAGGGAAGTATTTTAAAATACCTTTATTATCCCTCAGACTTGACTACATACCGCTTAATCCAATTTACTTTGCATATCAAGGATATCCTTACCTTGCATACGTCTCTTATTCCAATATATCTCCTTTTATATATCACTTGTGATAAACTCTTTCCTTACTTGTCAAGTTACAATACACTTTTCAGTGATATTTTCTCCCCTATTTTCAACTTACAATCCCTATACCCATATTCAGTTAGTGAAAATCAACTAACTATCATCCTCTTCATGCTTAAAGGTATAGGCTTCACATTTTTTTCACTAACTTATAAGCAACTGAAGGCGGTATGAATAAATGCGTGGCACCAGGATCAATTAAAATAATTATTTCATTATTCACAACCGGTGTGGTATCTTCCACCACATCCTATGAAACATCAATAGTGTCCTGGTCCAAGGCATACATTCGCCCTCGTCCAACATCTGATTTTCGTGATAACTACCACACATCTTACACTGTTCACACTGCTACTCTGTTATACTGTTACGTAGCAGGTCGGGGTCCTCGAATCACAATACCCCTCAAAAGTATTGAAATTGGATACACTGGGGTTTATCAATCAACTTACCCCGTGATTTATCAACTCTAAGCTTTTACCAAACTATCTTTTCTTGTTCTGACATCTTTGTCATTCTCTTTTCTCTTTTTGTCTCAATTTCGGCCCTCACTACCTTTCTCAATCTCAGAGGCATGCAACTCGTGATCTTATTCATACAACTATAGTCTGCGCACTGCCTCGGTATAGGTAGTGATATCAAACGGGCTAATCGGACTCTAATTGATAATCTGAGTCCTTCCATGAACTTTCAGACATCTCGACTCTCACTGTTTATCGTGTCCGAGTCACATCTGCCCAGGAATATAATCTGAGTTTCATACTCATTAATTAACCAATTCCTCTGGGTCAGAGTAAATAATATCATCTGTAATTTCCTTTAAACAGTGTCCGGGATATTTTGTCACCGGAATACATTTCGAATTATTTTTCATGTCCAATCTGGATGTCGAAATCTTCAAATGGGTTGAGCGAACTTTCATCAATGTTCCGACTCGCCCTCAAATATCATACATATTCTGAGTAATTAGCTCTCAAAATATTCTCCCCCTTCGCTCCAACCTCGCGAAGCGTATCTCAATACTGTCTGATCTCTCTGTCAGACTCTATCCGATCTCTCTATCGGACTCTGTGGGGCATGATCAACCAGCCTCCACGTCAATCTCATCTCAAGTCTCATGTGGCGACTCAGTACAACTCATGGGCCTACCTCAACGGCCTCAAGCTCGTGTACTCGCCTCTCAACCATAGCGGCTATCAGTCAATGAGTCTATTCTTGCATTTAAAACCAAATTCTTAGCTGAACTTCCATCTCGATATACACAATTGTATCTAAATAATGCACAGTACATGGGGATGTAAACTTCATTAACCACTAACACCGACTCATATCAGGCCAACTCAAGCTCTGATACCATTAAACCTGTCACGACCCGAATTACCTAAAAATCAGAGTAAATTTTTCGCTTTTTCATTTATTATTTAATTCTTACTTTTCTCTCGTCGTGACCATCCTACAACACAGTTGGGCTATGATTCGGTGTTAGTCACCTCACACTATTTAACATTTCATTCCCATAATCATATATCAGAGTCTACTATCCTTTTGACTTTAAATAAACACATACCCAATGGTATTTACATGACTCTACATCCCCGACATCATATCCAGTTATAGTACTGTGCATTACATATTTAGATACAAAACCATACAAATGTGTATACCTGTCTCTCGATGGGAAGCAGCAAGCAGCGGATATTAAGCATGCAAGTCCTCAGCCGCTCAATAATTATTACAAGTGCTCTGAAAAGATGGGAAAATAAGGGGGGTGAGCAAACCACACGCTCAGTAAGGCAATTATGCAAGTAAGTAGATAGCTCCACTATCTACATGCTCATAATGCCATGCCCTTAAATCCATTTCTTTTCATTTAAAATTACACGCACAAAGTCATGCATATTCAATGCCATAGTTTATCCAAAACTATTTGTGCATATATAAATCATGTAACTCATGCATTCAAAGCATTTTATGTGACATCATTAAATCATATTAAGCATGAATTTAATCAAGATCATGCAGTCTTTCATGTCATGTAAGACAATTCAAGGTTTTCAAATGAAAGCATGGAAAACACATCATGCCACTGCATTTAAATCAATTCATTTAAAACGCAGTATAAAATAACCCCTCTGGGTCAATCATCTCAAAACTCATAAAACAATTCGTTATATTTCATTATAAAACTTCGGTTATAAAACCACCCTTCTTTCAGGGTCACATATCATAAAATCATCTGAAATCATCAAATCATCAAATCGGGGGCCTGACCCCTCCTTCGGGTCTACCCTGGTCTAACAGACCACAAGTTATATCATGTGAGACAATCAGGTAATTAACAGTAACATCGAGGACTATGGCCATATCCTAGTGATCCCTGGCAACACGGTACCTAGTGTGCGGGGTATCACACCTGAAACGGGAGGTGGGTCGTCCTACCCGCCAGAACAGCATAACACCAGGATTGCGAGGGCAAGGCTTGCTGCCTCGTGGCTAATGCCACTCCACTCCAACAATCCCCACGGTACAGCGTACTCCGCGTGACATACACGGTACAAAGTACTCCGTGAACCCAAGCTCAGTCAGGGGTGCCTGTAATAGGTCTTATCCACCCATATCATCTGTCTCAGAATGCACGTGTGAGCATATCATCTCACTGTGACACACAGTCTACAGGAGGCTCCAACACGGCTATATGCATGTAATATAAATCCCTGTGCGAGCGAAACTCAAGCACGGCTCCATGCATATTCATGATATCTGAAAATCTCGTGCGAGGGAAGCTCTAGCACGGTTTCATAAAAATCAGTGAAATCTGCGTACGAGCAGCGCTCCAGTACGACTTAAACTGATTATAATTTCATGTAAATTCCACGTACGAGCAACGCTCTAGTACGGATATGTATATAAATTCAGTGAAAACCTCGTACGAGAAAAACTCCAGTACGGCATTCAAATGAATTATGAAAACCATGTAAAACTTTGTGCGAGCAATGCTCCAGCACAAATGAATGCTCAAGTAATTCAAATCTCGTGCGAGTTACACTCCAGCACGGCTTTATGCATAATTAAATCAAATCTCGTGCGAGATTCACTCCAGCACGGCTTTATGCAATATCAAATCAAAACAGGATGCGAGCTAAGCTCCAGCATCTCTCATGCATGTCAAATCATTAAAACTAGTGCGAGCAATCGCTCCAGCACTATTTTATGCATACCACGTTAAAACAAATCAAGACATGTCAAAACAGAGTGCGAGCTAGGCTCCAGCAGCTCTCATTTCACAATAATAAAAATCAGTGCGAGCACCATGCTCTAGCACATTTCATGCATATGATGTCACACAAGTCGGTGCGAGCAACTGCTCAAGCACATTTATGCACATTCACAAACGCAGATATAGTGCGAACTACGTGTCGGCACTACCTGTTTCCATATAAACTTGATAGTTGGCCGTTTTCCAAAGAAATTTCCATTTAATTATTAATAACACCTACGTAGTGTTATTTTGTGAAATTAAACAATTTCTGGCCAATCTATTGCTTTGCTTTGATTAAAACCAATAAAATTCCTTAATCATCAAAAATCCTTAAATCATGCATTTCATGCATGTCATGCTTTCACCATCCTTAGGTGAACTTCCCTCAATAGGGGTAAAATAGTCTTTTCACCTATTTCGATCCTCAAAATTATTTAAACCACTTTTAGGATCTTTATACATCATCAAGGCATACATACATATTCAGTGTACAGAACACTATTAAAATACGCGTAGCTACCTCTAGCTACTCACACAATTCCCTTACCTCTTTTATCTGTACAGTCTGACCTTTACATCGATGTCTCGTCACGCAGTCCGATTTGCTCCAAATCCGAATCAAATCTCCGGAACTGCGGATACACATTCATCAGGTCAAATACAATACAATTAATTGTATCTCATATGTTCTGGGCTTAATTTAAATCATTGGGCCCGTTTCTCATATTGGGCCCAATTGCACCATAATGGGCCTTAATCGGCCTTAAGCCCGTTTACTACACTTTATCGAGGCCTATTGGGCTCACTGGGCCCATCAGTAATTATTTAGCCTCGTTCTAAATTCTCAGATATCTTAATTTAATATTTACGACAATTTATCCAAATTTTTCATAATTTAATTCATTTATACGGAAATTAAATCCGTAATTTATGCGTTAAATATCAATCACGCATAACGATATAAAATTGTCGTAAATAAGGGTCACTTACCCGTTATTCCATGATCGTACACAAATCGAGGCTGTCTCGAGCTCTCAGTGGATGCCAATTGTCGAGCTACACAATTAAATATATTTTTCCGGGTAAATTTCCAGTCGGAATTAATTAAATTAAATATTCAAAAAATTAAATCGGTCAATTTGACCGCTTACCGACTTACCCGAAGCTCGATTGCATCACTGGAATTTTCCCCAATTTTTTCTCTTTTTCTTTTTCCCTTTTTCTTCCTTTTTTCCCTCTCTTTTTGGCTGAACCGGTCCGGTCCGGTTCAACCCGGTTCGGACCGCCGGTTCAGTCCGGTTCACCCATCATTTTGCCGTTCCGGCGCCGTCCGGCCGGTTCCCGGTGCGATTTCGGTGCCAATCGGCGCGCAATCGTCTGGGCTCCCTAAATCGGGCCTCGGCTGGGGTCGAATCAGCCCCATCGCCGGCGAATCGGGCTTCTCTCCCCCGCGGCTTCTCCTCCGTTTCCGGCGATTTTCGCCGTTCTCGGCGCGCGTCTGGGTTGCTGGAGGTTCGCCCGAGTTCGGGCTTCCTTTTCCGGTGGGTATCGAACCTCCTCGGTCGCCGGTGGTGGCTCTGCCGGCGATCTCTCTTCCTCGGGTCTTCCTTCGCGTTTTGCTTCTGTTTCGTTTTCTGACTTTCGTTTCGTTTTCCAGATTCGTTTCTTTTTTTTTTTTTTTTTTTTTTTTTATTTTATTTATTTATTTATAATTAACTTTTAATATTATTTTATTCAATAAAATAATATTAAAATGCATAAATATCCTTAAAAAAATTTATATTTTATTCATTTAATCTGTAAATAATTTTCTCAGTCCGATTTTACCTTTCCGGTATATTTTTCGATTATTTTCGGGATTATTTTTCGATGCGAAAATCTCGGTTCATTTCAATAAATTCATATCTTGATCAATTTAACCAGGAATTTAATTATTTCTTCGTCATTGATCAAGATTTCTCATTTTCATATTTTTAATTAAATTTTCTTGTCCCGATTAATACCGAATTTTGGTCTTTTGACCATTTTACCCTTGCACGTATTCGGGAATGTCATTTAAGTCCTTTTGCATTTTTAAATGCACTCGAAAATATCGGGTCTTACATATTCAATAATCTATAATCTATACACAATAAAAGGCTTCCATCCTTCTTCTCCACAAATAAAATCGGTGCTCCCCAAGGTGAAACACTCGGTCTGATGAACCCCCTACCCAACAGCTCCTGTAACTGTATCTTGAGCTCCTATAGCTCAACTAAGGCCATGCGATACAATGGTTTCGATATAGGTTCAGTACCAAACACCAAATATATACAGAACTCCATCTCTTTGTCTGGTGGTAATCCTAAAAATTCATCCAGAAAGACATGTGAACTTACTAACCACAGGAATATCTACTAACACCGGATGTGCCTTATCCGTATCAACCACGTACGCAATAAAACCTTCAATATTTTCATTCCGCAGTTAGCATAGTACATTATTTATTGTAACCATAACTACTACTTTTATTTCTTTTCATTAAACTTTACAACAAAATTTGTAAGGCTAGGAAACATAACTGTATTAGCATAACAATCTAAAATAGCATGGTTTGATGATAACCAATCCATTCCTAAGCTTATATCAAAATCACTCACACTTAACAATAATAGATTAGTTGTCATATCCTTTTCCCCTACTCTTAGTTTGCAGTCGTTTAACACATATTCAACTAGCTGACTGTTATCCATAGGCGTACTAATTAACATCATCCTACTTAAAGGTGTACGCTCCACATGTTTTGCTAACTTACATGCAAATGAAGGTGATACAAATGAATGTGTAAGACCCGATTTTATTTAAAACACGAAATGAGAAAAGATCAAATGAAGGATTGAAATGGTAGTCCCGAACACGTGCAAGGGTAAAACGGTCAAAAGATTAAAACTCGACATTAATTGAACAAGAAAAATTCATTAAAAATAATGGATTTGAGAATCTTGATCAATAACGAAGAAATAATTAAATTTCGGGTTAAATTGATCAAGATATGAATTTATTGGTATAAATCAAAATTTTCACCTCAGGACATTATCCCAAAAATAATAAAAAAATACCGAAAAGTCGAAATAAGATCGATAAATTCATTTATAGATCAAATGAATAAAATATAATTTTTTAGATATTTTGGCAAAAATAATAATATTTAATTGATTAAAATAATAATAAAAATAAATTATAAATAAATTAATTAAATTAAATTAAGAAAAGAAACGGAACAAATCGCGAAATCTGAAAAACTAAACTGAAGAGAAAACTGAAAACCGAACGAAGCAGAAGCTGACCTCTGCCTCACCAGACTGAGCAGCCAGCGACCCACGCACCAGGCGAGGTAGCCGACGTCGACCAAGGTGGAATCCGGTGATGGAAGCACGAACAGCGAGAGAAACGTCAACGGAAGAGAGCAGAACCGAGAGAGGGAGAAAGAAAATTTGGTGGCCAACGTCGATCTAGGCCTGATCATTGACAGCCGAAGGAAGCCCACGCGAAGACTAGCTGATCAGCGGCTGAATCGATCAGTGGATGGCGGCTAGCGCCGAAAAACAGCAAGAAACAGAAAAGTCAACGACGGAGAGGAGAGAAGAGCCGGACCGGCCACTTTTTGGCCACCTCAGATGAAACCGACCCCAGATCAATGCATCGGACGACCCCGCAGAGCTGCTGGCAGTGGAAGCCGATCGAGAACCGACCGGCAAGCCCTGAACCGATCGAACTGGACTGAACCAGGTTGAACCGAACTGAATCGATTCAGCCAAAAAAAGGAAAAACAAAAGAAAAAGGGAAAAAGAAAAAGAGAAAAAATTTAAAAGAAATTTCCAGTGATGTAATCGAGCTACCGGTAAGTCGGTAAGTGGTCGAATTGACCGATTTAAATTTTGGAATATTTAATTTGATTAATATTCGACTGAAAGTTTACCCGAAAAAATATTAAATTATGTAGCTCAACAATTGACATCAAACAAGAGCTCGAGACAACCTCGATTTATGTATTATCATGGAATCTCAGGTAAGTAACCCTTATTTATGACAATTTGCATCGTTATATGTGTTTGATAAATTACGGCTTTAATTTTCGCATTAAATGAATTAAATTTTAGAAATTTAGATAAATTGTCGTAAATAATTCATTGAGATATCCGAGAATTTAGAATGAGCTCCAATATGTACTGGTGGGCCCAATGAGCCCAATAGGCCTTAATAATGTAAATAGTAAGTGGAAAAGGGGCTTAAGGTCGATTAAGGCCCATTATGGTACAATTGGACCCAATAAGGGTAAACGGGCCCAACGATTTAAATTAAGCCCAAAAAATATGAAATATAATTAATTGTATTGTATTTGACTTGATGTACATTTATACGCAGTTTCGAAGATTTGATTGAGAGCAAATCGGACTGCATGACGAGATATCAGTGGAAAGTTCAGACTGTACCGAAAAATGAGGTAAGAGAATTGTGTGAATAGCTAGAGGTAGCTACGCATATTTTAACAGTTTTTGTATACACTGAATATGTATGTATACACTGAATATATATAAAAGTCCTAAAATGGTTTAAAGATTTTAAGGACTCAAAATAGAAAAAGACTATTTTACCCCTATTGAAGGAAGTTCACCTAATGATGGTGAAAGCATGACACGCATGAAATGCTTGATTTAAGAAATTTTTTGATTAATGAATTTTCTTGCTTTTTAAGTAAAGCAAATCGGTAGATTGGCCAATAATTGCATAAGTTTCACAAAATAACACTACGTAAGTGTTATTAAGATTTAAATGAAATTTCTTTGGAAAATGGGCCAACTATCAAGTTTATATGGAAACAGATAGTGCTGGCGAATAGCTCACACTACATCTGAGTTTGTGAGTGTGCATAAAATGTGCTTGAGCGATTGCTCGCACTGACTTGTGTGACATCATATGCATGAAATGTGCTAGAGCGGTTACTCGCACTGATTTTACTATTGTGAAATGCATGAGAGGTGCTAGAGCTTAGCTTGCACTCTGTTTTGACGGTTTTGACTGTTTTGACAGAATATGCATAAAAAGGTGCTAGAGCGATTGCTCACACTAGTTTTAATGATTTGACATGCATGAGAGGTGTTGGAGCTTAGCTCTCATCCTGTTTTGATATAATATTTCATAAAAGTCGTGCTGGAGTGTAACTCGCACGAGATTTTATGCATTTATGCATAAAGCCGTACTGGTGCGTTGCTCGTATGAAGTTTTGGTTTACTTGAGCATTCATTCGTGCTGGAGCATTGCTCGCACATGATTTTATATGGATTTATAACTCATTTTAAAGTCGTACTGGAATGTTACTCGTACGCAGATTTTACTGATTTTTATGAAATCGTGTTAGAGCTTCGTTCGCACGAGGTTTTTAGATATCACGAATATGCATAGAGTCATGCTAGAGTTTCGCTCGTACAGGGATTTAAATGACATGCATATAGCCGTGTTGGAGCCTCCTGTAGACTGTGTGTCATAGTGAGATGATATGCTCACACGTGCATATTGAGACAGAGATGATATGGGTGGATAAGACCTATTACAGGCACCCTTGACTGAGCTTGCGTTCACGGAGTATGTTGTATCGTGTATGTCACAGGGAGTACTCTATACCGTGGGGATTGTTGGAGTGGAGTGGCATTAGCCACGAGGTAGCAAGCCTTGCCCTCGCAATCCTGATGTTATGCAATTCTGGTAGGTATGACCAACCCACCTCCCGTTTCAGGTGTGATACCCCGTACACTAGGTACAGTGTTGCCATGGATCACTAGGTTATGGCCATAGTCCTTGATGTTATTGATATAGTCACTTACATGTCTCACATGATATAACTTATGGTCTTGGTAGACCAAGGTAGACCTGAGGGAGGGGTCAGGCCCCCGATTTTGTGATTTTTACTGAGATATGCTTTTTAACAGATTTTACAACGAATTGCTTTGTGAGTTTGAAATTGAATTATGAGATACTTAACCCCTTTAGGTTATTTTATTCTGTATTTTAAATAAAATGATTTAAATGCAGTAGCATGATGAGTTTTCCATGCTTTAATGATAAATTCATGAAATGATTGTATCTCATAATTTGTTTTATATCGCATGAAATAATGCATGATTTTGATTTAATTCATGCTAAGTACGATTTAATGATGTCACAGAAAATGCCATTGATGCATAAGTAGTATGATTTATATATTCACAAATAGTTTTGATAAACTATGTCATGGATATATGCATGATTTTGTGCTTGAGATTTTTATGAAAAGAAATGGATTTTAAGGGCATGGCATTATGAGCATGTAGATAGTGGAGCTATCTACTTACTTGCATAATTGCCTTACTGAGCGTGTGGTTTGCTCACCACCTTATTTTCCCATCTTTTCAGAGTGCTCGCAATAGTTATTGAGCGGCTGAGGACTTGCATTCTTGTTATCCGCTGCTTCCCAATGAGAGACAGGTATACATATTTATATAGTTTTGTATCTAAATATGTAATGCACATTACTGTAATTGAATATGATGTTAGGGATGTAAGGTTGTGTAAATACCATTGTGTATGTATTTAGTTAAAGTCAAAAGATAGTAAACTCTGATATGTGAATGTGATTATGAAAATGGAATGGTAAATAGGTGAGAGGTGACTAACACCGAATCATAGCCCAACTGTTTGGTAAGATGGTCATGATGAGAGAAAGGTAAGAAATAAATAATAATCAAAAAATGAAAAATTTTCTCTGACTTTTAGGTAATTTGGGTCGTGACAGTTTTTTTGGTATCAGAGCCGAGTTAGCCTAATATGAGTCGGTGTTAGTGGTTAAGGAAGTTTACATCCCCATGTACTATGCATTGTTTCGATACAATTGTGTATATCGAGATGGAAGTGCAGCTAGGAATTTGTTTTTGAATGCAAGAATATAGTTATTAACTGATAGCTGCTATGGTAGAGGGGCAAGTACATGAGCTCGAGACAGTAGAGGTAGTCTTGAGAGTCATACTGAGTCGCCACATGAGACTCGAGATGAGATTGAAGTGGAGGCTGATGTTGAGCATGCCCCACAGAGTCCGACAGAGAGATCGAACAGAGTTTGACAAAGAGATCGGACGGTATTGAGATACACTTCGCGAGGTTGGAGCGAAGTGTTGAGAATATTTTGAGAGTTATTTGCTTAGAGTATGCAAGGTATTTGAGGGCGAGTCGGAGCATTGGTGGAAGTTCGCTCGACCCACCTTAAGAGTTAGACATCCAGAATGGATATGGAAAGTAATTCTAGATGTATTCTGGTGACAAAACATCCTGGACACTGCTTAAAGGAAATTACAGATTAAATTCGTTACTCTGACCCAGAGGAACTGGTTGATTAATGAGTATGAATCTCAATTTATATACCTGCCCAGATATGACCCCGACACTATAAACAGTGAGAGTCAAAATGTTTGAAAGTTCATGAAAGGGCTCAGATTGTCAATTAGAGTCTGATTGGGCCGTTAGATATCACTACCTATGTCGAGGCATTGCACATACTACATTGTGCGAATAAGATCATGAGTTGCATGCCTCTGAGATTGAGAAATGTGGTAAGGGCCGAAATAGAGACAAAAAGAGAATATAGAATGACAGAGATGTCAGAACGGGAAAAAGGTAGTTTGGTAAAAGCTAAGAGCTGATGAGTCACGGGGTAAGATGATTGGTAAGGCCACAGTGTATCCAAATACAATACTTTTTATGGGTATTGTGATTGGAGGACCCCGACTTGTTCCGTAGCAGTGTACTTTTGGGCCATTAGATATCACTACCATACAGTGTAGAATGTGTGGTAGTTACCACAAAAATAAGATGTTGGACCAGGACACTACAAATGTTTCATCGGATGTGGTGGAAGATACCACACTAGTTGTAAATAATGAAGTAATTATTTTAATCGATCCTGGCGCCACGCATTTATTCATACTGCCTTCAGTTGCTTATAAGCGAGTGAAAGATGTGAAGCATGTACCCTTAGGCAAGATGATGATAGTTAGTTGATTTTCAATAATTACATATGGGTATACGGATTGTAAATTGAAAAAGGGGGAAAAAGGATACGCCAACCGATTTTATTCAATGGAATATGAATAATTTTGAAGTAATATTTGAGAATAGATTGATTCGGCTGCAAACTATGTTGTTTAGATTGCTATCCTAAGATAGTGATGTTTTCACCCCTAAAAAGTGTATTGTAAGTTTTAATAAGTAATGAAAGAGTTTGTTATAATTGATATATGAAAGGAGATAAGCTTTGAGATGTGATAGATCCTGAAAACGAGATATATTGGAATAAGAGGTGTATGCAAGGTAAGAATATCTTTGAGATGTAAAGTAATTTGGATTAAGCGATATGTAGTGAATATGAATTGCGGCCAAGGATAAGAGGAGGATATATCCATAACTAGTCTATGTGGTTAAGTTTGAGGGTAAATAAAGGTATTTCAAAATACTTCCCGCCTGAAAACTTGACAGCGTCTAGAAGCGCACACATAACCTATAAATTGAAATCGACAGTCGTATATATACATTTAAAATTTGGGTACCTTTACTGGTAGAATTCGATTAATCATGAAGGTTTAAAAATTAAAATTTTATAAAAGTCGTTAATATAAGAAAAAGGAAATGACGTGGGTTAGTATCTTGAACGGAAGCGATTTCAAAATGACATTATACGTTTATGCGTACATAGGTCAAGAATATAGGTGATTGAAATATTGAGTGGAACTCATCTACGATGAGGTATTTAAACCTTACCTGGACCAATTGGTTGTCATCATTAGCGACGATATTTTGATGTATTCGAAGTCCAGGCAAGAGCATGAGTAGTAACAGGAAACTGTCTTACAAATGAGTTGTTAAGAGTTTCTCGAAATGGGCTGCTCAATTGACACATCTTGTTCGAAAAAGATTGTATGTCAGTAGAATGATAAGTATGAAAGTAGCTTCGGTGAGTTTTAGTATATTGAAGTAATAAACTGACAACCATAATTATTCTCACCATAACCAACAGCTCAAGAGGTGTAACGACCCTTGACCCTTAAAATTCGAGGGAAATTTTTTTTTTTTACCCACTTATTCCCTTATTCACTTAGGTTGTATTCCTGTGCAGTGTCAAAACACTTTTCCTAATTCTTTACTCATAATTATAATTAGTTTCCATACTATAACTTATATGGCCGATAGAAATTTCGGCAGCATAACGGCTTATATATAAACCTACCCACCTGCAAATTAGTTGTATTCAACAATCCTAGATATCCACAACTACCAAGCATACTTTCCAAATCCATCTTTACCACACAATGCATCTATTTCGATTTAATACTAGTCATCTCAAAATATAATCCCAAAGTAGCAATGTTTACATCGTTCCTTACAAAATTACATCCCAATTGATAATTCCAATATATGTCTGTGCGTACAATTATGTCTGATACATGAATGTAAATGTATACCTTTCGCGTGTACAAAAGTAGCTTAGTGTAGCTCTTCCCACCAGCTTACGTCGTGTACGTGGCAGGTAGCGTCTATAGATTCACTGCAAATGATCTAAAGGTAGAGGGGTGAGCTTTTGGGGAAAAGCCCAGTAAGATAATATTCTTAAAGCAGTTCTGATATATAAAAGCATTTCAAGTTGTTCATAAAACGAAACTTAATGCAATACATAAACTTTCATTTAATGTGAAATCATCACAAAGCATGTGTGTATTTAAAAACAAATCATATACTTAACCGTTTTACAACTTTTCATAAACCTTTCATGAACATTTCATGAATAATTCATAGTCATTTCGTAATCATTTCATGCATATTTCATAATCATCACGAAAACACATATTCATTCATCATAATCGATTTTTTTCATAATCAAATCGAGGAGACTAGGCTATAACTAAGTCATGCGATACGTGTCATTCTCCATAGAGAGCTAAACATAGTACCTATGGCCATGGTAAGTGGTTGTAGACTGGACCAGGGTCGTACAGCTCTTTCGTAAAACATGGGTAGTATCCATCTTACATACTTTCACTAGCACATAGCTAGGACACGGGCACCAATGGCACTCTCCGTGTGGGCAACATAATTGTGTGCTGCGCGGGCACGAGATACTACTGAAACATCATCATAAACCACCAGTAGCACGACATCTTCCACACAGGTCGAGTCAAGTGCTAAAGGGGCCAACGTACCGGTACCTCAAGTGGTGGAGCCGGAACACCACAAGAAGTAGCCAAGCATGAAACTTAAGTCTCAAAACATATTTTCTTTTTTCGTAAATACTTTTGAAAACGTCAAAAGTTCCATTTCAAAGCGTAAATATGGGTTTTCAAGCCATCATAAAACTTTCATGCATTTTCATAATTCGAAAGTTTATTTCATAAACATAGATGTTCTAGCGAACATTTTGTAAAACGAAATCATGTTTTGTAAACAGTTTCGCAAGTATGGACGCATTGATAAATCATTTCAAATCATATGCTCTTTCATAAAATCATTTCTTAGTGAAACAAGAATGCAATATCAGAACTAAGTTAAGTAATACCCCTTACCTCGATTTATCGGGTATCTCGAATTCGAATGGTGACGTCCCCTAGTACCTCCTTTAATCCTTTCTACGATTCACCTACACCGAAATCGTTTACTTAGCATCTTATTCATACGAATTGTCCGAATTGCGTTAAAATCGTAACCTAGCGTCACTACTGCGTGTGTACGTATTATTGTATATCCTTAGGCCGACACGCACGTTTATATATTTCTTCACTATCTATATATTTGCTCCTACAAGTATTAACATATACCTTTATTATATACATCCACATGTATACACGTATAAAAAAAATACATATTTATATATATATACACTCCTATATGTATATATATATATATACTTTTATTGTTTTCATGTTTCCTATCTCATATATATACATTCTTTGTATATACATATACTTGCACACATTCACCTTTCATACCCCCACAAGTATATGCACCTAAATAAATAAATATATCTATATATATATATATATATATATATATATATACACTCCTTTATATATATATATATATATATATTATCATTGTTTTCCATTTTTCCTTATCACATATGCATATACATTATATTTTTTTTTGTGCAAATACTAGCATACCCAATTTATTATAGACTTATTTGTACATGTACCTAAATAAATAAATATTCATTATATATATTTCTACCTCTCATCTTTCCAATTATTGTCAAATTAATCTACACTAAACATGCTTGTATTTCAATTAATTCCTACAACATCATGCTTCCATAATACAATTATACATACATTAAACTAAATAAAATTCGAGTTTTTACCTAGGAATTAACTGGTACAAGGATGGGGAATATCAACTGGGTATTTTTTTTTTGTATACTGCCACTGTAGATGTACTCTGGCGTCGAAACAGGGTAGCCAGACGGGTAGGACAGGCGATGGGAGGTTACCGGGGCTCGGGTTCGGAGGAAGGCCGACGTCAGTCTCCTCTGTTTGCTGCAAAACGCGAAACAGAGCTTAGATTCCTCTGTTTCCGTTTTCGTTTCCAGGCGAGGGGAGAGGGAGAGAAGAGAAAGAGGGGGTCGGGTCTGTCTCTGGTGAGGAAGCCTGCCGGTCCAGAGTAACCTCTGGCACTGGTGTGCCCGCCGGTGGAAGCAGAAGACAACAGGCAGAAACGACGAGAGGTTCGGGTTTCTCGGTTTCGAGCGACGGGGAAGGAAGGGAGAAAAGAGAGGTCGCCGAATGCCTGGGAGGGAAGGCTGGGTCCGATCGCCGGTGAGGGAAAGGGTGGTCGGCAGGCGAACGGCGGGAGGGGCTCCGGTCGCTGTAACAGAGATGAGAAACTGGGGGGGTTTGTCTTTTGGGATCGCGCGATAATCGCGCGATCCGTTTTTTTTAATTAATTTTTTTATTTTTATTATATATAAATTATTTATATATATATATATATCTATTTATATTTATATTTATATTTATATTTATATTTTTTTATATTTTTTTATATTTTTATTATATATGTTATATTTGTATTTTTATATATATGTATATTTTTAATTATAATTTCATTCCTGGACAATTACATGTATATATTTATTTTATTTTATTTTATTTTATTTTTTAATTGTAATTATTTTTATCCTTC
Source organism: Firmiana major (assembly GCA_033439115.1). Taxonomy (NCBI): domain Eukaryota; kingdom Viridiplantae; phylum Streptophyta; class Magnoliopsida; order Malvales; family Malvaceae; genus Firmiana; species Firmiana major. The sequence continues at coordinate 38,858,763 of CM065901.1, forward strand.
ATTTTTTTCCAACTTAACAAATATATATATATATATATATTCACATATTTCCCTATAACATATTTCCATTTATTATATATATATATTTATGATTATTTTTTTTCTAAATACAGAAAATTTGCGGTGTTTACAAGAGGTTTCTCAGTGTATATGGATACCTCATGATGTTGCCCGCCTGAAAGCAACAAGAAAATGCTTCCCACGTAATCTGATTGCACTAACGACAAAAGGGTGACGTCGATGCAATTTGATCCACGTGTTCTTCGTATATCCTGCAAAAACAACAGGAATCAGAGGGGGCAGGGATTTGTCCCTGCACGCGCACTTCGATGATTAAGTCAGTAATTGGAGTTGTGAATGTATGAAGAAGAGAATATATTGCTTAAATCAGAGAGTTTAAAGCTTTTCCCTTCTTTTTTGTTTCTTTGGTTTTTTCTTATCCTCCTTTTTTCAGAGAGCTCACCTGATATTTATAGGTTTCTCTGGGTCGGTTCGAGATGAGGCCCAGGCGAGTGTCTAGGCCGCGACAGCGTCACATAGCACTCTGTCGCGCTTTCAGTAAAGCAGCTTGCAGGAGACCTCTACTGCTACCTGTGCGGGAGACCTCTACCGCAGTCTGCGCGGGAGACTATGCCGCAGGCTGTGCGAAAGACCTCTACGGCTGCCTGTGCGGGAGACTATGCCGCAGGCTGTGCGGGAGACTATGCCGCGGGCTGTGCGGGAGACCTCTACCACAGGTTGTGCGGGAGACCTCTACTGCAGTGTGTGCAGGAGACTATACCGCAGGCTATGCGGAAGACCATGCCGCGGGCTGTGCGGGAGACCTCTACCACAGGTTGTGCGGGAGACCTCTACCGCAGTCTGTGCGGGAGACCTCTACGGCAATATGGGTGATGGAGGTCTGCCGTGCCTGCTGTGCGGCACATTGCAAAGGCGACAGACTCCTATCGCATTGAGCACTCTGTCGCACTGCTGGGAACTATGCCACGTGGCCGCTCTGTCGCTGAATCCGCCACGTGGCTCGTTCTTGATTTGATACGTGGCAGGCGGATGATTGCGCACGTGGATTCTGGTGACACGACCACCATCAATTGCTCCCCACTCTTTGGTAGGAATCTTTCCTGCGAAAGAGTATCTGGATCCGGAATTTTCTCGGGTCGGGTCGGATATCTGCGCGTGTATCGACGCAGGCGAGCCGCTATATATACTGGGCCCCTGCTGTCTTTATCGCTATTGAGTTCTCCCGTAAAAAGACACTCTGCTGCGATTTTTCTCCGGACACTCTCTCGCAACTCTGCCGCAACTCCACTGTACTCTGTCGTAACTCTGTCGCATACACATTACTGTGTCGCAACTCTGCCGCAGCTTCGTCACACTCTGTCGCCAGCTCCTCCTTTTCTTCATTTTAGGTAATTTCATAGTTCGTAGTCCCACTTCTTTGATTCACGGACTCTTAAAATGGCTGGCCACGGTGTAGGAAAACAAATTGATCTGGGCGTTAAGTCGACTTTAAAGGAAGTCGACGTCCATGACCTAGAATCCCGATTTCCTTTACCCGAGGGATACTCTTATAGACTCCCAACCCCTCAGGAGAGCGACATACGTCGCGTGTCTGATGGGGCTGTCATTTTTAGGGCAGCTTTGGAGTTAGGACTCTGCTTCCCATTGTCTGACTTCGGGGCTTCCTTCCTTAGGACTCACAGGGTATCCCCGGGGTAACTGCATCCCCATGCATGGATGCAATTGGTAGCATTCACTGTGCACTGCCATTTAAGGGGCGTCCCTCCATCTCTTCCTCTTTTAGAAGTATTCTTTAGGCTTCGAGGGAGTCCCGGCTTAGTGCCTTACTCGCTTCAGCGGGTGTACCAGCCCGGTTTTGAGAACCGATTATTCGAGAAACCGGCTAACAAGCTCCATGATTTCGAAACGGAATGGCTGGTTGTGGAAGTGCCCGAGGGCCTGGATTTTCCCACTCGTTGGGAGAATAGGCGTGAGATTCCCAAGGGTCCCCGGGTTGCCACACTTAGGGAGCAGTTGTCTTCTGACGTCAACAAACTGCTAGTCCCTCATCCCCTTAGCCTCGACACCCTTATATCAAATGAAAATTTGATATTAGCAGGCTGGGGTGTGGGTTCGGTCCCTATTGCCGGACCCTCTATTCCTTCGTCAGATCCTCTGCCTTCGGTTTCCCCCGAGTTAAATCCTGAAGCACCTAGGCCACAAGAGGATATAGGGAGCACCAACGTAGAATCAAGTTCTGGCAGCGAACCTTTAGCCGATCTGACTGGTTGGGAAGGGTTCGGCTCTACTTTCATGGTGCTCCCTGATGACGATACCATAAATATAGAGTCCCTTTAGGAGCATCTCGATTCTCCTGGCGGTAACTTTTAATTCTCTTTACGGCTTGCTATTTTTGATCAGTTTTTGACCACTGATTTGTCTTCTTTTTCTTTTTTGCAGATATGAGTCATTTTCGGCAATCCTTAGGTCGCCAGGTTTCTGAGGCTGGTCCTTCCAGTACTTCTGCCAGGAAGAGGCATCGTTTGGCTGACGATGTCCCAAGTGAGGCACCGGTCCCCTCTCATCCACCTCGTGCTCGGACCCCTCCTGTTTCTAGGCAGGCGATGCCTCCCCCTCCTTCAGAGCAGAGAGATCTCTCTCGGGATAGGAGGAGAGCTACCTCGTCTTCACGGGGGGCTTCCGGGTCATCCGAGCGATCACACTCTGAGGAGCGCGCAGAATGCAATATCATTCCGTCTCAGCGGAAGAATAGAAGGCACTTGTACATCGAAGGTTCGATGGGAAGCAGGCCAATATTGCCGAGGATAGGCCCTGCCGACGAGAGGCCCTATTCCGTGGACGGGGGAAATATTATGAGGGGCCATGAGTTCCGAGTCTACCCCGGGGTTCGTGACAACGACATTTTGGACACTCTCGGGGTGGCCTCCTGGTTAAGCTGGTCCACTATCCTTCCTTGGGACGAGGTAAGGATATTCAGAAACTACCCGGAGGGGGAGGATTTAGCCGACATGGAGGCATTGAGGGTAAGTTTCATACTCCTCTTCGTTTGACTCATTTTTGCCGCATTCTTTGAATCTGACTTTTTGTATTCCTTTGCAGCTGGCTCAACGAACTATGGCCAACAATGCCCAGCATCGGGCTTATCGGGAGCGTGCTGATAGGGAAATCCGAGAGTTAAAGGATTAAGTTATGGAGTTGCAGAACACCATCAACAACTTGTCCAAACTTCCGGATTTAGTTCGAAGCTTGGAGGAGCAGCTCGCAAAGGTTCATCAAGACCTTAATCACACCCAGGGGGATCTTACTGTAGAGAAGGCTCGGTCTAGTAGATTTCAAGAGGATCTTCGGGATGCCCACTCTGAGCTAGACTGTATGCAGTCCAACTACGAGTCTTTACTTGCTCGGAATCAGGAGCTCGAGCAGCGTGTTGTCGAGTTGGAAAGTCAGGCTGCTCCTACATTGACCCAAGTGGAGATCAATAGCATAAGGGCCGAGGCTGTGAAGGAGTACCGTCTCTCCAAGGATTGCTTAAGACGGAAGGAAGATTTCTCGAATCCCTATGTAAAGTACGGGTTCTATCTTGCCCGATCATGGTTAGAAGCACATAGGGAAGGAGAGGAATTCCCAGAGCTCCAGTACACCAACGAGGCAATGCTATTTGAGGCCCCCGACTGGACTAAATATGAGCCTGAAGCTGAACCTGCAGATGAGTTATTTAAGAAGACTGCCCAAGATGACCTCGTCAACCTCACTGGACCTTGGGAGCCCATGGATTTGGATGGTGCTCCCGAGCCTATCGAGGCTTTTATTGATTTAGACGACGAGGAGGGTCAGCAGTCCTTGGGAAGTGATGGTCCGTCTGCAGCTGATCCCCAGCTTCCTCCCGAAGAGTAGATAGCTATTTTTGTTTTTTGTATTTCTTTTCAAGTACTTTGTTGTTTTTTATTTTAACTTCGTGCTTTTGTCGAATGTAATGACTTTTGAATGAAATGAAATTGAGATTTTTGTTCATGCTTTGTATTGCATTACTTCTCTATTTATCATTTATCATTCTTTGTCTGTTTATTTTGGTTGAATGTATTCGTGCATGCTCCCCAATTCTTGATAGAAAGGTAAACTTTCAGAAAGAATTTTTCGAGCGAACGTATAATTGTTTAAGGTTTGTTTACTGCGACGTGTATGCGTCTTTAGTTTTTATAGCCTTGATATTTTTATCGCCTGGCCACAGTGACGCATAGCGCCTCAGGCTCTTACTGCTCGTCTGAACTACGCCTGGCCACAGTGACGCATAGCGCCTCAGGCTCTTACGGCTCGTCTGAACTACGCCTGGCCACAGTGACGCATAGCGCCTCAGGCTCTTACGGCTCGTCTGAACTACGCCTGGCCACAGTGACGCATAGCGCCTCAGGCTCTTACGGCTCGTCTGAACTACGCCTGGCCACAGTGACGCATAGCGCCTCAGGCTCTTACGGCTCGTCTGAACTACGCCTGGCCACAGTGACCCATAGCGCCTCAGGCTCTTACGACTCGTCTGAACTACGCCTGGCCACAGTGACGCATAGCGCCTCAGGCTCTTACGGCTCGTCTGAACTACGCCTGGCCACAGTGACGCATAGCGCCTCAGGCTCTTACGGCTCGTCTGAACTACGCCTGGCCACAGTGACGCATAGCGCCTCAGGCTCTTACGGCTCGTCTGAACTACACCTGGCCACAGTGACGCATAGTGCCTCAGGCTCTTACGGCTCATCTGAACTACGCCTGGCCACAGTGACGCATAGCGCCTCAGGCTCTTACGGCTAGTCTGAATACCTGTCACAAGATTTAGATCAAAATAAGTCGCAGATGTATAATAAAATGACATTCTGCGTGATGATTGGATGACAATATCTTGTGATGGTATAAACAAATAATAATACTGTTTGGGAAAGAAAATATAGCGATTAATTCAAATACAGCTTTAGGTGATTTGAATTCCATGTTTTCCCTATCTTCTTCCCTTGTAGAGTTTCCAGGACACATGTGTTAGGTCCAATCTTATATCTGATTCTGTAGGGACCTTCCCAGTTGGCTCTGAACTTCCCATCCTCCTTCAGGGCATTCGTGATCTGTGACTTTCTGAGCACTAGATCTCCCTCAGACATTGGCCTATCTCTCACCCGGCTATTGTAGTAGTTAGCCACCCTCTGATGATAGGATGCCAATCGAATAGCCGCGGTCTCTCTATGTTCGTCGAGTAGGTCCAAGCCTTCCCTTAGAGCTTGTGAATTTTCTTCCTCTGCTAAAGGTATCACTCTTGGTGATGACGCTCCAATTTCTACGGGGATCAGTGCTTCTACGCCGTATACAAGGCTGAATGGCGTTGCTTTAGTCGACACACGACTGGTGGTACGATATGCCCATAAAACACTAGGCAATTCGTCCACCCATGCCCCTTTTGCTTTGTCTAGCCTGGTCTTCAGCCCATGGAGGATAGTTTGATTACTGACTTTGGCCTGTCCATTAGTTTGAGGATATGACACTGAGGAGATCCTTAGCTGAATGTTGAGGCTCTTACAAAATTCACGGAAGGCGTTGCAATCAAATTGCTTTCCATGGTCGGCATTTAGGATGCGGGGAATTCCGAATCGACAAATAATGTCTTTCCACACCATTGCCTCCACTTTCTTTTCCGTGATTGTGGCTAAAGGCTCTGCTTCAATCCACTTTGTAAAGTAATCGGTAGCCACTAGCAGGAACTTTCTTTGGCCCGTGGCTAAGGGGAAAGGTCCAAGGATGTCTAATCCCCACTGTGCAAAAGGAATTGGCTGTACTGTGCCTTGAGAGGGAGTCACTGGAGCTGTTGTGATAGGCGCAAACCTCTGACATTTGTCACATTTGCGGGTTTGATCTATCGCATCTTTCTTCAACGTTGGCCAGTAAAATCCTGATCGCAGTATTTTGGTAGCGAGGGCTCTCGCTCCTAAGTGTTCGCCGCAAATTCCTTCATGCACTTCAGCTAGGGCGTAATTTGCTTGTTTCGGTCCCAGACATTTCAATAAGGGTGACGAATATCCCCTTTTGTACAGTTCTCCATTGATGAGTGTAAACTTCGCCCCTTGTACTTTCAAGCGACGAGCCTCGTCCTTATCTTGGGGGAGTGTTCCTTTGGTGAGAAACTGTTTGTATGGGGATCTCCAATCGTCTCCCACTTGAATGTCACACACTTCGACCTCTTCAATACTAGGTCATTCGAGCCTCTCCACCTTCACTGTCCTTCCTTGTGTTTCGGTGGAAGAGGCTAACTTAGATAATGCATCAGCATGTGTGTTTTCAGACCGGTTGATTTGTATCAGCTGAAAGTTTTTGAAAGTCTGTGCCAGAAATTGGACTTTCTTCAAGTAAGGGACCAGCATTGGTTCCCGTACCTCGTACTCTCCGCTGAATTGGTTCACCACCAATTGAGAATCACTGTGTGCTATCAAGTGGTGAACCTGTAGCTTATGCGCTAACATCATCCCTGCTATCAGAGCTTCATACTCCGCTATGTTATTCGAACTGGGGAATCTGAACCGTAGGGAGTATTCAAGGGATTTTCCTTCGGGTGAAACCAGGACTATACCCGCTCCGCTTCCGTTAGCACTTGATGCCCCGTCGACATGCAGCAACCAGTGGTGAGCCTCCCCTTCACTGCTGTCGCTTGGGATAGTGCATTCTACGATGAAGTCGGCCAGAGCTTGACCTTTGATAGCCTGCCGTGGTTGGAATGTGATTTCGTATCCCCCAAGCTCCACTGCCCATTTCACTAACCTTCCTGAGTGTTCAGGTTTCTGAAGGATCTGTCTTAACGGTTGATCCGTCAAGACGGTGATAGGGTGTGCTTGGAAATACGGGCGTAACTTTCGCGAGGCCATCAAAAGGGCTAATGCTAGCTTTTCGGCCAGCGGATAGCGGGTCTGTGGATCCAATAACACTTTACTCACGTAGTAGATGGGACGGTGCACCTTTTCATCTTTCTTCAGTAGCACCGCACTGACGGCGAAATCGTCGACTCCCAAATACATATAGAGTTGTTCTCCTTCCAGGGGCCTTGTTAATAAAGGCAACTGTTTCAAGTATTCCTTGAGGTCTTCAAAGGCTTTTTGACAATCTTCCGTCCATTCGAAGTTCTTTCCCCCCCCCCCCGTAGAGTTTTGAAGAACGGCAGGCTCCTTTCTGCTGATTTTGACAAGAAGCGATTCAGAGCTATTATCCCGCCTGTCAATCTCTGGACCTCTCTTACGGTGGTTGGGGGTTTCATGTCAATGATAGCCTGTACCTTCTCATGATTTGCCTCAATGCCCCTGTTAGTGATCATGAAGCCTAAGAACTTCCCTGATCTTACCCCGAATAAGCACTTTTCAGGGTTTAGCTTCATGTTGAATCTCCTCAATACTTCAAATACCTTGGACATTTGATCAGTATGAGACTCTCCTACGCGGCTCTTGATTATCATATCGTCCACGTAGGCTGCCATGGTATTTCCCAGAAGATCTTTGAACACTTTGCTCACCATTCGTTGATAGGTGGCTCCCGCGTTCTTTAGACCGAACGGCATTACCCGATAGCAATAGGTTCCGTCGTCGGTTATAAAGGAAGTCTTTTCTTCGTCTTCTGGGTGAAGCATGATTTGGTGATACCCGGAGAATGCATCCAAGAAACTGAGGAATTCGTAGCCGGATGTTTCGTCTACTAGTCTGTCTATCCGAGGTAGGGGGTACGAATCTTTAGGGCAGGCTTTGTTCAAGTCGGTGAAATCCACACACATTCGCCACTTCCCACTAGATTTCTTTACCATCACTACGTTGGCCAACCACTCAGGGTAGTAGACCTCTCGGATGAATCCGGCGCCGAGGAGTTTACTCACTTCTTCAGTGATTGCTTTTTGTCGTTCTGGGGCGAAATTCCTCTTTTTCTGTTTGACGGGTCTGTGCCCGGGTATGATGTTAAGCTCATGGCAAATCACTTCGGGACTAATCCCGGGCATGTCTGTCGGGCTCCAGGCGAAGATGTCCGAGTTTCTTCTCAGGCACTCGACTATGTCGTTCTTTAATTGTTCACCGAGTTGAGTCCCGATGAATGCCCTTTTTCCTCCATCCCCTTCGATTAGCTCAATGGGTTCTGTCTCCTCTATAGGCTGAGGTTTGGGCGGATCATCTATGCACAAGGTTTCTTTCCTCTGTACTACCTTGTTGGCAGTGGAAGCGAGATAACAAGTACGGGCGCTCCTTTGGTTTCCTCGTACTTGCCCAACTCCGTTGGGAGTGGGAAACTTCATCAATAGATAGCAAGAGAATATCACCGCCCTCATGTCATTCAGCACAGGTCTGCCCAAAATTATGTTGTAGGCAGCAGAGGTTGACCTGACCACCATGAACAATACTTGCCGGGTCATGTTCTTCGGGTGCTCTCCGAGAGTCACAGGCAACTCTATGGACCCGGCAACCTTCACTCGCTCCCTCATGAATTCGTATAGTGGTGTCATAACGGGCTTTAACCTGTCTTCGGATATGCTCATTTTTTCGAAGCAGTTCCAATAGATCAGGTTCACTGAGCTCCCGTTATCGACCAGGACTCTGCTCACTGGGTGTTTGGCCACTACCGTGGATATCACCATGGGGTCGTCATGGGGCATGACAATATCACCTTTGTCAGTCGGAGTGAATGTAATGGGCTCTTCATCCGCCAGCTCCTCCATCACCACATTAACCTGATACGCTTGCCTTGCGTAGCTTTTGCGGGAAGTAGAGGAGCTTCCTGCACTTGAGTCCCCGCCTACAATGACATTTATCGCGGGGGCTGTAGGTTCATTGTTTGGCGGATTAGCACGGGGGATGGGCCTGACTGCTTCGTTTCTAGGCCTATCCCTTCTATTGTCATTATTTACCCCAGCCCACGGACGATCATTCCTTTGGTCACGCGGAGGATAACGGGGTCTCTCGCTCCTCCATAGGAAGCGGTTGATCTTCCCTTCTCTGGCCAGTCTTTCCAACTGGTCCATTAAATCTCTGCACCTCTCTGTTGGGTGGCCGTGAGCACAATGGAATTCGCAGTAGGCTTCGGGGTTTCGTCCTACATCTCTAATTTTCTTCTTAGGGAATTCCAATAATCCTGCCCCTTCGATAGCTGCCAATATCGCAGTACGAGGCTCGTTCAACCTGGTATAGCCTTCATACCTGAGCCTAGGGGCTTTGTCTCCTCTCATAGGTCTTGGGAAGCTTCTCTCGGGTGCATCTCTCTCTCTTTTCTTTCCTTCCTTCGCCTCCCTGGGCTGTATCATTCTCATCACTTCTTCTTGAGCTACATACTTGTTAGCCCTGGCAAAGAGGTTGGAAATCGTCATCGGTTGATCGAGAGAGAGGGATTCTTGTAGCTTCTTGGAGCTCGTCCCTTGCAGCATTGCAGCCAAGGCTACGCCTACTGGTAGATCTTCCACTTCCAAGGTTGCATCTCGGAAGCGATCTACAAAGCTTTTCAAGGGTTCTTTATTCCCTTGTTTAAGCGTGAGTAGGTAGGTAGCGTCTTTCTTCCTCTGGCTGTGGATCATGAAGACTTTGAGGAATTCATTTCTCAACTCATCAAAAGAGGAGATTGAACCTTCGCTCAACCCGTTGAACCACTTGAGAGCATACCCGGACAATGTGAGAGAAAAAGCTCTACACATAATTTCGTCCTCCCATCCATGCAACAGCATGAGGGATTCATAACTTTGGATGTGATCGTAGGGGTCCGCTTTGCCGGTGTAAGTAGCCATAGAAGGCATTTTGAACTTCTTCGACAAAGGTTTGTTCATGATCTCCAGGCTGAATGGGATCCTCCTCCTTTGGCCATCATCCGAAGATACCAGTTTTTTCTTCTCGAGGATCCTTTGGACGACCTTCTCCACGTCCTCCGACCCTCAGGCTGAGCATGGCCTTGTCCCTTCGGGTCTAGAAGAGTCCGATTGATAAGCGCCCCTTCTAGCACCTCCCACTCCGGGACTTTATATTTTGAGGCCTTCTCGTGGGTCAAAACCTCCTTGTCTTCGTTGCTCCCCAGCCTTATAAGTTCCCGGATCACGTTCTGACTCCACGGGAGACGAGCTGTGGCAGGTGGGGGAACTCTACCGCCTATGGGCTGTGGGGGAACTCTACCGCCTGGCGGCTAGAGGGGAACTCTGTCGCGCATCGGGCAAGGGTGAACTCTGCCGCCTATTAGAGGCGGGAGAGCACCGTCGCATATCTGATGTGGGATACCTCTGTCGCATGTAGTCCGCGGGAGAGTTTTGTCGCCTTTGAGCCACGGGGGAGCTCTGCCGCCTGTCGGACAGAGGTGAACTCCGTCGCTGTTGAGTCGCAGGCGAGCTCTGTCGTGTGTTAACCACTGGCGAACGCTGTCGCACGGGAGCTGCGGGCGAGCTCTGCCGCCTAGTGGCCAGAGGTGAGCTCTGTCGCGGTTGAACCACGGGTGAGCTCTGCCTTGCTGGATTGGCAGTGGCATTATCTTGCATTCCTGCACCTTGTCCGGCACTCGCCAAGGTGGAGGGCTGACCTCTCTCGTAGGTCTGCCTCGGTGTGCTTTCCCCCACTAACTGCTGCACTTCATGGGGTAAGCTCAATTGGGGGAGAGCGTCTCTGAAGAAGCTCACCATGGCTTTCAATGCAGCTGTAGTCTCCTCATTTTTGTGCTTCAGGGTCTCAAATTCTTCTATAGAAACCACGACTTCTCTCTGACCCCTTTCACCATGTCTTCGTCCTTGTTCTGATCTAACAGGGGGACTCACAGAATTCTGCCCTCCTGTCAGCTCCACTGTAGAGCATGTTCTCACCATTTTGATAGAGAATCTGGCTTTTTGTCAGGATTCCCACAGACGGCGCCAATTGATGTTGCCCGCCTGACAGCAACAAGAAAATGCTTCCCACGTAATTTGATTGCACTAACGACAAAAGGGTGACGTCGATGCAATTTGATCCACGTGTTCTTCGTATATCCTGCAAAAACAACAGGAATCAGAGGGGGCAGGGATTTGTCCCTGCACGCGCACTCCGATGATTAAGTCAGTAATTGGAGTTGTGAATGTATGAAGAAGAGAATATATTGCTTAAATCAGAGAGTTTAAAGCTTTTCCCTTCTTTTTTGTTTCTTTGATTTTTTCTTATCCTCCTTTTTTCAGAGAGCTCACCTGATATTTATAGGTTTCTCTGGGTCGGTTCGAGATGAGGCCCAGGCGCGTGTCTGGGCCGCGACAGAGTCACATAGCACTCTGTCGCGCTTTCAGTAAAGCAGCTTGCGGGAGACCTCTACTGCTGCCTGTGCGGGAGACCTCTACCGCAGTCTGTGCGGGAGACTATGCCGCAGGCTGTGCGGAAGACCTCTACGGCTGCCTGTGCGGGAGACTATGCCGCAGGCTGTACGGGAGACTATGCTGCGGGTTGTACGGGAGACCTCTACCACAGGTTGTGTGGGAGACCTCTACCACAGTCTGTGCGGGAGACTATGCCGCAGGCTGTGCGGAAGACCATGCCACGGGCTGTGCGGGAGACCTCTACCACAGGTTGTGCGGGAGACCTCTACCGCAGTCTGTGCGGGAGACCTCTACCGCAATATGGGCGATGGAGGTCTGCCGTGCCTGCTGTGCGGCACATTGCAAAGGCGACAGACTCCTATCGCATTGAGCACTCTGTCGCACTGCTGGGAACTATGCCACGTGGCCGCTCTGTCGCTGAATTCGCCACGTGGCTCGTTCTTGATTTGATACGTGGCAGGCGGATGATTGCGCACGTGGATTCTGGTGACACGACCACCATCACCTCAAAATAATGAGTGTGTTGTGTAATGATGTAAAATGGGAAGATAGTCGTTTATGGATCCAGATAGTTCAGGGACCATCATAGAAACTATCCGACCCATGATTTAGAGTTGGCAACCGTAGCGTTTACACTAAAGGTATGGCGTCACCACTTAAATGGTAAGAAATTTCAGATATACACTGATCATAAAAGCCCCAAGTATCTGTTTTCACAGAAAGAGTAGAATATGAGATAACCAAGAGGGTTAGAGCTTCTAAGGATTATGATTGTGAACATTGTACCACCCCTGAAAGGCTAATGTAATGGTTGATGCCTTGAACAGAAAGAGCCTTGGGATGGTACTATATATGATGGTAAGGGAGCGTTAGCTGCTAGAGCAGTTATGAGCCTCAGTAGTGATATGATTCCTTTTGATAATGACGGTGATTTTGTGACAGCTAGCCTGAGGTTAGAATCAGATTTGAGTAATCGGATTTGCCAGGCTTAGCGTGATGATCGGTATGGTGTAGATGGTGTGGGTCAGATTTGGAAGGGTACAGTGATAGAGTTCACAGTGAGTAATGATGACTTATAGAGGTTCAAAGGCGGTATAAGTGCTCCCCAGGACCATACTTGATGATATAGTTTTATTGTTAGAAGCTCACTCTTCGGGATATACAGTGCATCCAGGAAGTAATAACTATATCAAAATCTCTGAAAATGGTATTGGTGGTCAGGTATGAAAAGAGATATTGTAGAGATTGCGGTGAAGTGTCTCATATGTCAGCAGAGTAAGGTAGAGTACTAGAAGTCTGCAGATCGACACGAAAATAGGAACAAGTTACCATGAATTTCGTGATGGGTTACAAAGGACCAGGATAAATGATGAGGCTATCTAGGTGATAGTCGATAGATTGATTTAGTTTACCCACCTTCTGGCTATGGAAATCCCTAGATACTCTAAGTGCGTAGGCGAAACTATGTGTATGGAAAATTGTGAAACATTATATAGCGTTCCAGTGAGCAGGGTACCAGATAGGGATTCCCGCTTCACTTCCCACTTCTGGGAATATTATTTTTGGAAGCTATGAGAACCTGATTAAGTGTTAGCACAGCTTTCTATCCTCAGACAGATGGTCAGTCAGAGAGGACTGTACAGGTTCTAGAGGATATGATGAGAGCATGTGCCATTGATTTTATAAGCTCCTGGGATGATCAGTTGTTACTAATCGAATTCGCCAATAATGACAATTGTCACTTGAGTATCGGGATGACATTTTAAGAGGCATTGTATAGCCATAGGGAGTTATTCCCTGACTTGGATAAGAAGAAGTGGGTGACATATAGAGAATTGTTCCCGAATTGGTAAGACAAACCTCTGAGGATGTTCAGTTAAATTGTGAAAGATTAAGAGCTCCTCAGAGCAAACAGAAAGACTATGCTGACAAGAGACAGAAAACCATTGGAATTCACCGAGGGTGAATTAGTATTGTTGGAAGTTACATGCCCTTAGGAAATAGCATAAGGACATAACAAGGTTTGGAAAGAAGGAAAATTGTGTTTCTTTAGATTGAATCCTTTTAGATATTGGACAAAGTGGGAGATAAGGCCTGTAGGTTGGCGTTACCACTTGAATAAGTAGGCATCCACAATGTGTGCTATCTTTTGATGCTTTGGAAATACTATCCGGACCCAACATGTGTGATCGAATATGAGCTCCAACAACTTAGCTCAATGTAACGTATGTTAGAAAATTTGATTCAAGTATTAGACGGAAGGAGAAAGTGTTGAGGTTTAAGATGATCTCCCTAGTCAAGTCTATTGGTAGTATTACACTCTGAAAAAAGTTACATGAGAATTAAAGAGTATGATGCGATAGACGTACTCGGAGTTGTTTATGGACCCGTTTAACTTGGTTCTAATTTAGAGGACCAAATTTCTTAAGTGGGGGAGATTGTAAGATCCGATTTTATTTAAAACACGAAATGAGAAAAGATCAAATGAATGAAACTCGATTTTATTTGAAATGGTAGTTTCGAACACGTGCAACGGTAAAACGGTCAAAAGAATGAAACTCGGTATTAATTGGACAAGAAAAATTCATTAAAAATAATGGATTTGAGAATCTTGATCAATAACGAAGAAATAATTAAATTTTAGGTTAAATTGATCAAGATATGAATTTATTGGAATAAATCAAAATTTTCACCTCGAAAAATTATCCAGAAAATAATCGAAAAATATACCGAAAAGTCGAAATAAGATCGATGAATTCATTTATAGATTAAATGAATAAAATATAAATTTTTTTAGATATTTTGGCAAAATTAATAATATTTAATTGATTAAAATAATAATAAAAATAAATTATAAATAAATAAATTAAATTAAATTAAAAAAAGAAACGGAACAAATAGCGAAATTTGAAAAACTAAACTGAAGAGGAAACCGAAAATCGAACGAAGCAGAAGCCGACCTCTGCCTCACTAGACCTAGCGACGGGCAGCACACGCACCAGGCGAGGTAGCCGACGCCGACCCAGGCGGAATCCAGTGATGGAAGAATGAATGGCGAGAGAAACGTCTACGGAAGAGAGCAGAACCGAGAGAGGGAGAAAGAAAATCTGGTGGTCGGAGTTGATCTAGGCCCAACCACCGACAGCCGAAGGAAGCCCACGCAAAGACCGGCCGATCAACGGTTGAATCGGACGGTGGGACGATAGCTAGCACTAAAAGACAGCAAGAAAACAGAAAAGTCACCGACGACGAGGAGAGAAGAGCCGGACCGGCCACTTTCCGGCCACCTCAGATGAAACCAACCCCAGATCCGTGCATCGGACGACCTCGCGGAGCTGCTGGCGGCAGAAGCTGATAAAGAACCGGTCGGCAAGCCCTAAACCGATCGAATCAGACTGAACCGACTAGACCGAACCGATCTGAATCAGGCTGAACCGGACCAAACCGGTTCAGCCAAAAAGAAAAGGAAAAAAAAGAAAAAGGGAAAAAGAAAAAGAGGAAAAATTGGAAAAAACTTTTAGTGATGTAATCGAGCTACGGGTAAGTCGGTAAGCAGTCGAATTGATCGATTTAAATTTTAGAATATTTAATTTGATTAATATTCGACTGAAAGTTTACCCGAAAAAATATTAAATTGTGTAGCTCGACAATTGATGTCAAACGAGAGCTCGAGACAACCTCGATTTGCTTACTATCATGGAATCTCAGGTAAGTAACCCTTATTTACGACAATTTCATCGTTATGCATGTTAGATAAATTACGGATTTAATTTTCACATTAAATGAATTAAATTCTAGAAATTTATATAAATTGTTGTAAATAATTCATTGAGATATCCAAGAATTTAGAACGAGGTCCAATATATATTGGTGGGCCCAATGAGCCAAATAGGCCTTGATAATGTAAATAGTAAGTGGAAAAGGGGCTTAAGGCCGATTAAGGCCCATTATGGTACAATCAGGCCCAATATGGGTAAACGGGCCCAATAATTTAAATTAAGCCCAGAAAATATGAAAGAACAATTAATTGTATTGTATTTGACCTGATGTATATTTATACGCAGT
This sequence comes from Firmiana major, assembly GCA_033439115.1. NCBI lineage: Eukaryota > Viridiplantae > Streptophyta > Magnoliopsida > Malvales > Malvaceae > Firmiana > Firmiana major. The sequence goes on from CM065901.1 coordinate 38,874,148, forward strand.
TTCAGAGATTTGATTGAGAGTAAATCGGACTGCATGATGGGACATCAGTGGAAATGTCAGACTGTACAAAAAATGAGGTAAGGGAATTGTGTGAGTATCTAGAGGGTAGCTACGCGTATTTTAATAGTTTTGTATACAGTGAATATGTATGTATACACTGAATATGTATAAAAGTCCTAAAATGGCTTAGAGATTTTAAGGACTCAAAATAAGAAAAGACTATTTGACCCCTATTGAGGGAAGTTCACCTAAGGATAGTGAAAGCATGACATGCATGAAATGCATGATTTAAGGAATTTTTTGATTAATGAATTTTCTTGCTTTTTAAGCAAAGCAAATTGGTAGATTGGTCAATAATTGCATAAGTTTCACAAAATAACACTACATAAGTGTTATTAAGATTTAAATGAAATTTCTTTAGAAAATGGGCCAACTATCAAGTTTATATGGAAACAGATAGTGCTGGCGAATAGCAAGCACTACATCTGAGTTTGTGAGTGTGCATAAAATGTGCTTGAGCGGTTGCTCACACTGACTTGTGTGACATCATATGCATGAAATGTGCTAGAGCGGTTGCTCGCACTGATTTTACTATTGTGAAGTGCATGAGAGGTGCTAGAGCGATTGCTCGCACTAGTTTTAATGATTTGACATTCATGAGAGGTGCTGGAGCTTAGCACGCATCCTGTTTTGATATAATATTTCATAAAAGCCGTGCTGGACTGTAACTCGCATGAGATTTAATGTATTTATGCATAAAGCCGTACTGGAGCATTTCTCGTATGAAGTTTTGATTTACTTGAGCATTCATTCGTGCTGGAGCTGTGAGACCCCGTATATGTATAAGGGTATATATGTACATAGAAGTGTAAATAGAGTTGTACTATGAATTCATGAGTGAAGTATATGTGATGTAAGTCCATAAGTAATGTACACACTTGTAATGAGAGTGGTAATCGTACATACAAGTTTCATTATGTATGAATGTGTAGAAATGGACTTAAACATGTGGAGAAGGTGTATAGAATGGATTATGAATAGTTTGGTAAAATGGAAGTAGAATTGCATAAGATGTGCACTTCCATTTTTGTTTATATTAAGTACCATTGGTCATACAAAGATTCTACACAAGTTTTAATGTGTATGAAGTGAGGATGGATGCCATTTTCAAGTCTCAAAGATGAATGAATGAGGAAATGATCATGGTAGCAAATTAAGGATGTTTGGTAAGTGTTGTTGCAGAGGAACTGCAGAAAATCTGGAAATTTTGAAGGGCAGATCGATCTCATGGGATGAGAGATCGATCTGGAAGAGCCAGAATGCTCTCATTTGGGCAAAAGAATAGAGCAGATCGATCTCCAATGGAGCCAGATCGATCTCCTTAGCTCTATGTTTGGGAACAGATCAATCTCATGCTTCGACAGATCAATCTCATGCCTCAACAGATCGATCTCATGCTTCGACAGATCGATCTCAGGCTTAAAAATGCCATGAAAAAGAGGGATTTTAAGGGACCAGATCGATCTCCTCTTGGACCAGATCGATCTCCTCAAGCTAATTCTATATAAGGAGTGCTGGAAATCAAAAAATTTCGAGAAAAACACAAACCTTCCACTTTTAACCCAAAAACTTAATTTTCTCTCTCTAAAATCAGCCATTTTCAGTGAGATTTGAAGAGAGACCATTAGAGGCAAAGTTGTTCCTATCAAAGAGAAGAACAACATAGTTGGAAGACATTTTCCCATTGTCGATATTGAAGAAGTTAAGGGCATTGCCATTTGGAGGAAGAGGAGAAATCAAATTGGGTAAGATTCTAACACTCCAACTATGGTGCATTGTTTATTTAATTGATTTTGGAGTTGTTTGGCATGAGTATGGATGGTTAGAAACTATCTAAATACATTGGAATGATCATGACCTAGAAATGGTCTAGAGTGAGAAAGTGGAATGTATGGAGATTAATGATGAATGAGATATGTAAAAGTTATTTATAGTGTTGCGGTATGATTTTAAGAGGTGGTTAGTGGATAAATTGTGAGATTTACCTAAAAGAGGTAAAATGTGGATTAAGGCATTTGTAAAATGCATAAGTGAATAATATTGACTAGTGAGGTCAATTATGGGTTAAATACATTAACTCAATCGGTTTAATGAATGAATCGCAGCTTCCGAGGATATGCCGAGGAGAGTTGAGCCAAGAGCGTGAGAAGCTAAAAGGAAAGGAGTCACACCAAGTAAATTGAGGTAAGGGAATTATGTGGACTCTTAGAGATATCTGTGCGCAATTTGGGCGCTTAAACGTTTTGCTATAATGCATGAGATTAGGAAATTTTGTTGGGTGATTGAAGGGTAAAAGTTGAGAGTTTGAGAAATGTGCATGAAAACAAAAGCATATTGCTTTGAAAATCATGTTTTATTGCTTTTTAGCAAATGATTGGTAGGTTGGCTAACATTGAAATGATTTGCAAAAGAGATGAGTGTGTTTTGGTTTTGTTAACCATATTTTGCAAGATTTGAGCCACTTACATGATTTCGTGAGTATGAAAGAGTGCAAGAGGCACTAGTTTTCACATGGATTTCATAATTGTTTTGGCATTGTGCTCGAGTTTGTCTCGCACTGGATGCCCACCTTGTATGTTGCCGTGTTTGGAGCTTCGAGTAGACTGGGTGTCACATCGATTAAATAGGCTCACACGTGCATTGTGTTGACATGATTAATTAGTCGTGTTAGGAGCTTCGGATAGACAAGAGGTCGCCCCGATTAAATAGGCTCACACGTGCGTTTGAGATGTGGCGTGATATGATGTGTTGATTTGGGTCCACGGAGTACGTTGTACCGTGCATGTAGCATGGAGTACATTGTACCGTGTTGAGTTGTGATGTGCCATCTTCGGACGAGATCTGCTATGGATCGGCGGGTAGGATTTGACCCACCTCTCGTGTGGAAGCAGATGGTGGTGATATCCCGCACACCTGATCCGTGTAGCCAGTATCACAGGTTATGTACATAGGCCTTGAGGTTATTACCTATTGTTGAACTGCCTATCTCACATGTCTAATGCTATTTGAGATTAAATCCATGTTTGAAATGATTGTGGGTCAGGAAAGCCCGAGGGATGGGCCGAGACCTGACCAGTGATGAATTGATTTGTTAATGGTTTTTAAAGTGCACGGATGCATGATGTTTAATGCCATGCTTTATTGTGAAAATGCATGATGGGTAATGCCATGCTTTTATTGTGAATTATGCATGATGATTTATACCATGCTTTGAGTTGACATGTGCACTTGATTTCTATAGCATGAATGCTTTACATACCATTAACACAATCATACACTCATGTTTTGAGATAAACAATGAATTAAATGCTTTTGAGCATGGCATCACGATCACGTAGATAGTGCAGTATCTACCTGTTCGCATGATTGCCTTACTGAGCGTGTGGTTTACTCACCCCCTTATTTTCCCCTCTCTACAGAGATTTGAGTATAGATTGGATGTGACTGGAGGCGTTCCCTTTTTGGTAATTCCGCTGCATCCCATCGCTAAAGGTATACACACCTTGATTATTTTGTATCTAAACTAGACATAGCACAGTAGCATTTTGTATGTAACCACTGGGGATGTAAAACAATGTAAACACATGTAACAACTCTGATATATATACAATTATACAAGTGTTTACTCATAAATAATGTTTCAAATTGAATTGGTATGGTGGAGTGAGTTAGACGTCGACACACAGCCCAACTGTTAAGCGTGTGGTTGTTCACGATCGAGGAAGGATGATTAAGGATTGATGCATGAAAATGCAAAAAATTTGTACGTATTTTGGTAAGTTGAGGGTCATGACAGAAGTTGGTATCAGAGCCCAGGTTGGTTTGACGTGTGTCGTGTCTAAAATACTTAATAAGTGAAAAATTACATCCCCAAGTTACTGTGCTTGTTTAGATACAAATAGTGTATGTCGATGGGTTGACTAAGTAATTGGTTGTGAATGTAGGGAACTGAGTAAGTATGCCTAATACCAGTCGCGGTAGAGGGATGAGAGCACAGGCTCGAGGCCGTAGAGGTAGGCCTGGGGGTCGTGTTGAGCCAGAAACACACGAGGCTCAGGAGAATGTTGATGTGGAGGCTGATGTTGAGCACGCTCCACAGGGTCCAGAGGAGAGGCCCGAGAGTACTGAGGCTCGCTTCACGAGGATTGAGCGGAGCATTGAGATGATTGTGGAGTTGGTCACCCAATCTTTATCTGGAGTTGGCGGTAGACAGAGTCCAGCTACACAGGGTGATGCCGAGCAGGCAGCAGCTCCCGAGGCATGGGCGAGGCAAGCCCAAGGACCTTAGACGACAGATACCCCACCCACACAGGATGTGCCTACGCCGGTTGCTATGCCAGGCAGTAGAGGTTGGGGATATGGATGTGATTTGGATAGACTGCGGCAGTTCCAGAAGTTTGGACCACCGTCTTTCAGTGGAGTAAAGGACCCAGTAGAGCCTGAGGATTGGATCAATGAGATCGAGAAATTATATGGGTTCTTTGAGTGTAATACTACCGAGATGGTAGCATTTGCCGCTTTTATGTTGAAGGGATCAGCAGAACATTGGTGGAAATCCACCAGGCCTATATTGAGAGCTCGACATACTGAGATCAGCTGGGATGTATTTCTAGAGGCCTTCCGGAGACAGTATGTCCCGGATACCGCACAGCGGAAGCTAAAGATTGCATTTTTGGGACTGACCCAAGGGAGCAGGACTGTGGATAAGTATGAGACTGCTTTTATATCCCTGGGCAGGTATGATCCCAACACGATGGGTAATGAGGTCGAGAAGATCCAAAAGTTTGTGGATGGATTGAGACCGACCATCAGGTCTAGATTGGTTCCCCTGGATATACCGACCTATGAGGAGGCAGTGCGCAGGGCGCAATTATGTGAACAAGATGTTGATAGAATCGCCTCGGAGTTTGGAAAGGTTGGTAAGATGAGGGACAGAGATAAGAAGAGACCTATGATGGATAGAGGCTTCAGCTATAAAGGAAGCAAGAGATTCTCTGGAAAGAGGCCGAGAATTGATGAGATCCGAAAAAGGACAGTTGATACTCCCATGTATCCGGCCATTGCTCCAGCTAAGGGAATCGCGATTGGAGGACCACGGCCTACTACAGAACAGTGTGGCAAGTGTGGTAGGTACCATGGTACTCGACCATGTTATGGACCTCAGGTTGTATGCTTCAGATGTGGGAAGCCAGGGCACGTAATCAGAGATTGCCCAGAGATGATAGAGAGAGCCCCACAGAAGGGCAAGGAGCCAGAGAGAGCTCCAGTTAGTACAGCTGCTCCGAGGAGGAGGGCTACAGCTGAGGAAAAGGGGAAGCAAGCAGTAGGTGTAAGCAGAGGACGAGTGTACGCACTGGATCAGGATACTGCAGATCAGTCATCAGATGTGGTAAAAGGTACCATCCAAATCTTTGATTTAGAAGCTTATGTACTGTTTGATCCTGGTGCCATGCATTCCTTTATTTCGCCATCCTTTGCATGTAAATTGTTTGGCATGAGTATGGATGGTTAGAGACTATCTAGAATGCATTGGAATGATTTTGACCTAGAAATGGTTTAGTGTGAGAAAGTGAAATTGATGGAGATTAATGATGAATGAGATATGTAGAAATCATTAATAGTGATTGTGGTATGATTTTAAGATGTGGTTAGTGGATAAATTGTGAGGTTTACCTAAAAGAGGTAAAATGAGGGTTAAGGCATTTGTAAAATGCATAAGTAAATAATGTTGACTAGTGAGGTCAATTATGGGTTAAATACATTAACTCAATCGATTTAATGAATGAATCGCAGCTTCCGAGGATACGCCGAGGTGAGTTGAGCCAAGAGCGTGAGAAGCTAAAAGGAAAGGAGTCACACCAAGTAAATCGAGGTAAGGGAATTGTGTGGACTCTTAGAGATATCTGTACGCAATTTGGGCGCTTAAACGTTTTACTAGAATGCATGAGATTAGGAAATGTTGTTGGGTGATTGAAGGGTAAAAGTTGGGAGTTTGAGAAATGTGCATGAAAACAAAAGCATATTGCTTTGAAAATCATGTTTTATTGCTTTTTAGCAAATGATTGGTAGGTTGGCTAACATTGAAATGATTTGCAAAAGAGATGAGTGTGTTTTGGTTTTGTTAACCATATTTTGCAAGATTTGAGCCACCTACATGATTTCGTGAGTATGAAAGAGTGCAAGAGGCACTAGTTTTCACATGGATTTCATAATTGTTTTGGCATTATGCTCGAGTTTGTCTCGCACTGGATGCCCACCTTGTATGTTGCCGTGTTTGGAGCTTCGAGTAGACTGGGTGTCACATCGATTAAATAGGCTCACACGTGCATTGTGTTGACATGATTAATTAGTCGTGTTAGGAGCTTCGGATAGACAAGAGGTCGCCCCGATTAAATAGGCTCACACGTGCGTTTGAGATGTGGCGTGATATGATGTGTTGATTTGGGTCCACGGAGTACGTTGTACCATGCATGTAGCATGGAGTACATTGTACCATGTTGAGTTGTGATGTGCCGTCTTCGGACGAGATCTGCTATGGACCGGCGGGTAGGATTTGACCCACCTCCCGTGTGGAAGCAGATGGTGGTGATATCCCGCACACCTGATCCGTGTAGCCGGTATCATAGGTTATGTACATAGGCCTTGAGGTTATTACCTATTGTTGAACTGCCTATCTCACATGTCTAATGCTATTTGAGATTAAATCCATGTTTCAAATGATTGTGGGTCAGGAAAGCCCGAGGGATGGACCGAGACCTGACTAGTGATGAATTGATTTGTTAATGGTTTTTAAAGTGCACGGATGCATGATGTTTAATGCCATGCTTTATTGTGAAAATGCATGATGGGTAATGCCATGCTTTTATTGTGAATTATGCATGATGATTTATACCATGCTTTGAGTTGACATGTGCACTTGATTTCTATAGCATGAATGCTTTACATACCATTAACACAATCATACACTCATGTTTTGAGATAAACAATGAATTAAATGCTTTTGAGCATGGCATCACGATCACGTAGATAGTGCAGTATCTACCTGTTCGCATGATTGCCTTACTGAGCGTGTGGTTTGCTCACCCCCTTATTTTCCCCTCTCTACAGAGATTTGAGTATAGATTGGACGTGACTGGAGGCGTTCCCTTTTTGGTAATTCTGCTGCATCCCATCGCTAAAGGTATACACACCTTGATTATTTTGTATCTAAACTAGATATAGCACAGTAGCATTTTGTATGTAACCACTGGGGATGTAAAACAATGTAAACACATGTAACAACTCTGATATATATACAATTATACAAGTGTTTACTCATAAATAATGTTTCAAATTGAATTGGTATGGTGGAGTGAGTTAGACGTCGACACACAGCTCAACTGTTAAGCGTGTGGTTGTTCACGATCGAGGAAGGATGATTAAGGATTGATGCATGAAAATGCAAAAAATTTGTACGTATTTTGGTAAGTTGAGGGTCGTGACAGGAGCATTGCTCGCACATGATTTTATATGGATTTATAACTCATTTTAAAGTCGTACTAGAGTGTTACTCATATGCAGATTTTACTGATTTTTATGAAACCGTACTAGAGCTTCGCTCGCACGAGGTTTTTAGACATCATGCATATGCTTGGAGTCGTGCTAGAGCTTCGCTCGTACATGGATTTATATGACATGCATATAGCCGTGTTGGAACCTCCTGTAGACTGTGTGTCATAGTGAATGATATACTCACACGTGCATACTGAGACAGAGATGATATGGGTGGATACGACCTATTGCAGGCACCCCTGACTGAGCTTGGGTTCACGGAGTATGTTGTACCATGTATGTCACGGGAAGTACGTTGTACCATGGGGATTGTTGGAGTGGAGTGGCATTAGCCACGATGCAGCAAGCCTTGCCCTCGTAATCCTGATGTTATGCTATTCTGGCGGGTAGGACCGACCCACCTCCTGTTTCAGGTGTGATACCCCGCACATTAGGTACCGTGTTGCCAGGGATCACTAGGTTATGGCCATAGTCCTCGATGTTACTGATATAGTCACCTACATGTCTCACATGATATAACTTATGGTCTCGATAGACCAAGGTAGACCCAAGGGAGGGGCTAGGCCGTCGATTTTGTGGTTTTTATTGAGATGTGCTTTTTAACAGCATTTTATAACGAATTGCTTTATGAGTTTGAAATTGAATTATTAGATGCTTAACCCCTCTGGGTTATTTTATACTACGTTTTAAATGAAATGATTTAAATGCAGTAGCATGATGAGTTTTCCATGCTTTAATGATAAATTCAAGAAATGATTGTATCTCACGATGTCACGACCCAAATTACCTAAAAATCAGAATAATTTTTTTTTTCGCTTTTTAATTTCCTTACCCGTCGTGAACAGTTACACTACTAAACAGTTGGGTTATAATTCGGTGTTAGTCACCTCTCACCTATTTACCATTCCATTTTCATATTTCATTTACATATCAATTTATTTTAAATGAATACATCCCCAATATTACATCCATGTACAGTACTGTGCCTCTATATGTTCAGATACAAAAATTATACAAATGTGTATACCTGGTCCTGATAAGAAGCAGCGGATATGACTACTGTCGTTCTCTTCTACTGAATATACCCTGTGGGGTGGAAAATGAAAGGGTGAGCATAAACAGCTCAGTAAGGCAATAATGTAAACAGGTAGATAACTATACTATCTACGTGCTGATAATGTCATGATATAAAATCGTTTACATTTGGAGCATGAGGTATGACTAAAACGATGCCGCATGTATGTATATATCATATAAGAGAAATCATGAAGTCGACATATAAATCAAACATGGAAAAATCATCATGTATGACATCTCATGCTCGTCACATTTAAAACTTATTTGTTTCATCATAAACTCATCACGTTAAAACTAATTTGTTTTATCATAAAACAACCACATCAAGGCTAAACCCATCTCTCGGGAATACCTTGATTCATTAAATCACATCTCTTTTAAAAACATAAATCGGGACCTTACCCCTCCCTCGGGTTCATCCTGGTCTATTCAGACCGTATGATATCATGTGAGGCATGTAGGTTACTGTATGAAAAATCAAGGACTATGGCCATACTTTGTCCCTGTGATCCCAGGCTACACGGATCCCGGTGTGCGGGGTATCACAGCTGCAACGGGAGGTGGGGTCAAGTCCTACCCGCCAGAATATCAAGTAACATCATCGAGTCATCATGATTGCACGGTACAACGTACTCCGTGTGACATACATAGTACATTGTACTCCGTGGACCCATATCATAGTCTGGGGGTGCCTACCGTAGGTCTTATCCACCCCAATACTATGTCGATAACCAACCTATGTCTCAAAGTATACGTGTGAGCATCTCAACTCTCTGTGATACACAGTCTACAGGAGGCTTCCGCACGACTATATGCATGTCAACTCACGTCTAGTGCGAGCGAAGCTCTATCACCATGCTATGCATATCATGATATCTAAAATCTCGTGCGAGCGAAGCTCCAGCACGGTTTTGTACACACACAAATTTCTCGTACGAGCAATGCTCCAGTACGGCTTTTCATGAGAAATAAATCAGTAAACTTGAGTGCAAGAAAGACTCTAGCACTCTTTTTATTCATGTAAATACAATAGGTGGCTCAATCTTGATAAAACATCTTTTAAAATAGTAACCGGTACAAATCGGTATCCTTTCGTATAATTCAAGAAATCAACAGCCAACCTATGTGTAAATTTGCTTAAACCAAATCAATACAGTCATATAAAACATCAAAACATGAAAATCATGCAATTTATCTGCCTTACTACCCTTTTTTGTAAATTTTACTCTTAGGGGCAAAATCATCTTTTTCTTTATTCACCTATGCCCCGATTTTCGTAAAAATTAGTATTTTGTTTTCTAGATACTTTAAGAATTCTAGGCCCTGTAAATCCCCTCAAAATATGTATAGAAATCTCTATGCACCTACAAAATTCTCTTACCTCGATTTACGCATAAACTTATCTCGTCTCGATAATATCCGATCTCTCAGTCCAACTGCACGTCAACCAAGTCTACGGAACTGCATATAACCACATATTTTGGGTTAATTCACTTATTTTTATCAGTATATCACATTTACTGATTGAATCTAACGTACTGGGCCCGTTTTACTTTATTGAGCCCAATTGCACTTTAATGGGCCTAGACCCATTTTTAGCCCGTTTTTTCTATTTAAATCCCTTCTTCGAGTTTACTGGGCTCATTCAGCTTATCAATAATCATTGGACTTTGTTCCAAACTCATTGGATAGCCCCTATACTATTTATGGTAATTACGTTGCAATTTCGATAAATATTTCTTTTTATACAAAATTAATCCATAAATTCCGTAAAATAATCGAAACTCTATATCAAAGGACTCATATTGTCGTAATTAAAATATACTTATCCAATATGATGCGGGGTACAAAAATCGAAGCTCAATCGGCTCTCATTCGGGCTTTGTCGTAAAACTGCACAATTATATATTTAATCCCGGGTTACTTTTCGATTAAATATAATTTAAATAAATTTCCTGAAAATCAAATCGGTCACTTTTGACCTCTTACCAACTTACCTGAAGTCCGGTGTATCCCCAAAAATTCTTCCCCTTTTTCCTTTTTCTCCTTTTTTCTCCCTTTTTCCCTTCTTTCTTGGCTGAACCAGTTCAGTCCTGTTTAACCCGGTTCAGACTGTCGGTTCACTCCGATTCGGCCAGTTCAGTGCCTTGCCGATCGGTTCTCCGTCAACTTTCACCGTCAGTAGCTCTACGAGGTTGTTCGCAGTTCGGATCTGGTCTCGGTTTCGTACGAAGTGGTCGGGAAGTGGCCGGTCCGACCTCTTCTCCTCTTCGGCGTCATTGGCCTCCTTGTTTTTCACCGTTGCCAGCGCTAGCCACCGTTTCCCCAGCTGTTTCCATCCCTATTCGGCTCGGCATCACGTGGGGTTCCTTCGGTGGCCGGTGGTCGGAGTCAAATCGACACCGGTGGCCGTCGATTTGGCTTCTCCTCTCCGTGGCTACTCTCCCTCGATCTGCCGGATTTCGGCATCGGTGGGCTGCACCGCCGGTACCAGGGAGGTCGTCGGCCCCTCCTCTTCCTTTTTCGGCCCTTCGCCTGGCCGTTGGTCGCCGGTGGTCTCCTCGGTTCCTTCTTCTGTTTTTCGTTTCTCTCCTCTTTCTCTCTCCCCGATTTTCCATTTCTGATTTCTTTTTTTTAATTAATTTAATTTAATTTATTATTTACTTTTAGTATTATTTTATTCAATATTATATTATTATTTGGCCAAAATATCTAAGATAAATTATTATTTAATTTATTTAATGAATAAATAATTTTCTCGGTATTATTTCAGCTTTTCGGTATATTTTTCGATTATTTTCGGGATTATTTTTTGATGTGAAATTTTTGATTAATTCCAATAATTTCATATCTTGATCAATTTAACCCGAAATTTAATTATTTCTTCGATATTGATCAAGATTCTCAAATCCATTATTTTTAATTAATTTTTTTCATCGAATTTATACCGACATTCGATCTTTTGACTGTTTTGCCCTTCAATTGTTCGGGATTAATTTAACCCGACTTCCATTCACGAATACTCACTCATTTCGTATTTTAAATCCTTATCTCCTGTCCGAATCTCATTCGTTTAATTTTGTGACCATTTTCATCCCTCATAAAAATTTACGATTAATTTTCGGGTCTTACATAATCTCCCCCACTTAAGAAATTTGATCCTCCAAATTAAAACCAAGTTAGTCTGTAAATCACTCTGGATATTTCACACATATCATACTCTTTAATTCCCTTGTGACTTTTTCGGAGTGTACTACTACCAAAGGACTTTAATTAGGGAGATCATCTTAAATCTCAACACTTTCTCCTTCCTATTTTAATACCCGAATCAAGTTTTCAATCATACATTACACTTCCATTGAGCTAAGCTGTTGGAGCTCATATCCGATCACATACGCTGGGTCCGGATAATATTTTCGAAGCATCATAAGATAGGACACATTGTGGATGCCTGTTAATTCAGGTGATAATGCCAACCTATAGGTCTTGTCTCCTACTTTGTCCAATCTCTTTCCGAATCTTGTTATGTCCTTATGCTATGTCCTAAGAGCATGTAACTTCCAACAATACTAATTCACCTTCGGTGAATTCCAATGGTTTCTGTCTCTTGTCAGAATAGCTTGTCTATCTGCTATGAGGTGTTCTTAATCCTTCACAATTAATTGAACATCCTCAGAGGTTTGTCTTACCAATTCGGGAACAATTTTCTATCCGTCACCCACTTCTTCTTATTCAAATCGGGGAAACAACCCTTACGGCCATATTATGCCTCTTTTAAAGTCATCCCGATACTCAAGTGACAACTGTCATTATTGGCGAATTTGATTAGTAATAGCTGATCATCCCAGGAGCTTATCATATCAAGCACACACTCTCATCATATCCTCTAGAACCTGTACAGTCCCCTCTGACTGACCATCTGTCTGAGGATAGAAAGTTGTGCTAACACTCAGTTAGGTTCCCATAGCTTCCTGAAAACGTTCCCAGAAATGGGAAGTGAAGCGGGAATCCCTATCTGTACCATGCTCACTGGAAAAATACTTATTGTTCCACACTTTTCCATACACATAAATCCGCCCACACACTCAGAGTATCTAGGAATTTTCTAACCAGAAGGTGGGTAGACTTAATCAATCTATCGACTATCACCGAGATAGCCTTATGATTCATCGGGGTCCTCTGTAACCCATCACAAAATTCATGGTAACTTGTTCCCATTTCCGTGTCAATATAGGTAGAAATTGCAATAACCCTGCAACTTCTTTTGCTCTACCTTACTCTGCTGACATACGAGACACTTTTTTCACAATCTTTACCATGTCTCTTTTCATATTTAACCACCAATACCCTTTTTAAAGATTTCGATATATATATATATATTTATTACTTTTTGGATGTACTGTATCTCCTGAAGAGTGAGCTTCTGACAATAACTCTACCTCATCATTGTGGTCATGGGGAACACTTATACTATCTCTGAACCTCAGTAAGCCATCATCTCTCTTGGTGAACTCTGTCACTATACCCATCTGAATCTGACCCATACTATCGACACCCTGCCGATCATCACACTAAGCCTGTCAAATCCGGTCACTCAAATTCGGTTCTAAAGGCTAGCTGTCATACAATTAATGTCATCATCAGAGGGAATCACATCACTACTGAGGCTTACAACTGCTCTAGCAGCTCATGCTCTCTGACCATCATATGTAATACCATCTCGAGGCTCTTTATACTCAAGGCATTAGCCATTACATTAGCCTTTCCTGGGTGGTACAATTTCCATAATCATAATCCCTCATACGCTCTAACCCTCTTTATTCTCATATCCGACTCTTTTTGTGAAAACAGATACTTGAGGCTTTTATGATCAGTGCATACGCAAAATTTCTAATCGTGTAAATAGTGGTGCGACATACTAAGTACAATCACTATCGCTGTCAACTTCATATTAAGGGTCGGATAGTCCTTTCCTGATCCTTGAGTTGTCTGGATTCACAATCGACTATCTTCTCATTTTGCTTCAACAAATAGCCCATTCATTATTTTGAGGTATCCATAGACTCATGAGAAACCTCTTAATCTATTGGATATGGTGAGAATAAATGCGGTGGTCAGTTTATTACTTCAGTACACCAAAACTCCTGTCACGTCTATCATTCCATTCAAATAGAACTTTTTCTAAGTTAAACGTGTCAATAAAGTAGTCTATTCCGAGAACTCTCCACAAATCATCTGTAAAAACAATCTCCAATTGTTGCTTATGATTTCCCTGGACTTTAAATACACCCAAAATATCATCAATAAGGATGATAACATATCGGTCCAGGTAAAGTTTAATTAACTCATCGTAGTTGAATTCCATTGAATATTTCAATTACCCATATCATTGACCTATGTACGCATAAACGTATAATGTTCCTTTCGAAATCACTTCCGTTGAAGCTACTAACCCACATCATTTCCTTTTTAACGGCTTTTTATAAAATTTTAATTTTTTTTAAACTTTCCTGATTAATCGAATTTCTATATTTCTTTATCGTACAAGTGAAGGTACCCTAATTTTAAACGTATATTTTTACGACTGTCGCTTTCAATTTATAGGTTATGTGTATACTTTTAGACGCTGTCAAGTCTTCAGGCGAGGAGGTATTTTGAAATACCTTTATTAACCCTTAGACTTAACCACAAGGACTAGTTATGGTTATATCCACCCTTATCCTTGATTATAATTCATATTTACTACTTATCGCTTTAATCCAAATGACTTCATATCGTAAAGATGTTCTTACCTTACATATGTCTCTTATTCCAGTCTATCTCGTGTTCAGGATTTATCCCATCTTAAAACTTATCTCTTTTCGTATATCACTTATAACAAACTCTGTCATTACTCATTTCGTGAGTACAATCATTTACTCCTTTAATTTCAATCGCTACACCCCTTTTTATTACTTGTCAAAACTTACAGTATACTTTTCAGTGATGTTTTCATCCCTATTTTCAACTTACAATTTCTTCATAATTATTTCGTTAGTTAACCCTCCTTCATTGGGTATTAACTATCAGCATTGTGCCCATAGGTGTAGGCATTCACGTCTTTTACTAACTCATAAGCAATTGAATGCGGTATGACTAATTACGTGGCACCAGGATTAATTATAATAATTATTTCTCTATTCGTAACCAGTGTGGTATCTTTCTGTCACGACCCGAATTACCTAAAAATCAGAGTAAATTTTTCGTTTTTTCATTTATTATTTAATTCTTAACTTTCTCTCGTCGTGACCATCCTACAACACAGTTGGGCTATGATTCGGTGTTAGTCACCTCACACTATTTAACATTTCATTCCCATAATCATATATCAGAGTCTACTATCCTTTTGACTTTAAATAAATACATACCCAATGGTATTTACATGACTCTACATCCCCGACATCATATCCATTCACAGTACTGTGCATTACATATTTAGATACAAAACCATACAAATGTGTATACCTGTCTCTCGATGGGTAGCAGCAAGCAGCGGATATTAAGCATGCAAGTCCTCAGCCGCTCAATAATTATTACAAGTGCTCTGAAAAGATGGGAAAATAAGGGGGGTGAGCAAACCACACGCTCAGTAAGGCAATTATGCAAGTAAGTAGATAGCTCCACTATCTACATGCTCATAATGCCATGCCCTTAAATCCATTTCTTTTCATTTAAAATTACACGCACAAAGTCATGCATATTCAATGCCATAGTTTATCCAAAACTATTTGTGCATATATAAATCATGTAACTCATGCATTCAAAGCATTTTATGTGACATCATTAAATCATATTAAGCATGAATTTAATCAAGATCATGCAATCTTTCATGCCATGTAAGACAAAACATGGATTTCAAATGAAAGCATGGAAAAACACATCATGCCACTGCATTTAAATCAATTCATTTAAAACGCAGTATAAAATAACCCCTCTGGGTCAATCATCTCAAAACTCATAAAACAATTCGTTATACTTCATTATAAAACTTGAGTTATAAAACCACCCTTCTTTCAGGGTCACATATCATAAAATCATCTGAAATCATCAAATCATCAAATCGGGGGCCTGACCCCTCCTTCGGGTCTACCCTGGTCTAACAGACCACAAGTTATATCATGTGAGACAATTAGGTAAGTATCAGTAACATCGAGGACTATGGCCATATCCTAGTGATCCCTGGCAACACGGTACCTAGTGTGCGGGGTATCACACCTGAAACGGGAGGTGGGTCGTCCTACCCGCCAGAACAGCATAACACCAGGATTGCGAGGGCAAGGCTTGCTGCCTCGTGGCTAATGCCACTCCACTCCAACAATCCCCACGGTACAGCGTACTCCGCGTGACATACACGGTACAAAGTACTCCGTGAACCCAAGCTCAGTCAGGGGTGCCTGTAATAGGTCTTATCCACCCATATCATCTGTCTCAGAATGCACGTGTGAGCATATCATCTCACTGTGACACACAGTCTACAGGAGGCTCCAACACGGCTATATGCATGTAATATAAATCCCTGTGCGAGCGAAGCTCAAGCACGGCTCCATGCATATTCATGATATCTGAAAACCTCGTGCGAGCGAAGCTCTAGCACGGTTTCATAAAAATCAGTGAAATCTGCGTACGAGCAGCGCTCCAGTACGACTTAAACTGATTATAATTTCAATTAAAATCCACGTACGAGCAACGCTCTAGTACGGATATGTATATAAATTCAGTGAAAACCTCGTACGAGAAAAACTCCAGTACGGCATTCAAATGAATTATGAAAACCATATAAAACTTTGTGCGAGCAACGCTCCAGCACAAATGAATGCTCAAGTAAATCAAATCGCGTGCGAGTTATACTCCAGCACGGCTTTATGCATAACTAAATCAAATCTCGTGCGAGTTACACTCCAGCACGGCTTTATGCAATATTAAATCAAAACAGGATGCGAGCTAAGCTCCAGCATCTCTCATGCATGTCAAATCATTAAAAGTAGTGCGAGTAATCGCTCCAGCACTATTTTATGCATACCACGTCAAAACAAATCAAAACATGTCAAAACATGTCAAAACAGAGTGCGAGCTAGGCTCCAGCAGCTCTCATTTCACAATATTAAAAATCAGTGCGAGCACCATGCTCTAGCACATTTCATGCATATGATGTCACAAGTCGGTGCGAGCAATTGCTCAAGCACATTTATGCACATTCACAAACGCAGATATAGTGCGAACTACGTGTCGGCACTATCTGTTTCCATATAAACTTGATAGTTGGCCGTTTTCCAAAGAAATTTCCATTTAATTATTAATAACACCTACGTAGTGTTATTTTGTGAAATTAAACAATTTCTGGCCAATCTATCGCTTTGCTTTGATTAAAACCAATAAAATTCCTTAATCATCAAAAATCCTTAAATCATGCATTTCATGCATGTCATACTTTCACCATCCTTAGGTGAACTTCCCTCAATAGGGGTAAAATAGACATTTCACCTATTTCGATCCTTAAAATCATTCAAACCATTTTTAGGATCATTATACAATATCCATGTATACATACATACTCAGTGTACAGAAAAACTATTAAAATATGCGTAGCTACCTCTAGCTACTCACACAATTCCCTTACCTCATTTTTCTGTACAGTCTGACCTTTACATCGATGTCTCGTCACGCAGTCCGATTTGCTCCAAATCCAAATCAAATCTCTGGCACTGCGGATACACATTCATCAGGTCAAATACAATACAATTTATTGTATTTCACAATTTTCTAGGCTTTATTTAAATCATTGGGCCCGTTTACCCATATTGGGCCCGATGCACCATAATGGGCCTTAATCGGCCTTAAGCCTGTTTACCACACTTTATCGAGGCCTATTGGGCTCACTGGGCCCATCAGTAATTTATTTAGCCTCGTTCTAAATTCTCTGATATCTCAATTTAATATTTACGACAATTTATCTAATTTTCCAGAATTTAATTCATTTATGCGGAAATTAAATCCGTAATTTATGCGTTAAATATCAATCACGCATAACGATATAAAATTGTCGTAAATAAGGGTCACTTACCCGTTATTCCCTGATCGTATACAAATCGAGGCTGTCTCGAGCTCTCAGTGGATGCCAATTGTCGAGCTACACAATTAAATATATTTTTCCGGGTAAATTTCCAGTCGGAATTAATTAAATTAAATATTCAGAAAATTAAATCGGTCAATTTGACCGCTTACCGACTTACCCGAAGCTCGATTGCATCACTGGAATTTTCCCCAATTTTTTCTCTTTTTCTTTTTCCCTTTTTCTTCCTTTTTTTCCTCTCTTTTTGGCTGAACCGGTCCGGTCCGGTTCAACCCGGTTCGGACCGCCGGTTCGGTCTGGTCCGGTTTGGCCGGTTCTGTCTGGTTCGGCCGGTCCAGGCTCCCTTTGGTCGTGCCGGCGCCGTCCGGTCGGTTCTCTGGCCGATTCCGGTGCCGTTCAACGCGCCATGGACTGGGCTTCTCAAATCGGGCCTCGGTTTGTCTCGAATTGACGCCATCGCCGGCGAATCGGGGTTTCTTCCCCGCGGCTTCCCCTCCGTTTTTCGACGTTTTTTCGGCCACTTCGCCGCGCGTCGCTGCCGCCTGTGGGCTCGCCTGAGGTCGGCCGACCTTCGCCGACCCTCGCCTGGGGCCCTTGGCCGCCGGTGAGGCTCGTCCGTCGTCTTCTCTTCCTCGGCTCGCCTTTCGCGTTTTTCTTCTTCTCTGTTTCTGTTTCTCGCGATTCCAATTCGCGTTTTTTTTTTTTTTTTTTTAATTTATTTATTTTTATTTATTTATAATTTATTTTTAATATTATTTTAATCAATAAAATAATATTAAAATACACAAATATCTTTTTAAAAAAATATATTTTATTCATCTAATCTGTAAATAATTTTCTCAGTCCGATTTTACCTTTTCGGTATATTTTTCGATTATTTTCGAGATTATTTTTTTGATACGAAAATCTCAATTTATTCCAATAAATTCATATCTTGATCAATTTAACCCGAAATTTAATTATTTCTTCGTTATTGATCAAGATTTCTCATTCTCATATTTTTAATTAAATTTTCTTGTCCCGATTAATACCGAATTTTGGTCTTTTGACCATTTTGCCCTTGCACGTATTCGGGAATACCATTTAAGTCCTTTTGCATTTTTTAAATGCACTCGAAAATATCGGGTCTTACAATCTCCCCCACTTAAAAAAATTTGGTCCTCCAAATTAGAACCAAGTAATATGAGTCCAGAAATAACTCCGGTTACATCTATCATATCATATACAGTCATCCTCAAGTGACTTTCTCCGGAGTGTAATACTATCATCATACTTAACTAGGGAGATCATCTCAAACCTCAACACTTTTTCCTTTCGTCTAATACCCGAATCAGTTCTCCAATCATACGTTATACTTTCATTGAGCTAACCCGTTGAAGCTCATATCTGCACATATACTGGGTCCGGATATATTTCTGAAGCATCATAAGATAGGACACATAGTGGATGCCTGTTTATTCAAGTGGTAATGCCAACCTACAGGTCTTACTTCCACTTGTCCAATATCTCTCTATCCGAATCTCGTTACGTCTTTATGACAAATAACTGTCAACTATAATGATTCACCCTCGGTGAATTCCAATGATTTCCTGTCTCTTGTCAGCATAGTTTTTTTGTCTGCTCTGAGGTGTTCTTAATCTCTCTCAAATCAACTGAACATACTCAGAGGTTTGTCTTACTAATTCGGGAACAACTCTCTATCTGTCACCCACTTCTTATCCAAGTCAGGGAACAACTCCCTATGGCCATACAATGCCTCATTTAATCTCATCCCGATACTCAAGTGACAACTGTCATCATTGGCGAATTTGATTAGTAGCAACTAATCATCCCAGGAGCTCATAAAATCAATGGCACACGCTCTCATCACATCCTCCAGAACCTGTACAGTCCTCTCTGACTGACCATCTGTCTGAGGGTGGAAGCTGTGCTAACACATAATCGGGTTCCCATAACTTTCAAAAACAATATTCCCAGAAGTGGGAAGTGAAGCGGGAATCCCCATCTAATATCATGCTCCCTGGAACGCTACATATTGTTCCACAATTTTTTCATACACATAAATCTGCCAACACACTTAGAGTATCTGGGGATTTCATAACCAGAAAGTGGGTAGATTTAATCAACCCATCGACTATCACCCAGATAGCCTCGTGATTCATTAGGGTCCTCTGTAACCCATCACGCAATTCATGGTAACTTGTTCCCATTTCCGTGTCAACATAGGTAGAGGCTGCAATAACCCTGCAACTTCTTTTACTCTACCTTACTCTGCTGACATACGAGACACTTTTCCGCAATTCTTTACAATATCTCTTTTCATATCTGACCACCAATACCCTTTTCAGAGGTTCTGATATATTTATTACTTCTCGGATGCACTGTATATCCCGAAGAGTGAGCTTCTGCCAATAATATTATCTCATCAACTGTGGTCCTGGGGAGTACTTATACTATCCCTGAACCTCTGTAAGTCATTATCATATACTGTGAACTCTGTCACTATACCCTTCTGAATCTGACCCACACTATCGACACCATGCCGATCATCACGCTAAGCCTGGCAAATCCGGTCACACAATCTGGTTCTAACCTCAGGCTAGCTGTCACACAATCACCGTCATCATCAGAAGGAATCACATCACTACTGAGGTTCACAACTGCTCTAGCAGCTCACGCTCCCTGACCATCATATGTGATACCATCCCGAGACTCTTTCTGTTCAAGGCATCAGCCATTACATTAGCCTTTCTTGGGTGGTACAATATTCACAATCATAATCCTTAGAAGCTCTAACCCTCATGGTTATCTCATTTTCTACTCTTTCTGTTAAAACAGATACTTGGGGCTTTTACGATCAGTGCATACTCGAAATTTCTTACCGTATAAGTGGTAGCGCCATACTTTCAGTGTAATCGCTACTGCTGCCAACTCTAAATAATGGGTCAGATAGTTTCTCTCACGTTCCTTGAATTGTCTGGATCCATAAACGACTATCTTCCCATTTTACATCAATACATAGCTCAATCCTTATTTGGAGGTATCCATACACACTGAAACCTCTTGAGCTGTTAGTTATGGTGAGAATACTTACGGTGGTCAGTTCATTACTCCAATATACCAAAACTTTACCGAAGCTACTTTCATATATATCATAACACTCGTATGAAATCTTTTTCCAAACGAGACGTGTCAACTGAGCAGCCCATTTCAAGAAACTCATAAAACCTTGTCTGTAAGGCAGTTTCCTGTTGCTACTCATACTCTTCCCTGGACTTCGAATACATCATAATATCATCATTAAAAACGATAACCCTATCGGTCCAGGTAAGGTTCAAATACCTTAACGTAGTTGAGTTCTACTCAATATTTCAATTTTTCATATACTTGACCTATGTACGCATAAACGTACAATGTCATTTCGAAATAGCTTTCGTTCAAGATACTAGCTCACGTCATTTCCTTTTTCTTATATTAACGGCTTTTATAAAATTTTAAATTTTAAACCTTCTTGATTAATCAAATTCTATATTTCTTTATCGTACCAGCAAAGGTACCCAAATTTTAATGTATATATTATGACCGTCGAATTCAATCTATAGATTATGCGTGCGCTTCCAGACGCTGTCAAATCTTCAGGCAGGGAAGTATTTTAAAATACCTTTATTATCCCTCAGACTTGACTACATACCGCTTAATCCAATTTACTTTGCATATCAAGGATATCCTTACCTTGCATACGTCTCTTATTCCAATATATCTCCTTTTATATATCACTTGTAACAAACTCTTTCCTTACTTGTCAAGTTACAATACACTTTTCAGTGATATTTTCACCCCTATTTTCAACTTACAATCCCTATACCCATGTTCAGTTAGTGAAAATCAACTAACTATCATCCTCTTCATGCTTAAAGGTATAGGCTTCACATTTTTCACTCGCTTATAAGCAACTGAAGGCGGTATGAATAAATGCGTGGCACCAGGATCAATTAAAATAATTATTTCATTATTCACAACCAGTGTGGTATCTTCCACCACATCCAATGAAATATCAGTAGTGTCCTGATCCAAGGCATACACTCGCCCTCGTCCAACATCTTATTTTCGTGATAACTACCACACATCTTACACTGTTCACACTGCTACTCTGTTATACTGTTTACAATGCTCCGTAGCAGGTTGCGGTCCTCAAATCATAATACCCCTCAATAGTGTTAAAATTAGATATACTGGGGTTTATCAATCAACTTACCCCGTGATTTATCAGCTCTAAGCTTTTTACCAATTACCTTTTTCCCATTATGACATCTCTGTCATTCTCTATTCTCCTTTGTCTCAATTTCGGCCCTCACTACCTTTCTCAATCTCAGAGGCGTGCAACTCTTGATTTTATTTACACAGCTGTAGTCTGCGCACTGCCTCGGCATAGGTAGTGATGTCTAACGGGCAAATCGGACTCTAATTGACAATCTGAGTCCTTCCATAAACTTTCAGACATCTTGACTCTCACTGTTCATCATGTTCGAGTCACATCTGCCCAGGAATATAAACTGAGTATCATACTCGTTAATCAACATGTTCCTCTGGGTCAGAGTAAAGAATGTCATCTGTAATTTCCTTTAAAACAATATTCGGGATATTCTGTCACCGGAATACATATAAAAATTTTTTTTTTCATGTCCATTCTGGATGTCTAACTCTTAAGATGGGTCGAGCGAACTTCAATTAATGTTTCGACTCGCCCTCTAATCTCATATATACCTTGAGCAAATAGCTCACAAAATATTCTCCACACTCCGCTCCAACCTCGCGAAGCGTATCTCAATACTGTCTAATCTCTTTGTCAGACTCTATCCGATCTCTCTATCGGACTCTGTGGGGCATGATCAACCAGCCTCCACGTCAATCTCATCTCAAGTCTCATGTGGCGACTCAGTACAACTCATGGGCCTACCTCAACGGCCTTGAGCTCGTGTACTCGCCTCCCAACCATAGCGGCTATCAGTCAATGAGTCTATTCTTGCATTTAAAACCAAATTCTTAGCTGCACTTCCATCTCGATATACACAATTGTATCCAAATAATGCACAGTACAAGGGGATGTAAACTTCCTTAACCACTAACACCGACTCATATCAGGCCAACTCAAGCTCTGATACCATTAAACCTGTCACGACCCGAATTACCTAAAAATCAGAGTAAATTTTTCGTTTTTTCATTTATTATTTAATTCTTAACTTTCTCTCGTCGTGACCATCCTACAACACAGTTGGGCTATGATTCGGTGTTAGTCACCTCACACTATTTAACATTTCATTCCCATAATCATATATCAGAGTCTACTATCCTTTTGACTTTAAATAAATACATACCCAATGGTATTTACATGACTCTACATCCCCGACATCATATCCATTCACAGTACTGTGCATTACATATTTAGATACAAAACCATACAAATGTGTATACCTGTCTCTCGATGGGTAGCAGCAAGCAGCGGATATTAAGCATGCAAGTCCTCAGCCGCTCAATAATTATTACAAGTGCTCTGAAAAGATGGGAAAATAAGGGGGGTGAGCAAACCACACGCTCAGTAAGGCAATTATGCAAGTAAGTAGATAGCTCCACTATCTACATGCTCATAATGCCATGCCCTTAAATCCATTTCTTTTCATTTAAAATTACACGCACAAAGTCATGCATATTCAATGCCATAGTTTATCCAAAACTATTTGTGCATATATAAATCATGTAACTCATGCATTCAAAGCATTTTATGTGACATCATTAAATCATATTAAGCATGAATTTAATCAAGATCATGCAATCTTTCATGCCATGTAAGACAAAACATGGATTTCAAATGAAAGCATGGAAAAACACATCATGCCACTGCATTTAAATCAATTCATTTAAAACGCAGTATAAAATAACCCCTCTGGGTCAATCATCTCAAAACTCATAAAACAATTCGTTATACTTCATTATAAAACTTGAGTTATAAAACCACCCTTCTTTCAGGGTCACATATCATAAAATCATCTGAAATCATCAAATCATCAAATCGGGGGCCTGACCCCTCCTTCGGGTCTACCCTGGTCTAACAGACCACAAGTTATATCATGTGAGACAATTAGGTAAGTATCAGTAACATCGAGGACTATGGCCATATCCTAGTGATCCCTGGCAACACGGTACCTAGTGTGCGGGGTATCACACCTGAAACGGGAGGTGGGTCGTCCTACCCGCCAGAACAGCATAACACCAGGATTGCGAGGGCAAGGCTTGCTGCCTCGTGGCTAATGCCACTCCACTCCAACAATCCCCACGGTACAGCGTACTCCGCGTGACATACACGGTACAAAGTACTCCGTGAACCCAAGCTCAGTCAGGGGTGCCTGTAATAGGTCTTATCCACCCATATCATCTGTCTCAGAATGCACGTGTGAGCATATCATCTCACTGTGACACACAGTCTACAGGAGGCTCCAACACGGCTATATGCATGTAATATAAATCCCTGTGCGAGCGAAGCTCAAGCACGGCTCCATGCATATTCATGATATCTGAAAACCTCGTGCGAGCGAAGCTCTAGCACGGTTTCATAAAAATCAGTGAAATCTGCGTACGAGCAGCGCTCCAGTACGACTTAAACTGATTATAATTTCAATTAAAATCCACGTACGAGCAACGCTCTAGTACGGATATGTATATAAATTCAGTGAAAACCTCGTACGAGAAAAACTCCAGTACGGCATTCAAATGAATTATGAAAACCATATAAAACTTTGTGCGAGCAACGCTCCAGCACAAATGAATGCTCAAGTAAATCAAATCGCGTGCGAGTTATACTCCAGCACGGCTTTATGCATAACTAAATCAAATCTCGTGCGAGTTACACTCCAGCACGGCTTTATGCAATATTAAATCAAAACAGGATGCGAGCTAAGCTCCAGCATCTCTCATGCATGTCAAATCATTAAAAGTAGTGCGAGTAATCGCTCCAGCACTATTTTATGCATACCACGTCAAAACAAATCAAAACATGTCAAAACATGTCAAAACAGAGTGCGAGCTAGGCTCCAGCAGCTCTCATTTCACAATATTAAAAATCAGTGCGAGCACCATGCTCTAGCACATTTCATGCATATGATGTCACAAGTCGGTGCGAGCAATTGCTCAAGCACATTTATGCACATTCACAAACGCAGATATAGTGCGAACTACGTGTCGGCACTATCTGTTTCCATATAAACTTGATAGTTGGCCGTTTTCCAAAGAAATTTCCATTTAATTATTAATAACACCTACGTAGTGTTATTTTGTGAAATTAAACAATTTCTGGCCAATCTATCGCTTTGCTTTGATTAAAACCAATAAAATTCCTTAATCATCAAAAATCCTTAAATCATGCATTTCATGCATGTCATACTTTCACCATCCTTAGGTGAACTTCCCTCAATAGGGGTAAAATAGACATTTCACCTATTTCGATCCTTAAAATCATTCAAACCATTTTTAGGATCATTATACAATATCCATGTATACATACATACTCAGTGTACAGAAAAACTATTAAAATATGCGTAGCTACCTCTAGCTACTCACACAATTCCCTTACCTCATTTTTCTGTACAGTCTGACCTTTACATCGATGTCTCGTCACGCAGTCCGATTTGCTCCAAATCCAAATCAAATCTCTGGCACTGCGGATACACATTCATCAGGTCAAATACAATACAATTTATTGTATTTCACAATTTTCTAGGCTTTATTTAAATCATTGGGCCCGTTTACCCATATTGGGCCCGATGCACCATAATGGGCCTTAATCGGCCTTAAGCCTGTTTACCACACTTTATCGAGGCCTATTGGGCTCACTGGGCCCATCAGTAATTTATTTAGCCTCGTTCTAAATTCTCTGATATCTCAATTTAATATTTACGACAATTTATCTAATTTTCCAGAATTTAATTCATTTATGCGGAAATTAAATCCGTAATTTATGCGTTAAATATCAATCACGCATAACGATATAAAATTGTCGTAAATAAGGGTCACTTACCCGTTATTCCCTGGTCGTATACAAATCGAGGCTGTCTCGAGCTCTCAGTGGATGCCAATTGTCGAGCTACACAATTAAATATATTTTTCCGGGTAAATTTCCAGTCGGAATTAATTAAATTAAATATTCAGAAAATTAAATCGGTCAATTTGACCGCTTACCGACTTACCCGAAGCTCGATTGCATCACTGGAATTTTCCCCAATTTTTTTCTCTTTTTCTTTTTCCCTTTTTCTTCCTTTTTTTCCTCTCTTTTTGGCTGAACCGGTCCGGTCCGGTTCAACCCGGTTCGGACCGCCGATTCGGTCTGGTCCGGTTTGGCCGGTTCTGTCCGGTTCGGCCGGTCCAGGCTCCCTTTGGTCGTGCCGGCGCCGTCCGGTCGGTTCTCTGGCCGATTCCGGTGCCGTTCAACGCGCCATGGACTGGGCTTCTCAAATCGGGCCTCGGTTTGTCTCGAATCGACGCCATCGCCGGCGAATCGGGGTTTCTTCCCCGCGGCTTCCCCTCCGTTTTTCGACGTTTTTTCGGCCACTTCGCCGCGCGTCGCTGCCGCCTGTGGGCTCGCCTGAGGTCGGCCGACCTTCGCCGACCCTCGCCTGGGGCCCTTGGCCGCCGGTGAGGCTCGTCCGTCGTCTTCTCTTCCTCGGCTCGCCTTTCGCGTTTTTCTTCTTCTCTGTTTCTGTTTCTCGCGATTCTAATTCGTGTTTTTTTTTTTTTTTTTTTTTTTAATTTATTTATTTTTATTTATTTATAATTTATTTTTAATATTATTTTAATCAATAAAATAATATTAAAATACACAAATATCTTTTAAAAAAAAATATATTTTATTCATCTAATCTGTAAATAATTTTCTCAGTCCGATTTTACCTTTTCGGTATATTTTTCGATTATTTTCGAGATTATTTTTTTGATACGAAAATCTCAATTTATTCCAATAAATTCATATCTTGATCAATTTAACCCGAAATTTAATTATTTCTTCGTTATTGTTCAAGATTTCTCATTCTCATATTTTTAATTAAATTTTCTTGTCCCGATTAATACCGAATTTTGGTCTTTTGACCATTTTGCCCTTGCACGTATTCGGGAATACCATTTAAGTCCTTTTGCATTTTTTAAATGCACTCGAAAATATCGGGTCTTACACTTTCACTACATCATATGAAACATCAGTAATATCCTGGTCCAAGGCATACACTCGCTCTCGTCCAACAGCCTACTTTCCATTTCTCTTCGGCTGTGGCCTCCCTTTTCGGTGCAGTGATATCAACATGGTTTTCTCTATCTCTTTGCTCTTCTGTGGGGCAGTCTCACCCAACTCTGAGTAATCATTAATTAAGTGGCCTGTCTTACCACACTTAACGCCTATTTTAGTCAATAAAGTGTAGGTGTAGGCCTTACTTCCGTGGTATCTACCACACATCCTACACTGTTTACACTACTACGCTGCTACACTGCTACACTGCTTACACTGCTTCGTAGCAGATTGGGGTTCTCAATTCACAATACCCCTGATAAATGTTAAATTGGATATACTGGGGTCTTACCAATCATCTTATCCCGTGACTCATCAGCTCTAATCTCTTACCAACTGATCTCTTTTTTCCGCTCTGACATCTCTGTCATTCTCTATTCTCTTCTGTCCTTATTTCGACCCTTACTACCTTTCTCAATCTCAGAGGCGTTCAACACATGATATTATTCACACAACTATATTTTGCGCACTGCCTCGACATAGGTAATGAGATAATCGGACTCTAATCGATAATTTGAGCCATTTCATGAACTTTTGGGCTTTTCTGACTCCCACTGCCCATAGTATCAGGTTCACATCTGGGCATGTATATAAACTGAGAGTCATACTCGTCAATCAACCCGTACCTCTGGGTCAATGTAAGAAATTTTATCTATAAATTCCTTTAAGTAATATCCGGGATATTCTGTCACCAGAATACATCCAAAAAATATTTCTCATGTCGACTTTGGACGTTTAACTCTTCAGATGGGTTGAGCAGACTTCCACCAATGTTTCATCTCACCCTCTAACATAAATGTATTTAAAAGTGAACTTCTCGGTCGACATACACCAAAAGAATCCATAGCACTTCGCTATCTCATACACCCAGTCCTCAGTAACTATTGGCTTCTTTACTTCGCTATATACCAGAGGGGTGTGAAATTCTCTATAGTCTGAGGCATCTGTTTAGGCTTTACCCTGCTTATCCTCAACTACATGTATAGACTGAGTAAACAACTTTGAATTATTTTCTACACTCCACTCCATCCTCTCGGAGCGTGTCTCAATACTGTTTGGTCTCTTTATAGGACCTTGTGGAGTATGCTCAACATCAGCCTCCACCTCACTCTCACCTTAAGTTTCATGTGACGACTCATTCGACTCTCAGGCCGATCTCTATGGCCTCGAGCATGTGTACTCGTTCCTTTACTATAGCGGCTATCAGTTATAAAAACTATATTCTTGCATTCGAAACTAAATTTTTAGCTGTAGTTCCATCTGGATATACACAATTATATCTAAACAATGCACAGTACATAGGGATGTAAATTTACTTAACCTCTAACACCGACTCATATCAGGCCAACTCTGCTCTGATACCATCTTTTCTGTCACGACCCAAATTACCTAAAAATCAGAGTAAATTTTTTTTTCGCTTTTTAATTTCCTTACCCGTCGTGAACATTTACACTACTAAACAGTTGGGTTATAATTTGGTGTTAGTCACCTCTCACCTATTTACCATTCCATTTTCATATTTTATTTACATATCAATTTATTTTAAATGAATACATCCCCAATATTACATCCATGTACAGTACTGTACCTCTATATGTTCAGATACAAAAATTATACAAATGTGTATATATGGTCTTGATAAGAAGCAGCGGATATAACTACTGTCATTCTCTTCTACTGAATATACCCTGTGGGGTGGAAAATGAAAGTGTGAGCATAAACAGCTCAGTAAGGCAATAATGTAAGCAGGTAGATAACTATACTATCTACGTGCTGATAATGTCATGATATAAAATCGTTTACATTTGGAGCATGAGGTATGACTAAAACGATGCCGCATGTATGTATATATCATATAAGAGAAATCATGAAGTCGACATATAAATCAAACATGGAAAAATCATCATGTATGACATCTCATGCTCGTCACATTTAAAACTTATTTGTTTCATCATAAACTCATCACGTTAAAACTAATTTGTTTTATCATAAAACAACCACATCAAGGCTAAACCCATCTCTCGGGAATACCTTGATTCATTAAATCACATCTCTTTTAAAAACATAAATCGGGACCTTACCCCTCCCTCGGGTTCGTCCTGATCTATTCAGACCGTATGATATCATATGAGGCATGTAGGTTACTATATGAAAAATCGAGGACTATGGCTATACTTTGTCCTTGTGATCCCAGGCTACACGAATCCCGGTGTGCGGGGTATCACAACTGCAACGGGAGGTGGGGTCAAGTCCTACCCGCCAGAATATCAAGTAACATCATCGAGTCATCATGACTGTAAGGTACAGCGTACTCCGTGTGACATACACGATACATCGTACTCCGTGGACCCATATCATAGTCTGGGGGTGCCTACCGTAGGTCTTATCCACCCCAATACTATGTCGATAACCAACCCATGTCTCAAAGTATACGTGCGAGCATCTCAACTCTCTGTGACACACAGTCTACAGGTGGCTTCCGCATGACTATATGTATGTCAACTCACGTCTAGTGCGAGCGAAGCTCCAGCACCATGCTATGCATATCATGATATCTACAATCTCGTGCGAGCGAAGCTCCAACACGATTTTGTGCACACACAAATTTCTCGTACGAGCAATGCTCCAGTACAGCTTTTCATGAGAAATAAATCAGTAAACTTGAGTGTGAGAAAGACTCTAGCACTCTTTTTATTCATGTAAATACAATAGGTGGCTCAATCTTGATAAAACATCTTTTAAAATAGTAACCGGTACAAACCGGTATTCTTTCGTATAATTCAAGAAATCAACAGCCAACCTATGTGTAAATTTGCTTAAACCAAAGCAATACATTCATATAAAACATCAAAACATGAAAATCATGAAATTTATCTGCCTTACTACCCTTTTTGTAAATTTTAGTCTTAGGAACAAGATCATCTTTTTCTTTATTCACCTATGCCCCGGTTTTCGTAAAAAATAGTATTTTATTTTCTAGATACTTTAAGAATTCTAGGCCTTGTAAATCCCCTCAAAATATGTATAGAAATCTCTATGCACCTATAAAATTCCCTTACCTCAATTCACGCGTAAACTTATCTCGTCTCGATAATATCCGACCTCTCAGTCCAACTGCGCGTCAACCAAGTCTATGAAACTACATATAACCACATATTTTGGGTTAATTCACTTATTTTTATTAGTATATCACATTTACTGATCGAATCTAACGTACTAGGCTCGTTTTACTTTATTGAGCCCAATTGCACTTTAATGGGCCTCGACCCATTTTCAACCCGTTTTTACTATTTAAATCCCTTCTTCGGGTTTACTGGGCTCATTCAGCTTACCAATAATCATCGGACTTCGTTTCAAACTCATTGGATAGCCCGTATACTATTTATGGTAATTACGTTGCAATTTCGATAAATATTTCTTTTTATACAAAATTAATCCATAAATTTCGTAAAATAATCGAAACTCTATATTAAAGGACTCATATTCTCGTACTTAAAATATACTTACCCAATATGATGCGGGGTACGAAAATCGAAGCTCAATCGGCTCTCGTTCGGGCTTTGTCGTAAAATTGCACAATTATATATTTAATCCCGGGTTACTTTTCGATTAAATATAGTTTAAATAAATTTCCCAAAAATCAAATCGGTCACTTTTGACCTCTTACCGACTTACCCGAAGTCCGGTGTATCCCCAAAAATTCTTCCCCTTTTTCCTTTTTCTCTTTTTCTCCCTTTTTCCCTTCTTTCGTGACTGAACTGGTTCAATCCGGTTCAACCTGGATTAGACCATCGGTTCACTCCGATTCAGCCAGTTCAGTGCCTTACCAGTCGGTTCTCCATCGGCTTCCACCACTAGTACCTCCGCGAGGTCGTCCGCAGCTCGGATCTGGTCTTGATTTCGTACGAGGTGGCCGGGAAGTGGCCGATCCGGCCTCTTCTCCTTTCCGGCATCAATGGCCTCGTCTTTTTTCGTCGTTGCCGGCGCTAGCCGCGTTTCCCCGGCTGTTCTCGCCACCATTCGGCTCATTCCTTCAGTGGCCGGTGGTCGGAGTCAAATCGACGTCGATGGCCGCCGATTTGGCTTCTCCTCTCCGCGGCTTCTCTCCCTGGATCCGTCAGATTTTGGCATCGGTGGGCTGCACCGTCGGTACCAGGGAGGTCACCGGCCTCTCCTCTTCCTTTTTCGGCCCTTTGCGTGGCCGTTGGTCGCCGGACGGCTCACCGGTGGTCTCCTTGGTTCCTTCTTCTGTTTTTCATTTCTCTCCTCTTTCTCTCTCCCCGATTTTCCATTTCTGATTTCTTTTTTTTGAATTAATTTTATTTTATTTATTATTTAATTTTAGTATTATTTTATTCAATATTATATTATTATTTGGCTAAAATATCTAAGATAAATTATTATTTAATTTATTTAATGAATAAATAATTTTCTCGATATTATTTCAGCTTTTCAGTATATTTTTTCATTATTTTCGGGATTATTTCTCGATGTGAAACTTTCAGTTAATTCCAATAATTTCATATCTTGATCAATTTAACCCGAAATTTAATTATTTCTTCGATATTGATCAAGATTCTCAAATCCATTATTTTTAATTAAATTTTCTCATCGAATTTATACCGGCATTCGATCTTTTGACCATTTTGCCCTTTAAGTGTTCAGGATTAATTTAACCCGACTTCCATTCACAAATACTCACTCATTTCGTATTTTAAATCATTATCTCCTATCCGAATCTCGTTCGTTTAATTTTGTGACCATTTTCATCCCTCATAAAAATTTACGATTAATTTTCGGGTCTTACACACGATCTGTTTTATATCGCATGAAATAATACATGATTTTGATTTAATTCATGCTAAGTATGATTTAATGATGTCACATAAAATGCCATTGATGCATAAGTAGTATGATTTATATATGCATAAATAGTTTTGATAAACTATGTCATGGATATATGCATGATTTTGTGCTTGAGATTTTAATGAAAATAAATGGATTTTAAGGGCATGGCATTATAAGCATGCAGATAGTGGAGCTATCTACTTTCTTGCATAATTGCCATACTGAGAGTGTGGTTTGCTCACCCCCCTTATTTTCCCACCTTGTCAGAGCACTCGCAATAGTTATTGAGCGGCTGAGGACTTGCATTCTTGGTATCCGCTGCTTCCCAACGAGAGACAGGTATACATATTTGTATAGTTTTGTATCTAAATATGTAATGCATAGTACTATAAGTGGATATGATGTCGGGGATGTAAGGTTATGTAAATACCATTGTGTATGTATTTAGTTAAAGTCAAAAGATAGTAAACTCTGATATGTGAATGTGATTATGGAAATGGAATGGTAAATAGGTGAGAGGTGACTAACACCGAATCATAGCCCAACTGTTTGGTAAGGTGGTCATGATGAGAGAAAGGTAAGAATTAAATAATAATCGAAAAATGAAAAAATTACTTTGATTTTTAGGTAATTTGGGTCGTGACAGAATGCGTGGCACTAGGATCTATTAAAACATATGCTTCTAAATCATACATTAGGATGTTACCTCTAATCACATTCGACGAAGCATCAGGTGTGACCTGGTCTAAGGCATGTACTCGTCCTCGTCCAATGACCTGCTTCCCCTTCTCTTCTGACGTCGCTCTCCTTCTCGGAGCAAACATACCAGCTGGAGCTCTCTCCGGCTCTTTTCCCTTCTGTGGGGCAATATAGATAATCTCTGGGCAAACTCTCGCCATATCCCCTGGCTTCCCACATTTGAAGCAAAATCCAATAGAAATAGGACAAGGTCAACTGCCATGGAATCTACCACATCTACTACACTGCTAAGTGGTAGGGCTCAGTCCTCCAATAACAACACCTCTAGTTGAAGCTATAGCTGGATATGCATGAGATCTAACAGTCTTCTCTTATACTTTCTCGATCCGTGGTCTCTCACCAAATAGTCTTCTCCTTCCTCGATATATGAAACCTCTGGCACTGTCACTCACCGACCTTTTCCTATCTCGGTCTCTACCCTTAACAAATGTCTTAAACTCAGAGACATTCCTCTCTTAGTCTTACTCATAGAGTTGCGCCCTACGCACTGCCTCATCATAGGTAAAGATATCAAATGGAACCAATCTAGACAGTAATACTCGTCTCAGTCCATCAATAAATTTGCGGACCTTCCTAGTCCCACTACTTATAGTATCGGGGTCATACCTACCCAGGGATATAAATTGTGTCTCGTACTCATCCACAAACTGAGTCCCCTAGCTCAACCCCAAGAATTCCATCTACAGCTTCAGCTGCGCTATGTCAGGGACATACTACCTCCTGAAGGCATCCAAAAAGATATCCCAAGTGATCTCTGAGTGTCATTCTCTCAACATAACCTTGGTAGACTTCCACCGATGCTCTACTGATCCCTTCAATAGGAACGCAGTAAACGTGACCATCTCAATCGTCGTATACTCAAAGAATCCATATAACTTCTTAATCTCTCCCAGCCAATCCTCTGCAACAACGGGGTCCTTCACCCCACTAAACGACGGAGGTCTAGACTTATAAAATTGTCGCAATCTATCAAGCTCATAACCATACCCCAAAGCACTACCGCCCTATCGTGGAGTAACATGAGAAGGAGTGTCCTGAGCTGGTGGGGGTGTAGGAGTATCTGTAGGCTGTGGCGTCTAAGCTGGTTATACAGGCATACCAGGTGCAGCTGCCTCACTAGGCGCAGTCCTTACATCTTGCCCCTGTCCACCTAGCAAAATCTGTGCCAATGACTTTAGTATAGTCTCAAGGCGACGCTTTAATCTCATGAAGCGTGCCTCTGTACTCTCTGGTACCTGAGTGGGACCTTTCGTCTCATCTTGTTTCTCATGCCTACCTCTACGGCCTCAAGCCCTACCTCTAGCCCCTTTACCAGGGCTGGTATTAGCCATAATGACTCAATTCCTTCATTTATAACCATTAATTAGTCTGATTCTCATCTTGTATACGTAATTGTAACTGAACAAAGCACAGTAATATGGGGATGTAAACTTTCCTACATACTAATACCGACTCACATCAAACCAACTTCGCTTTGATACCATTTTGTCACGACCTCTTGTGACTTACCAAAATCCACTACAAATTTTTTGCATTTTTACTTACCTTTCATTCTATCACAATTCAATCACCTAACCGTTCGGCTATGATTCAGTATTAGTCACCTTAACCACATTCATTTCACGAATTCTATATTTTTAGAATTATTTGTGCTTAATTTCCTAATTAATTATTTAAATCTCCAATTTATTTTGTTAATTATCCCCTTTTTTTAATTAAAATTCTCATGTTTGCAGATAAATTAAATCCGGATGAATTTTGAATATTTCGGAAGAAAATGGACCAGAATTGGGCTAAAATCGAGATTGAGCCACGCGGACAACAAGAGCCATGCCACCTAGCACATCCAATTGGACAAGAAGACCGATGACATGGAAATATCTTTTCAAGAAGCAATGGTGTGATGACAAGTGGCCAAAAAAATTCCAACTCATCTAGGATGGAAAATTACAATTTTACCCTTAGTGTGTTTATAAATAGAAAAAGATGGCAATTGAAGAGAGGATGTAATTTTTAGGGTAGAATAGTTTTAATGTATTCTTAGGTTTTATTTTGTTCTTAAGTTTCTCCTTACCCGTTAGTCAAATTTTCTCAATGTTTTACTATTCATTTCATGTTCTTCATTAGTCTTTGTAAAATTTCATTTGAATGAAAATCACTTTCAATTCATGCTCTTGGTTTAGTAACTATAGGTTCCTTGTTTGTCAATTTCAATTTCCATAACCTATTTTTCTAATGTATGTCTCGATTTTACATAGAAACTTTATTTATATTTTTTTTCTTCTTTATTTGAAACACTAGTAGATTTAGTTGCTCTCGGGTAATGCTCTTTGTGCATTCGGTTCCTCACTTATTCCTTCCTCTTTGCTGTTTGGTTTTGGTGCTTGAATGTGGGCAAATGCTAGGCATTATTTCACATTTAAGCAATGTGGAACCATGGCATTAAGAGCTGGATTTAGAGCAGTCCGATGATGATGGTTTTTCACGTTGATGATGCTATGGGATTGATTGTTTAATTTCAGCAGTTGTGTTATTTTCTGTTTTACACACTTCCTCTCGGTTTTAACATCATGTTTGCTATATTTTCTTATTCTTTCGTTTCTTTCTTTCATTCCCACTTGCATGCATTTTATGTTTCAGTTCTTTATTGCAATTAGAGTTAGCTTCCATAGTTACTGCATTCATTTACGTTTCTTGCATATAAGTCATTTGCTGCATTTTATTTCAGCTTCATTATAGTTTGTTTCTTGCTGTTGGATTGTGAAAAGATGGGGGTTGGCTGTCCGGTATAGAGACTAAGGAAACAATTTGTAGGGGCATAGTTAATTCATGGCAGCAAATTAACTTCCTATTTTTCCTCTCTTTAGCTTTGTTTTTCTTATATTCTGCTACTACTCATCTCAATGTAGTTGTGGTAGTGTTTATAAATTGTTTTTAGGAAGCTCTCAGTACTAGAAATGAGTAAAGGTAACGTTGGAGTATGAACAACATTTGTTTCTAGTGTATTGATCCTCTCGGCTGGAGTAAGAAGCAGAGGAGGAAGCAGGATAGCAGTTGGTTGCACCTGCAGCACCTGGAAACACAGCTGGACACACAGAACCGATAACGCTTGGAGCAGATGCAGGACCGAGAGCAGTGCATGTCCAAACCGAGAGCCGAGGGCGTGAAGTAGCAGACTGCAGGACCAGTATCAGCAAATGAACAGTAGCCAAAATCGAGAATGCCTGGTGCAGCAGGCAGCAGAGGTGATTCTTACTTGGAGCAGTGTTTGGTCAGCACCGAGAGGGAGAATGCAATAGACCGACAGTAGCTAAAACCGTGCAAGCTTGAAAATAAACATGCATTTGGAAAGATAATGAAATAAGCAACCCGAGGCCATCACCTGGAAATGGAAAGTAAACAAAGAAGACACGTGAATAGTATTTGGAAGGATAATTTGTTGATTTAAATGGTTTAAGGCCTTGTTTGGCCAATTAATGTGTTATTTCATGTTCTTACTTTAATGAATTAAATTGATTAATACTTGTTAGTTGTCACTTAGGTAATTTAATTAAGTGATGGTAGGTTAGCTTTATTATTTTTGCATGTTAATTTGTAGTGTTAATTTTTAGTTAGTAGTTAATTTTATATTAAATGTTTTAGGATTTTATTTTGGTTTAGATGCATTTAGAGTTAATTTAGATTAAATGTGTTTCATGCATTTTTAATTTAGTCTTGATTTTCATTTAGTTTTAGTTTTGTTTAAATTGCATTTTGATTAAGTAGTTTAAAATTGCATTTTAGGTTAGTTTAATTGTAGTTTAATTTTAGTGCTTTATTTTCACAATTGCATTTAATTTTAATTGCATTAATTAGTTTTAACTGTTTTAATTTCTTTTGTAGGTTTTTTATTTTAATTGCATTGAGCACTGTAAGTAATTTTGCTTGGTTTTATTTTCTTTATTTTATAGTTTTATTATTTTATTGCTTTCGGTATTTTCAATTCTAGATTAGTAGATCACCCACCTTAATCTCATAATTTGCTAGAATATACTTAGGGTAAGATTAACCGGTACTTAATTAGGCTAGTCAACTTCTTTGTGGGACAATAACTCGGGACTCTAATCCCATTATTACTTGTACGACCAGTGCACTTGCGGTAATACCCTTTGGGCATGTCAAGTTTTTGGCGCCGTTGCTGGGGAAGTTTTAATTAGTCATTAATTAATATCGGTGAAACTATACTTAGGTGTAATTCTAGCCTGTAAATATTTAGGTTGTAAATATTTAGATCCTTAGTTTAGTTTAGTTAAATTTTCTCATAATTAATTAAAATAAAAAAATTGAAAAATTAAGAAAAAAAAAACTTAAAAATTTTTCTAAGGACTTTCTGATGTTTACATGCGTAGAGCAAGGAGTTTTGATTGCTTTCCTCTAGATCCTGAAATCGAACGAACTCTTAGAAAAATTCAAAAGGATTCTAGGAAATTTACAGCTCCGCAGCAAAACACGATGGCAGAGAAAAGGGAAAGTAGGACCGTTGGAGATTATGCGGTGCCGACAGTCGAAGGATATTATACCGGCATTAGGCCACCAGCTGTCCCCGCTAATAATTTCAAAATTAAGCCTTCCATCCTCCAGATGATCCAAACCTCTGTACAGTTCAATGGGCTTCTGTACGATGACCCACATGCTCACCTTGGGCAATTTCTGGACCTGTGCAACACGTTCAAACACAATGGATTATCGGATGATGCGCTTAGACTTAGATTATTCCCCTTCTCACTTAGGGATAGGGCGAGACACTAGTTGACCTCCCTGCCACCAGGATCCATTTCTACATAGGACGAGTTAGCTCACCAATTTCTAGCCAAGTTTTTCCCTCCCTCTAAAATGGCTAGACTCCGTAGCGATATATCCTCCTTTGCCTAGTACGACTCTGAATCTCTTTATGAGGCATGGGAATGATATAAGGAGCTTCTTAAGAAGTGCCCTCACCATGGCCTACCTCTATGGCTGCAAATCCAGACCTTCTACAATGGACTTACAAGCCAAAATAGGACCATAGTGGACGCTGCTTCGGGTGGAGCCTTGATGTGCAAAACAGAGGAGGAGGTTTATGAGTTGCTAGATAAGATGGTAGCTAACAACTATCAATGGTCCTCTGAAAGGCAATTGCCAAAGAAATCGGCGGGTATTGACACCCCCTAAAGGTATTCACCGCAAGTGCACAGGTCGTACAAGTAATAATGGAATTTGAGTCCCGAGATATCGTCCTACAGAGAAGTTGATTAGCCTAATTAACTACCGGTTAAACTAACCTAAGATCTAATAAAATAAAATCCTAGAAAATTAAGAAAAATAATCATAAATCTAATTGTCTAAACTAATGAATCTAAAATTACTCCTAGATATATCTAAATACTAAATTAACACTAAAATCTAACTAATGCATGAAACACATTTTTGGAATTTTCACTAAAACTTAAAATGCATAAAATGAGTTTATCTAAATTAATTTTGAGCACATCTCTTAATGCTAGAATAAAAATTACTTAGTAACCAAATTAAATCTAAGTTAAACTCATGCAACAGAGAAACTATGACTAACATGCAAATTAGAAATTAACTAACTAAATTAAATAATAAACTTGAACTTAATCTATCTAAAAATGCATGCAAAATGAATTAACAACTACAATGGGCTAGTCAAACGTGTATCAATTAATAAACACAGTGGTCCCGATTTTTCTTTGCAAGTGCACTGTTGCACTATCTTCTCCCTTATTTTGCTCTGCCTCCAGGTGCTACGGACATGCGGCCAGTCTGCTTTGTCCTGCACTCTGCTCCTGCCGTGCACCTGCTCAAATCTGCTTCAGGTATTGCTACCGTTCTATCGTGCTTCAGCTGCTGTTACCGCTTGTCATATTGCATGCTCTCCAGTCCAAACCTCTACTGCTGTACCAGAAATAATATCCTGAGCATTCTCAGTCACCACGTCTTACTGTTCTGCATTGTGAGTCACGGCTCTCAGCTTGGCCCCATCCTCTTATATGCATTTCATAATTTTTAAGCAATCTACAGCTACCCATTTAGTCCAGAATATGTAGCAACACTCAGCAGCACATAACCGACACTCTCGGTAACTGGAGATGAGACAGGACACGATGACAGAGGCTGAATCCTTTCCTGGTTGCACATGCTCTGCACCCGTAAACTACACATAGCAATATCTAAACAACAACTCATTAATGGTAATGGAAATCAGCGTTTAACAACTAGAAACTTAAAAACCAACACTGGATTAAACCAACAAATAGCAGAATGTGAACAGCATATTAAGATTAAAGCAGAGACAAACAGAGGATAAAAATGCAGCCAATAGTGAACTATGCTCCTCGAAATTACTTCTTGAGACTCTATACCGAAAAACTCACCTCATCCTTTTCACTATCCATTTACAAGCAGAAAATGAAAACTTAAAATGTTGAAATGAAATGCAGTGAATGATTAAAGAAACATAATGAAAATACAGTAAAAATGGAAGCTAAGCTCTAAATGTAGTCACAAACCAGATCATGAATTGTAAGCAAATAACAATGAAATACGGAATGAATAATGACACATAGCTAAATACAAACTTAAAACCAAAAGGAAATAAAAATCACAACTACACAGCACTCGTGAGCTTCTTCCATTGACAGTGATCTCAACTTCCTCAGATTGCTTCATTTTCTTCTCTAGCCGTGACGCCACATAGCTCTTGATGTGGACAAATGCTTTGCATCATCCCACATTAAGGCAACAGAATCAAAAGGCAGAAGACTGAATGGAGATATCCTAAAACTTGAATGTTCAAAAAGGAAAAAACCAAAAGCTAAAATCAAACTAATGGTTTATCAAACAAATATAGAAGAAAATTTAGGAACCGAGAACTTGATATTGAAAACTTTAAACTTCTATTTAAAACTTCACTAAATAAGAAACATCCAGTAATGGATTTTTACAAACCAAAAAGAAGAAAAAGGTGAAACAATATTGCTAATGAAATACCATGAAATTAGACAATGGAACAAACTTTTTGATGAAGTGAATAGTGAATGAACAGTAAAATTTTGCTAAAAGAAACTAATCATTTCGGGAAAGCTTAAAAAGAAAGGCAATAAATCTAAAACTACCTTAGAAACTATTCTACCCTAACCTACATACATTTCAATTGCCATCATGTTCTATTTACACACAAACATAGGGGTACAATGGTAATTTTTCATCCTAGATGAGTTGGCATTATTTGGCCACTTGTCTTCAATTGATTTGCTGCAGAATAGATATTTCCACGTCACTTGTCGATTTGTCCAGTTGACTGTGCGATGTGGCCCGGCGTGTGCCTTCCAGAATATTCGTTCGGTGTCTGTTGATCTTATCATTTCGGAGCAAATAAAATATGGACACCTGGCATCGCGCGTGTCCAGACGACTGGTGACTCGGTCTGTAAAATTTTAAGTGGTCCAATCTCCTTTTGCTTGTTTTCAGCCCAATTTTGACTGAAACGACTGAGTTTCATCTGGATTAAATTTATCTGCACATTAAAGAATTTTAATTAAATAAAGGGGATTATTAATAAAATAATATGGGGATTAAATAAATAATTAGGAATTTAAGTACAAATAATTCTATTAAAAATAGAATTATCACACCCCCAAACTTGAGCTTTTGCTTGTCCTCAAGCAAAACAAAACAATTGTAGGAACGACAAGTACAAAACATAATAATTTCTCCAATTTTATCCTCAGAGATGAAGTACAGACTATGATCTAAAAGAATCACAATTACAAGTCAAACACTTAGAATCATTCATCATAAGTCCTAACCCAAATTGGACTCCTCATGTGTGTGTGAAAATGTCAAAGTCACTTCACAATACATTATCCGGATCAGATTATGTAAACACAGTGAATGCAAAGTCAATGACATGTGATCATTCCCATAAGTTTGCTTTTCACTTCTCTCTCCACTAATGTAGTCACACTTAACCAAAGATCAGTAGGACTTCATTAAGCTTGTAATGTCAGGCTGGGGTTAAGGTATGATAAAGTCGATTTAGGTTTAATTACCCCTTAACATGCATTACTTTCTAGGATCTTTAATGTAAGAGCTCATATTTATTTTCCCTAAACTTATTCCTTTTACTAGACATTCTATTTTTTTTCTTCTTCTTCTTCTTTCTTTTTTTTTTTTTTAACGTTCACCATCACCAGATACCCATATGTACAAAGCTCACAATATATCCAATGACTTTTCATGCTTTCGGGGTAAGGGATAGGAACAAAATATTTAAGCTAAGGAAATTTATGTAGGTGTATTTACAGAGAAAAGCTTATTTAGCCCAGATGGGTGACTAGGGGTAAAGTATGTACAGAGATGGCTAAAAGGCTCAAACGATCTAAAGATGGCCTAAATCATCTCCCCAATTAAGTGTGATCTAATATTTCGCCTCAAGACAAGATCAAACAAATTCTAGAATATGATACACAAAATCTACTGAACAAATGCACCCCTATGTCCACATAAGCTTTCTCTAAATAAATATACAAATTTATGACATGACATGTGCATAAGATGAGGAAATTAGAATCAAGACAAATTTAAGAATTCAACTTCATGCTTTTCCTATAATCATGCTTCTAAGTCAATCAAAATCATACTTAATCATGGGGTCATATCATTGGAATACGGGAAAACTACATGCTAAGCACTAAATCATCCCAAAATCAAACAGCTTAAACTCGAATTTTCGAAAAATTTTGAAGAAATTTTCAATTTTGCCCAAATTTTTTAAAACTGCTCAAGTAATATCCCCTCCCCAAAACTTGAAGTGAACAGTGTCCTTAGTGTGCA
Organism: Firmiana major; assembly: GCA_033439115.1. Lineage (NCBI taxonomy): Eukaryota > Viridiplantae > Streptophyta > Magnoliopsida > Malvales > Malvaceae > Firmiana > Firmiana major. The sequence goes on from CM065901.1 coordinate 38,915,754, forward strand.
GATAATGTAAGAATTGATGTTCAGGAACAAAGTACTCCCCTTTTTGATGATGATGAACAATTGAAGCTTGATTAAAAATGTGATTCTCGAAGAGACATCTGTAAAATAAACAAAGAAACAAACAACAGAAAAGAAAAGAACTGTACAAAAAGTGAAAAAGAAAAATGAAGCTAAGTAGCAGGATTAGAAGTAAGAGGGTCAACTAAAGTGGTTACAGAATGCTGACGATCAAACCCTCCCCTAAAATAGTGTTTCAGTCTGCCCCCATTAACCTTAAAGGGTTGATTCAGGGTCTCATCCATAATTTCAATGGCTCCATAAAGGAATACTTGTCTAATGGTAAAGGGACCTGACCACCTAGACTTAAGCTTTCCTGGAAACAACCTCAAGCGTGAATTAAACAACAAATCTCGAAGTGTCTCTCTTTAATTTTCTTATCATGCCATCACTTATTCTTTTCCTTGTAGAGCTTGGCATTCTCATATGCCTGCAACCTGAACTCATCTAACTGATTGAGCTGTAGCATCCTCTTTTCCCCTGCTAATTCTAAGTTGAAATTTAGGTTCTTAAGGGCCCAGTAGGCCTTGTGCTTAAGCTCTACTGGTTGATGATAGGCTTTACCATACATAAGCTGATAAGGGGACATTCCTAAAGGTGTTTTGAAGGCTGTCCTATAGGCCCAAAGTGCATCCTCTAACCTAATGGACCAGTCCTACCTACTTGGGTTTACTGTTTTCTCCAATATCCCTTTAATTTCCCTATTGGACAACTCTACTTGGCCACTCGTCTGTGGGTGATAAGTAGTGGCTACCTTATGTTTGACCCCATATTTCTTTAACAGCCCATCAAAACTTTGATTGCAAAAGTGGGATCCTCCAGCACTAATGATAGCCCTAGGTGTGCCAAATCGTGTGAAAATATTCTTCTTTAAAAACCTTATACTACCTTGGCATCATTAGTTGGTAAGGCCATTGCTTCAACCCATTTTGAAACATAGTCCACAGCCACTAGAATATAGAGATTGCCATATGAAGAAACAAATGGTCCCACGAAATCAATGTCCCAGACATCAAAGAGTTCTACTTCTAAAATATTAGTTAGAAGCATCTCATTTCTTTTGGAAATATTACATACCCTTTGACATCTATCACATTTCATCACAAAGTAGTGGGCATCCTTAAATAATGTGGGCCAGTAATATCCAGATTGTAGAACCTTGGTTATTGTTCTCTCTCCTCCAAAATGCCCTCTATAATCAGAAGAATGGCAATGTCTAAGTATATCCTCTACTTCCTCCATGGGAACACACCTTCTCAAAATCTGATCTTTACATTGTTTGTATAGGAAGGGTTTATCCCAAACATAATACGTGACATGACTCAAAAAATTTTCCTTTGTTGGGCAGTCAAATCAGGTGGCATCACATTGCTCACCAGATAATTTACAAAATCAGCATACCAAGGCAATCTGGAGTGCCCGAAAGTAAATAGCTGCTCATCAGGAAAGGACTCATTAATAGTTGTACCATCTTCTTTAAATCCACTCTCTAATCTAGATAGATGGTCAGCAACCTGATTCTCTGTACCTTTCCTGTCCTTAATCTCCAAGTCAAACTCCTGTAGTAGAGGATCCATCGAATCAGCCTCGACTTTGCATCCTTTTTGGAGACAAGTATTTAATGGCAACATGATCAGTATATACTACTACCTTAGTACCAATGAGATAGGAGCGAAACTTATCAAAGGCGAATACCACAGCTAACAGCTCCTTCTGTCACGACCCAAAACTACCCAAAAATCAGAGTAAATTTTTCGCGTTTTGTTATTTTTATTTCATACTTATTTATCCTCCGAATCGTTACCACACTCCACTAATAATTGGGATATGCATTAATGCCAGTCCCACCAAATTAATTCTTTCTCAGTCATTTATAAATGTTTACAATATTTATACATCCCCTAAAGTTACTTACAAACATGTTACTGTGCTATGCTTATTTAGATACAATATGTACAAGTGTATATACCTTAAATGATGGGCAGTATCGGATATCCGGAATGCAGTACTCAGTCGCCTCAACATCTACTGGAGATTATCTGTGTGAGAAAATGAAAGGGGTGAGCACATCAAGCTCAGTAAGGCAATCCAACGAACAAGTAGGTAACCATACTACCTACATGAACGTGGTGCCATGCATAAACCACCATTTCTCCACACATTTCAAAACTGATGCTATGATTCATGACGTCATGCAAAACAAGTTTGCATGGAAAATTCAACATGAAACTATTTCAAATCATTTCTTTCTCATTTAAAATTTCACAACAAATCTAGAACTCAACCCATCCCTCGGGTGGTCCTGACTCACACAAAACCATGAAAATCAGTTTACATTACACATGGCTTTAAAAAGAATGGAAATAGAATCATGCAAATTTAGTTTAAAACCTAGTTTCAATCATCGTCAAGATCATTAACATGTGAGACTAGGCAACATCTGTATATCAGTAATAACCAGGACTATGGCCGTGTGTCCTCGTGAGCCCTTCTGCTGCATGGATCCTAGTGTACAGGGTCTCACCCTGATCGGGAACCGGCCGGGAGGTGGGTCAATCCAACCCGTCAGTCTTATCCGATCCCACGCATCCAAAGATGTAGTATCTGAAGATACCCCGTATCCAAAAATACCACACATCCGAAGATGCCACACTGTACATCATACTCCATGCTACTTACACGGTACATCGTACTCCGTGGACCCATATCATATCTCTATACTCATGCCATGTCTCAAAACGCACGTGCGAGCCTATTTAATCAGTGACACACAGTCTACCCGACGCTCCAAGCATGGCTCATCGCATGTTCTCATAAAAATCAGTGGGGCGTGCGAGCAATGCTCTAGCACTCTCGTCAATTCAAGTAAAACTAGTGCGAGCTAAGCTCTAGCACTCTCATCAAATCATGTGGAAAATCTGGTGCGAGTTACACTCTAGCACGCTGTCACGAAAATCATGTAAAATCTGGTGCGAGTTAGACTCTAGCACCGTGTCACGAAAATCATATATATATAAAAAATCTGGTGCGAGTTGGACTCCAGCACCAATGCATGTAAAACTCTAGTGCGAGCTCTCGCTCCAGCACTAATGCATGCATCACACAACTCAAAATATTATGCGAGTTGAGCTCTAGCACGTCACATGTCAATAAAAACACGTAGGCGGCTCTGTTTCCTCAAAATAGTTTTCAAAACAATTTCCTCGTTGAAAATATGCAATGCTGTGCATTTTTCTTTCAAGGTTAGCCAGCCTACTCATGCATGCATCAAAACACCTCCAGAACGAGTAGGAACCTTTTGTTCTTGCTCCTCCCAATTTTTTCTAAAATTGTAAATTTTACCCTCAACAAGGGTATTTTGGTAATTTGCCCTTTCGGGGCACTAAAATTATTAACTTACTTCTAAACCCTTCAGATAATTTAAAAGACTGCATATGATTTTGAAATTTCATAAAGTTTACCTCTAGCAGTCCGTAGAATTCCCTTACCTTATTTTTCTATAGAGTCTGACCTTTCCTTTTCCACTACTGTCTCGTCACGCAGTCTGATCTGCTCCCAATCCAATGTTCGAAACTGCGTATTATTATTCCTCAGGTCAGATATTATACAATTTAATTGTATTTCCTATTTTTTGGGCTTAATTTAAATCATTGGGCCCATTTACCCCTATTGGGCCCGATTGCACCTTAATGGGCCTTAATCAGCCTTAAGCTTGTTTTTCACTTAATTTTCACATTATCGAGGTCTATTGGGCTCATTGGGCCCACCAACAATTTATTGGGCCTTGTTCTAACTCTCGAATAGCTCAATTTATTATTTACGACAATTTATCTAAATTTTCATAATTTAATTTAATTAATGCAGAAATTAAATCTGAAGCACGCATAACGATGTAAATTATCGTAAATAATTGTTACCTACCCGAGATTCCATGCTAGTACGCAAATCGAGGCTATCTTGAGCTCTTGTTTGACATCGATTGTCGAGCTACACAATTTCATAAATTTTTGGGTAAATTTCCAGTCGAAAATTAATTAAATAAAATATTTCAAAATTTAAATCAATCAATTTCGAACACTACTGACTTACCCCTAGCTCGATTACATCGCCGGGATTTTTCTCCAATTTTTCTTCTTTTTCTTTTTCCCTTTTTCTCCTTTTTTTCCCCTCTTTCTTGGCTGAACCGATTCGGCCCGGTTTAGACCCGGTTCAGACCGTCGATTCACTCCAGTTCGACCGGTTCAGTACCTTGTCGGCCGGTTCTCCGTCGGCTGCCTCCGCCATTGGCTCCGCTGGGTCGTCCACATCTCAAATCTGGGGTAGGCTTCGGTCGAGGTCACCGGAAAGTGGTCGGTCCGGCTTGTTCTCTCTGCCGTCGGTACCCATTTCCTCTTTTCGCTGTTTCCGACGTCGTCCGTCGGTTTCGTCGGTCGTGGCCCCCACCAATCAGCTCGCCTGCTCCTGGGGAACGTTCGGCTGGGGGCGGGGTTGGCCAGATCTGTGCCGTTTGCCGCCGATCGGAGCATTCTTTCCTGTAGCTTCTCCTTCCGTTTTCGGCCTCCTCCGGCGTCGGTGTGGCGCGTCGTCGGTACCAGGGAGGTCGTGCCGATGCCCTCTTCCTTTTTCGACCCTCACCTTGCCGATTGGGTCACCGGTGGTCGTCTGATCTTCTTCCCTGATTTCGATTCCGTTTTTCATTTCTCTCTCCCCGATATTCAATTCTCTCTTTTTTTTACTAATTAATTAATTATTTATTTATTTATTTATTTTATTAATATTTTAATAATTAAAATATTCGTAGATATTCTAAAAATATCTACAAATTTCTTATTTTATTCTAAATTCATTTATTTAATTTAATTTAATTTATTTAATTTATTTTAACCATTTTCGGTATATTTTCTCCGTATTTTCGGGATATTGTCCAGAGCGAAAATTTTTGATTAATTCCAGTAAATTCATATCTTGATCAATTTAACCCGAAATTTAATTATTTCTTCGTTATTGATCAAGATTCTAAAATCCTTTATTTTTAATTAAATTTTCTTGTCGAATTTATTTCGACTTTCGGTCTTTTGACCATTTTACCCTTGCACATGTTTGAGAATTTCATTTCAGTCCTTTTGTATTTTTAACTTTCATGTTTTAACTAAAATCGGGTATTACATAATCTCCCCCACTTAAGGAATTTGGTCCTCCAAATTAGAACCAAGTCATATGAGTCCATAGACTACTCCGGGTACATCAATCGTATCATACTTTTTAATTCTCATGTGACCTTTTTTTTTTGGAGTGTAATACTACCAAAGGACTTTAATTAGGGAGATCGTCTTAAACCTCAATACTTTCTCTTTCCTGTTTAATGCCTGATTCAACTTTTTCAATATACTTATATTTGCACTTAGCTGAACTGTTGGAGTTCATATCTGATCACCTATGCTGGATCTGGATAGTATTGCCGAAGTATCAAAAGAGTCTTATCTCCCACTTATCCAATCTCTCAAAAATTCCATTCAGCAAAACTCAATTTGCCTTCTTCCCGAGTCTCGTTATGTCCTTATTCCCTTAGGACAAATAACTTCAACAATACAGACTCACCCTCGGTGAATTCTAATGCTTTTTGTCTGCTTTGAGGTGTTTCTTAATCTCTCACTCAACTGAACATCCTCATAGACTTATTATACTAATTCGGAAGAAATTTCTATCTGTCACCCACTTTTTCTTGTCTGAGTCGGGGAAACAACCCCTACGGCCATACTATGCCTCATATCTTGTTATCCCGACACTCAAGTGACAACTGTCGTTATTGACGGATCCAATTTGTAATAACTGATCATCCCAGGAGCTTATAAAATCAATGGCACACGCTTTCATCGTATCCTCCAGAACCTGTACAGTCCTCTCTAACTGACCATCTGTCTGAGGATGGAAAGCTGTGCAAATACTAAATTGAGTTCCCGTAGCTTCCTGAAAAATATTCTCAAAAGTGGGAAGTAAAGTGGGAATCCCTATATGATACCATGCTCACTGGAACGCTACATAATGTTCCACAATCTTCCTTATACCTGAATCCTCATACACATTCTGAGTATCTGGGGATTTCATAACCAGAAGGTGGGTAGACTTAGTCGATTTAGCGACTATCATCTAAATAGCCTCGTGATTCATCTGAGTCCTCTATAACTCATCACGAATTTCATGGAGACTTGCTCCCATTTTCGTGCCGTGTCGATATAGGTAGAGGTTGCAATAACTCTGTAGACTTTTAATACTCTACCTTATTCTGCTGACATACTAGGCACTTTTCCACAATCTTTACCATATCTCTTTTCACATCTGACCACCAATACCCTTTTCAGAGATTTCATATATATATTCGTTACTTTCCGTATGCACTGTATATCTCGAAGAGTAAGCTTCTGACAATATTACTATCTCATCAACAGTGGTCCTGGGGAGCACTTATACTGTCTCTAAACCTCTCTGTAAATCATCGACACTCTTTGTGAACTCTGTCACTGTACCCTTCTGAATCTGAACCAAACTATCGACACCATGCCGATCATCACGCTAAGCCTATCAAATCTGGGCACTCTCATCAGGTTCTAGTCTCAGGCTAGCTGTCACACAATCACTGTCATCATCAGAAGGGATCACATCAATATTGAGGCTCACAACTGCTCAAGCAGCTCACGCTCCCTGACCATCATATGTAATACCATCCCGAGGCTCTTTCTGCTCAAGGCATCAGCCATCACATTAGCCTTTCCTGGGTGGTACAATTTTCCATAATCAAAATCTCTCAGAAGCTCTAACCCACTATGTATTCTCATATTCGCCTCTTTCTGTAAAAATAGATACTTGGGGCTTTATGATCAGTGCATACCCAAAATTTCTCACCATGTGCACAGTTAGTACCATATCCTTAGTACCAGTACTACCGCTGCCAACTTTAAATCATGGGTCAGATAGTTTATTTCATGATCCTTGAGTTGTCTGGATCCACAATCGACTATCTTCCCATTTTGCATCAATACACAGCTCATTCATTATTTTGAGTCATTCTCCTCTTGAGCTGTTCGGTATGGTGAAAATAATCACGGTGGTCAGTTCATAATTCACTACACTGAAATTCATGTCACATCTATCATCTCACTTATCATCTCATTCAAATACCACGTTTTCATAGTTAAACGTGCCAACAAAGTATACCCTTTTTAGAACTCGCAACAACCATCTGTAAAAGCGATTTCCAATTGTTGCTTATAATTTGCGCTGGACTTTAACTACACCTAACATGTCATCAATAAGGATGATGACAAATCGGTCCAGGTAAAGCTTAAATAACTCATTATAGTTGAGCTCCACTACATATTTCAATCACCCAGATCCTTGACCTATGTACGCATAAGCGTATAATATTACTTCAAAATTGCTTCTGTTCACGATACTAACCCGCGTCATTTCCTTCTTTTTTTTATATTAACGAATTTTATTAAATTTTAATATTTTAACCTTCATAATTAATCGAATTTTATAGTTCTTTATCGTACTAGTAAAAGTATCCAATTTTAAATTTATATCTTACCACGGTCGATTTCAAGTTATAGATTATATATATATTTCTAGACGCTGTCAAGTCTTCAGGCAGGAAGGTATTTTGAAATACCTTTATTAACCCTTAGACTTAACCACAATTACTTTACATATCAGTCCCTATGGTCACAATTCATATTCGTTACTATTCACTTTAATCCAAATTACTTCATATTTTAAGGGCATTCTTACCTTGCATACGCCTCTTACTCCAGTACATCTTGTATTTAGGATCAAACATATCTTAAAGAGTATCTCCTTCATATATCAATTATAATGAAACTCTGTCATTATTCATTTTGTGAGTACCATCATTTGCTCCTTTAATTTCAATCGTTGCACCCCTTTTTATTACTTGTCAAAACTTACAGTATACTTTTCAGGGGTAAAACAGCACTATCTTAGGATAGAAATCCGAACAGCATAGCTTGCAGCCGACCACTTTATTCTCAAATATTACTTTAAATTATTCATAGTCCATTGAATAAAATCGGCTGACTTATACTTCTTCCCCCGTTTTCAAATTAAAATCTCTTCATAATTATTTCGTTAGTTAACCTTCCTCTATTGGGGTACTCATTTATCAGCATTGTGCCTAAGAGTGTAGGCATTCATTTCTTTTACTCACATGCGAATGAAGGCGGTATGAAGCATTATGTGGTACCAGGATCAATTAACATAATTACTTCTTTATTCATAAGCAGTGTGGCATCTTTCACCACATCCTGTGAAACATCAGTAGTGTCCTGGTCCAAGACATACACTCGCCTTCATCCAATAGCCTACTTTCCTTTTCTCTTCAGTTGTGGCCTCTATTTTTGATGCAGCTATCTCAATAGGGTTTTTCTCTATCTCTTTACCTTTCTGTGGGGTAATCTCGCCCAACTCTGAGCAATCATAATAAATGGTCCGTCTTACCACACTTAACGGCCATTTTCATCAATAATGTGTAGGTGTAGGTCCTACTTCCATGGTATTTACCACACATTCTACAGTGATCCGTAGCAGATCGGGGTTCTCCAATCACAATACGCCTCAAAAGTGCTACAATCGGATAATTGTGGCCTTACTAATCATTTTAGCCCATAACTCATCAAATCAAATCTTTTACCAAACTACCCCTTTTCTTGTTCTGTCATCTCCATCATTCTCGATTCTCTTTTTGTCTCTATTTCGGCCCTTACTACCTTTCCCAATCTCAGAGGCGTGCAACTCACAATCTTATTCACACCACTGTAGTTTACGCACTACCTCGACATAAGTAATATCTCATGGGCCAATCGGACTCTAATCGACAATCTGAGCCCTTCCATAAACTTTTAGACATCTCGAATGTCACTGTTCACAGTGTCGAGGTAATATCTGCCCAAGAATATAACTGAGTTTCATACTCATAATTCATACTCATCAATAAATCAATTCCTCTGGGTCAGAGTAAAGAATTTTATCCATCATTCCCATTAAACAGTATTCGAGATATTCTATCACCGGAATGCATCCAGAAATATTCTCCACACTCCGCTTCAACCTCGCGAAGCGTATCTCAATACTGTCCGATCACTCTGTCGGACTCTGTGAGGCATGCTCAATATAAACCTCCATTTTGATCTCATCCTGATTCTCATAGGTCAACTCAGCACGATTAGCAGGCTCAGGTCTACCTCTACGACCTCTGCCTCGTGCTCTACCTTCTCTAGTGCGACTAATATTAGGTATTCCTGCATTCTCAACCATTTCTTAGTTAAAACTCATCTCGATATACACTATTGTATCTAACCAAGCACAGTAACACGGGGATGTAATTTCCTAATTACTGACACTGACACACATCAGACCAATTTCGCTCTGATACCACCTTTATATGTCACGACCCAAAACTACCCAAAAATCAGAGTAAATTTTTCGCATTTTGTTATTTTTATTTCATACTTATTTATCCTCCGAATCGTGACCACACTCCACTAATAATTGGGCTGTGCGTCAATGCCAGTCCCACCAAATTAATTCTTTCTCAGTCATTTATAAATGTTTACAATATTTATACATCCCCTAAAGATACTTACAAACATGTTACTGTGCTATGCTTATTTAGATACAATATGTACAAGTGTATATACCTTAAATGATGGGCAGCAGTGGATATCCGAAATGCAGTACTCAGTCGCCTCAACATCTACTGGAGATTATCTATGTGGGAAAATGAAAGGGGTGAGCACATCAAGCTCAATAAGGCAATCCAACGAACAAGTAGGTAACCATACTACCTACATGAACGTGGTGTCATGCATAAACCACCTTTTCTCCACACATTTCAAAACTGATGCTATGATTCATAATGTCATGTAAAACAAGATTGCATGGAAAATTCAACATGCAACTATTTCAAATCATTTCATTCTCATTTAAAATTTCACAACAAATCCAGGACTCAACCCATCCCTCAGGTGGTCCTGACTCACACAAAACCATGAAAATCAGTTTACATCACACATGGGTTTAAAAAGCATGGAAATAGCATCATGCAAATTTTGTTTAAAACCCAGTTTCAATCATCGTCAAGACCATCAACATGCGAGACTAGGAAACATTTGTATATCAGTAATAACCAGGACTATGGCTGTGTGTCCTCGTGAACCCCTCTGCTACACGGATCCTAGTGTGCGGGGTCTCACCCTGATCAGGAACCGCCGGGGAGGTGGGTTAATCCAACCCATTAGTCTTATCCGATCCCATGCATCCGAAGATGCCGTATCCGAAGATACCCCATATCCGAAGATACCACACATCCGAAGATGCCACACGGTACATCATACTCCATGCTACTTGCACGGTACATCGTACTCCGTGGACCCATATCATATCTCTATACTCATGCCATGTCTCAAAACGCACGTGCGATCCTATTTAATCGGTGACACATAGTCTACCCGACGCTCTAAGCATGGCTCATCGCATGTTCTCATAAAAATTAGTGGAGGGTGCGAGCGATGCTCCAGCACTCCCGTCAATTCAAGTAAAACTAGTGCAAGCTAAGCTCTAACACTCTCATCAAATCATGTGAAAAATCTGGTGCGAGTTACAGTCTAACACCCTGTCACGAAAATCATGTAAAATTTGGTGCGAGTTAGACTCTAGCACCGTGTCACGAAAATCATATATATATATATATAAAATCTGGTGTGAGTTGGACTCCAGCACCAATGCATGTAAAACTCTAGTATGAGCTCTCCCTCCAGTACTAATGCATGCATCACACAACTCAAAATATCGTTCGAGCATAGCTCTAGCACGTCGCATGTCAATAAAAACACGTAGGCGGCTCTGTTTCCTCAAAACAGTTTTCAAAACAATTTCCTCGTTGAAAATATGCAATGCTGTGCATTTTTCTTTCAAGGTTAGCCAGCCTACTCATGCATCCATCAAAACACCTCCAAAACGAGCAGGAACCTCTTGTTCTTGCTCCTCCCAATTTTTCCTAAAATTGTAAATTTTACCCTTAACAAGGGTATTTTGGTAATTTACCCTTTCGGGGCACTAAAATTATTAACTTACTTCTAGACCCTTCAGATAATTTAAAAGATTGCATATGATTTTGAAATTTCGTAAAGTTTACCTCTAGCAGTCCGTAGAATTCCCTTACCTTATTTTTCTGTAGAGTCTGACCTTTCCTTTTCCACTGCTATCTCGTCACGCAGTCCGATCTGCTCCCAATCTAATGTTCGAAACTGCGTATAATTATTCCTCGGGTCAGATATTATACAATTTAATTATATTTCCTATTTTTTGGGCTTAATTTAAATCATTAGGCCTATTTACCCCTATTGGGCCCGATTGCACCTTAATGGGCCTTAATCGGCCTTAAGCTCGTTTTTCACTTAATTTTCACATTATCGAGGTCTATTGGGCTCATTGGGCCCACCAACAATTTATTGGGCCTCGTTCTAACTCTCGAATAGCTCAATTTATTATTTACGACAATTTATCTAAATTTTCATAATTTAATTTAATTAATGCGGAAATTAAATTCGAAGCACGTATAACGATGTAAATTATCGTAAATAAGAGTTACTTACCCGAGATTCCATGCTAGTATGCAAATCGAGGCTATCTCGAGCTCTTGTTTGACGTAGATTGTCGAGCTACACAATTTCATAATTTTTTGGGTAAATTTCCAGTCGAAAATTAATTAAATAAAATATTCTAAAATTTAAATCGGTCAATTTTGACCGCCACTGACTTACCCGTAGCTCGATTACATCGTCGAGATTTTTCTCCAATTTTTCTTCTTTTTCTTTTTCCCTTTTTCTCCTTTTTTCCCCTCTTTCTTGGCTGAACCGGTTCGGTCCGGTTCAGACCCAGTTCGGGCCGTCGGTTCACTCCGGTTTGACCGGTTCAGTGCCTTGCAGACCGATTCTCCCCTAGCTTCCGTCGCCAGTGGCTCTGCTGGGTCGTTCGCATCTCAGATTTAGGGTCGGCTTCGGTCGAGGTCATCGAAAAGTGGCCGATCCGGCCTGTTCTCTCCACCGTCGGTACCCATTTCCTCTTTCCACCATTTCCGACGTCGTCCGTCGATTTCGTCGGTCGTGGCCTCCACCAATCAGCTCTCCTGCGCTTAGGGAACGTTCGGCTGGGGGCGAGGTCGGCCAGATCGACGCCGTTCGCCACCGATCGCAGCATTCCTTCCCGTGGCTTCTCCTTCCGTTTTTGGCCTCCTCCGGTGTCGGTGTGGCGCGTCGCCGGTACCAGGGGGTCGCACCGAGGCCCTCTTCCTTTTTCGGCCCTCACCTGGCCGATTGGGTCACCGGTGGTCGTCCGATCTTCTTCCCCGATTTCGGTTCCGTTTTTCATTTCTCTCTCCCTGATTTTCAATTCTCTCTTCTTATTTTTTACTAATTAATTAATTAATTATTTATTTATTAATATTTTAATCATTAAAATATTCACCAATATTCTACAAATATCTACAAATTTCTTATTTTATTCTAAATTCATTTATTTAATTTAATTTAATTTATTGAATTTATTTTAACCATTTTCGGTATATTTTCTCCGTATTTTCGGGATATTGTCCAGAGCGAAAATTTTCGATTAATTCCAGTAAATTCATATCTTGATCGATTTAACCCGAAATTTAATTATTTCTTCGTTATTGATCAAGATTCTCAAATCCATTATTTTTAATTAAATTTTCTTGTCGAATTTATTTCGACTTTCGATCTTTTGACCATTTTACCCTTGCACGTGTTTGAGAATTCCATTTCAGTCCTTTTGTATTTTTAACTTTCATGTTTTAACTAAAATCGAGTCTTACACCTTCTCGGTAGTAGCATGTTCATCTGGGCCTTATTAAGTGTTTTGCTTGCGTAGTAAATAGCATAAAAGACACTTCCTCTTCTTTGTCCTAGTACAGCCTCGACAGCATAATCACTTGCATCACACATAAGTTCAAAAGGTAAACTCCAATCTGGAGTTATGATTACAGGGCTGTAACTAATTTTTCCTTCAAAGTCTTAAATGCTTCTAAGCATTTCTCATCAAAGCAAAACACAGTGTCCTTTTCAAGGAGATTACATAAAGGTTTAGATATCTGCGAAAAATCCTTATTGAACCTTCTGTAAAATTTCGCATGGCCCAGGAAACTTCTAATTCCTTTTACAGTGGTAGGGGGAGGTAACTTCTCAATAATTTTCACCTTAGCCTTATCCACTTCTATCCCCCTAGCAGAGATTTTGTGCCCTAGCACTACACCTTCTTTCAGCATAAAGTGGCATTTCTCCCAATTAAGCACTAAGTTTGTTTCTTCACACCTCCTCAGCACTAGTGCTAAATTCTGTAAACATAAATCAAAGCTATCCCCAAATACTGAGAAATCATCCATGAAAATCTCAAGAAAATTCTCCACCATATCATGGAATATGGCCATCATGCAATGCTGGAATGTAGCAGGTGCATTGCATAGGCCAAAAGGCATTCTTCTAAAAGCAAATGTCTCATAGGGACAGGTGAAGGTAGTCTTTTCTTGGTGTTCCGGGGCTATAGCTATCTGATTGTACCCAGAGTATCCATCCATCAAACAGTAGAATTCATGACCAGCTAATCGATCTAACATTTGGTCAATGAAGGGTAAAGGGAAGTGGTCTTTCCTGGTGGATTTGTTGAGTTTCCTATAATCCATACATACTCGTCAACCAGTGACAGTCCTAGTGGGGATGAGCTCGTTATTTTCATTTTATATCACTATCATCCCTCCCTTCTTAGGGACACATTGTGTTGGGCTCACCCAGGCACTGTAAAAAATGGGATAGATAATCCCTGCATCTAACCACTTAATGATCTCCTTCTTGACAACTTCTTTCATTACAGGGTTCAATCGACGCTGGTGCTTTATGGATGACCTATACCCCTCCTCCAATAGTATCTTATGCATACAGATAGAGGGACTAATACCCTTAAGCTCAGAGATAGACCAGCCTATAGCCTTCTGATGCTTTCGTAGCACTTGTAGTAATTTTACTTCTTGATCACTGGAGAGAGCAGCAGATACTATTATTGATCGTGTGGAGGATTCACCTAAATAAGCATACCTAAGGTCTGAGGGTAAAGGTTTGAGTTCTAATGCTGGAGGATCACTGGTGGATGGAAAGATATTTGAAGCTGGAATAGATGAAGAGTCTAGTGTCTCAAATTGGGCAATTTCCTCAAAAGGAGTGACCTCTAATAACTGTAAAGTCTCGTAGACCTCATCATCATCTTCACTGTATTCTCTTAGATCAACAGATTTCACTAAAGAGGCTTCTAAAGGGTTTAAATGATGTGTCTTGGAAAACTCCCCAGTGATATCCTTATCCACTAAATCCATCCTAAAACAATCATGAGAGTCGTCACGGAACCTTAGAGATTTGAACACATTAAACTTGACTTCCTGATCTTGAACTCTCATTGTTAACTCCCCCTTTTGTACATCTATTAAAGTTCTACCAGTTGCTAGGAATGGTCTACCTAGTATAATTGGGACTTCCTTGTCTTCCTCCATGTCTAACACGATAAAATCTGCAGGGAAAGTAAACTTGTCCACTTTTACTAAGACATCCTCAATGACCCCCTTCGGATATTTAATTGATCGATTGACCAACTGGAGGGTTACTGTGGTGGGCTTGGCATCCCTTATTCCTAACTTATGATAGATAGACAATGGCATCAAATTTATACTAGCTCCTAAATCGCACAGGGCTCTACCAAAGAATAAATTTCCAATAGTGCATGGTATGGTAAAACTCTCGGGATCCTTGAGCTTGGAGGGTAACCTTCTCTGGATAATGGCACTACAATCCTCAGTTAAGGCCGCCGTTTCGTAATCTTCCAATCTTCTTTTCCTAGAGAGGATGTCCTTCATAAACTTCACATAACTTGGCATTTGCTCTAAGGCATCTGCGAATGGAATGTTGATATGAAGTTTCTTAAAAACCTCAAGAAATTTTGTAAATTGTTGGTCCAGTTTTTTATTGTGAAATCTCTGAGGAAAAGGGACTGGTGGTCTAACAGGAAGAGATGTAGTGGGAACTTTTGTAGCATCAAAGGTTAAAGAAGGTTGTGACAAATAAACAGGTGAAGAAATGCCTGGCTTTGTTTCCTTTGCAGCTTGATCTTTTGATTCTTGCTCCTTCTGAGCTGCTTCACTAGAACCTATGGGTTTTGCAACTATGGGCTGTCAGGTTTAGACTTAACAGGGGGAGTTACTAGCTCTCTGCTACTCCTAAGGGTGATAGCTTTCACATGTTCCTTCCCTTCCCTTTGCCTAACAAGATTGGCTTCAGTGTTACTAGGAATGGTCCCTTGAGGACGTTGACTAAGAGCGTTTGCTATTTGTCCTACCTGAACCTCTAGGTTCTTAATTGAAGCTGCTTGATTTTGCAAGATTGTTGTGAACATTTCCTCAAGAGAGGGTTTCTTATTAGCTGCAGGTGAATGCTGGGGTTGTGGTG
Organism: Firmiana major; assembly: GCA_033439115.1. Lineage (NCBI taxonomy): Eukaryota > Viridiplantae > Streptophyta > Magnoliopsida > Malvales > Malvaceae > Firmiana > Firmiana major. Next base: position 38,931,389 of record CM065901.1, read on the forward strand.
GTGGTGGTTAATGGAAATGGGATTGATGGGAATGATTAGGTGGATGATGTGGATATGGAGGTGGTGGGTGGTGAGAAAATTGATGTTATGGTGGTACCTGAACCTGTGGAGCTTGAAAACCTGGGGGTCCTACTGGTCTAGAATTAGAAGCTTGCCATTGGTTTTGGCTCCAAGAAAAGTTTGGATGGTTCCTCCACCCTGGATTATAGATGTCTGAAAAAGGGTTGTTTTGTTGCTTAGGGGCAACGTACTGAACCGATTCTAGGTTAAGTGGACACCTATCCACAGCGTGGGTACCACTACACAGATCACACGAGAGAAAAGGACTTTGGATAGAAAACACAGGGTTAGGATTGTAGGAAGGATTAGGTTGGGTACTGAGCAACTCCACCTTCTTTGTAAGATTGGCGATTTGAGAGGTCAAGGTGGACAGAGTGTTGAGCTCATATATACCCACCGATTTCTTTGGCAATTGCCTTTTTGAGGACTATTGATAGTTGTTAGCTGCCATCTTGTCTAGCAGCTCATAAGCCTCCACCTCTGTTTTGCACATCAAGGCTCCACCCGAAGCAGTGTCCACTATGGTCCTATTCTGGCTTGTAAGTCCATTGTAGAAGGTCTGGACTTGCAGCCATAGAGGTAGGCCGTGGTGAGGGCACTTCCTAAGAAGCTCCTTATATTGTTCCCATGCCTTGTAAAGAGATTCAGAGTCGTACTGGGTAGAGGAAGATATATCGCTACGGAGTCTGGCCATTTTAAAGGGAGGAAAAACTTTGGCTAGAAATTGGTGGGCTAACTCGTCCCATGTAGAAATTGATCCTGGAGGTAGGGAGGTCAACCAGTGTCTCGCCCTATCCCTAAGTGAGGAGGGGAATAATCTAAGCCTAAGTGCTTCGTCTGATAATCCATTATCTTTGAACGTGTTGCATAAGTCCAAGAATTGCCCGAGATGAGCATGTGGGTCATCGTGTGGAAGCCTACTGAACTGCAAAGAGGTCTGGATCATCTGGAGGATGAACGGCTTAATTTCAAAATTATTAGAAGGGACTGCTAGTGGCCTAATGCCAATATAATATCCTCCAATCGTAGGCACCGCATTGTCACGACCCAAATTACCTAAAAATCAGAGTAATTTTTTTTTCACTTTTTCATTTATTTATTTAATTCTTACATTTCTCTCATCGTGACCATCCTACAAACAGTTGGGCTATGATTCAGTGTTAGTCACCTCACAGTATTACCAATTCCATTTCCATAATCACATTTAAACATCAGAGTTTACTATCCTTTGACTTTAATTAAATACATACCCATTGGTATTTATAACTCTACATCCCCGATATCAATTTCCGTTTACAGTATTGTGCATTACATATTTAGATACAAAACTATACAAATGTGTATACCTATCTCTCGATGGGAAGCAGCGGATACCAAGCATGCAAGTCCTCAGCCGCTTACTAATTACTGTGAGTGCTCAGAAAAGATGGGAAAATAAGGGGGTGAGCAAACCATACGCTCAGTAAGGCAATTATGCAAGTAAGTAGATAGCTCCACTATCTACATATTCATAATGCCATGCCCTTAAATCCATTTCTTTTCATTAAAATCATCAAGCACAAAGTCATGCAAACATCAATGACTTAGTTTATCAAAAATGTTCGTGCATATATAAATCATACTACTTATGCATCAAAGCATTTTATGTGACATCATTAAATCATAATAAGCATGAATTAAATCAAGATCATGCAGTCTTTCATGTCATGTAAAACAATTCATGGATTTCAAATGAAAGCATGAAAAACATCATCATGTTACTGCATTTAAATCAATTCATTAAAACTGCAGTAAAAACTAACCCTTTTGGGTCCATCTCATAAAACAATTCAGTAAAGTTCATTATAAAACTCCGGTTATAAAACCACCCTTCTTTCAGGGTCACATATCATAAAATCATTTGAAATCTCATATCATAGTATAAAATCATAAAATTGGGGGCCTGACCCCTCCCTCGGGTCTACCCTGGTCTATCGACCAATAGTTATATCATGTGAGACATGTAATTGATTATTTCAGCAACATCGAGGACTATGGCCATATCCTAGTGATCCCTGACAACACGGTACCTATTGTGCGGGGTATCACACCTGAAACGGGAGGTGGGTCGTCCTACCCGCCAGAACAACATAACACCAGGATTACGAGGGCAAGGCTTACTGCCTCGTGGCTAATGCCACTCCACTCCAACAATCCCCACGGTACAGCGTACTCCGCGTGACATACACGATACAACGTACTTCGTGAAGCCAAGCTCAATCAGGTGTGCCTACAATAGGTCTTATCCACCCAAATCATCTCTGTCTCAGTATGCACATGTGAGCATATCATCTCACTGTGACACACAGTCTACAGGAGGCTCCAACACGGCTATATGCATGTAATATAAATCCCTGTGCGAGCGAAGCTATAGCATGGCTCCATGCATATTCATGATATCAGAAAACCTCGTGTGAGCGAAGCTCTAGCATGGTTTTATAAAAATTAGTAAAATCTGCATACGAGCAGTGCTCAAGTACGACTTAAACTGATTATAATATCAAGTAAAATCCACGTACGAGCAATGCTCTAGTACGGATACGTATAAAAACTCAGTGAAAACCTTGTACGAGAAAAACTCCAGTACGGCTTTGAAATGACTTATAAAACCATATAAAACTTTGTACGAGCAACGCTCCAGCACAAATAAATGCTCAAGTAAATCAAATCTCATCAGCACAGCTTTATGCATAATTAAATCAAATCTCGTGTGAGTTACCCTCCAGCACGGCTTTATGCAAATTCATATCAAAATAGGATGCGAGCTAAGCTCCAGCATCTCTCATGCATGTCAAATCATTAAAACTAGTGCGAGCAATTGCTCCAGCACCTCTTTATGCATATTCAGTCAAAACAAGTCAAAACATGTCAAACATGTCAAAACAGAGTGCGAGCTAGGCTCCAGCAGCTCTTATGCATATCAAATCATAAAATCAGTACGAGCAACCGCTCTAGCACATTTTATGCATATGATGTCACACAAATCGGTGCGAGCAACCATTCTAGCACATTTATGCACATTCACAAATGTAGAATAGTGTGAACTACGTGTTGGCACTATCTGTTTCCATATAAAATTGATAGTTGGCCTATTTTCCAAAGAAATTCCATTTAAATATGAATAACACCTACGTAGTGTTATCTTTTGAAATTTATACAGTTACTGGCCAATCTATCGATTTGCTTTGATTACAATCAATAAAATTCTTTAACTCGAAAAATTCCTTAAATCATGCATTTCATGCATGTCATGCTTTCACCATCCTTAGGTGAACTTCCCTCAATAGGGGTAAAATAGTCTTTTCACCTATTTTGATCCTTAAAATAATATAAACCACTTTTAGGATCATTATACATAATCAGAGTATACATACATATTCAGTGTACAGAAAAGCTATTAAAATACGCGTAGCTATCTCTAGCTACACACATAATTCCCTTACCTTATTTTTCTGTACAGTCTGACCTTTCCACTGATGACTCGTCGTGCAGTCCGATTTGCTCTGAATCCAATCTCCGAAACTGCGGATACACATTCATCAGGTCAAATACAATACAATTTAATTGTATTTCATATTTTTTGGACTTTATTTAAATCATTGGGCCCGTTTTCTCATATTGGGCCCGATTACACCATAATGGGCCTTAATCGGCCTTAAGCCCGTTTTTCATTCACTATTTACATTATCGAGGCCTTTTGGGCTCATTGGGCCCATCAGTATTTATTTAGCCTCGTTCTAAACTCTCAGACAGCTTATGAATTATTTACGACAATTTATCTCAATTTCCAGAATTTAATTCATTTAATGTGAAAATTAAATCCGTAATTCATCAACATGCATAACGATACAAAATTATCGTAAATAAGGGTTACTTACCCGAGATTTCATGATCGTACATAAATCGAGGCTGTCTCAAGCTCTCGGTTGATGCCAATCGACGAGCTACACAATTAAATATATTTTCGGATAAACTTTCAGTCGATTATTTAACAAATTAAATATTTCAAAAATTAAATCGGTCAATTCGATCGCTTACCGACTTACCCGTAGCTTGATTGCATCACTGGAATTTTCTCCAATTTTTTTCTCTTTTTCTTTTTTTCCCTTTTTCTTCCTATTTTCCTTCTCTTTTTGGCTGAACCGGTCTGGTCCGGTTCAACCCGGTTCAGACCGCCGGTTCGGTCCGGTTCGGTTCAGCGGTTCGGTCCGGTTCAGTTCAGCGGTCCAGTCCGGTTTGGCCAGTTCATGCAACATTTAGTCGTTTCAATGCCGTCCGGCCAGTTCTCCAATCGATTTCGCCACCAATTGGTGCGCCACGGCCTGGGCTGCCATAATCGGTCATCGGGTTGGACCAAATCGACACCATCGCCGGCGAATCGAGGTATCTCTCCCTCGGCATTTCCTCTTCCGATCTGTTAATTTCGGCGACTCCACGGCGCGTCGCCACCGCTGCTGGGTCAAGGTGTGGTCGGGCTCCTCTCTCGGTCATTACCCGCACCTCTGCTTCGCTAGTGGTTTGCCGGACGGAGGGAACCGACTCCCTCGGTTCCGTTTCCTTCAGTTCGCTTGTTTCTTCTTTCCCTCTGTTTCTTTCTCCAGAAATTCACAAATTTCGATTTTTCCTTTTTTATTTTATTTTTTATTTTTATTATTATTTTATTTTTAATAATATCTTAATCAATTAAAATATTATTAAAATCCAAAACTATCTTAAAAAATACTATTTTATTCATTTAATCCGTAAATGAATTTCTCAGCCCGATTTTACATTTTCGGTATATTTTTTGATTATTTTCGAGATTATTTTTCGATACGAAAATTCCGGTTTATTCCAATAAATTCATATCTTGATCAATTTAACCCGAAATTTAATTATTTCTTCATCATTAATCAAGATTTCTCATTCTCATATTTTTAATAAAATTTTCTTGTCCCGATTAATACCGAATTTTGGTCTTTTGACCATTTTACCCTTGCACATTTTCAGAAATACCATTTCAGTCCTTTTGCATTTTTAAATGCACTCGAAAATTTCTATTCATTTTCTTTTACTCTTACGATAAAACCGGGTCTTACACGTATAATCCCCAATGGTCCTGATTTCCCTATTTTCTGCTATCGTGTGTTGCAGCGGAGCTATAAATTTCCTAGAGTCCTTTCAAATTTTCCTAAGAGTTCGTTCGATTTCAGGATCTAGAGGAAAGCAATCAAAACTCCTTGCTCTACACATGCAACATCAAAAAGTCCTTAGAAATTTTTTTTAAGTTTTTTAATTTTTTATTTTTTTTAATTTTAATTAATTATGAGAAAATTAACTAATCTAAATATTTACAACCTAAATATTTACATGCTATAATTACACCTAAGCATAATTTCACCGATATTAATTACTGACTAATTAAGACTTCCCCGGCAACGGTGCCAAAAACTTGACACCCCTTAAAGGTGTTTTCCGCAAGTGCACAGGTTGTACAAGTAATAATTGGATTTGAGTCTCGAGATATCGCCCCACAGAGAAGCTGATTAGCCTAATTAACTACCGATTAATCTTACTCTAAGTATATCCTAGCAAATTATGAAATTAAAGAGGATGATCTACTAAGGCTAATTAAAATTACTGGAAAGCAATAAAATAATAAGAACTAAAGGAAATAAAACCGAGCAAAATTTACTTACAGTACTCTGAGCAATTAAAAGCAAGTAACCTACAAAAGAAAACTAAAACAGTTAAAATGAATTAATGCAATTAAAATGTGAGTATAAAAATAAAGGAATAAAATTAATTAAACTAAAATTTAAACAAACTTAAAGTGAAATGTGCATGCAAATTAATTAATAAAAATTGCAATCTAAACTAACCTAAGATCTAATAAAATAAAATCCTAGAAAATTAAGAAAAATAATCATAAATCTAAATGTCTAAACTAATGAATCTAAAATTACTCCTAGATATATCTAAATACTAAATTAACACTAAAATCTAACTAATGCATGAAACACATTTTTGGAATTTTCAGTAAAACTTAAAATGCACAAAATGAGTTTATCTAAATTAATTTTGAACACATCTCTTAATACTAGAATAAAAATTACTTAGTAACCAAATTAAATCTAAGTTAAACTCATGCAACAAAGAAACTATGACTAACATGCAAATTAGAAATTAACTAACTAAATTAAATAATAAACTTGAACTTAATCTACTTAAAAATGCATGCAAAATGAATTAACAACTACAATGGGCTAGCAAAACGTGGCCTTATCAATTAATAAACACAGTGGTCCCGATTTTGCTTTGCAAGTGCATTGTTGCACTGTCTTCTCCGTTATTTTGCTCTGCCTCCAGGTGTTACGGATATGCCGCCAGTCTGCTTTGTCTTGCACTCTGCTCCTGCCGTGCACCTGCTCAAATCTGCTGTAGGTATTGCTACCGTTCTATCGTGCTTCAGCTGTTGTTACCGCTTGTCATATTGCATGCTCTCCAGTCCAGACCTCTAGTGCTATACCAGAAACAATATCCTGAGCATTCTCAGTCACCATGTCTTGCTGTTCTGCATTGTGAGTCACGGTTCTCAGCTTGGCCCCATCCTCTTATATGCATTTCATAATTTTTAAGCAATCTACAGCTACCCATTTAGTCCAGAATATACAGCAACACTTAGCAGCACATAACCGACACTCTTGGCAACTGGAGATGAGACAAGACACGATGATAGAGGTTGAATCCTTTCCTGGTTGCACATGCTCTGCACCCGTTAACTACACATAGCAATAACTAAACAACAACTCATTAATGGTAATGGAAATCAGCGTTTAACAACTAGAAACTTAAAAACCAACACTGGACTAAAACAACACATAGCAGAACGTGAACAACATATTAAGATTAAAGAAGAGGCAATCAGAGGATAAAAATGCAGCCAATAGTGAACTATGCTCCTCGAAATTACTTCTTGAGACTCTACACCGAAAAACTCACCCCATCCTTTTCACTATCCATTTACAAGCAGAAAATGAAAACTTAAAATGTTGAAATGAAATACAGTGAATGATTAAAGAAACATAATAAAAATGCAGTAAAAATGGAAGCTAAGCTCTAAATGTAGTCACAAACCAGATCATGAATTGTAAGCAAATAACAATGAAATACGTAATGAATAATGACTCATAGCTGAATACAAACTTAAAACCGAAAGGAAATAAAAATCACAACTACACAGCACCGTGAGCTTCTTCCATTGACAGTGATCTAAACTTCCTCGAATTGTTTCATTTTATTCTCCAGCCGTGACTCCACATAGCTCTTGATGTGGACAAATGCTTTGCATCATCCCACATCAAGGCAACAGAATCAAAAGGCAGAAGACTGAATGAAGATATCCTGAAACCCGAATGTTCAAAAAGGAACAAACCGAAAGCTAAAATCAAACTAATGGTTTATCAAACAAATATAGAAGAAAATTTGGGAACCGAGAACTTGTTATTGAAAACTTTAAACTTCTATTTAAAACTTCACAAAATAAGAAACATCTAGTAATGGATTTTTACAAACCAAAAAGAAGAAAAAGGTGAAACAATATTGCTAATGAAATACCATGAAATTAGAAAATGGAACAAATTTTTTGATGAAGTGAATAGTAAATGAACAGTAAAATTTTGCTAAAAGAAACTAATCATTTTGGGAAAGCTTAAAAACAAAGGCAATAAATCTAAAACTACCTTAGAAACTATTCTACCCTAACCTATATACATTTTCAATTGCCATCATCTTCTATTTATAAACAAACATAGGGGTACAATGGTAATTTTTAATCCTAGATGAGTTGGCATTATTTAGCCACTTGTCTTCAATTGATTTGCTGCAGAATAGATATTTCCACATCACTTGTTGGTTTCTCCAGCTAGCTGTGTGATGTGGCCCGACTTGTGCCTTCCAAAATATTCGCTCGGTGTCTGTTGATCTTATCATTTCGGAGTAAATAAAATATGAACACCAGGCATCACGCGTGTCTAGACGACTGGTGACTCGGTCTGTAAAATTTGAAGTGGTCCAATCTCCTTTAGCTCGTTTTTAGCCCAATTTCGACTGAAACGATTGAGTTTCATCTAGATTAAATTTATCTGCACATTAAAGAATTTTAATTAAATAAAGGGGATTATTAATAAAATAATATGGGGATTAAATAAATAATTAGGAATTTAAGCACAAATAATTCTATTAAGAATAGAATTATCAGGTATATATGAGCTCGACACTTTGTCCACCTTGACATCTCAAATCGTAAATCTTACAAAGAAGGTGGAGTCGCTCAGTACCCAATATAATCCTTCCAGTAATCCTAACCCTGTGTTTTCTATCCAAAGTCCTTTTCTCTCGTGTGATCTGTGTAGTGGTACCCACGCTGTGGATAGGTGTCCACTTAACCTAGAATCGATTCAGAACGTACAACCCTTTTTCAAACACCTATAATCCAGGGTGGAGAAACCATCTTAACTTTTCTTGGAGCCAAAACCAAGGGCAAGCACAAGTTCAGGTACCACCACAGCATCAATTTCATCACTACCCACCACATCTGTATCCACATCATCCACCTACTCATTCGCATCCATCCCACTTCCATCGACCACCACCACCACAATCCCAGCATTTATCAGCAGCTGATAAGAAGCCCTTGCTTGAGGAAATGTTCACAATAATCTTGCAAAATCAAGCAGCTTCAATTAGAACCTAGAGGTTCAGGTAGGACAAATAGCAAACGCTCTTAGTCAACGTCCTCAGGTGACCCTTCCTAGTAACACTGAAGCCCATCTTGTTAGGCAAAGGGAGGGAAGGAACATATGAAAGCCATCACCCTTAGGAGTGGCAGAGAGCTAGTAACTCCACCAGTAAAGTCCAGACCTGACTAGCCCCTAGTTGAAAAACCCATAGGTTCTAATGAAGCAGCTCAAAAGGAGTAGGAATTAAAAGATCATACTACAAGGGAAACAAAGCTAGGGATTTGTTCACCTCTACCTGTTTCTTTATCACAACCTCCTTTATCCTCTGATGCTACAAAAGTTTCCACTACATCTCCTCCTCTTAGACCACCAGTCCCTTTTCCCCAAAGATTTCAAAATCAAAAACTGGACCAACAATTTGTAAAATTCCTTGAGGTTTTTAAGAAACTTCATATCAACGTTGCCTTCGCAGATGCCTTAGAGCAAATGCCAAGCTATGTGAAGTTTATGAAGGACATCCTTTCTAGGAAAAGAAGATTGAAGATTACGAGACAGTGGCCTTAACGAAGAAGTGTACCGCCATTATCCAGAGGAGATTACCCCCCAAGTTCAAGGATCCCGGGAGTATTACCATGCCATGCATTATTGGTAATTTATTCTTTGGTAGAGCCCTATGCGATTTAGGAGCCAGTATAAATTTGATGCCATTATCTATCTATCAAAAGTTAGGAATAGGGGATGCCAAGCCCACCACAGTGACCCTCCAGTTGGCTGATCGATCAATTAAATATCCGAAGGGGGTCATTAAGGATGTCTTACTAAAAGTGGACAAGTTTATTTTCCCTGCAGATTTTATCGTATTGGACATGGATGAAGATAGGGAAGTCCCAATTATACTAGGCAGCCCATTCCTAGCGATTGGTAGAACTTTAATAGATGTACAAAAGGGGGAGTTAATAAAGAGAGTTCAAGATCAAGAAGTCAAGTTTAATGTGTTTAAATCTCTAAGGTTCCCTAACGACTCTCACGATTTTAGGATGGATGTAGTGGATAAGGACATTACTGAGGAGTTTTCCAAGACACACCCTTTAAACCCTTTAGAAGCCTCCTTAGTAAAATCTGTTGATCTTAGAGATTATAGTGAAGATGATGATGAGGTCTCCGAGACTTTACAATTATTAGAGGTTACTCTTTTTGAGGAAATTACCTAATTTGAGACATTAGACCCTTCATCTATTCTAGTTTCAAATATCTTTCCATCCACCAGTGATCCTCCAGCATTAGAGCTAAAACCTTTACCCTCACAGCTTAGGTATGCTTACTTAGGTGAGTCCTCCACACGAACAGTAATAGTATCTGCTGCTCTCTCCAATGATCAAGAAGCAAAATTACTACAAGTTTTGAGGGAGCATCAGAAGGCTATAGGCTGGTCTATCTCTGACCTTAAGGGTATTAGTCCCTTTATTTATATGCATAAGATACTATTGGAGGAAGGGTATAGGTCATCCATAGAGCACTAACGTCGATTGAACCTTGTAATGAAAGAAGTTGTCAAGAAGGAGATCATTAAGTGGTTAGATGCAGGGATCATCTATCCCATTTCTGACAGTGCCTGGGTGAGCCCAGTACAATGTGTCCCTAAGAAGGGAGGGATGACAGTGATCGATAATGAAAATAATGAGCTCATCCCCACTAGGACTGTCACTGGTTGGCGAGTATGTATGGACTATAAGAAACTCAATAAGGCCACCAGGAAAGACCACCAGGAAAGACCACTTCCCCTTGCCCTTCATTGACCAAATGTTTAATCAATTAGCTGGTCATGAATTTTATTTTCTGTTGGACGGATATTCTGGGTACAATCAGATAGCTATAGCCCTAGAATACCAAGAAAAGACTACCTTCAACTGTCCCTATGGGACTTTTACTTTTAGAAGAATGCTTTTTGGCCTATGCAATGCACCTGCTACATTCCAGCGTTGCATGATGGCCATATTTCATGATATGGTGGAGGATTTTCTTAAGGTTTTCATGGATAATTTCTCAGTATTTGGGGATAGCTTTGATTTATGTTTACATAATTTGGCATTAGTATTGAGAAGTGGGAAGAAACAAATTTAGTGCTTAATTGGGAGAAATGCCACTTTATGGTGAAAGAAGGTATAGTGCTTGGGCACAAAATTTCTATTGGGGGGATAGAAGTGGATAAAGCTAAGGTGGATATCATTGAGAAGTTACCTCCCCCTACATCTGTTAAAGGAATTAGAATTTTCCTAGGCCATGCAGGATTTTACAGAAGGTTTATTAAGGATTTTTCTCAGATATCTAATTCTTTATGTAATCTCTTGGAAAAAGACACTATATTTTGCTTTGATGAACAATGTTTAGGAGCATTTAAGACTTTGAAGGAGAAATTAGTTATAGCCCCTGTAATCATAGCTCCAGATTGGAGTTTACCCTTTGAGCTTATGTGTGATGCAAGTGATTATGCTGTTGGGGCTGTACTAGGACAAAGGAAAGGAAGAGTCTTTTATGCTATCTACTATGAAAGCAAAACTCTGAATGAGGCCTAGTTAAACTATGCTACTACTAAGAAGGAGTTGTTAGCTGTAGTATTTGCTTTTGATAAGTTTCGCTCATATCTCGTTGGTACTAAGGTAACAGTTTTTACTGATCATGCTGCCATTAAGTACTTAGTCTCCAAGAAGGATGCAAAGCCGAGGCTAATTAGATGGATTCTCCTACTACAGGAGTTTGACTTGGAGATTAGGGACAGGAAAGGTACGAGAATCAGGTTGCTGACCATTTATCTAGATTAGAGAGTGGACTTAAAGAAGATGGTACAACTATTAATGAGTCCTTTCCTTATGAGCAGCTATTTACTTTTAGGTACTCTAGATTGCCCTGGTACGCTTATTTTGTAAATTATCTGGTGAGCAATGTGATGCCACCTGATTTGACTGCCCAGCAAAAGAAAAAGTTTTTGAGTGATGTTAAGTATTATATTTAGGATGAACCCTTCCTGTACAAGCAATGTAAAGATTAGATTTTGAGAAGGTGTGTTCCCGTGGAAGAAGTAAAGGATATACTTAGACATTGTCACTCTTCTGATTATGGAGGGCACTTTGGAGGAGAGAGGACAGTGGTCAAGGTTTTGCAATCTGGATATTACTGGCCCATGTTATTTAAGGATGCCCACTAATTTGTGCTGAAATGTGATAGATGTCAGAGGGTAGGTAATATTTCTAAAAGCAATAAGATGCCTCTAACTAATATTTTAGAAGTAGAACTCTTTGATGTCTGGGGTATTAATTTCATGGGACCATTTGTTCCTTCTTATGGCAATCTCTATATTTTAGTGGCTGTGGAGTATGTGTCGAAATGGGTTGAAGCGATGGCTTTACCAACTAATGATGCCAATGTAGTAGTAAGGTTTTTAAAGAAAAATATTTTCACACGATTTGGCACACCTATGGCTATCATTAGTGATGGAGGATCCCACTTTTGCAATCGAAGTTTTGATAGGCTGTTAAAGAAATATGGGGTCAAACATAAGGTAGCCATTGCTTATCACCCACAGACGAGTGGCCAAGTAGAGTTGTCCAATAAGGAAATTAAGGGGATATTGGAGAAAACAGTGAACCCAAGTAGGAAGGATTGGTCCATTAGGTTAGAGGATGCACTTTGGGCCTATAGGACAGCCTTTAAAACACCTTTAGGAATGTCCCCTTATCAACTTGTTTATGGTAAAGCCTATCATCTACCAGTAGAGCTAGAGCACAAGGCCTATTGGGCCCTTAAGAACCTGAATTTCAACTTAGAGACAGCAGGGGAGAAGAGGCTGCTACAGCTCAATCAATTAGACGAATTCAGGTTGCAGGCATATGAGAATGCCAAGCTCTACAAGGAAAAGAATAAGCGATGGCATGATAAGAAAATTAAGGAGAGACACTTCGAGCCAGGCCAGCAAGTTCTGTTGTTTAATTCACGCTTGAAGTTGTTTCCAAGAAAGCTTAAGTCTAGGTGGTCAGGTCCCTTTACCATTACACAAGTATTCCCTCATGGAGCCATTGAAATTATGGATGAGACCTTGAATCAACCCTTTAAGGTTAATGGGGGCAGACTGAAACACTATTTTGGGGGAGGGTTTGATCGTCAGCATTCTGTGACCACTTTAGCTAACCCTCCTACTTCTGATCCTGCTACTTATTGTATTGTTCTTTTCTTTTATGTTGTTTCTTTATTTATTTATTTTATAGATTGCTTTTCTAGAATTACCTTTTCAATCAAGTTTCAGTTGTTCACCAGCATCAGAAAGGGGAGTACTTTGTTCTCGAGCTTAAATTCTTATATTATCTGCACACCGAGAATACTATGCACTTTAAGTTTGGGGGAGGGGATATCACTTGAGCAATTTTAAAAAAATTGGAAAAAATTTCATATTTTTTTCAAATATTTGATAAAGAATTTTCAATTTTTTTTGATAATATGAGCTTAAACTGTTTGATTTTGGGATGATCTAGTGCTTAGCATGTAGTTTTCCCATATTCCGATGATATGACCCAATGATTTAGTCCGACTTTGATTGACTGAGATGCATGATTATAGGAAAAGCATGAAGTTGAGTTCTTGAATTTATCTTGATTCTGATTGTGATTTCCTCATCTTATGCACATGTCATGTCTTGAATCGGTATATTTATTTAGAGAAAGCTTATGTGTACATAGGACTGCATTTGTTCAGTTGATTTTGTGCATCATATTCTAGAATTTGTTTGATCTGATCTCGAGGCGAAATATTAGATCACACTTGATTATGGAGATGATTTAGGCCATCTTTGGATCGTTTGAGCCTTTCTAGCCTTCCTTGTACATATTCTACCCCTACTCACCCATTTGGGCCAAATAAGTTTTTCTCTGTAAATATACCTGCGTTATTTTCCTTAGCTTAAATACTTTGTTCTTATCCCTTACCCCAAAAGCATGAAAAGTCATTGGGATATATTGTGAGCTATATGGGTATTAAATGATAGTGAAGGAGTATGTATTTCAAAAAAAAAAATGATGAAAAAGAATGAAAAAGAAAAAGAAAAGAAGAAAGAAGAAAAATTAAAAAAAAATGTTTAGCAAAAGAAATAAGTTTTGGGGAAATAATTAGAGCTCTTACATTATAAATCCTAGAAGTAATGCATGTTAAGGGGTAATTAAACCTAAATCGACTTTATCATACCTTAACCCCAGCCTTACATTACAAGCCTAATGCAGTCTTAATGATCTTTAGTTAAGTGTGACTACATTAGTGGAGAGAGAAGTGAAAAGCAAACTTATGGGAATGATCACATGTCATTGACTTTGCATTCACTGTGTTTACATAATCTGATCCGGATAATGTACTGAGAAGTGACTTAGACATTTTTCACACACTCACGAGGAGTCCAATTTGAGTTAGGACTTATGATTGAATAATTCTAAGTGCTGGACTTGTAATTGTGAGTCTTTGATTTCATAGTCTGTACTTTTTCTTTGAGGATAATATTGGAGAAATTATTATGTTTTGTGCTTGTCATTCCTACAATTATTTTGTTTTGCTTGAGGACAAGCAAAAGCTCAAGTTTGGGGGTGTGATAATTCAATATTTTTAGAATTATTTGTGCTTAATTTCCTAATTAATTATTTAAATCCCCAATTTATTTTGTTAATTATCCACTTTATTTAATTAAAATTCTCATGTTTGCAGATAAATTAAATCCGGATGAATTTTGAATATTTCGGTAGAAAATGGACCGAAATTGGGCTAAAATCGAGATTGCGCCACGCGGACAACACGAGCTATGCCACCTAGCACATCCAATTAGACAGGAAGACCGATGACATGGAAATATCTTTTCAAGGAGCCAATGGTGTGATGACAAGTGGCAAAAAAATGCCAACTCATCTAGGATGGAAAATTATAATTTTACCCTTAGTGTGTTTATAAATAGAAAAAGATGGCAATTGAAGAGAGGATGTAATTTTTAGGGTAGAATAGTTTTAAGGTATTCTTAGGTTTTATTTTGTTCTTAAGTTTCTCCTTACCCGTTAGTCAAATTTTCTCAATGTTATACTATTCATTTCATGTTCTTCATTAGTCTTTGTAAAATTTCATTTGAATGAAAATCACTTTCAATTCATGCTCTCGGTTTAGTAACTATAGGTTCCTTGTTTGTCAATTTCTATTTCCATAACCTATTTTTCTAATGTATGTCTCGGTTTTACATAGAAACTTTATTTATATTTTTTTTCTTCTTTATTTGAAACACTAGTAGATTTAGTTGCTCTCGGGTAATTCTCTTTGTGCATTCGGTTCCTCACTTATTCATTCCTCTTTGCTGTTTGGTTTTGGTGCTTGAATGTGGGCAAATGCTAGGCATTATTTCACATTTAAGCAATGTGGAACCATGGCATTAAGAGCTGGATTTAGAGCAGTCTGATGATGATGGTTTTTCACGTTGATGATGCTACGGGATTGATTGTTTAATTTCAGCAGTTGTGTTATTTTCTATTTTACACACTTCCTCTCAGTTGTTATTTTCTATTTTACACACTTCCTCTCAGTTTTAACATCATGTTTGCTATATTTTCTTGTTCTTTCGTTTCATTCTTTCATTCCCACTTGCATGCATTTTATGTTTCAGTTCTTTATTGCAATTAGAGTTAGCTTCCATAGTTACTGCATTCATTTACGTTTCTTGCATATAAGTTATTTGCTGCATTTTATTTCAGCTTCATTGTAGTTTGTTTCTTGCTGTTGGATTGTGAAACGATGGGGGTTGGCTATCCGGTATAGAGACTAAGGAAACAATTTGTAGGGGCATAGTTAATTCATGGCAGCAAATTAACTTCCCATTTTTCCTCTGTTTAGCTCTGTTTTTCTTATATTCTGCTACTACTCATCTCAGTGTAGTTGTGGTGGTGTTTGAAAATTGTTTTTAGGAAGCCCTCGGTACCAGAAATGAGTAAAGGTAACGTTGGAGCATGAACAACATTTGTTTCTAGTGTGTTGATCCTCTCGGTTGGAGTAAGAAGCAGAGGAGGAAGCATGATAGCAACTGGTTGCACCTGCAGCACCTGGAAACACAACTGGACACACAGAACCGATAAGGCCTAGAGCAGATGCAGGACCGAGAGCAGTACATGTCCAAACTGAGAGCAGAGGGCATGAAGCAGGAGACTGTAGGGCTGGTAGCAGCAAACCAACAATAGCCAAAACCGAGAATGCCTGGTGCAGCAGGCAGCATAAGCGATTCTTACCTGCAGCAGTGTTTGGTCAGCACCGAGAGGGAGAATGCAATAGACCGACAGTAGCTAAAACCGTGTAAGCTTGAAAATAAACATGCATTTGGAAAGATAATGAAATAAGCAACCCGAGGCCATCACCTGGAAATGGAAAGTAAACAAAGAAGACACGTGAATAGTATTTGGAAGGATAATTTGTTGATTTAAATGGTTTAAGGCATTGTTTGGCCAATTAATGTGTTATTTCATGTTTTTACTTTAATGAATTAAATTGATTAAAACTTGTTAGTTCTCATTTAGGTAATTTAATTAAGTGATGGTAGGTTAGCTTTATTATTTTTGCATGTTAATTTGTAGTGTTAATTTTTAGTTAGTAGTTAATTTTATATTAAATGTTTTGGGATTTTATTTTGGTTTAGATGCATTTAGAGTTAATTTAGATTAAATGTGTTTCATGCATTTAATTTAGTCTTGATTTTCATTAAGTCTTAGTTTAGTTTTAATTGCATTTTGATTAAGTAGTTTAAAATTGCATTTTAGGTTAGTTTAATTATAGTTTAATTTTAGTGCTTTATTTTCACAATTGCATTTTATTTTAATTGCGTTAATTAGTTTTAACTGTTTTAATTTCTTTTGTAGGTTTTTTTATTTTAATTGCGTTGAGCACTGTAAGTAATTTTGCTCGGTTTTATTTTTTTTATTTTATAGTTTTATTATTTTATTGCTTTCGGTATTTTCAATTCTAGATTAGTAGATCACCCACCTTAATCTCATAATTTGCTAGAATATACTTAGGGTAAGATTAACCGGTACTTAATTAGGCTAGTCAACTTCTCTGTGGGACAATAACTTGGGACTCAAATCCCATTATTACTTGTACGACCCATGCACTTGCGGTAATACCCTTTGGGCGTGTCAAACCACATTCATTTCATAGCATGCATACAAGTTAATACAATTATCCATTAACCGTAAGTACTCTTTCTCATAATTAATTTACATATATTAAATACAATTACTTGTACATATACATCCCCGACTGTACATTCATTTATATAATTGTGCTTTTTCATTGTTCAGTACAAAACATTCGAATGTGTATACCTTTCATAAGATGGGTCTAGAGCGGATAAAGGAATACCAGTCCACAGTCGTGCTCAACTACTGTGAACGCTTTGTAGAGAGGAGGAAATAAAAAGGGGGTGAGCTCACAGCTTCGTAAGGAAATAAGGCAAGTAAGTAGATAACCACACTATCTACAAAATATAATGCTCATGCCATTAAATCATTTCCTTTTTGATTCACATCTAAAGCATGTATCTCTCTTGAAACATTTGTGCAAGTATATATATATGTAGATACAAATCGTCAGTATGAACTGAAAACATGTTGGTTTAATAACCTCATGAATTTATGCAAAACATTATTGTAAGACCCATATTTTTATGTAGCTTGTTCCTTAAGATTTAGATATGTACATACATTATATTAAGTTATTTGAATCATAAGAAGAGTATTTACTTGATTTAAGTGTTAGTGAAATGCTTTAACACTTATAAGCTACACGAAAGTCGAAAAAGGGCTATAAGAGCCTCATGGCTAAACTGAGTGGATCTGAATTATTCTGACTAAAGAGACGAACTTTAAATGAGAAAATATAGAGAGCTCATGAAGGAAAGTTGGTTTGATTTAGTCCCGAACACAGAGAACAAGAGTAAAAGCCAAAAAGGGGCAAAACAGACCACTTCAACTGTTTAAGGTATTTTGGCTGTATTAACCTACTGAAACCAGCCAAAACGTAAAGACGAGTGTAAATTATAAAATATGACATTTTCAGATTTTTCAGAAAAAGTCAAACGTGATCAATGGTCAAGAGAAGTCAACTGTTGTTAAGAAAAGTGGACTTTAACCATAATTGACTAACCATGCTTAAAAATTAACCTAAGTATAGAGAAACATTTGGGGGGAAAATATTTTTGGTCAGAATACAAGATAATCATCCTCGAAAGTAAGAAAAATTTATTTAATCGAAACCCAAATTAAATTTAACGGGTAAAAACATAATGGGCCAAAGTGGAAAATTTTAAAGCCCATTAAGGTATAATAAGTGTAGATCGAATTTCTTAAGTCCATTAGACCGAATTTTTGGACCGATTTGTGGGCCCAATATTTAGACAATTGAAGGTCCAATGTATAGTAAACATTTCAGCCTGAAAGCCCATTAGTAAGGCCAAATAGAGAGGCCCAAAAGCTAGGCCTAAATTGGTAAAAATCAAGCCCATTAGTAAAAGGTAACCATAGCCAAATTGGTAACTATTACCTAAACCAATTCAATTCAAATTTGTTAACTGAAAAGTGAGGCTTAATGACTAAGTAATTAACTTATAAAATTAACCAACACAACTTCATCTTTTTCCTTAAGAATTTGGCAAAGAGAAGAAACCATTAAAACACACATAGTCAAGCTTTCTCTCACTAGAAATCACTAGGAAAAAGACATATTTGGAACTTGCAATCTTCATGAAAGTTGTTCCAAATTGAGAGAGGATTAACATATGTTGGAATTGACTATCAAGGAGCCAAAGTGAGCAAACTGAGAACTTCAAAGTTTCAGCCAAGTGTGAAAGTGCAAGCTAGGTATAATTTCAAGCTTTCAAATTCATATATGTTAATGTATGAATTATTCTAAGTTGATTGGTATATGTCTTAAGCATTGAAACACATGAAATCACTATGAACATGGATTGGCCGAGAGTGGGTAATGGTAAATTGATGAATGCACATATGATTTGAAGGCATGAATGAGTTAATATACATGTGTTTATGATTATGGTATAGTTAGAATAAATCAAATTGATCAATTGGTCGATAAATTAAGTTGGCAATTAAGGTATTTGATAAAATGCCTAAATAAACTAAGTTAAGCTTAAGAACATTGCCAACCAAGTGTTTGTGAAAATGCCTAAGTGAATGGCTAGTGAAATGGCTGACGGTGAAGTGGTGCTCGGCATGGCTAGGTATGCATGGTTCTCAGCCGTGGCATGTGGCCGAGAGGTCCAATGGGCCAAGCCCAATTAGTTTCAACCCAATGTGATGTGATGGGTCTCGGACAAGCCCAATAAGAGTTGATAGGCCCCACAAGCCCAATAGGCCCAACAAAAATGAATAGTGAAATGGAAATGGGTTTAAGGCAGAGTTAGGCTCATTAAGGTTTATCAAATCCCATTAAGTAAAATAGACTATATTAAATGTGAAATACTATAGACAAAGTAAAATTAACCTGATGAACGGCTATATGAAGCTCCAGATATTGTTGGAGGAGCAAATCGTACTGCTGGATCGAGCAGCATTGAGAATGTAAAATTTCTCGAGTGATTTCTGGTAATGGACTTTTGTGAGTAGTTAGAGATACCTAGACATATTTTCATCTGCTTTGCATTCACTTAAAAACTCTGAGCGTTAGAGAAAGTGAATAATAATTATAACAACCCAAAAGTGGCAAATTACGATTTTGCACTTAGTTAGGAAAAAAATCAACTTTTGGGAAAAGTTGTAAAAAGCATGGAAACCACAATTATGAGTGTTTTTACTGCTCTTTAGCAGAAGAGTAGGTAGATGGGCTATTGTTTTCATGGTTGATGAGAAATAGCATAATTTATAGTGCTGATTTTTATGTTTTGAAAATCATCCCTTTTAAAGAGCCATCTATCAAATTATGTGAGAATAAATCGTGCTAGAGCACAGGTCACACTTGATTTCATATGGTTTTCACATATATTAGTGCTGAAATATGATTCACACTAGATTTCCATGACATGCATGATAGAGTGCTGGACTTATTGCTCGTACTCAGTTTTATACGATTTATGCATGATAGAGTGTTGGAGCATTGCTCGTACTCAGTTTTATGTGTTTTGTGCATAACATAGTACTAGAATGATTGCTCTACTTGATTTGAAACATGAACTATGAATGACCTAGTGCTGGAGGGTTACTCGCACTAGAGTTTGAGTTTGTGATGTGCGAAACGGTGTTTGAGCAGAGTGTCGACTGTGAGTCGTGCTTAAAGGCGCGCACTGTAGTTTTACTGTGATATATAAGACATGTTGAAAAACATGTTGATTTCCTCGTGTTGACTGAGTGTCACACTATTGAGATGTTCGCATGTGGATTTAGAGATGTGGTATTGATTATCCATTGAGATAGGGTCCACGGGTGTACGTTGTACTGTGTATGTGTCACGGAGTACGTTGTACCATGTGTTGTTGTGATGTGTATGAGGAGTTGAGGAGTTGATAGCTGGCGATTGTGATGGACTGACCCCCTTCCCATTGCAGCAGTGATTGCCCCGCACACTAGGTACCATATAGCCTGGATCACCATTATATGATATGGCCATAGTCCAGGATATTATTGCATTTAACCACAGAGTCTCACATGATATATCATTTTATTGATTTTATGATACGGATAGACCTGAGGGATGGGTTAGAATCCGATTGTTGTGTTGTTAATGATTTAAATTCCATATTTACTGTGATTTGAATATAAATGGCATGACTTATCTAATGTAAGACCCGAATTTAATAAAAATACGAAAACTAAATAAGAAAAGATAGAGGAAGTATGAAGGAAGTCGGGTTAAATTAATCCCGAACACGTGTAAGGGCAAAACGGTCAAAGGATCGAAAGCCGGAGTAAATTCGATAAGGAAATTTAATTAAAAATAAGGATTTAAGAAATCTTGGTCAATAAAGATGAAATAAAATTATTTCGGATTAAATTGATCAAGATATTAATTTATTGGAATTAATCGGGATTAATCGGGATTTTTAGTTCAGAAAAATAATCCCGAAAATAATCGAAAAATATATCGAAAAGTCACCCGGGACAATATCCCAAAAATACGGAGCAATTATACCCGAAAAATAGGTTAAAATATAATAAATAAATTAAATAAAATTAAATTAATTAATTTAGAATAAAATAATAATTTTAAGGGATATTTGGGTATTTTTAGTGTATTTTAATAAATAAAAATAAATTGTTAAATAAGATAATAAATTGTAAAAAAAAAAAAAAAAAAAAGAAGAGAATTGAAAAAAAAAAAAAAAAGAGAGGAAAGTCATCGGGGAGAGAGAAACGGAAGACCCGAAGAAGACCAAAGGAGGCCCGATCACCGTCCGGCGGCCAACGGCCCGGCCAAGGGCCGGAAAAGAAAGAGGGGACGCCGATGAGCACGATGGTACCGGCGGTGTAGCCAACCGACGCCGGAGGAAGCCGATCGGAGGAGGAGAAGGCCGACGGGATTGAGGGGCTCGGTCCCGGCGAACGGCGGCGATCCGACCAGAACCAAGGCCCGATTTGGAGAGCCCAGTCGACGGCGGTGCTTTTGGCACCGGTGGCACTCAGCGAGACGGCCGGAATCGGCGGCGACGGCCAAGGGAAGAGAATGGGTCCGACGGCGAGGAGAGAAGAGGCCGGACCGGCGGCATTCCGGCGGCCTTGGGCGAATCCGAGCCCAGATTCGAGATGCGGACGGCCTTGCGGAGCTGTTGGCGGTGGAAGCCGGCGGAGAACCGGCCGGCAAGGCAGTGAACCGGCAGTGAACCGGCCGAACCGGAGAAAAACCGGTGGTCTGACCGGTCCGAACCGGACAGAACCGGTTCAGCCAAAAAGAGGGGAAAAAAGGGAGAAAAAGGGAAAAGGAAAAAGAGGAAAAAATTGGGGAAAATTCCGGTGATGCAATCGAGCTTCGGGTAAGTCGATAAGCGGTCAAATTGACCGATTTAAATTTGGAATATTTTATTTAATTAATTTTGGGCTGAGAACTTACCCGGAAAAATTGTGGAATTGTGTAGCTCGACGATTGGCATCCACCGAGGGCTCGAGACAGCCTCGATTTGCGGACTAGCATGGAATCTCGGGTAAGTGACCCCTATTTACGACAATTTCCTCGTTATGCGTGATATTGATTAAATTTACGCATAAATTGAATTAATTTATGGAAATTTAGATTAATTGTCGTAAATATTAAATTTAGCTATTCGAGAATTAGAACGAGGCTCAATAAATTATTGATGGGCCCAATGAGCCCAATAGGCCTCGATAAAGAGAAAATTAAGTGGAAAACGGGCTTAAGGCCGATTAAGGCCCATTAAGGTGCAATCGGGCCCAATAGGGGTAAACGGGCCCAATGATTTAAATTAAGCCCAGAAAAGATTAAGTACAATTAAATCATAATATCTGACCTGAGGAATATTAATACGCAGTTCCGGGCATTGGATTGGAAACATATCGGACTGCGCGATGGGACTACATTGGAAAAGAGAAAGGTCAGACTCGACGAGAATCGAGGTAAGGGAATTCTGCGGACTGCTAGAGGTAACAGTACGCAATTTTAAATTCATATGCAGTCCTTTAAAATATCCTGAAGGGTCTAGAGGTCAAATAATAATTTTAGTGCCCCGAATGGGCAAATTACTAAAATACCCTTGTTAAGGGTAAAATTCTAAAAATCTAGGAAAAATTGGGAGGAGCAAGGACAAGAGGTTCCTGCTCGTTCTGGAGATATTTCAACGCATGCATGAGTAGGCTGGCTCGCCTTGAAAGAAAGTGCACCGCATTGCATACTTTCAACGTGAAATTGATTTGAAAACTGTTTTGAGTAAATAGAGCCGCCTACGTGTTTTATTGACATATGACGTGCTAGAGCTCAGCTCGCACGGTAATTTCGATTTGTGTGATGCATGCATTAGTGCTGGAGCGAGAGCTCGCACTAGAGTTTTACATGCATAGGTGCTAGAGTATAACTCGCACCAGATTTCACATGCTCTTTCGTGACACGGTGCTAGAGTCTGACTCGCACCATATTTTTACATGATTTTCGAGACAGAGTGCTGGAGTTTAACCCGCACCAGTATTTATAAAATTTTCATGTGATTTATAATATACAGAGTGCTGAGCTTAGCTCGTACTAGTTTTACCGGATTTGTGGAGTACCGCTGTCTGCCCTTGGAGTCAGCCAAAAGGCCCAACAGGCTCAAGAGACCTCTTAGGTGGGGTGAGAGTGAGGGATGAGGTTGGCGGCCTTGTGGGGATGTAAGCGGGCTCTGCCAGTTGACGTGTTTTGATGAGAGTGCTGAGCATCGCTCACACAGATTTTATGAGAACATGCGATGAGCCGTGCTTGGAGCATCGGGTAGACTGTGTGTCACCGATTTAATAGGCTCGCACGTGCGTTTTGAGACATGGCATGAGTATTGAGAAACAAACCTCTGTGGGAAGCAGGCCAATTGGGCTGGAGTACCTAGAGATATTATATGGGTTCACGGTACGATGTACCGTGCAAGTAGCATGGAGTACGATGTACCGTGTGGTATCTTCGGATACGGCATCTCCGGATGCAGCATCTTCGGATGCCGGGGATCGGATAAGACTGACGGGATGGACTGACCCACCTCCCGGGCGGTTCCCGATCATGGTGAGAACCCGCACACTAGGATCCGTGTAGCTGAGGAACTCACGAGGACAAATGTGGCCATAGTCCTAGTTATTTACCTATATACAGACGTTGCCTAGTCTCGCATGTTGATGACTTTTATGATGATTTAAACTGGGTTTTAAAACTAAATTGCATGATGGTATTTCCATGCTTTTCAAAACCCACGTGTGATGTAAACGTTTTCATGATTTTGTGTGAGTCAGGATCACCCGCAGGAGGGGTCGAGTCCTGACTTTATTGCGAAAATCTTAATTGAGAAAGAAATAATTTATAATAATTGCATGTTGATTTTCCGTGCAAATGTGTTTTACATATCATCATAATGCATAGCATTGTTTTAAAATGTGTGGAGAAAGGGTGGTTTATGCATGGCACTACGTTCATGTAGGTAGTATGGTTACCTACTTGTTCGTAGGATTGCCTTACTGAGCTTGATGTGCTCACCCCTTTCATTTTCTCCCACAGATAATCTCCAGTTGAAGTTGAGACGACTCAGTACTGCATTCTGGATATCTGCTGCTGCCCATCAACATAAGGTATATACACTTGTACTTATTGTATCTACATAAGCATAGCACAGTAACATGTTTGTAAGTAACTTTAAGGGATGTATAAATAATATAACAATTATAAATGACTGGAGAAGAAATAAGTACTAGGGTAGATGTATGGTGGGACTGGCATTAACGCACAGCCCAATTATTAGTGGAGTGTTGGTCACGATTCGAGGACAGGTAAGAATGTAAGTAAGAAAATAATAAAAAGCGAAAAATTAACTCTGATTTTTGGGTAGTTTGGGTCGTGACATATAAAGGTGGTATCAGAGCACAATTGGTCTGATGTGTGTCAGTGTCAGTAATTAGAAATTACATCCCCGTGTTACTGTGCTTAGTTAGATACAATAGTGTATATCGAGATGGGCTTGACTAAGAAATGGTTGAGAATGCAGGAATGCTTAATATGAGTCGCGTTAGATGAGATAGTGCACGAGGCAGAGGTCGTAGAGGTAGACCTGAATCTGCTAAGTCGTGCTGAGTTTGACTATGAGAATCATGATGAAATTGAAATGGAGGCTAATGTTGAGTATGCCCCACTGAGTCCGACAGAGAGATCGGACAGTATTGAGACACGCTTCGCGAGATTGGAGCGGAGTGTGGAGATTATTTTGAGGAGCTAATTGCTCAGATTATGAATAAGATCAGAGGGCGCAGCGGAGCATTGGTGGAAACCTGCTTGACCCATCTTAAGTGTTAAACATCCAGAGTTAAGATGAGAAATCTTTTTGGATGTATTCCGGTGACAGGATATCCCGGACATGATTTAAAGGAAATTTCGGATTAAAGCCCTTGCTTTGACCCAGAGGATTTGATTTTTGACGAGCATGGAGACTCGATTATATTCTGGGCAGATATTACCTCGACACTATGAACAAGTGACAGTCGAGATGTCTAAAAGTTTATGGAAGGGCTCAGATTTTCAGTTAGAGTTCGATTGGCCCGTGAGATATTACTTATACCGAGGCAGTGCACAGATTTACAGTTGGGTAAATAAGAACATGAATTGCACGCCTCTGAGATTGAGAAAGGTAATGAGGGCTGAAATAGAGACAGAAAGAGAATCGAGAAATGACAAAGATGTTAAAATAGGAAAAATGGTAATTGGTAAAAAGATCTGATTTGATGAGTTATGGAATAAGATAATTGGTAAGGCCCCAGTGCATCCAATTTTGGCACTCTTGAGGGGCATTGTGATTGGAGAATCTCGACCTGCTAAGAAGCAGTGTAGCAGTGTGAGCACTGTAAGCAATGTGAGATGTGTGGTGGATACCACAGAAGGAGGGTCTATACCTACACGGTATTGATGAAAATGGCCGTTAAGTGTGGTAAGACGGACCATTGATTTTGATTACACAGAGTTGGGCGAGATCGCCCCACAGAAAAGTAAAGAGACAAAGAAAAATTTCATTGGTATAGCTGCAACGAGAAGGGAGGCAATAGCCGAAAAGAAAAAGGAAAGTAGGTTGTTGGACGAAGGCGAGAGGATGTCTTGGACCAGGACACTATTGATGTTTCATGGATGTGGTGTGAGATACCACACTTATTATGAATAATAAAGTACATATGTTTATTGATCCTGGTGCCACATATTTATTCATACTGCCTTCATTCACATATAAGTGAGTAAAAGGCATGAATGCCTACATCATTGGGCAATACTGATAAATGAGTACCCCAATAGAGGAGGATTAATTAACGGAATATGGATATTGAGATTTTAAGTTAAAAACAGGGGTGCAACAGTTGAATTTACAGGAGTAAAGGATTGTACTCACGGAATGATAATGACAAGAGTTTTGTCATGATTGATACACTGAGGAGATATGTTGATTATAAATACAAGATGTATTGGAGTAAGAGTGAGTATACGAAGTAATAAGGATTAAGGCAATTAGTAGCGAACACAAATTATAACCAAGGACAAAGATGGGTATAACCATAACCAGTAGTTGTGGTTAAGTCTGAGGACTAATAAAGGTATTTTAAAATACCTCCCCGCCTGAAGACTTGACAGCGTCTAAAAGTATATATATATATATATAACCTGTAACGCGGAATCGATCATCGTAGTAAATACCTTTAGCATTAGGATACCTTTACTAAGACGATAAGAATTATTAAAATTCGACAAATCCTAAAGGCTAACATAGAAAAATTTAATAAGAGCCGTTAAGATAAGAAAAGGAAATGACGCAGGTTAGTACCTGAAAACGTAAGCGGTTGAGAAGGATCTTATACGCTTATGCGTAAATAAGTCAAGGGTTGGACCGAATTGTAATCAGCAGTATCGGTGATATGCTCGGTGTAGTTAAAGCCTAGGGCGAATTATAAGCAACAATTGGAAGATGGCTTTTACAATGGATTGTTGCGAGATTCTCAATATGGTCTATTTGGTTGACACGTTTAATTAAGAAAACGTGATCTTGGAATAAGATGATAAATAAGATGATAGATGTGACAGGGATCTCGGTGTAGTGAAGTATGAACTGACCACTGTGATTAATTTCACCATACCCAACAGCTCAAGAGGTTCTCAGTGAGTACAGATACCTCGAAATTATGATGGAGCTGTGTATTGATGTATAATGGGAAGATAGTCAAGTATGGAGTCAGATAACTCCTTGATCATGAAATAAACTATCTGACCCATGATTTAAAGTTGGCAACAGTATTTGTACCGAGGATATGGTACTATTATGTACAGGGTGAGGAATTATGGATATGCACTGATCATAGAGCCCGAGTATCTGTTTTCACAGAAAGGGGCGAATATGAAAATACATATTGGGTTAGAGCTTCTGAGAGATTTTGATTTATGAGAATTGTACCACCCAAGAAAGGCGAATGTGATGACTGATGCCTTGAGCAGAAAGAGCCTCGGGATGGTACCACATATGATGGTCAGGGAGCGTGAGCTGCTAGATGCAGTTGTGGACCTCAGTATTGATGTGATCCCTTCTGAGGATGACAGTGATTGTGTGACAGCTAGCCTGATGACTAGTACCGGATGAGAGTGCCCGGATTTGCCAGGCTTAGCGTGATGATCGACCGGATGTCGATAGTTTGGGTCTGATTCAGAAGGGTACAGTGATAGAGTTCACAGTGGGTGATAATGAGTTACTGAGGATTCAGAGACAGTATGAGTGCTCCCCAGGACCACAGTTGATGAGATAGTGATATTGTCAGAAGCTCACTCTTCGGGATATACAGTGCATGCGGAAGGTAATAATAATATATATTAAAATCTCAAAAGGGGTATGGGTGGTCAGATGTGAAAAGAGATATTGGTGGAGATTGTAGAAAAGTGCCTAGTGTGTCAGCAGAGTAAGGTAGAGTATTAAAAGTCTGCAGAGTTATTGCAGCACCTACCTATATCGACACGGCACGAAAAACGAGAGTAAGTCTCCATGAATGTCGTGATGGGTTATAGGAGACCCGGATAAATCAGGAGACTAGTTGGATGGTAGTCGATAGAGTGACTAAGTCCACCCACCTTCTGGTTATGAACTCCCCAGATACTCAGAGTGTGTATGAGGATTCAGGTATAAGAAAGATTGTGGAACATTAAGTAGCGTTCCAGTGAGCATGGTATCATATAGGGATTCCCGCTCCACTTCCTACCTCAGGGAATATTTTTAGGAAGCTATGGGAACCCGACTGAGTATTAGCACAGCTTTACATCCTCAGACAGATGGTCAGTCAGGGAGGACTGTACAAGTTCTGGAGGATCCGATGAAAGTGTGTGCCATTGATTTTATAAGCTCCTGGAATGATCAGTTGATTTCTAATTGAAGTCGCCAATAACGACAATTGGCAATTGAGTATCGGGATAACGAGATATGAGGCAGTGTATAGCTGTAGGGGCTGTTCCCCAAATTGGATAAGAAAGAGTGGGTGACAGGTAGAAATTATTTCTGACTTTGGATAATAAGTCTCTGAGGATGTTTAGTTAAGGATGAGAGATTAAGAACACCTCAGAACAGATAGAAAAATATTGGAATTCACCCTTGGTGAATTATTATGGTTGAAAGTTACACGTCCTAGGAGAATAAGGACATAGCGGAACTTTTGGAAGAAGTAAATTGAGTTGAGCTGGATCGAATTCTTGAGAGATTGGACAAGTGGGAGATAAGACCTGTAGGTTGTTGTTAATCACTTGGATTAACAGGCACCCACAATGTGTCCCAGCTTATGATGCTTCGGTACTACTATCCAGATCCAGCAGAGGTGATAGGATATGAACTCCAAAAGTTCAGTTTAATGAAAATATGAGTATATTGAAGAAGTTGATTCGGGCATTGAACAGGAAAGAGACAGTATTGGGGTTTAAGATAATCTCCCTAATTAAAGTCCTTTGGTAGTAATACACTCCGAAGAAGGTCGCATAAATTTTAAGAGTATGATATGATCGATATACCCGGAGTTGTATATGGACTCATATGACTTGGTTCTAATTTGGAGGACCAAATTCCTTAAGTGGGGGAGAATTGTAAGACCCGAATTTAATAAAAATACGAAAACTAAATAAGAAAAGATAGAGGAAGTATGAAGGAAGTCGGGTTAAATTAATCCCGAACACGTGTAAGGGCAAAACGGTCAAAGGACCGAAAGCCGGAGTAAATTCGATAAGGAAATTTAATTAAAAATAAGGATTTAAGAAATCTTGGTCAATAAAGATGAAATAAAATTATTTCGGATTAAATTGATCAAGATATTAATTTATTGGAATTAATCGGGATTAATCGGGATTTTTAGTTCAGAAAAATAATCCCGAAAATAATCGAAAAATATATCGAAAAGTCACCCGGGACAATATCCCAAAAATACGGAGCAATTATACCCGAAAAATAGGTTAAAATATAATAAATAAATTAAATAAAATTAAATTAATTAATTTAGAATAAAATAATAATTTTAAGGGATATTTGGGTATTTTTAGTGTATTTTAATAAATAAAAATAAATTGTTAAATAAGATAATAAATTGTAAAAAAAAAAAAAAAAAAGAAGAGAATTGAAAAAAAAAAAAAAAAAGAGAGGAAAGTCATCGGGGAGAGAGAAACGGAAGACCCGAAGAAGACCAAAGGAGGCCCGATCACCGTCCGGCGGCCAACGGCCCGGCCAAGGGCCGGAAAAGAAAGAGGGGACGCCGATGAGCACGATGGTACCGGCGGTGTAGCCAACCGACGCCGGAGGAAGCCGATCGGAGGAGGAGAAGGCCGACGGGATTGAGGGGCTCGGTCCCGGCGAACGGCGGCGATCCGACCAGAACCAAGGCCCGATTTGGAGAGCCCAGTCGACGGCGGTGCTTTTGGCACCGGTGGCACTCAGCGAGACGGCCGGAATCGGCGGCGACGGCCAAGGGAAGAGAATGGGTCCGACGGCGAGGAGAGAAGAGGCCGGACCGGCGGCATTCCGGCGGCCTTGGGCGAATCCGAGCCCAGATTCGAGATGCGGACGGCCTTGCGGAGCTGTTGGCGGTGGAAGCCGGCGGAGAACCGGCCGGCAAGGCAGTGAACCGGCAGTGAACCGGCCGAACCGGAGAAAAACCGGTGGTCTGACCGGTCCGAACCGGACAGAACCGGTTCAGCCAAAAAGAGGGGAAAAAAGGGAGAAAAAGGGAAAAGGAAAAAGAGGAAAAAATTGGGGAAAATTCCGGTGATGCAATCGAGCTTCGGGTAAGTCGATAAGCGGTCAAATTGACCGATTTAAATTTGGAATATTTTATTTAATTAATTTTGGGCTGAGAACTTACCCGGAAAAATTGTGGAATTGTGTAGCTCGACGATTGGCATCCACCGAGGGCTCGAGACAGCCTCGATTTGCGGACTAGCATGGAATCTCGGGTAAGTGACCCCTATTTACGACAATTTCCTCGTTATGCGTGATATTGATTAAATTTACGCATAAATTGAATTAATTTATGGAAATTTAGATTAATTGTCGTAAATATTAAATTTAGCTATTCGAGAATTAGAACGAGGCTCAATAAATTATTGATGGGCCCAATGAGCCCAATAGGCCTCGATAAAGAGAAAATTAAGTGGAAAACGGGCTTAAGGCCGATTAAGGCCCATTAAGGTGCAATCGGGCCCAATAGGGGTAAACGGGCCCAATGATTTAAATTAAGCCCAGAAAAGATTAAGTACAATTAAATCATAATATCTGACCTGAGGAATATTAATACGCAGTTCCGGGCATTGGATTGGAAACGTATCGGACTGCGCGATGGGACTACATTGGAAAAGAGAAAGGTCAGACTCGACGAGAATCGAGGTAAGGGAATTCTGCGGACTGCTAGAGGTAACAGTACGCAATTTTAAATTCATATGCAGTCCTTTAAAATATCCTGAAGGGTCTAGAGGTCAAATAATAATTTTAGTGCCCCGAATGGGCAAATTACTAAAATACCCTTGTTAAGGGTAAAATTCTAAAAATCTAGGAAAAATTGGGAGGAGCAAGGACAAGAGGTTCCTGCTCGTTCTGGAGATATTTCAACGCATGCATGAGTAGGCTGGCTCGCCTTGAAAGAAAGTGCACCGCATTGCATACTTTCAACGTGAAATTGATTTGAAAACTGTTTTGAGTAAATAGAGCCGCCTACGTGTTTTATTGACATATGACGTGCTAGAGCTCAGCTCGCACGGTAATTTCGATTTGTGTGATGCATGCATTAGTGCTGGAGCGAGAGCTCGCACTAGAGTTTTACATGCATAGGTGCTAGAGTATAACTCGCACCAGATTTCACATGCTCTTTCGTGACACGGTGCTAGAGTCTGACTCGCACCATATTTTTACATGATTTTCGAGACAGAGTGCTGGAGTTTAACCCGCACCAGTATTTATAAAATTTTCATGTGATTTATAATATACAGAGTGCTGAGCTTAGCTCGCACTAGTTTTACCGGATTTGTGGAGTACCGCTGTCTGCCCTTGGAGTCAGCCAAAAGGCCCAACAGGCTCAAGAGACCTCTTAGGTGGGGTGAGAGTGAGGGATGAGGTTGGCGGCCTTGTGGGGATGTAAGCGGGCTCTGCCAGTTGACGTGTTTTGATGAGAGTGCTGAGCATCGCTCACACAGATTTTATGAGAACATGCGATGAGCCGTGCTTGGAGCATCGGGTAGACTGTGTGTCACCGATTTAATAGGCTCGCACGTGCGTTTTGAGACATGGCATGAGTATTGAGAAACAAACCTCTGTGGGAAGCAGGCCAATTGGGCTGGAGTACCTAGAGATATTATATGGGTTCACGGAGTACGATGTACCGTGCAAGTAGCATGGAGTACGATGTACCGTGTGGTATCTTCGGATACGGCATCTCCGGATGCAGCATCTTCGGATGCCGGGGATCGGATAAGACTGACGGGATGGACTGACCCACCTCCCGGGCGGTTCCCGATCATGGTGAGAACCCGCACACTAGGATCCGTGTAGCTGAGGAACTCACGAGGACAAATGTGGCCATAGTCCTAGTTATTTACCTATATACAGACGTTGCCTAGTCTCGCATGTTGATGACTTTTATGATGATTTAAACTGGGTTTTAAAACTAAATTGCATGATGGTATTTCCATGCTTTTCAAAACCCACGTGTGATGTAAACGTTTTCATGATTTTGTGTGAGTCAGGATCACCCGCAGGAGGGGTCGAGTCCTGACTTTATTGCGAAAATCTTAATTGAGAAAGAAATAATTTATAATAATTGCATGTTGATTTTCCGTGCAAATGTGTTTTACATATCATCATAATGCATAGCATTGTTTTAAAATGTGTGGAGAAAGGGTGGTTTATGCATGGCACTACGTTCATGTAGGTAGTATGGTTACCTACTTGTTCGTAGGATTGCCTTACTGAGCTTGATGTGCTCACCCCTTTCATTTTCTCCCACAGATAATCTCCAGTTGAAGTTGCGACGACTCAGTACTGCATTCTGGATATCCGCTGCTGCCCATCAACATAAGGTATATACACTTGTACTTATTGTATCTACATAAGCATAGCACAGTAACATGTTTGTAAGTAACTTTAGGGGATGTATAAATAATATAACAATTATAAATGACTGGAGAAGAAATAAGTACTAGGGTAGATGTATGGTGGGACTGGCATTGACGCACAGCCCAATTATTAGTGGAGTGTTGGTCACGATTCGAGGACAGGTAAGAATGTAAGTAAGAAAATAATAAAAAGCGAAAAATTAACTCTGATTTTTGGGTAGTTTGGGTCGTGACATCTAAAGGCATTGTGAAATTATACAGATGCATTGTTTTGAACGAAATGCCTACAATTGTGTGAAACCCGATATTTTTCCATATTATGATGCTTACGAGAAGTAAATTATAGCTCAATTTAACGTTTTACAGGTCCGTAGACGATTAAAGCACTCGGTTGTAGCGTGGGATCTAATGGCACGCAAACCAAGGTAAGGTCTTAGACTCGAGATTTTCTTAAAAATGTCATGTTCATGCATGGAATGATGTGTAGAAGAGAAAACTAAGTGATTGGAAATGCAAAAGTTAGTTAAACTCGGGTTTTAAATTAAATCGAGAAAACAAACCTAATAAGAGAAATAAATCTGAATAAAATTTTAGAAATTCGTGAAAATTATTTTGAGGCCGTAGAAAATTATTATAAGGTGAAATTGACATGGGAAATAAAAATCATGAAGAAATATGGATATTTAGGGGTTCAAATAAATTTTTAAAGCTAACCGAAAGCTTATTTTCATTTTGTTCGGTATTGGCCAAATCGCGCAAAATGATCTCGTTCGTGAAATTTTTATTAAACAAGTGACCCCAAAATTTTTACGGGACATACTATAGACATATTATAACAATTGAGAAGTGGAATTTTGAAGAAATCTGATCAGGATTAATTTTGGTAAATTTTATAAAACAGAACAGTCATTTCCCCTGCACTTAGTAAACTGTCAGCCAATGAAAACAATCCCATTTGATGACCTTCCAGATTTTATTTGACTCTGATATTTTCCAGATTGAAATTCAACTGGATAAGCTTTCTAAAAAGGTAAGAACCATCCCGAAACCTTGCAAAACCCGAGAGTTATCCCTCACCCATTCTGCCATAGATGTTACCCCTGTTCCTGACTGGTGTGAATTTTCCGGCCACCTTTTGTCCATTTTCAGGAAACAGTCCCCTCATATGAAATATTCCTCTTCCTCCCCTCTACCACATATAAAACATTCAGACCTAAAAGAAGTCATTTACCCCCTGAAAAGTTAGAGAGACAAACAGGATAGAAAACTGCCCTGTTCCGAGGTAAGCAAAAATTTGATTTTTGGATGAATTTGATGAGGTTCTTGGATGATTCTGAACACTTCTAAGCTCTATACATGTTGTGTTACAGCTGAGTGGCAATTTGGAGACCTAAAACCAAAGTCAAACTTGGTCAAAGGAGTGAAGAAGTTGAGGTATGGTGATGATGATGAGATAGGTTGTTAATTTGTGATTTTTAATGGAATTTTATTGAAGGAAAGTGATGAATTAATTTAGATGATTGAATTCAGTTGCTGCTAGCAAGATTTAGTTGCTGGAATAATGAAGTTAGATGTAATTAAAATGAATTTACATTAGAAATTATACTGCAAAGGTTCGGTTTAGTGTTTAACTAGGTGAATTATCGAAATAATGCAAAAATCGATAATTTAATGTCTTGTTTGAAGTGGAATGAGTTGCTGGAATGTAAGTCATGATGCAGAGGTATTGAAAATAAATTTAAAGGTGTCGAATATGTTAAGAAAGTTTAAAACCGAGGCTTAAACCAATAAAACCGAGCAAAATGAGCAAAGTAGCAAAAAGTCAACTTTTGGTCAACATTTTAGATGTAATCACATATTGAATATATTAACATGAATTTGAGCTATATGTGATGAGATAACTTGGTATGTGACAGCTCGGGTTATCGGCACGCATTTCAAGGCGAGCTCAAAAATCGAGGAATGTGCACTACCTTCGACGTTAAGAGGTAAGGGATATAATTTAGAGTAGCATTAGTACTCCTCAACCCTACCAAATGTTTACGAGAATAGTTAGTTGAGTTTCCATGAAAAAGAGCTTTCTCGGAAGTTGAAAAGAGTACTATTCACTCAAAACTGGAATAAACTTATCCAATCTTCTCAAAATGACTTTTATTGCATGAGATACATTTTAGTATAAATGTTTATGTATATAAAAGTGATTTTCACTTATGAAATAAAAACATAGTATGTTTTCCATGAGTTTACGGGTTAAAGTCCCGGGAATGTTTACGAAACTATGTTTTCATTATATGGGGTACATATATACTCAAGATATATGTGTTTATGAAAAACATGCTTAATGTTTTGAGACTATGGCACGAATTATTGATGTTATGAGGTCAGAGTGATCTGGGGTCGATCTTATACGTTGAGAAAAGGGTACAAAGACGATCAAGGATCTTCCTAGCCGACGGCCAGGGAACGGGCAGGACTCTAACGAGATGAGATGACTTGTGGTACCATGTAACCATTTAAAGTTCGTGCGTTGAGACTGCTTAGAGACTGAAAGTCCTTTGCAGGCACGTAATGAGTCACCCCACCATAGCCCCGTACCACACAGTCCAGTAGGGCACTGTATGACCCTGATCCAGTCTTACAGTTCCCTGTACTATGGCCATATGTACCAGTTATGTTAATGATGTCCTTTCGGACCAATTATGATGAAGCCATGTCTCCAAGAGAAACGAAATATGTTTTCGCACATTTCATGCTACCTTATGTGTTATTTGCTTTTTAGCACATGTTTTTCTTATGATGTGATTTTAAAAGGTAGCTTATGAGTTATGTTTTATGAAATGTGCATATGATAGTACGATTTCACTTTCAAATTGATGAGCATGTTATGATATGCATGATTGAGTTTTGAGATGCTTTTCACTTGTTTACACTACATGATATGCATACTATATATGAGTTTTACCAAAAAGATGCAAAATGTGTAAACTTATGATTTAAGCATGTTTTTACTACTTTGATGAAATCAAGCATCTCTACTCCAGTACATGTTTATGCTGATTTGTAAAACCACGTGTTTTACTTGTTATAAGTATTAAGGTTACTTTAAATGTATCTCTTATTGAGCCTGAAAAGCTCACCCCCTTCCTTTCTATCTTCCAGATTTCCTACAGTGATTCTACTGTACTCACGCGCTAGAGGTCATGGACGAGGCAGTCCGACCTTTCATCAAATCATTTGTAGCGACGAGGTATAGCTTTCCTTTTGTTCCAGACACGATGTACATCATAGACACTAATGTATATTACAGTCGGGATGTAATAGTTGTGAGGGATTATATTTATGTATAGAGTTTTTATTACACAGAATAAATATATGTTATGAGATCCTGGAATAGAATTGAAAATGGTGTTGCGGATGTGGGTTGAAAATTATAAATTGCGTTTTAAACTCTGCAGGTTGGGTTAAGTCAAAATGCAGTCGTTATGCTGCCGAATTTTTATAAAATGATAAAAGTTAAGAAACTGACATAGACAGGAACACAACTCAGTTAAATAAGTTAAAAAGTTTTAAATTTACCCAATTTTTGCGTTTCCGGGCGTGACAGTTTTCATGGTATCAGAGCAATAGTTGTGTGATACTGTCTGTGTCTAGAAGTAGGATTAGATTACATCCCAAAGTGTCTATGTTAGTCTGGTAATAAAGTAAGCATATCTGTCAAAGTGTGACCAAATTCTTAGATTTTGTGCAGATAGTAGATCACTAATCATGATTGATAGACGGGGCCGTCCACGGAGACAGGCTCAACCTACTCCCCCATCCCCACCTCAACCCATAGAGCCATATTGAGAGAGAGAGAATAAGGAGGCTCGAGGAGACAGTACAGGGTATGAGGGAAGGACTTACAGCTCTTACCACCATGTTTACCCAGCAGTTTGGGACACGTACACCTGGCGCAGATACAGCTACTCCTACGCCTGATCCTCCTCCACCACCAGTTCCTCCAGGAGCCCCAGCCTCTCAGCCAGCAGTTCCCCAGCAAAGGGATGACAAAGAGACTCAAAGGGTGCGAGATTTCTTGGGCATGCATCCTCCGGAGTTCACAGGGGTTAAAGACCCGATTAAGGCTGAGGAGTGGATAGTGGATATTGAGGCGATCTTCCAGTTGTTGGGGTGTACTGATAAGGAGAGAGTGACCATGTTGGGTTATATGATGAAGGCCAGGCTAAGTTTTGGTGGAGATCCACACAGACGATATTAGCTGAGGATCCCTCAGAAATCACATGGGATACTTTCTTAGTCGCATTTCGAGAGCAGTGTGTGTCACGTGCAGCTTGAAAGAGGATGCAAACAGAGTTTTTGGATTTGAGACAGGGAAGTTCTACAGTAGATGAGTATGAGAACAGATTTACGACCATGATGAGATACGATCTAGAGACAGTTAAGGATCTCGAGCGTCGGACAGAGAGATTTCTGGCAGGATTGAGATCCGGGATCAGAGATAGACTGTTGGGTCAGAACATTGTGGATTTCAGAGATGCTCTGAGGTGAGCCCAGGAGATAGAGAGGGGCTTAGATATTACTCAAGCAGAGCATCGTTTCAGGAGATCTGTCAGAGATAAGGGGAAGAGAGTAGTTACTTTCTGACATGATTTGAAAGGGGGTCAGCCCAAGAGACAGAGGGTGGAAGGACCTCAGATAGGGGTTAGTAAGCCCAAGACTACAGTGGGTACTACAGATGTTATCAGAGGTTCTGAGATGAGAGTGCCACGATGCAGGACGTGTGGCAAGTTGCACCCTGGATCGTGTCGAGCGGGTACAGTTACTTGCTACAGATGTGGTGAAGCAGGGCACATAGTGAGAGACTGTCCCCTTATTTGGTCTTAAGAACCTCGGGAGGCACCTAGACCGATTGAGAGACGGATTCAGGCTCCACAGAGGGAAGCATCACCGAAGAGAGCCACAGTCGTAGAGAAAGGCAAGAAGCCTGTCTCACAAGGTCTAGTCTATGCCATTGATAAGGAGACAGCCGATACATCCTCCGACACCATAAAAGGTACTCTCCTTGTCTGTAACCATGAAGCATATGTATTGTTTGACCCAGGTTCCACACACTCTTTTGTGTCACCACAATTTGCATGTAAGATGAATAGGAAACCTGAGTCACTAGATTACATGTTACATATAACCACACCCATGCACGTAGTGCAAAAGACTGATATGATATGGAAGGATTGTGAAATCATGGTAGGAGATAAGAAATTTCTAGCAGATCTAGTTTTATTAAACATGAAGGATTTTGATGTAATATTAGGCATGGATTGGTTAGCTACCAATCGTGTGAATTTAGACTGCTACACTAAGACTTTGACCTTCTCCTTACCAGAAAAGTTCAATGTATGTTTTGCGAGAAAGAAATAAAAGTGCATGGTGATTAAAGTTTTTGTGTTATGTGTTATGTGAAGATATGATATATATGTGTAAGATTAATGTATAATGTTTTTATTATGTGAAGGATACATTGCCTTTATTTTTGATGAGAGTCAGGAACCACCATGTATACAGGATGTTCCGGTGGTATGTGAGTTTCCCGATATATTCCCAGATGACTTACCGGGGTTACCGCCTGAGAGAGAAGTTGAGTTTGCCATTGAGCTAGCACCTGATACTCAACCCATCTCCAAGCCACCCTATTGAATGGCACTGTTAGAATTGGAGGAATTAAAGAAGCAGTTGCAAGAACTACTCGATAAGGGATTTATAAGACTTAGTGTGTCACCATGGGGTGCTCCGGTACTGTTCGTCAGAATGAAGGATGGTAGTCTCCGCCTTTGCATAGACTATAGGCTTTTAAATAAAGCAACAGTTAAGAATAAGTATCCCCTGCCAAGAATAGATGACTTGTTTAATCAGCTGAGTGGGGCTTCAGTGTTTTCAAAGATAGACTTGAGATCGGGTTACCATCAACTAAGGATTAAGGAGGTTGATATACTGAAGACAGCTTTTAAGACCCGATATGGGCACTACGAGTTTTTGGTGATGCCCTTTGGACTGACTAATCCCCCAGCTGCATTTATGAGCCTTATGGATGATGTCTTTCGAGAATACCTGGATAGATTTGTGATAGTATTCATCGATGACATCTTGATCTATTCTAGATCCCGAGAAGAGCACGACCAGCAATTGAGGATTGTGCTCCAAACTATCCGTGAGAAGAAACTATATGGTAAATTCAGTAAATGTGCATTCTGGCTAGAGCAGATTTCTTTCCTCGGACATATAGTATCTAAGGACGGGGTGTCTGTAGATCCGTCCAAGGTAGATGCAGTATTGAGATGGGAAAGACCGAGGACAGTCACGAAGGTCAGAAGCTTCTTGGGATTGGCAGGGTATTACCGACGATTTATCGAGGGGTTTTCATGGATAGCAGCTCCATTGACTAGACTAACCCGTAAGGAGGTACAGTTTACATGGTCTGAGCAGTGTGAGCAGAGCTTCCAAGAGCTCAAACGTCGGTTGACTACGACACCAGTCTTGACCATTCCAAGTGGTTTTGAGGGATATGTGATTTACAGTGATGCTTCCCACCAGGGTCTCGGCTGTGTGCTTATGCAGCATGGTAGAGTGGTGGCTTATGGATCCCGTCAACTAAAGGATCATGAGCCAAATTACCCCACTCACGATTTAGAGTTAGCCGCAGTAGTTTTTGCACTCAAGATATGACGGCATTATTTGTATGGAGAGAGATTTCAGATCTTCACTGACCACAAGAGTCTCAAGTATTTGCTTGATCAGAAGGAGCTCAATATGAGACAGCGAAGATGGATAGAGCTCCTGAAAGACTATGACTGCGAGATCCTATATCATCCGGGTAAGGCGAATGTGGTAGCTGATGCCCTGAGTAGAAAGGGTATGGTATCCTACATGATGATCAGAGAGTGGGATTTGTTGGGACAGTTCACCGAGCTTAGGATCAGTGTAGATGAGATTGAGCATGGATACATGGCTAGCCTACGTATGGAGCTTAGTATATTAGATCAAATTAGAGCTGGACAGAGGAATGATCAGAAATTACTGGATATGGTTAGCCAGGCAGATGATAGAGGGCAGTCTGAGTTTACGGTCAGTGATGATGGATTACTGAGATACAGAGGCCGTATCTACGTGCCACATGATGACACCTTGAGATAGAGCATATTGAAGGAGTCCTATTGTTCTAGATTCACCATGCACCCTGGCAGTACCAAGATGTACCAGGATCTCCGAAAGGTGTATTGGTGGGTTGGGATGAAGAGAGATGTGGTAGACTTTGTAGCCAGATGTTTAGTCTGCCAACAGATTAAAGCTGAACACCAGAGACCTGCAAGACTATTGAAGTCACTACCGATGCCTACATGGAAATGGGAGCATATTACGATGGATTTCATTATAGGGTTACCACGAACTGTGAGATTTGAGAATTCAGACATATTTTAATTATGTAATATGAACTTGAAGTATAATTTATTGAGCTAAGTGAATTGTGGGAATGATAATTGGAGATTTATATGTTAAGTGTTTAAAATAAGTGTGAAACTATGAGGATAGATCGATCTGGGAGAAGGAGAGATCGATCTGGTGAGTTAAAAATGACAAGGAAGGAGGAATTTAAGGAGCAGATCGATCTCCAATGGAAGAGGATCGATCTCCTTATGATTCTGTTTGAGAGAAGATCGATCTCATGAGGAAGAGATCGATCTCCAAATGATTCTGTTTGGGAGAAGATCGATCTCCTCAAGGAGCAGATCGATCTCATAAAGCCATAAAGAGATCGATCTCACTCCTCGACAGATCGATCTCCTAGGCATAAATTACCCCAAATTGTCCCAAAAATTCAAATGCAGATCGATCTCATCAAGAGCCAGATCGATCTCCTACCCTCAGCCTATATAAGGAGCTCCTGTTTTTCTCCTGTAATTTCACTTTCTCTCTCTTCCAACCCCTATTTTCACCGAGCCCTAGCTTTCTCACTCATCCAAAGCACCCATTTCCGTCCAAATCAGAAGTTGTGGCAAGAAGGAAAGTTGTTCCTCACCCAAGGGAGAACAACATACTTTGAAATTGAAAGACGGATCGAATTGAGGCAAGAGATAAGCTCTCCACAAGTTTTGGGTAATTTCTAAACTTCGATCC
Organism: Firmiana major; assembly: GCA_033439115.1. Lineage (NCBI taxonomy): Eukaryota > Viridiplantae > Streptophyta > Magnoliopsida > Malvales > Malvaceae > Firmiana > Firmiana major. Next base: position 38,971,708 of record CM065901.1, read on the forward strand.
TTATATTTGAGATGATTTCGGTGATGATAGTTGTTGGCATTGTGTTGAAATAGCTAAAAAATGATTAGGGATTAAGGAAATTACAATGTAGTTAGAGTGATAATGATATTTAGCGATTTTGGGAATTTTGAGCTATAAATGGAAATTTAGACAATGTGGTGAATTAGCATAGATAAATTGGGCATGAGAAATGTAGGATGTTGAGGTGTTGTAAGCGAGATTGTGGTTTGTGATGGAGTTATGAGAATTGAGAAATTTGAGGTGTTATGAGCAATTATGCTCAATGTTGAGAATTGAGGTTGATGTGATAATGAGTATTGATGTTTTAACATCGTTTGGATAGCTCGAGAGTTCCAGAGTGGAATGCGAGGCTAGTCCGTGATACGGGGGAAACGATTGCACTATACGAGGTGCAAAGAGGTAAGGGAAAACTAAACCATTTGTGTATGTGTTTTGATGAATTGTTGTAGCATGAACCATGATTTGAGAATACAAGCATGTTTGGTGTTGTGTTGTGATAAAATTGCACACGGTTTTTATAGCCGGTTGGAGCCCATTATTTTATGAGTTTATAAGCTGAGTGTGAAATTGCTTTATAAACCTTTGAGTTTACGTGAAAAGTAAATTGGGCTCTACGTTAAGGCGATATTGAGATTTAAGAAAATGTGTACGTGTTTTGCCGGTTGGAACTCGGTTTTACTATGTTTTGTGTTGAGTACACAAATGTTTTAAATGAGTTTTATGAGAGAAAACCATTATGAGTTCTACGTGAAGGCATAACGTTTTATAAGATAATGGCTAATGATTGAGACTTAGGCGTGTCATGTTGAATACACATCGGGCCTTGCTCTCGTAGCATGTAAGACCGATATAGTGGGACGCCTGGGAACCGACCCAGGGACCACAGGCCTTGTTCTGGTAACATGTAAGTCCGATTATTCCTCCGCTTTGGTAGCGTTAGGAGGCCTTGCTCTGGTAGCTTGTAAGTCTGATATTCCTCCGTTTTGGTAATGAGAGATGCCTCCGTTTTGGTAACGTGAGATGACCCCCGTTCTGGTAACGCTGGGTGGCCTTGCTTTGGTAGCATGTAAGACCGAGAGAGTGGGCCGCTTGGGAACCGACCCAGGGACCACGTGATAGTGTGCATGAGGTGAGGCATTGCTCTGGTAGCATGTAAGGCCGAGCCTTGTTCTGGTAACATATAAGTCTAATATACCATGCATACGACCATATTGTCGACGTTCCCTCTATACGAGGATGCCTGGGATGCGCACCCAGAGGAGATTACACATTTGATGTGCCATGACGAGTTTTAATTGAGTTTTATTGCCTAGTCTCGTTTTACACATGAGTTGTGTTTTGTGACCTTGTCACGTGCTATTTACTGAGGTGATTTTTATCACGTATTTTGAGAATAGCCATTATTGCATATATTTACACATGCTTGTGAGTGATCGATATTGAGCCTTTTTTAACTTCATGGTTTCACATGATTTATGAGTTATGAGATGATGATGTTTTGAGAACTTTCATGCTACGATTTCAAATGAGCTTCTTAAACAAATACATATTTGTGATGTGTGATATGGTTTATATAACTGAGTTCCCTTACCCCCCTTACTGAGCGATTTGGAAGCTCACCCTATTTTCTCTTCCCCCCCAGATCGCTTCAAGTGAAGTGAGTTCCCTGCGGCGTACGGGTTAGAGGCTAGTGGAGGACTTAAGCTCCAGGCCGTATTTTGTGTATTGAGGTAGATATTTAATATTCATGCACCCAGACTAGAGTTATATTTACAGGCACTTATTGTACAATGATGTACGGGATGTATTAGGATTAATTAACTTGGAATTGAGTAATGTATATAATACAATATATACTATATTATGATGAGATCCTGAGGCATGATAATTGTGATGATGTATGACACTACACAGGAATGCACCCTTAATTGTGAATTAATGAGTAAAAAGTTTTAAATTAGCCCTATTTTCAGCGCTTCCGGGGCGTCACACGAACCCAGAGAGGTCATGATGCAGTCTGGGTGATTGTGGACAGACTGACTAAGAGCGCTCACTTCCCTGCCATCAAGAGCACAGATTCACTGGGTAAGCTAGCTGATTTATATGTCAGAGAGATATTACGGTTGCATGGGGCACCTGTGAGCATTACATCTGATAGAGATTCCCGCTTCACTTCGAGATTTTGGACTAGATTTCAGGAAGCTATGGGGTCTCGACTGAACATAAGCACCGCTTATCATCCTCAGACAGATGGTCAGTTTGAGCGAACTATACAAACCTTAGAGGACATGTTAAGAGTGTGTGCCTTAGACTTTAAGGGCTCATGGGATGACCATTTGCCTCTTGCAGAATTTGCTTATAATAACAGCTATCAGGCTAGCATTGGAATGGCTCCATACGAGGCTCTATATGGCAGGAGATGCAGATCCCCGATTGCTTGGGAAGAAGTGGGCGACAGAAAGATCCTTGCTCCCGAGTTAGTTGAACAGGCAAGTAGTGATGTTCAGTTGATCTGTGACAGGTTGAGGACGGCACAGAGTAGACAGAAGAGTTATGCAGATGTGCGAAGACGTCCTCTTGAGTTTTAGGTTGGGGACTCCGTATTTGTTAAGGTGTCACCGATGAAAGGTGTAGTACATTTTGGGAAAAGGGGAAAGCTGAGCCCTCGCTTCATTGGTCCATTCGAGATTTTGAGTAAAGTGGGAGATGTAGCATATCGGCTAGCACTACCTACACAGTTGTTGGGTATACATGACGTCTTCCATGTTTCGATGTTAAGGAAGTATCATCCGGACCCTTCTCATGTCATCGAGTACGAGCCACTAGAGATTCATGAGGACATGAGTTATGTTGAGCAGCCGATCCCAATTCTCGACAGGAAGGAGAAAGTGCTACGATCTAAGACTATCCCACTAGTGAAGGTTCTTTGGCGACACCACGAGACAGATGAAGCTACCTGGGAGCTAGAGAGCCAAATGAGGGAGAAGTACCCTCATCTATTCGATGGACCAGCTTGAATTCAGAGGCCTGAATTCTTAAAAGGTGGGGAGAAATGTGAAACCCGATATTTTTTCATATTATGATGCTTACGAGAAGTAAATTATTGCTCAATTTAACGTTTTACCGGTCCGTAGACGATTAAAGCACTCGTTGTAGCATGGGACCTAATGGCACGCAAACTGAGGTAAGGTCCTAGACCCGAGATTTTCTTAAAAATGTCATGTTCATGCATGGAATGATGTGTAGAAGAGAAAACTAAGTGATTGGAAATGCAAAAGTTAGTTAAACTCGGGTTTTAAATTAAATCGAGAAAACGGACCTAATAAGAGAAATAAATCCGAATAAAATTTTAGAAATTTGTGAAAATTATTCTGAGGCTGTAGAAAATTATTATAAGGTGAAATTGACATGGCAAATAAAAATCATGAAGAAATATGGAGATTTAGGGGTTCAAATATATTTTTAAAGCTAACCGAAAGCTTATTTTCATTTTGCTCGGTATTGGCCAAATCGCGCAAAATGAGCTCGTTCGTCAAATTTTTATTAAACAAGTGACCCCAAAATTTTTATGGGACATACTATAGACATATTATAACAATTGAGAAGTGGAATTTTGAAGAAATATGATCAGGATTAATTTTGGTAAATTTTATAAAACAAAACAGTCATTTCCCTTGCACTTAGTAAACTGTCAGCCAATGAAACGATCCCATTTGATGACCTTCCCGATTTTATTTGACTCTGATATTTTCCAGATTGAAATTCAACTGGATAAGCTTTCTAAAAAGGTAAGAACCATCCCGAAACCTTGCAAAACCCGAGAGTTATCCCTCACCCATTCTGTCGCAGACGTTACCCCTGTTCCTGACTGGTGTGAATTTTCCGGCCACCTTCCGTCCATTTTCAGGCAACGGTCCCTTCATATGAAATATTCCTCTTCCTCCCCTATACCACATATAAAACATTCAGACCTAAAAAAAGTCATTTATCCCCTGAAACGTTAGAGAGACATACAGGACAGAAAACTGCCCTGTTCCGAGGTAAGCAAAAATTTGATTTTTGGATGAATTTGATGAGGTTCTTGGATGATTCTGAACACTTCTAAGCTCTATACATGTTGTGTTACAGCTGAGTGGCAATTTGGAGACCTAAAACCGAAGTCAAACTTGGTCAAAGGAGTGAAGAAGTTGAGGTATGGTGATGATGATGAGATAGGTTGTTAATTTGTGATTTTTAATGGAATTTTATTGAAGGAAAGTGATGAATTAATTTATATGATTGAATTCAGTTGCTGCTAGCAAGATTTAGTTGCTGGAATAATGAAGTTAGATGTAATTAAAATGAATTTACAGTAGAAATTATACTGCAAAGGTTCGGTTTAGTGTTTAACTAGGTGAATTATCAAAATAATGCAAAAATCGATAATTTAATGTCTTGCTTGAAGTGGAATGAGTTGCTAGAATGTAAGACATGATGTAGAGGTATTGAAAATAAATTTAAAGGTGTCGAATATGTTAAGAAAGTTTAAAACCGAGGCTTAAACCGATAAAACCGAGCAAAACGAGCAAAGTAGCAAAAAGTCAACTTTTGGTCAACATTTTAGATGTAATCACATATTGAATATATTAACATGAATTTGAGCTATATGTGATGAGATAACTTGGTATGTGACAGCTTGGGTTATCGATACGCATTTCGAGGCGAGCTCAACAATCGAGGAACGTGCACTACCTTCGACGTTAAGAGGTAAGGGATATAATTTAGAGTAGCATTAGTACTCCTCAACCCTACCAAATGTTTACGAGAATAGTTAGTTGAGTTTCCATGAAAAAGAGCTTTCTCGGAAGTTGAAAAGAGTACTATTCACTCAAAACCGGAATAAACTTAGCCAAGCTTTTCAAAATGACTTTTATTGCATGAGATACATTTTAGTATATATGTTTATGTATATAAAAGTGATTTTCACTTATGAAATAAAAACATAGTATGTTTTCCATGAGTTTACGGGTTAAAGTCCCGGGAATGTTTTACAAAACTATGTTTTCATTATATGGGGTACATATATACTCGAGATATATGTGTTTATGAAAAACATGCTTAATGTTTTGAGACTATGGCATGAATTATTGATGTTATGAGGTCAGAGTGATCTGGGGTCGATCTTGTACGTTGAGAAAAGGGTACAAAGACGATCAAGGATCTTCCTAGCCGACGGCCAAGGAACGGGCAGGACTCTGACGAGATGAGATGACTTGTGGTACCATGTAACCATTTAAAGTTCGTGCGTTGAGACTGCTTAGAGACTGCGAGTCCTTTGCAGGCACGTAATGAGTCACCCCACCATAGCCCCGTACCACACAGTCCAATAGGGCACTGTATGACCCTGATCCAGTCTTACAGTTCCCTGTACTATGGCCATATGTACCAGTTATGTTAATGATGTCCTTCGGGACCAATTATGATGAAGCCATGTCTCCAAGAGAAACGAAATATGTTTTCGCACATTTCATGCTACCTTATGTGTTATTTGCTTTTTAGCACATGTTTTTTTTATGATGTGATTTTAAAGGTAGCTTATGAGTTATGTTTTATTAAATGTGCATATGATAGTACGATTTCACTTTCAAATTGATGAGCATGTTATGATATGCATGATTGAGTTTTGAGATGCTTTTCACTTGTTTACACTACATGATATGCATACTATGTATGAGTTTTACCAAAAAGATACAAAATGTGTAAACTTATGATTTAAGCATGTTTTTACTACTTTGATGAAATCAAGTATCTCTACTCCAGTACATGTTTTATGCTGATTTGTAAAACCACGTGTTTTACTTGTTTTAAGTATTAAGGTTACTTTAAATGTATCTCTTATTGAGCCTGAAAAGCTCACCCCCCTTCCTTTCCATCTTCCAGATTTCCTACAGTGATTCTACTGGACTCACGCGCTAGAGGTCGTGGACGAGGCAGTCCGACCTTTCATCAAATCATTTGTAGCGACGAGGTATAGCTTTACTTTTGTTCCAGACACGATGTACATCATAGACACTAATGTATGTTACAGTCGGGATGTAATAGTTGTGAGGGACTATATTTATGTACAGAGTTTTTATTATGCAGAATAAATATATGTTATGAGATCCTGGAATAGAATTGAAAATGGTGTTGCGGATGTGGGTTGAAAATTATAAATTGCGTTTTAAACTCTGCAGGTTGGGTTAAGTCAAAATGCAGTCGTTATGCTGCCGAATTTTTATAAAATGATAAAAGTTAAGAAACTGACATAGACAGGAACACAACTCAGTTAAATAAGTTAAAAAGTTTTAAATTTGCCCAATTTTCGCGTTTTCGGGCTTGACAAATTGAGAACTAAGGATGATTTCTGTACATAAGATTTAATCTGTATAAGTATATGTATATATTTTAAATACATGCTTTTAAAGTGAGTTAAGGAAATGATATTTTCGAGGCATAGCATTATTTTGAGTAGATAATGTAGATGTCTATTTGCTTGCTTGATTTCCTTACTGAGCTATGAGTTCACCCCTTTGTTTTACACCTCTCTACAGAGCATCCGCGGTAGAGCAAGTACGTTTGAAGGATAGTATTCCTGTTGTCCTCTACCATTTCATATCGATCGACAGGTATACACATTTTGTACGGTTCTGTATCTAAACATATAAACAACACAGTGATGTAAACGATGTAAATTATGGGGGATGTACTTGTTTTAGATTTTATACGAGCTCACTTATGTTATAAAAGAAATTATAGTCAGTAGATAGTATATTGACATGTATGTATGATAATGAATGGTATGGTAAGCGAGGATACTAACATCAAATCACAGCCCAACTGTTGATAAGGAGAAAGGTAAGTAAAAAGCAAAAAATTTGTAGTGGTTTTGGTTAAGTCACGGAGGGTTGTGACAGAATGGTATCAGAGCAGAGTTGGTCTGATGTGAGTCGGTGTTAGTAACTAGGAAAGTGTATATCCCCATATAACTGTGATGTGTTTAGATACGATTGTGTATACAAGATGGGAAACATACTAATTAATGATTGTGAATGCAGGAATCGAGCCATATGGCAAATACTCGTGCTGGTAGAGGGACTAGAGGTAGGGCTTGAGGCCATAGCAGTGGGCCTGAGAGTCAAGATGATACTGAGTCATTACCTACCCATGAGACTCCAGGTACTACTTAGATACTAGAGAGTGCTGAGGCATGCTTCACGAGGTTAAGCCGTAGCCTAGAGACGATAATGGAGATGTTGGCACAGACTATGCCAGGTAGATAAGGACAGGATGCAGGGACTGCGACTAGATAGGTAGCTGCACCTGATACACCTCTACAGCCTACACATATTCCACAACCTATGGATACTTCTACACCCCCACCAGTTCAGGATACGCCTTCTCTTATTACTCCACAACATAGTAGTAGTGGTTTAGGTTACAGATGTGAGCTTGATCGGTTATGACAGTTCCAAAAGTTTAGACCTCCATCTTTTAGTGGGGTCAAGGACCTAGTTGCTGCTACGGAGTGGATCAGATAGATGGAGAAGCTATATGGATTCTTCGAGTGTACGACATCAGAGATGGTGGCATTTGCTGCGTTCCTACTAAAGGGATTGGCAGAACATTAGTGGAAGACCACCAGACCCATATTGAGAGCCCGACATACAGATATCAGTTGGGAGATATTTTTGGTTGCCTTTTGGAGGCAGTTTGTTCCAGACACGGCGCAGTAAAAACTATAGGCTGAGTTTCTGGGGTTGAACCAGGGGAGTTTGTCGGTGGATGAGTATGAGACAAGATTCCTATCCCTGGGAAGGTATGACCCCGACACCATGTATAGTGAGACCAAGAAGGTCCACAGATTTATTGATGGACTGAGACTAGCTTTACTGTCCAGATTGGTCCCATTGGATATAGCCACATATGAAGAGACAGTACGCAGGGCACAATTGTGCGAGCAGGACTATGAGAGGAATGCTTTCGAGTTTGGGAAGTTTAGTCGGAGCCGAGATAGAGATAGGAAGAGGCTGAAGAAAGATAGAGGTTTTAGTTATCGAGGAGGGAGGAGACTCTTCGGTAAGAGACCACCAGATTGAGGAGGTATGAGAGAGACCTGCTAGACCTTCTGCTTATCCGACCATAGCTTCAGCGAAGGTTACTGTCATTAGAGGACAGAGGCCTACTATTGAGTAGTGCAGTAGATGCGGTAGACATCATGGCGATAGACCTTGTCCGATGACTCCTATAGTGTGTTTTTGATGTGGGAAACTAGGGCATATTGCTAGAGCTTGCCCGGAGATGGTTGGGACTGCCCCACTAAGGAGGAGAGCACAAGAGAGGAGAAGGGGAAGCAAGTGATTGGTCAAGGACGCGTACATGCTTTGGACCAGGGCAGAGTTGATGCTTCATCGGATGTGATTCGAGGTAACATCCTGATTTATGATATTGAAACATATGTTTTATTTGATCTTGGTGCCATGCATTCATTTTTATCACCTTCATTTGCATGTAAGTTAGCAAGACATGTAGAACGTACACTTTTAAGTATGATGATGTTGATTAGTACGCCTATGAATAACTATCTGCTTGTAGAGTATGTATTTAATGATTGCAAGTTAAGAGTAGGGGAAAAGGATATGACAACCAATCTAATATTGCTAGGTATAAGCGACTTTGATGTAATTTTAGGAATGGATTGGTTATCTGCAAATCATGTTGTGTTAGATTGCTATGCTAAGATAGTTATGTTTCCTAACCCTGAAAATTATGTTGTACAGTTTACTGAAAGGAAATGAAAACAATAGTTCCTATTAAAAATAAACAATGTGTTATGCTGACTAAGAACATATAAAAAATGTTAAAGGTTTTATTACATACGTGGTTGATACAGATAAGACACATCCGAAGTTAGCAGATATTCTTGTGGTTAGTGAGTTCCCAGATGTCTTTTCGGATGAACTGCCAGGGTTACCTCCAGACAGAGAGATGGAGTTTTGTATAGGTTTGGTGTCTGATACTGAGCCTATATCGAAACCACCATACCATATGGTTTTAGTTGAGCTAGAGGAGCTGAAGAGACAGTTGCAAGAGCTATTGGATAAGTGGTTCATCACACCGAGTGTTTCACCTTGGGGAGCACCGGTTTTGTTTGTGAAGAAGAATGATGGAAGCCTCTGATTGTGTATTGACTACAGATTGTTGAATAATGTCACACCCCGACTCCGGTGCCTTTCATCCATAGATGTACCACTTACGGTTGGGCTATGAGCTGATGTAACTACTATTTCCATACATTTATAGAGGAAATATTTGAAACTATAAAACACACACTCCCATGCATGTGTGTAGATATACAAAATCTATTCTATAAATAAAATATCTTTACATAGCATCCCCATACAATTTTCTCATTTCTAATGTATGACTATGCAATACAATATGATAGATACAAAATGCTTATGTGGACCCAGTCCATCCACCCTACACCGATGGACTTCTCATCCTAAACCATGTCTCATATATTAGGCGAGCAGAATCAGCGTGACACACAGTCTCCGCAAGGCTCTAGCTTGGTATCTCTCAGTGAGAGCAACTGCATCTAGCACTGTATCATCTCAAAATCATTGTGCGAGCTAGGCTCCAACACATTATCCTCATCATAAAACCACGTGCGAGCTACTCTCCAGCACAGTTTATCTAATCATGAAAACATATGCGAGTAAAATCTCCAGCATAGTCAAAATCATCAAAATTGGTGTGAGATAAGGCTCCAACACTAATTCACATCTCAAATCTGATAGATTGCTATTTTTCTCTTTTAAAGACTCAAATCATGTTTATTAACGTATAATGTCATTCTATGTTAAACATGTAAAACTAGCCAGCCTATCCATCATCATTTCTCAGTCACAAAATGACATATAGTTGTAAAAACATTAAAAACATGCATGTCATGCTATTTTCCTTCCCACATCCCATTTTCACAATTTATACCATAGTACATTTCATATCACTTATGGCTCAATAGTTAAACATAATATTACTAGAGTCATAACTACTAAAATCACTATAAATTACGTACGAATATCTCTATCGCTAACATATAATCCCTTACCTCGAATCGTACTTGTATTTCCTTCGCCTCGTTTGCTCTGTTCGCGATCTGGGTTAATCGAGTCTCAACATATTCCAATCTATATGCATAAATCATTAAGTCATTTTCCTCCTCTTCTTCTAAACATCCACATTATCATTTACTTACTTACTCATGCTTTCACAAACCTTTCTTATCATTTTCCACCTTAATATTTCTTTGTCAATCCATCTAAAACCATTCACTCAACACCACTAACATCATAGTGTTCCAAGATCATCACAATAGCAAACTCAATCTATTGCTCTTCTAGACATATTTTTCGTCAAGTGAGTTCTAAACATCCTAGCCATATCCTACTAACACAATACACATCCATCAACATCTAAAATCACTTAAAACATCATGCTTGGAGTTTAGAGTTTTGAAGACTTACCCAACTTAGCTTTTTCCTTAGTCAAACTTGTGGTAGTCTATTCTCCTGCTCTTGATGAAACCAATATGTGAGTTTTGGGTATGTTGTTCTCCTTACTTCAAAGAACAACTTCCCCTTCTTGAGTTTCTTCCAAATCTGGCTGGAATGTAGTGATATTTAGAGTGAGAAAGCTTGATTATTTGAGAGAAAAGGATAGGTGTGGGTTTGGTAGGAAAGAAAGTTTGATTTTCAGTCCAATCTCGTGCTCTTTTTATAGATACAAAGACATGAGATCGATCTGGTCCCTTGTGGAGATCGATCTCTGAATGGTTTGGTAGTCCTTTTTCCTAACATAACTACTACCAGATCGATCTGCTCTTCATGATGAGATCAATCTGTTGTAAGTAGAATTCTTTAGATGATCGATCTGTTAGTAAAGGGAAGATTGATCTGTTTCAACTCGAGGCATTTGGAGATCGATCTGTTCCTTATGAGAGATCAATTTCTTTCGGACCGAAGCTTAAGAAGATCGATCTACCTTGTTATGAGATCGATATGCTCTGTTCCAATTGAAATAATACTTGACGTTTCGAGAGAGGATATGATCTCTTCCTCATGGGAGATCAATCTACTCTTCCCTAACATCCTCATTACCGTAGTTTTCTACAGATTTCCAATGTATAATTCATCCTTAATTGCCTAATACCTCATTTTACATTCCGTACACAACCAACGTATAATAGTATCCATTTCATATAATTCATAGGTAATAAAACTTGTGCACACAACTTGAAATCATGGATTGTACATAAAATTTCATAATCCCTACATCTTTTATTATCTATACACATGTAACAATGTGCACATACATCATAGCTTCATAAGAAGTACATGTAAAACTACAGGCATTACATTTCTCCCCTCCTTAGAAAATTTGGTCCTCTAAATTGAATCAAGTTCATTCCTTAAAAAGTTACGGATATTTCTCCTTCATTAGGTCTTCTAACTCCCATGTGGCTTCCTCTGATGTATGATGTTGCCACAGGACCTTAACCAATGAAATTGACTTGTTTCGCAACACTTTCTACTTTTTATCCAATATCCGGATTGGTTTCTCTATATATAACATATTCTCCTTGAGCTCTAACGGCTCATAGCTAATTACATGTGTTGGATCCAAATGGTACTTCTTGAGCATGGAAACATGAAAGACATTGTGGACCTCTGCTAGCTCAGGTGGTAAGGCTAACCTATATGCTCTATCTCCCACCCTATCCAAGATCTCAAAGGGACAGATGTAACAAGGACTTAGCTTTCCTTTCTTTCCAAACCTCGTTATTCCCTTAGAAGGAGATACTTTCAAAAATACAGACTCACCCACAGCAAACTTAAGTGGCCTTTGTCTCCTGTCAGCATAGCTCTTTTGTCGACTCTGAGCCATTCGCAGCCTCTCACATATTATCCGAACATCCTCTGAGGCTTGTCTAATCAAATCAGGAGAGAGCAACTGACTATCACCAACCTTTTCCTAACCAATAGGCGATCGACATCTACAACCATATAGTGCCTCATAAGGGGCCATACCAATACTTGGGTGATAACTGTTGTTGTAGGCGAACTTAATCAATGGCAAATAATCGTACCATGAGCCTCTAAAATCCAGTACACACGCTCTCAACATATCCTTTAGGGTCTGTATAGTCCTCTCTGATTGACCATTTGTCTGAGGATGAAAAGCGGTGCTAAAGTTCAATTGGGTCCCCATTGCTTGCTGAAAATGTCCCTAAAAGTTAGAAGTGAAGCGGGCATCCCTATTATAAACAACATTCACTGGGACTTCAAGCAATCTTACTATTTCCCATACATACAAGTTCGCTAACGCACTTAAAGTATCTATATATCTCATGGCTAAAAAGTGTGCCGATTACGTCAACCGATCTACTATAACCCAAATAGCATCATGGATCTTACAGGTTCTCGGTAATCCCATCACAAAATCCATGGTGGCGTGCTCCCACTTCCATGTCGGTATCGGTAGAGGTCGCAGTAATCCTCCAGGTTTCTGATGCTCTACCTTAACCTACTAACAAATGAGACATATAGCAACATACTCAACTATATCTCTCTTTATTACAGACCACCAATATACTTTCTAGAGATTTTGATATATTTTACTGCTCCCTAGATGTACTGTGTATCTCGATGAGTGAGCTTCTGATAAAATCAACTTCTTAAGCTCTGAATCCTTTGGGACACATATTCTATTTCCGAACCTTAGTATTCCATCTAGGTATGGCTTGAATACCTCATTCATTAGAGCCATAAAAGATGCTAGCGTATTTGTCAACTCGAAAGGCATCACAAGGAATTTGTAATGACCATAATAGGTGCGAAAAGCTGTCTAGGGCACATCTTCCTTCGAAATCTTCAATTGATGGTACCCAGACCTCAGATCTATCTTGGAAAAGATTCGTGCTCCCCAAAGCTGATCCAACAAATCATCAATGCGCTGCAAGGGGTACTTATTCTTGATGGTAGCCTTGTTCAACATCCAATAATCAATACATAATCTAAGGCTCTCATCTCTCTTCTTCACAAACAATACCAGGGCTCCCTATGGTAAGACGCTCAGTCTTATAAACATTTTATCTAGGATATCTTGCAACTGCTTCCTTGATTCCTCTAGTTCAACTGGAGCCATCCTATATGATGGCTTGGATATTGGCTCTGTTCCAGGTGTCAAATCTATACCGAATTCCAATTCTCTATCCGGCGGTAATCCCGGTAGGTCATCTGGAAAGACATGAGGGAATTCTCTAACCACGGGAATGTCATCTATATCCAGATGTGTTTTGTTCAAGTCCACCACATAAGCAATAAAACCTTCAAAACAACAGTTATGTACCAATGCACTTTACTTGCTACAAAATCAGGATTTCATTACTTCTCATAAAATTTTACAACAGATTTCTCGGGTAGTGAAAATGTAACAAACTTAGAGTGACAGTCTAAGACAGCATGATTGGTAGCTAACCAATCCATTCCTAAGATTACATCAAAGTCATACATATTTAACAAAATCAAATTAGTTGTCGTGTACTTATCTCCTATTCTCACTTTGCAATCTTTGTATACTTGTTCAGCTAATTAACTAACTCTAATTGGAGTACTTATTAATAAAGTCCTATTTAAGCATGTGGGTTTTACAAAACTTGTCAACTTTGATGCACATGCAGGCGATATGAAGGAATGCATAGGACCAGAATCAAATAAAGCTAAAACTTCTAAATTGAAAATCAGGATTGTACCTTTTATCACCTCAAAAGAGGTATCTGCTGATGCCTGGTCTATCGCATATACTCTACCTTGGGCCATAACTTGCTTCCCTTTTTCTTCAGCCGTGCCTCTTCCTTGCAGAAGGTGTAACTATAGGATCTTTCTCTAGCTCCTTGCCCTTCTACGGGGCTACCTCAACTGCTTCTGGACAATCCCTTGCATAGTGCCCAAACCTACCACATCTGAAGCATTGTGTACCCTGAAAATGACAGGGCCTACTACCATGATATCGGCCACATACTCTGCACTGAACAATAGTCAGCTATGGTCCACCAATATCACGACCTCCATCTGTGACTTAACCAAAACCACTACAAATTTTTTGTATTTTAACTTACCTTTCTCATTATCAATGGTTAAGTTGTGATTCGATGTCAGCATCCTCGCTTACCACATCATCCATTATCATACATACATGTCAATGTACTATTTCTTATTATAATTTCTTTTATAATACATGTGAGCTCATATAAAATCTGATATAAATACATTCCTTATAATATATATCGCATACATTACTGTGTTATTTATATGTTTAGATACAGAACCGTACAAAATATGTATACCTGTCGATCGATAGGAAATAGCAGTGGACAACAGGAATACTATCTCTCAAATGTACTCTCTCTACTGCTGATGCTCTGTAGAGAGATGTGAAAGAAAGGGGTGAGCTCACAACTCAATAAGGAAGTCAGGCAAGCAAGTAGACATCTACACTATCAACTCAAAATAATGCTATGCCTCAAAATATCATTTTCTTAACTCACTTTCAAAGCATGTCTTTAAAATATATATATATATATATACTTGTACAGATTAAATCCCATGTACAGAAATCATGCTTTCGTTTTCAAATGTAGGCATGTAGTGCAAAAGACTGCATCTTTATAATATCACAATGCCATTAGATAAATTATGCCATTGATATTCAAATCAAAGTAAATATGGCATTTAAATCATTCACAACACAATAATCGGATTCTGACCCATCCCTCAGGTCTATCCGTATCATAAATAAATCATTCAGTTGATATATCATGTGAGACTCTGTGGTGAAATGCAATAATATCCTGAACTATGGCCATATCTTATAATGGTTATCTTAGGCTACACGGAATCCTAGTGTACGGGGCATCACTGCTGCAACGGGAGCATATAATGCCTATAATGCCTACATACTCCACAACACCACACGGTACAATGTACTACATGCCACTCGCACGGTATAACATACTCCGTGGACCTTACATCACAGTCGGGTGTCTGCCATAGGTCTTAGCCCTCAAACCATGTAATATAAGTACTGCGTCTCTAAATCCACATGCGAATATCTCATAGTGTGACACTCAGTCTACATAAGGAAATTAAGCATGGTTTTTCAACATGTCTTATATATCACATAAAATACAGTGCGCGCCTTTGAGCGCGACTCACAATTGACACTCTGCTCAAACATTGTTTCACATCATAAACTCAAACTCTAGTGCGAGTAAACCTCCAGCAACTAGGTCAATACATAGTTCATGTTTCAAATCAAGTACGAGTAATAGCTCTAGTACCATGCTATGCGTAAAACTCATCAAATCAAGTACGAGCAATCGCTCAAGTACTATGCCATGTATAAATCATGAAGAATCGAGTATGAACAACGCTCTAGCACTCTATCATGCATCTCATGTAAAATTCGAGTACGAGCTAATCGCTCCAGCACTCTATCATGCATAAATCATATAAAACTGAGTACGAGTAATAACTCTAGCACTCTATCATGCATGTCATGGAAATCCAGTGCGAATCATACATCAACACTAATACATGTGAAAAATATATGAAATCAAGTGCGAGCTATGCTCTAGCATAATTTATCCTCACATAATTCAATAGATGGCTCTTTAAAAAGGGATGATTTTCAAAATATCAAAATCAGCACTATAAAGTGTGCTTAATTCACATCAACCTTAAAAACATTAGCCCATCTATTTAGTCTTCTACTAAACAGTAGTAAAAACACTCAAAATGGTGGTTTCCATGCTTTTTACAACTTTTTCTTAAAAGTTGACATTTATCCTAACTAAGGATAAAATCATAATTTGCCACTATCGGGTCATAATAATTATTATTCACTTTCTTTGACCCTCGGAGTTTTTAAGTGAATGTAAAAGCAGACGAAAATACGTGCAGGTATCTCTAACTGCTCACAAAATTCCCCTACCTGCAATCAGTCGAGAAATTTTACTTTCTCAACGCTGCTCGATCCAGCAGTCCAATTTACTCCTCCACTAATCTCTAGAGCTACATATAACCATTTATCAAGTTAAATATACTTTTACTATTGTATTTCACTTTAAATACAATTTCTTTCACTTAATGGGCTTTAATAAACCTTAATGGGCCTAACTATGCCTTAAGCCCATTTCTATTTTACTATTTATTTTCGTTGGGTTTATTGGGCTTGTGGGGCCCACCAACTCTTATTGGGCTTATCCGAGACCTATTACATCACATTGGGCTGAAAACAATTGGGCTTGGCCCATTGGAACTCTCGGCCACATGCCATATTCGAGAGCATCTTTTGCCGTATGTCACACCATGGCATGCCGTCCATGTCCATTTATTTAGCCAATTCACTTAGGTATTTTCACAAACACTTGGTTGGCAATGTTCTTAAGCTTCACTTAATTCATTTAGGCATTTTATCAGACACCTTGATTGCCAACTAAATTCATGTATCAATTAATCAAATTGATTAATTCTAACTATATCATAATCATGAACACATGTACATCAACTCATTTATGCCTTAAAATCTTATAGGCTTTCATCAATATATCACTACTCACTCTCGGTCAAACCATGTTCATAGTGATTTCATATGTTTCAATGCTTAAAACATATAACAATATGCTTAAAATCATTCATACATTAACATTTATGAATTTGAAAGCTTAAAATTATACCTAGTATTTGTGTTCACACTTGACCGAAACTTTGAAGCCTCAGGGTTTGCACACTATGGCTACTTGATAGCCAATTCCAACATATGTCACTCTCCTCTCAATTTGGAACAACTTTCATGAAGATTACAAGTTCCAAATATGCCTAAATCCTAGTGATTTCTAGTGAGAGAAAGCTTGGATAAATGTATTTCAATAGTTTCCTTGTGTAGCCGAGAATGATATGGTGAAGAAGACAATGTGCTGGCTGATTTTATAACCCATTTACTTAGCCATTAAGCCTTACTTTCTAGCCATTTTAATTGACTTCATAAAGTTTAGTTAATAGTCATCACATGAGTCATAGTTAACTTTAACTAATGGCTAGATATTTAATCCATTTAGGCCTTACAATTGGGCCTCTCGGTTTGGGCCTATCTAATGGGCTTCCAGGTTGAAATGTTTACTATACCTCGGGCCTTTAATTGTGTAAATATTTGGCCTATCAATCGGTCCAACAATTCGGTCTAAAGGACCTAAGAAATTCGATCTACACTTAGTATACCTTAATGCGCTTTAAAATCTTCATTTTGGCCCATTACGTTTTTATCCGAATAAATTTTCCTTACATCCGGGGATGATTATCTTGTATTCTAACCAAAAATATTTTTCCCCAAATTTGTCTCCATACTTAGGTTATTTTTTAACCATGGTTAGTCAACTATGGTAAAAGTCCACTTTTCTGAACTATAGTTGACTTTTTCCTTAATCATTAACCAAGTTGACTTTTTTTTCAAAATTTTGAAAGTGTCATATCTTATGTTTTACACTCTCGTCTTTACGTTTTAGCCATTTCTGGTAGGTAGATATGCCTTAAATACCTTAAATACCTTAAACCGTTAAAAATGTCTCTTTTACCCTTTTTAGCGTTTACTATTGTTCTCTGTGTTCAGGACTAAATCAAACTAACTTTCCTTCATGAGCTCTCTACATTTCCTCATTTTAATTTCTTATCTTCAGTCAGAATGATTGAAATCCACTCGGTTTAACCTATGGCTCTCATAGCTCACATTAGGCTTTTATGTAGCTTGAAAGTGTTAAAACATTTCACTAACACTTAAATCTAGTAAATACTCTTCTTTTGATTTAACTAACTTAATACATGTCTGTACATATATAAATCATAAGGAACAAGCTACATAAAAATACAGGTCTGATAACCAATCTCTATACCCCTGACTGGGGTTGGAGTCGAATGCATAAAAGGTCTAGCAGTCTTCTTCTGTGACTCATCTGCATCTCTCCGAAGCTTACCAGCACCTCTCCGACCAAACTTGGCACTCTTGCCATCTCTCAATTTTTTTGGACCCTTGTCCTTACCCTAACTAAACTCTAAAATATGCAGGTAATAATTCTGCTCACACAACTGGGCTCGCTGTACAACTTCCCTATATGTTGTAACATCAAACGGGGCAAATTTAGCTCTAATCGAAGGCCTTAGTCCATCAACAAATTTACGGACCCTAATAGCTTCACTCCTGATAGATAGTCTAGATCATACCAGCCCAATGATGTGAATCATGACTCGTACTCATCCACTGTTTGGTTCCCTTAAGTCAGTTTCAAAAATTACATTTGTAGCCTACGCCGAGCAGTATCTGAGATATATTGCTTTCTAAAAGCACCCAAAAACATATCCCACGTGATCACTGTACCCTGGGGTTCTCAACATAGGTCTAGTGGACTTCCACCAGTGCTTCGCTTCACCTTTAAATACAAAGGTCGCAAGAACCACTTTTTTCTTAGGCGAACATTTACAAAAATCAAACAGCTTCTCCATCTGACTTATCCAATCTTCAGCCTTTGTTGGATCCTTTACCCTACTAAAAGGAGGCTTAAAGTCCATAAAATGCCTCAGCCTCTCCATACTATCATAACCATGCCCCAAATCATCATCATAATACTGTTGTGGGACCATTAGAGGAGGTACTGGCCGAATAGGGGGACCTCGTGGTCTATCTAGTTCGAGTTGTGTAGGTCCAGTATTCTCAAATTCAGGTACAGCTGCTGGGGGATTCGGTGTAGCCTGTACTGTTGTACTGGGTATACCCTCCAATCTTGACATGATCTGTTTCATCATCGTCATCATCGTACGTATATCGTCCTCTAATCTAGCTACCCGAGGATCGGGAGTCTCTATCTGATCGTGGGGTTCATGACTAGAGGATGATCTACTATGCCTCCCAATCCTATCATTCCGCCCCTAAGCTCATGAGCTCTCTCCCCTCTTGCAGTGTCACTCGGGCATGGCTCATAGGCTTGTTGACTTTCCTGCATTTATAACAAACTCTTAGATCACTACCAGCTCCATATACACATTTGTATCTAAATATCGCACAGTAACTTGGGGATGTACATTTTCTTAGACCTAAACATCGACTCACATCAGACCAGCCACGTTCTGATACCAATTTTTGTCACACCCCAACTTCGATGCCCTTCATCCATACAAATATCACTTACGATTGGGCTGAAAGCCGATGTAACTACTATTTCCATACATTTATAAAGGAAATATTTGAAACTATAAAACACACACTCCCAGGCATGTGTGTAGATATACAAAATCTATTGTAAAAATAACATATCTTTACATAACAACCCCATACAATTTTCTTATTTTCAATGTATGACTGTGCGATACAATATGATAGATACAAAATGCTCATGTGTATACATTTCTTATACCTTAGCAATTAGTGGGAGCTGACCAACACAAAACCAATCTGGAGACCACTGCACTGTCATACTTCTCAGTATCTGGAGGGGAAAAATAGTGGGATGAGCAAACCACAGCTCAGTAAGGAAAAGGATGCGAACAGGTAGATTTTATACTATCTACATAGCCCATGCATGATCAACAAAATCATCTTTCATTAGGAATGAAAATATCAATGGAAAAAGGGTATTTTCATAAAAACAAATGCTCAATGCCTCCATTTGAAAACATGACATAAAACATTGTTATCACAGTACAAACATTCAAATCAGGATATTTATCAAATCATAATATCTTTTTTCTTTACACAAACCATTTCATTTCATCAAATTTCACACTTTTTTTATTTTCTCAAATTTCTCTTATCTCTGAGACAGGTAGGGAACTTTAGGCAAACAAATATCCATGACATATGGCCATAGTCAGTGATCCCAAGCCTCATTGATCAAGTGTGCACAGGGCATCACTTGTGTCACGACCCAAATTACCTAAAAATTAGAGTAAATTTTTAGCTTTTTCATTTATTATTTAATTCTTACCTTTCTCTCATCGTGACCATCCTACAAACAGTTGGGCTATGATTCGGTGTTAGTCACCTCACACTATTACCAATTCCATTTCCATAATCACATTTATACATCAGAGTTTACTATCCTTTGACTTTAATTAAATACATACCCATTGGTATTTATAACTCTACATCCCCGACATCAATGTCCGTTTACAGTACTGTGCATTACATATTTAGATACAAGACCATACAAATGTGTATACCTGTCTCTCGATGGGAAGCAGCGGATACCAATGCATGCAAGCACTCAGCCGATTACTAATTTCTGTGAGTGCTCTGAAAAGATGGAAAAATAAGGGGGTGAGCAAACCACACGCTCAGTAAGGCAATTATGCAAGTAAGTAGATAGCTCCACTATCTACATGCTCATAATGCCATGCCCTTAAATCCATTTCTTTTCATTTAAAATTTCACGCACAAAGTCATGCATATTCAATGCCATAGTTTATCCAAAACTATTTGTGCATATATAAATCATGTAATTCATGCATTCAAAGCATTTTATGTGACATCATTAAATCATATTAAGCATGAATTTAATCAAGATCATGCAGTCTTTCATGTCATGTATGACAAATCATGGATTTCAATTGAAAGCATGGAAAACTTCACATGCTACTGCATTTAAATCAATACATTAAAACTGCAGTAAAAACTAACCCTTCCAAGTCAATCAACTCATAAAACAATCTCATAATTCCATTTCAAACTCATAAAAGAATTCGTTAAAATTTCATTATAAAACTTCGGTTATAAAACCACCCTTCTTTCAGGGTCACATATCATAAAATCATATGAAATCATAAATTCGTCAAATCGGGGGCCTGACCCCTCCTTCGAGTCTACCCTGGTCTAACAGACCACAAGTTATATCATGTGAGACAATCAAGTAATTATCAGTAACATCGAGGACTATGGCCATATTCTAGTGATCCCTGGCAACACGGTACCTAGTGTGCGGGGTATCACACCTGAAACGGGAGGTGGGTCGTCCTACCTGCCAGAAATGCATAACACCAGGATTGCGAGGGCAAGGCTTGCTGCCTCGTGGCTAATGCCACTCCACTCCAACAATTCCCACGGTACAGCGTACTCCGCGTGATATACACGGTACAACGTACTCCGTGAACCCAAGCTCAGTCAGGGGTGCCTGTAATAGGTCTTATCCACCCAAATCATCTCTGTCTCAGAATGCACGTGTGAGCATATCATCTCACTGCGACACACAGTCTACAGGAGACTCCAACACGACTATATGCATGTAATATAAATCCCTGTGCGAGCGAAGCTCAAGCACGACTCCATGCATATTCATGATATCAGAAAACCTTGTGCGAGCGAAGCTCTAGCACGTTTTCATAGAAATCAATGAAATCTGCGTACGAGCAGCGCTCCAGTACGACTTAAACTGATTATAAATTCAAGTTAAATCCACGTACGAGCAATGCTCTAGTACGGATATGTATATAAAACTCAGTAAAAACCTCGTACGAGAAAAACTCCAGTACGACATTCAAATGAATTATGAAAACCATGTAAAACTTTGTGCGAGCAACACTCCAGCACAAATGAATGCTTAAGTAAATCAAATCTCATGCGAGCTATACTCCAGCACGGCTTTATGCATAATTAAATCAAATCTCGTGCGAGTTACACTCCAGCACGGCTTTTATGCAGTTATTATATCAATAATGGATGCGAGCTAGGCTCCAGCACCTCTCATGCACGTCAATCATAAAAACTAGTGCGAGCAATCGCTCCAGCACCATTTTATGCATACCACGTCAAAACAATTCAAAACATGTCAAAACATGTCAAAACAGAGTGCGAGCTAGGCTCTAGCAGCTCTGATTTCACAATAATAAAAATCAGTGCAAGCACCATGCTCTAGCAAATTTCATGCATATGATGTCACACAAGTCGGTGCGAGCAACCGCTCCAGCACATTTATGCACATTCACAAACGCAGATATAGTGCGAACTACGTGTCAGCACTATCTATTTCCATATAAACTTGATAGTTGGCCAATTTTCCAAAGAATTTCAATTAAATACAAATAACACCTACGTAGTGTTATCTTGCAAAATTATATAATTTCTGGCCAATCTATCGATTTGCTTTGATTAAAAACCAAGAAATTCATTAATCGAAAAATTTCTTAAATCATGCATTTCATGCATGTCATGCTTTCACCATCCTTAGGTGAACTTCCCTCAATAGGGGTAAAATAGACTTTTCACCTATTTTGATCCTTAAAATCATTTAAACCACTTTTAGGATCATTATACATTATCAATGTATACATACATATTCAGTGTATACAAAATCTATTAAAATATGCGTAGCTACCTCTAGCTACTCACACAATTCCCTTACCTTATTTTCTGTACAGTCTAACCTTTCCACTGATGACTCGTCGCGCAGTCCGATTTGCTTCCAATCACATCTTCGGAGCTACGGATACATATTAATTAGGTCAATTACAATACAATTAATTGTATTCATATTTTCTGGGCTTAATTTAAATTATTGGGCCCGTTTACCCATATTGAGCCCGATTGCACCTTAATGGGCCTTAATCGGCCTTAAGCCCGTTTACCACAATTTATCGAGGCCTATTGGGCTCATTGGGCCCATCAATATTTATTTAGCCTCGTTCTAAACTCTCAGACAGTTTATGAATTATTTACGACAATTTATCCCAATTTTCCAGAATTTAATTCATTTATGCGGAAATTAAATCCATAATTTATGCGTTAAATATCAATCACGCATAACGATGCAAAATTGTCGTAAATAAGGGTTACTTACCCGAGATTCCATGATAGTAAGTGAATCGAGGCTGTCTCGAGCTCTCGGTGGATGCCAATTGTCGAGCTACACAATTAAATATATTTCCGGGTAAACTTTCAGTCGATTATTTAATAATTTAAATATTCCAAAAATTAAATCGGTCAATTCGACCGCTTACCGACTTACCCGAAGCTCGATTGCATCACTGGAATTTTCTCCAATTTTTTCGCTTTTTCTTTTTCCCTTTTTCTTCCTTTTTTTCCCTCTCTTTTTGGCTGAACCGGTCCAGTCCGGTTCAACCCGATTCGGATCGCCGGTTCAGCTCGGTCCGGTTCGACCGGTTAAGTCCGGTTCGATCGGTTCAGGCAACATTTGGTCGTACCGGCGCCGTCCGACCGGTTCCCGACGCGATTCCACCGCCTTTCGGTGCGCCGTCGCATGGGCTCCCTAAATCGGACCTTGGCTGGGGTCGAATCGCAGCCATCGCCGGCGAATCGAGGTTTCTTCCCCGCGGCTTCCTCCTCCGTTTTCAGCATTTTTCGGCCACCTCGTCGCGCGTCGCGGCCGCTGGTGGCTCGCCCGAGGTCAAGCTACCTTTGCCGACCCTCGTCGGCCCCTCAGCCCCGCCGGTGGTGTCGGATCAGAGGGAAACCGACTCCCTCGGTTTCCTGCTTCGCGTTTCTTCTCTGTTTCTATTTTCACATTTTCCAGATTCGCGTTTCTCACGAATTATGTTGTTTTTTTATTTATAATTTATTTTTATTATTATTTTAATCAATTATTTATTATTATTTTACCAAAATATCTGAAAAATTATTATTTTATTCATTTATTTCATAAATGATTTTATCAGTTTGATTTTACCTTTTCGGTATATTTTTCGATTATTTTCGGGATTATTTTTCGATGCGAAAATTCTGATTTATTCCAATAAATTTATATCTTGATCAATTTAACCCGAAATTTAATTATTTCTTCGTTATTGATCAAGATTTCTCATTCTCATATTTTTAATTCACTTTCTTATCCCGATTAATATCGAATTTTGGTCTTTTGACCATTTTACCCTTGCACGTGTTCGAGAATGCCATTTCAATCCTTTTGCATTTTTAAATGCACTTGAAAATATCGGGTCTTACAATCTCCCCCACTTAAGAAATTTGGTCCTCCAAATTAGAACCAAGGCAAATGAGTCCATAAATAACTCCGAGTACATCTATCGTATCATATACTGTCATCCTCAAGTGACTTTCTCCGGAGTGTAATATTTCCATCATACTTAACTAGGGAGATCATCTTAAACCTTAACACTTTCTCATTCATGTTTAATAACTAACTCGATTTCATACATTACTCTTTCATTGAGCTAAACTGTTGGAGCTCATATCCGATCACATATGCTGGATCCGGAAAGTATTTTCGAAGTATCATAAGATAGGACACATTGTGGATGCCTGTTTATTCAAGTGGTAACACCAACCTACAGGTCTTATCTCCCACTTGTCCACTATCTCTATATGAATCTCGTTACGTCCTTACGCTCTTAGGACAAGTAACTATCAACAATACTGATTCACTCTCGGTGAATTCAAATGGTTTCTATCTCTTGTCAGCATAGCTTTTCTGTCTGCTCTGAGGTGTTCATAATCTCTCACAAATCAACTAAACATCCTCAGAGGTTCTTACAATTTCAGGAACAACTCTCTATCTGTCACCCACTTTTTATCCAAGTCGGGAATAATCCCTACGGCCATACTACGCCTCATAAAATCTCATCTTGATACTCGAGTGACAACTGTCATTAATGACGAATTCGATTAGTAGTAACTGATCATCCCAAGAGCTCATAAAATCAATGGCACACGCTCTCATCACATCATCCAAAACCTGTATAGTCCTCTCTAACTGACCATTGTCTGAGGACGGAAGCTGTGCTAACACAATCGGGTTCCCACAGCTTCCTGAAAAAAACATTCCCAGAAGTGGGAAGTGAAGCGGGAATCCCCATCTGATATCATGCTCCCTGGAACACTACATTTTATTCCACAATTTTCCATTCACATAAATTCGCCTACACACTCAGAGTATCTGAGGATTTCATAACCAGAAGGTGGGTAGACTAAATCAATCTATCGACTATCACCCAGATAGCCTCATGATTCATTCAGGTCCTCTATAGCCCATCACAATATTCATGGTAACTTGTTCCCATTTCCATGTTAATATAGGTAGAGGCTGCAATAATCCTGCAACTTCTTTTGCTCTACCTTAATCTGCTGACATACGAGACACTTCTCCATAACTCTATAATATCACTTTTCATACCTGACCACCAATAACCTTTTCAGAGATTCTGATATATTTATTATTTCTCGGATGCACTGTATACCCCGAAGAGTGAGCTTCTGACAATAATACTATATCATCAACTGTGGTCCTGGGGAGCATTTATACTGTCTCTGAACCTCTGTAAGTCATCATCACTCTCTGTGAACTCTGTCACTATACCCTTCTGAATCTGACCCACACTATCGACACCATGCCGATCATCACGCTAAGCCTGGCAAATCCGATCACACAAATCCGGTTCTAACCTCAAGCTAGCTGTCACAAAATCACCGTCATCATCAGAAGGGATCACATCACTACTGAGGTTCACAACTGCTATAGCAGCTCTCGCTCCCTGACCATCATATGTGATACCATCCCGACGCTCTTTCTGTTCAAGGCATCAGCCATTACATTAGCCTTTCTTAGGTGGTACAATGTTCACAATCATAATCCTTAGAAGCTCTAACCCTCATGGTTATCTCATCCGACTCTTTCTGTGAAAACAGATACTCAGGGCTTTTTACGATCAGTGCATATCCGAAATGTCTCACAGTATAAGTGGTGGCGCCATACTTTCAGTATAAACGCTACGACTGCCACTCTAAATTATGGGTCAGATAGTTTCCCTCATGGTCCTTGAATTAATTGGATCCATAAACGACTATCTTCCCATTTTACATCAATACACAGCTCACTCATTATTTTAAGGTATCCATACACACTGAAACCTCTTAAGCTGTTGGTTATGGTGAGAATACTTACGGTGGTTAGTTTATTACTTCCTTATACCAAAACTCATGAAAGTCATTTTCATACTTATCATACCACTCGTATGAAATCTTTTTCCAAACGGGGTGTGTCAACTGAGCAGCTCATTTTGAGAAACTCTCAGCAACTCGTCTGTAAAACAGTTTCTAATTGCTACTCATGCTCTTCCCTGGACTTTGAAAACATCATCATATCATCGCTCAAGATGACAACCAATCGGTCCAGATAAGGTTTAAATACCATTTCGTAGTAGAGTTCCACTCAATATTTCAACCACTCTTATCCTTGACCTATGTACGCATAAATGTACAATATCGTTTCGAAATTGCTTCTGTTCGGGATACTAACTCATGTCATATCCTTTTTCTTATATTAACGGCTTTTATAAAATTTTAATTTTTAAACCTTCATGATTAATGAATTTCTATATCTTTTTATCGTACCAATAAAGGTACCCAAATTTAAAATGTATATATTTCATGACTGTCGATTTTTTCGATTTATAGCTTATGTGTGCACTTATCGACGCTGTCAAGTCTTCAGGCAGGGAATATTTTAAAATACCTTTATTAACCCTTAGATTTGACCACATCGACTGGGTGTAGATATATCTACCCCTTATCTTGGTCGCAATCCATAGACACTACATATTGCTTAATCCTTACTTTGCATATCAATGATATCCTTACCTTGCATACGTCTTTTATTCCAATATATCTCCTTTAATATATCACTTAGAACAAACTCTTTCATTATTTGTCAAACTTACAATCTTTATACCCATATTCAGTTAGTGAAAATCAGCTAACTATCATCCTCTTGTCTATGGGTACAGGCTTCACATTTTTTCTCTAGCTTATAAGTAACTGAAGGCGGTATGAATAAATGCATGGCACCAGGAGTAATTAAAATAATTACTTCATTATTCTCTACTAGTGTGGCATCTTTCACCACATCATATGAATCATGAATGGTGTCCTAGTTCAAGGCATACATTCGCCCTCATCCAACATCTTATTTCCGTGGTAACTACCACATATCCTACACTGCTTACACTGTTCACACTACTACTCTGTTATACTGTTACGTAGCAGGTCGGGGTCCTCAAATCACAATACCTCTCATATTGAAATTAGATATACTAGGGTTTATCAATCAACTTACCCCGTGACTCATCAGCTCTAATCTTTTACCAAATTACCTTTTCCCAGTCTGACAACTTTGTCATTCTTTATTCTCTTTTTGTCTCTATTTCGGCCATTACTACCTTTCCCAATCTCAGAGGCGTGTAACTCATGATCTTATTTACACCACTGTAGTCTGCGCACCGCCTCGGTATAGGTAGTGATATCTAACAGGCCAATCGGACTCTAATTGATAATCTGAGTCCTTCCATGAACTTTCAAACATTCCGACTCTCATTGTTCATAGTGCCAGAGTCACATCTACCCAGGAATATAAACAGAGTTTCATACTCGTCAATCAACATGTTCCTCTGGGTCAGAGTAAATACTATCATCTGTAATTTCCTTTAACAATGCCCGGGATATTCTGTCACCGGAATACATATAGAATTATGTTCTCATGTCCATTCTAGATGTCGAAATCTTAAGATGGGTCGAGCGGACTTTCACCAATGCTCCGACTCGCCCTCAGATCTCATACATACTCTGAGCAATTAGCTCGCAAAATATTCTCCACACTCCGCTCCAACCTCGAGAAGCGCATCTCAATACTGTCTGGTCTCTCTGTCAGACTCTATCCGATCTCTCTATCGGACTCTGTGGGGCATGCTCAACATCAGCCTGGACGTCAATCTCATCTCAAGTCTCATGTGGCGACTCAGTACAACTC
Organism: Firmiana major; assembly: GCA_033439115.1. Lineage (NCBI taxonomy): Eukaryota > Viridiplantae > Streptophyta > Magnoliopsida > Malvales > Malvaceae > Firmiana > Firmiana major. Next base: position 38,999,624 of record CM065901.1, read on the forward strand.
TCGAGCCTACCTCAACGACCTCGAGTTCGTGTACTCGCACTTTTACCATAGCGGCTAAGAGTTCATGAGTCTATACTTGCATTTAAAAATAAATTCTTAGCTGCACTTCCATCTCGATATACACAACTGTATCTAAACAATGCACAGTACATGGGGATGTAAACTTCCTTAACAACTAACACCGACACATATCAGACCAACTAAAGCTCTGATACCATTAATTCTGTCACGACCCAAATTACCTAAAAATCAGAGTAAATTTTTTGCTTTTTCATTTATTATTTAATTCTTACCTTTCTCTCATCGTGACCATCCTACAAACAGTTGGGCTATGATTCGGTGTTAGTCACCTCACACTATTACCAATTCCATTTCCATAATCACATTTATACATCAGAGTTTACTATCCTTTGACTTTAATTAATACATACCCATTGGTATTTATAACTCTACATCCCCGACATCAATGTCCGTTTACAGTACTGTGCATTACATATTTAGATACAAGACCATACAAATGTGTATACCTGTCTCTCGATGGGAAGCAGCGGATACCAACGCATGCAAGTCCTCAGCCGCTTACTAATTTCTGTGAGTGCTCTGAAAAGATGGGAAAATAAGGGGGTGAGCAAACCACACGCTCAGTAAGGCAATTATGCAAGTAAGTAGATAGCTCCACTATCTACATGCTCATAATGCCATGCCCTTAAATCTATTTCTTTTCATTTAAAATTTCACGCACAAAGTCATGCATATTCAATGCCATAGTTTATCCAAAACTATTTGTGCATATATAAATCATGTAATTCATGCATTCAAAGCATTTTATGTGACATCATTAAATCATATTAAGCATGAATTTAATCAAGATCATGCAGTCTTTCATGCCATGTATGACAAATCATGGATTTCAATTGAAAGCATGGAAAACTTCACATGCTACTGCATTTAAATCAATACATTAAAACTGCAGTAAAAACTAACCCTTCCAGGTCAATCAACTCATAAAACAATCTCATAATTCCATTTCAAACTCATAAAACAATTCGTTAAAATTTCATTATAAAACTACGGTTGGTCACATATCATAAAATCATATGAAATCATAAATTCATCAAATCGGGGGCCTGACCACTCCTTCGGGTCTAGCCTGGTCTAACAGACCACAAGTTATATCATGTGAGACAATCAGGTAATTATCAGTAACATCGAGGACTATGGCCATATCCTAGTGATCCCTGGCAACACGGTACCTAGTGTGCGGGGTATCACACCTGAAATGAGAGGTGGGTCGTCCTACCCGCCAGAACAGCATAACACTAGGATTGCGAGGGCAAGGCTTGCTGCCTCGTGGCTAATGCCACTCCACTCCAACAATCCCCACGGTATAGCATACTCAGCGTGATATACACGGTACAACGTACTCCGTGAACCCAAGCTCAGTCAAGGGTGCCTGTAATAGGTCTTATCCACCCAAATCATCTCTGTCTCAGAATGCACATGTGAGCATATCATCTCACTGTGACACACAGTCTACAGGAGGCTCCAACACGGCTATATGCATGTAATATAAATCCCTATGCGAGCGAAGCTCAAGCACGGCTCCATGCATATTCTTGATATCAGAAAACCTCGTGCGAGCGAAGCTCTAGCACGGTTTCATAGAAATCAATAAAATCTGTGTACGAGCAGCGCTCCAGTACGACTTAAACTGATTATAAATTCAAGTTAAATCCACGTACGAGCAATGCTGTAGTACGGATATGTATATAAAACTCAGTAAAAACCTCGTACGAGAAAAACTCCAGTACGACATTCAAATGAATTATTAAAGCCATGTAAAACTTTGTGCGAGCAACGCTCCAGCACAAATGAATGCTTAAGTAAATCAAATCTCGTGTGAGTTATACTCCAGCACGGCTTTATGCATAATTAAATCAAATCTCGTGCGAGTTACACTCCAGCACGACTTTTATGCAGTTATTATATCAATAATGGATGCGAGCTAGGCTCCAGCACCTCTCATGCACATCAATCATAAAAACTAGTGCGAGCAATCGCTCCAGCACCATTTTATGCATACCACGTCAAAACAATTCAAAACATGTCAAAACAGAGTGCGAGCTAGGCTCTAGCAGCTCTCATTTCACAATAATAAAAATCAGTGCGAGCACCATGCTCTAGCACATTTCATGCATATGATGTCACACAAGTCGGTGCGAGCAACCGCTCCAGCACATTTATGCACATTCACAAACGTAGATATAGTACGAACTACGTGTCAGCACTATCTATTTCCATATAAACTTGATAGTTGGCCAATTTTCCAAAGAATTTCATTTAAATACAAATAACACCTACGTAGTGCTATCTTGCAAAATTATATAATTTCTGGCCAATCTATCGATTTGCTTTGCTTAAAAACCAAGAAATTCATTAATCAAAAAATTTCTTAAATCATGCTGATGTTGCCTGAACGAACAGCAACAGGAATTTACCTTCCACGTAGTCTAATTGCACTAACGAAAAAGAAGTAACGTCGGTACGATTTGCTCCACGTGTTCTTCGTATGTTCTGCAAAAACAACAGGAATCAGAGGGCGCAGGGATCTGTCCCTGCACGCGCACTCTGATGATTAAGTAAGTAATCGGGAGTTGTGTAAGTAAGAGGAAGAGAATGTGTTTCTTAATTCAAAGAGTTGAGTATTTCTCCCTACTTTTTTTCTTTTCTTTTGGTTCTTGGTCCCATTCTCTTTCTGAGAGCTCACCTGGATATTTATAGGTTTCTCTAAGTCAGTTCGAGCTGAGGCCCAGGCACGTGTCTGGGCCACGACAGAGTCATAGAGCACTCTATCGCGCTTCGGGTCAAGCAGCTTACGGGGGAGTCGACAGGCGGCAGAGTACCCATGGACCTCTGCCGCAAACTATGCGAAAGACCTCTGTCGCAGGCTGTGCGGGAGGCCTCTACCGCGGCTGTGCGGGAGACCTCTGCCACGGGGGCAATGCGGGAGACCTATGTCGCAATAGAGGCAATGGTGGTCTGTCGCGCCTACTGTACGGCACACATACCGAACGACAGAGTGCCTATCGCCCCGAACACTCTGTCGTTTAACAGGCAGTCTGTGTCGCGTGGCAACTCTGTCGCAACATCAGCCACGTGGCTTATTCTTGTTCTGACACGAGGCAGTTAATATTTGACGGATGGTTGTACACGTGGATTCTGGTGACACAACCACCATCAATTGCTCCCCACTCTTTGGTAGGAATTTTTCCTGCGAAAGAGGATTCTTAATAGAAAGATATATTTTCGGAAAGAATTTTACATACCTTTCTGAGGCCTGACTATCACGACGCGAGCGCGTCTTTAGTTCTTACGGCCTTTATGTTTCCATTGCCTGGCCACAGTGACGCATAGCGCCTCAGGCTCTTATGGCTAGTCGGATCTTTCACGCCTGACCACAGTGACGCATAATGCCTTAGGCTCTTACGGCTCGTCTGAGTATACGCTTGGCCACAGTGACGCATAGCACCTCAGGCTCTTACGGCTCTTCTGAGTATACGCCTGGCCACAGTGACGCATAGCGCCTCAGGCTCTTACGGCTCGTCTGAACATACGCCTGGCCACAGTGACGCATAGCGCCTCTGGCTCTTACGGCTCGTCTGAACATACGCCTGGCCACAATGACGCATAGCGTCTCAGGCTCTTACGGCTCGTCTGAACATACGCCTGGCCACAGTGACGCATAGCGCCTCAGGCTCTTACTGCTTGTCTGAGTATACGCCTGGCCACAGTGACGCATAGCGCCTTAGGCTCTTACGGCTCGTCCGATTGTACGCCTGGCCACAGTGACGCATAGCGCCTCAGGCTCTTACGGCTCGTCTGATTGTACGCCTGGCCACAGTGACGCATAGCGCCTCAGGCTCTTACGGGTCTTCTGAACATACGCCTGGCCACAGTGAGGCATAGCGCCTCAGGCTCTTACGGCTCGTCTGAACATACGCCTGGCCACAGTGACGCATAGCGCCTCAGGCTCTTACGCCTCGTCTGAACATACGCCTGGCCACAGTGACGCATAGCGCCTCAGGCTCTTACGGCTCGTCTGAACATACGCCTGGCCACAGTGACGCATAGCGCCTCAGGCTCTTACGGTTCGTCTGAACATACGCCTGGCTACAGTGACGCATAGCGTCTCAGGCTCTTACGGCTCGTCTGAATATACGCCTGGCCACAGTGACGCATAGCGCCTCAGGCTCTTACGGCTCGTCTGAACATACGCCTGGCCACAGTGACGCATAGCGCCTCAGGCTCTTACGGCTCTTCTGAATGTACGCCTAGCCACAGTGACGCATAGCGCCTCAGGCTCTTACGGCTCGGCAGAGTATACGCCTGGCCACAGTGACGCATAGCGCCTCAGGCTCTTACGGCTCGTCTGAATGTACGCCTGGCCACAGTGACTCATAGCGCCTCAGGCTCTTACGGCTCTTCTGAATACACGCCTGGCCACAATGACGCATAGCGCCTCAGGCTCTTACGGTTCGTCTGAATGTACGCCTGGCCACAGTGACGCATAGCGCCTCAGGCTCTTACGGCTCTTCTGAATACACGCCTGGCCACAGTGACGTATAGCGCCTCAGGCTCTTACGGCTCTTCTGAATACACGCCTGGCCACAATGACGCATAACGCCTCAGGCTCTTACGGTTCGTCTGAATGTACGCCTGGCCACAGTGACGCATAGCGCCTCAGGCTCTTACGGCTCTTCTGAATACACGCCTGGCCACAGTGACGCATAGCGCCTCAGGCTGTTACGGCTCTTCTGAATACACGCCTAGCCACAGTGACGCATAGCGCCTCAGGCTCTTACGGCTCTTCTGAATACACGCCTGGCCACAGTGACGCATAGCGCCTCAGTCTCTTACAGCTCTTCTGAATTCCTGTCACAAGATCTAGATGCATAGAAGTTGCAGATGTATAATAAAATGACATTCTGCGTGATGATTTGATAACAATATCTTGTGATAGTCTAAACAAATGATAATACTGTTTGGGAAAGAAAATATAGCGATTAAGTCAAATACAGCTTTAGGTGATTTGAATTCCATGTTTTCCCTATCTTCTTCCCTTGTAGAGTTTCCAGAACACAGGTGTTAGGTCCAATCTTGTATCTGATTCTGTATGGACCTTCCCAATTGGCTCTGAATTTTCCATCCTCCTTCAGGGCATTCGTGATCTGCGACTTTCTGAGCACTAGATCTCCCTCAAACATTGGCCTATCTCTCACCCGGCTGTTATAGTAGTTGGCCACCCTCTGATGATAGGATACCAATCGAATAGCTGCGGCTTCTCTATGTTCATCGAGTAGGTCCAAGCCTTCCCTTAGAGCTTGTGAGTTTTCTTCCTCTACTAAGGGTACCACTCTTGGTGATAACGCTCCAATTTCCACGGGGATCAGTGCTTCTGCGCCGTATACGAGGCTGAATGGCGTTTCTCTGGTTGACACACGACTGGTGGTACGATATGCCCATAGAACACTAGGCAATTCGTCCACCCATGCCCCTTTTGCTTTGTCTAGCCTGGTCTTCAGCCCATGAAGAATAGTCCGATTACTAACCTCGGCCTGTCCATTGGCTTGAGGATATGACACTGAAGAGATCCTTAGCTGAATGTTGAGGTTTTTACAGAATTCGCGGAAAGCATTACAATTGAATTGCTTTCCATGGTCGACATTTAAGATGCGTGGGATTCCGTCGACAGATAATGTCTTTCCATACCATCGCCTCGACCTTCTTTTTTGTGATCGTAGCTAAGGGCTCTGCTTCGATCTATTTTGTAAAGTAATCGGTAGCCACTAGCAGGAACTTTTTTTGGCCCGTGGCTAAGGGGAAAGGTCCAAGGATGTCCAATCCCCACTGTGCAAAAGGAATTGTCTGTACTGTGCCTTGAGAGGGAGTCACTGGGGCTGTTGTGATAGGCACAAACCTCTGACATTTGTCACATCTGCGGGTTTGGTCCATCGCATCTTTCTTCAACGTTGGCTAGTAAAATCTCGATCGCAGTACTTTAGCAGCAAAGGATCTTGCTCCTAAGTGTTTGCCACAAATTCCTTCATGCACTTCTGCTAGGGCATAGCTTGCTTGCTCCGGTCCCAGACATTTCAATAATGGTGAGAATATCCCCTTTTGTACCGTTCTCCGTTGATGAGTGTGAACTTCGCCCCTTGTACTTTCAAGCGACGAGCCTCGTCTTTATCTTGGGGGAGTGTACCTTCGGTGAGATACTGTTTGAATAGGGATCTCCAGTCGTCTCCAACTTGAATGTCACACACTTCGACCTCTTCAATACTAGGTCGTTCGAGCGTCTCTACCTTCACTATCCTTCCTAGTGTCTCATTGGAGGAGGCTAACTTAGACAGTGAATCAGCATGTGTGTTTTCGGACCGGTTGATTTGTGTCAGCTGAAAGCTTTTGAAAGTCTGGGCCAGAAGTTGGATTTTCTTCAAGTAAGGGACCAGCATCGGTTCCCGTACCTCATATTGTCCATTGAACTGGTTCACCACCAATTGAGAGTCACTATGTGCTACCAAGTGGTGAACCTGCAGCACTTCAGCCAGCCTTATCCCGGCTATCAAAGCCTTGTACTCCGCTACGTTGTTTGAGCTAGGGAACCCAAACCGTAAGGAGTATTCTAGGGGTTTCCCTTCTGGTGATATCAGGACTACACCTGCCCCGCTTTCGTTTGCACTTGACGCCCCGTCGACATATAGCGACCATGGTTGAACATCCCTTTCATCGCAGTCGCTCCGGCTAGTGCACTCCACTATAAAGTCCACCAAAGCTTGACCCTTGATGGCCTGTCTCGGTTGGAACGTGATATCGTATCCTCTAAGTTCCACTGCCTATTTTACTAACCTGCCTGAGTGTTCAGGTTTCTGAAGGATTTGTCTTAACGGTTTATCTGTTAAGACGGTGATAGGGTGCGCTTGGAAATAAGGGCGCAGCTTTCGCGAGGCCATCACAAGGGCTAATGTTAGCTTTTCAGCTAGCGGATAGCGGGTCTCTAACTCCAATAGCACTTTGCTCATGTAGTAGATGGGACGGTGCACCATTTCATCTTTCTTCAGTAGCACCGCACTGACGGTGAAATCATCGACTCCCAAATACATATAGAGTTGCTCTCCTTCTAGGGGCCTTGTTAATAAAGGCAACTGTTTCAAGTATTCCTTGAGGTCCTCGAAGGCCTTTTGACAGTCTCCCGTCCACTCGAAGTTCTTTCCCCCCCGTAGAGTTTTGAAGAACGGCAAGCTCCTTTCTGCTGATTTTGACAAGAAGCGATTCAGAGCTGCTATTCTGCATGTCAATCTCTGGACCTCTCTTACGGTAGTTTGGGGTTTCATGTTAATGACCGCCTGTACCTTTTCAGGATTCACCTCAATGCCCCTGTTAGTGATCATGAAGCCTAAGAATTTCCCTGATCTTACCCCGAATGAGCATTTTTCGGGGTTTAGCTTCATGTTGAATCTCCTCAATACTTCGAATACCCTGGACATTTGATCAGCGTGAGACTCTCCTACGCGCTCTTGATGATCATATCGTCCACGTAGGCTTTCATGGTATTTCCCAGAAGATCTTTGAACACTTTGCTCACCATTCGTTGATAGGTGGCTCCCGCGTTCTTTAAACCGAACGGCATTACCCGGTAGCAATAGGTTCCGTTTTAGGTTATAAAGGAAGTCTTTTCTTTGTCTTCTGGGTGAAGCATGATTTGGTGATACCCGGAGAAAGCATCCAAGAAACTGAGGAATTCGTAACCGGATGTTTCATCTACCAGTCTGTCTTCCGAGGTAGGGGGTATGAATCTTTAGGGCAGGCTTTGTTCAGATCAGTGAAATCCACACACATTCGCCACTTCCCGCTAGATTTCTTTACCATCACTATGTTGGCCAACCACTCAGGGTGGTATACCTCTCGGATGAATCCGGCGCCCAGGAGTTTACTCACTTCTTCAGTGATTGCTTTTTGTCGTTCTGGGGTGAAACTCCTCTTCTTTTGTTTGACAGGTCTGTGCCCGGGTATGACATTAAGCTCATGGCAGATCACTTCGGGACTGATTTTGGGCATGTCCGCCGGACTCCAGGCGAAGACATCCGAGTTTCTTCTCAGGCACTCGACTATCTCATTCTTTAGTTGTTCGCCCAGTTAAGTCCCTATGAATGCCTTTTTTCCCTCATCCCCTTTTGTTAGCTCAATGGCCTCTGTTTCTTCTACATGCTGAGGCTTGGGCGGATCATCTATACATAAGGTTTCTTTCCTCTGTGCTATCTTGTTGGCGGTGGAAGCGAGGTAACAAGTACGGGCACTCCTTTGGTTTCCTCGTACTTGCCCGACTCCGTTGGGAGTGGGGAACTTCATTAATAGATAGCAAGAGGATATCACCGCCCTCATATCGTTCAGCACAGGTCTACCCAAGATCATGTTATAGGCAGCGGAGGTTGACCTGACTACCATGAACAATACTTGTCGGGTCACGTCCTTCGGGTGCTCTCCGAGAGTCACAGGCAACTCTATGGACCCTGCCACCTTCACTCGCTCGCCCGTGAATCCATATAGTGGCGTCATAATGGGTTTCAACCTATTTTCGGATATGCTCATCTTTTCGAAGCAGTTCCAATAGATTAGGTTCACTGAACTCCCGTTATCGACCAGGACTCTGCTCACCGGGTGTTTGGCCACTACCGTGGATATCACCATGGGGTCGTCATGAGGCGTGACAATATCACCTTTGTCAGCCGGAGTGAACATGATGGGTTCTTCATCCGCTTGTTCTTCCATCACAACGTTAACCTGATACGCTTGCCTTGCGTAGCTTTTGCGGGAAGTAGAGGAGCTTCCTACCATCGATTCCCCGCCTGCAATAACATTTATTGCGGGGCCTGTAGGTTCGTTGTTTGGCGGATTGGCTCGGGGGATGGGCCTGATTGCTTCATTCCTGGGCCTATTCCTTCTATTATCATCATTCAGCTCGATCCGCGAACGGTCATTCCTTTGGTCACGCGGAGGGTAACGGGGTCTCTCGCTCCTCCACAGGAAGCGGTTGATCTTCCCCTCTCTGGCCAGTCTTTCCAACTGATCCATTAAATCTCTGCACCTCTCTGTTGGGTGATCGTGAGCACAATGGAATTCACAGTAGGCTTCAGAGTTTCATCCTACGTCTCCAATTTTCTTCTTGGGGAATTCCAACAATCTCGCCCCTTCGATTGCTGCCAATATCGCAGTGCGAGGCTCGTTCAACCTGGTATAACCTTCATACCGGAGCCTAGGGGCTTTGTCTACTCTCACGGGTCTTGGAGAGCTTCTCTCGGGCGCGTCTCTCTCTCTATTCTTTCCTTCCTTTGCCTCCCTGGGCTGTATCATCTTCATCACCTCTTCTTGGGACACATACTTATTGGCCCTAGCAAAGAGATCGGAGATTGTCATCGGTTGATCAAGAGAGAGGGATTCTTGTAGCTTTTCGGAGCTCGTCCCTTGCAGCCTTACAGCCATGGCTACCCCTACCGGTAGATCTTCCACTTCCAGGGTTGCATCTCGGAAGCGGTCTATAAAACTCTTCAAGGGTTCTTTATGCCCTTGCCTAAGTGTGAGTAGGTAAGTAGCATTTTTCTTCCTCTGGCTGTGGATCATGAAGACTTTCAGGAATTCATTCCTCAATTGATCGAAAGAAGAGATCGAACCTTCGTTCAACCCGTTGAACCACTTCAGAGCATGCCCAGACAATGTGAGAGAAAAAGCTCTGCACATAATTTTGTCCTCCCATCCATGCAGCAGCATGAGGGATTCGTAACTCTGTATATGATCATAGGGGTCTGCTTTGCCGGTGTAAGTAGCCATAGAAGGCATTTTAAACTTCTTCGGCAAAGGTTTGTTCATGATCTCCTCACTGAATGGAATCCTCCTCCTTTGGCCATCATCCGAAGACACGAGTTTTTTCTTCTCAAGGATCCGTTGGATGACCTTCTCCACGTTCTCTGACCCTCGAATTGAGTGTGGCCATGTCCCTTCGGGTCTGGAAGAGTCCGACTGATAAGCACCCCTTCCAGTGCCTCCCATTCCGGGACTTAAAATTTCTAGACCTTCTCGTGGGTCTGGACCTCTCTGTCTCCGTCGCTCCCTAGCCCCATATTCTCTTAAATCATGTTCCAACTCCAATGGAGATGAGCTGCGGCATGTGGGGGAACTCTGCCGCCTATCGGCTAGAGGAGAACTCTGCCGCCTGCCGGGCAAAGGAGAACTATGTCGCCTATCAGCGACGGGAGAGCACCGTCGCGTATGTGTTGCGGGATAGCTCTGCCGCATGTAGTCCGCGGGAGAGCTCTGCCATACGGGTTCCGCAAGAGAATGCTGTCGCCTAAAGTTTGGGGGTGAGCTCTGTGGTCTATCTGCTGGGTGAGACCTCAGCCGCGCTAGGTCTGCGGGTGAGCTCTGCCGCACAGGTGTTGTGGGCGAACTCTGTCGCCTACGGTCCGCGGTTGAGCTCTGCCGCCTATCCGCTGGGGGAGACCTCGGTCGCGCGAGGTCTGCAGGGGAGCTCTGCTGCACAGGTGCTGTGGGCAAACTCTGTCTTGCTGGATCTGTAGTGGCATTATTTCGTGTTCCTGCCTCTTGTCCAGCGTTTACCAGGGTGGAGGGCTGACATCTCTCATAGGTCTGCCTCGGCGTGCTTTCCCCCACTAACTGTTGCACTTTACGGGGCAAGCTGAATTGGGGGAGAGCGTCTCTGAAGAAGCTCACCATAGCTTTTAATGCTGTCGTAGTCTCTTCATTTTGGCGTTTCAGGGTCTCAAATTCTTCTAGAGAAACCAAGGCTTCTCTGTCACCCCTTTTACTATGTCTCCGTCTCTGTTCTGATCTGACAGGGGGACTCACAGAATTTTGCCCTCCTGTCAACTCTGCTGTAGAGCGTGTCCTCACCATTTGGATAGAGAACCTGACTTTTTGTCAGCTTCCCACAGACGGCGCCAATTGATGTTGCCTGAACGAACAGCAACAGGAATTTACCTTCCACGTAGTCTGATTGCACTAACGACAAAGAAGTGACGTCGGTGCGATTTGCTCCACGTGTTCTTCGTATGTTCTGCAAAAACAACAGGAATCAGAGGGCGCAGGGATCTGTCCCTGCACGCGCACTCCGATGATTAAGTAAGTAATCGGGAGTTGTGTAAGTAAGAGGAAGAGAATGTGTTTTTTAATTCAAAGAGTTGAAGTATTTCTCCCTGCTTTTTTGTTCTTTTCTTTTGGTTCTTGGTCCCTTCTCTTTCTGAGAGCTCACTTGGATATTTATAGGTTTCTCTAAGTCGGTTCGAGCTGAGGCCCAGGAGCGTGTCTGGGCCGCGACAGAGTCATAGAGCACTCTGTCGCGCTTCGGGTCAAGCAGCTTGCGGGGGAGTCGGCAGGCGGCAGAGTACCCATGGACCTCTGTCGCAGACTATGCGAAAGACCTCTGCCGCAGGCTGTGCGGGAGGCCTCTACCGCGGCTGTGCGGGAGACCTCTGCCACGAGGGCAATGCGGGAGACCTATGTCGCAATAGAGGCGATGGAGGTCTGTCGCGCCTACTGTGCGGCACACATACCGGACGACAGAGTGCCTATCGCCCCGAACACTCTGTCATTTAACAGGAAGTCTGTGTCACGTGGCAACTCTGTCGCAACATCAGCCACGTGGCTTATTCCTGTTTTGACACGTGGCGGTCAATGGTTGGCGGATGGTTGTACACGTGGATTCTGGTGACACAACCACCATCACATGCATTTCATGCATGTCATGCTTTCACCATCCTTAGGTGAACTTCCCTCAATAGGGGTAAAATAGACTTTTCACCTATTTCGATCCTTAAAATCATTTAAACCACTTTTAGGATCATTATACATTATCAATGTATACATACATATTCAGTGTATACAAAATCTATTAAAATATGCGTAGCTACCTCTAGCTACTCACACAATTCCTTTACCTTATTTTCTGTACAGTTTGACCTTTCCACTGATGACTCGTCGCGTAGTCCGATTTGCTTCCAATCACATCTTCGAAACTGCAGATACATATTCATCAGGTCAATTACAATACAATTAATTGTATTCATATTTTCTGGGCTTAATTTAAATCATTGGGCCCGTTTACCCATATTGAGCCCGATTGCACCTTAATAGGCCTTAAGCCCGTTTACCACAATTTATCGAGGCCTATTGGGCTCATTGGGCCCATCAATATTTATTTAGCCTCGTTCTAAACTCTCAGACAGTTTATGAATTATTTACGACAATTTATCCCAATTTTCCAGAATTTAATTCATTTATGCGGAAATTAAATCCATAATTTATGCGTTAAATATCAATCACGCATAACGATGCAAAATTGTGGTAAATAAGGGTTACTTACTCGAGATTCCATAATAGTAAGTGAATCGAGGCTGTCTCGAGCTCTCGGTGGATGCCAATTGTCGAGCTACACAATTAAATATATTTTCGGGTAAACTTTCAGTCGATTATTTAACAATTTAAATATTTCAAAAATTAAATCGATCAATTTGACCGCTTACCGACTTACCCGAATCTCGATTGCATCACTGGAATTTTCCCCAATTTTTCCTCTTTTTCTTTTTCCCTTTTTCTTCCTTTTTTCCCTCTCTTTTTGGCTGAACCGGTCCGGTCCGGTTCAACCCGGTTCGGACCATCGGTTCAGCTCGGTCCGGTTCGATCGGTTCAGTCAAAATTTGGTCGTGTCAGCCCCGTCCGACTGGTTCCCGACGCGATTCCACCGCCGTTCGGTGCGCCATCGCATGGGCTCCCTAGATCGGACCTCGGCTGGGGTAGAATCGCAGCCATCGCCGGCGAATCGAGGTTTCTTCCCCGCGGCTTCCTCCTCCATTTTTAGTATTTTTCTGCCACCTCGTCGCGCGTCGCGGCCGCTGGTGGCTCGCCCGAGGTCAAGCTACCTTCGCCGACCCTCGTCGGCCCCTCAGCCCCGCTGGTGGTGTCGGATCAGAGGGAAATCGACTCCCTCGGTTTCCTGCTTCGCGTTTCTTCTCTGTTTCTGTTTTCACATTTTCCAGATTCGCGTTTCTCGCGAATTCTGTTGTTTTTTTTTATAATAAATTTTTATTATTATTTTAATCAATTATTTATTATTATTTTACCAAAATATCTGAAAAATTATTATTTTATTCATTTATTTCATAAATGAATTTATCAGTCCGATTTTACCTTTCCGGTATATTTTTCGATTATTTTTGGGATTATTTTCCTATGCGAAAATTCTGATTTATACCAATAAATTCATATCTTGATCAATTTAAGCCGAAATTTAATTATTTCTTCGTTATTGATCAAGATTTCTCATTCTCATATTTTTAATTAACTTTTCTTGTCCCGATTATACCGAATTTTAGTCTTTTGACCATTTTACCCTTGCACGTGTTCGAGAATGCCATTTCAATCCTTTTGCATTTTTAAATGCACTTGAAAATATCGGGTCTTACAATCTCCCCCACTTAAGAAATTTAGTCCTCCAAATTAGAACCAAGGCAAATGAGTCCATAAATAACTCCGGGTACATCTATCGTATCATATACTGTCATCCTCAAGTGACTTTCTCCGGAGTGTAATATTTCCATCATACTTAACTAGGGAGATCATCTTAAACCTTAACATTTTCTTATTCATGTTTAATAACCAACTCGATTTCATATATTAGTCTTTCATTGAGCTAAACTGTTGGAGCTCATATCCGATCACATATGCTGGATCCGGATAGTATTTTCGAAGTATCATAAGATAGGACACATTGTGGCTGCCTGTTTATTCAAGTGGTAACGCCAACCTACAGGTCTTATCTCCTACTTGTCCACTATCTCTATATGAATCTCGTTACGTCCTTACGCTCTTAGGACAAGTAACTATCAACAATACTGATTCACTCTCGGTGAATTCTAATGGTTTCTGTCTCTTGTCAGCATAGCTTTTCTGTCTGCTCTGAGGTGTTCTTAATCTCTCACAAATCAACTGAACATCCTCAGAGGTTTGTCTTACAATTTCAGGAACAACTCTCTATCTGTCACCCACTTTTTATCCAAGTCGGGAACAATCCCTACGGCCATACTACGCCTCATAAAATCTCATCCTGATACTCGAGTGACAACTGTCATTAATGAATAATTCGATTAGTAGTAACTGATCATCCCAAGAGCTCATAAAATCAAAGGCACACGCTCACATCACATCCTCCAAAACCTGTACAGTCCTCTCTAACTGACCATCTGTCTGAGGACGGAAGCTGTGCTAACACAATCGGGTTCCCACAGCTTCCTGAAAAAAACATTCCCAGAAGTGGGAATTGAAGCAGGAATCCCCATCTGATATCATGCTCCCTGGAATGCTACATTTTATTCCACAATTTTCCATTCACATAAATCCGCCTACACACTTAGAGTATCTGAGGATTTCATAACCAGAAGGTGGGTAGACTAAATCAATCTATCGACTATCACCCAGATAGCCCTGTGATTCATTCAGGTCCTCTATAACCCATCACAATATTCATGGTAACTTGTTCCCATTTCCATGTTAATATAGGTAGAGGCTGCAATAATCCTGCAACCTCTTTTGCCCTACCTTAATCTACTGACATACGAGACACTTCTCCATAACTCTATAATATCACTTTTCATACCTGACCACCAATAACCTTTTCAGAGATTCTGATATATTTATTATTTCTCAGATGCACTGTATATCCTGAAGAGTGAGCTTCTGACAATAATATTATATCATCAACTGTGGTCCTGGGGAGTATTTATACTGTCTCTGAACCTCTGTAAGTCATCATCACTCTCTGTGAACTCTGTCACTATACCCTTCTGAATCTGACCTGCACTATCGACACCATGCCGATCATCATGCTAAGCTTGACAAATCCGATCACACAAATTCGGTTCTAACCTCAGGCTAGCTGTCACAAAGTCACCGTCATCATCAGAAGGGATCACATCACTACTGAGGTTCACAACTGCTCTAGCAGCTTTCGCTCCCTGACCATCATATGTGATACCATCCCGACGCTCTTTCTGTTCAAGGCATCAGCCATTACATTAGCCTTTCTTCGGTGGTACAATGTTCACAATCATAATCCTCAGAAGCTCTAACCCTCATGGTTATCTCATCCGACTCTTTCTGTGAAAACAGATACTCAGGGCTTTTTACGATCAGTGCATATCCGAAATGTCTCACCGTATAAGTGGTGGCGCCATACTTTCAGTATAAACGCTACGACTGCCACTCTAAATCATGGGTCAGATAGTTTCCCTCATGGTCCTTGAATTAATTAGATCCATAAACGACTATCTTCCCATTTTACATCAATACACAGCTCACTCATTATTTTAAGGTATCCATACACACTGAAACCTCTTGAGCTGTTGGTTATGGTGAGAATACTTACGGTGGTCAGTTTATTACTTCCTTATACCAAAACTCACGACAGTCATTTTCATACTTATCATACCACTTGTATGAAATCTTTTTCCAAACGGGGTGTGTCAACTGAGCAGCTCATTTTGAGAAACTCTCAACAACTCGTCTGTAAAACAGTTTCTAATTGCTACTCATGCTCTTCCCTGGACTTCGAAAACATCATCATATCATCGCTCAAGATGACAACTAATCGGTCCAGATAAGGTTTAAATACCTTTTCGTAGTAGAGTTCCACTCAATATTTCAACCACTCTTATCCTTGACCTATGTACGCATAAACGTACAATATCGTTTCGAAATCGCTTCTGTTCGGGATACTAACTCACGTCATATCCTTTTTCTTATATTAACGGCTTTTATAAAATTTTAATTTTTAAACCTTCATGATTAATGAATTTCTATATCTTTTTATCGTACCAATAAAGGTACCTAAATTTAAAATGTATATATTTCATGACTGTCGATTTTTTCAATTTATAGCTTATGTGTGCGCTTATCGACGCTGTCAAGTCTTCAGGCAGGGAATATTTTAAAATACCTTTATTAACCCGTAGATTTGACCACATCGACTGGGTGTAGATATATCTACCCCTTATCTTGGTCGCAATCCATAGACACTACATATTGCTTAATCCTTACTTTGCATATCAATGATATCCTTACCTTGCATACGTCTCTTATTCCAATATATCTCCTTTAATATATCACTTATAACAAACTCTTTCATTCTCTGTCAAACTTACAATCTTTATACCCATATTCAGTTAGTGAAAATCA
The DNA here is from genome assembly GCA_033439115.1 of Firmiana major. Taxonomy (NCBI): domain Eukaryota; kingdom Viridiplantae; phylum Streptophyta; class Magnoliopsida; order Malvales; family Malvaceae; genus Firmiana; species Firmiana major. The sequence continues at coordinate 39,015,920 of CM065901.1, forward strand.
GCTAACTATCATCCTCTTGTCTATGGGTACAGGCTTCACATTTTTTCTCTAGCTTATAAGTAACTGAAGGCGGTATGAATAAATGCATGGCACCAGGAGTAATTAAAATTATTACTTCATTATTCTCTACTAGTGTGGTATCTTTCACCACATCATATGAATCATCAATGGTGTCCTGGTCCAAGGCATACATTCGCCCTTATCCAACATCTTATTTTCGTGGTAACTACCACATATCCTACACTGCTTACACTGTTCACACTACTACTCTGTTATACTGTTACGTAGCAGGTCGGGGTCCTCAAATCACAATACCCCTCATATTGAAATTATATATACTAGGGTTTATCAATCAACTTACCCCGTGACTCATCAGCTCTAATCTTTTACCAAATTACCTTTTCCCATTCTGACAACTTTGTCATTCTTTATTCTCTTTTTGTCTCTATTTCGGCCCTTACTACCATTCCCAATCTCAGAGGCGTGCAACTCATGATCTTATTTACACAACTGTAGTCTGCGCACCGCCTCGGCATAGGTAGTGATATCTAACAGGCCAATCGGACTCTAATTGATAATCTGAGTCCTTCCATGAACTTTCAAACATTCCAACTCTCATTGTTTATAGTGTCGGAGTCACATCTACCCCGGAATATAAACAGAGTTTCATACTCGTCAATCAACATGTTCCTCTAGGTCAGAGTAAATACTATCATCTGCAATTTCCTTTAACAATGTCCGGGATATTCTGTCACCGGAATACATATAGAATTATGTTCTCATGTCCATTCTAGATGTCGAAATCTTAAGATGGGTCGAGCGGACTTCCACCAATGCTCCGACTCGCCCTCAGATCTCATACATACTTTGAGCAATTAGCTCGTAAAATATTCTCCACACTCCGCTCTAACCTCGCGAAGCGCATCTCAATATTGTCTGGTCTCTCTGTCAGACTCTATTCGATCTCTCTATTAGACTCTGTGGGGCATGCTTAACATCAGCCTCCACGTCAATCTCATCTCGAGTCTCATGTGGTGACTCAGTATAACTCTCGGGCCTACCTCAACGACCTCGAGTTCGTGTACTCGCAATTTTACCATAGCGGCTAACAGTTCATGAGTCTATACTTGCATTTAAAAACAAATTCTTAGCCGCACTTCCATCTCGATATACATAACTATATCTAAACAATGCACAGTACATGGGGATGTAAACTTCCTTAACAACTAACACCGACTCATATCAAACCGACTCAAGCTCTGATACCATTAATTTTGTCACGACCCAAATTACCTAAAAATCAGAGTAAATTTTTTGCTTTTTCATTTATTATTTAATTCTTACCTTTCTCTCATCGTGACCATCCTACAAACAGTTGGGCTATGATTCGGTGTTAGTCACCTCACACTATTACCAATTCCATTTCCATAATCACATTTATACATCAGAGTTTACTATCCTTTGACTTTAATTAAATACATACCCATTGGTATTTATAACTCTACATCCCCTACATCAATATCCGTTTACAGTACTGTGCATTACATATTTAGATACAAGACCATACAAATGTGTATACCTGTCTCTCGATGGGAAGCAGCGGATACCAATGCATGCAAGTCCTTAGCCGCTTACTAATTTCTATGAGTGCTCTGAAAAGATGGGAAAATAAGGGGGTGAGCAAACCACACGCTCAGTAAGGCAATTATGCAAGTAAGTAGATAGCTCCACTATCTACATGCTTATAATGCCATGCCCTTAAATCCATTTCTTTTCATTTAAAATTTCACGCACAAAGTCATGCATATTCAATGCCATAGTTTATCCAAAACTATTTGTGCATATATAAATCATGTAATTCATGCATTCAAAGCATTTTATGTGACATCATTAAATCATATTAAGCATGAATTTAATCAAGATCATGCAGTCTTTCTTGTCATGTATGACAAATCATGGATTTCAATTGAAAGCATGGAAAACTTCACATGCTACTGCATTTAAATCAATACATTAAAACTGTAGTAAAAACTAACCCTTCCAGGTCAATCAACTCATAAAACAATCTCATAATTCCATTTCAAACTCATAAAACAATTCGTTAAAATTTCATTATAAAACTTCGGTTATAAAACCACCCTTCTTTTAGGGTCACATATCATAAAATCATATGAAATCATAAATTCGTCAAATCGGGGGCCTGACCCCTCCTTCGGGTCTACCTTGGTCTAACAGACCACAAGTTATATCATGTGAGACAATCAGGTAATTATCAGTAACATCGAGGACTATGGCCATATCCTAGTGATCCCTGGCAACACGGTACCTAGTGTGCGGGGTATCACACCTGAAACAGGAGGTGGGTCGTCCTACCCGCCAGAACAGCATAACACCAGGATTGCGAGAGCAAGGCTTGCTGCCTCGTGGCTAATGCCACTCCACTCCAACAATCCCCACGGTACAACGTACTCCGCGTGATATACACAGTACAACGTACTCCGTGAACCCAAGCTCAGTCAGGGGTGCCTGTAATAGGTCTTATCCACCCAAATCATCTCTGTCTCAGAATGCACGTGTGAGCATATCATCTCACTGTGACACACAGTCTACAGGAGGCTCCAACACGGCTATATGCATGTAATATAAATCCCTGTGCGAGCGAAGCTCAAGCACGACTCCATGCATATTCATGATATCAGAAAACCTCGTGCGAGTGAAGCTCTAGCACGGTTTCATAGAAATCAATGAAATCTGCGAACGAGTAGCGCTCCAGTACGACTTAAACTGATTATAAATTCAAGTTAAATCCACGTACGAGCAATGCTGTCGTACGGATATGTATATAAAACTCAGTAAAAACCTCGTACGAGAAAAACTCCAGTACGACATTCAAATGAATTATGAAAGCCATGTAAAACTTTGTGCGAGCAACGCTCCAGCACAAATGAATGCTTAAGTAAATCAAATCTCATACGAGTTATACTCCAGCACGGCTTTATGCATAATTAAATCAAATCTCGTGCGAGTTACACTCCAGCACGGCTTTTATGCAGTTATTATATCAATAATGGATGCGAGCTAGGCTCCAACACCTCTCATGCACGTCAATCATAAAAACTAGTGCGAGCAATCGCTCCAGCACCATTTTATGCATACCACGTCAAAACAATTCAAAACATGTCAAAACATGTCAAAACAGAGTGCGAGCTCGGCTCTAGCAGCTCTCAATTCACAATAATAAAAATCAGTGCGAGCACCATGCTTTACCACATTTCATGCATATGATGTCATACAAGTCGGTGCGAGCAACAGCTCCAGCACATTTATGAACATTCACAAACGCAGATATAGTGCGAACTACGTGTCAGCACTATCTATTTCCATATAAACTTGATAGTTGGCCAATTTTCCAAAGAATTTCATTTAAATACAAATAACACCTACATAGTGTTATCTTGCAAAATTATATAATTTCTGGCCAATCTATCGATTTGCTTTGCTTAAAAACCAAGAAATTCATTAATCGAAAAATTTCTTAAATCATGCATGTCATGCTTTCACCATCCTTAGGTGAACTTCCCTCAATAGGGGTAAAATAGACTTTTCACCTATTTCGATCCTTAAAATCATTTAAACCACTTTTAGGATCATTATACATTATCAATGTATACATACATATTCAGTGTATACAAAATCTATTAAAATATGCATAGCTACCTCTAGCTACTCACACAATTCCCTTACCTTATTTTCTGTACAGTCTGACCTTTCCACTGATGACTCGTCGCGCAGTCCGATTTGCTTCCAATCGTATCTCTGAAACTGCGGATACATATTCATCAGGCAAATTACAATACAATTAATTGTATTCATATTTTCTGGGCTTAATTTAAATCATTGGGCCCGTTTACCCATATTTAGCCCGATTGCACCTTAATGGGCCTTAATCGGCCTTAAGCCCGTTTACCACAATTTATCAAGGCCTATTGGGCTCATTGGGCCCATCAATATTTATTTAGCCTCGTTCTAAACTCTCAGACAGTTTATGAATTATTTACGACAATTTATCCCAATTTTCCAGAATTTAATTCATTTATGCGGAAATTAAATCCATAATTTATGCGTTAAATATTAATCACGCATAACGATGTAAAATTGTCGTAAATAAGGGTTACTTACCTGAGATTCCACGATAGTAAGTGAATCGAGGCTGTCTCGAGCTCTCGGTGGATGCCAATTGTCGAGCTACACAATTAGATATATTTCTGGGTAAACTTTCAGTCGATTATTTAACAATTTAAATATTCCAAAAATTAAATCGGTCAATTCGACCGCTTACCGACTTACCCGAAGCTCGATTGCATCACTAGAATTTTCCCCAATTTTTTCTCTTTTTCTTTTTCCCTTTTTCTTCCTTTTTTTCCCTCTCTTTTTGGCTGAATCGGTCAGGTTCAACCCGGTTCGGACCACCGGTTCAGCTCGGTTCGGTTCGACCGGTTCAGTCTGGTTCGGCCGGTTCAGTCAACATTTGGTCGTGCCGGCACCGTCCGACCGGTTGCGATTCCACCGCCGTTCGGTGCGCCGTCCCATGGGCTCCCTAAATCGAACCTCGGCTGGGGTCGAATCGCAGCCATCGCCGACGAATCGAGGTTTCTTCCCCTCGGCTTCCTCCTCCATTTTCAGCATTTTTCGGCCACCTCGTCGCGCGTCACGGCCGCTGGTGGCTCGCCCGACGTCAAGCTACCTTCGCCGACCCTCGTCGGCCCCTCAGCCCCGCCGGTGGTGACGGATCAGAGGGAAATCGACTCCCTCGGTTTCCTGCTTCGCGTTTTTTCTCTGTTTCTGTTTTCACATTTTCCAGATTCGCGTTTCTCGCGAATTCTGTTGTTTTTTTATTTATAATTTATTTTTATTATTATTTTAATCAATTATTTATTATTATTTTACCAAAATATCTGAAAAATTATTATTTTATTCATTTATTTCATAAATGAATATATCAGTCCGATTTTACCTTTTCGGTATATTTTTCGATTATTTTCGGGATTATTTTCCGATGCGAAAATTTTGATTTATTCCAATAAATTCATATCTTGATCAATTTAACCCGAAATTTAATTATTTCTTCGTTATTGATCAAGATTTCTCATTCTTATATTTTAATTAAATTTTCTTGTCCCGATTAATACCGAATTTTGGTCTTTTGACCATTTTACCCTTGCACGTGTTCGGGAATGCCATTTCAATCCTTTTGCATTTTTAAATGCACTTGAAAATATCGGGTCTTACAATCTCCCCCACTTAAGAAATTTGGTCCTCCAAATTAGAACCAAGGTAAATGAGCCCATAAATAACTCCGGGTACATCTATCGTATCATATACTATCATCCTCAAGTGACTTTCTCCGGAGTGTAATATTTCCATCATACTTAACTAGGGAGATCATCTTAAACCTTAACACTTTCTCATTCATGTTTAATAACCAACTTGATTTCATACATTACTCTTTCATTGAGCTAAACTGTTGGAGCTCATATCCGATCACATATGCTGGATCCGGATAGTATTTTCGAAGTATCATAAGATAGGACACATTGTGGATGCCTGTTTATTCAAGTGGTAACGCCAACCTACAGGTCTTATCTCCCACTTATCCACTATCTCTATATGAATCTCGTTACATCCTTACGCTCTTAGGACAAGTAACTATCAACAATACTGATTCACTCTCGGTGAATTCTAATGGTTTCTGTCTCTTGTCAGCATAGCTTTTCTGTCTGCTCTGAGGTGTTCTTAATCTCTCACAAATCAACTGAACATCCTCAGAGGTTTGTCTTACAATTTCAGGAACAACTCTCTATCTGTCACCCACTTTTTATCCAGGTCGGGAACAATCCCTACGGCCATACTACGCCTCATAAAATCTCATCCTAATACTCGAGTGACAACTGTCATTAATGACGAATTCGATCAGTAGTAACTGATCATCCCAAGAGCTCATAAAATCAATGGCATACGCTCTCATCACATCCTTCAAAACCTGTACAGTCCTCTCTGACTGACCATCTATTTGAGGACAAAAGCTGTGCTAACACAATCGGGTTCCCACAGCTTCCTGAAAAAAACATTCCCAGAAGTGGGAAGTGAAGCGGGAATCCCCATCTGATATCATGCTCCCTGGAACGCTACATTTTATTCCACAGTTTTCCATTCACATAAATCCGCCTACACACTCAGAGTATCTGAGGATTTCATAACCAGAAGGTGGGTAGACTAAATCAATCTATCGACTATCACCCAGATAGCCTCGTGATTCATTCAGGTCCTCTATAACCCATCACAATATTCATGGTAACTTGTTCCCATTTCCATGTTAATATAGGTAGAGGCTGCAATAATCCTGCAACTTCTTTTGCTCTACCTTAATCTACTGACATACGAGACACTTCTCCATAACTCTATAATATCACTTTTCATACCTGACCACCAATAACCTTTTCAGAGATTCTGATATATTTATTATTTCTCGGATGCACTGTATATCCCGAAGAGTGAGCTTTTGACAATAATACTATATCATCAACTGTGGTCCTGGGGAGCATTTATACTGTCTCTGAACCTCTGTAAGTCATCATCACTCTCTGTGAACTCTGTCACTATACCCTTCTGAATTTGACCAGCACTATCGACGCCATGCCGATCATCACGCTAAGCCTGGCAAATTCGATCACACAAATTCGGTTCTAACCTTAAGCTAGATGTCACAAAATCACCATCATCATCAGAAGGGATCACATCACTACTGAGGTTCACAACTGCTCTAGCAGCTCTCGCTCCCTGACCATCATATGTGATACCATCCTGACGCTCTTTATGTTCAAGGCATCAGCCATTACATTAGCCTTTCTTTGGTGGTACAATGTTCACAATCATAATCCTTAGAAGCTCTAACCCTCATGGTTATCTCATCCGACTCTTTCTGTGAAAACAGATACTCAAGGCTTTTTACGATCACTGCATATCCAAAATGTCTCACCGTATAAGTGGTGGCGCCATACTTTCAGTATAAACGCTACGACTGCCACTCTAAATCATAGGTCAGATAGTTTCCCTCATGGTCCTTGAATTAATTGGATCCATAAACGACTATCTTCCCATTTTACATCAATACACAGCTCACTCATTATTTTAAGGTATCGATACACACTGAAACCTCTTGAGCTATTGGTTATGGTGAGAATACTTACGGTGGTCAGTTTATTACTTCCTTATACCAAAACTCACGACAGTCATTTTCATACTTATCATACCACTGAGCAGCTCATTTTGAGAAACTCTTAACAATTCGTCTGTAAAACAGTTTCTAATTGCAAGTCATGCTCTTCCCTGGACTTCGAAACATCATCATATCATCGCTCAAGATGACAACCGATCAGTCCAGATAAGGTTTATAAACCTTTTCGTAGTAGAGTTCCACTCAATATTTCAACCACTCTTATCCTTGACCTATGTACGCATAAACGTACAATATCGTTTCGAAATCGCTTCTGTTCGGGATACTAACTCACGTCATATCCTTTTTCTTATATTAACGGCTTTTATAAAATTTTAATTTTTAAACCTTCATGATTAATGAATTTCTATATCTTTTTATCGTCCCAATAAAGGTATCCAAATTTAAAATGTATATATTTCATGACTGTCGATTTTTTCAATTTATAGCTTATGTGTGCGCTTATCGACGCTGTCAAGTCTTCAGGCAGGGAATATTTTAAAATACCTTTATTAACCCTTAGATTTGACCACATCGACTGGGTGTAGATATATCTACCCCTTATCTTGGTCGCAATCCATAGACACTACATATTGCTTAATCCTTACTTTGCATATCAATGATATCCTTACCTTGCATACGTCTCTTATTCCAATATATCTCCTTTAATATATCACTTATAACAAACTCTTTCATTATTTGTCAAACTTACAATCTTTATTCCCATATTCAGTTAGTGAAAATCAGCTAACTATCATCCTCTTGTCTATGGGTACAGGCTTCACATTTTTTCTCTAGCTTATAAGTAACTGAAGGCGGTATGAATAAATGCGTGGCACTAGGAGTAATTAAGATAATTACTTCATTATTCTCTACTAGTGTGGTATCTTTCACCACATCATATGAATCATCAATGGTGTCCTGGTCCAAGGCATACATTCGCCCTCATCCAACATCTTATTTTCGTGGTAACTACTACATATCCTACACTGCTTACACTGTTCACACTACTACTCTGTTATACTGTTACGTAGCAGGTCGGGGTCCTCAAATCACAATACCCCTCATATTGAAATTAGATATATTGGGGTTTATCAATCAACTTACCTCGTGACTCATCAACTCTAATCTTTTACCAAATTACCTTTTCCCATTCTGACAACTTTGTCATTCTTTATTCTCTTTTTGTCTCTATTTCGGCCCTTACTACCTTTCCCAATCTCAGAGGCGTGCAACTCATGATCTTATTTACACAACTGTAGTCTGCGCACCGCCTCGGCATAGGTAGTGATATCTAACAGGCCAATCGGACTCTAATTGATAATCTGAGTCCTTCCATGAACTTTTAAACATTCCGACTCTCATTGTTCATAGTGTCGGAGTCACATCTACCCAGGAATATAAACAGAGTTTCATACTCGTCAATCAACATGTTCCTCTGGGTCAGAGTAAATACTATCATCTGTAATTTCCTTTAACAATGTCCGGGATATTCTGTCACCGGAATACATATAGAATTATGTTCTCATGTCCATTCTAGATGTCGAAATCTTAAGATGGGTCGAGCGGACTTCCACCAATGCTCCGACTCGCCCTCAGATCTCATACATACTCTGAGCAATTAGCTCGCAAAATATTCTCCACACTCCGCTCCAACCTCGCGAAGCGCATCTCAATACTGTCTGGTCTCTCTGTCAGACTCTATTCGATCTCTCTATTGGACTCTGTGGGGCATGCTCAACATCAGCCTCCCCGTCAATCTCATCTCGTGTCTCATGTGGTGACTCAGTACAACTCTCGGGCCTACCTCAACGACCTCGAGTTCATGTACTAGCACTTTTACCATAGCGGCTAACAGTTCACGAGTCTATACTTGCATTTAAAAACAAATTCTTAGCTGCACTTCCATCTCGATATACACAACTGTATCTAAACAATGCACAGTACATGGGGATGTAAACTTTCTTAACAACTAACACCGACTCATATCAAACCAACTCAAGCTCTGATACCATTAATTCTGTCACGACCCAAATTACCTAAAAATCAGAGTAAATTTTTCGCTTTTTCATTTATTATTTAATTCTTACCTTTCTCTCATCGTGACCATCCTACAAACAGTTGGGCTATGATTCGGTGTTAGTCACCTCACACTATTACCAATTCCATTTCCATAATCACATTTATACATCAGAGTTTACTATCCTTTGGCTTTAATTAAATACATACCCATTGGTATTTATAACTCTACATCCCCGACATCAATGTCCGTTTACAGTACTGTGCATTACATATTTAGATACAAGACTATACAAATGTGTATACCTGTCTCTCAATGGGAAGCAGCGGATACCAATGCATGCAAGTCCTCAGCCGCTTACTAATTTTTGTGAGTGCTCTGAAAAGATGGGAAAATAAGGGGGTGAGCAAACCACATGCTCAGTAAGGCAATTATGCAAGTAAGTAGATAGCTCCACTATCTACATGCTCATAATACCATGCCCTTAAATCCATTTCTTTTCATTTTAAATTTCACGCACAAAGTCATGCATATTCAATGCCATAGTTTATCCAAAACTATTTGTGCATATATAAATCATGTAATTCATGCATTCAAAGCATTTTATATGACATCATTAAATCATATTAAGCATGAATTTAATCAACAATCCCCACGGTATAGCATACTCAGCGTGATATACACGGTACAACGTACTCTGTGAACCCAAGCTCAGTCAAGGGTGCCTGTAATAGGTCTTATCCACCCAAATCATCTCTGTCTCAGAATGCACATGTGAGCATATCATCTCACTGTGACACACAGTCTACAGGAGGCTCCAACACGGCTATATGCATGTAATATAAATCCCTGTGCGAGCGAAGCTCAAGCACGGCTCCATGCATATTCATGTATCAGAAAACCTCGTGCGAGCGAAGCTCTAGCACGGTTTCATAGAAATCAATGAAATCTGCGTACGAGCAGCGCTCCAGTATGACTTAAACTGATTATAAATTCAAGTTAAATCCACGTACGAGCAATGCTGTAGTACGGATATGTATATAAAACTCAGTAAAAACCTCGTACGAGAAAAACTCCAGTACGACATTCAAATGAATTATGAAAACCATGTAAAACTTTGTGCGAGCAACGCTCCAGCACAAATGAATGCTTAAGTAAATCAAATCTCGTACGTGTTATACTCCAGCACGGCTTTATGCATAATTAAATCAAATCTCGTGCGAGTTACACTCCAGCACGGCTTTTATGTAGTTATTATATCAATAATGGATGCGAGCTAGGCTCCAGTACCTCTCATGCACGTCAATCATAAAAACTAGTGCGAGCAATCGCTCCAGCACCATTTTATGCATACCATGTCAAAACAATTCAAAACATGTCAAAACATGTCAAAATAGAGTGCGAGCTAGGCTCCAACAGCTCTCATTTCACAATAATAAAAATCAGTGCGAGCACCATGCTCTAGCACATTTCATGAATATGATGTCACACAAGTCGGTGCGAGCAACCGCTCCAGCACATTTATGCACATTCACAAACACAGATATAGTGCGAACTACGTGTCAACACTATCTATTTCCATATAAACTTGATAGTTGGCCAATTTTCCAAAGAATTTCATTTAAATACAAATAACACCTACGTAGTGTTATCTTGCGAAATTATATAATTTTTGGCCAATCTATCGATTTGCTTTGCTTAAAAACCAAGAAATTCATTAATCAAAAAATTTCTTAAATCATGCATGTCATGCTTTCACCATCCTTAGGTGAACTTCCCTCAATAGGGGTAAAATAGACTTTTCACCTATTTCGATCCTTAAAATCATTTAAACCACTTTTAGGATCATTATACATTATCAATGTATACATACATATTCAGTGTATACAAAATCTATTAAAATATGTGTAGCTACCTCTAGCTACTCACACAATTCCCTTACCTTATTTTCTGTACAGTCTGACCTTTCCACTGATGACTCGTCGCGCAGTCCGATTTGCTTCCAATCATATCTCCAGAACTGCGGATACATATTCATCAGGTCAATTACAATACAATTAATTGTATTCATATTTTCTGGGCTTAATTTAAATCATTGGGCCCGTTTACCCATATTGGGCCCGATTGCACCTTAATGGGCCTTAATGGGCCTTAAGCCCGTTTACCACAATTTATCGAGGCCTATTGGGCTCATTGGGCCCATCATTATTTATTTAGCCTCGTTCTAAACTCTCAGACAGCTTATGAATTATTTACGACAATTTATCCCAATTTTCTAGAATTTAATTCATTTATGCAGAAATTAAATCCATAATTTATGCGTTAAATATCAATCAATGCAAAATTGTCGTAAATGAGGGTTACTTACTCGAGATTCCATGATAGTAAGTGAATCGAGGCTGTCTCGAGCTCTCGGTGGATGCCAATTGTCGAGCTACACAATTAAATATATTTTCGGGTAAACTTTCAGTCGATTATTTAACAATTTAAATATTCCAAAAATTAAATCGATCAATTCGACCGCTTACCGACTTACCCGAAGCTCGATTGCATCACTGGAATTTTCTCCAATTTTTCCTCTTTTTCTTTTTCCCTTTTTCTTCCTTTTTTTTCCCTCTCTTTTTAGCTGAACCGGTCCAGTCCGGTTCAACCCAGTTCGGACCGCCGGTTCAGTTCAGTCCGGTTAGACCAGTTCAATCCGGTTCGGCCGGTTCAGGCAACATTTGGTCGTGCCGGCGTCATCCGACCGGTTCCCGACGCGATTCCACAGCCGTTCGCTGCGCACTAGCATGGGCTCTCTAAATCGGGCCTTGGCTGGGGTCGAATCGCAGCCATCGCTGGCGAATCGAGGTTTCTTCCCCGCGGCTTCCTCCTTCGTTTTCAGCATTTTTTTGCCACCTCGCCACGCATCACGGCCGCTGGTGGTTCGGCTTAGGTCAAGCTACCTTCGTCGACCCTCGTCGGCCCCTCAGCCCCGCCGGTTATGTCGGATCGAAGGGAAACCGACTCCCTCGGTTTCCTGCTTCGCGTTTCTTCTCTGTTTCTATTTTCACATTTTCCAGATTCGCGTTTCTCACAAATTCTGTTGTTTTTTTTATTTATAATTTATTTTTATTATTATTTTAATCAATTATTTATTATTATTTTACCAAAATATTTGAAAAATTATTATTTTATTCATTTATTTCATAAATGAATTTATCAGTCTGATTTTACCTTTTCGGTATATTTTTTGATTATTTTCGAGATTATTTTTCGATGCAAAAATTCTGATCTATTCCAATAAATTCATATCTTGATCAATTTAACCTGAAATTTAATTATTTCTTCATTATTGATCAAGATTTCTCATTCTCATATTTTTAATTAACTTTTCTTGTCCTAATTAATATCGAATTTTGGTCTTTTGACCATTTTACCCTTGCACGTGTTCGAGAATGCCATTTCAATCCTTTTGCATTTTTAAATGCACTTGAGAATATCGGGTCTTACAACTTGCCTGAAGGGGGATGGGTCAATCCTACTCTTCGACTCATCTCAATCATCATCATCATTTTCCTCATCATATCACATATACTCACGGTACATCGTACTCTATGTGTCATCTATACGATACTCGTACTTGCGTGCACACAGCACGGTACATAGTATTCCCTAGACAACTACACGGTACAGTGTACGCCCGTAGACCTAGTCCATCCACCCTACACCGATGGACTTCTCATCCTAAACCATGTCTCATATACCAGACGAGCAGAATCAGTGTGACACAGTCTCCGCAAGGCTCTGGAGTGGTATCTCTCAGTGCGAGCAAATACTTCTAGCACTATATCATCTCAAAATCATTGTACGAGCTAGGCTCCAACACATTATCATCATCATAAAATCATGTGCGAGCTACGCTCTAGCACGGTTTATCAAATCATGAAAACATATGCGAGTAAAATCTCCAGCATAGTCAAAATCATCAAAATCGATGTGAGCTAAGGCTCCAACACCAATTCGCATCTCAAATCTAATAGGTGGCTATTTTTCTCTTTTAAAGACTCAAATCATGGTTATTAATGTAACATGTCGTTCCATGCTAAACATGTAAAACTAGCCAGCCTATCCATCATCATTTCTCAGTCACAAAAACAACGTATAGTTGTAAAAACATTATAAACATGTATGTCATGTTGTTTTCCTTCCCACATCCCATTTTCACAATTTATATCATAGTACATTTCATATCACTTATAGCTCAATAGCTAAACATAATGTTACTAGTGTCATAACTACTAAAATCGCTATAAATTACGTACGAATATCTCTATCGCTAACATACAATCACTTACCTCGAATAGCACTTGTATTTCTTTCGTCTCGTTTGCTCTGTTCACGATCTGGGTTAATGAGTCTCAACGTATTCCAATCTACATGCATAAATCATTAAGTCATTTTCCTCTTCTTCTTCTAAACATCCACATTGTCCTTTACTTACTTACTCATGCTTTCACAAACCTTTTTTTATCATGTTTCACCTTAATATTTCTTTGTAAATCCATCTAAAACCATTAACTTAACACCACTAACATCATAGTGTTCCAAGATCATCACAATAGCAATCTCAATCTATTGCTCTTCTAGACATATTTTTGGTCAAATGAGTTCTAAGCATCCTAGCCATATCCTACTAACACAATATACATCCATCAACTCCAAAAATCACTTGAAACATCATGCTTGGAGTTGAGAGTTTTGAAGACCTACCCAACTTAGCTTTTTCCTTGGTCAAACTTGTGGTAGTCTATTCTCCTCCTCTTGATCAAACCAATATGTGATTTTTAGGTATGTTGTTCTTCTTACTTCGAGGAATAACTCCCCCTACTTGATTTTCTCCCAAATCTGGCTAGAATGTAGTGATATTTAGAGTGAGAAAGCTTGATTATTTGAGAGAAAAGGATAGGTGTGGGTTTGGTAGGAAAGAAAGTCTAATTTTTAGTCCAATCCCATGCTCTTTTTATAGATACATAAACATGAGATCAATTTGGTCCCTTATGGAGATCGATCTCTGCATGGTTTGATAGTCCTTTTTCCTAACATAACTACACCAGATCGATCTGCTCTTCATGATGAGATCGATCTGTTGCAAGAATAATTATTAGGAGGATCGATCTATTAGTAAAGGAAAGATCGATCTATTTCAATCTGAGGCATTTGGAGATCGATCTATTCCTTGTGAGAGATTGATTTCTTCCCAACAAAAGCTTAAGGAGATCGATCTGCCTTGTTATGAGATCAATCTGCTCTGTTCCAATTGAAATGATACTTGACATTTCGAGAGAGGGGATCAATCTCTTCTTCATAGGAGATCAATCTACTCTTCCCTGGCATCCTCATTACTACAGTTTTCTACAGATTTCTAATGTATAATTCATCCTTAATTGCCTAATACCTCATTTTACATTCCGTACACATTCAATGTATAATAGTATCCATTTCATATAGTTCATAGGCAATAAAGCTTGTGCACACAACTTGAAATCATGGATTGTATATTAAATTTCATAATCCCTACATCCTTTATTGTCTATACACACGTAACAATGTGCACATACATCATAACTTCATAAGAAGTACATGTAAAACTACAGGCATTACAAATAAGGCTACCATCAAGAATAGGTATCCTCTTCCGCATTGAGGATTTGTTGGATCACCTTCAGGGCGCACAGGTATTTTCCAAGATTGATTTGAGGTCTGGTTATCATAACTTGAGAGTTCGGAGTGGCGATGTACCCAAGACAGCATTTCAGACTAGATATGGCCATTATGAGTTCTTGGTTATGCTATTCGGATTGTCGAATGCTCTCATAACTTGTATGGCTTTGATGAATGATGTGTTCAAGCCATACTTGGAACAGTTTGTTATCGCCTTCATCGATGACATTTTGCTATATTCGAAGTCTCTGGAGGAGCATGAGAAACACCTGAGGATCGTAGTACAGACTCTTCGAGAGAAGGAGTTGTACGCTAAACTCAGTAAGTGTGACTTCTGGTTGGTGGAGATCTCATTTTTTGAACACGTTGTGTCGAGGGATGGTGTATCAGTGAACCATCCAAGATAGAGGTTGTAGTTTAGTGGGAATAGCAGAGGATAGTTACCGAGATCAGAAGTTCCCTAGGGTTAGCAGGATATTATCAGAAATTCATTGAGGGATTTTCGAAGTTAGCTGCTCCGTTGACAGGTCTCACTTGGAAGAGTGTACCGTTCATGTGGAACGAGGATTGTGAGAAGAGTTTTCAAGAGCTGAAGCGTCAATTGACCACCACTCCGATTCTCACTATCCCTACCAGCTCAGGAGGATTTACAGTGTATACCGATGCTTCGCATCAGGGCTTGGGTTGTGTATTGATGCAGGATGGGAAGGTAGTTGCTTATGGATCCAGACAGCTAAAGGACTATGGGAAGAACTATTCGACCCACGATTTGTAGTTAGCGGCAATAGTGTTTGTGTTGAATGTATAGCGCCACTATTTGTATGGTGAGAAGTTTCAGATATTCACTGACCACAAGAGCCTCAAGTATCTGTTCTCACAGAAGGAGCTTAACATGAGACAAAGAAGATGGCTAGAGCTTCTAAAGGACTACGATAATGAGATACTTTATCATCTGGGTATGGCTAACGTTGTAGCTGACGCTTTGAGTAAGAAAAGCCTAGGAGTGGTATCGTATATGATGGTTAGGGAACATGAACTGTTGGACCAGTTTGCTAGCCTCAGTTTGGGGGTTGTACCTTTTGACATGGATACAGGCTATGTGATAGCTAGTCTATGCTTGGAGTCAGATCTATTGGACAAGATCAGACAGACTCAGTAGATTGATTTGTATTATGTCGAGATGACTAGTCAGATACAAAAGGGCACAAAGATTGATTTTGAGTTGAGTCTTTATGGATTATTAAGGTTCAGATGGTCAGTCAGAGAGGAATATATAGACTATGGAGGACATGTTGAGAGTGTGTGTACTGGATTTTAGAGGTTCTTGGGATGATCACTTGCCACTAGCCGAATTCGCCTACAACAACAGTTATCATTCGAGTATCGAGATGGCACTATATGAGGCTTTATATGGCCGTAGATGTCGTTACCCTATCGAATAGGAAGAAGTGGGTGACCGAAAGTTTTTCACTCTTGATTTGGTTACACAAGCCTCTGAGGATGTCCGTTTGATTGTAGAGAGACTGGGGACAGCTTAGAGTAGACAGAAGAGTTAAGCTGACATGAGACGAAGGCCACTAGAGTTTGTAGTTAGTGAGTCAGTGTTTCTCAAAGGTTCTCCTTCCAAGGGTATAACGAGATTTTAAAAGAGAGGAAAGCTGAGTCCTCGCAACATTGGACCCTTTGAGATACTTGATCGAGTAGGAGATAAGGCCTATAGATTGGCATTGCCACTAGACTTATCAGGTGTATATAACGTCTTCCACATTTTGATGTTTCGAAAGTATCACCCGGATCCGGCACATGTGATTAGTTATGAGCCGTTGGAGCTTAGAGATGACATGTCATATGTTGAGAGATCGATTCAAATACTGGATAGGAAGGAGAAAGTATTGAGATCAAAGACTATCGGATTATTAAAGGTTCTCTGGTAGCATCACACTTCAAAGGAGTCTACTTGGGAGCTAGAGAGTCTGATGCGAGAGAAGCACCCTCAGCTGTTTGATGACTAATTTGGTTCTAATTTAGAGGACTAAATTTTCTTAGTTGGAGAGGATTGTAAGACCCGTATTTTTACATAGCTTATTCCTTATGATTTGGATATGTACAGACATTATGTTAAGTTATTTGAATCATAGGAAGAGTATTTACTTGATTTAAGTGTTAGTGAAATGCTTTAACACTTATAAGCTACATAAAAATCAAAAAATGGCTATAAGAACCACATGGCTAAATTGAGTGGATCTGAATCATTCTGACTGAAGAGAAGACCTTTAAATGAGAAAATATAGAGAGCTCGTGAAGGAAAGTTGGTCTGATTTAGTCCCGAACACAGATAACAAGAGTAAAAGCCAAAAAAGGGCAAAACGGACCATTTCAGCTGTTTAAGGTATTTTGGGTGTATTCACCTATCGAAAATGGAAAAAACGTAAAGAGAAGAGTGTAAACCATAAAATATGACACTTTTGAATTTTTGAGATAAAGTCAAACGTGGTCAATGGTCAAGAAAAGTCAAATGTAGTTGAGAAAAGTGGACTTTGACCATAGTTGACTAACCATGGTTAAAAATTAACCTAAGTATGGAGAAAATTTTTGGGGAAAAATTTTTTTGATCAGAATACAAGATAATCGTCCCCAAAAGTAAGGAAAATTTATTTAATTGAAATCCGGATTAAATTTAACAGGTAAAAACGTATTGGGCCAAAGTGAAAAATTTTAAAGCCCATTAAGGTATAATAAGTGTGGATCGAATTTCTTAAGTCTATTAGACTGAATTGTTGGACAGATTTGTGGGTCCAATATTTAGACAATTAAATGCCCGATGTATAATAAAAATTTCAGCTAGAAATCCCATTAGGAAGGCCAAACCAGAGAGGCCCAAAAGCTAGGCCCAAATTGGTAAAAATCAAGCCCAATAGTAAAAGGTAACCATAGCCAAATTGGTAACTATTACCTAAACCAATTCAATTCAAATTTTTAGCTGAAAACTTAGGCTTATTGACTAAGTAATTGACTTATAAAATCAGCCAACACAACTTCATCTTCTTCCTTAAGAATTTGGCAAAGAGAAGAAAGCATTAAAACACAAATAGTCAAGCTTTCTCTCACTAAAAATCACTAGGAAAAAGGCATATTTGGAACTTGCAATCTCCATGAAAGTTGTTCCAAATTGAGAGAGGATTAACATATGTTGGAATTGGCTATCAAGGAACCAAGTGAGCAAACCGAGAAGCTTCAAAGTTTCAACCAAGTGTGAAAGTGCAAGCTAGGTATAATTTCAAGCTTATAAATTCATATATGTTAATGTATGAATTATTCTAAGTTGATTGGTATATGTTTTAAGCACTGAAACAGATGAAATCACTATGAACATGGATTGGCCGATAGTGGGTAATGGTTAATTGATGAATGCCCATATGATTTTAAGGCACGAATGAGTTAATATACATGTGTTTATGATTATGGTATAGTTATAATAAATCAAATTGATCAATTAGTGGATAAATTAAGTTGGCAATTAAGGTGTTTGATAAAATGCCTAAATGAACTAAGTTAAGCTTAAGAACATTGCTAACCAACTGTTTGTGAAAATGCCTAAGTGAATGGCTAGTGAAATGGTCGACGGTGGTGTGGTACTCAGTATGGCTATGCATGCGTGGTTCTCAACCATGGCATGTGGTCGAGAGGTCCAATGGGCCAAGCCTAATTAGTTTCGACCCAATATGATGTGATGGGTCTCAGACAAGCCCAATAAGAGTTTATGGGCCCCATAAGCCTAATAGGCCCAACAAAAAAGAATAGTAAAATGGAAATAGGCTTAAGACAGAGTTAGGCCTATTAAGGTTTATCAAAGCCCATTAAGTGAAATAGACTGTATTAAATGTGAAATACAGTAGGAAAAGTAAAATTAACCTGATGAACGATTATATGCAGCTCTAGATATTGTTAGAGGAGAAAATCGAACTGTTGGATAGAAAAGCATTGAGAAAGTAAAATTTCTTGAGTGCTTTCAGGTAAGGGATTTTGTGAGTAGTTAGAGATACCTGCAAGTATTTTTGTCTGCTTTTTGCATTCACTTAAAAACTCTGAGGGTCAGAGAAAGTGAATTATAATTATAGCGACCCGATAGTGGCAAATTATGATTTTACCCTTAGTTAGGAAAAAAGTCAACTTTTGGAAAAAATTGTAAAAAGCATGGAAACCACAATTATGAGTGTTTTTATTGTTGTTTAGCATAAGAGTAGGTAGATGACCTAATGTTTTCATGGTTGATGAGAAATAACACAATTTATATTGCTGATTTTTATGTTTTGAAAATCATCCCTTTTAAAGAGCCATTTATCAAATTATGTGAGAATAAATCATGCTAGAGCATAGGTCGCACGTGATTTCATATGTTTTCCACATATATTCATGTTGAAGCATGATTTGCACTAGATTTCATGACATGCATGATAGAGTGCTGAAGTTATTGCTTGTACTCAATTTTATACGATTTATGCATGATAGAGTGCTGGAGCATTGTTCGTACTCAGTTTTATGAGTTTTGTGCATAGCATAGTACTGGAGCGATTGCACGTACTTGATTTGAAACATGAACTATGCATTACCTAGTGCTGGAGGGTTACTTGCACTAGAGTTCGAGTTTGTGATGTGTGAAACAGTGTTTGAAAAGAGTGTCGACTGTGAGTCGCGCTCAAAGGCATGCACTGTAGTTTTACAGTTATATATAAGACATGTTGAAAACCATGCTAATTTCCTCATGTAGACTGAGTGTCACACTGTTGAGATGTTTGCATGTGGATTTAGAGACATGGTATTGGTTATCCATTGAGATAGGGTTCACGGGTGTACGTTGTACGGTGTATGTGTCATGGAGTACGTTGTACCGTGTGTTGTTATGATGTGTATGAGGAGTTTAGAAGTTGATAGCTGGCGGTTGTGATGGAATGAACCCCCTCCCGTTGCAGCAGTGATTGCCCCGCACACTAGGTACGTGTAGCCTGGGATCACCATTATAGGATATGGTTATAGTCCAGGATATTATTGCATTTAACCACAGAGTCTCACATGATATATCATTTTATTGATTTTATGATAGGATAGACCTGAGGGATGGGTCGAAATCCGATTGTTGTGCTGTGAATGATTTAAATGCCATATTTATTGTGATTTGTATATAAATGGCATGATTTATCTAAAGGCATTGTGAAATTATACAGATGCATTGTTTTGCACGAAATGCCTGCATTTGAGAACTAAGCATGATTTCTGTACATGGGATTTAATCTATACAAGTATATGTATATATTTTAAATACATGCTTTTAAAGTGAGTTAAGGAAATGATATTTTCAAGGCATAGCATTATTTTGAGTAGATAATGTAGATGTCTACTTGCTTGCCTGATTTCCTTATTGAGCTGTGAGCTCACCCATTTTTTTCACCTCTCTACAGAGAATCCGTAGTAGAGCGAGTACATTTGAGGGATAGTATTCCTATTATCCGCTGCCATTTCCTATCGATCGACAAGTATACACATTTTGTATGGTTCTTTATCTAAACATATAAACAACACAGTGATGTAAATGATGTAAATTATGGGGGATGTATTTGTATTAGATTTTATACGAGCTCACTTATGTTATAAAATAAATTACAGTTAGTAGATAGTATATTGACATGTATGTATGATAATGAATGCTATGGTAAGAGAGGATACTAACATCGAATCATAGCCCAACTGTTGATAAGAAGAAAGGTAAGTAAATAGCGAAAAATTTATCGTGGTTTTGGTTAAGTCACGGAGGGTCGTGATAATTGCATTTTTATGTAAATACTATAAATCACATTTCATTATGTCATTTCAATTAAATCAAAACAAAGATGGCATATCATCATGTAAAAACATGGAAATCTGGGCCTCACCTATCCCTCGGGTTACACTTTGACACACAAAGTCACATGTCGAGGCTCAACCCATCCTTCAAGTCTGCCCAATTTATAAAAAAACTCATGTGACAATTCAAACAAGAAATATCGTAAGGTGAGATAGGCGACTGCTTGTTCCAAGATTATAATCATATCTCATTTTTCATGATCCTAGACTACACAGTACTCAGTGTGCAGGGCCTCATATTGGGTGTAATGAGAGGTGGGTCAAATCCTCAACCGTCAGCCACAACTCTATATCATCATGTACTCACGGTACAATGTATTTCATGGGACATACATGGTACAAATGTCACGACCGTCCATGACTTAACCAAAACCACTACAAATTTTTCATTTTTTACTTACTTTTCTCCTTATCAATAGTTGGGCTGTGATTTGATGTTAGTATCCTCGCTTACCATACCATTCATTTATTATCATACACACATGTCAATATACTATCTACCGACTGTAATTTCTTTTATAACATAAGTGAGGTCCTATAAAATTTAATACAAATATATCCCCCATAATTTACATCGTTTACATTATTGTGCTGTTTATATGTTTAGATAACCGTACAAAATGTGTATACCTTTCACTCGATAGGAAATGTAGCGGACAAAAGGAATGCTAACCCTTAACCGTAATCACTCTACTATGGATACTCTGTAGAGAGGTGGAAAATGAAAGGGGTGAGCTCACAGCTCAGTAAGGAAATCAGGTAAGCAAGTAAACATATACACTATCTACTCAAAATAATGCTATCCCTTGAAGATATTATTTCCTTAACTCATGTTAAAAGCATGTATTTAATATATATATATATATACTTGTACAGATTAAATCCCATGTACAGAAATCATGCTGAGTTTCAAATATAGGCATTTCATGTAAAACAATGCATCTTTATAATTTCAAAATGCATTTAGATAAATCATGCCATTTATATTCAAATCACAGTAAATATGATATTTAAATCATTCACAACACAAAAATTGGATCCCGACCCATCCCTCAGGTCTATCCGTATCATAAAATAAATCAAGTGATATATCATGTGAGACTCTGTGAATAAATGCAATAATATCCTGGACTATGGTCATATCCTATAATGGTGATCCCAAGCTACACAGTATTCGATGTGTGGGGCAATCATTGCTGCAACAGGAAGGGGTCAGTCCATCACAACCACCAGCTATCAACTCCTCAACGCCTCATACACATCACATCAATACACGATACAGCATACTCTGTGACATATACACAGTACAAGGTAAACCCGTGGATCCTATCTCAATGGATAATCAATACCACATCTCTAAATCCATGTTCGAACATCTCAACAGTGTGACACTCAATCTACACCAGGAAATCGTCACGATTTTTAACATGACTTATATATCACAGTAAAACTATAGTGCGCGCCTTTGAGTGTGACTCACAGTCAATACCCCGCTCAAACATTGTTTATGCATCTCAAAATATCGAACACTAGTGCGAGTAAGACTCTAGCACTAGGTCATGCATAGTTCATGTCTCAAAACAAGTACGAGCAATCGCTCTAGTACCATGTTATCCGTAAAACTCATCAAATCGAGTACGAGCAATTACTCTAGCACTCTATCATACATAAATCATATAAAACTGAGTACGAACGATGCTCCAGAACTCTATCATGCATGTCATGGAAATCTAGTGTGAATCATACTTCAACACTAAAATATGTGGAAAACATATGAAATCAAGTGCGAGCTGTGCTCTAGCACAATTAATTTTCACATAATTCAATAGATGGCTCTTTAAAAGGGATGATTTTTAAAACATAAAAATCAACAATATAAATTGTGTGATTTCTCATCAATCATGAAAACATTAGTCCATCTACCTACTCTTCTAATAAACAGCAGTAAACACACTCATAATTATGGTTTCCATGCTTTTTTACAACTTTTTACAAAAGTTGACTTTTTTCCTAACTAGGGGCAAAATCATAATTTGCCACTATTAGGTTGCTATAACTATTATTCACTTTCTCTGACCCTTAGAGTTTTTAAGTGAATGCAAAAGAAGATGAAAATACGTGTAGGTATCTCTAACTACTCGCAAGAGTCCCTTAGCTGAAATCACTCGAGAAATTTTAGTTTCTCGATGCTGCTCGATCCAGCAGTTTGATTAGCTCTTCCAACAATTTCTGGAGCTGCATATAACCATTCATCGGGTTAATTTTACTTTTCTTACTGTATTTCATATTAAATATAGTCTGTTTCACTTAATAGGCCTTGATAAACCTTAATGGGCATAACACTGCCTTAAGCCCATTTCCATTTTACTATTCATTTTTGTTGGGCCTATTGGGCCTATGGGGTCCACCAACTCTTATTGGGCTTGGCCCATTAGACCACTCGACCACATGCCATGGCTGAGAGCCATGCATGCTTAGCCATGCCAAGCACCATGCCACATTAGCCATTTCACTAGCCATTCACTTAGGAATTTTAGCAAACACTTGGTGGGCAATGGTCTTAAGCTTACTTAGTTCATTTAGGCATTTTATCAAACACCTTGATTTCCAACTTCAATTCATCCACCAATTGATCAAATTGATTAATTCTAACTATACCATAACCATAAACACATGTATACCAACTTATTCATGCCTTAAAATGTAAGACCCGATTTTATCGTAAGAGCAAAAGGGAATGAATAGAAATTTTTGAGTGCATTTAAAAGTATAAAAGGATTGCAATGGTATTCCCGAACACGTGCTAGGGCAAAACGATCAAAAGACTAAAATTCGGTATTAATCGGGACAAGAAAATTTAATTAAAAATATGAGATTGAGAAATCTTGATCAATAACGAAGAAATAATTAAATTTCGAGTTAAATTGATCAAGATATGAATTTATTGGAATAAACCGAAATTTTCGTATAGAAAAATAATCCCGAAAATAATAAAAAAATATATCGAAAAGGTAAAATCGGACTGATAAATTCATTTACAGAATAATTGAATAAAATAATAATTTTTTTAGATATTTTAGGATTTTAATATTATTTTAATGATTAAAATAATATTAAAAATAAATTATAAATAAATTAAAAATAAAACAAAATCTGAAGAGAATTTTGGGGAGAGAGAAAACAAAGAAATTGAAAAAGGAGAAAACCAAGTCGCGAAGACCGATGGGGAAGAAGTACCACCGGGCGGCCACCTCTGGCGACCAGCGGCCAAGCACGTTACTGAAAAAGGAAGCCCGGCACCGTGTGACCTCCCTGCCACTGGGACGCGCTCCACCAACATCGAAATTCGACGAATTGAAGGGAGGAAGCCGCGGAGGAAAAGAGGGCATTCGACGGTCACCGACGGGAGTTAGCTCCGATCGAGGCCAGCCGAGAGGTCCTTTGCCCAAGACGCATCGAACGGCGATGGTGAGACACCGGGAACAGGCCAAACGACGTCGGCACGACCAAAAAGGGACTGAACCAGTCGACGGTTCAGTGAGAAAGTGACTGTGCTGAAACGGACCGAACCGGTTCAGCCAAAAAAGAAAAGGAAAAAGAACAAAAAGGAAAAAGAAAAAAGAGAAAAAATTGGAGAAAATTTCAGTGATGCAATCGAGCTACGGGTAAGTCGGTAAGTAGTCGAATTGATCGATTTATATTTTAGAATATTTAATTTGATAAATATTCGACTCGAAATTTACCCAAAAAAAATATTTAATTGTGTAGCTTGACAATTGACGTGAGATGAGAGCTCGAGACAGCCTCGATTTGCATATTATCATGGAATCTAAGGTAAGTAACCCTTATTTATGACAATTTGCATCGTTATGCATGTTAGATAAATTATGGATTTAATTTTCGCGTTAAATGAATTATATTATGGAAATTGAGATAAATTGTCATAAATATTTAATTGATCTATTCGAGAGTTTAGAACGAGCCTAAATAAATATTGATGGGCCCAATGAGCCCAATAGGCCTCGATAATGTGAATAGTAATGGAAAATGGGCTTAAGGTCGATTAAGGCACATTATGGTACAATCGGGCCCAATATGGGTAAACGGACCCAATGATTTAAATTAAGCCCAGAAAATATGAAATATAATTAATTGTATTGTAATTTGACCTGATGAATATTTATCCGCAGTTTCGAAGATTGGATTCGAAGCAAATCGGACTGCGTGACGAGTCATCAGTGGAAAGGTCAGAATGTATAGAAAAATAAAGTAAGGGAATTGTGTGAGTAACTAGAGGTAGCTACGCGTATTTTAATAGCTTTTCTGTACACTGAATATGTATGTATACCTTGATTATGTATAATGATCTTAAAAGTGGTTTAAATAATTTTGAGGATCGAAATAGGTGAAAAGACTATTTTACCCCTATTGAGGGAAGTTCACCTAAGGATGGTGAAAGCATGACATGCATAAAATGCATGATTTAAGGACTTTTATGATTTAAGGAATTTTATTGGTTTTAATTAAAGCAAATCGATAGATTGGCCAGTAACTGCATAAATTTCACAAGATAACACTACGTAGGTGTTATTCATATTTAAATGGAATTTTTTTGAAAAATGGGCCAACTATCAAGTTTAAATGGAAACAGATAGTGCCGACACGTAGTTCGCACTATATCTGCATTTGTGAATGTGCATCAATGTGCTTGAGCAGTTGCTCGCACCGATTTGTGTGACATCATATGCATGAAATGTGCTAGAGCAGTTGCTCGCACTGATTTTATGATTTGATATGCATGAGAGCTGCTGGAGCCTAGCTCGCACTCTGTTTTGACTGTTTTGACGGTTTTGAACTGTTTTGACCTGATATGCATAAAAAGATGCTGGAGCGATTGCTCGCACTAGTTTTACTAATTTGATATGCATGAGAGGTGTTGGAGCTTAGCTCGCATCCTGTTTTGATATTATATTGCATAAAAGTCGTGCTGGAGTGTAACTGGCACAAGATTTGATTTATTTATGTATAAAGTCGTGCTGAAGTGTAACTCGCACGAGATTTGATTTACTTGAGCATTCAGTTGGGCTGAAGTGTTGCTCGTATAAAGTTTTATATGGTTTTTATAATTCATTTGAATGTCGTACTAGAGCATTTCTCGTACGTGGATTTTACTTAAATTTATAATCAATTTAAGTCGTACTGGAGCGCTGTTCGTATGCAGATTTTATTGATTTTTATGACACTGTGCTAGAGCTTCGCTCACACGAGGTTTTCTGATATCATGAATATTCATGGAGCCGTGTTAAAGCTTCACTTGCACAGGGATTTATATTACATGCATGTAGCCGTGTTGGAGCCTCCTGTAGACTGTGTGTCACAGTGAGATGGTATGCTCACATGTGCATACTGAGACAGAGATGATATGGGTGGATAAGACCTATTGCAGGCACCCCTGACTGAGCTTAGATTCACGGAGTACATTGTACCGTGTATGTCACGCGAAGTACGCTGTACCGTAGGGATTGTTGGAGTGGAGTGGCATTAGCCACGAGGCAGCAAGCCTTGCCCTCGCAATCCTGGTGTTATGCTGTTCTAGCGGGTAGGACGACCCACCTCCCGATTCAGGTGTGATACCCCACACTAGGTACTGTGTTGCCAGGGATCACTAGGATATGGCCATAGTCCTCGATGTTACTGATATAATCACCTACTTGTCTCACATTATATAATTATTGGTCGATAGACCAGGGTAGACCCGAGGGAGGGGTCAGGCACCCGATTTTATGATTTTTTACTATGCTAATATATGTTTTAGAGGATTTTATGCTATGTGACCCTAAAAGAATGGTGGTTTTATAACCGAAGTTTTATAATGAATTTTAATGAATTGTTTTATGAGATGATTGACCCGAAAGGGTTAGTTTATACTGCAGTTTTAATAAAATGATTTAAATGCAGTAGCATGATGATGTTTTCCATGCTTTCATTTCAAATTCATGGTTTGTCTTACATGACATGAAAGAATGCATGATCTTGATTTACTTCATGCTCATTATGATTTAATGATGTCACATAAAATGCCTTTGATGCATGAATTATATGATTTCTATATGCACAAATAGTTTTGACAAACTATGGCATTGAAATATGCATGATTTTGTGCGTGAAATTTTAAACGAAAAGAAATGGATTTAAGGGCATGGCATTATGAGCATGTAGATAATGGAGCTATCTACTTACTTGCATAATTGCCTTATTAAGCATGTGGTTTGCTCGCCCCCTTATTTTCCCATCTTTTTAGAGCACTCACAAAAATTAGTAAGCGGCTGAGGACTTGCATTCTGGGTATCTGCTGCTTACCATCGAGAGACAGGTATACACATTTGTATAGTTTTGTATCTGAACATGTAAATGCATAGTACTGTAAACGATTATGATGTCGGGGATGTAGAGTTATAAATACCATTGTGTATGTATTCAGTTAAAGTCAAAAGATAGTAAACTCTGATATGTGAATGTGATTTTGGAAATGGAATGGCAAATACGTGAGAGGTAACTAACACCGAATCATAGCCCAACTGTATGGTAGGATGGTCACGATGAAAGAAAGGTAAGAATTAAATAATAAATGAAAAAGCGAAAAATTTACTTTGATTTTTAGGTAATTTGGATCGTGACATAAAATCCATTGGGTAATCATTTATTTATAATCACCCAATCTCGGCCAATCCATGTTCATGGTGATTTCATGTGTTTCAATGCTTAAAAGACATACCAATCAACTTAGAATAATTCATACATTAACATATATGAATTTGAAAGCTTGAAATTATACCTAGCTTGCACTTTCACACTTGGCCGAAACTTTAAAGCTTCTCAGGTTGCTCACTTTGGCTCCTTGATAGCCAATTCCAACATATGTTAATCCTCTCTCAATTTGGAACAACTTTCATGAAATTGCAAGTTCCAAATATGCCTTTATCCTAGTGATTTCTAGTGAGAGAAAGCTTGAAAACTATTTGGTTATGATGTTTCTTTGTGTAGCTGAGAATGATGGGTTGAAGAAGATGATACTGTAAGACCTGATTTTAATTAAAACACGAAAAGAAAAATACAAAAGGATTGAAATGGTATTCCCAAACACGTGAAGGGTAAAACGGTCAAAAGACTGAAATTCGGTATTTATCGTGACAAGAAAATTTAATTAAAAATATGGGATTGAGAAATCTTGATCAATAACGAAGAAATAATTAAATTTCGGGTTAAATTGATCAAGATATGAATTTATTGGAATTAATCAGAAATTTTCACCTCGAAAAAATAATCAAAAAATATACCGAAAATACGAAATAATATCGAGAAATTCATTTATTGAATAAATGAATAAAATAATAATTTTTCAGATATTTTGGATTTTAATAATAAAATATTGATTAAATTAATAATAAAAATAAATAAAAAATAAAATAATTAATTAAAAAAACAACACAGAAAATCGCGAAATGCGATTTTCTGAAAAGGAACAAAGCAGCCGACGAAATCGAGAAAAAATCGAGCTCCCTTTGCCGGCCACCGGCGAGCCCAGGCGAGAGGCAGCCCAGCCGAGCCTCGCCGACGTTGGTAGGCAAAAGAGGGAAGCAACAATCGGCGGTGAAAGAGAGGAAGAGAGAGAAACGAGAGGCAAAACGAGGAAACCGGTGAGCGACGTCGATTCGGGCCCGGCCACCGATAGTCGAAGGTAGCCCACGCGGAGACCGACCAATCGGCTGTTGAATCGGTCACCGACGGCGAAAAGGAGAAGGGCCGGACCGGCCACTTTTCGACGACCTTAGTTGAAAATAAGACCAGATCTAAGCAGCGGATGACCTCGCGGAGCTGCTGGCGACGGAAACCAGTGGAGAACTGGTCGGTAAGGCACTGAACAAGCCGAACCAGATTGAACCGGTGGTCTGAACCGGGTTAAACCGAACCAAACCGGTTCAGCCAAAAAGAAAAGAGAAAAAAAAGAAAAAAAGGGAAAAAGAAAAGAGGAAAAATTGGGGAAAATCCGAGTGATGCAATCGAGCTACGGGTAAGTCGGTAAGCGGTCGAAATTGACTGATTTAAATTTCAAAATATTTAATTTGATTAATATTCGACTGAAAGTTTACCTGAAAAAATATTTAATTGTGTAGCTCGACAATTGGCGTCAATCGAGAGCTCGAGACAACCTCGATTTACGTACAATCACAGAATCTCGGGTAAGTAACCCTTATTTACGATAAATTTGCATCGTTATGCGTGTTAAAATTTACCGCATAAATTACAGATTTAATTTTTGCATAAAATGGATTATATTTTGAAAATTGAAATAAATTATCATAAATAATTCATTAAGCTATTCGAGAGTTTAGAACGAGGCTCAATAAATATTGATGGGCCCAGTGAGCCCAATAGGCCTCGATAATGTGAATAGTAAGTGAAAAACGGGCTTAAGGCCTATTATGGTACAATCGGGCCCAATATTGGTAAACGGGCCTAATGATTTAAATTAAGCCCAAAAAATATGAAATAGAATTACATATATTGTATTTGACCAGATGAACATTTATCCGCAGTTCCAGAGATTGGATTCTGAGCAAATCGGACTGCGTGACAAGTCATTAGTGGAAAGGTTAGACTGTACAAAAAAATGAGGTAAGGGAATTGTGTGAGTAGCTAGAGGTAGCTATGCGTATTTTAATCGTTTTTGTATACACTGATTATGTATGTATACATTGTTATTGTATAATGATCCTAAAAGTGGTTTAAATGATTTTAAGGATTGAAATAGGTAAAAAGGCTATTTTACCCCTATTGAGGGAAGTTCACGTAAGGATGGTGAAAGCATGACATGCATGAAATGCATGATTTAAGGATTTTCTAATTTAAGGAAATTTTATTGGTTTTAATTAAAGCAAATCGATAGATTGTCCAGTAATTATATAAATTTCACAATATAACACTACGTAGGTGTTATTTGTATTTAAATGAAATTCTTTGGAAAACGGGCCAACTATCAATTTTATATGGAAATAAATAGTGCCAGCATATAGCTCACACTATATCTGCGTTTGTGAGTGTGCATAAATGTGCTTGAGCGGTTGCTCGCACCGACTTGTGTGACATCATATGCATGAAATGTGCTAGAGCGGTTGCTCGTACTGATTTTTATTCCTGTGAAATGAATGAAAAGTACTGGAGCCTAGCTCGTACTCTGTTTTGACTGTTTTAACGGTTTTGACTGAATATGCATAAAAAGGTGCTGGAGCGATTGCTCGCACTAGTTTTAATGATTTGACATGCATGAGAGGTGCTGGAGCTTAGCTCGCATCCTATTTTGATATGGAATTGCATAAAGCCGTGTTGGAGTGTAACTCGCACGAGATTTAATGTATTTATGCATAAAGCAGTACTGGAGCGTTGCTCGTACGAAGTTTTCTTCATTCGTGCTGGAGCATTGCTCGCACCTGATTTTATATGGTTTTATAACTCATTTTAAAGCCATACTGGAGTTTTTCTCGTACGAGGTTTTCACTGAGTTTTTATACATATCCGTACTAGAGCATTGCTCGTACATGGATTTTACTTGAATTTATGATTATTTTAAGTCGTACTGGAGTGCTGCTCGTACACAGATTTCATTGATTTCTATGAAACCGTGCTAGAGCTTCCCTCGCACGAGATTTTATGATATCATGAATATGCATGGAACCGTTCTTAAGCTTCGCTCACACAGGGATTTATATGACATGCATATAGCCGTGTTGGAGCCTCTTGTAGAGTGTGTGTCATAGTGAGATGATATGCTCACACGTGCATACTGAGACAGAGATGATATGGGTGGATAAGACCTATTGCAGGCACCCCTGACTGAGCTTGGGTTCATGGTGTACGTTGTACCGTGTATGTCACGTGGAGTACACTGTACCGTAGGGATTGTTGGAGTTGAGTGGCATTAGCCACGAGGCAGCAAGCCTTGCCCTCGCAATCCTGATGTTATGTTGTTCTGGCGGGTAGGACCGACCCACCTCCCATTTCAAGTGTGATACCCCGCGCACTAGGTACCGTGTTGCCAGGGATTACTAGGTTATGGCCATAGTCCTATGTTCTTACTGATAATCACCTACTTATCTCACATGATATAACTATTGGTCGATAGACCAGGGTAGACCCGAGGGAGGGGTCAGGCTCCCGATTTTATGATTTTCTACTATGCTAATTTATGTTTTAAAGGTTTTTATGATATGTGACCCTGAAAGAAGGGTGATTTTATAACCGAAGTTTTATAATGAATTTTAATGAATTGTTTTATAAGATGATTGACCTGGAAGGGGTTAGTTTTTACTGCAGTTTTAATGAAATGATTTGAATGCAGTAGCATGATGGTGTTTTCCATGCTTTCATTTCAAATTCATGATTTGTCTTACATGACATGAAAGAATGCATGATCTTGATTTACTTCATGTTTATTATGATTTAATGATGTCACATAAAATGCCATTGATGCATTCGTAGTATGATTTCTATATGCACAAATAGTTTTGATAAACTATGTCATCGCTCTATGGAAGGTTTTATGCTTGAGATTTTAATGAAAAGAAGTGGATTTTAAGGGCATGGCATTATGAGCATGTATATAGTGTAGCTATCTACTTACTTGCATAATTACCTTACTGAGCGTGTGGTTTTCTCACCCCTTTATTTTCCCATCTTTTCAGAGCACTCGCAATAGTTAGTGAGCGGCTGAAGACTTGCATTCTTGGTATCCGCTGCTTCCCATCGAGAGACAGGTATACACATTTGTGTAGTTTTGTATCTAAATATGTAATGTATAGTATTGTAAACGAATATGATGTCGGGGATGTAAAGTTAAAAATACCAATGTGTATGTATTTAATTAAAGTCAAATGATAGTAAACTCTGATATGTGAATGTGATTATGGAAATGGATTGGTAATAGTGTGAGGTAGGCCTAATAGTCGTTCTAAGTCGCCACATGAGACTCAAGATGAGATTGACGTGGAGGCTGGTATTGAGCATGGCTCTAAGAATCTTTCTCATGGACTTCCACCAATGTTCCGCCGATCCCCTAAACATAAATGCAGCGAACACTACCATCTAAGTAGGGGTACACTCAAAGAACCCGTATAGCTTCCCCATCTCACTCAACCAATCCTCAGCTACCATTGGGTCCTTCACCCCGCTAAATGCCGGCAGTCTGAACTTCTGAAACTGTCGCAGTCTATCCATGTCACAACTCTAACACCAATCTCTAGTACTCTGCTGTGGGGCAATATGAGAAATTATGTCCTGGACTGGTGGGGGTGTAGGAGTATCCGTATCTTGAGCTGGCTGAGCAGAAGCATCGAGAGCAGCTGCCTGTCCAGCATCACCCTGTCCACCTCTAACTCCCTGCACTGACTACGTAAATAACTCCATAATCATCTCGAGGCTCCGTTCTATCCTAGCGAAATGCACCTTGGTCGTCTCAGTAGGTCTCTCTGTAGTATCCCTCTCTGCAGGACCCTGTGGGGTATGCTCAACCCCGGTCTCTACCTCAGGCTCCTCCTGAGTCTCGTGAGGCAACTCGGCACGTCCAGCAGGTGACACGCCCTAAGGGTATTATCAGCAAGTGCACGAGTCGTACAAGTAATAATGGGATTTGAGTTCCGAGTTATCGTCCCACAGAGAAGTTGATTAGCCTAATCAACTACCGATTAATCTTACCCTAAGTATATCCCAGCAAATTATGAATTAATAATGGGTGATCTACATGGCTAAAATTAAAAGTACTGAAAACAATAAACATTAAAAAAAAATAAAGAAAATAAAACCGAGCTAAAAGCACTTACAGTGCTCCAAGCAATAAAAGAAAATACCTGCAAAAGATAACGCAATTAAAATAAAATGTAAATATAAAAATAAAGCAATAAAATTTTATTAAACTAAAATTTAAACAAACTTAAAATAAAAATGCATGTAAATAAACTAACTAATAAAAAAGCAAATTAAACTAAACTAAAATTTAATGAAGATAAAAACTAAATTAAAAATGCATGAATCAAATTCTAAATGCAACTAAACTAAAATAAAGTCCTAAAACATATAATATAAAATTAACTACTAACTAAAAATTAAATTAACAACTAAAACATTAAATTTAACCTACGATTATCAACTAACAACTATACTAAACTAACAACTAATGAAACAATCAAAATAATAAAAATACCATAAAAATTAAACTAAGCAAAATAGAGGTGGCCAAAAAAGGCCTTAACCGAAATTGCAAATCAAGTGATCCGAGCATGTGTACTGTGCACTATTCACATGTCTTCTTCAGCAAATGCATTTCCAGGCAGTGGTTTGTCCTGCTCTCGGTTCCAGGCTGACCAGCATTCGTCCGTGGCTTCTGCTCTAGGTCCGGATATTGCACTGTTACACGTTCTTCTCCATTAGTTGCTCCAGGCGTGTTCTGCTCTTTCCCGCACTCACGGTTTATCCTCTGCATTGTATTATAGCAGTTGCCTCTGGACTAGATATCTGTATCCTTAGCAGCACACACAATGCTCAGTACCTTGTACGCTCTACCAATCGCCTCTTCACACACCTATGGCAGAAATACAGCTGTTCAACTACCAGCAACTCTTGACAGATTGGAAATGGGACAGAGAATAGATATAAAGTCTGAACCTGAGCCTGGTTACATGGCCTCTGCAAATCATGCGTGCCTGACTCCCAGCTCAGCTTCAGGTGCTCTCCATTTACAACTGCACCAGCCTGCTACACTACACTAGTTGCTATTTTAAGGATAAGTTATACAACCTCCTGCTGCTGTCTCCTGCTCTTGAACAAATGAAACCAATAAACAGTACTTAAAGTAGTAAAACAGAGCTAAACAGAGGATTGATCGGCTGCTAGTTTGTTTCTTTGTTACCATTCAGCTACCTGTCGAACACCCTCTCTCAGTATTACACATGAGCATCTCCATGAAAGCAGGAATTAAGATGACAATACAGAAAACCAAAACTAAACGCTAAATCAATAATGCAGAAAAATATAAGACATGAAAACAGGAGACTCCAAGGCCACAGTTTCCTTCATTTTCTTCTCCTTCCATGTTCCACATTGCTCATGATGTGGATAAATAATTAGCATCAATCCACATCAATGCAACAGAACCATAAGGTGGAAGAATGGATGAAATAATGATGCCACCCGAATGCACCAAAAAATTCTAACTGAGAGTTGCAAGAACAATAGTTTAACAAATAAAAACAGAAGCAAGTTGGAAAACCGAGAGCTAACAGCTAGAAAAAACAATGATTTTCATGGTAACACTAAAATAAAGATCTGGGATTGAAACGGAATCAAACAGTAGAGAAAATGGAAATGAAACTATTCATTAATAAAACAAAGAACTAGAAATGAACAAAAACTTTGCAAGAAAATAAAAGTTAGCATGAATAGTAATCTAACAATGGTGGCTATCGAAAAAAGAAAAAACTTAAAAACAATAAATCCTAAAATAAACCCTAAAACTATTCCACCCTAATTTTCCTCTATTCTGACCTAGGCTCCCCTTTTTTAATTACCATCTTTTTTCTATTTATACACACACTTAGGGGTACAATTGTAATTTTTTTCATCCTAGATGAATTGGCATTGTTTGGCCACTTATCTTCACACTATTGGCTCCTTTGTCACGACCCAAATTACCTAAAAATCAGAGTAAATTTTTCGCTTTTTCATTTATTATTTAATTTCTTACCTTTCTCTCGTCGTGACCATCCTACAAGCAGTTGGGCTATGATTCGGTGTTAGTCACCTCACACCATTACCATTCCATTTTCATAATCATATATCAGAGTTTACTATCCTTTTGACTTTAAATAAATACATACTCAATGGTATTTACATGACTCTACATCCCCGACATAATATACGTTTACAGTACTGTGCATTACATATTTAGATACAAAACTATACAAATGTGTATACCTGTCTCTCGATGGGAAGCAGTGGATACCAAGCATGCAAGTCCTCAGCCGCTCAATAACTATTTCAAGTGCTCTGAAAAGATGGGAAAATAAGGGGGGTGAGCAAACCACACGCTCAGTAAGGCAATTATGCAAGTAAGTAGATAGCTCCACTATCTACATGCTCAGAATGCCATGCGCTTAAATCCATTTCTTTTCATTTAAAATTTCACGCACAAAGTCATGCATATTCAATGCCATAGTTTATCCAAAACTATTTGTGCATATATAAATCATGTAATTCATGCATTCAAAGCATTTTATGTGACATCATTAAATCATCATTAGCATGAAGTAAAGCAATATCATGCATCCTTTTGTGTCATGTAAGATAAATCATGAATTTGAATAAAAGCATGGAAAACATCATCATGCTACTGCATTCAAGTCATTTCTTTAAAACTGCAGTAAAAACTAACCCTTCCGAGTCCATCTTATATAACAATTCAATAAATTTCATTATAAAACCACCCTTCTTTCAAGGTTACAAATCATAAATCACGAAATCATAAAATCATCAAATCGGGGGCCTGACCCCTCCTTCGGGTCTACCCTGGTCTAACAGACCACAAGTTATATCATGTGACAATCAGTTAATTATCAGTAACATCGAGGACTATGGCCATATCCTAGTGATCCCTGGCAACACGGTACCTAGTGTGCGGGGTATCACACCTGAAACGAGAGGTGGGTCGTCCTACCCGCCAGAACAGCATAACACCAAGATTGCGAGGGCAAGGCTTGCTGCCTCGTGGCTAATGCCACTCCACTCCAACAATCCCCACGGTACAGCGTACTCCGCGTGACATACACGGTACAACGTACTCTGTGAACCTAAGCTCAACCAAGGGTGCTTGTAATAGGTCGTATCCACCCATATCATCTCTGTCTCAGTATGCACGTGTGAGCATATCATCTCACTGTGACACATAGTCTACAGGAGGCTCCAACACGGCTATATGCATGTAATATAAATTCCTATGCGAGCGAAGCTCAAGCACGGCTCCATGCATATTCATGATATCTGAAAACCTTGTGCGAGCGAAGCTCTAGCACGGTTTCATAAAAATCAGTGAAATATGCGTACGAGCAGCGCTCCAGTACGACTTAAACTGATTATAATTTCAAGTAAAATCCACGTACGAGCAATGCTCTAGTACGGATATGTATAGAAATTCAGTGAAAACCTCGTACGAGAAAAACTCTAGTACGACATTCAAATGAATTATGAAAACAACGTAAAACTTTGTGCGAGCAACGCTCCAGCACAAATGAATGCTCAAGTAAATCAAATCTCATGCGAGTTACACTCCAGCACGGTTTTATGCATAATTAAATCAAATCTCGTGCGAGATTCACTCCAGCACGGCTTTTATGCAATTTCATATCAAAGCTGGATGCGAGCTAAGCTCTAGCACCTCTCATGCCTATCAAATCGGTAAAACTAGTGCGAGCAATCACTCCAGCACCATTTTATGCATACCACGTCAAAACAAATCAAAACATGTCAAAACAGAGTGCGAGCTAGGCTCCAGCAGCTCTCATTTCACAATAATAAAAATCAGTGCGAGCACCATGCTCTAGCACATTTCATGCATATGATGTCACAGAAGTCGGTGCGAGCAACCGCTCAAGCATATTTATGCACATTCACAAACATAGATATAGTGCGAACTACGTGTCAGCACTATCTGTTTCCATATAAACTTGATAGTTGGCCTATTTTCCAAAGAAATTTCCATTTAAATACAATTAACACTTACGTAGTGTTATCATGTGAAATTCATACAATTACTGGCCAATCTATCGATTTGCTTTGATTAAAAACCAATAAAATCCTTAATTTAGAAATTTCCTTAAATCATGCATTTCATGCATGTCATGCTTTCACCATCCTTAGGTGAACTTCCCTCAATAGGGGTAAAATAGTCTTTTTCACCTATTTCGATCCTTAAAGCCATTCAAACCATTTTTAGGATCATTATACAATATCAATGTATACATGCATATCCAGTGTACATAAAAGCTATTAAAATATACGTAGCTACCTCTAGCTACTCACATAATTCCCTTACCTCATTTATCTGTACAGTCTGACCTTTCCACTGATAACTCGTCACGCAGTCCGATTTGCTCCGAATCCAAATCAAATATCCGAAACTGCGGATACACATTCATCAGGTCAAATACAATACAATTTAATTGTATTTCATAATTTTTTGGGCTTAATTTAAATCATTGGGCCCGTTTACCCATATTGGGCCCGATTGCACCATAATGGACCTTAATCGGCCTTAAGCCCGTTTACTACTCTTTATTGAGGCCTATTGGGCTCATTGGGCCCATCAATAATTCATTTAGCCTCGTTCTAAATTCTCAGACAACTTATGAATTATTTACGACAATTTATCCAATTGTTTCAGAATTTAATTCATTTATGCAGAAATTAAATTCGTAATTTATGCGTTAAATATCAATCACGCATAACGATATAAAATTGTCGTAAATAAGGGTCACTTACCCGTTATTCCATGATCGTACTCAAATCGAGGCTGTCTCGAGCTCTCGGTTGATGCCAATTGTCGAGCTACACATTTAAATATATTTTCGGGTAAACTTTCAGTCGATTATTTATCAAATTAAATATTCTAAAAATTAAATCGGTCAATTTGACCGCTTACCGACTTACTCGAAGCTCGATTGCATCATTGGAATTTTCCCAATTTTTTTCTCTTTTTCTTTTTCCCTTTTTTCTTCCTTTTTTCCCTCTCTTTTTGGCTAAACCGGTCCGGTCCGGTTCAACCCGGTTCGGACCGCCGGTTCAGCTCGGTCAGGTTCGACCGGTTTAGTCCGGTTCGACTGGTTCAGGCAACATTTGGTCGTGCCGACGCCGTCCGGTCGGTTCCCGGCGTGATTCCGCCACCAATCGGGGCGCCACGGCCTGGGCTTCCTAAATCGGGCCTCGACTGGGGTCGAATCGCAGCCATCGCCGGCGAATCGACGTTTCTTCCCCCGCGGCTTCTCCTCCATATTCGCTGTTTTTCGGCCACATCGCCGCACGTCTCGGCCGCCGGTGGGTTCGCCTGGTGTAGGGCTACCTTCGCCGACCCTCGCCGGCCCCTAGGCCTCACCGGTGGCTCGCCGATGATGAACCTTCTCGGTCTCGGCTTCCTCGTATTTCTCCTCTGTTTCTGTTTCTTTTGTTTCCAGACTTTTCGTTTCTATTTTTTTTTGTAACTTTATTTATTTATTTATAATTAAATTTTATTATTACTTTATTCAATAAAATAATAATAAAATTCCCAAAATATCTAAAAAATTCTATTTTATTCCTTTAATCTGTAAATAAATTTATCAGTCCGATTTTACCTTTTCGGTATAATTTTTGATTATTTTCGAGATTATTTTTCGATACGAAAATTCTGATTTTATTCCAATAAATTCATATCTTGATCAATTAAATCCGAAATTTAATTATTTATTCGTCATTGATCAAGATTTCTCATTCTCATATTTTTAATTAAATTTTCTTGTCCCGATTAATACCGAATTTTGATCTTCTGACCGTTATGCCCTTGCACGTGTTCGGGAATATCATTTTAATCCTTTTGCATTTTTAAATGCACTCAAAAATATCAGGTCTTACATCCTTGAAAAATAATATTTCCATGTCATCTGTCTTTTTGTCCAATTGGATGTGCTAGGTTCGTGTTGTCCGCATGGTCCAATCTCGATTTTAACTCAATTTTGGTCCATTTTCTACCGAAATATTCAAAATTCATTCGGATTTAGTTTATCTGCACACATGAGAATTTTAATTAAATAAAGGGGATAATTAACAAAATAAATTGGAGATTTAAATAATTAATTAGGAAATTAAGTTCAAATAATTCTAAAAATATAGAATTATCAGCAGGTGCAGGCCTACCTCTACGACCTTTGCCTTGTGCCCGACCTCCTCTACCGTTACAAGTAACAGGCATAATGCCTATATTCCTGCATTCACAACCATTTCTTAGTTAAAACCCATCTCAAATACACAATTGTATCTAACCAAGCACAGTAACACGGGGATGTAATTTCCTAATTACTGACACTGACACACATCAGACCAATTTCGCTCTGATACCACCTTTTCTCACGACCCAAAACTACCCATAGTGTCCGAATCATATCTGCCTAGGGAGATTAACCTCATCTCAAACTCATCTACCGATCTACTCCACTGGGTCAAACTCAAAAACTCAGTCTGCAGCTTTCGCTGCGCTGTATCCGGGACGTACTGCCTCTGAAAGGCCTCCAAAAATACCTTCCAACTAATCACTGTATGTCTGGCTCTAAGAATCTGTCTAGTGGACTTCTACTAATGTTCCATCGAGCCTCTAAACATAAATACAACGAACACTACCATCTAAGTAGGGGTACACTCAAAGAACTCGTATAGCTTCCCCAGCTCACTCAACCTATCCTCAGCTACTAGTGGGTCCTTCGCCCTGCTAAATGCCGGTGGTCTGAACTTCTGAAACTGTCGCAGTCTATCCATGTCACAACTATAACACCAATCTCTAGTACTCTGCTGTGGGGCAATAGGAGAAGCCGTGTCCTGGATTGGTGGGGGTGTAGGAGTATTCGTATCTTGAACTGGATGAGCAGACGCATCAGGAGCAGCTGCCTATCCAGCATCAACTTGTCCACTTCTAACACCCTGCACTAACTGTGTAAATAACTCCATAATCATCTCGAGGCTCCGCTCTATCCTAGCAAAATGCGCTTTGGTCGTCTCAACAGGTCTCTCTGCAGTATCCCTCTCTACAGGACCCTGTGGGGCATGCTCAACCCCGATCCCTACCTCAGCCTCCTCTTGAGTCTCGTGAGGCAACTTAGCATGTCCAGCAGGCGCAGGCCTACCTCTACGGCCTCTGGCTCGTGCCCGACCTCCTCTACCATTACAGGAAATAGCATAATGCCTATATTCTTGTATTCACAACCATTTCTTAGTTAAAATCCATCTCAAATACACGATTGTATCTAACCAAGCACAGTAACACGAGGATGTAATTTCCTAATTACTGACACTGACACACATTAGACCAATTTTGCTCTGATACCACCTTTTGTCACGACCCAAAACTACCCAAAAATCAGGGTAAATTTTTCATTTTTCTATTATACTTACCTGACCTCTGATCGTGACCAACCAAAACTAATAATTGGGCTGTGTGTCAGTGCCCATATCATCACCATACATTTTACAAATAGTGCACAATTTAAATTAAAATATTAACTCATACGTTATGCACTAATTTCTTTTCATTTCTTTAGAATATGT
Source organism: Firmiana major (assembly GCA_033439115.1). Taxonomy (NCBI): domain Eukaryota; kingdom Viridiplantae; phylum Streptophyta; class Magnoliopsida; order Malvales; family Malvaceae; genus Firmiana; species Firmiana major. The sequence continues at coordinate 39,056,203 of CM065901.1, forward strand.
ACTCAATCTATACATCCCAGTGTCAATACAAAATATAATTTTGTGCTTATGTTATTTAGATACAATATTTATACAACGTGTATATACCTCAAAAGATGGGCAACAGCGTATGTCTGGAATGCAGTACTTAGTCTCCTCAAGGTCTACTGAAAGAAATCTATGTGAGAAAATGAAAGGGGTGAGCACATCAAGCTCAATAAAGCAATCCTATGAACAAGTAGATAACCATACAACCTACATGAACGTAGTGCCATGCATAAACCACCCATTCTCTACAAATTTCAAAATAGATATTATGATTCATGATGTCATGTAAAACAAGTGCACATATAGATTTCAAAAGCATGGAAAACTCGACATGCAAATCCATTTAAAACATTTCATTCTCGTTTAAATTTCACAATACAGTCAGGACTTAACCTATCCCTCGGATGTTCCTAACTCACATAAAATCGAGAAATAAAATGCTTTTCAAAGTAATGGTAACATGTAAAAGTTTAAATCCTAGTTTTATTCTCATCACAATAACGTCTCAGTCAAGACTCAACCCCTCCCTCGGGTGATCCAGACACACACAAAAATCTACAAAATGTGTTTCTCAAAATCATCAACATGCGAGACTAGGCAATATATGTATATCTTAGGCAAATAACTAGGACTATGGCAATATGTCCTCGTGATCCTACTGCTACATGGATCCTAGAGTGCGGGGTCTCACTATCGAGAACTGCACGGGAGGTGGGTCAGTCCATCCCGTCGGTCCTGCCTGATCACTCGCATCCGAAGATGCCACGCATCCGAAAATGCCACTCGCATCAAAAGATGCCACATAATCAATCCCAGCATGGTACAGCGTACTCCATGCTACTTGTACGGTACAACGTACTTCGTGGACCCATATCTCATATCCATACTCATGCCCTGTCTCAAAACGCATGTGCGAGCCTATTTAATCAGTGTGACACACAGTCTACCCGACGCTCTAAGCATGGCTCATCGCATGTTCTCATAAAACTAGAGCGAGCGATGCTCCAGCACTCTCATCAAATCAAGTAAAACTAGTGCGAGCTAAGCTCTATCACTCTGTTACACAAATCATGTGAAAATCTGGTGCGAGCTAGGCTCCAGCACCTTGTCACGAAAATCATGTAAAAATCTAGTGTGAGTTAGACTCCAGCACCGTGTCACGAAAATCATATAAAAATTTGGTGCGAGTTAGACTCCAGCACCAATGCATGTAAAACTCTAGTGTGAGCTCTCGCTCAAGCACTAATGCATGCATCAAACAAATCAAGACTCGTGCGAGCTGTCACACCCTGGAAGCGCAGAAAAATGGGGCTAATTTAAACGGTTCATCCATTAACTATGTTGTTTTTCTGTCCCTGTCTATATTTAAAACCTCTTTTATTTTAAAAATTTCGGCAGCATAACGGCTGCGTTATGACTTAACCCAACCTACAGAGTTTGAAATGCAGTTTATATTATTCAAAACACATCCTCAATACTTTTTATTCATATCTTAGAATCATATAACAACTAAATATATGCATTCATTTATATTGCGTAACTAAGACTCTGTGTACAATCATTTACATCTATTACATCCCAAAAGTTATATACAATAGTGTCCATGCATTACCTTATGTTTGGAATATGAGTAAAACTGTACCTCAAAGTTACGAGTGTATACGATGAAAGGTCGGACTACCTTGTCAATGACCACAGTCTCGTAGGTACAGTAGACTCGCTATAGATAATCTGGGAGATGTAGATGAGGGGGGTGAGTTTTTCAGACTCTGTAAGAGATACATTTAAAATAGCTTTAAATACTCAAAACATGGTAAAACTCATGGTTTTACAAATTAGCATAAACATGTACTGGAGTGGAGATGCTTACATTTCATAAAAGCAGTAACAACATGCTTAAATAATAAGTTTACACATCATGCATCTTTGGTAAAACTAATATATAGTATGCATATCACGTCGTGTAAACAAGTAAAAAGCATCTCAAAACTTAATCATGCACATCATAATATGCTTATCACTTTGAAAATGAAATCATATTGTCATATGCACATTTCGTAAAACATACTCATGGCTACCTTTAAAATCTCATCATAAAAAAAATATATGCTCAATAGCAAATCATAAACTAGGTAGCATGAAATGTGCGAAAATGTATATATAGCATTCCGTCAATTCATCGTGTAAGGTCAGACAATAGTCTCATATACTAGTCCCGAAGGACGTCATACATCTGGTCTTGTAGGACGTTCATCATAGGTACATATGGCTGTTCTATAGGGGAGCCGTAGGACTGGATCAGGGTCGTACGCTGCCCTATCTCTCGTGCACCACTAAATGGGGACTATACGCACGAACTCACGTGCATCCCAAGTGTGGACTATGCGTACGTTTCTCATATTAAGGCAGAGCTTGCTCATTCTCTGGCCGTCGGCTAGGTAGATCCTCGATTTTCTCCATACGCTACCCTATGTATGCGAGATCGACCCCAGATCCTTTGACTATCGTCATATCATGCCTTTTTACCCCACAAAAATCATTTTGGGCCTCTTACCCATTTTATCAAAATCATTTCAGGCCTCATACCCATGTATTAAAAATCATTAACCTGATTCTCAAAATCGTTATGGGACTCTAACCCATTTTTCATAGAAAACATAGTTTTCATAAACATTACGGGACTTTAGCCCATTTCTCATAGAAAACATAGTTTTCATAAATCATTGTGGGACTCTAGCCCTTGTAAATATGGAAAGCATAGTTATCAAAGTCAATTCTTGGGACTCATACCCGTACCATGAAAATATAGCTTAAAAGCTATTTCGGGACTTTAACCTGTATCATGAAAACATGGTTTCATAAAATATATATGGACTTTAACCCGTAATCTCACATGAAAAACACTATGCTTTCATTTCATAAGTGAAAATCACTTTTCTATACATAAAAAAAATACTAAAATGTATCTCATGAAATAAAAGTCATTTTGAAAGGTTAGGAGAAGTTCATTTCGGTATTGAGTGAATAGTATTCTTTCCAACTTTTGAGAAAGCCCTTTTTCATGGAAAATAAACTAACTATCCACATAAACATTTAGTAAGGTTGAGGAGTACTAATGTTATTCTAAATTATATCTCTTACCTCTTAACGTCGAAGGTAGTGCACGTTCCTCGATTTTTGAGCTTACCTCGAAATGCGTGTCGATAACCCGAGTTGTCACATACCAAGTTATCTCATCACATATAGCTCAAATTCATGTTAATATATTCAATATGTGATTACAACTAAAATGTTGACCAAAAGTTGACTTTTTGCTACTTTACTCATTTTGCTCGATTTTATCGGTTTAAGTCTCGATTTTAAGCTTTCTTAACCTATTCGACAACTTTAAATTTATTTTCAATGCCTCTACATCATGTATTACATTCCATGAACTCATTCCACTTCGAACAATGCCTTAAATTATCAATTCTTGCATTATTTCAATAATTCACCTAGTTAAACACTAAACTGAACCTTTGCAGTATAATTTCTACTGTAAATTCATTTTAATTACATCTAACTTCATTATTCCAGCAGCTAAATCATGTTGGCAGCAACTGAATTGAATCATCTAAATTAATTCATCACTTTCCTTCAACAAAATTTCCATTAAAAATCACAAATTAACAACCTATCTCATCATCATCACCATACCTCAACTTCTTCACTCCTTTGACCAAGTTTAACTTCAGTTTTAGGTTTCCAAATTGCCACTCAGCTGTAACACAACATGTATAGAGCTTAGAAGCGTTTAGAATCATCCAGGAACCTTATCAAATTTATCCAAAAATTTAATTTTTTTGCTTACCACAGAACAGGGCAGTTTTCTGTCCTGTTCATCTCTCTAACTTTTTAGGGGGTAAATCACTTCGTTTAGATCTTAATGTTTTATATGTGGTAGAGGGGAGGAATAGGAAGATTTCATATGCAGGGACCATCACTGAAAATGGCCAGAAGGTGGTCGGAAAATTCACGCCAGTCAGGAGCAGAGGTAACGTCTGCGGCAGAATGGGTGAGGGATAACTCTCGGGTTTTGCAACAGTTCAAGATGGTTCTTACCTTTTTATGAAGCTTATCCAGTTCAATTTCAATCTGGAAAATATCAGAGGCAAAGAAAATCTAGAAGGTCATCAAATGGGATTGTTTTCATTGGCTGACAGTTTAATAAATGTAGGGGAAATGACTGTTTTGTTTTATAAAATTTACCTAAATTAATCCTGATCAGATTTCTTCAAAATTCCACTTCTTAATTGTTATAATATGTCTATAGTATGTCCCATAAAAAGTTTGGGGTCACTTGTTTAAGAAATATTTCACGAACGAGCTCATTTTGTGTGATTTGGACAATACCGAGCAAAATGAAAATAAGCTTTCGGTTAGCTTTAAAAATTTATTTGAACCCCTAAATCTCCATATTTCTTCATGATTTGTATTTTCCATGTCAATTTCACCTTATAATAATTTTTTATGGCCTCAGAATAATTTTCACAATTTTCTAAAATTTTATTCGGATTTATTTCCCTTATTAGGTCTGTTTCCTCTATTTAATTTAAAACTCGAGTTTAACTAACTTTTGCATTTCCAATCACTTAGTTTTCCCTTGCACACATCATTCCATGCATGAACATGACATTTTAAAGAAATTCTCAGGTTTAAAACCTTATCTCGATTTGTGTGCCATTGGGTTTCACGCTACAACCGAGTGCTTTAATCGTCTACGGACCTGTAAAACGTTACATGGAGCTATAATTTACTTCTCATAAGCATCATAATATGTAAAAATATCAGGTGTCACATTTCTCCCCACCTTGTAAGAATTCAGTCCTTTGAATTCAAGCTGGTCCATCGAATAGATGAGGGTGCTTCTCCCTTATTTGTCTCTCTAGCTCCCAGGTTGCTTCCTCTGTCTTGTGGTGTCGTCAGAGAACCTTCACTAGTGGGATAGTCTTAGATCGTAGCACTTTCTCCTTCCTGTCGAGAATCCGGATCGACTGCTCAACATAACTCATGTTCTCATGAATCTCTAGTTGCTCGTACTCGATGACATGAGAAGGGTCCAGATGATACTTCCTTAGCATCGAAACATGGAAGACATCATGTATACCCAACAACTATGCAGGTAGTGCTAGCCGATATGCTACATCTCCCACTTTACTCAAAATCTCGAATGGACCAATGAAGCGAGGATTCTACTTTCCTCTTTTTTCGAAACGTACTACACCTTTCATCGGTGACACCTTAACAAATACGGAGTCCCCAATCTGAAATTCAAGAGGATGTCTAAGAACATTGGCATAACTTTTCTGTGCTGTCCTCAATCTGTCACAGATGAATTGAACACCCTTAGTTGCATGTTCCACTAAATCGGAAGTAAGGTGAATCAAGGACAATAGGACTCCTTTAGAATGCTCTGACTCAAGGTGTCATCATGTGGGGCACATATACGGCCTTGGTACCTCAGTAATTCATTATCACTGACCGTAAACTCAGACTGTGATCTCTCCTCTGCCTGGCTGACCATATCCAATAATCTTCGATCATTCCGCTATCCAGCTCTAATCTGGTCTAGTATACTGGTTCAATCCTTAGGCTAGCCATGTATCCATGCTCAATCTCATCCATACTGATCCTGAGTTCGGTGAATTGTTCCAATAAGTCTCACTCTTTAATCATCATGTAGGACATCATACCCTATCTGCTCAGGGCATCGGCTACCACGTTCTCCTTACAAAGATGGTATAAAATCTCGCAATCATAGTTCTTACGGAGCTCTATCCATCTCTGTCGTCTCATATTCAGCTCCTTCTGATTAAATAAGTACTTAAGACTCTTGTGATCAGTGAAGATCTGAAATCTTTCTCCATATAATTAATACCGCTATATCTTGAGTGCAAACACTACTACAGCTAACTCCAAGTCATGAGTGGAATGATTATGCTCTCGAATCCTTTAGTTGACGGGATCCATAAGCTACCACTCTACCATGCTGCATAAGCACACAGTCGAGACCTTGGTGGGAAGCATCATTGTATACCACAAATACCCCAGACCACTCAGAATGGTCAAGACTGGTGCCGTAGTCAACCGACGTTTGAGCTCTTGTAAGCTCTGCTCACTATTCAGACCATATAAACTGAACCTTTTTACAGGTCAGTCTGGTTAATGGAGCTGTTATCCGTGAAAACCCTTCGACAATCCGTCAGGAATACCATACTAATCCCAATAAGCTTCTGACCTCCGTGACTATCCTCAGTCTTTTCCCATCTCAATGCTGCATCTACCTTGGACGGATCTACTGGCACCTCGTCCTTAGACACTACATGTCCAAGGAATACAATATGGTCTAGCCAGAAAGCACACTTACTGAATTTACCATATAACTTCTTCTCACGAAGAGTTTGGAGCACAATCCTCAAATGTTATTCGTGCTCTTCCCGAGATCTAGAACAAATCAAGATGTCATCGATGAATACTATCATCAATCTATCTAAGTATTCTCAGAAGACATCGTTCATAAGACTCGTGAATGCAGCTGGGGCATTAGTCAATCCAAAAGGGTATAACTAGGAACTCGTAGTGCCCATATCGGGTCCAAAATGTTGTCTTCGGTACATCAGCCTCCTTAATCCTTAGTCGATGATAACCCGATCTCAAATCTATCCTTGAAAACACTGAAGCCCCTCTAAGCTGATCAAATAAGTCGTTAGTCCTTGACAGGGGGTACTTATTCTCAACTGTTGCTTTATTCAAAAGCATGTAGTCTATACATAGACAGAAACAACCATCCTTTTTTCTGGTAAATAGTACTGGTGCACCGCATGGTGACACACTAGGCCTTATAAACCCCTTATCAAGTAATCCTTGCAACTACTTCTTTAATTCTTCCAAACTCTACCAATGCTATTCGATAAGGTGGCTTGGAGATGGGTTGAGTATCTGGTATTAGCTCAATGGCAAACTCAACCTCTCTCTCAGGTGGTAATCCCAGTAAGTCCTCTAGGAATACTTTGGAAAACTCACATACCACCGAAACATCCTTCACATAATCAAACATCATACGTCAATCTCATACATAAACATTATATCATTTCATAACTTTAACACTATGCACTTTTATTACTTTCTAACCAAACATACACTGAACTTTTCTGGTAAGGAGAAAGTTAAGGTCTTAGTGTAGCAGTCTAGACTTACACAATTGGTAGCTAACCAATTCATGCCTAATATTACATCAAAGTCTTGCATATTCAACCATATTAGATCTGCTAACAACTTCTTATCTCCTACCATCATATCACAAGCTTTACATATCATATATGTTTTCTATATCTCGTGCATAGGTGTACTTATGTGCAACAGGTAATCTAATGACTCCAGGTTTCCTATGAAACTTACATGCAAATTATGGTGACACAAACGAATGTGTGGAACCTGAGTCAAACAATACATGTGCTTCATGATTACAGACAATAAAAGTACCTTGATAGCATCGGAGGATGTATTTGCTGTCTCTTGATCAATAGCAAACACTCGACCCTAGGAGATAGGCTTTTTGCCATTGTCTGCGGCTGTGGCTCTCCTATGTGGAGCCTGAGTCGATCTCTCTGTCTATCTAGGTGCTTCACGAGGTTCTTGAGATCTCATAAATAGACACTATCTTATCAGGTGTCCTGCTTCACCGCATCTGTAGCAAGTAAATATACCTGCGCGGCAAGGTCCAGTGTGAATATTGCCATATATCCTACATCGTGGCACTCTTATCTCAAGGCCTCTAATCATCCCTACGACACCAATAGGAGTCTTGGGCTTACCAGCCCCTATCTGAGGTCCTTCCACCCTCTATCTCTTAGGTTGACCCCCTTTCAACTAATGTCGAGAAGCAACTGCTCTCTTCCCTTTAACTCTGACTGATCTCTTGAGACCATGCTCTGCTTGAGTAACATCTAAGCCCCTCTCTATCTCCTGGGCTCACCTCAGAGCATCTCTGAAATCTATGATATTCTGACCCAACAACTTATCTCCGATCCCAGATCTCAGTCCTACCATAAATCTCTCTGTCTGGCGCTCGGGATCTCTAACTGTCTCTGGATCGTATCTCATCAGGGTTGTAAATCTATTCTCATACTTGTTTAGTGTAGAACTTCCATGTTACAGATCCAAAAACTCTGTATGCATCTTCTTTCGAGCTGCAAGCGGTACATACTGCTCTTGGAATGCGACTAAGAAAGCATTCCATGTGATCTCTGAGGGATCCTCAGCAGACCTACACTAGAACTTAGCCTGTCCCTTCATCATTTAACCTGCCATAGTCACTCTCTCCCTATCAGTACACCCCAAAACTGAAATATCGCCTCAATATCAACGATTCACTCTTCAGCCTTAACTGGGTTCTTAAGCCCTATGAACTCCGGAGGATGCATACTTAAGAAAATCTCACACCCTCTGAGTCTCTCTGTCATCCCTATGCTAGGGAACTGCTGGTTAAGGGTTGGGGCTACTAGAGGAACTGGTGGGGGAAGAGGATTTGGCGTAAGAGTAGCTGTCTCTGTACCAGGTGTATGTACCCCAAACTGTTGGGTAAATATAGTGGTAAAGGTTGTAAGTCTTTCCCTCATACCATGTACTGTCTCTTCGAGCCTCCTTATTCTATCAGTAGGGCTCTCGGGTTGAGGGAAAGATGGTAGAGTGGGTTGAGCTCGTCTCTGTGAATGGCCCCGTCTACCACTCATGATTAGCGATCTACTATTTGCACAAAATCCATAAATTAAGTCATACTTTGACAAGTAAGCTTACCTTATTACCAGACATGCATAGACACATTGGGATGTAATACACTCTTATTACTAGACACGACAGTACTACACAACATTTGTTCTGATACCAAGCAAACTGTCACACCCCAGAAGCGTAAAAAAAATGGGACTAATTTAAACTTTTCATCCATTAACTATGTTGTTTTCCTGTCCCTGTCTAGATTTAAAACCTCTTTTATTTTAAAAATTTCGGCAGCATAACGGCTGCGTTATGACTTAACCCAACCTGCGGAGTTTGAAACGCAGTTTATATTATTAAACCCACATCCTTAAAACTTTTCATTCATATCTTAGAATCATATAACAACTAAATATATGCATTCATTTATATTTCGTAACTACGACTCTGTGTATAATCATTTACATTTATTACATCCCAAAAGTTATATACAATAGTGTCCATGCATTACCTCATGTCTGGAATATGAGTAAGACTGTACCTCAAAGCTACGAGTGTATCCAATGAAAGGTCGGACTACCTTGTCAACTACCACAGTCTCATAGGTACAGTAGACTCACTATAGATAATCTGGGAGATGGAGATGAGGGGGGTGAGTTTTTCAGACTCAGTAAGAGATACATTTAAAATAGCTTTAAATACTCAAAACATAGTAAAACTCATGGTTTTAAAAATTAGCATAAACACGTACTGGAGTAGAGATGCTTACATTTCATAAAAGCAGTAACAACATGCTTAAATAATAAGTTTACACATCATGCATCTTTGGTAAAACTCATATATAGTATGCATATCATGTCGTGTATACAAGTAAAAAGCATCTCAAAACTTAATCATGCACATCATAACATGCTTATCACTTTGAAAATGAAATCGTATTGTCATATGCACATTTCGTAAAACATACTCATGGCTACCTTTAAAATCTCATAATAAAAAAAATATGTGCTCAATAGCAAACCATAAAATAGGTAGCATGAAATGTGCAAAAATGTATATATATCATTCCGTCAATTCATCGTGTAGGGTCAGGCAATCGTCTCATATACTAGTCCCGAAGGACGTCATACATCTGGTCCCGTAAGACGTTCATCATAGGTACATATGGCCATTGTACAGGGGAGCCATAGGACTGGATCAGGGTCGTACGCCGCCCTATTCTCGTGCACCACTAAATGGGGACTATACGCACGTTTCTCATATCAAGTCAGAGCCTGCCCGTTCTCTGGCCGTCAGCTAGGTAGATCCTCGATTGTCTCTATACGCTACCCTATGTATGCAAGATCGATCCCAGATCCTCTGACTATCGTCATATCATGCCTTTTTACCCCACAAAAATCATTTTGGGCCTCTTACCCATTTTATCAAAATCATTTCCGACCTCATACCCGTGTATTAAAAATCATTACGGGACTTTAACCCGATTCTCAAAATTGTTATGGGACTCTAACCCATTTTTCATAGAAAACATAGTTTTCATAAATCATTACGGGACTCTAGCCCGTTTCTCATAGAAAACATAGTTTTCATAAATCATTGCGAGACTCTAGCCCGTGTAAATATGGAAAGCATAGTTATCAAAGTCAATTCTTAGGACTCATACCCATACCGTGAAAATATAGCTTAAAAGCTGTTTTGGGACTTTAACCCGTATCATGAAAACATGGTTTCATAAAATATATAGGAACTTTAACCCGTAATCTCACATGAAAAACACTATGCTTTCATTTCATAAGTGAAAATCACTTTTGTATACATAAACAAAAATACTAAAATGTATCTCATGAAATAAAAGTCATTTTAAAAGGTTAGGATAAGTTTATTTCGGTATTGAGTGAATAGTATTCTTTCCAACTTTTGAGGAAGCCCTTTTTCATGGAAAATAAACTAACTATCCACATAAACATTAGGTAAGGTTGAGGAGTACTAATGCTATTCTAAATTATATCCCTTACCTCTTAACGTCGAAGGTAGTGCACATTCCTCTATTTTTGAGCTCACCTCGAAATGCGTGTTAATAACCCGAGCTATCACATACCAAGTTATCTCATCACATATAGCTCAAATTCATGTTAATATATTCAATATCTGATTACATCTAAAATGTTAAACAAAAGTTGACTTTTTGCTACTTTACTCGTTTTGCTCGGTTTTATCGGTTTAAGCCTCGGTTTTAAGCTTTCTTAACATATTCGACACCTTTAAATTTATTTTCAATGCCTCTACATCATGTCTTACATTCCAGCAACTCATTCCACTTCAAACAAGACCTTAAATTATTGATTCTTGCATTATTTCGATAATTCACCTAGTTAAACACTAAATCGAACCTTTGCAATATAATTTCTACTGTAAATTCATTTTAATTACATCTAACTTCATTATTCCAGCAGCTAAATCATGTTGGCAGCAACTAAATTCAATCATCTAAATTAATTCATCACTTTCCTTCAACAAAAATTCCATTAAAAATCACAAATTAACAACCTATCTCATCATCATCACCATACCTCAACTTCTTCACTCCTTTGACCAAGTTTGACTTCGGTTTTAGGTCTCCAAATTGCCACTCAGCTGTAACACAACATGTATAGAGCTTAGAAGTGTTCAGAATCATCCAAGAACCTCATCAAATTCATCCAAGAATTGAATTTGTTTGCTTACCTCGGAATAGGGTAGCTTTCTATCTTGTTCGTCTCTCTAACTTTTCATGGGGTAAATGACTTCGTTTAGATCTTAATTTTTTATATGTGGTATAGGGGAGGAAGAGGAAGATTTCATATGAGGGTACCGTCTCCTGAAAATGGCCAGAAGGTGGCTGGAAAATTCACGCCAGTCAGGAGTAGAGGTAATGTCTGCGGCAGAATGGGTGAGGGATAACTCTCGAGTTTTTCAACAGTTCGAGATGGTTCTTACCTTTTTATGAAGCTTATCCAGTTGAATTTCAATCTGGAAAATATCAGAGGCAAAGAAAATCTAGAAGGTCATCAAATGGGATTGTTTTCATTGGCTGACAGTTTACTAAATGCAGGGGAAATGACTATTCTGTTTTATAAAATTTACCTAAATTAATCATGATCAGATTTCTTCAAAATTACACTTCTCAGTTGTTATAGTATGTCTATTGTATCTCCCATAAAAATTTTGGGGTCACTTGTTTAAGAAAAATTTCACGAATGAGCTCATTTTGCGCGATTTGGCCAATACCGAGCAAAATGAAAATAAGCTTTCGGTTAGTTTTAAAAATTTATTTGAACCCCTAAATCTCCATATTTCTTCATGATTTTTATTTCCCATGTCAATTTCACCTTATAATAATTTTCTATGGCCTCAGAATAATTTTTACAATTTTCTAAAATTTTAATCGGATTTATTTCCCTTATTAGGTCTGTTTCCTCTATTTAATTTAAAACCCGAGTTTAACTAACTTTTGCATTTCCAATCACTTAGTTTTCCCTTCTACACATCATTCCATGCATGAAAGTGACATTTTTAAGATATTTTTGGGTCTAGGACCTTATCTCGATTTGCGTGCCTTTGGGTCCCACGCTACAACCGAGTGCTTTAATCGTCTACGGACCTGTAAAACGTTACATGGAGCTATAATTTACTTCTCATACAGATCATAATATGGAAAAATATCGGGTTTCACACGAGCTGAGCTCTAGCACGTCACATTTTCATAAAATCACATAGGTACCTATATTTCTCAAAATAATTTCAGAGAAAATCAACATTATTGAAAATATGCAATGCTGTGCATTTTTATTTAAAAGTTAGCTAGCCTACTCATGCACATGTCAAAACACGTCAAGAGCAAGCAGGAACCTCTTGTTCTTGCTGTCACGACCCGAATTACCTAAAAATCAGAGTAAATTTTTCGCTTTTTCATTTATTATTTAATTCTTACCTTTCTCTCGTCGTGACCATCCTACAACACAGTTGGGCTATGATTCGGTGTTAGTCACCTCACACTATTTAACATTTCATTCCCATAATCATATATCAGAGTCTACTATCCTTTTGACTTTAAATAAACACATACCCAATGATATTTACATGACTCTACATCCCCGACATCATATCCATTTACAGTACTGTGCATTACATATTTAGATACAAAATCATACCAATGTGTATACCTGTCTCTCGATGGGTAGCAGCAAGCAGCGGATATCAATACATGCAAGTCCTCAGCCGCTCAATAATTATTACAAGTGCTCTGAAAAGATGGAAAAATAAGGGGGGTGAGCAAACCACACGCTCAGTAAGGCAATTATGCAAGTAAGTAGATAGCTCCACTATCTACATGCTCATAATGCCATGCCCTTAAATCCATTTCTTTTCATTTAAAATTACACGCACAAAGTCATGCATATTCGATGCCATAGTTTATCCAAAACTATTTGTGCATATATAAATCATGTAACTCATGCATTCAAAGCATTTTATGTGACATCATTAAATCAATATTCAGCATAAATTAAATCAAAATCATGCATTACTTCATGCGATATAAAACAAATCGCGGGATATAATCATTTCATGAATTTATCATTTAAGCATGGAAAAGCACATCATGCTACTGCATTTAAATCATTTCATTAAAATTGCAGTAAAAACTAACCCTTCCGGGTCAATCATCTCATAAAACAATTCATTAAAATTCATTATAAAACTCGGTTATAAAACCACCCTTCTTTCAGGGTCACATTTCATAAAATCATAAAATCGTCAAATCGTCAAATCGGGGGCCTGACCCCTCCTTCGGGTCTACCCTGGTCTAATAGACCACAAGTTATATCATGTGAGACAATAAGGTAATTAACAGTAACATCGAGGACTATGGCCATATCCTAGTGATCCCTGGCAACACGGTACCTAGTGTGCGGGGTATCACACCTGAAACGGGAGGTGGGTCGTCCTACCCGCCAGAACAGCATAACACCAGGATTGCGAGGGCAAGGCTTGCTGCCTCGTGGCTAATGCCACTCCACTCCAACAATCCCCACGGTACAGCGTACTCCGCGTGACATACACGGTACAAAGTACTCCGTGAACCCAAGCTCAGTCAGGGGTGCCTGTAATAGGTCTTATCCACCCATATCATCTCTGTCTCAGAATGCACGTGTGAGCATATCATCTCACTGTGACACACAGTCTACAGGAGGCTCCAACACGGCTATATGCATGTAATATAAATCCCTGTGCGAGCGAAGCTCAAGCACGGCTCCATGCATATTCATGATATCTGAAAATCTCGTGCGAGCGAAGCTCTAGCACGGTTTCATAAAAATCAGTGAAATCTGCGTACGAGCAGCGCTCCAGTACGACTTAAACTGATTATAATTTCATGTAAATTCCACGTACGAGCAACGCTCTAGTACGGATATGTATATAAATTCAGTGAAAACCTCGTACGAGAAAAACTCCAGTACGGCATTCAAATGAATTATGAAAACCATATAAAACTTTGTGCGAGCAACGCTCCAGCACAAATGAATGCTCAAGTAAATCAAATCTCGTGCGAGTTATACTCCAGCACGGCTTTATGCATAACTAAATCAAATCTCGTGCGAGTTTCACTCCAGCACGGCTTTTATGCATAATTAAATCAAAACAGGATGCGAGCTAAGCTCCAGCATCTCTCATGCATGTCAAATCATTAAAAGTAGTGCGAGTAATCGCTCCAGCACTATTTTATGCATACCACGTCAAAACAAATCAAAACATGTCAAAACATGTCAAAACAGAGTGCGAGCTAGGCTCCAGCAGCTCTCATTTCACAATATTAAAAATCAGTGCGAGCACCATGCTCTAGCACATTTCATGCATATGATGTCACAAGTCGGTGCGAGCAACTGCTCAAGCACATTTATGCACATTCACAAACGCAGATATAGTGCGAACTACGTGTCGGCACTATCTGTTTCCATATAAACTTGATAGTTGGCCTCTTTTCCAAAGAAATTTCATTTAAATATTAATAACACCTACGTAGTGTTAATTTGGGAAACTTATGCAATTATTGGCCAATCTATCGATTTACTTTGATTAAAACCAATCAAATCTTTAATTCGGAAAATTCCTTAAATCATGCATTTCATGCATGTCATGCTTTCACCATCCTTAGGTGAACTTCCCTCAATAGGGGTAAAATAGTCTTTTCACCTATTTCGATCCTCAAAATTATTTAAACCACTTTTAGGATCTTTATACATCATCAAGGCATACATACATATTCAGTGTACAGAACACTATTAAAATACGCGTAGCTACCTCTAGCTACTCACACAATTCCCTTACCTCATTTTCTGTACAGTCTGACCTTTCCCACTGATGTCTCGTCACGCAGTCCGATTTGCTCCGAATCCAAATCAAATCTCCGGCACTGCGGATACACATTCATCAGGTCAAATACAATACAATTAATTGTATTTCACAATTTTCTGGGCTTAATTTAAATCATTGGGCCCGTTTACCCATATTGGGCCCGATTGCACCATAATGGGCCTTAATCGGTCTTAAGCCCGTTTACCACACTTTATCGAGGCCTATTGGGCTCATTGGACCCATCAATATTTATTTAGCCTCGTTCTAAATTCTCTGATATCTCAATTTAATATTTACGACAATTTATCTAATTTTCCAGAATTTAATTCATTCATGCGGAAATTAAATCCGTAATTTATGCGTTAAATATCAATCACGCATAACGATACAAATTGTCGTAAATTAAGGGTCACTTACCCGTTATTCCATGATCGTACACAAATCGAGGCTGTCTCGAGCTCTCAGTGGATGCCAATTGTCGAGCTACACAATTAAATATATTTTTCCGGGTAAATTTCCAGTCGGAATTAATTAAATTAAATATTCAGAAAATTAAATCGGTCAATTTGACCGCTTACCGACTTACCCGAAGCTCGATTGCATCACTGGAATTTTCCCCAATTTTTTCTCTTTTTCTTTTTCCCTTTTTCTTCCTTTTTTTTTTTCCTCTCTTTTTGGCTGAACCGGTCCGGTCCGGTTCAACCCGGTTCGGACCGCCGGTTCGGTCTGGTCCGGTTCGGCCGGTTCTGTCCGGTTCGGCCGGTCCAGGCTCCCTTTGGTCGTGCCGGCGCCGTCCGGCCGGTTCTCTGGCCGATTCCGGTGCCATTCAACGCGCCATGGACTGGGCTTCTCAAATCGGGCCTCGGTTTGTCTCGAATCGACGCCATCGCCGGCGAATCGGGGTTTCTTCCCCGCGGCTTCCCCTCCGTTTTCCGACGTTTTTTCGGCCACTTCGCCGCGCGTCGCTGCCGCCTGTGGGCTCGCCTGAGGTCGGCCGACCTTCGCCGACCCTCGCCTGGGGCCCTTGGCCGCCGGTGAGGCTCGTCCGTCGTCTTCTCTTCCTCGGCTCGCCTTTCGCGTTTTTCTTCTTCTCTGTTTCTGTTTCTCGCGATTCCAATTCGCATTTTTTTTTTTTTTTTTTTTTTTTTTTTTTTTTTAATTTATTTATTTTTATTTATTTATAATTTATTTTTAATATTATTTTAATCAATAAAATAATATTAAAATACACAAATATCTTTTAAAAAATATATTTTATTCATCTAATCTGTAAATAATTTTCTCAGTCCGATTTTACCTTTTCGGTATATTTTTCGATTATTTTCGAGATTATTTTTTTTTTTGATACGAAAATCTCAATTTATTCCAATAAATTCATATCTTGATCAATTTAATCCGAAATTTAATTATTTCTTCGTCATTGATCAAGATTTCTCATTCTCTTATTTTTAATTAAATTTTCTTGTCCCGATTAATACCGAATTTTGGTCTTTTGACCATTTTGCCCTTGCACGTATTCGGGAATACCATTTAAGTCCTTTTGCATTTTTAAATGCACTCGAAAATATCGGGTCTTACAATCTCCCCCACTTAAGAAATTTGGTCCTCCAAATTAGAACCAAGTAATATGAGTCCATAACAACTCCGGGTATGTCTATCGCATCATATACTGTCATCCTCAAGTGACCTTTTCCGGAGTGTAATACTACCATCATACTTAACTAGGGAGATCATCTTAACCCTAAACACTTTCTCTTTCCGTTTAGTGCCCGAATC
This sequence comes from Firmiana major, assembly GCA_033439115.1. Classification (NCBI taxonomy): domain Eukaryota; kingdom Viridiplantae; phylum Streptophyta; class Magnoliopsida; order Malvales; family Malvaceae; genus Firmiana; species Firmiana major. Next base: position 39,073,153 of record CM065901.1, read on the forward strand.
AATTTCTCCAATCATACGTTATATTTTCATTGAGCTAAACCATTGAAGCTCATATCTGATCACATATACTGGATCCGGATAGTATTTCTTAAACATCAAAAGATAGGACACTGTGGATGCCTGCCAATTCATGTGGTAATGCCAACCTACAGGTCTTATCTCCCACTTGTCCAATATCTCTATCTGAATCTCCTTACGTCCTTAAGACAAGTAACTGCCAACAATGCTAATTCACCCTCGGTGAATTCCAATGATTTTCCTGTCTCTAGTCAGCATAGTCTTTCTGTCTACTCTGAGGCGTTCTTAATTTCTCATAAATCAACTGAACATGCTCAGAGGTTAATCTTACAAATTAGGGAACAATTCTCTATCTGTCACCCACTTCTTCTCTAAGTCAGGGATCAACTCCCTACGGCCATACTAAGCCTCATATAACTTGTTATCCCGATACTCGAGTGACAACTGTCATCCTTGGCGAATTTGATTAGTAGCAACTGATCATCCAGGAGCTCATAAAATCAATGGCACACGCTCTCATCACAGCCTCCAGAACCTGTACAGTCCTCTCTGACTGACTATCTGTCTGAGGGTGGAAGCTGTGCTAACACATAATCAGGGTCCCATAGCTTCCTGAAAAACATTTCCCCAAGTGGGAACTGAAGCGGGAATCCCTATCTGATACCATGCTCACTGGAACGCTACCTCATGTATCACAATTTTCCATACACATAAATCCGCCTACGCACTCAGAGTATCTAGGGATTTTCATAACCAGAAGGTGGGTAACTAAATCAATCTATCAACTATCACCTAGATAGCCTCGAGATTCATTCGAGTCCTCTGTAACCCATCACGAAATCCATGGTAACTTGTTCCCATTTTCGTGTCAATATAGGTAGAGGCTGCAATAACCCTGCAACTTCTTTTACTCTACCTTGCTCTGCTGACATAGGAGACACTTTTTCGCAATTCTCTACAATATCTCTTTTCATATCTGACCACCAATACATTTTTCAGAGATTCTGATATATTTATTATTTCTCGGATGCACTGTATATCCCGAAGAGTGAGCTTCTGACAATAGCACTTTCTTATCAACTATGGTCCTGAGGAGCACTTATACTGTCTCTGAACCTCTGTGAGTCATCATCACTCACTGTGAACTCTGTCACTATACCCTTCTGAATCTGACCCACACTATCGACACCATGCCGATCATCACGCTAAGCCTGGCAAATCCGGTCACACAATCTGGTTCTAACCTCAGGCTAGCTGTCCCACAATCACCGTCATCATCAGAAGGAATCACATCACTACTGAGGTTCACAACTGCTCTAGCAGCTCACGCTCCCTGACCATCATATGTGATACCATCCCGAGACTCTTTCTGTTCAAGGCATCAGCCATTACATTAGCCTTTCTTGGGTGGTACAATATTCACAATCATAATCCTTAGAAGCTCTAACCCTCATGGTTATCTCATTTTCTACTCTTTCTGTGAAAACAGATACTCGGGGCTTTTACGATCAGTGCATATCCGAAATTTCTTACCATATAAGTGGTGGCGCCATACCTTTAGTGTAAACGCTACGGCTGCCAACTCTAAATCATGGGTCGGATAGTTTCTCTCAGGTCCTTGAATTATCTGGATCCATAAACGACTATCTTCCCATTTACATCAATACATAGCTCAATCCTTATTTGGAGGTATCCATACACACTGAAACCTCTTGAGCTGTTAGTTATGGTGAGAATACTTACGGTGGTCAGTTCATTACTCCAATATACCAAAACTCACCGAAGCTATTTTCATATATATCATAACACTCGTATGAAATCTTTTTCCAAACGAGACGTGTCAACTGAGCAGCCCATTTCAAGAAACTCTCAACACCTCGTCTGTAAGACAGTTTCCTGTTGCGACTCATACTCATCCCTGGACTTCGAATACATCATAATATCATCGCTGTAGATGACAACCAATCGGTCCAGGTAAGGTTTAAATACCTTAACGTAGTTGAGTTCCACTCAATATTTCAATTTTCCATATACTTGACCTATGTACGCATAAACGTACAATGTCATTTCGAAATAGCTTTCGTTCAAGATACTAGCTCACGTCATTTCTTTCCTCTTATATTGACGGCTTTTATAAAATTTTAATTTTTAAACTTTCATGATTAATGAATTTCTATATCTCTTTATCATACCAGTAAAGGTACCCAAATTTAAATACATATCTAGCGACTGTCGATTTCTTTTTATAGATTATGCGTGCGCTTCCAGACGCTGTCAAATCTTCAGGCAGGGAAGTATTTTAAAATACCTTTATTATCCCTCAGACTTGACTACATACCGCTTAATCCAATTTACTTTGCATATCAAGGATATCCTTACCTTGCATACGTCTTTTATTCCAATATACCTCGTATGCAGGATCTATCACATCTCCAATCTTATCTCCTTTCATATATCACTTATGGCAAACTCTTTCCTTACTTGTCAAGTTACAATACACTTTTCAGTGATATTTTCACCCCTATTTTCAACTTACAATCCCTATACCCATATTCAGTTAGTGAAAATCAACTAACTATCATCCTCTTTATGCTTAAAGGTATAGGCTTCACATTTTTCACTAACTTATAAGCAACTGAAGGCGGTATGAATAAATGCGTGGCACCAGGATCAATTAAAATAATTATTTCATTATTCACAACCAGTGTGGTATCTTCCACCACATCCTATGAAACATCAATAGTGTCCTGGTCCAAGGCATACACTCGCCTTCATCCAACATCTGATTTTCGTGATAACTACCACACATCTTACACTGCTACTCTGTCATACTGTTACGTAGCAGGTCGGGGTCCTCAAATCACAATACCCCTCAATAGTGTTAAAATTAGATATACTGGGGTTTATCAATCAACTTACCCCGTGATTTATCAGCTCTAAGCTTTTACCAAACTACATTTTTCCCGTTCTGACATTCTTGTCATCCTCTATTCTCTTTTTGTCTCAATTTCGGCCCTCACTACCTTTCTCAATCTCAGAGGCGTGCAACTCATGATCTTATTCACACAACTGTTGTCTGCGCACTGCCTCGGCATAGGTAGTGATATCTAACGGGCTAATCGGACTCTAATTGATAATCTGAGTCCTTCTATGAACTTTCAAAAATCTCGACTCTCACTGTTCATCGTGTCTGAGTCACATCTGCCCAGGAATATAAACTGAGTATCATACTCATCACTCAACATGTTCCTCTGGGTCAGAGTAAAGAATATCATCTGTAATTTTCTTTAAACAATATCCGGGATATTTTGTCACCGGAATACATTTCGAATTATTTTTCATGTCCAATCTGGATGTCGAAATCTTCAAATGGGTTGAGCGAACTTTCATCAATGTTCCGACTCGCCCTCATACATACCCTGAGCAATTAGCTCGCAAAATATTCTCCACACTCCGCTCTAACCTCGCGAAGCGTATCTCAATACTGTCTGATCTCTCTGTCAGACTCTGTCCGATCTTTCTATCGGACTCTGTGGGGCATGCTCAACATTAGCCGCCACGTCAATCTCATCTCAAGTCTCATGTGGCGACTCAGTACAACTCCCGGGCCCACCTCTACGGCCTCGAGCTCGTGTACTCGCCTCTCAACCATAGCGGCTATCAGTCAATGAGTCTATTCTTGCATTTAAAACCAAATTCTTAGCTGCACTTCCATCTCGATATACACAATTGTATCTAAATAATGCACAGTACATGGGGATGTAAACTTCATTAACCACTAACACCGACTCATATCAGGCCAACTCAAGCTCTGATACCATTAAACCTGTCACGACCCGAATTACCTAAAAATCAGAGTAAATTTTTCGCTTTTTCATTTATTATTTAATTCTTACCTTTCTCTCGTCGTGACCATCCTACAACACAGTTGGGCTATGATTCGGTGTTAGTCACCTCACACTATTTAACATTTCATTCCCATAATCATATATCAGAGTCTACTATCCTTTTGACTTTAAATAAACACATACCCAATGATATTTACATGACTCTACATCCCCGACATCATATCCATTTACAGTACTGTGCATTACATATTTAGATACAAAATCATACCAATGTGTATACCTGTCTCTCGATGGGTAGCAGCAAGCAGCGGATATCAATACATGCAAGTCCTCAGCCGCTCAATAATTATTACAAGTGCTCTGAAAAGATGGAAAAATAAGGGGGGTGAGCAAACCACACGCTCAGTAAGGCAATTATGCAAGTAAGTAGATAGCTCCACTATCTACATGCTCATAATGCCATGCCCTTAAATCCATTTCTTTTCATTTAAAATTACACGCACAAAGTCATGCATATTCGATGCCATAGTTTATCCAAAACTATTTGTGCATATATAAATCATGTAACTCATGCATTCAAAGCATTTTATGTGACATCATTAAATCAATATTCAGCATAAATTAAATCAAAATCATGCATTACTTCATGCGATATAAAACAAATCGCGGGATATAATCATTTCATGAATTTATCATTTAAGCATGGAAAAGCACATCATGCTACTGCATTTAAATCATTTCATTAAAATTGCAGTAAAAACTAACCCTTCCGGGTCAATCATCTCATAAAACAATTCATTAAAATTCATTATAAAACTCGGTTATAAAACCACCCTTCTTTCAGGGTCACATTTCATAAAATCATAAAATCGTCAAATCGTCAAATCGGGGGCCTGACCCCTCCTTCGGGTCTACCCTGGTCTAATAGACCACAAGTTATATCATGTGAGACAATAAGGTAATTAACAGTAACATCGAGGACTATGGCCATATCCTAGTGATCCCTGGCAACACGGTACCTAGTGTGCGGGGTATCACACCTGAAACGGGAGGTGGGTCGTCCTACCCGCCAGAACAGCATAACACCAGGATTGCGAGGGCAAGGCTTGCTGCCTCGTGGCTAATGCCACTCCACTCCAACAATCCCCACGGTACAGCGTACTCCGCGTGACATACACGGTACAAAGTACTCCGTGAACCCAAGCTCAGTCAGGGGTGCCTGTAATAGGTCTTATCCACCCATATCATCTCTGTCTCAGAATGCACGTGTGAGCATATCATCTCACTGTGACACACAGTCTACAGGAGGCTCCAACACGGCTATATGCATGTAATATAAATCCCTGTGCGAGCGAAGCTCAAGCACGGCTCCATGCATATTCATGATATCTGAAAATCTCGTGCGAGCGAAGCTCTAGCACGGTTTCATAAAAATCAGTGAAATCTGCGTACGAGCAGCGCTCCAGTACGACTTAAACTGATTATAATTTCATGTAAATTCCACGTACGAGCAACGCTCTAGTACGGATATGTATATAAATTCAGTGAAAACCTCGTACGAGAAAAACTCCAGTACGGCATTCAAATGAATTATGAAAACCATATAAAACTTTGTGCGAGCAACGCTCCAGCACAAATGAATGCTCAAGTAAATCAAATCTCGTGCGAGTTATACTCCAGCACGGCTTTATGCATAACTAAATCAAATCTCGTGCGAGTTTCACTCCAGCACGGCTTTTATGCATAATTAAATCAAAACAGGATGCGAGCTAAGCTCCAGCATCTCTCATGCATGTCAAATCATTAAAAGTAGTGCGAGTAATCGCTCCAGCACTATTTTATGCATACCACGTCAAAACAAATCAAAACATGTCAAAACATGTCAAAACAGAGTGCGAGCTAGGCTCCAGCAGCTCTCATTTCACAATATTAAAAATCAGTGCGAGCACCATGCTCTAGCACATTTCATGCATATGATGTCACAAGTCGGTGCGAGCAACTGCTCAAGCACATTTATGCACATTCACAAACGCAGATATAGTGCGAACTACGTGTCGGCACTATCTGTTTCCATATAAACTTGATAGTTGGCCTCTTTTCCAAAGAAATTTCATTTAAATATTAATAACACCTACGTAGTGTTAATTTGGGAAACTTATGCAATTATTGGCCAATCTATCGATTTACTTTGATTAAAACCAATCAAATCTTTAATTCGGAAAATTCCTTAAATCATGCATTTCATGCATGTCATGCTTTCACCATCCTTAGGTGAACTTCCCTCAATAGGGGTAAAATAGTCTTTTCACCTATTTCGATCCTCAAAATTATTTAAACCACTTTTAGGATCTTTATACATCATCAAGGCATACATACATATTCAGTGTACAGAACACTATTAAAATACGCGTAGCTACCTCTAGCTACTCACACAATTCCCTTACCTCATTTTCTGTACAGTCTGACCTTTCCCACTGATGTCTCGTCACGCAGTCCGATTTGCTCCGAATCCAAATCAAATCTCCGGCACTGCGGATACACATTCATCAGGTCAAATACAATACAATTAATTGTATTTCACAATTTTCTGGGCTTAATTTAAATCATTGGGCCCGTTTACCCATATTGGGCCCGATTGCACCATAATGGGCCTTAATCGGTCTTAAGCCCGTTTACCACACTTTATCGAGGCCTATTGGGCTCATTGGACCCATCAATATTTATTTAGCCTCGTTCTAAATTCTCTGATATCTCAATTTAATATTTACGACAATTTATCTAATTTTCCAGAATTTAATTCATTCATGCGGAAATTAAATCCGTAATTTATGCGTTAAATATCAATCACGCATAACGATACAAATTGTCGTAAATTAAGGGTCACTTACCCGTTATTCCATGATCGTACACAAATCGAGGCTGTCTCGAGCTCTCAGTGGATGCCAATTGTCGAGCTACACAATTAAATATATTTTTCCGGGTAAATTTCCAGTCGGAATTAATTAAATTAAATATTCAGAAAATTAAATCGGTCAATTTGACCGCTTACCGACTTACCCGAAGCTCGATTGCATCACTGGAATTTTCCCCAATTTTTTCTCTTTTTCTTTTTCCCTTTTTCTTCCTTTTTTTTTTTCCTCTCTTTTTGGCTGAACCGGTCCGGTCCGGTTCAACCCGGTTCGGACCGCCGGTTCGGTCTGGTCCGGTTCGGCCGGTTCTGTCCGGTTCGGCCGGTCCAGGCTCCCTTTGGTCGTGCCGGCGCCGTCCGGCCGGTTCTCTGGCCGATTCCGGTGCCATTCAACGCGCCATGGACTGGGCTTCTCAAATCGGGCCTCGGTTTGTCTCGAATCGACGCCATCGCCGGCGAATCGGGGTTTCTTCCCCGCGGCTTCCCCTCCGTTTTCCGACGTTTTTTCGGCCACTTCGCCGCGCGTCGCTGCCGCCTGTGGGCTCGCCTGAGGTCGGCCGACCTTCGCCGACCCTCGCCTGGGGCCCTTGGCCGCCAGTGAGGCTCGTCCGTCGTCTTCTCTTCCTCGGCTCGCCTTTCGCGTTTTTCTTCTTCTCTGTTTCTGTTTCTCGCGATTCCAATTCGCGTTTTTTTTTTTTTGTTTTTTTTTTTTTTTTTTTTTAATTTTTTTATTTATAATTTATTTTTAATATTATTTTAATCAATAAAATAATATTAAAATACACAAATATCTTTTAAAAAATATATTTTATTCATCTAATCTGTAAATAATTTTCTCAGTCCGATTTTACCTTTTCGGTATATTTTTCGATTATTTTCGAGATTATTTTTTTTTTTGATACGAAAATCTCAATTTATTCCAATAAATTCATATCTTGATCAATTTAATCCGAAATTTAATTATTTCTTCGTCATTGATCAAGATTTCTCATTCTCTTATTTTTAATTAAATTTTCTTGTCCCGATTAATACCGAATTTTGGTCTTTTGACCATTTTGCCCTTGCACGTATTCGGGAATACCATTTAAGTCCTTTTGCATTTTTAAATGCACTCGAAAATATCGGGTCTTACACTTGCTCCTCCCAATTTTTCCTAAATTTGGAAATTTTACCATTCATAAGGGTATTTTTGTAATTTGCCCATCGAGGGCACTAAAATTTTTATCTTAAATCTAGACCTTCAGACAATTTTACGAAATGTAAATGATGTCAAAATTGAGTAAAGTTACCTCTAGCAGCCCGTAAAATTCCTTTACTTGGAATCACTCGTAAACTTATCCCTTCTCGATAATACCAAATCTCTTAGTCCAAATTCGCACCAACCAAGTCTACAAAACTGCATGTAACCACATATTTGGATCAATTCAATTATATTTATTAGTATGTCACACTTACTGATCGAATCTAAAGTATTGGGCCCGTTTTACTTTATTGGGCCCAATTACACCATAAGGGGCCTCGACCCATTTTTAGCCTGTTTCTACTTATTAAATCCCTTCTTCGGGTTTACTGGGCTCATTTGGATTACCAATAATCATCGAGCTTCGTTCCAAACTCATTGGATAGCCCGTATATTGTTTACGGTAATTACTTTAAAATTCCAAATAATATACCTTCTTTTTTGCTGAATTAATCCGTAAAACCCGTAAGATAATCTTAACTCTGCATTGAGGTCTTAAATTGTCGAAATTAAAATGTACTTACCCAACGTTTTGCGGGGTACAAAAATCGGAGCTTAATTAGTTCTCGTTCGAGCTCTATCATAAAATTACACAATTAGGTAAATCCAAGTTATTTTCCATTAAATATAATATTAAATAAATTTCTAAAATTTACTCGTAGGTCAATCTCGACCCTCGATCAACTTAGCCGAATCTCGAGTCGTCCCCTGTAATTTTTCTTTCCTTTTTCCCTTTTTCTTTCTTTTCTTTTGTTTTCCTTTCCTTCCCCTTTTCCTTTCTTTTCCTTTTGGCCAAACGGTGTCGTTTTCTGGCCTTTGTGGTCGTCGGCGTTTTCGACGATTTCGTCAACCGCCACCGGTCTCAAAAGGACCACCTCCTCCTCCCGATCACACTGGTGCCCACCGTTCGAGCCCAGCTGCCGTGGATCACTCTCCTCCTCCCGATCACGCCGGTGCCTATCGTTCGAGCCTAGCTGCCGTGGATCACTGGGAATCGGGCCGTTTTCCTCGTGGTTCTCTCTTCCTCTGTTAGCCGATTTTCAGCGTCTAGACGGCACGTCTCCGGTGCCGTGGAGTTCGCCGACCTCTCCTCTTCCTCCTCCGGTCTTCATTTGAGTCGTTGATCGTCGGTGGTCGTGGGTCATTCGGTCACGCACGGGTCTCCATTTTTCGGTTTCCAGCTCTTTTATTTTTCTCTCTCCCCGACCAATTTTCGATTTCTTCTTTTTTATTATTATTATTATTATTATTTATAATTTAGTTTATTATTATTATATTCATTAAAATAATCAAAAAAATTCTAAAAATATCTACTAATTTCTATATTTTATTAATAATTAATTAATTTAATTTATTTACTTTATTTATTGTATTTTAACTCTGTTTTCGGTATATTTTCTCCGATTTTTCAGGATATTGTCTCGAGTAACTTTTCGGTATTTCTAAAAAATTCTGGATCTTGATCAATTGGACTCGAAATTTGATAATTTCCTCATTATTGATCAAGATGTCCTACATCCTTAATTTTAATTAAAATTTTCTTATCGAATTTATACCGAATTTTGATCTTTTGACTGTTTTACCCCTACAATTTTTTCGGAACCAATTTAACCTGACTTTCCTTCATACACCCACTATCTTTCCTTATTTTAAATTCGTATTTTTTGTTAACTTAATTTTGATCCCTTTCGTTTGGCCTATGGCCATCTCGGCCTTTATTTGGCTACTTCATACATTCACAGATATTTCGTTTTATTCTATTTGCAAATTTAATTCAGTCAAAGCTCTTCTTATGATTCAATCAATATGTGGAAGTGTACATCACATGAATCATAAGGAATGCATCAACAAAAAATAAAAAGTGGGTCTTACAGGGTGAGCTCCACATGCTCAATAAGGCAATAATATAAATGGGTAGATAGCTATACTATCTACATGCTGCTAGGAAATCAAGATATATGTGAGCATGAGGTAAAAACAATGATATGCCAAATATATAAGTATCATCTGTTCTAAAACAAGAAATCGACATATTAAAACATGGAATAATTCTCATGTGAAAACATCTCATGCTCAAATGAATCAATACGTTTTAAAACACCCTATCTGGGTTAAAATGTGATACACTCAAAGAATCAAATCCATTTCAACAAAATAATTTATTTTAAAATTTCTGTTATAAAATTCACCCTTCTCACAAGGTTACAAGTCATGAAAGTTTCATAAAATCCCTCAATGGGAACAATCAAAACTCAATTGAAATCATAAGAAAATCGGGGCCTGACCCCTCCTTTGGGTCTACCCTGGTCTATCAAAACCAAAGGATTTATCATGTGAGTTTATCATGCGAGACATGTAAGCAACTATATTGGTAACATTTAGGACTATGGCCATAACCTCGTGATCCCTGCCACACGGATCCTAGTGTGCGGGCTGTCACACCTGAAACGGGAGGTGGGTCGGTCTTACCCACCAGAACAACATAATATCAAGATTGCGAGGGCAAGACTTGCTGTCTTGTGGCTAATGCCACTCCACTCCAACAATCCCCATGGTACAACATACTCCATGTGATAAACATGGTACAACGTACTCCATGAACCCAAGCTCAATCAGGGGTGCCTGTAATAGGTCTTATCCACCCATGTCAATAATGTCTCAGTATGCACGTGTGAGCATATCATCTCACTGCGACACAGAGTCTATAGGAGAAAACTCCAACACGGCTCCATACACATTCATGATATCTAAAAACCTAGTGCGAGCGAAGCTCCTGCACGGTTTCATAGAAATCCATGAAATCTGCGTACGAGCAGCGCTCCAGTACGACTTAAAATAATTATAAATTCAATCATAATCCACGTATGAGCATTACTCTAGTATGAATATGTATAAAAACTCAATGAAAACCTCGTACGAGAAAAACTCCAGTATGGAAGTCATATGAAATAAATCTGTAAAATAGTGCGAGCAAGGCTCCAACACTCTGTGTATGAGTTAAAATATAAAATCCAGTATGAGCAGTGCTCAAGCACGATTACAACTCATTTAACACTGATAGGTGGCTCAATTTTATCAAAACATGTTAAATAAATATCGATTGGCACCTAACCTGTGCCTTTTCACTTAAAACATGAAAATAATAGCCAACCTATCCATAAATTGCTTGAATTAAAGCAATATCATCATGAAAACATTAAAATCAAGAATTTCATACAATTTCATGCAATTTCATAACCTTACTACCATTTTTTAAAATTTTCCTAACTAGGGGTAAAATAGTCATTTGTCACTATTTCCATATTTTTTCGCAAAAATTATTATTCTGTTTTCGGGTAGCCTAATGAATTTAACGTAATGTAAATCCCCTTGAAACTACTTACAGCTACCTCTAAGTGCTCCTAAAATTCCCTTACCTGGAATTACATGCGAGCTTATCCCGACTCGATCGTACCAGGTTTCTCAGTCCAATTCGCTCGTCTACAGAGCTGCATATAACCACATATTGGTTCAATTCAAATATACTCATCAATATTTCACTCTTACTGATCGAATCTAAAGCGTTGAGCCTGTTTTACTTTATTGGGCCTGATTGCACTTCAATGGGCCTCGACCCCTTTTTCAGCTCGTTTCCACTTTTTAAATCCCTACTTTGGGTTTACTGGGCTTATTTGGCTTATCAATAATCATCGGGCTTCGTTTCAAACTCATTGGATAGCCTGAATACTATTTACGATACTTACTTTGAAATTCCGAATAAAATTTCTTATATGCAGAATTAATCCGTAAAATCTGTAAAATAATCTTAGCTCTGCATTTAAGGACTCCAATTATCGTAATTAAAATGTACTTACCCAATATGATGCGGGGTACAAAAATCGGAGCTAAATCGGCTCTCGTACGAGCTCTGTCGTAAAACTGCACAATTATATAAATCCGGGCCATTTTCCACTAAAATAATATTAAATTAAATTCCCAGGATTTATCCGCAGGTCAATCCTGACTCTCGATCACTTACTCGAATTTTGAGTCATCCCCGGGTACACTTTCTTCCCTTTTTCCCTTTTCTTTCTTTTTTTTCTTTTTCTTTTTCTTCTTTTTTTTCTTTTTCTTTTCCTCCTTCTCAGCTACGGTACCGTTTTGACCCGTTTACCGTCGCCGACGTTCTCGGCTGCCACTAGGCTCAAAAGGACCACCTCGGCCAGGGGAGTGCTCGACTGGGTCGAATCGGTGCTAGGACAACGTGGTTCACCGGGATCAATGCGATTTCTCCTCGGATCTTCTGTCCGTCGATTCGTCGAAAATCGGTGATGTCGGCGCGCTTAACCGGTACTAATGGACTCGTCGGACTCTCCTCTACATTCTCCAACCGTCAGGTGGGCTCTTCGACCGTCGGTGGCTCGTCAGGGGGTTGGGTTGCAAAATTGGGTTCTGTGGGTTGGTTTCTGGGTTTCTCTCTCCCCGATTTCAGATTTTTCTATTTTTTATTAATTTATTTATTATTATTTTAATCAATTAAATATATTAAAAATATCTAAAATATCTCTAAAATATCCTAAAATTATTAATTTATCCATTTAATCAATAAATGGATTTATCGGTCTATTTTCATCTTTTTCGGTATATTTTTCGATTATTTTCGGGATAAATTTTCGAATTAAAAATCCCGATTAATTCTGATTAATTTCCATAAATTCCAATAAATTTATATCTAAATCAATTGGACTCGAAATTAACTATTTTTCTCGTTATTGATCCAGATTTCGCAAATTCCATATTTTAATGAAAATTACTTATCGAATTTATATCAAATTTTGGTCTTTTAACCACTTTACCCTTGCACGTGTTCGGGACCAAATTAAATCGACTTTATTTCATAAATCCATAATCTTTTCCCTATTTTCAATTCCTTATTTTCAGTCAACTCGATTAAATTCCTTAAACGAACTTGTTGGGTCGCTGCTTTACCGATTTATCCTTATTCGATTTTACGTACGTTTTTTCGTTTCATCCACATTTATCAAATCCGAATCAACCATCTTATGAATCCATTAACATATAATAATGTAATACAATATGAAAATCATAAGGAATATCATGAAAAGATGCGGATCTCGCATGTGTATTCTGTATGGAAATCTTATGATATGAATTTATGATAAGTTATGCTTTAAGTTTGATTTCTTAAACTAAGAAAATTAAGTAAGCTATGACTTTTGATAAGATGTGATTTTTACTTCTAATCACTTTTAAAGAAATTTTTAATTAGCTTTGGATCAAAATTCATATAAATGATTTGATCTGCATGCATTATGATATTCATCATGATATATGCATTTTGAGCATGCCCCTATGTTTTATGCACTTCTTTTAGGGTGTGTCTTTCACTTGCCTCTACTACTTTTACTTTGAGGTATACATATCCTCTAGTATAGTTCAATTTATTATCTCCAGACATTTGTAATGCACAGTTTAAGTATATTTATGTCAAGATGTAAACACAATCATAATTTGGGTTGTAGTAAGGGCTATAATGGATATCTAATGCAGCAAGCTTGACTGTATTAGATGACGATTATAGTATCATTAGGGAATGATGTTATATATGATATTTTAGGATTTATGACTTTATGAAACATGATTATGCTATGAACTGAAGTTTAAGCTTAAGTTGAAAAGTAATTCAAAAAATTATGAATTAATTATACTCACATCACACAGTATGAATGGGACCAAAGTAATAGTGAATCGATAAATAAATCAGATAAGTAAAAATCTACATTGGATGTAGGCAAACCTAAGTAAGGAAAAATGAGAAATTTGTTCAAAAATTTGAAGGAAATCGGTACATTACAGAGTTCGTATCAGAGTAGTGTTTGTCTAGTATGAGTTAGTGTATATAAGTTAAGTTAATTTTACATCCAAAGTCTGTGCATGCTTGGATATAAATTATTAACTTCTACTCGTTTTAAGCTAAAAATTTTCCTATTTGTATAGGTTTTCCTATTAACACAGTCCAAGTTTCCTATTTAGAATATTTAATTTGATTAATATCCGACTAGAAATTTACCCAAAAAAAATATTTAATTAGGTAGCTCGACAATTGACGTCAACCGAGAGCTCGAGACAACCTCGATTTGCGTATTATCATGGAATCTCAAGTAAGTAACCCTTATTTATGACAAATTGCATCGTTATGAGTGTTAGAATTTACTGTATAAATTACGGATTTAAATTCCGCATTAAATGAATTAAATTCTGAAAATTTGGATAAATTGTCATAAATAATTTAATGAGATATCCGAGAATTTAGAACGAGGTCCAATAAATATTGATGGGCTCAATGAGCCTAATAGGCCTCGATAAAGCGTGGTAAACAGGCTTAAGGCCGATTAAGGTCGATTATAGTACAATCAGGCCCAATATGGGTAAACAGGCCCAACAATTTAAATTAAGCCCAAAAAATTATGAAATACAATTAATTATATTGTATTTGACCTGATGAATATGTATCTGCAGTTTCGAAGATTGGATTGGGAGCAAATCGGAATGCATGACGAGACATCAGTGGAAAGGTCAGACTGTACAGAAAATGAGGTAAGGGAATTGTGTAAGTAGCTAGAGGTAGCTACGCGTATTTTTATAGTTTTTGTATACACTGATTATGTATGTATACACGATTTTTGTATAATGATCCTAAAAGTGGTTTAAATGATTTTAAGGATCGAAATAGGTAAAAAGACTATTTTACCCCTATTGAGGGAAGTTCACCTAAGGATGGTGAAAGCATGACATGCATGAAATGCATGATTTAAGAATTTTTTGATTTAAGGGATTTTCGTGGTTTTAAGCAAAGAAAAATGGTAGTTTGGCCAGTAATCGTATAAATTTCACAAGATAACACTACGTAGGTGTTATTTATATTTAAATGAAATTTCTTTGGAAAATGGGCCAACTATCAAGTTTATATGGAAACAGATAGTGTTGGCGCATAGCTCGCACTATATCTACGTTTGTGAGTGTGCATAAATGTGCTTGAGCGGTTGCTCGCACCGACTTGTGTGACATCATATGCATGAAATGTGCTAGAGCGGTTGCTCGCACTAATTTTTATTCTAGTGAAATGCATGAGAGGTGCTGGAGCCTAGCTCGCACTCTGTTTGACTATTTTGATGGTTTTGACTGTTTTGACGTGATATGCATAAAAATGGTGCTGGAGTAATTGCTCGCACTAGTTTTTATGATTTGACATGCATGAGAGATGCTGGAGCTTAGCTCACATCCAGTTTTGATATGATAATTGTATAAAAGCCGTGCTGGAGTGTAACTCTCATGAGATTTGATTTACTTGAGCATTCATTTGTGCTGGAGCGTTGCTCGCACAAAGTTTTATATGGTTTTTATAATTCATTTGAATGACGTACTGGAGTTTTTCTCGTACGAGGTTTTCACTGAGTTTTTATACATATCTGTACTAAAGTATTGCTTGTTCATGGATTTTACTTGAATTTATAATTATTTAAAGTCGTACTAGAGCGCTGCTCGTACGCAGATTTCATTGATTTCTATAAAACCGTGCTAGAGTTTCGCTCGCACGAGATTTTATGATATCATGAATATGCATGGAGCCGTGCTAGAGCTTCGCTCACAGAGGGATTTATATAATATGCATATAGCCGTGTTGGAGCCTCCTGTAGACTGTGTGTCACAGTGAGATGATATGCTCATACGTGCATATTGAGACAGAGATGATATGGGTGGATAAGACCTATTGCAGGCACCCTTGATTGAGCTTGGGTTCACGGAGTACGTTGTACCGTGTATGTCACGTGGAGTTCGTTGTACCGTGGGGATTGTTGGAGTAGAGTGGCATTAGCCACGAGGCAGCAAGCCTTGCCCTCGCAATCCTAGTGTTATGCTGTTTTGGCGGGTAGGATGACCCACCTCCCGTTTCAGGTGTGATACCCTGCACACTAGGTACCGTGTTGCCAGAGATAACGAGGTTATGGCCTTAGTCCTATGTTGTTACTGATAGTCACCTACTTATCTCACATGATATAACTATTGGTCGATAGATTAGGGTAGACCTGAGGGAAGGGTCAGGCCCCCGATTTTATGATTTTCTACTGTGATACTAGATTTCAGATAATTTTATGACATGTGACCCTAAAAGAAGGGTGATTTTATGACAGAATTTTATAACAAATTGTTTTATGAGTTTTGAGATGATTGACCCAGAGAGGTTAGTTTATACTGCAGTTTTAAT
The DNA here is from genome assembly GCA_033439115.1 of Firmiana major. Lineage (NCBI taxonomy): Eukaryota > Viridiplantae > Streptophyta > Magnoliopsida > Malvales > Malvaceae > Firmiana > Firmiana major. Next base: position 39,089,433 of record CM065901.1, read on the forward strand.
GAATTGATTTAAATGCAGTCGCACGATGATGTTTTCCATGCTTTCATTTCAAATTCATGATTTGTCTTACATGACATGAAAGAATGCATGATCTTGTTTTACTTCATGCTAATTATGATTTAAGGATGTCACATAAAACGATATTGATGCATGAATTACATGCTTTCTATATGCACAAATAGTTTTGATAAACTATGTCATGGATATATGAATGATTTTGTGCTTGAGATTTTAATGAAAAGAAATGGATTTAAGGGCATGGCATTATAAGCATGTAGATAGTGGAGTTATCTACTTACTTGTATAATTGCCTTACTGAGCGTGTGGTTTGCTCACCCCCTTATTTTTCCATCTTTTCAGAGCACTCGCAATAGTTAGTGAGTGGCTGAAGACTTGCATTCTTAGTATCTGCTGCTTCCCATCGAGAGACAGGTATACTCATTTGTAGAGTTTTGTATCTAAATATGTAATGCACAGTACTGTAAATGATTATGATGTCGGGGATGTAGAGTTATAAATACCATTGTGTATGTATTTAATTAAAGTCAAAGGATAGTAAACTCTAATATATAAATGTGATTATGAAATGGAATGGTAAATAGGTGAGAGGTGACTAGCACCGAATCATAGCCCAACTATTTGGTAAGATGGTCACGATGAGAGAAAGGTAAGAATTAAATAATAATCGAAAAGCGAATTGTAGTGATTTTTAGGTAATTTGGGTCGTAACAATACATTATGCATGTTCACTACATCCTTATGACTTTGATAAGCATTCCAAACTTCATCTCTCGCATCCTCAGCAGGAATAGGAAGGGCAACACTTTCAAGGACATATAACTCTTTCTCTTGTTTGAGAATAATTTTTAAATTTGTGTGCCAGTCGAAGAATTTTGGGCTAGTCAACTTGTTAACATCCAATATGCTCTACAGTTATAAATTATTACTAATTTTCTACTAACCTTGATATAAAAATAATAAGTGTAAGATATTCAAACATATTCCTATAAATTTTATGTCTTTTAATTTATTGGCTACTCTCACTATCTTTTTCAAATTAATAACCCTCTAAATTAATTCGAGAAATCCTAATAAATGATTTCCTAGTAGCTAGGATCCCGTTCAATTATCACAACCTTGAGTGACTCAACAAATAATAATAAATAAATTAGGTAGATAACATTGCATATCAATTACATCATATGTAAATCTTAGATCCGTTAGGTGACGATTCCTTGTCTAAATACATCACATGTATCACCTAACCATGTCTCTAACACCATACGATAATGATTGTCTCATTCGAATTATATGTGTTAGTTAAGCAAGACCTAATTTTGTTGGCACGACCCAAATTACCTAAAAATCAGAGTAAATTTTTCGCTTTTTCATTTATTATTTAATTCTTATATTTCTCTTATCGTGACCATCTTACCAAACAGTTGGGCTATGATTCGGTGTTAGTCACCTCTTACCTATTACCATTCCATTTCCATAATCATATTCACATATCAGAATTTACTATTTTTTGACTTTAAATAATTACATACCCAATGGTATTTATAACACTACATCCCCGACATCATATCCGTTTACAGTACTGTGTATTACATATTTAGATATAAAACTATACAAATGTGTATACCTGTCTCTCGATAGGAAGTAGCGGATATCAAGCATGCAAGTACTCAGCCGCTTACTAATTTCTGTGAGTGCTCTGAAAAGATGGGAAAATAAGTGTCACGCCACGAAAGTGCGGAAAATAGGGCTAATTTAAAACTTTTTACTCGTTAATTCATAAATAAAGGTGCATTCCTGTGCAGTGTCATACATCATCATAATTATCATGCCTCAGGATCTCATCATAATATAGTGTATATTGAATCATATACATTACTCAATTCCAAGTTAATTAATCCTAATACATCCCGTATAATGTTATACATCAAGTGTCTGTAATTACACTAATAGTCTGGGTACATGAAAAGATAAGATATACCTCAAGTACAATATATATATATGGCCTGGAGCTCAAGTCCTCCACTAGCCACTACTCCGTACGTCGCAGGGAGATCCTTCTTCACTTGAAGAACTCTGGGGGGAAAGAAAAACAGGTTGAGCTTCTAAATCGCTCAGTAAGGGGGGTAAGGTACTCATTTCATAAACCAAAATGCACATCACAAAGTATTTATTTGTATGTGAAACTCATTTGAAAACCATACCATGAAAATACTCAAAACGACACTCTCATGTGTCAAGTCATGTGAAAACATGAAGTAAAAGGCTCACTCTAGAGCAAAAACAAAGCATGTGAAAATAACGCGTTAAAACGCTTTCTCAAATAACGTGATAAAATCACAGTAAATATAATGCACGTGGCACAGCCACAAAACACACGTGGCATAGCCACTGAATTAATTTCTCACGTGGCATAGCCACAAAACACACGTAGCAAAGCCACTGATTTAATTTCTCGTGTGGCATAGCCACAGAATACACGTGGCGAAGCCACTGATTTAATTTCTCGCGTGGCATAGCCACAAAATAGGGTTTCTCAACGTGGCACTGCCACCAATGGGGTATAACGTGGCACAGCCACCAATGGGGTTTCTCAACGTGGCACAGCCACCAAGGGGGTATAACGTGGCACAGCCACCAATGGGGTTTCTCAACGTGGCACAGCCACCAATGGGGTTTTCTCAACGTGGCACAGCCACCAATGGGGTTTCTCAACGTGGCACAGCCACCAAGGGGGTATAACGTTGCACAGCCACCAATGGGGTTTCTCAACGTGGCACAGCCACCAATGGGGTATAACGTGGCACAGCCACAGAATAGGTTATTCTCACGTTACCAGAACGGAGAAGAAATCGGGCTTACATGCTACCAGAGCAATGCCCGGTGTGTACTCACAACTACACACCTAAGTCTTATCACATAAGACGGGTTTGCCTTCACGTAGAACTCATGATGGTTTTTCTCTCATAAAACTCATTTGGAAATCGTTTTGTACTCAACACAAAACGTAATAAAACCGAGTTCCAACCGACAAAGCACACGCACACATTTCTCAAATCTCATATTGCCTTAACGTAGAACCCAGTTATAAACTCATAAAAACATTGGGCTCCAACCGGCTATAAAATCGTGCGCAATTTAATCTCAACACAAAACACTCAACATGCTTGTTTTATAAACCACAAATCATGCTATAACAGTTCGCAAATCACATACACAAATGGTTTAGATTTCCCTTACCTCTTTGCACCTCGTATAGTGCAATCGTTTCCCCCGTATCACGGACTAGCCTCGCATTCCACCCTGGAACTCCCGAGCTGTCCAAACGATGTTAAAACATCAATACTCAATTATCTCATAACCCTCAATTCTCAAAATCGAGCATAATTGCTCATAACACGTCAAATCTCTTGATTTCTCGTAACTCAACCCTAAACTACAACCTCATTCACAATATCTCAATGTCCTACATTCCTCATGCCAATTATCTAGGCTAATTCTCCACATTGTCTATATTTCCATTTATAGCACAAATTCTCAAAATTACCAAATTATCAAATATCTACATTACTCCAACTACATTGCAATTTCATCAATCCCTAATCATTTCTCAGCTATTTCAACACAATGATAACCACCAATAGCATCAAAATCAGCTCAAATATCAAGATCGAGGTTTAGAAATTACCCAAAGCTTGTAAGACGCACAACTCACGCCTCGATCCGATTCTGTCAAACCCGGATTTTTTGTAGCTTGTACCTTATGATTCCTATGTGTATGAACACTATGTAATTATAGTTGAATCATAAGAAGAGTATTTACTATCATGCAATCGACTATTTGAGAAATTAAAAATGCATGTAAGCTACATAACAGCGAGATAAGGGTTAAGTTAATTCCCGAACGAGTGCAGGGGTAAAACGGTCAAATGACTGACATTCGATATAATTTCGATAAGAGAATTTCATTAAAAATATGAAATTGAGGAATTTTGATCAAAATCGAGGAAAATATTTAATTTTGAGCCCAATTGATCAAGATATAGATTTATTAGAATTTATCGGAATTTTTGCCTCGAAAAATGAGCCTAAAAATAGTGGAAAAATATACCGAATAGGTAAAATCGGACTGATAAATTCATTTACGGATTAAATGAATTTAATATGATTTTTAAGATATTTTTAGATATTTTTGGGATATTTATGGAATATTTATGGGATTTTTATTATTATTTTATAGTAAAATAATAATAAAAATATATTATAAAAAAAAAGAGAAACAGATTGAAAATCGGGGAGAGAGAACAGAGCAAACGCGTGGAAGCCGACCCGAGGGAGAAGACCACCGGACGGCGAGCACCGGCCACCCCACGGGCAGGCAAGCGGTCGAAAAAGGAAGCCCGGCACCGTGTGCACCCATCGGCACCGATTACGACCTCCACCGACGCCGGACGTCGGCGAATCGAAGAGGTGAAGCCGCGGAGGAAAAGAAGGAATCCGGCGGCCACCGGCGGTGCTTGGTCCCGATCGAGCCCAGCCGAGTGTTGCCCAGGCTTAGGCGCGCCGAACTGCGGTGGTGATGCGTCGGGAACCGGCCGAAATACGCCGGAACGACCAAAGGATGCCTGAACCGGTCGGCGGTTCAGGGGAGAAGGTTCTGTGCTGAACCAGACCGGACCGGTTCAGCCAAGGAGAAAAGGGGAAAAAGAGGAAAAAGAAAGAAAAAGGAAAAGGAAAATTTTTGAGATTTCACCGGACTTCGGGTAAGTCGATACGAGGTCAAAAGTGACCGATTTGATTTCCGATGAATTTATTTAAATTATATTTAATCGAAAATTGACCCGGAGTTAAATATAATAAATTGTGCAGTTCGACGATAAATTTCGAACGGAAGCCCGATCGAACTTCGATTTGCGTACCATCGCATATTCTCGGGTAAGTAAAGTTCATTTACGATAAATTATGTGATTATTGCGTATTTAAGATTTATTTTACGCATTTCGGATTAAATTTCGTATTTAGTGAATTATAATTGGAATTTTGAATTAAATGTCGTAAATGATATACGGGCTATCCAAAGAACTTGGAATAAAGCCCAATGGGTATTGATAGGCCCAATGAGTCGATAGACCCTGATGAAGGGAAATAATAAGTGGAAAACGGGCTTAATACGGTTAAGGCCCATTAAGGATTTTTAAGGCCCATTAAGGGAAATTAAACTGTATTAATGTGTAATACAGTAGGAAAATGATAATTAACCTGAGGAATGGTTATTTACAGCTCCGGAGTTTACATTGAGAGCTGATCGGACTGCGGGATTTAGCAGCACCGAGGAAGTGAGGTCACTTGACGTGATCCGAGGTAAGGGGCTTTTGCGAGTAGTTAGAGATACCTGCACGTATTTTCAACTGCTTCTGCATTCACTTAAAAACTCTGAGGGTCAGAGAAAGTGAATAATAATTATTGCGACCCGATAGTGGCAAATTACGATTTTGCCCCTAGTTAGTTAAAAAGTCAACTTTTGTGAGAAGTTGCAAAAAGCATGGAAAATACTATTGTGAGTGTTTAAATGCTATTAGCATGAAAATAAATAGATGGGCTAATGATTTTAAGGTTGATATGACTTAAGCACATTTTTAGTGCTGATTTTACTATTTTGTAAACAATCCCTTTTAAATAGCCATCTATCATATTATGTGAGAATGAATCGTGCTAGAGCACAGCTCGCACTGGGATTCATATGTTTTCCACATAACATTAGTGCTGGATTTTGATACGCACTAGATTTTCATGACATGCATGATAGAGTACTGGAGTTTTACTCGTACTCAGCTTTGAATGATATATGCATGACAGAGTGCTAGAGCGTGGCTCGTACTCGATTCTTCATGGTTTATACATGACATAGTACTGGGAGCGATTGCTCGTACTTGATTTTGATATTGTGCATAGCATAGTACTGGGAGCTATTGCTCGTACTTGATTTAATACATAAACTATGCATTGACCTAGTTGCTAGAGATTGCTCGCACTAGAGTTGAGTTTTATGATGTGAAACAGTGTTGAGCGGAGTAACGACTATGAGTCGCACTCAAGACGCACACTGTATGTGATATGTAATACATGTTGAAACCCATGCCTGATTCCTTGTGTGACTGTGTGTCATAGCTAGAGAGGATATCCGCATGAGGTTGATATAGACGTGGTATACTTATTTCCATGGTTTCGAGGGCAAAAGACCCTGGCTATGAGGATTTCCATGGTTTTGATGGCTAAAGACCCTGGCTGTGAGGGTCCACGGGTGTACTTTGTACCGTGCCCGGGGCACGAGGTGTACGCTGTACCGTGTGTTACGTAGCTGGCGGTTGACATTGGACTGACCATCCTCCCGTTACAGCAGTGATGCCCCGCACACCGAGATCTGTGTTGCTTGGGATCACATTTTAGGATATGATCATAATCTAAGATACTATTTGTATTTACCACAGAGTCTCACATGATATATCACATTGATTGACTGATTTAAACTGCGGACAGACCTGAGGGATGGGTCGGACTCCGATTTTGTGTTGTGAATCATTTGATGCCATATTTATATGTGATTTAAATATACATGGCATGATTTACATAAAGGCATGATTTATATGCAATGCGTTTTTTTGCACTACATGCCTACATTTGAGAAATAAAGCATGATTTCTGTACATGGGATTTATTCTGTACAAGCATATATATTATATTTCAAGACATGCTTTTAAAGTGAGTTAAGGAAATAATGTTTTCAAGGCATAGCACTATTTTGAGTAGATAGTGTGGATATCTACTTGCTTGCCTGATTTCCTTACTGAGCGCGTTATGCTCACCCCCCTTTTCTTTACATCTCTCTACAGAGCGTCAGTAGAGCGAGAATTATCGTGGGAGAGTGTCCCAGAGTCCACTGCTAGTTCCTATCGATTCATCAGGTATACTTATTATGTACAGTTGTGTATCTAAACATAGAAACAGCACAGTGATGTATACGTTATATATTATGGGGAATGTAATCGTATTAGATTTTATAAAATCCTACATGTATAATAAGAGCAACTACAGTCAGAATTAATATATTAACATGTATGTATGAGAATGGACATTATGGTAAGTGAAGACTCTAACATCGAATCACTGCCCAACCAGTGAAGAGAGGAAAGGTAAGTTAAAAATGCGAAAAATTTATTGTGGTAATTGGTAAAAGTCAAGGATTGAAATTGGGGTCCTGACAGGATGGTATCAGAGCAGAGGTTGGTCTGATGTGAGTCGGTGTTAGAAAATAGGAAAGTGTACATCCCCATAGTACTGTGCTGTGTTTAGATATAACTGTGTATACCGGATAGGAAATGGACTGATTCATTATTATGAATGCAGGAACTTTGCCTAAATGGCAATACGTGTAGTGGTAGAGGTATGAGAGGTAGGGCTCGAGGCCGGGGAGATAGACCCGAGGGACGAGCCGCTGCCGGACCATTACCTACGCATGAGACTCTAGGTGCTACTGAGGCACCCGAGTGTGCCGAGACGCGCTTCACGAGATTAGAGCGTGGTCTCGAGACTATTATTGAGATACTGGCACAGACGATGCCAGGTAGGCAGAGACAGGAGGCAGGAGCTGCTACAGGAGAGGCAGTTGCCCCTGATAGACCTATGCAGATAGCTGATGCACAGAGGACTGTAGATACTCCTACACCCCTACCGGTTTCGGGTGGTAGTGGATTAGGATATGGATGTGACTTGCATCGGTTGATGGAGTTCTAGAAGTTCAGACCTCCATCATTTAGTGGGGTCAAGAACCCCGTAGCTGCGAAGGAGTGGTTGGCAGAGCTAGAGAAGCTCTATGGATTCTTCGAGTGTACGACCTCAGAGATGGTCGCGTTTGTTGCGTTCCTAGTGAAGGGAGCTGCAGAGCATTGGTGGAAGTCCACCCGACCTATATTGAGATCCCGACACACAGATATCACTTGGGATATATTTCGGGAGGCCTTTAGGAGGTAGTTTATTCCTGACACCGCACAGCGGAAGTTACAGGCAGAGTTTTTGAGACTCAACCATGGGAGTTTATCGGTGGACGAGTATGAGACTCGATTCCTATCCCTAGGGAGATACGACCCGGATACTAAGTATAGTGAGACCAGGAAGGTCCACAGATTTATCGACGGGTTGAGACCAGTGCTACGGTCCAAGTTGGTTCTGCTAGACATAGTGACCTATGAGGAGGCAGTGCGCAGGGCACAACTATGCGAGCAGGACTATGAGAGGAATGCTTCCGAGTTTGGGAAGTTTAGCCGTAGCCAAGACTTGCAGAAGAAGAGGCCGACTAGAGATTTTAGTTATCGAGGGGGAAAGAAATCCTTCGGTAAGAGATCACGGATAGAGGGAACACGAGATAGATATGCTAGATCTCCTGCTTATTCGACTGTAGCCCCAGCAAAGGGCATTGTCATAGGAGGACAGAGACCTGCTGCAGATCAGTGCAGAAGATGCGGTAGATCACATGGAGATAGACCGTGTTCACAGGGTGCTATGGTATGTTTCCGATGTGGGAAACAGGGGCATTTGGCTAGAGAGTGCTCAGCGCCATATGTGACTGCACCACAGAGGGGCATGGAGTATGATAGAGCTCCAACTGGTACGTCTGTTCAGAGAGGTAGAGCGACGGCAAAGGAGGAAGGGAAACAAGTGATAGGTCAAGGGCGAGTACATGCTTTGGACCAGGGAATAGCTGATGCTTCATCGGATGTGATTCGAGGTAACATCTTGATTTATGATATTGAAGCATATGTTTTAATTGATCCTGGTGCCACGCATTCTTTTGCATCGCCATCATTTGCATGTAAGTTAGCAAGACATGTAGAGCGTACACCATTATGTATGTTGATGTTGATAAGTACGCCTATAAATAGTAGTCAAGTTGTAGAATATGTATATAATGACTGCAAGTTGAGAGTAGGGGATAAGGAGATGACAGCCAATCTAATATTACTAAGTATGAGCGACTTTGATATAATATTAGGAATGGATTGGCTATCTGCAAACCATGCTATTTTAGACTGTTACGCTAAGACAGTTATGTTTCCTAACCCTACTAGATATGTTGTAAAGTTTAATAAAGATAAATGAAAGGAGTAGATATGATTATTACATGACTTCTGATTTAGAAAACCTTCAACATATCAAGGTTTCATTGCGTACGTAGTAGATATGGATAAGGCACATCCGGAGTTGACAGATATCACTGTGGTCAGTGAGTACCCAGATGTTTTCCCAGATGAATTGCCAGGGTTGCCACCAGACAGAGAGATGGAGTTCTGTATAGATCTGGTACCTGGTACGGAGCCTATTTCGAGACCACCATATCGCATGGCCTTAGTTGAGCTGGAGGAGCTCAAGAGACAGTTACAGGAGCTGTTGGATAGGGGTTTTGTACGACCGAGTGTTTCACCTTGGGGAGCACTGGTTTTGTTTGTGAGGAAGAAGGATGGGAGCCTCCGATTGTGTATAGACTACCGATTGTTGAATAAGGCCACCATCAAGAATAGATACCCCCTTCCACGTATTGACGACTTGCTAGATCAGCTACAGGGAGCATAGGTCTTTTCCAAGATTGACCTAAGGTCTGGGTATCATCAGCTGAAGGTTCGGAGTGGATATGTACCCAAGACAGCATTTCGTACCCGATATGGCCACTATGAGTTCTTGGTCATGCCATTCGGATTGACGAATGCTCCAGCTGCTTTCATGGCTTTGATGAACGATGTGTTCAAGCCATACTTGGACCAGTTTGTTATCATCTTCATCGATGACATATTGGTCTATTCGAGGTCCAAGGAGGAGCATGAGGAGCACCTCAGGATCGTGTTACAGACGTTACGGGAGCATGAGTTATATGCTAAGCTCAGTAAGTGTGACTTTTGGTTGTCACAGATCTCGTTTTTGGGACATGTTATATCGAGAGATGGTGTATCAGTTGATCCATCTAAGATAGAGGCTGTAGTTCAGTGGAAACAGTCAAGGACAGTCACCGAGATCAGGAGTTTTTTGGGTTTAGCTGGATACTATCAGAGATTTGTTGAGGGATTTTCGAAGTTGGCTGCTCCACTGACACGTCTTACTCGGAAGAGTGCACCGTTCATATGGAACGAGGATTGTGAGAAGAGCTTTGAGGAGTTGAAGCGTCGATTGACCACCGCTCCGATTCTCACTATCCTTACCAGCTCAGGAGGATTTGTAGTATATACCGATGCTTCGCATCAGGGACTGGGCTGCGTATTAATGCAGGATGGGAAGGTAGTTGCTTATGGATCCAGACAACTGAAGGATCATGAGAAGAACTATCCGACCCATGATTTGGAACTAGCAGCAGTAGTGTTTGCATTGCAGGTATGGCGCCACTACTTGTATGGCAAGAAGTTCCAGATATTTACCGACCACAAGAGCCTCAAGTACCTGTTCTCGCAGAAGGAGCTGAACATGAGACAGAGAAGATGGCTAGAGCTTCTGAAGGACTACGATTGTGAGATACTTTATCATCCGGGTAAGGCTAACGTTGTAGCCGATGCCTTGAGCAGGAAGAGCCTGGGGATGGTATCGTATATAATGGTTAGGGAGCATGATTTGTTAGAGCAGTTTGCTAGCCTCAGTTTGGGAGTCGTGCCTTCTGACATGGATATAAGCTATGTGATAACTAGTCTACGCTTGGAGCCAGACCTGTTGGACAGGATCAGAGTGGCTTAGCAGACTGATCCATTTTGTATGGATGTGAGTAGTCAGATGCAGAAGGGCACCGTGACTGATTTTGAGATGAGTTCTGATGGACTACTGAGGTTCAGAGGCAGATTATGTGTTCCCGAGGATCCAGGTCTCAGGAGATTGATATTGGCAGAAGCTCATTCGTCGAGGTATACGTTGCATCCGGGGAGCAACAAGATGTATCAGAACCTCCGAAAGGTATACTGGTGGTCGGGTATAAAGAGAGATGTAGCAGACTTCGTGGGAAAGTGTCTCGTATGTCAGCAGGTGAAGGTAGAGCATCAGAAACCTGCAGGGTTATTGCAGCCTCTACCTATACCGACATGGAAATGGGAGCATATCACCATGGATTTCGTGATGGGTTTACCGAGGACCCGCAGGAATCATGATGCTATATGGGTGATCGTTGATAGACTGACGAAGTCAGCCCACTTCCTAGCTATGAGAGCTACTGATACTCTGAGTTCATTAGCAAAACTGTATGTACGCGAGGTAGTGAGGTTACACGGTGTACCAGTGAGCATAGTCTCTGATAGGGATTCCCGCTTCACATCCCACTTTTGGGGACATTTTCAGGAAGCTATGGGAACCCAGTTGAGTTTGAGCACCGCTTTCCATCCTCAGACAGATGGTCAGTCAGAGAGGACTATACAGACTCTGGAGGACATGTTGAGAGCATGTGTGCTAGACTATCGAGGCTCCTGGGATGACCACCTGCCACTAGCCGAGTTCGCCTACAACAACAGTCATCATTCGAGTATCGAGATGGCACCGTATGAGGCTTTGTATGGCCATAGATGCCGTTCCCCCATTGGATGGGAAGAAGTGGGTGACCGTAAGATTTTTGCTCCTGACTTGGTTACACAAGCATCTGAGGACGTCCGATTGATAGTAGAGAGACTGAGGACAACTCAGAGCAGACAGAAGAGTTACGCTGACAGGAGACGTAGGCCACTAGAGTTTGCAGTTGGTGAGTCCGTATTTCTGAGAGTTTATCCTTCTAAGGGCATAGCGAGATTTGGGAAGAGAGGGAAACTAAATCCTCGCTACATTGGACCCTTTGAGATACTTGATCGAGTGGGAGATAAGGCGTATAGGTTGGCATTGCCACCGGACTTATCAAGTGTCCACAACGTCTTTCACATATCGATGCTTCGGAAGTATCACCCGGATCCATCACATGTGATTAGTTATGAGCCTTTGGAGCTCCGAGAGGACTTGTCATATGTAGAGAGACCGATTCGGATATTGGATATGAAGGAGAAGGTATTGAGATCGAAGACCATCGGATTAGTGAAGATTCTCTGGCAGCATCATACTTCAGAGGAAGCTACTTGGGAGCTAGAGAGTCTGATGCGAGAGAAGTACCCTCACCTATTTGAGGACTGACTTGGTTCTAATTGGAGGACCAAATTTTCTGAGTGGGGGAGGATTGTCAGACCCGGATTTTTTGTAGCTTGTACCTTATGATTCCTATGTGTATGAACACTATGTAATTATAGTTGAATCATAAGAAGAGTATTTACTATCATGCAATCGACTATTTGAGAAATTAAAAATGCATGTAAGCTACATAACAGCGAGATAAGGGTTAAGTTAATTCCCGAACGAGTGCAGGGGTAAAACGGTCAAATGACTGACATTCGGTATAATTTCGATAAGAGAATTTCATTAAAAATATGAAATTGAGGAATCTTGATCAAAATCGAGGAAAATATTTAATTTCGAGCCCAATTGATCAAGATATAAATTTATTAGAATTTATCAGAATTTTTGCCTCGAAAAATAAGCCCAAAAATAGTGGAAAAATATACCGAATAGGTAAAATCGGACTGATAAATTCATTTACGGATTAAATGAATTTAATATGATTTTTAAGATATTTTTAGATATTTTTGGGATATTTATGGGATATTTATGGGATTTTTATTATTATTTTATAGTAAAATAATAATAAAAATATATTATAAAAAAAAAGAGAAACAGAATGAAAATCGGGGAGAGAGAACAGAGCAAACGCGTGGAAGCCGACCCGAGGGAGAAGACCACCGGACGGCGAGCACCGGCCACCCCACGGGCAGGCAAGCGGTCGGAAAAGGAAGCCCGGCACCGAGCGCACCCATCGGCACCGATCACGACCTCCACCGACGCCGGACGTCGGCGAATCGAAGAGGTGAAGCCGCGGAGGAAAAGAAGGAATCCGGCGGCCACCGGCGGTGCTTGGTCCCGATCGAGCCCAGCCGAGTGTTGTCGAGGCTTAGGAGCATCGAACTACGGTGGTGATGCGTCGGGAACCGGCCAGAATATGCCGGAACGGCCAAAGGATGCCTGAACCGGTCGGCGGTTCAGGGGAGAAGGTTCTGTGCTGAACCGGACCGGACCGGTTCAGTCAAGGAGAAAAGGGGAAAAAGAGGAAAAAGAAAGAAAAAGGAAAAGGAAAATTTTTGAGATTTCACCGGACTTCGGGTAAGTCGATACGAGGTCAAAAGTGACCGATTTGATTTCCGATGAATTTATTTAAATTATATTGAATCGAAAATTGACCCGGAGTTAAATATAATAAATTGTGCAGACGATAAATTCCGAACGGAAGCCCGATCGAATTTGATTTGCGTACCATCGCATATTCTCGGGTACGTAAAGTTCATTTACGATAAATTATGTGATTATTGCGTATTTAAGATTTATTTTACGCATTTCGGATTAAATTTCGTATTTAGTGAATTATAATTGGAATTTTGAATTAAATGTCGTAAATGATATACGGGCTATCCAAAGAACTTGGAATAAAGCCCAATGGGTATTGATAGGCCCAATGTGTCGATAGACGCTGATGAAGGGAAATAATAAGTGGAAAACGGGCTTAATACGGTTAAGGCCCATTAAGGATTTTTAAGGCCCATTAAGGGAAATTAAACTGTATTGATGTGTAATACAGTAGGAAAATGATAATTAACCTGAGGAATGGTTATTTACAGCTCCGGAGTTTACATTGAGAGCTGATCGGACTGCGGGATTTAGCAGCACCGAGGAAGTGAGGTCACTTGACGTGATCCGAGGTAAGGGACTTTTGCTAGTAGTTAGAGATACCTGCACGTATTTTCAACTGCTTCTGCATTCACTTAAAAACTCTGAGGGTCAGAGAAAGTGAATAATAATTATTGCGACCCGATAGTGGCAAATTACGATTTTGCCCCTAGTTAGTTAAAAAGTCAACTTTTATGAGAAGTTGCAAAAAGCATGGAAAATACTATTGTGAGTGTTTAAATGCTATTAGCATGAAAATAAATAGATGGGCTAATGATTTTAAGGTTGATATGACTTAAGCACATTTTTAGTGCTGATTTTACTATTTTGAAAACAATCCCTTTTAAATAGCCATCTATCATATTATGTGAGAATGAATCGTGCTAGAGCACAGCTCGCACTGGGATTCATATGTTTTCCACATAACATTAGTGCTGGATTTTGATACGCACTAGATTTTCATGACATGCATGATAGAGTACTGGAGTTTTATTCGTACTCAGCTTTGAATGATATATGCATGACAGAGTGCTAGAGCGTGGCTCGTACTCGATTCTTCATGGTTTATACATGACATAGTACTGGGAGCGATTGCTCGTACTTGATTTTGATATTGTGCATAGCATAGTACTGGGAGCTATTGCTCGTACTTGATTTAATACATAAACTATGCATTGACCTAGTTGCTAGAGATTGCTCGCACTAGAGTTCAGTTTTATGATGTGAAACAGTGTTGAGCGGAGTAACGACTGTGAGTCGCACTCAAGATGCACACTGTATGTGATATGTAATACATGTTGAAACCCATGCTTGATTCCTTGTGTGACTGTGTGTCATAGCTAGAGAGGATATCCGCATGAGGTTGATATAGACGTGGTATACTTATTTCCATGGTTTCGAGGGCTAAAGACCCTGGCTATGAGGATTTCCATGGTTTCAAGGGCTAAAGACCCTGGCTGTGAGGGTCCACGGGTGTACTTTGTACCGTGCTCGGGGCACGAGGTGTACGTTGTACCGTGTGTTACGTAGCTGGCGGTTGACATTGGACTGACCATCCTCCCATTACAGCAGTGATGCCCCGCACACCGAGATCTGTGTTGCTTGGGATCATATTTTAGGATATGATCATAATCCAGGATACTATTTGTATTTACCACAGAGTCTCACATGATATATCACATTGATTGACTGATTTAAACTGCGGACAGACCTGAGGGATGGGTCGGACTCCGATTTTGTGTTGTGAATCATTTGATGCCATATTTATATGTGATTTAAATATACATGGCATGATTTACATAAAGGCATGATTTATATGCAATGCATTGTTTTGCACTACATGCCTACATTTGAGAAATAAAGCATGATTTCTGTACATGGGATTTATTCTGTACAAGCATATATATTATATTTCAAGACATGCTTTTAAAGTGAGTTAAGGAAATAATGTTTTCAAGGCATAGCACTATTTTGAGTAGATAGTGTGGATATTTACTTGCTTGCCTGATTTCCTTACTGAGTGCGTTATGCTCACCCCCCTTTTCTTTACATCTCTCTACAGAGCGTCAGTAGAGCGAGAATTATCGTGGGAGAGTGTCCCAGAGTCCACTGCTAGTTCCTATCGATTCATCAGGTATACTTATTATGTACAGTTGTGTATCTAAACATAGAAACAGCATAGTGATGTATACGTTATATATTATGGGGAATGTAATCGTATTAGATTTTATAAAATCTTACATGTATAATAAGAGCAACTACAGTCAGAATTAATATATTGACATGTATGTATGAGAATGGATATTATGGTAAGTGAAGACTCTGACATCGAATCACAGCCCAACCAGTGAAGAGAGGAAAGGTAAGTTAAAAATGCGAAAAATTTATTGTGGTATTTGGTAAAAGTCAAGGATTGAAATTGGGGTCCTGACAGATTCGTCCTTTGATTTTCAAGTATGTTGTTCTCCCTTTGATGAGGAACAACTTTCCTTCTTACCACAACAGTTGATTCGGCCGGAAATGGGTGATTTGGATGAGTGAGAAAGCTAGGTTTTCGGAAAAATGGGGGTTGGAAGAGAGAGAAAGTGAAATTGCAGAGAAAACACGGGTTCCTTATATAGACTGGAGGTAGGAGATCGATCTGCCTCTTGATGAGATCGATCTGTGTTTGAAATTTGGGGACGATCTGGGCAATTTTATGCCTAGGAGATCGATCTGTCGAGGGGTGAGATCGATCTCTTTATGGCTTTATGAGATCGATCTGCTCCTAAGGAGATCGATCTTCTCCCCAAACAGAATCATTTGGAGATCGATCTCTTCCTCATGAGATCGATCCCTTCTCAAACAGATTCATAAGGAGATCGATCTCTTCCATTGGAGATCGATCTGCTCCTCAAATTTCCCCTTCCTCGTCATTTTTAACTCACCAGATCGATCTCTCCTTCTCCCAGATTGATCTGTCCTCATACTTCATGCTTATTTTACACACTTAACACATAAATCTCCAATTATAATTCCCACAATTTACTTAGCTCAATAAATTACACTTCAAATTCTTATTACATAAATAAAATATGTCTAAAATTCTCAGATCTCACATCCTCCCCACCTTAAAAGAATTTGGTCCTCCAAATTCAACTCAACTAGTCAAAATAGATGGGGGTATCTCTCCTTCATGAGGCTCTCTAGTTCCCACGTTGCCTCTCCCCTTGAGTGATGTTTCCACAAAACTTTCACTAATGGGATGCTCTTGGTTCTTAGTACCTTCTCCTTTCTATCGAGAATCCGGACGGGTTCCTCAGTGTAGCTCATGTCCTCTTGTATGTCCATCTCGTCATACTCTATGACATGAGAAGGGTCCGGGTGGTACTTCCTCAACATAGACACATGAAAAACGTTGTGTATTCCGGACATCTGTGGGGGTAATGCTAATCTGTAAGCTACCTCTCCCACTTTCTCAAGAATCTCGAATGGTCCCACATATCGAGGACTCAATTTCCCTTTCTTCCCAAATCGCATGATACCCTTGCTCGGTGATACTCTCAGAAATACTGCATCACCAACCTCAAACTCGAGTGGCCGTCTACGCACATCCGCGTAGCTTTTTTGTCTACTTTGTGCAGCCCGTAACCTTTCACATATGAGTCTCACACTCTGTACGGCTTGCTCAACAAGCTCGGGAGCATTTATCTTTCTGTCACCGACTTCTTCCCAAGCTACAGGGGATCTACACCTCCTACCATATAGAGCCTCAAAGGGTGCCATTCCAATACTCGCATGATAGCTGTTATTGTATGCAAACTCTGCTAGGGGCAGGTGATCATCCCATGATCCCTTAAAATCCATCGTACACACCCTCAACATATCCTCCAGGGTCTGAATAGTCCTCTCTGACTGACCATCTGTCTGAGGATGATAGGCGGTACTAAAACTCAATCGAGATCCCATCGACTCCTGAAACTGGGTCTAAAATCTGGAAGTAAACCGGGAATCTCTATCAGAAGTAATACTCACTGGAGCCCCATGTAATCTAGCTATCTCGCTGACATATAGCTCAGCTAAGGCATCCACAGTATCTGTGCTCTTGATGGCAAGGAAGTGGGCACTCTTGGTCAATCTATCCACAATGACCCATATCGCGTCACGACCTCTTTGGGTCCTCGGTAAACCCATAATAAAGTCCATAGTGACATGCTCTCATTTCCATGTAGGTACAGGTAAGGGCTGTAGTAGTCCTCCGGGCTTCCGATGCTCAGCTTTCACTTGCTGGCATACTAAACACCTGGCCACATACTCTTCCACATCTCGCTTCATACCACTCCACCAATACACCTTTCTCAAGTCTCGGTACATCTTAGTACTCCCTGGGTGCATGGTGTATCGCGAGCAATGGGATTCTCTCAATATCTGTCTCTTTAGGGTATCATCGTCCGGTACACAAATCCGTCCTCTGAACCTCAATAATCCATCCTCACTGATGGTGAGATCTGACTGCGAACTCTGCTCAGCTTGGCTAACCATATCTATCAATCTCTGATCACTGCGCTGCCCAGTTCTAATCTGATCCATGATCATGGGCTCTATCCGCAAGCTAGCCAAAAATCCAGTCTCTACCTCTTTAACTCTGATCCGAAGTTCGACGAACTGCTCTAACAAATCCCATTCCCTGATCATCATAGCAGATATCATACTCTTCCTGCTCAGGGCATCAGCAACCACATTCGCCTTACCCGGATGATAAAGAATCTCACAGTCATAATCTTTAAGGAGTTCCATCCATCTCCTTTGTCTCATGTTTAACTCTTTCTGATCAAAGAGATATCTCAAACTCTTGTGATCAGTGAAGATGTGGAATCTTTCCCCATATAAGTAATGTCGCCAGATCTTCAAAGCAAATACCACAGCGGCTAACTCCAAATCATGCGTGGGGTAATTCCGCTCATGGTCTTTCAGCTGTCGCGATCCATATGCGACCACTCTCCCGTGCTACATAAGCACACACCCCAATCCTTGATGAGACGCATCACTATACACCGAGAATCCTCCTGATCCCTCAGGGATAGTTAACACAAGTGCCGCTGTTAATCTCCTCTTTAACTCTTGAAAATTGAACTCACACTGATCAGTCCATATGAACGGAGTCTCCTTACGCGTGAGCTTAGTCAAAGAAGCGGCAATCCTGGAAAATCCTTCCACAAATCTCCTGTAATACCCTGCCAAACCAAGGAAGCTTCGTACCTCAGTCACTGTCCTCGGTCTCTCCCAATTAAGCACAGCTGCTATTTTACTCGGATCCACTGATACTCCTTCCTCTGAGACTATATGCCCAAGGAAAGCTATCCGGTTCAGCCAAAACTCACACTTACTAAGCTTTCCGTACAATTGCTTATCTCGGAGTATCTGAAGTACTAACCACAAATGCTGTGCATGCTCCTCATACGACCGAGAGTACACCAGGATATCATCAATAAAGACTATCACAAACTTATCCAGATAGTCTCTGAACACCTCGTTCATCAATATCATGAATGCTGCAGGGGCGTTCGTCAATCCAAAGGACATCACCAGAAATTCGTAATGGCCATACCTCATTCTGAAGGCCGTCTTTGGAATATCTTCTTCCTTGATCCTCAATTGGTGATAGCCCGATCTCAAATCAATCTTAGAAAAGACTGATGCCCCTCTCAGCTGATCAAGTAGATCATCAATCCTGGGTAGTGGGTATTTATTCTTCACCGTGGCTTTATTCAACAGCCGGTAGTCTACACATAATCTGAGACTACCATCTTTCTTCTTAACAAATAGTACTGGCGCTCCCCACGGCGAAACACTAGGCCTAATAAACCCTTGATCCAATAACTCCTGTAGTTGTCTCTTCAATTCCTCGAGCTCCACTAATGCCATCCTATAGGGAGGTTTAGAGATCGGCTGAGTATCTGGTACCAAATCGATGGTAAACTCCAGCTCTCTCTCTAGTGGTAAACCTGGCAATTCATTTGGGAAAACATCCAAAAATTCACAAACCATAGGTATATCCTCAATCCTCGGATGTTCCCGCTCATCGTCTGAGATGAGTGTCTCATAACCTTCACATGAATAATCATATTTAATATTCTCCAAAATAATATCAAAATTCTCAAATTACTCACTAGAAATCCACATATAGATTTCCTCAACATCTTAACCTTACACCATAAGGTTCAGGTAGGGAGAAAGTTACAATCTTAGTGTAGCAGTCTAAACTCACTCGATTGGTCGCCAACCAATCCATCCCCAGAATTACATCAAACCCATGTATATTCAACATGATTAGATCTGCTAACATCACTCTATCTCCCACCTTTATCTCACATCCTCTACAGATTAACTCAGTTCTCTGGGATTCATGCATAGGGGTATTTACATGTAGTATATATTCTAGAGGTTCAAACTTCAAGTTTAATCTACATGCAAAATGCTCAGAAATAAACGAATGCGTGGATCCTGAATCAATCAACACATGAGCCTCATAATTACAGATAGAGAGTGTACCTCTTATAGTTTCTGCCGAAGCGTTTGAGGTCTCCTTATCCAGGGCAAACACTCGTCCCTGTGCCACAGGTTTCTTCCCTTTCTCTGCCGCAGTGGCCCATCTCCGGGGATCCACTCTCTGAGGCTGTTGTCTAATGGGCTCCAGAGCATGTGGTATCTGAGGTTGGGGACAGTCCTTCACTCTGTGACCCATGTCACCACATCTGAAACATCCATGGATCGACCCAGTACAACTTCCCTCATGCGATCGGCCACAGTCTCTACAAACCCTTATCTCCGGCCTGACATATCGAGGGGTCTCCTTGATAATAGGATAGGCTCTGGGTCTCTCCAATCTGTCCTTCTGTACCTCAATCCTCCCTCTTCTGAAGGAACCTCTCCGAGCCTCTGTCTGGAAAAGTGCTGGCCTCTTGCCCTTATCTCTATTCACCGCTCGAGCTCATTCTGGGATTGTACCATCTCAATCCCTCTCTCAATCTCTTGCTCTCGTCTCAGAGCATCTCCAAACTTAATGATGCATAGCCCTATCAATCTATCTCTGATGACAGGCTTCAACCCATACACAAACTTCTCTGTGCGAAGCTCTTCACTCTTGAAGGTCTCTGGGTCATATCTCAATAGCGCTGTGAATTGGCTCTCATAGTCATCCACAGACATATCACCCTGTACCAAACTCAAAAACTCGGCCTGTTTCTTTCTCTGGGCGGCTCGTGGTACATATTGGGTCCTAAAAGCTGTCTGAAACTCTTCCCAACCAATCACACCATGGTGGGACATCAAAATACCTTGGGTAGTACCCCACCAATCTTGAGCTCTCCCCTTCAGCATATAGGCACTCATACTGACCCTCTCAGCATCGGTGCACCCCAGAATATCAAATATAATTCTCAATTCCGTCAACCACTCCACAGCCTCTGTAGGATCCTTCTTTCCCTTAAACGCGGGTGGATTCATCTTCAGAAAATCCCTTAGTCGGACCATACTTCTATCCGCAGGCTGGGTGACGGGAGGCACTGGGGGTATGGGAGGTCCTTGTGGTGGTGTAGGGGTAGTATCCGAGGCATTAACTCCAAAGTGTTGCGCGAACAACGCTGCCATCTGCTCAAAACCTTGCCTCACATCGGTCTCAATCCGATTAAATCGAGAGTTAGGACTCTCTGGTTGTGGGACAGGTGGCGGAGGGGACTCTGCCTGCCTCCTCGAATGACCTCGTCGTTTACTCATTCTCAATCTCAACTCGTCTCCTGCGCGTATATATCACAATCGATTGAAATCTCAATCCTTAATTTCAGTTCATGACCAGACTATTACAGACACTTGGGATGTATTCTATTTCACTTAACCGACACTGACAGTACTAGACACCCTAAGCTCTGATACCAAGAAAACTCTGTCACGCCCCGAAAGTGCGGAAAATAGGGCTAATTTAAAACTTTTTACTCGTTAATTCATAAATAAAGGTGCATTCCTGTGCAGTGTCATACATCATCATAATTATCATGCCTCAGGATCTCATCATAATATAGTGTATATTGAATCATATACATTACTCAATTCCAAGTTAATTAATCCCAATACATCCCGTATAATGTTATACATCAAGTCTCTGTAATTACACTAATAGTCTGGGTACATGAAAAGATAAGATATACCTCAAGTACAATATATATATATATATGGCCTGGAGCTCAAGTCCTCCACTAGCCACTACTCCGTACGTCGCAGGGAGATTCTTCTTCACTTGAAGAACTCTGGGGGGAAAGAAAAACAGGGTGAGCTTCTAAATCGCTCAGTAAGGGGGGTAAGGTACTCATTTCATAAACCAAAATGCACATCACAAAGTATTTATTTGTATGTGAAACTCATTTGAAAACCATAGCATGAAAATACTCAAAACGACACTCTCATGTGTCAAGTCATGTGAAAACATGAAGTAAAAGGCTCACTCTAGAGCAAAAACAAAGCATGTGAAAATAACGCGTTAAAACGCTTTCTCAAATAACGTGATAAAATCACAGTAAATATAATGCACGTGGCACAGCCACAAAACACACGTGGCATAGCCACTGAATTAATTTCTCACGTGGCATAGCCACAAAACACACGTGGCAAAGCCACTGATTTAATTTCTCGCGTGGCATAGCCACAGAATACACGTGGCGAAGCCACTGATTTAATTTCTCGCGTGGCATAGCCACAGAATAGGGTTTCTCAACGTGGCACTGCCACCAATGGGGTATAACGTGGCACAGCCACCAATGGGGTTTCTCAACGTGGCACAGCCACCAAGGGGGTATAACGTGGCACAGCCACCAAGGGGGTATAACGTGGCACAGCCACCAATGGGGTTTCTCAACGTGGCACAGCCACCAATGGGGTTTTCTCAACGTGGCACAACCACCAATGGGGTTTCTCAACGTGGCACAGCCACCAAGGGGGTATAACGTGGCACAGCCACCAATGGGGTTTCTCAACGTGGCACAGCCACCAATGGGGTATAACGTGGCACAGCCACAGAATAGGTTATTCTCACGTTACCAGAACGGAGAAGAAATCGGGCTTACATGCTACCAGAGCAATGCCCGGTGTGTACTCACAACTACACACCTAAGTCTTATCACATAAGACGGGTTTGCCTTCACGTAGAACTCATGATGGTTTTTCTCTCATAAAACTCATTTGGAAATCGTTTTGTACTCAACACAAAACGTAATAAAACCGAGTTCCAACCGGCAAAGCACACGCACACATTTCTCAAATCTCATATTGCCTTAACGTAGAACCCAGTTATAAACTCATAAAAACATTGGGCTCCAACCGGCTATAAAATCGTGTGCAATTTAATCTCAACACAAAACACTCAACATGCTTGTTTTATAAACCACAAATCATGCTATAACAGTTCGCAAATCACATACACAAATGGTTTAGATTTCCCTTACCTCTTTACATCTCGTATAGTGCAATCGTTTCCCCCGTATCACGGACTAGCCTCGCATTCCACCCTGAAACTCCCGAGCTGTCCAAACGATGTTAAAACATCAATACTCAATTATCTCATAACCCTCAATTCTCAAAATCGAGCATAATTGCTCATAACACCTCAAATCTCTTGATTTCTCGTAACTCAACCCTAAACTACAACCTCATTCACAATATCTCAATGTCCTACATTCCTCATGCCAATTATCTAGGCTAATTCTCCACATTGTCTATATTTCCATTTATAGCACAAATTCTCAAAATTACCAAATTATCAAATATCTACATTACTCCAACTACATTGCAATTTCATCAATCCCTAATCATTTCTCAACTATTTCAACGCAATGACAACCACCAATAACATCAAAATCAGCTCAAATATCAAGATCGAGGTTTATAAATTACCCAAAGCTTGTGAGACGCACAACTCACGCCTCGATCCGATTCGTCCTTTGATTTTCAAGTATGTTGTTCTCCCTTTGATGAGGAACAACTTTCCTTCTTACCACAACAGCTGATTCGACCGGAAATGGGTGATTTGGATGAGTGAGAAAGCTAGGTTTTCGAAAAAATGGGGGTTGGAAGAGAGAGAAAGTGAAATTGCAGAGAAAACACGGGTTCCTTATATAGACTGGAGGTAGGAGATCGATCTCCTCTTGATGAGATCGATCTGTGTTTGAAATTTGGGGACGATCTGGGCAATTTTATGCCTAGGAGATCGATCTGTCGAGGGGTGAGATCGATCTCTTTATGGCTTTATGAGATCGATCTGCTCCGAAGGAGATCGATCTTCTCCCCAAACAGAATCATTTGGAGATCGATCTCTTCCTCATGAGATCGATCCCTTCTCAAACAGATTCATAAGGAGATCGATCTCTTCCATTGGAGATCGATCTGCTCCTTAAATTTCCCCTTCCTTGTCATTTTTAACTCACCAGATCGATCTCTCCTTCTCCCAGATCGATCTGTCCTCATACTTCATGCTCATTTTACACACTTAACACATAAATCTCCAATTATAATTCCCACAATTTACTTAGCTCAATAAATTACACTTCAAATTCTTATTACATCAATAAAATATGTCTGAAATTCTCAGATCTCACAATAAGGGGGGTGACCAAACCACACGCTCAGTAAGGCAATTATGCAAGTAAGTTGATAGCTCCACTATCTACATGCTTATAATGCCATGCCCTTAAATCCATTTCTTTTCATTTAAAATTTCACGCACAAAATCATGCATATTCAATGCCATAGTTTATCCAAAACTATTTGTGCATATATAAATCATGTAATTCATGCATTCAAAGCATTTTATGTGACATCATTAAATCATAATAAGCATGAAGTAAAACAAGATCATGCATTCGTTCATGTCATGTAAGACAAATCATGAATTTGAAATAAAAGCATGGAAAACATCATCATGCTACTGCATTCAAATCATTTCTTTAAGACTGTAGTATAAACTAACCCTTCCGGGTCAATCATCTCATAAAACAATTCATTTAAAATTCATTATAAAACTTCGATTATAAAATCACCCTTCTTTCAGGGTCACAAATCATAAAATCATCAAATCATAAAATTGTCAAATCGGGGGCCTGACCCCTCCTTCGGGTCTACCCTGGTCTAACAGACCGCAAGTTATATCATGTGAGACAATTAGGAAATTATCAGTAACATCGAGGACTATGGCCATATCCTAGTGATCCCTGGCAACACGGTACCTAGTGTGCGAGGTATCACACCTGAAACGGGAGGTGGGTCATCCTACCCGTCAGAACAGCATAACACCAGGATTGCGAGGGCAAGGCTTGTTGCCTCGTGGCTAATGCCACTCCACTCCAACAATCCCCACGGTACAGCGTACTCCGCGTGACATACATGGTACAACGTACTCCGTGAACCCAAGCTCAGTCAGGGGTGCCTGTAATAGCTCTTATCCACCCATATCATATCTGTCTCAGTATGCACGTGTGAGCATAACATCTCACTGTGACACACAGTCTACAAGAGGCTCCAACACGGCTATATGCATGTAATTCAAATCCCTGTGCGAGCGAAGCTCTAGCACGGCTCCATGCATATTCATGATATCCGAAAATCTCATGCGAGCGAAGCTCTAGCACAGTTTCATAAAAATCAGTAAAATCTGCATACGAGCAGCGGTCCAGTACGACTTAAACTGATTATAAATTCAAGTAAAATCCACGTACGAGCAATGCTCTAGTACGGATATGTATAACAACTCAGTGAAAACCTCGTACGAGAAAAACTCCAGTACGACTTTAACATAACTTATAAAACCATTTAAAACTTTGTGCGAGCAACGCTCCAGCACGAGTGAATGCTCAAGTAAATCAAATCTCGTGCGAGTTAGAGTCCAACACAGCTTTATGCATAATTAAATCAAATCTCGTGCGAGTTACACGGCTTTATGCATAATTATATCAAAGCAGGATGCGAACTAAGCTCCAGCATCTCTCATGCATATTAAATCAGTAAAACTACTGCGAGCAATCGCTCCAGCACCATTTTATGCATACCACGTCAAAACAAATCAAAACATGTCAAAACATGTCAAAACAGAATGCGAGCTAGGCTCCAGCAGCTCTCATTTCACAATAATAAAAATCACTGCGAGCACCATACTCTAGCACATTTCATGCATATGATGTCACACAAGTCGGTGCGAGCAACTGCTCAAGTACATTTATGCACTTTCACAAACGCAGATATAGAACGAACTACGTGTCGGCACTATTTGTTTACATATAAACTTGATAGTTGGCCTATTTTCCAAAGAAATTCCATTTAAATATGAATAACACCTACGTAGTGTTATCTTGTAAAATTTATGCAGTTTCTGGCCAATCTATCGATTTGCTTTGATTAAAACCAATAAAATCCTTAAACCATAAATTTCCTTAAATCATGCACTTCATGCATGTCATGCTTTCACCATCCTTAGGTGAACTTCCCTCAATAGGGGTAAAATAGTCTTTTCACCAATTTCGATCCTCAAAATTATTTAAACCAGTTTTAGGATCATTATACATAATTAAGGTAGAAATACATATTCAGTGTACAGAAAGGCTATTAAAATACGCGTAGCTACCTTAGCTACTCACACAATTCCCTTACCTCATTTTTTTGTACAGTCTAACCTTTCCACTGATGATTCGTCACGCAGTCCGATTTACTCCGAATCCAATCTTTGGAACTGCGGATACACGTTCATCAGGTCAAATACAATACAATTAATTGTATTTCATAATTTTCTGGGCTTAATTTAAATCATTGGGCCCGTTTATCCATATTGGGCCCGATTGTACCTTAATGGGCCTTTATCGGCCTTAAGCCCGTTTACTACACTTTATCGAGGCCTATTGGGCTCATTGGGCCCATCAGTAATTTATTTAGCCTCGTTCTAAATTCTTAAATATCTCAATTTAGTATTTACGATAATTTATCCAATTTTACAAAATTTAATTCATTTATGCGGAAATTAAATCCGTAATTTATGCGATAAAATCAATCATGCATAACGATGCAAATTGTCATAAATAAGGGTCACTTACCCGTTATTCCATGATCGTTCACAAATCGAGGCTGTCTCGAGCTCTCGATTGATGCCAATTGTCGAGCTACACAATTAAATATATTTTCGGGTAAACTTTCAGTCGATTATTTATCAAATTAAATATTTCAAAAATTAAATCGATCAATTCGACCACTTACCGACTTACCCGAAGCTCGATTGCATCCCAAAAATTTTCCCCAATTTTTCCTCTTTTTCTTTTTCCTTTTTTCCTCTTCTTTTTGGCTGAACTGGTTTGGTCCGGTTCGGTTCAACCCGGTTTAGACCAACGGTTCACTCCGGTTCGGCCGATTCAGTGGCTTGCTGGCCGGTTCTCCGTCGGTTTCCACTGCCAGTGGCTCCGCTGGGTCATCCATATCTCGGATCTGCCCTCGGTTTCGTTCAACGTCGCCAGAAAGTGGCCGGTCGGGCTCTTCTCTCCTCCGCTGGCGGTACCGTTTCTTTCCTCACCGTTTTTCGGTGCTAGCCGCCGCCCCACCGGCCAAGGCTGCCACCAATCAATCGGTATTCGCATGGCGCTCCCTCTGCTGGCGGTGGTCGGCCTCGAATCTACGTTGATCGCCAGGAATCCCTTTTCTCTTCTCTCGATTCTCTCTCTTTCGTTTTCTCTTGTCGATCCTCTCTCTTCACCGCCGATCACAGCCTGGGTCAGCGTCGGCTGGGCTTCCTTCGCCTGGGCTACCACAGACCTCCTCCGTCAGGTGAAGGTAAGGGCTCGGCTTCGTCGAGCTTCCCAAAAATCGCAAAATGCGATTTCTGCGTTTCTTTTTTTTTTAACTTTATTTTTTATTTTTATTATTATTTTATTTTTAATAATATTTTAATCAATTAAAATATTATTAAAATCTAAAAATATATAAAAATATATATATTTTTGGTATAATTTTTGATTATTTTTGGGATTATTTTTCGAAGTGAAAATCTCGATTTATTCCAATAAATTCATATCTTGATCAATTTAATCCGAAATTTAATTATTTCTTCGTTATTGATCAAGATTTCTCATTCTCATATTTTTAATTAAATTTTCTTGTCTCGATTAATATCGAATTTTGATCTTTTGACCGTTTTGCCCTTGCACATGTTCGGGAATATCATTTAAATCCTTTTCGCATTTTTAAATGCACTAGAAAATTTCTATTAATTCCCTTTTGCTCTTACCATAAAACCGGGTCTTACAATCTCCCCTACTTAAGAAATTTGGTCCTTTAAATTAGAACCAAGTCAAATAAGTCCATAACAACTCCGGATACATCTATCGTATCATATACTGTCATCTTCAAGTGACTTTCTCCGGAGTGTAATACTACCATCATACTTAGCTAGGGAGATCATCTTAGACCTCAACACTTTCTCCTTCCGTCTAATGCCCGAATCGATTTCCAATCATATGTTATACTTTCATTGAGCTAAGCCGTTGAAGCTCATATCTGATCACATATACTAGGTCCGGATATTATTTCCGAAACATCAAAAGATAGGACACATTGTGGATGCCTGCTAATTCAAGTGGTAACGTCAACCTACAGGCCTTATCTCCCACTTTGTCCAATATCTCCTTCTGAATCTCGTTACGTCCTTAAGACAAGTAACTGCCAACAAAACTAATTCACCCTCGGTGAATTTCCAATGGTTTCTGTCTCTTGTCAGCATAGCTTTTTTCTATCTGCTCTGAGGTGTTCTTTATCTCTCACAATCCACTAAACATTCTCAGAGGTTTATCTTACCAATTCGAGAATAATTCTCTATCTGTCACCCACTTCTTCTTATCCAAGTCAAGAACAACTCCCTACGGCCATACCATGACTCATATAATCTCATCTCGATACTTGAGTGACAATTGTCATTATTGGCGAATTCAATTGGTCACAACTGATCATCCCAGGAGCTTATAAAATCAATAGCACACGCTCTCATCACATCCTCCAGAACCTGTACAGTCCTCTCTGACTGACCATCTGTCTGAGGATGGAAGCTGTGCTAACTCTCAATCAGGGTCCCATAGCTTTCAAAAACAATATTCCCAGAAGTGGGAAGTGAAGTGAGAATCCCTATCTGGTATCATGCTCCCTGGAATGCTACATACTATTTCACAATTTCCATTCACATAAATTCGCCTATACTCTCAGAGTATCTGGGATTTCCATAAACAGAAGGTGGGTAAACTTAATCAATCTATCGACTATCACCCAGATAATCTCGTGATTCGTCCGGGTCCTCTGTAACCCATCATGATATCTATGGTAACTTGTTCCCATTTTTGTGTCAATATAGGTAGAGGCTGCAATAACCCTGCAACTTCTTTTACTCTACCTTTATCTGTAGACATACGAGACACTTCTCCACAATCTCTACAATATCTCTTTTCATATCTGACCACCAATACCTTTTCAAAGATTCTGATATATTTATTACTTCCCGGATGCACTGTATAACCCGAAGAGTGAGCTTCTGACAATAAGACTATCTCAGCAACTATGGTCCTGGAGAGCACTTATACTGTCTCTGAACCTCTGTAAGTTATCATCACTCACTGTGAACTCTGTCACTATACCCTTCTGAATCTGACCCACACTATCGACACCATGCCGATCATCACGCTAAGCCTGGCAAATCCGATCACTCAAATCCGGTTCTAACCTCAGGCTAGCAGTCATAAAATCACCATCATCATCAGAAGGGATTAACATCACTACTGAGGTTCACAACTGCTCTAGCAGCTCACGCTCCCTGACCATCATACGTGATACCATCCCGAGGCTCTTTTTGCTCAAGGCATCAACCATTATATTAGCCTTTCTTGGGTGGTACAATTTTCACAATCATAATCCTTAGAAGCTCTAACCCTCTTGGTTATCTCATATTCTACTCTTTCTGTGAAAACAGATACTCGGGCTTTTACGATCAGTGCATACCCAAAATTTCTTACCATATAAGTGGTAGTGCCATACTTTCAGTGTAATTGCTACGGTTGCCAACTCTAAATCATGGTGAGAATACTTACGGTGGTCAGTTTATTACTTCAATATATCAAAACTCACGGAACCTATTTTCATACTTATCATACCACTTGTATGAAATCTGTTTCCAAATGAGACGTGTCAACTGAGTAGCCAATTTCGAGAAATTCTCAACACCTCGTTTGTAAGATAGTTTCTTATTGCTACTCATGCTCTTCCCTGGACTTCGAATACATCAAAATATCATCGCTAAAGATGACAACCGATCAGTCCAGGTAAGGTTTAAATACCTTATCATAATTGAGTTCCACTAAATATTTCAATCACTCATATTCTTTACCTATGTACCCATAAACGTACAATGTCATTTCGAAGTCTCTTCCGTTCAAGATATTAACCCACGTCATTTCCTTTTTCTTATATTAACGACTTTTATAAAATTTTAAATTTTTAAACCTTCATGATTACTCGAATTCTATCAGTAAAGGTACTCAAATTTTAAATGTATATATTGCGACTGTCGATTTCAATCTATAAGTTATGTGTGCGCTTATCGACGCTGTCAAGTCTTCAGGCAGGGAGATATTTTGAAATACCTTTATTAACCCTCAGACTTGACCACATATACTTTACATATCAGTCCATGTGGTCACAATTCATATCTACTACATATCGCTTTAATCCAAATTTCTTTGCATATCAAAGACATCCTTACCTTGCATACGTCTCTTATTCCAATATATCTCCTTTAATATATCACTTATAACAAACTCTTTCATTATTTGTTAAACTTACAATCCCTATACCCTTATTCAGTTAGTTAAAATCAGTTAATCACCATCCTCTTGCCTAAGGGTATAGGTTTCACATTTTTCACTAACTTATAAGCAATTGAAGGATGTATGAATAAATGCATGGCACCAGGATCTATTAAAATAAGTACTTCATTATTCACAACCAGTGTGGTATCTTCCACTACATCATATGAAACATCCATAGTGTCCTGGTCCAAGGCATACATTCACCCTCGTCCAACATCTTATTTCCGTAGTAACTACCACACATCTTACACTGTTCACACTGCTACTCTGTTATACTGTTACGTAGCAGGTCGGGGTCCTTAAATCACAATACCCCTCGTAAGTATTGAAATTGAATACACTGGGGCTTTACCAATCATCTTACCCCGTGACTCATCAAATCTAATCTTTTACCAAACTACCTTTTTCTCGTTCTGACATCTCTGTCATCCTCTATTCTTTTTTGTCTCTATTTCAGCCCTTACTACCTTTTTCAATCTCAGAGGCATGCAACTCATGATCTTATTCACACAACTGAAGTCTGCACACTACCTCGACATAGGTAGCGATATCTAACGGGCTAATCAGACTCTAATTGACAATCTGAGTCCTTCCATGAACTTTCAAACATCTCGACTCTAACTGTTCATCGTGTTCGAGTCATATCTGCCCAGGAATATAAACTGAGCTTCATACCTGCAATAAAGATGTTCCTCTGGGTCAGAGTAAATAATTTCATCTGTAAATTTCCTTTAAACAATATCCGAGATATTCTGTCACCAGAATACATCTAGAATTACTCTTCATGTCCATTATGGATGTCTAATTCTTCAAATGGGTCGAGCGAACTTCCACCAATGTTCCGACTCACCCTCTAATCTCATACATACCTGGAGTAAATAGCTCACAAAATATTCCCCACACTCTGTTCTAACCTCGCGAAGCGTGTCTCAATACTGTCTGATCTCTCTGTCAGACTCTGTGTGCAAGATCCCGTATATGTATAATGGTAATGTGTATAATTGGATCAATAATATGAATGGACTTGTAATGTAAAGTATAATTGATGTAAGTCCATGGATTCAATGTATGTATGTGTAATATAAATTGTAACGTGCATACAAGTTTCATTGAGTATGAATATGAAGAAATGAGTTCTGGCAAGTGATGGATGTGATCGAAACTCAAGATGAGTAGTGTGGTAAAATGGAATGGAGTTATGCTTCCATTTAGTTTTATGTAGCATACCTTTAGACATACAATGAATGCACACAAGTTTCAATGCGCATAAGGTATGAATGGATGCCATTTTCAAGTTATAAAGGTGGGTGGATGAGAAAATGGCCATGGCAATAGATTAAGGGTATGATGGTATGAGTTGCAGCAAGAAAATTGCAGGAAATCTGGAAAACATGAGGGCCAGATCGATCTCATAGGATGAGAGATCAATCTGGGAGAGCCAGAATGCTCTTATTTGGGCGAAAGAATAGAGCAGATCGATCTCCAATGGAGCCAGATCGATCTCCTTAGCTCTCTGTTTGGGACCAGATCGATCTTATGCTTCGACAGATCGATCTCATGCTTCAACAGATCGATCTGATTGCTTCGACAGATCGATCTCAGGCTTAAAAATGCCATGAAAAAAAGGGATTTTAAGGGACCAGATCGATCTCCTCTTGGACCAGATCGATCTCCTCAAGTCATTTCTATATAAGGAAAGCTGAAAATTTGAAAATCTCGAAAAAACACTTAACCTTACAATCTCAACCCCAAAAACCTAACTTTCCCTCTCTAAAATCAGCCATTTTCAGTGAGATTTGAAGAGAGATCATTAAAAGCAAAGTTGTTCCTATCAAGGAGAAGAACAACATAGTGAGAGGGCATTTTCCCATTCTTAGAATTGAAGGAGTTAAGGGCATTACCAATTGGAACAAGAAGAGAAATCATATTGGTAAGATTCTAACACTCCAATCCAAATGCATTAGCTATTTAATTGATTTTGGAGTTGATTGATATGAGTATTGATGTATAAACTACCTAGGAATGTAGTGGAATTGGTGTGACCTAGAAATCTAAAATGGGTATAATGTGAGGATATGTGGGATTGAATGAGCTTATGGGTTATGGCATGCTAAAGTTGTTATTGGGGTAATGTTTATGATTTTAGATGGTTAGATGGAATTACATGGTGAGTTGGAGGAATTGTGAAAATGGATATGTATATGAATGATAAATGCCATAGTGAGGGAATTCATGTAATATGAACACTATGAGCTTAATGTCGATTTAACATCGATTTTGAATAAGTTAATAGGCCTAAGAAGATCCATAGACTCGAGCTATGGGTAAAGTAATGAAACGAGGCCATATAAGCGTTAATAGAGGCTATAGGTTAAATTGACTATAGCAAGCGCAAGGGTTGCATTGTATGGATCGAATATAATGCGGGATGCAATTTTGTGCAGTCCCGAAGAGTTCGTTGAAGAAGAATCGAACCGTACGAGTAAGCAGCTTAAGGAAGTGGAATCACGCATCGCGATTCCAGGTAAGGGAATTTTGTGAGTATATAGAGGTAGCTGCTCGTACTTTGAACTTGTGAGTGAATATTGGGTGTTTTATGAAATGCATGGTTGCTCAAATAAATGATTGATGGTATTCATGAATGATGATGAGTATATGCGTGGTTTTGGATTTGAAGTGGATTTTATGAAATGGGATAGTAAGGCTAATAATTGCATAAATCTAATGTTTTGATGTTTTTCCAAAACGAATTGCTTGGTTTTAAGCAAGCTTGTAGATAGGTCGGCTAGTATTGTATTGTTGTTGTGGAAAAGCATTTGTGAGTGCTAAACCCGAATTGTCGGGATTGATGAATTATATATGAGCCACCTATCACATTTGTATGAAATAAATCGTGCTAGAGCCTCGCTCGCGCTGGATTTCTATGTTTTCATTTGTATGAAATGTGCTGGAGCCTAGCTCGCACCTTGATTTGGAAATTATAATGATATTTATAAACCGTACTGGAGCTTCTGCTCGTACGTGGATTTTGAGTGGTTGTCTTATGAGTATAGCCGTACTAGAGCTATGCTCGTACGCGCCTCTTTATGAGAAGATGCATGAGTCGTGCTAGAGCTTTGCTCACACAAGTTTTCACAATGGGATACGTATAAGGTTGTGAAAGTGGGTAAGATCCTTAAGCCTTACATCCTTAAGCCAACATCCTTAAGCCCAACGAGGCGAGGAGGCTCTGTTCGGTGGGGAGGCTCTCTTACGGAAGGATCCTTAAGCCCTACATCCTTAAGCTAACATCCTTAAGCCCGAGGAGGCAGGGAGGCTCTGTTAAGCGGGGAGGCTCTGTTCGGCAGGGAGGCTCTCCTTCACGGAATATGGAAAACTCTTGGTATGGGGTAGATAAGACCTAGGAATGGCACCCCCAATCACGATATGAGTTTGCGAAGTACGCTGTACCGTGTATATCACATGGAGTACGATGTACCGCATGATGGTTATGTGGTGAGAAAGTCTGGCGAGGGATAATCCATCTTCGTGCCAGCGTGATACCCCGCACACCTGGATGCGTGTGGTCTGGGATGATTTATGATGTAATGGTTCACATAGGCACTTTTGATATAGTGACCTAGATTTATACACATGCGTGAATTGTGGAATGTAAATGTGGTTGTGACTTGTGAGTTGATTTGGTGGTGTTATGGTGTTGGTTTAAAAAGGAAGTTTCTTAAAGAATTGCCCTTTTATGAATTTAAATGAGATTGAGCATGATATGATTTATACATGATGTCTCTACCATGTTTTATATGCCAATGCACATGATTTTTATACATGATATATATGTATATTCATATGGCATAGTTTTATTCCTCATGCTCCTACTATAAATGATTTATGCATAACACTATCAGCATGTAGATAGAGTAGTTATCTACCATGCTTGCATTATTGCCTTACTGAGCGTATGGTTGCTCATCCCACTCTATTTTCCCCCCTACAGAGCGTGCATAGTAGCCCAGTGAGGACTGAGGCGTATTATTTTGGACTCCGCTGCATCTCCATCGCTAAGAGGTATATACACAGTGATTCTTTTTGTATCTAAACAATGTAAAAGCACAGTATTCTTTTGAGTTGTACTTATGGGGGATGTAGATGTCAGTAAAACATGTATTCGTATAAGTACACGATTAAATGCACATGTATGACATCGTTTTAATTAATTGAGAATGAATGAGATGTGGTGTTTATTATTGACTCACAGCCCAACAGTGTGTGGTGAGTTTAATTCGCGATCGGGTAAGGTAACAGTAAAACGCGAAAAATTTTCAGTGATTTTCGGTTAAAGAGAATGGAATTGGGTCGTGACAGAGATTGGTATCAGAGCTGTGTTGGCCTGATGTGAGTCATTAATAAAACGTAAGAAAGTACATCCCCATAGTACTGTGCTTTTGTTTAGATATAACTGTGGATACCGTGATGGATTGAGCTTAATGAATTATTATAATACAGGAAGTTAGGCACTATGCCAGTTACACGCCAAGGTAGAGGGGCGAGAGCACGTGCTAGAGGCCGTAGAAGTAGGCCTGAGAGCCGTGGGGAGCCACAGACTGAGCAGGCTCGACGGAACCCTGCTGGGAGAGTAGAGGATACTGAGGCTCGCTTCGCTAGATTAGAGTGGAGTATTAAGAGTTTGGTGGAGATAGTCACGCAGGCCTTGGTCGCCGGTGACAGACGAGGTCCCGCAGCACGGCCTACTACTGAACAGGCAGCTGCAGAGGCGGAGAGACCTCAGACTGCTGAGACAGTTACAGTTACACCACCTCCAGCCCAGGATACAGATTCTCCTATCGCTCCACAGCAGAGCGGTAGTGATGTGGGTTATGACTGCGACTTGAGCAGGTTGCGAGAGTTTCAAGCTCTGAAACCCCCAGTGTTTAGAGGGGTGAAGGACCCAGTGATTACGGAGGATTGGGTGTATGAGATGGAGAAACTGTATAGGTTTTTTCGATGCACTTCAAGTGAGAAGGTTGCCTTTGCCGTGTTTATGCTGAAAGGCGAGGCCGAGCATTGGTGGAGGTCCACCGAGGTTATTTTGAGGGCCAGACACTCTGAGATCTCACGGGAGATATTTCTAGAGGCTTTCAGGAGACAATATGTCCCAGCTACCACACAGAGGAAACTGCGGATGGAATTTATGAATTTGGTTCAGGGGAACCGTACTGTGGATGAGTATGAGTCCAAGTTTATGTCCTTGGGGAGATATGACCCGGACACGATGGGTAGTGAGACCCGAAAGATTCAGAAGTTCATGGATGGATTGAGATTGGCCATCCGGACTAAGCTAGCTCCCTTCGATAATGTGACTTATGAGGAGGCTGTACATAAGGCTCAGTTATGTGAACAAGACTTTGAGCGAAATGCCTACGAGCTTGGGAGGGTCAGTGTCAGAAAGGACAGAGACCGGAAGAGATCCGGGTTTAGAAGAGTGGCCAAGAGAGATGGCCAAAGATTGAAGAGGCGCGGGAGAGAGTTGCTAGACCTCCCGTACACCCAGCCTTGACTGCGCCGAGGGGCATGACTATTGGGGGACCACGGCCTACTACTGATCAGTGTAGGAGATGTGGGAGATTTCATGGGAATAGGCCCTGTCTGATGACCCCTATGGTGTGTTTTAGATGTGAGAGACCAGGACATATGGCTAAGCATTGTCCCGAGAGGATGGAGATTGCCCCACAGAAGGGCAAGGAGCCTGAGGGAGCTCCAGTTTAGACAGCAGCCCCGAGGAGGAGGGCTACAGCTGAGGAGAAAGGGAAACAGGCTGCGGGTGTGAGCAGAGGAAGGGTACACGCACTGGACCAGGACACTGCAGACGCATCGACGGATGTGATTAAAGGTACCATCCGAATCTTTGATTTAGAAGCATTGGTATTATTTGATCCTGGTGCCACGCATTCTTTCATATCACCTTCCTTTGCACATAAATTGTTGAAATATGTGAAACCAGCATTGTTGGATAAAATGTTGATGATTCCCACACCCATGAATGATAGTCAATTGACTGAGCATGTATGTAGGGATTGTAAGTTAATGATAGAGGGGAAGGAAATGATAGCCAATCTGATTTTATTGAATATGAATGATTTTGATGTAATTTTGGGAATGGATTGGTTGGCTACCAATCGTGTTGTGATGGATTGTCATGCCAAGACATTGATGTTTTCAGGATTAGAGAATCTTATTGTAAATTTTGATGAAAAGAAATGATATGAAAATAGCATGTTTGTTGTAAATAAAGGAGTATGATTTTAAATGCATATTGCTTGAGAGATAAATTATTTGTTTTTGATAAATATTGAATGTGGAGTGATGGTTTATGTTACTAACGATGGATAGGATAATGTAAAGGGTTCATTGCCTATGTGGTCGATATGGATGAGGCACACCCGGAATTGAAAGACATACCCGTAATTACGGATTACCCTGATGTCTTTCCGGATGAATTACCAGGACTACCACCTGAAAGGGAAATGGAATTTTGCATTGAGTTAATGCCTGGTACAGAGCCGATATCGAAACCACCCTATAGAATGGCTCCGATAGAATTGGAAGAGCTGAAGAAACAGCTGCAAGAGTTGTTGGAGAAGGGGTTTATTAGACCGACCTTGGGGAGCACCAGTTCTATTTGTAAGGAAGAAGGATGGAAGCCTCCGACTGTGTATAGATTACTGGTTGTTGAATAAGGCCACCATTAAGAACAAGTACCCCCTTCCGAGAATCGATGATTTGTTGGATCAGCTCCAGGGAGCCGAAGTATTTTCTAAGATAGATCGGAGGTCAAGGTACCATCAGTTGAGGATTAGGAGTGGAGATGTACCCAAGACAGCATTTCGTACCCGTTATGGCCACTACGAGTTTTTGGTGATGCCATTCGGACTGACGAATGCTCCCGTAGCATTTATGGCATTGATGAATGATATATTCAAGCCATACCTGGACAAGTTTGTAATAGTGTTCATTGATGACATTTTGGTCTATTCCAAGTCCAGGGAAGATCATGAGGAGCACTTGAGGATAGTTCTGCAGACCCTCCGAGAGAGAGAATTGTATGCCAAACTCAGCAAGTGTAACTTTTGGTTGGAACAGATCTCATTTCTGGGGCATGTTGTGTCAAAGGATGGGGTATCGGTGGATCCATCCAAGATAGAGGCAGTTGTATAGTGGGAACAGCCTAAGACAGTAACTGAGATCAGGATTTTTCTGGGATTGGCAGGATATTATCGGAGATTTGTAGAGGGTTTCTCCAGACTAGCTGCTCCGTTGACACGCCTCACGCGTAAAGATGTTAAGTTTACATAGGATGAGGCATGTGAGAGGAGTTTTGAGGAGCTCAAGCGTCGATTGACGACTGCTCTAGTTCTCACCATTCCTACCAGCTCAGGAGGATTCTCGGTGTATACGGATGCATCACACCAGGGACTGGGCTGTGTGCTTATGCAGGATGGGAAGGTAGTTGCCTATGGATCTAGACAGTTGAAAGATCATGAGAGGAACTACCCAACACATGATTTGGAGTTGGCGGCTGTAGTATTTGCTTTGAAAATATGGCGCCACTATCTCTATGGTGAGAA
Organism: Firmiana major; assembly: GCA_033439115.1. Lineage (NCBI taxonomy): Eukaryota > Viridiplantae > Streptophyta > Magnoliopsida > Malvales > Malvaceae > Firmiana > Firmiana major. The sequence continues at coordinate 39,127,282 of CM065901.1, forward strand.
ATTTCAGGTGTTCACAGATCATAAGAGCCTTAAGTACCTGTTCTCGCAGAAAGAGCTGAATATGAGACAGAGGAGATGGCTCGAACTCCTGAAGGACTATGATTGTGAAATCATGTACCACCCAGGCAAGGTAGATGTAGTTGCCGATGCTTTGAGTAGAAAGAACCTTGGGTTGGTGTCTTATATGATGATACGGGAACATGAATTGTTAGAACACTTTGCGAACCTCAGTTTGGATGTAACCCCACCTGGATCTGAGAGACTTGAGATCATGGCTAGTTTAAGACTGGAGCCAGAGTTGATTGGCCGTATTCGGCAAGCCCAGCAGAGCGATCGACGGTGTATCGATTGGCTGAGGCAGATACAGACAGGTGTGGGTATTGATTTTGAGCAGCGTGCTGATGGCTTATTGAGGTTCAGAGGCAGAGTATGCGTTCCCAGGGATCTTGAGATCAGGAGAACGATTTTATCAGAGGCTCACTCATCGAAGTATACTATACATCCGGGAAGTACCATGTGTATCAAAACCTTCGAAAGGTTTATTGGTGGTCTGGAATGAAGAGAGACATTGCGGAATATGTCGCTAAGTGTCTCGTTTGTCAGCAAGTGAAGGTAGAGCATCAGAAGCCTGCAGGATTATTGCAGCCTCTACCGATACCGACATGGAAGTGGGAGCATGTCACCATGGATTTTGTGATGGGGTTGCCGAGGACTCGCAGAGGTCATGATGCCATATGGGTTATTGTGGATCGGTTGACTAAGTCCGCCCATTTCTTGGCTATGAGAGCTACCGATACACTGAGTCAGTTGGCGAACCTGTATATTCGAGAGATAGTACGGCTACATGGTGTACCAGTGAGCGTTGTTTCTGATAGGGATGCCCGCTTCACTTCCCATTTCTGGGAACATTTTTAGGAAGCGTTGGGGACTCGACTGAGTTTTAGCACCGCTTTTCATCCTCAGACAGATGGGCAGTCAGAGAGGATTATACAGACCCTCGAGGATATGTTGAGAGCGTGTGTGCTGGATTTTAGAGGCTCCTGGGATGACCACCTGCAGTTAGCCGAGTTCGCTTATAATAATAGCTATCATGCTAGTATCGGGATGGCACCCTATGAGGCATTGTACGGGCGTAGATGCCGTTCCCCCATTGGATGGGAAGAGGTTGGTGACAGATAGATTTTTGCTTCGGACTTAGTGCAGCAGGCATCTGAGGACGTCCAGTTAATATGTGAGAGATTACGGACAGCTCAGAGCCGACAAAAGAGTTATGCTGACAAGTGACGAAGACCACTGGAGTTTGATAAGGGTGAGTCGGTGTTTCTGAGGGTATCACCATCGAAGGGTATTATGAGATTTGGTAAGAAGGGCAAGATGAGCCCTAGATATATCGGACCCTTCGAGATTTTGGAGAGAGTGGGAGATAAGGCGTACAGGTTGGCATTGCCACCGGACTTGGCAAATGTCCACAACGTCTTTCACGTCTCGATGCTTCGGAAGTATCACCCGGACCCGACACACTTGATAAAATATGAGCCGTTGGAGCTCCATGAGAGTATGACGTATGTTGAGAAGCCGGTTCGGATATTGGACAGGAAAAAGAAAGTGTTGCGGAATAAGACAATTCCCTTGGTGAAAGTTCTTTGGCAACACCACACGGCGAAAGAGGCCACGTGGGAATTGGAGAACTTGATACAGGAAAAGTACCCCCAACTTTTTGAAGAGTGACTTGGTTCTAATTTGGAGGACCAACTTCCTTGAAGGAGGGGAGATTGTAAGATGCCGTATATGTATAATGGTAATGTGTATAATTGGATCAATAATATGAATGGACTTGTAATGTAAAGTATGATTGATGTAAGTCCATGGATTCAATGTATGTATGTGTAATATAAATTGTAACGTACATACAAGTTTCATTGAGTATGAATATGAAGAAATGAGTTCTGGCAAGTAATGGATGTGATCGAAACTCAAGATGAGTAGTGTGGTAAAATGGAATGGAGTTATGCTTCCATTTGGTTTCATGTAGCATACCTTTGGACATACAATGAATGCACACAAGTTTCAATATGCATAAGGTATGAATGGATGCCATTTTCAAGTTATAAAGGTGGGTGGATGAGAAAATGGCCATGGCAATAGATTAAGGGTATGTTGGTATGAGTTACAGCAAGAAAACTGCAGGAAATCTGGAAAACATGAGGGCCAGATCGATCTCATAGGATGAGAGATCGATCTGGGAGAGCCAGAATGCTCTTATTTGGGCGAAAGAATAGAGCAGATCGATCTCTAATGGAGCCAGATCGATCTCCTTAGCTCTCTGTTTGGGACCAGATCGATCTTATGCTTCGACAGATCGATCTCATGCTTCAACAGATCGATCTGATTGCTTCGACAGATCGATCTCAGGCTTAAAAATGCCGTGAAAAAGAGGGATTTTAAGGGACCAGATCGATCTCCTCTTGGACCAGATCGATCTTCTCAAGTCATTTCTATATAAGGAAAGCTGAAAATATGAAAATCTCGAAAAAACACTTAACCTTACAATCTCAACCCCAAAAACCTAACTTTCCCTCTCTAAAATCAGCCATTTTTAGTGAGATTTGAAGAGAGATCATTAGAAGCAAAGTTGTTCCTATCAAGGAGAAGAACAACATAGTGAGAGGGCATTTTCCCATTCTTAGAATTGAAGGAGTTAAGGGCATTACCAATTGGAGCAAGAAGAGAAATCATATTGGTAAGATTCTAACACTCCAATCCAAATGCATTAGCTATTTAATTGATTTTGGAGTTGATTGATATGAGTATTGATGTATAAACTACCTAGGAATGTAGTGGAATTGGTGTGACCTAGAAATCTAAAATGGGTATAATGTGAGGATATGTGGGATTGAATGAACTTATGGGTTATGGCATGCTAAAGTTGTTATTGGTGTAATGTTTATGATTTTAGATGGTTAGATGGAATTACATGGTGAGTTGGAGGAATTGTGAAAATGGATATGTATATGAATGATAAATGCCATAGTGAGGGAATTCATGGAATATGAACACTATGAGCTTAATGTCGATTTAACATCGATTTTGAATAAGTTAATAGGCCTAAGAAGATCCATAGACTCGAGCTATGGGTAAAGTAATGAAACGAGACCATATAAGCGTTAATAGAGGCTATAGGTTAAATTGACTATAGCAAGCGCAAGGGTTGCATTGTATGGATCGAATATAATGCGGGATACGATTTTGTGCAGTCCCGAAGAGTTCGTTGAAGAAGAATCGAACCGTACGAGTAAGCAGCTTAAGGAAGTGGAATCACGCATCGCGATTCCAGGTAAGGGAATTTTGTGAGTATATAGAGGTAGTTGCTCGTACTTTGAACTTGTGAGTGAATATTGGGTGTTTTATGAAATGTATGGTTGCTCAAATAAATGATTGATGGTATTCGTGAATGATGATGAGTATATGCGTGGTTTTGGATTTGAAGTGGATTTTATGAAATGGGATAGTAAGGCTAATAATTGCATAAATCTAATGTTTTGATGTTTTTCCAAAACGAATTGCTTGGTTTTAAGCAAGCTTGTAGATAGGTCGGCTAGTATTGTATTATTGTTGTGGAAAAGCATTTGTGAGTGCTAAACCCGAATTACCGGGATTGATGAATTGTATATGAGCCGCCTATCACATTTGTATGACATAAATCGCGCTAGAGCCTCGCTCGCGCTGGATTTCTATGTTTTCATTTGTATGAAACGTGCTGGAGCCTAGCTCGCACCTTGATTTGGAAACTATAATGATATTTATAAACCGTACTGGAGCTTCTGCTCGTACGTGGATTTTGAGTGGTTGTCTTATGAGTATAGCCGTACTAGAGCTATGCTCGTACGCGCCTCTTTATGATAAGATGCATGAGTCGTGCTAGAGCTTTGCTCGCACAAGTTTGCACAATGGGATACGTATAAGGTTATGAAAGTGGGTAAGATCCTTAAGCCTTACATCCTTAAGCCAACATCCTTAAGCCCAACGAGGCGGGGAGGCTCTGTTCGGTGGGGAGGCTCTGTTCGGTGGGGAGGCTCTCTTACGGAAGGATCCTTAAGCCCTACATCCTTAAGATAACATCCTTAAGCCCGAGGAGGCAGGGAGGCTCTGTTAAGCGGGGAGGCTCTGTTCGGCAGGGAGGCTCTCCTTCACAGAATATGGAAAACTCTTGGTATGGGGTAGATACGACCTAGGAATGGCACCCCCAATCACGATATGAGTTTGCGGAGTACGCTGTACCGTGTATATCACATGGAGTACGATGTACCGCATGATGGTTATGTGGTGAGAAAGTCTGGCGAGGGAGAATCCATCTTCGTGCCAGCGTGATACCCCGCACACCTGGATGCGTGTGGTCTGGGATGATTTATGATGTAATGGTTCACATAGGCACTTTTGATATAGTGACCTAGATTTATACACATGCGTGAATTGTGGAATGTAAATGTGGTTGTGACTTGTGAGTTGATTTGGTGGTGTTATGGTGTTGGTTTAAAAAGGAAGTTTCTTAAAGAATTGCCCTTTTATGAATTTAAATGAGATTGAGCATGAGATGATTTATACATGATGTCTCCACCATGTTTTACATGCCAATGCACATGATTTTGATACATGATATATATGTATATTCATATGGCATAGTTTTATTCCTCATGCTCCTACTATAAATGATTTATGTATAACACTATCAGCATGTAGATAGAGTAGTTATCTACCATGCTTGCATTATTACCTTACTGAGCGTGTGGTTGCTCATCCCACTCTATTTTCCCCCCTACAGAGCGTGCATAGTAGCCCAGTGAGGACTGAGGCGTATTATTTTGGACTCCGCTGCATCTCCATCGCTAAGAGGTATATACACAGTGATTCTTTTTGTATCTAAACAATGTAAAAGCATAGTATTCTTTTGAGTTGTACTTATGGGGGATGTAGATGTCAGTAAAACATGTATTCGTATAAGTACACGATTAAATGCACATGTATGACATCGTTTTAATTAATTGAGAATGAATGAGATGTGGTGTTTATTATTGACTCACAGCCCAACAGTGTATGGTGAGTTTAATTCGCGACCGGGTAAGGTAACAGTAAAACGCGAAAAATTTTCAGTGATTTTCGGTTAAAGAGAATGGAATTGGGTCGTGACACTGTGGGGCATGCTCAACATCAGCCTCCACGTTAATCTCATCTCAAGTCTCATGTGGTGACTCAGTACAACTCCCGGGCCTACCTCAATGGCCTCGAGCTCGTGTACTTGTCTCTCAACCATAGCGACTATCATTTAATGAGTCTATTCTTGCATTTAAAAACCAAATTCTTAGCAGCACTTCCATCTTGATATACACAATTCTATCTAAACAATGCACAGTACGTTGGGGATGTAAACTTTCTTAATCACTAACACCGACTCATATCAGGACAACTCAAGCTCCGATACCATTAAACCTGTCACGACCCAAATTACCTAAAAATCAGAGTAAATTTTCCGCTTTTTCATTTATTATTTAATTCTTATCTTTCTCTCATCGTGACCATCTTACCAAACAGTTGGGCTATGATTCGGTGTTAGTTACCTCTTACCTATTACCATTCCATTTCTATAATCATATTCACATATCAGAGTTTACTATTCTTTGACTTTAAATAATTACATACACAATGATATTTATAACACTACATCCCCGAAATCATATCCGTTTACAGTACTGTGCATTACATATTTAGATACAAAACTATACAAATGTGTATACCTATCTCTCGATAGGAAGCAGCGGATATCAAGCATGCAAGTACTCAGCCGCTTACTAATTTTTGTGAGTGCTCTGAAAAGATGGGAAAATAAGGGGGTGAGCAAACCACACGCTCAGTAAGGCAATTATGCAAGTAAGTAGATAGCTCCACTATCTACATGCTCATAATGCCATGCCCTTAAATCCATTTCTTTTTATTTAAAATTTCACGCACAAAGTCATGCATATTCAATGCCATAGTTTATCCAAAACTATTTGTGCATATATAAATCATGTAATTCATGCATTCAAAGCATTTTATGTGACATCATTAAATCATAATAAGCATGAAGTAAAAGAAGATCATGCATTCGTTCATGTCATGTAAGACAAATCATGAATTTGAAATAAAAGCATGGAAAACATCATTATGCTACTGTATTCAAATCATTTCTTTAAAACTGTAGTATAAACTAACCCTTCCGGGTCAATCATCTCATAAAACAATTCATTTAAAATTTATTATAAAACTTCGGTTATAAAATCACCCTTTTTTCAGGGTCACAAATCATAAAATCATCAAATCATAAAATTATCAAATCGGGGGCCTGACCCCTCCTTCGGGTCTACCCTGGTCTAACAGACCACAAGTTATATCATGTGAGACAATCAGGTAATTATCAGTAACATCGAGGACTATGGCCATATCCTAGTGATCCCTGGCAACACGGTACCTAGTGTGCGGGGTATTACACCTGAAACAGGAGGTGGGTCGTCCTACCTGCCAGAACAGCATAACATCAGGATTGCGAGGGCAAGGCTTGCTGCCTCGTGGTTAATGCCACTCCACTCCAACAATCCCCACGGTACAACGTACTCCGCGTGACATACACGGTACAACGTACTCCGTGAACCCAAGCTCAGTCAGGGGTACCTGTAATAGGTCTTATCCACCCATTTCATCTCTGTCTCAGTATGCACGTGTGAGCATATCATCTCACTGTGACACACAGTCTACAAGAGGCTCCAACACGGCTATATGCATGTAATTTAAATCCCTGTACGAGCGAAGCTCTAGCACGGTTTCATAAAAATCAGTAAAATTTACGTACGAGCAGCGCTCCAGTACGACTTAAACTGATTATAAATTCAAGTAAAATCCACGTACGAGCAATACTCTAGTACGGATATGTATAACAACTCAGTGAAAACCTCGTACAAGAAAAACTCTAGTACGACTTTAATATAAGTTATAAAACCATTTAAAACTTTGTGCGAGTGACGCTCCAGCACGAGTGAATGCTCAAGTAAATCAAATCTCGTGCGAGCTAGACTCCAGCACGACTTTATGCATAATTAAATCAAATCTCGAGCGAGTAACACTCCAGCACGGCTTTATGCATAATTATATCAAAACAGGATGCGAGCTAAGCTCCAGCATCTCTCATGCATATTAAATCAGTAAAACTAGTGTAAGCAATCGCTCCAGCACCATTTTATTCATACCACGTCAAAACAAATCAAAACATGTCAAAACATGTCAAAACAGAGTGTGAGCTAGGCTCCAGCAGCTCTCATTTCACAATAATAAAAATCAGTGCGAGCACCATGCTCTAGCACATTTCATGCATATGATGTCACACAAGTCGGTGCGAGCAACCGCTCAAGCACATTTATGCACATTCACAAATGCAGATATAGTACGAACTACGTGTCGGCACTATCTGTTTCCATATAAACTTGATAGTTGGCCTATTTTCCAAAGAAATTCCATTTAAATATGAATAACACCTACGTGGTGTTATCTTGTGAAATTTATGCAGTTTCTGGCCAATCTATCGATTTGCTTTGATTAAAACCAATAAAATCCTTAAACCATAAATTTTCTTAAATCATGCACTTCATGCATGTCATGCTTTCACCATCCTTAGGTGAACTTCCATCAATAGGGGTAAAATAGTCTTTTCACCTATTTCGATCCTCAAAATTATTTAAATCAGCTTTAGGATCATTATACATAATTAAGGTAGAAATACATATTCAGTGTACAGAAAGGTTATTAAGATACGCGTAGCTACCTCTATCTAGTCACACAATTTCGTTACCTCATTTTTCTGTACAGTCTGACCTTTCCACTGATGATTCGTCACGCAATTCGATTTGCTCCAAATCAAATCTCTGGAACTGCGGATACACGTTCATCAGGTCAAATACAATACAATTAATTGTATTTCATAATTTTCTGGGCTTAATTTAAATCATTGGGCCTGTTTACCCATATTGGGCCCGATTGTACCTTAATGGGCCTTTATCGGCCTTAAGCCCGTTTACTACACTTTATCGAGGCCTATTGGGCTCATTGGGCCCATCAGTAATTTATTTAGCCTCGTTCTAAATTCTCAGATATCTCAATTTAGTATGTACGACAATTTATCCAATTTTCTAAAATTTAATTCATTTATGCGGAAATTAAATCCATAATTTATGCGATAAATATCAATCACGCATAACGATGCAAATTGTCATAAATAAGGGTCACTTACCCGTTATTCCATGATCGTACACAAATCGAGGCTGTCTCGAGCTCTCGATTGATGCCAATTGTCGAGCTACACAATTAAATATATTTTCGGGTAAACTTTCAGTCGATTATTTATCAAATTAGATATTTCAAAAATTAAATCGATCAATTCGACCGCTTACCGACTTACCCGAAGCTCGATTGCATCCCTGAAATTTTCTCCAATTTTTCCTCTTTTTCTTTTTCCCTTTTTCTTCCTTTTTTCCTCTTCTTTTTGGCTGAACCGGTTCGGTCTGGTTCGATTCAACCCAGTTCAGACCACCGGCTCACTCCGTTTCGGCTGGTTCAATGGCTTGCCGATTGGTTCTCCACCGGTTTCCACCGCCAGTGGCTCCGCTGGGTCGTCTGCATCTCTGATCTGCCCTCGGTTTCGTTCAACGTCGTCGAAAAGTGGCCGGTCCGGCTCTTCTCTCCTTCGTCGACGGTACCGTTTCTTTCCTCGCCGTTTTCCGGTGCTAGCCGTCGCCCCACCGGCCAGGGCTGCCACCAATCGATCGGTCTTCGCATGGCGCTCCCTCGGCTGGCGGTGGTCGGCCTCGAATCGACGCCGATCGTCGGGAATCCTTTTTCTCTTCTCTCGGTTCTCTCTCTTTCGTTTTCTCTCGTCGATCCTCTCTCTTCACCGTCGATCACAGCCTGGGTCAGCGTCGGCTGGGCTTCCTTCGCCTAGGCTGCCGCTGACCACCTCCGTCCGGTGAAGGTAAGGGCTCAGCTTCGTCGAGCTTCCCAGAAATCGCAAAATGCGATTTCTGCGTTTCTCTTTTTTTTACTTTATTTTTTTTATTTTTTTATTATTTTATTTTTAATAATATTTTAATCAATTAAAATATTATTAAAATCCAAAAATATCTAAGAATATATATATTTAATTCATTTACTCCGTAAATAAATTTTTCAGTCCGATTTTACCTTTTCGGTATAATTTTCGATTATTTTCAGGATTATTTTTCGAAGTGAAAATCTCGATTTATTCCAATAAATTCATATCTTGATCAATTTAATCCGAAATTTAATTATTTCTTCGTTATTGATCAAGATTTCTCATTCTCATATTTTTAATTAAATTTTCTTGTCCCGATTAATATCGAATTTCGATCTTTTGACCGTTTTACCCTTGCACGTGTTCGGGAATATCATATAAATCTTTTTTCGCATTTTTAAATGCAGTAGAAAATTTCTATTAATTCCCTTTTGCTCTTACCATAAAATCGGGTCTTACATTTCTATAGGAACATATTTTAGAGAAAATAATCTTGAGTGAGTCAACAACTTATTAAATATAGAATTCTGGTTAATGCTACTAAGGTGGAAGGCAACTTTTATCATGCTATTCGCATGTGGCTTAATATTTATGAGGGTTTTATTTTATTATTAAAGTTGATCTCACATACATACGTACGTACATACATACATACATAATTATTTCATATCATATATTAAGAAAATATATAAAATAAAATCCTAGAATGCATACTACTAGGATGATTATGGACTTTTCTAAACTAGTTTCCTTCAACCATTATAAAAAAACTAGATAGTCAAAACCAATGTGGTTGCATATTTGCAATTCAGAAGACTTTTGATCATATCTTCAATGCCAACCTCTTTGGAACTTCATGGTGCCTTTGGATATCCAACTTTTTAGATTTACAAAAATTCTATCTAATTTCTAAACTATTTAACTATTACATAATTTTTAGAGAAACTTTAAGCTACATTTGAGGGGAGTTACATGAGCGGAGAATTTTTACCCCTTAGAGAAAATTAGAGAAAGGCAAGGCTCATAATCCCTATTTAAATAATTAAATCCATCCATACACAATCGTATTGGGGCTTATTGTCTATAATCATCCATTATCCATTCATAATCATGTCATGAATTAAAATAAATAATAGTATGTTTAATTCAAATTATTAGTTTTAATTTCATTTGATTTAATATTTTTAAAAAATATTTATCAAATAATTTGATGCACTTATTAATTTGATTCTTTTTAAACAAAAACTATTTTCTTGAAATCAAAAGAATTTTAATCTAATTAAATTCTTAAATAATCATAGTCCAATTAGAATTGCAAGTCCAATGTCCTAAATCCTTTTAGTTCAATCACAATCCAATTAGGAGCGTCCTGAACAGAATCCTAAATTTAGGATAAGGTTTGGCTAAGGTATGCACCTTATTCGCTACCCTTTTTTTGTTGCTCCAATTTGTACACTACTCGGTTATACAATCATAACTTGATGAAAACAAATTGAAATCATTTTTTGTTTGTTCCATGTGATTATATATTTGATAGGCTATCAGTAAATCAAATTTCATGATTTTATACTTTTTCTAAGATTTATGGTGAATTTTAAAATCTAGCAATCATTTTATTGTTAGACAGTCTACACAGTTCTCAAAGAAAATTCAATAACTTAAATTTGGGATATCCAAATCCAAAACCTTTTGCTGATTTGGAAGCTAGGCTCAACCAGATTTTTGTCCAAGTATGGATCACATATATATTACATTAATATAGAATTAAAGTCGAAATCACCAAACAATGTAAGGAAGTTTCATGTTTGTTTGTGCAATCCTCATAGAAAATTAAATAACAATCTTTGGATATTTGTAAGGACTAGGGCCTACCCTCATCCCTCACTCTCACCCCACTTAAGAGGTCTTTTGAGCCTGTTGGGCCTTTTGGATCTAGTTTCCTGCCTCACTCACCCGTATTGTCTGCTTTAGGCTGAAGCTCGCACGGCTTTGTTTCATTCGGGGTCATCCTTGCTTAAGGGCCTTTTCCCCTCAGAACGCATCCCCAGAGATTCGAACTAGGGACAACACCCTTTGTTCATCTCTGCTGGTACCATTGAGCTCGCGTGTTTTATTGTATGGACCAGGGCCTACCCTCATCCCTCACTCTCACCCCACTTAAGAGGTCTTTTGAGCCTGTTGGGCCTTTTGGATCTGGTTTCCTGCCTCACTCAACCGTATTGTCCGCTTTGGGCCGAAGCCCACACGGCTTTGTTTCATTCGGGATCATCCTTGCTTAAGGGCCTTTTCCCCTCAGAACGTGTCCCCAGAGATTCGAACTACGGACAACACCCTTTGTTCGTCTCTGCTGGTTCGCGAGCTCAATGGTACCAGCAGAGACGAACAAAGGGTGTTGTCCCTAGTTCGAATCTCTGGGGACACGTTCTGAGGGGAAAAGGCCCTTAAGCAAGGATGACCCCAAATGAAACAAAGTCGTGCGAGCTTCGGCCTAAAGCGGACAATACGGGTGAGTGAGGCAGGAAACCAGATCCAAAAGGCCCAACAGGCTCAAAAGACCTCTTAAGTGGGGTGAGAGTGAGGGATGAGGGTAGGCCCTGGTCCTTACAATATATAACCCCTAAACTCCATGCAATTACTACTATACCTAATTTCATCTCAATTGACAATTCTTTATGGGAATTCATATAGCATGTTTAAAGTATAACATTAATCACACAAGATAGAATTGTAATCTCAAGTCTGAGGATAACTTATACAATTGTCACTTGAAAAGTTATTTCATAGACACTTGAGTGAATATACCAAGTGGACTTCTCAACGAGGGTCCGTTCAGTTAATTAGTCGTTTCAAACAATGACCTACAGTATTAGTTTAAGCATATGAGATCAGCTTCTTACTTTCTAAAAATAAAGACATAACATTATACAGGTCTCAACAACATTTATCAATATCCTTTTTTTCTTGACTATGCTTGACCAAGAACAATTTTGGAAACATTATACTTTTATACAATAGGGATCTCATAATTATAATCACTTTATAATTCCTTTTACAAAGTATAGCTTGTTTTAAGGGCCTTATCATAAACAAGTATTAATAGTTTGAATTAGTATGCTTTATAGATAAAGAATAATGTCTATATTAAATAATTATGCCAAAACAATAAAATGTTTAAATATCCAAGAACTAAAATTGCTCAAATCTTTCTCTTTTCACTGCCCATTTCTCCTAAGCCTAAGAGATGCCGAGAATTTCGAATGGCTTGAGTGCAATCCCTTTCCTCTACTCACGGTTCGGCTTAAGTTCCTCAACTTCATCACTCTTCAATGAGTTTCTCTCTCTCAGTTTGAAAGTAATCAGAGGCTAAGCTTATGTTTCATATTTTTTTCCTTCACCTTTCGACTTGTTTTTCTTTTTAACAGACCACTCCACACCAAACGCTAGAACCCCTATCATCTCGGTTCAGTCCTGACATCGTGTTGTAGCTACAACACTAATGCCTTCTTCCAATTTCATCGTCTGTTCCACACTCACTGCTGCAGCGTGTCGTCCTCTATTTCCATTGAATTCAACTCAGGTTTTTGCCTCAACTTGGTTCGTTCCTCTTCTCTTTCTCTCTATCTCTGCTGTAAATTTCCAGCAGCAGTCACGGGCCTATATGTATATTTTCCTAACTTCTATTTCTTCTCTTCTTTCACCCGTAAGCCATCACCATCATTTCTTTATGGCCATACCATTTTTTGCTATATAGCACGCCTCCTCCTATTGTGGCAAGTATGGAGAATCTATGACTTTTCCTTTAATATTCATATACATATATATAATAAATATAGTGTGAGATCTGAGAATTTTAGACATATTTTATTGATGTAATAATAATTTGAAGTGTAATTTATTGAGCTAAGTGAATTGTGGGAATGATAATTGGAGATTTATATGTTAAGTGTTAAAATAAATGTGAAACTATGAGGACAGATCGATCTGGGAGAAGGAGAGATCGATCTGGTGAGTTATAAACGACAAAGAAAGAGAAATTTAAGGAGCAGATCGATCTGGGAGAAGGAGAGATCGATCTGATGAGCTAAAAATGACAAGGAATGAGGAATTTAAGGAGCAGATCGATCTCATAAAGCCATAAAGAGATCGATCTCACCCCTCGACAGATCGATCTCCTAGGCATAAATTGCCCCAAATCGTCCCAAAAATTCAAAGGCAGATCGATCTCCTCAAGAGCCAGATTGATCTCCTACCTCCAGTCTATATAAGGAACCCGTGTTTTTCTCCTGCAATTTCACTTTCTCTCTCTACCAACCCCATTTTCACCGAAAACCTAGCTTTCTCATTCATCCAAAACACCCATTTTCGGCCAAATCAAGAGTTGTGGCAAGAAGGAAAGTTGTTCCTCATCAAAGGGAGAACAACATACTTGGAAATCGAAGGACGAATCGGATCGAGGCGTGGGTTGTGCGTCTCACAAGCTTTGGGTAATTTCTAAACCTCGATCTTGATATTTGAGATGATTTTGATGATATTGGTGGTTGTCATTGCGTTGAAATAGCTGAGAAATGATTAGGGATTGATGAAATTGCAATGTAGTTGGAGTAATGTTGATATTTGGTAATTTTGGCAATTTTGAGAATTTGTGCTATAAATGGAAATTTAAACAATGTGGTGAAATAGCATAGATAATTGGCATGAGAAATGTAGGACGTTGAGATATTGTGAATGAGGTTGTAGTTTAGGGTAGAGTTACGAGAATCGAGAGATTTGAGGTGTTATGAGCAATTATGCTCGATTTTGAGAATTGAGGTTTATGTGATAGTTGAGTATTGATGTTTTAACATCGTTTGGATAGCTCGGGAGTTCCAGAGTGGAATACGAGGCTAGTCCGTGATACGGGGGAAACGATTGCACTATACGAGGTGTAAAGAGGTAAGGGAAAACTAAACCATTTGTGTATGTATTTTGATGAATTGTTAGCATGAACCATGATTTGAGAATACAAGCATGTTTGGTGTTGTGCAGTGATATAATTGCACACGATTTTTATAGCCGGTTGGAGCCCATTATTTTATGAGTTTATAAGCTGAGTGTGAAATTGCTTTATAAACCTTTGAGTTTGAGTGAAAAGTTAATTGGGCTCTACGTTAAAGCGAAATTGAGATTTGAGAAAATGTGTGCGTGTTTTGCTAGTTGGAACTCGGTTTTAATAAGTTTTGTGTTGAGTACACAAATGTTTTAAATGAGTTTTATGAGAGAAAACCATTATGAGTTCTACGTGAAGGCATAACGTTTTATAAGATAATGGCTAATGATTGAGACTTAGGCGTGTCATGTTGAATACACATCTGGCCTTGCTCTGGTAGCATGTAAGACCGATATAGTGGGACGCCTGGGAACCGACCCAGGGACCACAGGCCTTGTTCTGGTAACATGTAAGTCTGATTATTCCTCCGCTCTGGTAGCGTTGGGATGCCTTGCTCTGGTAGCATGTAAGTCCGATATTCCTCCGTTCTGGTAACGAGAGATGCCTCCGTTTTGGTAACGTGAGATGACCTCCGTTCTGGTAACGCTGGGTGGCCTTGCTTTGGTAGCATGTAAGACCGAGAGAGTGGGCCGCCTGGGAATCGACCCAGGGACCACGTGATAGTGTGCATGAGGTGAGGCATTGCTCTGGTAGCATGTAAGGCCGGGCCTTGTTCTGGTAACATATAAGTCCAATATACCATGCATACGACCATATTGTCGATGTTCCCTCTATACTGGGATGCGCACCCAAAGGAGATTACATATTTGATGTGCCATGACGAGTTTTAATTGAGTTTTATTGCCTAGTCTCGTTTTACACATGAGTTGTGTTTTGTGACCTTGTCACGCGCTATTTATTGAGGTGATTTTTATCACGTATTTTGAGGACAGCCATTATTGCATATATTTACACATGCTTGTGAGTGCTCGATGTAGAGCCTTTTATCTTCATGTTTTCACATGATTTAATGAGTTATGAGATGATGATGTTTTGAGAACTTTCATGCTACGATTTCAAATGAGCTTTATAAACAAATACATATTTGTGATGTGTGAAATGGTTTGTACAACTGAGTTTCCTCACCCCCCTTACTGAGCGATTTAGAAGCTCACCCTGTTTTCTTTCCCCCCAGAGTTCTTCAAGTGAAAAAGGATTTCCCTGCGACGTACGGAGTAGTGGCTAGTGGAGGACTCGAGCTCCAGGCCATATATATTGTATCTTGAGGTATATTTTATCTTTTCATGTACCCAGACTATTATTGTAATTACAGACACTTGATGTATATCATTGTATGGGATGTATTAGGATTAATTAACTTGTAATCGAGAAATGGGTATATTACGATATTTATTATATCATGATGAGATCCTAAAGAATGATACTTATGATGATGTATGACACTGCACAGGAATGCACCTTTAACTGTGAATTAATGAGTAAAAAAGTTTTAAATTCGCCATATTTTCCGCACTTTCAGGGCGTGACATATATGCAGCCGATGGAGACAACCGACTTTCCATCATTTCTTTGTCTTTCTTCTTTTCTCTTTACTACCGAGCTTGCCACATTTCAGACTATCATCTTCATGTTTTCTCTTTTCTTTTCTGGTTTTCCTTTCCACTAACGAGCATTACCTCAAATCTCACCTAATTTGCTATAATAATACTACATTGTTAATACCAAGGCTAGTCGACATCATCCCTTCAACTCAATTCTCTTTTCCTTTCTCCACCAACAACTATCCTATCACCATGTCACTTCCTTTTTCTTTATGCTTCCATTGTATATTCACATTTTTTCTCTTAAGCTTTAGTGACTCACGGCAACTCTCGAGATTGGCTTCATTTTGGAAAGCAATCCTCGGTATGGTTATGTATATGGATATACATGTATATATGTGTATACTTATACATTTACATATATATATATATAAAAATATATATATTTATACCTAAGTACTTGACTAGAAGAATAAATGAAATATTTCATATGTATAATGTATATTTATATACTTAATAAATTTTCCATATAGTATTAAAATAAATTTAGTCTAATATTTGAACTTACCTATTATAGAGGAATATTTTATATATTAATCTAGCTCATGAAAATTATTTTACACCTCATAATTATTTATTATTCAAATTAAAATATTTTAATTAATTAAATTCATCCAAGTCTCTCACGTTGAAAAAAAATTATAATTTCAATTAATTTTTCACCAATGTGCTCATACTCAATTCCATTTATCTATTTCGCTACTAATAATTAAAATCGAATACTAGAAAATTCGTGGAGTTTACATGAAATCTTACAAAACATATGCCTACAATTAGATCATCCCAAAACATACTTGCGAAGAATAACTTACAAAAAAAATATCATATACTTCTAGATATAAGTTGACAGAGTAGGCAAAAAATCCCAAAGAAAACTTGGAATCCAAACTTACGATATTCCCAAGAAGGGAGTTTCCAATAAGGGAGTGATTGTCACGACCACCTTCATATAAAATCACTAAATTTTTCGCTTAATTTGTTTACCTTCTTGTCGTCAACTGTTTGCAACACCAAATAGTTGAGCTATGATTCAGAGTTAATTACCTCTTACCATACACAATATCACTTAACATTTATATACAACAATTGTAGACAGTTAATTTTTTTTTTACATTGACTTCATTAATTCATACGTGTCTACAAATGTTTACATCCCCCGAATTTACATTTCAAAAAGTATTACTGTGTTGTACTTGTTTAGATACAAAACAATATTAATGTGTATACCTCTCAGCGATGGGCAGCAACGGGCACTAGGAGTGCAAGTCTCTGCTCGCTGTCAACCACTATGGATGCTCTATGGAGATAGAAAGTGAAAGGGTGAGCAACCATACGCTTAGTAAGAAAATAATGTAAGCAGGTAGACAGCTACACTATCTACGTGCTTGTAATGACATGATATCAAAATCCTTTACATCTTGAGCATGAGGTAGATCAAAATCATTCCACATGAATATGTATATAGTATATGAAAAACTCATAAAAGCAGGCATGATATCAAATGGAAAATCAACATATAAAACGTCTCATGCTCATCATATCAAAACTCATCATAATTCATTTAAATCAAATCTAATCTCGCCCTTCGGGAATACCCTATGCATAAAATCACATTTCCTTTTAAAACCAAATCACGGGTGTCAACCCTCCTTCGGGTCTACCCAAATCTATCAATAAAACATAATATCAAGTAAGGCATATAGGTTACATTTAAGAAACAAATTGGGAATAATGGTCATGTATAAATCCCTGTGATCCCAGGCTACGCGGATCCCGACGTGTGGGGCATCGCAACTGCAATGAGAGTTGAGGTTAGCCCTACTCGTGCAATAACTCACCAACTAGTAATCAAGACTACACGGTACAACGTACTCCATGTGACATACATGATACAACGTACTCTGTGGACCCACATGGTCTGAGGGTGACTGCCATAGGTCTTAGCTCATATCATTATCAGGGGTGCCTGCCATAGGACTTAGCCCACATGATTATTTAGGGTTCCTGCCATAGGACTTAGCCCATATCATGGTTTAGGGGTGCCTGCCATAGGTCTTCACCGCCCTATACTATGCCGGTAACCATTTCATGTCTTAAAACACACGTGCAATGTATCATCTCACCGTGACACTGACACGGCCTAAAGGTATTGTCCGTAAGTGCACAGGTCGTACAAGTAATAATGGGATTTGAGTCCCGAGTTATCGTCCTTCAGAGAAGTTGGATAGCCTAATTAACTACCGGTTAATCTTACCTTAAGTATATTCTAGCAAATTATGAAATTAAAATGGGTGATCTAATAAGGCTAATTAAAAATACTGAAAAGCAATAAAATAATAAGAACTAAAAAATAAAATCGAACAAAATTTACTTACAGTACTCCGAACAATTAAAAGCAAATAACTTATAAAAGAAAATTAAAACAGTTAAAATGAATTAACGTAACTAAAATAAAATGCAAATATGAAAATAAAGCAATAAAATTTAATTAAACTAAACTTTAAACAAACTTAAAATAAAAATATATGAATTGAGTTTAATCTAAATTAATTCTAATAAAGATAAAAATTAACTAATGGCATAATTAAATCTAAGTTCTAGACTAATCAATAAATTGAACTATAACTAATCTTGCAAATAAAATTAAAATCATAACTTCTTATGCTAACAAATTAAATTGGAATTAACTATTCTAAAAATGCATGAAAATGGATTAAAGCTACAATGCAAATGTGCCAAACATGGCCTTAAGTGAATTGCAACACCAAAGTGGTCCCGATATGTGACACTGTACACGTTCTTCTCCATTCTTTTCTGCCCAGGCGTGTTCTCGGTTCCAGGCCTGCTGTCTTCATCAGCTGCTGTCCAGACGTGGTTTGTTACTACCTCTGCTGCACTATCCTGCTGCTAATCAGTCACCACATCGAGCTTCAGCAGGAACGACTGGCTTTGTACTTAGCCATCAACTGGCCATGGCCTATTTCCCAGCAACTACAATAGCTAGTTATGCGTCATTCTCCTCTGTTCAGTGCAACCCAAACCAATCACCAGCTACTGTCCTCCACGTCCACACCTTCAGCAACTATGCAGCAAATGAAGACTAGCAAAAGACCAAAGCATTTAGCAGCAAATGGAATAACAATAATAAATGAAGAACTATAATGAACAATCAAGTGAGTTTCAAACAGAGCCAAACAGAGGGTAGAGTTATTGCTACTGTCATTGCCAGGTCTAGACCAGTGTACCACCATCCAGCATACATTCTTCAATCACCCGAGCATCACAGCATGAAGCAATGAACCAACAAACAACCAAATACATAAAATGATAGGTGAACAGTAAGTAGAAAATGAAACAGAGGAATGAATTTTTTGGGATTTGTGGCTCTCGGTTCCTTGCAATATCACGCTACCTATGCTATATCTATAAAACATACATCTAATAAAAGCTTAGAGCTACAATCAGAATGTGAAAGGCAACGTAAAGTGCAACAGAGAGGAAGATTGGAATCCTTTTTAAAGCTAAAATCGAAACAAAAGAAATCAAGAACAGAAAAATAAGAAACTCTAATGATCTTGGGTTGTTTTGATTCCTCTTCCTACTGTTGTGATCCCACATTACCATTGATGTGGAAATAATACCCAGCACCCAACCCGTATCAAAACATCAGAATCAAAAGCAGTGATGGATGAAAATCGATTAGCTCGAATGAACATTGAAGAACAAAACGGATGAATAAACCGAGAGCAAATAAAAAAATTAAATTGATTGCCATGAACAGTAAAAACAAATTATTTGTTGGAAAAAGAAAACATTCGAAAATTTAAAACAAGCTTTAAAATTAACCTAAAACTATTCTACCCTAAATTAAAACTACTCCTAAATTTCTCTACACTACTCCTAACCTAGGCTACCCCCTTTTCAATTGCCATCATATTCTATTTATACACAAATTTGGGGATACAATTGTAATTTTTCAATCCTAGATGAGTTGGCATTGATTGGCCACTTATCTTCACACCATTAGTTCCTTGAAAAGATATTTCCATGTCATCTGTCTTTTTATCCAATTTGATGTGTTAGGCTCGTGTTGTCCGCGTGGTCTAATCTCGATTTTAGCTCAATTTCGGTCCATTTTCTACCGAAATATTCAAATTCATCCGAATTTAATTTATCTGCAAACATGAGAATTTTAATTAAATAAAGGGGATAATTAACAAAATAAATTGGAGATTTAAATAATTAATTAGGAAATTAAGCACAAATAATTCTAAAAATATAGAATTATCAGACACACAGTCTACAGGAGGCATCAACACGATTTTCTATAAAACATGTCAAATCTTCGTTCGAGCAACGCTCCAGTACGGCTTTCATCCACAGTAAACCAATAAAACTAGTGCGAGCAGGGCTCCAGCACTATCAGTATGAATCAACGCATCAAAATCTAGTGCGAGCTAAGCTCCAGCACTGTTTACACTCAGACATATATGATAGGTGGCTCCAGTTAAAATATCAAGTATTTTCAAGGATAAAACTTACCACATGATCTGTGTTTTTTCATGCAAACACACAAAGTAATAGCCAACCTATCCCCATTTCGTTCATATCTAAACATTTTATCATGAAAACATCAAAGTCATGAAAATACATGCATTTTTGGATCCTTACTACCCCTTTTATAAAATTTCTACCAAGGTAAACTTATATTCTCTTTCCTTATTTTTGTAACCTTTCACAAAAATTCTTAATGCATTATTGATAGCTAGAGAAATTCGCGCCCTATAATTCCCCTCAAAATACGTATAGCTACCTCTAGGCATTTACAAAATCCCCTTACCTCGAATCACGTCAAGCGTAGTACAAGTTCCACTGCTGGAAGCTCGTTCAATCCAACTTGCTCCTAATCCGATCTCTGGAGCTGCAAACATTCATCAATCACTTCATCACACTTGATACATCTTATCGGACATTATAGTATTAAGCTTGGTCCACTTTCACATTCGGCCAACATTATGCCGTTCCTAATAAATTTGGCTAGTAGCTCACCTAGTTATCAAATCAAACACTTGATTTGCATGTTTAAACCTTAGTTCCTCCATTCATTCATGCATTTAACAATTACCATTTATGCACATTTCATTACTTCACAATGTGGCTTTATCCAGTCATCTCAAAATCATGCACATCACTTCACTAACAACTTGATATAATCTATTTTATCATCTAATCAACCACATTCTATTTTCTCACACTAAATTCATTCCATGTTATACTTATTTCATTACATTCTAGGTAGTTTCATTCATCAATACATACACTAATCTACTCACAACAACAACTAGATAAATATACTTAGAGTTGGTGTATTGGAAACTCACTTAGCTTGACTTTCTTCTTTTCCATGTTTTGAAGACTCCTTTGCTCCTTCAATCTAACAAATGAAATGTTGACTCCAAGCTATGTTGCTCTTCTTCTCACAATAACCAACTTTGCTCTAATAGCTTTTCCTCAATTCTTTTTAGAAGAAGGTGCATTCTAGAGAGAAAAAGCTTGATATTTTGGGTAAAAATGGAAGAGGTGTGTTGGTTTGTTGAAGAAAGTGGTTTTACCGTGGGGTTTTTATAGATTGAGAGTGATGACATCGATCTACTAGGGTGAAGAGATCGATCTTCCTTTAGTTTTTGCTATCGAATTCTTAAGTTTGAAATGAGAGAGATCAATCTGCTCATTGGGGAGAGATCGATCTTAGCTTAGCAAAAGCTTGAGGAGATCGATCTACTCATAGGGAGAGATCAGTCTGCTCTTAACAGAATCAAATGGGGATCGATCTGCACTTAAGAGGGGATCGATCTCAGCTAGGCAGAGGCAATACAGATCGATCTGCTCATTAGGGAGATCGATCTGTTCATTGGGGAGATCGATCTGCTCGATGGAGAGATCGATCTGGCCTTAGCAGATTCACTTGGAATTGTTTTGGTTGCACGAAGGATCGATCTACCTTGGATAGGAGATTGATCTGGCCTTAATCTGAGGCATTTCCTACTGCATTTTTCCAGATTTTTCAAGGGTAAATTCCTATTTCATTACTCCAATACTCATTTTTCATTTTAATCTCACTTAGAGCATGGAAAGACTCATTTCCTATGAGTCACATACAATATGAATTGTGTGTATTGTTTACATTCATAAAGAATACTTAGAATTCACAGTCCATGCATTATTAATTCGTGTCTTCATTCCTTATCTTCAATTCGATTTGCTTAAAGTTATATTCATTTAGTTTGTGGCCACTTCAACCCTTATTTAACCTTTTCTTGCATCATGGCACTCCTTCATCCTATATAACATTCATTCACATTCACTTGATCCAAAAATCATCTATTTTATAATTTTATTTACATATATTATAAAATTGTACATACATGGGGTCTCACAGTGATAACCTACGGCCATGGTTAAGGGGTCCTCAGTCCTACTAGATCGGTGAGTACTAGGAAGCTGTAGACCTGTTCAAGTCTATCAGCTAACTTACAATCTTACAGATAGGGTGATAAATGCTAAGGAATGATAAACAAAGGATGGCCTAACAATCTCTTAAAAAAATGTCCAAGCTTATTTAGCATAATTCCATTGATATACAAAATAATCCATTTTTCTTTCAATATAATATAGGTTAATTGGGATAAGAATCCCTTGGAATCATACTTATCTAAAAACTCATACAAATTACACTAAAACAATGTAAAACACATTTAGAGGAGACTAATTCTGTAAACCCCTGAATTTTTTACGAATTCGACTCGAGCATTATTCGATTTAAATTAATTCACAGTTTGCCTGTGGATAATTAAATTAATTATGTCGGAATGAGAGATTACGTTAAGCCAAAAATTTAAGTTAAAAATTTGATTTATGAAAATAAACTAATAATAATAATGATAGTAATGATAGGATAAACAATATGTGTTTATAAATATACACTTATTTTGATTATATAAATGAATGCATAAATGTATATATATATATATATATATATATATATATATATTTTTTTTTTTTTTGAGTATATAAATGTATACATAAATCTATAAATATTTTGATTATATTAATATACATTTATTTTGATTATATAAATGTATATATATATATATAAATATATATATATAAATGTATATGTATAAATGTATATATATTTTGATTAAATAATTATACATTTATTTTAATGTATAAAGGTATTCATAAATGAATATATTTTGATTATATAAATATACATTTATTTTGAATTATATAAATGAATTATTTTGATAAATGTATATATCAATTATTACATAAGTTATTATATAAAATATTTAATAAAAATATAAATATGAAACGGTGCATTTGGCTTGGTGTACAGGGCACGCAGGCCAGGCCAGCCCTACACGCGCCTTACGCCCAGCACCTCGACACCTCCCTGCACCCTGCGCGCCCCAGCGTACTACGCACTCGCTGCCTCTGGAGCCCAACCCCCCCTGCGCCCTGTACCAACGTCTGGCTCCTGCCCAGCCTCATCCCTACACACCCGACACCCCAGTCGTGTCCTACGTCTTTCACACGCAACCAGAACCTGCGCCCCGCGCCTACACTATTTGCCCAAGCCCTTGTGCGCCCAACCCTCATACACATCCAGTCATCTCACCCAGTGCCTAGTCTGATAGCCCTAGTGCACCTTTGCTCCACGCCCTACCTGAACAATACAGCCCAAAACACAGACCCCTACACGCCTCTGCACCCGTGCCCCTGCTACTTGTACCTGCGCACTCTTCACCCCAGGCCTGTACCCGTCCGTGCCCAGGTACCACCATTGCTCCACGCCAAGCCAGCCTACACAGTGCCCCTCTGAAAATCGATAGCAACAGCCCCTGCTCACCCAAGACATGCACAACTGCACACCTGCGCATACCGAGGCTTGCACCACGCTAGGCCACTGTCACCCGAACACGTACCCCTCCTGCATACCAGCCCTGCATGTTGTTGCCCCACTATATGTATATAACAAACTAGGAATGAGAGAGAGGAAGGGAGTTGGGAGAGAAACAGTGATGAAAGGAAAACATAGGAGAGCAGGGGAAGGGAGAGAAGCTAAAATGAGGTGTTCCAGTTGATGGTGTAGATGATGATGGCGATGGTGATGATGCCGAGACCAAGGCTGGAGATAGTGGTGCCCGGATGATGGAGAAGTTGAAAATAGGATGGAAAAGAAAGAAATAGTAGCGTGGAAACTAGAGAAAAGGAGGCTGGAAAATAAGAGGAAAACAAAAGGCATAACGACGGTGGTCGGAGATGATGGGGTGAAGGGGGAGAGGCGTGGCAGCACCGAGAACGCGGGTTGACGGACATGAGTGATCGGGGATGAGGAAAAGGCGTGAGCAGGCGCGACCAATGAAGGAAGAAGAAGAAGAAGAATGAGAAGAGAAAAAGGAAGGAATTTGGCGCAAATCACCAAATAAAAAAAAAAGAGAGGAAGGTTGGTATATTTATAAATATATATAATATTATATATAAATATATTTGGAAATTGGGAAAAAGGCACAAGGAAAAATAAAAAAATCTGGAAAAAAAAGAACTTCAAAGAGGAAAATTAACCCAATGGACTGGGTTCACCGACTCTAGACGTAAGGCGTCTAGGACTAGGTGCAGACACCAAGGTCAAGAAAATTTAGACGCGTTATTAGTGATAAATGCACGTATTTTCTGATGATTTTTGTAGATATGAATTTAGAAAATATTTTTACCGTAAGGAAAATCGGGTTGTGTTATTAGAGATGAATGCACGTGTTTTTCGATGATTTTTTGTAGATGTGAATTTTAAGAAATAAATTTATTTATGCTGTAGAAAATTACATGTGAACTGTTTAAATTAGACTGCGTATATTTGCTACGTATTTGGAGACTGCGAACCCTAGGATAAAATTTTGATACGCCTGAACGTAGAAAATCCCTAGGTAAATTTTAATGTTCAAAATTTAGAAAGAAGTTTTAAGGAACCTCGAAATTTGGCCCTATTTTTTGAAATATCCCTATTTAGTGTATTTAAAAAAATATTAAACTATTTTTAAAATTATCGCGGAAAAACCTAAAATTTTGAATTTGCACCTAAGACTATGTTTTATGGATTTTTAGCTGAAAAAGGCACGACCAGCCCCTTTTAATTTGTTTTACACGCTAAAATGAAATTTAAGTATTTTAAAAATAAAACCCATGACAGTCAAACGTGTATTGTTGTGTGATCTTGCATGCAGCTGTCTACACGAGATTTTGAGATGTTTTAAGGACCAAATCGTGCCAGTCGGACGTGTATTGCTGTGTGATCTTGCACGAACCCATTCGCACGTGATTTTAAGTGATTTGATAAAACTGCCTGCCGGACGTGTATTGCTGTGTGATCTTGCACGAACCCGCTCGCACGTGATTTAAGTGATTTGATAAAACCATGCCAGTCGGATGTGTATTGCTGTGTGATCTTGCACGAACCCGCTTATATGTGATTTTAAGTGATTTGATAAAATCGTGCCTGACAGACATGTATTACTGTGTGATCTTGTATGTATCTACTCGCACGTGATTTGAGGCTGTGAGACCCCATATATGTATAACTTTGTGTATGTGTAAATGGTGATGTATTTGTAGTGTGAAACATAAATGATGTAGAGTCCATAAGTCCAACGTACACACTTGTAATAAGAGTAGTGATGTACGAACAAGTCTCATTATGTATGATTATGAAGAAATGGACTTTTGTATATGATGAATGTGGGTGGAATGGAATATGAGTGGTGTGGTAAAATGGAATGAAGATTGCATGAGTTATGCACTTCCATTTAGTTTGTATTGTATACCTTTTGGTATATAATGAATGAACATAAGTTTTAATGTGTATAAAGTATGAATGGATGCCATTTTCAAGTCTTAAGGGTAACTATATGGGGAAATGACCATGGCAGCAAATTAAGGATGTTTGGGTATGAGTTGTTGTAGAGAAACTACCAAAAATCTAGAAAATATGAAGTTCAGATCGATCTCGTAGGATGAGAGATCGATTTGGAAGACCAAAATGCTCTTATTCGAGCAATAGGAACAGTGCAGATCGATCTCCAATGGAGACAGATCGATCTCCTAAACATTCTGTAAAATGAGGATCGATTCTTAAGGTAAGCAGATCGATTTCTTTAGCTATTGGGTTGGAGCAAATCAATCTCCTCCTTAGCCAGATCGATCTCCTTAAGCTATTGTCTAAGACAAATCGATCTTAAGGTTTCAACAGATCAATCTCATGCCATTAAATTGTCATGAAAAGAAGGATTTTAAAGGGACCAGATCAATCTTATGTCTCGACAGATCGATCTCATCCAGCTAAATCTATAAATAGGAACAGGTTGGATCTGCAGATTTTAGGAAAACACTCTTACTCTACTATTTTCAACATAAAACCTAGTTTCTCTCTCTAAATTTGGCCATTTTCAAGAAGATTTGAGGGAAGGCTATTTGACACAAAGTTGTTCACATCAAGGAGAAGAACAACATAGTTTGGAGGCATTGCCCCATTTGTTAGATTGAAGGAAACAAAGGAGCATTATCATTTGGAGTGAGAATAAAATCCAAAGATGTGAGTTTCTAAAGCACCAACTCAAGTACAATTGTTAAGCTATTGAGTTTAGAGTTGATTGGTGTGCTTGTTAATGGTAGAAACTATCAAGAATGCAATGGAATGACTATAACCTAGAAATGGGCTAGTGTGAGAAAGTAGAATGTAGTGGAATAAATAATGAATAGGATATCTTTAGGTGATAGTGGTGTTGTGGGTATGGATTGAAAATGGTGTTATGGAATGAATTCTGAGACTTACCCAAAAAGGGGTAAAATGAGTATTTAAGGCATTGGGTAAAATGCATAGTGAATGAGAGTTAGCAACACTAACTCGAGCATTTGATGAATGAATTGTAGCTCTTGAGGATACACCAGACCAAGTTGAGCCAAGAGCGTGAGAAACGAGGTAAGGGAATTGTGTGGACTCTTAGAGATATCTGTGCGCAATTTGGGCCCTTAAATGTTTTGCTAGAGTGCATGTGACACTAGGAAATGTTATTGGGTGATTAAAGGGCAAAGAGTTGGGTTTAAGAAATGTGCATGAAAACAAAAGCATGGTGCTTTGAAAACCTTGTTTTGTTGCTTTTTAGCAAGTGATTGGTGGGTTGGCTAACATTTGAAATGATTTGCAAAAGAAATTATTTGATTTGGTTGATAACCATGTTTTGCAAAGATTGAGCCACCTACATGGATTTCGTGAGAATGAAAGCGTGCTAGAGTGTGACTCGCATGAGATTTGATGTGTTTTTATACGCATGAGTGCTAGAGCGTAGCTCGCACTAGTTTTCACATGGATTTTTATGATGTTGTACTAGAGTTGAGCTTGCACAGACTTTACATTGGTTTCGACATGGTACTAGAACATAGCTCGCATTAGATGCCCACCATACTTGTTGTTGTGCTAGGAGCTTCAAGTAGACTGGGTGTCGCACCAATTAAATAGGCTCGCACGTGCATTTTTTAGAATTGACATGTTGGTAGTCGTGGTAGGAGCTTCCAGTAGACAAGAAGTCGTACCGATTAAATAGGCTCGCACGTGCATTTTTGAGATGTGGCATAATATGATGTGTTGATATGGGTCCACGGAGTACGTTGTACCGTGCAGGTAGCATGGAGTACGTTGTACCATGTTGAGATTGTGATATGTCGTCTTCGGACGAGATCTGCTATGGACCGATGGGCTGGACGTGACCCACCTCCCGTGTGGAAGCAGATAGTGGAGATACCTCGCACACCTGATCAGTGTAGCCTGGGATCATAGGATATGGCCATAGTCCAAGAGGAGATTTCCCTTATTATATTACCTATCTCACATGTCTATTGCTTTATGACTGAAATCCATGTTTTGAAATGTTTTGTACGTCATGACAGTCTGAGGGAGGTGCAGATGTCCTAACAAGCGTTGATTTGTTTGAAATGAGAAAGTATATTAATGGTTTTAAAGTGCACAAATGCATGATGATTAATGCCATACTTTACTTATGAAATATGCATGATGATTAATGCCATGCTTTACTTATGAAATATGCATGATGATTAATGCCATGCTTGAATTTGATTTGTGCATTAACAAATAGCATGAATTGCTTTACATGCCACTAGCACAAGCATGAACTCATGTTTTGAGATGAAATGATGAAATTAATGGATTTGAGCATGGCATCTGTAAGACCCAATTTTATTTAAATCACAAAATGAAAAATACAAAAGGATTGAAATGGTAGTCCCGAACACTTGCAAGGGTAAAACGGTCAAAAGATCAAAATTTGGTATTTACCGTGACAAGAAAATTTAATTAAAAATATGAGATTAAGAAATCTTGATCAATAATGAAGAATTAATTAAATTTTGGGTTAAATTGATCAAGATATGAATTTATTGGAATAAATCAAAATTTTCATATCTGGAAATTATCCCGAAAATAATAAAAAATTATACCGAAAAGACGAAATAATACCGATAAATTCATTTTATTGATTAAATGAATTAAATATAAATTTTTTTATATATTTTGGCAAAAATAATAATATTTAATTGAATAAAATAATAATAAAAATAAATTATAAATAAAATAATAAAATAAAAGAAATCGAAATTGCGTTTCACGATTTCTGGGGAAAACAAGCGGAGGGAGCTGAGCCCCCTTTTGCTGACCACCGGTGACAGCCCAGGCAAGCAGCTGAAAGAGGAACCCCACGTCAACCCCAGGTGAAATCCGACGAGGAGACGATCAGCGGCGAGAGAGAATGGAACCGAGCGAAATCGAGAGGGAAGAAGGAATTCACTGCCGTCGGCGTCGATTCAAGCTCGATCACCGCCAGCCAAAGGTGCGCCACACCAAGACCGACTGATCAGCGGCTGAATCGGCCAGTGGGATGGCGGCTAGCACCGAAAAAGGCAAGAAACATAAAAGTCACCTACGAGGAGGAGAGAGGAGCCAAACCGGCCACTTTTCGACCACCTCGGACGAAATCGACCTCAGATCCGTGCATCGGACGACCCCACGAAGCTACTGGTGGTGAAAACCAGCGGAGAACCAGCCGACGAGGCCCTTAACCGATAGAATCGGACTGAACCGGCTAGACTAAACTGGTCTGAATCGGGTTGAACTGGACCGAACCGGTTTAGCCAAAAAGAAAAGAAAAAAAGGAAGAAAAAGGAAAAAAGTAAAAAAGGAAAAATTGGAAAAAATTACAGTGATGCAATCGAGCTACGGGTAAGTCGGTAAGCGGTCAAAATTGACCGATTTAAATTTCAGAATATTTAATTTGATTAATATCCGATTGAAAATTTACCCAAAAAAATATTTAATTGTGTAGCTCAACAGTTGGCGTCAAACGAGAGCTCGGGACAGTCTCGATTTGCATAGTATTATGGAATCTTGGGTAAGTAACCCTTATTTACAATAATTTGCATCGTTATACGTGTTAGAAATTTACCGCATAAATTACGAATTTAATTTTAGCATTTAATGAATTATATTATGGAATTAGAGATATATTGTCGTAAATAATTCATTAAGCTATACGGGAATTTAGAATGAGGTTCAATAAATACTGATGGGCCCAATGAGCCCAATAGGCCTCGATAATGTGAATAATAAGTGGAAAACAGGCTTAAGGCCGATTAAGGCACATTATAGTACAATCAAGCCCAATATGGGTAAACGGGTCCTATGATTTGAATTAAGCCTAGAAAATATGAAATACAATTAATTGTATTGAATTTGACCTGATGTATATTTATATGCAGTTCCAAAGATTTGATTGAGAGCAAATCGAACTGCATGACGAGACATCAGTGAAAGGTCAGACTGTAAAGAAAAATGAGGTAAGGGAATTGTGTGAGTAGCTAGAGGTAGCTACACGTATTTTAATAGCTTTTGTATACACTGAATATTTATGTATACACAGAATATGTATAAAGGTTCTAGAAATAAATTAATGATTTTAAGGACTCGAAATAGGAAAAGACTATTTTACCCCTATTGAGGGAAATTCACCTAAGGATGGTGAAAGCATGACATGCATGAAATGCATGATTTAAGGAAATTTTTGGTTTAAGGAATTTTATTGGTTTTAAGCAAAGCAAATCGGTAGATTGGCCAATAATTGCATAAGTTTCCCAAAATAACACTACGTAAGTGTTATTGGTATTTAAACGAAATTCTTTGGAAAACGGGCCAACTATAAATTTTATATGGAAACAGATAGTGCTGGCACATAGCTTGCACTATATATACGTTTGTGAGTGTGCATAAATGTGCTTGAGCGGTTGCTCGCACCGACTTATGTGACATCATATGCATGAAATCTACTAGAGTGGTTGCTCGGACTGATTTTACTATTGGGTAATGCATGAGAGGTGCTAGAGCTTAGCTCGTACTCTGTTTTGAATGTTTTGATTTGTTTTGACTTAATTGGCATAAAAAGGTGCTGGAGCGATTGCTCGTTTTAATGATTTGACATGCATGAGAGGTGCTGGAGCTTAGCTCGAATCTTGTTTTGATATGATAATTGCATAAAAGCCGCGCTGGAGTGTAACTCGCACGAGATTTGATTTATTTATGCATAAAATTGTGCTGAAGTGTAACTCGCATGAGATTTGATTTATTGATGCATAACACCGTGCGGGAGCTTGCTCGCACAAAGTTTTATATGGATTTATAACTCATTTTAAAGTCGTACTGGAGTGCTACTCGTACGCAGATTTTACTGATTTTTATGACACCGTGCTAGAGCTTTGCTCGCACAAGATTTTTTGATATCATGAATATGCATGGAGCCGTGCTAGAGCTTTGCTCGCACAGAGATTTATATGACATGCATGTAGTCATGTTGGAGCCTCCTGTAGACTGTGTGTCACAGTGAGATGATATGCTCACTTGTGCATACTGAGACAAAGATGGTATGGGTGGATAAGAACTATTACTGGCATCCCTTGACTGAGCTTTGGTTCACTGAGTACGTTGTACAGTGTATGTCACGCGGAGTACGCTATACCGTGGGGATTGTTGGAGTGGAGTGGCATTAGCCACGAGGCAGCAAGCCTTACCCTCGCAATCCTGATGTTATGTTGTTCTAGCGGCAGTATTGACCCACCTCCCATTTTAGGTGTGATACCCTGCACACTAGGTGCCGTGTTGCCAGGGATCACTAGGTTATGGCCATAGTCCTTGTTGTTACTGATATAGTCACCTACATGTCTCACATGATATAACTATTGGTTGATAGACCAT
Source organism: Firmiana major (assembly GCA_033439115.1). Taxonomy (NCBI): domain Eukaryota; kingdom Viridiplantae; phylum Streptophyta; class Magnoliopsida; order Malvales; family Malvaceae; genus Firmiana; species Firmiana major. Next base: position 39,158,346 of record CM065901.1, read on the forward strand.
GGTAGACCCGAGGGAGGGGTCAGGCCCTCGATTTTGTGGTTTTCACTGAAATATGCTTTACTACTATCATGCTAGATTTTTCAGAGAATTTTATAACGAATTGATTTCTGAGATGCTTAACCCCTTTGGGTTATTTTATACTGCAGTTTTAATAAAGTGATTTAAATGCAGTAGCATGATGATGTTTTCCATGCTTTCATTTCAAATTCATGATTTGTCTTACATGACATGAAAGAATGCATGATCTTTATTTACTTCATGCTAATTATGATTTAATGATGTCACATAAAATGCCTTTGATGCATGAATTACATGATTTCTATATGCACAAATAGTTTTGATAAACTATTTCATTGATGTATGCATGGTTCTGTGCTTGAGATTTTAATGAAAAGAAATGGATTTTTAGGGCATGGCATTATGAGTATGTAGATAGTGGAGCTATCTACTTACTTGCATAATTGCCTTACTGAGCGTGTGGTTTGCTCACCCCCCTTATTTTCCCATCTTTTCAAAGTACTCGCAGTAGTTAGTGAGCGGCTGATGACTTGCATTCTTGGTATCCGTTGCTTCCCATTGAGAAACAGGTATACACATTTGTATAGTTTTGTATCTAAATATGTAATGCACAGTACTGTAAATGGATATGATGTCGGGGATGTAAGGTGATGAAATACCATTATGTATGTATTTAGTTAAAGTCAAAAGATAGTAAACTCTGATATGTGAATGTGATTATGAAAATGAAATGGTAAATATGTGAGAGGTGACTAACACCGAATCATAGCCCAACTATTTGGTAAGATGGTCACGATGAGAGAAAGGTAAGAATTAAATTATAATCGAAAAGCAAAAAAATTGTAGTGATTTTAGGTAATTTGGGTCGTGATAGTTTTTGGTATCAGAGCTGAGTTGGCCTGATATGAGTCGGTGTTAGTGGTTAAGAAAGTTTATATCCCCATGTACTGTGCATTGTTTAGATACAATTGTGTATATCGAGAGGGAATTGCAGCTAAGAATTTGGTTTAGAATGCAAGAATTGACTCATTAAATTATAGTCGCTATGGCAGAGAGGCGAGTACACAAGCTCAAGGCCGTAGAGGTAGGCCTGAGAGTAGTACTGAGTTGTCACATAAGACTCAAAATGAGATTGACGTGGAGGCTAATATTGAGTATGCCCCACAGAGTTCGACAGAGAGATCAGACAGAGTCCGACAGAGAGATCGGACAGTATTGAGACACGCTTCGCAAGGTTGGAGCAGAGTGTGAAGAATATTATGGAGCTATTTTCTCATAGTATGCATGGGAATTGAGGGCGAGTTGGAGAATTGGTAGAAGTTCGCTCGCCCCATTTTAAGAGTTAGACATCCAGATTGGACATGAGAACATAATTCCAAATGTATTCAGGTGACAGAATATCCTGGACACTGTTTAATGAAAATTATGGATGAAATTCTTTACTCTGACTTAGAGGAACTGGTTGATTAACTAGTATGAAACTCAGTTTATATACCTGTCCAGATATGACTCTGACACTATTAACAGTGAGAGTTGGGATGTTTGAAAGTTCATGGAAGGGCTCAGATTGACAATTAGAGTCCGATTGGCCCCATTAGATGTCACTACCTATGCCGAGGCAGTGCACAGACTACAATTGTATGAATAAGATCATGAGTTACACGCCTTTGAGATTGGGAAAGGTAGTAAGGGCTGAAATAGAGATAAAAAGAAAATACAGAATGACAGAAAAATGTAGTTTGGTAAAAGCTTAGAGCTATTGAGCCACGGGGTAAGATGATTGGTAAGGCCTAAGTGTATGTAATTTCAACACTTATGAGGGGTATTGTGATTGGAATACCCCGACCTGCTCCGTAGTAGTGTAAACAGTGTAGGATGTGTGGTAGATACCACGAAAATAAGATGTTGGACGAGGGCGAGTGTATGCTTTGGGCCAAAACACTATTGATGTTTCATCAGATGTGGTGGAAGATACCACACTGGTTGTAAATAATGAAGTAATTATTTTAATTGATCCTGGTGCCACGTATATATTCATACCGCCTTCAGTTGCTTATAAGCTAGTGAAAGATGTGAAGCCTGTACCCTTAGGCAAGATAATGATAGTTAGCTGATTATCACTAACTAAATATGGGTATAGGGATTATAAGTTAAAAATGGGGGAAAAAGGATACGTCAGCCGATTTTATTCAATGGAATATGAATAATTTTGAAGTAATATTTAAGAATAGATTGATTTGGCTGCAAACTATGCTGTTTAGATTGCTATCTTAAGATAGTGATGTTTTCACCCCTGAAAGGTGTATTATAAGTTTGACAAGTAATGAAAGAGTTTGTTATAAGTGATATATGAAAGGAGATAAGTTTTGAGATGTGATAGATCCTGAATACGAGATATATTGGAATAAGTGGCATATGAAAGGTAAGAATATCTTTGATATGTAAAGTAATTTGGATTAAGCGATATGTAGTGAATATGAATTGCGACTAAGGATAAGAGGAGGATATATCCATAACCAGTCTATGTGGTCAAGTCTGAGGGTTAATAAAGGTATTTCAAAATACCTGCCCGCTTAAAGACTTGACAGCGTCTAGAAGCGCACACATAACCTATAAATTGAAATCGACAGTCGTAATATATACATTTAAAATTTCGGTACTTTTACTGGTATGATAAAGAAATATAGAATTTGATTAATCATGAAGGTTTAAAGATTAAAATTTTATAAAAGTCGTTAATATAAGAAAAACAAAATGATGCGGGTTAGTATCTTGAACGAAAGCGATTTCGAAATGACATTATATGTTTATGCGTACATAGGTCAAGGATATGGGTGATTGAAATATTTAGTGGAACTCAACTACGATGAGGTATATAAACCTTACCTGGACCAATTGGTTATCACATTAGCGATGATATTTTGATGTATTCGAAGTCCAGGGAAGAGCATGAGTAGTAATAGGAAACTGTCTTACAGACAAGTTATTGAGAGTTTCTCGAAATGGGCTGCTCAGTTGACACATCTTGTTTGAAAAGATTGTATGTCAGTAGGATGATAAGTATGAAAATATCTTCGGTGAGTTTTGGTATATTGAAGTAATAAACAGACCACTGTAATTATTCTCACCATAACCAACAGCTCAAGAGGTTTCAGTGTGTATGGATACCTCAAAATAAGGATTGGGTTGTGTATTGATGTAAAATGGGAAGATAGTCGTTTATGGATCCAGATAGTTCAAGGACCATTAGAGAAACTATCCGACCCGTGATTTAGAGTTGGCAGCCGTAGCATTTACACTGAAAGTATGGCGCCACCACTTAAATGGTAAGAAATTTCAGGTCTGCACTGATCGTAAAAGCCCCGAGTATCTGTTTTCACAGAAAGAGTCGAATATGATAACCAAGAGGGTTAGAACTTCTAAGAGATTTGATTGTGAACATTGTACTACCCAAGAAAGGCTAATGTAATGGCTGATGCCTTGAACAAAAAGAGCCTCGGGATGGTATTACATTTGATGGTCAGGGAGTGTGAGCTGCTAGAGCAGTTGTGAGCCTCAGTAGTGATGTGATCCCTTCTGATGATGACGGTGATTTTGTGACAGCTAGCCTAAGGTTAGAACCGGATTTGAGTAATCGGATTTGCCAAGCTTAGCTTGATGATCGATATGGTGTCGCTAGTGTGGGTCAGATTCAGAAGGGTACAGTGACAGAGTTCACAGTGAGTGATGATGACTTACAAAGGTTCAGAAACAGTATAAGTGCTCTCAGGACCACAGTTGATGAGAAAGTGTTATTTTCAGAAGTTCACTCTTCGGGATATACAGTGCATCCGGGAAGTAATAAATATATCGAAATCTCTGAAAAGGGTATTGGTGGTCAGATATGAAAAGCGATATTGTAGAGATTATGGAGAAGTGTCTCGTATGTCAGCAGATTAAGGTAGAGTACTAGAAGTCTGCAGGATTATTGCTGTAAGACCCGATATTTTCAAGTGCATTTAAAAATGCAAAAGGACTTAAATGACATTCCCGAATACGTGCAAGGGCAAAATGGTCAAAAGACCAAAATTCGGTATTAATCGGGACAAGAAAATTTAATTAAAAATATGAGAATGAGAAATCTTGATCAATGATGAAGAAATAATTAAATTTCGGGTTAAATTGATCAAGATATAAATTTCTTGGGATAAATCGAGATTTTCGCATCGAAAAATAATCCCGAAAATAATCGAAAAATATACCAAAAAGGTAAAATCGGACTGAGAAAATTATTTACAGATTAAATGAATTAAATATAAATTTTTAAAAGATATTTGTGTATTTTAATATTATTTTATTGATTAAAATAATATTAAAAAAAAAATTAATTATAAATAAATAAATAAAATCTGAAAAAAAAAAAAAAAAAAAAAAAAAAAAAAAGAAAATTCGCGAAAACGCGAAGAGAAACAGGAAACGGAAGCTGAAACAGAGGGAGCCCCCTCTGCCTCACCGATCACCGGCGATCGGCGGAGGCCCAAACTCGAGGCGAGGCCAGCCGAGCCACCAGCAACCCGAACAGGCTGACGAACGGCGACAAACGGCGGCCGAATGGGGAAGAAAGGAAGCCGAGATCGAGAAAGAGGAGAACGTCCGATTCGACGCAACCACCGGCGGACGACGCGAGGAGGCGACTGGCGAAGGTCGATCGGCACCCGAGGAAGCCGACCCGCACACCCACGCGCCCTGAAGTCGCCGGAAAAAGCCAGATCGACGGAGGAGAGCCGCGGGGAAGAAAACCCCGATTCGCCGGCGATGGGGCTGATTCGACCCCAGCCGAGACCCGATTTGAGAAGCCCAGGCCGTGGCGCGTCGAACGGCACCGGAATCATGCCGGGAACCGGCCGGACGGCGCCGGCACGACCAAAGGGAGATTGGACCGGCCGAACCGGACAGAACCGGCCGAACCGGACCAGACCGAACCGGCGGTCCGAACCGGGTTGAACCGGACCGGACCGGTTCAGCCAAAAAGAGAGGGAAAAAAGGGAAGAAAAAGGGAAAAAGAAAAAGAAAAAAAATTGGGAAAAATTCCAGTGATGCAATCGAGCTTTGGGTAAGTCGGTAAGCGGTCAAATTGACCGATTTAAATTTTAGAATATTTAATTTAATTAATTCCGACTGGAAATTTACCCGGAAAAAATATATTTAATTGTGTAGCTCGACGATTGGCATCCACCGAGAGCTTGAGACAGCCCCGATTTTTGTATTATCATGGAATAACGGGTAAGTGACCCTTATTTACGACAATTTTATATCGTTATGCGTGATTGATATTTAACGCATAAATTATGGATTTAATTTTCGCATAAATGAATTAAATTCTGAAAATTGGATAAATTGTCGTAAATAATTCATAAGCTGTCTGAGAATTTAGAACGAGGCTAAATAAATTACTGATGGGCCCAATGAGCCCCATTGGCCTCGATAAAGTGTGGTAAAAGGGCTTAAGGCCGATTAAGGCCCATTAAGGTGCAATCGGGCCCAATATGGGAAAACAGGCCCAATGATTTAAATTAAGCCCAGAAAATTGTGAATACAATTAATTGTATTGTAATTGACCTGATGAATATGTATCCGCAGTGCCGGAGATTTGAATTGGATTCAGAGCAAATCGGACTGCGTGACGAGTCATCAGAGGAAAGGTCAGACTGTACAGATAAATGAGGTAAGGGAATTGTGTGAGTAGCTAGAGGTAGCTACGCATATTTTAATAGTTTTTCTGTACACTGAGTATGTATGTATACATGGATATTGTATAATGATCCAAAAAATGGTTTGAATGATTTTAAGGATCGAAATAGGTGAAATGTCTATTTTACCCCTATTGAGGGAAGTTCACCTAAGGATGGTGAAAGCATGACATGCATGAAATGCATGATTTAAGGACTATTATGGTTTAAGAATTTTATTGGTTTTAATCAAAGAAAATTGATAGATTGGCCAGTAATTGTTTAAATTTCACAAGATAACACTACGTAGGTGTTATTTATATTTAAATGGAAATTTCTTTGGAAAAGAGGCCAACTATCCAGTTTGTATGAAAACAGATAGTGCCGACACGTAGTTCGCACTATATCTGCGTTTGTGATTGTGCATAAATGTGCTTGAGCGCTTGCTCGCACCGACTTGTGACATCATATGCATGAAATGTGCTAGAGCATGGTGCTCGCACTGATTTTTAATATTGTGAAATGAGAGCTGCTGGAGCCTAGCTCGCACTCTGTTTTGACATGTTTTGACATGTTTTGATTTGTTTTGACGTGGTATGCATAAAATAGTGCTGGAGCGATTACTCGCACTACTTTTAATGATTTGACATGCATGAGAGATGCTGGAGCTTAGCTCGCATCCTGTTTTGATTTGATATTGCATAAAGCCGTGCTGGAGTGAATCTCGCACGAGATTTGATTTAATTATGCATAAAGCCGTGCTGGAGTGTAACTCGCACGAGATTTGATTTACTTGAGCATTCATTTGTGCTGGAGCATTGCTCGCACAAAGTTTTACATGGTTTTCATAATTCATTTGAATGTCGTACTGGAGTTTTTCTCGTACGAGGTTTTCACTGAATTTATATACATATCCGTACTAGAGCGTTGCTCGTACGTGGAATTTACATGAAATTATAATCAGTTTAAGTCGTACTTGAGCGCTGCTCGTACGCAGATTTCACTGATTTTTATGAAACCGTGCTAGAGCTTCGCTCGCACGAGATTTTCAGATATCATGAATATGCATGGAGCCGTGCTTGAGCTTCGCTCGCACAGGGATTTATATTACATGCATATAGCCGTGTTGGAGCCTCCTGTAGACTGTGTGTCACAGTGAGATGATATGCTCACACGTGCATTCTGAGACAGAGATGATATGGGTGGATAAGACCTATTACAGGCACCCCTGACTGAGCTTGGGTTCACGGAGTACTTTGTACCGTGTATGTCACGCGGAGTACGCTGTACCGTGGGGATTGTTGGAGTGGAGTGGCATTAGCCACGAGGCAGCAAGCCTTGCCCTCGCAATCCTGGTGTTATGCTGTTCTGGCGGGTAGGACGACCCACCTCCCGTTTCAGGTGTGATACCCCGCACACTAGGTACCGTGTTGCCAGGGATCACTAGGATATGGCCATAGTCCTCGATGTTACTGTTAATTACCTGATTGTCTCACATGATATAACTTGTGGTCTGTTAGACCAGGGTAGACCCGAAGGAGGGGTCAGGCCCCCGATTTGATGAATTTATGATTTCATATGATTTTATGATATGTGACCCTGAAAGAAGGGTGGTTTTATAACCGGACTTTTATAATGAATTTTATTGAATTGTTTTATGAGATGGACCTGGAAGGGTTAGTTTTAACTGCAGTTTTAATGTTTTGATTTAAATGCAGTAGCATGTGAAGTTTTCCATGCTTTCATTTGAAAACCTTGAATTGTCTTACATGACATGAAAGACTGCATGATCTTGATTAAATTCATGCTTAATATGATTTAATGATGTCACATAAAATGCTTTGAATGCATGAGTTACATGATTTATATATGCACAAATAGTTTTGGATAAACTATGGCATTGAATATGCATGACTTTGTGCGTGTAATTTTAAATGAAAAGAAATGGATTTAAGGGCATGGCATTATGAGCATGTAGATAGTGGAGCTATCTACTTACTTGCATAATTGCCTTACTGAGCGTGTGGTTTGCTCACCCCCCTTATTTTCCCATCTTTTCAGAGCACTTGTAATAATTATTGAGCGGCTGAGGACTTGCATGCTTAATATCCGCTGCTTGCTGCTACCCATCGAGAGACAGGTATACACATTTGTATGGTTTTGTATCTAAATATGTAATGCACAGTACTGTAAATGGATATGATGTCGGGGATGTAGAGTCATGCAAATACCATTGGGTATGTGTTTATTTAAAGTCAAAAGGATAGTAGACTCTGATATATGATTATGGAAATGGATTGGTAATAGTGAGAGGTGACTAACACCGAATCATAGCCCAACTGTGTTGTAGGATGGTCACGACAAGAGAAAGGTAAGAATTAAATAATAAATGAAAAAGCGAAAAATTTACTCTGATTTTTAGGTAATTCGGGTCGTGACAGGTTTAGTGGTATCAGAGCTTAAGTTGGCTTGATATGAGTCGGTGTTAGTGGTTAATGAAGTTTACATCCCCATGTACTGTGCATTATTTAGATACAATTGTGTATATCGAGATGGAAGTGCAGCTAAGAATTTGGTTTTAAATGCAAGAATAGACTCATTGACTGATAGCCGCTATGGTTGGGAGGCGAGTGCACGAGCTCAAGGCCGTTGAGGTAGGCCCATGAGTTGTACTGAGTCGCCACATGAGACTTGAGATGAGATTGACGTGGAGGCTAATGTTGAGCATGCCCCACAGAGTCCGACAGAGAGATCAGACAGTATTGAGATACGCTTCGCGAGGTTGGAGCGGAGTGTGGAGAATATTTTGCGAGCTAATTGCTCAGAGTATGTTTGTGATTTGAGGGTGAGTCGGAACATTGATGAAAGTTCGCTCGACCCATTTGAAGATTTCGACATCCAAATTGGACATGAAAAATAATTCGAGATATATTCCGGTGACAGAATATCCCGGACACTGTTTAAAGGAAATTACAGATGATATTCTTTACTCTGACCCAGAGGAACATGTTGAGTGATGAGTATGATACTCAGTTTATATTCCTGGGCAGATGTGACTCGAACACGATGAACAGTGAGAGTCGAGATTTTTGAAAGTTCATAGAAGGACTCAGATTATCAATTAGAGTCCGATTAGCCCGTTTGACATCACTACCTATGCCGAGGCAGTGCGCAGACAACAGTTGTGTGAATAAGATCATGAGTTGCACGCCTCTGAGATTGAGAAAGGTAGTGAGGGCCGAAAATGGAGACAAAAAGAGAATAAAGAATGACAAAGATGTCAGAACGAGAAAAGGTAGTTTGGTAAAGGCTTAGAGCTGATAAATCACGGGGTAAGTTGATTGATAAACCCCAGTATATCTAATTTCAATACTTACGAGGGGTATTGTGATTTGAGGACCCCGACCTGCTACGTAACAGTATAACAGAGTAGCAATGTGAACAGTGTAAGATGTGTGGTAGTTATCACAAAAAATCAGATGTTGGATGAAGGCGAGTGTATGCCTTGGACCAGGACACTATTGATGTTTCATGGGATGTGGTGGAAGATACCACACTGGTTAAGAATAATGAAATAATTATTTTAATTGATCCTGGTGCCACGCATTTAATTATACCGCCTTCAGTTGCTTATAAGTTAGTGAAAAAAATGTGAAGCCTATACCTTTAAGCATGAAGAGGATGATAGTTAGTTGATTTTCACTAACTGAATATGGGTATAGGGATTGTAAGTTGAAAATAGGGGAGAAAATATCACTGAAAAGTGTATTGTAACTTGACAAGTAAGGAAAGAGTTTGTCACAAGTGATATATAAAAGGAGATATATTGGAATAAGATATGTATGCAAGGTAAGGATATCTTCGATATGCAAAGTAAATTGGATTAAGCAATATGTAGTGAATATGAATTGCGACCAAGGATAAGGGGTGGATAAATTTACACCCAGTATGTGGTCAAATCTTAGGGTTAATAAAGGTATTTTAAAATATCTCCCTGCCTGAAGATTTGACAGCGTCTGGAAGCGCACGCATAATCTATAGATTGAATTCGACGGTCATAAAATATACATTAAAATTTGGGTACCTTTGCTGGTACGATAAAGAGATATAGAAATTCATTAATCATGAAAGTTTAAAAATTAAAATTTTATAAAAGCCGTCAATATAAGAGGAAAGAAATGACGTGAGCTAGTATCTTGAACGAAAGCTATTTCGAAATGACATTGTACGTTTATGCGTACATAGGTCAAGTATATGAAAAATTAAAATATTGAGTGGAACTCAACTACGTTAAGGTATTTAAACCTTACCTGGACCGATTGGTTGTCATCTACAGTGATGATATTATGATGTATTCGAAGTCCAGGGAAGAGTATGAGTAGCAACAGGAAACTGTCTTACAAACAAGGTGTTATGAGTTTCTTGAAATGGGCTGCTCAGTTGACACGTCTCGTTTGGAAAAAGATTTCGTACGAGATGTATGATAAGTATGAAAATGGCTTTCGTGAGTTTTGGTATATTGAAGTAATGAACTGACCACAGTAAGTATTCTCACCATGACTAACAGCTCAAGAGGTTTCAGTATGTATGGATACCTCAAAATAAGGATTGGGCTGTGTATTGATGTAAAATGGGAAGATAGTCGTTTATGGATCTAATTACTTCAAGGACCATGAGAGAAACTATCTGACCCATGATTTAGAGTTGGCAGCCCTAGCGTTTACATTAAAAGTATGGCGCTACTACTTAAATGGTAAGAAATTTCGGGTATGCACTGATCGTAAAAGCCCCGAGTATCTGTTTTCACAGAAAGAGTAGAATGTGAGATAACCAAGAGGGTTAGAGCTTTTAAGGATTTTGATTGTGAACATTGTACCACCCAGGAAAGGCTAATGTAATGGCTGATGCTTTGAGCAGAAAGAGCCTCGGGATGGTATTACATGTGATGGTCAGGGAGCGTGAGCTGCTAGAGCAGTTGTGAACCTCAGTAGTGATGTGATCCCTTCTGATGATGACAGTGATTTTATGACAGTTAGCCTGAGGATAGAACCGGATTTGTGTGACCGGATTTGCCAGGCTTAGCATGATGATATCGACAAGGTGTCGATGGTATGGGTCAGATTCAGAAGGGTACAGTGACAGAGGTCACAGAGAGTGATGATGATTCACAGAGGTTCAGACACAATATAAGTGCTCCCCAGGACCACAGTTGATGATACAGTATTATTGTCAGAAGCTCACTTTTCGGGATATACAGTGCATCCGAGAAATAATAAATATATCGAGATATTTGAAAATGGTATTGGTGGTCAGGTATGAAAAGTGACATTGTAGAATTATGGACAAGTGTCTCGTATATCAGCAGAGTAAGGTAGAGCAATAGATGTCTACAGAGTTATTGCAACCTCTACCTATATTGACATGGAAATGGGAACAAGTGACCATGAAGTTGTGATGGGTTACAGAGGACCCTAATGAATCACGAGGCTATCTAGGTGATAGTTGATAGATTGATTCAGTTACCCACCTTCTGGTTATGAAAATCCCTAGATACTCTAAGTGTATAGGCGGATTTATGTGTGTGGAATATTGTGAAACATTGTGTAGCGTTCCAGTGAGCATGGTATCAGATAGGGATTCCCGCTTCACTTTCCACTTCTGGGAATATGTTTTTTGAAGCTATGGGACCCTGATTGTGTGTTAGCACAGCTTCCACCCTCAGACAGATGGTCAGTCAGAGAGGACTGTACAGGTTCTGGAGGATGTGATGAGAGCGTGTGCAATTGATTTTATGAGCTCCTGGGATGATCAGTTGCTACTAATCAAATTCGCCAGTGATGACAGTTGTCACTTGAGTATCGGGATGAGATTATATGTGGCATTGTATGACAGTAGGGAGTTGTTCCCTGACTTGGATAAGAAAAGTGGGTGACAAATAGAGAATTGTTCCCGAATTGGTAAGACAAACCTCTGAGGATATTCAGTTGATTTGTGAGAGATTAAGAACACCTCAGAGCAGATAGGAAACTATGCTGACAAGAGACAGAAACTATTGGAATTCACGAAGGGTGAATCATTACTGTTGATAGTTACTTGTCCTAAGAGCATAAGGACGTAACGATATACGGATAAGAGATTGGACAAAGTGGAAGGTAAGACCTGTAGGTTGGTATTACCACTTGAATAAACAGGCATCCACAATGTGTCCTATCTTTTGATGCTTAAGAAATAATATCCGGATCCGATATATGTGATCGGATATGAGCTCCAACAGTTTAGCTCAATGAAAGAGTAATGTATGAAATCGAGTTGGTTATTAAAAATGGAAAGAGAAAGTGTTGAGGGTTAAGATGATCTCCCTAGTTAAGTATGATGATAGTATTACACTCCGGAGAAAGTCACTTGAAGATGACAGTATATGATGCGATAGACATACCCGGAGTTGTTATGGACTCATATTACTTGGTTCTAATTTGGAGGACCAAATTTCTTAAGTGGGGGAGATTGTAAGACCCGATATTTTCAAGTGCATTTAAAAATGCAAAAGGACTTAAATGACATTCCCGAATACGTGCAAGGGCAAAATGGTCAAAAGACCAAAATTCGGTATTAATCGGGACAAGAAAATTTAATTAAAAATATGAGAATGAGAAATCTTGATCAATGATGAAGAAATAATTAAATTTCGGGTTAAATTGATCAAGATATAAATTTCTTGGGATAAATCGAGATTTTCGCATCGAAAAATAATCCCGAAAATAATCGAAAAATATACCAAAAAGGTAAAATCGGACTGAGAAAATTATTTACAGATTAAATGAATTAAATATAAATTTTTAAAAGATATTTGTGTATTTTAATATTATTTTATTGATTAAAATAATATTAAAAAAAAAAAAATTAATTATAAATAAATAAATAAAATCTGAAAAAAAAAAAAAAAAAAAAAAAAAAATAAAATTCGCGAAAACGCGAAGAGAAACAGGAAACGGAAGCTGAAACAGAGGGAGCCCCCTCTGCCTCACCGATCACCGGCGATCGGCGGAGGCCCAAACTCGAGGCGAGGCCAGCCGAGCCACCAGCAACCCGAACAGGCTGACGAACGGCGACAAACGGCGGCCGAATGGGGAAGAAAGGAAGCCGAGATCGAGAAAGAGGAGAACGTCCGATTCGACGCAACCACCGGCGGACGACGCGAGGAGGCGACTGGCGAAGGTCGATCGGCACCCGAGGAAGCCGACCCGCACACCCACGCGCCCTGAAGTCGCCGGAAAAAGCCAGATCGACGGAGGAGAGCCGCGGGGAAGAAAACCCCGATTCGCCGGCGATGGGGCTGATTCGACCCCAGCCGAGACCCGATTTGAGAAGCCCAGGCCGTGGCGCGTCGAACGGCACCGGAATCATGCCGGGAACCGGCCGGACGGCGCCGGCACGACCAAAGGGAGATTGGACCGGCCGAACCGGACAGAACCGGCCGAACCGGACCAGACCGAACCGGCGGTCCGAACCGGGTTGAACCGGACCGGACCGGTTCAGCCAAAAAGAGAGGGAAAAAAGGGAAGAAAAAGGGAAAAAGAAAAAGAAAAAAAATTGGGAAAAATTCCAGTGATGCAATCGAGCTTTGGGTAAGTCGGTAAGCGGTCAAATTGACCGATTTAAATTTTAGAATATTTAATTTAATTAATTCCGACTGGAAATTTACCCGGAAAAAATATATTTAATTGTGTAGCTCGACGATTGGCATCCACCGAGAGCTTGAGACAGCCCCGATTTTTGTATTATCATGGAATAACGGGTAAGTGACCCTTATTTACGACAATTTTATATCGTTATGCGTGATTGATATTTAACGCATAAATTATGGATTTAATTTTCGCATAAATGAATTAAATTCTGAAAATTGGATAAATTGTCGTAAATAATTCATAAGCTGTCTGAGAATTTAGAACGAGGCTAAATAAATTACTGATGGGCCCAATGAGCCCCATTGGCCTCGATAAAGTGTGGTAAAAGGGCTTAAGGCCGATTAAGGCCCATTAAGGTGCAATCGGGCCCAATATGGGAAAACAGGCCCAATGATTTAAATTAAGCCCAGAAAATTGTGAATACAATTAATTGTATTGTAATTGACCTGATGAATATGTATCCGCAGTGCCGGAGATTTGAATTGGATTCAGAGCAAATCGGACTGCGTGACGAGTCATCAGAGGAAAGGTCAGACTGTACAGATAAATGAGGTAAGGGAATTGTGTGAGTAGCTAGAGGTAGCTACGCATATTTTAATAGTTTTTCTGTACACTGAGTATGTATGTATACATGGATATTGTATAATGATCCAAAAAATGGTTTGAATGATTTTAAGGATCGAAATAGGTGAAATGTCTATTTTACCCCTATTGAGGGAAGTTCACCTAAGGATGGTGAAAGCATGACATGCATGAAATGCATGATTTAAGGACTATTATGGTTTAAGAATTTTATTGGTTTTAATCAAAGAAAATTGATAGATTGGCCAGTAATTGTTTAAATTTCACAAGATAACACTACGTAGGTGTTATTTATATTTAAATGGAAATTTCTTTGGAAAAGAGGCCAACTATCCAGTTTGTATGAAAACAGATAGTGCCGACACGTAGTTCGCACTATATCTGCGTTTGTGATTGTGCATAAATGTGCTTGAGCGCTTGCTCGCACCGACTTGTGACATCATATGCATGAAATGTGCTAGAGCATGGTGCTCGCACTGATTTTTAATATTGTGAAATGAGAGCTGCTGGAGCCTAGCTCGCACTCTGTTTTGACATGTTTTGACATGTTTTGATTTGTTTTGACGTGGTATGCATAAAATAGTGCTGGAGCGATTACTCGCACTACTTTTAATGATTTGACATGCATGAGAGATGCTGGAGCTTAGCTCGCATCCTGTTTTGATTTGATATTGCATAAAGCCGTGCTGGAGTGAATCTCGCACGAGATTTGATTTAATTATGCATAAAGCCGTGCTGGAGTGTAACTCGCACGAGATTTGATTTACTTGAGCATTCATTTGTGCTGGAGCATTGCTCGCACAAAGTTTTACATGGTTTTCATAATTCATTTGAATGTCGTACTGGAGTTTTTCTCGTACGAGGTTTTCACTGAATTTATATACATATCCGTACTAGAGCGTTGCTCGTACGTGGAATTTACATGAAATTATAATCAGTTTAAGTCGTACTTGAGCGCTGCTCGTACGCAGATTTCACTGATTTTTATGAAACCGTGCTAGAGCTTCGCTCGCACGAGATTTTCAGATATCATGAATATGCATGGAGCCGTGCTTGAGCTTCGCTCGCACAGGGATTTATATTACATGCATATAGCCGTGTTGGAGCCTCCTGTAGACTGTGTGTCACAGTGAGATGATATGCTCACACGTGCATTCTGAGACAGAGATGATATGGGTGGATAAGACCTATTACAGGCACCCCTGACTGAGCTTGGGTTCACGGAGTACTTTGTACCGTGTATGTCACGCGGAGTACGCTGTACCGTGGGGATTGTTGGAGTGGAGTGGCATTAGCCACGAGGCAGCAAGCCTTGCCCTCGCAATCCTGGTGTTATGCTGTTCTGGCGGGTAGGACGACCCACCTCCCGTTTCAGGTGTGATACCCCGCACACTAGGTACCGTGTTGCCAGGGATCACTAGGATATGGCCATAGTCCTCGATGTTACTGTTAATTACCTGATTGTCTCACATGATATAACTTGTGGTCTGTTAGACCAGGGTAGACCCGAAGGAGGGGTCAGGCCCCCGATTTGATGAATTTATGATTTCATATGATTTTATGATATGTGACCCTGAAAGAAGGGTGGTTTTATAACCGGACTTTTATAATGAATTTTATTGAATTGTTTTATGAGATGGACCTGGAAGGGTTAGTTTTAACTGCAGTTTTAATGTTTTGATTTAAATGCAGTAGCATGTGAAGTTTTCCATGCTTTCATTTGAAAACCTTGAATTGTCTTACATGACATGAAAGACTGCATGATCTTGATTAAATTCATGCTTAATATGATTTAATGATGTCACATAAAATGCTTTGAATGCATGAGTTACATGATTTATATATGCACAAATAGTTTTGGATAAACTATGGCATTGAATATGCATGACTTTGTGCGTGTAATTTTAAATGAAAAGAAATGGATTTAAGGGCATGGCATTATGAGCATGTAGATAGTGGAGCTATCTACTTACTTGCATAATTGCCTTACTGAGCGTGTGGTTTGCTCACCCCCCTTATTTTCCCATCTTTTCAGAGCACTTGTAATAATTATTGAGCGGCTGAGGACTTGCATGCTTAATATCCGCTGCTTGCTGCTACCCATCGAGAGACAGGTATACACATTTGTATGGTTTTGTATCTAAATATGTAATGCACAGTACTGTAAATGGATATGATGTCGGGGATGTAGAGTCATGCAAATACCATTGGGTATGTGTTTATTTAAAGTCAAAAGGATAGTAGACTCTGATATATGATTATGGAAATGGATTGGTAATAGTGAGAGGTGACTAACACCGAATCATAGCCCAACTGTGTTGTAGGATGGTCACGACAAGAGAAAGGTAAGAATTAAATAATAAATGAAAAAGCGAAAAATTTACTCTGATTTTTAGGTAATTCGGGTCGTGACAATTGCATCCTCTACCTATATCGACACTGAAATGGGAGCAAGTTACCATGAATATTTTGATGGGTTATAGAGGAGCTAAATGAATCACGAGGCTATCTGGGTGATAGTCAATAGAGTGATTAAGAATACCCACCTTCTGGTTATGAAATCCCTAGATACTCTAAATGCGTAGGCGGATTTATGGTACAGAAAGATTGTGAAACATTATGTAACGTTCCACGGAGCATTATATCAAATAGGGATTTTTGCTTCACTTCCCACTTCTGGGAATGTTTTTCAGGAAGCTATGGGAACCCGATTGTGTGTTAGCACAGCTTCTCGTCCTCAGACAGATGGTCAGTCAGAGAGGACTGTACAGGTTCTGGAGGATATGATGAGAGCATGTGTCATTGATTTTATAAGCTCTTGGGATGATTAGTTGTTACTAATCGAATTCACAAATAATGATAGTTGTTACTTGAGTATCGGGATAACATTTTATATGAGGCATTGTATGGCTGTAGGGAGTTGTTTCCCGACTTGGATAAGAAGAAGTGGGTGACAGATAGAGAATTGTTCTCGAATTGGTAAGATAAACCTCTGAGGATGTTTAGTTGATTTGTGAGAGATTAAGAACACCTCAGAGCAGATAGAAAAGCTATGCTGACAAGAGGCAGAAAACCATTGGAATTCACCAAGGGTGAATTAGTATTGTTGGAAGTTACATGCCCTTAGGACATAGCATAAGGACATAACGAGATTTGGAAAGAATGCAAATAGAGTTTCGTTAGATGGAATCCTTTGAGAGATTGGACAATGTGGGAGATAAGGCCCATAGGTTGGCATTACGACCTGAATTCGCAGGCATCCACAATGTGTCCCATATGTTGATACTTCGAAAATACTATCCGGATCCAGCATATGTGATCAGATATGAGCTCCAACAGCTTAGCTCAATGAAAGTATAACGTATGTTAAAAAAAATCGATCCGAGTATTAGACGGAAGGAGAAGGTGTTGAGGTTTAAGACAATCTCCCTAGTCAAGTCCTTTGGAAATATTACCCTCTGGAAAAAAGTCGCATGGGAATTAAAAAGTATGATGCGATAAACGTACCAGAGTAGTTTATGGACCCATTTGACTTGGTTCTAATTTGGAGGACCAAATTTCTTAAGTGGGGGCGATTGTAAGACCCGATTTAATTTAAAACATGAAATGAAAAATGCAAAAGGATTGAAATGGTAGTCCCGAACACGTGCAAGGGTAAAACGATCAAAAGACCGAAATTCAGTATTTATCGTAACAAGAAAAATTAATTAAAAATATGAGATTGAGAAATCTTGATCAATAACAAAGAAATAATTAAATTTCGGGTTAAATTGATCAAGATATGAATTTATTGGAATAAATCTAAATTTTCATCTCGGGAAATTATCTCGAAAATAATCGAAAATTATATCAGAAAGACGAAATAATATCGATAAATTCATTTATTGATTAAATGAATTAAATACAATTTTTTTAGATATTTTGGCAAAATAATAATATTTAATTGAATAAAATAATAATAAAAATAAATTATAAATAAAATAATAAAATAAAAAAATCGAAATCGCATTTCGCGATTTCTGGGGAAAACAAGAAGAGGGAGTCGAGCCCCCTTTTGCCGACCACCGGCGACGGCCCAGGCGAGCGGCTGAAGGAGGAACCCCACGTCGACGTTGACCCTAGGCGATATCTGGTGAGGAGACGATCGGCGGCGAGAGCGAGTGGAACCGAGCGAAACCGAGAGGGAGGAAGGAATTCGCTGCCGTCGGCGTCGATTCAGGCCCGGCCACCGCCAGCCGAAGGTGCGCCATACCAAGACCGGCCGATCAGCGGCTGAATTGGCCTGTGGGACGACGACTAGCGCCGAAAAACGACAAGAAATGGAAAAGTCATCGAAGGCGAGGAGAGAAGAGCCAGACCGGCCACTTTCCGGCCACCTCGGACGAAACCGACCCTAGATCTGCGTATCGACTGACCCCGCTAAGCTACTGGTGGTGAAAACCAACGGAGAACCGGCCGATGAGGCCCTGCACCAGCCGAACCGGACTGAACCGGCTAGATCGAACCGGTCTGAACCGGGTTGAACCGGACCGAGTTGGTTCAGCCAAAAAGAAAAGAAAAAAAGGAAGAAAAAAGAAAAAAAGAGGAAAATTTGGGAAAAATTTCAGTGATGCAATCGAGCTATGGGTAAGTCGATAAGCGGTCGAAATTGACCGATTTAAATTTCAGAATATTTAATTTGATTAATATCTTCTGAGAATTTACCCGAAAAAATATTTAATTGTGTAGCTCGACAATTGGCGTCAAATGAGAGCTCGAGACAGCCTCGATTTGCATAGTATTATGGAATCTCAGGTAAGTAACCCTTATTCACGACAATTTGCATCGTTATGCGTGTTAAAAATTTACCGCATAAATTATGGATTTAATTTCTGCATTTAATGAATTATAATCTGGAATTATAGATATATCGTCGTAAATAATTCATTAAGCTATCCGGGAATTTAGAATGAGGCTCAATGAATACTGATGGGCCTAATGAGCCCAATAGGCATCGATAATGTGAATAATAAGTGGAAAATGGGCTTAAGGCCGATTAAGGCCCATTATGGTACAATCGGGCCCAATATAGGTAAACAGACCCATTGATTTAAATTAAGCCCAAAAATTATGAAATACAATTAATTGTATTGAATTTGACCTGATGTATATTTATACGCAGTTTCGGAGATTTGATTGAGAGTAAATCGAACTGCATGACAAGACATCAGTGAAAGGTTAGATTACATAGAAAAATGAGGTAAGTAAATTGTATGAGTAGCTAGAGGTAGCTACACGTATTTTCATAGCTTTTGTATACACTGAATATGTATGTACACACAGAATATGTATAAAGGTTCTAGAAATAAATTAATGATTTTAAGGACTCGAAATAGGAAAAGGCTATTTTACCCCTATTGAGAGAAATTCATCTAAGGATGGTGAAAGCATGACATGCATGAAGTGCATGATTTAAAGAAATTTCTAGTTTAAGGAATTTTATTGGTTTTAAGCAAAGCGAATCGGTAGATTGGCCAATAATTGCATAAGTTTCCCAAAATAACACTACGAAGTGTTATTGGTATTTAAATGAAATTCTTTGGAAAATGGGCCAACTATCATTTTATATGGAAACTGTAAAACTCGATTTTATTTAAAACAAGAAATGAAAAATGCAAAAAGATTAAAATGGAATTCCTGAACACATGCAAGGGTAAAACGGTTAAAAGATTGAAAGTCGGTATAAATTCGACAAGAAAATTTAATTAAAAATATGGGATCGACAAATCTTGATCAATAACGAAGATTAATTAAATTTTGGGTTAAATTGATCAAGATATGAATTTATTGGATTAAATCAAAATTTTTGCATCGAAAAACAATCCCGAAAATAATCGAAAAATATACCGAAAAGTCGAAATAAGACCGATAAATTTAATTATTGGTTAAAAGAATTAAATATAAATTGTTTTTAGATATTTTGGCAAAAATTATAATATAATATTGATTAAAATAATAATAAAAATAAATAATAAATAAAAATAAAATAATTTAAAAAAATAAGAGAAAAACACGAAAAACACGAACTGAAGAGAAAACAAAAGCCGAGCCTTCCCCGACTTCCGTGGCACCGATGGAGGCAGCCGACGGTGAGCCCAGGCGAGAGGCAGCCTCGCCTAGCCTCGCTGGCGCTGGTAGGCAGAAGAGAAACGGCGACTGATGGTGAAAGAGGAGAGAAACCGAGGACCATGAGGAAAAAACAAGGAATCCGATGACCGGCGTCGATTCAAGCCCGACCACCAACAGCCGAGGGAAGCCTGACCCCTTGAGAACCCCCAGCCACCGGAACACGGGCCCCCAGCCATCGAAAAAGCCACAAACGACGAGGAAAGAGGAAAACATCGACGCCAGAAAGGAGAAGAGCCGAACCGACCACTTTTCGTCGCGAGACTAGATCCATGCATCGGACGACCCCGCGGAGCTGCTGACGATGGAAACCGATGGAGAACTGGCCGACAAAGCCCTAAACTGATCGAATCGGACTGAACCGACTAGACTGAACCGATCTGAATCGGGTTGAATCGGACCGAATCGGTTCAGCCAAAAAGAAAAGAAAAGAAAGACAAAAAGGGGAAAAAGAAAAGAGGAAAAATTGGAAAAAATTTCAGTGATGCAATCGAGCTACGAGTAGGTCGGTAAGACGTCGAATTGATCGATTTAAATTTTGAAATATTTAATTTGATTAATATTTAACTGGAAATTTACCCAAAAAAATATTAAATTGTGTAGCTCGATAATTGCATCAACCGAGAGCTCGAGACAGCCTTGATTTGCATATTATCATGGAATCTCGAGTAAGTAACCTTTATTTATGATAATTTGCATCCTTATGTGTGTTAGATAAATTACAGATTTAATTTTAGCATTAAATGAATTCAATTCTGGAAATTGGGATAAATTGTCGTAAATAATTCATAAGCTATTTGAGAATTTAGAACGAGGTCCAATATATACTGATGGGCCTAATGAGCCCAATAGGCCTCAATAATGTGAATAGTAAGTGGGAAAATAGGCTTAAGGTCGATTAAGGCCTATTATAGTGTAATCGGGCCCAATGATTTAAATTAAGCCCATAAAATTATGAAATACAATAAATTGTATTGTATTTGACCTGATGAATATTTATCCACAGTTTCAGAGATTGGATCGGGAGCAAATCGGACTACGTGGCGAGACATCAGTGGAAATGTTAGACTGTACAGAAAATGAGGTAAGGGAATTGTGTGAGTAGCTAGAGGTGGCTACACGTATTTTAATAGCTTTTTTGTACACTGAATATGTATGTATACCCTGATTATGTATAAAGGTCTTAAAAATGGTTTAAAGATTTTAAGGACTCGAAATAAGAAAAGACTATTTTACCCCTATTGAGGGAAGTTCACATAAGGATGGTGAAAGCATGGCATGCATGAAATGCATGATTTAAGGAATTTTTCAAATTAAGGAATTTTATTGGTTTTAATCAAAGCAAATCGATAGATTGGCTAGTAATTGCTTAAATTTCACAAAACAACACTACGTAGGTGTTATTTATATTTAAATGAAATTTCTTTGGAAAACGACTAACTATCAAGTTTATATGGAAACAGATAGTGCTGGCGTATAGCTCGCACTATATCTGCATTTGTGAGTGTGCATAAAATGTGCTTGAGCGATTGCTCGCACCGACTTGTGTGATATCATATGCATGAAATGTGCTAGAGCGGTTTCTCGGACTGATTATATTATTGTGAAATGCATGAGAGGTGCTGGAGCCTAGCTCGCACTCTGTTTTGACATGTTTTGACTTGTTTTGACCTGATATGCATAAAAAGGTGCTGGAACGATTGCTCGTACTAGTTTTTATGATTGACATGCATGAGAGATACCGGAGCTTAGCTCGCATCCAGATTTGATTTAATTATGCATAAAGCCATGCTGGAGTGTAACTCGCATGAAGTTTTATATGGTTTTATAACTCATTTTAAAGTCGTACTGGAGTTTTTCTCGTATGAGGTTTTCACTGAGTTTTTATACATATCCGTACTAGAGCATTGCTCGTACGTGGATTTTACTTGAATTTATAATTATTTTAAGTCGTACTGGAGCACTGCTCGTACGCAGATTTCATTGATTTCTATGAAACCGTGCTAGAGCTTCGCTCGCACGAGATTTTCTTATATCATGAATATGCATGGAGCCGTGCTAGAGCGTCGCTCGCACAAAGATTTATATGACATGCATATAGCTGTGTTGGAGCCTCCTGTAGACTATGTGTCACAGTGAGATGATATGCTCACACGTGCATACTGAGACAGAGATGATATGGGTGGCTAAGACCTATTGCAGGCACCCCTGACTGAGATTGGGTTCACGGAGTACGTTGTACCGTGTATGTCACGCGGAGTACGCTGTACCATGGGGAATGTTGGAGTGGAGTGGCATTAGCCACGAGACAGCAAGCCTTACCCTCGCAATTATGATGTTATGCTGTTCTGGCGGGTAGGACCGACCCACCTCCCGTTTCAGGTGTGATACCCCGCACACTAGGTACTGTGTTGCCAGGGATCACTAGGTTATGGACATAGTCCTATGTTGTTACTGATAGTCACCTACATGTCTCACATGATATAATTATTGGTCGATAGACTAGGGTAGACCCGAGGGAGGGGTCTGGCCCCGATTTTATGATTTTATAACCGAAGTTTTATAATGAATTTTAATAAATTGTTTTATGAGTTTCGAATTGAATTATGAGATGTTTACCCCTTTGGGTTATTTTATACTGCAATTTTAAATGAAATGATTTAAATGCAGTAGCATGATGAGTTTTTCATGCTTTAATGATAAATTCATGAAATGATTGTATGTGATGATTTGTTTTATCGCATGAAATAATGCATGATTTTGATTTAATTCATGCTAAGTATGATTTACTGATGTCACATAAAATGCCATTGATGCATAAGTAGTATGATTTTTATATGCACGAACAGTTTTATAAACCAAGTCATTGATGACAAACATGATCTTGTGCTTGAGATTTTAATGAAAAGAAATGGATTTTAAGGGCATGGCATTATGAGCATGTAGATAGTGAAGCTATCTACTTACTTGCATAATTGCCTTACTTAGCGTGTGGTTTGCTCAACCCCTTATTTTCTCATCTTTTCAGAGCACTCGCAATAGTTAGTAAGCGACCAAGGACTTACATTCTTGGTATCTGCTGCTTCCCATCGAGAGACAGGTATACATATTTGTATGGTTTTGTATCTAAATATGTAAATGCACAGTACTGTAAACGGATATGATGTCGGGGATGTAGAGTTATAAATACCATTGTGTATGTATTTAGTTAAAGTCAAAAGATAGTAAACTCTTATATGTGAATGTGATTATGGAAATGGAATGGTAAATAGGTGAGAGGTGACTAACACCAAATCATAACCCAACTGTTTGTAGGATGGTCACGATGAGAGAAAGGTAAGAATTAAATAACAAACTGAAAAATGAAAAATTTACTCTGATTTTTAGGTAATTTGGGTTGTGACAGTTTAATGGTATCAGAGCTTAAGTTGGTCTGATATGAGTCGGTGTTAGTGGTTAAGGAAGTTTACATCCCCATGTACTGTGCATTGTTTAGATACAACTGTGTATATCTAGATGGAAGTGCAACTAAGAATTTGGTTTGAATGCAAGAATATACTCATTAAATGATAGCCGCTATGGTAGAGGGGCGAGTACATGAGCTCGAGGCCATTGAGGTAGGTCTGAGAGTAGTACTGAGTCGCCACATGAGACTTAAGATGAGATTGACGTGGAGGCTGGTATTGAGCATGCCCCACAGAGTCCGACAGAGAGATCGAACAGAGTTTGACAAAGAGATCGGACAGAGTCTAACAGAGAGATCGGACAGTATTGAGACATGCTTCGCGAGGTTGGAGCGGAGTGTGGAGAATATTTTGAGAGCTAATTTCTCAGAGTATGTATGATATTTGAGGGCGAGTCGGAGCATTGGTGGAAGTCCGCTCGACCCATCTTATGAGTTAGACATCCAGAATGGATAGGGAAAATAATTCTAGATGTATTTTGGTGACAGAATATCCTGAACATAATTACAAATAAAATTCTTTACTCTGACCCAGAGGAACATGTTGATTAATGAGTATGAAGCTCAGTTTATTCCTGGGCAGATATGACTCCGACACTATGAACAGTGAGAGTCGGAATGTCTGAAAGTTCATGAAAGGGCTCAGATTCTCGATTAGAGTCTGATTAGCCCATTAGATATCACTACCTATGCCGAGGCAGTGCGTAGACTACAGTGTGTGAATAAGATCATGAGTTGCATGCCTCTGAGATTGGAAAAGGTAGTAAGGGTTGAAATCGAGACAAAAGAGAATAAAGAATGACAGAGATGTTAGAACGAGAAAAAGGTAGTTTGGTAAAAGCTTAGAGATGATGAGGCATGGGGTAAGATGATTGATAAGGCCGCAGTGTATTCAATTTCAACATTTTGAGGGGTATTGTGATTGGAGGACTCTGACCTGCTCCGTAGCAATGAGAGCAGTGAGAGCAGTGAGAGCAGTGTAACAGTGTAAGCAATGTAATAGTGTAGCAGTGTGAACAATGTAAGATGTGTGGTAATTACCACGAAAATAAGATGTTGGACGAGGGCGAGTGTATGCCTTAGACCAGGACACTACTGATGTTTCATCTGATGTGGTGGAAGATACCACACTGGTTAAGAATAATGAAATAATTATTTTAATTAATCCTGGTGCCACATATTTATTCATATTGCCTTCAGTTGCTTATAAGCTAGTGAAAGATGTGAAGCCTGTACCCTTAGGCAAGATGATGATGGTTAGATGATTATCACTAACTGAATATGGGTATAGGGATTGTAAATTGAAAACGGGGGAACAAGGATATGTCAGCCGATTTTATTCAAGGGAATATGATTAATTTTGAAGTAATATTTGAGAATAGATTGATTCGGCTGCAAACTATGTTGTTTAGATTACTATCCTAAAATAGTGATGTTTTCACCTCTGAAAAGTGTACAATAAGTTTGACAAGTTATAAAAAGGGGTGTAGCAATCGTAATTAAAGGAGATAAGCTTTGAGATGTGATAGATCATAAATATGAGATATATTGGAATAAGAGGCGTATGCAAGGTAATGATATCTTAGATATGTAAACTACTTTGGATTAAGCGATATGTAGTGAATATGAATTGCGGTCCAGGATAAGGCTCCTCGCCTAAAGACTTGACAGCGTTTAGAAGCGCACACATGACCTATAAATTGAAATCGACAGTCGTAATATATACATTTAAAATTTGGGTACCTTTAGTGATACGATAAAGAAATGTAGAATTCGATTAATCATGAAGATTTAAAAATTAAAATTTTATAAAAGTCGTTAATATAAGAAAAAGGAAATGACGTGGGTTAGTATCTTGAACGGAAGCGATTTTGAAATAACATTATACGTTTATACGTACATAGGTCAAGGATCTGGGTGATTGAAATATTTAGTGGAACTCAACTACGATGAGGTATTTAAACCTTACCTGGATCGATTGGTTGTCATATTTAGAGATGATATTTTGATGTATTCGAAGTCCAGGGAAGAGCATGAGTAGCAACAGAAAACTATTTTACAGACGAGGTGTTGTGAGTTTCTCGAAATGGGCTGGTCAGTTGACACATCTTGTTTGGAAAAGATTGCATGCCAGTGGGATGATAAGTTTGAAAGTAGTTTCGGTGAGTTTTAGTATATTGAAGTAATGAACTGACCACCGTAATTAATTTCACCATAACCAACAGCTCAAGAGGTTTCAGTGTGTATGGATACCTCAAAATAAGGATTGGGCTGTGTATTGATGTAAAATGGGAAGATAGTCGTTTATGGATCCAGTTAGTTCAAGGACCATCCGAGAAACTATTCGACCCATGATTTAGAGTTGGCAGCCGTAGCGTTTACACTAAAAGTATGGCGCCACCACTTAAATGGTAAGAAATTTCGGGTATGCACTGATCATCAAAAGCCCTAAGTATCTGTTTTCACAGAAAGAGTCGAATATGAGATAACCGAGAGGGTTAGAGCTTTTAAGGATTATGATTGTGAACATTGTACCTATCACGACCCAGTACTACCAAAATCAATACAAATTTTTCACTTTTGGAAAATCTTTCTTACTTCCTCGTGACATATTCCTCTTAACAGGTCGGGCTGTGAATCAATATCGATATACCCTTTTTTAACCATTAAAATATCACACGTAATATATATATATATATAATTACATCAATCATATTATAATAGAGTGGTCGGTATGTTTTATACATCACATGATTCTATATGTACATCCCCAAATAATTTTTCATATAAAATACGGTGCTGTAAGCATACTAATACAAAATTCTGTACGTGGTGTATACCTGACAGTCGATGGGAAACAAAGATATCAGTTATGCCATCTACTGTCAGACCCAGATCTTTGTAACTTGTACCTTATGATTCCTATGTGTATGAACACTATGTAATTATAGTTGAATCATAAGAAGAGTATTTACTAGACTTAAAGTGTTATTGAAATGAATTAACACGCAAAAGTTACATAAAATGCCTAATGTGAGCGAGGGGTATTACAGGCTAAACCGAGTTATTCTAAATCATTCTGACTAAAAATAAGAACTTAAAATAAGAGAGCGTAGAGAACTCATGAAAGAAAGTCAGCTTGATTTAATCCCGAACATATAAAACGAGAGTAAAAGCTAAAAAGGGTAAAATGCACCTTTTTGGCGAGAAAAGGAGTTTCAAGTGAAATTATCCACTTGGAGCGGTTGGAATATAAAGACGAGAGTGTAAGACATAAGATATGACACTCTCAAAATTTTAAGAAAAAGTCAACATGGTCAATGGTTAAGGAAAAAGTCAACTATAGTTAAGAAAGTGGACTTTTACCATAGTTGACTAATCATGGTTAAAAATTAACCTAAGTGTGAAGGAAAATTTGGGAAAAAATATTCTTGGCCAGAATACAAGATAATCATCCCCGAAAGTAAAGAAAATTTATTCGGAAGGATTCCGGATTAAATTTAATGGTTAAAAACGAGATGGGCCTAAGGTAAAAATTTTAAAGCCCATTAAGGTATACTAAACGTATATCGAAATTCTTAGGTCCTTTAGACCGAATTGTTGGACCAATTGATTGGCCAAATTTTGAGACAATTAAAGGGTAGAGACATAGTAAAAATTTTAGCCCGAAAGCCCATTAGGAAAACCCAAACCGAGAAGCCCAAATGGAAAAGCCCATGAGATAAATATCTAACCATAGTTAAAGTTAACTATGACTCATAAGGTGACTCATAAGGTAACTCATGGCTAAGGTTTGGAAAGTCAAGCATAATGGCTGAAAAGTAAAGATTAATGGCTAAGTATATGGCTTATAAATCCAGCCACACCATTGTCATCTTTATCACACCAAATCCGGCTAGAAGAAGAAACCATTGAAACATATTTTCCAAGCTTTCTCTCACTAGAAATCACTAGGAATTAGGCATATTTGGAACTTGCATTCTTCATGGAAGTTGTTCCAAATTGAAAGTAGATTGACATATGTTGGAATTGGCTATCAAGTAGCCATAGAGAGCAAATTGAGAGCCTCCAAAGTTTCGGCCAAAGGGTGAACACAACAATTGGTATATTTTCTAATTTCCAATTTCATATATGTTAATGTATGAATGATTTCAAGTATGTTGATATATGTTTTAAGCATTGAAACATATTAAATCACCATGAAATGGGTTAGGCCAAGAGTGAGTAATGGGATGTTAAATTATGTCAATATGATTTTAAGGCATAAATATTTTAGTACACATGTATTAATGTTAATGGTGTAATTAGAATTAATCAATTTGATTAATTAATACATGTAAATTGTTGGCAATCAAGGTGTTTGATAAAATGCCTAAATGAACTATGTGATGATTGTTAATGTTGCCTACCAAGTGTATGTGAAAATGCCTAAGTGAAAATGGCTAAATAATAGGCATGGATGGCATGCCATAGTGAAACCGAGGCATGAGTAGCTCTCGGCCATGGCATGTGGCCGAGAGGCCCAATGGGCCAAGCACAATTATTTTAGGCCCAATAAGGTGTAATGGGCCTAGGACAAGCCCAATAAGAGTTGGTGGGCCCCACAAGCCCAATAGGCCCAACGAAAGTGAATAGTAAAATGAAAATGGACTTAAGGCCTAGTTAGGCCCATTAAGGATTATTAAGGCCCATTAAGAGATAATAGACTGTATTAATGTGTAATACAGTAGGAAAAGTATAATTAACCTGAGGAATGGTTATTTATAGCTCTGGACTTTACATTGAGAGCTGATCGGACTGCGGGATTTAGCAGCACCGAGGAAGTGAGGTCACGTGACGTGATCCGAGGTAAGGGACTTTTGCGAGTAGTTAGAGATACCTACATGTATTTTCTTCTGCTTTTACATTCACTTAAAAACTCAGAGGGTCAGAGAAAGTGAATAATAATTATTGCGACCCGATAGTGGCAAATTACGATTTTACCCCTAGTTAGTCAACAAGTCAACTTTTGTGAAAAGTTACAAAAAGCATGAAAACTATTATTATGAGTGTTTAATTGCTGTTTAGCATGAAAATAAATAGATGGGCTAAAGATTTTAAGGTTGATGTGACTTAAGCACACTTTATAGTGCTGATTTTAATGTTTTGTAAACAATCCCTTTTTAAAGAGCTATCTATCATATTATGTGAGAATGAATCGTGCTAGAGCATAGCTCGCACTGGATTTCATATGTTTTCCACATACATTAGTGCTGGATTTTGATACGCACTAGATTTTCATGACATGCATGATAGAGTAATGGAGTTTTACTCGTATTCAGCTTTAAATGATATATGCATGATAGAGTGCTGGAGAGATTAGCTCGTACTCAAGTTTTACATGAGATACATGACAGAGTACTGGAGCGTTGCTCGTACTCGATTCTTCATGGTTTATAAATGACATAGTACTGGAGCTATTGCTCTTACTTGATTTGATATTGTGCATAGCATAGTACTGGAGTTATTGCTCGTACTTGATTTAATACATGAACTATGCGTTGACCTAGTTGCTGGAGGTTGCTCGCACTAGAGTTGAGTTTGTGATGTGAAACAGTGTTCGAGCGCAGTGTCGACTGTGTGTCGCACTCGAGGGCGCACACTATATGTGATATTATATACATGGTACCTATTCATGCCGCATTCTTATGTGACTGAGTGTCACATTTTGAGAGGATGGCCAGCATGAGGGTATTTGTGAATGTGGTATGTTATTTCCACAGACGCGAGGGCTAAGACCTACAGTAGGCACCCTGACTGTGAGGTTGATATTCCACGGGTGCGAGAGCTAAGACCTATGGTAGGCACTCTGGCCGTGAGGACGGGTCCACGGGTGTACTTTGTGCCGTGTCTGAGTGGTGCGAGGTGTACGCTGTACCGTGTGTTGTTGTGGAGTTGAGGATGATATCGCTGGTAGTTGTGATGGACTGACCCCCCTCCCGTTGCAGTAAGTGATGCCCTGCACACCGAGTACTGTGTTGCTTGGGATCACATTCGGATATGATCATAATCCAGGATACTATTTGCATTTAACCATAGAGTCTTACATGATATATCACATTGATTGAATGATTTAAACTGCGGACAGACCGAGGGATGGGTCGGACTCCAATTTTGTGTTGTGAATCATTTGATGCCATATTTATTGTGATTTAAATATACATGGCATGATTTACATAAAGGCATGATTTATATATGATGCATTGTTTTGCACTACATGCCTACATTTGATAAAGAAAGCATGATTTTCTGTAAATGGGATTTATTCTGTACAAGTATATATATTATATTTCAAGACATGCTTTATAAAGCGAGTAAGGAAATAATGTTTTCAAGGCATAGCATTATTTTGAGTAGATAGTGTTGATATCTACTTGCTTGCCTGATTTCCTTACTGAGCGCGTTGTATGCTCACCCCCTTTCTTTACATCTCTCTACAGAGCATCAGTAGAGCGAGAGCTATCGAGGGATAGTGTCCCAGAGTTCACTGCTAGTTCCTATCGATCGCCAGGTATACATATTATGTACAGTTGTGTATCTAAACATTGAAACAGCACAGTGATGTATATGTTATATATTATGGGGAATGTATTTGTATTAGATTCTATATAATCTTACATGTATAATAAAAGCAGTTACAGTCAGTAATAATATATTGACATGTATGTATGAAATGGATGATGTGGTAAGTGAGGACTCTGACATCGAATCACAGCCCAACCATTAAAGAGCGGAAAGGTAAGTTAAAAATGCAAAAAAAATTTAGTGATTTTGGTTAAAGTCATGGATTGAGAACGGGTCCTGACAGGAATGGTATCAGAGCAGAGGTTGGTCTGATGTGAGTCGATATTAGGAATTAGGAAAGTGTACATCCCCATAGTACTGTGCTGTGTTTAGATATAACTGTGTATACCAGATAGGAAATGGACTAATTCATTATTATGAATGCAGGAACTTTGCCTAAATGGTAAATACGCATAGTGGTAGAGGTATGAGAGGTAGGACTCGAGGCCGGGGAGATAGACCCAAGGGACGAGCCGCTGTCGGACCATTACCTACGCATGAGACTCCAGGTGCTACTGAGGCACCCTATTGTGGTGAGACGCACTTCACGAGATTAGAACGTGGTCTCGAGACTATTATCGAGATACTGGTACAGACGATGCCAAGTAGGCAGAGACAGGAGGCAGGAGCTGCTACAGGAGAGGCAGTTGCCCCTGATACACCTACGTAGACAGCTGATGCACAAAGGACTGTAGATACTTCTACACCCCTACCGGTTTCGGGTGGTATTGGATTAGGATATGGATGTGATCTGCATCGGTTGCGAGAATTCTAGAAGTTTATACCTTCATCCTTTAGTGGGGTCAAGGACCCAGTGGTTGCTGAGGAGTGGTTAGCAGAACTGGAGAAGCTTTATGGATTCTTCGAGTGTACAACCTCGGAGATGGTCGCGTTTGCTACGTTCCTACTAAAGGGAGCTGCAGAGTATTGGTGGAAGTCCACCCGACCAATATTGAAATACCGACATGTAAATATCAGTTGAGATATATTTCGGGAGGCCTTCAGGAGGCAGTTTATTCCCGACACCGCACAGCGGAAACTTCAGGCAGAGTTTTTGGGACTGCACCAGGGGAGTTTATCTGTGGACGAGTATGAGACTCGATTCCTATCCCTAGGAAGATATGACCCAGATACCATGTACAGTGAGACCAGAAAGGTCCACAAGTTTATTGACGGGTTGAGGCCGGTGCTACGGTCTAAGTTGGTCCCATTAGACATAGTGACCTATGAGGAAGCATTGTGTAGGGTGCAATTATGTGAGCATGATTATGAGATGAATGCTTCTGAGTTTGGAAAGTTTAGCCGTAGCCGAGATATACAGAAGAAGAGGTCGGCTAGAGATTTCAATTATCGAGGAGGGAAGAGACTCGTCGGTAAGAGATCACGGGTAGAGGAGGCACGAGAGAGATATGCTAGACCTCATGCTTATCCGACTGTAGCCCCAGCAAAGGGCATTGTCATAGGAGGACAGAGACCTGCTGCAAATCAGTGCAGAAGATGCGGTAGATCACATGGAGATAGACCGTGTTCACAGGGTGCTATGGTATGTTTCCGATGTGGGAAACAGGGGCACATGGTTAGAGAGTGCCCAGCGCCATTTGTGACTGCACCACAGAGGGGCAGGGAGTTTGATAGAACCCCAGCTGGTACGTCTGCTCAAAGAGGTAGAGCGACGGCAGAGGAGAAGGGGAAACAAGTGATGGGTCAAGGGTGAGTACATGCTTTGGACCAGGGAACAACTGATGCTTCATCGGATGTGATTCGAGGTAACATCCTGATTTATGATATTGAAGCATATGTTTTAATTGATCCTGGTGCCACACATTCTTTTGTATCGCCTTCATTTGCATGTAAATTAGCAAGGCATGTAGAGCGTACACATTTATGTATGATGATGTTGATTAGTACGCCTATGAATAGTAGTCAAGTGGTAGAATATGTATTTAATGACTGCAAGTTGAGAGTAGGGGATAAGGAGATGACAGCCAATCTAATATTGCTAAGTATGAGTGACTTTGATATAATATTAGGAATGGATTGGCTATCTGCAAACCATGCTGTTTTAGATTGTTATGCTAAGACAGTTATGTTTCCTCACCCTACTAGATATGTTGTAAAGTTTAATAAGAATAAATGAAAGGAGTAGTTATGATTATTACATGGTTACTGATTTAGAAAACCTTCAACATATCAAGGTTTCATTACGTACGTGGTAGATATGGATAAGGCACATCCGGAGTTGTCAGATATTACTGTGGTCAGTGAGTACCCAGATGTTTTCCCGGATGAATTGCCAGGGTTACCACCAGACAGAGAGATGGAGTTCTGCATAGATCTGGTACCTGGTACGGAGCCTATTTCGAGACCACCATATCGCATGGCCTTAGTTGAGCTGGAGGAGCTCAAGAGACAGTTACAGGAGCTATTGGATAGGGGTTTTGTTCGACCGAGTGTTTCACCTTAGGGAGCACCGGTTTTGTTTGTGAGGAAGAAGGATGGAGGCCTCCGATTGTGTATAGACTACCGATTGTTGAATAAGGCCACCATCAAGAATAGATACCCCCTTCCACGCATTGACGATTTGTTAGATCAGCTTCAGGGAGCACAAGTCTTTTCCAAGATTGACCTGAGGTCTGGGTACCATCAGCTGAAGGTTCGGGGTGGAGATGTACCCAAGACAGCATTTTGTACCCGATATGGCCACTATGAGTTCTTGGTCATGCCATTCGGATTGACGAATGCTCTAGCTACTTTCATGGCTTTGATGAACGATGTATTCAAGCCATATTTGGATCAGTTTGTTATCGTATTCATCGATGACATATTAGTGTATTCAAGATCCAAGGAGGAGCATGAGGAGCACCTCAGGATCGTATTGCAGATGCTACGGGAGCATGAGTTATATGCTAAGCTCAGTAAGTGTGACTTTTGGTTGTCACAGATCTCGTTTTTGGGACATGTTGTATCGAGAGATGGTGTATCAGTTGATCCATCTAAGATAGAGGCTGTAGTTCAGTGGGAACAGCCAAGGACAGTCACCGAGATCAGGAGTTTTTTGGGTTTAGATGGATACTATCGGAGATTCGTTAAGGGATTTTCAAAGTTGGCTGCTCCGTTGACACGTCTTACTCGAAAGAGTGCACCGTTCATATGGAACGAGGATTGTGAGAAGAGTTTTGAGGAGTTAAAGCGTCGATTGACCACCGCTCCGATTCTCACTATCCCTACCAGCTCATGAGGATTTGTAGTGTATACCGATGCTTCGTATCAGGGACTGGGCTGCGTATTGATGCAGGATGGGAAGGTAGTTGCTTATGGATCCAGACAGCTGAAGGATCATGAGAAGAACTATCCGACCTATGATTTGGAGCTAGCAGTGGTAGTGTTTGCGTTGAAGGTATGGCACCACTACTTGTATGGTGAGAAGTTCCAGATATTTACCGACCACAAGAGCCTCAAGTATCTGTTCTCGCAGAAAGAGCTGAACATGAGACAGAGAAGATGGCTAGAGCTTCTGAAGGACTACGATTGTGAGATACTTTATCATTCGGGTAAGGCTAACGTTGTAGTCGATGCCTTGAGCAGGAAGAGCCTGGGGATGGTATCGTACATGATGGTTAGGGAACATGATTTGCAGAGCAGTTTACTAGCCTCAGTTTGGGAGTCGTGCCTTCTGACATGGATACAAGCTATGTGATAGCTAGTCTACGCTTGGAGCCGGATCTGTTGGACAGGATCAGAGTAGCTCAGCAGACTGATCCATTTTGTATGGATATGAGTAGTCAGATGAAGAAGGGCACCGTGACTGATTTTGAGTTGAGTTCTGATGGACTACTGAGGTTCAGAGGCAGATTGTGTGTTCTCGAGGATCCAGGACTCAGAAGATTGATATTGGCGGAAGCTCATTCGTCGAGGTATACGTTACATCCGGGGAGTAACAAGATGTATCAGAACCTCCGAAAGGTATACTGGTGGTCGAGTATAAAGAGAGATGTAGCAGACTTCGTGGCAAAGTGTCTCATATGTGAGCAGGTGAAGGTAGAGCATCAGAAACCTGTAGGATTGTTGCAGCCTCTACCTATACCGACATGGAAATGGGAGCATATCACCATGGATTTCGTGATGTGTTTACCGAGAACCCGTAGGAATCACGATGCTATATGGGTGATCGTCGACAGACTGACGAAGTCAGCCCACGTCCTAGCTATGAGAGCTACCGATACTTTGAGTTCATTAGCAGAACTGTACGTACGTGAGGTAGTGAGGTTACACGGTGTACCAATGACTATAGTCTCTGATAGGGATTCCCGCTTCACATCCCACTTTTGGGGACATTTTCAAGAAGCCATGGGAACCCAGTTGAGTTTGAGCACCGCTTTCCATCCTCAGACAGATGGTCAGTCAGAGAAGACCATACAGACTTTGGAGGACATGTTGAGAGCATGTGTGCTAGATTATCGAGGCTCCTAGGATGACCACCAGCCACTAGCCGAGTTCGCCTACAACAACAGTTATCATTCGAGTATCGGGATGGCACCGTATGAGGCTTTGTATGGCCGTAGATGTCGTTCCCCTATTGGATGGGAAGAAGTGGGTGACCGTAAGATTTTCGCTCCTGACATGGTTACGCAAGCATCTGAGGACGTCCGCTTGATTGTAGAGAGATTGAGGACAGCTCAGAGCAGGCAGAAAAGTTACGCTGACAGGAGACGTAGGCCACTAGAATTTGCAGTTGGTGAATCCGTGTTTTTGAGAGTTTCTCCTTCCAAGGGCATAGCGAGATTTGGGAAGAGAGGGAAACTAAATCCTCGCTACATTGGACCTTTTGAGATACTTGATCGAGTGGGAGATAAGGCCTATAGGTTGGCATTGCCACCGGACTTATCAGGTGTCCATAACGTCTTCCACATATCGATGCTTCGGAAGTATCACCCGGATCCGGCACATGTGATTAGTTACGAGCCTTTGGAGCTTCGAGAGGACATGTCATATGTTGAGAGACCGATTCGGATATTGGATAGGAAGGAGAAGGTATTGAGATCGAAGACCATCGGGTTAGTGAAGATTCTCTGGCAGCATCATACTTCAGAGGAAGCTACTTGGGAGCTAGAGAGTCTGATGCGAGAGAAGTACCCTCACCTATTTGAGGACTGACTTGGTTCTAATTTGGAGGACCAAATTTTCTGAGTGGGGGAGAATTGTCAGACCCAGATCTTTGTAGCTTGTACCTTATGATTCCTATGTGTATGAACCTATGTAATTATAGTTGAATCATAAGAAGAGTATTTACTAGACTTAAAGTGTTATTGAAATGAATTAACACGCAAAAGCTACATAAAATGCCTAATGTGAGCGAGGGGTATCATAGGCTAAACCGAGTTATTCTAAATCATTCTGACTGAAAATAAGAACTTAAAATAAGAGAGCGTAGAGAACTCATGAAGGAAAGTCAGCTTGATTTAGTCCCGAACATATAAAACGAGAGTAAAAGCTAAAAAGGGTAAAATGGACCTTTTTGGCGAGAAAAGGAGTTTCAACTGAAATTATCCACCGGGAGCGGTTGGAATATAAAGACGAGAGTGTAAGACATAAGATATGACACTCTCGAAATTTTGAGAAAAAGTCAACATGGTCAATGGTTAAGGAAAAAGTCAACTATAGTTAAGAAAGTGGACTTTTACCATAGTTGACTAATCATGGTTAAAAATTAACCTAAGTGTGGAGGAAAATTTGGAGAAAAATATTCTTGGCCAGAATACAAGATAATCATCCCCGGAAGTAAGGAAAATTTATTCGGAAGGATTCCGGATTAAATTTAATGGTTAAAAACGAGATGGGCCTAAGGTAAAAATTTTAAAGCCCATTAAGGTATACTAAAAGTATATCGAAATTCTTAGGTCCTTTAGACTGAATTGTTGGACCAATTGATTGGCCAAATTTTGAGACAATTAAAGGCCCGAGACATAATAAAAATTTCAGCCTGCAAGCCCATTAGGAAAGCCCAAACCGAGAAGCCCAAATGGAAAAGCCCATGAGATAAACATCTAATCATAGTTAAAGTTAACTATGACTCATAAGGTGACTCATAAGGTAACTCATGGCTAAGGTTTGGAAAGTCAAGCATAATGGCTGAAAAGTAAAGCTTAATGGCTAAGTATATGGCTTATAAATCCAGCCACACCATTGTCATCTTCATCACACCAAATCCGGCTAGAAGAAGAAACCATTGAAACATATTTTCCAAGCTTTCTCTCACTAGAAATCACTAGGAATTAGGCATATTTGGAACTTGCATTCTTCATGGAAGTTGTTCCAAATTGAAAGGAGATTGACATATGTTGGAATTGGCTATCAAGTAGCCATAGAGAGCAAACTGAGAGTCTCCAAAGTTCGGCCAAAGGGTGAACACAACAATTGGTATATTTTCTAATTTCCAATTTCATATATGTTAATGTATGAATGATTTCAAGTATGTTGTTATATGTTTTAAGCATTGAAACATATTAAATCACCATGAAATGGGTTAGGCCGAGAGTGAGTAATGGGATGTTAAATTATGTCAATATGATTTTAAGACATAAATAGATTAGTATACATGTATTAATGTTAATGGTGTAATTAGAATTAATCAATTTGATTAATTAATACATGTAAGTTGTTGGCAATCAAGGTGTTTGATAAAATGCATAAATGAACTATGTGATGATTGGTAATGTTGCCTACCAAGTGTATGTGAAAATGCCTAAGTGCAAATGGCTAAATAATAGGCATGGATGGCATGCCATGCTGAAACCGAGGCATGAGTATCTCTCGGCCATGGCATGTGGCCGAGAGGCCCAATGGGCCAAGCCCAATTATTTTAGGCCCAATAAGGTGTAATGGGCCTAGGACAAGCCCAATAAGAGTTGGTGGGCCCCACAAGCCCAATAGGCCCAACGAAAGTGAATAGTAAAATGAAAATGAACTTAAGGCCTAGTTAGGCCCATTAAGGATTATTAAGGCCCATTAAGGGATAATAGACTGCATTAATGTGCAATACAGTAGGAAAAGTATAATTAACCTGAGAAATGGTTATTTACAGCTCCGGAGTTTACATTGAGAGCTGATCGGACTGCGGGATTTAGCAGCACCGAGGAAGTGAGGTCACGTGACGTGATCTGAGGTAAGGGACTTTTGCGAGTAGTTAGAGATACCTGCACATATTTTCGTCTGCTTTTGCATTCACTTAAAAACTCTGAGGGTCAGAGAAAGTGAATAATAATTATTGCGACCCGATAGTGACAAATTACGATTTTGCCCCTAGTTAGTCAAAAAGTCAACTTTTGTGAAAAGTTGCAAAAAGCATGGAAACTATTATTGTGAGTGTTTAATTGCTGTTTAGCATGAAAATAAATAGATGGGCTAAAGATTTTAAGGTTGATGTGACTTAAGCACACTTTATAGTGCTGATTTTAATGTTTTGTAAACAATCCCTTTTTAAAGAGCCATCTATCATATTATGTGAGAATGAATCGTGCTAGAGCATAGCTCGCACTGGATTTCATATGTTTTCCACATACATTAGTGCTGGATTTTGATACACACTAGATTTTCATGACATGCATGATAGAGTACTGGAGTTTTACTCGTACTCAGCTTCAAATGATATATGCATGACAGAGTGCTGGTGCGATTAGCTCGTACTTGAGTTTTACATGAGATACATGACAGAGTACTGGAGCGTTGCTCGTACTTGATTCTTCATGGTTTATACATGACATAGTACTGGAGCTATTGCTCTTACTTGATTTGATATTGTGCATAGCATAGTACTGGAGCTATTGCTCATACTTGATTTAATACATGAACTATGCATTGACCTAGTTGCTGGAGGTTGCTCGCACTAGAGTTGAGTTTGTGATGTGAAACAGTGTTCGAGCACAGTGTCGACTATGTGTCGCACTCGAGGGCGCATACTGTATGTGATATTATATACATGGTACCTATTCATGCCGTATTCTTATGTGACTGAGTGTCACATTTTGAGAGGATGGCCAGCATGAGGGTATTTGTGAATGTGGTATGTTATTTCCACAGGCGCGAGGGCTAAGACCTATAGTAGGCACCCTGACTATGATGTTGATATTCCACGGGTGCGAGAGCTAAGACCTATGGTAGGCACTCTGGCCGTGAGGACGGGTCCACGGGTGTACTTTGTACCGTGTCTGAGTGGCGCGAGGTGTACGCTGTACCGTGTGTTGTTGTGGAGTTGATGAGGATATAGCTGGCGGTTGTGATGGACTGACCCCCCTCCCATTGCAGTAAGTGATGCCCCGCACACCGAGTACTGTGTTGATTGGGATCACATTTCGGATATGATCATAATCCAGGATACTATTTGCATTTAACCACAGAGTCTTACATGATATATCACATTGATTGAATGATTTAAACTGCGGACAGACCTGAGGGATGGGTCGGATCCGATTTTGTGTTGTGAATCATTTGATGCCATATTTATTGTGATTTAAATATACATGGCATGATTTACATAAAGGCATGATTTATATCCGATGCATTGTTTTGCCCTACATGCCTACATTTGAGAAAGAAAGCATGATTTTCTGTACATGGGATTTATTCTGTACAAGTATATATATTATATTTCAAGACATGCTTTTTAAAGCGAGTAAAGGAAATAATGTTTTGAAGGCATAGCATTATTTTGAGTAGATAGTGTTGATATCTACTTGCTTGCCTGATTTCCTTACTGAGAGCGTTGTATGCTCACCCCCTTTCTTTACATCTCTCTACAGAGCGTCAGTAGAGCGAGGAGGGATAGTGTCCCAGAGTCCACTGCTAGTTCCTATCGATCGCCAGGTATACATATTATGTACAGTTGTGTATCTAAACATAGAAACAGCACAGTGATATATACGTTATATATTATGGGGAATGTATTTGTATTAGATTCTATATAATCTTACATGTATAATAAAAGCAGTTACAGTCAGTAATAATATATTGACATGTATGTGTGAAATGGATGATGTGGTAAGTGAGGACTCTGACATCGAATCACAGCCCAACCATTGAAGAGCGGAAAGGTAAATTAAAAATGCGAAAATTTTTTAGTGATTTTGGTTAAAGTCATGGATTGAGAACGGGTCCTGACATCTACTCTCTACACCCGCTATCTCTACGGTGGAAACACTGAAAGTAGGTGAAAAATGAAAGGGTGAGCTCCACATGCTGAGTTAGGCAATAATACAAACGGGTAGATAGCTATACTATATATATGTTGATAAGAAATCAGGATATATGTGATCATGAGGTAAAAACAATGATATGCCATATATATAATATTATCTGCTCTAAAACAGGAAATCGGCATATTAAAAACATGGAATAATTCTCATGTGAAAACATCTCATGCTCAATGTATCAACACGTTATAAAATACCCCATCTAGGTCAAAATATGATACACTCACAAATCAAAATCCATTTCAACAAAATTCTTTATTTTCAAATCTCCGTTTTAAAATCACCATTTTCACAGGGTTACAAATCAAAGAAAGTATCATAAAATTCCTCCATGGGAATAATCAAATCTCAATTGAAATCATAAGAAAATCGGGGCCTGACCCCTCCCTCGGGTCTACCCTGGTATATTAAGACCAAAAGTTATATCATATGAGACATGTAAGCGACTATATTGGTAATATCTATGACTATGGCCATAACCTCGTGATCCCTGGCACACGGATCCTAGTGTACGGGGTGTCACACCTGAAACAGGAGGTGGGTCAGTCCTACCAGCTAGAACAGCATAATATCAGGATTGTGAGGGCAAGACTTGTTGTCTTGTGGCTACTGCCACTCCACTCAAATAATCCCCACGGTACAGTGTACTCCGCGTGACATACACGGTACAATGTACTCCGTGAACACAAGCTCAATCAGGGGTGCCTACAATAGGTCCTATCCACCCATGTCAAGTATGTCTCAATATGCACGTGTGAGCATATCATCTCACTGTGACACACAGTCTAGAGGAGGCTTCAACGCGGCTATATGCATGTCATATAAATCCCTATGCGAGCGAAGCTCTAGCACGGCTCCCTGCATATTCATGATATCTGAAAACCTCGTGCGAGGGAAGCTCTAGCACGGTTTCATAGAAATCAATGAAATCTGCGTACGAGCAGCGATCCAGTACGACTTAAACTGATTATAAATTTAATTAAAATACACGTACGAGCATTGCTCTAGTACGGATAGTCATATGAAATAAATCTGTAAAATAGTGCGAGCAAGGCTCCAGCACTCTGTGTATGAGTTAAAATAAAAAATCCAGTGCGAGCAGTGCCCAAGCACGGTTTCAACTCATATAACACTGATAGGTGGCTCAATTTTATCAAAACATGTTAAATAAATATCAATTGGCACCTAACATGTGCCTTTTCACTTAAAACATGAAAATAATAGCCAACCTATACATAAATTGCTTGAATTAAAGCAATATCATCATGAAAACATTAAAATCATGAATTTCATGCAATTTCATAGCCTTACTACCCTTTTTGAAATTTTCCTAACTGGGCGCAAAATAGTAATTTGACACTATTTTCGTATATTTCAGCAAAAAATATTATTCTATTTTCGGGTAGCCTATTGAATTTAACGTAATGTCCCCTCGAAACTACGTACAGCTACCTCTAAGTGCTCATAAATTTCCTTACTTGGAATCACGCACGAGCTTATCCCGACTCGGCCGTATCAGGTCTCTTAATCCAATTCGCTCGTCTACGGAGCTGCATATAACCACATATGGGTTCAGTTCAAATATACAGATCAATATTTCACTCTTACTGATCGAATTTAAAGCTCTGTGCCCGTTTTACTCTATTGGGCTCGATTGCACTTTAATGGGCCTCGAACCCCTTTTTCAGCCCGTTTCCACTTTTAAAATACTTTTTTCAGTTTTACTGGGCTCATTTAGCTTATCAATAATCATCGGGCTTCATTCCAAACTCATTGGATAGCCTGGATACTATTTACGATAATTACTTTGAAATTTCGAATAAAATTCCTTTTATGCAGAATTAATCCGTAAATTCCATAAAATAATCTTAACTCTGCATTTAAGGACTCATATTATCGTAATTAAAATGTACTTACCCAATATGATGCGGGGTATGAAAACCAGAGCTAAATCGGCTCTTGTTCGGGCTCTGCAGTAACACTGGACAATTATTTAAATCCGGGTCATTTTTCAATAAAATGATATTAAATTGAATTCTCGGGATTTATCCGCAGGTCAATCCCAACTCTCGGTCACTTACCCCAATTTCGAGTCTTCCCCGGGTACACTTTCTTCCTTTTTTTTCCTTTTTTTTCTTTTTCTTTTTCTTTTCTTTTTTTCCTTTTTATCCTTCTCGGCTACGGTGTCGTTTTGGCCCGTTTGCCGTCGTCGGTGATTCCGACCATCTCGTCTGCCGCCAGTGGGCTCAACAGAACCGCCTCGGCCTGGGGAAGGCTCTGCGGGGTTGAATCGACGCTAAGACACCACCATTCGCCGGGACCAACGCATTTCTTCCTCGGAACTTTGGCCGTTGATTCACCGGAAATAGCTACCGTCGGCACGCGTTAATGGTACAGTTGGAATCGTCGGGTTTCGCTCTTCCTTTTTCGACCGGTAGCTGGGCTCGTAGGACGTCGGTGGATTGTCGGGGGGTTTGGTTCCAGACGGGTTTCGCGGGTCTCGGTTTCGGGTTTCTCTCTCCCCGAAAATTTTTAGATTTTTAATTTTTCTGTTTTTTTATTAATTAATTTATTATTATTTTAATTAATTAAAATATATTAAAATAATCAAATATCCTTAAAAATATCTTTAAAAAATTATTATTTTATCCATTTAATTAATAAATGGATTTCTCAGTCTATTTTCGTCTTTCTCAGTATATTTTTTGATTATTTTCGGGATAATTTTTTGAATTAAAAATCTCGATAAATTCTGAATTAATTCCGATTAATTCCCATAATTTCCAATAAATTTTTATCTAGATCAATCGGCTTCGAATTTAAATATTTTCCTTGGTATTGATCCAGATTTCGCAAATTCCATATTTTTTTGAAAAATTCTTATCGAATTTATACCGAATTTTGATCTTTTTACCATTTTACTCTTGCACGTGTTCGGGACCAAAGTAAATAGACTTTCTTCATAAATCCTCAATCTTTTCCCTATTTTAAATTCCTTATTTTCAGTAACCTTGATTTAATTCCT
Source organism: Firmiana major (assembly GCA_033439115.1). Lineage (NCBI taxonomy): Eukaryota > Viridiplantae > Streptophyta > Magnoliopsida > Malvales > Malvaceae > Firmiana > Firmiana major. The sequence continues at coordinate 39,200,840 of CM065901.1, forward strand.
TAGATGACTTGTTGTTTCCTTGTTTTCCCGATTTATCCATATTCGATTTTACGTACATTATTTCGTTTCATCCACATTTATCAAATCCGAATCAACCATCTTATGAATTCATTAACATATAATAATGTCATACAATATGGAAATCTTAAGGATTATCATACAAAAATTGCAGATCTCACAATCTCCCCCACTAAAAGAATTTGGTCCTCCAAATTTGAACCAAATCAATCGGTAAACAACTCCGGGTACTTCTCCTGTATCATGCTCTCTAGCTCCCAGGTAACTTCCTCCAGAGTGTGATATTGCCACTAAACCTTCACCAGGGAGATCGTCTTGGATCGCAATACCTTCTCCTTCCTATCTAAAATGCGAACCGGTCTCTCAACATATGTCATACTGTCACTGAGCTCTAACGGCTCGTAGTGAATCACGTGTGATGGATCCGGATGGTACTTCTGAAGCATAGAAACGTGGAAGACACTGTGTACACCTACCAACTCTAGTGGCAATGCCAATCTATAGGCCTTATCTCCCATTCACCCCAGAATCTCAAAGGGTCCAATAAAACGAGGGCTCAGTTTACCTTTCTTACCGAACCTCATGATACCCTTAGAAGGAGAAACTCTCAAAAACATCGACTCACCCTCTACAAACTCTAGTGGTCTGCGTCTTCTGTCAGCATAACTCTTCTGTCGGCTCTGAGCTATCCGTAATCTATCACATATCAATCTGACATCCCCAGTAGCCTGCTGAACCAAGTCAGGAGCAAATAACAGTCTGTCACCAATCTCTTCCCATCCAATAGGGGAACGGCATCTGCGACTATACAGTGCCTCATACGGTGCCATCCCGATACTCGAGTGATAATTTTTATTGTAGGTGAACTCGTGTAATAGCAAATGATCATCCCAGGAGCCTCCAAAATTCAGCACACACACTCTCAATATATCCTCCTGAGTCTGTATAGTCCTCTCTGACTGACCATCTGTCTGAGGATGGAAAGTGGTGCTAAATCTCAACTGGGTCCCCAACGCTTCCTGAAAGTGTTCCCAAAAATGGGAAGTGAAGCGGGCATCCCTATAAAAAATAATGCTTACTGGAACGCCATGTAGCCTAACAATCTCTCGAACACATAAGTTCACCAACGTACTCAGAGTATCTATAGCTCTCATAGCTAAGAAATGGGCGGACTTTGTCAGTCTATCCACAATCACCCATATGGCATCGTGACCTCTGCGGGTCCTCGATAATCCTATCATAAAATCCATGGTGACATGCTCCCACTTCCATGTCGGTATCGGTAGAGGCTGCAATAATCCTGCAGGCTTCTAATGCTCTACCTTTACCTGTTGACAGATGAGACATCTCGTAACATACTCTACTATGTTTCTCTTCATCCCAGACCACTAATAATCTCTCTGGAGATTTTGATACATCTTTGTACTCCCCGGATGTGCTGTATATCTCGCTGAGTGAGCCTCTGATAAAATCATCCTCTTGATCTCAGGATCCTCGGGAACACATATCCTATAGCGGAACCTCAGTAATCCATCAGTACTTAATACAAAAAATCTATATCTGCACCTGCCTGTACCTGCCTCATCAACTGAATACATCCCTAATCACTCTGCTGAGCCTGCCGGATACAATCAATCAACTTCGGCTCCAATCGCAGGCTCGCAATGATCTCAACTCTGTCAATCTCAGGGGGTGCTATGTCCAAACTGAGGCTCGCGAACTACTCTAACAAGTCATGTTCCTGAACCATCATAAATGATACCAACCCTAGGCTCTTCCTGCTCAAAGCATCAGCAACTACATTAGCCTTTCCCGGGTGGTATAATATCTCATAATCATAATCCTTCAGGAGCTCGAGCCATCTCCTCTGTCTCATGTTCAGCTCTTTCTGCGAGAATAAATACTTCAGACTCTTATGGTCTGTAAAAATCTGAAATCGCTCACCATATCTTCAGTGCAAACACTATGGCCGTCAACTCCAAATCGTGGGTCAGATAGTTCCTCTCGTGATCTTTTAGCTATCTAGATCCATAGGCAACTACCCTCTCATCCTGCATCAATACACAGCCCAGTCCCTAATGCGATGCATCTGTATATACCAAGAAACCTCCTGAGCTGGTAGGTATGGTGAGAACTGGAGCAGTGGTCAATCGACGCTTCAACTCTTGAAAACTCCTCTCATAGGCATCATCCCACATAAACTCAACATCATTCCGTGTGAGACGTGTCAACGGAGCAGCTAATCTAGAGAAACCCTCAACAAATCTCCTGTAGTATCCTACCAAACCCAAAAAACTCTGAATCTCTGTGACTGTCCTGAGCCGCTCCCACTGAACAACTACCTCTATCTTGGATGGGTCCACTAACACTCCATCCCTCGATACTACATGGCCCAGAAAAGAAATCTGCTACAACCAGAAGTCACATTTACTGAGTTTGGCATACAACTGTCTCTCTTTGGGGGTCTGTAACACTATCCTCAAGTGCTACTCGTGGTCCTCCCTGGATCTGGAGTATACCAAAATATCATCGATAAACACTATCACAAACCGATCCAGGTATGGCTTGAACACATCGTTCATCAAAGCCATGAATGCTGCGGGGGTATTTGTCAACCCGAATGGCATAACCAAAATCTCATAATGACCATAACGGGTCCTAAATACTATCTTGGGTACATCCTCCCTCCATATCCTCAGTTGATGATACCCAGACCTCAGATCAATTTTAGAAAAGACCTGTGCTCCTCGAAGCTAATCCAACAAATCATCAATACGTGGAAGGGGATACTTGTTCTTAATGGTAGCCTTATTCAACAATTTGTAATCCATACACAATCGAAGGCTTCCATCATTCTTTATCACAAATAAGATCGGAGCTCCCCAAGGTGATACGCTCGATCTCACAAACCCCTTCTCAAGCAAATCTTGTAACTGCTTCCTCAGCTTCGCCAACTCAATTGGAGCCATCCTATACGGTGGTCTCGAAATCGGTTCTGTACCAGGTACAAAATCTATCCCAAACTCCATCTCTCTGGCTAGAGGTAATCCTGGTAAATCATCTGGAAAGACATCAGGAAAGACATCAGGAAACTCCCTAACCACTGGAATATCTCTCAAATCTGATCGTACCTGGTCCGTATCAACCACATATGCGATGAATCCTTCAAAACATAAATCATAACATTAGTAAAATTTACTGCTCCATTTAGAACAACCAGTGATTTCATTACTTTTTAGGGAAATTTTACAACACATCTTTCGAGGGTATTAAACGTTAATGTCTTAGAAAAACAATCTAACACAACACGATTGGCAGCCAACCAATCCATTCCTAATATGTCATCAAAGTCCCTCATATACATCACAATAAGGTCAGCTGACATTTCTTTTTCCCCGACTTTCAACTTACAGTCCCTGACTACATACTCTACTAACTGACTAGTGTTTATGGGGGTAAGTATTAACAATTTACTACTTAAAGGAATAGGCTTTACATACCTAGACAATTTATATGCAAATGAAGGCGATACGAATGAATGTGTGACACCAGGATCAATCAAAACATATGCTTCTAAATCAAAGATCCGGATGGTACCTTTCACCACATCAGACAACTGATCTGCTGTATTGGTCCAAAGCATGAACTCGCCCTGTACCCATCACTTGCTTCCCTTTCTCTTCGGTAGTAGCTCTCCTCCTCTGAGCAGAAACCTGACTGGAGCTCTCTCCAGCTCCTTGCCCTTTTTTGGGGTAGTGTCCTGTCTCTCTGGGCAATCTCTCATCACATGCCCCGGCCTCCCACATCGATAACATACTACAGTAGTAGCTATAGGCACTGGACAAGGTCTAGTACCATGATATCTGCCACATCGCCTACATCGATCAGCAGTAGGGCGTGGTCCTCCAATGATAATGCCTCTAGCTGGTGGTAAAGCCAGATGAATAGGGGGTCTATCTGTCCTCTCCTGAACCTCCTCAATCTTTAGCCTCTTATCAGAGAGCCGTGCCACTCTTCTAAAAAATCTGTCTCTCCCGGGTCTCTTCCAGTCTTTGTCTCGACTTCTACTAAATTTTCCTGTGTCAGAGACGTTCCGCTCATAATCCTGCTCTTACAGTTGAGCTCTATGTACTGCTTCCTCATAAGTCGAAACATCAAAGGGAGCCAACCGAGATTTGATGGTTGGTCTCAGTCCATCTATAAAATTCTGGACCTTTCGATCCTCACTGCCCATTGTCTCTAAATCATATCTCCCTAAAGAGATGAATCGAGTCTCATACTCATCAATAGACTGGTTCCCCTAAACCAAACTCAAAAACTTCATCCTCAACTTCTGCTATGCAGTAACGGGAACATACTGCCTCCTAAAGGCATCCAAAAAATATCTCTCATGTGACCTCAGCATGTCGAGCTCTCAAAATCGGCTTGGTAAATCTCCACCAATGCTCTACCGCTCCCTGAAATACAAATACAGTAAAAGCAACCCTCTCAGTAATAGTGCACCTGAAAAGCCTATATAGCTTCTCTATCTGATACACCGAATCCTCAGCTACTACTAGGTCCTTCCTCCTATGGAAGACTGGAGGTCTAAACTTCTGAAAATGTCTAAATCTATCAAGGTCACACTCATATCCAGCATCCTGAGCTGGCTGGGGTCTCACTGCCTCTGCAGCCTGAGCCTAAACCTTAGGTAACTCTGCGGCCTGTGTCGACATCTCGGGATCAACTGCTGCCTGTCCTGTTAGATCTCATCTATCTCTAACCTTGACCACTGCCTGCTGCACTACAATCTCAGCCAGGCTCTCAATACTCCACTCAAGTCTAGCGAAGCGTACCTCAGTCTCATCTAGTCTCACAGCAGTACCCTCGGGTAACTGACCAGTCTGTATACCATCACCACGACCTCTAAGCCTGCCCCTACGACCTCTAGCACGTATACTAGCCCGACTACCATTGCAGGTGACCGGCATAATTTAAATTCTGTAATCCAAATTCATTTGTTAATTTAGTTCCCATCTAGTATACACTTGACATCTCATATAGCACAGTACTAAGGGGATGTAATTTTCCTTAACGACCATTATCAACTCTTATCCAACCAACTCTAACTCTTAATTGCATACTTATCGATACTGAATCACGTCTGGCCAACCTCTGCTCTGATACCACTTTTATTGTCACGACCCAGTACTACCAAAATCAATATAAATTTTTCGCTTTTGAAAAATCTTTCTTACCTCCTCGTGACATATTCCTCTTAACAGGTCGGGCTGTGAATCAATATCGATATACCCTTTTTTAACCATTAAAATATCACACGTAATATATATATATATATATAATTACATCAATCATATTATAATAGAGCGGTCAGTATGTTTTATACATCACATGATTCTATATGTACATCCCCAAATAATCTCTTATATACAATATGGTGCTATAAGCATACTAATACAAAATTCTATACGTGATGTATACCTGACAGTCGATGGGAAACAAAGATATCAGTTATGCCATCTACTCTCTACACCCGCTATCTCTACAGTGGAAACACTGAAAGTGGGTGAAAAATGAAAGGGTGAGCTCCACATGCTCAGTAAGGCAATAATACAAACGTGTAGATAGCTATACTATATATATGCTGATAAGAAATCAGGATATATGTGAGCATGAGGTAAAAACAATGATATGCCATATATATAATATCATCTGTTCTAAAACAGGAAATCGACATATTAAAAATATGGAATAATTCTCATGTGAAAACATCTCATGATCAATAAATCAACACGTTATAAAATACCCCATCTGGGTTAAAATATGATACACTCATAAATCAAAATCCATTTCAACAAAATTCTTTATTTTCAAATCTCCATTATAAAATCACCCTTCTCACAGGGTTACAAATCAATGAAAGTTTCATAAAATTCCTTCATGGGAATAATCAAATCTCAATTGAAATCATAAGAAAATCGGGGCCTGACCCCTCCCTCGGGTCCACCCTGGTCTATTAAGACCAAAAGTTATGTCATGTGAGACATGTAAGCGACTATATCAGTAATATCCAAGACTATGGCCATAACCTCGTGATCCCTGGCACACCTGAAACGAGGGTGGGTCAGTCCTACCCGCTAGAACAGCATAATATCAGGATTGCAAGGGCAAGACTTGCTGTCTCATGGCTAATGCCGCTCCACTCCAACAATACGTATGGTACAGCGTACTCCGCGTGACATACACGGTACAACGTACCTCGTGAACCCAAGCTCAATTAGGGGTGCCTGTAATAGGTCTTATCCACCCATGTCAAGTATGACTTAATATGCACGTGTGAGCATATCATCTCACTGTGACACACAGTCTACATGAGGCTCCAACACGGTTATATGCATGTCATATAAATCCCTGTGCGAGCGAAGCTCTAGCACGACTCCATGCATATTTATGATATCTGAAAACCTCATGCGAGCGAAGCTCTAGCACAGTTTCATTTAAATCAATGAAATCTGCATATGAGCAGCGCTCCAGTACGACTTAAACAGATTATAAATTTAATTCAAATCCACGTACGAGTATTGCTCCAGTACGGATAGTCATGTGAAATAAATCTGTAAAATAGTGCGAGCAAGGCTCCAACACTCTGTGTATAAGTTAAAATATAAAATCCAGTGTGAGCAGCGCTCAAGCATGGTTTCAACTCATATAACACTGATAGGTGGCTCAATTTTATCAAAACATGTTAAATAAATATCAATTGGCACCTAACCTGTGCCTTTTCACTTAAAACATGAAAATAATAGCCAACCTATCCATAAATTGCTTGAATTAAAGCAATATCATCATGAAACCATTAAAATCATGAATTTCATGCAATTTCATAGCCTTACTACCCTTTTTGAAATTTTCCTAACTGGGGGCAAAATAATAATTTGGCACTATTTCCATATATTTTCGTAAAAATTATTATTCTATTTTCGGGTAGCCTATTGAGTTTAACGTAATGTAAATCCCCTCGAAACTATGTACAGCTACCTCTAAGTGCTCATAAAATTCCCTTACCTGGAATCACACACGAGCTTATCCCGACTCGGTCGTACCAGGTCTCTTAGTCCAATTCGCTCGTCTACAGAGCTGCATATAACCACATATGGGTTCAGTTCAAATATACAGATCAGTATTTCACTCATACTGATCGAATCTAAAGTCTGGGCCCGTTTTACTCTATTGGGCCTGATTGCACTTTAATGGGCCTCGAACCCCTTTTTCAGCCCGTTTCCACTTTTAAAATCCCTTTTTCGGTTTTACTGGGCTTATTTAGCTTATCAATAATCATCGGGCTTCATTCCAAACTCATTGGATAGCCCGGATACTATTTACGATAATTACTTTGAAATTTCGAATAAAATTCCTTTTATGCAGAATTAATCCGTAAATTCCGTAAAATAATCTTAACTCTGCATTTAAGGACTCATATTATCGTAATTAAAATGTACGTACCCAATATGATGCGGGGTAAGAAAATCAAAGCTAAATCGGCTCTTATTCGGGCTCTGCAGTAACGCTGCACAATTATTTAAATTCGGGTCATTTTTCAATAAAATAATTTAAATTGAATTCTCGGGATTTATCCGTAGGTCAATCCCGACTCTCGGTCACTTACCCAAATTTTGAGTCGTCCTCAGGTACACTTTCTTCCTTTTTTTCTTTTTTTTCCGTCTCTTTTTATTTTTATTTTTCTTTTTCTTTTCTTTTTTTTCCTTTTCTTCCTTCTCGCTACGGTGCCGTTTTGGCCTATTTGCCGTCGCCGGTGATTCTGACCATCTCGTCAGCCGTCAGTGGGCTTAACAGAATCGCCTTGGCCTGGGGAAGGCTCTGCGGGGTTGAATCGGTGCTAAGACACTGCCGTTCATCGGGACCGACGCGTTTGTTCCTCGAAACTTTCGGTCGTCGATTCGCCGAAAATAGCTGCCGTCGGCGTGCGTTAATGGTACCGTTGGAACCGCCGGGCTTCACTCTTCCTTTTTTGACCGATAGCTAGGCTCGTCGGATGTCGGTGAATCATCGGGGGGTTTGGGTTTCAGACGGGTTTCGCGGGTCTCGATTTCGGGTTTCTCTCTCCCCAAAATTTTTTAAATTTTTAAATTTTTTGCTTTTTTATTAATTAATTTATTATTATTTTAATCAATTAAAATATATTAAAATAATCAAATATCCTTAAAAATATCTTTAAAAATTATTATTTTATCCATTTAATCAATAAATGGATTTCTTAGTCTATTTTCGTCTTTCTCGGTATATTTTTTTATTATTTTCGGGATAATTTTTTGAATTAAAAATCTCGATAAATTCTGAATTAATTTCAATTAATTCCCATAATTTCCAATAAATTTATATCCAGATCAATCGGCTTTGAATTTAAATATTTTCCTCGTTATTGATCCAGATTTCACAAATTCCATATTTTTATGAAAATTTCTTATCGAATTTATACCGAATTTTGGTTTTTTGACCATTTTACCCTTACACGTGTTCGGGACCAAATTAAATCAACTTTCTTCATAAATCCTCAATCTTTTCCCTATTTTAAATTCCTTATTTTCAGTCACCTTGATTGAATTCCTTAGATGACTTGTTGTTTCCTTGTTTTCTCGATTTATCCATTTTCGATTTTACGTACATTATTTTGTTTCATCCACATTTATCAAATACGAATCAACCATCTTATGAATCCATTAACATATAATAATGTCATATAATATGGAAATCATAAGGAATATCATACAAAAATTGTGGATCTCACAGTACTACCCAGGAAATGCTAATGTAATGGCTGATGCCTTGAACAGAAAGAGCCTCGAGATGGTATTACATATGATGGTCAGGGAGCGTGAGCTGCTAGAGCAGTTGTGAGCCTTAGTAGTGATGTGATCCCATCTGATGATGACAGTGATTTTGTGACAACTAGCCTAAGGTTAGAACTGGATTTGAGTGACCGAATTTGCCAGGCTTAGCATGATGATCGGCATGGTGTTGATAGTGCGGGTCAGATTCAGAAAGGTATAGTGATAGAGTTCACAGTGAGTGATGATGACTTAAAGAGGTTCAGAGACAGTATAAGTGCTCCCTAGGATCACAGTTGATGATGATAGTGTTAATGTCAGAAGCTCACTTTTCAGGATATACAGTGCATCTGGGAAGTAATAAATATATCAGAATCTCTGAAAAGGGTATTGGTGGTCAGATATGAAAAGAGACATTGTAGTAAAGTGTCTCGTATATCAGCAGAGTAAGGTAGAGTACTAGAAGTTGTAGGGTTATTGCAACCTCTACCCATATTGACATGGAAAAGAGAACAAGTTACCATGAATTTTGTAATGGGTTATAGAGGACCTGGATAAATCACGAGACTATCTTAGTGATAGTCGATAGATTGATTAAGTCTACCCATCTTCTGGCTATGGAAATCCCCAGATACTCTAAGTGTGTAGGCAGAGTTATATGTAAGGAGATTGTGAAACATTGTGTAGCGTTCTAGTGAGCACGGTATCAGATGGGGATTCTCACTTCACTTCCCATTTTTGGGAACATTTTTTAGGAAGCTATGGGAACCCGACTGAGTGTTAGAATAACTTTTCATCCTCAAACTGATGGTAAGTCAGAGAGGACTGTACAGGTTAGGAGGTTGTGATGAGAGTGTATGCTATTGATTCTATAAGCTCTTGGGATGATCAATTGTTACTAATCGCATTCACCAAAAATGACAGTTGTCACTTGTGTATCGGGATAACATGTTATATGAGGCATTGTATGGCCGTAGGGAGTTGTTTCCCGACTTGGATAAGAAGAAGTGGGTGACAGATAGAGAGTTGTTTCCGAATTGGTAAGACAAACCTCTGAGGATGTTCAGATTAAATTGTGAAAGAGTAAGAACACCTCAGAGAAGACAGAAAGCTATGCTGACAAGAGACAGAAAACCATTGGAATTCACCGAGGGTGAATCAGTATTGAGTTTCGTTAGATTGAATCCTTTGAGAGATTGGACAAAGTGAGAGATAAGGACTGTAGGTTGATGTTACCACCAGAATTAGTAGGCATGCACAATGTGTCCCATCTTTTGATGCTTCAGAAATACTGTCCAGACCCAGCATATGTGATCAGATATGAGCTTCAACAGCTTAGCTCAATGAAAGTATAACCTATTGCAGGCACCCCTGACTGAGCTTGGGTTCACGGAATACATTGTACCGTGTATGCCACGTAGAGTACGCTGTACCGTGGGGATTATTGAAGTGGAGTGGCATTAGCCACGAGGCAGCAAGTCTTGCCCTCACAATCCTGATGTTATGTTGTTCTGGCAGCAGTATTGACCCACCTCCCATTTTAGGTGTAATACCCCGCACACTAGGTACCGTGTTGCTAGGGATCACTAGGTTGTGGCTATAGTACTTATTGTTACTGATATAGTCACCTACATGTCTCACATGATATAATTATTGGTCGATAGACTAGGGTAAGCTCGAGGGAGGGGTCAAGCCCCCAATTTTGTGATTTTCACTAAAATGTGCTTTACTACTATCATGCCAGATTTTTAATAGAATTTTATAAAGAATTGATTTATGAGATGCTTAACCCCTTCGGGTTATTTTATACTGCAATTTTAATAAAGTGATTTAAATGCAGTAGCATGATGATGTTTTCCATGCTTTCATTTCAAATTTATGATTTATCTTACATGACATGAAAGAATGCATGATCTTGATTTACTTCATGCTAATTATGATTTAATGATGTCACATAAAATGACTTTGATGCATGAATTACATGATTTCTATATGCACAAATAGTTTTGATAAACTATGTCATTGATGTATGCATGGTTCTGTGCTTGAGATTTTAATGAAAAGAAATGGATTTTAAGGGCATGGCATTATGAGCATGTAGATAGTAGAGCTATCTACTTACTTGCATAATTGCCTTACTGAGCGTGTGGTTTGCTCACCCCCTTATTTTTCCATCTTTTCAGAGTACTCGTAGTAGTTAGTGAGCGGCTAATGACTTGCATTCTTGGTATCCGCTGCTTCCCATCGAGAAACAAGTATACATATTTGTATAGTTTTGTATCTAAATATGTGATGCACAGTACTGTAAATGAATATGATGTCGGGGATGTAAGGTGATGAAATACCATTGTGTATGTATTTAGTTAAAGTCAAAAGATAGTAAACTCTGATATGTGAATGTGATTATGGAAATGGAATGGTAAATAGGTGAGAGGTGACTAAGACCGAATCATAGCCCAACTGTTTGGTAAGATGGTCACGATGAGAGAAAGGTAAGAATTAAATAATAATCGAAAAGCGAAAAATTTGTAGTGATTTTAGGTAATTTAGGTCGTGACAGCATCACGATCACGTAGATAGTGTAGTATTTACATGTTCGCATGATTGCCTTACTGGGCGTGTGGTTTGCTCACCCCCTTTATTTTCCCCTCTTTACAGAGATTTGAGTATAGGTTGAGAGTGACAGGAGGCTTTCCTTTTGGTATCTGCTGCATCCCATTGCTTAAGGTATACACACTGATGTAAATTTTGTATCTAAACTTTCCATAGCACAGTAGCATCTTGTATGTAACTATTGGGGATGTAAGCAATGTAAACACATATAAACAACAACTCTGATTTATTATTATAAGTCTTTACTTATAAATAATATTGCAAATTAAATTATTATGGTTGGATAAGGTAGACATTGACGCACAACCCAACTATTGAGGGTTTAGCTGATCACGATCGAGGTAAAGTAAGAACGAATAATAAATGATGTATGAAAAGCGAAAAATTTATGCTGATTTTTGGTAACTTGAGGGTCGTGACAGAGGCGAAAAAGGTGATTATGAATTACATGGAAATGTGAATGATGAAATTATATGAAAATTTGAATGATGTCGAGGTCCATGAAGTACGATGTACCATGCTGTGTGCACGTGAGTATGTTGTACAATGTTATTGAGAAATAGTGAAATGAGTAAGCCGATTGGGTAGCTGACCACTCACGGCACCTGACATCCCGGCACACCTGGCTCGTGATTGCCTGAAGTCATTGACATTGGCCAATTGTCCTATTGATTGATTATTGATGATGAATATTTTGTCATGCCTCACTTATTTGATTTATCTGAACTAAGTTTTAATGAAGTGAATTTCTGATATGAAATGAGTTTTATTTTACTGCATTTGATTTAATTGATATTTTGCAGTAATGTTTTCTATGATACCAACACTGTGAGAAAATATAAATTTTCACTATACTATACTGAACTATATGGTATTACTTCAAGCCCATATTTTGTAGACAGTGTATTTATCTACCTGCCGCTTGATTTTTCTTACTGAGCATGTTGAACTTACCCATTTCTTTACTCCACAGAGCCTCGTTTATAGCTGGGAGTGTTTGTGAGTCGAATCAATTTACACATTCATGCGTCAACAAAGGATTTTTTGGCATTAAAGGTATACCCGGCATAAACATTTATATTGTATCTAAATTTTGCAAGTATAGTAATGTATAGAGAAATGTGTTTGGGGAAATGTGAACATGAAGGAACATTTATGATGATTAATTTTGTTTAAAATTTGTCACCTAAAAATGAAATCGAGTACTTGTATTTACTATTTTCGATCCGTTATCGACTCGTAGCCCAACCAAAAAAAGTGCAAGTAAATGGGTAGTTACAGAAGGGGTATCAGAGCAAGGTTGGCCTGATACAAGTCGATCATAGAAGTAAGAAAAAATTTTGAAAGTTCACATCCCCAACATTACTGTACATTGCTTAGATACAAACGGGTATACTTGGCTATGTTTTATTGAGAAATTGAGTCACTGAATGTACGAAAACTAATAGTTATGGCTAGTTGGTATTAGAACCATATTAGTTGATGAAAAGGAACTATTTCTTGAGGTTGTAGAGATTTGCCCGAGAGATTTAGTGAACCATCATCTGAATGTACACCCTTTTAGTTTAACCAAAAATTTTGAAGTCTGCTACATAATATTTGAGCGGGACATGGAAACAATGATGATATTGTTTGGTAAAATGATAGTAGCACAATAATAATGACGATGATTAAGGTATGATTGTGACTTAGAGAAAAAAATTGCGATAATTTTGAAAATTAGTCCACTATTTTTACTAGAATTAAGAATCCAATTATAATGGAAAATGGATAAATAAATTGGAAAAGTTATGTGGATCCTTAAGGTGTACTACCATAAAGAAGGCAGTTTTGTAGCATTGATATTGAAATGGGAAGTCGAACTTTAAGGGAAGTTCCCCTCAATCTAATCCGAGGACCCGACATTAGAAGGTTACATGGGATACGTTTCTGGATGTCTTTAGATTGCATCACATCCCGGATAAAGTACAATGGCAATTATAGATGAAACGATCGAATCGGATATGAGGTAACAAGTCCGAGAATGAATATGAAACTAAATTCATAGTTTTGGAGAAGTATAATTCGGTACGTAGAGCTGTAAAATGAAGGAAATCCAAAAAACTTGTAGGAGATACTGGAACCCCCAAACGAGCTAGGGAAGCTCCATTTGATGTTATTTTGATGAAGCAGTGTGCAAGGTGCAACTGTGATGATATGAAATGTATATCTTTTAAGGTTACCAAGAGAAATGAAAGATAAAGAGAGATCTACTAAAGAGTAGAGTATTTGCATCTAGAAGAAAGAACTACGGAAACGAACTGTATAAATGGAACTTAAAGGTCACACTGCTTACATGATTGATAAAGATAGGGCGTGCTCAGAGTAAAGAGACATCCCTGTAGATAGAGAGTTTTTTGATACATGTTCGGATGACCCATTAGAGTTACCTCTAGATAGAAGGATGAAGTTTTGAGGTGATTTAGTACTTGGTATTGAACTAATTATTCAAACCCCTATTCTGAATGACTTCAGTTGATTTGAAGAAAGGAAGAAGTAATTACAAGGATTATAAAATTTCTATGACAAGGGGAATTATCAGACGAAGTGATCCACTTTAGAGCGTACGAACATTAATTGTTAAGGAGTTCCAGAGTTTTCTAGGTTACGATGTGTCAAGAATACGAGTCAATTAGATTCTCCCAAAATAGAGATTGTAAAACAATGGGAAAGACTCAAAACTGTTAAGATGATTCAAAGTTTGAGGTATAAGGAGACTTTAGAGTATGAATCACGTATCGAATCTAAGGATTGTAAATTGTATATGCTTATGTTCTAATGCGAGACTTAATTGGAATAAGGAAAAGGTTTTGTCATAATTGATTATGGAATGAGAACAAGTTTTGAAATGTGATAAATTCTGGATACAGGATTATAATTGGAACGAGAGATGTACACAACGTATGAATATTTTTGGGAATGTGAAATGATTCGGATCGACCGAGGTGAACGAAGAATGGGTGGAGACTAAAGGATAAATATGGAATTGCGATAAATTATGGTATCATACTCTCTATAAGGACTGAACCTTGAACCCTTACACCCATAATTAGTTATGTGGTTAGGTCTAATGACTAATAAGGGTATTTTAAAATACCTCTCTGTCTGAGAAACTTGGCAGTGTCTAGAAGTACCCATAACCCATAAATTGAAATAGACAATCATAATATTTGCGTTTGAAGTCAGGATACCATTTCTTGTGCGGAGAAGAATTATGTAATTTGATTGATCATGAAGGTTGAAAATATTAGATTTCACAAAGGCCGTCTAATACAAGAAAAAAGGAAATGACTAGGGTTAGTGCTCTGAGCAAACGTGATTTCGGGATGACATTTTATACATAGGTTAAAGGACATAAGTTATTGAAATATTTAGTGAACCTCAACTGGATGTGGTTCCCTACTAATATTGACATGTATATTATGGTAGCTAGCCTAAGATTAGAATCGGATTTGATTGACAGAATTCGATAGGCAGCGCAAGGATAAGTATTGCATAAATGTGGCTAGCCAAACCCAGTTGGGTTCTGTGACAGATTTTGAAGTTAGCTTCGACGTTCTATTAAGATTCAGAGGTCGAATTTGTATTCCCAGTAATGCATAATTGAGGGAACTAATATTGTCAGAAGCTCTCTCCTCGAGGTACACCCTAGACTCGGGGAAGTAATAGGATGTATCAGAATTCACAAAAAGTGTATTGGTGGTCAGGGATGAAGAAAGACGTGGCTGAATATGGGGCCGCTGACTTGTGTCAGCAGATTAAAGTAGAGCATCAGAAATCTACGAGATTGTTACAGCCTCTACCGATACTAATATGAAAATAGGAGCATGTCACCATGGATTTCATTATAGGATTGCCAATGACCCGTAGAAATCATAATGCGATTTGGGTAGTAGTTGATAGACTAACAAAGTCCGCTCACTTCCTAGCTATGAAGGCTACAGATACCTTTAGTGCGCTAGCGGATCTATATGTACGGGAAGTTATAAGATTACATGGCGTACTAGTGACCATTTTATCTTATAGGGATTCCTCGTTCACTCCCACTTTTAGGAACATTTCCAAGAAGCCATGGGAACCCAACTGAATTTTAGCATGACTTTTCATCCCCAAATAGATGGGTAAACGAGAAGTCAATTCAAACATTAGAAGACATGTTGAGAGCTTATGCTCAAGATTTTAAAGGCTTCATGGATAACCATTTACCACTAGCAAAGTTTACATATAATAATAGCTACCACTCGAGTATTGGAACGACACCGTATGAAGCGTTGTATGGTCAAAAGTGTCGTTCGTCAATTGGGTGGGAAGAAGTGGGTGAAAGAAAGATATTCGCTCTCAATTTAGTCATGCAAGCTTCCGAGGATGTATGGTTAATTTGTGAGAGGATGAGGACAGCTCAGAACAGACAGAAGAGTTGAGCTGACTAAAGACTGTAATGACCCGAATTACACACAATTTAGTTAGGCTACAAGTCGATATTATATCAAATAGTGAAATCTAATAGTCTCAATTAAAATTTTTTCTACAAATAGTCATGTTCACATTCCCCCAAGCACATCTCATCTACAATACTGTACTTACAAAATTTTAGATACAAAAGAATTTCTTAAAACTGGGTATACCTTCGACGCATAAATATACTCCGTGGAATCATAGTTGTGCGAAATGCCTTACTAATGGAAGCGGTCCAAGTTACCGATGGGCTCTGTGGAGGAAAGTAAGGGGGTGGGCTCAACATGCTCAGCAAGAAAAACATGTGGTAGGTAGATAAATACACTATATATATACTTAGGCCACAAATGAGTTTCTCGTAAAATATACTGAGAATTGTTTCATTCAATAAAATTGAAAATGGAAATCAACAAATACTATCTTCACAGTTTACTATAATGGTTTCACAATTTTGAAACTTCAAGCAGTGAAATAGACAGTTTCGAATCACAACACAATTCACATTTTCATTTTAGTAATTCCAAATAGATAAGGCAAGGCATTTCACACTATATCAAATATCAGAAATGACAGTTGGCCAATATCAGTGACTTCGGATAATCAAGGGCCAAGTGTACCGGGATGTTAGGTGCCATGGGAGTGGTCAGCTACCCAAACGGCTCACACGGTTCACTATTTTCCAGTAACATGTTACATCGTACACACATGCACACAGCATGCTACATCATACTCCATGGACCTCGGCATCCTTCACAATTCAGTATCATTTCATCGTTCACAATTCCATAAAATTGCACCATCGCCTTTTTACCTCAAATAACGTGCGAGCAGGTTAGTGCAAGACCACACAGCAATACACGCCTAACTAGCACGATTTTATCATCAAAATACTAAAATCTCATGCAACATATTCATGCAAGATCACACAGTAATACACGTCTGACTAGCAGTTTTTAACCTCAAATACTTTAATATCGTTTCAGCTCATAAAATAGAGTAAAAGGGACTGGTCTTACTCTTTTTCAGTTAAAATCCACAAAACATGGGTTTTCAGTATGATTCCGAAATATTAGATTTTTCACAAATAATTTTAAAACTACTCAAATATTTATTTCAATATGCTCGATAATACTATACCGAAAATCAAGCCGTTTTACAGAGTTTTAAAGCTCTTCCTTAAATTCCAAAGCATAAAATCAGCCTAAGGTTTTCTATAATTTAGATGACTAAAAATTTTGTCCTAAAGTTCGTAGTCTCAAATACCCAGAAAATATACGCAAATATTTTTAGCAATTCACGAATATTTTTCTAAAGTAGAAATACAACCTAAATTTATATCTACAAAGCATCAGAAAATATGTGCAATTTATCTATAGCAACACACAAAAGTTTCCTTACCTTGGTGTCTGTCTGTAGTCCTATATTGCCTAAGTAATGCGAGTCGATGGGTTCGGTCCACTCGGTTAATTTTTTAGAGCTCTTTCTCGGGATTTCCCAAATTTTCAATACACTATCTTCTTTCTTCGATCAATTTTTTTAATTCTCCAATATATATAATTATATATATATATTACTTCTTTCTTTTTTTTCTTTCCTTCTTTTTTTCCTTTCCCGCATTTTTCCTTTCTTTCTTTCTCGTAGGTTAGCCACTGCTCACGATCGCCGTCGCATTCTTCCTCGGCATTTTCATTCAATGCTGGTGTTTCGTCTCTTCCCTTGTCGTTTTCCACCTCGGTCACAGCCTTCAGCCGAACACCATCATCATCATCACTGTTCTCTGTACATCATTTTCATCAATGTCCTCTGTTCATCATCTTCATTATTTTTCTTTCCTTCATTTCTTCCTCGATTCCACCACCCTACCTTGTTCACGGTCCTGGCCCCCCCATACTCGCTCTCATCTTTCTAGCCTCACTATCTCACCATTTTTCAGCCAAGCCAACTCTCCTTCCTCGGTTCCCAAACTTTATTCACACTGCTCCCTTGGTGTTTCACCCCTATTTGTCTTCCGACCAACCTCTTGTCTCCCTCGTTTTTCTTATTTCCAACAACAAATCTATTTTTTCTGTTCCTGTTTTCACCCAATTTCCCACTTTTATGTATGTACAGACTGGGAGCAGAGAAGACGTGAGGGTGAGACCTTAGTGGCGTGTGTGTGGAAAGGAAGTAGGGATGATGTTGGATACAGAGATGGTGCAAGAAGGCCAGGTATGGTTGATGATAGTAGAATGATGGTGAAGATCGCCAGCTTTGAGGAAGTAAAATGGTGGCAATAGTGAGTGATATAAGAGAATGTAGGTAGCAAGATATGTAGCAATGGTGAGATTGCACTGGAGTATAGTCGAAACAACAAAAATGATAGGGCAGTAAGTGACAATCTGAAACTTTTGCCGAGCTGCAGTGGAGATGATCGCCCAGTGATGTCTTAGTGCCAAAGATACACGTTTCGATAGTTTAGTGAAGTAGGGGAGAAACGCAGGGGTGAAGCTAAATGGAAAATGACGATGGAGTAACGCGACCGAACTAAATACCCAGATTTTCATTTCGTGTTGGCCTTGGTTCCTTTGTCTCCTATCGCTTCGCTACCTTTCCTTTATTTATTTTCTGTCATTCCCACATGTTCCTTTTGTAATTGTAAGCCTTTAAGAATACAGTGAAATGCATTCGACCATACTTACCCACTAAGCTTTTGTCAAATTAATGTTTTCTCAGATTTTCTATTAATCTGCTCTCTGACACCATACTACCTAGGCAACGCTAAATCCTATTTCACGTCCCCTTCTGCTAAATCATTATTATTATTTTTTCTCTAATAGAGTCCTGGTATAGAAGTCTTCATTTAGGCTCCTTGGTCACTTATGTGATCCTTTGTTTTTCTGCCTACCTCCCTACCGAACATCATATTTGCATCAGTTCTTCACTACTGTGGCAGGCTGCCACAGTAGGTTTCATGATTGGTTTCTTCCTTCTATCATGATTCCTTTTTTTTCCTTGTTTCAGGACTTCATCATCACCCATTTCTCCCTTATTACCTTGTAATATACATATCATTTATAAGGTTCTCGGCCATGGAGCTTTGTGTATATATATATATATACATATTTATATGTAAGCATGTACATTCGTTCCTAATTATATATGTGTATATTTGTATACTTTGTATACATATATTTACCTATACATAAGTCTTGAGAATTAAATAAAATATTACACGTAGTATTAACATAATGTTAGTCTAATACTTACACTTAACCAATTTACCCATACTCACATTTAATCTTAAAAGCCTAAAGTATTTTTTTATAGCCAACACCGTGTATTTTGGAATTTACGGTATTTACATTCTCTCCACCTTAGAAAATTTGGTCCCCAAACTTAAAAGTGTCACGACACCTTTTTATCCATTTCGTCTGAAAATCACTATAAATTTTTCGCTTTAACCGTTAACGTACCTAGTTGTGAACATCCCTCACAAATATAGTTGGGCTGTGAGTCAGTAATAATCACCATTTCCATACATTTTCCATTTAATCAAAAACAATTCCATACATTTGAGAATTAAGTCATGTACATATACATGACATGTGTACTAACATTTACATCCCCCATATTACATTTCAAAATGATTACTGTGCTATCACATGTTTAGATACAAAAAGAATTCCTATGTGTATACCTCTGGGCGATGGAGAGTAGCGGATATCCAACAACAATGCCTCAGTCCATCACTAGGCTATTGTGTACGTTCCGTAGAGGGGGAAAATGAAGGGATGAGTAACTTGTAAGACTCGACTTTTATCGTAAGAGCAAATAGAATGAATAAAAATTTCCAAATGCATTTAAAAATGCAAAAGGATTGAAAATGAATTTCCGAACACGTGCAAGGGTAAAACGGTCAAAAGATCAAAACCCGGTATAATTTCGATAAGAAAATTTAATTAACAATATGGGATTGAGAAATCTTGATCAATAACGAAGAAATAATTAACTTTCAGGTTAAATTGATCAAGATATGAATTTATTGGAATTAATCGAAACTTTCACCGCAAAAAATAATTCCAGAAATATTGGAAAAATATACCGAAAAGATGAAATAATACCGATAAATTCATTTATTGAATAAAGGAATAAAATAATAAATTTTTTAGATATTTTGGGATTTTAATATTATTTTAATGATTAAAATAATATTAAAAATAAATAATAAATAAATAAATTAAAAAAAAAAAACATGAAAGAATCGCTAGTCGCGATTCTGAAAGAGAAAAAACGAAGCCGAGCCTCTGCCTCCACAATCGGACGGAGACTGCCGGTGACTGGGAGCCCATAGGAGCGGCCGACGAGGAGGGAAGGCAGCCGAGCCATCAGTGACTGAAGGAATGGCGAACGACGGCCGACGAAATGGGAGAAAGAGAGCTTAGAAGAGAGAGGGCGAAAACTGGTGATTAGCGCCGATTTAGGCCCGGCCACCGACAGCCAGAGGTAGCCCACGCGGAGACCGACTGATCGATGGTTGAATGGACCGGTGGGGCGGCGGCTAGCGTCAGAAACGGTGAAAAAGAGAGAAGTCACCGACAACGGAAAGGAGAAGGGTCAGACCGACTACTTTTCGGCGACCTTAGACGAAACTGACCCCAGATCCGAGCTGCGGACGACCCCGCGGAGCTGCTGGCTAAGAAAATCGAAGGAGAATCAGTCGAACCGGACTGAACCGACTGTCTGAACTGGGTTGAATCGGACCGAACCGGTTCAGCCAAAAAGAAAAGGAAAAGGAAGAAAAAGGGAAAAAGAAAAAGAGGAAAAATTGGAAAAAATTTCAGTGATGCAATCGAGCTACGGGTAAGTCAGTAAGTGATTGAATTGACCGATTTAAATTTCAAAATATTTAATTTTCTTATTAATCGACTAAAAGTTTACCCGAAAAAATAGTAAATTGTGTAGCTCGATGATTACGTCAAACGAGAGCTTGAGATAGCCTCGATTTACGTATTATCATGGAATCTCAAGTAAGTAACCCTTATTTATGACAATTTACATCGTTATGTGTGTTAGATAAATTTCAGATTTAATTTTCGTATTAAATGAATTAAATTCTAGAAATTGGAATAAATTGTCGTATATACTAAATTGAGTTATCCGAGAGTTTAGAACGAGGCTCAATAAATACTGATGGGCCCAATGAGCCCAATAGGCCTCGATAATGTGAATAATAAGTGGAAAACGGGCTTAAAGCCGATTAAGGCCCATTATGGTGCAATCGGGCCCAATATGGGTAAACGGACCCAATGATTTAAATTAAGCCCAAAAAAATATGAAATACAATTAATTGTATTGTATTTGACCTGATGAACATTTATCCGCAGTTCTAGAGATTGGATTGGGAGCAAATTAGACTGTGTGATGAGACATCAGTGGAAAGGTCAAACTGTATAGAAAAATGAGGTAAGGGAATTGTGTGAGTAGTTAGAGGTAGCTTGTCACACCCCACTTCTGGGAACCCTTCTGTCCATATATTCTCTACTACGGTTGGGCTGTGAGAAGATGCAATTACTAAAATTCGTTCATTTATAGCGGAAGATTTAAATCTTTAATTCACACTCCCAGGTATGTGTGTAGATATACAAAATCAATTGTATAAATACCATGTGCCTACATATCATCCCCATAATACTGTTTACAATTCCAAGATATAACTGTGCGATACGATAAATTAGATACAAAATTTTCGTGTATACAAATCTTATACCTTTACGGAATTGTGGGAGCTGTTCAACACAAAAGACCTAGAGACCACCGCTCTCTTACTTCTCAGTACCTGGAAGGGGAAAATAGTGGGATGAGCAAACCACAGCTCAGTAAGGAAATGTATGCTAGCAGGTAGATATCGTACTACCTACATAGCCCATGCATGTATAAACCAAAACCATGTTTTCAGTATAAATGGAAATACCATACGAAAATGCATTTAGACATATATTTCTCAATAGCATTTTCGTGTAAATCAAATATCCAGCTTCCATTTAAAACATGCTCATAAATGGTGCCCTCACAGCACAAATGTGAAATCAGAGATTTATCAAAAACACAAAATCTCTTTCTTTTCTGAGATTATCTCTGTTTCTCGAATCTCTGAGACAGGCATGGACTTTTCGTCAATCAAATATCCACGACATATGGCCATAGTCAATGATCCCGAGCCTCACTGATCAGGTGTGCACAGGGCATCACTTCGCTTGAAGGGGAATGGGTCAGTCCTGCCCTCCGGCTCATCTCAATCAACCACAACTCCACATATACTCACGGTAAGAATACGCCGTGTGTCATCTACGCGATACTCGTACTCACGTGCACCCAGCACGGTACATAGTATACCAACGGATAACTACACTGTTCTATGTACAACCGTGGACCCAAGTCCATACTCTAACTTTGATGGACTTTTCATCCTAAACCATGTCTCATATACCAGGTGAGCAAGCAGCGTGACACACAGTCATCGCAAGGCTCCAGCGCGGTACGATCTATCGTTAAGGCCCAACCCGTTCAAATGGTCGTCAGCTGGTATCCCCTTGGGTCCCAGACCCCCAGGTTTACCTCAACTCAATAAAACAGGTGCGAGCAAAGTTCCCACACTTTCTCAAAACCCTCGCGCGAGTTACAACTCCAGCACGGTACATCAAAGGCATTAAAACGGGTGTAAGCTAGCGCTTCAACACCAAATCTCATCTCAAAACTGATGGATGGCTATCTTCTCTTTTTAAAACTCAAAAACATGTTTATTCATACAGCATACCTCTTCATGCTAAAACATGTAAAATTAGCCAACCTATCATCAACATTTCTCAATCATCAAGATCAATGTAAATTAGAGAAAAACATTGAAAACATGCATATCATGCTATTTCCTTACCCTATCCCATTTCTCAATACATATATACATTATAGTACTTTTCATGCTTCCATATCATTTCATAGAATTATAATATCGTACTAGTTCTAGCAATATATCTACGAAATTGCTGTAAAATACGCACGAACATCTCTATAGCTAACACACAGTCCCTTACCTCACTTTATTTATGTGTAACTATCCTCCTCTACGCTTCTCATATTCTCATCTCGACTTGCTCCGGCGTATCATCCGAAACTGAAATTCATCCATCAAACACTTGAGTTAACGTTTCTAACTCTTATTCAACTAAGCATTTATCCAATGCCTTAAATACACATTTTACCCCTTGTGGTAAATCTCACAATTTTATCCCAATATCAACATGCCCAAACCATGCCCACAACATAATCATCCTCTCAAGATATCTCATTCATCATTAACACTTCTACATTCCACTTTCTCACACTAGACCATTTCTAAGTTATATTCATTTCATGCCATCCTAGGTAGTTCTACCCACAAGGTGCACACCCAATTAACTTCATAATCATTAACTAGACCAATGTACTTGGATTTGTGCACTAGAACTTACCTCATTGGATTTCCTCTTTGCTCCAATTAGAAATGCCCTTTATTCCTTCAATCTGACAAATGGGGAAATGCCTCTAGACTATGTTGTTCTTCTCTTAGACGTGAACGACTTTGTCTCTAATAGCTTTTCCTCAAATCTTACTGAAAATGGCTGGATTTAGGAGTGAGAAAGCTAGGTTTTTGAGTTGAAGTGGAAAGAAATGGTTTATCTCGAAATCTGAAGATCCAACTGCTCCTATTTATAGTTTTAACTTGATGAGATCAATCTTCCTTGGGTGGAGATCGATCTGGTCCTCTAAAAATCCCTCTTTTCTAAGACATTTTAAAGGCAGGAGATCGATCTGTCGAGGCTTGAGATCGATCTGCTGTCAAACAGAAGCTTAAGGAGATCGATCTGGTCATAGGGGAGATCGATCTGCTTCCAACCCGAGAGCTAAGGAGATCGATCTGATTCCCTTGGAGATCGATCTGCTCCATTCCATTACTCACATAAGAGCATTCTGGCTCTTTCAGATCGATCTCTCATCCTATGAGATCGATCTGGCCTCCATATTTCCAGATTTCCTGCAGTTTTTCTTCAACAACTTCTTTCAAAACTTCCTCAATTTACCTCCATAGTCCTTTCCTCATTCATCCCTCCTTGAGACTTAAAAGTGTCATCCAATCACACTTAGTACATATTAAAACTTATGGGAAAATCTTTGTATGACCAAATATACACGATATTACCTGAATGGAAATATACGCTTATGTAAATCTTTCCTTCAATTTTACCACACTACTCTTATTCCATTTCAATCACATTCTTATCGTGTTTAAGTTCATTTCTTCCTAATCATTCATAATGCAACTTGTACGTATAATCACGATTCTTATTACAAGTGCGTACATAATCTTATGAACTTACATTACATATACTTTGTATTACGAATGTATTATCATACTCATGATTTCATTTACATTTCTATGTTCCTATATACAGCTATACATATACGAGGTCTCACATAGCTATGCGTACTTTAAATAGTTTTTGTGTACACTGAATGTGTATGTATACATTGATATTGTACAAAGGTCCTAAAAATGGTTTAAAGATTTTAAGGACTCGAAATAGGTAAAAGTCTATTTTACCCCTATTGAGGGAAGTTCACCTAAGGATGGTGAAAGCATGACATGCATGAAATGTATGATTTAAGTAATTTATGATTTAAGGAATTTTCATAATTTTAAGCAAAGTAAATCGATAGATTGGCCAGTAATTGCATAAACTTCACAAGATAACACTACGTAAGTGTTACTTAGATTTAAATGAAATTTCTTGAGAAAATGGGCCAACTATCAAGTTTATATGGAAACAGATAGTGCTGACACTAGCTCGCACTATATCTGAGTTTGTAAATGTGCATAAATGTGCTTGAGCGGTTGTTTGCACCGACTTGTGTGACATCATATGTATGAAATGTGCTAGAGCGATTGCTCGCACTGATTTTATTATTGTGAAATGCATGAGAGGTGCTGGAGCCTAGCTCGTATTCTGTTTTGATTGTTTTGATGGTTTTGACTGTTTTGACGAAATGCATAAAAAGGTACTGGAGCGATTGCTCGCACTAGTTTTAATGATTTGACATGCATGAGAGATGCTGGAGCTTAGCTCACATCCTGTTTTGATATGATATTGCAAAAAGTCATTCTGGAGTGTAACTCGCACGAGATTTGATGTATTTATGCACAAGCCGTACTGGAGCGTTACTCGTATGAAGTTTTGATTTACTTTAGAATTCAATCGTGCTGGAGCATTGCTTGCATGTGATTTTATATGGATTTATAACTCATTTTAAAGTCGTACTGGAGTATTTCTCATACGCAGATTTTACTGATTTTTATGAAACCATACTAGAGCTTCGCTCGCACGAGATTTTCTAATATCATGAATATGCATGGAGCTGTGCTAGAGCTTCGCTCGCACAGGGAATGATATGACATGCATATAGCCGTGTTGGAGCCTCCTGTAGACTGTGTCACAGTGAGATGATATGCTCACACGTGTATACTGAGACAGAGATGATATAGGTGGATAAGACATATTACAGGTACCCCTAACTGAGCTTGGGTTCATGGAGTACGTTGTACCGTGTATGTCACGCAGAGTACGCTATACCGTGGGGATTGTTGGAGTGGAGTGGCATTAGCCACTAGGTAGCAAGCCTTGCCCTCGCAATCCTGATGGTATGCTGTTCTGGCGGGTAGGACCAACCCACCTCCCGTTTCAAAAGTGATACCCCGCACACTAGGTATCGTGTTGCCAGGGATCATGAGGCTATGGCCATAGTCCTTGTTGTTACTGATAATCACCTACTTGTCTCACATGATATAACTATTGGTTGATAGACCAGGGTAGACCCGAGGGAGGGGTTAGGCCCCCGATTTTGTGATTTTGTACTATGATGATAGATTTTTTTGAAAATTTTATAACGAATTGTTTTATGAGATGATTGACCCGGAATGGTTATTTTATACTGTGTTTTAAATAAAATGATTTAAATGCAGTAGCATGATGTGTGTTCCATGCTTTAATGATGAATTCATGAAATGATTGTATCTCACGATTTGTTTTATATCGCATGAAACAATGCATGATTTTGATTAAATTCATGCTAAGTATGATTTAATGATGTCACATAAAATGCCTTTGATTCATGAATTACATGATTTATATATGCAAAACTATTTTGATAAACTACGTCATTGATGTATTCATGATTTTGTGCTTGAGATTTTAATGAAAAAGAAATGGATTTTAAGGGCATGACATTATGAGCATGTAGATAGTGGAGCTATCTACTTACTTGCATAATTGCCTTACTTAGCGTGTGGTTTGCTCACCCCCCTTATTTTCCCATCTTTTCATAGCACTCGCAATAGTTATTGAGCGGCTGAGGACTTGCATTCTTGGTATCCATTGTTTCCCATCGAGAGACAGGTATACACATTTGTATAGTTTTGTATCTAAATATGTAATGCACAGTACTGTAAACGGATATGATGTCGGGGATGTAAGGTTATGTAAATACCATTGTGTATGTATTTAGTTATAGTCAAAAGATAGTAAACTCTGATATATGAATGTGATTATGGAAATGGAATGGTAAATAGTGTGAGGAGACTAACACCGAATCATAGCCCAACTATTTGAAGGATGGTCACGATGAGAGAAAGGTAAGAATTAAATAATAAATGAAAAAGTGAAAAATTTACTCTGATTTTTAGGTAATTTGGGTCGTGACATAACTGCACGCTCAGTAAGGCAATAATGCAAGCATGGTAGATAATTACACTATCTACATGCTTAAAGTGTCATGCATAAATCATTAGCATCTAGAGCATGAGGAAACATCAAAACACGCATGCTCATCATCATTAAAACTCATCAAATGGAAATTCATTATAAAACATCCATAAAAATTTATCGCTTTCTCAAAACACGTCAAAATTCATCACAATTAGCAAAACCATCTCTTTATCACAATCCCACAAGGCTCGACCCCTCCCTCGAGTCTACCTTGGATAACACAATTCATCATCGGTATCTAAAACCATGTGATATCATGTGAGACAGGTGGTCACTACATATATATTAAAGACTATGTTAGCCAACTATGTCATAATCATCTCAGACCACATGGATCCCGGTGTGTGGGGTATCATGTTAGAATGAAGGTGGGTTAGTCTTTCGCTAGACTTTGTAATCAACGTCACAACCATGCGGTGCAGCGTACTCCATGAGATCTACACGGTACAACGTGCTCCTCGAACCCATATCATGGTTGGGGGTGCCTGCCATAGGACTTATCTACCCCATGCCATGTGTAACCTATACAGTCTCAAGTGCACGTGAGAGCATTTCGTTTTTATGTAAAAGAGCCTCCCCGTCGAACAGAGCCTCCCCACCCCAACGGGCTTAAGGATCCTACCGATTTCGTTTTAATGTAAGAGAGCCTCCTCGCCTAACAGAGCCTCCCTACCCCAACGGGCTTAAGGATGTTGGCTTAAGGATCTTACCAGTTCCACGGCTCATACATACCACAGTGTGAAAAATCTAGTGCAATCGTCAGTAAATATCCTTGTATGAGCAATGTTCCAGTATAATTTTATGCATAACAAAGAATGAAGAAGTCACATATGAGCATATCTCTAATACGGTTATATGCACAAGTAAGTCAAGGAAACCCACGTACGAGCTATCAACTCCAGTACAGCTTATATAATATCGTGAATCAAAATATGGTACGAGCTAGGCTCCAGCACGATTTACTCATTTAAGTATGATAGGCAGCTCTTTTTTAACAAAACACTTTCAAAACCAAGGGTAGCACCTTACTTGTGCTACTTCACAAATTACGAAATCACTAGCCCGCCTATCTTTTAATTTTGCTTAAACCAAAGCAAAGTATTTCGTAAAAACATCAAAACATGTGATTTATGCAATTATTACCCTTTTACAATACACTTCAAAATCAACCATATACATATATACTTGTAGTCATTCACACATACCATGAATCACTTTTCTAAATAACCATGCATTTTACAAAGCCCTATTTCACCCATAAAGTATGAGCAACTATCTCTATATACTCACAAAATTCTTTTACCTGAAAATCGTGTCGAATGATTTCCTGTTCTTTAGAGTTTGCTCGATTGTGCAGTTCAGTTCGCCTCCAACGAACTCTTCGGGACTGCACGAGATTACATTTCGCATTAATTTTAAATCCAATGAAATAAAGCTCTTGCGTTTACTATAGTCGATTCGACTTATAATTTTCATGAATACTTGTAAAGCCTCATTCTGATTTCTCTACTTATCTCTCAAGAGTCTATTGATTCACACTAAATCGATATTTAAACTCATAGTGTCTCTAGTTCATCATTTACTTCACTATGGCATTTTATCAAACACCTTATATACTTATTTTCACAACTCGCCTAATCTCACAATGTAGCTTTATTCCATTATCTCAAAATCTTGGTTATTACTTCACTAGAACCTTAGTATAATCCATTTATCATCAACTCACCCATGTCATATTTTCTCACACTAGACTCATTCTAGGTTTTTACTTGTTCCATTAAATTCTAGGTAGTTTCTATCATTAATACATACACCCATCTACTTAAAATCAATAACTAGATAAATGTACTTGGGTTGGTGTATTAGCAACTCACCTAGCTTGATTTTCTTCTTACTCCAATAAGAATACTCCTTTGCTCCTTCAATCCCACCAATGAAGTATTGATCCCAAGCTATGTTGTTCTTCTCTTTATAGTGAACAACTTTTCCCTAATAGTTTTTTCTCAAATCCTTGTGGAAATGGGATAGTTTTAGATAAAGAAAGCTAGGTTTAAGGTTGAAAATGGAAGAATGAATTTGTTTCCTGTGAAAATGCAGATCCAACTGCTCCACTTTAATAGAAATGGCACTAGGAGATCGATCTGCATAAGGTGGAGATCGATCTGGTCTTACTTGAATCCTCATAATTTTGTCCATTTGGTAGGTAGGAGATCGATCTATTGGGTGTAGGAGATCGATCTATCATGATGCATGGGATCGATTTGCACAATGGGAATAGGATCAATTTTTTTTCAGGTCGAGAGTTTAGGAGATTAATCTGGCCATTAAGAGGAGATCGATCTGGTCCAACTCGAGGCCAATGGAGATCGATCTGCTTGAGTGAGGGATTAATCTCTCTCTTGCAAAATGCTTGACATTGTGTTTTCCAAGCCATGAGATCGATCTCTCATTGCATGGGATCGATCTAGCCTTCATCCTGCACCCTTTTACTGTAATGTTTCCCATTTAAACTCATACTCAATCACTTCCACACGCATTTATCAATCCATTCACACTTAGAACTTAAAAACATTTATTTCTTGTAATTCATATGTAATGTAACTTGTCTATACATCAAATAATCATATACATTACATAGAAATTTACGGGTCTTACAAAAGGTACTAAAGTCCTTAAACAATTGTGGATACTTCTCTCGCATTAAACTTTCCAATTCGTACGTAGCCTCTTCCGCAGTATGATACTGCCACAACACCTTAACTAAAGGAATTATCTTAAACCGTAATGTTGTCTCTTTCCTGTCCAAGGTCCTGAATCGGTTTCTCCACATGTGTTGTATTCTTTTTTTAATTTCGGTGGTTCGTACTTAACTACATGTGTTGGATCCGGATGAGACTTGCGTAGTATTGAAACTTGGAAGACATTATGAATACTGAATGATAATTCTATTTTTAATAGAATTATTTGTGCTTAATTTTCTAATTAATTATTTAAATCCCCAATTTATTTTATTAATTATCCCCTCAATTTAATTAAAATTCTTTAATGTGCAGATAAAATAAATTCGGATGAAACTCAGTCATTTCAGTCAAAATTGGGCTGAAAACGGGCTAAAGGAGACTAGACCACTTCCAATTTGCAGACCGAGTCACCAGTCGTCTAGACACGCGTGATGCCAGGTGTTTGTATTTTATTTGCATTAAAATGATAAGATCGACGGACACCGTGCCAACCTTTTGGAAGACACATGTCGGGCCACATCGCACAACCAATTGGATAAAAAGATAAGTGACGTGGAAATATCTACTCTACAACAAATCAAAGGAAGACAAGTGGCCAAACAATGCCAACTCATCTAGGATGAAAAATTACCATTGTACCCCTATGTTTGTGTATAAATAGAACATGATGAGCAATTGAAAAATTAAGTAGCCTAGTGTAGTTTTTAAAGTAGTTTTTAAGGTAGGAGTAGTGTAGAGTAATTTAGGAGTAGTTTTAGTTTTTAAATTTTTTATTTTTCCTTTCAAGCTTTTCGATTAGCTTTTAGCTACCATTTTCTATTCTACCGTTCATGTCAACTTTAAATTTGTTAGATTTTATGAAAAGTTTAATCATTTCTCTTTCATTTGTAGTTCACGTTTATGGCAACCATTTTTATTTCTTTCTCTCAGTATTGCATCTTTTAACTGTTTATTTTCTTGATTCACCGATTATTGGATTAGAGGAAGTAAGAAAGTTTGGCTGGTGACAGTGGCCATATTCTTTATCCCTGTTTCAACATTTTTATTTTTCTGTTTTAAAGTATGTTACTTTATGTTTTCAAGTGGTGTTAAGATTGTTAGTAAGTATTTTCAAAACAGAACTTGTTCTTCATCATTGTCCTGTACATTTTCGTCTCCTTAAATTTTTACCTTCTCTATTTGTTTCATTTCATAACTGTGCCGTGTAGCTCCGTGGATTCAGTATGGTGGCAAGGGGACCGAGCTTCATTTTCTGTTACATGTGTTCGTTGTTTTTATTTCCTTAGCATTTTATAGTTATTCATAGTGTTAATATTTCTTAGATTCCTCCTCTGTTCGGCTCTGCTTTAGTTTAAGATTTACTGTTCATCTTGGTTATTTTCCTATCCTGCAGTGTTGTCGATTTTAAATGATCTAGTAGCTATTTGATTGCTGTTTGGTTCTCTTTTTTCGGTTTTAAGTGTAGTAGGTCTAAGAGCATTTTATTTCTTTTCTCTTTTGCTCTTTTTCATTTTCAGTTTAGCAGTATTTTAATTACCATTGTTATTTTCTTGCCTTTTAAAAGTTGTTAATTTCTTGTTGTCTATTGAAGATAGGTGACCGGTGCATCCAGCCGAGTGCCACCACACTCAACAAGCAGAATGGTTGTTGAAGCCTTGTGCGGATGGGCGATGTAGATGACTAGAGTAGTAGCAGACGTCATGGTTATGCCCTGATGCAAAGTGGAAAGGTTGCAGGGGCAGGTCATGCGGGACGATGGTACTGTGCAGGTGTCACTGATACGAGGATAGGGCTGAAAACTGCTACTGATTTAGGGGATGTTAGCTACAGCAAACCATAATTTGTGCTGGGAAAAGGACGGGTTGTAAGGACAGAACCAAGAGTAGGAGCTGTACATTACCTGGAGAATGCCTGGAATTGAAGAAACACGTACAGTGCACACGGGACCGAGATAGCTGGGACATTTAGCTCAGGGCACATTTGTCAGTTTTAATTGTGCATATTTCCATTTTTATGCATGCATATCTTTATATTTTTTAGTATTCCTTTTTATTTTTTTTGTTAGCTTAGATTATAGTCTTAATTTAATTAGCATATTATTGTTCCTTGCTTGATTAGTTTACACTTAGTTTTAATTAGGAATTTAGAATTAAACTTAGTATTTAGGTAGTACATAATTAAAACTAGTAGTAGAATTATTTTAGGTAATTTTAAGTAAGTTTGCATTTTAAATTGAAAAATCCAAAAGTATTTTGTGAAGTCAATATATTTTGAAATGACAAAACAATAATTCAATAATGAATATTATAAATCTAGAAATGTTTTAAACATGTTAAGAGTTTAATTAAATACATATCATTGCCAGAAACTGGGTATTAAAGGATGAGAGATCGATCTCATGATATGAGAGATCGATCTCCTGGGTTTTCAAGTATGCGAGATCGATCTCATGAGAATATGAGATCGATCTGTTAAAGGATTAAAAACTCAAAGAGCATGTATAGGATGTTAAGGAAGAAGAGATCGATCTCTAGGGGTTATGGATCGATCTTTAAATTACAGAATGCCTATAAGATCGACCTGGTCAAGGAAGAGATCGATCTCCTCTAAGGTAAAGGTTAAAGGTATTAGATCGATCTATGTTCAAACAGAGAGCTTATGAGATCGATCTCATATGGATAGAGATCGATCTCCTCAAAGTTAGAGAGTTTAGGAGATCGATCTAGGGTGATTAGAGATCGATCTCCTCTCTACGAGAATGCTTGCTAGATCGATCTGGAGATTGATCTTGCTTCAAACAGAGAGATTAGAAGGTCGATCTGATGTTTCGATAGATCGATCTTCACTAATATTTTTCAAATTATAAGATCGATCTCTACAAATATGAGATCGATCTCCTTGTTTCAAGTTGCTTTGTAATTGCAGGAATTTAAACTAAGAGATCGATTTGGTCATGATGGAAGATCGATCTGGTACTCTACTGGAGGTTCTCAACGGCTCTTTCGATAAAATCTTCAACAGGAAAAATAGCATTAAATGCTTCAACTACTAATCCTGCTGTATAAAACCAAGCATTGAAGACACTGGAAAATAAGAGACTGGTGCTGTAAATTCTGAATATTCTCAAGAGATCATTCTCAACATTCTCTTTGTCTTCAACATCACATTGATTGTATTGTGTTAAAAAGCTTGTGTAGAAGTTATTCTTCCTACCCACAAAAGAAAGTTTCTATTTGTATTCATCCTTAATCCAAGAGAGAAGAGAAGAGTTCCTCTGTGAGATAATTTTGTAAGGGGTGTATACTTATCTTTGTAAAAAGGGGTAGAGAGGTTATTTCTTAACCTTAAAAAGGGAGTCTGTATCAACTATTGAGATAGTGAAAGAAAGTTCTTGACAAGAAGGTCAAGAAGAGAGGGCGTAGGCAAGCGATTGGCCGAACCTCTATAAATTACTGAGTTTGCTGCTTCCTTCCCTTATCTCTTTTAATTTATTGCACTATACTTTATTGCTTATTCTTTGCTTACTTGTAATAATTCAATTAAGCTTAAAATTTAGCATTATCATTAGAAAATCGATTCACCCCCCTCTCGATAGAGCCAACAATTGGTATTAGAGCTCTGACTCTTTGATCATTAAGGAATAACTTCCTAAGAGTTAAAACGATCTAATGGCTCATAGCAATGTAGCAGCCAATCTAGTAGGAGAAAGGCATTCTACAATTAGGCCTCCCATGTTCAATGGTGAACATTATGCTTATTGGAAAACTAGACCGATGCTTTTCATTCAAGCAAATGATTATGAGGTATGGAGGATTATAACTAAAGGTCTTCAAATCCCAACTAAAAGGATAGAGGGAAGAGATATCCCAAAAGAAGAAGATGAGTGGGATTCTAATGATGTAAAATGTGCTCAGCTAAATGCAAAGGCCATGCACACCTTATTTTGTGCGTTAGGGCCCAATGAGTATAATAGAGTCTCCGGTTGTGATAATGCCAAACAAATTTGGGATAAATTGGCAATTACTCATGAAGGCACAACTTAAGTAAAGGAGACTAAGGTAGGAATGCTCACACATGATTATGAGCTATTTAGGATGAAAGAAGGAGAGTCAATTAGTGACATGTTCACTAGGCAATAAAGTATAGAAATGGACTAAAGTCCTTAGGCAAAATCTACTCAAATATAGAAATGGTTAAGAAAATCCTGAATAGCCTATTGAAATCTTGGGAAGCTAAAGTAACAGCAATTGAAGAGTCCAAAGACCCCCACACACTATCATTAGATGAATTGATAGGGTCACTACTCACATATGAAATGAAATTAAGGAGAAATGAAGAGCCACTCAAGAAAGTAGGAGTAGCTCTGTAATCCACTACTCAAGAAGATTTACAAAAGAATAAAAATGAGAGTGGTAATGAAGAAGATTTCGAAATGGCAATGTTTGCCAAGAGATTTAACAAGTTTTTGAGAATGAGAGAAAATGGTAGTGGTAGGAGAAACTATAAGAAAATAACAAGTGATAGAAAATTTAACTGCCCTCTTCTAAAAAGATCAAGTGATAGGAATCACAAAAAAAAGGCAATGATGGCAACATGGAGCGACAGTGACAGCTCCGATGATGATTCAAATGAGGATATTGCCAACCTATGCTTCATGGTAATTGAAGATAAAAAGGTCACTTCAGATCTCAATGAGTACTCTTTTGATGAACTACAAGATGCATTTGATGATCGTGCATTAGAATATGAATGCATGAATTTGAAGTACAAAAAATTAATCCTGTCACCAACCGAATTACCTAAAAATCAGAGTAAATTTTTTTTGCTTCTTCATTTATTATTTAATTCTTACCTTTCTCTCATCGTGACCATCCTACAAACAGTTGGGCTATGATTCGGTGTTAGTAACCTCTCACTATTACCAATTCCATTATCATAATCACTTTTATATATCAAAGTTTACTATCCTTTGACTTTAATTAAATACATATACAATGGTATTTATAACACTACATCCCGACATCATATCTATTTACAGTACTGTGCATTACTTATTTAGATACGAAACCATACAAATGTGTATACCTGTCTCTCGATGGGAAGCAGTGACTACCAAGCATGCAAGTCCTCAGCCGCTCAATAACTATTGCGAGTGCTCTGAAAAGATAGGAAAATAAGGGGGGTGAGCAAACCACACACTCAGTAAGGCAATTATGCAAGTAAGTAGATAGCTCCACTATCTACATGCTCATAATGCCATGCCCTTAAATCCATTTCTTTTCATTAAAATCATCAAGCACAAAGTCATGCAAACATCAATGACTTAGTTTATAAAACTGTTCGTGCATATATAAATCATACTACTTATGCATCAAAGCATTTTATGTGACATCATTAAATCATAATAAGCATGAATTTAATCAAGATCATGCAGTCTTTCATGTCATGTATGACAAATCATGGATTTCAAATGAAAGCATGGAAAACATCATCATGCTACTGCATTTAAATCAATTCATTAAAACTGCAGTAAAACTAACCCTTCCGGGTCAATCATCTCATAAAACAATTCATTTAAAATTCATTATAAAACTTCGGTTATAAAACCACCCTTCTTTCAGGGTCACAAATCCTAAGATCATGAAATCATAAAATCGTCAAATTGGGGGCCTGACCCCTCCTTCGGGTCTACCCTGGTTAATCAGACCACAAGTTATATCATGTGAGATAAACAGCTGATTATATCAGTAACATCGAGGACTATGGCCATATCCTAGTGATCCCTGGCAACACGGTACCTAGTGTGCGGGGTATCACACCTGAAACGGGAGGTGAGTCGTCCTACCCGCCAGAACAGCATAACACCAGGATTGCGAGGGCAAGGCTTACTGCTTCGTGGATCATGCCACTCCACTCCAACAATCCCCACGGTACAGCATACTCCACATGATATACACGGTACAACGTACTCCATGAACCCAAGCTCAATCAGGGGTGCCTGCAATAGGTCTTATCCACCCATATCATCTTTATCTCAGTATGCACGTGTGTGCCTATCATCTCACTGTGACACACAGTCTACAGGAGGCTCCAACACGGCTATATGCATGTAATATAAATCCATGTGCGAGCGAAGCTCAAGCACAGCTCCATGCATATTCATGATATCTGAAAATCTCGTGCGAGCGAAGCTCTAGCACGATGTCATAGAAATCAATGAAATCTGCGTACGAGCAGCACTCCAGTACGACTTAAACTGATTATATATTCAAGTAAGATCCACGTATGAGAAATCCTCTAGTACGGATATGTATAAAAACTTAGTGAAAATCTCGTACGAGAAAAACTCCAGTACGACATTCAAATGAATTATAAAACCATATAAAACTTTGTGCGAGCAACGCTCCAGCACAAATAAATGCTCAAGT
The DNA here is from genome assembly GCA_033439115.1 of Firmiana major. Classification (NCBI taxonomy): domain Eukaryota; kingdom Viridiplantae; phylum Streptophyta; class Magnoliopsida; order Malvales; family Malvaceae; genus Firmiana; species Firmiana major. Next base: position 39,236,812 of record CM065901.1, read on the forward strand.
AAATCAAATCTTGTACGAGTTACACTCCAGTATGGCTTTATGCTTAATTAAATCAAATATCGTGCGACTTACACTCCAGCACGGCTTTATGCAATATCAAATCAAAACAGGATGTGAGCTAAGCTCCAGCATCTCTCATGCATGTCAAATCATTAAAAGTAGTGCGAGCAATCGCTCCAGCACCATTTTATGCATACCACGTCAAAAAAAATCAAAACATGTCAAAACATATCAAAACAGAGTGCGAGCTAGGCTCCAACAGCTCTCATTTCACAATAATAAAAATCAGTGCGAGCACCATGCTCTAGCACATTTCATGCATATGATGTCACACAAGTCGGTGCGAGCAACCGCTCAAGCACATTTATGCACATTCACAAATGCAGATATAATGCGAACTACATGTCATCACTATCTGTTTCCATATAAACTTGATAGTTGGCCTATTTTCCAAAGAAATTTCATTTTAAATATAAATAACACCTACGTAGTGTTATCTTGTGAAATTTATGCAGTTTCTGGCCAATCTATCGATTTGCTTTGATTACAATCAATAAAATTCTTTAACTCGAAAAATTCCTTAAATTATGCATTTAATGCATGTCATGCTTTCACCATCCTTAGGTGAACTTCCCTCAATAGGGGTAAAATAGTCTTTTCACCTATTTCGATCCTTAAAATCATTTAAACCACTTTTAGGACCTCTGTACAATATCAATGTATACATACATATTCAGTGTATACAAAAACTATTAAAATACGTGTAGCTACCTCTAGCTACTCACACAATTCCCTTACCTCATTTTTTCTCTGTACAGTTTGACCTTTCCACTGATGACTCGTCGCGCAGTCCGATTTGCTCCAAATCCAAATCAAATCTCCGAAACTGCGGATACACATTCATTAGGTCAATTACAATACAATTTAATTGTATTTCATATTTTCGGGGCTTAATTTAAATCATTGGGCCCGTTTACCCATATTGGGCCCGATTGCACCTTAATGGGCCTTTATCGGCCTTAAGCCCGTTTACCACACTTTATCGAGGCCTATTGGGCTCATTAGGCCCAGCAGTATTTATTTAGTCTCTTTCTAAACTCTCAAACAACTTATGAATTATTTACGACAATTTATCCCAATTTCCAGAATTTAATTCATTTAATGCGGAAATTAAATTCGTAATTTATGCGATAAATTCTAACACGCATATCGACGTAAAATTGTCGTAAATAAGGGTTACTTATCCGTGATTCCATGATAGTAAGCGAATCGAGGCTGTCTCGAGCTCTCGGTGGATGCCAATTGTTGAGCTACACAATTAAATAGATTTTCGGGTAAACTTTCAGTCGATTATTTATCAAATTAAATATTCCAAAAATTAAATCGGTCAATTCGACCACTTACCGACTTACCCGAAGCTCGATTGCATCACTAGAATTTTTCCCAATTTTTCCTCTCTTTCTTTTTCCCGTTTTCTTCCTTTTTTCCTTCTCTTTTTTGTTGAACCGGTTCGGTCCGATTCAACCCGATTCAGACCGATCCGGTCCAACGGTTCAGTCCGGTTCGGTCCAACGGTTCAGACCGATTCAGTATCATTTCCTCATTCCGGCGCCGTCCGATCGGTTCCCAATGCGATTTTGGAACTAATCGGTGCGCCACGGCCTGGGCTTCCAAAATCGGCCCTCGGCTGGAGTCAAAATGGCGCCGATGGCTGCCAATCGGGGCTCCTCTTCCGCGGCTTCCTCCTTCATTTTCGATGTCCTCCGACGATCTCCACGGTGCGTCTTGGCTGCTGGTGAGTCGCCGGGTGCTGGGCTGCGTTCGTCGGCCCTCACTGGCCCCTAGGCCTCACCGGTGGCTCACCGGTGGTTCCACTTCCTCGGGTTCGGCTTTCTGCTTCGTTTCGCATTTCTTCTTCTCTGTTTCGCGATTTCAATTCAATTTTCTTTTTTTTTTACATTATTTATTTATTTATAATTTATTTATAATAATATTTTAATCAATTAAAAATTATTATTTATCAAATATCCCAAAAAAATTTCATATTATATTCATTTAATCACTAAATGCATTTATCAGTTCGATTTTACCTTCCCGATATATTTTTCGATTATTCTCAGGATTATTTTTCGAAGTGAAAATCTCGGTTTATTCCAATAAATTCATATCTTGATCAATTTAACCCGAAATTTAATTATTTCTTCATCATTGATCAAGATTTCTCATTCTTATATTTTTAATTAAATTTTCTTGTCCCGATTAATATCGAATTTTGGTCTTTTGACCGTTTTACCCTTGCACATTTTCAAAAATACCATTTCAGTCCTTTTGCATTTTTAAATGCACTCGAAAATTTCTATTCATTTTCTTTTACTCTTACGATAAAACCGGGTCTTACACTCTAAACTAAAGAAAGAAAATGAATTAATACTAAATGATAAGATAGAATGTGAAAAGAGATTAGAAAGTACAAATCTTGAAATCCATGACCTAAAAGAAAAGAATAGTAACTTACATAATTCCTTTACTAGATTTTACATGGGTCAACAAAAACTAGATAACATGCTAGAAACTTAAAGGGCTTTCTTTGATAAAAATGGGTTAGGATATGATGACAAAAATGGGGAAACTCACCTCAAAAGTTTCTTAGCTAGAAAGACTATGCATAAATCCTCAACTACTTGCTCACGTTGTAATAAAAGGGGCATGCATCATATAGCTGCAATGTGAAGATGACCACATTTAGAGGAAGGATAGTTAGAAGAATATGGGTCCCAAAAGAGGTGGTTAACTCAAAAGATATTAATGTAATATTAAAATGGATCCCAAAAGGATTAATAATTCTATTCACTAACTCCAAAGGACCCAAAAAAATTTGGGTACCTAAGACAAAAGTTTGAATGTTTATTATAGGTCATTGAGCACTGCTATAAGGAAAAAAAAAAGGAAGCTTGGTACTTGGATAGTGGATGCTCAAGACACATGACCGGTGATTAAAGCCACTTCAACTCATTCAAATCAAAAGTTGGTGGAGAAGTCACATTTGGGGACAACTCCAAAGGCCAAGTTGAAGGAAGTGGATCAATTGGTAATAACTATTTCTCACTAGAAAATGTTTTACTTGTTAGAGGTCTAAAACATAACTTGTTAAGTATTAGTCAACTTTGTGACAAAGGTTACAAAGTAATTTTTGATTGCTTGAAGTGTCATGTTATAGATCCTAAATCAAATAAAGTTCTTTTTCTAGGACATAGACAAGGTAACATATACATTGTTTATCTAAATGAACTTAAAAATGAAAATATATGCCTTATGGTAGATAAAGAAAAAGAAACTTGGTTGTGGCATAAAAGACTAGGTCATGCTAGCATGCATGTATTATCAAAGCTAGCTAGAAAAGACCTTGTTGTAGGATTACCTAAGTTGTCGTTTGACTATGACAAAATTTGTGAAGCTCATGTCAAGGGAAAACATAAAAGGACAACATTTAAACCTAAACATAGTGTATCAACCACTAGACCTCTTCAATTACTTCACCTAGATTTATTTGGACTAACTAGAACTATAAGCCTAGGTGGTAAGCATTATGGGTTTACGATTGTAGATGATTACACTAGGTCCACTTGGGTATTTTTCTTAAGAGTAAAGAATGAAGCCTTAGAAACATTCATTGTCTATACAAAAGTAGCCCAAAATGAAAAAGGTTACACTATAACTAGCATTAGAAGTGATCATGGCAAGGAATTGAAAATATTGGTTTTGATGAATATTGCAATGATCAAGGAATTAGTCACAACTTTTCAGCCCCTAGGACACCACAACAAAATAGGGTAGTTGAGAGAAGAAATGGCTAGAACAATGTTGTGTGAAAATAATTTACCTAAATATTTTTGGGCTGAAGCTATAAATACATCTTGCTATATCATCAATAGAGCCATGATTAGACCAATCTTAAAGAAAACTCCTTATGAGCTTTACAAGGGAAAGAAGCCTAATATTAGCTATTTTCACCCTTTTGGTTGTAGATGCTTTGTCTTAAATAATGGAAAAGACAACTTAGGAAAATTTGATCCCAAGAGTGATGAAGGAATCTTTTTAGGCTACTCCTTGAAGTCAAAGGCATATAGAGTATATAACAAAAGAACCTTTATGGTAGAAGAATCAATACATGTAATATTTGATGAGTCAAATGATGCATCTAAAGGCTCAACCAATGATGAGGATATTAAATATTTGATAAAGCATAGAAAGATCCCTCAAAGATAGAAGATGATCTTTTAGAAAAACTTGACATTAATAAAGAGGATGAAGAAGAACTAGAAATACTAGAAAGAAAGTCTAGAGTACCAAGAGAACTAGGATATGTCAAAGATTGTGAAATTATAGGTGATCCAACTCTTGGAGTTAGAATAAGGTCCTCTCTAAGAAATATATGTCAATATATAGCATTTATATCTCAAATTGAACCAAAGAATGTCAATGAAGCTTTAGATGACAATAATTGGTTTTTAGCCATGCAAGAAGAACTAAATCAATTTGAAAGAAGCAAAGTATGGAATTTAGTCCCTAGACCTAGTGATCACTCTATAATTGGAACTAAATGAATTTTCAAGAACAAGATGGATGAAAATAGTGTGATCATAAGAAACAAGGCTGACTAGTTGCACAAGGCTATAGGCAAGAGGAAGGAATAGATTATGATGAAACCTATGCACCAGTAGCTAGATTAGAAGCAATAAGAATGCTACTTGCTTTTGCATACTACAAAAACTTCAAACTATATCAAATGGATGTAAAGAGTGCATTTCTAAATGGCTTCATCAATGAGGAAGTTTATGTTGAGCAACCTCCCGATTTTGAAAGTCCTGAATTTCTTGAACATGTCTATAAACTTTCTAAGGCACTTTACAGTTTGAAACAAGCCCCTAGAGCCTGGTATGAAAGACTTTCAAAGTTCTTAATAGAAAAAAGGATTTTCAAGAGGAAAAGTAGATACAACTTTGTTTATCAAAAATAAGAATAAAGATTTATTAGTTGTTCAAGTATATGTAGATAACATTAATTTTGGATCAACTAATGAATCTTTATGTCAAGAGTTTGCTAAGATCATGCAAGGTAAATTTGAAATGAGCATGATGGGAGAGTTCACATACTTCTTGGGACTTCAAGTGAAGCAAACTAAAGATGGAACCTTCATCAATCAAGCTAAATACACTAAGGATTTGCTCAAACGATTTGGAATGGATAACTGCAAACCTCAAGCAACTCCAATGGACACCAACATCAAACTTGATAAAGATAAAAGCGGTAAGTGTGTAGATACTAAACTTTATAGGTCTATGATTAGTTCATTGCTTTATCTTACAGCAAGTAGACCTGATATTTTATTTAGTGTATGTTTATGTACTAGATTTCAATCCTCTCCTAGAGAGTCACACTTACTAGCTACAAAAAGGATCTTTAGGTATCTTAAAGACACACCTCTCTAGGACTTTGGTACCCTAAAGATTCCACCTTTGCTCTTCATGCTTTTTCTGATGCAGACTTTGAGGTTGTAAAATAGATAGAAAAAGCACTTCAGGAACATGCCAATTCTTAGGGAATAGATTAATCTCATGGTTCTCTAAGAAACAAAATAGTGTAGCACAATCCACAACAGAAGCAGAGTATATAGCAGCTGGTAGTTATAGTGCTCAAGTGTTGTGGATTAAACAACAAATGAAAGATTATGGTGTAGACATGAAACAAGTTTCAATTAAATGTGATAATACCAATGCCATTAATCTCTCTAAAAATCCAATCTAACACTCTAGAACTAAACATATAGAGATTAGGCATCATTTCCTTAGAGATCATGTACAAAAAGGAGATATAATTCTAGAATATATTGATACTTTACGTCAAATAGTTGATATCTTCACCAAACCTCTTGATAGAGATAGATTTTATGTTCTTAGAGGTGAATTAGGACTTATGAATGCTCCTTAAGATTTATTGCCTTCAAAACTTTGATTTCAAATTAATTTTCTACTGAATTTTCAACTCATTTTATGGGTAAAAAGTATGAGAGATCGATCTCCTATCAATATAGATTGATCTAGCATGCTCCAAATTGGCCTAAAGCAGTAAAGTTCAGCTAAGCAAATCGATATTCTATCCCATAAGATCGATCTCCTTAAGCTTTTGTATTTTACAGGTCGATCTTTGCATTTGGCAGATCGATCTCCTTCAACCTCTGTATTTTACAGATCGATCTTTGCATTTGGCAGATCGATCTTCTTGAGCTCTTGTATTTTATAGATCGATCTCATATAACAACTATGGTACCTCGACAGATCAATCTCCTTAGCCTTGGGCTACAAATACTGCTTCAAAATCCCCAAATTTCAAAAAGCCAAATTTCAAATCCCTAACCTTCTGTCGCGGTTCCTCCTCCAATTTCTCTCATAGATCGATCTCTGGTAAGGTTCTCGTCAAATCTTTTTCATCAATCTTTATTCTAGAAACCTAAATTGTCAAATTTTCTTCAAACATTCCTGTGTTGTTGCTTAAATCATTATTAGGGCACTTATTGCACTGTTCCATTGCCTAGGACATTGATAGAGAACAATTTAGAATCATCTTAGGTTACTTTTGACTGATTTGATAATGCCTCGTGTTAAGAGAGCTGCTAACAAAGAGTACAAACCCTCCTCCTCACAACCACCCACTCTTTCTTCGTCTTCTATCACTACCTTCGGCAGGTGTTTTCAAACACCTACAAAAAGGAAGAGATATGAAGAATACTTCTCCACCATGCCCATAAAACACTGGAGGACCATTTACTTTTCATTCCTTAATCGTATAGACTTCCCATATTTGTCAAAAACGAAAGAATTTGGTTAGCTTCCATTTCTCAAGATAAACACACCTGCACCTCCAAACATTATTAGGGCATTCTTCTCAAACGTCGAGCTTATCTATGACCCTGACGATACCTGTAAAATTCTAGGCTTCAAAATATTCATCTTGGCCAAAACGATTTTCGTAAACACCAATCTTTTAGCCCGAGTGTTTGGGATTGAGGATAATGGTTTGACTGATGAAGAGGAGGAGGTACCACTTGAATTTAACCTGCCTGGAGATAAGGCTAGTGACCTACCCATGTACCCTAGGTTACTACACCTTATAATCTCATGGAACCTCATACCTTTCGGTACCCGACATTCCACAGTTAGAAACCTAGACCATTTTTGGCTCCACTATCTTCACACTTCTCAAGACCAAAAATTGAATCTTGTCCACTTCAATCTATAAAGACTCGCTAAAAATTGTACGCGGTCAAGCCTCCATAATAGTCTTCCCTCAACCCCTTGCTTACTTGCTACAAAAACTCGGGGTTGACTATTCTTGTGAGACTGATGAAGTACCCTATGCAAAAAGTGTTCTGAACATTAGTACACTTCGCCATATGGGGTATTACAAAGACTTCCAAGGTCAGTGAAGGAAGAAACGTGAAACTGTCACGACCTGAACTACCCAAAAATCAGAGTTAATTTTTCGCGTTGTGTTATTTTCTTACTTAAATTCTTACCTGTCTTCTGATCGTGACCACACTCCACTAACAAATTGGGCTGTGCGTCAATGCCAGTCCCACCATACATTTACCATATAACTTAATTCTTTCTCAGTCATTTATAAAATGTCTACAATATTTATACATCCCCTAAAGTTACTTACAAACATGTTACTGTGCGATGCTTATGTAGATACAATATGTACAAGTGTATATACCTTATGTTGATGGGCAGCAGCGGATATCCGGAATGCTGTACTGAGTCGCCTCAACTTCAACTGGAGATTATCTGTGGGAGAAAATGAAAAGGGTGAGCACATCAAGCTCAGTAAGGCAATCCTACGAACAAGTAGGTAACCATACTACCTACATGAACGTAGTGCCATGCATAAACCACCCTTTCTCCACACATTTTAAAACAAATGATATGAGTTATGATGTTATGTAAAACACATTTGCACGAAAAATTCAACATGCAATTATATTCAAAATCATATCTTTCTCGTTTAAAATTTCACAGTAAAGTCAGGACTCGACCCCTCCTTCGGGTGATCCTGACTCATACAAAATCATGAAAATCCATTCACATCACATATGGGTTTAAAAAGCATGGAAATAACCATCATGCACAATTAATTAAAAACCCAGTTTAAATCATCGTCAAGATCATCAACATGCGAGACTAGGCAATGTCTGTATATCGGCAAATAACCAGGACTATGGCCATATGTGTCCTCGGGAGTGCCTCAGCTACACGGATCCTAGTGTGCGGGTTCTCCCATGATCGGGAACCGCCCGGGAGGTGGGTCAATCCAACCCGTCAGTCTGATCCGATCCCATGTATCCGAAGATGCTAACGTATCACTAAGATACCAAGTATCAGAAAGATACCAACGTATGCAAAGATAACACACGGTACATCATACTCCATGCTACTTGTACGGTACATCGTACTCCATGGACCCCCCAGCCTTATCCCTCGTTTGGGCTCATCAGCCGGTCCTCCAACCCTTATCCCTCGTTCGGGCTCATCAGGTGGATCTCCAACCCTTATCCCTCGTTCGGGCTCATCAGGTTGTTTCTCTAACCCTTATCCCTCGTTCGGGCTCATCATGTTGTTTCTCTAACCCTTATCCCTCGTTCGGGCTCATCAAGTTATTTTTAACATGCCATGTCTCAAAACGCACGTGCGAGCCTATTTAATCGATGACACACAGTCTACCCGATGCTCTAAGCATGTCTTATCGCATGTTCTCTGAAAATCGGTGCAAGCAATGCTCAGCACTCTCATCAAATCAAGTAAATCTAGTGCGAGCTAAGCTCTAGCACTCTGTATGCAAACCGTATAGAAATCTGGTGCGAGCGAAGCTCTAACACCCTGTCTCAAAATCATATAAAAATATGGTGCGAGTTAGACTCTAGCACCTTGTCACGAAAATCATATATATATAAGAATCTGGTGCGAGTTGGACTCCAGCACCTATGCATGTAAAACTCTAGTGCGAGCTCTCGCTCCAGCACTAATGCGTGCATCACACAAATCGAAAATATCGTGCGAGCTGAGCTCTAGCACGTCACATGTCAATAAAACACGTAGGCGGCTCTGTTTCCTCAAAACAATGTTCAAAACAAGTTCACGTTGAAAGTATGCAATGCTATGCATTTTCTTTCAAGGTTAGCCAGCCTACTAATACATGCATCAAAACACCTCCAGAATGAGCAAGAACCTCTTGTTCTTGCTCCTCCCAACTTTTCCTAAATTTGTAAATTTTACCCTTAACAAGGGTATTTTGGTAATTTGCCCATTCGAGGCACTAAAATTATTAATTGACCTCTAGACCCTTCAGGTAATTTTTAAAGACTACAAATGAACTTAAAATTGCGTAAAGTTACCTCTAGCAGTCCGTAGAATTCCCTTACCTTATTTTCCTGTCGAGTCTGACCTTTTCTTTTCCACTGTTGTCTCGTCGCGCAGCCTGATATGCTCCCAATAAAATGTCCGGAACTGCGTATAATTATTCCTCAGGTCAGATATTATACAATTTAATTGTATTTCCTATTTTCTGGGCTTAATTTAAATCATTGGGCCCATTTACCCTTATTGGGCCCGATTGCACCTTAATGGGCCTTAATCGGCCTTAAGCCCGTTTTTCACTTAATTTTCACATTATCGAGGCCTATTGGGCTCATTGGGCCCACTAATAATTTATTGGGCCTCGTTCTAGCTCTCGAATAGCTAAATTTAATATTTACGACAATTTATCTAAATTTCCATAATTTAATTCAATTTATGCGGAATTTAAATTCATATCACGCATAACGATGTAAACTGTCGTAAATAAGGGTCACTTACCCGAGATTCCATGCTAGTACGAAATTCGAGGCTGTCTCGAGCTCTCTTTGGATGCCAATCGTCGAGCTACACAATTTCATAATTTTTTGGGTAAATTTCCAGTCGAAAATTAATTAAATAAAATATTCCAAAATTTAAATCGGTCAATTTGATCGCTTATCGACTTACCCGAAGCTCGATTGCATCACTGGAATTTTCTCCAATTTTTTCTCTTTTTCTTTTTCCCTTTTTCTTCCTTTTTTCCTCCTCTTTTTGGCTGAACCGGTTCAGTCCGGTTCGTACCGGTTCAGACCGCCGGTTCACTCCGGTTCGGCCGGTTCACCGCTGGTTTAAGGCCTTGCCGGCCGGTTCTCTGTCAGCTTCCACCTCCAGCAGCTCCGTGAGGTTGTCCGCAGCTCGAATCTTGCCTCGGCTTCACCCAAGACCGCCGGAAGGTCGCCGGTCCGGCCTCCTCTCTCTCGGTCATCGAAACCCATTTTCAGTTTTGGTCGTCGCCGACGATTCCGGCCGTTTCGCCGGCAGCTACCGGTCTCACAATGACCGGCTCCTCCTCCTGAACTCGTCGGTGGCCTCCGTTGATGCCCAGCTGCCGTGGATCGCCGGGACCGAGCCATTCTCTGCCTCGATTTTTCCTTCCTCCGATCGGCCTCCTTCGGCCACTATACGGCGCGTCTCCGGTGGCTGAAGGATCGTCGGCCTCTCCTCTTTCATCTCGGCTGGTCGTCGGCGATCAAAGATCGCCGGTGGTGGTTCGGCCTTCCTCGGTTGCTCGGCTTTTGTTTCCCCGTTTTTTTTTTCTGCTTCTCTTTCTCCCTCCCCGACCCATTTTCTCTCTTTTTTTTTCTTTTTTTTTTCAGATTATTATTATTATTATTTTAATCATTTACTATTCCTTAAAATACTCTATAAAAATCTAAAATATCCCTTAAAATATCCTTAAAATTATTATTTAATTCTAAATTAATTAATTTTATTTTATTTAATTTATTTATTATATTTTAATCCTTTCTTGGGTATAATTTCTCTGTATTTTTCGGATATTGTCCCGAATGACTTTTCGGTATATTTTTCGATTATTTTCGGGATTATTTTTCTGAACTAAAAATCTCGATTAATTTCGATTAATTCCCATAAATTGATATCTTGATCAATTTAACCCAAAATAAATTTATTTCATCTTTATTGACCAAGATTTCTCAATCCATTATTTTTAATTAAATTTTCTTATCGAATTTATTTCGACTTTCGATCTTTTGACCATTTTGCCCTTACACGTGTTCGGGATTAATTTAACCCGACTTTCTTCACGAATACTCATTCATTTCATATTTTAATTAAATTCGGGTCTTACAGAAACCTATCATGAGGCAGCCATGGAAGAGGATATACCAGCTGAGCCTACTGTGCCGTCTACTGAGGTTCCTCCTACGTCTACTACTCAGCCTACTACACCTGCCTCATCTTCTGAGATGATGGAATCACTTATGGCTATGGTTATAGAGCTTAATAAAAAGATGGATTAAGGTTTTGCAAATCTCCATGCCACACAGCTAGCCATGTTTGATGAGTTGCAGGTCACCCGCACACGAGTTGATGAACTTTTGTAACGATTTACTCCTCCATATTAGGACATGCATGTTTAGATTGTCATCAATGTATGGATATTTTGAAACATGTTTGTTGGTTGAACATATATCATTACATATTTTGAACTAACAAAGTTATGATTCAATGTTATGCTTAGTAATGTGCTTTATTGACTCATGAGTTTCTGCCTTGTTGCTATTGATATGACAAAAAGGGGGAGAAGAGAATATGCTAAGAAAGCATGTAAAGGAGAGCTCAAATTAAGGGGGAGTTTGCATGTAAAGAGGAGCTTAAATTATGGGGGAGTTTTTAAACTGAGGGGGAGTTTTTGAAACTGGACAACTGATGCATATGTTAAAAGGGGAGACTAAACATGTTTATAAAATTAGTTTATTGAATAAGTTTTATCATATCAAAAAGGGGGAGATTGTTAAGTTAATATATTTTAAAATGACAAAACAATAATTCAGTAATGAATATTATAAATCTAGAAATGTTTTAAACATGTTAAGAGTTTAATTAAATACATATCATTGCCAGAAACTGGGTATTAAAGGATGAGAATCGATCTCATGATATGAGAGATCGATCTCTTGGGTTTTCAAGTATGAGAGATCGATCTCATGAGAATATGAGATCGATCTGTTAAAGTATTAAAAACTCAAAGAGCATGTATAGGATGTTAAGGAAGAAGAGATCGATCTCTAGGGGTTATGAGATCGATCTTTAAATTACAAAATGCCTATGAGATCGATCTGGTCAAGGAAGAGATCGATCTCCTCTAAGGCAAAGGTTAAAGGAATTAGATCGATCTGTAGATCAATCTATGTTTAAACTGAGAGCTTATGAATCATCTCATATAGATAGAGATCGATCTCCTCTCTACGAGAATGCTTGCTAGATCGATCTGGAGATCGATCTTGCTTCAAACAGAGAGATTAGAAGATCGATCTGATGGTTCGACAAATCGATCTTCACTAATATTTTTCAAATTATAAGATAGATATCCTTGCTTCAAGTTGCTTTGTAATTGTAGGAATTTAAAATAAGAGATCGATCTGGTCATGATGAAAGATCGATCTGGTACTCTACCAGAGGTTCCCAACGACTCTTTCTGCAAAATCTTCAACGGGAAAAATAGTATTAAATGCTTCAACTACCAATCCTACTGTATAAAACCAAGCATTGAAGACACTGGAAAACAAGAGATCGGTGCTGTAAATTCTGAATATTCTCAAGAGATCATTCTTAACATTCTCTTTGTCTTCAACATCACATTGATTGTATTGTGTTAAAAAGCTTGTGTAGAAGTTATTCTTCCTACCCACAAAAGAAAGTTTCTATTTGTATTTATCCTTAATCCAAGAGAGAAGAGGAGAGTTCCTCTGTGAGATAATTTTGTAAGGGGTGTATACTTGTCTTTGTAAAAAGGGGTAGAGAGATTATTCCTTAACCTTAAAAAGGGAGTCTGTATCAACTATTGAGATAGTGAAAGAAAGCTCTTGACAAGAAGGTCAAGAAGAGAGGACGTAGGCAAGCGATTGGCCGAACCTCTATAAATTATTGAGTTTGCTGCTTCCTTCCCTTATCTCCTTTAATTTATTGCACTATACTTTATTGCTTATTCTTTGATTACTTGTAATAATTCAATTAAGCTTAAAACTTAGCATTATCATTAGAAAACCGATTCACCCCCCTCTTGGTGGAGCTACATATTTCTTATGCATTATTTAGATTTTGTAGTAATTAGTTAGAATTAGATTTAATTAGGATCATTTTATAGGTAATTAATTTCTTAGTTAGATTTAAGAATTTCTTTAGATTAATAGAAGTTTTATTTTATTAGACTTTAGGTTAGCTTAATTTGTAATTTTTTTAATTAGTTTAATTACATGCATATTTTATCGTAGGTTTGTTTAATTTGTTCCTTTATTTTCATATTTGCATTCTAGTTTAATTGTATTAATTTTAACTGTTTTAATTATCTTTTGTAGGTATTTGCTTTTAGTTACTCTGAGCTTTGTAAGTAATTTTTGCTCTGTTTTATTTTCATTAGTTTATAATTTTTACTTTTTTCAGTATTTTGAATTTCAACCTTGTAGATCACAAATTAATCATTCATAATTTGCTAGGATACACTTAGGGTAAGATTAACTAGTAGTTAATTAGGCTAATTAACTTCTCTATGGGACGATAATCCAAGACTCAAATACCATTATTACTTGTACGACTCGTGCACTTAAGGATACACGTCTAGGTCACTTAGAGTGGGCAATTGTTCGTACCATTGAACAATTCTGGTGGTAATTCCAACCTGTGCACTTTGTCTTCATTTCGGTCATAGATCTCGAAAGGTCTAATATAACGGGGACTTAACCTTCCTTTCTTCCCAAATCTTCTTATGCTAATGGGAGGAGAAACTTCCAAAACTCCGAATCTCCTACTAAAATTCTAATATCCTTCGTCTTTGGTTAGCATAACTCTTTAGCTTGCTCTGAGCTGTCCTCAACCTCTCACAAATTAATTAAATATACTCAAAAACTTACTTAACCTAATTAGAAACAATTTTCTTCCTTTCACCCACTATTTCCATCTAATCGGTGAACGACATTTTAGACCATACTACACTTTATACGGTATAATCTTAATACTTGAGTGTTATCTGATATTAGGTGCAACTTCGCTAATTGGCAATTTATCCTTCCAGAAGCCTTTAAAATTCTAGCACGTGTTTTCAATTCCATACAAGAATGGGTAATAATCACACAGGCTTTTGGTGCTCTACCTTAACCTCCTGACCTATGAGACATTTAATCCCAATTTCTGTTATTTCTCTTATCGTACTTGATTGTTAATATACTTTCAAGAGATTTGATAAGTCTTTACCATTCTTCGGATTGCGGAGTATATCTCTGTAAATGAGTCTCTGACGACATTAATTCCTTTAACTATAGATCATTTGGTACTTAATTCTGTTTTTAAATCTCAATAAATTATTAGTGCTAATATTCAAGCTAGTTGCACCACCCATCTGGGTCTGATTAGCTACATCAATACGGTACTTATCAACACGCTGAACCTGCTCGATTCGATCAATCAAGTCCAGTTTTCCACTATTAAGCTCGCTACCACGAAATTAATGTCAGTATTAGAAAGGAACCACATCCAGTTGAGGTTCACTAAATATTTCAATAACTCATGTTTTTTACCAATATACATAACGTCATCCCGTAATCACTTCAGCTCAAAGAACTAACTCGAGTCATTCCCTTTTTTCTTGTATTTGACAACTTTTGTAATATTTAATACTTAAACCTTCATGATCAGTAGAATTCTATAATTCTTCACAGCACAAGTAATTGTATCCTGACTTCGAACGCATATATGACGACTATTTATTTCAATTCATAGGTTATGTGTACTTCTAGACGTTGTCAAGTCTCTCAGGCGGGGAGGTATTTTGAAATACCTTTATTAGCCATTAGACCTGACCACATAACTTGTTATGAATATAAGGGTTCAAGGTTTAGTCTCGATAGAAATTAGGATACCAAAACTTATCACAATTTCACATTTATCCGTTAGTCACAACTCATTCGTTTTCGATTCAGAACACTTGTTTTGAATCATTTCACATACCGGAGATTTTCTTACCTTGCATACATCTCTTATTCCTATATAACTTACATTCAGGATTTATCCCATTCCAACACTTGTTTTGTTTCGTATATCAATTATAACGAAACCTTTTCTTTATACCAATTTAGTCTCGCATCCCAAAACATTAAAACATTCAAATTACAATCCTTAGATTCGATACGTAATTCATATTCCAAAGTCTCTTTATATCTCAATCTCTGAATCATCTTAATAGTTTTAGGTCATTCCCACTGATTTATAACCTCTGTTTTGGGAGAATCCAATTAACACCCATTCTTAATACAACGTGACCCAAAAGACTTCGGATTTCCTTAATAAGAAATGCCAGTACACTCCAAAGTGGATTACTCGGTCTAAAAATCCCTTTATCATATAATCCCTATAATTGTTTCTTTATCTCTTCTAATTCAATAGAAGCCATTCAGTACAGTGGTTTGAATAATTAGTTTGATACCACAGCTAAATTAATTTCAAACTTCATCTTTCAATTTAGTGGTAATTCTTATAGATCATCTAAATATGTGTCGAAAAACTCTCTATCTACTGGGGTGTCTTTTTACTCCGAACATGCCCTAACTTTATCAATCATGTAAGCAGTGTGATCTTTAAGTTTCATTTATACAGCTTGTTCCCTATTCGTCCTTTCAGTCACTGTGACTTTGCTCTTTCATTATCAATCTTTCTTCCGTAGACTTCTCTTCTATCGCTCTCTTTACTTTTCCTCTTTCATGGTAACCTCGAGAGTGTATACCTCATATTCTCATAGTTGTGCCTTACGCACTGCTTTCTCAAAATAACATTCTAATGGAGCTTACTTAGCTCGATTGAGGATTTTAGTACCTCCTACGAGTTTCCTGGACTTCCTCCATTTCACAACTCTACTTATCCGAATTATACTCCTTCCAAATCTATTTAATTTCATATTCATCTTTGGAGTTGTTTCCTTATGTCTAATTCACTCATTTCATCTATAATTGCTGCTTTCTTTCATCTGAAATGTGCTACCGCCTAAAGGCCTTCAAAAATATATCTCATGTAATTCTCTGATGTCGGCTCTCGGATTAATTCAGGGAACTTCCGTCCAAGCTCGACTTCCCATTTCGACGCTAATGCCACTAAAGCTACTTTTCTATAGTAGCGCACTCTGAAAATCCATGTAGCTTTTCCCATTCTTTAACATAAAAGTTGCAAAAGCAACTTTCTTGGTAGAGTTACTATAAATTCCATAGGGTTTTTCTATCTCATTTATCCAATCTTCCAAAATCATTAGATTTCTTCACTCCACTGAAAAAACGGAGGCTCAAACTTCTGGAATTGCCTCTATTAGGTTTACAGTCGTACCTTACAAATCCATATAAATTCTTCATATTCATTTACTCCAGTTTTCCATCACATTTGGATTCTTGACTCCAGTATATATTAGTTTACTATTTTTTTGAAATTGTCTTAGTCTTTCTCTTAGTCATGCCTCAATCACTATCATTATCATTGTGTCGTTATCACTTGACCACAATGTCACTATTGTCCCCATGCCTCGTTCAAATCTTACAAAGTAGACTCCAAAATTTTTAGTTAAACTATGGGGCGCACATTCAAATGAGGATTCGCTATATCTCTCGAGCCTATCGCTACAACCTCAAGAAATAGTTCCTTTTCATCTATTAGTATTGCTGTAATACCTACCAACCTTATCTATTAGTTTTTCCTTCATTCAATGACACAATTTTCCCAGTAAAACATAGCCAGGTATACCCGTTTGTATTTAAACAATGTATAGTACTGCTGGGGATGTGAACTTTCTAAGTCTTTTTCACTTTTAATATCGACTTGTATTCGGGAACCTTGCTCTGATACAAACTCTGTAATGACCCGAATTACACACAATTTGGTTGGGCTACAAGTCGATATTATATCAAATAGTGAAATCTAATAGTCTCAATAAATTTTTTTCTACAATAGTCATGTTCACATTCCCCCAAGCACATCTCATCTACAATACTGTACGTACAAAATTTTACATACAAAATAATTTCTTAAAACTGGGTATACCTTCGACGCAGAAATATACTTCGCGAAATCACAGCTGTGTGAAATGTCCTACTAACGGAAGCTGTCCAAGTTATCGATGGGCTTTGAGGAGGAAAGTAAGGGGGTGAGCTCAACATGCTTAGTAAGAAAAACACGTGGCAGGTAGATAAATACAGTACCTATATACTTATGCCACAAATGAGTTTCTCGTAAAATATACTGAGAATTTTTCAGTTCAATAAAATCGAAAATGGAAATCAACAAATAGTATCTTCACAGTTTACTGCAACGGTTTCACAATTTCTAAACTTCATGCAGCGAAATACACAGTTTCAAATCACAACACAATTCACATTTTCATTTCAGTAATTCCAGATAGACGAGGTAAGGCATTTCACACTATATCAAATATCAGAAGTGACAATTGGCCAATGTCGGTAACTCCGGGCAATCACGAGCTAGGTGTGCCGGGATATCAGGTGTTGTGGGAGTGGTCAGTGACCCAAATGGATCACACAGTACATTATTTTCCAATAACACGGTACATCGTACACACATGCAGATAGCATGGTACATCGTACTCCATAGACCTCGGCATCCTTCACAGTTCAGTATCATTTCATCGTTCAGAATTCCATAAAATTTCACCATCGCCTTTTTACCTCAAATCACGTGCAAGCAGGTTAGTGCAAGACCACATAGCAATACACGCCTAACTAGCACAGTTTTATCCTCAAAATACTAAAATCTCGTGCAACAGATTCATGCAAGATCACACTGCAATACAGTCTGACTAGCAGGTTTTAATCTCAAATACTTTAATCTCGTTTCAGCTCATAAAATATAGCAAAAGGGACTGGTCGTGCTCTTTTTCAGTTAAAATCCACAAAACACGATTTTTCAGTATGATTCCGAAATATTATATTTTTCACAAATAATTCTAAAACTACTCAAATATTTATTTAAAATAGGCTCAATAATACTATACCGAAAATCAAGCTGTTTTACGGAGTTTTAAAACTCTTCCTTAAATTCCAATGCATAAAATCGGTCTAAGGTTTATTATAATTCAAGTGACTAAAAATTTCTGTTCTAAAGTTCGCAGTCTCAAATACCTAGAAAATATACGCAGATATTTTTAACAATTCACGAATATTTTTCTACAGTAGTAATACGACCTAAATTTATATCCACAAAGTATAAAAAAATACTTGCAATTTATCTCTAGCAGCACACAAAATTTTCCTTACCTTTGGTGTCTATCTATAGTCCTCAATTGCCTGAGTGATGCGAGTCGACGGGTTCGGTCCACTCAGTTCATTTTTCAGAGCTCTTTCTCAGGATTTCCCAAAATTTCAGTACATTCTCTTCTTTCTTCAATCAATTTTTTTTAATTCTCCAATATATATATAATTATAAATATATATTACTTTCTTTTTTTCTTTCCTTCCTTTTTTTTTCACTTTCCCGCGTTTTTCCTTTCTTTCTTTTTTCTTTCTTTCTTTTTTCTTTCTTTCTTTCTTTCTCGTAGGTTAGTCGCTGCTCACGGTCGTCGTCGCCTTCTTCCTCGGCGTTTCCATCTGGCGCTGGTGTTTCCTCCTTTCCCTTGTCGTTTTCTACCTCGGTCACAACCTTCAACCGACCACCATAAGCTTCAGCCGACCACCACCATCATCATTATTATTCTCTGTACATCATTTTCATCACTGTCGTTTGTTTATCATCTTCATTATTTTTCTTCCCTTCATTTCTTTCTCGATTCCACCACCATTATTCACGATCCTGGCCCCCCATCCTCGTTCTCGTCTTTCCAGCCTCACTGTCTCACCATTTTTCAGCCAAGCCAACTCTCCCTCCTCGATTCCTAAACTTTATTCACACTACTCCCTTCTTGTTTCACTCTTATTTGTCTTCGACCAGCCTTTTGTCTCCCCCGTTTTCTTGTTTCCAGTAGCAACTCCTTTTTTTTTTGTTCCAATCTTCCCCTATTTTCTCGCTTTTAATTATATACAGAGTAGGAGCAGAAAAGACGTAAGAGTGAGAGCTTGGTAGCTGTGCGTGAAATGGAAGCAAGGATGAGGCTTGGATACAGAGATGGTGCAAGAAGGCCAGGTATGGTCGATGATAACAGAATGATGGTGAAGATCGCCACCTTGGAGGAAGTAAAATGGTGCCAATAGTGAGCGATACAAGAGAAAGCAGGCAACAAGATATGTAGCAGCGGTGAGATTGCACAGGAGTAGAGTCAAAGCAACAAAAATGATAGGGCAGTAAGTGACGATCTATAAATTTTACGGAGCTGTAGTAGTGATGATCGCCCAGTGATGTCTTAGTGCTAAAGATACACGGTTCGATAGTTTAGTGAAGCAGGGGAGAAATGCAGGGGTGAAGCTAAATGAAAAATGACGATGGAGTAATGAGACCGAACTAAATACCCAGATTTTCATTTCGTGTGGGCCTTGGTTCCTCTATCTCCTGTCACTTCGCTACCTTTCCTTCAATTATTTTATGGCATTCCCACTATTCCTTTTGTAATTGTAAGCTTCCAAGAATACAGTGAAATGCATTCGGCCATACTTACCCACTAAGCTTTTGTCAAAGTAATGTCTTCTCAGATTTTCTGTTCATCTGCTCTCTGACACCCCGCTACCTAGGCAAGGTTGAATCCTGCTTAACATCCCCTTCTGCTAAATCATTATTATTTTATGTTTCGCCTATAGGGCCCTGGTATAGTAGTCTTCAATTCGGCTCCTTGGTCACTTATGTAATCCTCCATTTTTCTGCCTTCCTCCCTACCGAACATCATATTTGCATCAGTTCTTCACTACTGCAGTAGGCTACCATAGTAGATTTCACTTTTTCTTTCTTCCTTCCATCATGTTTCCTTGTTTTTCCTTGTTTCAAGACTTCATCATCACCCACTCCTCCCTACTACCTTGTAATATACATATCATTTAGAGGGCTCTCGGTCATGCAGCTTTGTGTATATATATATATATATTTATTTATAAGTAAGCATGTACATTCGTTCCCAATTATATATGTGTATACTTGTATACTTTGTACACATATATTTACCTATACATAAGTCTTTAGAATTAAATAAAATATTACATGTAGTATTAACATAATGTTAGTCTAATATTTACACTTAACCAATTTACCCATACTCACACATTTAATCTTAATAGCCTAAAGTATTTTTTATAGCCAACACTGCGTATATTGGAATTTACGGTATTTACAAAGACGAAGACCCCTTGAATTTGTAGTAGGAGATTCGGTGTTTCTAAAAGTCTCTCCATCCAAGGACAAAATGAGATTTGGGAAGAAAGGGAAACTGAGTCCCCGTTATATTGGACCTTTTGAAATCTCAGACTGAGTAGGAGGCAAAACCTACCAATTGGCATTACCGCCAGAGTTTTCAAGTATCCACAATGTTTTTCACGTGTCAATGCTATGTAAGTATCATCTGGATCCCACACATGTAATTAAATACGAGCCGCTAGAATTGAAGGAGGACATGACATATGTGGAGAAACCAATTCAGACTTTAGACAGGAATAAAAAAGCGTTGAGATCTAAGACCATTCCGTTGGTCAAGGTTTTGTGGTAGTGTCACAAGTCAGAAGAGGGAACGCGAGAACTAGAAAACTTAATGCGAGAGAAATATTCACAGTTGTTTGAAAACTAAGGTACTTTTAAAATTTGGGGACCAAATTTCCTAAGGTGGGGAGAATGTAAACCCCCAAATGTTTTCAAAATTCGACTCGAGCGTTATTTGATTTAAATTAATTCACAGTTTGCATACAGATAATTAAATTAATTATGTCTGAAAGAGAGATTAGGTTGAACCGAAAACTGAAGTTAAAATTTGATTTTTGAAAATAAACTAATAATAATAAAAATAATAATAATAATAATAATAATGATAGGAGAAACAATATGAGTATATAAATATACACTTATTTTGATTATATAAATGAATATATAAATATATATATATATATATATTGAGTATATAACTTTATACATAAATATATAAATTTTTTGATTATATTAATATACATTTATTTTGATTATATAAATGTATATATATAAATGTATATGTATAAATGTATATATATTTTGATCTTATTTTGATTATATAATTATACATTTATTTTAATGTATAAAGGTATATATAAATGAATATATTTTGATTCTATAAATATACATTTATTTTGAATTATATAAATGAATTATTTTAATAAATGTATACATAAATTATTATATAAGTTATTAGATAAAATATTTAATAAAAATAAATAAATACAAAACGGTGCATTTGGCATGGTGCATGGGGCTCGCAGGCCAGGCCAGCCCTGCGCACGTCTTGTGCCCAGCACCCCAACACTGTGAGACCCCGTATATGTATAATTGAGTATTTGTACATAGAAATGTAAATGAAATCATAAGTATGGTGATATACTTGTAATGTGAAGTATATGTGATGTAAGTCCATAAGTTTATCTACACATTTGTAATAAGAGTTGTGATTATACGTACAAGTTACATTATATAGGAACATGAAAAAATGGACTTAAACATGTGGAGAATGTGAGTAGAATGGATTATGAGTAGTGTGGTAAAAATGGAAGGAAGATTTGCATAAGTTGTGCAGTTTTATTTGGTTTATATCATGTACCTTTGGATATACAAAGATTCTACACAAGTTTTAATGTATATGAAGTATTATTGGATTTCATTTTTAAGTCTCAAAGATGATTGGATGAGGAAATAACCATGGCAACAAAATGTATGAAGTTTGGTATGTGTTGATGCAGAAAAACTACAGAAAAATTTGGAAATATGAATAACAGATCGATCTCATAGGATGAAAGATCGATCAGGAAGAGCCAAAAAACTCTTATTTGAGTAATAGAATAGAGCAGATCGATCTCCAAGGGAGCCAGATCGATCTCCTAACACATTCTGTAAAATGTAGATCGATCCTTAATGGAACAGATAGATCTCCTTAGCTCTTGGGTTGGAAGGAGATCGATCTCCCCTAAGACCAGATCGATCTCCTTAACCTTCTGTTTGAAGCAGATCAATCTTCCCTACTCGACAGATCGACCTCCTGCCTTCAAATACTGTGGAAAAATGAGGATTTTAAGAGGACCAGATGGATCTCCACCCAAGGCAGATCGATCTCATCAAGCTGAATCTATAAATATGGAGCAGTTGGATCTGCATTTTCGAGACAAAAACTAATCTTTCCCATTTCCAACCTAAAAAGCTAGATTTTTCTCTCCAAATTTAGCCATTTTCAAGAAGATTTGAGGGAAAGCTATTAGAGATAAAGTTGTTCACATCGAAGCGAGGAAAAACTTAGCTTGGAGGCATTTCCCCACTTGTTGGATTGAAGGAAACAAGGTGCATTTACATTTGGGTCAAGAGGAAAATAAGCTAGGTGAGTTTCTATAGTAAATACCCAAGTACATTCTTTAGATATTGATTTTGGAGTTGTTAAGTATGCATAGAAATGATAGAAACTACCTAGAAAATAATGAATCCACCATGACCTAGAAATGGTCTAGTGTGAGAAATTGGAATGTATTGAGATTATTGATGAATGAGATATATTGAGGTTAATATATGGTTAAGAGAGTGATACTAAGGTGTTGTTAGTGAATAAATTGTGGGATTCACCAAAGAAGGGTAAAATGTGGGTTAAGGCATTGGTAAATGCAAATATGAGTTATATTGACTAATGATGTCAAATGTGAGTTAACAACTTTAACTCCAGTGGTTTGAATGAGTGAATCGCAGCTCCCGAGGATACATTGGAGCAAGGCGAGCCAAGAGCGCAAGAAACTAAAAGGAAGAGAGTCGCACTCAAGTAGATCGAGGTAAGAGAATTCTGTAGACTGTTAGAGATATATGTACGCAATTTGGGCGCTTAAATGCTTTGCTAGAATGCATGAGATATTAGGAAATGATATTGGGTGATTGAAGGGTAAAAGTTGGGTGTTCGAGAAATGTGCATGAAAATAAAAGCATAATGATTTGGAAAATCATGTTTTATTGCTTTTAGCAAGTGATTGTAGGTTGGCTAACACCTGGACAATGAATTGTAAAAGAACTGAGTTGTTTTGGTTTGTTAACCATATTGTGCAAAGAATTGAGCCACCTACATGGTTTTCGTGAGAATGAAAGCGTTCTAGAGTATGACTCGCATGAGATTTGTTGTGTTTTAAACGCATGAGTGCTGAAGCTTAGCTCGCATTGGTTTTGACATGGATTTCATACTGGTTTTGGCATGGTACTTGGAGCTTAGCTCGTACTAGATGCCCACCTTATGTGTTACCGTGCTAGGAGCTTCGGGTAGACTAGGTGTCACTCCGATTAAATAGGTTCTCACGTGCATTTTTGAGATTGTGACATGTTGATAGCCGTATTAGGAGCTTCAAGTAGACAAGAGGTCGTACCGATCTCACACGTGCGTTTTGAGATGTGGCGTGATATGATGTGTTGATGTGGGTCTACAGAGTACGTTGTACCGTGCAGGTAGCATGGAATACATTGTACCGTGTTGAGATGTGATATGCCATCTTCGAACGAGATCTGCTATGGACCGGCGGGTAAGATTTGACTCACCTCCTGTGTGGAAGCAGATAGTGGTGATATCCCGCACACCTGATCCGTGTAGTCGGTATCACAGGATATAGCTATAGTCCTTGAGGAGATTTCCCTTATTGTATTACCTATCTCACATGTCTATTGCTTTGAGAATAAATCCATGTTTGAAATGTTTTATGGGTCAGGATAGTCCGAGGGAGGGACTAAATCCTTACTATAGTTGAAGTGTTTTGAGATTAAAGTATGTTAATGGTTTTTAAAGTGCACTGATGCATGATGTTTAATGCCATGCTTTACTTGTGAAACATGAATGATGATTAATGCCATGCCTTATGAAATATGCATGATGGTTAATGCCATGCTTTGAATGGGATTTCGTGCACTAAATTTTTAATACCATGAATGCTTTACATACTATTAACACAATCATACACTCATATTTTGAGATTAAAATGATGAACTAAATGCTTTGAGCATGGTATCACGATCACATTGATAGTGCAGTATCTACCTGTTCGTATGATTACCTTACTGAGCGTGTGGTTTGCCCACCCCCTTACTTTCCCCCTCTCTACAGAGATTTGAGTATAGAGTGAGCACGACTGGAGGCTTTCCCTTTTGGTATCTGCTGCATCCCATCGCTAAAGGTATACACACTTGAATTATTTTGTATCTAAATTAGACATAGCACAGTAGCATTTTGTATGTAAACATTGGGGATGTAAAGCAATATAAACACTTGTAAGCAGTAACTCTGATGTATTTATGAAAGTGTTTACTTTTGAAATTAAATTGTTATGGATAGATGAGGTAGACTTTGACACACAGCCCAACTGTTGAGTGTGTAGGTAATTACGATCGAGGTAAGGATGATTAATAAACAACGCATGAAAATGAAAAAAAATTGTACGTATTTTGGTAAGTTGAGGGTATTGACAGAAGTTGTTATCAGAGCTTGAGTTGGTCTAACATGTGTCATGTCTAAAATACTTAATAAGTTGGAAAATTACATCCCCATTTTACTGTGCTTGTTTAGATACAAATTGTGTGTGCGTCGATGGGTTGACTAAGAATTTGATGTGAATCTCGGGAATTGAGTAACTATGCCTAACACCAGTCACGGTAGAGGGGTAAGGGCGCAAGTTAGAGGCTGTAGAGGTAGGCCTAAGGGTCGTGTTGAGCTCGAAACACACGAGGCTCAGGATGAGGTTGAGGTGGAAGCAGAGGTTGAGCATGCTCCACAGGGTCCAGAGGAGAGACCCGATAGTACTAAGGCTCGCTTTGCGAGGATTGAGCAGAACATTGAGATAATCTTGGAGTTGGTTACTCAATCTTTACCTGAAGTTGGCAGTAGATAGAGTCCCGCTACATAGGGTGATGCCGAACAGGCAGCAGCTTCAGAGGTACGGGCACGACCAACCCAGAGACCTCAGACGATAGATACCCCACCTACACAGGATGTGCCTACGCCAGTTGCTACACCAGGCAATAGAGGTTGGGGATATGGATGTGATTTGGACAGATTGTCATAGTTTCAGAAGTTTGGACCGCCGTCTTTTAGTGGACTAAAGGACCCAGTAGCTACTAAGGATTGGATAAATGGGATCGAGAAGCTGTATGGGTTCTTCGAGTGCACGACCACTGAGATGGTAGCGTTTTCAGCTTTTATGCTGAAGGTGTCACAACCCAAATTACCTAAAAATCAGAGTAAATTTTTTGCTTTTTTCATTTATTATTTAATTCTTACCTTTCTCTCATTGTGACCATCCTACAAACAGTTGGGCTATGATTCGGTGTTAGTCATCTCTCACCTATTTACCATTCCATTTCCATAATCACATTCACATATCAAAGTTCACTATCCTTGGACTTTAACAAAATACATACACAATAGTATTTATAACCCTACATCCCCGACATCATATCTGTTTACAGTACAGTGCATTACATGTTCAGATACAAAACTATACAAATGTGTATACCTGTCTCTCGATGGGAAGCAACAGATACCAAGATGCAAGTTCTCAAACGCTTACTAACTACTGGAGTACTCTAGAAAAGATGGGAAAATAAAGGGGGTGAGAAAACCACATGCTCAGTAAGGAAATTATGCAAGTAAGTAGATAGTTCCACTATCTACATGCTCATAATGCCATGCCCTTAAAATCCATTTCTTTTCATTAAAATCTCAAGCATAAAACCATGCATACATCAATGACATAGTTTATCAAAACTATTTGTGCATATAGAAATCATGTAATTCATGTATCAAAGGCATTTTATGTGACATCATTAAATCATACTTATCATGGGGTAAATCAAGATCATGCCATGTAAAACAAATCATGAGAAACAATTCTTTTCATGAATTTATTATTTCAGCATGGAAAACCCATCATGATACTGTATTTAAATCATTTCATTAAAATTGAGTATAAACTAACCCTTTCGAGTCAATCATCTTATAAAACTATTTATTAAAATTCATTATAAAACTTTGGTTATAAAACCACCCTTCTTTCAGGGTCACATATCATAAAATCCTCTAAAACATATATTAGCATAGTAGAAAATCATAAAATTAGGGGCCTGACCCCTCCCTCGGGTCTACCCTGGTCTATCGAGACCACAAGTTATATCATGTGAGACAAGTAGGTGACTATATCAGTAACAACAAGGACTATGGCCATAACCTAGTGATCCCTGGCAACATGGTACCTAGTGTGCGGGGTATCACACCTGAAACGGGAGGTGGGTCAATCATACCCGCCAGAACAGCATAACATCAGGATTGCATGTGAGACCCCGTATATGTATAAGGGTATATATGTACATAGAAGCGTAAATAGAGTTGTACTATGAATTCATAAATGAAGTATATGTGATGTAAGTCCATAAGTAATGTACACACTTGTAATGAGAGTGGTAATCGTACATACAAGTTTCATTTTGTAAAAATGTGTAGAAATGGACTTAAACATATGGAGAATGTGTGTAGAATGAATTTTGAATAGCTTGGTAAAATGGAAGTATAATTGCATAAGATGTGCACTTCCATTTTAGTTTATATTAAGTACCATTGGTCATACAAAGATCCTACACAAGTTTTAATGTGTATGAAGTGAGGATGGGTGCCATTTTCAAGTCTCAAAGATGAATGAATGAGGAAATGATCATGGTAGCAAATTAGGGATGTTTGGTAAGTGTTGTTGCAGAGGAACTGCAGAAAATCTGGAAATTTTGAAGGGCAGATCGATCTCATGGGATGAGAGATCGATCTGGAAGAGCCAGAATGCTCTTATTTGGGCGAAAGAATAGAACAGATCGATCTCCAATGGACCAGATCGATCTCATTAGCTCTCTGTTTGGGAGCAGATCGATCTCATGCTTCGACAGATCGATCTCATGCCTCCACAGATCGATCTCATGCTTCGACAGATCGATCTCAGGCTTAAAAATACCGTGAAAAGAGGGATTTTAAGGGACCAGATCGATCTCCTCTTGGACCAGATCGATCTCCTCAAGCTATTTCTATATAAGGAGTGCTGGAAATCAAAAAATTTCGGGAAAAACACAAACCTTTCACTTTCAACCCAAAAACCTAACATTCTCTCTCAAAAATCAGCCATTTTCAGTGAGGTTTGAAGAGAGACCATTATAGACAAAGTTGTTCCTATCAAAGAGAAGAACAACATAGTTTGAAAGCAATTTCCCATTGTTGATATTGAAGGATCTAAGGGCATTGCCATTGGAGCAAGAAGAGAAATCAAATTTGGTAAGATTCTAACACTCCAACTATGGTACATTGTTTATTTAATTGATTTTGGAGTTGTTTGGCATGAGTATGGATGGTTAGAAACTATCTAAATACATTGGAATGATTTTGACCTAGAAATGGTCTAGAGTGAGAAAGTGGAATATATGAAGATTAATGATGAATGAGATATGTAAAAGTTATTTATAGTGTTGTGGTATGATTTTAAGATGTGGTTAGTGGATAAATTGTGAGATTTACCTAAAAGAGGTAAAATGTGAAGTTAAGGCATTTCTGAAATGCATAAGTAAATAATGTTGACTAGTGAAGTCAATTATGGGTTAAATATGTTAACTCAATCGATTTAATGAATGAATCGCAGCTTCCGAGGATACGCCGAGGCGAGTTGAGCCAAGAGCGTGAGAAGCTAAAAGGAAAGGAGTCACACCAAGTAAATCGAGGTAAGGGAATTGTGTGGACTCTTAGAGATATTGTGCGCAATTTGGGCGCATAAATGTTTTGCTAGAATGCATGAGATTAGGAAATGTTGTTGTTGGGTGATTGAAGGGTAAAAGTTAGGAGTTTGAGAAATGTGCATGAAAACAAAAGCATATTGCTTTGAAAATCATGTTTTATTGCTTTTTAGCAAATGATTGGTAGGTTGGCTAACATTGAAATGATTTGCAAAAGAAATGAGTATGTTTTGGTTTTGATAACCACATTTTGCAAGTTTTGAGCCACCTACATGATTTCGTGAGTATGGAAGAGTGCAAGAGGCACTAGTTTTCACATGGATTTCATATTGTTTTGGCATTGTGCTTTGAGTTTGTCTCGCACTGGATGCCCATCTTGCATGTTGCCGTGTTTGGAGCTTCGAGTAGACTTGGTGTCACATCGATTAAATAGGCTCACACGTGCATTGTTTTGAGACATGGCATGTTAAAACAACCTGATGAGCCCGAACGAGGGATAAGGGTTGGAGATCCGCCTGATGAGCCCGAACGAGGGATAAGGGTTGGAGGAACAGCTGATGAGCCCGAACGAGGGATAAGGCTGGGGGTCCACGGAGTACGTTGTACCGTGCATGTAGCATGGAGTACATTGTACCGTGTTGTGATGTGATGTGCCGTCTTCGGACGAGATTTGCTATGGACCGGCGGGTAGGATTTGACCCACCTCCCGTGTGGAAGCAGATGGTGGTGATATCCCGCACACCTGATCCGTGTAGCCGGTATCACAGGTTATGTACATAGACCTTGAGGTTATTACCTATTGTTGAAAACTGCCTATCTCACATGTATAATGCTATTTGAGAATAAATCCACGTTTGAAGTGTTTGTGGTCAGGAAAGCCCGAGGGATGGGCTGGGACCTGACGTTGAATTGATTTGTTAATGGTTTTTAAAGTGCACGAATGCATGATGTTTAATGCCATGCCTTATTGTGAAAATGCATGATGTTTAATGCCATGCTTTTATTGTGAATTATGCATGATGATTTATACCATGCTTTGAGTTGAAATGTGCACTGAATTTTAATAGCATGAATGCTTTACATACCATTAACACAATCATACACTCATGTTTTGAGATAAACAATGAATAAAATGCTTTTGAGCATGGCATCACGATCACGTAGATAGTACAGTATCTACCTGTTCGCATGATTGCCTTACTGAGCGTGTGGTTTGCTCACCCCCCTTATTTTCCCCTCTCTACAGAGATTTGAGTATAGATTGGACGTGACTGGAGGCATTCCCTTTTTGGTAATCCGCTGCATCCCATCGCTAAAGGTATACACACTTGGATTATTTTGTATCTAAACTAGACATAGCACAGTAGCATTTTGTATGTAACTACTGGGGATGTAAAACAATGTAAACACATGTAACAACTCTGATATATATACATTTATACAAGTGTTTACTCATAAATAATGTTTCAAATTGAATTGGTATGGTGGAGTGAGTTAGACGTCGACACACAGCCCAACTTTTAAGCGTGTGGTTGTTCATGATCGAGGAAGGATGATTAAGGATTGATGCATGAAAATGCGAAAAATTTGTACGTATTTTGGTAAGTTGAGGGTCGTGACATTGCAAGCAAGGCTTGCTGCCTCGTGGCTAATGCCACTCCACTCCAACAATCCCCACGGTACAGCGTACTCCGCGTGACATACACAATACAACGTATTTCGTGTACCCCAGCTCAGTCAGGGGTGCCTGCAATAGGTCTTATCCACCAAGACCATCTCTGTCTCAATATGCACGTATGGGCATATCATCTCACTGTGACACACAGTCTACATGAGGCTCCAACACGACTATATGCATGTCATATAAATCCCTGTGCGAACGAAGCTCTAGCATGGCTCCATGCATATTCATGATATCAAAAAATCTCGTGCGGGCGAAACTCTAGCACGGTTTCATAAAGATCAACAAAATCTGCGTACGAGTAGAACTCCAATACGACTTTAAAATGAGTTATAAATCTATATAGAACTTCGTACGAGCAAGCTCTAGCACGGTGTTATGTATCAATAAATCAAATCTCGTGCGAGTTACACTCCAGTACAGCTTTATGCATAAATAAATCAAATCTCGTGAGAGTTACACTTCAGCACGGCTTTTATGTAATTATCATATCAAAACAGGATGTGAGCTAAGCTCCAGCATCTCTCATGCATATCAAATCATAAAAACTAGTGCGAGCAATCGCTCCAGTACCTTTTTATCCATATATGGTCAAAACAGTCAAAATCGAGTGCGAGCTAAGCTCCAGCACTTCTCATGCATTCCACAAGAATAAAAATCAGTGCGAGCAACCGCTCTAGTACATTTCAAGCATATGATGTCACACAAGTTGGTACGAGCAACCGCTCAAGCACATTTTATGCACACTCACAAACTCAGATGCAGTGTGAGCTATGCGCCAGCACTATATGTTTCCATATAAACTTGATAGTTGACCCATTTTCCAATGAATTTTCATTTAAATCTTAATAACACTTACGTAGTGTTATATTGTGAAATTTATGCAATTACTAGCCAATCTATCGATTTCCTTTGCTTAAAAACCAAGAAAATTCCTTAAATCAAAAATTACTTAAATCATGCATGTCATGCTTTCACCATCCTTAGGTGAATTTCCCTCAATAAGGGCAAAATAGTCTTTTTACTTATTTCGAGTCCTCAAAATCTTTAATTTATTTCTAGGACCTTTATACATATTCAGTGTATACAAAAGGTATTAAAATACGCGTAGCTACCTCTAGCTACTCACATAATTCCCTTACCTCATTTTTCTATACAGTCTGACCTTTCCACTGATGTCTCATCGCGCAGTCCGATTTGCTCTCAATCAAATCTCCGGAACTGCGTATAAATATACATCAGGTCAAATGTAATACAATTTATTATATTTCATATTTTCTGGGCTTAATTTAAATCATTGGGCCCGTTTACCCATATTGGGCCCGATTGCACCATATTGGGCCTTAATCAGCCTTAAGCCCATTTTCCACTTATTATTCACATTATCGAGGCCTATTGGGCTCATTGGGCCCATCAGTATATATTGGACATCGTTCTAAACTTTCGAATAGCTTAATGAATTATTTACGACAATTTATCTCAAATTCCAGAATTTAATTCATTTTATGCAGAAATTAAATCTGTAATTTATCTAACACACATAATGATACGAATTGTCGTAAATAAGGGTTACTTACTCGAGATTCCATGATAGTATGCAAATCGAGATTGACTCGAGTCCTCATTTGATGTCAATCGTCGAACTACAAAATTTAATATTTTTTAGGTAAACTTTCAGTCGAGTATTTATCAAATTACATATTCTGAAATTTAAATCTCTCAATTTTGACCGCTTACCGACTTACCCGTAGCTCGATTGCATCACTAGAATTTTTCTCAATTTTTCCTTTTTTTCTTTCCCTTTTTCTCTTTTTCCTTTTCTTTTTGGCTAAACCGATTCGGTTCGATTCAGACCGGTTCGGTCCAGCGGCTCAGTCCAATTCGACCGGTTCAGGGCTTCGCCAACATGTTCTCCACTGGCTTCCATCGCCAGCAACTCCGCGAGGTCATCCGAAGCTGAATCTAGGGTCGATTTCGTCCGAGGTGGCCAAAAAGTGGTCAGTCCGGCCTATTCTCTCCTCGCCATCGGTGACTTTCCTTTCTTCCTCTGTTGTCGGGCGCTGGCCACCATTCTACCGACTGATTCAGCGGCTGATCGGCCAGTCTTGGCGTGACGCTCCTTCAGCTAGCGGTGGCCGGGCCCGAATCAACATCGATCACCGGATTTCTCCTCTCCCTCTCTCGGTTCGCTTTCTCGATTTCTCTCACGTCGTCGATCGTCACCGTTTGTTGGTCCTTTAGGCTAGTGGTGGCTCGGCTCTTGCCTGGCTCGCCACCGGTCGGTCCGTTCGGTGAGGCTGTAGTCGGGGGAAGGCTCGATTTTGCCTTCTTCATTTTCCTCAGAAATCGCGAAACAGATTTCTTTTTTTTAATTTCATTTAATTTTATTTATTTATTTATAATTTATTTGTAATATTATTTTAATCAATATTATATTCAATAATAATAAAAAAATATCTAAAAAAATTTATTTAATTCATTTAATCAATAAATGAATTTCTAGGTATTATTTCGTCTTTCAGGATAATTTCTCGAAGTGAAAATTTAGATGAATTCTAGTAAATTCATATCTTGATCAATTTAACATGAAATTTAATTATTTCTTCATTATTGATCAAGATTTCTCGATCTCATATTTTAAATAAATTTTTCTTCTTGAATTTATATCGACTTTCGATCTTTTGACCGTTTTACCCTTCACATGTTCGGGAATACCATTTCAATCCTTTTGCATTTTTTCTCATTTCATGTTTTAAATAAAATCGGGTCTTACAGAAGGGATCAACAGAACATTGGTGGAAATCCACCAGGCCTATTTTGAGAGCTCGACATACACAGATTAGCTAGGAGGTGTTTTTGGAAGATTTCCAAAGACAGTATGTCCCGGATACTGCATAGCGAAAGCTAAAGATGGCATTTTTTGGACTGACCCAAGGGAGTAGGACAGTGGATGAGTATGAGAAGACCTTTATCTCCCTAGGCAGGTATGATCCCAACACGATGAGTAATGAGGCCGAGAAAATCCAGAAGTTTGTGGATGGTTTGAAACTGACCATGAGGTCTAGACTGGTTCCCCTAGATATACCGACCTACGAGGAGGCAGTGCGCAGTGCACAATTATGTGAACAAGATGTTGATAGAATCGCCTCAGAGTTTAGGAAAGTCGGTAAAGTGAGGGACAGGTATAAGAAGAGACCAATGATGGATAGAGGCTTCAGCTATAAGGGAAGCAAGAGTTTTTCTGGAAAGAGGCCGAGGATCGAAGAGATCCGGGAGATGACAGTTAATACTCCCATGTATCCGGCCACAGCTCCAGCTAAGGGAATTATGATTGGAGGGCCACAACCTACGACAAAGCAGTGCGATAAGTGTGGCAGGTACCATGGTACTCGACCATGCTATGGACCTCAGGTAGTGTGCTTTAGATGTGGGAAACCAGGGAACATAATCAGAGATTGCCTATAGATGACAAAGAGAGCCCCACAGAAGGGCAAGGAGCCTGAGAGAGCTCCAGTTGGGACAACTGCTCTGAGGATTAGGGCTACAGCTGAGGAAAAGGGGAAACAGGCAGTGGGTGTGAGTAGAGGACGAGTGCACGCGCTGGACCAAGACACTACAGATCAGTCTTCGGATGTGGTAAAAGGTATCATCCAAATCTTTGATTTAGAAGTATATGTATTGTTTGATCATGGTGCCACGCATTCCTTCATATCGCCGTCTTTTGCATGTAAATTGTTGAAGCATATAAAACCCACACTGCTAGATAAGATGTTAATGATATCTACCCCTATGAATGATAGTCAATTGATTGAGCATGTATATAGAAGTTGTAAGATGAGGATATGAGGTAAAGAAATGGCAGCCAATTGAATTTTATTAAACATGAGTGATTTTGATGTAATCAATCCTAGGTATGGATTGGCTGGCTACTAACCATGTTGTTATGGATTGTCGTGCTAGAACCTTAATGTGTTTAGGATTAGACAATCTTATTGTAACTTTTGATGAAAAGAAATGAAATGACATGATCTTTATAAATGAGAAGAGTATGATTTTGATGCATAATATTTGAGAGATTGATTTTTTATCAATTATATACGAGTATGTGATAATTGTGTTACTAACGGTGGAAAGAATAATGTGAATGGTTCCTTGCTTATGTGATTGAGACGGATAAGGCACGTTCCGAG
This sequence comes from Firmiana major, assembly GCA_033439115.1. NCBI lineage: Eukaryota > Viridiplantae > Streptophyta > Magnoliopsida > Malvales > Malvaceae > Firmiana > Firmiana major. The sequence continues at coordinate 39,270,717 of CM065901.1, forward strand.
TTGATAGACATTCCAATGGTTATGGAATTTTCAGATGTCTTCCCGGATGAATTACCAAGGTTACCTCCAGATAGGGAACTGGAATTTGGTATAGATTTGACACCTGGTACAAAGTCGATATCCAAGACACCATATAGAATGGCTCAAGTAGTGTTGGAAGAACTAAGGAAGTAGTTGCAAGAGTTGTTGGAGAAGGGGTTCATCAAGCCGAGCGTCTCACCTTGGGGAGCACCGGTTCTGTCTGTAAGGAAGAAGGATGGAAGTCTCCGACTGTGTATAGATTATCGATTGTTGAATAAGGCCACTATCAAGAATAAGTATCCCTTTCCACGCATCGATGACTTTTTGGATCAGCTTAAGGGAGTGCAGGTATTTTCCAAGATAGATCTGAGATCTGGGTACAATCAGTTGAAGATATGGAGTGGAGATGTACCCAAGACAGCTTTTTACACCCGGTATGGACATTATGAGTTTATGGTTATGCCGTTCGAGTTGACGAATGCTCCCGCAGCTTTTATGTCATTGATGAATGAGGTATTCCACTAGTATTGGGATCGATTTGTGATCGTGTTTATTGATGATATACTGGTGTACTCAAGGTCTAGAGAGGAGCATGAAAGGCATCTAAGGATAGTGCTACAGACCCTCCGGGAAAAGAAGTTGTATGCTAAACCCAGTAAGTGCGACTTTTAGTTAGAACAGATCTCTTTTCAAGGTCATATAGTATCAAAAGATGGAGTATCAGTGGATCCATCAAAGATTGAAGTCATGGTTCAATGGCAGAGACCCAGACAGTGACAGAGATCAGAAGTTTCTTAGGTTTATCTCGATATTACTGAAGGTTTGTGGAGGGATTCTTGAGATTAGCTACTGCTTTGACACGTCTCACGAGAAAGAATGTTGAATTTATGTGGGATGATAAGTGTGAGGAAAGTTTTAAGGATTTGAAGAGGAGGTTAACTACAGCTCCGATAGTCACCATTCCAACCAGCTCAGAGGTTTCTCGGTTTATGTGCATGCTTCATACCAAGGACTGGGCTGTGGATTGATGCAGGATGGGAAGGTAGTAGCCTATGGATCAAGGCAGTTAAAGGATCATGAGAGGAACTACTCGACCCATGATTTGGAGTTGGTAGCTGTGGTATTTGTGCTGAAGATATGGCGTCACTACCTTTATGGGGAGAAATTCTAAGTGTTTAGGGACCACAAGAGCCTTAAATACCTGTTCTCACAGAAAGAGTTAAACATGAGTCAGAGGAGATGGCTCGAGCTCTTAAAGGATTATGATTGTGAGATCCTGTACCACCCGGGTAAAGAAAATGTGGTTGATGATTCATTGAGTAGGAAGCATCTCGGGATGGTATCATTTATGATGGTCAGGGAACACGAGCTGTTGGAACAGTTCACGAACCTCAGTTTGGATATGACCCCGCCTGACACTGATAGTGGATTTATGATAGCTAGCCTATAGTTGGAACCGGATCTGATAGATCGAATTTGAGAGGCTCAGTGAGTTGATCAGCAGTGCAGTGATATTGTCAAGTAGATACAGAGGGGTACAGAGATGGACTTTGAATTGAGTTCAGATGGATTTTTGAGGTTCAGAGGTCGGATATGTGTTCCTGAGGATGCAAAGATCAGAAGGTTAATCTTGACAGAAGCTCACTCATCGAGGTATACGATACATCCAGGAAGTACCAAGATGTATTAAAACCTTTGAAAGGTTTATTGTTGGTCTGGGATGAAATAGCACATTGCTGAATATGTTACTAAGTATCTCTTTTGTCAGCAGGTGAAGGTAGAGCATCAGAAGCCTACAGGGTTATTGCAGCCTCTACCGATACCGACATGGAAATGGGAGCATGTCACCATAGATTTTGTGATGGGATTGTCGAGGACCCGTAGAGGTCATAATGCCATATAGGTGATTATGGATCGATTGACGAAATCCGCCCATTTTCTAGCTATAAGAGCTACCGATACTTTGAGCCAGTTAACGAACTTGTATGTGTGCGAGATAGTGAGGCTACATGGAATTCCAGTGAACGTTGTTTCTGATAGGGATGCCCGCTTCACTTCCCACTTCTGGGAACATTTTTAAGAAGAAATGGGGACCCAGTTGAGTTTTAGCACCACGTTTCATCCTCAGACAGATGGTCAGTCAGAGAAGACTATATAGACCTTAGAGGATATGTTGAAAGCGTGTGCATTAGATTTTGGAGGCTCTTGTGATGACCATTTACCACTTACAGAGTTTGCCTATAATAACAGTTTTCATGCAAGTAGCGGGATGGCACCATATGAGGCATTGTATGGGCATAGATGTCGTTCCCCTATTGGATGGGAAGAGGTTGGTGACAGATAAATTTTTGCTCCGGACTTAGTTAGACAAGCCTCTGAGAATGTCCAATTGATTTGTGAGAGGTTACAGACAGCTCGGAGCAGGTAAAAGAGTTATGCTAACAAGAGACAGAGACCACTAGAGTTTAATATGGGTGAGCCAGTGTTTTTGAAGGTTTCTCCTTCGAAGGGGATCATGAGGTTCGAGAAGAAGGGAAAGTTGAGCCCTCAATATATAGGGCTATTTGAGATACTTGATAAGGTGGGAGATAAGGCATACAGATTGGCATTGCCACCAGAGTTGGTAAGTGTTCATAATATCTTCCACGTATCCATGTTAAGGAAGTATCACCCGGACCCGGTGCATGTCATAAGATATGAGCCTTTGGAGCTCAATGAAGGCATGACGTATGTTGAGAAGCCAATTCGGGTATTGGATAGAAAAGAGAACGTGTTGAGGACAAAGACAATTCCCTTGGTGAAAGTTCTTTGGCAACATCACATGGTGGAAGAAGCCACATGGGAATTGGAAAGTTTGATATGGGAGAAGTATCCCGAGTTATTCACGGATTGAATTGGTTCTAATTTGGAGGGCCAAATTTTCTAAGTGGGGAAGAATGTGAGACCCCGTGTATGTATAATTGAGTATTTGTACATAGAAATGTAAATGAAATCATAAGTATGGTGATATACTGGTAATGTGAAGTATATGTGATGTAAGTCCATAAGTTTAATGTACACACTTGTAATAAGAGTTGTGATTATACGTACAAGTTATATTATATAGGAACATGAAGAAATGGACTTAAACATGTGAAGAATGTGAGTAGAATGGATTATGAGTAGTGTGGTAAAAATAGTAGGAAGATTTGCATAAGTTGTGCACTTCTATTTCGTTTATATCATGTACCTTTGGATATACAAAGATTCTACACAAGTTTTAATGTGTATGAACTATTATTGGATGTCATTTTCAAGTCTCAAAGATGATTGGATGAGGAAATGACCATGGCAACAAAATGTATGAAGTTTGGTATGTGTTGCTGCAGAAAATCTGGAAATATGAATGACAAATCGATCTCATAGGATGAGAGATCGATCTGAAAGATCCAAAAAACTCTTATTTGAGCAATGGAATAGAGTAGATCGATCTCCAAGGGAGCTAGATCGATCTCCTAACATATTTTGTAAAATACAGATCGATCCTTAATGTAACAGATCGATCTCCTTAGCTCTCGAGTTAGAAGCAGATCGATCTCTCCTAAGACCAGATCGATCTCCTTAACCTTCTATTTGAAGCAGATCGATCTTCCCTACTCGACAGATCGATCTCCTACCTTCAAATACAGTGGAAAAGGGGGGATTTTAAGAGGAATAAATCGATCTCCACCCAAGGTAAATCGATCTCATTAAGCTGAATCTATAAATATGGAGTAGTTGGATCTGCATTTTTGAGACATAAACCAATCTTTCCCATTTCCAACCTTAAAAGCTAGATTTTTCTCTCTAAATCTGGCCATTTTTAAGAAGATTTGAGGGAAAGCTATTAGAGATAAAGTTGTTCACATCGAAGAGAGGAACAACTTAGCTTGGAGGCATTTCCCCACTTGTTGGATTGAAGGAAACAAGGTGCATTTATATTTGGGGTAAGAGGAAAACAAGCTAGGTGAGTTTCTAAAGCAAATACCCAAGTACATTCTTTAGATATTGATTTTGGAGTTGTTTAGTATGCATAGAAATGATAGAAACTACCTAGAAAATAATGAATCCACCATGACCTAGAAATGGTCTTGTGTGAGAAAGTGTAATGTATTGAGATTAATGATGAATGAGATATATTGAGGTTAATATAGGGTCATGAGAGTGATTCTAAGGTGTTGTTAGTGAATAAATTGTGGGATTCACCAAAGAGGGGTAAAATGTGGGTTAAGGCATTGGTAAATGTAAAGATGAGTTATATTGACTAATGAGGTCAAATGTGAGTTAAGAACTTTAACTCAAGTGGTTTGAATGAATGAATCGTAGCTCCCGAGGATACACTGAAGCAAGGCGAGCCAAGAGCACAAGAAACTAAGAGGAAGAGAGTCGCACTCAAGTAAATCGAGGTAAGGGAATTATATGGACTCTTAGAGATATCTGTGCACAATTTGGGCAGTTAATGCTTTTCTATAATGCATGAGATATTAGGAAATGATATTGGGTAATGGAAGGGTAAAAGTTAGGTGTTCGAGAAATGTGCATGAAAATAAAAGCATAATGCTTTGGAAAATCATGTTTAATTGCTTTTAGCAAGTGATTGGTAGGTTGGTTAACATTTGAAAAATAAATTGCAAAAGAAATGAGTTGTTTTGGTTTGTTAACCATCCTTTGCAAAGAATTGAGCCACCTACATGGTTTTCGTGAGAATGAAAGCGTCCTAGAGTATGACTTGCACAAGATTTGATGTGTTTTATATGCATGAGTGTTGGAGCTTAGCTCGCATTGGTTTTCACATGGATTTCATACTGGTTTTGGCATGGTGCTTGGAGCTTAGCTCGTACTAGATGCCCACCTTATGTGTTGCTGTAATTAGAGCTTCGGGTAGACCCCGTGTCACTTTGATTAAATAGGCTCGCACGTGCATTTTTAAGATTGTGACATGTTGATAGCCATGTTAGGAGCTTCGGGTAGACAAGAAGTCGTACCGATTAAATAGGCACATGCGTGCATTTTGAGATGTAGCGTGATATGATGTGTTGATGTGGGTCAACGGAGTACGTTGTACCGTGCAGGTAGCATGGAGTACATTGTACCTTGTTGAGATGTGATATGCCATCTTTGGATAAGATCTGATATGGATCGGTGGGCAGGATTTCACCCACCTCCTGTGTGGAAGTAGATAGTGGCGATATCCCACACACCTGATCCGTGTAGCTGATATCATAGGATATGGCCATAGTCCTTAAGGAGATTTCCCTTATTGTATTGCCTATCTCACATGTCTATTACTTTGAGAATAAATCCATGTTTGAAATGTTTTGTGGGTCAAGATAGTCTGAGGGAGGGACCAAATCCTGACTAGAGTTGAAGTGTTTTGAGATGAAAGTATGTTAATGGTTTTTAAAGTGCACTGACGCATGATGTTTAATGGCATGCTTTACTTGTGAAATATGCATGATGATTAATGTCGTGCCTTACTTATGAAATATGCATGATGGTTAATGTCATGCTTTGAATGGGATTTCGTGCACTAAATTTTTAATAGCATGCATGCTTTACATACCATTAACACAATCATACACTCATATTTTGAGATTAAAATGATGAACTAAATGCTTTGAGCTTGGCATCATGATCACGTAGATAGTACAGTATCTACCTGTCTGCATGATTGCCTTACTGAGCGTGTGGTTTGTTCACCCCCATTATTTTCCCTCTCTCTACAGAGATTTGAGTATAGAGTGAGCGTGACTGTAGGCTTTCCCTTTTGGTATCCGCTGCATCCTAGCGCTAAAGGTATACACACTTGAATTATTTTGTATCTAAACTAGACATAGCACAATAGCATTTTGTATGTAAACATTGGGGATGTAAAGCAATGTAAGCACTTGTAAACAGTAACTCTGATGTATTTATGAAAGTGTTTACTTTTGAAATTAAATTGTTATGGATGGATGAGGTAGACATTGACGCACAGCCCAACTGTTGAGTGTGTAGCTGATCACAATTGAGGTAAGGATGATTAATAAACAACGTATGAAAATGCGTTTGGCTCTGCACCAGCGTCATCCCTGTGCACCCGACACCCCAGTCGCGTCCTGCGTTTGTCACATGTAACCAGAACCTGCGCCCCATGCCTGCTCTATCTGCCCAGGCCCCGGGCACACCAAACCCTCTTGTATAGCCAGTCTACTCACCCAATGCCCAATCTGATAGCCCCAGTGCACCTCTGCTCCATTCCCTGCCTACACAATACAGCCCACAACACAGACCCCTGTGCACCCCTACACCCGTGCTTCTTTATCCTGTACCTGCGCACTCTGCACCTCAGGCCTGCACCTGTCCACGCCCAGGTAGCACCATTGCTCCACGCCAAGCCAGTCTGCTTAGTACCCCTCTGAAAACCAACAGCAATAGCCCCTACACACCCAAGACATGCATAGCTGTACACTTGCGCGCACCAGGGCCTGTACCATGCCAGGCCACTGCCACCCAGACACGCACCCCCTGCGCACCAGCCCTACATGCCTCTGCCCGACTATATGTATATAACAAACCAGGAACGAGAGAGAGGAAGGGAACTCGGAGAGAAATAGTGAGGAGAGGAAAACAGGGGAGAGCAGGGGAAGGGAGAAAGGCTAGAAGGAGGTGCTCGGGTTGATGGTGAAGATGATGATGGCGATGATGCCGAGACCAAGGCTGGAGATGGCGGTGCCTGAAAGATGGAGAAGTTGAAAATAGGATTGGCATATTTATAAATATATATAATATTATATATAAACATATTTAGAAATAGGGAAAAAGGCACCAGGAAAAATTGAAAAATCTGGAAAAGAAAGAACTTCGGAGAGGAAAATTAACCTACTGGACTGAGTCCATCGACTCCAGACATAAGGCATCTAGGACTACGTGCAAACACCAAGGTCAGGAAAATTGATTCGCGCTATTAGTGATAAATGTGCGTATTTTATGATGATTTTTGTATATATGAATTTAGGAAATATTTTTACCGTAAGGAAAATCGGGTTGTGCTATTAGAGATGAATGCACATATTTTTCGATGATTTTTGTAGATATGAATTTTAGGAAATATATTTATTTATGTTGTTGAAAATTACCTGTGAACTGTCGAAATTATACTGCATATATTTGCTGTGTATTTGGAGACTGCAAACCCAAAGATAAAATTTTGATAGCCTAAACATAGAAAATCCCTATGTAAATTTTAATGCCCGAAATTTAGAAAGAAGTTTTAAGGAACCTCAAAATTTTGCCCGATTTTTTTCGAAATAGCCCTATTTAGTGTATTTCAAGAAATATTAGACTATTTTTAAAATTGTCGCGAAAAAACCTAAAATTTCGGATTTGCACCCAAGACTATGTTTTATGGATTATTAGCTAAAAAAGGCAAGACCAGCCCTTTTTAATCTGTTTTACACACTAAAACGAAATTTAAGTATTTTAAAAATAAAACCTGTGACAGTTAGACGTGTATTGCTGTATTATCTTGCACGGAGCTATCTGCACGGGATTTTGAGATGTTTTAAGGACAAAACCATTCCAGTCGGACATGTATTGCTGTGTGATCTTGCACGAACCCGCTCGCATGTGATTTTAAGTGATTCGATAAAACCGTGCCAGCCGTACATGTATTGCTGTGTGATCTTGCACGGACCCACTCGTACGTGATTTAAGTGATTTGATAAAATCGTGCCAACCGAACTTGTATTGCTATGTGATCTTGCACGGACCCGCTCGCTTGTGATTTTAAGTGATTTGATAAAATCATGCCAGCTGAACTGTATTGCTGTGTGATCTTGCACGGACCCGCTCGCACGTGATTTTAAGTGATTTGACAAAATCGTGCTTGACAGACGTGTATTGTTATGTTATCTTTCACGTATCTACTTGCACATGATTTGTGGCGAAAGGGGCGATGATGAATTACATGTAAATGTGAATGATGAAATTATATGGAAATGTGAATAATGCTGAGGTCCATGGAGTACGATGTACTGTGCTATGTGCACGTCCGTACGTTGTACCATGTTATTAAGAAATAGTGAAATGAGTAAGCCGATTGGGTAGCTGACAACTCCCACGGCACCTGACATCCCGGCATACTTGGCTCCTATTGCCCAGAGTCACTAACATTGGCCAATTGTCTTAATGATTGATTATTGATGATGAATATTCTATGATGCCTCACTTATTTGATTTATTTGAATTGAGTTTTGATGAAGTGAATTTCTCATATCAAATGAGTTTTATTTTACTGCATTTAATTTAATTGATATTTTGCAATAATTTTTTCTGCGATATCGACTGTGACAGCCTGGAAGCACGAAAAATAGGGCTAATTCTAAATTTTTCTTAAAATAAAACTTCCTACTCGAGGTGCATTCCTGTACCGTGTTAGTCAATCTCATACTTATTTCATCAACCAACAATCCAGGGATCTCTCAACATTAACATTTACGTAATCAAATAACATGGTATCAAAATAAACCCACTTTTCTAATTTATATACATATACCATTCTGATTACATCCCAATGTTACTTAAATATAAGTGTCTGCCTTACATAATTATCTGGATACAAAATGATTTGAATTATACTTCACGCGTGTACAAGCAATAGCCTGGGGAGAGTCTCATCCACCAGCCTATGTCACGTACGCAGCAGATACTTGCTCTTACTGTAAATAATCTATGGGGGACGAAAGAAAAAGGGGTAAGCTCTCAACTAGCTCAGTAAGGGGTGCATATGAGATTTCGAAATCATCATCAAAGCATAAGTGTAATAATGGCATAATTTCAAATAATTATAAACACGAGATTAAAGTCACAATTCATCAAAACATTCTTTATCTCAATTTCAAAACACGTCATTTCTCAAAATAGTTATGGAGACTAGGTATAATATAAATGTCATGAAAGCAATTACCACATCACATCATCCTCAACGAGGGTATCCTTAAATGAGGGAATCATCTCACGTTACCAAAACGAAGGCATCTTACACTACCAAAGCGGAGGCATCTCTTGTTACCAAAACAGAGGCATCTCACGCTACCAAAGTGGAGGCATCTCTCGTTACCAAAACGGAGGCATCTCACGCTACCAAAGCGGAGGCATCTCTCGTTACTAGAACGGAGGCATCTCACGTTACTAAAACGAAGGCATCTCACGCTACCAAAGCGAAGGTATAGATGTGCAGATATCATGACAAGTCCTTAGTCTCAAAAACATGTCATTATTATGCTGAAAATAATTTTGCCTTTACATGGAGCTCATAATAGTTTTGCTTTATAAATCTTATTTAATTATAAAGTATATTTGCTCGCAAAACATTCAATTCACGAAACCGAACTCAAACTGACAAAACATGCACTCAAGTAAGAAATCTCAAGTTAAACGCTTTTCTCAAAACGTATGCTCATTAATAAAATTTTTTCATGCTACCAAAGCATTTTCATCTGTAAGGAAATGCACAAAACGGTTGTAAGCCCGTAATTTGTCACAAATAATCTTTACATTTTGAACTGCCTGTTCAACTAGGTCAGGAGCAATTACCTTCCTGTCGCCCACTTCTTCCCAAGCTATAGGGGATCTATACCTCCTACCATACAGAGCCTCATAAGGTGTCATACCAATACTCGCATGATAGCTATTGTTGTAAACAAAGTCAGCAAGGGGCTGGTGATCATCCTATGATCCTTTCTTAGAAATACCTTGAGGAATATAGAATCTCCAGCCTAAAACTCGAGTGGACATCTACGCACACCTGCGTAACTCTTCTGTCAACTCTGAGCAGCCCGTAATCTGTCACAAAAAATCTTTACATTCTGAACTGCCTATTCAACTAGGTCAGGAGAAATTACCTTCTTGTCACCCACTTCTTCCCAAGCTATAGGGGATCTACACCTTCTACCATACAAAGTCTCATAAGGTGTCATACCAATACTCGCATGATAGCTATTGTTGTAAGCAAACTCAGTAAGGAGCAGGTGATCATCCCATGATCCCCTTACTTAAAGATACCTTGAGGAATACAAAATCTCTAGCCTAAAACTCGAGTGATCGTCTACATATATCTGCGTAACTCTTTTGTCAACTCTAAGCAGCCCGTAATTTCTCACAAATAATCTTTACATTCTGAATTGCCTGTTCAACTAGGTCATAAGCAATTACCTTCCTGTCGCCCACTTCTTTCCAAGATATAGGGGATCTACACCTCCTACCATATAAAGTCTCATAAGGTGTCATACCAATACTTGCATGATAGCTATTGTTATAAGAAAACTCAGCAAGGGACAGGTGATCATCCCATGATCCCTTAAAGTCCATTGTACACGCCCTTAAAATATCCTCCAAGGTCTATATAGTTTGCTCGGATTGACTATCAGTTTGAGGATGATAAGTGGTACTAAAATTCAACTAAGATCCCATGGCTTCCTGGAAATGAGTCCAAAATCTGGAAGTAAACTTGGAATCTCTATCAAATGTAATATTCAGTAGGGCCCCATGCAATCGAGCTATCTCTCTGAGAAATAACTCTGCTAAGGCACTCAAAGTATCCGTGCTCTTAATGGCAAGGAAGTGGGCACTCTTAGTTAATTTATCTAATATCACCCAAATTGCATCATGACCTTTCTGGGTCCTCGGTAATCCCATGATAAAGTCCATGGTGATATGCTCTCATTTCCACTTAGGCACTGGCAAGGACTTAATTAATCCTCCGGGCTTTTGATGCTCAGCTTTTACCTGTTGACACACCAAACACTTTGCCACAACTTCTGCCATTTCCCATTTCATACCACTCCACCAATACACCGTACACAGGTCTTGGTACATCTCAGTACTACCTGGGTGCATGGTGTAATGGGAACAGTGAGACTCCTTCAAAATTTATTACTTCAAGGAATCATTACTTGGGACACAAATACGGCCCTTAAACCTCAACAATCCATCATCACTAACCGTAAAATCTGACTGCAAGGTCTTTTCATCTTGGCTAACCAAATCTAGTAGCTTCTGATCACTTCTCTATCTGGTTCTAATCTAATCCATAATACTGTGCTCTATCCGTAGGCTAGCCATAAATCTGACCTTTGCTTCCTCAACTCTGATCCTGAGTCCATTAAACTGATCTAACAAATCCCATTCCCTGATCATCATAACAGAAACCAAGTTCTTTCTGCTCAGGGTATCAGCAACTACGTTCGCCTTCCTCGGATGATATAAAATCTCACAGTCATAGTCCTTAAGGAGCTCCATCCATCGTCTCTGTCTCATATTAAGCTCCTTTTGGTTTAAGATATACTTCAAACTCTTATGGTCAGTGAAGATCTGAAACCTTTCCCCATACAGATAATGCTGCCATATCCTCAATGCAAACACCACTATGACTAACCCCAAATCATGTGTGAGGTAGTTTCGCTTATGGTCCTTCAACTGGCGTTACCCATAAGTGACTACTCTTCCGTGTTCCATGAGTACGCACCGCAAACCCTGATGGGAAGCATCACTATACACTACAAAGCCTCCAAATCCACTTGCGATAGTTAAAGTGGGTGCCATAGTCAATCTCCTTTTAAGCTCTTGGAAATTTTTCTCACACTGATTCGACCATATGAATGGAACGTCCTTACATGTAAGCTTAGTCAAAGGAGCTGCAATCTTGGAGAATCCCTTAACAAACCTCCTGTAAGTCCCAAAAAACTCTGAATCTCTATAATTGTCCTCGGTCTCTCGCAATTAAGTACAGCCTATACCTTGGACGGATCAACTGACACCTCATCCTTAGATATAATGTGACCAAGGAAAGCTATCTGATCAAGACAAAACTCACTTTTACTGAGCTTTCCATACAACTGCTTGTCTTGGAGTATCTGAAGCACAATCCTCAAATGTTGTGCGTATTCCTCTTGGGACCGAGAATATATAAGGATATCATCAATGAAGACTATCACAAACTAATCTATATAGTCTCGAAATACCTCATTCATCAAACATATAAAAGCAGTAGGGGCATTCGTTAAACCAAAAGGCATCACTAAGAATTCGTAGCCGCCATATCTAGTTTTGAAGGTCATTTTCAGAATATCCTCTTTCTGATTCTTAACTGGTGATAGCCCGATCTTAAGTCAATCTTAGAAAAGGCAGAAGCCCCTCTCAGCTGATCAAACAAGTCGTCTATCCTTGGTAGAGGGTATTTGTTCTTCACCGTAGCCTTGTTCAGTAGTCTGTAATCTATGCACAATCTGAGACTACCATCTTTTTTCCTCACAAACAAAACTGGGGCTCCCTATGGTGACACAATGGGTCTAATAAAACCCTAGTCAAGCAGTTCTTGCAACTATTTCTTTAACTCCTCCAATTCAACCAATGTTATCCTATACGGAGGTTTAGAGATCGATTGGTTATCTGGCACTAAATTGATAATGAACTCCAGATCTCTCTCTGGTGTTAAACCCAACAACTCATTGGGGAAAACATCCAAAAACTCATATACTATAGGTATGTCCTCTATCTTGGAATGTTCCCAACTGATATCGAAGATGAGTGTTTTCCAAAAATCATAATTATACCTTAAGATTTCACACAATAAACTTCACACATTTTTATTCCTTAACATTCAAACGTACACTAAATTTTTCAGGTAGGGAGAAAGTTACAGTCATAGTGTAGTAGTCTAGACTCACGCGATTGGATGCTAACCAATCCATCCCTAAAATCACATCAAAACCACATTTGTTTAATATAACTATATCCGCTGACATTACTTTATCTCCCACTTTAATCTCACACTTCCCACATACCATATCAATCCTCTGCAACTCACGTATAGGTGTACTTACATGTAAAATATGAGCTAGGGGTTAAGGCTCTAAATTCAACTTACATACAAAGTGTACTGAAATAAAAGAATGCGTGGATCGTGGGTCAAACAACACATGAGCCTCATGATTACAGATAAGAAGTGTACCTCGTATAGCCTTAGATAAAGTGCCTATAGTCTCTTTGTCAATGGCAAACACACGTCCCTCAGTGACCGACTTCTTACCCTTATCGGTAGTTGTGGCCCGTCTTTGGGGAATCACTCTTTGAGGCTACTATCGAATGGGATCTTAAGGATGTGGTCTCTATGGCTGTGGGCAATCCTTCACCTTGTGACCCATGTCCCCGCAACCTATGTCCCCGTATCTAAAACATCTTCGTATCATATGGAAACAATTGCCCTCATGAGGCCGACCACAGTCATTGCAGATCTTAAGGTCTGGTCTGACACCTCGAGGAGTCTCTGTAACACATGGAAGAACCCGGGGTCTATCAACCCTCATCGTAGGCCTTTCAATATTCCGTCTCTTAAATGAACCCCTCCTAAGGCCTGTTTGAGAAGCTTCAGGCCTCTTACCCTTATCTCTGACCACTACCCGAGATTTAGACTGGGACTATACCAAATCCAGTCCCCTCTAAACTTCTTATGCCCCTCACAAAGCATTTGTGAACTCAGTAATGTAGAGCCTCATCAATCTATCTTGAATGACTGGTCTCAACTCATATACAAATCGCTCTGTACGATGCTCCTCGACCTTGACAATCTCCGGGTCATATCTCAGCAAGGTGGTGAATCGATTCTCATATTCGTCGATTGTCATATTGCCCTGAACTAAATTAAAAAAATTTGCTTGCATTTTCCTCTAACAGCGCGGGGGATATACTAAGTCCTAAAGGCTAGCTGAAAAGTTTCCCAGCTAATCACTGGATAGCTGGCAATCAATATACTCTGGATGGCACTCCACCAATATCGTGCTTGCTCTTTAAGCATATAAGCACTCATACTGACTCTCTCTGTATCAGTGCACTCCAAGAAATAAAAAAATATCCTCATCTCCATCAGCCACTCCTCTGCAGCTACGGGGTCCTTTACCCCCTTAAATGTCAGTGGATTCATCTTAAGAAAGTCTCGTAGTCGACCCATACCTCTGTCATGGGGTCTAGTCTGTACTAGAGGCTGAGCGACGGGTGGCACCGAGTCAGTTTATAGAAGAGGTGGGGGCGGATCATGTGGTGGTGTATGTATAAAAGTCGGGGTAGGTGTGGTACCTGAGGCAGTAACCCCGAAATGTTGGGTAAATAGCACTGCCATCTGCTCAAACCCCTGTCGTACATCCTACTCCAACCAATTAATTCAAGAGTTAGAACTCTCTTGTTGTGGGGAGGTGGTGCAGGTGGCTATGCCTACCTTTAGGGACGATCTCGTTTCCCCCTCATATCTTAACTCTTATGTACCTACGCATATACATTAAACTTGGTTATAATTTTAATTGTTACATTCAATTCATAACCAAACAAGTACAGACACTTTGGATGTAATCTATTTCCAATTAATTGACACTAACAGTAATAGGAACACTTCGCTCTGATACCACCAAATTTGTGAGAGCCCGAAAGCGTGAAAAATAATGCTAATTTTAATTTTTTCTTAAAATTAAACTTCCTATTCGAGGTGCATTCTTGTACTGTATCAGTCAATCTCATACCTATTTCATCAACCAAGAATCCAGGGATCTCTCAATATCAACATTTAGTTAATCAAATAACATGGTATCAAAATAAACCCACTTTTCTAATTTATATACATATACCATTCCGATTACATTCCAACGTTACTTAAATATAAGTGTCTGCATTACATAATTGTCTGGATACAAAATGAATTGAATTATACCTCACGCGTGTAAAAGCAATAGCCTGGGGAGAGTGTCATGACCCTCTTCCTTGACTTTTTACCTTAACACTTACCACTTATAGTTGGGCTGTGAGTCAAATCCAATCCATATCTTACTCATTTATAGTTTCATTAATCTAATTAAACAAATTAAAATAGAAATTGGACTTTTGTAACGTATGCGGAAGCGTTTACATCAGTTCCTATTAACTCTACATCCTTTTTTTTACAACACATTACTAGACTGTGCCTTAATTTACTTTCTCAAAATCCCTTTGAAAACAATGTGCAAGCAAGGCTAGTCAATCTACCTTTGCCTCTCATGCTCAGCACGACCCCACACAGTAAAGAAATAGAACGACTCTTTTCACTAAGTATGAGTGAGAGGGTAAACTCCCTTCGATCACTCTGTCTTCACATTTCATACAATTGGTTAAAATCAGAGCCTGTCTATTATTGTTCTTTTTCAAAACATTTGAAAAATCTCTTTCCGCAATAATCACAGAAGTCATGTAACATATGCTTATGGACTTATTCTTATACATAGTTTTCTACTTAGATATATAAATATCTATGTATTTATCGCATACATTTGCACACAACAGATAAGAAAACATACGTATAGCTATCTCTATAGCTTATCTAAGTCCCTTACCTCGAATTACACTTAAGTCTTTTTCCTTGATTCTAATGGCTTGTGATCTGGTCTTATCAACTCCAACTTTATCTTTCAAAACTGAAATTGTACATCACACATATCAGTATACTGTCATATACTTTATTTCACATGCATGATACTCAAATTAATGCATTTAGCCATTTACCTCTCATTTGCCCTTTTTATGCCTTAGTGGACTTTATCTTCTTACAAGTCCATTTCGAGTCTATAACTCTTTTCCAAGAATCCCTTAGACTCCTTGAGTCTATCGATTCATCTTAAACTGGTATTACACTCTTAATACCTCAAGTTCATGATTTTCACTCCATTGTGGGACTTCATCAAACACCATATATAGTCAATTTGATCTACTTTTGTTTCTAGCACATGAACTTCATCAAATCATTTTATAAGCATCTACACATGCTTAATAACATCTAGTCATGCTTAAATCATCATCAAATCCATGCCTACTCAATAACTCTTCATTTTGGCTCATTTAGCCATTTTCTAGGTCATGAATAGTTTAGCACTTCTAAGATGTTTCAACCATTAATTTATATACCAAGCTACTTACACAAGTCTATAAATTAGCATATATGAGATTGGGAATTGAAATCTTACCAATCTCAGCTTTTCTCCACTTAGCACACTTTGGGGGAACAACTCCTTCTCTCCCTTAAATGGATCACATCAACTTCTAGCTTCCAACTATTTTGTTCTTCTCCACTCTATGAACAACTTTGATGAGACAAACATGCCTCCAACCTCTATGGAAAGTGTTTATAGTTTAGAGGGGGATTTAGGTCACTTGGTGTCAAAATATGGGAAGGTTTTGGTTTTTTCCCGTGAAATGTAGGTTAGCAGATCCTGTTTTATAGAAATTGCCTTGACGAGATTGATCTACTACCTCAAGAGATCGAGCTTCTCATCATTTTTCCTCTTGAAATCAACCTTACAGGCTCAATGAGATCGATCTTCTCTTGCATGAGATCAATCTGTTGCAAGTCAGTAGCTTAAGGAGATCGATCTGGTTCCATTGGAGATCGATCTGCCCTATTCCATTGCTCGAACAGAAGTAGTTTTGGCTCTTCCAGATCGATCTTTTCTCCTATGAGATCGATTTGGCGTTCATATTTTCCAGATTTTACTTCACTTTTCTGCAGTAACTCACACCAAACATACTTGATTTTACTGCCATAGTCAGTTTCTCATTCAACCATCTTTAAGGCTTGAAAATGACATCCATTTATCATTTATGCATATTAAAACTTGTGTGCATTCATTGTATAACCAAATGTATACAATATATATCAAATGGAAGTATAAAGCTTTATGCAACTCATGCAACTTCCTTCCATTTTACCACACTACTCATTTTAAGTTCTATTCACATTAATCATTGGGAAAAGTCCATTTCTTCACATTCATACATAATGAAACTTGTGTGTACATCACAAACTTATATCACAAGTGTGCACATCAACTTATGGACTTATATCATTTATGTTTCACATAGCATGTACATGTATATACGTATGCATTTCATAAGGTTTATATAAAAAAATACGGGTCTTAGATTCCTCACATTCTTAAAAGAATTTGGTCCTCCAAATTAGAACCAAGTTAATCTTCAAAAAGTCGGGGGTACTTCTCTCGTATCAAGTTCTCTAACTCCCAAGTTGCTTCTGTCGAATTATGGTGTTGCCAGAGAACTTTAACAAGCGGAATCGTCTTGTTCCGTAACACTTTCTCTTTCCTATCGAGTATCTGGATCGGTCTCTCGATGTAGGTCAAATCATCTTTGAGCTCCAATGGCTCATATTTCATCACATCACTTGGATCTGGATGGTACTTCTGAAGCATCGATACGTGGAAGACATTATGAATGCTTACCAATTTCAGTGGCAACGCAACTCTATAAGCCTTATCTCCCACACGCTCTAGTATCTCAAACGGTCCGATATACCGAGGGCTTAACTTGCCCTTCTTACCGAACCTTATAATCCCTTTTAAGGGAGAAACTTTCAAGAATATAGAGTCACCAACCGTGAACTCTAGTGGCCTACGTCTTATGTCAGCATAGCTTTTCTACCTACTCTAAGCTGTTCTCAATCTCTCATATAACAACTGAACAACCTCAGAGGCTTGCTGTACCAAGTCAGGAGCAAACATTTTCCTCTCACCCACTTCTTCCCAACCAATTGGGGAACGACACCTTCTACCGTATAAGGCCTCATATGGTGCCATCCTGATGCTTTAGTGATAACTATTGTTGTATGCAAATTCGGCTAACGGTAGGTGATCATCCTAGGAGCCCTTAAAATCCATAACACTTGCTCTTAACATATCCTCTAATGTCTGGATAGTTCTCTCTGATTGACCATCAGTTTGAGGATGAAAAGCAGTACTGAAACTCAATCGGGTTCCCATAGCTTCTTCGAATTATTCCCAAAAGTGCGAAGTAAAATGGGAATCCCTATCCGATACAATGCACACTGGAACACTATGTAGCCTCACTATGTCCCGTACATATAACTCTGCCTAACTACTCAAGGCATCTGTAGATTTCATTGCTAGAAAGTGGGCTGATTTCGTCAGTCTGTCAACCACTACCCAGATAGCATCATGGTTCCTCTTAGTTCTTGGCAATCCCATGATGAAATCTATAGTGACATGCTCCCATTTCAATGTCGATACTGGTAGAGGCTGTAATAACCCTGCAGGTTTTTGATGCTCTACCTTTACTTGCTGACATACCAGACATCTTGCCACAAACTCTACGATATCTCTTTTCATTCCTAACCACCAATACACTTTTCGGAGGTTCTGGTACATCTTATTACCTCCCAGATGCAATGTGTATCTCGATGAATGAGCTTCTGTCAATATCAATCTTTTTAATTATGGGTCATCGGGAACGTAAATCCTACCTCAAACCTTAGTAGGTCATCATTACTCACAAAGAAATCGGCCACATCACCACTCTGAATCTGCCTCGCAGGATTCTCACATAGTAGATCGACATACAGAGCCTGACGTATCCAGTAAATTAAATCCGGTTCCACTAGTAGGCTAGCTATCACACAGCCATTGTCAACATCAAGAGGGTCTATATCCAACCTAAGGTGAGCAAACTGCTCGAGCAGGTCATATTCCCTGACCATCATGTACGATACCATTCCAAGGCTCTTTCTACTTAGGGCATCAGCCATAACATTAGCCTTTCCTGGATGGTACAATATTTCGTAATCATAATCTTTCAGAAGCTTTATCCATCGTCTCTGCCTCATATTTAATTCTTTATGTGAAAACAGATATTTGAGGCTCTTATGATGAGTATACACCTGAAATTTCTCACCGTATAAGTAGTGGCGCCATATTTTCAATGTAAATATAACGGCTGCCAACTCTAAGTCATGGGTCGGGTAGTTCCTCTCATGGTCCTTAAGGTGTCTGGATCCATAGGCTACTACCTTCCCGTCCTGCATCAACACACAGCCCAGTCCTATCCCGAGGCATCTGTGTACACTGAGTAACCTCCTAAACTGGTAGGTATGGTGAGAATAGGTGCAATGGTCAGTCTATTCATTAGCTCGTAGAAACTTTTCTCACATTTATCATCCCACTCAAATGCCACATCTTTTCGAGTGAGACGTGTTAACGGAGCAACTAGCTTAGAGAATCCCTCGACAAGTCGTTGGTAATAACCTGCTAAACCCAAGAAACTTTAGATTTCTGTAACCGTCTTGGGTCTAACCCACTGTATCACAGCCTTTATCTTAGACGGATCTACTGATACACCGTCTTTCGAGACTACATAACCTAAAAACGATATCTCACATAGCCAGAAATCACACTTGTTCAATTTAGCATACAACTTCTGATCTCAGAGGGTTTGTAACACTGTTCTCAAATGCTACACATGTTCTTCCCTGGACTTCGAGTGCACCAGTATGTCATCTATAAAGACAATCACGAATCTGTCCAGGTATGGCTTAAACACATCGTTCATTAAAGCCATAAACGCTACATGAGCATTCGTCAACCCAAATGGCATAACTAGAAACTCATAATGGCCATAACGGGTCCTAAACGCTGTATTGGGTACATCTCCACTCCGAATCCTCAACTAATGATACCCAGACCTCAGATCAATTTTTGAAAAGATCTGTGCTCCCTGCAACTGATCCAATAAATCATCAATTTGTGGAAGGGGATACTTGTTCTTGATGGTAGCCTTGTTCAACAACCGGTAGTCTATACACAGTTGAAGGCTCCCATCTTTATTCTTTACATATAGAATCGGTACTCCCTAAGGTGATACACTCGGTCTGATGAACCCCTTGTCCAACAGCTCTTACAACTGTTTCTTTAGCTCCTCCAATTCCACTGGAGCCATTCGATACAATGGTTTGGATATCGGTTCAATTCCAGGCACCAAGTCAATACAAAATTCCATCTCTCTATCTGGTGGCAATCCTGGTAATTCTTTCGAAAAGACATAGGGGAAATCTCTCACCACAGGGATGTCAACTATATCTAGAGACACCTTATCCAAATCAACCACATATGCTATAAAACCTTCAACACATTACAATCACATTTGATTAGTAAAACATCCATCATTAGACATAATTTACTATTTCTTTCATTTCTTTACAAAGCTTACAATATGCTTTTCAGGGGTAGGAACATCACTGTCTTAGCATAACAGTCTAAAACAACCTGGTTTGCAGCTAACCAATCTATTCCTAATATTACATCAAAATCTCTCTTGTTTAATAGAATAAGATTAGCTAACATCTCCTTCTCCCCTACTTTCAACTTACAATCGTTACAGACATACTCAGTCACTACATTCTCTCTAAGAGGAGTACTTATAAGCATTACCCTACCTAAAGGTATAGGGAGTACATGTTCTATCTGTCACGCCCTTCTCCTACACATGACCTTACTAAAAAACAAAATATTTTTTTCCTTTTTACTTACCTTTCTCTCCTCAACAGTTGGGCTGTTATTAGGCATTAGTCTCCTCATTCACACATACATACATGTCATTCTAAATATTTATCGACTATATGTACATTTTCACATAAGTAAATTCATAAACTTAATATAATTACATCATTACATTTACATCCCCAACATTAAATCGTGTACATCACTGTGTTTATGCATTGTTCAGATACAAAAGAGTGTGCATGTATATACCTTTCGCTAGATGGGGAGTGGCAGCGAACAAAAGGAATGCAATACCCCAGCCGACTCGATCTACTGACGAGAATATGTAGAGATGGGGAAAAATGAATGGGATGAGCTATCAACACGCTCAGTAAGGAAATCAGGCAAGTAAGTAGACATCCATACTATCTATTGAAAATAGTGCTTTGCCTTTCCTTCTCTCAATTCAAAAGCATGTTTCAAAATATATATAATATAGTACAGATTTAAAATCTCATGTACTAAACACATGTTGGTTTATCAATTAGAGGCATTCATGCAAAACAGTGCATATTTAATCATTTAAGAATTCCTTTATATAAAATATGCCATTTACATTCAAAACATAGTAAATATGGCATTTCTCATCACAACACAAACAAATCGGGCCCCGACCCATCCCTCAAGTCTACTCGTATCATAAAACACATGTGATATATCATGCGAGACTCAGTGGCTAAATGCAATCTCTCTGGACTATGGCCATATCCTAACATGGTGAAATCCCAAGCAACATAGTACTCAGTGTGCGGGTTATCACTGCTGTAACGGGAGGGTGGTCAATCCATCACAACCGCCAGCTATCAACAACTCTCCTCCATAACTCCACAACAAAACACGATACAGTGTACTCCATGCCACACGTATAGTACAACGTACACCCGTGAACCCTACATCATGGTCGGGGTGCCTCCCATAGGTCTTAACCTCTTATACCATGGAAATACATCATAGTTGGGGTGCCTGCCATAGGTCTTAGCCCTTATACTATGGAATAAATGCCACGTCTCTAAATCCACGTGCGAACATCTCAACAACTTGACACTTAGTCTACACGGAGGAAATCGTCACGATTTTTCTAACATGTCTATATATCACGTAAAATACAGTACGCGCCTTTGAGCGTGACTCACAGTCGACACTCTGCTCAAACATTGTTTCACATCACAAACTCAACTCTAGTGCGAGTAAACCTCCAGCAACTAGGTCAATGCATAGTTCATGTTTCAAATCAAGTACAAGCAATAGCTCCAGTACCATGCTATGCACAAAACTCATCAAATCAAGTATGAGCAATAGCTCCAGTACTATGTCATGTACAAATCATGAAGAATTGAGTACGAGCAACGCTCCAGCACTCTGTCATGCATCTTATGTAAAACTCGAGTACGAGCTAATCACTCTAGCACTCTATCACGCACAAATCGCATAAAACTGAGTATGACCAATACTCCAGTACTCTATCATGCATGTCAAATAAATCTAGTGCGAGTAAGCCTCCAGCACTAATGTATGTGAAAAACATCTGAAATCAAGTGCAAGTTGTGCTCCTGCACGATTGTTTCCACATAATTCAGTAGATAGCTCCTTAAAAATAGGGATGTTTAAAATCATTAAAATCAGCACTATAAAGTGTGCTTAATCTACATCAACCTTAAAACATTAGCCCATCTACGTACTCATCTGCTACACAGCAGTAAAAACATTCAAAAACATCATTTCCATGCTTTTTACAACTTTTCTCAAAATTTGACTTTTTACCTAACTAGGGGCAAAATCGTAATTTACCCATATTGGGTCCCTATAATATTATCGATTTTCTCTAACCCTCAAACAATTTTAGTGAATGCAAAAGCAGACGAAAATACGCACAGATATCTCTAACTACTTGCAAGAGTCCCCTACCTCGGATCACGTAGTGTGACCTCTCTTCCTCTGTGCTGTCCAAACCTCGTAGTCCGGTCACTCTCAATATGACTCTAGAGCTGCATTTAACCATTCACTGGATTAATTTCATGTTTCCTACTGTATTACACATTTAATACAGTTCATTTCACTTAATTGTGCCCGTTTACTCTAAATGGGCCTAAATACTTTAATTGGGCCTTAATCCGTATTAAGCCTATTTTCCACGTATTATTTCCCTTCATCAGGGTCTATCGACTCATTGGGCTTATCAATACCCATTGGGCTTTATTCCAAGCTCTTTGGATAGCTCGTATATCATTTACGACAGTTAATTCAAAATTTTGAATATAATTCACTAAATGAGGAATTAAATCCGTAATGCGTAAAATAAATCTTAAATACGTAATAATCACATAAATTGTCGTAAATGAGCTTTACTTACCCGAGATTATGCGATGGTAAGCAAATCGAAGTTCGATCGGGCTTCCGTTCGAAATTTATTGTCGAACTGCACAATTTGTATATTTAATTTTCGGGTTAATTTTCGATCAAATATAATTTAAATAAATTTATCGAAAATCAAATTGGTCACTTTTGACCTCGTATCGACTTACCCGAAATCCGGTGTAATCCTGAAAATTTTCCTTTTTCTTTTTCTTTCTTTTTCCCCTTTTTTTCTCCTTTTCCCCTCTTTTCTCCTTAGATAAACGGGTCCGGTCCGGTTCTGCGTAGAACCTTCTTCACTGAACCGCCGACCAGTTCAGGCTTCCTTTGGTCGTGCCGGCATCGTCCGGTCGGTTCTTCGGCGTGCCACTGCTGCCGTTCGGCGCACCACAACTCGGGGACCTCTCTGCTGGCCTCGATCGGAGCCAACCCCATGTCGATGGTCGTCGTTTCTCTTCTCCTCTTTTCGGTAATTCCTTCGCCGATCTGCTCCTGCCGGTGCGGGTGGAGTGCGTTATCGGTACCGGAAGGATCGCGGGGCCTTCCACTTCCTTTTTCGACAGCTGGCTTGGCTGTGGGGTCGCTGGTGGTGGCTCATCCGATGGATTTCTCTTCCTCGGGTCTGTGTCAGTTTGCTCTCACGGGTTTGCTTTCTATCTCTCCCCGATTTCAATTTCCAGATTTCCAAATTTTTTGATTTCTTTTTTTTTTATAATAGATTTTTATTATTATTTTATTCATAAGAATAATAATAAAATCTCAAAAATATCCCAAAAATTCAGATTAAATTTGATACTCCCAAAGGGTATTGTCCGTAAGTGCATGGGTCGTACAAGTAATAATGGCATTTGAGTCCCGAGTTATCGTCCCACAGAGAACTTGACTAGCCTAATTAACTACCGATTAATCTTACCCTATGGTATATTCTAGTAAATTATAAAATTTTGATGGGTGATCTACTAAGTCTAAAATTAAAATTTCTGAAAAGCAATAAAATAATAAAAACTAAATAAAACCGAGCAAAATTACTTACATTGCTCCACGCAATTAAAATAAAAAACCTACAAAAGAAATTAAAACAATTAAAACTAATTAACGCAAATAAAATGCAAATAAGAAAATAACAAAGCAATATTAATTAAACTACAATTAAACTAACCTAAAATGCAATTAAACTACTTAATTAGAATGAAATTTAAACTAAACTAAAACTTAATGAAAATAAAGACTAAATTAAAATTAAAAATGCATGAAACACATTTAATCTAGATTAAATCTAAAGGTAACTTGTAAAATGCTAAACTAAAATTAAATCCTAAAACATAAAGTATAAAATTAACTATTAATTAAAAATTAAGACTAAAAATTAAATTAACAAATTAAAACGCTAGAACTAATCTAAATTGACAACTAACAACTATCCTAAACTAACAACTAATTAAACTATACTAAAAAAGCAAGAAAAATGGATTAATGCAAGAATTGAATGCCAAACAAAGCCTTAGATTTAAATCATCCAATAAATCCCTCCAAATACTGTTCATGCTTCAATTTGCTTCTTTTCCAAGAGATAGCCTCAGTCTGTCCAGGCGTGTCCACTTTTCTTGCTCTCGGTTCTGACTCTCACCAACCCTGCTCGATTTCCATGCACTGCACCATTCCCTGCACATCTCCACAGCTTCACGTTTTCATTCATCAACAAGGCAAGCAACTGCTCTTACCAACTCCAGCTGCTGTTTCTGACCAGACCAGCATGCCTTCTGCTCCAGCAATGTTCGGCTCCTGCTCCTACTTCCTGTGCACAACCTACTCCTTCTTCTTTTCCTGATACGCAGCCCATGTCTCTGCACACCTAGCATCGGTTTCAGCTGCACCCAATGTTCCTACTGGTGCTGCCATTATTCGACTCCACTGCACAGCTCTGTCCCGCATGTTCAGGTAATGCACTGGTTCTCTGCTGCTCACGTTATGATTCTGTCGTCCAGCATCAACATCAACCATGCCAACACCCCGAGTCCACCAGGAGACACTCAGCAATGCCCAGCTGCAGCTCTGTTACTCTTACACCCTTCACAGCAACTCAATTACAGCAATGCATGTTAATGCAAAACAAAAATGATGAACAGTAAAAGACTCCTAGACAGGGGAGAGCAGAGAAGTGATTTTTTGGGTTAGTCTTCTGCCATGGTGCAGTTTAGTTTCGGTTTAGTGAGGTCTATTCGACTAGCAGCTTCCTCATACCAAACAAGGCCTGTTCTTCTCGGTTCAGCCTTCTCTAATCCTATTGCTTCATGCCCGATCAGCCCTTAAGTCTGCCACACTCCCTCAGCTGTCACACTTAATCAGCCGTGTAGCCTTCTTCATGCCATTCAGTTGCATCAAGACTCCACTACTCGAATAACCATAGAAAATCAAAGGAGCAGAATTGACTTACTAAGCAACCCGAGAGCAAGGAAACATAAAAGTTACAAACCGAGAGCATGAAATGATACAGGTTTGTCAAATAAAATAAAATAAAATAAAAACATAAGCAAATTTATTTGATGGAAACCGATAACTACACTATGAGCATCATGCTAAAAAATAAAATAAAACTTGAAGAATAAAAGAGCTCATTATAACCAAACCGAGAAGAGCAAATGAAAATGATGCATTGTTTGCTATAAAATAGAAAATATCCTAGAAGATGAAGAGTATAAACATGGAATGAAATGGAAGCTAACGGAAATTGCAAAGTAAAACAAATGGGAAAATAAAAATAAACTAGAAAGGAAATAATTCTAAAAACTACTCTAAACTACATTACACCTTGAGCAGATTGATCTTCTGTTTGCAAAATGCTTCATGAGATCGATCTGTTCCTTGAGGAGATCGATCTTCTCCTTACAGAAACATTTTGAGATCGATCTGCTTACCTATGAGATCGATCTGCCTATCAGTTCTTACACATGTTTTACATTCTGGAGCCATGAGATTGATCTCTCATCCTTGATGATCGATCTGGCCTTCACATATTGTATTGCTGCATCATCAATTTGCAGAAAACTCAATGTAAAACTTCCCAAAATCTACCCCATAGTCCATAATTCAATCCATACACATTCAAGACTTAAAAACCTCATCTTCTTATACTTCATCATATTTAAAACTCGTGTGTACATAAACATATCATAATTACATACACAATATTACAATTCTCATAAATGGGGTATACAAATTTCATAGTTCTCACATTCTCCCCACCTTAAGAGAATTTGGCCCTCCAAATTCAACTAGACTCATCAAACAGATGAAGGTACTTCTCCTTCATGAGGCTTTCTAATTCCCAAGTTGCCTCTTCCATTGAGTGATGTTTCCACAAAACTTTCACTAATGGGATGCTTTTGGTTCTAAGTACCTTCTCTTTTCTATCGAGAATCTGGACGTGTTCCTCAATGTAGCTCATGTCCTCTTGTATGTCCATCTCTTCATACTCTATGACATGAGAAGGGTCCTGGTGGTACTTCCTCAACATCGATACATGAAAGACATTATGTATTCTGGACATCTATAGGGGTAATGCCAACCTATAGGCTACCTCTCATACTCTCTCAAGAATCTCGAATGGTCTGATGTATCGAGGACTGAATTTCCCTTTCTTTTCAAATCTCAAGATACCCTTACTCGGTGATATCTTCAGAAATACTGCATTACCAACATCAAACTCGAGTGGTCGTCTACGCACATCCGCGTAGCTTTTCTGTCTACTCTGTATAGCCTGTAATCTCTCACATATCAGTTTCACACTCTGTACAGCCTATTCAACAAGTTCAAGAGCATTTATCTTTCTGTCACCCACTTCTTCCCACGCTATAGGGGATCTACACCTCCTACCATATAGAGCCTCAAAAGGTGTCATTTCAATAATCACATGATAGCTATTATTGTACGCAAACTCTACTAGTGATAGGTGATCATCCCATGATCCCTTAAAATCCATCGTACACACCCTCAACATATCCTCCAGTGTCTGAATAGTCCTCTCTGACTGACCATCTGTCTGATGATGATAGGCGGTACTGAAACTCAATCGAGATCCTAGGGCCTCCTGAAACTGGGTTTAAAATCTTGAAGTAAATCGGGATTCTCTATAAGAAGTAATACTCACTGGAGCCCCATGTAATCTAGCTATCTCGCTGACATATAACTTGGCTAAGGCATCTACAATATCGGTGCTCTTGATGGCAAGGAAGTGGGTACTTTTCGTCAGTCTATCCACTATGACCCATATCGCATCACGACCCCTTCGGGTCCTCGGTAAGCCCATAATAAAGTCCATGGTGACATGCTCCCATTTCCATGTAGGCGCAGGTAAAGGCTACAATAATCCTTCGAGCTTTCTATGCTCAGCTTTCACTTGCTGGCACACTAAACATCTGGCCATAAATCTGCCATGTCGCGCTTCATACCACTCCACCAATATACCTTTCTCAAATCTTGGTACATTTTAGTACTCCCTAGGTGCATGGTGTATCACGAGCAGTGGGGTTCTCTCAATATTTATCTCTTCAAGGTATCATCATTTGGTACACAAATTCATCCTCTGAATCTCAATAATCCATCCTCATTGATTATGAGATCAAACTGCGAAGTTTGCTAGGCTTGGCTAACCATATCGATCAACCTCTGATCATCACGCAGCCCAGTTCTAATCCGATCCATGATCCTAGGCTTTATTCGTCGGCTAGCTAAAAATCCAGTTTCTGCCTCTTTAACTCTAATCCAGAGTTCGGTGAACTGCTCCAATAAATCCCATTCCCTGATCATCATAGCATATATCATACTCTTCCTACTTAGGGTATCAGCAACCATGTTCGCTTCTCCCGGATGGTACAGAATCTCGTAGTCATAATCCTTAAGGAGTTCCATCCATCTTCTTTGTCTCATGTTTAACTCTTTCTAATCAAGAAGATACCTCAAACTCTTGTGGTCAGTGAAGATCTAAAATCTTTCTCTATATAAGTAGTGCCACCAGATCTTCAAGGTAAACACCACCGTAGCTAACTCCAAATCATGCATGGGGTAATTCTGCTCATGATCTTTCAACTGTTGCGATCTATATGCGGCCACTCTTCCATGCTGCATGAGCACACACCCTAATCCTTGATGGGAAGTATCACTATACACTGAAAATCTTCCTAATCCCTCAGGGATAGTCAATACAGGTGCCGTCGTTAATCTCCTCTTTAATTCTAAAAAATTAAGCTCACATTGATCAGTCCATATGAATGGAGTCTCCTTTCACGTGAGCTTAGTTAAAGGAGCAAAAATATTGGAAAATCCCTCCACAAACCTTCTGTAATACCCTGCCAATCCAAGGAAACTTCATACCTTGGTAACTGCCCTCGGTCTTTCCCAATTAAGCATAGCCTCTACTTTAATTGGATCAACTGATACTCCTTCCACTGAAACTATATGACCAAGGAAAGCTATCCGATCTAGCCAAAACTCGCACTTACCAAGCTTTCCGTATAATTGCTTATCTACGAGTATCTGAAGTACTAACCACAAGTGTTGTGCGTGCTCCTCATAAGATCGAGAGTACACTAAGATATCATCAATAAAGACTATCACAAACTTATCTAGATAGTCTTTGAACACTTCATTCATTAACCTCATAAAGGCTGTAGGGGTGTTCATTAATCAAAAGGGCATCACTATAAATTCATAATGGCCATACCTTGTCCTGAAGGCCGTCTTCGAAATATCTTCCTCCTTAATCCTCAATTGGTGATAGCTTGATCTCAAATCAATCTTAGAGAAGATTGAAGCCCCTCTCAACTGATCAAGTACATCATCAATCTTGGGCAATGGGTATTTATTTTTCACCGTGACTTTATTCAATAGTTGATAGTTTATGTATAATCTGAGACTACCATCCTTCTTCCTCATGAATAACACTGGTACTCCCCACGGTGAGACACTGGGTCTAATAAATCCTTGATCCAATAACTCCTGTAGTTGTTTCTTCAATTCCTCAAGTTCCACTAATGCCATCCTATATGGAGATCTAGAGATAGGCTGAGTATCTGGTACCAAATCAATGGTAAACTCCAGCTCTCTCTCTCTGGTGGCAAACCTGGCAACTCATGTGGGAAAACATCTGGAAATTGACACACCACAGGTATATCTTCAATCCTCAGATATTCCCGCTTATCATCTGAGATGAATGTTTCATAACCTTCAAATGAACAATCATATTTAGTACTCTCAAAAGGAACATCAAAATTTCAATTTGCTTACAAAAATTCCACATATTTATTTTCTCAATATTTCAAATATACACTATAAGGTTCAGGTAGGGAGAAAGTTACAATCTTAGTGTAGCAATCTAAACTCACTCGATTGGTTGCCAACCAATCCATTCCCAAAATTACATCAAATTCATGTATATTTAGCATCATTAGATCTGCTAACATCACTCTATCTCCCACCTTTATTTCATACCCTCTACAGATTAAATCAGTTCTCTGGGACTAACGTATAGTGGTATTTACATGTAGTACATACTCTAGAGGTTCAAACATCACATTTAATCTACATGCATAATGCTCATAAATAAACGAATACATGGATCCTGAATCAATCAACACGTGAACCTTATGATTACAGACAGAGAGTGTACCTCTTATAGTTTCTGTTGAAGTGTCTACTGTTTCTTTGTCCAGAACAAACACATGTCCTATTGTAATGGGCTTCTTTCCTTTCTTTGCCACAGTGGCTCGTCTCGGGGGTTCACTCTCTGAGGCTGTTGTCCAATAGGCTCCGGAGGATGTGGTCTTTGAGGTTGAGGGTAATCATTTACTCTGTGACCCATGTCTCCACATCTAAAGCTTCCATGGATCAACCCAGTAGAACTTCCCTCATACGATCGACCACAATTTCTGTAAACCCTTATCTTAGGGCTGACATCTCGTGGGGTCTCCCTGATGATAGGATAAGCTCTGGGTCTCTCCAATCTGTCCTTTTATACCTCAATCCTTCCTCTTCTGAAGGAACCTCTCTGAACATCTGCTTGGGAAATCGTTGGCCTCTTGCCCTTATCCCGAGTCACTACACTGAACTCATTCTGGGATTGTACAATTTTGATTCCCCTCTCAATCTCTTGTACTCGTTTCAGAGCATCTCCAAACTCAGTAATACATAGCCCTATCAATCGATCTCTGATGATGGGCTTCAATCCATACACAAAACTTTTTGTGCGGAGCTTATTTTTGAAGGTCTATGGATCATATCTCAGTAGAACGGTAAATCAGCTCTCCTAATCATCCACAAACATCTCGCCATGTACCAGATTCAAAAACTATGTCTGATGCCTTCTCTGAGCAGCTCGTGGTACATATTGGGCTCTAAATGCCGTCTGAAACTCTTCTCAGTGAATCATATCCTGGCTGGACATCAGAATACCTTAGGTAGTACCCCACCAATCTCGAGCTCTCGCTTTCAACATATACGCCCCCATATTGACCCTTTCAGCATCAGTGCATCCTAAATAATTAAATATGACTCTCAACTTAATCAGCCACTCTTCAGCCTCTGCGGGATCCTTTTTCCCCTTAAATGCGGGTGGATTTATTTTTAAAAAGTCCTTTAGTCGGACCATACTTTTGTCATCAGGCTGAGTGACGGGAGGTACCAGGTCTATCTATACTGGGGGCATGGGAGGTCCTTGTGGTGGTGTAGGAGTAGTACTTGAGGCATTAACTCCAAAATGTTACGCAAATAGCGCTGCCATTTGCTCAAAACCTTGCCGCATATCTTGCTCAATTCGGTTAAACCGAGAGTTAGGACTCTCCGGTTATGAGGCAGGTGGTGAAGGTGGCTCTGCCTGCCTCCTCAAACGACCTCGTCGTCTACTCATTCTCAACCTCAATACATTTCCTGTGCGTACACGCCAAACTTGATTGAAATCTCAATCCTCAATTTCAGTTCATGACCAGACTTATACAGACAGTTGGGATATATTCTATTTCACTTGACTAACACTGACAGTACTAAACACCTTAAGCTCTGATATCAAGAAAACTCTATGTAGCCCCAGAAGCGCAAAAAACAGGTAAATTTAAAATTTATTTACATCATTTCACAATTCTAGGTGCATTCTTGTGCAGTGTCATACATCATCATATATATATATATATGTGTGTTATAAAACTTTAACCTCAGGATCTCATCATTCAACATCTATATATTACATCATATATATTCCCCATATTCGAATTAATAAATCCTAATACATCCCATACATCACTATTCATTAAGTGTCTGTAAATACAACTTAAGTTTGGGTACATGAAATATTAAAATATACCTCAAGCACAATATGTGGCATGGAGCTTAAGTCCTCTACTAACCACTACTTCGTACGTCGCAAGGAAACTCTCTGTCAGACTCGAATTTTTATGTAGCTTATTCCTTAGGATTCCTATATGTATGAACACTCTGTTATTATAGTTGAATCATAAGAAGAGTATTTACTAGATTTAAAGTGTTAGTGAAATGATTTAACACACAAAAGCTACATAAAAAGCCTAATGTGAGCCATAAGTGTCATAGGCTAAACCGAGTGAATCTAAATCATTCTGACTAAAAATAAGAACTTAAAATGAGAGAGTAGAGAGAGCTCATGAAGGAAAGTCAGCTTGATTTAGTCCCGAACATAGAAAACGAGAGTAAAAGCTAAAAAGGGTAAAATGGACCTTTTTGGCGAGACAAGGTGTTTCAGGTGAAATTATCCACCAAGAATGGTTGAAACATAAAGACGAGAGTGTAAGACATAAGATATGACACTTTCAAAATTTTGAGAAAAAGTCAACTTGGTCAATGGCTAAGGAAAAAGTCAACTATAGTTAAGAAAGTGGACTTTTACCATAGTTGACTAATCATGGTTAAACAAAATTAACCTAGGCGTGGAGAAAAATTTCGAGAAAAATATTCTTGGCTAGAATACAAGATAATCATCCTCGGAAGTAAGGAAAATTTATTCGAAAGGATTCCGAATTAAATTTAACGGTTAAAAACGTAATAGGCCTAAGGTGAAAATTTTAAAGCCCATTAAGGTATACTAAACGTATATCGAAATTCTTAGGTCCTTTAGACCGAATTGTTGGACCAATTGATTAGCAAAATATTTAGACAATTAAAGGCCCGAGACATAGTAAAAATTTCAGCCCAAAATCCCATTTAGAAAGCCCAAACCGAGAAGCCCAAATGGAAAGCCCATGAGATAAATATCTAACCATAGTTAAAGCTAACCATGACTCATAAGGTGACTCATTAGGTGACTCATGGCTAAGGCTTGGAAAGTCAAGCTTAATGGCTGGAAAGTAAAGCTTAATGGCTAAGTAAGTGGCTTATAAAATCAGCCACACCATTGTCATCTTCATCACACCAATTCGGCTAGAAGAAGAAACCATTGAAACATATTATCCAAGCTTTCTCTCACTAGAAATCACTAGGAATTAGGCATATTTGGAACT
This sequence comes from Firmiana major, assembly GCA_033439115.1. Lineage (NCBI taxonomy): Eukaryota > Viridiplantae > Streptophyta > Magnoliopsida > Malvales > Malvaceae > Firmiana > Firmiana major. Next base: position 39,303,025 of record CM065901.1, read on the forward strand.
TGCATCCTTCATGGAAGTTGTTCCAAATTGAAAGGAGAGTGACATATGTTGGAATTGGCTATCAAGGAGCCATAGAGTGCAAACTGAGAGCCTTCAAAGATTCGGCCAAAGGGTGAACACAACAATTGGTATATTTTCTAATTTTCAATTTCATATATGTTAATGTATGAATGATTTTAAGTATATTGATATATGTTTTAAGTATTGAAACATATTAAATCACTATGATGTTGGTTAGGCCAAGAGTGAGTAGTGGGATATTGAATTATGTCCATATGATTTTAAGGCATAAATGGATTACTGTACATGTGTTAATGATAATGGTGTAATTAGAATTAATCAATTTGATTAATTAATACATGTAATTAGTTGGCAATCAAGGTGTTTGATAAAATGCCTAAATGAACTATATGATATTTAGGAATGTTGCCAACCAAGTGTTTGTGAAAATGCCTAAGTGAATTGGCTAGACAAATAGGCATGGATGGCATGCCATGGTGTAACCGATGGCATGGATAGCTCTCGGCCATGGCATGTGGCTGAGAGGCCCAATGGGCCAAGCCCAAATATTTTAGGCCCAATGTGATGTAATAGGTCTAGGATAAGCCCAATAAGAGTTGGTGGGCCCCACAAGCCCAATAGGCATAACGAAAATAAATAGTAAAATGAAAATGGGCTTAAGGCATAGTTAGGCCCGTTAAGGATTATTAAAGCCCATTAAGGGAAATAGGCTGTATTTAATGCGAAATACAGTAGGAAAAGTGTAATTAACTTGATAAATGGTTGTATGCAGCTCCAGAGAGTATTGGAGAAGCAAATCGGACTGTTGAAACGAGCAGCGCAGAGAAAGTAAAATTTCTCGAGTAATTAAAGGTAAGGGACTTTTGTGAGTAGTTAGAGATACCTGCACGTATTTTTGTCTGCTTTTACATTCACTTAAAAACTCTGAGGGTTAGAGAAAGTGAATAATAATTATTGCAACCTGATAGTGGCAAATTATGATTTTACCCGTAGTTAGTCAAAAAGTCAACTTTTGTGAAAAGTTGTAAAAAGCATGGAAACCGCTATTTTGAGAGTTTAACTGCTGTTTAACAGGAGAATAAATAGATGGGCTAATGATTTTAAGCTTGATGTAAATTAAGCACACCTTATAGTGCTGATTTTGATGTTTTGTAAATCATCCCTTTTTAAAGAGCCATCTATCATATTTTGTGAGAATGAATTGTGCTGGAGCACAGCTCGCATTAGATTTCATATATTTTCCACATACGTTAGTGCTGGATTTTGATTCGCACTAGATTTCCATGACATGCATCATAGAGTACTAGAGTCATTACTCCTACTCAGTTTTATATGAAATATGCATGACAGAGTGTTGGAGCGATTAGCTCGTACTCGAGTTTTACATGAGATACATTACAGAGTGTTGGAGCGTTGCTCGTACTCGATTCTTCATGATTTATACATGACATAGTACTAGAGCTATTGCTCGTACTTGATTTGATGATATTATGCAAAGCATGGTACTGGAGCTATTGCTCGTACTTGATTTAATACATGAACTATGCATTGACCTAGTTGCTAGAGGTTTACTCGCACTAGAGTTGAGTTTGTGATGTGAAATAGTGTTTAAGCGAGGTGTCAACTATGAGTCGCACTCAAAAGCGCGCACTGTATGTGATATATAATACATGTTAAAACCCATGCCCGATTCCTTGTGTGACTGAGTGTCACATCTTGTGAGAGGATATTTGCATGAGGGTAATAAAGACGTGGTATGATATTCCATGGTTTGAGGGCTAAGACCTATGGCAGGCACCCCGACTGTGATGTAGGGTCCACGGGTGTACTTTGTACCGTGCATGTGGCATGGGAGTACATTGTACCGTGTGTTGTTGTAGAGTTGAGGAGGATATAGCTGACAGTTGTGATGGACTGACCCCCCTCCCGTTGCAACAGTGATGCCCCACACACCGAGATCTGTGTTGCTTGGGATCACATGTCGGATATGATCATAGTCTAGGATACTATTTACATTTCACCACTGAGTCTCACATGATATCTCATTGATTGACTGATTTAAATTGCAGACAGACCTGAGGGATGGGTCAGACTCTGATTTTGTGATGTGAATTATTTAATGCCATATTTATTATGATTTAAATATACATGGCATGATTTACATAAAGGCATGATTTATATAAAGATGCATTGTTTTGCACTACATACCTACATTTGAGAAAGAAAGCATGATTTCTGTACATGGGATTTAATCTGTACAAGTATACACATATATATATTTAAAGACATGCTTTTAAAGTGAGTTAAGGAAATGATGTTTTCAAGGCATAGCATTATTTTGAGTAGATAGTGTAGATATCTACTTGCTTGCCTGATTTCCTTACTGAGCGCGTTGTATGCTCACCCCCTTTCTTTACATCTCTCTACAGAGCATCAGCAGTAGAGCGAGAGCTATTGAGGGATAGTATTCCTGAGTCCACCGCTAGTTCCAATCGACCGCCAGGTATACAAATCTTGTACAATTATATATCTAAACATAGAAACAGCACAGTGATGTATACGATATATATTATGGGGAATGTATTTGTGTTAGATTTTATATAATCTCACATGTATTATAAAAGCAATTACAGTCAGTAACAATATATTGACATGTATGTATGATAATGGATAATGTGGTAAGTGAGGATTCTGACATCGAATCACAGCCCAACCATTGAAGAGAGGAAAGGTAAGTTAAAAATGAGAAAAATTTGTAGTGATTTTGGTTAAAGTCATGGATTGAGAACGGGTCCTGACATTCTCATCACTTGAAAAAATCTGGGGGGAGATAAAACAACGTGACCATTGGCTTGCGAGTATGATACTGATGAGATCTTCAGCTGAACTCTAAGTCCTTCACAAAAATTTTTGAAAGCATCACAGTCGAACTGTTTCCCATGATCAACATTTAAAATCCTCAAAATCCCAAAGCGACAGATTATGTCTTTCCACACCATTGCCTCGACCTTCCTTTCCGTGATTGACACTAGTGGCTCGGCTTCTATCCACTTAGTGAAATAATCTATAGCTACTAACAAGTATTTCCAATGCCCTGTGGCCATAAAAAAAGGTCCAAGTATATCTAATCCCCACTGAGCAAATGGTGTCGGTTGAAAGGTGCTTTGGAGTGCTATTACTGGTGCAGCCGTTAAGGGAGCGAACCTTTGGCATTTGTCACACTTTTGTACCTTGTCAGCTGTATCCTGCTTTAGCGTTGGCCCGTAAAACCTCGCTCTGAGTATTTTTGCTGCCAAGGCTCTAGCTCCTTGGTGCTCTCCACATATACCTTCATGAACTTCAACTAAAGCGTAATTCGCTTGCTCTGGACCAAGGTATTTCAATAGTGGCATGGTGAACCCTTTCTTGTATAGCTCCCCATTCATTAAAGCAAATCTTGTACTTTGGATCCTGATGTTTCGAGCAGCTTCTTTGCCTTCGGGGAGAATTCCTTCCACCAGGTATCGTTTGATCGAGGTCCTCCAATCTTCACCAACTTTAATCTCTAGTACATCATCCTCATCTATACTAGGCCTTTCTAACCCCTCTACCTTTACTAATCTTCCAGTTATTTCTTTAGAAGATGCCAACTTCGACAGAGCATCAGCCTGATTATTTTCTGATCGGTTAATTTGGGTAAGTTGAAATTTATCAAATGATTGAGCCAAAGTCTGGACCTTTTGCAGATACGGAATAAGGGAGGATTCTCAAATTTCAAATTGCCATTAAATTGATTGACCACCAGCTGAGAATCACTATGAGCCAACAAGTTTTTCACTTGGAGCTCCTTCGCCAACTTCATACCGCTGATTATAGCTTCATATTCAACCGAATTATTGGAACAAAGGAAATTGAAGCGTAGAGAATACTCAAGCATCTCTCCTTTCGACGACTCTAGCATAATACCTACTCCACTTTGTTGATGGTTGGATGCTCCATCTACAAAAAACTTGTACCATGCTATCTCCTATTCCATTGAGTCTTCCCGGTAAATACATTCAACTATGAAATCTGCCAATGCTTGTGCCTTAATGGCTTGACGAGGCTGAAAGTTGATGTCATACTCACTGAGCTCCACTGCCCATTTCACCAATCGTCCTGAATGTTCAGGCTTTTGTAGTATTTATCTCAGAGGTTGATCTGTCAGTACTACTATGGAATGTGCTTGGAAATAAGGATGCAACTTTCTCACAATAGTGATAAGTGCCAAGGCACTTTCTCAACTTATGGATATCGTGTTTCAACACCTAAGAGTACTTTGCTCACATAATAAATCAGTTTATCTCCGTAGGCGATCTTTCTCAAAAGCACTGTGCTTACTGCCTTATCTCCTATACCCAGATACACAAATAATTGCTCTCTAGTCAAGGGTCTTGAGAGCAATGGGAGCGCTCTCAAATACTCCTTTAATTCTTCAAAGGCTCTCTGACATTCTTCGGTCCACTGAAAATTCTTCCCACCCCAGAGTGTCTTGAAAAAGGGTAAGCTTCTCTCTGCTGATTTCGATAAAAAATGATTCAAAGTAGCTACTCTCCCCGTTAATCTTTGCATTTCTTTAAGGGTCACTAGGGGTCTCATATCTAAAATTGCTTGGATCTTTTCAGGATTAGCCTCAATCCCTCGACTAGTTATCATGAGGCCTAAGAATTTTTCGGATTGAACCTCGAAGGAGCACTTATTCGGGTTAAGCTTCATGTTATACTCCCTCAATACTGCCAAGACCTTGGATAGTCTCGAGGCATGGGACTCCCCTTCTTTACTCTTTACAATCATGTCGTCTATATAAGCTTCCATGGTATCTCCAAGCAAATCCCTGAATAGTTTGTTCACCATCCACTGATATGTAGCCCCTACATTTTTCAAGCCAAACAGTATCACTCTGTAACAATATGTGCCCTTGTCTGTAATAAAAGATGTTTTTTCTTCATCTACAGGATGCATTGAGATCGATGATAACCAGAAAAGGCGTCCAAGAAGCTAAGTAACTCGTACCCAGTAGTCTCATCCACCAATTTGTCGATTCAAGGCAGTGGGTATGAGTCTTTTGGGCATGCTTTATTTAGATCAGTAAAATCTAGGCACATTCTCCATTTTCCATTAGCTTTCTTCACCATTACCACATTTGACAACCAATCTGGATATAGAACTTCTCGAATAAAATCGGCTTTAAGCAGTTTTTCAATCTCCTTCTCTATTACTTGCTGCCTTTCTAGGGCGAAGTTTCTTTTCTTTTGCTTGATAGGTTTGGTGCCAGGCAGCACATTAAGCTCATGACATATCACTGCCGGATCATTCCCAGGCATGTCAGCAAGGGTCCATGCGAAAATATCAACATTGTCTTTCAAACATCTTACCAACTCTTCCTTAGGCTCAGGTTTCAATTGGCTTCCAATGTACAATTTCTTGTTATCATCTTCAGCTACCAACTTAATTTCCTCCAATTCTTCCACGGGCTTGGGCTTGGGCAATTCAGTTATGGTAAGGGTTTCCTTTCTTTGCATACCCTTACATGTAGTGTGTCACGACCCGAATTACCTAAAAATCAGAGTAAATTTTTCGCTTTTTCATTTATTATTTAATTCTTACCTTTCTCTCGTCGTGATCATCCTACAACACAGTTGGGCTATGATTCGGTGTTAGTCACCTCACACTATTTAACATTTCATTCCCATAATCATATATCAGAGTCTACTATCCTTTTGACTTTAAATAAACACATACCCACTGGTATTTACATGACTCTACATCTTCTTTTACTCTTCTGTTTCAGACTTTCGTTTTTTTTTTTTTTTTTTTTTTTTTTTTTTTTTTTATTTATTTGTCACGACCCGAATTACCTAAAAATCAGAGTAAATTTTTCGCTTTTTCATTTATTATTTAATTCTTACCTTTCTCTTGTCGTGACCATCCTACAACACAGTTGGGCTATGATTCGGTGTTAGTCACCTCTCACTATTACCAATCCATTTCCATAATCATATATCAGAGTCTACTATCCTTTTGACTTTAAATAAACACATTCCCAATGGTATTTGCATGACTCTACATCCCCGACATCATATCCATTTACAGTACTGTGCATTACATATTTAGATACAAAACCATACAAATGTGTATACCTGTCTCTCGATGGGAAGCAGCAAATATCAACCATGCAAGTCCTCAGCCGCTCAATATCTATTGCAAGTGCTCTGAAAAGATGGAAAAATAAGGGGGGTGAGCAAACCACACGCTCAGTAAGGCAATTATGCAAGTAAGTAGATAGCTCCACTATCTACATGCTCATAATGCCATGCCCTTAAATCCATTTCTTTTCATTTAAAATTACACGCACAAAGTCATGCATATTCAATGCCATAGTTTATCCAAAACTATTTGTGCATATATAAATCATGTAACTCATGCATTCAAAGCATTTTATGTGACATCATTAAATCATATTAAGCATGAATTTAATCAAGATCATGCAGTCTTTCATGTCATGTAAGACAATTCAAGGTTTTCAAATGAAAGCATGGAAAACACATCATGCCACTGCATTTAAATCAATTCATTTAAAACGCAGTATAAAATAACCCCTCTGGGTCAATCATCTCAAAACTCATAAAACAATTTGTTATATTTCATTATAAAACTTGAGTTATAAAACCACCCTTCTTTCAGGGTCACATATCATAAAATCATCTGAAATCATCAAATCATCAAATCGGGGGCCTGACCCCTCCTTCGGGTCTACCCTGGTCTAACAGACCACAAGTTATATCATGTGAGACAATCAGGTAATTAACAGTAACATCGAGGACTATGGCCATATCCTAGTGATCCCTGGCAACACGGTACCTAGTGTGCGGGGTATCACACCTGAAACGGGAGGTGGGTCGTCCTACCCGCCAGAACAGCATAACACCAGGATTGCGAGGGCAAGGCTTGCTGCCTCGTGGCTAATGCCACTCCACTCCAACAATCCCCACGGTACAGCGTACTCCGCGTGACATACACGGTACAAAGTACTCCGTGAACCCAAGCTCAGTCAGGGGTGCCTGTAATAGGTCTTATCCACCCATATCATCTCTGTCTCAGAATGCACGTGTGAGCATATCATCTCACTGTGACACACAGTCTACAGGAGGCTCCAACACGGCTATATGCATGTAATATAAATCCCTGTGCGAGCGAAGCTCAAGCACGGCTCCATGCATATTCATGATATCTGAAAATCTCGTGCGAGAGAAGCTCTAGCACGGTTTCATAAAAATCAGTGAAATCTGCGTACGAGCAGCGCTCCAGTACGACTTAAACTGATTATAATTTCATGTAAATTCCACGTACGAGCAACGCTCTAGTACGGATATGTATATAAATTCAGTGAAAACCTCGTACGAGAAAAACTCCAGTACGGCATTCAAATGAATTATGAAAACCATATAAAACTTTGTGCGAGCAATGCTCCAGCACAAATGAATGCTCAAGTAAATCAAATCTCGTGCGAGTTACACTCCAGCACGGCTTTATGCATAATTAAATCAAATCTCGTGCGAGATTCACTCCAGCACGGCTTTATGCAATATCAAATCAAAACAGGATGCGAGCTAAGCTCCAGCATCTCTCATGCATGTCAAATCATTAAAACTAGTGCGAGCAATCGCTCCAGCACTATTTTATGCATACCACGTTAAAACAAATCAAAACATGTCAAAACATGTCAAAACAGAGTGCGAGCTAGGCTCCAGCAGCTCTCATTTCACAATATTAAAAATCAGTGCGAGCACCATGCTCTAGCACATTTCATGCATATGATGTCACAAGTCGGTGCGAGCAACTGCTCAAGCACATTTATGCACATTCACAAACGCAGATATAGTGCGAACTACGTGTCGGCACTATCTGTTTCCATATAAACTTGATAGTTGGCCTCTTTTCCAAAGAAATTTCATTTAAATATTAATAACACCTACGTAGTGTTAATTTGGGAAACTTATGCAATTATTGGCCAATCTATCGATTTACTTTGATTAAAACCAATCAAATCTTTAATTCGGAAAATTCCTTAAATCATGCATTCCATGCATGTCATGCTTTCACCATCCTTAGGTGAACTTCCCTCAATAGGGGTAAAATAATCTTTTCACCTATTTCGATCCTCAAAATTATTTAAACCACTTTTAGGATCATTATACAATAACAGTGTATACATACATAATCAGGGTACAGAAAAACTATTAAAATATGCGTAGCTACCTCTAGCTACTCACACAATTCCCTTACCTCATTTATCTGTACAGTCTGACCTTTCCCACTGATGTCTTGTCACGCAGTCCGATTTGCTCCGAATCCAAATCAAATCTTCGGCACTGCGGATACACATTCATCAGGTCAAATACAATACAATTAATTGTATTTCACAATTTTCTGGGCTTAATTTAAATCATTGGGCCCGTTTACCCATATTGGGCCCGATTGTACCATAATGGGCCTTAATCGGCCTTAAGCCCGTTTACCACACTTTATCGAGGCCTATTGGGCTCATTGGACCCATCAACATTTATTTAGCCTCGTTCTAAATTCTCAGATAGCTTATGAATTATTTACGACAATTTATCCCAATTTCTAGAATTTAATTCATTTATGCGGAAATTAAATCCGTAATTTATGCGTTAAATATCAATCACGCATAACGATACAAATTGTCGTAAATTAAGGGTCACTTACCCGTTATTCCATGATCGTACACAAATCGAGGCTGTCTCGAGCTCTCAGTGGATGCCAATTGTCGAGCTACACAATTAAATATATTTTTCCGGGTAAATTTCCAGTCGGAATTAATTAAATTAAATATTCAGAAAATTAAATCGGTCAATTTGACCGCTTACCGACTTACCCGAAGCTCGATTGCATCACTGGAATTTTTCCCAATTTTTTCTCTTTTTCTTTTTCCCTTTTTCTTCCTTTTTTTTCCCTCTCTTTTTGGCTGAACCGGTCCGGTCCGGTTCAACCCGGTTCGGACCGCCGGTTCGGTCTGGTCCGGTTCGGCCGGTCCAGGCTCCCTTTGGTCGTGCCGGCGCCGTCCGGCCGGTTCCCGGCATGATTCCGGTGCCAATCGGCGCGCAATCGTCTGGGCTCCCTAAATCGGGCCTCGGCTGGGGTCGAATCAGCCCCATCGCCGGCGAATCGGGCTTCTCTCCCCCGCGGCTTCTCCTCCGTTTCCGGCGATTTTCGCCGTTCTCGGCGCGCGTCTGGGTTGCTGGAGGTTCGCCCGAGTTCGGGCTTCCTTTTCCGGTGGGTATCGAACCTCCTCGGTCGCCGGTGGTGGCTCTGCCGGCGATCTCTCTTCCTCGGGTCTTCCTTCGCGTTTTGCTTCTGTTTCGTTTTCTGACTTTCGTTTCGTTTTCCAGATTCGTTTCTTTTTTTTTTTTTTTTTTTTTTTTTTTTTTTTTACAATTTCATTTATTTATTTATAATTTATTTTTAATAATATTTTATTCATTAAAATATTATTAAAATTACAAAATATCCCAAAATATTATAAAAAATTTCTATTTAATTCATAAATTAATTTCTCAGTCCGGTTTTACCTTTCCGGTATATTTTTCGATTATTTTCGGGATTATTTTTCGATGCGAAAATCCCGATTTATTCCAATAAATTCATATCTTGATCAATTTAACCCGAAATTTAATTATTTCTTCGTCATTGATCAAGATTTCTCAATCTCATATTTTTAATTAAATTTTCTTGTCCCGATTAATATCGAATTTTGGTCTTTCGACCATTTTGCCCTTGCACGTATTCGGGAATGTCATTTAAGTCCTTTTGCATTTTTAAATGCACTAAAAATATCGGGTCTTACAATCTCCCCCACTTAAGAAATTTGGTCCTCCAAATTAGAACCAAGTCAAATGAGTCCATACCCAACTCCGGTACATCTATCGTATCATATACTGTCATCCTCAAGTGACTTTCTCCGGAGTATAATTCTACCAATATACTTAACTAAGGAGATCATCTTAACCCTCAACACTTTCTCTTTCCATTTTTAATAACCAACTCGATTTCATACATTACTCTTTCATTGAGCTAAAATGTTGGAGTTCATATCCGATCACATATATCGGATTCGGATATTATTTTCGAAACATCTTAAGATAAAACACATAGTGGATGCCTGTTTATTCAAGTAGTAATGTCAACTTACAGGTCTTATCTCCCACTTGTCCAATCTCTCTCTATCCGAATCTCGTTATGTCCTTAAGACAAGTAACTGCCAATAATACTAATTCACCCTCGGTGAATTCCAATAGTTTCTGTCTCTTGTCAGCATAGTTTCCTATCTGCTCTGAGGTGTTCTTAATCTCTCACAAATCAATTGAATATCCTCAGAGGTTTGTCTTACTAATTCGGGAACAATTTTCTATCTGTCACCCACTTCTCTTATCCAAGTCAGGGAACAACTCCCTACTGTCATACAATGCCACATATAATCTCATCCCGATACTCAAGTGACAACTGTCATCACTGGCGAATTTGATTAGTAGCAACTGATCATCCCAGGAGCTCATAAAATCAATTGCACACGCTCTCATCACATCCTCCAGAACCTGTACAGTCCTCTCTGACTGACTATCTGTCTGAGGGTGGAAGCTGTGCTAACACACAATCAGGGTCCCATAGCTTCCAAAAACATATTCCCAGAAGTGGGAAGTGAAGCGGGAATCCCTATCTGATATCATGCTCACTGGAACGTTACACAATGATCCATAATTTTCCATACACATATATTCGCCTACACACTTAGAGTATCTGAGGATTTCCATAACTAGAAGGTGGGTAACTGAATCAATCTATCAACTATCACCTAGATAGCCTCGTGATTCTTTCGGGTCCTCTATAACCCATCACAACTTCATGGTCACTTGTTCCCATTTCCATGTCAATATAGGTAGAGGTTGCAATAACTCTGCAGACATCTATTGCTCTACCTTACTCTGCTGATATACGAGACACTTGTCCATAATTCTACAATGTCACTTTTCATACCTGACCACCAATACCATTTTCAAATATCTCGATATATTTATTATTTCTCGGATGCACTGTATATCCCGAAAAGTGAGCTTCTGACAATAACACTATATCATCAACTGTGGTCCTGGGGAGCACTTATACTGTCTCTGAACCTCTGCAAGTTATCATCACTCACTGTGACCTCTGTCACTGTCCCCTTCTGAATCTGACCCATACTATCGACACCAAGCCGATCATCACGCTAAGCCTGGCAAATCCGGTCACACAAATCCGGTTCTAACCTCAGGCTAGCTGTCACAAAACCACCGTCATCATCAGAAGGATCACATCACTACTGAGGTTCACAACTGCTCTAGCAGCTCACGCTCCCTGACCATCACATGTAATACCATCCCGAGGCTCTTTCTGCTCAAAGCATCAGCCATTACATTAGCCTTTCCTGGGTGGTACAATGTTCACAATCATAATCCTTAAAAGCTCTAACCCTCATGGTTATCTCATCCGACTCTTTCTGTGAAAACAGATACTCGGGGGTTTTTACGATCAGTGCATACCCGAAATTTCTTACCATTTAAGTGGTGACGCCATACTTTCCGTGTAATCGCTACGGCTGCCTACTCTAAATCATGGGTCGGATAGTTTCTCTTATGGTCCTTGAATATATCTGGATCCATAAACGACTATCTTCCCATTTTACATCAATACACAGCCCAATCCTTATTTGGAGGTATCCATACACACTGAAACCTCTTGAGCTGTTGGTTATAGTGAGAATACTTATGGTGGTCAGTTCATTACTCCAATATACCAAAACTCATTGAAGCTATTTTCATACTTATCATACTACTCGTATGAAATCTTTTTCCAAACGAGACATCTCAACTGAGCAGCCCACTTCAAGAAACTCTCAACACCTCGTCTGTAAGACAGTTTCCTGTTGCGACTCATACTCATCCCTGGACTTCGAATACATCATAATATCATCGCTGTAGATGACAACCAATCGGTCCAGGTAAGGTTTAAATACCTTAACGTAGTTGAGTTCCACTCAATATTTCAATTTTCCATATACTTGACCTATGTACGCATAAACGTACAATGTCATTTCGAAATCGCTTTCGTTCTAGATATAACTCGCGCCATTTCCTTTTTCTTATATTGACGATTTTTTTTTTTTTTTTTTTTTTTAAATAAAATTTTAATTTTAAAACTTTCATGATTAATCAAATTCTATATTTCTTTATCGTACCAGCAAAGGTACCCAAATTTTAATGTATATATTATGACCGTCGAATTCAATCTATAGATTATGCGTGCGCTTCCAGACGCTGTCAAATCTTCAGGCAGGGAAGTATTTTGAAATACCTTTATTATCCCTCAGACTTGACTACATACCGCTTAATCCAATTTACTTTGCATATCAATGATATCCTTACCTTGCATATGCCTTTTATTCCAATATATCTCGTATGCAGGATCTATCACATCTCCAATCTTATCTCCTTTCATATATCACTTATGGCAAACTCTTTCCTTACTTGTCAAGTTACAATACACTTTTCAGTGATATTTTCACCCCTATTTTCAACTTACAATCCCTATACCCATATTCAGTTAGTGAAAATCAACTAACTATCATCCTCTTTATGCTTAAAGGTATAGGCTTCACATTTTTCACTAACTTATAAGCAACTGAAGGCGGTATGAATAAATGCGTGGCACCAGGATCAATTAAAATAATTATTTCATTATTCACAACCAGTGTGGTATCTTCCACCACATCCTATGAAACATCAATAGTGTCCTGGTCCAAGGCATACACTCGCCTTCATCCAACATCTGATTTTCGTGATAACTACCACACATCTTACACTGTTCACACTGCTACTCTGTTATACTGTTACGTAGCAGGTCGGGGTCCTCGAATCACAATACCCCTCAATAGTGTTGAAATTAAATACACTGGGGCCTCCAATCATCTTACCCCGTGACTCATCAACTCTCTGCTTTTACCAAACTACCTTTTTCCCGTTCTGACATTCTTGTCATCCTCTATTCTCTTTTGTCTCTATTTCGGCCCTTACTACCTTTTCCAATCTCAGAGGCGTGCAACTCTTGATCTTATTTACACAACTATAGTCTGCGCACAGCCTCGGCATAGGTAGTGATATCTAACGGGCTAACCGGACTCTAATTGACAATCTGAGTCCTTCCATGAACTTTCAAACATCTCGACTCTCACTGTTCATTGTGTCCGAGTCACATCTGCCCAGAAATATAAACTGAGTATCATACTCGTTAATCAACATGTTCCTCTGGGTCAGAGTAAAGAATGTCATCTGTAATTTCCTTTAAAACAATATCCGGGATATTCTGTCACCGGAATACATATAAAATTTTTTCCATGTCCATTCTGGACGTCTAACTCTTCAAATGGGTCGAGCGAACTTCAATTAATGTTTCGACTCGCCCTCTAATCTCATATATACCTTGAGCAAATAGCTCACAAAATATTCCCTACACTCCGCTCCAACCTCGCGAAGCGTATCTCAATACTGTCTGATCTCTCTGTCAGACTCTATCCGATCTTTCTGTCGGACTCTGTGGGGCATGCTCAACATTAGCCGCCACGTCAATCTCATCTCAAGTCTCATGTGGCGACTCAGTACAACTCCCGGGCCTACCTCTACGGCCTCGAGCTCGTGTACTCGCCTCTCAACCATAGCGGCTATCATTTAATGAGTCTATTCTTGCATTTAAAACCAAATTCTTAGCTGCACATCCATCTCGATATACACAACTGTATCTAAGCAATGCACAGTACATGGGGATGTAAACTTTCTTAACCACTAACACCGACTCATATCAGGCCAACTCAGCTCTGATACCATTAAACCTGTCACGACCCGAATTACCTAAAAATCAGAGTAAATTTTTCGCTTTTTCATTTATTATTTAATTCTTACCTTTCTCTTGTCGTGACCATCCTACAACACAGTTGGGCTATGATTCGGTGTTAGTCACCTCTCACTATTACCAATCCATTTCCATAATCATATATCAGAGTCTACTATCCTTTTGACTTTAAATAAACACATTCCCAATGGTATTTGCATGACTCTACATCCCCGACATCATATCCATTTACAGTACTGTGCATTACATATTTAGATACAAAACCATACAAATGTGTATACCTGTCTCTCGATGGGAAGCAGCAAATATCAACCATGCAAGTCCTCAGCCGCTCAATATCTATTGCAAGTGCTCTGAAAAGATGGAAAAATAAGGGGGGTGAGCAAACCACACGCTCAGTAAGGCAATTATGCAAGTAAGTAGATAGCTCCACTATCTACATGCTCATAATGCCATGCCCTTAAATCCATTTCTTTTCATTTAAAATTACACGCACAAAGTCATGCATATTCAATGCCATAGTTTATCCAAAACTATTTGTGCATATATAAATCATGTAACTCATGCATTCAAAGCATTTTATGTGACATCATTAAATCATATTAAGCATGAATTTAATCAAGATCATGCAGTCTTTCATGTCATGTAAGACAATTCAAGGTTTTCAAATGAAAGCATGGAAAACACATCATGCCACTGCATTTAAATCAATTCATTTAAAACGCAGTATAAAATAACCCCTCTGGGTCAATCATCTCAAAACTCATAAAACAATTTGTTATATTTCATTATAAAACTTGAGTTATAAAACCACCCTTCTTTCAGGGTCACATATCATAAAATCATCTGAAATCATCAAATCATCAAATCGGGGGCCTGACCCCTCCTTCGGGTCTACCCTGGTCTAACAGACCACAAGTTATATCATGTGAGACAATCAGGTAATTAACAGTAACATCGAGGACTATGGCCATATCCTAGTGATCCCTGGCAACACGGTACCTAGTGTGCGGGGTATCACACCTGAAACGGGAGGTGGGTCGTCCTACCCGCCAGAACAGCATAACACCAGGATTGCGAGGGCAAGGCTTGCTGCCTCGTGGCTAATGCCACTCCACTCCAACAATCCCCACGGTACAGCGTACTCCGCGTGACATACACGGTACAAAGTACTCCGTGAACCCAAGCTCAGTCAGGGGTGCCTGTAATAGGTCTTATCCACCCATATCATCTCTGTCTCAGAATGCACGTGTGAGCATATCATCTCACTGTGACACACAGTCTACAGGAGGCTCCAACACGGCTATATGCATGTAATATAAATCCCTGTGCGAGCGAAGCTCAAGCACGGCTCCATGCATATTCATGATATCTGAAAATCTCGTGCGAGAGAAGCTCTAGCACGGTTTCATAAAAATCAGTGAAATCTGCGTACGAGCAGCGCTCCAGTACGACTTAAACTGATTATAATTTCATGTAAATTCCACGTACGAGCAACGCTCTAGTACGGATATGTATATAAATTCAGTGAAAACCTCGTACGAGAAAAACTCCAGTACGGCATTCAAATGAATTATGAAAACCATATAAAACTTTGTGCGAGCAATGCTCCAGCACAAATGAATGCTCAAGTAAATCAAATCTCGTGCGAGTTACACTCCAGCACGGCTTTATGCATAATTAAATCAAATCTCGTGCGAGATTCACTCCAGCACGGCTTTATGCAATATCAAATCAAAACAGGATGCGAGCTAAGCTCCAGCATCTCTCATGCATGTCAAATCATTAAAACTAGTGCGAGCAATCGCTCCAGCACTATTTTATGCATACCACGTTAAAACAAATCAAAACATGTCAAAACATGTCAAAACAGAGTGCGAGCTAGGCTCCAGCAGCTCTCATTTCACAATATTAAAAATCAGTGCGAGCACCATGCTCTAGCACATTTCATGCATATGATGTCACAAGTCGGTGCGAGCAACTGCTCAAGCACATTTATGCACATTCACAAACGCAGATATAGTGCGAACTACGTGTCGGCACTATCTGTTTCCATATAAACTTGATAGTTGGCCTCTTTTCCAAAGAAATTTCATTTAAATATTAATAACACCTACGTAGTGTTAATTTGGGAAACTTATGCAATTATTGGCCAATCTATCGATTTACTTTGATTAAAACCAATCAAATCTTTAATTCGGAAAATTCCTTAAATCATGCATTCCATGCATGTCATGCTTTCACCATCCTTAGGTGAACTTCCCTCAATAGGGGTAAAATAATCTTTTCACCTATTTCGATCCTCAAAATTATTTAAACCACTTTTAGGATCATTATACAATAACAGTGTATACATACATAATCAGGGTACAGAAAAACTATTAAAATATGCGTAGCTACCTCTAGCTACTCACACAATTCCCTTACCTCATTTATCTGTACAGTCTGACCTTTCCCACTGATGTCTTGTCACGCAGTCCGATTTGCTCCGAATCCAAATCAAATCTTCGGCACTGCGGATACACATTCATCAGGTCAAATACAATACAATTAATTGTATTTCACAATTTTCTGGGCTTAATTTAAATCATTGGGCCCGTTTACCCATATTGGGCCCGATTGTACCATAATGGGCCTTAATCGGCCTTAAGCCCGTTTACCACACTTTATCGAGGCCTATTGGGCTCATTGGACCCATCAACATTTATTTAGCCTCGTTCTAAATTCTCAGATAGCTTATGAATTATTTACGACAATTTATCCCAATTTCTAGAATTTAATTCATTTATGCGGAAATTAAATCCGTAATTTATGCGTTAAATATCAATCACGCATAACGATACAAATTGTCGTAAATTAAGGGTCACTTACCCGTTATTCCATGATCGTACACAAATCGAGGCTGTCTCGAGCTCTCAGTGGATGCCAATTGTCGAGCTACACAATTAAATATATTTTTCCGGGTAAATTTCCAGTCGGAATTAATTAAATTAAATATTCAGAAAATTAAATCGGTCAATTTGACCGCTTACCGACTTACCCGAAGCTCGATTGCATCACTGGAATTTTTCCCAATTTTTTCTCTTTTTCTTTTTCCCTTTTTCTTCCTTTTTTTTCCCTCTCTTTTTGGCTGAACCGGTCCGGTCCGGTTCAACCCGGTTCGGACCGCCGGTTCGGTCTGGTCCGGTTCGGCCGGTCCAGGCTCCCTTTGGTCGTGCCGGCGCCGTCCGGCCGGTTCCCGGCATGATTCCGGTGCCAATCGGCGCGCAATCGTCTGGGCTCCCTAAATCGGGCCTCGGCTGGGGTCGAATCAGCCCCATCGCCGGCGAATCGGGCTTCTCTCCCCCGCGGCTTCTCCTCCGTTTCCGGCGATTTTCGCCGTTCTCGGCGCGCGTCTGGGTTGCTGGAGGTTCGCCCGAGTTCGGGCTTCCTTTTCCGGTGGGTATCGAACCTCCTCGGTCGCCGGTGGTGGCTCTGCCGGCGATCTCTCTTCCTCGGGTCTTCCTTCGCGTTTTGCTTCTGTTTCGTTTTCTGACTTTCGTTTCGTTTTCCAGATTCGTTTCTTTTTTTTTTTTTTTTTTTTTTTTTTTTTTTTACAATTTCATTTATTTATTTATAATTTATTTTTAATAATATTTTATTCATTAAAATATTATTAAAATTACAAAATATCCCAAAATATTATAAAAAATTTCTATTTAATTCATAAATTAATTTCTCAGTCCGGTTTTACCTTTCCGGTATATTTTTCGATTATTTTCGGGATTATTTTTCGATGCGAAAATCCCGATTTATTCCAATAAATTCATATCTTGATCAATTTAACCCGAAATTTAATTATTTCTTCGTCATTGATCAAGATTTCTCAATCTCATATTTTTAATTAAATTTTCTTGTCCCGATTAATATCGAATTTTGGTCTTTCGACCATTTTGCCCTTGCACGTATTCGGGAATGTCATTTAAGTCCTTTTGCATTTTTAAATGCACTAAAAATATCGGGTCTTACATAGTGGATGCCACATTACATGTCCTTACCCTCCTTTGATCTCCCCTTATTTGTCCTGTTCCTTCCGGTGTGGGAAACTTCATTAGCAAGTAATAAGGGGAAAGCACAACCCTCATATCATTTAACAGCGATCTTCCAAAGATGATGTTGTAGGCCAAGGAAATTGATCTTACCACCATGAATAGAACTTGTCTTGTTACACATCTAGGATTCTCTCCCAATGTAACAAGCAATTTAATGGATCCGGCTACCTTTACCTTCTCGCCAGTAAATCCTAAGAGTGGAGTAGCTACTGGTTTAATCCGATCTTCACTTAAATTCATTCTTTCGAAATAATTCTAATAGATAAGATTTATAGAACTCCCATTATCTACCATAATTTGGCGCATCGGGTGCTTAGCCACTACTGCCGATATGACCACAGGGTCATCATGGGGAATAATCACATCCCCTTGATCGGCTGGCGTGAACATAATTGCCTCTTCATTCTTGTCAATTTTCATGATAGAACGAATCTGGTATGCCTGTCTAGTGTAAGTCTTTCTCGAGGCCGATGAGTCACCCATTCTTCCTTCTCCTCTAGAGATCACATTATTGGCAGCTCCTGTAGGTTCATTGTCAACCTCCTGATTCCTGTGCTCTCTTGGTCTCACTTCATTTCTTCTTTCTTCATTTCTTCTTACATTGCCCCTATTATCAAAGCTCCTGTCTCGCCATCTACGATCTACCTGTCCCCGAGGAAGGTTCTGATTCCATAAGAAATGATCTAATCTCCCCTCCCTGGCCAATTTCTCCAGCTGGTTCATTAGATCTCAGCATTTCTCAGTCGAGTGGACATAAGTTGCATGAAAACTACAATAGGACCTTAAGTCCTGTCCCAAGTTCCCTTCAACCTTTTTAGGGAATTGAATTATTCCTGTCCTCTCTATTGCTGCCAATATTAAAGCTCGTGACTCAATGAAGGGCGTATAGGCAGAGTATTTTAGCTTGGGAGCTTTACTCAACTTCTTCGGCCTTTCCATACCTTTGTCATTGGGCTCCCTCTCTCGTTTCCTTTCCTCTCTAGCATCTTTTGTCAGGATTATCTTCATTACTTCTTCCTGAGCAATGCATTTGTTTGCCCTAGAAAACAAATCTGACACCGTTGTTGGCTGATCCGGAGATAATGACTCCTATAGCTTCTCTGACCTCGTTCCCTGCAACATAGCAGTCACTGCTACTCCAACTTGTAAATCCTGAATCTCCAGTGTGGCATCATAGAATCGATCAATATAACTTTTGAGTAACTCTCTATTTCCTTGTTTCAAGGTCAATAGATAAGTAGCATCTTTCCTCTTTTGACTGTGCATCATGAAGGCCCATAGGAATTCAGTCCTTAATTGATCAAAAGATGAAATAGACCCCTCAGGCAAACTGTTGAACCACTTTAGAGCATAACCGATTAAGGTTAGAGAGAATGCTCTACACATAATTTCATCCTCCCATCCGTGCAACAGCATCAGTGACTCATAGTTTTGAATATGGTCATAAGGGTCGGTTCTTCCCGTATATGTTGTTATCTGAGGTATTTTAAACTTCGGGGGCAATGGTTTTCTCATGATAACCACACTGAATGGAATACTCCTCCTCTGATTCTCTTCGACTAGAACTAACCTCTTTTCTTCCAAAATGCATTCCACCATTTTCTTCATGTTGGTAGCGTCCTGTGTGACTGAATCAGCCTGATTATAATTTACTGTTGCAGTTTCAGGATTCCAAGTTGGATCCATCTCCGATCTTCTTCTCTCATGTGGGGATCCCGCCACTCCGGCCTCTTCCTCTTCTATGTACCCCGAGTCCACATCTACGGGACTTTCAAGATTCACCATATTCCAACGTCTCCAACTTCCATCAACTTCCTATACTGAATCTCTCATTCTATGATGCTTTGGTCCCTCACACCTTGATGTCCTCCACTTTGGCGTCTCACTCTTCCTGCAGCCTCCTGCATAAGGTTTACTGCAACCTCGTGTAACAAATCTCCTGTGGTAACTTCGACAGGGTTTTGGGCAGGGTTGACTGTATCTCTTGCGCTAGGAATGTCATGTGGGATGCCACCATGGTTCGACATTCCCAGGGGGCTTCACGTCATGCTACCCAGGTCTCCCTACTCGCAAGTCTCTCCAATGTTGAGAAAGTCGGTAAGGCCGGGGTGGTCTCCACTGCCAGGAACAGATCGCGACACTCAACGATTCTCCCTCATGCACAGAATGTCTCGTGGCCTAGTTGCCGTATTCTCTAATCCGTGAAGGCTTCGCGGTATTGGTGTCGTATGATCCAATTCAAGAACGTCTCGCGGCATGTTTGCCACCTGTTCCAGTCCGTGAGTGCTTCGTGGCATAGGTGCCGCATGCTCCAATCTGTGAGGGCTTTACGACATGGGTGTCGCATGCTCCGATTCATGAAGGCTTCACGGCATGGGTGCCGCATGCTCCAATCCTGGAATGATTCGCGGCATGGATGCCACATTCTCCAATTTGAGAAGGCCTCGTGGCATGCTTGCCGCATGTTCCAATCTGTGAGGGCCTCGCGGCATGGGTGCTGCATGCTCCGATTCATGAAGGCCTCGCAGCATGCCCTCAGTATCAAGCGAATTCTACCTTTCTCCTACCAAATGTTGGACGGATGGTGGCAAATTCACATGCGGGAAGACACCTTTGAATAGGTCCACTATTGTCCGCAGAGCTTAGACAGTCTCTTCTCCTTGTTTTCGCATTGCTTCAAATTCCGCGATGGGAATCGACATCATATTAGCTTCGCTCTGCACCCTCGCGGCTCTTCTACCACCTGTCATGGGAGAACTCGCCATGTCTTCACTATCCTCGTGTCTGACTGCTGCCGAACGGGTCTGTACCATCATGTCAGAGTGACGTTTTGCTCAGATTCCCACAGACGGTGCCAATTATTGTTGTCACTATCAACGATTGCGTGTTGCTGGTGTCTCTACCTCGATCTTCATGCCTCGTACTTTCGAATATTCTGCAAAGAAAAAATGATCAGAGGGACGCATGGGTTATTCCCAGCGTTTTCACTCCGATGCTTAAGTCAGAGAGTAATTTTTTCAGAGTTTTAGTAGGAAAATAGTTATCTGTCCCTGAGAAACATACCTAGTCCCTATTTATAGAGAATTTCCTTATTTTGAAATTACGCCTTTCTTCTCTTTTATCCAAATGCCTTATTATGCTCGATCCCTCTCGGATTTACCACATGTCTTCATATAATTAGCTAAAATAATATTCGAATTACTATTTATAACAACTACAAACCTCTTTTTTCTCATATTCATATCCTAATCCACATTTTCATCCACTACATTTCAAATCCTATATTTTTCATGCATAATATCCATGCCAAAATCACCTCATTGCCTTGATTTCAATTTATAGACAAAATCCTAAAATTACCACAAATTGCATAATATCATCATCATTGCCACAAAATCACAATTTCATCAACTATAATCATTTCCTAGCTATTTTATCACAACACCCATAGTCACAATCACCAAAATCACCTCAATATCAAAGATTAAGGCTTAGAAATTTATCCAAAACTTATGGAGAGCTATATTCACACCTTGATTCGATACGTCCTTCAATTTCCAAGTATGTTATTATCCTTTGGCTGAGGAACAACTTTCCTTCTTGCTTCTGCTTGAGATTTGGATGGAAATTGAGGTTTTAGAAGAGAGAGAAAGTTAGGCTTTTTAAAATGGCGATTTGGGGAGAGAGAGAGATCGATTTCAAGAAAAATAAAGGGTCCTTATATAGGCAGAAGGTGGGAGATCGATCTGGTCCTTGATGAGATCGATCTCTTTTGAATTTGGGAACGTTTTGGGGTAATTTTATGCCTAGGAGATCGATCTGTCATGGGGTTAGATCGATCTCTTAATTTCTTCATGAGATCGATCTGCTCCTTGAGCAGGTCGATCTGTTTCTGGAGGAGATCAATCTTCTCTTTACAGAATGATAATTCTATATTTTTATAATTATTTGTGCTTAATTTCTTAATTAATTATTTAAATCCCCAATTTATTTTGTTAATTATCCCCTTTATTTAATTAAAGTTTTCATGTTTGCAGATAAATTAAATCTGGATGAATTTTGAATATTTCAGTAGAAAATGAACCAGAATTGAGCTAAAATTGAGATTGGACCACGCGAACAACAGGAGCCTAGCACATCCAATTGGACAAAAAGACAGATGACATGGAAATATTATTTTTCAAGGAGCCAATGGTGTGAAGACAAGCGGCCAAACAATGCCAACTCATCTAGGATGGAAAAATTACAATTGTACCCCTAAATGTGTATATAAATAGAAAATGATGGCAATTGTAAAAGATGGGAGCTTTAGTTTATTTTTTAGGTTAAAATTTTATTGCTAGGATTTATTATTTTTCCTTAGGTTTTCTTTTAAGTTTCGACTGGTGACAGTGGCCAAAGCTTCTCCCTTGTTCTTGATGCTTTGTTTTCCATTGTTCTGTGCTTTAAGTTTCTATTTTATTTAGATTTTAATTAGCTCTTAAGCTTATCGTTACGTTTACAGTTCGGTTATAATAGAATTCAGTCTCCTTTTCAGAATATAAATTCAATGAAGTTTCGTTTTTATCGTTTCCCCTTGATTTGATTAGTAACTTACTGTTCTGATATTTTCTTGCTCAGTTTCTTTAGATCATGGTTTAAACTTACTGTTATGGGTCTTTAATTCTACACTGCATTGTTTTCGTTTACTGCTTGTTCTTGGTCTCTACAACGTGTTGGTGCATGAAAGCGGTTCACGACAAGGCTGGTCGAAGGCAGCGTTGTTGCAGTTGCATGCTGTGTGGATAGATGTTGCTTGGCTTGGCCACGGGTTGAAGGATTAAGGATACTGTAAAAGGCAGCAGCTAGCGTCGGTATAAGTTGGAACGCGTTGTTGCAGCCAATAGAGAACCACATTGCTTCTCTGTTGTCCCCAGTTTTCCCACCCAATTACTGTTCATTTTTTGTATTTTGTTTTTAGCTTTTAGTTTCAATCCACTTAAGCTGTTATTTTTCATTTACTGAAGCGCATATTACATCTTTTCTTTGCTAATGTTTTCTTTTGTTCCCTGGTTAGCATTGCTGGGAATTGCAGGAAAACCGCATCTGCATGTTCAGCAGGAGTAAGGTGACTTGTGGTTGCTGGACCTAACTTTGCTGGACATCAAATTACCTGGATTTGCACAGCATGAGTAGTTGCTAAACAAGGGAAACTCAGAATAGTGGAAGCAGGTGGGAAACTGAGAGCAGTTGCAGCAGCTGAAGCAGACTAACAACGTGCAGCAAGGTAGTAGCAGAACCAGTTACAGCAGACTGGAGCAAAACATGGAGCATGTACAGTAGTACACTACCACCAGCTGAAGCACGACAGGGCCAGCAACAACAGTATGCAGACAGGAGCAGTTAGCTGGGCAATTCGTGAACACCTGGAGGAAGAACAAAAATTGGAGAAAGAAGACACGCCTAGAACCGAGAGCGGGACAAAGCACTACTTGGAAATGAAATTGAAGGCATGAACAGTGTTTGGAGGGACATTTGGATGATTTAAAATTGGTTAAGGCTTGTTTGGCTAGTGCATAATAGTTAATTAATTCATTTTCATGCATTGTTAGTTTAGTTTAATTTCAATTAATTTGTTAGCTTAGTTTAGAGTCTTTAATTAAATTGCATGATTAGTATTCCTGCTTAATGGTTTAGAACTTAGTTTTAATTAACTTGATAGTTAATTAAGTGTCCATTTAGAATTAGATTAGGGGTAAATTTATGTCATTAAATCTTCACTTAGTTTAAATTGCATTTTGATTAATTAGTTTAATTGCATTTTAGGTTAGTTTAATTTTAGTTTAATTAATATTGCTTTGTTATTTTCATAATTGCATTTTATTTTAATTACGTTAATTAGTTTTAACTGTTTTAATTATTTTTGTAGGTTTTTTTATTTTAATTGCGTGGAGCACTGTAAGTAATTTTTCTCGGTTTTATTTAGTTCTTTTTATTTTATTGCTTTCCAGTATTTTAAGCTTTAGACTTAGTAGATCACCGACTTCAATTTTATAATTTGCTAGAATATACTTAGGGTAAGAATAACCGGTAGTTAATTAGGCTAACCAACTTCTTTGAGGGGCGATAACTCGGGACTCAAATCCCATTATTACTTGTACGACCCATGTACTTGCGGACAATACCTTCAGGGCATGTCAAGTTTTTGGCGCCGTTGCCGGGGAAGTTTTAATTAGTCGTTAATTGATATCGGTAAAATTATGCTTAGGTGTAATTCTAGCTTGTAAATAGTTAGATCCTTAGTTTAGTTTAGTTAATTTTCTTATAATTAATTAAAAAAAATTCTAAGGACTTTCTGATGTTTGCATGCGTAGAGCCAGAAGTTTTGATTGCTTTCCTCTAGATCTTGAAATTGGACGCACTTTTAGGAAATTTCAAAAGGACTCTAGGAAATTTATAGCTCCGCAGCAACACAAGATGGCAGAAAATAGGGAAATCAAGACCGTTGGGGATTATGCGGTACCGACGATTGGAGGATATTATACTGGCATTAGGCCACCAGTAGTCCCTGCTAATAATTTTGAAATTAAGTCATCCATCCTCCAGATGATCCAGACCTCTTTGAGTTCAGTGGGCTTCCGCACGATGACCCACATGCTCACCTCGGGCAATTCCTGGACTTATGCAACACGTTTGAACACAATGGATTATCTGACAATGCGCTTAGGCTTAGATTATTCCCCTTCTCACTTAGGGATAGGACGAGACACTGGTTGACCTCCCTGCCTCTAGGATCCATTTCTACATGGGATGAGTTAGCCCACCAATTTCTAGACAAATTTTTTCCTCCCTCTAAAATGGCCAGACTCCGTAGCGATATATCCTCTTTTGTCCAGTACGACTCTGAATCCATTTAGGAGGCATGGGAATGATATGAGGAGCTTCTTAGGAAGTCCCCTCACCATGGCCTACCTCTATGGCTGCAAGTCCAGACCTTCTACAATGGACTTACAAGCCAAAATAGGACTATAGTGGACGCTGCTTTGGGTGGATAAGATGGCAGCTAACAACTATCAATGGTCCTCGAAAAGGTAATTGCCAAAGAAATCGATGGGTATATATGAGCTTGACACTCTGTCCACCTTGACCTCTCAAATCGCCAATCTTACAAAGAAGGTGGAATCGCTTAGTACCCAATCTAATCCTTCCAACATTCCTAACTCTGTGTTTTCTGTCCAAAGTCTTTTTCTCTCTTGTGATTTGTGTAGTGGTACCCATGCTATAGATAGGTGTCCACTTAACTTAGAATCGGTTCAATACGTTGCTCCTAAGCAATATAATAACCCTTTTTCAAACACCTATAATCCAGGGTGGAGGAACCATCCTAACTTTTCATGGAGCCAAAACCAAGGGCAAACCTCTAATTCTAGACCAGTAGGACCCCCGAGTTTTCAAGCTCCACCGGTTCAGGTACCACCACAGCATCAATTTCCTCACTACCCACCACTACAGTATCCACATCATCCACCTAACCATTCCCATCCATCCTACTTCCATCAACCACCACCACAACCCCAGCACTTACCAGCAGCTGATAAAAAACCCTTGCTTGAGGAAATGTTCACAACAATCTTGTAAAATCAAGCAGTTTCAATTAAGAACCTAGAGGTTCAGGTAGGACAAATAGCAAATGCTCTTAGTCAACGTCCTTAGGGGACCCTTCCTAGTAACACTGAAGCTAATCCTGTTAGGCAAAAGGAAGGGAAGGAACATGTGAAAGCCATCACCCTTAGGAGTGGTAAAGAGCTAGTAACTCACCCTGTTAAGTCCAGACCTGACTAGCACATAGTTGAAAAACCTATAGGTTCTAGTGAAGTAGCTTAGAAGGAGCAAGAATCGAAAGATCAAGCTGCAAAGGAAACAAAGCCAGGCAATTCTTCACATTTACCTGTTCCTTTGTCACAACCTTCTTTATCCTCTGATGCTACAAAAGTTTCCACTACATCTCCTCATGTTAGACCACCAATCCCTTTTCCTCAGAGATTTCAAAATAAAAAACTGGACCAACAATTTACAAAATTCCTTGAGGTTTTTAAGAAACTTCACATCAACATTCCATTCGCAGATGCCTTAGAGCAAATGCCAAGCTATGTGAAGTTTATGAAGGATATCCTTTCTAGGAAAAGAAGATTGGAAGATTATGAGACGGTGGCCTTAACGGAGGAATGTAGCGCTATTATCCAAAGGAGATTAATCCCCCAAGCTCAAGGATCCAGGGAGCTTTACCATACCATGCACTATTAGAAATTTATTCTTTGGTAGAGCCCTGTGCGATTTAATAGCGAGTATAAATTTGATGCCATTGCCTATCTATCAGAAGTTAGGAATAGGGGATGCCAAGCCCACCATAGTGACTCTCCAGTTGGCTAATCGATCAATTAAATATCCGAAGGGGGTCATTGAGGATGTCTTAGTAAAAGTGGACAAGTTTATTTTTCCTACGAATTTTATCGTGTTGGACATGGAGGAAGACAGGGAAGTCCTAATTATACTAGGCAGGCCATTCCTAGCAACTGGTAGAACTTTAATAGATGTACAAAAGGGGGAGTTGATTATGAGAGTCCTAGATCAGGAAGTGAAATTTAATGTTTTCAAACCTTTAAAGTTCCTTGATGACTCTCAAAACTGTTTTAGGATGGAGGACATAAGGCTTGACCATATAATATCTGAGAGAAAGAAGGAATTAGATAGGGCTTAGGAGGATTTAACTGTTAACATTTTGTCACTACTTTGGCTGATCCTCCTACTCTTCGTCCTGCTATCGAGTGTTGTATTCTTTAGCTGCATTTGAAGTGGTTGTATTCTTCTTTTCACTTTGTATATAGTTCGTTTTTCTTTTTCATTTCTGTTGTTTCTTTCTTCGTTTATTTTACAGGTTTATTTTCTAGTTTTATGCTTTCAATAAAAGCTTCAGTTGTTCATCATCATCAGAAAGGGGAGTACTTTGTTCCTGAACTTAAATTCTTATATTATCTGCACACTGAGGACACTGTGCACTTTAAGTTTGGGGGAGGGGATATCACTTGAGCATTTTTCAAAAATTTGGGCAAAATTGAAAATTGTTTCAAATTTTTTTCGAAAATCTGAGCTTAAATTGTTTGATTTTGGGATGATTTAGTACTTAGCATATATTTTTCCCATATTCCAATGATATGACCCCATGATTAAGTCTGATGTTGATTGACTAAGAAGCATGATTATAGGAAAAGCATGAAGTTGAATTCTTGAATTTGTCTTGATTTTGATTATGATTTCTTCATCTTACGCCAATGTCATGTCATAAATCTGTACATTTATTTAGAGAAAGCTTATGTGGACTTAGGATTGCATTTGTTTAGTTGATTTTGTATATCATATTCTAGAATTTGTTTGATCTAATCTCGAGGTGAAATATTAGATCACACTTAATTAGGGAGATGATTTAGGCCATCTTTGGATCGTTTGAGCCTTTCGAGCCATCATGTACATACTTTATCTCTAGTCACCCATTTGGGCCAAATAAGCCTTTCTCTGTAAATTCACCTGCTTATAAATTTCCTTAGCTTAAATACTTTGTTCCTATCCCCTACCCCGAAAGCATGAAAGTCATTGGGATATATTTTGAGCTTTGTACATATGGGTATCTGGTGATAGTGAATGTTCAAACAAAAAAAAAATGAAAAATGAAAAGAAAATGAAAAAAATACAAAAATAGAACAAAATAAATAAGTTTGGGGGAATAAATTTGAGCTCTTACAATAAGATCCTAAAAGTAATGCATGTTAAAGGGTAAATAAACCTAAATCGACTTTATCATACCTTAGCCCCAGCCTTACATTACAAGTTTAATGAAGTCCTATTGATCTCTGATTAAGTGTGACTACATTAGTGGAGAGAGAAGTGAAAAGCAAACTTATGGAAATGATCACATGTCCTTAACTTTGCATTCACTGTGTTTGCATAATCTGATCCGGATAATGTACTGTGAAGTGACTTTGACATTTTGCACACACTCATGAGGAGTCCAATTTAGGTTAGGACTTATGATTGAATAATTTTGAATGTTCGACTTGTAATTGTGAATCTTTAAGATCATAGTCTGTACTTTTTCTTTGAGGATAATATTGGAAAAATTATTGTATTTAGTACTTGTCATTCCTACAATTATTTTGTTTTGCTTGAGGACAAGCAAAAGCTCAAGTTTGGGGGTGTGATAATTCTATATTTTTAGAGTTATTTGTGCTTAATTTCTTAATTAATTATTTAAATCCCCAATTTATTTTGTTAATTATCCCCTTTATTTAATTAAAATTCTCATGTTTGCAGATAAATTAAATCCGGATGAATTTTGAATATTTCGGTAGAAAATGAACCAAAATTGAGCTAAAATCGAGATTGGACCACGTGGACAACAGGAGCCTAGCACATCCAATTGGACAAAAAGACAGATGACATGGAAATATTATTTTTCAAGGAGCCAATGGTGTGAAGACAAGTGGCCAAACAATGCCAACTCATCTAGGATGGAAAAATTACAATTGTACCCCTAAATGTGTATATAAATAGAAAATGATGGCAATTGTAAAAGGGGGAGCTTTAGTTTTTTTTAGGTTAAAATTTTATTACTAGGTTTTATTATTTTTCCTTAGGTTTTCTTTTAAGTTTTCGGCTGGTGACAGTGGCCAAAGCTCTGTTCTTGATGCACTGTTTTCCATGGTTCTGTGCTTTTAGTTTCTGTTTTATTTAGATTTTAATTAGCTCTTCAGCTTATCATTACGTTTACAGTTCGGTTATAATAGAATTCAGTCTCCTTTTCAGAATTTAAATTCAATGAAGTTTCGTTTTTATCGTTTCCCCTTGATTTGATTAGTAACTTACTGTTCTGATATTTTCTTGCTTAGTTTCTTTATATCATGGTTTAAACTTACTATTCTGGGTCTTTAATTCTACATTACATTGTTTCCATTTACTACTTGTTCTTGGTTTCTGCAACTTGTTGGTGAGTGAAAGCGATTCACGACAAGGCTGGTCGAAGGTAGTGTTGCTGCAGTTGCATGCTGTGTGGATAGATGTTGCTTGGCATGACCACGGGTTAAAGGATTAAGGATACTGCAAAAGGCAACAGCTAGCGTCAGTATAAGTTGGAACGCGTTGTTGCAGCCGATAGAGAACCACATTACTTCTCTGTTCTCCCCTGTTTTCCCACCCAATTACTGTTCATTTTCTGTATTTTGTTTTTAGCTTTTAGTTTCAATCCACTTAAGCTATTATTTTTCATTTACTGAAGTTCATATTACATCTTTTCTTTGCTAATGTTTTCTTTTGTTCCCTGGTTAGCATTGCTGGGAATTGCAAGAAAATCGCATGTGCATGTTCGGTAGGAGTAATGTGACTTGTGGTTGTTGCACCTAACTTTGCTGGACATCAAATTACCTGGATTTGCACAGCATGAGCAGTTGCTAAACAAGGGAAACTCAGAATAGTGGAAGCAGGTGGGAAACCGAGAGTAATTGCAGTAGCTGAAGCAGACCGACAACGTGCAGCAAGGCAGTAGCAGAACCAGTTACAGCAGACTGGAGTAAAACATGGAGCATGTACAGTAGTACGCTACCACCAGTTGAAGCACAACAGGGCCAGCAATAGCAGTACGCAGACAGGAGCAGTTAGCTGGGCAATCCGTGAACACCTGGAGGAAGAACAAAAATTAGAGAAAGAAGACACGCCTAGAACCGAGAGCAGGACAAAGCACTGCCTGGAAATGAAATTGAAGACATGAACAGTGTTTGGAGGGACATTTGGATGATTTAAAATTAGTTATGGCTTGTTTGGCTAGTGCATAATAGTTAATTAATTCATTTTCATGCATTGTTAGTTTAGTTTAATTTCAATTAATTTGTTAGCTTAGTTTAGAGTCTTTAATTAAATTGCATGATTAGTATTCTTGCTTAATGGTTTAGAACTTAGTTTTAATTAGGTTGATAGTTAATTAAGTGTCTATTTAGAATTAGATTAGGGGTAAATTTATGTCATTAAATCTTCACTTAGTTTAAATTGCATTTTGATTAAGTAGTTTAATTGCATTTTAGGTTAGTTTAATTTTAGTTCAATTAATGTTGCTTTGTTATTTTGATAATTGCATTTTATTTTAATTACGTTAATTAGTTTTAACTGTTTTAATTATTTTTTGTAGGTTTTTTTATTTTAATTGCGTGGAGCACTGTAAGTAATTTTGCTCAGTTTTATTTATTCTTTTTATTTTATTGCTTTCCAGTATTTTAAACTTTAGACTTAGTAGATCACCCACTTCAATTTTATAATTTGCTAGAATATACTTAGGGTAAGATTAACCGGTAGTTAATTAGGCTAACCAACTTCTCTGAGGGATGATAACTCGGGACTCAAATCCCATTATTACTTATATGACCCGTGCACTTGCTGACTATACCTTCAGGGCGTGTCACAGAAACATTATGAGATCAATCTGCTTGCCTATGAGATCGATCTGCCTATCAGTTCTTGCACATTTTTTGCATTTTGGAGCCATGAGATCGATCTCTCATCCTTGGCAATCGATCTGGCCTTCACAGATTGTACTGTTGCTGCATCAATTTGCAGAAAACTCAATGTAAAACTTCCCAAAATCTACCTCATAGTCCATAATTCAATCCATACACATTCAAGACTTAAAAACCTCATCTTTTTATACTTCATCATATTTAAAACTTGTGTGTACATAAACATATCATAATTACATACACAATATTACAATTCTCATAAATGGGGTATACAAAATTCATAGTTCTCTCACACATTCTTAGAGTACCATCTTTCTTCCTCACAAATAAAATCGGAGCTCCCCACGATGACACATTGGGTCTAATAAAACCATGGTCAAGTAGTTCTTGTAACTGTTTCTTTAACTCTTCTAGTTCATCCAATGCCATCCTATTTGGAGGTTTAGAGACCGGCTAGGTATCTGACACTAAATCGATAGTGAACTCCAGCTCTCTCTTCGATGGTAAGTCTGACAACTCATCTTGGAACACATCCGAAAACTCATATATCAGTATGTCCTCTATCCTTGAATGTTCTCGATTGACATTAGAGATAAGTGCGATATAACCTTCACATCAACAATTTAATCAGTAATTTTAGGAAATTAACGATGTTATAAAATTTCTTACACTAAACCTCACATATTTTTATTCCTTAACAGTTAAACGTACACTGAATTTTTCAGGTAGGGAGAAAGTTACAATCTTAGTATAGCAGTCTAGACTCACGTGATTGACAGCTAGCCAATCCATACCTAGTATCACATCGACGCCACTCATATTTAACAAAACTAGATCTGCTAACATTACTGTCTCCCACCTTAATTCCACACTTTCTACATACCATATCAATCTTTTGAGACTCGCGCATATGTGTACGTACATGTAAAATATGATCTAGAGGTTCAAACTCTAAGTGTAGTTTACATACAAAGTGTGGTGAAATAAAAGAATGTGTAGATCCTAGGTCAAATAATACATGAGCCTTATAATTACAAACAAAAAGTATACCTCAATAGCCTCAAACGAAGTATCTGCAGTCTCTTTATCAATAGCGAATACATGACCCTCTGTGACTGGCTTCTTACCCTTATCAGCGGCAGTGGCCCGTCTCTAGGGAATTGCTCTTTGAGGCTGTGGGCAGTCCTTCACTCTATGACCCATGTCCCCGTATCTAAAACATCCTTGTATCATATGTAAACAATTGCCCTTATGTGGCCGACCATAGTCTCTACAAATCTTAATGTCCGATCTGACACCTCGAGGGGCCTCCGTAGCACTAGGAGGAACCCAGGGTCTATCAACCCTCACCGTAAGCCCCTCG
The DNA here is from genome assembly GCA_033439115.1 of Firmiana major. Classification (NCBI taxonomy): domain Eukaryota; kingdom Viridiplantae; phylum Streptophyta; class Magnoliopsida; order Malvales; family Malvaceae; genus Firmiana; species Firmiana major. The sequence continues at coordinate 39,335,010 of CM065901.1, forward strand.
ATCTTTCGTCTCTTAAATGAACCCCTCCTAAAGTCCGTTCAGGAAGCTTCAGGTCTCTTACCCTTATCTATGACCACTAACCGAGATTCAGAATGGAACTGTATTAAATCTACTCCTCTCTCGACTTCTTGTGCCCACCTTAAAGCATCCTTAAACTTAGTAATGTAGAACCCCATCAATCTATCTCGAATGGCTGGTCTCAACCCATATACAAACCAGTCTATATGGCGCTCTTCGTCCTTAACAGTCTCCGGGTTATATCTCAACAAAGTGGTGAACCGATTCTCATATTTGTTTACTGTCATACTGTCTTGAACTAAATTCTAAAAATCTGCTTGCATTTTCCTTTGGGCAGCGCGAGGGATATACTAGGTCTTGAAGGCTGACTCGAAAGTTTCTCAGCTGATCACTAGATAGCTGGCAGTCTATATACTCTGGGTGGTACTCCACCAATATTGTGCTTGCCCTTTAAGCATGTAAGCACCTATGCTGACCCTTTCTACATCGGTGCACCCCAGAAAATCAAATATTATCCTCAGCTCTGTCAACCACTCTTCTACCTCTACGAGGTCCTTCACCCTCTAAATGTCAACGGATTCATCTTAAGAAAGTCTCGCAATCGACCCATATCTCTTTCATCTGGCTTGGTCTGTGCCGGAGGCTGAGTGGCGGGTGGCACCGGGTCAGTCTGTAGAGAAGGTGGGACGGATCTTGTGGTGGTGTAGGTATAGGAACCGGGGTAGGTGTGGTACCTGAGGCATTAGCCCCGAAGTGCTGCGTAAATAGCGCTATCATTTGCTTAAACCCCTATCGTACATCTTGTTATAACCGATTAATTTGAGAGTTAGGACTCTCAGGCTACGGGGTAGGTGGTGGAGGTGGTTGTGCCTGCCTCTGGAGATGACCTTATTTCCCCCTTATATCATAGGCCTAACATACCTGTGCATATACGTTAATATTTGTCATAATTTAATTGATATATTCAATTCATAAACAGACAAGTACAGACACTTGGGATGTAGTCTATTTTAAAATTATCGACAATGACAGTATTGGACACCAACCTGGCTCTGATACCAGTAAATCTGTAACACCCCAGAAATGTGGAATTGAATCCAGGCTAGTTTTTTTTTTATAGCCACTTAACTTCCTACTCATGGTGCATTCCTATACAATGTTAGTTTATCTCTTATCTATTCGTTATTAAACTTCTTATACTTGATTACACATATGTCGTTTTCCAATGAAAATTTGACAGCATCTCCTTTTACACTTATCATTATCCTCTTGCAAATTTCAAAGGCAATTTAATATCCACAATGCAGTTGATTTTAAACTTTTATTTCATTATCAAATAACCCAGGATCTCTCAACATCATATTCAAATTGACCATATCATATAGCATCAAAAGCAACCCACTTTTCTAATTTGTAAACATATACAATCCTGATTACATCCCAACGTTACATAAATATAAGTGTATGCACTACTTATACTATCTGGATACAAGATGAATATTACCTCAAGCGCGTACAAGCAAAAGCTTGGGGAGAGTCTCGTCCACCAATCCATGTCACGTACGCGGCAAGTACGGGTACTCATTGTAGATAATCTGGAATGACAAAAAGAGGGAGGTGAGCGTCAACTAGCTCAGTAAGGGGTGCATATGAGATTAAAATCATCATCAAAGTATGAATACAATAATCGCACAAGTTCGCATAGTTATCAACACATGAGTAAAATCACAAATCATCAAGGCATCATCTCATTTTCACAATACGTCATATCTCAAAATAGTTATGAAGACCAGGCAATCAACATTCATGTCATGAAAAGCAACAATCACATTATCCTCGAACAAGGGCATCCTCCGAAGAAGGAATATCGTCACATTACCCTTATACGAAGGCATCCTCTAAAGAGGGAACATCATCACCCATGACCATGACAAACCTGTAGACTGGATCAGGGTCGTACAAAATCGACTCAACACTACCAAAGAAGAGTCATTTCATCGCTACCAAAGCGGAGTCATCTCATCACTACCAGAGTGAAGTCACACTCAATGCTCCTAAAGCAGAGTCACCTGAACGCTATCGGTAGAATTATCTCAATGCTACCAGAGCGGAGTCACGCTCAACACTACCAAAGCGGAGTCATGCATCGATGTGCAAATATCATGATGAGCCCTTAGTCTAAAAAACATACCATTATTATGCTGAAAAATAGTTTTGCCTTCAACGTAGAGCTCATAATAGTTTTGCTTATAAATATCATTCAAATATAAAAATATATTTGTTCAGAAAACTTTAAAATCATGAAACCTAGCTCAAACCCGTAAAACATGCACTCAAAGTAAAAATCTCGGGTTTAACAATTTCCTCGAAAAATATGCTCATTTATAAAATACTTTCATGCTACAAAAGCATTTTCGTTAGTAAAGAACATGAATGTATAAAATGGTTGCATCCCTTACCTCTTACACCTTAGGGCAGTATCGTCGGGTCTTGGACTAGCCTCGATTTATGTGTCATATTTTCAAGCTACCCAAAATATTTTCAAACCATCAATAAATGCTCTATTTTATCTCTACTTCACATTTCTATTCGTTTGAGACTAAAATGGGGTCATTTAAACCCTTTTTCGATTATTTTTTCTATTTTTTTTAGTTTTATCGATAAATTCTCAGTTTAAGCTATTTCATTAGTTTTCTTTCAACCAATTTAAGGCTTAAAAACTTAATAGCTTAAACATTTATCTTATACTTCATCTAACCACTCAAAGTACTCAAATTGCTAAATTTTCACTCTTTTTCGATTTTTAGCTTAACCGAGCTATAAATCAAGTTTCTTCGGTATCACTTAAATATCTAATAACCTTAAAGCAAACCACATTTCATCTTTTACATTAAAACCCTAGGCTGTCTGAAATCAAGGATGCTCATACAAATTATTTCAATAAATTTCATTTAACTAAAAATCTTTAAAAATCACCAAATATCAACATATCTCATCATCTTCATCATTCATCAACTTTCTCTTACCTTTGGCCAAAGTTGACAGTCTTTTAATTCTCCAAATTGTTCCTCAACTATAAATCTTCAAGTTTAGAGCTTAAAATCATCCAAAACAACAACAAAATCCAACCAAAAACATTTAAAATCAAGCTTTCTCTCACCTCATGAACAGGATAGTTTCTATCCATGACTTTCTCTCTAGGATTTCACTAAGCAAATGACCTTAAATAAGGATGAAATTTTTATATGTTATATAGAGGTCAATTAGGAATAATCTGTCCTTCTTGGTCAAGATCCAAAAATGGCTAGAAGAGGCTCAAACAAATCACCTAAGCAAACCTGCATAGTGACGCCTATGTGAGGAAGGAGTGATTGGTTCTCTCAATTAGCTAAAGCTTTCGGGGTGATTCCATGGGCTAAAGAAAGCTTAAGGAGTTTAGATTTAATCTGAATAGGGTTGGAATTTTTAGGCCTTATGATGGGCCTCAACTTGGGCCAACATTGTTGGTTGTCCAATTTCCTGAAAATAGAATAGCCCATGGCCTATTTTGAAAAATCCTTAAAAAAGTTTTCTCCTCCAATTTCTCACTTCTAAATTGTTTTAATGTCTCTAGTATCTCTCATAAAAATTTAGGGGCCCACTTGTGTGAGACCCCGTATATGTTAAACCTTGTATATATATGTAAATGAAATCATAAAGTATGGTGATATACTTGTAATGTGAAGTATATGTGATGTAAGTCCATAAGTTTTATGTACACACTTGTAATAAGAGTTGTGATTGTACGTACAAGTTACATTATATATGAATATGAAGAAATGGACTTAAACATGTGAAGAATGTGAGCAGAATGGAATATGAGTGGTATGGTAAAATGGAAGGAAGATTACATAAGTTGTGCACTTCTATTTGGTTTATATCATGCACCTTTGGTTGTACATAGATTTCACACAAGTTTTAATAGGTATAAAGTATGAATGAATGGCATTTTCAAGTTTTAAAGATGATTGAATAAGAAAATGACTATGGTAGCAAATTAAAGATGTTTTGGGTGAAGTTGCTGCAGAAAAAACAGCAGTAAAATTTGGAAAATATGAAGGTCATATTGATCTCATAGGATGAGAGATCAATCTGGAAGAGCCAAATTTCTCCTATTCGAGTAAGAGGAATAGTGTAGATCGATCTTTAATGGAGCCAAATCGATCGTCTAAACATTCTGTAAAATGAGGATCGATTCTTAAGGTAAACAAATCGATTTCCTTAGCTCTCGGGTTGAAACAAGATTGATCTCCTCCCAAGCCAGATCGATCATTTAGAGCTACTGCCTGAAACAGATCAATCTCCAATCTTCGACATATCGATCCTGCCTTCAAATACGGTGAAAAAAAAGGGATTTTATGAGGACCAGATCGATCTCCACCTAAGGAAGATCGATCTCATCAAGCTGAATCTATAACTAAGAGTAGTTGGATCTGCAGATTTTGGGAACGATCAACTTCTTTCATCTTCCAATCGAAAAACGTAGATTTTACCCTCTAAATCTGGCCACTTTCAAGAAGATTTGAGGGAACTCTATTAGACACAAAGTTGTTCACATCGAAGAGAAGAACAACTTAGCTTGGAGGTATTTTCCCCATTTGTTAGATTTAAGGAACAAGGGGCATTTTCACTTGGAGCAAGGAGGAAATCCAAAGAGGTGAGTTTTAAAGCACCAACTCAAGTACATTGTCAAGTTGTTGATGTTTGGGGTCGATTGGGGTGCTTAGTAATGTTAGGAACTATAAAAATACAATGGAATGATTTTAATCTATAAATGGGGTAGTGTAAGAAAGTGAAATGTAGAGGATTAGATGATGAATGAGAGATCTTAAGGTAATAATAGCGTTGTGGGTCTGAGTTTAAGATAGTGTTATGGAATGAATAAAGAGGCTTACCCAGAAAGAGTAAAATGAGTATTTAAGGCATTGGGTAAAAAGGTATAGTTGAATAAGAGTTAAAAACGTTAACTCAAGCGTTTAGATGAATGAGTTGCAGCTTCCGAGGATACACCAGAATAAGTAGAGCTTAAGACTTGAGAAGCTAAGAGGAGCAGAGTCGCAACCCGATAAAATCGAGGTAAGGGAATTGTTTGGACTCTTAGAGATATCTGTGCGCAATTTGGGTGCTTAAATGTTTTGCTAGAATGCATGAGATATTAGGTGATTGAAGGGTAAAAGTTGGGTGTTTGAGAAAAGTGCATGAAAACAAAAGCATGATGCTTTGAAAACCTTATTTTGTTGCTTTTTAGCAAATGATTGGTAGGTTGGCTAACATTTGAAATGATTTGCAAAAGAAATGATTTGATTTGGTTGATAACCATGTTTTACAAAGAATTAAGCCACCTATATGGACTTCGTGAGAATGAAAGCGTGTTAGAGCATGACTCGCACGAGATTTGATGCGTTTTATACATATGAGTGCATGGATTTTTATGATGTTGTGCGAGAGTGGAACTTGCACAAACTTTATACCGATTTTGGCATGGTGCTAGAGCATAGCTCGCATTAGATACCCACCATACTTGATGTTGTGCTAGGAGCTTCGGGTAGACTGAGTGTCGCACTGATTAAATAAGCTCGCAGATGCATTTTTAGATTTTGACATGTTAATAGCTGTGTTAGGAGCTTCGGGTAGACAAGATGTCATACTGATTAAATAGGCTCACGTGTGCGTTTTAGAGATGTGGCGTGATATGATGTGTTGATATTGGTGTATAGAGTACGTTGTACCATGCATGTAGCATGGAGTACGTTGTACCGTGTTAAGATTTTGTTATGCCGTCTTTGAACGAGATCTACTATGGATCGGAGGGTTAGACTTGACCCACCTCCCGTGTGGAAGCAGATAGTGGTGATACCCCGCACACCTGATCAGTGTAGCATGGGATCACAGGATATGGCCATAGTCCTAGAGGAGATTTCCCTTATTATATTGCCTATCTCACATGTCTTATTTTATGAATAAATCCATGTTTTCGAAATGCTTTATGGGTCAGGACAGTCCGAGGGGAAGGGGATGAATCCTGACCAGTGGTGATTTTATTGAGATGAGAAAGTATGTTAATGGTTTTATAGTGCACTGATGCATGATGATTAATGACATGCTTTATTGTGAAATATACATAATGATTAATGCCATGCTTTATTTGTGAAATATGCATTTTGACTTATGCCATGCCTTAAATTTAATTTGTGCACTGAACTAAACAACATGATTTGCTTTACATGCATTAACACAAGGAAGAAAAAATGCTTTTGAGATGTGAATGAGAATTGTGTGGTTTTGAGCATGGCATCACTATCACATAGATAGTGCAGTATCTACCTGTTCGCATGATTGCCTTACTGAGTATGTCGTTTGCTCACCCCCTTATTTTCCCCCTCTCTACAGAGATTTGAGTATAGATTGAGAGCGACTGGAGGCGTTGCCATTTGGTATCCTCTACATCTCATCGCGAAAGGTATACCCACTGATGAGATTTTGTATCTAAACTTTCTATAGCACTGTAGCATTTTGTATGCAACTATTGGGGATGTAAAGCAATGTAAACACATGTAAAAAACACTCTGATTTAATTATACAAGTGTTTACCTTATTTTAAAAATGCAATTAAGTTGGTATGGTGGAATGGGATAGACATTGACACACAGTCCAACTGTTGAGGAAAGTAGTTGTTCACGATCGAGGAAGGACGAATAACAAATAATGCATGAAAATGCAAAAAATTTATACGTATTTTGGTAAGCTGAGGGTCGTAACAGAAGTTGGTATCAGAGCCGAGTTGGTCTGACATGTGTCGTGTCTAAATTACTTAATAAGTTGGAAAATTACATCCCCTTGTTACTGTGCTTTTTTAGATACAATTTTGTGTGTGTCGATGGGTTAACTAAGAAATTGTTGTGAATGTAGGGAATTGAGCAATTATGCCTAATACCAATCACGGTAGAGAGGCGAGACCGCAAGTTAGAGGCCGTAGAGGTAGGCCTGAGGGTTGTGTTGAGCCGAAAACACACGATGCTCAGGAAGAGATTGAGGTGGAGGCTGATGTTGAGCATGCTCCACAGGTCTAGAGGAGAGACCCGAGAGTATTGAGGCACGCTTCGCGAGGATTGAGCGAAGCATTGAGATGATCTTAGAGTTGGGGGCAGACAGAGTCCCACTACAGAAGGTGACGCCGAGCAGGCGGTAACTCCTGAGGCACAGTCGCGGCTGGCCTAGAGACCTCAGATGACAGATACACATATACCCCTACCTGCACAGGATATGCCTACGCCTGTTGCTACACTACAGGCTAGTAAAGGCTGGGGTTACAGTTGTGACTTAGATAGACTACGACAATTCCAGAAGTTTGTACCATTGTCTTTCAGTGGATTTAAAGGCCCAGTAGCTGCTGAGGATTGGATAAATGAAATAGAGAAGTTATATGGGTTCTTCGAGTGCACTACTATCGAGATGGTAACTTTTACCGCATTCATGCTGAAGGGATCAACAGAATATTGGTGGCAATCCAACCGGCTTATTTTGAGAGCCCGACATATAGAGATTGGTTGGGATGTGTTTTTGGAGGCTTTTCGGAGACAGTATGTTCTGGATACTGCACAGAGAAAGATAAAGTGGCATTTTTAGGACTGACCCAAGGGAGTAGGATGGTGGACAAGTATGAGACGATCTTTATATCCCTGGATAGATATGATCCCAACACGATGAGTAATGTGGTCGAAAAGATCCAGAAGTTTATGGATGGATTGAGACCGACCATTAGGTTCAGATTGGTTCTCTTTGATATACCGACCTATGAGGAGGTTGTACGCAAGGCGCAATTATGTTAGCAAGACATTGATAGAATCGCCTCAGAGTTTGGAAATGTTGGTAAAGTGAGGGATAAAGATAAGAAGAGACTAGTGATGGATAGAGGCTTCAGTTATAAGGGAAGCAAGAGGTTTGCTGGGAAGAGGCCGAGGATCGAGGAGATTCGGGAGAGGATAGTTAATCCTCCCATGTATCAGGCCTGTAAGACCCGATTTTTATCATAAGATCAAATGATGGATTGAAATGGCAACAAATTAAACGAATGGGATTTGGACCATTCAAACTGGAGATAAGGATTTAAAACACGAAATGAGAAAGGATTCGTGAAGGGAAGTTGTGTTGATTTGGTTTTGAACACGTGCAAGGGTAAAACAGTCAAAAGACCAAAATCCGGTATAAGTTCGATAAGAAAAAATTTCATTAAAAATATGGAATTGAGAAATCTTGATTAATAATGAATAAATAATTAAATTTCAAGTCCAATTGATCAAGATATGAATTTATTGGAATAAACCGAAATTTTCACATTGAAAAATTATCCCGAAAATATTGGAAAAATATACCGAAAAGACAAAATAAGACTGATAAATTCATTTATGGATTAAAAGAATTAAATAAGAATTTTTTTAGATGTTTTGGGGATTAAATAATATTTTATTGATTAAAATAATAATAAAATAAATTATAAATAATTAAATAAAAGTGCAGAATCGCGAAAAACGCGATTCTGGAAAAGAAAAACGAACGAAGCCGAGGGAGACTCAATCCGGCGAGCGAGAAGGCCAAGCAAGGTCTGCGAAGGAAGCTCAGATGAGAGACGGCCACCACCGGCACCAGCGACCCAAAAAAGGGCGAGAGAACGCTGGCGAATGAAGAGATAGAGAAAGTTGAGGGAGAAAAAGAGGAAATCTGATGATCGGCGCTGATCTAGGCCCGACCACCACCAGCCGAATGACCCCATGTGAATACCGACCGATCAACGGTTGAATCAGCCAGTGGAATGGTGGCCAGTGCCAGCAATGGCGAGAAAAAGAGAACGGCACCGACAATGAAGAGAGAACAGGCCGGACCGGCCGTTTTTCGACCACCACGGGTGAAACTGACACCATATCTGTGCATTGGACGATTTCACGAAGCAGCTGGCGATGGAAGCCGGCAAAGAACCGACCGACAAAGCCTCGAATCGGGTCGAACCAGATTGAACTGGCTGAATTGAACCGGTCTGAACTGGGCTAAACTGGACCGAACCCGTTCAGCCAGAAAAGAGGAAAGAGAAAGGAAAAAGGGAAAAAGAGAAAGAGGACAAATTGGGGAAAATCTCAATGATGCAATCGAGCTACGGGTAAGTCGGTAAGCAGTTAAAATTGATCGATTTAAATTTTAGAATATTTAATTTGATTAATATTCGACTGAAAATTGACCTGAAAAAATATGAAATTGTGTAGCTCGACAATTGACATCAAACGAGAGCTCGAGTCAGCGCCGATTTGCGTACTATCATAGAATCTTAGGTAAGTAACCCTTATTTACGACAATTTGCATCGTTATGCCTGTTAGAAAATTACCGCATAAATTACTAATTTAATTTCTACATAAAATGAATTAAATTCTTAAATTAGAGATAAATTGTCGTAAATAATTAATTGAGCTATCCAAGAGTTTAGAACGAGGCCCAATAAATACTGATAGGGCCAATGAGCCCAATAGGCCACGATAATGAGAATAGTAAGCGGAAAATAGACTTAAGGCCAGTTAAGGCTCATTATGGTGCAACCGGGCCCAATAGGGGTAAACGGGCCTAATGATTTAAATTAAGCCTAGAAAATATGAAATATAATTAATTATATTGTATTTGATTTGATGAATATTTATCCGCAGTTTCGGAGATTGGATTGGGAGCAAATCAGACTGCGTGACGAGTCATCAGTGGAAAGGTCAGACTATACAAAAAAATAAGGTAAGGGAATTGTGTGAGTAGCTAGAGGTAGCTACGTGTATTTTTAATAGCTTTTGTATACATTGAAAATGTATAAAGATTTTAAGGACTCAGAATAGGTAAAAGACTAGTTTGCCCCTTTTGAGGGAAATTCACCTAAGAATGGTGAAAGCATGGCATGCATGAAATGCATGATTTGAGGAATTTTTGTGGTTTAAAGCAAATCGATAGATTGGCCAGTATTTGCATAAATTTAACAAGATAACACTACGTAAGTGTTATTTAAATTTAAATGAAATTTCTTTGGAAAATAGGCCAACTATCAATTTTTATGGAAACAGATAGTACTGGCGCATAGCTCGCACTATATCTGCGTTTGTGAGTGTGCATAAAATGTGCTGGAGCGGTTGCTCACACTGACTTGTGTGACATCATATTCATGAAATGTGCTAGAGCGGTTGGTCGCACTGATTTTATTATTGTGAAATACATGAGAGGTGCTGGAGCCTAGCTCGTACCTTGTTTTGACTATTTTGACTGTTTTGGATTGTTTTGACTTATATGCATAAAAAGGTGCTGGAGCGATTGCTCACACTAGTTTTTACATGCATGAGAGGTGCTAGAGCTTAGCTCGCATCCTGTTTTGTTATGATAATTGCACAAAAGTCGTGCTTGAGTGTAACTCGCACGAGATTTGATTTATTTATGCATAAAACCGTGCTGGAGCTTGCTCGTACGTTATTTTATATGGATTTATAACTCTTTTAAAGTCGTACGAGATTTTTAGATATCATGAATATGCATGGAGCCGTGCTAGAGCTTCGCTCGCACAGGGATTTATATGACATGCATATAGTCGTGTTGGAGCCTCTTATAGACTGTGAGTCACAGTGAGATGATATGCCACACGTGCATACTGAGACATATTTGGTATGGGTGGATAAGACCTATTATAGGCACCCCCTGACTGAGATTGGGTTCACGAAGTACGTTATACCATGTATGTCACGCAAAGTATGATGTACTGTGGGGATTGTTGGAGTGGAGTGGCATTCGCCACGAGGTAACAAGCCTTGCCCTCGCAATCTTTATGTTATGTTGTTTTGGTGGCAAGATTGAATCTCCCGTTTTAGGTGTGATACCCTTCACACTAGGTACCATGTAGCCAGGGATCACTAGGTTATGGCCATAGTCCTCGTTGTTACTGATATAGTCACCTACATGTCTCACATGATATAACTTGTAGTCTTGATAGACCAGGGTAGACCCGAGGGAGGGGTCAAGCCCCCGATTTTATGATTTTCACTGAGATATGATTTTCTATTATAATGATAGATTTTCAGAGGATTTTATGATATGTGACCCTAAAAGAAGGGTGATTTTATAACAGAATTTTATAACGAATTGTTTTATAAGTTTGAGATTTATTTATGAGATGCTTAACCCCTTCGGGTTATTTTATACTAAGTTTTAATAAAGTAATATAAATGTAGTAGCATGAGGAGTTTTCCATGCTTTAATTACAAATTTATGATTTGTCTTATATGGCATAAAATAATGCATGATCTTGATTTAATTCTTGCGAATTATGATTTTACATAAAATGCCATTGATGCATGAGTTGCATTATTTCTATATGCACGACTAGTTTTTATAAATTATGTCATCGTTGTATGCATTATTTTGTGTGTGAGATTTTAATGAACAGAAATGGATTTAATAGCTTGGCATTATGAGCATGTAGATAGTGGAGCTATCTACTTACTTGCATAATTGCCTTACTGAGAGTGTGGTTTGCTTACCCCCTTATTTTCCCATCTTTTTAGAGCACTCGCAATAGTTAGTGAGCGGTTGAGAACTTGCATCTTGGTATCCACTGCTTCCCATCGATAGACGAGTATACACATTTGTATAGTTTGTATCTGAACATGTAAATGCACAGTATTGTAAACGGATATGATGTCGGGGATATAGGGTTATGTAAATACCATTGTAAATGTACTTAGTTAAAGTCAAAGGATAGTAAATCCTGATGTGTGAATGTAAATATGGAAATAGAATGGTAAATAGTGTGAGGGGACTAACACTGAATCATAGCCCAACTGTTAGTAGAATGGTCACGATGAGAGGAAGGTAAGAATTAAATAATAAATAAAACGAAAAATTTGTAGTGATTTTAGGAAATTTGGGTCGTGACACAGCCATAGCTCCTATTAAGGGAATTATGATTGGAGGGCCACGGCCTACTACTGAGCAGTGCAGCAAGTGTGGCAGGTACCATGGTACTCGATCATGTTATGGATCTCCTGCAATATGCTTTAGATGTAGGAAACCAGGGTACATAATCTAAGATTGCCCAGAGATAATAGAGAGAGCCCCACAGAAGGGCAGGGAGCCAGAGAGAGCTCTAGTTGGGACAACTGCTCTGAGGAGGAGGGCTACAGCTGAGGAAAAGGGGAAGCAGGCAGTGGGTGTAAGCAGAGGACGAGTGAATGCACTGGAGCAGGACACTGCGGATCAGTCTTTAGATGTTGTTAAGGGTACCATCTAAATCTTTGATTTAGAAGCATTTGTATTGTTTGATCCTGGTGCCACACATTCTTTTATATCACCATCCTTTGTACATAAATTGTTGAAACATGTAAAACCCATACTACTAGATAAGATGTTGATGACATCTACCCCTATGAATGATAGTCAATTGACTGATCATGTATATAGAAGTTGTAAGATGAGGATAGGAGGTAAAGAAATGGCAGCCGATTTAATTTTATTAAACATGAGTGATTTTGATGTAATCTTAGGTATGGATTGGCTTACCGCAAACCATGTTGTTATGGATTTTCGTCCTAGAACCTTGATGTTTTCAGGATTAGATAATCTTATTGTAAATTTTGATGGAAAGAAATGTAAATTTGGATTTAAGGAACAAGGGACATTTCCACTTAGAGCAAGGAGGAAATCGAAAGAGGTGAGTTTCTAAAGCACCAACTCAAGTACATTGTCAAGCTATTGATGTTTGGGGTTGATTGGGGTGCTTACTAATGTTAGGAACTATAAAAAATGCAATGGAATGATTTTAATCTAGAAATAGGGCAGTGTAAGAAAGTGAAATGTAGAGGATTAGATGATGAATGGGATATCTTAAAGTAATAATAGCGCTATGGGTATGAGTTTAAGATAGTGTTATGGAATGAATAAAGAGGCTTACCCAGAAAGAGTAAAATGAGTATTTACGGCATTAGGTAAAAAGGTATAGTTGAATGAGAGTTAAGAACATTAACTCAAGCGTTTGGATTGCAACTTCCGAGGATACGCCGGAACAAGTGGAGCTTAAGACTTGAGAAGCTAAGTGGAGGAGAGTTGCACCCGTAGAAAATTGAGGTAAGGGATTTGTGTGGACTCTGAGAGATCTTTGTGCGCAATTTGGGCACTTAAATACTTTGCTACAATGCATGAGATATTTGGAAATGAAATTGGGTGATTGAAGGGCAAAAGTTGGGTGTTTGAGAAAAGTGCATGAAAACAAAAGCATGATGCTTTGAAAACCGTGTTTTCTTGCTTTTTAGCAAATGATTGGTAAGTTGGCTAACATTTGAAATGATTTACAAAAGAAATGATTTGATTTGGTTGATAACCATGTTTTGCAAAGAATTGAGCCACCTATATGGACTTCGTGAGAATGAAATCGGGTTAGAGCATGACTCGCACGAGATTTGACGTGTTTTATACGCATGAGTGCATGGATTTTTATGATGTTGTGCGAGAGTGGATTTTTATACGCACAAGCTTTATACTGGTTTTGGCATGGTGATAGAGCATAGCTCGCATTAGATGCCTACCATACTTGATGCCATGCGAGGAGCTTTGGCTAGACTGGGTGTCGCACCGATTAAATAGGCTCGTAAGTGCAGTTTTGAGATTTTGACATGTTGATAACCATGTTAGGAGCTTCGGGTAGACAAGACGTTGTATCGATTAAATAGGCTCACACATGCATTTTAGAGATGTGGCGTGATATGATGTGTTGATATGGGTCCATGGAGTTCGTTGTACCGTGCATGTAGCATGGAGTATATTGTATCGTGTTGAGATTATGTTATGTCATCTTCGAACCAGATTTGCTATGGATCGACGGGTTGGACTTGACCCACCTCCTGTGTGGAAGCAGATAGTGGTGATACCCCGCACACCTGATCTGTGTATCCTGGGATCATAGGATATGGCCATTGTCCTAGAGGAGATTTCCCTTATTATATTACCTATCTCACATGTCTTATTTTATGAATAAATCCATGTTTTTGAAATGTTTTGTGGGTCAAGACAGTCATAGGGAAGGGGATGAATCCTGGCCAATGGTAATTTTATTGAGATGAGAAAGTATGTTAATGGTTTTATAGTGCACTGATGCGTGATGATTAATGCCATGCTTAATTGTGAAATATGCATGATGATTAATGCCATGCTTTATTTGTGAAATATGCATGATGACTTATGCCATGCTTTAAATTTGATTTATGCACTGAACTAAACAGCAAGATTTGCTTTACATGCCATTAACACAAGCACGAAATAATGCTTTTGAGATGTGAATGAGAATTATGTGGTTTTGAGCATGGCATCACGATCATGTAGATAGTGCAGTATCTACCTGTTCGCATGATTACCTTACTGAGTGTGTGGTTTGCTCACCCCCTTTATTTTCCCCCTCTCTATAGAGATTTGAGTATTGATTGAGAGCGACTGGAGGCATTCCCTTTTGGTATCCACTGCATCCCAACGCGAAAGGTATACACACTGATGAGATTTTGTATCTAAACTTTCTATAGCATAGTAGCATTTTGTATGTAACTATTGGGGATGTAAAGTAATGTAAACACATGTAAACAGCACTCCGATTTTAATTATACAAGTGTTTACCTTATTTTAAAAATGGAATTAAATTGGTATGGTGGAATGAGATAGACATTGACACACAGCCCAACTGTTGAGGAGAGTAGCTGTTCATGATCGAGGAAGGACGAATAACAAATAATGTATGAAAATGTGAAAATTTTGTACGTATTTTGATAAGTTGAGGGTCGTGACAACTTGTTTAAGAAAATTTTCCCGATTGGGCCCGTTTTACGCGACAAGGTTCATACCAATCAATGAAACTTAAGGTTTTTGATTTACTTTAAAAATTCATTTGAACACTGAAACTTCATTATTTCCACTTCATTTTTATTCCTCATGTCAATTATGTCTTATGTGAATTTCCTATGGCCTCAAAATAATTTTCATGAATTTCTAGCATTTATTTCGGATTTATTTCTCTTAATGGGCCTAGTTGCTCGGTTTATCGTAAACTCGACTTTCACTGACTTTTTCACCTCTAACACCTTACTTTCAATTTCTAATCATCAATTTATGCTTTAATTCACACTTTGTGAAAAAGTTTTAAACTCAGGTTTTTACCTCGAAGTATGTGCCTCGAGCCTCGTGCCACTATATCGGGCTTCTCTAGCATTCTGGGGCCTTACATAAACATTCACTTAAGTCTTAGACTTCTCATCATAACTTAAAAATGATTAGTAGCGGGGGGAAAATTTAGGCCTCACACGCGCCACCTACTATAAGAAAATAAATAATTTTGATACATTATCAATTTGGTAAATGTATAAATGTGGAGTTCGTGAACATAGCTTGGATGCATGAATATTAAACCTGGAATTTAAAGTTCAGTATAAATAAAATATAGGAATGATAAATTAAATAATTTGAACACACAATAAATACATTAGTGGGTGCATGAATAATTCTGAATATTAAAGTCTAACAAATAAAATTTAGTGCATGAATGTTAAATAATGAAATTTAAAACACAAAATCTAAAAACTTACAACTTAAAAGTTAAAAAATATATATATATAATAATAATAATAATAATAATAATAATAATAAATGAAATCAGAAAAAATATAAAAACTTAAGAGTTAAAAAAATATATATGAATTGGGAATTTCAGTCACCAGGTGAGAATCCCAACCTTTTTATTTAAATTTATAATTTAAACAGTATTTGAATTAATGTTCCAACTATATACTAGATTTAATTGTTGAAAAGTTGGTTGGAATTTTTTTTTCTTTTTATTTTTTACAAATGTGGTTTCGACCACTAGAAGTAAATTGGGAATTTTATATTTGCACTTGGACTTTATGGTTTAAATCAGCAAATTATGTTAGTATTAGCTTAATCTTATAATCTTTTATAACTAATTAAAGAGGTACAAGATAAATTAGGTTAATGTATTTACTTCCAACCGAAATAGACAAGTAGAGAAATCTAAAGTTTTAACTTAGAATTCCGAAATTGAATTTTATTATTACTGTGAATGTATGCTCAGAAGATGATTAAACATGTCTAGGGAAGGTGAAAATTGATTCGATGATTGT
Organism: Firmiana major; assembly: GCA_033439115.1. Classification (NCBI taxonomy): domain Eukaryota; kingdom Viridiplantae; phylum Streptophyta; class Magnoliopsida; order Malvales; family Malvaceae; genus Firmiana; species Firmiana major. The sequence continues at coordinate 39,351,246 of CM065901.1, forward strand.
AGGCATGAGTAAAGATGGTGAGTTATAGTATTGGATTTAGCCAATATAAACATTGATTATTTTGAAAATTCATTATGGTCATGCATGAATCATAGAGGACAGCATAGGAGTTACCTTTAGATTAGCCATAATACTAATAATTCAAGTGATAAAAAAAGAAAGAAGGCAACGAGTTAGAAGTAGTGTAGTATGCCTAAGGGTACCTGGTGCAGGTTAGCGCACACGATGATAAGCGAATTTATTCAATTGATTTTAAAATGAATGTAAATGGGTGCTAATGGTACATTGTTGTTATATATGAAATTTTCAGTAAATACCTCTCCGAGTGATAAGGCGGATGACAATGAGGTATAGGAAAATATATACGTGCCTAAGGCGAGGAGGAGATTATTGGCGTGCACTTGGATAGGTAAGGGAAATATATGACCCGTAACTAGCGGGATACCTAGGGTAAGAATTAGATTTGATAGAAACATCAGGTTACTAGGAATTAGGTTAGTTTTCTAGTTAAGGACTTAGTGCCGTCATTTCCATGTTTTAGTGCGTATTTTATTTTACAAATCTATTGAATTGAAAATAATTGATCTCAATTACTCTTAAATTTTATTATAAGTTGTTCTTGCAAAGAAGGTTTATTGCGAATTGTCTTTGGTTTTGAAATACATTACTTGGGTTGTTTGCATGAACTCGAAGAGTTTACAATTCCTTGTGATATACTGATTTGATAAATGTTAAAAATGTTGTGTTTAAAGGCAAGTAATATATCTTTCAGTGTATATGATATGGATTTGAGATGAATTTTACACTCGAGCATGTTTGATGAATAATTGTTTAACTGAGATTGCTAGCAACCCTTGCTATGTCTGTGTGGTAGTCATGATTGATGAGAGCCATCTCTAGCATCGGTGGATGTTCTGTGTGATTGCACTAAAGTGCCAAGTGCTTCACAGCAATGCCTTCATGGTATCGGGTTACGGGTCGTGAGAGCTATCTCTAGCATCGGTAGGATGTTTTGTGTGATTTCCCTACAGTGCCAAGAGCTTCACACTTATGCATTGGTGGAATATATGCGCACTTCTGTGTGATATGTTACATACCATTTCACTACTACCTACTACTTTAGACCCCGATCCAGTCTTCAGTACCCTAGTCCAGAAACCTAATCTGTTAGGATAGGGCAGTAGATACTATGGCCATAGGTTTGTTTCCCGATTATTTGCCTTGTCTCATGACTTATGATATGGATTCCTATTGCATCTCACTTTTTTCACAACTTCTGAAATTGAGCCCATAGTCTACTTCATATTATCTGCATGCTTACTAATGGTTTACACATGCTCATTTATTGATGCTATCGAGAAGCTGACTTTTACTTATTAAGTTTAGCCTAAATCAGTTAAATGCTTATTTTCAGGATCGATTGATTTTAACTACTAGCATGCTTTGAAAATCGAGATTTTGCCATGAGCTTAGATTGAACTTTATTTGTTTCTTTAACTTGCTTGTTAAAACATAAGTAATTCACAAAGATTACGTAGGTGGTATGTTGTTTTCTGTGGATTGTATATTATCCTTACTGAGCATGTGGTCACTCACCCCTTCTTATTTTAAACATTTCATTTTTTATTTGGGTGAGCTAGGAGTTGCCTTCCTTTTTGTGAGCTTGATCGGACCTACAGGCTTCTCCTGAAGTCGTGAGTAGATCTCTATTGGAGGTATACGCCAGCTATGTTGTATTTATTTCAGACTTGTACACACGGTTGTCTTCATTGAGGAAGTAGTAGTCGAATTTGGTTTTGAAGTAAGGATACTAGTTGAATATACTTAGGTTTCTTCTTCTCAGTTTTTAGAAGATATTAAATGGTTATTGCGATGTATGGCGCTTGGTTAACTTGTTTTAGGCATGTGGAGTGTGTTAGAGATTATTGTTTTAGAATATATGATGGATGGTGATTTGGATGACTCTAATTGTAAGCTTGTTATTTGTCTTGGGATTGCTGTTTGATATTCTATGATGTTTAAGGCTTAGATATTTAGTCAACCATGTTCTAAACTTAGAGACTAATAGTACATTTATTTGATGTGAACAAATTTAATACAGTGACATGTGTTCTTTTGTGGTTAATGGAATTGTTTGGCTTTTAAGTGATTTTGTTGAAATGTATTAGTGTTTTCTGAGAATTGTTGAGTTATGCGCAAGAAGGATTGACTAGTTTTGTTATGCTACCAGATTTTTGAAAGAAATTGTCACGGCCCAAACTACCCAAAAATCAGAGTTAATTTTTCGCGTTTTGTTTATTTACTTACTTATTCTCTTACTTGTCCTCGAATCGTGACCACACTCTACTAACGAATTGGGCTGTGCGTCAATGCCAGTCCCACCATTTAATTACCATCTAACTTATTTCTTCTCCAGTCATTCATAATTGTTTACATTATTTATACATCCCCTAAAGTTACTTACAAACATGTTACTGTGCTATGCTTATGTAGATACAATATGTACAAGTGTATATACCTTATGTTGATGGGCAGCAGTGGATATCCAGAATGCAGTACTGAGTCGCCTCAACTTCAACTGGAGATTATCTGTGGGAGAAAATGAAAGGGGTGAGCACATCAAGCTCAGTAAGGCAATCCTACGAACAAGTAGGTAACCATACTACCTACATGAACGTGGTGCCATGCATAAACCACCCTTTCTCCACACATTTAAAACAAATGATATGAAAGTTATGATGTTATGTAAATCGAGTTTGCACAGAAAATTCAACATGCAATTATTTCAAATCATTTCTTTCTCAATTAAAATTTTCACAATAAAGTCAGGACTCGACCCCTCCTTCGGGTGATCCTGACTCACACAAAACCATGAAAATCGGTATGCATCACACATGGGTTTAAAAAGCATGGAAATAACCATCATGCACATTTAATTAAAAATCCAGTTTAAATCATCGAAATCGTCGACATGCGAGGCGAGGCAATATCTGTATAACGGCAATAACCAGGACTATGGCCATATGTGTCCTCGGGAGTTCCTCAGCTACACGGATCCTAGTGTGCGGGTTCTCACCATGATCGGGAACTGCCCAGGAGGTGGGTTAATCCATCCCGTCAGTCTTATCCGATCCCAGGCATCTGAAGATGCTGCATCCGGAGATGCCGTATCCGAAGATACCACACGGTACATCATACTCCATGCTACTTGCACAGTACATCGTACTCCTTGAACCCATATAATATCTCTATACTCATGCCATGTCTCAAAACGCACGTGCGGGCCTATTTAATCGGTGACACACAGTCTACCCGATGCTCCAAGCACGGCTCATCGCATGTTCTCATAAAATCAGTGCGAGCGATGCTCAGCACTCTCATCAATCAAGTAAAACTGGCAGAGCCCGCTTTACATCCCCACAAGGCCGCCAACCTCATCCCTCACTCTCACCCCACCTAAGAGGTCTTTTGGGCCTGTTGGGCCTTTTGGCTGACTCCAAGGGCAGACAGCGCTACTCCACAAATCCAGTAAATCTAGTGCGAGCTAAGCTCAACACTTTGTATATAAATCACATGAAAATCTTATAAAATCTTGTGCGAGTTAGACTCTAGCACCGTGTCACGAAAATCATGTAAAAATATGGTGCGAGTTAAACTCTAGCACCCTGTCACGAAAATCATGTAAAATCTGGTGCGAGTTAGACTCTAGCACCCATGCATGTAAAACTCTAGTGCGAGCTCTCGCTCTAGCACTAATGCATGCATAACACAAATCAAACATCGTGCGAGCTGAGCTCTAGCACGTCACATGTAAATAAAAACACGTAGGCAGCTCGGTTATCTCCAAATAGATTTCACAGAAATTACATCGTTTAAGGTATGCAATGCTATGCATTTTTCTTTAAAAGTGAGCCAGCCTACTCATGCATGTGTTAAAATACCTCCAGAACGAGCAGGAACCTCTTGTCCTTGCTCCTCCCAATTTTTTCTAAATTTGTAAGTTCCACCCTTAACAAGGGTATTTTAGTAATTTTCCCATTCGAGGCACTAAATTATTATTTGACCTCTAGACCCTTCAGGTAAATTTTTAAAGACTGCAAATGAACTTAAAATTGCGTAAAGTTACCTCTAGCAGTCCGTAGAATTCCTTTACCTGGAATCGCGCGCAGACTACACCTGTCTCGATGATACTGAACCTCTCGACCCAAGTGCGCGCCAACCAATGTACGTAACTGCATATAACCACATAATCGAGGTTAATTCAATTATCCCGATCAGTATATTGCATTTACTGATCAACTTTAAGGTATTGGGCCTTATCTACCTTATTGGGCCTCGGCCCATTTTAGCCCTTTTTATATTCATTTATTCCCTTCTTCGGGTATACCGAGCTTATACAGCTTTCTAATAATTATCGGGCTTCATTCCAAATTCATTGGATAGCCCGTATACCATTTACGGCAATTATATTACGATTCCGAATAATATCCCTTCCTACGCGAAATTAATCCATAATTCCATAAAATAATTAAAACTCGATATTTAAAGAACTCTAATTGTCGAAATTAAATTGTGCTTACCCGATATGATGCGGGGTATGAGAATCAGAGCTCGATCGGTTCTCGTTCGATTTTCGTCGTGAAGCTGCACAATTAGGTAAATCTAGATTATTTTCCATTAAAATAATATTAAATTAAATTTCCGAAATTTGCCCGTAGGTCAATTTCGACCCTCAGTCAACTTACCCGAACCTCGAGTCGTCGTCGGTAAATTTCTTTCCTTTTCTCCCCCCCTTTTTCCTTTCCTTTCTTTCCTTTTCCTTCCTTTTCCTTTCTTTTCTTTTCCCCTTTCCTTCCTCTTCCCTCATTTTCCTTCCCTTTCCTTTCGGCCAAACGGCACCGTTTACTGTCTATTGCCTTCGCCGGCAGTTCCGATGGTCTCACCGGCCGAGACCGATCTCAAAAGAACCAGCTTCTTCCCCTGAGTGCGTCGGTGCCCTCCGTTTCAGCCCAGATGCGGCGGTTCATTGGGAATCGGCTTGTTTCTCCGGCGGTTTTCCTCAGCTCCGATCGGCCTGCTCCGGCCACCTGGCGGCGTGATACCGGTACCCACGTGCTCGCCGGACTCCCCTCTTCCTCCTGGTAGCTTCGTCGAAGCTCGTCGGTCGCCGGTGTGTGAGAATCGGCGGTGAAGGTCGCGGGTCACTGTTTCGGTTTTGGTTTCTCGGGTTTTTTTCCCAAATTTCTCTCTCCTCTCCTTTTTTTTGTTTCAGTTACCTTTTTTTTATTATTTTTATTATTATTATTATTTATTTTAATTATTTTACTATTCAATAAAATACTCCATAAAATCCCAAAATATCTACCTTATATTATTTTTATTCTACTTTAATTTATTTAATTTAAATTTAATTTATTAATTATATTTTTCTCTAAATTTCGATATTATTTCTTCGCGTTTTTCAAGATATCGTTCCGATAATTTTTCCGGTATTTTTTAAAATTTCCGAATCTTGATCAATCGAGCCAAAATTTATAATTTCCTTATTATCGATCAAGACATTTTACATCCGTATTTTTAATTAAAATTTTCTTATTGTCCTAACACCGGGTTTTGGTATTTTTTACCATTTTACCCCTGCTCTTGTTTCGGAATCAATTTAACCTGACCTTCCTTCATACATCCCTCATATTTTCTTATTTAATTTTCGTATTTTAATTAAATTCGGGTCTTACAACTCTCCCCCACTTAAAGAATTTGGTCCTCCAAATTAGAACCAAGTCATATGAGTCCATATACAACTCCGGGTACATCAATCGTATCATACTTCTTTAATTCTCATGTGATCTTTTCTCCGGAGTGTATTACTACCAAAGGACTTTAATTAGGGAGATCATCTTAAACCTCGATACTTTCTCTTTCATGTTTAATGCCCGAATTAACTTCTTCAATATACTTACATTGCACTGAGCTGAACTGTTGGATCTCATATCCTATCACCTATGCTGGATCTGGATAGTATTTCCGAAGCATCAAAAACTGAAACACATTGTGGGTGTCTGTTAATTCAGGTGATAACGCCAACTTACAGGTCTTATCTCCCACTTGTCCAATCTCTCAAAAGATTCAATCCAGCGAAACTCAATTTACCTTATTCCAGAAGCTCGCTATGTCCTTATTCTCTTAGGACAAGTAACTTCCAACCATACCAATTCACCAAGGGTGATTTCAAATACTTGTCTATCTGCTCTGAGGTGTTCTTAATCTCTCATCCTTAACTAAACATCCTCAAAGACTTATTATCCAAGGTCGAATATAATTCTATCTGTCACCCACTTTTTCTTTTCCAATTTGGGGAACAACCCCTACAACCATACACTCATATCTTGTTATCCCAATACTCAAGTGGCAACTGTCGCTATTGGCGAATTCAATTAGAAATCAACTGATCATTCCAGGAGCTTATAAAAATCAAGGGCACACGCTTTCATCGGATCCTCCAGAACTTGTACAGTCCTCTCTCACTGACCATCTGTCTGAGGATGAAAAGCTGTGCAAATATTCAGTCGGGTTCCCATAGCTTCCTGAAAATATCCTCTGAAATCGGAAGTGAAGCGGGAATCCCTATATGATACCATGCTCACTGGAACGCTACTTAATGTTTCACAATCTTCCTTAGACCTGAATCCTCATATACACTTTGAGTATCTGGGGAGTTCATAACCAGAAGGTGGGTAGACTTAGAAAATCTGTCGACTATCATCCAAATAGCCTCGTAATTCACTTGGGTTCTCTGTAACCCATCATAAAATTCATGGAGACTTACTCCCATTTTCGCGCCGTGTCGATATAGGTAGGTGCTGCAATAACTCTGCAGACTTTTAATACTCTACCTTACTCTGCTGACACACTAGGCACTTTTCTACAATCTCTACCATGTCTCTTTTCACATCTGACCACCAATACCCTTTTTCAAAGATTTCATATATTTCTTTACTTCCGTATGCACTGTATATCCCGAAGAGTGAGCTCCTGACAATATCACTATCTCATCAACTGTGGTCCTGGGGAGCACTCATACTGTCTCTGAACCTCTCTGAAATCATTATCATACTCTGTGAACTCTATCACTGTACCCTTCTGAATCTGACCCAAACTATCGACATCGTGCCGATGATCACGCTAAGCCTGTCAAATTTGGGCACTCTCATCCGGTTCAAATCTCAAGCTAGCTGTCACACAATCACTGTCATCATCAGAAAGGATCGCATCAATACTGAGGTTCACAACTGCTTTAGCTGCTCACTCTCCCTGACCATCATATGTAGTACCATCCCAAGGCTCTTTCTGCTCAAAGCATCAGCCATTACATTAGCCTTTCCTGGGTGGTACAATTTTCACAAATCAAAATCTCTCAGAAGCTCTAACCCACTATGTATTCTCATATTCGCCTCTTTCTGTGAAAACAGATACTTGGGGCTTTATAATCAGTGCATACCCAAAATTTCTCACCATGTACATAATAGTACCATATCCTCGGTACAAATACTGTTGCCAACTTTAAATCATGGGTCAGATAGTTTATTTAATGATCAAGGAGTTGTCTGACTCCATACTTGACTATCTCCCCATTATACATCAATACACAGCTCCTTCATAATTTTGAGGTATCCATACTCACTGAGAACCTCTTGAGCTGTTGGGTATGGTGAAATTAATCACGGTGGTCAGTTCATACTTCACTACATCGAAATTCATGTCACATCTATCATCTTATTTATCATCTCATTCAAAGACCACGTTTTCTTAATTAAACGTGTCAACCAAGTATATCCTTTTTGAACTCGCAGCAACCCATTTGTAAAAGCCATTTCTCAATTGTTGCTTATAATTTGCCCTAGACTTTAACTACACCCAATATATCATCGATAATGATGATTACAAATCGATATAATCCTTGACTCATTTATGCATAAGCGTATAAGATCCTTCAAAATCGCTTACGTTTTCAGGTACTAACCTGCGTCATTTCCTTTTCTTATCTTAACGGCTCTTATTAAATTTTTACTATGATAACCTTTATGATTTGTCGAATTCTAATATTCTTATCGTCTTAGTAAAGGTGTCCTGATGCTAAAGATATTTATTACGACGATCGATTTCACGTTATAGGTTATATATATACTTTTAGACGCTGTCAAGTCTTCAGGCGGGGAGGTATTTTGCAATACCTTTATTAACCTTCAGACTTAACCACAACTACGTTATATCTCAGTCTATGTGGTCACAATTTATATTCGCTACTAATTGCTTTAATCCTAATGACTTCATATCGTAAAGATGTTCTTTCCTAGCATACGTCTCTTGCTCCAATACATCTTCTATCCAGAATCAAGCATATCTCCTCAGTGTATCAATCATGACAAAACTCTTGTCATTATTCATTCCGTGAGTACAATCCTTTACTCCTTTAATTTTCAACTGTTACACCCCTGTTTTTAACTTAAAATCTCAATATCCATATTCCGTTAATTAATCCTCCTCTATTGGGGTACTCATTTATCAGTATTGTGCCCAATGATATAGGCATTCATGCCTTTTACTCACTTATATGCGAATGAAGGCGGTATGAATAAATGTGTGGCACCAGGATCAATGAACATATGTACTTCATTATTCATAACAAGTGTGGTATCTTACACCACATCCATGAAACATCAATAGTGTCCTGGTCCAAGACATCCTCTCGCCTTCGTCCAACAGCCTACTTTCCTTTTTCTTTTCAGCTATGGCCTCCCTTTTCGTTGCAGCTATACCAACAAAGTTTTTCTCTGTCTCTTTACTTTTCTGTGGGGCGATCTCGCCCAACTCTGAGTAATCAAAATTAATGGTCCGTCTTACCACACTTAACGGCCATTTTCATCAATACCGTGTAGGTATAGACCCTCCTTCCGTGGTATCCACCACACATCCCACACTGCTTACAGTACTTACACTGCTACTCTGCTTCGTAGCAGGTCGGGGTCCTCCAATCACAATGCCCCTCAAGAGTGCCAAAATTGGATGCACTGGGGTCTTACCAATTATCTTACTCAATGACTCATCAAATTAAATCTTTTACCAATTATCATTTTCCATTTTAACATCTTTGTCATTTCTCGATTCTCTTTTCTGTCTCTGTTTCAGCCCTCACTACCTTTCCCAATCTCAGAGGCGTGCAATTCATATTCTTATTTACCCAACTGTAAATCTGCGCACTGCCTCGGTATAGGTAATATCTCACAGGCCAATCGAGCTCTAATTGAAAAGTTGAGCCATTTCATAAACTTTAGACATCTCGACTGTCACTTTTCATAGTGTCAAGGTAATATCTGCCAAAGAATATAACTGAGTTTCATACTGATAATCAATTTAGTATTCCTGGGCAGTGTAAGAAATTTTTCCTTTAAATCATGTCCGGGATATCCTGTCACCGGAATACATCCAATAAGATTTCTCATCTTAGCTATGGATGTTCAACACTTAAGATGGGTCGAGCGGGTTTCCACCAATGCTCCACTGCGCCCTCTGATCTTATTCATAATCTGAGCAATTAGCTCCTCAAAATAATCTCCACACTCCGCTCCAATCTCGCGAAGCGTGTCTCAATAATGTCCGATTTCTCTGTCGGACTCAGTGGGGCATGCTTAACATTAGCCTCCATTTCAATCTCATCTAGATTCTCATAAGTCAACTCAGCACGACTTAGCAGACTCAGGTCTACCTCTGTGACCTCTGCCTCGTGCACTATCTCATCTAACGCGACTCATATTAGGCATTCCTGCATTTTCAACCATTTCTTAATCAAAACCCATCTCGATATACACTATTATATCTAACTAAGCACAGTAACACGGGGATGTAATTTCCTAATTACTGACACTGACACACATCAGACCAATTGTGTTCTGATACCATAATAATTGTCACGACCCAAACTACCCAAAAATCAGAGTTAATTTTTCGCGTTTTGTTTACTTACTTACTTAAACTCTTACCTATCCTCGAATCGTGACCACACTCTACTAACGAATTGGGCTGTGCGTCAATGCCAGTCCCACCATTTAATTACCATCTAACTTATTTCTTCTCCAGTCATTCATAATTGTTTACATTATTTATACATCCCCTAAAGTTACTTACAAACATGTTACTGTGCTATGCTTATGTAGATACAATATGTACAAGTGTATATACCTTATGTTGATGGGCAGCAGCGGATATCCAGAATGCAGTACTGAGTCGCCTCAACTTCAACTGGAGATTATCTGTGGGAGAAAATGAAAGGGGTGAGCACATCAAGCTCAGTAAGGCAATCCTACGAACAAGTAGGTAACCATACTACCTACATGAACGTGGTGCCATGCATAAACCACCCTTTCTCCACACATTTAAAACAACTGATATGAAAGTTATGAAGTTATGTAAATCGAGTTTGCACAAAAAATTCAACATGCAATTATTTCAAATCATTTCTTTCTCAATTAAAATTTTCACAATAAAGTCAGGACTCGACCCCTCCTTCGGGTGATCCTGACTCACACAAAACCATGAAAATCGGTATGCATCACACATGGGTTTAAAAAGCATGGAAATAACCATCATGCACATTTAATTAAAAATCCAGTTTAAATCATCGAAATCGTCGACATGCGAGACGAGGCAATATCTGTATAACGGCAATAACCAGGACTATGGCCATATGTGTCCTCGAGAGTTCCTCAGCTACACGGATCCTAGTGTGTGGGTTCTCACCATGATCGAGAACCGCCTAGGAGGTGGGTCAATCCATCCCGTCAGTCTTATCCGATCCCAAGCATCCGAAGATGCTGCATCCGGAGATGCCGTATCCGAAGATACCACACGGTACATCGTACTCCATGCTACTTGCATGGTACATCATTCTCCGTGAACCCATATAATATCTCTATACTCATGCCATGTCTCAAAACGCACGTGCGGGCCTATTTAATCGGTGACACACAGTCTACCCGATGCTCCAAGCACGGCTCATCGCATGTTCTCATAAAATCAGTGCGAGCGATGCTCAGCACTCTCATCAATTAAGTAAAACTGGCAGAGCCCGCTTTACATCCCCACAAGGCCGCCAATCTCATCCCTCACTCTCACCCCACCTAAGAGGTCTTTTGAGCCTATTGGGCCTTTTGGCTGACTCCAAGGGCAGACAGCGCTACTCCACAAATCCAGTAAATCTAGTGCGAGCTAAGCTCAACACTTTGTATATAAATCACATGAAAATCTTATAAAATCTGGTGCGAGTTATACTCTAGCACCGTGTCACGAAAATCATGTAAAAATATGGTGCGAGTTAAACTCTAGCACCCTGTCACGAAAATCATGTAAAATCTGGTGCGAGTTAGACTCTAGCACCCATGCATGTAAAACTCTAGTGCGAGCTCTCGCTCTAGCACTAATGCATGCATAACACAAATCAAACATCGTGCGAGCTGAGCTCTAGCACGTCACATGTAAATAAAAACACGTAGGCGGCTCGGTTATCTCCAAATAATTTTCACAGAAATTACATCGTTTAAGGTATGCAATGCTATGCATTTTTCTTTAAAAGTGAGCCAGCCTACTCATGCATGTGTTAAAATACCTCCAGAACGAGTAGGAACCTGTTGTCCTTGCTCCTCCCAATTTTTCCTAAATTTGTAAGTTCTACCCTTAACAAGGGTATTTTAGTAATTTACCCATTCGAGGCACTAAATTATTATTTGACCTCTAGACCCTTCAGGTAAATTTTTAAAGACTGCAAATGAACTTAAAATTGCGTAAAGTTACCTCTAGCAGTCCGTAGAATTCCCTTACCTGGAATCGAGCGCAGACTACACCTGTCTCGATGATACCGAACCTCTCGGCCTAAGTGCGCGCCAACCAATGTACGTAACTGCATATAACCACATAATCGAGGTTAATTCAATTATCCCGATCAGTATATTGCATTTACTGATCAACTTTAAGGTATTGGGCCTTATCTACCTTATTGGGCCTCGGCCCATTTTAGTCCTTTTTATATTCATTTATTCCCTTCTTCGGGTATACCTAGCTTATGCAGCTTTCTAATAATTATCGGGCTTCATTCCAAATTCATTGGATAGCCCGTATACCATTTACGGCAATTATATTACGATTCCGAATAATATCCCTTCCTACGCGAAATTAATCCATAATTTCATAAAATAATTAAAACTCGGTATTTAAAGAACTCTAATTGCCGAAATTAAATTGTGCTTACCCGATACAATGCGGGGTACGAGAATCAGAGCTCGATCGGCTCTCGTTCGGTTTTCGTCATGAAGCTGCACAATTAGGTAATCCGGATTATTTTCCATTAAAATAATATTAAATTAAATTTTCGAAATTTGCCCGTAGGTCAATTTCGACCCTCGGTCAACTTACCCGAACCTCGAGTCATCCCCGGTAAATTTCTTTCCTTTTCTCCCCCCTTTTTCCTTTCCTTTCTTTCCTTTTCCTTCCTTTTCCTTTCTTTTCTTTTCCCCTTTCCTTCCTTTTCCCTCCTTTTCCTTCCCTTTCCTTTCGGCCAAACGACACCGTTTACTGTCTATTACCTTCGCCGACAGTTTCGACGTTCTCACCGGCCGAGACCGGTCTCAAAAGAACCGGCTTCTTCCCCTGAGTGCGTCGGTGCCCTCCGTTTCAGCCCAGATGCGGCGGTTCGTCGGGAATCAGCTTGTTTCTCCGACGATTTTCCTCAGCTCCGATAGACCTGCTCCGGCCACCTGGCGGCGTGATACTGGTACCCACGTGCTCGCCGGACTCCCCTCTTCCTCCTGGTAGCTTCGTCGAAGCTCGTCGGTCGCCGGTGTGCGAGAATCGGCGGTGAAGGTCGCGGGTCACTATTTCGATTTTGGTTTCTCGGGTTTTTTTCCCGAGTTTCTCTCTCCTCTCCCTTTTTTTTTGTTTCAGTTACCTTTTTTTTGTTTTATTTTTATTATTTTTATTATTTTTATTATTTATTTTAATTATTTTACTATTCAATAAAATACTCCATAAAATCCCAAAATATCTACCTTATATTATTTTTATTCTACTTTAATTTATTTAATTTAAATTTAACTTATTAATTATATTTTTCTCTAAATTTTGATATTATTTCTTCGCGTTTTTCAAGATATCGTTCCGATAATTTTTTCGGTATTTTTTAAAATTTTCGAATCTTGATCAATCGACCCAAAATTTATAATTTCCTTATTATCGATCAAGACATTTTACATCCGTATTTTTAATTAAAATTTTCTTATCATCCTAACATCGGGTTTTGGTATTTTTTTACCATTTTACCCCTGCTCTTGTTTCGGAATCAATTTAACCTGACCTTCCTTCATACATCCCTCATATTTTCTTATTTAATTTTCGTATTTTAATTAAATTCAGGTCTTACAGAAATCCACACTAAGTAACATTTTTAGTTGGAAATTAAGTTTATAAAGTTATAGTCTTGTCATGCTATCATAAAATCAATCGAATGAATGCTACATCTGATGCGAATAAACAAGTAAAATGATCTTTTAAAGATATTTGAGTTTGTCTATTAACACGATTCTGCTTAGTATTGCGCATTTTGCCTAAAGCTAGGTATTAGGGTGTGACAGATTATTTGGTATCAGAGCAGCTTGTTGTAGATCATGTCGGTGTAGGTTAGCTAGTATAGCAATATATCCCATATACCGTGCATGTATGAAATATATACATTGTGTCTGCTACTGAATCACTAGTATGTTTGTGATCTTTGTATAGGTACTTAAGTAATTATGAGCGGAGACGTGATAAAGGTCGATGTAGAGGGGGACAGGCTCAGCCACCTCCGGTACCTCCCCCATAGCCGGAGAGTCCAAACTTTAGGACGGAGAGACTTGAGCAGTCCATGGCAAAGATGTCTGCTACTTTCACCCAGTTTATGGTGAACTTCTCTAATGCTGTGAATATGCCACAAGCTCCACCACCACTACCCGAGCCTCAGCCGCCACAAGAACCACCACAACCAGCTCACTAAGCATCCGTACCTCCACCTCCTCCATCTGCTCCACCACAGCCTCAAGTGGTGCAGCCACCAGCCGAAGACCCAGTGGATATGAACATGGCCTGATTGAAGCAGTTTCAAAAAGTGAATCCATCAGTTTTCAAAAGAGTTAAGGACCCTATTGCAAGGGAAGAGTGGATTCTTAAATCGGAGAAGATGTTCAAGTACATGAAGTGCAGTAGTACTGAGAAGGTGGCGTTAGCTACCTACATATTAGAGAGTGAGGCAAATCGTTGGTGGACGTCTGCTGAGACTATTCTATTGGCTAAGTGCATAGAGATTACTTGGGAGATCTTCATTGAGGCATTCAATTTGCAATATATTCCTGAGTGTGCTCAAAAGAAGAAATAAGCAGAGTCTTTGAGCTTGGTCCAATGCAACATGACGGTGGACCAATATGAATCGAAGTTCACCACACTTCTCCAATATAACCCTGACATAGCCCAGAATGAGTTGAAGAATACTGTTAAGTTCATTCATAGGCTGAAATCGATGATCCAAAGCAAGTTAACACCTTTAAACATACGGACTTATGTTGATGCCATATAGAGGGCATAGTTCGTAGAGCAAGACATGGAGTTGTCCCAAGCTTTCAGTGAAGATTGAGAAGTCAGGGCAAGAGGTATGATGACAAAAGGCCTTTTCAGAACAAGGGGCAGAATAAGAAGCAGAGGGTTGGTGCGTCCCTCTCCTTAGTAACTAGACCAAGGCCTTTCCCTACTCAGAACACCACCGCGCCATAACAAACCCCCATGTATAGTTAGTGTGGGAGGAGACATTATGCCAATCAACCTTGTCGTTGAAATTATGAGGCTTACTACCATTGTGGTGAGATGGGAAATATGAGGAGGGATTATCCTAAGATGAAGACCACACCAGCCCAACCTATAAGGGCTATTCCTCAACCTCCAATGAACAAGGGTAAATGGTTATCGGTCAAGGGCGAGTGTTTACTTTGGTCAAGGAAGCTACGAATGCCTCGACTTTTGTTGTTAAGGGTAATATTCTCATCTCCAATGGTAAAGTTTTGTACAGATAGATTCTGGATCCATGCACTCTTTTGTGTCACCTACTTTTGCTAGGAAGTTGCCAATAGAACTCGAACCTCTTGTGATAATTCTATATTTTTAGAATTACTTGTGCTTAATTTCCTAATTAATTATTTAAATCCCTAATTTATTTTGTTAAGTATCCCCTTTATTTAATTAAAATTCTCATGTTTGCAGATAAATGAAATCCAGATGAATTTTGAATATTTCGATAGAAAATGTACCGAAATTGGGCTAAAATCGAGATTGAGCCAGGCGGACAACACGAGTCATGCCACCTAGCACATCCAATTGGACAAGAAGACCAATGACATGGAAATATCTTTTCAAGGAGCCAATGGTGTGAAGACAAGTGGCTAAAAAATGCCAACTCATCAAGGATGTAGAAATTTCAATTTTACCCCTAGTGTGTTTATAAATAGGAAAGGATGACAATTGAAAGAGTGGGTAATTTTAGGAGTAGAAGTAAAGGTAATTTAGGAGTAGGAGTAAGAGTAGGAGTAAGTTAGGAGTAGTGTTAGAATAGTTTCAATTATTTCCTTGTTTTCAAGCTTCTATTTCCCGTTTAGCTACCATTTACTGTTCAAATAATTTCCATTGTTATTTTTACAAGCTTTTCAATGTAGTTTTTCATTCTCTTGGCAGCCACCATGGTTCATTGAGCTCTTGGTTTTGTTACTTCATTTCCTTTACTTTTCAGTTTTATTTCCATAGCTTATTTTCCCAAGTGTATGTCTCGATTACTTCATTTCCTTTATTTTATTTGAAAAAAACTAGCATCTTTAGTTGCTCTCGGGTTGTTTCCTTTGTGCATTTGGTTTCATATTTTTCCTTCATCTATGCTATTTGGTTTTGGTGCTTTAATGTGGGCAAATGCTAGGCATTGTTCCACATTTAAGCAAAGTGGAACCATGGCTTTAAGATTTGGAATTAAAGCAAGCCGATGATATTGATCTTTCACGTTGATGAAGCTACGGGATTGAGATTGTGACTTCAATTGTTATTTTGTTTGTTTTATAAATTACCTCTAAGTTGTAATATCCTGTTTTACTATGTTCTTTTTTGCTCTCTCTTTTCTGTATTTCTTTCTTAGTTGTATGATTTTCAGGTCTCGGTTCTTGATAATACAGCTTCCATTTTTACTGCATTTTCATTATGTTTCTTTAATCCATTTCATTTACAATATTTCATTTCAACATTATAGTTGTTTGTTTATTTTCTGCTTGTTAGTGGTTAGTGAAAAAGATAGGGTAAGCTTTTCGGTGTAGAATCTCAAGAAGCAGTCCTTGGAGCATAGTTTACCCTTGGCTTCATGTTTTTGCTCTCTGTTACACTCTGTTTTAGAAGTTTTACACTGTTCATTCCCCTTGCATGCTTTCATTTTGTATTAATCTAGTAATTGGTAGTTGGAAGTTCATAGATATGTGCAGGCATCATTACCGAACTGCTGTGAATACCGTAGGTTGCAACTACCATTTTGTGTTCAAGCTCAATTACAAGAGGCAGTGTAGGACAGCAGAGGAAGAAGACGTTAGACAGGGGTGGACGTGCAACACTGGCAGGACTGGCCAAAAAATGAAGCTTGAAGCAGACTTGGACGAGTAATACAAAAGCAGGACAAAACCAAGAATAAGGTCTGGACACGGTAGGTTTCAGCTGAAGCAGGAGCAAAACCAGTGCACCTGATACAGACTTGGACATTATAGGAAAAACATGACCGTACTGGAGAGAAAGAACACTGCCTGGAGCCGAAGCAGAACATGGTGGCTAGATGCAGAAGCAACACAGGGCAGAATCGAGAGCAAGTCTGGACAGCAGCTAGAGTTGGTAGAAGCCGAGGATGTGTATAGTAGATCTGGGTAGGCAGCGGCATGGCCAGAAATTGCAGCATGAAACAGCAGTCGATTGCAGGACTGGATGTAGCAGACTTAGAGCAGCCTGGAGCAAGTTGTAGTGTCAGTAGTGCATAATAGACTGAGAATGGAAGCTGAACAGAAGACAACAGCTTGGACCAAAGGATAAACCGAGACCATACTGGAAACCAGAAAATGAAATGAAGCATGAACAGTGTTTGGAGGGATTCATTAGTTTATTTAAATCTAAGGTTTTGTTTGGCATTCAACTCTTGCATTAATCCATTTTTCTTGCATTCTTAGTATAGTTTAATTAGTTGTTAGTTTAGGATAGTTGTTAGTTGTCAATTTAGATTAGTTTTAATGTTTTAATTTGTTAATTTAATTTTTAGTCTTAATTTTTATAGTAGTTAATTTTATATTAAATGTTTTAGGATTTTATTTTAGTTTAGATGCATTTAGAGTTAATTTAGATTAAATGTGTTTCATGCATTTTTAATTTAGTCTTTATTTTCATTAAGTTCTAGTTTAGTTTAAATTGCATTTTAGGTTAGTTTAATTGTAGTTTAATTAATCTTGCTTTGTGATTTTCACATTTGCATTTTATTTTAATTACGTTAATTAGCTTTAACTGTTTTAATTTCTTTTGTAGGTTTTTTATTTTAATTGCGTGGAGCACTGTAAGTAATTTTGCTCAGTTTTATTTTTTTTATTTTATTGCTTTCTAGTATTTTTAACTTTAGACTTAGTAGATCACCTATCTTAATCTCATAATTTGCTAGAATATACTTAGGGTAAGATTAACCGGTAGTTAATTAGGCTAACCAACTTCTCTGAGGGACGATAACTCGGGACTCAAATTCCATTATTACTTGTATGACCCGTGCACTTACGGTAATACCCTTAGGGCGTATCATCTAGGTTATATACTTCATGTAAAGACACCAATGAAAGAGTCACAAACAACCGAGGTAGTGTATAGAAATTGTGAAGTTAAGATAGGTGATAAGGTAGTACCAGCTAACTTGATATTGCTAAATGTGTTGGATTTTGATGTAATACTAGGAATGGACTAGTTAGCTACTCATAGAGTTAGTTTAGACTGTTTTAGGAAAGTTATGAAGATGTACATACCCAAAAAGTGTGTCGTAACTTTTGGAGATAAATAAATAAATAAGTTGACCTTTTGTTTGCCAAATATGAGCCTCAATAAGTTTATTTTAAATTGATGAAGGTTACATAGCTTTTATGGAATGTGTTGAGAAGCCGAAACCCAACCTTAAGGATATCTTGGTGGTGAAAGACTTTCCTAATGTATTTCCAAATCAGTTACTAGGACTACCCCCAGATAGAGAACTAGAGTTTGCCATTTACTTGGTGCCAGGAACTCAACCTCTGTCTAAACCTCCATATCGATTGGCCCCGATAGAGTCGAAAGAGTTGAAAAAGCAACTTCAAGAGCTATTAGACAAGGGTTTCATCCACCCAAGTGTGTCAACTTAGGGTGCACCGGTACTTTTTGTGAAGAAGAAAGACGGCAGTCTGCGATTATGCATAGATTATCGGATGCTTAATAAGGCAACATTTAAGAATCAGTACCCATTGCCAAGGATTGATGACTTGTTCAATCAATTGAAGGGTGTCAATGTGTTCTCAAA
This sequence comes from Firmiana major, assembly GCA_033439115.1. Lineage (NCBI taxonomy): Eukaryota > Viridiplantae > Streptophyta > Magnoliopsida > Malvales > Malvaceae > Firmiana > Firmiana major. Next base: position 39,369,910 of record CM065901.1, read on the forward strand.
GATAGACCTAAGATCGGGGTACCACCATGTCAGGACCCCAGTTTCAATCCTTGACTTTATCCAAAAATCACTATAAATTTTTCGCATTTTAACTTACCTTTCCTCTCTTCACTGGTTGGGCTGTGATTCGATGTCAGAGTCTCCACTTACCATAATATTCATTCTCATACATACTTGTCAATATATTAATTTTGACTGTAGCTGCTTTTATTATACATGTAAGATTATATAAAATCTAATATAAATACATTCCCCATAATCTATAACGTATACATCACTGTGCTGTTTCTATGTTTAGATACACAACTGTACATAATAAGTATACCTGACGAATCGATAGGAACTAGCAGTGGACTCTGGGACACTCTCCCACGATAACTCTCGATCTACTGACGCTCTGTAGAGAGATGTAAAGAAAAGGGGGTGAGCATAACGCGCTCAGTAAGGAAATCAGGCAAGCAAGTAGATATCCACACTATCTACTCAAAATAGTGCTATGCCTTGAAAACATTTATTTCCTTACTCACTTTAAAAGCATGTCTTGAAATATATTATATATGTACTTGTACAGAATAAATCCCATGTACAGAAATCATGCTTTATTTCTCAAAAGTAGGCATGCAGTGCAACACAATGCATTTATATATAAATCATGCCTTTATGTAAATCATGCCATGTATATTTAAATCACATATAAATATGGCATCAAATGATTCACAACACAAATCGGAGTCCGACCCATCCCTCAGGTCTGTCCGCAGTTTAAATCAGTAAATCAATCAAGGTGATATATCATGTAAGACTCTGTGGTACATGTAAATAGTATCCTGGATTATGATCATATCCGATGTGATCCCAAGCAACACAGTACTAGGTGTGCGGGGCATCACCGCTGTAACGGGAGGGGGGTCAGTCCATCACAACCGCCAGCTATATCCTCCTCAACTCCATAACAACACACGGTACAGCGTACACCTCGTGCCACTCAGACACGGTACAAAGTACACCCGTGGACCCGTTCTCACGACCAAAGTGCCTACCATAGGACTTAGCTCTCACACCCGTGGAACTTATCAACATCAAAGTCAGGGTGCCTAACAGAGGTCTTAGCCCTCGCGCCTGTGGAAATGTCATTCCACGTCTATACCAACCTCATGCGGATATCCTCTCTAGCTATGACACACAGTCACGCAAGGTCTCAGGCATGGGTTTCAACATGTATTACATATCACATACAGTGTGCGTTTTGAGTGCGACTCACAGTCGTTACTCCGCTCAAACACTGTTTCACATCATAAACTCAACTCTAGTGCGAGCAATCTCTAGCAACTAGGTCAATGCATAGTTTATGTATTAAATCAAGTACGAGCAATAGCTCCCAGTACTATGTCATGTATAAACCATGAAGAATCGAGTACGAGCCACGCTCTAGCACTCTGTCATGCATATATCATTCAAAGCTGAGTACGAGTAAAACTCCAGTACTCTATCATGCATGTCATGAAAATCTAGTGCGTATCAAAATCCAGCACTAATATTATGTGGAAAACATATGAATCCCAGTGCGAGCTGTGCTCTAGCACGATTCATTCTCACATAATATGATAGATGGCTATTTAAAAGGGATTGTTTACAAAATAGTAAAATCAGCACTTAAAAGTGTGCTTAAGTCATATCAACCTTAAAATCATTAGCCCATCTATTTATTTTCATGCTAATAGCAATTAAACACTCACAATAGTATTTTCCATGCTTTTTGCAACTTCTCACAAAAGTTGACTTTTTGACTAACTAGGGGCAAAATCGTAATTTGCCACTATCGGGTCGCAATAATTTTTATTCACTTTCTCTGACCCTCAGAGTTTTTAAGTGAATGAAGAAGCAGTTGAAAATACGTGCAGGTATCTCTAACTACTTGCAAAAGTCCCTTACCTCGGATCACGTCAAGTGACCTCACTTCCTCGGTGCTGCTCAATCCCGCAGTCCGATCAGCTCTCGATGTAAATTTCGGAGCTGTAAATAACCATTCCTCAGGTTAATTATTATTTTCCTACTGTATTACACATTAATACAGTTTAATTTCCCTTAATGGGCCTTAAAAATCCTTAATGGGCCTAACTAGGCCTTAAGTCCATTTTCATTTTACTATTCACTTTTGTTAGGCCTATTGGGCTTGTGGGGCCCACCAACTCTTATTGGGCTTGTCGTAGGCCCATTACACCCTATTGGGCCTAAAAATATTGGGCTTGGCCCATTGGGCCTCTCGGCCACATGCCTTGGCCGAAAGCTAGCCATTCTCGGTTTCCACCATGGCATGCCATACATGCCTATTTCCTAGCCATTTTCACTTAGGCATTTTCACATACACTTGGTAGGCAATATTACCAATCATCCTATTGTTCATTTAGGCATTTTATCAAACACCTTGATTGCCAACAATTTACATGTATTAATTTATCAATTTGATTAATTCTAATTATACCATTAACATTAATACATGTATATTAATCCATTTATGTCTTAAAATCCAATTGACATATTTCAATATCTCATTGATCACTCTCGGCCTAACCCTCTAAATGGTGATTTAATATGTTTCAATGCTTAAAACATATATCAACATACTTGAAATCATTCATACATTAACATATATGAAATTGGAAATTAGAAAATATACCAATTGTAGTGTTCTCCTTTTGGCCGAATCTTTGTAGGCTCTCGGTTTGCACTCTATGGCTCCTTGATAGCCAAATCCAACATATGTTAATCTCCTCTCAATTTGGAACAACTTCTATGAAGAATGCAAGTTCCAAATATGTCTAATTCCTAGTGATTTCTAGTGAGAGAAAGCTTGGATGGTTATGTTTCAATGGTGTTCTTCTCTAGCCGGAATTGTGTGATGAAGATGACCAAGGTGTGGCTGCATTTATAAGCCACTTACTTAGCCATTAAGCCTTACTTTTCAGCCACTATGCTTGACTTTCCAAATCTGAACCATGAGTCACCTTATGAGTCACCTTATGAGTCATAGTTAACTTTAACTATGGTTAGATATTTATCTCATGGGCTTTTCCAATTGGGCTTCTCGGTATGGGCTTTCCTAATGGGCTTTCGGGCTGAAATTTTTACTATACCTCGAGCCTTTTGTTGTCTCAAAATTTGGCTGATCAATTGGTCCAACAATTCCGTCTAAAGGACCTAAGAATTTCGATATACGTTTTGTATACCTTAATGGGCTTTAAAATTTTCACCTTAGGCCCATTACGTTTTTAACCATTAAATTTATTCTGGAATCCTTCCGAATAAATTTTCCTTACTTCCGGGGATGATTATCTTGTATTATGGCCAAGAATATTTTTCCCCATATTTTTCTCCACACTTAGGTTAATTTCTAACCTTAATTAGTCAACTATGGTAAAAGTCCACTTTCTTCACTATAGTTGACTTTTTCCTTAACCATTGACTAAGTTGACTTTTTCTCCAATTTTCGAAAGTATCATATATTATGTCTTACACTCTCGTCTTTATATCCCAACCGCTCTCGGTGGATAATTTCACCCGAAACTCCTTTTCTCACCGAAAAGGTCCATTTTACCCTTTTTAGCTTTTACTCTCGTTTTGTATGTTCGGGTCTAAATCAAGCTGACTTTCCTTCATGAGTTCTCTACGCTCTCTTATTTTAAGTTCTTATTTTCAGTCAGAATGATTTAGAATGACTCGGTTTAGCCTGTGATACTCATCATCCATATTAGGCATTTTATGTAGCTTTTGCGTGTTAATTCATTACATTAACACTTTAAATCTAGTAAATACTCTTCTTATGATTCAACCATAATTACATAGTGTTCATACACATAGGAATCATAAGGAAATAAGCTACAAAAAATCCGGGTCTGACACACCAGTTGAAAGTTAAAGGTGAAGACATCCCCAAAACAACCTTTCAAACTCATTATGGTCACTTCGAATTCCAAGTTATGCCACTCAGCTTAACGAATGCCCCTGCTGCATTCATGAACCTGATGAACGAAGTTTTTAAGGAGTATCTAGACAAGTTTGTGATCGTCTTCATAGATGATATCCTAGTGTATTCCCATTCCTCGGAGGAACTTGAGCGACATCTGTACCTAGTCCTTCAAGCTCTTCGAGAAAGGAAGTTTTATGCTAAACTTGATAAATGTGAGTTCTGGATGGATCATATTGGTGTTTTGGGCCACATAGTGAACAAGGATGAGGTATTTGTTGATCCATCCAAGATTGAAGCTATAGTGAATTGGGAGAGGCTAAAGATGGTGACAGAGATACGAAGTTTTCTTAGATTAGCTTGGTATTATAGAAGGTTTGTCGAAGGATTTTTGAAGATTGCTACTTCTTTGACACGTCTCACTCGTAAAGATGTTAAGTTTGAGTGGAGTAATGTGAGTGCAGCTTTCAAGAGCTCAAGCATTGGTTAACTTCTGTATCGATCCTTACCATACCAGATGGTCCCGAAGGATTTATGGTGTATAGTGATGCTTCTCTTAACGGATTGAGGTGTGTGCTTATGAAGAATGGGAAAGTGGTAGTGTATGGTTCCCGATAGTTGAAAGAGTATGGAAAGAACTATCCCACACAGAATCTGGAATTGGCAGCTATTTTTTGTACTATGAAAATCTGGAGACATTTCCTTTATAACGAAAAGTTTCAAATCTATGCAGACCATAAATGCCTTAAGTACCTATTCTGCAATAAGGAATTGAACATGAGATAAAGAAGATGGATGGATTTATTGAAGGATTATGACTGTGAAATCCTGTATCACCCGGGAAAAGCTAATGTTGTAGCTGATGCCTTAAGTAGGAAAAGCTTAGGATCAATGTCTTATATGATGGTGAAAGAATGGGAGTTGTTGGGACATATTACAAACCTGAACATTGATATAACCCTTTCCAAGCAAAGTCCTATAGCTGCTAGTCTTAGGATTGAAACAAATATGATTGAACAAATTAGGCAAACATGTAAGCTTGATCAGAAGTTACTTGAGGTATTTGGACAGATTCATGAGGGTTAAAATTTTGAGTTTAAGATTGGTTCAGATGGGCTGCTTAGATTTCAAGGCCGAATATATGTGCCTAGAGACAAGGATCTCAAGAGATTGATTTTGACTGAAGCCCACACTAGATACACTTTACACCTTGGAAGCACTAAAATGTACCACAATTTACACAAGGTGTATTAGTGGCCGGGAATGAAAAGGGATGTTGCAGAGTTCGTAGCTAGGTGCCTTGTATGCCAACAAATGAAGGTAGAACACCAAAAGCAGTTAAGCTTGCTTCAATCCCTATCTATACCAACTTGGAAGTGGGAACACATCACCATGGATCTTGTTATGGGTTTACCTAGAACTCAGAGAAATCATAATGCAATCTGGGTAGTTGTGGATAGACTTGCCAAATCAACTCACTTGTTAGCCATTAATTCCACTGTTTCTTTGAATGTGTTGGCAGAATTGTTTATTAAGGACATAGTGAGACTACATGGAACCCCAGTTAGTACCACCTCAAACAGGGACTCTAGGTTCACTTCTCAATTTTAGAAGCAAGTTCAAGAGTCCTTAGGATCCAAGACATAGTTTAGCACAACTTACTATCCTCAAACTGATGGGTAGTCCGAAAGGACTATACAAACCTTAAAGATATGTTCCGTGCTTATGTCATTAACTTTGGGGGCTCGTGGGATGAGCACTTGTCGTTAGCAGAATTTGCTGTATAATAATAGCCACCATGCCAGCATAGAAATGGCCCCGTATGAAGCTCTTTATGGGTAGAGATGTAGATCACTAATTGGTTAGGAAAAGTTAGTGATAGGAAGATCTATGCTCCGGACCTTGTCGAACAAGCATCTGAGAAGGTTTGCATGATTTGTGATAGACTCAAAACAGCACAAGACAGACAGAAAAGTTATGCAGACCATCAGAGAAGAGATTTGGAGCTTACAGTTGGTGATTATGTTTTCTTGAAAGTTTCTCTGATAAAAGGTGTTATGAGATTTGAGAAAAAGAGTAAGTTGAGTCCTCAGTACATATGACCATTTGAGATATTTGAGCATGTCGATGAGGTAGCGCACCGACTAGCTTTACCTCCCCAGCTAGCCAAGGTACATAATGTGTTTCATGTGTCTATGCTTCGTATATATCAACCCGATCCATCCTATATCATAGCTTATGAACCTTTGGAGTTAGGGAAAGACTTGAGTTACAAAGAAAGACCGATCCAGATTCTCGTTAGGAAGGACAAAGTTCTGAGATCCAAAATCATTCCCCTCGTTAAAGTTCTCTGGTAACACCACATAACTGAAGAAGCGACGTGGGAGTTGGAGAGCTTGATGTGAGAGAGATACCAACATCTATTTTGATCTGGCTCAAGAATTCGGAGGACCGAATTCAATAAGGTGGGGAGAAATGTAAAACCACTAGTTCTTGTATCCCGAAATTTAGTTTAAATTGTTATTTAACTTAAGTGCTCATGGGAAAAATGGATGGTATAGGAAGTGAGGAGTAAGAAGTACACCAGGGAAATAGCTTTCGGACATAATTCGAGCACAGGAACATGGGAGTTGTGAGGTAAGTCATAACTCGAGGCTAAATTCAATCTTAGCTTGGTTGATTAACTAAGGTCCAATTAATTTGAATTGGACATAATCAATATCTTAAAATGAAATTTGTTAAACAAGTAAGCTTAAAGAAATACAAAGCTATAGGCATGAATTAGGAATAAATAGCTTAGCGCAATGCATTAAATTTAAATGGTGCATGCATAAATTTATGGGTGAACCAAAACTTATTATGAAATAAATAGATTCAAATAACTAGAAATCTTGAAGTTTAGAATTTAATGTAGGTTCACCAAATCTAAAAAGTGCATGAAATTCATAATTTAATTTGATGCATATGGGAAATTAGATGAAATGTATTAAGTTAGGAATAGTTTTTAAGGTTCACGCCACGTAGTATAATAAAATAAATAATATTGATACATTATTAATTTAGGAAATGTATAAATGTGGAGTTCATGAACATAGCTTGGATACATGAATATTAAACCTGGAATTTAAAGTTCAGTATAAATAAAATATAGGAATGATAAATTAAAAAATCTGAACGCACAATAAATACATTAGTGGCTGCATGAATAAGTCTAAACATTAAAGTCTAACAAATAACATTTAGTGCATGAATGTTAAATAATGAAATTTAAAACACAAAATCTGAAAACTTAAGAATTAAAATATATATATATATATATATATATATATAACATGATAATAATAATAAATGAAATCAGAAAAAAAAAAAACACTAAACCTTTTCCTTCTCTCATTCACGTTTTCTTCTTAACCAGCAAACAACCTTCATCCCATCTCCTCCCTCACATGTAAATACCATAAATTTTTCACGTATTGGGTTTTGTTAATAAACAAAAATTTAAAACAATTAAGATTAAAATATGTGGTTACAGAGGATAGTTTAGACTTGTACTTTGAGATGAAAACTTGGGTGAATTAAATTAAGTACAATGTTAGATCAACTCTATATTAAATGGAAAAAATTTAATTAAGTACATAGACATACATGTTTATATATATATATGTATGCTATATTTCATTTATTCCTCAAGATTAAAGTATAGATATATATATGTACAGAGGTAAACAAATATACACATTTAATTATATATATATATATATGTAGGAATGAATGTACACATGTCTATATATGTCTATATATATATATGTATACATGCATAGGAGCCCGAGAATTTCCTTCAGTAATTCTTACAAAGGTATACTTATATATTTATGCATATATATATATATATATATATATGGGATAGGATGGTTTTTTCAGTGGATGAAAGAAATAAATAAAATAAGTAGAGAAGATAGAAGAGGTTCTCGGTAAAGGGAAATGATTAAGAAATATATATATATATGTATATATATATATATGTACAATACGGATGGACGGGCTGTCAGTGGAGAGGAGATGAAGCATGAAATGTGAATGGGTAAAAAACAGTGAACATTTGAGGGCAGTAAGAACCGAAGCACCATGCCTCCTGTAGACTCCCACCCTCTGCAACAACCATGTCCCTCTTGCATACTCTTGCACACCCACTCACTGCAGCCCATACCTTCTGTCAAACCCTCTCCCATTCCCCTCCACCCACATGTTATCTAGATGCTTGCCCTGCCCCGAAAATCCTGAACGAGCATAAAGAGTAGGAAGCAAAAGAAATTTACAGAGGAGAGGAAACATGCAAGATGAAATAGAGACTGGAGTTGCGACGAAGAGAGAAGCAGTGGAAACCCCTCTAAGTTTTTGTTTTCATCGCTATTACTAAAAGCTTTCAGCATGTGAAAGGAATGCCTTTGCAGTGGGAAAACCAAAAGAACAGAGGACACAATTCCTTTGCAACCTGAGATCAAGGGCAGGAGAAACTGTGGAAGAGGAAACAGAAAACCCCTCTGTATTCTCCATTCTCCTTCGAACCAGCTGAATAAAGGGAGAGTAGGCAACAGGCAAGCACAAAAAGGGGGAGGAAACGAGACGCTCCCTCTGTCAAACCGGAACAGGAGGGGGATGAGCTGAGAAGGGGAAGGGTGTCCTAGAGGTTGGTTGCTGACCAAGGATAAAGGGCTGGGGATCGAAGCTGAAACAAAGCAGTTAAAGGAAGGGGATGCAAGAGACAAGTGGGTGTGCATGGTAGGAAAGCAAAAATTGAAAATCGAAAAGAAGTTGTGGCTGAGACAGGGGAGAAGACCAAAACGTAGGTGACTGGTAGATGATGGACGTGACCAGCACCGGGCAAGCACTAAGGTGGTGAAGGATGAGGGAGATGGCGCTAAAGGAATAGTGATAATGAGGAACGGTGCTGAGAGGGGAGAACAATGAACGATGAAGAGAGAGAATAAGAAGAAAGTAGAGAGAAAAGAAAAAGGGTGGGAAAGAAATTTAAAAAAAGGGTAGTATAATTATATATGTGTATATATGATTGTATATGTATATATATAAATAAAAATAAAAATACTTAGAGATAGGAAAGAAGGCACAGAGAAATTGGGAAACCCAAGGGAAGGTGCTTCGGAAAAACAAACCGAGTATATCAGACCCACCGACTTCAATCACTAAGGCATTAAGGATTACAGGTAGACACCGAGGTAAGGAAAATCATGTCTACTGCTAGAGATAGATTCACGTATTTTTCTGTGGATTTGTAGATATTGCATCCTAGGCCGAATATACAGATATCGAAATTGTAGAAGGCATTAGGCTGATTTTATAGTACCAAAATTTACAAAAAAGCTTTAGTCTTGATTATATGGCCTATCTACACCAACATAAATTTAATTGAATTAAATATATATCAATATAATTTTAATTATTAATTTTAGTTCAAAATCTCTGATTAAATCACCATAGCCCATTTACTGATATTTTTAATCGAAAAAGGGCTAGTCAGCCTCTTTTGAATTGTTTTATGAAACGAACTGAATTTATAAGTGATTTAAAGGAAATGATTTGCTTATAAAGTGATACTGAGGATATGTGCTTAAGCGTGTGGTGACTGTGGTCGCACGGTCCGACTCGCATTGATTTTGAGACAAAGGCGATAGTTAAATCATGCTGCATTTCTATTTGTAACGTGCAACATGCACTATGTATTTTGGTCTTTGAACATTCTGATTCTGTTCTGTGAGCCGTTAGGATAGCTGACTACTCCCACGATGATTGACATCTGGCACACCTGATCAATGAGGCTCGGAGTCACCGACATTGGCCAATTATCATTTTTGAATTTTGATATAGCATGCTCTACCTTGTCTCATCTATTTAAGTTTCTGAATAGACCGTATGAACGACATCTTCTATTTGATTTTCTGAACTGACCGTATAAACGGTGTCATCTATTTGATATTTTGGATTTGACTGTATGAACTGTTTTATTTGAAAATCGTCTATTCTACCGCTTAAAGTTTTGGAATTTTGTATTTACAGCATTAAACTGATTACACTATCGCTGTTGATTTTGTTATCAATTTCTGATTTTGGCCTTCTGAATTTGACATTTTATCCGTATGTTTTTTGTGAAAATTCCAATTTTGGTATTATCAATTTATGTCTCTAATTTTACTGTTATTTTTAGATTGCCAAATCATCTGTATATTTCGTGAGAACTCCAATTTTGGCATATATATAAGTAGTGTATTTATCTATCTGTCGCGTATTTTTCTTACTGAGCACATTGAGCTCATCTCTTACTTTCCTCCGTAGATCCTCATCAGTGGTGGGACCGTCTATTGTATGTTGAAATATTTTGCACAATCATACATTAACAAATATTCATCTATGTTAAAAGTATACCCAGTATAGACATCCATTTTGTATCTAAATTTTGTAACTACCGTAATGTATAGGGAAATGTGTCTGGGGAATGAGAACACGAATATTTTGTAAAAGAACAATTTTATTGATTAAATTAGAAAGTATTACCATTGTTTTGTTTAAATTTGTTACTAAGAAATTAAATTGAACAGTCAGATTTATTGTTTTGATCTATTATCGACTCGTAACCCAACCATTTTTTACCATAATTTGGGTCGTTATAGAAGTTGGTATTTAGAGCAAGGTTGGCCTGATATGAGTCGATATTAGGAGTAAGAGAAAATTTGAAAAGTTCATATCCCAATATTAGTGTAAATTGTTTAGATACAAAAGGGTATACTTGGTTGTGTTTCGCTAAGAAATTGCTACTGAATGCAAGAAAATGATTAGATATGGTTAGTAGACCGTGAGGTCAACTGAGAGAGTGAAGGGGCAGGTCATCCCAAGGTCGTGAGAATCGACCTGAAATGCAGGGTGGCCCTTCAGTTGAGCAGCCCACTCGTAACCCTACTGAGAGCTTCGAAGTTCGAATTACTAGTTTAGAACGGGGCATGGAGTCAATACTAAATCTGATTAGGCAAGTGATGGCGAGATTGGATAATACACAGAGCACTGCTACTCAAGCTGCACTGACTACTCCAGCAATCGCGCCTGATACACCCACGCCAACCTAGATAGCGCCCATGCCACTAGCGAAAGAACCTTCTACATCTTTGCCTACTACATTATCGCAGACCCCACTTGTACCTCATTCACCGGCACCAGTGGCCCCAGAACAGCATAGTAACGAAATGAGGTATGAGTGTGAATTGGATAGAATGATGCAATTTCAGGAGTTTAAGCCTCTGTCTTTCAATGGGGTTAAGAATCTAGTAGTTGTAAAATACTGGATAAATAAGATGGAGAAATTTTATGGATTCTTTTGATGTACATATACCAAGATGGTGGCTTTTGTAACTTTTGTATTGAAAGGAGAAGCTGAACACTAGTGAAAGTCCACCCGACTGATCTTGAGAGCTAGAAATGGGGTGATTACATGGGATTTGTTTCTTGATGCTTTTCAGAGGAGGTACATTTCGGATACTACCCAGAGGAGATTACAGATAGAATTTTTGAACTTGACTCAGGGGAATAAGTCCATGGATGAGTAAGCGTCTAAGCTCACCTCACTTGGCAGATATGATCCTGACATTATGAATAATGAGACGAAGAAGGTCCAAAAGTTTATGGAAGCGTTGAGGCCTTCGATTTGAGCCCGACTAGCTCCGTTAGACCTCAGTACTTATGAGGAAGTGGTTCGTCGGGTCCATCTATATGAACAGGATTATGAAATGCATACCTTTGAGTTCAGCAAAGTGGGCAGACGTAAGGATCAGGGTCAGAAAAAAGGCCAGTTGGGGATAGAAGTGGAAGAGAGGGTAGAAGGCCATTGTTTAAGCGATAGAGGCATTATGAGGAGTCACGAGGTAAGACTATTAAGACTCATATCTATCCGACCTCAGCTCCTACTAAGGGGATTATTACCGGAAGACCCTGGCCTAATTTTGAGGTATGCAAACATTGTAGGGGAAATGAGCCCTGCTATTGGATGACCGAGGCTTGTTTCAGGTGTGGTAATACGGGGCACTTGATCAAGAATTATCCAGAGAATATTAGCTCAGCCTTGTAGAAGAGTATAAAATATTTGAGGACTCCTGCTACTACTTCTGCACCGAGGAGGAAGGCTACAATGGAAGAAAAGGGTAAACAAGTTGTAGGACAAAGGCGAGTGTACGCCTTTGACCATGAGACAACAGGAACTGATGCACCAGCAGAAGTGCTTAAAGGTACCATTCTGATTTTTTTATATTAAAGCAGTAGTTTTATTTGACTCTTGTGCAACTCATTCATTCGTATCACTCATGTTTACATGTAAATTGACTTCTTATGTATAACCTAAAACAATGGGAAGGATATGAATGATTAGGACACCAATGAAAGATCGTCGAATGATAGAAAAAATATATAAGGATTGTAATTTGTATGTGCTTATGTTTTGAATGCGAGACTTCATTCGAATAAGGAAAAAGGATTCGTTATAATTGATGTACAAAATGAGACAAGTTTTGAAGCGTGATAGATTTTGAATACAGATTATGTTTTGGATAAGAGATGTATACGATGTATGAATACTTCTGGTATATCAAATGATTCGGATTCAGTGATATGCATTGAGAATGAATTGTGTCCAAAGGATAAATGAGAATTGCAATAAACTTTGGTATCCTACTTTCAATTAGGACTAAATCTTGAACACCTATGACTATAATTAGTTATGTGGTCAGGTTTGATGGCTAATAAAGGTATTTCAAAATACCTCTCTGCCTGAAAAACTTGACAACGTCTAGAAACATCCTAACTCACAATCCAAGAGAAAAGTGTATGCAGATAGCTCGAGAGAGGGACTAAGTTGTGTATTGATACAGAATAGAAAGGTGATTGTTTATGGATCTTGGAAAATTAAAAGATCATGAGAAGACTTACCTAAACCACGATTTGTTGGCAACGGTAATATTTGCATTGAAGTTAGGGCGCCACTACTGTGTGCTGAGGAATTATAAAATTTTACTGACCATGAAAGTTTTAGATATTAAATTTCACACAAGGAATTAAACATAAGAAAAAGAAATGGCTAAAGTTGGTACCTTGAGTAAAAAGAACCTGAAGATGGCATCGTATAAGTGGTCAGGGGACGCGAACTATTGGAACGTTCTGTGAACCTCAAATCGGGATGCAGTTCTTCTGATACTGATGTTTATTGTATGGTAGCTAACCTAAGATTTGAACAATATGTCACGACCCTCAACTTACCAAATACTTACAAATTTTTCGCATTTCATGTATCTTTTATTAATCATCCTTCCTCGATCATGAACAACCACACTCTCAACAGCTGGGCCGTGTATCAATGTCTACCTCATCCATCCATAACAATTTAATTTCAAAAGTAAACACTTTCATAAATACATCAGAGTTACTGTTTACAAGTGTTTGCATTGCTTTACATCCTCAATGTTTACATACAAAATGCTACCGTGCTATGTCTAGTTAATAATTTAAGTGTGTATACCTTACGTGATGGGATGCAGAGGATACCAAAAAGGAACACCTCCAGTCACTCTCAATCTATACTTAAATCTCTATAGAGAGGTGAAAATAAAGGGGGTGAGCAAACCACATGCTCAGTTAGGTAATCATGTGAACAGGTAGATACCGCACTATCTACGTGATCGTGATGCCATGCTCAAAGCATACATTTCATTATTTTCTCAAAATATGAGTTCATGTTGTTGTTAATGGTATGTAAAGCATTCATGCTATTAAAATTCAGTGCACAATTCAATTCAAAGCATGGAATATCCATCATGCAGATTTCACAAAGAAGGCATGGAAAACACATCATGCTTATGTGCACTTTAAAACCATTAACAAACCGTCATCTCAAAACAACCCAACACTTGTTAGGACTCAACCCCGCCCTCACATTGTCCTGGCCCACAAATCATTTCAAAACATGGATTTATTCACAAAGCAATAGACATGTGAGATAGGTAATACAATAAGGGAAATATCCTCTAGGATTATGGCCATATCTTATGATACCAGGTACACGGATCAGGTGTACCGGCTATCACCACTATCTGCTTCCACACGGGAGGTGGGTCAAGTCCAACCCATCAGTCCATAGCAGATCTCGTCCGAAGACGGCATCACAAAATCTCAACACAGTACAACGTACTCCATGCTTCAAGCACGGTACAACTATGAGACCCCGTATAGGTTTAACCTTGAACATATGTAAATAAATTCATAAGTATGATGATGTACTAGTAATGTGAAGCATATGTGACATAAAGTCTATAAGATTAATGTACACACTTGTAATAAGAGTTGTGATGTACATACAAGTTTCATTAAATATGAACTTGAAGAAATGGACTTTGATATATAATGAATGTGAGCAGAATGGAATATGAGTATTGGAGTAAAATGGAATGAAATTGCATAAGTTATGCACTTCTATTTAGTTATATATTGTATATATTTGGTTATAGAAAGATTTCCCAGAAGTTTTAATATGTACTAAGTGTGATTGGATGCAATTTTCAAGTCTCAATAAGGGATGAATGAGGAAATTACTATGGCAGCAAATTAAGGAGGTTTTGAATGAAGTTGCTGCAAAAAACTGCAGTAAAATGTGAAAATATGAATGACAGATCGATCTCATGGGATGAGAGATCGATCTGGAAGAGCCAAAATGACCTTATTTTGAGCTATAGGGAGAGACAGATCGATCTCCAATGGAGCCAGATCGATATGCTAGACATTCTGTAATGAGAAGATCGATTTTAAGGCAAGATGATCAATCTCCTTAACTCTTTATTTGAGAACAGATCGATCTCAAGACTCGACAGATCGATCTCCTTAAGGGTTCTGTAAAGAGAAGATTGGTCTCCTACAAGGGGCAGATTGATCTCTAAGAGGAAAATTATCTTCGACAGATAGATCTCATCATGGAAGAAGATCGATCTTGTAGTGGTTGTGTTTGGTAAAAAGGACTACCAAACCTTGCAAAGATCAATCTCCACAAGGGCCAAATCGATCTCATGTCTCTGCATCTATAAAAATAGCACGGGATTGAGATGAAAACTCAGAACACTTCACCCACCAAACCTCACCTGCCATTTTCTCTTAAGACCCAAGCTTTCTCACTCTAAAAATCACTGCATTCCAGCCAGTTTTGGAAGAAGCTCAAGAAGGGAAAGTTGTTCCTTGAAGCAAGGAGAGAAATATATCTAAAAATCATACATTGGTGTGATCAAGAGGAGTTGTGGCTACCACAAGTTTGACTAAGAAAAATGGTAAGCTCTTCAACCTTCAAGCTTCTAAATATGGTTTCTAGGTATTTGTGGGTTGAATGAGATGTGAAATGTTGATATGAAAGATGAATGTAGTGATAGGTGAGTAGTATTAAGGGAGATTTATAAAGAGAAAATCCATGGAAAAATGATAGAAAGCTTTATAGATGATAAAATGATGTTAGTGGAAAGGTGAAATGTGATTTGTAGGATTTTGAGGAGTATGAATAGATAAATAGAAGACAATGTGTATGCTTAGTAGATGAAAACAGAAAATAACTTGATGATTTATATGTGTAGCTCGGAATACATGAGACACGACTAACCCGGATCGCGAACAGAGCAAACATGACAGAGGGGATACGAGCGCGATTCGAGGTAAGGGACTGTGTGTTAGCTATATAGATGTTCGTATGTATTTTACGACAATTTTGTAGATATTTATGCTAGAATTAGTACGACATTACAATTCTATGAAATGATATGGAAACGTGAAATATACTATGATATATATGTATTGAGAAATGGGATGGGGTAAGGAAATAGCATGATATGCATGATTTCAATGTTTTCTCAATTTTGTCTTGATGTGGTGATTGAGAAATGTAATGATAGGTTGGCTAGTTTTACATGTTTTAGCATGGAAAGACATGCTGCATAAATAAACATGTTTTGAGTTTAAAAGAGAAAATAGCCACCTATCGTATTTGAGATAAGATTGGTGTTGTAGCTCTAGCTCACACCCGTTTTAATGACTTGACTATGTTCTAGGGTGTTACCTCGCACATGTTTCTATGTTTTTTATGGTCTGTGATGGAGTTTAACTCGCATGATGGTTTTGAGAAAAGTGTTGGAACATTACTCGTACTTATTTTTAATGAGTTGAGGTAAACTTGAGGGTTTGGGACCCAAGGAGATGCCAACCAATGACCTTTGAACGGGCTGAGCCTTAACAATAGCTCATACCGCGCTGGAGCATTGCGATGACCGTGTGTCACTCTGCTTACTCGCCTGGTATATGAGACATGGTTCAGGATGAAAAGTCCATCGGAGTTGGAGTATGGACTTGGGTCCATAGTCGTACGTAGTATTGTGTAGTTGTTTGTTGGTATACTATATACCGTACTGGGTGCATGTGAGTACGAGTATCGCGTAGATGACACATGATGTACCTTATACCGTGCGTATATGAGTAGATGAGGTTGATTGAGATGAGCCGGAGGGTAGGACTCACCTATCCCCCTTCAGGCGAAGTGATGCCCTATGCACACCTAATCAGTGAGGCCTGGGATCATTGACTATGGCCATATGTCATGGATATTAGATTGCTGAAAATTCCATGCCTATCTCAGAGATTCGAGAAAACAGAGACAACTCAGAAAAGAAAGAGATTTGAGGAAAAGAAATGATTTAGAAAGTAAAGAGATTTTGTGTTTTGATAACTCTCTGATTTAAACACTTGTACCATGAGGGCATTGTTTTATGAATCATGTCTTAAATTGGAAGCATGACATATATGATTTACATGAAAGTGCAAATGATAAATGTATATTTAAATGCATTTTCGTATAATATTTACATTTATATCGAAAACATGATTTCTGGTTCATACATGCATGGGCTATGTAGGTAGTACGATATCTACCTGCTAGCATTCATTTCCTTACTGAGCTGTGGTTTGCTGACCCTACTATTTTCCCATCCAGATACTGAGAAGTAGGAAAGCGGTGGTCTCTAGATCTCCTTTGCGTTGGACAGCTCCCATCAATTGTAAAAGTATAATAACAGTATACACAAGAGCATTTTGTATATATTATCTTGTATCGCACAGTTATACCTAAGAAATGTAACAGTTTTATGGGGATGTTAAGTAAAGATATTATTATACAATTAATTTTGTATATTTACACACACTTGGGAGTGTGAATTAAATTTTAAATATTTTCGCCGTAAATTCAAGGAACTTAAGTAATTGCATCGCCTCACAGCCCAACCGTAGCTGAGTAAGTATGGATAAAGGACACCCGGAAGTGGGGTGTGACAGATTTGGTATCAGAGCAGGCTGGTTTGATGTGAGTCGATGTTTAGGACTAAGAAACATACATCCCTAAGTTACAGTATGATATTTAGATGTAAATGTGTATACGGAGCTGGTAGTGAATTAAACGTTTGTTATAAATGCAGGAAAGTTATCAGGCTTGTGAGATATGCCTGAGAGACATCGCAAGAGGGGAGAAAACTCGAGAGCTCAAGGGCGAAATGACAGGACTAAGAGGCACAGTAGATTGTCCTCTAGTCATGAGCCCCAGGAACAGATAGAGGCTTTCGATCCTCAGATAGCCCAATTAAAGGAAGATATGCGCATGATGATGACCATGATGGGTCAGATCATGGTTAGGTTTAAGGGTACACCTAATATAGAGGGACAGGTTGCACCAAATCCCCCAGCAGCTGCACCTGAACCTGAGAATGTTGCACCTGCACAACCTGAACCGATTAGGCCACGAGAACCTTATATTCGACTAGTACCTCCTCCAGTAGCCCCACAATAGTATTATAAGGATGATTTGGGGTACGGATACGATTGTGATATGGAGAGGTTGAGGCATTTCATAGATTTCAAGCCTCCTTCCTTTAGCGGAGTAAGGGATCTGGCAGTGGCTGAGGACTGGATCAGTCAGATGGAGAAGTTATTTGACTTCCGTAGATGTTCGACAATGGAGAGAGTAGCGCTTACGGCCTTTGTACTGAGAGGCGAAGCAGAACACTAGTGGAAGTCCCCCAGGCCTATGTTGAGAGCTCAAGGTACGGCTATCATGTGGGATTTCTTTTGGGTGCTTTCTATGAGCAATACATCCCAGATACCGCTCAACGTAGGTTACAGATCGAATTTTTGAATCTAACTTAAGGGAATCAAACAGTTAACGAGTACAAGTCACGATTCACCTCATTAGGCTGTATAATCCGGACTTTATCAGGAGTGAAGCTATCAGAGTCCGCAGATTTGTGGATGGATTGACGCCTTCGATCCGAGCGAAGTTGGCCCCGTTTGATGTCTCTACATAAAGAGAGGCTGTGCGACGGGCCCAGTTATGTGTGTAGGATTATAACCTGCAGATTTTTTAGTTTAGTTGGGGTAAGGACAAGGGTCCGAGGAAAATGAGAGATGGTAAGAGTGCTAAATTTGGTCGAAAATTCATGAGTAAGCATCAAAGAGAGGCAGAGGAGTTCCAAAAAAAGGCTGCTAGACCTTTTATGCCTCCGACTCAGACACCAGCTAGGGGAATAGTGATCGGTGGACCCTAACTGACTACGGATCAGTGTAGAGCATGTGGTCGATATCATGGTGGTAGGCCCTGTTACCTTCAGAGTACACGATGCTTCAGATGTGGCAAGTTTGGACATTATGCAAAGAAATGTCCAGAGACAATTGAGGTAATTCCACAGAGGGGTAAGGAGCAGAGAGAGTTTCTATAGTTACACCTCCTGCAAAGAAGAGAGCCACGGTTGAAGAAAAAGGGAAACAAGTTATGGGTCAAGGCATGGTGTATGTGATAGACCAGGCATTAACTGATACATCCTCTGAGGTTATAAAAGGTTTTATTGCTTATGTGGTGGATTTGGACAAAGTATATCCGAATATGGAGGACATTCCAATGGTTAGAGAATTCCCTGATGTCTTTCCAGGCGACCTACCAGGATTGCCACCGGATAGAGAAATGGAGTTTGGTATCGACTTGATGCCTGGAACTAAGCCAATATCCAAGTCACCATATAGGATGGCTCCAGTTGAGCTAGAGGAGTTAAGGAAGCAGTTACAAGATATGTTGGATAAGGGGTTTATAAGATCGAGCTTCTCACCATAAGGAGCTCCAGTATTATTTGTAAAGAAGAGAGATGGGAGCCTTAGGTTGTGTATTGACTATAGGATGTTAAACAAGGCTACCATTAAGAATAAATATCCATTGCCACGCATCGATGACCTATTGGATCAGCTCCAGGGAGTGCAGATCTTTTCCAAGATAGATATGAGGTCTGAGTATCATCAATTGAAGATTCGAAGGGAGGATGTGCCCAAGACAGTTTTTCGCACCCGCTATGGTCATTACGAATTCCTAGTAATGCCTTTCGGGTTGACGAATACACCAGCAGCTTTTATGGCTCTAATGAATGAGATATTCAAGCCATACTTTGACCAGTTTGTGATCGTTTTCATTGATGATATATTGGTGTATTCAAGGTCCAAGGAAGATCATGAGCAACGCTTAAGGATTGTTTTGCAAACCCTCCGAGAGAGAATGATGTATGCCAAACTGAGTAAATGTGACTTTTGGCTAGAGCAGATTTACTTTTTAAGCCATGTTGTATCGAAGGATGGGATGTCAGTAGATCCATCCAAAATCGAGGCCGTTGTTTAGTGGGAACAGCCTAGGATAGTCACAGAGATCAGAAGCTTTCTAGGTTTGGCAGGTTACTATCGGAGATTTGTAGAGGGTTTCTCTATATTGGCTGCTCCATTGACACGTCTTATGAGGAAGAGTGTGGAGTTTATATGGGATGAAGCTTGTGAGAGGAGTTTTCAGGAACTTAAGCGCAGATTAACCACCGCGCCAGGTCTTATCATCCCTAATAGCTCAGGGAACTACTCGGTGTATACAGATGCTTCACATCAAGGACTAGGCTATGTCCTGATGCAGAATGGAAGGGTAGTAGCTTATGGATCTAGACAACTAAAAGATCACGAGAAGAACTACCACACTCATGATTTGGAGTTGGCAGCCGTAGTATTCGCATTGAAGATATGGCGCCACTACTTGTATAGTGAGAGATTTCAGATCTTTACGGATCACAAGAGTTTGAAATATCTGTTCTCATATAGTGAGAGATTTTAGATCCTTTATGGATCATAAGAGTTTGAAGTATCTGTTCTCATAGAAGGAGTTAAATATGAGACATAGAAGGTGGTTAGAACTCCTTAAAGACTATGATTTCAAGATCTTGTAACACCTGGGCAAGACAAATGTGGTTGCCGATAGATTGAGTAGGAAGAGTCTCAAGTTGGCATCGCATATGATGGTTAGAGAACACGAGTTGTTGGAGCAATTCACAAACCTTAGTCTAGATAGAACCCTACCTAAGATTGGCAGCTATGGAATTATTGCTAGCTTGAGATTAGAACCGAAATTGATTGAGAGAATCTGACAAGCTCAGCAAATTGATCAATGGTGAATTGATGTGATTAGCCAAATCCAGAAGGGTAAGGGTACAGAATTTGAAATGAGTTCAGATGGAATACTAAGGTTTAGAAATAGAATGTGTGTTCCCAAAGATTCAGAGCTGAGGAAGATGATCTTATCCGAGGCTCACTCATCGAGATATACAGTACACCTAGGGAGTAGTAAAATGTAACAGAATCTCCGAAAGGTGTATTTGTGGTCTAAAATGAAGAGGGACATAGCTGAGTATGCCGCTAGAAGTCTCATTTATCAGCAAGTAAAAGTTGAACATCAGAAACCAGATGGATTGTTACAACCTCTACCGATACTGACATAGAAGTGGGAGCACGTCACCATAGACTTTGTGATGGGTTTACCGAGAACCCGTAAGAACCAGGATGTTGTATGGGTGATAGTAGATCGGTTAACGAAATAGGCACACTTTTTAGCCATGAGATCTACAGATACATTGAGTGCATTGGCGAACCTGTATGTGCGGAAAATAGTGAGATTACATGGAGTCCCAGTGAGTGTTGTTTCTGATCGAGATTCCCGCTTCACTTCCCACTTTTGGGGACATTTTCAGGAAGCGATGGGGACCCAGTTGAACTTTAGCACCACTTTTCATCCTCAGACAGATGGTTAGTCAGAGAGGATTATACAGACCCTAGAGGATATGTTGAGAGCGTGTGTGCTGGATTTTAGAGGCTCATATGATGATCACTTGCCATTGATTGAGTTCGCCTACAATAACAGTTATCACTCAAGTATTGGTATGGCTCCTTATGAGGCACTCTACGGTCGTAGATGCCGATCGCCCATTGGATGGGAAGAGGTTGGTGACAGACAGTTGCTCGCTCCCGATTTGGTTAAACAAGCCTTCGAGTTCGGATAATATGTGAAAGACTGCGAACAGCTCAAAGTTGACAAAAGTGCTACGCTGACAGGAGATGGAGACCATTTGAGTTTGATGTGGGTGAGTCCGTATTTTTGAAAGTATCTCCTTCTAAGAGAATAACGAGGTTCGGGAAGAAAGGAAAACTAAGTCCTCTTTATATTGGTCCCTTCGAGATTTGAGATAGAGTGGGAGATGGAGCATATAGGCTAGCCTTGCCACCTGAGCTAGCGAAAGTCCACAATGTCTTCCATGCTTCTATGCTTCGAAAGTACTATCCGGACCCAACACATGTAATTAACTATGAGCCATTAGAGTTCAAAGAGGACATGTCGTATGTGTAGGAACCGATTCGGATATTAGACGAAAAAGAGAAGGTGTTCCAGAACTAGACGATTTCATTGGTTAAGGTTTTGTTGCAACATCATACATCGAAAGAAGCCACATGGGAATTGGAGAGTTCGATGCGGGAGAAGTATCCCGAGTTATTCAAAGAATGATTGGTTCCAATTTGGAGGACCAAAGTTTCTAAGTGGGGGAGAATGTGAGACCCTATATAGGTGTAACCTTGAACATATGTAAATGAATTCTTAAGTATGATGATGTACTAGTAATGTGAAGCATATGTGATATAAAGTCCATAAGATGAATGTACACACTTGTAATAAGAGTTGTGATGTACGTACAAGTTTCATTAAATATGAACTTGAAGAAATGGACTTTGATATATAATGAATGTGGGTGGAATGGAATATGAGTATTGGAGTAAAATCGAATTAAATTGCATAAGTTTTACACTTCCATTTAGTTATATATTTTATATATTTGGTTATACAAAGATTTCTCACAAGTTTTAATATGTACTAAGTGTGATTGGATGCCATTTTCAAGTCTCAAGGAGGGATGAATGAGAAAATGACTATGGCAGCAAATTAAGGAGGTTTTGAATGAATTGCTGTAGAAAACTACAGTAAAATCTGGAAATATGAATGATAGATCGATCTCATAGGATGAGAGATCGATCTAGAAGAGCCAAAATGACCTTATTTTGAGCTATAGGGCGAGACAGATTGATCTCCAATGGAGCCAGATCAATCCGCTAGACATTCTGTAATGAGAAGATCGATTTTAAGGCAAGAAGATCGATCTCTTTAACTCTCTATTTGAGAACAGATCGATCTCAAGACTCGACAAATCGATCTCTTTAAGGGTTTTGTAAAGAGAAGATCGATCTCCTACAAGGGGCAGATTGATCTCCAAGAGGAAAATTGTCTTCGATAGATCGATCTCATCATGGAAGAATATCAATCTTGTAGTGGTTGTGTTTAGTGAAAAGGACTGCCAAACCTTGTAGAGATCGATCTCCACAACGGCCAAATCGATCTCATGTCTCTGCATCTATAAAAAGAGAACGGGATTGACATGAAAACTCAGAACTCTTCTCCCACCAAACCTCACTTGCCATTTTCTCTCAAGACCCAAGCTTTTTCACTCTAAAAATCACTACATTCCAGCCAATTTTAGAAGAAGCTCAAGAAGGGAAAGTTGTTCCTTGAAGCAAGGAGAGCAACATATACAAAAATCATACATTGGTGTAATCAAGAGAAGGAGTTGTGGCTACCACAAGTTTGACTAAGAAAAAGGGTAAGCTCTTCAACCTTCAAGCTTCTAAATATGGTTTCTAGGTATTTGTGGGTTGAATGAGATGTGAAATGTTGATATGAAAGATAAAGGTAGTGATAGGTGAGTAGTATTAAGGGAGATTTATAAAGAGAAAATCCATGGAAAAATGATGGAAAGCTTTATAGATGATAAAATGATGTTAGTGGAAAGGTGAAATGTGATTTGAAGGATTTTGAGGAGTATGAATAGATAAATAGAACACAATGTGTATGTTTAGTAGATGAAAATAGAAAATAACTTGATGACTTATACGTGTAGCTCGGAATACGTGAGACACGACTAACCTAGATCGCGAACGGAGCAAACGTGACAGAGGGGATACGAGCGTGATTCGAGGTAAGGGACTGTGTGTTAGCTATAGAGATGTTTGTACGTATTTTATGGTATTTTCATAGATATATTGCTAGAATTAGTACGACATAACAATTCTATGAAATGATATGGAAGCATGAAATATACTATGATATATATGTATTGAGAAATGGGATGAGGTAAGGAAATAGCATGATATGCATGATTTTAATGTTTTCTCAATTTTGTATTGATGTGGTGATTGAGAAATGATAATGATAGGTTGGCTAGTTTTACATGTTTTAGCATGGAAAGACATGCTGCATAAATAAACATGTATTGAGTTTAAAAGAGAAAATAGCCACCTATCAGATTTGAGATGAGATTGGTGTTAGAGCTCTAGCTCACACCCGTTTTAATGACTTGACTATGTGCTGGGGTGTTAGCTTGCACATGTTTCTATGTTTTTGATGTGTTGTGCTGGAGTATAACTCACATGATGGTTTTGAGAAAAGTGCTAGAACATTACTCCCACCTATTTTTAATGAGTTGAGGTAAACATGGGGGTTCGAAACCCAAGGGGATGCCAACCGACGGCCTTTAAACGGGCTGGGCCTTAACAATAGCTTGTACCGCGTTTGAGTCTTACGATGACTGTGTGTCACGCTTCTTGCTCGCCTGGTATATGAGACATGGTTCAGGATGAAAAGTCCATCAGAGTTGGAGTATGGACTTGGGTCCACGGTCGTACGTAGTACTGTGTAGTTGTTTGTTGGTATACTATGTACCGTGCTGGGTGCATGTGAGTACGAGTATCGCGTACATGACACGTGGCATACCTTATACCGTGTGTATATCAGGAGATGAGGTTGATTGAGATGAGCCAGAGGGTAGGACTGACCCACCCCCTTCAGGCGAAGTGATGCCCTATGCACATCTGATTAGTGAGGCCTAGGATCATTGACTATGGCCATATGTCGTGGATATTATATTGTCAAAAATTCCATGCCTGTCTCAGAGATTCGAGAAAACAGAGACAACTCGAAAAAGAAAGAGATTTGAGGAAAAGAAATGATTAAGAAAGTAAAGAAATTTTGTTTTTTGATAAATTTCTGATTTAAACACTTGTGCCGTGAGGGCATTGTTTTATGTATCATGTTTTAAAATGGAAACATGACATATATGATTTACATGAAAGTGCAAATGATAAATGTATGTTTAAATGCATTTTCGTATAATATTTCCATCATGGTTTCTGGTTTATACGTGTATGGGCTATTAGGTAGTACGATATGATACCTGCTAGCATTCATATCCTTACTGAGCTGTGGTTTGCTCACGCCACTATTTTCCCTCTCCAGATACTGAGAAGGAGGAAAGCGGTGGTCTCTGGATCTCTTTTGTGTTGGACAGCTCCCATCAATTGTAAAGGTATAAGAACAGTATACACAAGAGCATTTTGTAGCTATTATCTTGTATCGCACAGTTATACCTAAGAAATGTAACAGTTTTATGGGGATGTTATGTAAATATATTATTAAACAATTAATTTTCTATATTTACACACACCTGGGACTGTGAATTAAATTTTAAATATTTTTGCTGTAAATTCAAGGAACTTAAGTAATTGCATTGCCTTACAGCCCAACCGCAGCTGAGTAAGTATGGATAAAGGACACCCGAAAGTGGGGTGTGACAACAACATACTCTCTGGACCCAATCAACACATCATATCACGCCACATCTCAAAACGCACGTGTGAGCCTATTTAATCAGTACCACCTCTTGTCTACCCGAAGCTCCTAACACGGCTATCAACATGTCAAAATATCACAAATGCACGTGCGAGCCTATTTAATCAGTGTGACACCCAGTCTACCCGAAGCTCCAAGCACGACAACAAATAAGGTGGGCATCTAAAGCGAGTTATGCTACAAGCACCATGCCAAAACCAATATGAAATCCATGTGAAAACTAGTGCGAGCTAAGCTTCAGCACTCTTGCGTATAAAACACATCAAATCTCGTGCGAGTCATACTCTAGCATGCTTTCCTTCTCGTGAAAATAATGTAGGTGGCTTAATTCTTTGCAAAGTATGGTTAACAAACCAAAACAACTCATCTCTTTTGCATTTTATTTCAAATGTTAGCCAACCTACCAATCCTTTGCTAAAAAAACAATAAAACATGATTTTCCAAAGCATTTGCTTTTATTTTCATACACATTTCTCAAACACCTAACTTTTTACCCTTTAATCACCCAATATCATTTCCAAATATCTCATGCATTCTAGCAAAGCATTTAAGCGCCCAAATTGCACACAGATATCTCTAAGAGTCCACATAATTCCCTTACCTCGATTTACTCGGGTGCGACTCTTTTCCTATTAGCTTTCTTGCGCTCTTGGTTCGCCTTGCTCCGGTGTATCCTCCGCAGCTACGATTCATTCATCCAAACCACTTGAGTTAATATTGTTAACTCACATTTTGACCTCACTAGTCAATGTAACTCATTCATTCATTTTACAATGCCTTAATCCACATTTTACCCCTTTTTGGTAAACCTCACAATTTATTCACTAAAAACATCTTAAGATCATACTCATAATACTATTATCACTTCAAGATACTCCATTCATCATTAATCTCAATACATTTCACTTTCTCACACTAGACCATTTCTAGGTCATGGTGGATTCATTCTACTCTAGTTAGTTTCTACCATTTCTATGCATACCAAATCATCCCCCACATCAATATCCAAATAATGTACTTGAATATTTGCATTAGAAACTCACCTAGCTTGTTTTCCTCTTTACTCCTAATGAATATGCACCTTGATTCTTCAATCCAACAAGTGGGGAAATGCCTCCAAACTATGTTGTTCTTCTCATTGATGTGAACAACTTTGCCTCTAATAGCTTTCCCTCAAATCTTACTAAAAATGTGTGGATTTATGAGTGAGAAGCTAGGTTTTAGGTTGGAAATGGAAAAGATTGGTTTTGTCTAAGAAAATTGCAGATCCAACTGCTCCATATTTATAGAATTTGCTTGATGAGATTGATCTGCATTGGGTAGAGATCGATCTGGTCTTTTAAAAATCCCTCTTTTTCACGACATTTGAAGGCAGAAGTTCGATCTGTCGAGGCTTGAGATCGATCTGCTTCAAATAGAAGGTTAAGGAGATTGATCTGGTCTTGGGGAAGATCGATCTGTATTTTACAAAATGCTTAGGAGATCGATCTAGCTCCACTGGAGATCGATCTGTCCTGTTCCATAGCTTAGAATAAGAGCATTTTGGCTCTTCCAGATCGATCTCTCATCCTATGAGATCGATCTGGCCTTCATATTTCCAGATTTTACTATAGTTTTCTGCAGGTACTTACACCAAAACAACTTCAATTTGCTACCATAGTCATTTTCTTACCTGATCATCTTTGAAACTTGAAAATGGCATCCATTCCTACTTTATACCTATTAAAACTTGTATGGGATCCTTATATAACCAAAGGTATACGACATAAACCAAATGGAAGTGCATAACTTATGCAATCTTCCTTCCATTTTACCACACTACTCATTTTCCATTCTACTCACATTCTTCTCATGTTTAAGTCCATTTCTTCATATTCATACATAATGTAACTTGTACGTAAAATCACAACTCTTATTACATATGTGTATATTAAACTTACGGACTTACATTCCATATACTTCACATTACAAGTATATCACCATACTTATGAATTCATTTACATAGATATACAAGATTAAACCTATACAGGGTCTCACATTCTCCCCCACTTAGAAAATTTGGTCCTCCAAATTGGAACCAATCATTCCATAAACAACTCGGGATACCTCTCCCGCATCGAACTTTCCAATTCCCATGTGGCCTATTCCACCGAGTGATGTTGCCAAAGAACTTTCACCAAAGGAATTGCCTTTGTCCTCAACACTTTATCTTTTCTATCCAGTATCTGAACCAGCTTCTTAACATACATCATACCTTCATTGAGCTCCAAAGGCTCATACCTTATTACATGTGTTGGGTCCGGGTGGTACTTCCATAACATGGATACATGGAAGATATTATAAACACTCGCCAACTCTGGTGCAATGCCAACCTGTATGCCTTATCTCCCACCTTATCAAGTATCTTAAATGGCCCTATATATAGAGGGCTCAACTTTCCCTTCTTACCAAATATCATAATTCCCTTCGAAGGATAAACTTTCAAGAACACCGACTCACCCACATCAAATTCTAGTGGTCTCCATCGATTATCAGCATAACTCTTTTATCTGCTCTGAGCTGTCCGTAACCTCTCACAAATCAACTGGACATCCTCAGAGGCTTGTCTAACTAAGTCAAGAGCAAAGATCTATCTGTCACCAACCTCTTCCCATCCAATCGGGGAACGACATCTACGCCCATACAATACCTCATATGGTTCCATCCCGATACTCGCATGAAAACTGTTATTATAGGCGAACTCTACGAGTGGTAAATGGTCATCCCAGGAGCCTTTAAAATCCAATGCACATGCTCTCAACATATCCTCTAGGGTTTGTATAGTCCTCTCTGATTGACCATCTGTCTAAGGATAAAATGCAGAGCTAAAATTCAACTGGGTCCCAATCTCTTCCTGAAAACATTACTAGAAATGGGAAGTGAAGCGGGCATCCCTATCAGAAACAACGCTCACCGAAATTCCATGTAGCCTCACTATCTCGCGCACATACAAGTTCACTAACTAGCTCAGAGTATCGATAGCTCTCATAGCTAGAAAATGGGCTGATTTCGTCAACCGATCCACAATCACCCATATGGCATCATGACCTCTGCGGGTCCTCGGCAATCCCATCACAAAATCCATAGTGATATGCTCCCACTTCCAAGTCAGTATCGGTAGAGGCTGCAATAACCCTGCAGGCTTCTGATGCTTTACCTTCACCTGCTGACAAACGAGACACTTAGCAACATATTCAGCAATGTGCTTTTTCATTCCAGACCCCCAATAAACCTTTCAAAGGTTTTGATACATCTTAGTACTCCCTAGATGTATTGAATACTTCGATGAGTGAGCCTTTGTCAAGATCAACCTTCTGATCTCTACATCATCAGGAACACATATCCTACCTCTGAACCTCAACAATCCATCTGAACTCAACTCAAAATCAGTCTTTGTGCCCCTTTGTATCTGCCCAACAATATCACTACATTGTTGATCAATCCGCTGAGCCTATCGGATTCAATCTACCAGATCCGGTTCTAACTACAGGCTAGCTACCATAACACCACCATCAGCATTGGGCGGGGTCACATCCAAACTGAGGTTCGTGAACAGTTTCAACAGTTCGTGTTCCTTGATCATCATAAATGATACCATCCCAGATGCTTCCTACTCAATGCATCAGCAACCACATTTGCTTTACCCGGGTGGTATAGGATCTCACAATCATAATCCTTTAAGAGCTCGAGCCATCTCCTCTGTCTCATGTTTAACTTTTTGTGCGAGAACAGGTATTTAAGGCTCTTGTGGTCCGTAAACACTTAGAATTTCTCCCCATAAAGGTAGTAGTGCCATATTTTCAACGCAAACACTACGACTGCCAACTCTAAATCGTAGGTCGGATAGTTCCTCTCATGATCCTTTAACTGTCTTGATCCATAGACTACTACATTCCCATTCTGCATCAATACACAACCCAGTCCTTGGTGTGAAGCATCCGTGAACATCCAGAAACCTCCTGAGCTGGTAGGAATGGTGAGTATCGGAGCTGTGGTTAATTTCCTTTTCAACTCCTTAAAGTTTTCCTCACACTTATCGTCCCACACAAATTCAACATTCTTTCTCGTGAGACATGTCAAAGGAGCAGCTAACCTCGAGAATCCCTCCACAAACCTTCGATAATATCCAGCTAAACCCAGGAAACTTATGATCTCTATCACTGTCTGGGGTCTCTGCCAGTGTGTCACTGCTTCAATCTTTGATGGATCCACTGACACTCCATCCTTTGATACTATATGACCTAGAAATGAGATTTGTTCCAACCAAAAGTCACACTTACTAAGTTTAGCATATTGCTTCTTCTCTCGGAGGGTCTGCAGCACTATCCTTAGGTGTCGTTCATGCTCCTCTCTAGATCTTAAGTACACCAGTATGTCATCAATAAACATAATAATGAATCGATCCAAATACTGGTGGAATACCTCATTCATCAACGACATAAAAACTACAGGAGCATTCGTCAACCTGAATGGCATAACCATAAACTCATAATGTCCATACTGGGTACGAAGAGCTGTCTTGGGTACATCTCCACTCCGTATCTTCAACTGATGGTACCGAGATCTCAGATCTATCTTGGAAAAGACTTGCGCTCCCTTAAGCTGATCCAACAAGTCATCGATATGTGGAAAGGGATACTTATTCTTGATGGTGGCCTTATTCAATAATTGGTAATCTATACATAGTCGAAGGCTTCCATCCTTCTTCCTTACAAATAGAATCAGTGCTCCCCAAGGTGAGACGCTCGGCCTGATAAACCCCATCTCCAGCAACTCCTGTAACTGCTTCCTTAATTCTTCCAACTCAACTTGAGCCATTCTGCATGGTAGCTTGGATATCGGCTCTGTACTAGGTGCCAAATCTAAACCAAATTTCATCTCCCTATCTAGAAGTAACCATGGTGATTCCTTCGGAAAGACATCTGGATACTCCGTAACCACTGGGATGTCTATCAACTCTAAACGTGCCTTATCTGTCTCAATCACATAAGTAATGAACCCTTCACATTATCCTTTCCACCGTTAGTAACACAAATCATCACATTACATACACAATTGTAATTGATAAACAAATTCATCTCTCAAGTATTATGAATTAAAATCATACTCTTCTCATTTATGAAGACTATGTCATTTCATTTCTTTTCATCAAAATTTACAATAAGATTGTTAAATCCTGAAAACATCAAGGTTCTAGCATGATAATCCATAACAACATGGTTTGCAGCCAGTCAATCCATACCTAAGATTACATCAAAATCACTCATGTTTAATAAGATTAAATCGGTTGTCATCTCTTTACCTCCTCATCTTACAATTTCTATATACATGCTCAGTCAACTAACTATCATTCATAGGGGTAGTTATCATCAACATCTTATCTAGCAGTGTGGGTTGTACATGCTTCAACAATTTACATGCAAAGGATTGTGAAATAAAAGAATGCGTGGCACCAGGATCAAACAATACAAATGCTTCTAAATCAAATATTTGGATGGTACCTTTAACAACATCTGAAGATTGATCTGCGGTGTCCTAGTCCAGCGCATGCACTCGCCCTCTGTTCACATTCATTTCCTGTTTCTCCTTTTCCTCAGTTGTAGCCCTCCTCCTTGGAGCAGCTGTCCCAAGTGGAGCTCTCTCTGGCTCCCTATCCTTCCATAGGGCTCTCTCTGTCATCTTTAGGCAATCTCTGATTATATACCCTGATTTCCCACATCTAAAACATATCGCAGGATGTCGATAGCATGGTCGAGTACCATGGTACTGATGGGCCCTAAAGGTATATATCCGCAAGTGCACGGGTCGTACAAGTAATAATGGGATTTGAATCCCGGAATTATCGTCCCACAGAGAAGTTGTTAGCCTAATTAAGTACCGGTTACTATTATCCTAAGTATATCCTAGCAAATTTATGAATTTTCAAGGGTGATCAACTAATCTAGAATTGAAAATACCAAAAGCAATAAAATAATAAAACTATAAAATAAGTAACTAAAACCGAGCTCAGAGTACTTACAAAACTCCAAGCACTTAAAATCGAAAACCTGCAAAAGAAATTAAAACAATTAAAACTAATTAACCAAATTAAAATAAAATGCAAAATAAATGAAAAAACATGATTAATTAAACTAAAATCTAACTAACCTAAAAAATGCATGTAATTAAACTAATTGCAAATTAAACTATTCCTAATGCTAGATTAAAATTACTTAGAAACTAATTAAATCTAAATTAACTAACTAAACATGATTGACTACATCTAAATACATAATTAAAACTATTAACTAAACTAATTACATCATCTAACTAATCTTAAAAACTAATCTAACACTAACTATATGAAAAATGCATTAATCCCTAAATAAGCAACCAAACATGGCCTAAAGATTTTAAACAAATAGTAACTTTCCCACCAAAACACTGTTCAAGCATCATTTGCAATTTGGTTTTCCAGGTAAGCTCGGGTTGGTGAGATCTGCCCAGCTGATTGCTCACGGGTTTCGGTTCTGCCAGGCTACCAACTCTGCATCGGGTTGCTCGGTCCTGTCCAAGCCTTCTGCCCACTACCAGCTCCATGCATAACCGTGCACGTTTCCTTCTCCAGGTGGTTTGGTTGGTAGCTGGTCCAGGCGTGGTCATGTCCGCTGCTGCTTGTTACTGCCCAGCTCCCTGCTACTGCCGTGCAACTGCTCCTTCTTGCTATTTTTGCCTCTGTCCAGATTTTCTTGGGTTCCAGGCACTGCACCATTCCTACAAACTTCCACCTGCTGCCATTAACGGACCACACAACAGCTGTACACTACAACAGAGCAGAACAGAGGATGAATTGGTCCCTGTTTGCTGCTTCGGTGCTGTCTCTGCCTGCTTATGCTGCTGCCGTCTCTGTTCAGTCATGCATTGCTGCATCCATCCTCATCTACCGGTCAGACAACACTGCTCTCTTGACAGGAAACAAGCTTAAACCCGACTACCATCAGCTTAACAACAAGAGCAGTGCACTCAATCGTGAGACAGAATTACACCGAGGACAACACCGAGAAGAATAGCATGCAGTAGAAGAAACGGAAGCTAGGATTAACATGCATTAAAGATTACCATTTATGTTGAGCAAACAATGAAACATGAACAAACATTGCAATGAAACACCAACAGAATATTAGAAGAAGATTTATCAAAGGTTGCATGGCAAAATAATGTGAAACCGAGAGCTACCAAAGAAACTAGAAACCGAGCCCCTTAAATGGTGAAAGATTACTAAACACAACAATGAAGAAACACAAAGCAAGAAAATAGTGAAGAAACCGAAAGCTTGGATTGAAATTGCTTACATTAAAATGAGATTCAACAATGATAAAAGAAGACACTAGCATAAACAGTAAAAATTCTTTAAGGAAAATAGCTTAATCGGGAAAAGAAAAGAACAAGGAAAAATAAGCTATTCTACCCTAATCTACATTACCTTACACTACTCCTACTCCTAAATTACATTAACTTCTACTCCTAAAATTACATTCCTTTCAATTGTCATCTTCCTATTTATAAGCACACTAGGGGCAAAATGGTAATTTTCACATCCTTGATGAGTTGGCATTTTTTTTGGCCATTTGTCTCCACACCATTGGCTCCTTGAAAAGATATTTCCATGTCATCGGTTTTGTTGTCCAATTGGATGTGTTAGGTCGCATGACTCGTGTTGTCCGCGTGGCTCAATCTCGATTTTAGCCCAATTCCGGTCCATTTTCTACCGAAATATTCAAAACTCATCCGGATTTGATTTATCTGCAAAAATGAGAATTTTAATTAAATAAAGGGGATAATTAACAAAATAAATTGGGGATTTAAATAATTATTTAGGAAATTAAGCACAAATAATTCTAAAAATATAGAATTATCACACCCCCAAACTTGAGCTTTTGCTTGTCCTCAAGCAAAACAAAATGATAGTGAGAATGACAAGTACTAAACACAATAATTTTCCTAATATTATCCTCAAAGAAAAAGTACAGACTATGAAATCAAAGAATTGCAATTACAAGTCCAGCACTTAGAATTATTCAATCATAAGTCCTAACCCAAATTGGACTCCTCGTGAGTGTGTGAAAAATGTCTAAGTCACTTCTCAGTACATTATCCAGATCAGATTATGCAACACAGTGAATGCAAATTCAATGACAAGTGATCATTCCCATAAGTTTGCTTTTCACTAATCTCTCCACTAATGTAGTCACACTCAATCAAGGATCAATAGGACTTCATTAAGCTTGTAATGTCAGGCTGGGGTTAAGGTATGATAAAGTCGATTTAGGTTCAGTTACCCCTTAACATGCATTACCTTCTAGGATCTTTAATGTAAGAGCTCTAATTTATTCCCCCAAACTTATTTTATTTCACTAAACATTTTTTTTTCTTTTCTTGTTCTTTTCTCTTTTTTTTTTTGTCATTCTTTCTTTCTTTTTTTTTATTTTTATTTTTATTTTTTTTTACACACTCCTTCACAATCACTTAATACCCATACAGCTCACAATATATCCAATGACTTTTCATGCTTTCGGGGTAAGGGATAGGAAAAAGTATTTAAGCTAAGGAAAATAAAAATAAGCAGGTGTATTTACAGAGAAAAGCTTATTTGGCCCAGATGGGTGACTAGGGGTAGAATATGTACAAGGAAGGCTAGAAAGGCTCAAACGATCCAAAGATGGCCTAAATCATCTCCCTAATTAAGTGTGATCTAATATTTCGCCTCGAGATTAGATCAAACAAATTCTAGAATATGATACACAAAATCAACTGAACAATTGCAATCCTATGTACACATAAGCTTTCTCTAAATAAATATACTGATTCATGACATGACATGTGCATAAGATGAGGCAATCGCAATCAGAATCAAGACAAATTCAAGAATTCAACTTCATGCTTTTCCTATAATCATGCTTCTAAGTCAATCAAAGTCATACTAAATCATGGGGTCATATCACCGGAATATGGGAAAACTACATGCTAAGCACTCAATCATCCAAAATCAATCAATTTAAGCTCATTTTATCGAAAAAAGTTTGAAAATTCCTTCTCAGATTTTTGAAAAAATTTTAAAAATTTTTCCAATTTTTCAAAAAATTTCTCAAGTGATATCCCCTCCCCCAAACTTAACGTGCACAGTGTCCTCAGTGTGCAGATAATATACGAATTTAAAGTTCAAGAATAGAGTACTCCCCTTTTCTGATGTTGATGAACAATCAAAGCTTTGATTGAAAGCATAAAACGAGAAAAGAAACCTGCAACACAAACAAAGAAAGACAGAAAAAGAAAAACGAACTATATACAGAGTGAAAGTGAAAATACAACCACTTCAAATGCAGCTGAAAAACACTACCCTCAGCAGCAAGGCAAAGAGCAGGAGGGTCATCCAAAGTGGTGACAGGGTATTGACAGTTAACTCCTCCTGAGCCATATCTACTTCCTTCTTTCTCTCAGATATTATATGCTTAAGCCTTATATTCTCCTCAATCTCTATCTTAAAAAACTCTTGAGAGTCATCAGGGAGCTTCACAGGTTTGAAAACATTAAACTTTACTTCCTGATCTTGGACTCTCATCGTCAACTTTGTAGCATCAGAGGGCGAGGAAGGCAATGAATAAGAAGAAGGTATAGATGAAGAAGCGCCTAATTTTGCAGCCCAATCTTGATGTTCCTGCTCTTTCTGAGCTGCTTCGTTAGAACCTATGTGCTCTTCAACTATGTGTTGTTCAGGTTGGGACTTGACTTGTGGCTCATCTAGCTCTCCGTCACTCCTAAGGGTGATAGATCTAACATGTTCCTTACCCTCCATTTGCTTATCATGATTAACTTCAGTATTACTAGGAAGGGTCCCTTGAGGATGTTGGCTAAGAGCGCTAGCTATTTGTCCAACCTGAACTTCTAAGTTCTTAAGTGAAGCAGCTTGATCTTGCAGGATAGTCGTGAACATCTCCTCTAATGTAGGCTTCTTCTCAGCTACTGGTGTGTGGTAGAATTGGGGCTGCATGAGTGGTGGTGGTGGTGGTGGTGGTGATGGATGAGATTGAAATTGAAGTGGGGATGGTTGATGAGGCGAGTGATAAGGAATTTGCGGCTGTGGTGGTACCTGAACCGGTGGAGTTTGAAAACTAGGGGGTTCTATAGATCTAGAGTTAGAAGGTTGCCCTTGGTTTTGGCTCCAGGAGAAGTTATGATGGTGCCTCCACCCTGAGTTATAGGTGTTTGAAAAATGGTTGTTTTGTTGCGTTTGAGAAGGGGCAACATACTGAACCGATTCTAAGTTGAGCGGACACCTATCTACAGAGTGAGTACCACTACACAGCTCGCAGGAAAGAAAAGGACTTTGGATAGAATAAATCGGATTAGGACTGGTGGGAGGATTATACTGGGTACTGAGCGACTCCACCTTCTTTGTAAGATTGGCTATCTGAGAAGTCAAGGTGGACATCGTGTAGAGCTCATAAATACCTGCCGGCTTCTTTGGCATTTGCCTTTCCGAGGACCATTGATAGTTGTTAGCCGCCATTTTGTCTAGCAACTCGTAAGCTTCCTCCTCTGTTTTGCACATCAAGGCTCCACCCGAAGCAGCGTCCACTATGGTCCTATTCTGGCTTGTAAGTCCATTGTAGAAAGTTTGGACTTGAAGCCATAGAGGTAGGCCGTGGTGAGGGCACTTCCTAAGAAGCTCCTTATATCGTTCTCATGCTTCATAAAGAGATTCAAAGTCGTACTGGGCAAAGGAAGATATATTGCTACGAAGTTGGGCTAGTTTAGAGGGAGGAAAGAATTTGGCTAGAAATTGGTGGGCTAACTCATCCCATGTGGAAATTGATCCCGGAGGCAGAGAGGTCAACCAGTGTCTCACCCTATCCCTAAGTGAGAAGGGGAATAATCTAACCCCAACAGCATCGTCAGATAATCCATTATATTTAAATGTGTTGCACAAGTCCAAGAATTGCCCAAGGTGAGCATGTGGGTCATCGTGTGGAAGCCCACTGAACTGCAAAGATGTTTGGATTATCTGGATGATTGCGGGCTTAATTTCAAAATTATTTGCATGGACAGCTGGTGGCCTAATGCCGGAATAATATTCTCCAATTGTCGGCATCGCATAATCTCCAATAGTTCTAGTTTTCCTATTTTCTGCCATGGTGAATTGTAGCGGAGCTAACAATTTTCTCGAGTCCTATTAAATTTTTCTAAGAGTGTGTTTGATTTTAGGATCTAGAGGAAAACAATCAAAACTTCTGGCTCTACGCTTGCAATCATCTAAAAGTCCTTAAAAAAAATTTTTAAATTTTTTTAATTTTTGAATTTTTTTTTTTTTTTGATTTTAATTAAGAGAAAATTTAACTAACCTAAGCTAAGGCTCTAAATATTTACAACCTAAATATTTACAAGCTAGAATTACACCTAAGCATAATTTCACCGATATTAATTAATGACTAATTAAAACTTCCCCGGCAACGGCGCCAAAAACTTGATGGGCCCTAAAGGTATATATCCGCAAGTGCACGGGTCGTACAAGTAATAATGGGATTTGAGTCCCGGAATTATCGTCCCACGGAGAAGTTGTTAGCCTAATTAAGTACCGGTTACTATTATCCTAAGTATATCCTAGCAAATTTATGAATTTTCAAGGGTGATCAACTAATCTAGAATTGAAAATACCAAAAGCAATAAAATAATAAAACTATAAAATAAGTAACTAAAACCGAGCTCAGAGTACTTACAAAACTCCAAGCACTTAAAATCGAAAACCTGCAAAAGAAATTAAAACAATTAAAACTGATTAACCAAATTAAAATAAAATGCAAAATAAATGAAAAAACATGATTAATTAAACTAAAATCTAACTAACCTAAAAAATGCATGTAATTAAACTAATTGCAAATTAAACTATTCCTAATGCTAGATTAAAATTACTTAGAAACTAATTAAATCTAAATTAACTAACTAAACATGATTGACTACATCTAAATACATAATTAAAACTATTAACTAAACTAATTACATCATCTAACTAATCTTAAAAACTAATCTAACACTAACTATATGAAAAATGCATTAATCCCTAAATAAGCAACCAAACATGGCCTAAAGATTTTAAACAAATAGTAACTTTCCCACCAAAACACTGTTCAAGCATCATTTGCAATTTGGTTTTCCAGGTAAGCTCCGGTTGGTGAGATCTGCCCAGCTGATTGCTCACGGGTTTCGATTCTGCCAGGCTACCAACTCTGCATCGGGTTGCTCGGTCCTGTCCAAGCCTTCTGCCCACTACCAGCTCCATGCATAACCGTGCACGTTTCCTTCTCCAGGTGGTTTGGTTGGTAGCTGGTCCAGGCGTGGTCATGTCCGCTGCTGCTTGTTACTGCCCAGCTCCCTGTTACTGCCGTGCAACTGCTCCTTCTTGCTGTTTTTGCCTCTGTCCAGATTTTCTTGGGTTCCAGGCACTGCACCATTCCTACAAACTTCCACCTGCTGCCATTAACGGACCACACAGCAGCTGTACACTACAACAGAGCAGAACAGAGGATGAATTGGTCCCTGTTTGCTGCTTCGGTACTGTCTCTGCCTGCTTATGCTGCTGCCGTCTCTGTTCAGTCATGCATTGCTGCATCCATCCTCATCTACCGGTCAGACAACACTGCTCTCTTGACAGGAAACAAGCTTAAACCCGACTACCATCAGCTTAACAACAAGAGCAGTGCACTCAATCGTGAGACAGAATTACACCGAGGACAACACCGAGAAGAATAGCATGCAGTAGAAGAAACGGAAGCTAGGATTAACATGCATTAAAGATTACCATTTATGTTGAGCAAACAATGAAACATGAACAAACATTGCAATGAAACACCAACAGAATATTAGAAGAAGATTTATCAAAGGTTGCATGGCAAAATAATGTGAAACCGAGAGCTACCAAAGAAACTAGAAACCGAGCCCCTTAAATGGTGAAAGATTACTAAACACAACAATGAAGAAACACAAAGCAAGAAAACAGTGAAGAAACCGAAAGCTTGGATTGAAATTGCTTACATTAAAATGAGATTCAACAATGATAAAAGAAGACACTAGCATAAACAGTAAAAATTCTTTAAGGAAAATAGCTTAATCGGGAAAAGAAAAGAACAAGGAAAAATAAGCTATTCTACCCTAATCTACATTACCTTACACTACTCCTACTCCTAAATTACATTAACTTCTACTCCTAAAATTACATTCCTTTCAATTGTCATCTTCCTATTTATAAGCACACTAGGGGCAAAATGGTAATTTTCACATCCTTGATGAGTTGGCATTTTTTTTGGCCACTTGTCTTCACACCATTGGCTCCTTGAAAAGATATTTCCATGTCATCGGTTTTCTTGTCCAATTGGATGTGTTAGGTGGCATGACTCGTGTTGTCCGCGTGGCTCAATCTCGATTTTAGCCCAATTCCGGTCCATTTTCTACCGAAATATTCAAAACTCATCCGGATTTGATTTATCTGCAAAAATGAGAATTTTAATTAAATAAAGGGGATAATTAACAAAATAAATTGGGGATTTAAATAATTATTTAGGAAATTAAGCACAAATAATTCTAAAAATATAGAATTATCAGGTACCTACCACACATGTCGCACTTCTCTGTCGTAGGCCATGGCACTCCCATCATGATTTCCTTAGCTGAAGCTATGGCCAGATACATGAGAGGATTAACTGTCCTCTCTTGGATCTCCTTGATCCTCGGTCTCTTTCCAGTAAACCTCTTACTTCCCTTATAACTGAAGCTTCTATCCATCACTGGTCTCTTCTTATCTTTGTCCCTCATCTTACCAACCTTCCCAAACTCTGAGGCAATCCTATCAATATCTTGCTCGCACAATTGTGCCCTGCACATTGCCTCCTCGTAGGTTGTATATCCAGGGGAACCAGTCTAGATCTAATGGTTGGTCTCAATCCATCCATAAATTTTTGGATCTTCTTGACCTCATTACTCATCGTGTTGGGATCATATCTGCCAGGGAGATAAAAGTCATCTCATACTCATCTACATTCCTACTCCCTTGGGTCAGTCCCAAAAATGTCATTTTCATCTTTAGTTGGGCGGTATCCAGAACATACTATCTTCGAAGGGCCTCCAAAAATACATCCAAGCTAATCTCAGTATGTCGGGCTTTCAAAATAGGCCTGGTGGATTTCCACCAATGTTCTGCTGATCCCTTCAGTATAAAAGCTGCAAACGCTACCATCTCGGTAGTAGTGCACTCAAAGAACCTATACAGCTTCTCGATCTCATTTATCCAATCCTCAACAGCTACTGAGTCCTTTACTCCATTGAAAGACGGCGGTCCAAACATTTGGAACTGTCGCAATCTATCCAAATCACAATCGTAATCCCAACCTCTACTTGCTTGTGGCGTAGTAACAGGTGTAGGCATATCCTGTGCAGGTAGGGGTGTAGGTGTCTTTGTCGTTCGAGGTCTCTGGGCTGGCCGTGCTCGTGCCTCAGGAACTGTCACCTGCTCGGCATAACCCTCTGTAGCGGGACTCTATCTACCCCCAACTCCAGGTAATGATTGAGTGACCAACTCCAAGATCATCTCAATATTTCACTTAATCCTCGCGAAGCGTGCCTTAGTACTCTCGGGTCTCTCCTCTGGACCCTGTAGAGCATGCTCAACCTCAGCCTCCACCTCAATCTGTCAGACCCAGTTGTAGCTTGTACCTTATGATTCCTATGTGTATGAACACTCTGTTATTATAGTTGAATCATAAGAAGAGTATTTACTAGACTTAAAGTGTTAGTGAAATGATTTAACACTCAAAAACTACATAAAAAGCCTAATGTGGACTATAAGCGTCACAGGCTAAATCGAGTGAATCTAAATCATCCTGACTGAAAATAAGAACTTAAAATGAGAGAGCATAGAGAGCTCATGAAGGAAAGTCAGCTTGATTTAGTCCCAAACATAGAAAACAAGAGTAAAAGCTAAAAAGGGTAAAATGGACCTTTTTGACGAGAAAAGGTGTTTCGGGTATAATTATCCACCGAGAACGGTTGAAACATAAAGACGATAGTGTAAGACATAAGATATGACACTTTTGAAATTTTAAGAAAAAGTCAACTTGGTCAATGGTTAAGGAAAAAGTCAACTATAGTTAAGAAAGTGGACTTTTACCATAGTTGACTAATCATGGTTAAAAATTAACCTGTGTGGAGAAAAATTTGGAGAAAAATATTCTTGGCCAGAATACAAGATAATCATCCCCGGAAGTAAGGAAAATTTATTCGAAAGGATTCCAGAATAAATTTAATGGTTAAAAACGTAATGGGCCTAAGGTGAAAATTTTAAAGCCTATTAAGGTATACTAAACGTATATTGAAATTCTTAGGTCCTTTAGACCAAATTGTTGGACCAATTGATTGACCAAATTTTGAGAAAATTAAAGGCCCGAGACATAGTAAAAATTTCAGCCCTAAAGCCTGTCACGACCCGAATTACCTAAAAATCAGAGTAAATTTTTCGCTTTTTCATTTATTATTTAATTCTTACTTTTCTCTCGTCGTGACCATCCTACAACACAGTTGGGCTATGATTCGGTGTTAGTCACCTCACATTATTTAACATTTCATTCCCATAATCATATATCAGAGTCTACTATCCTTTTGACTTTAAATAAATACATACCCAATAGTATTTACATGACTCTACATCCCCGACATCATATCCATTTACAGTACTGTGCATTACATATTTAGATACAAAACCATACAAATGTGTATACCTGTCTCTCGATGGGAAGCAGCAAGCAGCGGATATTAAGCATGCAAGTCCTCAGCCGCTCAATAATTATTATAAGTGCTCTGAAAAGATGGGAAAATAAGGGGGGTGAGCAAACCACACGCTCAGTAAGGCAATTATGCAAGTAAGTAGATAGCTCCACTATCTACATGCTCATAATGCCATGCCCTTAAATCCATTTCTTTTCATTTAAAATTACACGCACAAAGTCATGCATATTCGATGCCATAGTTTATCCAAAACTATTTGTGCATATATAAATCATGTAACTCATGCATTCAAAGCATTTTATGTGACATCATTAAATCATATTAAGCATGAATTTAATCAAGATCATGCAGTCTTTCATGTCATGTAAGACAATTCAAGATTTTCAAATAAAAGCATGGAAAACACATCATGCCACTGCATTTAAATCAATTCATTTAAAACGCAGTATAAAATAACCCCTCTGGGTCAATCATCTCAAAACTCATAAAACAGTTTGTTATATTTCATTATAAATCTTGATTTATAAAACCACCCTTCTTTCAGGGTCACATATCATAAAATCATCTGAAATCATCAAATCATCAAATCATCAAATCGGGGGCCTGACCCCTCCTTCGGGTCTACCCTGGTCTAACAGACCACAAGTTATATCATGTGAGACAATCAGGTAATTAACAGTAACATCGAGGACTATGGCCATATCCTAGTGATCCCTGGCAACACGGTACCTAGTGTGCGGGGTATCACACCTGAAACGGGAGGTGGGTCGTCCTACCCGCCAGAACAGCATAACACCAGGATTGCGAGGGCAAGGCTTGCTGCCTCGTGGCTCATGCCACTCCACTCCAACAATCCCCACGGTACAGCGTACTCCGCGTGACATACACGGTACAACGTACTCCGTGGACCCAAGCTCAGTCAGGGGTGCCTGTAATAGGTCTTATCCACCCATATCATCTCTGTCTCAGAATGCACGTGTGAGCATATCATCTCACTGTGACACACAGTCTACAGGAGGCTCCAACACGGCTATATGCATGTAATATAAATCCCTGTGCGAGCGAAGCTCAAGCACGGCTCCATGCATATTCATGATATCTGAAAACCTCGTGCGAGCGAAGCTCTAGCACGGTTTCATAAAAATCAGTGAAATCTACGTACGAGCAGCGCTCCAGTACGACTTAAACTGATTATAATTTCATGTAAATTCCACGTACGAGCAACGCTCTAGTACGGATATGTATATAAATTCAGTGAAAACCTCGTACGAGAAAAACTCCAGTACGGCATTCAAATGAATTATGAAAACCATATAAAACTTTGTGCGAGCAACGCTCCAGCACAAATGAATGCTCAAGTAAATCAAATCTCGTGCGAGTTATACTCCAGCACGGCTTTATGCATAACTAAATCAAATCTCGTGCGAGTTACACTCCAGCACGGCTTTATACAATATTAAATCAAAACAGGATGCGAGCTAAGCTCCAGCATCTCTCATGCATGTCAAATCATTAAAAGTAGTGCGAGTAATCGCTCCAGCACTATTTTATGCATACCACGTCAAAACAAATCAAAACATGTCAAAACATGTCAAAACAGAGTGCGAGCTAGGCTCCAGCAGCTCTCATTTCACAATATTAAAAATCAGTGCGAGCACCATGCTCTAGCACATTTCATGCATATGATGTCACAAGTCGGTGCGAGCAACTGCTCAAGCACATTTATGCACATTCACAAACGCAGATATAGTGCGAACTACGTGTCGGCACTACCTGTTTCCATATAAACTTGATAGTTGGCCTCTTTTCCAAAGAAATTTCATTTAAATATTAATAACACCTACGTAGTGTTAATTTGGGAAACTTATGCAATTATTGGCCAATCTATCGATTTACTTTGATTAAAACCAATCAAATCTTTAATTCGGAAAATTCCTTAAATCATGCATTTCATGCATGTCATGATTTCACCATCCTTAGGTGAACTTCCCTCAATAGGGGTAAAATAGTCTTTTCACCTATTTCGATCCTCAAAATTATTTAAACCACTTTTAGGATCTTTATACATCATCAAGGCATACATACATATTCAGTGTACAGAACACTATTAAAATACGCGTAGCTACCTCTAGCTACTCACACAATTCCCTTACCTCATTTATCTGTACAGTCTGACCTTTCCTCTGATGACTCGTCACGCAGTCCGATTTGCTCTGAATCCAATTCAAATCTCCGGCACTGCGGATACATATTCATCAGGTCAATTACAATACAATTAATTGTATTCACAATTTTCTGGGCTTAATTTAAATCATTGGGCCCGTTTACCCATATTGGGCCCGATTGTACCATAATGGGCCTTAATCGGCCTTAAGCCCGTTTATCACACTTTATCGAGGCCTATTGGGCTCACTGGGCCCATCAGTAATTTATTTAGCCTCGTTCTAAATTCTCTGATATCTCAATTTAATATTTACGACAATTTATCTAATTTTCCAGAATTTAATTCATTTATGCGGAAATTAAATCCGTGATTTATGCGTTAAATATCAATCACGCATAACGATATAAAATTGTCGTAAATAAGGGTCACTTACCCGTTATTCCCTGATCGTATACAAATCGAGGCTGTCTCGAGCTCTCAGTGGATGCCAATTGTCGAGCTACACAATTAAATATATTTTTCCGGGTAAATTTCCAGTCGGAATTAATTAAATTAAATATTCAGAAAATTAAATCGGTCAATTTGACCGCTTACCGACTTACCCGAAGCTCGATTGCATCACTGGAATTTTCCCCAATTTTTTCTCTTTTTCTTTTTCCCTTTTTCTTCCTTTTTTCCCTCTCTTTTTGGCTGAACCGGTCCGGTCCGGTTCAACCCGGTTCGGACCGCCGGTTCGGTCTGGTCCGGTTCGGCCGGTTCTGTCCGGTTCGGCCGGTCCAGGCTCCCTTTGGTCGTGCCGGCGCCGTCCGGTCGGTTCTCTGGCCGATTCCGGTGCCGTTCAACGCGCCATGGACTGGGCTTCTCAAATCGGGCCTCGGTTTGTCTCGAATCGACGCCATCGCCGGCGAATCGGGGTTTCTTCCCCGCGGCTTCCCCTCCGTTTTCCGACGTTTTTTCGGCCACTTCGCCGCGCGTCGCTGTCGCCTGTGGGCTCGCCTGAGGTCGGCCGACCTTCGCCGACCCTCGCCTGGGGCCCTTGGCCGCCGGTGAGGCTCGTCCGTCGTCTTCTCTTCCTCGGCTCGCCTTTCGCGTTTTTCTTCTTCTCTGTTTCTGTTTCTCGCGATTCCAATTCGCGTTTTTTTTTTTTTTTTTTTTATTTATTTAATTTTATTTATTTATAATTTATTTTTAATATTATTTTATTCATTAAAATATTATTAAAAATACAAAATATCCCAAAATATTATAAAAAAATTCTATTTAATTCATAAATTAATTTCTCAGTCCGGTTTTACCTTTTCGGTATAATTTTTCGATTATTTTCGAGATTATTTTTCGATGCGAAAATCCCGGTTTATTCCAATAAATTCATATCTTGATCAATTTAACCCGAAATTTAATTATTTCTTCGTTATTGATCAAGATTTCTAAATCTCATATTTTTAATTAAATTTTCTTGTCCCGATTAATACCGAATATTAGTCTATCGACCATTTTGCCCTTGCAAATTTTCGGGAATACCATTTTAGTCCTTTTGCATTTTTAAATGCACTCGAAAATATCGGGTCTTACAATCTCCCCCACTTAAGAAATTTGGTCCTCCAAATTAGAACCAAGTAATATGAGTTCATAACAACTCCGGGTATGTCTATCGCATCATATACTGTCATCCTCAAGTGACCTTCTCCGGAGTGTAATACTACCATCATACTTAACTAGGGAGATCATCTTAACCCTCAACACTTTCTCTTTCCATTTTTAATAACCAACTCGATTTCATACATTACTCTTTCATTGAGCTA
This sequence comes from Firmiana major, assembly GCA_033439115.1. NCBI lineage: Eukaryota > Viridiplantae > Streptophyta > Magnoliopsida > Malvales > Malvaceae > Firmiana > Firmiana major. The sequence continues at coordinate 39,414,882 of CM065901.1, forward strand.
AACTGTTGGAGTTCATATCCGATCACATATATCGGATCCGGATATTATTTCTTAAGCATCAAAAGATAGGACACATTGTGGATGCCTGTTTATTCAAGTGGTAATACCAACCTACAGGTCTTACCTTCCACTTTGTCCAATCTCTTATCCGAATATCGTTACGTCCTTATGCTCTTAGGACAAGTAACTATCAACAGTAATGATTCACCCTTCGTGAATTCCAATGGTTTCTGTCTCTTGTCAGCATAGCTTTTTCTATCTGCTCTGAGGTGTTCTTAATATCTCACAAATCCACTGAACATCCTCAGAGGTTTGTCTTACCAATTCGGGAACAATTCTCTATTTGTCACCCACTTTTCTTATCCAAGTCAGGGAACAACTCCCTACTGTCATACAATGCCACATATAATCTCATCCCGATACTCAAGTGACAACTGTCATCACTGGCGAATTTGATTAGTAGCAACTGATCATCCCAGGAGCTCATAAAATCAATTGCACACGCTCTCATCACATCCTCCAGAACCTGTACAGTCCTCTCTGACTGACTATCTGTCTGAGGGTGGAAGCTGTGCTAACACACAATCGGGTTCCCATAACTTTCAAAAACAATATTCCCAGAAGTGGGAAGTGAAGCGGGAATCCCCATCTAATATCATGCTCCCTGGAACGCTACATATTGTTCCACAATTTTTTTCATACACATAAATCCGCCTACGCACTCAGAGTATCTCGGGATTTCATAACCAGAAGGTGGGTAAACTTAATCAATCTATCGACTATCACCCAGATAGCCTCGTGATTCTTTCGGGTCCTCTATAACCCATCACAACTTCATGGTCACTTGTTCCCATTTCCATGTCAATATAGGTAGAGGTTGCAATAACTCTGCAGACATCTATTGCTCTACCTTACTCTGCTGATATACGAGACACTTGTCCATAATTCTACAATGTCACTTTTCATACCTGACCACCAATACCATTTTCAAATATCTCGATATATTTATTATTTCTCGGATGCACTGTATATCCCGAAAAGTGAGCTTCTGACAATAATATTGTATCATCAACTGTGGTCCTGGGGAGCACTTATACTATCTCTGAACCTCTGTCAGTCATCATCACTCTCTGTGAACTCTGTCACTGTCCCCTTCTGAATCTGACCCATACTATCGACACCAAGCCGATCATCACGCTAAGCCTGGCAAATCCGGTCACACAAATCCGGTTCTAACCTCAGGCTAGCTGTCATAAAATCACCGTCATCATCAAGAAGGGATCACATCACTACTGAGGTTCACACTGCTCTAGCAGCTCACGCTCCCTGACCATCATATGTGATACCATCCCGAGGCTCTTTCTGTTTAAAGCATCAGCCTTTACATTAGCCTTTCTTGGGTGGTACAATATTCACAATCATAATCCTTAGAAGCTCTAACCCTCATGGTTATTTCATTTTCTACTCTTTCTGTGAAAACAGATACTCGGGGCTTTTACGATCAGTGCATACTCGAAATTTCTTACCGTATAAGTGGTAGCGCCATACTTTCAGTGTAATCGCTACGGCTGCCAACTCTAAATAATGGGTCAGATAGTTTCTCTCACGTTCCTTGAATTGTCTGGATCCATAAACGACTATCTTCCCATTTTACATCAATACATAGCTCAATCCTTATTTGGAGGTATCCATACACACTGAAACCTCTTGAGCTGTTAGTTATGGTGAGAATACTTACGGTGGTCAGTTCATTACTCCAATATACCAAAACTCATTGAAGCCATTTTCATACTTATCATACTACTCGTATGAAATCTTTTTCCAAACGAGACGTGTCAACTGAGCAGCCCATTTCAAGAAACTCATAAAACCTCGTCTGTAAGACAGTTTCCTGTTGCTACTCATTCTCTTCCCTGGACTTCGAATACATCATAATATCATCACTAAAGATGACAACCAATCGGTCCAGGTAAGGTTTAAATACCTTAACGTAGTTGAGTTCCACTCAATTTTTCAATTTTTCATATACTTGACCTATGTACGCATAAACGTACAATGTCATTTCGAAATAGCTTTCGTTCAAGATACTAGCTCACGTCATTTCTTTCCTCTTATATTGACGGCTTTTATAAAATTTTAAATTTTAAACTTTCATGATTAATGAATTTCTATATCTTTTTATCATACCAATAAAAGTACCCAAATTTTAAATGTATATATTATGACTGTCGATTTCAATCTATAGATTATGCGTGCGCTTCCAGACGCTGTCAAATCTTCAGGCAGGGAAGTATTTTAAAATACCTTTATTAACCCTTTTGACTTGACCACATCAACTGGGTGTAGATGTATCTACCCCTTATCTTGGTCGCAATCCATATGCACTACATATTGCTTAATCCTTAGTTACTTGGCTTATCAAGGACATCCTTACCTTGCATACGCCCCTTATTCCAATATATTTCCTTTTATATATCACTTGTAACAAACTCTTTCCTTACTTGTCAAGTTACAATACACTTTTCAGTGATATTTTCACCCCTATTTTCAACTTACAATCCCTATACCCATATTCAGTTAGTGAAAATCAACTAACTATCATCCTCTTCATGCTTAAGGGTATAGGCTTCACATCTTTCACTCGCTTATAAGCAATTGAAGGCGGTATGAATAAATGTGTGGCACCAGGATCCATTAACATAATTATTTCATTATTCTTAACCAGTGTGGTATCTTCCACCACATCCTATGGAACATCAGTAGTGTCCTGGTCCAAGGCATACACTCGCCCTCGTCCAACATCTTATTTTCGTGGTAACTACCACATATCCTACACTGTTCACACTGCTACTCTGTTATACTGTTACGTAACAGGTCGGGGTCCTTGAATCACAATACCCCTCAATAGTGTTGAAATTAAATACACTGGGGCCTCCAATCATCTTACCCCGTGACTCATCAACTCTAAGCTTTTACCAAACTACCTTTTTCCCGTTCTGACATTCTTGTCATCCTCTATTCTCTTTTTGTCTCAATTTCAGCCTTTACTACCTTTCTCAATCTCAGAGGCGTGCAACTCATGATCTTATTTAACACAACTGTAGTCTGCGCACTGCCTCGGCATAGGTAGTGATATCTAACAGGCCAATCGGACTCTAATTGATAATCTGAGTCCTTCCAAGAACTTTCAAACATCTCGACTCTCACTGTTCATCGTGTCCGAGCCACATCTGCCCAGGAATATAAACTGAGTATTATACTCGTCAATCAACATGTTCCTCTGGGTCAGAGTAAATAATATCATCTGTAATTTCCTTTAAACAGTGTCCGGGATATTTTGTCACCGGAATACATTTCGAATTATTTTTAATGTCCAATCTGGATGTCGAAATCTTCAAATGGGTTGAGCGAACTTTCATCAATGTTCCGACTCGCCCTCAAATACCATACATACCCTGAGCAATTAGCTCGCAAAATATTCTCCACACTCCGCTTCAACCTCGCGAAGCGTATCTCAATACTGTCTGATCTCTCTGTCAGACTCTGTCCGATCTTTCTGTCGGACTCTGTGGGGCATGCTCAACATTAGCCGCCACGTCAATCTCATCTCAAGTCTCATGTGGCGACTCAGTACAACTCATTGGCCTACCTCAACGGCCTTGAGCTCGTGTACTCGCCTCTCAACCATAGCGGCTATCAGTTAATGAGTCTATTCTTGCATTTAAAATCAAATTCTTAGCTGCACTTCCATCTCGATATACACAATTGTATCTAAGCAATGCACAGTACATGGGGATGAAAATTTCCTTAACCACTAACACCGACTCATATCAGGCCAACTCAAGCTCTGATACCATTTAAACCTGTCACGACCCGAATTACCTAAAAATCAGAGTAAATTTTTCGCTTTTTCATTTATTATTTAATTCTTACTTTTCTCTCGTCGTGACCATCCTACAACACAGTTGGGCTATGATTCGGTGTTAGTCACCTCACATTATTTAACATTTCATTCCCATAATCATATATCAGAGTCTACTATCCTTTTGACTTTAAATAAATACATACCCAATAGTATTTACATGACTCTACATCCCCGACATCATATCCATTTACAGTACTGTGCATTACATATTTAGATACAAAACCATACAAATGTGTATACCTGTCTCTCGATGGGAAGCAGCAAGCAGCGGATATTAAGCATGCAAGTCCTCAGCCGCTCAATAATTATTATAAGTGCTCTGAAAAGATGGGAAAATAAGGGGGGTGAGCAAACCACACGCTCAGTAAGGCAATTATGCAAGTAAGTAGATAGCTCCACTATCTACATGCTCATAATGCCATGCCCTTAAATCCATTTCTTTTCATTTAAAATTACACGCACAAAGTCATGCATATTCGATGCCATAGTTTATCCAAAACTATTTGTGCATATATAAATCATGTAACTCATGCATTCAAAGCATTTTATGTGACATCATTAAATCATATTAAGCATGAATTTAATCAAGATCATGCAGTCTTTCATGTCATGTAAGACAATTCAAGATTTTCAAATAAAAGCATGGAAAACACATCATGCCACTGCATTTAAATCAATTCATTTAAAACGCAGTATAAAATAACCCCTCTGGGTCAATCATCTCAAAACTCATAAAACAGTTTGTTATATTTCATTATAAATCTTGATTTATAAAACCACCCTTCTTTCAGGGTCACATATCATAAAATCATCTGAAATCATCAAATCATCAAATCATCAAATCGGGGGCCTGACCCCTCCTTCGGGTCTACCCTGGTCTAACAGACCACAAGTTATATCATGTGAGACAATCAGGTAATTAACAGTAACATCGAGGACTATGGCCATATCCTAGTGATCCCTGGCAACACGGTACCTAGTGTGCGGGGTATCACACCTGAAACGGGAGGTGGGTCGTCCTACCCGCCAGAACAGCATAACACCAGGATTGCGAGGGCAAGGCTTGCTGCCTCGTGGCTCATGCCACTTGTAAGACCCGAATTTAATAAAAATACGAAAACTAAATAAGAAAAGATAGAGGAAGTATGAAGGAAGTCGGGTTAAATTAATCCCGAACACGTGTAAGGGCAAAACGGTCAAAGGACCGAAAGCCGGAGTAAATTCGATAAGGAAATTTAATTAAAAATAAGGATTTAAGAAATCTTGGTCAATAAAGATGAAATAAAATTATTTCGGATTAAATTGATCAAGATATTAATTTATGAAAATTAATCGGGATTAATCGAGATTTTTAGTTCGGAAAAATAATCCCGAAAATAATCGAAAAATATGCCGAAAGGTCACCCGGGACAATATCCCGAAAATACGGAGCAATTATACCCGAAAAAGGATTAAAAATAAATTAAATAAAATTAAATTAGTTAAATTAGAATAAAATAATAATTTTGTAGATGTTTTGAGGTATTTAATATATTTTAAATGAATAGTAAAATAATTAAAATAAATAAAAATAAAAATAATAAAATTGATAAAAAACAAGAAAAAAAAAAGTAATTGAAACAAAAAAAAAAAAAAAAAAAAAGAAACAGAATTGGAAAACCATCGGGGAGAGAGAAAGAAGCAGAGAAGCTGAAGACGAAGCAAAACGGAAGCAGAGGCCCGACCCCGTCGGCGGCCAAGGACCCCAGGCGAGGGCCGGCGAGGATGGCCCGACCTCAGGCAACTTATCAGCGGCGACGACGCGCCGTGGGGACGCCGGAATCCGGCGGAAATCGGAGGAGAAGCCCGCGGGAAAGAGAGGGCTACCGGCGGCGAACGGCGGCGATCCAGGCGAAACCAAGGCCCGATTTGGAGAGCCCAGTCGACGGCGGTGCTTTTGGCACCGGTGGCACTCAACGAGACGGCCGGAATCGGCGGCGACGGCCAAGGGAAGAGAATGGGTCCGACGGCGAGGAGAGAAGAGGCCGGACCGACGGCATTCCGGCGGCCTTGGGCGAATCCGAGCCCAGATTCGAGGTGCGGACGGCCTTGCGGAGCGTTTGGCGGTGGAAGCCGGCGGAGAACCGGCCGGCAAGGTGGCGAACCGGCGGTGAACCGGCCGAACCGGAGAAAAACCGGCGGTCTGACCGGTCCGAACCGGACTGAACCGGTTCAGCCAAAAAGAGGGGAAAAAAGGGAGAAAAAGGGAAAAGGAAAAAGAGGAAAAAATTGGGGAAAATTCCGGTGATGCAATCGAGCTTCGGGTAAGTCGATAAGCGGTCAAATTGACCGATTTAAATTTGGAATATTTTATTTAATTAATTTTGGGCTGAGAACTTACCCGGAAAAATTATGGAATTGTGTAGCTCGACGATTGGCATCCACCGAGGGCTCGAGACAGCCTCGATTTGCGGACTAGCATGGAATCTCGGGTAAGTGACCCCTATTTACGACAATTTCCTCGTTATGCGTGATATTGATTAAATTTACGCATAAATTGAATTAATTTATGGAAATTTAGATTAATTGTCGTAAATATTAAATTTAGCTATTCGAGAATTAGAACGAGGCTCAATAAATTATTGATGGGCCCAATGAGCCCAATAGGCCTCGATAAAGAGAAAATTAAGTGGAAAACGGGCTTAAGGCCGATTAAGGCCCATTAAGGTGCAATCGGGTCCAATAGGGGTAAACGGGCCCAATGATTTAAATTAAGCCCAGAAAAGATTAAGTACAATTAAATCATAATATCTGACCTGAGGAATATTAATACGCAGTTCCGGGCATTGGATTGGAAACATATCGGACTGCGCGATGGGACTACATTGGAAAAGAGAAAGGTCAGACTCGACGAGAATCGAGGTAAGGGAATTCTGCGGACTGCTAGAGGTAACAGTACGCAAATTTTAAATTCATATGCAGTCCTTTAAAATATCCTGAAGGGTCTAGAGGTCAAATAATAATTTTAGTGCCCCGAATGGGCAAATTACTAAAATACCCTTGTTAAGGGTAAAATTCTAAAAATCTAGGAAAAATTGGGAGGAGCAAGGACAAGAGGTTCCTGCTCGTTCTGGAGATATTTCATCGCATGCATGAGTAGGCTGGCTCGCCTTGAAAGAAAGTGCACCGCATTGCATACTTTCAACGTGAAATTGATTTGAAAACTGTTTTGAGTAAATAGAGCCGCCTACGTGTTTTATTGACATATGACGTGCTAGAGCTCAGCTCGCACGGTAATTTCGATTTGTGTGATGCATGCATTAGTGCTGGAGCGAGAGCTCGCACTAAAGTTTTACATGCATAGGTGCTAGAGTATAACTCGCACCAGATTTCACATGCTCTTTCGTGACACGGTGCTAGAGTCTGACTCGCACCATATTTTTACATGATTTTCGAGACAGGGTGCTGGAGTTTAACCCGCACCAGTATTTATAAAATTTTCATGTGATTTATAATATACAGAGTGCTGAGCTTAGCTCGCACTAGTTTTACCGGATTTGTGGAGTACCGCTGTCTGCCCTTGGAGTCAGCCAAAAGGCCCAACAGGCTCAAGAGACCTCTTAGGTGGGGTGAGAGTGAGGGATGAGGTTGGCGGCCTTGTGGGGATGTAAGCGGGCTCTGCCAGTTGACGTGTTTTGATGAGAGTGCTGAGCATCGCTCACACAGATTTTATGAGAACATGCGATGAGCCGTGCTTGGAGCATCGGGTAGACTGTGTGTCACCGATTTAATAGGCTCGCACGTGCGTTTTGAGACATGGCATGAGTATTGAGAAACAAACCTCTGTGGGAAGCAGGCCAATTGGGCCGGAGTACCTAGAGATATTACATGGGTTCATGGAGTACGATGTACCGTGCAAGTAGCATGGAGTACGATGTACCGTGTTGTATCTTCGGATACGGCATCTCCGGATGCAGCATCTTCGGATGCCGGGGATCGGATAAGACTGACGGGATGGACTGACCCACCTCCCGGGCGGTTCCCGATCATGGTGAGAACCCGCACACTAGGATCCGTGTAGCTGAGGAACTCACGAGGACAGATGTGGCCATAGTCCTAGTTATTTACCTATATACAGACGTTGCCTAGTCTCGCATGTTGATGATTTCTATGATGATTTAAACTGGGTTTTAAAACTAAATTGCATGATGGTATTTCCATGCTTTTCAAAACCCACGTGTGATGTAAATGTTTTCATGATTTTGTGTGAGTCAGGATCACCCGCAGGAGGGGTCGAGTCCTGACTTTATTGTCAAAATCTTAATTGAGAAAGAAATGATTTATGATAATTGCATGTTGATTTTCCGTGCAAATGTATTTTACATATCATCATAATGCATAGCATTGTTTTAAAATGTGTGGAGAAAGGGTGGTTTATGCATGGCACTACGTTCATGTAGGTAGTATGGTTACCTACTTGTTCGTAGGATTGCCTTACTGAGCTTGATGTGCTCACCCCTTTCATTTTCTCCCACAGATGATCTCCAGTTGAAGTTGAGGCGACTCAGTACTGCATTCCGGATATCCGCTGCTGCCCATCAACATAAGGTATATACACTTGTACTTATTGTATCTACATAAGCATAGCACAGTAACATGATTGTAAGTAACTTTAGGGGATGTATAAATAATATAACAATTATAAATGACTGGAGAAGAAATAAGTACTAGGGTAGATGTATGGTGGGACTGGCATTGACGCACAGCCCAATTAGTAGTGGAGTGTTGGTCACGATTCGAGGACAGGTAAGAATTAAGTAAGAAAATAAACAAAAACGCGAAAAAATTCACTCTGATTTTTGGATAGTTGGGTCGTGACAATTATTTTGGTATCAGAGCGTAATTGGTCTGATGTGTGTCAGTGTCAGAAGTTAGGAAATTACATCCCCGTGTTACTGTGCTTAGTTAGATACAATAGTGTATATCGAGATGGGCTTGACCAAGAAATGGTTGAGAATGCAGGAATGCTTAATATGAGTCGCGTTAGATGAGATAATGCACGAGGCAGAGGTCGTAGAGGTAGACCTGAGTCTGCTAAGTCGTGCTGAGTTTGACTATGAGAAGCATGATGAGATTGAAACAGAGGCTAATGTTGAGCATGCCTCACAGAGTCCGACAGAGTGATCGGACAGTATTGAGACACGCTTCGCGAGATTGGAACGGAGTGTGGAGATTATTTTGAGGAGCAGATTGTTCGGATTATGAATAAGATCAGAGGGCACAGCGGAGCATTGATGGAAATCCGCTCGACCCATCTTAAGTATTAAACATCCAGAGCTAGATGAGAGATGTTTATGGATGTATTCCGGTGACAGAATTATCCCGGACACTGTTTAAAGGAAATCTCGGATTAAAGTCAATACTCTGGCCCAGAGGATTCGATTTATTGACGAGTGTGGAGACTCGATTATATATTTGGGCAGATATTACCTCGACACTATGAACAAGAGACAGTCGAGAGGTCTGAGAGTTTATGAAAATGGCTCAACTTTTAAACTGAATCTGATTGGCCCGTGAGATATTACCTATACCGAGGCAGTGCGCAGATCTACAGTTGCGTAAATAAGAACATGAATTACACGCCTCTGAGATTGGGAAAGGTAATGAGGGCTGAAATAGAGACAGAAAGAGAATCGAGAAATGGCAGAGATGTCAAAATGGAAAATGGAAATTGGTAAGAGATTTAATTTGATGAGTTATGGGCTAAGATAATTGGTAAGGCCCCAGTGCATCTAATTTTGGCACTCTTGAGGGGCATTGTGATTGGAGAATCTCGACCTGCTAAGAAGCAGTGTAGCAGTGTGAGCACTGTAAGCAATGTGAGATGTGTGGTGGATACCACAGAAGGAGGGTCTATACCTACACGGTATTGATGAAAATGGCCGTTAAGTGTGGTAAGACGGACCATTGATTTTGATTACACAGAGTTGGGCGAGATCGCCCCACAGAAAAGTAAAGAGACAAAGAAAAATTTCATTGGTATAGCTGCAACGAGAAGGGAGGCAATAGCCGAAAAGAAAAAGGAAAGTAGGTTGTTGGACGAAGGCGAGAGGATGTCTTGGACCAGGACGCTATTGATGTTTCATGGATGTGGTGTAAGATACCACACTTATTATGAATAATAAAGTACATATGTTTATTGATCCTGGTGCCACATATTTAATCGTACCGCCTTCATTCGCATATAAGTGAGTAAAAGGCATGAATGCCTACATCATTGGGCAATACTGATAAATGAGTACCCCAATAGAGGAGGATTAATTAACGGAATATGGCTATGGAAATTTTAAGTTGAAAACAGGGGTGCAACAGTTGAAAATCAAAGGAGTAAAGGATGTACTTACGGAATGAATAATGACAAGAGTTTGTCATGATGGATATACGAGGGAGATAATCTTTAAGATAAGATAGATCCTAAATACAAGATGTATTGGAGTGAGAGGCGTATGCTAGGTAAGGAATACCCTTAATATGTGGAGTCATTAGGATTAAAGCAATGAGTATACGAAGTAATAAGGATTAAGGCAATTAGTAGCGAATACAAATTATAACCAAGGACAAAGATGGGTATAACCATAACCGGTAGTTGTGGTTAAGTCTGAAGGCCAATAAAGGTATTTCAAAATACCTCCCCGCCTGAAGACTTGACAGCATCTAGATATATATATATATATATATAATCTATAACGGGAAATCGATCATCGTAATAAATACCTTTAGCATTAGGTTACCTTACTAAGACGATAAGAACATTAAAATTCGACAAATTATAAAGGTTAACGTAGTAAAATTTGATAAGAGCCGTTAAGATAAGAAAAGGAAATGACGCAGGTTAGTACCTGGAAACGTAAACGACTTTGAAGGATCTTATACGCTTATGCGTAAATAAGTCAAGGATTGGACCGAATCGTAATCAGCAGTATCGGTCATATGCTGGGTGTAGTTAAAGTCTAAGGCGAGTTGTAGTCAATAATTGGAAGATGGCATTCACAGATTGGTTGCTGCGAGTTCAAAAAGGATATACCTGGTTGACACGTTTAACTATGAAAACGTGGTCTTGGAAGGAGATGATAAATAAGGTGAAAGATGCGACATGGATTTCGGTGTAGTGAAGTACGGACTGACCACCGTGACTAATTTCACCATACCCAACAGCTCAAGAGATTTTCAGTGAGTATGAATACCTCAAAGTTATGATGGAGCTGTGTATTGATGTATAATGGGAAGATAGTCAAGTATGGAGTCAGACAACTCCTTGATTTATGAAATAAACTATCTGACCCATGATTTAAAGTTGACAACAGTATTTGTACCGAGGATACGGTACTATTATATACACGATGAGAAATTGTGGATATGCACTGATCATTAGGCCCGAGTATCTGTTTCCACAGAAAGAGGCGAATATGAGAATACATAATGGGAAAGAGCTTCTGAGAGATTTTGATTGTGAAAATTGTACCACCCAGGAAAGGCTGATGTTTTGAGTAAATAGAGCCTCGGGATGGTATTACATATGATGGTCAGGGAGCGTGAGCTGCTAGATGCAGTTGGGAACCTCAGTATGGATGTGATCCCTTCTGATGATGACAGTGATTGTGTGACAGCTAGCCTGATGACTAGTACCGGATGAGAGTGCCCGGATTTGCCAAGCTTAGCGTGATGATCGACCGGATGTCGATAGTTTGGGTCTGATTCAGAAGGGTACAGTGATAGAGTTCACAGTGGGTGATGATGAGTTACTGAGGATTCAGAGACAGTATGAGTGCTCCCCAGGACCACAGTTGATGAGATAGTAATATTGTCAGAAGCTCACTCTTCGGGATATACAGTGCATGCGGAAGGTAATAATAATATATATTAAAATCTCAAAAGGGGTATGGGTGGTCAGATGTGAAAAGAGATATTGGTGGAGATTGTAGAAAAGTGCCTAGTGTGTCAGCAGAGTAAGGTAGAGTATTAAAAGTCTGCAGAGTTATTGCAGCACCTACCTATATCGACACGGCACGAAAAACGAGAGTAAGTCTCCATGAATGTCGTGATGGGTTATAGGAGACCCGGATAAATCAGGAGACTAGTTGGATGGTAGTCGATAGAGTGACTAAGTCCACCCACCTTCTGGTTATGAACTCCCCAGATACTCAGAGTGTGTATGAGGATTCAGGTATAAGAAAGATTGTGGAACATTAAGTAGCGTTCCAGTGAGCATGGTATCATATAGGGATTCCCGCTCCACTTCCTACCTCAGGGAATATTTTTAGGAAGCTATGGGAACCCGACTGAGTATTAGCACAGCTTTACATCCTCAGACAGATGGTCAGTCAGGGAGGACTGTACAAGTTCTGGAGGATCCGATGAAAGCGTGTGCCATTGATTTTATAAGCTCCTGGAATGATCAGTTGATTTCTAATTGAAGTCGCCAATAACGACAATTGGCAATTGAGTATCGGGATAACGAGATATGAGGCAGTGTATAGCTGTAGGGGCTGTTCCCCAAATTGGATAAGAAAGAGTGGGTGACAGGTAGAAATTATTTCTGACTTTGGATAATAAGTCTCTGAGGATGTTTAGTTAAGGATGAGAGATTAAGAACACCTCAGAACAGATAGAAAAATATTGGAATTCACCCTTGGTGAATTATTATGGTTGAAAGTTACACGTCCTAAGAGAATAAGGACATAGCGGAACTTTTGGAAGAAGTAAATTGAGTTGAGCTGGATCGAATTCTTGAGAGATTGGACAAGTGGGAGATAAGACCTGTAGGTTGTTGTTAATCACTTGGATTAACAGGCACCCACAATGTGTCTCAGCTTTTGATGCTTCGGTATTACTATCCAGATCCAGCAGAGGTGATAGGATATGAACTCCAAAAGTTCAGTTTAAGGAAAATATGAGTATATTGAAGAAGTCGATTCGGGCATTAAACAGGAAAGAGAAAGTATTGGGGTTTAAGATAATCTCCCTAATTAAAGTCCTTTGGTAGTAATACACTCCGAAGAAGGTCGCATAAATTTTAAGAGTATGATATGATCGATATACCCGGAGTTGTATATGGACTCATATGACTTGGTTCTAATTTGGAGGACCAAATTCCTTAAGTGGGGGAGAATTGTAAGACCCGAATTTAATAAAAATACGAAAACTAAATAAGAAAAGATAGAGGAAGTATGAAGGAAGTCGGGTTAAATTAATCCCGAACACGTGTAAGGGCAAAACGGTCAAAGGACCGAAAGCCGGAGTAAATTCGATAAGGAAATTTAATTAAAAATAAGGATTTAAGAAATCTTGGTCAATAAAGATGAAATAAAATTATTTCGGATTAAATTGATCAAGATATTAATTTATGAAAATTAATCGGGATTAATCGAGATTTTTAGTTCGGAAAAATAATCCCGAAAATAATCGAAAAATATGCCGAAAGGTCACCCGGGACAATATCCCGAAAATACGGAGCAATTATACCCGAAAAAGGATTAAAAATAAATTAAATAAAATTAAATTAGTTAAATTAGAATAAAATAATAATTTTGTAGATGTTTTGAGGTATTTAATATATTTTAAATGAATAGTAAAATAATTAAAATAAATAAAAATAAAAATAATAAAATTGATAAAATAGAAGAAAAAAAAAAGTAATTGAAACAAAAAAAAAAAAAAAAAAAAGAAACAGAATTGGAAAACCATCGGGGAGAGAGAAAGAAGCAGAGAAGCTGAAGACGAAGCAAAACGGAAGCAGAGGCCCGACCCCGTCGGCGGCCAAGGACCCCAGGCGAGGGCCGGCGAGGATGGCCCGACCTCAGGCAACTTATCAGCGGCGACGACGCGCCGTGGGGACGCCGGAATCCGGCGGAAATCGGAGGAGAAGCCCGCGGGAAAGAGAGGGCTACCGGCGGCGAACGGCGGCGATCCAGGCGAAACCAAGGCCCGATTTGGAGAGCCCAGTCGACGGCGGTGCTTTTGGCACCGGTGGCACTCAACGAGACGGCCGGAATCGGCGGCGACGGCCAAGGGAAGAGAATGGGTCCGACGGCGAGGAGAGAAGAGGCCGGACCGGCGGCATTCCGGCGGCCTTGGGCGAATCCGAGCCCAGATTCGAGGTGCGGACGGCCTTGCGGAGCGTTTGGCGGTGGAAGCCGGCGGAGAACCGGCCGGCAAGGTGGCGAACCGGCGGTGAACCGGCCGAACCGGAGAAAAACCGGCGGTCTGACCGGTCCGAACCGGACTGAACCGGTTCAGCCAAAAAGAGGGGAAAAAAGGGAGAAAAAGGGAAAAGGAAAAAGAGGAAAAAATTGGGGAAAATTCCGGTGATGCAATCGAGCTTCGGGTAAGTCGATAAGCGGTCAAATTGACCGATTTAAATTTGGAATATTTTATTTAATTAATTTTGGGCTGAGAACTTACCCGGAAAAATTATGGAATTGTGTAGCTCGACGATTGGCATCCACCGAGGGCTCGAGACAGCCTCGATTTGCGAACTAGCATGGAATCTCGGGTAAGTGACCCCTATTTACGACAATTTCCTCGTTATGCGTGATATTGATTAAATTTACGCATAAATTGAATTAATTTATGGAAATTTAGATTAATTGTCGTAAATATTAAATTTAGCTATTCGAGAATTAGAACGAGGCTCAATAAATTATTGATGGGCCCAATGAGCCCAATAGGCCTCGATAAAGAGAAAATTAAGTGGAAAACGGGCTTAAGGCCGATTAAGGCCCATTAAGGTGCAATCGGGTCCAATAGGGGTAAACGGGCCCAATGATTTAAATTAAGCCCAGAAAAGATTAAGTACAATTAAATCATAATATCTGACCTGAGGAATATTAATACGCAGTTCCGGGCATTGGATTGGAAACATATCGGACTGCGCGATGGGACTACATTGGAAAAGAGAAAGGTCAGACTCGACGAGAATCGAGGTAAGGGAATTCTGCGGACTGCTAGAGGTAACAGTACGCAAATTTTAAATTCATATGCAGTCCTTTAAAATATCCTGAAGGGTCTAGAGGTCAAATAATAATTTTAGTGCCCCGAATGGGCAAATTACTAAAATACCCTTGTTAAGGGTAAAATTCTAAAAATCTAGGAAAAATTGGGAGGAGCAAGGACAAGAGGTTCCTGCTCGTTCTGGAGATATTTCATCGCATGCATGAGTAGGCTGGCTCGCCTTGAAAGAAAGTGCACCGCATTGCATACTTTCAACGTGAAATTGATTTGAAAACTGTTTTGAGTAAATAGAGCCGCCTACGTGTTTTATTGACATATGACGTGCTAGAGCTCAGCTCGCACGGTAATTTCGATTTGTGTGATGCATGCATTAGTGCTGGAGCGAGAGCTCGCACTAAAGTTTTACATGCATAGGTGCTAGAGTATAACTCGCACCAGATTTCACATGCTCTTTCGTGACACGGTGCTAGAGTCTGACTCGCACCATATTTTTACATGATTTTCGAGACAGGGTGCTGGAGTTTAACCCGCACCAGTATTTATAAAATTTTCATGTGATTTATAATATACAGAGTGCTGAGCTTAGCTCGCACTAGTTTTACCGGATTTGTGGAGTACCGCTGTCTGCCCTTGGAGTCAGCCAAAAGGCCCAACAGGCTCAAGAGACCTCTTAGGTGGGGTGAGAGTGAGGGATGAGGTTGGCGGCCTTGTGGGGATGTAAGCGGGCTCTGCCAGTTGACGTGTTTTGATGAGAGTGCTGAGCATCGCTCACACAGATTTTATGAGAACATGCGATGAGCCGTGCTTGGAGCATCGGGTAGACTGTGTGTCACCGATTTAATAGGCTCGCACGTGCGTTTTGAGACATGGCATGAGTATTGAGAAACAAACCTCTGTGGGAAGCAGGCCAATTGGGCCGGAGTACCTAGAGATATTACATGGGTTCATGGAGTACGATGTACCGTGCAAGTAGCATGGAGTACGATGTACCGTGTTGTATCTTCGGATACGGCATCTCCGGATGCAGCATCTTCGGATGCCGGGGATCGGATAAGACTGACGGGATGGACTGACCCACCTCCCGGGCGGTTCCCGATCATGGTGAGAACCCGCACACTAGGATCCGTGTAGCTGAGGAACTCACGAGGACAGATGTGGCCATAGTCCTAGTTATTTACCTATATACAGACGTTGCCTAGTCTCGCATGTTGATGATTTCTATGATGATTTAAACTGGGTTTTAAAACTAAATTGCATGATGGTATTTCCATGCTTTTCAAAACCCACGTGTGATGTAAATGTTTTCATGATTTTGTGTGAGTCAGGATCACCCGCAGGAGGGGTCGAGTCCTGACTTTATTGTCAAAATCTTAATTGAGAAAGAAATGATTTATGATAATTGCATGTTGATTTTCCGTGCAAATGTATTTTACATATCATCATAATGCATAGCATTGTTTTAAAATGTGTGGAGAAAGGGTGGTTTATGCATGGCACTACGTTCATGTAGGTAGTATGGTTACCTACTTGTTCGTAGGATTGCCTTACTGAGCTTGATGTGCTCACCCCTTTCATTTTCTCCCACAGATGATCTCCAGTTGAAGTTGAGGCGACTCAGTACTGCATTCCGGATATCCGCTGCTGCCCATCAACATAAGGTATATACACTTGTACTTATTGTATCTACATAAGCATAGCACAGTAACATGATTGTAAGTAACTTTAGGGGATGTATAAATAATATAACAATTATAAATGACTGGAGAAGAAATAAGTACTAGGGTAGATGTATGGTGGGACTGGCATTGACGCACAGCCCAATTAGTAGTGGAGTGTTGGTCACGATTCGAGGACAGGTAAGAATTAAGTAAGAAAATAAACAAAAACGCGAAAAAATTCACTCTGATTTTTGGATAGTTGGGTCGTGACACCACTCCACTCCAACAATCCCCACGGTACAGCGTACTCCGCGTGACATACACGGTACAACGTACTCCGTGGACCCAAGCTCAGTCAGGGGTGCCTGTAATAGGTCTTATCCACCCATATCATCTCTGTCTCAGAATGCACGTGTGAGCATATCATCTCACTGTGACACACAGTCTACAGGAGGCTCCAACACGGCTATATGCATGTAATATAAATCCCTGTGCGAGCGAAGCTCAAGCACGGCTCCATGCATATTCATGATATCTGAAAACCTCGTGCGAGCGAAGCTCTAGCACGGTTTCATAAAAATCAGTGAAATCTACGTACGAGCAGCGCTCCAGTACGACTTAAACTGATTATAATTTCATGTAAATTCCACGTACGAGCAACGCTCTAGTACGGATATGTATATAAATTCAGTGAAAACCTCGTACGAGAAAAACTCCAGTACGGCATTCAAATGAATTATGAAAACCATATAAAACTTTGTGCGAGCAACGCTCCAGCACAAATGAATGCTCAAGTAAATCAAATCTCGTGCGAGTTATACTCCAGCACGGCTTTATGCATAACTAAATCAAATCTCGTGCGAGTTACACTCCAGCACGGCTTTATACAATATTAAATCAAAACAAGATGCGAGCTAAGCTCCAGCATCTCTCATGCATGTCAAATCATTAAAAGTAGTGCGAGTAATCGCTCCAGCACTATTTTATGCATACCACGTCAAAACAAATCAAAACATGTCAAAACATGTCAAAACAGAGTGCGAGCTAGGCTCCAGCAGCTCTCATTTCACAATATTAAAAATCAGTGCGAGCACCATGCTCTAGCACATTTCATGCATATGATGTCACAAGTCGGTGCGAGCAACTGCTCAAGCACATTTATGCACATTCACAAACGCAGATATAGTGCGAACTACGTGTCGGCACTACCTGTTTCCATATAAACTTGATAGTTGGCCTCTTTTCCAAAGAAATTTCATTTAAATATTAATAACACCTACGTAGTGTTAATTTGGGAAACTTATGCAATTATTGGCCAATCTATCGATTTACTTTGATTAAAACCAATCAAATCTTTAATTCGGAAAATTCCTTAAATCATGCATTTCATGCATGTCATGCTTTCACCATCCTTAGGTGAACTTCCCTCAATAGGGGTAAAATAGTCTTTTCACCTATTTCGATCCTCAAAATTATTTAAACCACTTTTAGGATCTTTATACATCATCAAGGCATACATACATATTCAGTGTACAGAACACTATTAAAATACGCGTAGCTACCTCTAGCTACTCACACAATTCCCTTACCTCATTTATCTGTACAGTCTGACCTTTCCTCTGATGACTCGTCACGCAGTCCGATTTGCTCTGAATCCAATTCAAATCTCCGGCACTGCGGATACATATTCATCAGGTCAATTACAATACAATTAATTGTATTCACAATTTTCTGGGCTTAATTTAAATCATTGGGCCCGTTTACCCATATTGGGCCCGATTGTACCATAATGGGCCTTAATCGGCCTTAAGCCCGTTTACCACACTTTATCGAGGCCTATTGGGCTCACTGGGCCCATCAGTAATTTATTTAGCCTCGTTCTAAATTCTCTGATATCTCAATTTAATATTTACGACAATTTATCTAATTTTCCAGAATTTAATTCATTTATGCGGAAATTAAATCCGTGATTTATGCGTTAAATATCAATCACGCATAACGATATAAAATTGTCGTAAATAAGGGTCACTTACCCGTTATTCCCTGATCGTATACAAATCGAGGCTGTCTCGAGCTCTCAGTGGATGCCAATTGTCGAGCTACACAATTAAATATATTTTTCCGGGTAAATTTCCAGTCGAAATTAATTAAATTAAATATTCAGAAAATTAAATCGGTCAATTTGACCGCTTACCGACTTACCCGAAGCTCGATTGCATCACTGGAATTTTCCCCAATATTTTCTCTTTTTCTTTTTCCCTTTTTCTTCCTTTTTTCCCTCTCTTTTTGGCTGAACCGGTCCGGTCCGGTTCAACCCGGTTCGGACCGCCGGTTCGGTCTGGTCCGGTTCGGCCGGTTCTGTCCGGTTCGGCCGGTCCAGGCTCCCTTTGGTCGTGCCGGCGCCGTCCGGTCGGTTCTCTGGCCGATTCCGGTGCCGTTCAACGCGCCATGGACTGGGCTTCTCAAATCGGGCCTCGGTTTGTCTCGAATCGACGCCATCGCCGGCGAATCGGGGTTTCTTCCCCGCGGCTTCCCCTCCGTTTTCCGACGTTTTTTCGGCCACTTCGCCGCGCGTCGCTGCCGCCTGTGGGCTCGCCTGAGGTCGGCCGACCTTCGCCGACCCTCGCCTGGGGCCCTTGGCCGCCGGTGAGGCTCGTCCGTCGTCTTCTCTTCCTCGGCTCGCCTTTCGCGTTTTTCTTCTTCTCTGTTTCTGTTTCTCGCGATTCCAATTCGCGTTTTTTTTTTTTTTTTTATTTATTTAATTTTATTTATTTATAATTTATTTTTAATATTATTTTATTCATTAAAATATTATTAAAAATACAAAATATCCCAAAATATTATAAAAAAATTCTATTTAATTCATAAATTAATTTCTCAGTCCGATTTTACCTTTTCGGTATAATTTTTCGATTATTTTCGAGATTATTTTTCGATGCGAAAATCCCGGTTTATTCCAATAAATTCATATCTTGATCAATTTAACCCGAAATTTAATTATTTCTTCGTTATTGATCAAGATTTCTAAATCTCATATTTTTAATTAAATTTTCTTGTCCCGATTAATACCGAATATTAGTCTATCGACCATTTTGCCCTTGCAAATTTTCGGGAATACCATTTTAGTCCTTTTGCATTTTTAAATGCACTCGAAAATATCGGGTCTTACAAAGCCCATTAAGAAAGCCCAAACCGAGAAGCCCAAATGGAAAAGCCCATGAGATAAATATCTAACCATAGTTAAAGCTAACCATGACTCATAAGGTGACTCATTAGGTGACTCATGGCTAAGGCTTGGAAAGTCAAGCTTAATGGCTGGAAAGTAAAGCTTAATGGCTAAGTATGTGGCTTATAAAATCAGCCACACCATTGTCATCTTCATCACACCAAATTCGGCTAGAAGAAGAAACCATTGAAACATATTATCCAAGCTTTCTCTCACTAGAAATCACTAGGAATTAGGCATAATTGGAACTTGCATCCTTCATGGAAGTTGTTCCAAATTGAAAGGAGAGTGACATATGTTGGAATTGGCTATCAAGGAGCCATAGAATACAAACCGAGAGCCTTCAAAGATTCCGCCAAAGGGTGAACACAACAATTGGTATATTTTCTAATTTTCAATTTCATATATGTTAATGTATGAATGATTTTAAGTATGTTGATATATGTTTTAAGAATTAAAACATATTAAATCACCATGAAGTTGGTTAGGCCGATAGTGAGTAATGGGATATTGATTCATGTCCATATGATTTTAAGGCATAAATGGATTAATGTACATATGTTAATGATTATAGTGTAATTAGAATTAATCAAATTGATTAATTAATACATGTAATTAGTTGGCAATCAAGGTGTTTGATAAAATGCCTAAATGAACTATATGATGGTTAGGAATGTTGCCAACCAAGTGGTTGTGAAAATGCCTAAGTGAATTGGCTAAGAAATAGGCATGGATGGCATGTCATGGCATAACCGATGGCATGGGTAGCTCTCGGCCTTAGCATGTGGCCGAGAGGCCCAATGGGCCAAGCCCAAATATTTTAGGCCCAATATGATGTAATGGGCCTAGGACAAGCCCAATGAGAGTTGGTGGACCCCACAAGCTCAATAGGCCCAACGAAAATGAATAGTAAAATGAAAATGGACTTAAGGCATAGTTAGGCCCATTAAGGATTATTAAGGCCCATTAAGGGAAATAGACTGTATTTAATGTCAAATACAGTAGGAAAAGTGTAATTAACCTGATAAATGGTTATATGCAGCTCCAGAGAGTATTGGAGGAGCAAATCGGACTACTGAAACGAGCAGCGCAAAGAAAGTGAAATTTCTCGAGTGATTGCAGGTAAGGGACTTTTGTGAGTAGTTAGAGATACCTGCACGTATTTTTGTCTTCTTTTACATTCACTTAAAAACTCTGAGGGTCAGAGAAAGTGAATAATAATTATTGCGACCCTATAGTGGTAAATTACGATTTTACCCCTAGTTAGTCAAAAAGTCAACTTTTGTGAAAAGTTGTAAAAAGCATGGAAACCACTATTTTGAGTGTTTAACTGCTGTTTAGCAGGAGATTAAATATATAGGCTAATGATTTTAAGGTTGATGTGAATTAAGCACACTTTATAGTGCTGATTTTGATGTTTTGTAAATCATCCCTTTTTAAAGAGCCATCTATCATATTTTATGAGAATGAAGTTCATATATATTCCACATACATTAGTGCTAGATTCTTGATTCGCACTAGATTTTCATGACATGCATGATAGAGTACTGGAGTTATTACTCGTACTCAGTTTTATATGATATATGCTGACAGAGTGCTGGAGCGATTAGCTCATACTCGAGTTTTACATGAGATACATGACAGAGTACTGGTGCGTTGCTCGTACTCGATTTTTCATGGTTTATACATGACATAGTACTGGAGCTATTGCTCGTACTTGATTTAATGATATTATGCATAGCATGGTACTGGAGCTATTACTCGTACTTGATTTAATACATGAACTATGCATTGACCTAGTTGCTGGAGGTTTACTCACACTAGAGTTGAGTTTGTGATGTGAAACAGTGTTTGAGCGGAGTGTCGACTGTGAGTCGCACTTAAGGTGCACACTGTATGTGATATATAATACATGTTAAAACCCATGCCAGAGTCCTTGTGTAACTGTGTGTCACATCTTGTGAGAGGATATCCACATGAGAGTAATATAGACGTGGTATGATATTCCATGGTTTGAGGACAAAGACCTATGGCAGGCACCCCGACTGTGATGTAGGGTCCACGGGTGTACTTTGTACCGTGCCTGGGGCATAGGAGTACGCTGTCCGTGTGTTGTTGTATAGCTGACGGTTGTAATGGACTGACCACCCTCCCGTTGCAACAGTGATGCCCCGCACACCGAGTACTGTGTTGCTTGGGATCACATGTTGGATATGATCATAGTCCAGGATACTATTTACATTTCACCACAGAGTCTCACATGATATATCACATTGATTGAGTAATTTAAATTGCGGACAGACCTGAGGGATGGGTCAGACTCCGATTTTGTGATGTCAATGATTTAAATGCCATATTTATTGTGATTTAAATATACATGGCATGATTTATCTAAAGGCATGATTTATATAAAGATGCATTGTTTTGCACTACATGCCTACATTTGAGAAAGAAAGCATGATTTCTGTACATGGGATTTAATCTGTATAAGTATACATATTTATATATTTAAAGACATGCTTTTAAAGTGAGTTAAGGAAATAATGTTTTCAAGGTATAGCATTATTTTGAGTAGATAGTGTAGATATCTACTTGCTTGCCTGATTTCCTTACTGAGCGCGTTGTGTACTCGCCCCCTTTCTTTACATCTCTCTATAGAGCATCAGTAGAGCGAGAGCTATCAGGGATAGTATTCCTGAGTCCACTGCTAGTTCCTATCGACCGCCAGGTATACAGATTTTGTACGGTTATGTATCTAAACATAGAAATAGCACAGTGATGTATACGATATATATTATGGGGAATGTATTTGTTGTCGATTTTATATAATCTCAGTTATAGTCAGTAACAATATATTGACATGTATGTATGATAATGGATATTATGGTAAGCGAGGAGTCTGACATCAAATCACAGCCCAACCATTGAAGAGAGGAAAGGTAAGTTAAAAAATGCGAAAGATTTGTAGTGGTTTTTGGTTAAGTCATGGATTGAGAATGGGGTCCTGACACAAACTCCTCTTGAGCCTCGTGTGTCTCTAGCTCAACATGACCCCCAAGCCTACCTCTACGGCCTCTAACTTGCTCCTCGCCCCTCTAGCGCGACTGGTATTAGGCATAATTGCTCAACTCCCTACATTCACATCAAATTCTTAGTCAACCCATCGACACATACACAATATGTATCTAAACAAGCACAGTAACATAAGGATGTAATTTTCTAACTTATTTAGTATTTTAGACACAACACACGTCAAACCAACTCAGCTCTGATACCAACTTCTATCACGACCCTCAAATTATCAAAATACGTATAAAATTTTCGCATTTTCATACATCTTTTAATAATCATCCTTCTTCGATCATGAACAACCACACTCTCAACAGTTGGGCTGTGTGTCAATGTCTACCTCATCCATCCATAACAATTTAATTTCAAAAGTAAACACTTTCATAAATACATTAGAGTTACTGTTTACAAGTGTTTACATTGCTTTACATCCCCAATGTTTACATACAAAATGCTACTGTGCTATGTCTAGTTCAGATACAAAATAATTCAAGTGTGCATACCTTATGCGATGGGATGCAACAAATACCAAAAGGGAACGCCTCTAGTCACGCTCAATCTATACTCAAATCTCTATAGATAGGGGAAAATAGGGGGTGAGCAAACCACACACTCAGTAAGGCAATCATGCAAACAGGTAGATACTGCACTATCTACGTGATCGTAATGGCATGCTCAAAGCATACATTTCATCATTTTCTCAAAATATGAGTTCAAGCTTGTGTTAATGGTATGTAAAGCATTCATGCTATTAAAATTTAGTGCACAATTCAACTCAAAACATGGAATATCCATCATGTAGATTTCACAAATAAGGCATGGAAAACACATCATGCGTACGTGCACTTTAAAACCATTAACAAACCGTCATCTCAAAACAACCCAACACTTGTCAGGACTCAGCCCCTCCCTCAGACTGTCCTAACCCATAAATCATTTCAAAACATGGACTTATTCAAAAAGTGATAGACATGTGAAATAGGTAATACAATAAGGGAAATATCCTCTAGGACCGACCATATCCGATGATACCGGCTACACGGATCAGGTGTGTGGGCTATCACCACTATCTGTTTCCACACGGGAGGTGGGTCAAGTCAAACCCATCGGTCCATAGCAGATCTCGTCCGAAGATGGCATAACACAATCCCAACACGATACAACGTACTTCATGATACATGTATGGTACAACAAACTCCGTAGACCCAATCAACACATCATATCATGCCACATCTCAAAATGCACGTGTGAGCCTATTTAATCGGTACGACCTCTTGTCTACCCAAAGCTCCAAGCACGACAACAAATAAGGTAGACATCTAATGCGAGCTATGCTCCAAGCACCATGCCAAAACTAGTATGAAATCCATGTGAAAACTAGTGTGAGCTAAGCTTCAGTACTCATGCGTATAAAACACATCAAATCTCATGCGAGTCATACTCTAGCATGCTTTCATTCTCAGGAAAACAATGTAGGTGGCTTAATTATTTGCAAAGTATGGTTAACAAACCAAAACAACTCATCTCTTTTGCAATTTATTTCAAATGTTAGCCAACCTACCAATCCTTTGCTAAAAAATAATAAAACATGATTTTCCAAAGCATTTGCTTTTATTTTCATGCACATTTCTCAAACACCCAACTTTTTACCGTTCAATCACCCAATATCATTTCCTAATATCTCATGCTTCTAGCAAAGCATTTAAGCACCCAAATTGCTCACATATATCTCTAAGAGTCCACACAATTCCCTTACCTCGATTTACTTGGGTGTGACTCTTTTCCTCTTAGCTTTCTTGCACTCTTGGTTCGCCTTGCTCCGATGTATCCTCGACAACTGCGATTCATTCATCCAAACCACTTGAGTTAATATTGTTAACTCACGTTTTGACCTCACTAGTCAATGTAACTAATTCATGTATTTTACAATGCCTTAATCCACATTTTACCCAACCAGACAATTTATTCACTAGCAACATCTTAAAATCATACTCATAACACTATTATCACTTCAAGATACTCCATTCATCATTAATCTCAATACATTTCACTTTCTCATACTAAACCATTTCTAGGTCATGGTGGATTCATTCTACGCTAGGTAGTTTCTACCATTTCTATATATACTAAATCATCCCCCACATCAATATCCAAACAATGTACTTGAATATTTGCATTAGAAACTCGCCTAGCTTGTTTTCCTCTTTGCTCCAAATGAATATGCACCTTGATTCTTCAATCCAACAAGTGGGAAAATGCCTCCAAACTATGTTGTTTTTCTCTTTGATGTGAACAACTTTGCCTCTAATAGTTTTCCCTCAAATCTTACTGAAAATGTGTGGATTTAGGAGTGAGAGGCTAGGTTTTAGGTTGGAAATGGAAAAGATTGGTTTTGTCTATGAAAATTACAGATCCAACTGCTCCATATTTATAGAATTTGATTGATGAGATGGATCTGCATTAGGTAGAGATCGATCTGGTCCTCTTCAAATCCCTCTTTTTCACGACATTTAAAGGTAGGAGATCGATCTGTCGAGGCTTGAGATCAATCTGCTTCAAACAAAAGGTTAAGGAGATCGATCTGGTTTTGGGGAAGATCGATATGCATTTTACAGAATGCTTAGGAGATCGATCTGGCTCCATTGGAGATCGATCTGTCATGTTCCATAGCTTAGAATAAGAGCATTTTGGCTCTTTCAGATCAATCTCTCATCCTATGAGATCAATCTGGCCTTCATATTTCTAGATTTTACTACAGTTTTCTGCAGGTACTTACACCAAAACAACTTTAATTTGCTGCCATAGTCATTTTCTTATCCAATCATCTTTGAAACTTGAAAATGGCATCCATTCCTACTTTATACCTATTAAAACTTGTGTGGAATCCTTGTATAACCAAAGGTATACGATATAAACCAAATGGAAGTGCATAACTTATGCAATCTTCCTTCAATTTCACCACACTACTCATTTTCCATTCTACTCACATTCTTCTCATGTTTAAGTCCATTTCTTCATATTTATACATAATATAACTTGTACGTACAATCAAAACTCTTATTACATATGTGTACATTAAACTTACGGACTTACATTACATATACTTCACATTGCAAGTATATCACTATACTTATGAATTCATTTACATATATATACAAGATTAAACCTATATGGGGTCTCACACACTAGACTTGATTGATCAAATCAAATCATACAAGTTCAGCGTAAAGATAAATATTGTATCAATATGGCTAGCTAGATACCAAATGGTACTATAACAGAATTGGTATCGGCAGTGATGATTTATTGAGATTTAGAAGCAAAATTGTGTACCCAGTGATCTATAGTTAAAGGAATTGATGTCGTCAGAGAAGCTTATTCATCGAGATATACTTTATATTCGGAGAGTAATAAGATGTATCAAAATTTGTGAAAAGTGTATTGGTGGTCAGGGATGAAGAAAGATGTGGCCGAGTTTGTGGCCTGATGTCTGGTGTGTCAGCAAATTAAAGTAGAGCATCAGAAACCTACAGGGTTGTTACAGCCTCTACTGATACCAACTTTGAAATGAGAGCATGTCACCATGGATTTCATTATGGGATTGCCAAGGACCCAGAGAAATCATGATGCAATTTGGGTAATAGTCGACAGACTAACAAAGTCCGCCCACTTTCTGGCTATGAAGTCTACGGATACCTTGAGTACCCTAGCGAATCTATATGTGTGGAAGATTGTAAGATTACATGGCGTACCAGTGAGCATTGTATTTGATAGGGATTCCCAGTTCAGTTCGTACTTCTGGGAACATTTCTAAGAACCCATGAGAACCCAACTTAATTTGAGCACAACTTTCCATCCTCAAATAGATAGGTAATCAGAGAGAACTATTCAGACTGTGGAAGACATGTTGAGAGCTTCTGCTCAAGATTTTAAAGGCTCTTGGGATAACCAATTACCTCTAACGAAGTTCACATATAATAACAGTTACCACTTGTCAGGACCCCATTCTCAATCCATGACTTTAACCAAAATCACTACAAATTTTTCGCATTTTGACATACCTTTCCTCTCTTCAATGGTTGGGCTGTGATTCGATGTCAGAGTCCTCACTTACCACATCATCCAATATCATACATACATGTCAACATACTATTACTGACTGTACTTGCTTTTATCATACATGTAAGATTATATAAAATCTAATACAAATACATTCCCCATAATATATACCGTATACATCACTGTGCTGTTTCTATGTTTAGATACACAACTGTACATAATAGGTATACCTGGCGATCGATAGGAACTAGCAGTGGACTTAGGAATACTATCCCTTGATAGCTCTCGCTCTACTGGCGCTCTGTAGAGAGATGTAAAGAAAGGGGGTGAGCATACAACGCGCTCAGTAAGGAAATCAGGCAAGCAAGTAGATATCTACACTATCTACTCAAAATAATGCTATGCCTTGAAAACATTATTTCCTTAACTCATTTCAAAAGCATGTCTTGAAATATAATATATATATATATATACTTGTACAGATTAAATCCCATGTACAGAAATCATGCTTTCTTTCTCAAATGTAGGCATGTAGTGCAAAACAATGCATCTTTATATAAATCATGCCTTTATGTAAATCATGTCATGTATATTTAAATCACAATAAATATGGCATTAAATAATTCACAACACAAAATCGGAGTCCGACCCATCCCTCAGGTCTGTCCGCAATTTAAATCAGTCAATCAATGTGATATATCATGTGAGACTCCGTGGTTAAATTCAAATAGTATCTTGGACTATGATCATATCCGAAATGTGATCCCAAGCAACACAGTACTCGGTGTGCGGGGCATCACTGCTGCAACGGGAGGATGGTCAGTCCACTACAGTCGTCAGCTATACGTAACACATGGTACAGCGTACTCCTCGCACCCCCAGGCATGGTACAAAGTACACCCGTGGACCCTACATCACAGTCAGCGTGTCTGCCATAGGTCTTAGCCCTCGCACCTGTGGAATATCATACCACGTCTATACTAACCTCATGCAGATATCCTCTCACAAGATGTGACACACAGTCACACAAGGACTCAGGCATGGGTTTTAACATGTACTATATATCACATACAGTGTGCGTCTTGAGTGCGACCCACAGTCGACACTCCGCTCAAACACTGTTTCACATCACAAACTCAATTCTAGTGCGAGTAAACCTCCAGCAACTAGGTCAATGCATAGTTCATGTATTAAATCAAGTACGAGCATGTAACGACCCTTAACCCTTAAAACTCGAGATAAATTTTTTTTTTTGAATTTAATTCACCCACTTATTCCCCAATTCACTTAGGTTGTATTCATGTACAGTGTCGAAACATTTTCCTAATTTTTTTCTCGTGTTTTATAATTGATTTTCATATTTTAACTTATATTGCCGATAGAAATTTCGGCAGCATAACGGCTTATATATAAGCCTACCCACCTGCAAATCAATTGTATTCCATAATCCTAGATATCCACAACTACCAAGCATACTTTTCAAATCCATCTCTACCACACAATGCATCTATTTCGATTTAATACTAGTAATCTCGAAATATAATCCCAAGGTAGAAATGTTTACATCGTTCCTTACAAAATTACATCCCAACTGATAATTCCAATATATGTCTGTGCATACAATTATGTCTGGTACAGGAATGTAAATGTATACCTTTCGCATGTACAAAGTAGCTTAGGGTAGTTCTTCCCAGCAGCTTACGTCGTGTACGCGACAGATAGCATCTATAGATTCACTGCAAATGATCTGAAGGTAGAGGGGTGAGCTTTTGGGGAAAAGCTCAGTAAGAGAATATTCTTAAAGCAGTTCTAATATATAAAAGCATTTGAAATTGTTCATAAAATGAAACTTAATGCAATACATAAACTTTCATTTCATGCGTATGCGTCATAAAGCATGCGAATATTTAAAACAAAACACATACTTAACCATTTTGTAACTTTTCATAAACCTTTCATGAACATTTCATAAAACATTTCGTAAACGTTTCATGAATAATTCATAGTCATTTCGTAAACATTTCATGCATATTTCATAATCATTTCATAAGCATTTCATGAATATTTCATAATCATTTCGTAACATCTCATGCATGTTTCATAATCATTTCATAAAACTCTCATGCAATTTCGTAATCATTTCATAAACATCTCATGCATATTTCATAATCATTTCATAAACTCTCATCATAGTCGATTTTATAATTAAAATCGAGGAGACTAGGCTATAACTAAGTCATGCGATACGTGTCATTCTCTATTGGGGAGTCATCATACCTATGGCCATGGTAAGGGGGCTGTAGAATGGATCAGATTTGTACAGCAATAATAATTATAAATAGGGGTAGTATCTTCTTATTTCTTATCATATACTAGCACATAGCTAGGGCACGGGCACCTGTGGCACTCACCATGCGGGGAACATTCATCCGTGCTGCGCGGGCACGAGATACTACCAAAACATTATCGTAAACCACCAGTAACACGACATCTTCCACAAAGGTTGAGTCAAGTGCTAAAGGGGCCAATGTACCGGCACCCCAAGTGGTGGAGCCGGAACACCACGAGAAGTAGCCAAGCATGAAGCCTAAGTCTCAAAACATATTTTCCTTTTTCATAAATACTTTTGAAAACGTCAAAAGTTCCATTTCAAAGCGTAAATATGGGTTTTCAAGCCATCATAAAACTTTCATGCATTTTCATAAACATAGAAATTCTAGCGAACATTTTGTAAAACGAAATCATGTTCTGTAAACAGCTTCACAAGTATGGACGCATTGATAAATCATTTCAAATCATATGCTTTTTCATAAAATCATTTGTCAGAGAAACATGAATGCAATATCAGAACTAAGTTAAGTAATACCCCTTACCTCGATTTATCGGGTATCTCGAATTCGAACGGTGACGTCTCCTAGTACCTCCTTTAATCCCTTCTACAATCACCTACACCGAAATTGTAGACTTAGCACCCTATTCATGCGAATTGCGTTAAGACGTAATTATCGTTGCTACTGTGTGTACGTATTATTGTATATCCTTAGGCTAACACGCACGTTTATCTATTTCTTCACTATTTATATATTTTGCTCCTACAAGTATTAACAAATACCTTTATTATATACACCCACATGTATACACGCATAAATTTATATATATATATATATATATATATATATATATATACTCTCCTATATGTATATATATATATGTACTTTTATTGTTTTCATGTTTCCCTGTCTCACATATATACATTTTTGTATATACATATATATATACTTTTATTTGTTTTTTTCATATGTCACTATCGCATATATATATACATTCTTTGTATATACATATACTAGCACACATTCATCCTATGTACATCCGTATGTATATGCACCGAAATATATATATATATATATATATATATCATTGTTTTCCATTTTTCCTTATCACATGTATCCATTCTTTATATGTACATATACTAAAACACACATTTATTTTATACGCTCATTTGTATATACACCCAAGTATATACACATTTTTATTTTATCCTTGGCTTTCCTTATTCATTATCAAATATATGTACATCTACTAACATACCCTTTTCATTATACACACCTATATGTATATACCCAAATATATATATATATACATATATGTTCACATAAATACATATATATATATTATCACTTGTTTCCATTATTCCATATCACAATTATATATTTTGGCCTACTTCTCATCTTTCCATTTTTTGCCAAATTAAATCTACACTAAACATGCTTCTATTTCAATCTAAATGTATATGTATATTAAATGTACACAAATACATAAATAAATCATTTACCTTTTCTATATTCTTTTTCTTCTTTCTTTTCTCTTTTTTTTTCTCTTCTTCCCTCTCGGTCAGCCGTTCTTCTTCCTTTTCTTCCTAAGCTGCTCACCCCTTTCTCCCTCACGATTTCTCCTATTCACTTCTCAGTTACAGCCTCCATTGCAGTCTTCTTCCCTTCGGTTCTGCTATCCCTCTCCCCTTCCTCTCGATTTCCATCTCCAATTCCCAGTCCCGATTCTGTTTTTTTTTTTTCTTTTTTTTCCCTCTCTTGCCTCTGTTCCAGCCCCTTCCTTCAGCTCACGGTTCCAGCTCCCAAATTGGTCTCCTTCCTCGGTTTGCTCTGCTGCAGTTTCTTCTCCTTCTCTCGATCTCCCCTCCAGCAGCAGCTCCTCTGCACACTCGGTTTTCCAGCTCTCCTGATCAGTCCTCTGCCTCGATCTGCTCCCGTTTTAGCCCCTCTGTTCAGCTCACCATTCCAGCTCCAAATTGGTCTCCGTCTCCCTCGGTTCTGTTTCTTTTCCTCCTCCCTTGCCTCTGTTCTAGCTTCGCCCGATCAGTCACGCACCCTGTTCTGCTCGTAGCTCCGATTTCTCCTCCTCGGTCAGCTACTGTCCCCCCTTTCTTTCCTCTCAGTTTCCCTTTTTTTTTCCCTTCTCTTCTTCCTCGGCAGACCCAGCTTCCTTCTCCTCTCCCTTCCCTTCTCTTCTTTCTCTTTTCTTCCCTTCTTCTCTAGCAGACCGAGCCTCTCCTTCCTTTCTCCTTTCTCCTTTCTCCTTTCTCTTCTTTCCTTCTTCTTCTCCCTCGGCCAGAACCAGCTTCCTTTCCTTTCCTGGTTTTCTTTCTCTCCCGGTTAGACCTCTCTTCCTTCCTCTTTTCTTCCCCTTCCTCTCCTCTTTTCCTTCCTCTTCTCTTCTCCTTTCGGTTCCCGCCTAACACTCCTCTGTTTTCTTTTGATTTCCTTTCAAATTGCAACAGTGGCAGACGGAATTGGCTTTTCTAAGCCAATTCCGTACATGCCATAATATATTTATATACATTAGTTTAATATATATATATATATATATTCTATAGGTATTAATTGTTATGTATTTGTATGGTTGTTATATATTTTTTTACACCCACTCCTATATAATGTATCAATGTATGTTCATACATTATATTAGTATAAATATATTGTTTGTGTATTGTCATTGTTATTTATTTATTATTATTATTATTATTATTATTATTATTATTATTATTATATTAAATGTCTTATACATTATACTTTACAATACATATACATATATATTTGTCATATATATGTATATCATCATTTTTCCATTTTAAATTGTTTAGTATATATATATATATATATATTTATACCTATGTATATATATATACATACACCTTTCCTTTTATTTAAATGTTAGTACATATATATATATATATACATATTCACCTATGTACATATCTACATATATACATTTTCTTATATAATTTATCCAAAGACATAATATCATGCCTTCCATGGGATTTTCCTTATTCCGAAATTAAAATAATATCGGGATTCCATCATTCTCCATGTGTTCTCGATACAAGTGTTTACATCGACACTTTTCGAATAACAAATTAAAATTTTCTAACCCTTCCGTACTTGCATTCGCCTTATTACTTATTGTATCTTCGGGTTCCCGGTCATCCCACGGGCTTCTCGGTTCCTATAGTCCTCGAGCCCTACAACGAATATTCACACTTCTGTTAATATATATTATTTCCATTTTTTTATAATTAAATTAACGTAGGAAATTTGTGGGGTTTACAGAGCAATAGCTCCAGTACCATGCTATGCACAATATCAAATCAAGTACGAGCAATAGCTCCAGTACTATGTCATGTATAAACCATGAAGAATCGAGTACGAGCAACGCTCCAGTACTCTGTCATGTATCTCATGTAAAACTCGAGTACGAGCTAATCGCTCTAGCACTCTGTCATGCATATATCATTTAAAGCTGAGTATGAGTAAAACTCCAGTACTCTATCATGCATGTCATGGAAATCTAGTGCGTATCAAAATCCAGCACTAATGTATGTGGAAAACATATGAAATCCAGTGCGAGCTATGCTCTAGCACGATTCATTCTCACATAATATGATAGATGGCTCTTTAAAAGGGATTGTTTACAAAATATTAAAATCAGCACTACAAAGTGTACTTAAGTCACATCAACCTTAAAATCATTAGCCCATCTATTTATTTTCATGCTAAACAGCAGTTAAACACTCGCAATAATAGTTTCCATGCTTTTTACAACTTTTCACAAAAGTTGACTTTTTGACTAACTAGGGGCAAAATCATAATTTGCCACTATCGGGTCGCAATAATTATTATTCACTTTCTCTGACCCTTAGAGTTTTTAAGTGAATGTAAAAGCAGATGAAAATACGTGCAGGTATCTCTAACTACTTACAAAAGTCCCTTACCTCGGATCACGTCAAGTGACCTCACTTCCTCAGTGATGCTAACTCTCGCTGTCCGATCAGCTCTCAATGTAAACTCCGAAGCTGTAAATAACCATTCCTCATGTTAATTATAATTTTCCTACTATATTACACATGAATACAGTTTATTTTCCCTTAATGGGCCTTAATAATCCTTAATGGGCATTAATCCGTATTAAGCTCGTTTTCCACTTATTATTTCCCTTCATTGGGCCTATCGACTCATTGGGCCTATCAATACCCATTGGGCTTTATTCCAAGCTCTTTGGATAGCCCGTATATCATTTACGACATTTAATTCAAAATTTTGAATATAATTCACTAAATACGGAATTTAATCCGAAATGCGTAAAATAAATCTTAAATTCGCAATAATCACATAATTTATTGTAAATGAACTTTACTTACCCGAGAATATGAGATGGTACGCAAATCGAAGTTCGATCGGGCTTCCGTTCGAAATTTATTGTCGAACTGCACAATTTATTATATTTAACTTCGGGTCAATTTTCGATTAAATATAATTTAGATAAATTCATCGAAAATTAAATCGGTCACTTTTGACCTCGTATCGACTTACCCAAAGTCCTGTGAAATCCCAAAAATTTCCCTTTTCCTTTTTCTTTCTTTTTCCTCTTTTTCCCATTTTCTCTTTGGCTTAACTGGTCCGGTCCGGTTCAGCGCAGAACCTTCTCCCCTGAACCACCGACCGGTTCAGGCATCCTTTGGCAGTGCTGGTTTATTTCGGCCAGTTCCCGAAGCATCACCACCGCCGTTCGGCGCGCCTAAGCCTGGGCAACACTCGGCTGGGCTCGATCGGGACCAATCACCGCCGGTTGCCGTCGAATCTCTTCTTTTCCTCCGCGGCTTCTCCTCTTCGATTCGCCGGCGTCCGACGTCGGTGGAGGTCATGACCGGTGCCGATGGGTACGCACGGTCCTCCTATTCCTTTTTCGGCTGCTTGCCTGCCAGTGGGGTGGCCGGTGCTCTCCGTCCGATGGTCTTCTTCTTCCGTCTTTTTGCTTCCGTTTCCTCTATTCTCTCTCCCTGATTTTCAATCCGTTTCTCTTTTTTTTTCTTTTATTTATAATGTATTTTTATTATTATTTTATTATAAAATAATAATAAAAATCCCAAAAATATCCCATAAATATCTAAAAATATCTCCAAAAATCATATTAAATTCATTTAATCCGTAAATGAATTTATCAGTCCTATTTTACCTTTTCGGTATATTTTTCACTATTTTTGGGCTCATTTTTCGAGGTGAAAATTCTGATAAATTCTAATAAATTTATATCTTGATCAATTGGGCTCGAAATTAAATATTTTCCTCGATTTTGATCAAGATTCCTCAATTTCATATTTTTAATGAAATTGTCTTATCGAAATTATACTGAATTTCAGTCATTTGACTGTTTTACCCCTGCACTTGTTCGGGAATCAACTTAACCCTTATCTCGCTGTTATGTAGCTTATATACATTTTTAATTTCTCAAATTGTCGATTGGATGTTAGTAAATACTCTTCTTATGATTCAACTATGTAATAAAGTGTTCATACACATAGGAATCATAAGGAACAAGCTACATAAAAATTCGGGTTTGACACCACTCAAGTATCGAAATGGCACCGTAGGAAGCAATGTATGGTCGAAGGTGTCGTTCACAAATTGGATGAGAAGAAGTGGGTGAAAGAAAGATATTTGCTCCCGATATAGTTAAGCAAGCTTCTGAGGATGTACAATTAATTTATGAGAGGCTGAGGACAGCTCAGAGCAAGCAAAAGCGTTATGCTGACCAAAGACGAAGACCCTTGGAATTTTTGGTAGTAGATTCAGTATTTTTAAAAGTTTCACCTTCCAAAGGAATAATCAGATTTGGGAAGAAAAGAAATCTAAGACCCCGTTATATTGGGCCTTTTGAGATCTTAGACTGAGTGGGAGACAGAGCTTACAGATTGACGTTACCGTCAGAATTATCGAGTATCAACAATGTCTTCCACGTTTCGATGCTTCGCAAGTATCATCGAGATCCGACGCATGTGATTAAGTATGAACCGCTGGAGTTAAATGAGGATATGACGTATGTGGAGAAATCGGTTCGGATACTGGTGTAAATCTCTAAATATTTTTTAGAATTCAGCTCGAGCATTACCTGATTTAAATTTAATTCATTTTGCGTGCGGATAATTAAATTAACTTTTTTGAAAAGGCGAGATTAGGTTAGGTCAGTATTTTTGTTAAGAATCCGATTTATGAAAATAAATTGATAATAAGAAAATAAAATTTAAATTAGATAAAATAAATAAATAGTATATAAAATTTAAATAATAAAAATAACAAGATTGAATAATGTGTATAGATATATACACATTTAATTAAAGTTAATTAAAATTAAAAATTTAAATGAAGGTTAAAAAAATTTAAAACGGGGTGTTTTTGGGCAGGACAAGCAGGCCAGATGCCCAGTGCGCCCTGTGCCCCAACACCCTTCCCACACGCCAGGCGCCCGACCTTTACCCCTGAGCGCTTCAGGCCAGAGCCAGTCTACACAACGCCAGCCTGCACCCCTGAACACCACGCCAAGCCTTGCACTAGGCTCGGCACGCCCAGTGCTCCTGCACACTATCTAGGACCAGCGTGCCCAGCACTGCCCACCCATGGATCCAGACTCTACATAACTGGTCTGAGCACTAGCAACACCCCATGCCAACTAGCCTGCACAGTGCCAAGACCTGTGCGCGCCAACCTGCGCCCGACACCCCTTGGACAAGCGCCTACAGCCAGTTCCCGACCACGTCAGTGCGTCCAAACTTACGCACACCAGGGCACTGCCCCACGCTAGGCCCTTGCCACCCAGTTCTGCACCTTTGCATGCCTAGCCCCACACCACCACGACCTGCCACTTAAGGCTATAAAAGGGAGAGCAAACTGAGAGAGGGAAGGTTGGGCTTGGAGAGGAACAGTGATGAAAGGGAGAAACAGAGGATAGCAAGGGAAGGAAGAGAGGCTCGAAGGTGTCATTCGGTTGATGGTGAAGATGATGATGGTGATGGCCGAAAGGGAAGGAGGAAGAAGGGCCACCACAGACCACGACTGAGGCCGGGGAGGAAGAAACTGAGAATAGGAAGAGTAATGGCGATAGTGATGATGGACGAGACCAAGGTTGATGATAGTGGTGGCCAAAGCCAGAAACAGAGGTGATGAGGATGGTGATCAAGCCGATGGGAGGAAGGAGATGGTAAGTAGCTCCTCGGGTGACCGGTGGAAGGGGAATCGAGTGGGAGAATGAGGAAGAAGAAGAAGAAGGGAAAAGAAATTTGGCGCGAAAGTGCCAAATTCAAACAGGAAAGGAAAAAGAAAAGAAAGAAGGAATATTTAAATATATATATATATATAATTGGAGGTAGTGAAAAAGACAAAAGGAGAAAAATCGAAAAAGCCAAAAAAGAGCTCCAAGGAGAAAAATTAAACGAGTGGACAGGGTCCACCGACTCTAGACGTAAAGCATCTAGGACTACGTGTAGATATCGAGTTAAGAAAAATTACAGTACGCTATAGAGATGAATGCACGTATTTTTTAATGATTTTTGTAGATATGACTTTAGGAAATATTTTACTGTAAGGAAAATTATAGTGTGTTATAGAGATGAATGCACGTATTTTCTGATGATTTTTGTAGATATGAATTCAGGAAATATTTTACCATAAGGAAAATTAGGTTATGCTATTAAAGATGAATGTACGTATTTTTTGATGGTTTTGTATACATAAATTTTAGGAAATATATTTATTTATGCAATAGAAAATTACCTATGAATTGTCTAAATTATACTGTCTATATTTGTTGTGTATTTGGAGACTGCGAACCTTAGGATAAAATTTTGATACGCCTAAACGTAGAAAATCCCTAGGCAAATTTTACTACTCGAAATTTAGAAAGAAGTTTTAAGGAACCTTGAAATTTCCCCCGACTTTTTCAAAATAGCCTTATTCATGTATTTAAATAAATCTTAGAGTATTATTAAAATTATCGCAGAAAAACCTAAAATTTCATATTTGCACACGACACTATTTTTATAGATTTTTAGCTAAAAAAGGCAAAATCAGCCCCTTTTAATCTGTTTTACACGTTAAAACGAAATTTAAGTATTTTAAAAATAAAACCTATGACAGTCAGACGTGTATTGCTGTGTGATCTTGCACGGAGCTGTCTGCACGAGATTTTGAGATGTTTTAAGGATAAAACTGTGTCAGTCGGTCGTGTATTGTTGTGTGATCTTGTACGAACCCACTCGCACGTGATTTTAAGCGATTTGATAAGACTATTCTAGCCAGTTGTGTATTGCTGTGCGATCTTGCACAGACTTGTTCGCACGTGATTTTTGGTGATTTGATAAAATCGTGCCTAATAGACGTTTATTGTTATGTGATCTTGTATGTATCTGTTCGCACGTGATTAGAGATAAAGAGGGCAATGATGAATTACATGGACATGTGAATGATGAATTACATGGACATATGAATGATGAAATTATACGAAAATGTGAATTATGTCGAGGTCCAGGGAGTATGATGTACCATGCTGTGTCCACGTGAGTACGTTGTACCGTGTTATTGAGAAATAGTGAAATAGTAAGCCGATTGGGTAGCTGACCACTCCCACGGCACTTGACATCCTGGCACACCTGATCAGTGACTGCCCGGAGTCATTGACATTAGCTAATTGTCCTATTAATTGATTATTGATGATGAATATTTTACCATGTCTCATTTATTGATTTATTTCAACTGAGTTTTGATGAAGTGAAATTCTGATATGAAATGAGTTATATTTTACTGCATTTTAATTTAATTGATATTTTGCAGTAATGTTTTTTGTGATATCGATACTGTGAGAAAATGGTAATTGTGTGATACCGATATTGTGAGAAAATGGTAATTTTCACTGTACTACACTGAACTGTATAATATTACTTCAAGCCCGTATTTTGTTCTAAAATTCACAAACTTTTCGGTATTCAATTTTAATAATGATCAGCCAATGAACAATTGGAAAGATGAATATGTTCATTGGTGGATGATTTATTTAAATGGTATTTTTAACATGAGGGACTTATATGAATTTAATTAAATTAAAATATTTTAACTTGAAGAACAAATAATTGTGGGGACTAGAAATAATTTTTTTATGAACAAGATTAATGTATGAATATATTCTTCCACGATAAATAAGTGCAAATAATAGATAATTTATACATAATGAATTATTAAGCATAAATATATAAATAATAATAACTAAGTAAAATATATATATATATATATATAATAAATAAATAATGGAAAGAAAGGAAATTATGGTTTGAAATGATAGTTTAGGTGGAAAAAAATGAAGATAATGATCTCGATGAAAGGAAATATATATATATATTTATATATATATATATATTGATATAGATAGGAATAGGTGAGAAAAGAAATTTTTGACAATGCATTGAAATGTGAGAAAGGATGGCAATTGGGTATTCCCATGCTAGCTTGCTTTGCCGAAGCAAACTAAAAAGGAAGGATGGCAGAGCATGATGGTTTGAAAATAGTGTGGAAGAGGT
Organism: Firmiana major; assembly: GCA_033439115.1. Taxonomy (NCBI): domain Eukaryota; kingdom Viridiplantae; phylum Streptophyta; class Magnoliopsida; order Malvales; family Malvaceae; genus Firmiana; species Firmiana major. The sequence continues at coordinate 39,453,722 of CM065901.1, forward strand.
ATACGAGTGAGAAAGGTGACTGAAGCTGGCAGTGATAAGAGGACATGAACTTGACCAACAAGGCTAGCACGAAAAAAAGGGGAATGATATAAATAAGTATATACATCGAGCTGCAATAGGAAATGGAAAGGGAAATGGGAAATGTTTGGAAACATGATAAGAGAAGAATAAAAAAAAAACTAAACATATGGGGACTGTTCTACCTGTATAGCATCAAACAATGTAGGCAAACTGAAATGTTAGCAAAACATGGTGTCCCATCAGTATGGGAGTATGGGAAGGACTGACCAAAATAGAAGACATGGGAGAGAACATGAAGGAAATGATGATAGAGCAGTTCGAAGAAAATGATGGAAGCATGAAAAAAAAGGAAATAGCGGAACAGTTCATAGGCTGAGAAAGGTAATCTGAATCGAGAAAGAGACGAAGCTTTAAAATCTTGTAAAGGTAAATTGAAGCAGAGTTGGCAATGCAAGAGGAGAGGCCGAGATTGAAAATGAGAAGGGACGCTGAGCGATGTTGAAGGCTTGAAGAAGGTTGAACACAGGGAGCCATGCTGCTGGTTATCGAGCCAACACCATTTCATGACGTTTTTGTGAGAGTAGGACCAACGAGATGGGTAGAAACCTACTGAAAAATAAGGAACCTTGAGATGTAAAATCGGTCGTGAAAGAAAGAGTCGAGCTCCCTAGAAAGCATAACGAAAGGGAAGGTTGTGTTGGAATAACTAAACCGAAGGTGGAACCTGGTTGTACCAGGGCAGTCAAGCGAGACAAACAGAGGAGCGAAGCTGGAGTAGGTGACGTGTCGGAGGGGGAATGGGCCAAGGTCCGGGATGGTCGGTGTTGATAATCACTTGTAAATGGAAGGAAGAAATACTAGAGAAGCAAAGATAAGAGGCTTTCGGCAGGGGACAGAAATGGTGGTCCTCAGTTGGAAAAAAATGGTGAACTGGGAAAAACAAAGGATAGGGCAAAAAACGAAGAAGGTGAGGGCGGAAACCGAGAGGGAAGACCACGATGGTGGTGGCAGGAGGTGGGGATGATGGTGGTGGTGTCGAAAACCAGCGAAAATGGTAGGAGATGGTGGTAGAGCCGAGAGCTTGAGGAAATATGATAAGGAGAAGAAACTATGTTGGAAACCGAGAAGAAAACTAAGAATGGACAGTGATCGGCGTGGAAAAGAAGAGAAGAAGAAGAAAGAAAAGTGGCGGGAAAGGAGAAAGCAAATTCAAAAAAAAGATGAACAGTAAATAAAATAAAATAAAATAAAAAAATAAGAAGAAGAAAAAGGAGGTTATTTTTGGATATATTTATATATATAAGAATATATATATATATATATAGAACCACATGGAAGATAGAATAAAAGGTATCGAGGAAATCAAGAAAACCCTAGGGAAAGGTGATCGGAAATATTTATTCAAAATTTTCGGTGAAAATAAGTCAGAAGGGCCGAGCTCACCGACTCGCTAAGTCGAAGCAATCGAGGACTGCGGATAGACATTTGGGGTAAGGAATTTATGTAAGTTTTAGAGATAACTGTACGTATTTTATGATTTTAACTGTATTTTTCCCTAAGTAAGCCAGGTTACGACTTTGACGCATCATAGGTAATTCGAATAAATAGGATACTAAGAATACAAATTTCGGTGTAGGAGAATCGTAGAAGGATTTAAGGGAGATACTTGGAGGCATCGCTACTCGAACTGGAATTTTTGATAAATCGAGGTAAGGGGTACTATTTAACTTAGTTCTGATGATGAACCCTTGTTGCATTGATTAAAAAAAAAATTTACGAAGCAATATTATGTTTTGAAATGATTTATAACTGTTTTCATACTTATGGAACGGTTTACGAAACATGATTTCATTTTAAGAAATGTTCATTAAGTACGTTTATGTTTATGATAGGAATTTTCTAAAGCATGAAAATGAGTGGAAGTTTTATGATGATTTGAACTCTATATTTATGATTTGAAAGGAACTTTTGGCATTTTTCAAAAGTATTTATGAAAAATGAAAAAAAATTGAGACTACAGGCTTCATGCGTGGTTACTTCTTGCGGTGCTCCGGCTCCACCACTTGAGTACCGGTACGTAGGACCCCTGTGGCACTTGACTCCACCTGCGTGGTAGATGTCTTGCTACTTGTGATTTATGATGATGATGTTTTGGTAGTATCTCGTGCCCGCACAGTACGCATGAATGTTTCTGGCATGACGAGTGCCATTGGTGCCCGTGCCCTAGCTATGTGCTAGTATATGATAAGAAATAAAAGATACTACCCATGTTTATGATTATGATTGTTGTACGATCCTGATCCAGTCTACAGCCCCCCTTACCATGGCCATAAGTATGATGACTCTCTACGGAGAATGACACGTATCACATGACTTAGTTATATTCTAGTCTCCACGATTATGATTATGATTATGAATATCTTTATGATGATGATAGTGATGATGATGATAAATGACTATGTTTTTATGAGATTTTGACGAAATGTTTACAAACAATTATGATTTATGATGAAATGTTTAAGAATGATTATGTTTTTTAAAACGTTTATGAATGACGGTGATTTTATGAAATTATCCATGAACGATGAAGATTTTATGAAACAGTTTAAGCATGCTATTTGATTTAAAGAACCAATGCTTCATATTTTCTTATGATGACTATGCACGAAATGAAAATTTACACATATTTTAAAAGATTAGTTTATGAAAGATTTTACATGCTTTTACATATCAAGACTATTTTAAATGTATTTTCTTACTGGGTTTTTTTCCGGAAGCTTACCCCTTCACCTCTCAGATGTGTTACAGTGAAACCACAGTTGATAATTGCTGCGTAGATGACGTAGACTGGTGGATACGAGTTTCCCTAGACTACCCTTCGTACATGCCTGAGGTATACATTCTTATCTCTTTACCAAACCATTTGTTTGCACAGACATCTATTGAAAGTAATGTGTCGGGATGTAATCTATATAAGGATAAATGAAATGAAATATTTTAAGGATTGACACTGAACAGGAATACAGCCTAAGTGAATTAAGGATTAAGTTGCAAGCCGAAGGTTCAAAAAAATTTCTCCAAATTTGTATAGGTCACAGGTTGTTACAGTTTAAGGTGGTATCAGAGCGAAGGTTGTCTAGTACTGTCAGTGTCAATAATAAGGATAAGATTACATCCCAAATGTCTGTGCTTGTTTGGTTGTAGACTAAGTATACCTAATGAAGTTAAGACTTAATGTTTAGTTTACATGAGGAATTAGATCACAGGCTAGAGGCCGCAAAGGTAGGCCTGATTATCATGCAGAGTTATCATATGAGATTCATAAATGATACTGAGATTGAAACTGATGTTGAGCGTGCTCCATTATGTCTTGTGGAAAGGACAGAAGGTACTGAGATACAGTTTGCTAAGATTAAGCGAAGTATTAAACATACTATGAAAAAACAAATTGGGACACAGGTTATGTTAGGTGATGGGGTAGACAGAAGAATAGACGGGTAGATTACTCCCGTACACCCGCACAGCCTGTAGAGATGTTTCTAAACTACAAATATGCCTGCTCCTGTAGCTCCACCCAGAATGATTATGACTTGGGTTAGGAGTAGGAGCTACAAGAGATGAGGCAGTTTTGGAAGTTCAGACTGCCACTGTATAAGCGATATCACGTACAAGCAACAGCCAGGGGAGAACATTTCCACCAGCATATATCACGTACGCAGCAGGCGCTATCTTACTTACCTCAAATAATCTGGAGGGGGAAGGAAAAAGGGTGAGCTCTCAAAATGCTCAGTAAGGAGGATAATGGAAGTTATGAAAATCATCATTACAATCACAATATGATGGAAAATAATGAGCATGCAAGTCATTATAGAAATAACTGTGTAAAACAATGGCATCAGCATAATACACGTGATAAAAATCACCAAACACATTCTATCAAATCTCACAGTGTGATATAATTCATAGTAGTAAAATTCACATCATTATCACATAAATCGAGACTAGGCATTTATAAAACTCATATGAAATCAACGTCACGGCACATCACAACGATTAAACTCGTCCCCTAGGCAGACATCCCCAATCGAGGGATTTCGTCGACAATAATACACACATGGCCATGGTTCGCTGTAGACTTGATCAGAGTCGTATAGCTGTCGATCTTACATGCTATCAAAGCAATGCCACCCATCGCTACCGCGGAGCAAGGTCATCTCACGTTACTAGAATGGAGGCGTTGGTCTTACGTGCTACTAGAGCACAACCCAACCTTACATGCTACAAGAGCAAAACTCGATGTGCATCTCATGACAAGTCATAGTCTTAGTAAAAACCATTTTACCTTCATGTATAGCTCATAATGGTTATCACAAAACCTATTTCGATTATAACACATTGTGTTCACATTTACACAAAACTCATCAAATCGAGCTCCAACCGGCAAAACACTCATATAGTAAAAACATGCCATTGTTGTATATAAATCATTTTACCTTCACGTAGAGCTCATTGTGGTTACCATAAAACCTATTTTGGTTGTAAGCCACATGTTTTCACAATTTCACAAATCACATCAAAATCAAGCTCAAACCGGTAAAACACTCACACATTTATCAACACATCATATCATCACATAAAACATGCTACTTCATCAAACTCGTTTTCATGCTCTTAAAACATTTTCATTTACTAAAAAACTCACAAGCACAAATGTTTTATTTCCCTTACCTCTTGCACCTTGCAGGGTATAATATCCTCGATTCTTGGACTAGCCTCGTTTCTCGCGTTGGATTCTCGAGCTGTCCACACACATCATTAATCCATCAATATATATCATTTTCATTTTCCATCTCTTTCCCTTACTCATCCTAACTCAACATTATCTCAAAACTCTTTCTACATCTTTATCAACACTTAAGCTAACTCGTAACCATCACAAGACATCCACATTAAATCTTCTATAACTAAACCCATTTGTTGGTTCCATTATGCCTTAAACATTTCCAACCACATATAGGTATAAATGCATTTATTCACCAATGTACCCAATAATAATGCTTAAACCAAGGATTTTGTGAGCTTACCTAGCTTATCCTCTCTTAACCAAGTTGTAGAACTCTTGTCTCTTCCCTTTGCTCAATCCCACCTTTGATTTTCTAGTATGTTGTTCTCCTTGCCAAGAGGAACAACTTTGTCTCTTACCCCTTTGTCAAATTTCGTCTAGAATTGGGTAAGTATTAGAGAGAGAAAACTTGGTTTGGGTGAAAATGGTGAGGGTTTGGGTTGCAGAGAGAGAAAGACTCGGTTCTAGGCGAAAATCTCGTGGTCCTTATATAGACAGGGCTTATGAGATCGATTTGGTATTGAAAGAGATTGATCTCTGCTCGATTCAATTGCTCCAAACTACTCCCTCAACAACTACAAGATCGATCTGGTTGAGGGTGGAGATCTATCTGCTCTTTCATAAAACCTAAGTGGAGATCGATCTAGCATTGAATTAGGAATCCATCTCTTCCAGGCTAAGAGTTAAGGAGATCGATCTGCCCTTGTGACAAGATCGATCTGTGCTAGGCAGAGGCATTAGGAGATTAATCTGCTTGCTTATGAGATCGATCTTCCTGTCTGTTCTTACTCATTTCTGCATTCTAGAGCTATAAGATCAATCTCTCATCCTTTGGAGATCGATCTGCCCTTCACAAATTCCACTGCTACTACATTCATTTGCTGAAAACTCAATGTAAAACTCATCTTAATCTACCCCATTGTCCATATTTCAATCCATACACATTCAAAACTTAAAAACTTCATCTCCTTATACTTCATTAAATTTAAAACTTACGTGTACATCAACATATCACAATTACATTCACCAAATTACAATCCTCACTTAGCAAAACTCATAAAATTTACAGTTCTCACATAAAGTAACAAGTCTGTGGATGAATATGAAATTAAATTTATGGTTTTGGAAAAAGTATAATTCGGATAAGTAGAGATGTGAAACAGAGGAAGTTCAGGAAACTCATAGGATGTACTGAGATCCTCGGTCGAGTTGAGTTAGCTTCACCAGATGTTATTTTAAAGGAGCAGTGCGCAAGGCGCAACTATGAGGATATGAGATATATACTCTCGAGGTTACTAAGAAAATGACAAGGTAAAGAGAATGACAAAAAAAGTAATGTACTAAGGAAGCAGAGTGATAGAGTAAAGTCATTGTAACTGAAAAAGATGAACCACAGAACTAAAAGTATAACTGAAGGTCATGCTACTTACATGATTAATAAAGTTAGGGCATGTTCGGATTAGAAAGACACCCCAGTAGACAGAGAATTTTTCGACACATATTCGGATGATCTATCAGAATTACCACTAAATTGGGATATGAAGTTTAAAATTAATTTAACAGTGGTATCGAATTAAATTATTTAGTCCACTGTACTGAATAGCTCTGATTAAATTAGAAATGCTGAAAAAGTAATTACAAGGACTATATGAAAAGGGGATTATCAGATTGAGTGACCCACTTTGGAGTGTACTGCCATTAATTTTTAAGGAAACCCGAAGTCTTCTGGGTCACGTTGTATCAAGAACGAGTGTTAATTAGATTCCCCAAACAAGGATTATAAATCAGTGGGAAAAGACCCAAGACTGTTAAGATGATTCGAAGTTTGAGGTATAAGGATACTTTAGGATATAAATTACGTATCGAGTCTAAGGATTGTAAATTTCTTATGCTTATGTGTCGAATGCGAGACTAAATTGGAATAAAGGAAGAGTTTTGTTATAATTGATGTACAAAATGGGACAAACTTGAAACATGATAGATTTTGAATACAAGTTACAATGGAATGAAAGGCTTATACAAGTTAAGAATATCTATGATATGTGAAATGAATTCAGATTAAGTGCTATGGATTGAGAATGGATTCTGTTCGAAGGCTAAATGTGAAATTGCGATAAGTTTTGGTATCCTACTTCTTAATTAGGACTGAACCTTGAACTTTTATATTCATAACCAGTTCATGTGGTCAAGTTTGATGGCTAATAAAGGTATTTCAAAATATCTCCTCGCCTGAGAGACTTGACAGCGTCTAAAAGTACCCTTATCCATAACCCATAAATTGAAATTGATAGTCGAAATATTTGTATATGAAGTCAGGATATCATTACTTGTGTTGTGAAGAATTATAGAATTCTACTGATCATGAAGGTTTAAGTATTAAATTTTACAAAAGCTGTCAAATATAAGAAAAAGGAAATGACTCAGGTTAGTGCTTTGAGCAGAAGTAATTTCAAGATGGCATTATGCATAATGGTCAGGGACATGAGTTATTGAATTATTGGTGGACCTCGACTTGAGTGTGGTCTTTCCCTGACACTGACATTCGTTACATGGTGGTTAGCTTAAGAGTTAAAACTTGACTTGATTGATCAAATCGAGACATGACGAAATGATAAATACTTCGTTGATGTTGCTAGTCAGACCCAGATGGGTGCTGCAACTAACTTGAGTATTAGTACTAATAATTTATAGAGATTTAAAAACAGAACTGTATACAAAAAGAATCTATAGTTAAAGGAATTGATGTCGTCAGAGACTCATTTACAAAGATATACTCCATCTTCAGAGAATAATAGGATTTATCAAATCTCTTGAAATAATATTGGTAATCAAGGACAATAAGAGATAATTGAAATTGTGACCAAAAGCCTCATATGTCAGCAGCTTAAAGATATGGTATAACAAGATTTGAAAAGAAAGGAAAATTGAGTCCCCGATATAATGGACCTTTCAAGGTCTTAAACCAATGGGGAGATGAGCTAGTAGATTGGCGTTGTCGCCAAAATTATCGAGTACCCACACTGTTTTCCATGCTTTAATGCTTTCCAAGTATCATCCAGATCTAATGCATGTGATTAAGTATGAACTACTGGAATTGAAAGAGGATATGACACGTGGAGAAATTGATTTAGATCTTGGATAAAAAAAACATTACGGTCTAAGACAATCCCTTCGGTTAAGGTTTCGAGGCAATACCACACATCGGAGGAGGTAACTGGGAATTAGAAAGCTTAATACGAGAGAAATACCCACAATAATTTAAGGATTGATGTACTTTTAAATTTGGGGACCAAATTTCTTAAGGTGGGGAGGATATAAAATGCACAAACTTTCCAGTATTCATTTTTAATAATGATCAGCAAGTGAACAATTGGGATGAAGAATGTGCTCATTAATGTATGAATATATTCTTCCATGATAAATAAGTGAAAATAATAGATAATTTATACATAATGAATTATTAAGCATATATATATATATATAATAATAATAATAACAAAGTAAAATATATATATATAATAAATAAATAATGGAAAGAAAGGAAATGATGGTTTGAAATGATAGTTTAGGTGAAAAAAATGAAAATGATGATCTCGATGAAAGGAAATATATATATATTTATATATTTATATATTTATATATATTGATATAGATAGGAATAGGTAAGAAAAGAAATTTTTGACAATGCATTGAAACGTGAGAAAGGATGACAGTTGGGTATTCCCATGCTAGCTTGCTTTGCCGAAGCAAATTGAAAAGGAAGGATGGCAGAGCATGATGGTCTGAAAACATTGTGGAAGAGGTATACGAGTGAATAAGGTGACTGAAGCTGGCAGTGATAAGAGGACATGGACCTGACCAACAAGGCTGGCACGACAAAAAGGGGAATGATATAAATAAATATATACATCGAGCTGCAAGAGGAAACAGAAAGGGAAATGGGAAATGTTTGGAATCATGATAAGAGAAGAACCAAAAAAAATTGAACATATGGGGACTGTTCTGCCTATACAGCAGCAAACAATGTAGGCAAACCGAAATGTTAGCAAAACATGGTGTCCCATCAGTATGGGAGTATGGGAAGGACTGACCAAAATAGAAGACGTGGGAGAGAACATGAAGGAAATGATGATGGAGCTGTTCGAAGAAAATGATGGAAGCATAAAAAAAAGGAAATAGAGGAACGGTTCATAGGCTGAGAAAGGTAATCTGAATCGAGAAAGAGACGAAGCTTTAAAATCTTGTAAAGGTAAATTGAAGCAGAGTTGGAAAGGCAAGAGGAGAGGCCGAGATTGAAAATGAGAGAAGGGAGGCTGAGCAATGTTGAAGGCTTGAAGAAGGTTGAACATAAGGAGCCATGGTGCTGGTTATCGAGCCAACACCATTTCATGACGCTTTTGTAAGAGTAGGACCGCCGAGATGGGCAAAAACCTACTGAAAAATAAAGAAACCTTGAGATGCAGAATCAGTCGTGAAAGAGAGAGTTGAGCTCCCTAGAAAGCAGAATGAATGGGAAGGTTATGTTGGAACAACTAAATCGAAGTTGGACCCTGGTTGTACCAGGGCAGTGAAGCGAGACAAACAGAGGAGCAGAGCTGGAGTAGGTGACGAGTCGGACGAGGAATGGGCCAAGGTCCGGGATGGTCGATGTTGATAATCACTTATAAACGGAAGGAAGAAATACTGGAGAATCAAAGACAGGAGGCTTTCGGCAAGGGATAGAAATGGTGGTCCTCGACTGGAAAAAAATGGTGAACTGGGAAAAACAGAGGATGAGGCAGAAAACGAAGAAGGTAAGGGCAGAAACCGAAAGGGAAGACCACGATGGTGGTGGCAGGTCATGGGGATGATGATGCTGGTGTCAAAAACCAGCGAAAACGATAGGAGATAGTGGTGGAGCTGAGAACCTGAGGAAATATGACAATGAGAAGAAACTATGCTGGAAACAGAGAACAAAACTAAGAATGAACAGTGATCAGTGTGGAAAAGAAGAGAAGAAGAAGAAAGAAAAGTGGCGGGAAAGAGAAAGCAAATTCAAAAAAAAAATGATGAACAATAAAAAATAAAAAAAAATAAGAAGAAGAAAAAAAAGGTTATTTTTGGATATATAAATATATATATATATAAGGATATATATATATATATATATATATATATATATAGAACCGCATGGAAGATAGAATAAGAGCTATCGAGGAAATCAAGAAAACCCGAGGGAAATGTGATCGAAAATATTTATTCGAAATTTTTGACGAAAATACGTCGGAAGGGCCGAGCTCGCCGACTCGCTAAGTCGAAGCAATCGAGGACTACGAACAGACATTTGGGGTAAGGAATTTATGCAAGTTTTAGAGATAACTGTACGTATTTTATGATTTTAAGTGTATTTTTCCCTAGGTAAGCAAGGTTACGATTTTGACGCATCGTAGGTAATTCGAATAAATAGGATACTAAGAATACGAATTTTGATGTAGGAGAATCGTAGAAGGATTTAAGGGAGATACTTGGAGGCATCACTACTCGAACTGGAATTTTTGATAAATCGAGGTAAGGGATACTATTTAACTTAGTTCTAATGATGAACCCTCGTTGCATTGATAAAAAACAATTTACGAAGCAATTTTATGTTTTCAAATGATTTATAACTGTTTTCATACTTATGGAACGGTTTACGAAACATGATTTCGTTTTAGGAAATGTTCATCAAGTATGTTTATGTTTATGATATGAATTTTCTGAAGCATGAAAATGCATGGAAGCTTTATGATGATTTGAAACTCTATATTTATGCTTTGAAAGAAACCTTTGGCATTTTCAAAAGTATTTATGAAAAAGGAAAAAGAATTTTGAGACTACAGGCTTCATGCATGGTTATTTCTTATGGTGCTCCGGCTCCACCACTTGATGTAAGACCCGATTTTATTTAAAACATGAAATGAGAAAAGATCAAATGAAGGATTGAAATGGTAGTCTCGAACACGTGCAAGGGTAAAATGGTCAAAAGATCAAAATTCGGCATTTATCGTGACAAGAAATTTTAATTAAAAACATGGAAATGAGAAATCTTGATTAATAACGAAGAAATAATTAAATTTCGGGTTAAATTGATTAAGATATGAATTTATTAGAATAAATTGAAATTTTCTCTTTGAAAAATTATTCCGAAATTATTGGATTATTATACCGAAAATATGAAATAATACCGATAAATTCATTTATTGATTAAATGAAATAAATAAGAATTTTTTTGGGATATTTTGTTTTTTAATATATTTAATGGATTAAAATACTATTAAAAATAAATTATAAATAAATAAAATAAAATTAAAAAAAAAACAGAACAGAATCGCGAGTCGTGATTCTGGAAACATCCTCGCGCGAACCTCGCCTCTGTCTCACCGACGGCCTGAGCAACGGACGACCACCGGGAAGAGACGCCCAGGAAGCCAGACGAGAGCTGAGCCACCACCGGCCTAATGGACCGACAAACGGCGGCGAACGACGAGAAAGAGAGAAAACCGAAAGAAGGAGAGGAATCCGGTGACCGGCGCCGATCTAGGCCTGGCCACCGCTGTGAGATCTAAGAATTTTAGATCTATTTTAATGATGTAATAAGAACTTGAAGTGTAATTTATTGAGCTAAGTGAATTGTGAAAATTATATTTGGAGATTTATATGCAAGTGTTTAACATAAGTGTGAAACTAAGAGGCCAGATCGATCTTGGAGAAGGAGAGATCGATCTGGTGAGTTAAAAATGACAAGGAAGGAGGAATTTAAGGAGCAGATCGATCTCCAATGGAAGAGGATCGATCTCCTTATGATTCTGTTTGAGAGAAGATCGATCTCATGAGGAAGGGATCGATCTCCAAATGTTTCTATTTGGGAGAAGATCGATCTCCTCAAGGAGCAGATCGATCTCATAAAGCCATAAAGAGATCGATCTCACCCCTCGACAGATCGATCTCCTAGGCATAAAATTACCCCAAATCGTCCCCAAATTCAAATGCAGATCGATCTCATCAAGAGCCAGATCGATCTCCTACCCTCAGTCTATATAAGGAACCCCTGCTTTCTCCTGCAATTTCATTTTCTCTCTCTTCCAACCCCCATTTCTACCGAAGCCCTAGCTTTCTCACTCATTCAAAGTACCCATTTTCGTCCAAATCAGAGGCTGTGGCAAGAAGAAAAGTTGTTCCTCATCAAAGGGAGAACAACATACTTGGAAATCGTAAGACGGATTGAATCAAGGCAAGAGATAAGCTCTCCACAAGTTTTGGGTAATTTCTAAACCTCGATCTTGATATTTGAGATGATTTTGGTAATAATACTTGTTGGCATTGTGGTGAATTAGCATAGATAATTTGGCATGAGAAATGTAGGACGTTGAGATGTTGTGAATGAGATTGTAGTTTGGGGTAGAGTTACGAGAATCAAGAGATTTGATGTGTTATGAGCAATTATGCTCGATTTTGAGAATTGAGGTTACTGTGATGATGAATATTGATGTTTTAACATCGTTTGGACAGCTCGGGAGTTCTAGAGTGGAGTGCGAGACTAGTCCGTGATAAGGGGGAAACAATTGTACTATACGAGGTGCAAAGAGGTAAGGGAAACTAAACCAATTGTGTATGTGATTTTGAACTATATAGCATGATTTGTGATTTATCAAACAAGCATGTTTGATGTGTTGTGTTTTGATGAGAATGCACACGATTTTTATAGGCGGTTGGAGCCCAATGTTTTTATAAGTTTATAATTGGGCTCTACGTTAAGGCGATCTTGAGATTTGAGAAATGTGTGCGTGTTTTGCCGGTTGGGACTCGGTTTCAATATGTTTTGTGTTGAGTACAAAATGGTTTTAAATGAGTTTTATGAGAGAGAAACCACTATGAGTTCTACGTGAAGGCAAACCAGTCTTATGTGATAAAGACTTAGGTGTGTGATTTTGAGTACACACCGGGCACTGCTCTGGTAGCATGTAAGTTTGATTCTTCTCTGTTCTGGTAACGTGAGATCCCCCATTCAGTGGCTATGCCACGTATATTTGGTGGCCGTTGCCACGTGAGAACCCTAATTGGTGGCCGTTGCCACGTGAGATCCCCCATTCAGTGGCTATGCCACGTATATTTGGTGGACGTTGCCACGTGAGAACCCTAATTGGTGGCCGTTGCCACGTGAGATCCCCCATTCAGTGGCTATGCCACGTATATTTGGTGGCCGTTGCCACGTGAAACCCTATCCTGTGGCTGTGCCACGTGTGAATTTAAATCAGTGGCTATGCCACGTGTGTTTAGTGGCTGCGCCACGTGTATTATTATTACACTGATTTTGTCACATTTATTGAGAAAGCGATTATCGCATTATTTTCACACGCTTGTTACTGCTCTATACTGAGCCTTTTACTTCATGTTTCTACATGATTTTAAGATGTGAGAATGTTATTCTGAGAACTTTCATGCTATGGTTTTCAAAAGAGTATAATGAGTTTCACATACAAATAAATATTTTGTGATGTGCATTTTGGTTTATGTAATGAGTCCCTTACCCCCTTACTGAGCGATTTAGAAGCTCACCCTGTTTTCTTTACCCCCCAGATTTCTTCAAGTGAAAAGGGTTTCCCTGCGACGTACGGAGTAGTGGCTAGTGGAGGACTTGAGCTCCAGGCCATATATTGTGCTTTGAGGTATCGTATATCTTTTCATGTACCCAGATAATTATTGTAATTATAGACACTCGATGTATAACATTGTATGGGATGTATTAGGATTAATTAACTTGAGATCGAGTAATGTATATGATATGATATATACTATTTAATGACGAGATCTTGAGGTATGATAAGTATAATGATGTATGACACTGCACAAGAATGCACTCTTAATTGTGAATTGTTGAGTAAAAAGTTTTAAATTTGCCCTATTTTCCGCGTTTTCGAGGCATGACAACCGCCAATCGAAGGAAGCCCACACGAAGACCAACCGATCAACGGCTGAATCGGTAGGTGGGATGGCGGCTAGTGCCGAAAAACGGTGAGAAAAGAAAAGGCACCGATGCCGGAAGGGAGAAGAGCTGGACCGGACACATCGGACCACACCGACCCCAGATCTGAGCTTCGGACAATTCCACGGAGCTGCTGGAGACAGAAGCCTGTGGAGAACTGACCGACGAAGCCCCAAACTGGGCCGAACCTGACTGAACCGGTTGGACCGAATCGGTCTAAATCGGGCCGAACCAGACCGAACCGGTTCAGCCAGAAAAGAAGAAAAAGAAAGAGAGAAATGGAAAAAGAACAAGAGAAAAAATTGGAGAAAAATCTCAGTGATGCAATTGAGCTACGGGTAAGTTGGTAAGCGGTCGAAATTAACCGATTTAAATTTCAGAATATTTAATTTGATTAATATTCGACTAAAAGTTTACCTGAAAAATATTTAATTGTGTAGCTCGACAATTGACGTCAAACGAGGACTCGAGTCAGCCTCGATTTTCATACTATCTTGGAATCTCGGGTAAGTAACCCTTATTTACGACAATTTGTATCCTTATACGTGTTAGAAATTTATCGCATAAATTACAGATTTAATTTTCACATTAAATGAATTATATCCTAGAATTAGAGATATATTGTCGTAAATAATTCATTAAGCTATCCGAGAATTTAGAATGAGGCTCAATAAATACTGATGGGCCCAATGAGCCCAATAGGCCTCGATAATGTGAATAGGAAGTGGAAAACGGGCTTAAGGCCAATTAAGGCCCATTATGGCACAATCGGGCCCAATATGGGTAAACGAGCCCAATGATTTAAATTAAGCCCAGAAAATATGAAATACAATTAATTGTATTGTATTTGACTTGATGAATATTTATCCACAGTTCCGGAGATTGGATTTGGAGCAAATTGGACTGCGTGACGAGACATCAGTGTAAAGGTCAGACTATACAGAAAAATGAGGTAAGGGAATTGTGTGAGTAGCTAGAGGTAGCTACGCGTATTTTAATAGCTTTTGTATACACTGAATATGTATGTATACATAGAATATGTATAAAGGTCCTAGAAATAAATTAAAGATTTTATGGACTCGAAATAGGTAAAAATGTTATTTTACCCCTATTGAGGGAATTAACCTAATGATGGTGAAAGCATGACATGCATGAAATGCATGATTTAAGGAATTTTTTGATTTAAGGAATTTTCTTGGTTTTTAAGCAAAGTAAATCGGTAGATTGGATAGTAATTGTATAAATTTCACAATATAACACTACGTAATTGTTATTAAGATTTAAATGAAATTTCTTTGGAAAATGGGCCAACTATCAAGTTTATATGGAAATAGATAGTGCTGGTGCATAGCTCGCACTATATCTGTATTTGTGACTGTGCATAAAATGTGCTTGAGCGGTTGCTCGCACCGACTTGTGTAACATCATATGCATGAAATGTGCTAGAGCGGTTGCTCGTACTGATTTTTATTATTGTGAAATGCATGAAAGGTGATGGAGTCTAGCTCGCACTCTGTTTTGACATGTTTTGACTTGTTTTGACTTTATATGCATAAAAAGGTGCTGGAGCGCTTGCTCGCACTAGTTTTTATGACTTGATATGCATAAAAAGGTGCTGGAGCTTAGCTCGTTTCCAGTTTTGATATGATAATTGCATAAAAGCCATGCTAGAGTGTAACTCGCATGAGATTTAATGTATTTATGCATAAAGATGTACCGGAGCGTTACTCGTACGAAGTTTTAATTTACATAAGCAATCATTCGTGCTGGAGTGTAACTCGCACGAGATTTGATTTGTTTATGCATAAAAAACTGTGTTGGAGCTTGCTCACACGTGATTTTCTATGG
Organism: Firmiana major; assembly: GCA_033439115.1. NCBI lineage: Eukaryota > Viridiplantae > Streptophyta > Magnoliopsida > Malvales > Malvaceae > Firmiana > Firmiana major. Next base: position 39,469,435 of record CM065901.1, read on the forward strand.
ATTTATAACTATTCTAAAGTCGTACTGGAGTGATACTCATATGCAGATTTTACTGATTTTTATGAAACCGTGATAGAGCTTCGCTCGCATGAGGTTTTCAGATATCATGAATATGCATGGAGTCGTGCTAGAGCTTCGCTCACACAGGGATTTATATGACATCCATATAGCCGTGTTGGAACCTCTTGTAGACTATGTGTCCCAGTGAGATGATATATCTACACGTGCATACTGAGACATATTTGGTATGGGTGGATAAGACCTATTGCAGGCACCCTTTGACTGAGATTGGGTTCACGGAGTACAATGTACCGTGTATATCACATGGAGTACGCTGTACCATGGGGATTGTTGGAGTGGAGTGGCATTAGCCACGAGGCAGTAAGCCTTGCCCTTGCAATCTTGATGTTATGTTGTTCTGGCAGCAGGATTAACCCACATCCCGTTTCAGGTGTGAGACCCCGCACAATAGGCACCGTGTAGCCAGGGATCACTAGGTTATGGCCATAGTCCTCGTTGTTACTGATATAGTCACCTACATGTCTCACATGATATAACTTGTGGTCTTGATAGACCAAGGTAGACCCGAGTGAGGGGTCAGGCCCCCAATTTTGTGATTTTCTACTATGATGTTAAATTTTTCAGAGACTTTATAATGAATTTTTAAGAGATTGATTTCTTAGATGCTTAACCCCTTCGGGTTATTTTATACTGCAGTTTTGATGAAATGATTTAAATGCAGTAGCATGATGAGTTTTCCATTCGTTAATGATAAGATTCATGAAAAAAATTGTTTCTCATGATTTGTTTTACATGGCATGAAATGACGCATGATCTTGATTTACCTCATGCTAAGTATAATTTAATAATGTCACATAAAATGCCTTTGATGCATGAATTACATGATTTCTCTATGCACAAATAGTTTTGATAAACTATGTCATTGATGTATGCATGGTTTTGTGCTTGAGATTTTAATGAAAAGAAATGGATTTTAAGGGCATGGCATTATGAGCATGTAGATAGTGGAGCTATCTACTTACTTGAATAATTGCCTTACTGAGAGTGGTTTGCTCACCCCCCCTTATTTTCCCATCTTTTCAGAGTACTCGTAGTAGTTAGTGAGCGGTTGAGAACTTGCATCTTGGTATCCGCTGCTTCCCATCGAGAGACAGGTATACACATTTGTATTGTTTTGTATCTAAATATGTAATGCACAGTACTGTAAATGGATATGATGTCGGGGATGTAAGGTGATGTAATACCTGTCACGACCCAAATAACCTAAAAATCAGAGTAAATTTTTCGTTTTTCCGTTTATTACTTAATTCTTACCTTTCTCTCATCGTGACCATCCTACAAACAGTTGGGCTATGATTCGGTGTTAGTTACCTCACACTATTTACCATTCCATTTCCATATTCACATTCATATGTCAAAGTTTACTATCATTTGACTTTAATTAAATACATACATAATGGTATTTATAACCTACATCCCCGACATCACATCCGTTTACAGTACTGTGCATTACATATTTAGATACAAAACTATACAAATGTGTATACCTGTCTCTCGATGGGAAGCAGTGAATGCCCAGATGCAAGTCCTTAGTTGCTTACTAATTATTACAAGTGCTCTGAAAATATGGGAAAATAAGGGGGTGAGCAAACCACATGCTTAGTAAGGTAATTATGCAAGTAAATAGATAGCTCCACTATCTACATGCTCATAATGCCATGCCCTTAAATCCATTTCTTTTCATTAAAATCTCAAGCACAAAATCATGTATGTTATCAATGACTCAGTTTATAAAACTATTCGTGCATATAGAAATCATACTACTTATGCATCAATGGCATTTTATGTGACATCTTTAAATCATAATTAGCATGAAGTAAATCAAGATCATGCATTCGTTCATGTCATGTAAGACAAATCATGAATTTGAAATAAAAGCATGGAAAACATCATCATGCTAATGCATTCAAATCATTTCATTAAAACTGCAGTATAAAATAACCCTTCTAGGTCAATCATTTCATAAAACAATTCATTAAAATTCATTATAAAACTTCAGTTATAAAACCTCCCTTCTTTCAGGGTCACATATCATAAAATCATAAAATCATAAAATCGGGGGCCGAACCCCTCCCTCGGGTCTACCCTGGTCTATCGACCAATAGTTATATCATGTGAGACAAGTAGGTGACTATCAGTAACAACACAGGACTATGGCCATAACCTCGTGATCCCCGACAACACAATACCTAGTGTACGGGGTATCACACCTGAAATGGGAGGTGGGTCATCCTACCCGCCAGAACGGTATAACACCAGGATTGCAAGGGCAAGGCTTACTGCCTCGTGGCTAATGCCACTCCACTCTAACAATCCCCACGGTACAACGTACTCCGCGTGACATACACGGTACAAGTACTCCGTGAACCAAAGCTCGGTCAAGGGTGCCTGCAATAGGTCTTATTCACCCATATCATCTCTTTCTCAGTATACACATGTGAGCATATCATCTCACTATGACACACAGTCTATAGGAGGCTCCAACATGGCTATATGCATGTAATATAAATCCCTATGCGAGCGAAGCTCTAGCACGGCTCCATGCATATTCATGATATCTGAAAACCTCGTGCGAGCGAAGCTCTAGCACGGTTTCATAGAAATCAATGAAATTTACGTATAAGTAACGCTCCAGTACGACTTAAAATAATTATAAATTTAAGTAAAATCCACATACGAGCAATGCTCTAGTACGGATATGTTTAAAAACTCAGTGAAAACCTCGTACAAGAAAAACTCCAGTACGACTTTAAAATGAGTTATAAATTCATATAAAATCACGTGCGAGCAATGCTCCAGCATGAATGAATGCTCAGGTAAATCAAAACTTCGTACGAGCAATGCTCCAGTACGACTTTATGCATAAATACATCAATTCTCGCGCGAGTTACACTCTAGCACGGCTCTATGCAAATTTCATATCAAAACTGGATGCGAGCTAGGCTCCAGCACCTCTTATGCATGTCAAATCATAAAAACTAGTGCGAGCAATCGCTCCAGCACCATTTTATGCATATTGACGAGCCCTAAGGGTATCTATCCGCAAGTGCACGGGTCGTCCAAGTAATAATGGGATTTGAGTCCCGGAATTATCGTCCCACAGAGAAGTTGTTAGCCTAATTAGCTACCGGTTACTTTTACCCTAAGTATATCCTAGCAAATTATGAAATATTGATGGGGGTGATCTACATAGCTAGAATTTGAAAATACCGAAAACACTAAAATAAAGAAAATAAAACCGAGAAAAATTACTTACAGTACTCGACGCAATTAAAATCGAAAACCTGCAAAAGAAATTAAGACAGCTAAAACTAATTAACGCAATTAAAATAAAATGCAATTATGAAAATAACAAAGCAAGATTAATTAAACTAAAATTAAACTAACCTAAAAATGCATGTAATTAAACTAATAAAAATTGCAAATTGAACTAACCTAAAATCTAATTAAAAATGCATGAAAAACATTTGAAATTTTTAATCACTACTTAAAATGCATGAGTTTATCTAAATTAATTTTAAGCACTACCCCTAATACTAGTTTAAAAATTATTTAATAACCTAATTAAATCTAACTTACACTAATGAAACAAAGTAAATAAATGCATTTGAGAAACTAACTAAACTAACTAATAAACTAACTAACTAAAAATGCATGTAAAAATGAATTAACAACTATGAAGGGGTGAGCCAAACGTGGCCTTAAGCATTTAAACCACCAAGTGGTCCCGAAATGCTACTGTACACGTTTCTTCTCCACCATTTGCTTCCAGGAGCTCTGCTGATTCTGCTCCCGTCTGTCCTCTGCAAAATCAAGTTCTGTCCAGCTGCCTTGTACTGTCTGCTCCATGTGCTGATGTTCGCTGCACCTTCCTCGGCCTGCTCTGCTCCAGGCGGTGTCCGTTGCTCCCTACTCTCTGCCCGACCGTGCACAGCATTGCGTTTCATTTCCAGGTGTCGCGGATGTTGTCCAGTTGCTGCTCTTGGTTTTATCCTTAAGTGTCCCGTAAATGGTAACAGCAGCACACGTCCTGCAACTTCTCAGTCCAAACCAACACTCCAGTGTTGCCTCAGTCTGTGCCTCCCAACTACAGCAGAAACCGATAGTTTAATGTAGAGTAAAAGCAACAACAAAACAAGGAAAATGAACAGTAAAGATAAAAGAAAACAGAGCAAAACAGAGAGGGAAGTTAGTCCCGGTTCCGATCAACGACACATTGTTGCTTGGTTGAACACCGATCGGCAACAGTCTCACTAACTCCAGCCAGCAGCAGACCAATTTTAGAAACCACTACCACTACTCTCTCATCCAATCAGCAGCTACACAAAGACACTGACTAGCACGTAAGAAATCTACACTAGAATCGTGAAAATTCATACAAAACCGAAAGCAAAAGAAAATAAAGAAAACGGGCAGAAACGAAGCAAAGATGGGCTATGCTCTTTCGTTTAGCTTAAGAACCTCTTGCATAATACTCCAGCACCCCTTAATTTCTAACCGAGATCTTCCATTGATGGTTTAACAAAATAAAGAAAACAAAGCATAAGTGAAATGGAGAGAAACCGAGAAATGAAATGATGAAGAATGAAAATAGAATTTTAACAAATAGAAAGCTTAAAGAAAGGGAACCGAGAACTTGAAGATGGGAAATAACCGAGAGCATGAAAACTTAATGAGAAACCGAGACCTGGAAAACTAAATGGAGAAAAACTGATGAACAATAACAATGAGGAAACCGAGAAGGTGGAAAAGAAAATAAAAAAACGATGAACAGTAAAACCGAGAGAAGCAACCGAAAATAAAAATAATACTTTAAATTAAAACTTAAACAGTAAAAGAACAATGAATGGAAACCCGTAAACATAAAAAGTTTAAAGAAAAAATAAAACCTAAAATAAATGTTTAACCTAAAAATCTAAAAACTAAAAGCTCCCCTTTTCAATTGACATCTTTTTCTATTTATACACACACTTAGGGGTACAATTGTAATATTTCCATCCTAAATGAATTGACATTATTTGGCCACTTGTCTTCACACCATTGGCTCCTTGAAAAATAATATTTCCATGTCATCTGTGTTTTTGTCCAATTAAATGTGCTAAGCTCGTGTTGTCCGCGTGGTCCAATCTCGATTTTAGCCCAATTCCAGTCCATTTCTATCGAAATATTCAAAATCATCTGGATTTAATTTATCTGCAAACATGAAAATTTTAATTAAATAAAGGGGATAATTAACAAAATAAATTGGGGATTTAAATAATTAATTAAGAAATTAAGCACAAATAATTCTAAAAATATAAAATTATCACATATCAATTCAAAACAATGAAAACCGACAAAACAGTCAAAACAGGGTGCGAGCTAGGCTCCAACACCTCTCATGCATTTCTCAATAATAAAAATCAATGCGTGCAACCGCTCAAACACATTTATGCACACTCACAAACGCAAATATAGTGCGAGCTATGTGCTGGCACTATCTGTTTCCATATAAACTTGATAGTTTGCCGTTTTCTAAAGAAATTTTATTTAAATACAAATGACACCTACGTAGTGTTATCTTGTGAAATTTATACAATTACTGGCCAATCTATCGATTTGCTTTGATTAAAACCAATAAAATTCCTTAAATCATGCATTTCATTTATGTCATGCTTTCACCATCCTTAGGTGAACTTCCCTCAATAGGGTTAAAATAGTCTTTTCACCTATTTCGATCCTTAAAATCATTTAAACCACTTTTAGGATCATTATACACTAACAGTGTATACATACATAATTAATGTATATAAAAACTATTAAAATACGCGTACATACATCTAGCTACTCACACAATTCCCTTACCTCATTTTTCTGTACTGTCTGACCTTTGCACTGATGTCTCGTCACGCAATCCGATTTGCTTCCAATTCAAATCAAATCTCTAGCACTGCGGATAATTATTCATCAGGTCAATTACAATACAATTTAATTGTATTTCATAATTTTTTGGGCTTAATTTAAATCATTGGGCCCGTTTACCCATATTGGGCCTGATTGTACCATAATGGGCCTTAATCAGCCTTAAGCCTGTTTTTCACTTACTATTTACATCATCGAGGCTTATTGGGCTCATTGGGCCCATCAATATATATTGAGCGTCGTTCTAAACTCTCGAATAGCTTATTTAATTATTACGACAATTTATCTCAATTTCTGAAATATAATTTATTAAATGCGAAATTTAATTCCGTAATTTATCTAACACGCATAACGATGTAAATTGTCATAAATAAGGGTTAATTACCTGAGATTCCATGATAATACGCAAATTGAGGCTGACTCGAGTCCTCATTTGACGTCAATTGTCGAGCTACACAATTTAATATTTTTCTGGGTAAATTTCTGTTGGCTCTACCGAGAGGGGGGGTGAATCGATTTTCTAACACTTAGGGCAGATTTTAAATTAATTGCAATTTAAACACAAATGATAATGAATAAAACAGAGCAATATAACAATTTAATGCAAAGAGAGGGAAAGAGAAACAAACACAGCAACTTATAGAGGTTCGGCCAACTCTTGCCTACGTCCTCTCTCCTTGACCTTCTTGTCAAGTGGTTTCTTTCTCTCTTTCAATAGAGTTTACAAAGTTCCTTTTTCAGGTTAAGGAATAACCTCTCTACCCTTAGCAATACAGAAAATGTATTCACCCTTTTACAATAACACTCACTGAGGAACAATCCTCTTTTCTTTTAAGGTGAGGATGAATACAGAATAAGGCTTTTCAGTGGGTAGGACTAACAAAGCTTGTAGCACTTAAGCTTGTACAATAAATCTCAATTAATGAGCAATAGGGATACAAGGAATGAAAGAATTAAAGCTTCAGAATATTGAGAATGTGCAGTGATAGTCTCTCTCTTTGCTTTATCTTCAATGCTTGGTTATATACTGAAGGTTGGGTAGTTGGAGCATTAAATGCAGTTTTTCCCGTTGAGATTTGAAGAAAATAGCCGTTGGGAACCTCCAGTGGTCAGACAGATCGATCTCCTATCTTGGCCAGATCGATCTCCTAGTTTTAAATCCTGCAATGACAAAGCACAAATACACAGGGAGATCAATCTCATACATTACCAGATCGATCTGTTAGTTTGAATAGGCAGAGGCAGATCGATCTGTCGAATAGGCAGATCGATCTCCTATCCTCTCTGTTTGAGGCAAGATCGATCTCTCAATACACCAGATCGATCCTTAAGCTCACTGACTTTGAGCAGATCGATCTCTTCCTTACCAGATCGATCTCATAAGTTCTCTGACTTAGAGCAGATCGATCTCTTAACCCTTGCAGATCGATCTCTTTTTACCTTAAACCCTTTACACCGTTTTAAGGCTTGCCAGATCGATCTCTTCCATCATGAGATCGATCTCTCATCAAGTATAAACCCAGGAGATCGATCTCTCACACCTCAGATCGATCTCTCATCAGCAGAACTCTAAGTTCTGGTCCTGATATCTTCTAAACATGTTTGTATACCATCTTAACATTATTGTATTAACTTGTTTTGTCATTTCAAAATACATTAACTCAACAATCTCCCCCTTTTTGATATGACAAAACTCATCCAATAAACATGTTTAGTGAATTTGCAAAATTCCCCTTTTTGTGAGCTTTTGACTTTGTTAAAGATTTAACTCATCCTTAGTTAAATCTTAACTCCCCCTTAGTTAGCTCTAGCTCTTAACTCCCCCTCAATTAAATCATCTTAACTCCCCCTCAATTAAATCATCCTATCATCCTTTTAAACATTTAACATAAATCACAACAACATGCATGTTTCTTATCATGTTGTTTCTTATGATGTTTCTTATGTTTCTTCTCCCCCTTTTTGTCATATCAATCACACAGGGTCATTAACTCACAAAATGCAACATTGTCAAAACCATGGCAGTTCAAAATCAACATTGACTCACACAATGCCACATTTTCATAAACAATCAATTTATATTGCATTCAAGCAAATTCAGTACAAAGTGCAGTGCGGAATGATATAACTGAACTAAACCATACACCTAAAGCCTAATGTGAGGGAGGATCACGATCCAAAAGCTCCTCAACATGCGTGCGCGTCACTTGAAGTTCATCGAACATTGCCTCTTGAGTTTCTTGAAATTTATCGAACATCGCCTTTTGAGTGTCTTGAAGGTGATCCACTCGTTGAGTCAATTCGGCAAACATACGCTGCTGAGTGGTATGTCCTTCATCGATTCTCTGACTGAGGTCGTTTATCATCTTCACGATCAGCTCCAAGTCAGCAGGAGACGATGTTTGTGCAGTTGGCGCAGCCGTGGAGGACGACGGTTCTGGAGCGGGTGCTGCAGGTGGGTGTGCTGGTTCAGCAGTGTGGTCATCCTCAGCCTCAGCAGGTTGTTGTTCTTGCTTTTTCGTCCACTCTCCCCGGAAATCTTTGTAGTACCCCATATGATGTAGGGTCCCAATGTTAAGCTCGCTTTTAGGAGATAGAAGTTCGCCAGTTTCGTCGCTGCAGTCGATGCCAAGGCGACGGAGAAGATAGGCTACCGGTTGTGGAAAAACTATTGTGGTAGCTTGGCCACGCACAATCTTCAGCCAGTCTTCGTATATGAAATGAGGGAGGTTAGGCTTTTGGCTTGTGGTGTGAATGTGATGAAGCCAAAAACGGTCTAGACGCCTAACGGTAGAGTGACGGGTACCGTAAAGGCGGAGATTCCACGAGATTATGAGGTGGAGTAACCGAAGGTGCATTGGAAGGTTACTCGCCTTGTCCCCGGGGAGTTCAAACGCAAAGGGGACTTCCTCATCCTCATTAGTTAAGCCTTCATCGCGTATATCAAATACTTTGGCTATAACTTCAGAATCAATTAGAATTGATTGACCCATGACGAAGGTTCTGAAGGCAAGGATTTTGCAGGTGTCATCGGGGTCATATACGAGTTCGGCATTGGAAAAGAATGCGCGAACGAGATTTGGAGGGACAGGAGTGTTGATTCTCAAGAATTTCACCCAACCAAATTCCTCAAATTTTGATAGGTATGGAAAGTCTATGTGATTGAGGAAGGAAAAATCAATGGTGCGCCAATGCTTGATTGGCATAGTTGAAAAATATTCCTCATACCGCTTTCTTTTTGCTGGTGTTTTAAAACACCGATTGAAGGAAGCGAGTGGAGGTGGAGTGGGTTGGGAGGAAGAACCTGCCTCTACATTGGGTCTAGGTGGTTTGGTTCCTGCTCTCTTAAGCCTAGGCATTATTCTAGACTCTAGATTCGTCTAAACAAATTCAAAAATGATAAGAGCAATGAAACAGTACCTAGGGTTGCCCTAGAATGAAAATCAACGCAAATCAGAGAAAATTTTTGAGAAATTAGTGAGAAATGTAGGTTAAAATACCAAAATACGACACTGGGACGCAAGGAAGACCGTACGAGGATCGATCTGAGGAGGAATTGAAGAAGAGGATGCGAGGGAATTGGAGAATTTTGAATTTTAGGTTTTGGGAGATTTGGGGATTTTTCGCGGGTATTTATACTCCAAGGCATAGGAGATCGATCTGTCGAGGCGACAGATCGATCTGGTACTCCCAGAAGCGAAGAGAGATCGATCTGTCGTAGGGACAGATCGATCTGGTCGCAAACAGAGGCTTAAGGAGATCGATCTGGTACATGCATAGATCGATCTGTAAAATGCGGAAGCTGGATGAGATCGATCTGTCGTGTGGACAGATCGATCTGCCTTTAAACAGAGACCTAAGGAGATCGATCTTATGGTTAGAAGATCGATCTGCTTAGCTTAACCTTGATAATTTAGGCTTGTTTAAGGGATAGAGATCGATCTATATCTCAAGGGGATCGATCTCTCATCCTTTTTGCCAGAAAATCTTTGCAAGAAATCATTTAAAATCAATTTGAGACCAAGATTTTTGAAACATGAAAGTCCTAAGGCATACTCATGAGTCCTAATTCACCTCTAAGGATACAGAACCTATCTCTATCAAGGGGTTTGGTGAATATATCAGCTATTTGATGTGTAGTATCAATATACTCTAAGATTATATCCCCTTTTTGTACATGATCTCTAAGGAAGTGATGTCTAATTTCTATGTGCTTGGTTCTGGAGTGTTGTATAGGATTCTTAGACAGATTAATGGCACTGGTATTATCACATTTAATAGACACTTGTTTCATGTCAATACCATAATCTCTCATTTGTTGTTTAATCCACAACACTTAAGCACTACAACTACCAGCTGCTATATACTCAGCTTCAGTTGTGGACTGAGCTACACTGTTTTGCTTCTTGGAGAACCAAGAAATTAACCTATTTCCTAGGAATTGGCAAGTACCTGAGGTACTTTTCCTATCTATTTTGCATCCTCCAAAATCAGCATCTGAAAATGCATGAAGGGCTAAAGTGGAGTCCTTGGGGTACCAAAGTCCTAGTGAGGGAGTATCTTTGAGGTATCTAAAAATTCTCTTAGTTGCCAATAGGTGTGATTCCTTAGGAGAGGATTGAAATCTAGCACAAAGGCATACACTAAACAATATATCTGGTCTACTTGCAGTTAAATAAAGCAATGATCCAATCATAGACCTATAGAGTTTAGTGTCTACACACTTACCACCTTCATCTTTGTCAAGCTTGATGTTGGTGCCCATTGGAGTGGCTTGAGGTTTGCAACTCTCAATTCCAAATCGCTTGAGCAAGTCCTTGGTGTACTTTGCTTGATTGATGAAAGTTCCATCCTTTGTTTGCTTCACTTGAAGTCCCAAGAAGAATGTGAGTTCTCCCATCATGCTCATCTCAAATTCCCTTTGCATGATCTTAGCAAACTCTTGACATAAAGACTCATTAGTTGAACCAAAAATAATATCATCTACATATACTTGTACAACTAGTAAGTCCTTATTTTTATTTTTGATGAATAATGTGGTGTCTACCTTTCCTCTTGAGAATCCTTTTTCTATTAAGAACTTTGACAACCTTTCATACCAAGCTCTCGGAGCTTGTTTTAACCCATAAAGTGCCTTAGACAATTTGAAAACATGTTCAGGAAATTCATGATTTTCAAATCCGGGAGGTTGCTCTACATAGACTTCTTCATTAATGAAACCATTCAAGAATGCACTCTTTACATCCATTTGATATAACTTGAAATCTTTATAACATGCAAAGGCAAGTAACATTCTTATTGCCTCTAATCTAGCTACCGGTGCATATGTTTCATCATAGTCTATGCCTTCCTCTTGTCTATAGCCTTGAGCAACTAGCCTAGCCTTATTCCTTATGATCACACTATTTTCATCCATTTTGTTCTTGAATATCCATTTAGTTCCAATTATAGAGTGATCACTAGGCCTTGGAACTAGTTTCCATACTTTGCTTCTCTCAAATTGATTTAACTCTTCTTGCATTGCTAGGAACCAATTATTATCCTCTAAGGCTTCATTGACATTCCTAGGCTCTATTTGTGATACAAAGGCTATATATTGGCACATATTCCTTAAGGATGACCTAGTTCTAACTCCAAGAGTTGGATCTCCTACTATTTCACAATCTTTTACATATCCTAACTCTCTTGGTGCTCTAGGTTCTCTTTCTAAAACTTCTATTTCTTCTTCATCTTCTTTATTCAAATCAAGCTTTTCTAGAAAGTCATCTTCTAAGCCTTCATCAAATATCTCAACATTTTCATCATTGTTGGTTGAATCTTTAGATATATTATTTGACTCATCAAATACAACATGAATAGATTCTTCAACCATTAATGTTCTTTTGTTATAAATTCTATAAGCCTTTGAATTCAATGAATATCCTAGAAATATTCCCTCATCACTTTTGGCATCAAATTTTCCTAAATTATCCTTTCCATTATTTAGAACAAAGCATTTGCAGCCAAAAGGATGGAAGTAACTAATGTTAGGCTTCTTACCTTTGTAGAGCTCATAAGGAGTTTTCTTTAGCATGGGTCTTATCATAGCTCTATTGATTATATAACATGATGTGTTTATAGCTTCAGCCCAAAAGTACTTTGGCAAGTTATTTTCACATAACATGGTCCTAGCCATCTCTTCCAAAGTTCTATTTCTTCTCTCAACTACACCATTTTGTTGTGGTGTCCTAGGGGCTGAAAAGTTATGACTTATTCCTTGATCATTCCAATACTCATCAAATCCTATATTTTCAAATTCTTTGCCATGATCACTTCTAATGCTTGTTATTGTATATCCTTTTTCATTTTGAGTCACCTTTGAGTAAGTTATGAATTTCTCTAAGGCTTCATTTTTTACTCTCAAAAAGAACACCCAAGTGTACCTAGTGTAATCATCAACTATTACAAAACCATAGTGTTTCCCACCTAGGCTAGTGGTTCTAGTTGGTCCAAATAAGTCTAAATGCAGTAATTGAAGAGGCCTAGTGGTGGATACACTATTCTTAGGCTTAAAGGTTGTTCTCTTGTGTTTTCCTTTAACACAAGCTTCACATATTTCTTCATGATTAAAGGATAGTTTGGGTAAGCCTATGACTAGATCCTTTCTTGCTAATTTGGATAGCACATGCATGCTAGCATGACCTAGTCTCCTATGCCATAACCAAGATTCCTTTTTGTTATCTACCATTAAGCATAAGTTTTCGTTTTTGAGTTCATTAAGGTAGACTATATATATGTTACCTTGCCTATGACCTAGAAGGAGAATTTTATTTGACTTAGGATCTATAACATTACATTTCATGCAATCAAAAATTACTTTGTAACCTTTGTCACAAAGTTGACTAATGCTTAGCAAGTTATGCTTTAGACCCCTAACAAGTAATACTTTTTCTAAAGAGAAATGATTATTACCTATTGAGCCACTTCCTTCCACTTGGCCTTTGGAGTTGTCCCCAAAAGTGACTTCTCCACCAATTTTCGATTTGAAGGAATTGAAATGGCTTTTATCACCCGTCATGTGCCTTGAGCATCCACTATCTAAGTACCAAGCTTCTTTTGTTTTAGCTTTGTGGCTATGCTCAATCTCCTACAACAACAAAAATAAACACACTCAAGTCTTAGGTACCCAAATTCTCTTGGGTCCTTGAAGGTTAGTAAATGCAATTCTTGATCCCATTGGGATCCATTTTGCTAATGCATTGCAGTCCTTGGAATGAATTACCTCTTTTGGAATCCATATCCTTTTTACAATTTTTCCTTTAAGATTCCTCATCTTTATAGTGCAATAATGTGACTTATGTCCCTTCTTATTACAATATGAACAAGTAATTACAGGTTTATTCATGCTCTTCCTAGCAATAAAACTCTTAAGATGGGTTTCCCTACTTTGTGCATTATACCCTAAGCCATTTTTGTCAAAAAATGCCCTTTGGGTTTCTAACATGCTATCTAGCTTTTGTTGCCCCATGTGAAACCTATTAAAGGAGTTATGTAAATTGCTATTTTTCTCCTTAAGGTCACAAATTTCTAGATTTGCAATCTCTAGTTTCTTCTCACATTTCAATTTATCTTGTAGCATTATCTCATTTTCCCTTTTTAATTTAGATATTAACTTTTTATACTTCATGCTCATAGATTCATACTCTAATGCTAAATCATCAAATGCATCTTGCAGTTCATCAAAAGAGTATTCATTGATATTAGATGTTACCTTTTCATCCTCATCAATTGCCATGAAGCATAGGTTGGCAATGTCCTCATTTGATTCATCATCGGAGCAGTCACTGTCACTCCATGTTGCTACCATCGCCTTCTTTTTATGAAACCTATCATTGGATCTTTTGAGGAGAGGGCAGTTAAATTTTATGTGTCCAGGTTTTTTACACTCATAACACACAATAGAGTCTTTTCTACCTAATTCCTCTTGTTCTCTCCTATTGTTTCTCCTATTGCTATTGCTAGTTCTCATCCTCATGAATTTATTAAATCTTTTGGCAAACATTGCCATCTCAATATCCTCCTCACTGCCACTCTCATTTTTAATTTCCTTTTCAGCAGTGGATTTTAGAGCAACACCCACTTTCTTGGGTGGCTCTTCATTTCTTTTAAGCTTCATCTCATAAGTTAGCAAGGAACCTATTAATTCATCTAAGGATAACGTGTGTGGATCCTTAGATTCCTCTATTGCTGTTACCTTAGCTTCCCATGACTTAGGTAAGCTATTTAAAATTTTCTTTACCATTTCAATGTTAGAATATATTTTTCCTAAAGATTTTAATCCATTAATTATATCTGTAAACCTAGTGAACATATCACTAATGGATTCTTCTTCCTTCATTCTAAAGAGCTCATAATCATGTGTGAGCATACCTACTTTTGTCTCCTTCACTTGGGTTGTACCCTCATGAGTTATTGCCAATTTATCCCATATTTGCTTGGCATTATCACACCCGGAGACTCTATTATATTCATTAGGACCTAAAGCACAAAATAATGTGTGCATAGCTTTAGCATTTAGTTGTGCACATTTAATGTCATTAGAATCCCATTCCTCTTCTTCTTTGGGAATATCTCTTCCCTCTATTTTCTTTGTAGGGATTTGAGGTCCCTTAACTATAATTCTCCAGACTTCATAGTCATTTGCTTGAATGAATAGCATCATCCTAGTCCTCCAATATGAATAATGTTCACCATTGAACATGGGAGGTCTAACCGTGGAGTGCCCCTCTCCTATCAAACTAGTTGTTACATTGTTAAGAGCCATTTGATCGTTTTTACTCTTAGGAAGTTGTTCCTACGTGATTAAAGAGTCCTAGCTCTGATACCAATTGTTGGCTCTACCGAGAGGGGGGTGAATCGGTTTTCTAACACTTAGGGCAGATTTTAAATTAATTGGAATTTAAACACAAATGATAATGAATAAAACAGAGGAATATAACAATTTAATGCAAAGAGAGGGAAAGAGAAACAAACACAGCAACTTATAGAGGTTCGGCCAACTCTTGCCTACGTCCTCTCTCCTTGACCTTCTTGTCAAGTGGTTTCTTTCTCTCTTTCAATAGAGTTTACAAAGTTCATTTTTCAGGTTAAGGAATAACCTCTCTACCCTTAGCAATACAGAAAATGTATTCACCCTTTTACAATAACACTCACTGAGGAACAATCCTCTTTTCTTTTAAGGTGAGGATGAATATAGAATAAGGCTTTTCAGTGGGTAGGACTAACAAAGCTTGTAGCACTTAAGCTTGTACAATAAATCTCAATTAATGAGCAATAGGGATACAAGGAATGAAAGAATTAAAGCTTCAGAATATTGAGAATGTGCAGTGATAGTCTCTCTCTTTGCTTTATCTTCAATGCTTGGTTATATACTGAAGGTTGGGTAGTTGGAGCATTAAATGCAGTTTTTCCCGTTGAGATTTGAAGAAAATAGCCGTTGGGAACCTCCAGTGGTCAGACAGATCGATCTCCTATCTTGGCCAGATCGATCTCCTAGTTTTAAATCCTGCAATGACAAAGCACAAATACACAGGGAGATCGATCTCATACATTACCAGATCGATCTGTTAGTTTGAATAGGCAGAGGCAGATCGATCTGTCGAATAGGCAGGTCGATCTCCTATCCTCTCTGTTTGAGGCAAGATCGATCTCTCAATACACCAGATCGATCCTTAAGCTCACTGACTTTGAGCAGATCGATCTCTTCCTTACCAGATCGATCTCCTAAGTTCTCTGACTTAGAGCAGATCGATCTCTTAACCCTTGCAGATCGATCTCTTTTTACCTTAAACCCTTTACACTGTTTTAAGGCTTGCCAGATCGATCTCTTCCATCATGAGATCGATCTCTCATCAAGTATAAACCCAGGAGATCGATCTCTCACACCTCAGATCGATCTCTCATCAGCAGAACTCTAAGTTCTGGTCCTGATATCTTCTAAACATGTTTGTATACCATCTTAACATTATTGTATTAACTTGTTTTGTCATTTCAAAATACATTAACTCAACAATTTCCAATCGGATATTAATCAAATTAAATATTTCAAAATTTAAATCGATCGATTTGATCGCTTACTGACTTACCCGTAGCTCGATTGCATCACTGAAATTTTTTTCCATTTTTCCTCTTTTTCTTTTTCCCTTTTTCTCTTTCTTTTCTTTTCTTTTTGGCTGAACCGGTTCGATCCGGTTCAACCCGATTTAGACCGTCGGTTCAGTTCGGTTCGATCCAGCGGTTCAGCTGGTTCGATCAGTTCAGTGCCTTGCTAGCCAGTTCTTCATCGGTTTCCACCGCTAGTAGCTTTGCGGGGTCGTCCGCAGCTCGGATCTGGTCTCAATTTCGTCCGAGGTCGTCAGAAAGTGGCCGGTTCGGCTCTTCTCTCCTCCGCCAGCGGTACCGTTTCTTTTCTTCCTCCGTTTCTGATGCAGGCCGCCATCTTACCCACCGGTGTTGCCACCAATCACATCGCTTACGCCTGGGGGACGCTCAGCTGGTGGTGGCCGGGCCCAGATCAGCGCCGGTTGTCGAGAAACTCCTTTTCTCCCTTTTGGCTTCTCTTTCTCCCATTTCGCCACCGATTACCACCTCCTTCGAGCTGCTGGTGCCTGTAGGTGGCTCGGCTGGGCTTCCTCCTCATCGGCTACTCCTCTAGGCTGGTCGCCGGTCTCCGATCGTCGGTGGAGGCAGAGGCCTCGGTCCTTGCTTCGTTTTTTCCTTTCTTCAAATCGCGTTTTTCACGATTTTTTTAATTATTTTATTTTTATTTATTATTTATTTTTATTATTCTTTTAATCAATATTATATTATTATTTTTATCAAAATATCTAATTAATTATATTTAATTCATTTAATCAATAAATGAATTTCTCGGTCTTATTTCGGCTTTCCGGTATATTTTTTTATTATTTTCGAGATTATTTTTCGAGGCGAAAATTTTGATTTATTCCAATAAATTCATATCTTGATCAATTTAACTCAAAATTTAATTATTTCTTCGTTATTGATCAAGATTTCTCAATCCCTTATTTTTAATTAAATTTTCTTGTCACGATAAATACCGAATTTCAATCTTTTAACCATTTTACCCTTGCACGTGTTCGGTAATTCCATTTCAATCCTTCTGCATTTTTCATTTCGTGTTTTAAATAAAATCGGGTCTTACAATACCATTGTATATGTATTTAGTTAAAGTCAAAGGATAGTAAATCTTGATATATGAATGTGATTATGGAAATGGAATGGTAAATAGGTGAGAGTTGACTAACACCGAATCATAACCCAACTGTTTGTAGGATGGTCACGGTGAGAGAAAGGTAAGAATTAAATAATAAATGAAAAAGCGAAAAATTCACTTTGATTTTTAGGTAATTTGCGTCGTGACACTTGAGTGCCAGTACGTAGGGCCCCTGTAGTACTTGACTCCACCTGTGTGGAAGATGTCTTGCTACTTGTGGTTTGTGATGATGATGTTTTGGTAGTATCTCGTGCCCGCGCAGCACGCATGAATGTTTCCTGCACGACGAGTGTCATTGGTGCCCGTGCCCTAGCTATATGCTAGTATATGATAAGAAATAAGAAGATACTACTCATGTTTATGATTATGATTGTTGTACGACCCTGATCCAGTCTACAGCCCTCCTTACCATGGCCATAGGTTTGATGACTCTCTACGGAGAATGACACGTATCGCATGACTTAGTTATAGCCTAGTCTCCACAGTTATGATTATGATTATGAATATGTTTATGATGATGATGGTGATGATGATGATGAATGACTATGTTTTTATGAGATTTTGACAAAATGTATACGAACAATTATGATTTATGACGAAATATTTAAGAATGATTATGTTTTATGAAACGTTTATGAATGACGATGATTTTATGAAATTATCCATGAACAATGAAGATTTTATGAAATGGTTTAAGCATGCTATTTGATTTAAAGAACCCATGCTTCATATTTTCTTATGATGACTATGCACGAAATGGAAATTTACACATCTTTTAAAAGATTAGTTTATGAATGATTTTACATGCTTTTACATATTAAGACTATTTTAAATGTATTTTCTTACTGGGCTTTTTCCCGGAAGCTCACCCCTTCACCTCTCGATGTGTTGCAGTGAAACTATAGTTCATAATTGTTGCGTAGACGACGTAGGCTGGCGGATACGAGTTTCCCTAGACTACCCTTCGTACATGCTAGAGGTATACATTCTTATCTCTTTACCAGACCATTTGTATGCACAGACATCTATTGAAAGCAATGTGTCGGGATGCAATCTGTATAAGGATAAATGAAATGAAATATTTTAAGGA
The DNA here is from genome assembly GCA_033439115.1 of Firmiana major. Taxonomy (NCBI): domain Eukaryota; kingdom Viridiplantae; phylum Streptophyta; class Magnoliopsida; order Malvales; family Malvaceae; genus Firmiana; species Firmiana major. Next base: position 39,487,782 of record CM065901.1, read on the forward strand.
TCGACTCTGAAGAGGAATACAGCCTAAGCGAATAAAGGATTAAGTTGCAAGCCGAAGGTTCAAAAAAACATTTCTTCAAATTTTTATAGGTCACGGGTTGTTACATTTGTAGATAGTGTATTTATCTACCCGCCGCTTGATTTTTCTTAGTAAGCATGTTGAGCTCACCCCTTATTTTACTCCACAAAGCCTCATCGATAGCTGGGAGTGTTTGTAAGTCAAACAAATTTACACAGTCAAGTGTCAGCGAAGGACTCTTCAGCACTAAAGGTATACCCGGCATAGACATTTATATTGTATCTAGATGTTGTAAGTATAGTAATGTATAGAGAAATGTGTTTGGAGAATTGTAAACATGAAAGAACAATTATGATGATCAATTTTGTTTAAATTTTTAACTAAAAATTGAAATCTAGTACTCTTGCTTATTGTCTTTTGATCTGATATCGACTCGTAGCCCAACCACTAAAAGTGAGAGTAAAACCTGGTCGTTACAAGTGGATAGGAAGGAAAAGGTATTGCGGTCTAATAAAATTCCACTAGTTAAAGTTCTGTGGTAGTATCACACCTCAAAGGGGGCCACGTGAGAATTGAAAAGCTTAATGCATGAGAAGTACCCACAATTATTTGAGGAATGATGTACTTTTAAATTTGAGGGCCAAATTTCCCAAGATGGGGAGAATGTAAATACCATAAATTTTTTATGTATTGGGTTTTGAACAATTAAGATTAAAATATGTATATACGAAGGATAGTTTAGACTTGTACTTTGACATGAGAACTTGGGTGAATTAAATTAAGTACAATGTTAGATCTACTCTATATTAAATGGAAAATTTAATTAAGTACATAGACATACATATATGTATATGCATGCTATATTTCATTTATTCCTCATGATTAACATATATATATATGTACAGAGATAAACAAATATACACATATAATTGTATATATATAGGAATGAATGTACACATGTATATATATGTATATATATAAGAGTATAAGAGTATATATATATGTATACATGCATATAAGCCCGAGAATTTCCTTCAGTAATTCTTACAAAGGTATACTTTTATATCTGTGCATATATATATATGGGATAGGATGGTTTTGTCAGTGGAGGAAAGAAACAAATATAATAAGTAGAGAAGATAGAAGAGGTTTTCGGTGAAGGGAAATGATTAAGAAATATATATATGTATATATATATGTACAGTACAAATGGGTGGGCTGTTAGTGGAATGGAGATGAAGCATGAAATGTGAATACGGTAGAAAACAGTGAACAAATGGGATGATGGCAGTAAGAACCAAAGCACCATGCCTCCTGCATACACCCACCCTCTGCAATAACTGCATCCCTCTGTGCACACTCCTACACACCTACTTCCTATACCTCTTACCTTCTGTCGAACCTACTCCCATTCCCCTTAACCCACACGTTACCGGGATGCCTGCCCTACCCCGAAAATCCTGAACGCACATAGGAGCAGGAAGCAAAGGAAATTTACAGTGGAAAGGGAAAAATGCAAGATGAAGTAGAGACTGGAGTTGCGACGAAGAGAGAAGCAGTGGAAACCCCTTTAAGTTTTTGTTTCCATCTCTGTTAACAAAAACCTTTCAACAGGTGAAAGCAACGTCTCTGCAGTGGGAAAACCAGCGAGGAACAAAGGACACAATTCCTTTGCAACCCGAGAAGGAAACAAAAAACCCCTCTGTATTCTCCATTCTCCTTCGAGCCTGCTAACGGAAGGGAGAGCAGGTAACAGGCGAGCGCAAAATGTGGAGGAAACGAAACACTCCCTCTGTCAAACCGAAACAGGAAGAGGACGAGCCGAGAAGGGGAAGGGTGTCCTTGTCACGACCCAAATTACCTAAAAATCAGAGTAAATTTTTTACTTTTTCATTTATTATTTAATTCTTACATTTCTCTCATCATGACCATCTTACAACACAGTTGGGCTATGATTCGGTGTTAGTCACCTCTCACCTATTACCATTCCATTTCCATAATCATATTCAGATATCAGAGTTTACTATTTTTTGACTTTAATTAAATACATACCCAATGGTATTTATAACTCTACATCCTCGACATCATATCCATTTACAGTACTGTGCATTACATATTTAGATACAAAACCATACAAATGTGTATACCTGTCTCTCAATGGGAAGCAACAGATATCAAGCATGCAAGTCCTCAGCCGCTTACTAATTTCTGTGACTGCTCTGAAAAGATGGGAAAATAAGGGGGTGAGCAAACCACACGCTCAGTAAGGCAATTATGCAAGTAAGTAGATAGCTCCACTATCTACATGCTCATAATGCCATGCCCTTAAATCCATATCTTTTCATTTAAAATTTCACGCACAAAGTCATGCATATTTAATGCCATAGTTTATCCAAAACTATTTGTGCATATATAAATCATGTAATTCATGCATTCCAAGCATTTTATGTGACATCATTAAATCATAATAAGCATGAAGTAAAACAAGATCATGTATTCGTTTGTGTCATGTAAGACAAATAATGCATTTGAAATGAAAGCATGGAAAACAGCATCATGCTACTGCATTCAAATCATTTCATTAAAACTGCAGTAAAAACTAACCCTTCCGGGTCAATCATCTCATAAAACAATTCAGTAAAGTTCATTATAAAACTCCGGTTATAAAATTCACCCTTCTTTCAGGGTCACATATCATAAAATCATCTGAAATCTCATATCACAGTATAAAATCATAAAATCGGGGGCCTGACCCCTCCATCGGGTCTACCCTGGTCTATCGACCAATAGTTATATCATGTGAGACATGTAATTGATTATATCAATAATATCGAGGACTATGGCCATATCCTAGTGATCCCTGGCAATACGGTACCTAGTGTGCGGGGTATCACACCTAAAACGGGAGGTGGGTCATTCTACCCGCCATAACAGCATAACACCAGGATTGCGAGGGCAAGGCTTACTGCCTCGTGGCTAATGCCACTCCACTCCAACAATCCCCATGGTACAGCGTACTCCACGGGACATACACGGTATAACGTACTCCGTGACCCAAGCTCGATCAGGGGTGTCTGTAATAGGTCTTATCCACCCAAATCATCTCTGTCTCAGAATGTACGTGTGAGCATATCATCTCACTGTGACACACAGTCTATAGGAGGCTCCAACACGGCTATATGCATGTAATATAAATCCCTGTGCGAGTAAAGCTCAAGCACGGCTCCATGCATATTCATGATATCTGGAAACCTCGTGCGAGCGAAGGTCTAGCACGGTGTCATAGAAATCAATGAAATCTACGTACGAGCAGCGCTCTAGTACGACTTAAACTGATTATAAATTCAAGTAAAATCCACGTACGAGCAATGCTCTAGTACAGATATGTATAACAACTCAGTGAAAACCTCGTACGAGAAAAACTCCAGTACGGCTTTAAAATGAGTTATAAAACCATTTAAAACTTTGTGCGAGCAACGCTCCAACACGAGTGAATGCTCAAGTAAATCAAATCTCATGCGAGTTAGACTCCAGCACGGCTTTATGCATAATTAAATCAAATCTCGTGTGAGTTACACTCCAGCACGGCTTTATGCAATATCAAATCAAAACAGGATGCGAGCTAAGCTCCAACATCTCTCATGCATGTCAAATCATTAAAACTAGTGCGAGCAATCGCTCCAGCACCATTTTATGCATACCACGTCAAAACAAATCAAAACATGTCAAAACATGTCAAAACAGAGTGCGAGCTAGGCTCCAGCAAATCTTATTTCACAATAATAAAAATCAGTGCAAGCACCATGCTCTAGCACATTTCATGCATATGATGTCACACAACTCGGTGCGAGCAACCGCTCCAGCACATTTATGCACATTCATAAACACAGAGATAGTGCGAATTACGTGTCGGCACTATCTATTTCCATATAAACTTGATAGTTGGCCTATTTCCAAAGAAATTCCATTTAAATACAAATAACACTTACGCAGTGTTATCATGTGAAATTCATACAATTACTGGCCAATCTATCGATTTTCTTTGATTAAAACCAATAAAATCCTTAAACCATAAATTTCCTTAAATCATGCATTTCATGCATGTCATGCTTTCACCATCCTTAGGTGAACTTCCCTCAATAGGGGTAAAATAGACATTTCACCTATTTCGATCCTTAAAAATCATTTAAACCACTTTTAGGATCATTATACATAGTCAAGGTATACATGCATATTCAGTGTACAGAAAAACTATTAAAATACGCATAGCTACCTCTAGCTACTCACACAATTCCCTTACCTCATTTTTCTGTACAGTCTGACCTTTCCACTGATGACTCGTCACGCAGTCCGATTTGCTCCGAATCCAAATCAAATCTCCGGCACTGCGGATAAATGTTCATCAGGTCAAATACAATACAATTTAATGTATTTCTTAATTTTTTGGGCTTAATTTAAATCATTGGGCCCGTTTACCCATATTGGACCCGATTGCACCTTAATGGGCCTTAATCGGCCTTAAGCCCGTTTACCACAATTTATCGAGGCCTATTGGGCTCATTGGGCCTAGCAGTATTTATTTAGCCTCTTTCTAAACTCTCAGACAGCTTATGATTTATTTACGACAATTTATTCCAATTTTCCATAATTTAATTCATTTATGCAGAAATTAAATCCGTAATTCATCCACACGCATAACGATGCAAAATTATCGTAAATAAAGGTTACTTACCCGAGATTTCATGATAGTATGTGAATCGAGGCAGTCTCAAGCTCTCGGTTGATGCCAATTATCGAGCTACACATTTAAATATATTTCTGGGTAAACTTTCAGTCAATTATTTATCAAATTAAATATTCCAAAAATTAAATCGGTCAATTCGACCGCTTACCGACTTACCCGAAGCTCGATTGCATCACTGGAATTTTCTCCAATTTTTCCTCTTTTTCTTTTTCCCTCTTTCTTCATTTTTCTTTCTTCTTTTTGGCTGAACTGGTTTGGTCCAGTTTGGTTCAACTCAGACCACCGGTTCGGCAGGTTTAGTGGCTTACCGATTGGTTCTCCACCGGTTTTCACCGCCAGTGACTCCGCTGGGTCGTCCGCACTTCGGATCTGCCCTCGGTTTTACCCGATGTCGCCTAAAAGTGGCCGGTCTGGCCTCTTCTCCCTTCGCCGTCGATGACTTCCTCTTTCCTCGTCGTTTCTGGCGCTGGCCGTCGTTTTACTGGCTAAGGCTGCCACCAATCGAACCGCCGGCGCTTGGGGAATGCTCGGCTAGTGGTGGCTGGCCCCAGATCGACGCTGGTCATCGGGAATCTCTCTTTCTCTTCTCGGTCCCGCTTTCTTCCCCATTCGATCGCCGTTTGCCGTCATTCATCAGCCCGTTCGGGTTGCTGGTGGCTCGGCTCTCGTCTAGCTCACCGTCGGTCACTCCTCTGGGCTCGTCGGTGGCCGTTTCGGTGATGGCAGAGGGAGCTCGGTTTCCTCTTTCGTTTTCTGTTTCAGAAATCACATTTTACGATTTTTTTCAATTGTTTTATTATTTTATTTTTAATAATATTTTAATCAATTAAAATATTATTAATATCCAAAATATCTAAAAAATACTATTTTATTCATTTAATCCGTAAATGAATTTCTCAGTCCGGTTTTACCTTTTCGGTATATTTTTCGATTATTTTCGAGATTATTTTTCGATACGAAAATTTTGGCTTATTCCAATAAATTCATATCTTGATCAATTTAACCCGATATTTAATTATTTCTTCGTTATTGATCAAGATTTCTCAATCCCATAGTTTTAATTAAATTTTCTTGTCCCGATTACTACCGAATTTTGGTCTTTTGACCGTTTTACCCTTGCACGTATTCGAGAATACCATTTAAGTCCTTTTGCATTTTTAAATGCACTCAAAAATTTCTATTTATTCCCTTTTTGCCCTTACGATAAAATCGGGTCTTACAGTCCTAGAGGTTGGTTGCTGAACAAGGATAAAGAGCTAGGGTTCGAAGCTGAAACAGAGTAGTTGAAGGAAGGGGATGCAAGAGACAAGTGGGCATGCATGGTAGGAAAACAGAAACTGGAAATAGAGAAGAAGATGTGGCTGAGACAAGGGAGAAGACTAAAACATAGGTGTCTAGTGGAAGCTGGACGTGATCGGCACCGTGACCGGCACTAGGCAGGCACTAAGGTGGTGAAGGATGATGGAGATGGCAGCGCTGAAGGAATAGTGATAATGAGGAACTGTAAGACCCGATTTTTATCGCAAGAGCAAAAGGGAATGAATAGAAATTTTTGAGTGCATTTAAAAATGCAAAAGGACTGAAATGATATTCCCGAAAATGTGCAACGGTAAAACAGTCAAAAGATCGAAATCCGGTATAATTTCGATAAGAAAATTTAATTAAAAATATGAGATTAAGAAATATTGATCAATAATTGAAGAAATAATTAAATTTCGGATTAAATTGATCAAGATATGAAATTATTGGAATTATTCGAAATTTTCACTTCGAAAAGTAATCCCGAAAATAATCAAAAAATATACCGAAAAGCCAAAATAAGACTAAGAAATTCATTTATCGAATAAATGAATAAAATATAATTTTTTTAAGATATTTTGGATTTTAACTGAATATTTTAATCAAATAAAATAATAATAAAATTTAATAATAAAAAATAAAATGAAAAAAAATGGAAACAGAAACGAAATCTGGAAACGCGATTTGGAAGAAAAGAAAACAAGTGAAAATGAAAGTCGAACCTAAGGAAAGAGGAATCCATCGGACGAGCCACCAATGGCGGCCAGGAACCCCAGGCAAGGGTCAGCGAAGGAGGCCCGACACCCGCGTAACCCATAGGCAGCCACGACGTGCGGTGAGGTGGCCTAAATCAGCAGATCGACAGAGGGAGATACCGCGGGAGAGAAAGGGAATCGACGGCCATTAGTGCCGATTTGGTCAAACCTAAGGGCCGATTATGGAAGCCCAGGCCTTGGTGGGCCGATTGGTGCTGGAATCACGCTGGATACCGGCCAGACGGCGCCGGAAGGATCAAATGTTGCCTGAACTGGCCGAACCGGACTGAATCGCTGAACCGAACTGAACTGAACCGACAGTCTGAACTGGGTTGATCCGGACCAAATCGGTTCAGCGAAAATGAAAAGAAAAGAAAGAGAAAAAGGGGAAAAAGAAAAGAGAAAAAATTGGAGAAAATTCCAATAATGCAATCGAGCTACGGGTAAGTCGGTAAGCGATTGAAATTGACTGATTTAAATTTCAGAATATTTAATTTGATTAATATTCGACTGAATGTTTACCTAGAAAAATATTTAACTGTGTAGCTCGACAATTGGCGTCAAACGAGAGCTAGAGACAGCCTCGATTTACGTACTATCATGGAATCTAGGGTAAGTAACCCTTATTTATGACAATTTTACATAATTATGCGTGATAGAATTTACCGTATAAATTACGAATTTAATTTCTGCGTTAAGTGGATTAAATTCTAAAAATTAGATAAATTGTTGTAAATACTAAATTAAGCTATTCGAGAGTTTAGAACGAGGCTCAATATATATTGATGGGCCCAATGAGCCCAATAGGCCTCGATGATGTAAATAGTAAGTGAAAAACGGGCTTAAGGCCAATTAAGGCCCATTATGGTGCAATCGGGCCCAATATGGGTAAACGGGCCCAATGATTTAAATTAAGCCCAGAAAAATATGAAATACAATTAATTGTATTGTATTTGACCTAATGAATATGTATCCGCAGTTCCAGAGATTGGATTTGGAGCAAATCGGACTGTGTGACGAGTCATCAGTGGAAAGGTTAGACTGTACAGAAAATGAGGTAAGGGAATTGTGTGCGTAGCTAGAGGTAGCTACGCGTATTTTAATAGTTTTCTGTACACTGAATATGTATGTATACCCTGTTATTGTATAATGATCCTAAAAGTGGTTTAAATGATTTTAAGGATCGAAATAGGTAAAAAGACTATTTTTTTCTATTAAGGGAAGTTCACCTAAGGATGGTGAAAGCATGACATGCATGAAATGCATGATTTAAGGAAATTTCTGGTTTAAGAAATTTTACTGGTCTTAAACAAAGTAAATCGATAGATTGGCCAATAATTGCATAATTTTTTCAAGATAACACTACGTAAGTGTTATTAATAGTTAAATGAAATTCTTTGGAAAACGGTCCAACTATCAATTTTATATGGAAACAGATAGTGCTGGCGCATAGCTCGCACTATATCTGCGTTTGTGAGTGTGCATAAAATGTGCTTGAGCGGTTGCTCGCACTAACTTGTGTGACATCATATGCATGAAATGTGCTAGAGCGGTTGCTCGCACTGATTTTATTATTGTGAAATGCATGAGAAGTGCTGGAGCCTAGCTCACACTCTGTTTTGACATGTTTTGACATGTTTTGACTGTTCTGATTTGTTTTAACTTGATATGCATAAAATGGTGCTAGAGCGATTGCTCGTACTAGTTTTAATGATTTGACATGCATGAGAGGTGCTGAAGCTTAGCTCGCATCCAGTTTTGATATGATATTGCATAAAAGTCGTGCTGGAGTATAACTCGCACGAGATTTGATGTATTTATGCATGAAGTCATATTGGAGTTTTTCTCGTACAAGGTTTTCACTGAGTTTTTATACGTATCCGTACTAGAGCATTGCTCGTACGTGGATTTTAGTTGAATTTATAATTATTTTAAGTAGTACTGGAGCGCCGCTCCTACGCAGATTTCAATGATTTCTATGAAATCATACTAGAGCATCGCTCGCATGAGATTTTATGATATCATGAATATGCATGGAACCGTGCTAGAGCTTCGCTCACACAGGGATTTATATTACATGCATATAGCCGTGTTAGAGCCTCTTGTAGACTGTGTGTCACAGTGAGATGATATGCTCACACGTGCATATTGAGACAGAGATGATATGGGTGGATAAGACCTATTGCAGGCACCCCTGATTGAGCTTGGGTTCACGGAGTACATTGTACCGTGTATATCACGCGGAGTACGCTGTACCATCGGGATTGTTGGAGTGGAGTGGCATTAGCCACGAGGTAGCAAGCCTTGCCCTCGCAATCCTGGTGTTATGATGTTCTGGCGGGTAGGACGACCCACCTCCCGTTTTAGGTGTGATACCCCGCACACAAGGTACCGTGTTGCCAGGGATCACTAGGATATGGCCATAGTCCTCGATGTTACTGATATAATCACCTGCTTGTCTCACATGATATAACTATTGCTCGTTAGACCAGGGTAGACATGAGGGAGGGGTCAGGCCCTCGATTTTATGATTTTATGATTTGTGACCCTGAAAGAAGGGTAGTTTTATAATCGAAGTTTTACAATCAATTGTTTTATGAGTTGAGATTTGAATTATGAGATGCTTAACCCTTTTGGGTTATTTTATACTATGTTTTAAATGAAATGATTTGAATGCGGTAGCATGACAATGTTTTCCATGCTTTCATTTAAAATTCATGATTTGTCTTATATGACATGAAAGAATGCATGATCTTGTTTTACTTCATGCTAATTATGATTTATGGATGTCACATAAAACGATATTGATGTATGAATTACATGCTTTCTATATGCGCAAATAGTTTTGATAAACTATTTCATGGATATATGCATGATTTTGTGCTTGAGATTTTAATGAAAGGAAATGGATTTAAGGGCATGGCATTATGAGCATGTAGATAGTGGAGCTATCTACTTACTTGCATAATTGCCTTACTGAGCATGTGGTTTGCTCACCCCCTTATTTTCCCATCTTTTCAGAGCACTCGTAATAATTAGAAAGCAGCTGAGGACTTGCATGCTTAGTATCCGCTGCTTCCCATCGAGAGACAGGTATACACATTTGTATAGTTTTGTATCTAAATATGTAATGCACAGTACTGTAAACGATTATGATGTCAGGGATGTAGGGTTATAAAAACCATTGTGTATGTATTCTGTTAAAGTCAAGAAATAGTAAACTCTGATATATGAATGTGTTTATGGAAATAGAATGGTAAATAGGTGAGAGGTGACTAACACTGAATCATAGCCCAACTGTTTGTAGGATGGTCACGATGAGAGAAAGGTAAGAATTAAATAATAAATGAAATAGAAAAAAAATTTACTCTGATTTTTAGGTAATTTGGGTTGTGACAAGTTTCGGTATCACAGGTGAGTTGGCCTGATATGAGTCGGTCTTAGTGGTTAAGGAAGTTTACATCCCCATGTACTGTGCATTATTTAGATATAATTATGTATATCGAGATGGAAGTGCAGCTAAGAATTTGGTTTTGAATGCAAGAATAGACTCATTAACTGATAGCCACTATGGTTGAGAGGCGAGTACACGAGCTTGAGGCCGTAGAGGTAGGCCCGAGAGTCATACTGAGTCGCCACATGAGACTCGAGATGAGATTAAAGTGGAGGCTGATATTGAGCATGCCCCACAGAGTCTGACAGAGAGATCAGACAGAGTCCGACAAAGAGATCGGACAGTATTGAGACACGCTTCGCGAGGTTGGAGTGGAGTGTAGAGACTATTTTGAGAGCTAATTGCTCAGATTATATATGAGATTTAAGGGTGAGTTGGAGCATTGGTGGAAGTCTGCTCAACCCATCTTATGAGTTGACATCCAAAATGGACATGAGAACATAATTCTAGATGTTTTTCGGTGACAGAATATCCCAGACACTGCTTAAAGGAAATTACAGATAAAATTCTTTACTCTGACCCAGAGGAACTAGTTAATTAACGAATTTGAAACTCAGTTTATATTCCTGGGCAGATATGACTTAGACACGATGAACAGTGAGAGTCGAGAAGTCAAAAGTTCATGGAAGGGCTCAGATTATCAATTAGAGTCCAATTGGGCCGTTAGATATCACTTCCTATGCCGAGGTAGTGCGTAGACTATAGTTGTGTGAATAAGATCATGAGTTGCATGCTTCTGAGATTGGAAAAGGTAGTAAGGGCTGAAATAGGGACAAAAGAGAATAGATAATGACAGAGACGTCATAACGGGAAAAAGGTAGTTGGTAAAAGAGATTAGAGCTAATGAGTCACGGGGTAAGATGATTAGTAAAGTCCCAGTGTATTTGATTTCAGTACTTTTGAGGGGTATTATGATTGGAGGACCTCGACCTGCTCCATAGCAGTGTAAGCAGTGTAACAGTGTAAGCAGTATAAGATGTGTGGTAGTTACCACGAAAATAAGATGTTGGAGGAAGGCGAGTGTATGCCTTGGACCAGGACACTATTGATGTTTCATCTGATGTGGTGGAAGATGCCACACTGGTTGTGAATAATAAAGTGATTATTTTAATTGATCCTGGTGCCACGCATTTATTCTTACCATCTTCAGTTGCTAATAAGCGAGTAAAAGATGTGAAGACTGCACCCTTTAAGCAAGATGATGATAGTTAGATGATTATCACTAACTGAATATGGGTATAGAGATTGTAAGTTGAAAATAGGGGTGAAATCATTATTGAAAAGTATTCTGTAAGTTTTGACAATAATGAAAGAGTTTGTTATAAGTGATATATGAAAGAAGAGTAGCGATATGTAAAGTAATTGAGATTAAGCGATATGTAGTGAATATGAATTGCGACCAAGTATAAGGAATGGATATATCTACACCCAGTCTATGTGGTCAAGTCTGAGGGTTAATAAAGGTATTTCAAAATACTTCCCCGCCTGAAGATTTGACAGCATCTAAAAGCGCACATATAACCTATAGATTGAAATCGACAGTCGTAATATATACAATTAAAATTTGGGTACCTTTACTAGTACGATAAAAAGATATAGAATTCAATTAATCATGAAAGTTTAAAAATTTAAAATTTTATAAATACTGTTAATATAAGAAAAAGGAAATGAAGTGGGTTAGTATCTTGAACGGAAGCGATTTCGAAATGACATTATACACTTATGCGTACATAGGTCAAGGAAATAGGTGATTGAAATATTTAGTGGAATTCAACTATGATGAGGTATTTAAACCTTACCTAGACCGATTGGTTGTCATCTTTAGCGATGATATTTCAATGTATTCGAAGTCCAGGGAAAAGCATGAGTAGCAACTGAAAACTGTCTTACAGACGTTGTTAAGAGTTTCTCGAAATGAGCTACTAAGTTGACACATCTCAATTGGAAAAGATTATATGTCAGTAGGATGATAAGTATGAAAATGGCTTTCATGAGTTTTGGTAGGTTGAAGGAATAAACTGACCACCGTAATTATTCTCACCATGACTAACAGCTCAAGAGGTTTCTCAGTGTATATGGATACCTTAAAATAAGGATTGGGTTGTGTATTGATGTAAAATGGGAAGATAGTCGTTTATGGATCCAGATAGTTCGAGGATCATGAGAGAAACTATCCGACCCATGATTTAGAGTGGGCAGCCATAGTGTTTACACTAAAAGTATGGCGCCACCACTTAAATGGTAAGAAATTTCGGGTATGCACTGATTTTAAAAGCCCCGAGTATCTATTTTCATAGAAAAAATAGAATATGAGATAACTAAGAGGGTTAGAGCTTCTAAAGATTATGATTGTGAACATTGTACCACCCAGAAAAGGCTGATGCCTTGAGCAGAAAGAGCCTCGGGATGGTATCACATATGATGATCAGGGAGCATGAGCTGCTATAGCAGTTGTGAGCCTTAGTAGTGATGTGATCCCTTCTGATGATGACGGTGACTTTATGATAGCTAGCCTGAGGTTAGAATCGGATTTGAGTGATCGAAATTGCCAGGCTTAGCGTGATGATCGGCATAGTGTCGATAGTGTGGGTCAGATTCAGATGGCTATAGTGAGAGAGTTCACAGTGAGTGATGATGACTTACAAAGGTTCAGAGACAGTATAAGTGCTCCACAGGACCACAGTTGATGAGATAATGTTATTGTTAGAAGCTCACTCTTCGAGATATACAGTGCATCCGAAAAGTAATAAATATATCGAAATCTCTAAAAAAAGGTATTGGTGGTCAGGTCTGAAAAGAGACATTGTAAAGATTGTGGTGAAGTGTCTCGTATGTCGGCAGATTAAGATAGAGTACTACAAGTCTGCAGAGTTATTGCAACCTCAACCTATATTGACATGGAAATGAGAATAAGTTACCATGAATTGTGATGGGTTATAGAGGACCCAGATGAATCACGAGGCTATCTGGGTGATAGTTGACAGATTGATTAAGTCTACCCACCTTCTGACTATGGAAATCCCCAGATACTCTGAGTGTGTAGGCGAATTTATATGTAAGAAAGATTGTGGAACATTATGTTGTGTTCCAGTGAGCATGATATCAAATAGGGATTCCCGCTTCACTTCCCACTTCTGGGAATATTTGTCAGGAAGCTATGGGAACCCGATTGTGTGTTAGCACAGCTTCTATCCTTAGATAGATGGTCAGTCAGAGAGGACTGTACAGGTTCTAGAGGATGTGATGAGAGTGTGTGCCATTGATTTTATAAGCTCATGGGATGATCAGTTGTTACTAATCAAATTCGCCAATAATGACAGTTGTCACTCGAGTATCGAGATGAGATTTTATGAGGCATTGTATGGCCGTAGGGAGTTCTTTCCCGACTAGGATAAGAAGAAGTGGGTGACAGATAGAGAATTATTCCCGAATTGATAAGACAAACCTCTGAGGATGTTCAGTTGATTTGTGAGAGATTAAAGACACCTCAAAGTAGACAAAAAAAGACTATGCTAACAAGAGATAGGAAATCATTGGAATTCACCGAGGGTGAATTAGTACTGTGGGAACTTACTTATCCTTCAGAAAGAAGGCAAATTGAGTTTCGTTAGATTGAATCCTTTGAGAGATTGGACAAGTGGGAGATAAGACCTATAGGTTAACGTTACCACTTGAATTAGCAGGCATCCACTATGTGTCCCATCTTTTGATGTTTCAGAAATATTATCCGAACCCAGCATATGTGACCGGATATGAGCTCCAACAGGTCAGTTCAATGAAAGTCTACGTATGTTGAAAAAAAACCGAATCGGGTATTAGACGAAAGGAGAAAGTGTTGAGGTTTAAGATGATCTCCTTAGTAAAGTATGTTGGTAGAATTACACTCTGGAAAAAGTCACATGAGAATTAAATAGTATAATGTGATAGACGTAACCGGAGTTGTTTATGGACCCATTTGACTTGGTTCTAATTTGAAGGACCAAATTTTTTAAGTGGAGGAGATTGTAAGACCCGATTTTTATCGTAAGAACAGAAAGGAATGAATAGAAATTTTTGAGTGCATTCTGAAATGATATTCCCGAAAACATGCAAGGGCAAAACGGTCAAAAGATCGAAACCCGGTATAATTTCGATAAGAAAATTTAATTAAAAATATGGGATAAAATGTGCTTGAGCGGTTGCTCGTACTGACTTGTGTGACATCATATGCATGAAATGTGGTAGCGCGGTTGCTCGCACTGATTTTATTATTGTGAAATGCATGAGAAGTGCTGGAGCCTAGCTCACACTCTGTTTTGACATGTTTTGACTATTCTGATTTGTTTTGACTTAATATGCATAAAATGGTGCTAAAGCGATTGCTCGCACTAGTTTTAATGATTTCACATGCATGAGAGGTGCTGGAGCTTAGCTCGCATCCAGTTTTGATATGATATTGCATAAAAGCCGTGCTGGAGTGTAACTCGCACGAGATTTGATGCATTTATGCATAAAGTCATACTGGAGTTTTTTTCGTACGAGGTTTTTACTGAGTTTTTATACGTATCTGTACTAAAGCATTGCTCGTACGTGGATTTTACTTGAATTTATAATTATTTTAAGTCGTATTGGAGTGCTGCTCGTATGCAGATTTCAATGATTTCTATGAAACCGTGCTACAGCATCACTCGCACGAGATTTTCTGATATCATGAATATGCATGGAGCCATGCTAGAGCTTCGCTCGCACAGGGATTTATATTACATGCATATAGCCATGTTGGAGCCTCTTGTAGATTGTGTGTCATAGTGAGATGATATACTCACACGTGCATATTGAGACAGAGATGATATGGGTGGATAAGACCTATTACAGGCACCCCTGATTGAGCTTGGGTTCACGGAGTACGTTGTATAGTGTATATCACGTGGAGTACGCTGTACCGTGGGGATTGTTGGAGTGGAGTGGCATTAGCCACGAGGCAGCAAGCCTTGCCCTCGCAATCCTGGTGTTATGCTGTTCTGGCGGTTAGGACAACCCACCTCCCGTTTCAGGTGTGATACCCCACAAACTAGGTACCGTGTTACCAGGGATCAATAGGATATGGCCATAGTCCTCGATGTTACTGATATAATCACCTGCTTGTCTCACATGATATAACTATCGGTCGTTAGACCAGGGTAGACCTGAGGGAGGGGTCAGTCCCCCGATTTTATGATTTTATGATTTTTGACCCTGAAAGAAGGGTAGTTTTATAACTGAAGTTTTACAGTGAATTGTTTTATGAGTTGAGATTTGAATTATGGGATGCTTAACCCCTTTGGGTTATTTTATACTGTGTTTTAAATGAAATGATTCGAATGCAGTAGCATGACGATGTTTTCCATGCTTTCATTTCAAATTCATGATTTGTCTTATATGACATGAAAGAATGCATGATCTTGTTTTACTTCATGCTAATTATTATTTAAGGATGTCACATAAAAAGATATTGATGCATGAATTACATGCTTTCTATATGCACAAATAGTTTTGATAAACTATGTCATGGATATATGCATGATTTTGTGCTTGAGATTTTAATGAAAAGAAATGGATTTAAAGGCATGACATTATGAGCATGTAGATAGTGTAGCTATCTACTTACTTGCATAATTGCCTTACTGAGCGTGTGGTTTGCTCACCCCCTTATTTTCCCATCTTTTCAGAGCACTCGCAATAATTAGTAAGCACCTGAGGACTTGCATGCTTGGTATCCGCTGCTTCCCATCGAGAGATAGGTATACACATTTGTATAGTTTTGTATCTAAATATGTAATGCACAATACTGTAACCGATTATGATGTCGAGGATGTAGGGTTATAAATACCATTGTGTATGTATTCAGTTAAAGTCAATAGTAAACTCTGATATATGAATGTGTTTATGGAAATGGAATGGTAAATAGGTGAGAGGTGACTAACACCGAATCATAGCCCAACTGTTTGTAGGTGGTCACGGTGAGAGAAAGGTAAGAATTAAATAATAAATGAAAAAGCAAAAAAAGTTACTCTGATTTTTAGGTAATTTGGGTCGTGACAGGAACGGTGCCAAGAGGGGAGAACAATGAACGATGAAGAGAGAAAAAAGAAGAAGAAAGCAGGGAGAAAAGAAAAAGGGTGGGAAAGAAATTTAAAAAAAGGGGTAGTATATTTATATATATATATGTGTATATATGATTATATATGTGTATATATATAAATAAAAATAAAAATACTTGGAGATAGGAAAGAAGGCATGAAGAAATTGGGAAACCCAAGGAAAGAAGCTCCTGTAAAACAAACAGAGTCTATCGGACAATCTGACTCCAGTCTCTAAGGCATTGAGGACACTAGGCAGACATCGAGGTAAGGAAAATTATGTGTACTGCTAGAGATAAATTCACGTATTTTTCTGTGGATTTGTACATATTGCATCCTAGGCCGAATATACAGATATCGAAATTATAGAAGGCATTAGGCCGATTTATAGTACCGAAAATTATCGGAAACTTTAGTCTCGATTATATGGCCTATCTACACCGACATAAATTTAACTTAATTGAATATATATCAATATAGTTTTAATTATTGATTTTAGTCGAAAATCCCTGATTAAATCACCATAGCCCATTTACTGAAATTTTTAATCGAAAAAGGGCTAATCAGTCTCTTTTGAATTGTTTTATGAAACGAATTGAATTTATAAGTGATTTAAAGGTAATGATTTGCTTATAAAGTGATACTGGGGATATGTGCTTGAACGCGTACTGACTATGTGTCGCACGGTCCGACTCGTACTAATTTTGAAACAAAGGCGATGGTTAAATCATGCTGCATTTCTGTTTGTTTCTGTTTCTGTGGTTCACGGAGTACGATATGCCGTGCGACATGCATGTGAGTACAATGTACCATGTATTTTGGTCCTCGAAAATTATGATTTTGTTTTGTGAGCCGTTAGGATAGCTAACCACTCCAACGGCGATTGACATCCCGAGACACATGATCAGTAAGGCCCGGAGTCACCGACATTAGCCAATTGTCATTTCTGAATTTTGATATAGCATGCTCTGCCTTGTCTCGTCTATTTAATTTTCTAAACTAACCGTATGAACGGTATCGTCTATTTGATTTTCAGAATTGACCGTATGAAAGATATCGTCTATTTGATATTCTGGATTTGACTGTATGAACTGTGTTATTTGGAAATCGTTTTTTCTACTGCTTAAAGTTTTGGAATTTGTATGTATGACAGTAAACTAATTACACTACCGCTACTGATTTTGTTATCGATTTTCGATTTTGGCTTTCTAAGTTTGACATTTTATCCGTATGTTTTTTGTGAAAATTCTGATTTTCGTATTATCGATTTCTGTCTCTGATTTTACTGTTATTTCAGGATTGCCAAATCATCTGTATATTTTCGTGAGAACTCTGATTTTGGCATATATATATATTTATAGGTAGTGTATTTATCTAACAGCTGCGCAATTTTTTTACTTAGCAAGTTGAGCTCACCCCTTACTCTCCTCCACAGATCCTCATCAGTAGTGAGACCGTCTTTTGTAAGTTGAAATATTTTGCATAGCCATACGTCAGTAAAGTATTCATCTATGTTAAAGGTATACCTAGTATAGACATCCATTTTGTATCTAAATTTGTAAGTACAGTAATGTATAGGGAATGTGTTTAGGGAATGTGAACACAAATATTTTGTAAAAGAACAATTTCGATGATTAAATTGGAAAGTATTATCATTGCTTTGTTTAAATTTGTTACTAAGAAATTAAATTGAACAGTCAGATTTATTGTTCTGATCTATTATCGACTCGTAGCCCAACCATTTTGTATTGTAATTTGGGTCGTTACATGACGCCATTCCTTAACCCCAAAACCAAGAAAAAAAACCTTCTATTTTCCTTGATTTTATTTACGCCTGAACATCAAAGAAAACCACCCCTACTTCCCAATTTACTTCACGCTACCAGTAAACCAGAAAACCACTTTCACGTTTTCCCTTTTGAGAAAATATCCAATCACTCTTCTCCCATTTACGCCACCTCTTCACGCCTCTTTGCTAAAAGGATAGACAAATCTTTGTTCCCTTATTCTCTTTCACGCCATCTCTCAAAATAGAACATGATTTTCTATTTTTTCCATTTCACGCCACAAATAGATTAGGTGTCACGACCCTCACTCTTTCTGTCCGTGACTTTTACCTTACTTTCAACAGTTGGGCTATGAGTCAACATCCGATCCATATCTCATCCATATATAATTCAATACATTCATTTAAATGAAGTAGAATAGAAAATGGACTTTTATATATATGTGCGGAAGCATTTACATCAGTTTCTATTATATACATCCCCCAAAATACAAAATACAAACTTTATTGTGCATTAGTTTACCAGGATTTAAAATTTTTCATCTCAAGTGTATACCTCTATACTGCTGGCTGACTGAAGAAACACGATAGCAGGAACGACTGCAGTGTACTCACTACGGCATAGAATCTGTGGAGGAGAAATAAGGGGGTGAGCTAACACGCTCAGTAAGGAAAATATGAAAGCAGTAGATAACTACAATATCTACATGATTAAAATATATATTCATTTTCCTTATCAAACATTGCATTCTTTAAAATAGCTTTAATCGGTGCGAAATCATTAATTCCTTAGATAGGTTTATGCATATTCACACAACACATTATTTTCACACAGCTCATCTTTAAAATCATAGAGTACACATTTTGAAATCACTTTGCACTCTGCAAACCAATATACATGAGACATAATTATGAGCTATCATATCCCCAAACACACAGCAAGGGAAACATATGTCACCACACATAGTAGTGACAATGTCATATCACTCAGATAAATAAAGGACTTATGGCCATAGTCGGATTCCAGGCAACACTGATCAGGTGTGCGGGAATCCCATGCTTGGGGAGGCGGATCAACCATCCCTTCAGCTCATACAAAAATCACGGTACATCGTACTCCATGGCTAATGCTCACAGTACTTCGTGCTCCCGTGGATCCTTATCGCCCATTTCCATTGTCTCAAAATCTCGTGCGAGCAGGTCTGTACAAGACACACAGCAGTACACGACGACTTCAGCACGATTTTGTACCCATTACATAACATCCATAAACCACGTGCGAGCAGGTTAATGTAAGACAGACAACAATACACGACGGCTCTAGCACGATTTTACTCAACACACAACATAATCATAAAAACCTCATGCGAGCAACTCAGCGTAAGAGCACACAGCATACTTGAGGCATAAGCACGGTATTACTAGGAAATTACATGTGAGCACAGTTAGAGCAAGACACACAATAATACTCGAAGGCTCTAGCACGATTCCAAAAAATCTAGTGTGATCTCTCGAATGGAACACACAGCATCACCCGAGGCATCGAACACCCTTTTTTCTTTTTCTCAAAAATCCTTTTAAAATGATGTGCAAGCATGATTAGTATATCTACCATTGTCACTTTGGCTCTAGCACAAGTCACACATAAAAATCGATAGCTGGCTCTACACATAGGTATGAGTGAGAGGGCAATCTCCCTTTAATCACTTGTTAAATACTTTTCACTCAGAAATACATGCATTCTATATGCAATAGTCAAACCGAGAGCCAGTTTATGATTATACACACTCAAAACACTTACAAACTTATTTTTCACATCAAGACATTGTAGACATATAATCCATGAATATGAGCTTATACTTATGATCTACCTATTAATGTTATCCATTCATATATAGGGATTTATCAAAATACGTCTAGCTATCTCTATAGTTTTGCATAAGTCCTTACCTTGAATCACGCTCGAATCACTTTCCTTCGATTTCACTGCTCGTGATCTGGTCTTATCATGTGACGCCTCGGAAGCACGAAAAAACAGGGCAAATTGAAAACATTTTCACATACATTCACAATTAAAGGTGCATTCCTGTGCAGTGTCATGCATCATCATACATAATTTATAATTGTCACCTCAGGATCTCTTCATCTCATAATTATATATCATATCATATACATTACTCAATTCAAGGTTAATTAATCCTAATACATCCCATACATCACTGTTCATCAAGTGTCTGTAAATACAATATTAGTCTGGGTACATGAAATGATAAATTATACCTTAAAGTATAATATATGGCATGGAGCTCAAGTCCTCCACTAGCCACTACTCCGTACGTCGCAGGGAAACTCTCTTCACTTGAAGAAATCTGGGGAGGGGGGAAGATAAAACAGGATGAGCCTATAAATCGCTCAGTAAGGAGGGTAAGGGATTCATTAATAAGAAAATGATTTGCATAGCACAATCATTTTATTTTATAGGTTAAACTCAATGGAAAATGTAGCATGAATAGTTAAAACATCATCTCAACTCATTTCTCAAAGCTCATGTAGAAACATGATAATCAATGGCTCAAACCATGATTACAAGTAGTTACAAGCATGTGGAACAAGCATGTATAAAACAAGATGCGATAATGGCTTTTCTCATAAAACATGATTAAAATCACTGCAATAGTAATGCACGTGGCGCAACCACAAAACACAATCTCATGTGTATGAAAAGGAGACTAGGCAATAAAACTCATATAAAACTCGTCATGGCACATCAAAATGATTGAACTCGTCCCCTAGGCGACATCCCCAATCGAGGGATTTCGTCGACAATAATACACCCATGGCCATGGTTCATTGTAGACTTGATCAGATTCGTACAGCCGACGGTCTTACATGCTATCAAAGCATGGCCCGATCTTACATGCTATCAGAGCAATGCCACCTAACGCTGCCGCGGAGCCGGGTCATCTCACATTACCAGAACAGAGGAGTCAGTCTTACGTGTTGCTAAAGCATGGCCCGATCTTACATGCTACAAGAGCAAAGCCTGATGTGTATTCAACATGACATGCCTAAGTCTCAGTAATAGCCATTATCAAATAAAATCGTTTTGCCTTCACATAGCGCTCATAATGGTTTTTCTCATAAACGCATCTCAAAACCGTTTTGTGCTCAACACAAAACATGTCAAAACCGAGCTCAAACTGGCAAAACCACTCACACATTTCTCAAATCTCAGTACACCTTAACGTAGAGCTCAAATCACTTTTCACTTTTTAAACTCAAAACAGTTGTAAAACAATTTCGCATTTAGTTTACAACTCATAAAAATTGGGCCCCAACCGGCTATAAAATCGTGTGTAATAACTAATTCTTAACTCATAAAAACATGCTTGTTTTCTCATATCACATTTCATGCTACAATATTATCACAAAATCGCATACACAAATGAGTTTAAGTTTCCTTTACCTCGTTGCACCTCGTATAGTGCAATCGTTCCCCCAAACGACGGACTAGTCTCGAATTCCTCTCTGGAACTCCCGAGCTGTCCAAACGATGTTAAAACATCAATAATTCATCTCAATTATATTACCGAGCACATATTTGCTCATATTCTCGTTAAATACTTCAAACCTCATTTTTTTCTCATATTCGTATTCTCATCCACATTCTCATCCACTATATTTCAAATTCTACATTTTTCATGCATAATATCTATGCCAATATCATCTCATTGCCTCAATTCCAATTTATAGCCAAAATCCCACAAT
Source organism: Firmiana major (assembly GCA_033439115.1). NCBI lineage: Eukaryota > Viridiplantae > Streptophyta > Magnoliopsida > Malvales > Malvaceae > Firmiana > Firmiana major. Next base: position 39,509,704 of record CM065901.1, read on the forward strand.
TTACAATAAATTGTATAATATCATCATTACTCCAACAAAATCACAATTTCATCAACTCTAATCATCTCCTAGCTATTTTATCACAACACCCATAGTTACAATCACCAAAATCACCTCAATATCAAAGATTTAAGCTTAGAAATTTACTCAAAACTTATGGAGAGCTCTATTCATACCTCGATTCGATTTATCCTACGATTTCCAAGTATGTTGTTCTCCTTTGGATGAGGAACAACTTTCCTTCTTGCTACAACCTCTGATTCGAATGAAAATGGGTGATTTGGAGGAGAGAGAAAGCTAGGGTTTCGATTGAAATGGGGTTTTTGGAGAGAGAAAATTTGAAATGCTGGAAGAACACAGGGGTCCTTTTTATAGATGGAGGGTAGGAGATCGATCTGGTCCTTAATGAGATCGATCTCTCTTTGAATTTGGGTCATTTTTGGGTAATTTTATGCATATGAGATCGATCTGTCGTGGGGTAAGATCGATCTCTTAAAGGCTTTATGAGATCAATCTGTTCCTTGAGGAGATCGATCTTCTGTTTACGAAATGCTTCATGAGATCGATCTGCTCCTTGAGAAGATCGATCTTCTCCTTACAGAATGATTCATGAGATAAATTCCTTCATCATGAGATCAATCCCTTTATTACAGAATCATAAGGAGATCGATCCTCTTCCATTGGAGATCGATCTCCTCACTTAAATTCCTCATTCCTTGTCACTTTGGCCTACCAGATCGATTCTCTCTTCTCCAAGATCGATCTGGCCTCATAGTTTCACACTTTGGTTATACACTTAACATAAAATCTCTACATATAATTTCCATAATTCACTACATTGATTATTTCTCATTCATTACTCACTCATTACTTAAAATTCCATTCCTTACCACCTCAATATATGAGTACATTACGTTCAGCTTAATAAATTACACTTTAAGTTCATATTACATAATTAGATATCTACAAAATTATCAGATCTCACATCCTTCCAACCTTAAAAAGAATTTGGTCCTCCAAATTCAACTCGACTCATCAAACAGATGGGGCTACTTCTCCTTCATGAGGCTTTCCAATTCCCAAGTCGCCTCTTCCATTGAATGATGTTTCCATAAAACTTTCACTAATAGGATGCTTTTAGTTCGAAATACCTTATCTTTTCTATCGAGAATCGGACGGGTTCTTCAGCGTAGCTCATGTCCTCTTATATGTCCATCTCTTCATACTCTATGACATGAGAAGGGTCCGGGTGGTACTTCCTCAACATAGATACATGAAAGACGTTGTGTATTCCGGACATCCGTGGGGTAACACCAATCTGTAGGATACCTCTCCCACTCTCTCAAGAATCTCGAATGGTCCTATGTAACAAGGACTCAATTTCCCTTTCTTTCCAAATCTCATGATACCCTTACTCGGTGATATCTTTAGAAATACTGCATCACCAACATTAAACTTGAGTTGCCATCTACGTACATCCGCTTAGCTTTTCTATCTACTCTGTGCAATCTGTAATCTCTCACATATGAGTTTCACACTCTGTACAGCCTATTCAACAAGCTCGGGAGCATTTATCTTTTTGTCACCCACTTCTTCCTAAGCTACAGGGGATCTACACCTCCTACCATATAGAGCCTCAAAAGGTGCTAATCCAATACTCGCATGATAGCTGTTATTGTACGCAAACTCTGCTAGGGGCAGGTGATCATCCCATGATCCCTTAAAATCCATCGTACATACCCTCAACATAGCCTCTAGGGTCTGAATAGTCCTCTCTGACTAACCATCTATCTGAGGATGATATACAGCACTAAAACTCAATCGAGATCCCATTGACTCCTAAAACTGCGTCTAAAATCTGGAAGTAAATCGAGAATCTCTGTCAGAAGTAATATTCATTGGAGCCCAATGTAATCTAGCTATCTCACTGACATATAACTTAGCTAAGGCATCCACAGTATCTATACTCTTGATGGTGAGGAAGTGGGCACTTTTCGTCAGTCTATCCACTATGACCCATATCGCATCATGACCTCTTCGGGTCCTTGGTAAACCCATAATAAAGTCCATGGTGACATGCTCTCATTTCCATGTAGGCATAGGTAAAGGTTGCAATAGTCCTTCGGGCTTGCGATGCTCAGCTTTCACTTGCTGGCGCACTAAACATCTGGCCACATAATCTGCCACGTCTCACTTCATACCACTCTGCCAATACACATTTCTCAAATCTCGGTACATCTTAGTACTCCTTGGGTGCATGGTGTATCGCGAGCAGTGGGATTCTCTTAGTATCTGTCTTTTTAGGGTATCATCGTTCGGTACACAAATTTATCCTCTGAATCTCAATAATCCATCCTCACTGATTGTGAGATCTGACTGCGAAGTCTGTTCCGCTTGGCTAACCATGTCGATCAACCTCTGATCATCCCACTACCTAGTTCTAATCTGATCTATGATCCTGGGTTCTATTCGCAGGCTAGCCAAAAATCCAGTCTCTATCTCTTTAACTCTGATCCAGAGTTCGGCGAACTATTCCAATAAATCCCATTCCCTGATCATCATAGTAGATATCATACTCTTCCTACTCAGGGCATCAGCAACTACGTTCGTCTTACCCGGATGATATAGAATCTCGTATTCATAATCCTTAAGGAGTTCCATCTATCTCTTTTTGTCCTATATTTAACTCTTTCTGATCAAAGAGATGCCTCAAAATCTTGTGGTCAGTGAAGATCTAGAATCTTTCTCCATATAAATAGTGTCACCAGATCTTCAATGTAAATACCACCGCAGCTAACACCAAATCATGTGTGGGGTAATTTTGCTCATGATCTTTCAACTGTCACGATCCATAGGCGACCACTCGACCGTGCTGCATGAGCACACACCCCAATCCTTGATGGGAAGCATCATTGTATACTGAAAATCCTCCTGATCCCTCAGAAATAGTCAACACAGGTACCACTGTTAATCTCCTCTTTAGCTCCTGAAAATTGAGCTCACATTAATCAGTCCATGTGAAAGGAGTCTCCTTGCGCATGAGCTTAGTCAAAGGAGCGACAATCCTGGGAAACCCTTCCACAAATCTTCTGTAATACCCTACCAAACTAAGGAAACTTCGTACCTCTGTAACTGTCCTCGGTCTTTCACAATTAAGGACAACTTCTACTTTACTTGGATCTATTGATACTCCTTCTGCTAAAACTATATGACCAAGGAAAGCTATCTGATCCAGCCAAAACTAACATTTACCAAGCTTTCCATATAATTGCTTATCTCGGAGTATCTGAAGTACTAACCACAAATGCTGTGCGTGCTCCTCATAAGACCGAGAGTACACCAAGATATCATCAATAAAGATTATCATAAACTTATCTAGATAGTCTCTGAACACCTCATTCATTAACCTCATAAAGGCTGCAAGGGCATTCGTCAATCCAAAGGGCATCACTAAAAATTCATAATGGCCATACCTTATCCAGAAGGCCGTCTTCGGGATATCTTCTTCCTTAATCCTTAATTAGGGATAGCCCGATCTTAAATCAATCTTAGAGAAGACTGAGGCCCCTCTCAGCTGATCAAGCAGATCATCAATCTAGGTAATGGGTATTTAGTCTTCACCATGGCTTTATTCAACAGTCGGTAGTCTATGCATAATCTGAGACTACCATCCTTCTTCCTCACAAATAACACTGGTGCTCCCCAGGGTAAGACACTGGCTCTAATAAATCCTTGATCTAATAACTCCTGTAGTTGTTTCTTCAATTCCTTAAGCTCCACTAATGCCATCCTATATGAAGGTCTAAAGATAGGCTGAGTATCTGGTACCAAATCTATGGTAAACTCCAGCTCTCTCTCTCTGGTGGCAAACCTGGCAATCATCTAGGAAGACATCCAAAAATTCACACACCACAGGTATATCCTCAATCCTCGGATGTTCCCGCTTATCATCTGAGATAAGTGTTTCATAACCTTCACATGAATGATCAAATTTAGTACTCTCAAAAGCAACATCAAAATTTCAAACGTATACTGTAAGGTTCAGGTAGGGAAAAAGTTATAATCTTAGTGTAGTAGTCTAAACTCACACAATTGGTTGCCAGCCAATCCATTCCCAAAATTACATCAAACCCATGTATATCTAACATCATTAGATTTGCTAACATCACTTTATCTCCCACCTTTATTTCACATCCTCTACAGATTAAATCAGCTCTCTGGAACTTACGCATAGGAGTATTTATATGTAGTACATACTCTAGAGGTTCAACTTCAAATTTAATATACAGGAAAAATGTTCAGAAATAAACGAATGCGTGGATCCCGGATTAATCAACACATGAGCCTTATGATTACAGACAGAGAGTGTTTGCAAAAGTGTCTGTTGTTTTCATGTCCAAAGCAAACACACATCCCACTGTAACAGGTTTCTTTCCTTTCTATGTAGCAGTGGCCCGTCTCGAGGGATTCACTCTCTAAGACTACTGTCTAGGGGGCTTTGGAGCATGTGGTCTCTGAGGTTGAGGGCAGTCTTTCACTCTGTGACCTATGTCTCCACATCTAAAACATCCATGGATCAACCCAGTACAACTTCCCTCATACGATCGACCACAATTTCTACAGACTCTTATCTCAGGCCTGACTACTCGAGGTGTCTCCCTAATGATAGGATGAGCTCTGGGTCTCTCCAATCTGCCCTTCTTATCTCAATCCTTCCTCTTCTGAAGGAACCTCTCCGAACATCTGCCTGAGAAATCGATTGCTTCTTACCCTTATCCTGATTCACTGCACTGAACTCATTCTGGGATTATACAATTTTGATTCCCCTCTCAATCTCTTGTGCTTGTCTCAAAGCATCTTCAAACTCAGTAATACACAGCCCTATCAATCGATCTCTGATGATGGGCTTCAATTCATACACAAATCTCTCTGTGTGAAGCTTTTCATTTTTTAAGGTATCTGGATCATATCTCAATAGAGCGATAAATCGGCTCTCGTAATCATCCACAGACTTCTCGCCCTATACTAGATTCAAAAACTCTGTCTGCTTCCTTCTTTAAGTAGCTCGTGGTACATATTGGGCTTTAAATAGCGTCTGAAACTCGTCCCAGCTAATCACATCCTGGCTGGACATCAAAATACCCTAGGTAGTACCCCACTAATCTCGAGCTCTCCCTTTCAACATATAGGCACCCATACTGACCCTCTCAGCATTAGTGCATCCCAAGTAGTCAAATATGACTCTCAATTCAGTTAGCCACTCCTCAGCTTCTGCGGGATCTTTTTTCCCTTTGAACGCGGGTGGATTCATTTTCAAAAAGTCCTTCAGTCGGACCATACATCGGTCATCTGGCTGAATGGAGGGAGGCCTTGGGTCCATCTATACTGGGGGCACGGCAGGTCCTTATGGTGGTGTAGGAGTAGTACCCAAGGCATCAACTCCAAAATGTTGCACGAATAGCACTGCCATTTGCTCAAAACCTTGCCGCACATTGACACGCCCTAAACATATTACCGCAAGTGCACGGGTCGTACAAGTAATAATGGGATTTGAGTCCCGAAATTATCGTCCCACAGAGAAGTTGACTAGCCTAAAGTACCGGTTAATCTTACCCTAAGTATATTCTAGCAAATTATGAAATTAAGGTGGGTGATCTACACAGCTAGAATTAAAAATACTGAAAGCAATAAAATAATAAAAAATATAAAATAAAGAAAATAAAACCGAGCAAAATTACTTACAGTGCTCCACGCAATTAAAATAAAAAACCTACAAAAATAATTAAAACAGTTAAAAATAATTAATGCAATTAAAATAAAATGCAATTATGAAAATAACAAAGCAAGATTAATTAAACTAAAATTAAACTAACCTAAAATGCAATTAAACTACTTAATCAAAATGCAATTTAAACTAAGTTAAGATTTAATGAAATAAATTTACCCCTTAATAAATTCTAAATGAACACTTATCCTAATTAAAACTAGGTTTTATACTACTATGCAAGAATACTAAAATGCAATTTAATTAAAGACTCTAAACTAAGCTTAACAAATTAAATTGAAATTAAACTATACTAAAAATGCAAGAAAATAAATTAATTAACTACAATGAACTAGCCAAACAAAGCCTTAACAAATTTTAAATCATCCAAATCCCTTTGTTCACTGTTCATATCTTCAATTTACATTTTCCAGATGCTCTCGGTTTGTTCTGGTAAAGGCTGTTGTCTTCTGTTCAGCTTCCATTCTCTATCTGTCATGCACTACTGAGTCAGATGCACACTGCAACTTGCTCCAAGCTGTGCTCACAGGTTGCCCTCTGCTATCACTGTACGTTTCTGCATGTTCATTTGGTGCGAACCGCACCCTGCTAGCTCTCGGTTCTAGCTTCTGCTCCAACTACTCCTAGGTGCTCCAGGCTACTCTCGATAATCTACTTGTGTCCAGCTGCCAGGTCCTACTTCTGCTGTATGCTACTCCAGCTCAGCACCTACTACCTCACCCCAAGCACTCCAGATTGTTCTCAGTTTGTCCCCTGCTCCAACCCTCTGCTGCAGCTCATCCTCGGCTTGACCAGCATTTGTAGCAACAGCAACCTATTTCCTCGGTGAAATTTCGTTCTGCACAGCCCAGCATTCATCCTGCACTTCTTCAGTCCATAGCCAGCACGGATCAACAACTAAGAAAGAAAAAGTTCTAAGCAGAAAATGCAACAAGAACCCAAGCTACCATGGAATACTGCTATCTAAGCTAGTATATGAAAGTGAACAGTACTGAGGAATGAAAATAGAGCATAACTGAGGGTGAAATGGAAGGCAAAAAAAATCAGCTTTATTCATGCTTCCCGGTAGTTGATAATTCTATATTTTTAGAATTATTTGTGCTTAATTTCCTAATTAATTATTTAAATCCCCAATTTATTTTGTTAATTATCCCTTTGGTTTAATTAAAATTCTCATGTTTGCAGATAAATTAAATTCGGATGAATTTTGAATATTTCGATAGAAAATAGATCGAAATTGAGCTAAAATCGAGATTGGACCACGTAGACAACACGAACCTAGCACATCCCCTATTGGACAAAAAGACAGATGACATGAAAATATTATTTTTCAAGGAGCCAATGGTGTGAAGACACGTAGCAAAACAATGCCAACTCATCTAGGAGAAAAAAATATTACAATTGTACCCCTAAGTGTGTATATAAATAGAAAAAGATGGCAATTGAAAAAAAGGGGAACCTAGGTTAGAATAGAGGTAAATTAGGATAGAATAGTTTTAGGGTTTATTTTTAGGATTTATTGTTTTTAAGTTTTTTTTTCTTTTTTCGATAGCCACCATTGTTAGATTACTATTCATGTTAACTTTTATTTTCATGCAAAGTTTTTGTTCATTTCTAGTTCTTTGTTTTATTAATGAATAGTTTCATTTCCATTTTCTCTACTGTTTGATTCTGTTTCAATCCTAGATCTTTATTTTAGTGTTACCATGAAAATCATTGTTTTTTCTAGCTATTAGCTCTCGGTTTTCCAACTTGCTTATGTTTTTGTTTGTTAAACTATTGTTCTTGCAACTCTCAATTAGATTTTTTTGAGCATTCGACTTTCATGATATCTTCATTCAGTCATCTACCTTTTGATTCTGTTACCTTGATGTGGGATGATGCAAAGCATTTGTCCACATCAAAAGCTATGTGGAGTCACGGCTGGAGAAGAAAATGAAGCTACCCGAGGAGGTTGAATTCCATGTTTACATTGTTGACGCTCACGGACGATGTGGAAACGGTGTTATTGTTAAATCCTTTCAGGTTTAAAATCATATGCTGCTTTGCATCATTGTTTTAATCTTTCCTTATTCCATTTTGTATTTGCATGTTTTTCCTTATTTGGTGCTTGCTTGTAGTTAGAATATGACTTTCATGTTTACTGCATTTATTTACATTTCCTGCATATTATTTCATTTACTGCATTCTACTTCATCTTCATTGTAGTTTGTTACTTGCTGGTTAGTGAAAAGGATGTGGTAGGTAGAGTTTCAAGAAGCAAATCGTGGAGCATGATTTCATTATTGGCAGCAAATTTAACTTTTGAATTGTTCTCTATTTAGCTCTATTTTGTGTTCTATCATTGTTCATTACAATTTTAATTGTTATATTGGCTGCAATTTCTTCAAGGATACTCTCGGTACCAGAAATGTACAAAGATGATGATGGAGCAAGTACAGCAGTAAGCTGTTTTTGGGTTTGATGTTGCAGAGCATGAAGAAGATGATCATAGCAGGCACCAGACTGTAGCAGAGCTTGGTAGTAATGTTGCTGGTCACGATGATTGCAGGTGCAGTAGCAACACCTGAAGCAGACATGACGGACGAGAGCTGGTAGGTGCAGTTTGTATCTGATAAACATGCAGTAAACATACAACACCAGTATTTGGAACCGTGTGCACCTGGTAAGGAGAATGCGCACAGTGTGCAGTACACTGAATTAGGTGTAAGTTTTGCATGCCAACGAAGGAGCGGCTACAGCAGGGTAGGACAGCAACGGTGGTAGATGCACATCAGCTTGGAGCAGTAGGACAGACATTACCTGGCCAGAACCGAGAGTGCAGGACACCTGAGCACCTGGACAGCAGACCAAGCAAACCGAGACCACACCTGGAAACCAGAAAATGAAATGAAGACGTGAACAGTGTTTGGAGGGGTTTACGGATGATTTAAAATTGGCTAAGGCCTTGTTTTTTCACATTTACATTGTAGCTTTAATCCATTTTCATGCATTTTTAGAATAGTTAATTCCAATTTAATTTTTTAGCATAAGAAGTTATGATTTTAATTTTATTTGCATGATTAGTTATAGTTCAATTTATTAATTAGTCTAGAATTTAGATTTAATTATGCCACTAGTTAATTTTTATTTTTATTAGAATTAATTTAGATTAAACTCAATTCATGCATTTTTATTTTAAGTTTGTTTAAAGTTTAGTTAATTAATTTTATTGCTTTATTTTCATAATTGCATTTTTATTTTAATTGTGTTAATTAATTTTAATTGTTTAAATTTTCTTTTGTAGGTTATTTGCTTTTAATTGCTTGGAGTTCGGTAAGCAGTGTTAGCTTTGTAGATCACCAACTTAAATTTTATAATTTTCTAGAATATACTTAGGGTAAGATTAACCGGTAGTTAATTAGGCTAACCAACTTCTCTGAGGGACGATAACTCGGGACTCAAATCCCATTATTACTTGTACGACCCGTGCACTTGCGGAACATACCCTTAAGGCGTTTCAAGTTTTTAGCACTGTTACCGGGGAAGTTTCAATTAGTCGTTAATTGATATCAGTAAAATTATTCTTAGGTGTAATTCTAGCTCGTAAATATTTAGATCATTAGTTTAGTTTAGTTAATTTTCTAAAAAAATTTAAAATCAAAAAAAAATTCTAAGGACTTTTTGATATTTGCATGCGTAGAGCCAGGAGTTATGATTGCTTTCCTTTAGATCCTGAAATTGAACGAACACTTAGAAAAAATTTGAAAGGATTCTAGGAAATTTATAGCTTCGCTGCAATTCACCATGGCCGAAAATAGGGAAATTAGAACCGTTTGAGATTATGCAATGCCGACGATTGGAGGATATTATTTCGGCATTAGGCCACCAGCTGTCCCTGCAAATAACTTCGAAATTAAGCCCGCAATCCTCCAGATGATCCAAACTTCTTTACAGTTCAGTGGGCTTCCACACGATGACCCACATGTTCACCTTGGTCAATTCTTGGACTTGTGCAACACGTTCAAACATAATGGATTATCTGATGATGTGCTTAGACTCAGACTATTCCCCTTTTCACTTAGGGAAAGGAGGAGACACTGGTTGACCTCCCTGCCTCCATGATCAATTTCTACATGGGACGAGTTAGCTCACCAATTTCTAGCCAAATTTTTTCCTCCCTCTAAAATGGCCAGACTCCATAGCGATATATCCTCATTTGCCTAGCACGACTCTGAATCCCTTTACGAGGCATGGGAACGATATAAGGAGCTTCTTAGAAAGTGCCCTCACCACGGCCTACCTCTATGGCTACAAGTCCAGACCTTCTACAATGGACTTACAAGCTAAAATAGGACCATAGTGGACGCTGCTTTAGGAGGAGCCTTGATGTGCAAAACAGAGGAGGAGGCTTATGAGCTGCTAGATAAGATGGCGGCTAACATCTATCAATGGTCCTTGGAAAGGCAATTGCCAAAGAAATCAGTGGGTATATATGAGCTCGACACTCTTTCCACCTTGACCTCTCAAATCACCAATCTTACAAAGAAGGTGGAGTCGCTCAGTACCCAATCTAATCCTTCCAACAATCCTAACCCTGTGTTTTCTATTCAAAGAACTTTTCTCTCTTGTGATCTGTGTAGTGGTACCCATGTTGTAGATAGGTGTCCACTTAACTTAGAATCGGTTCAGTACGTTGCCCCCAAGCAATAGAACAACTCCTTTTTAAACACCTACAATCCAAGGTGGAAGAACCATCCTAACTTTTCCTGGAGCCAAAACCTAGGACAATCTTCTAATCCTAGACTTGCAGGACCCCCTAGTTTTCAAGCTCCATTAGTTCAGGTACCACCACAGCATCAATTTCCTCACCACCCACCACCACAGTATCCACATCATCCACCTAACCATTCCCATCCATCCCACGTCCATCAACCACCACCACAACCCCAGCATTTACCAACAGCTGACAAGAAACCCTCATTTGAGGAAATGTTCACAACAATCTTACAAAATCAAGCGGCTTCAATTAAGAGACTAGAGGTTCAGGTAGGACAAATAACAAACACTCTTAGTCAACGTCCTCAGGGTACCCTTCCTAGTAACACTGAAGCTAATCCTGTTAGGCAAAGGGAAGGGAAGGAACATGTGAAAGCCATCACCCTTAGGAGTGGCAGAGAGCTAGTAACTCCCCCTGTTAAGTCCAGACCTGACCAGCCCATAGTTGAAAAACCCATAGGTTTTAGTGAAGCAGCTCAAAAGGAGCAAGAATCAAAAGATCAAGCTGCAAAGGAAACAAAGCCAGGCAATTCTTCACCTTTACCTGTTTCTTTGTCACAACCTTCTTTATCCTCTGATGCTACAAAATTTTCCACTACACCTCCTCCTCTTAGACCACCAGTCCTTTTTCCTCAGAGATTTCAAAATAAAAAACTAGACTAATAATTTGTAAAATTCCTTGAGGTTTTTAAGAAACTTCACATCAACATTCCATTCGCAGATGCCTTAAAGCAAATGCCAAGCTATGTGAAGTTTATGAAGGACATCCTCTATAGGAAAAGAAGATTGGAAGATTACGAGACGGTGACCTTAACGGAGAAATGTAGTGCTATTATTCAGAGGAAATTACCCCCAAGCTCAAAGATCCAGGTAGTTTTACCATACCTTGCACCATAGGAGATCAATTCTTTGGTAGAGCCCTTTGTGATCTAGGAGCTAGTATAAACCTTATGCCTTGGTCCATATACCAGAAGCTAGGAATAGGAGATGCAAAGCCCATTACAGTGACACTTCAATTAGCTGATAGATCCATTAAATATCCGAAGGGGATCATTAAGGACGTGCTAGTTAAGGTGAACAAGTTTATTTTTCCTACAGATTTTACCGTGCTAGATATGGAGGAAGACAGGGAAGTCCCCATTATTCTAGGCAGACCTTTCCTAGCTACTGGTAGGACATTAATTGACGTACAAAAAGAGGAATTAACCATGAGAGTCTTAGATCAGGAGGTGACATTTAATGTTTTCAAATCTTTGAAGTTCCCTGATGACTCTTAAGATTGTTTTAAAATGGAGATTGAGGAGGATATAAGGCTTGAGCATAAGAAATATGAAAGAAGGAGGGAAGTAGATAGAGTTAAGGAGTATTTAACTATTGATATTTTATCACCATTCTGGATGATCCTCCTACTCTTCGTCTTGCTGCTGAGTGTTGTTTTCTTCAGCTGCATTTGAAGTGGTTATGTTTTTCTTTTCACATTGTATATAGTTCATTTTCTTTTTCTTTTCTATTGTTTCTTTCTTTGTTTATTTTGTAGGTTTATTTTCTAGTTTTACGCTTTCAATAAAAGCTTCAGTTGTTCATCATCATCAGAAAGGGGAGTACTTTGTTCCTGAACTTCAATTCTTATATTATCTGCACACTGAGGATACTGTACACTTTAAGTTTGGGGGAGGGGATATCACTTGAGTATTTTTCAAAAATTTGGGCAAAATTAAAAAATTTTCAAATTTTTTTTTAAAATCTGAGCTTAAACTGTTTGATTTTAGGATGATTTAGTGCTTAGCATGTATTTTTCCCATATTTTGATGATATGACCCCATGATTAAGTATGATTTTGATTGACTGAGAAGCATGATTTTAGAAAAAGCATGAAGTTAAATTCTTGAATTTGTCTTAATTCTGATTGTGATTGCCTCATCTTATGCATATGTCATGTCATAAATCTGTATATTTATTTAGAGAAAGCTTATGTGGACATAGGATTGCATTTGTTCAATTGATTTTGTGCATCATATTCTAGAATTTGTTTGATCTAATCTCAATGCGAAATATTAGATCACACTTAATTAGGGAGAAGATTTAGGCCATCTTTGGATTGTTTGAGCCTTTCTAGTCATCCTTGTACATATTTTAACCCTAGTCACCTATCTGAGCCAAATAAGCCTTTCTCTGTAAATACACCTACGTTAATATCCTTAGCTTAAATATTCTTTTCCTATCCCTTACCCCGAAAGCATGGAAAGTCATTGGATATATTGTGAGCTTTGTACATATGGGTATCTGGTAATAGTGAATGTTCAAAAAAATGAAAAAATGAAAGAAAAAGAAAAAAAGAAAAGAAGAAAGATGAAAAATAAAAAAATAGAATAAAATGTCTAGCAAAATAAATAAGTTTGGGGGAAATGATTTGAGCTCTTACATTAAGATCCTAGAAGTAATTCATGTTAAGGGGTAATTAAACCTAAATCGACTTTATCATACCTTAACTCCAGCCTTACATTACAAGTTTAATGAAGTCCTATTGATCTTTGATTGAGTGTGACTACATTAGTAGAGAGAGAAGTGAAAAGAAAACTTATGGGAATGATCACATGTCATTGACTTTGTATTCACTCTGTTTGCATAATCTAATCCGGATAATGTACTGTGAAGTGATTTTGACATTTTCACACACACACAAGGGATCCAATTTGGGTTAGGACTTATGATTGAATGATTCTGAGTGTTGAACTTATAATTATGATTCTTTGATTTCATAGTCTGTACTTTTTCTTTGAGGATAATATTGGAGAAATTATTGTGTTTAGTACTTGTCATTCCTACAATTATTTTGTTTTGCTTGAGGACAAGCAAAAGCTCAAGTTTGGGGGTGTGATAATTCTATATTTTTAGAATTATTTGTGCTTAATTTCCTAATTAATTATTTAAATATCCAATTTATTTTGTTAATTATCCCCTTTATTTAATTAAAATTCTCATGTTTGCAGATAAATTAAATCCAGATGAATTTTGAATATTTCGATAGAAAATGGACCGAAATTGAGCTAAAATCAAGATTGGACCACACGGACAACACGAGCCTAGCACATCCTATTGGACAAAAAGACAGATGACACGGAAATATTATTTTTCAAGGAGCCAATGGTGTGAAGACAAGTGGCCAAACAATGCCAACTCATCTAGGATAATAATATATATATATATATATATTACAATTGTACCCCTAAGTGTGTATATAAATAGAAAAAGATAGCAATTGAAAAAGGGGGAGCCTAGGTTAGAATAGAGGTAAATTAGGGTAGAATAGTTTTAGGGTTTATTTTTAGGATTTATTATTTTTAAGTTTTTTTTCTTTTTCCGATAGCCACCATTGTTAGATTACTATTTATGTTAACTTTTATTTTCATGCAAAGTTTTTGTTCATTTCTAGTTCTTTGTTTTATTAATGAATAGTTTCATTTCAATTTTCTGTATTGTTTGATTCTGTTTCAATCCCAGATCTTTATTTTAGTGTTACCATGAAAATCATTGTTTTTTTCTAGCTATTAGCTCTCAGTTTTCCAACTTGCTTATGTTTTTGTTTGTTAAACTATTGTTCTTGCAACTCTCGATTAGATTTTTTTAAGCATTCGACTTTCATGATATCTTCATTTAGTCTTCTACCTTTTGATTCTGTTGCCTTGATGTGGGATGATACAAAGCATTTGTCCACATCAAGAGCTATGTGGAGTCACGGCTGAAGAAGAAAGTGATGCTACTCGAGGAGGTTGAGTTCCCTGTTTACATTGTTGACGCTCACGGACGATGTGGAAATGGTGTTATTGTTAAATCCTTTTGGGTTTAAAATCATATGTTGCTTTGCATCATTGTTTTAATCTTTCCTTATTCCATTTTGTATTTGCATGTTTTTCCTTATTTGGTGCTTGCTTGTAGTTAGAATATGACTTCCATGTTTACTGCATTTATTTACATTTCCTGCATATTATTTCATTTACTGCATTCTACTTCATCTTCATTGTAGTTTGTTACTTACTGGTTAGTGAAAAGGATGTGGTAGGTAGAGTTTCAAGAAGCAAATCGTGGAGCATGATTTCATTATTGGCAGCAAATTTAACTTTTGAATTGTTCTCTGTTTAGCTCTGTTTTGTGTTCTGTCATTGTTCTTTACAATTTTAATTGTTATATTGGCTGCAATTTCTTCAAGGATACTCTCGGTACCAGAAATGTACAAAGATGATGATGGAGCATGTACAACAGTAAGCTGTTTTCGGGTTTGATGTTGCAGAGCATGAAGAAGATGATCATAGCAGGCACCAAACTGTAGCAGAGCTTGGTAGTAATATTGCTAGTCACAATGAATGCAGGTGCAGTAGCAGCACCTGAAGCAGACATGACGGACGAGAGCTGGCAGGTGCAGTTTGTATCTGATAAACATGCAGTAAACATACAACGCCGGTAGCTGGAACCGTGTGCACCTAGTGAGGAGAATGCGCACAGTGTGCAGTACACTGAATCGGGAGTAAGTTTTGCATGCCAAGGAAGGAGCGGCTACAGCAGGGTAGGACAGCACCGGTGGTAGATGCACATCAGCCTGGGGCAGTAGGACAGACATTACCTGGCCAGAACCGAGAGTGCAGGACACCTGAGCACCTGGACAACAGACCAAGCAAACCGAGACCACACCTGGAAACCAGAAAAAGAAATGAAGACGTGAACATTGTTTGGAGGGATATGTGGATGATTTAAAATTGGTTAAGGCCTTGTTTGGCACATTTGCATTGTAGCTTTAATCCATTTTCATGTATTTTTAGAATAGTTAATTCCAATTTAATTTGTTAGCATAAGAAGTTATGATTTTAATTTTATTTGCATGATTAGTTATAGTTCAATTTATTAATTAGTCTAGAATTTAGATTTAGTTATGCCATTAGTTAATTTTTATTTTTATTAGAATTAATTTAGATTAAACTCAATTCATGCATTTTTATTTTAAGTTTGTTTAAAGTTTAATTAATTAGTTTTATTGCTTTATTTTCATAATTGCATTTTTATTTTAATTGCGTTAATTAATTTTAATTGTTTTAATTTTCTTTTGTAGGTTATTTGCTTTTAATTGCTTTATTTTAATGCAAAATTGAAATTCTAATGAATCAATACAATAAAATAGTTGAAGAAGATAACCACTGTCACCGGTGTCTTCTTCCTCTCTTTACTGTTCATCAACTCAAACTAAAAAAATAAACATTATGGAGTGTTGCTTTGTCACCCGAGCCTCCCCTCCATTCAACGTGAGATATACACCAAACCGAGAACTACACTAGGACAAATATGCTATGTAAAATAAAACTTGAAAAATAAAAGAGCACAAAATACACCAAACCGAGAAGCATGAAAATGATGGAAAGTGATTGCTAATGAAATACCAAGAAAACTAGACAATGAAACAAACTTTTTTTCATAAAATGAAGATGAATGAACAGTAAAGTTGGAAATGGTTTCAGGAAAAGCTTCTAAAAATAAAAACTAAACTAATCTAACTAAGCTACTCTAACTACTTCTACACTAACACTACTCCTACTCCTAAATTACATAGTTTTTCAATTGTCATCCATGTCTTATTTATACACACACAAGGCGTATAATTGTAAATTCTACATCCTAGATGAGTTGGCATTGTTTGGCCACTTGACTTCACACTATTGGCTCCTTGAAAAGATATTTTCATGTCATCTGTCTTCTTGTCCAATTAGATATGCTAGGTAGCATGGCTCGTGTTGTCCGCGTTTTCAATCTCGATTTTAGCCAAATTTTGATCCATTTTCTATCGAAATATTCAAAATTCATCTGGATTTAATTTATCAACAAACATGAGAATTTTAATTAAATAAAGGGGATAATTAACAAAATAAATTGGGGATTTAAATAATTAATTAGGAATTTAAGCACAAATAATTCTAAAAATATAGAATTATCACACCCCCAAACTTGAGCTTTTGCTTATCCTCAAGGAAAACAAAATGATTGTAGGAATGACAAGTACAAAACACAATAATTTCCCCAATATCATCCTTAAAGAAAAAGTACAAACTATGATCTAAAAGACTCACAATTACAAGTCCAGTGCTTAGAATTATTCAATCATAAGTCCTAACCCAAATCGGACTCCTCTTGAGTGTGTGAAAAATGTCAAAGTCACTTCTCAGTACATTATCCGGATCAGATTATGCAAACACAGTGACTGCAAAGTCAATGACATGTGATCAATCCCATAAGTTTTCTTTTCACTTCTCTCTCCACTAATGTAGTCACACTCAATCAAAGATCAATAGGACTTCATTAAACTTGTAATGTAAGGCTGGGGCTAAGGTATGATAAAGTGGATTTAGGTTTAATTACCCCTTAACATGCATTACTTCTAGGATCTTAATATAAGAGCTCAAATTTATTTTCCTCAAACTTATTTTTTTACTAAACATTTTTTTTTTGTATTTTTCTTCTTTCTTCTTTTATTTTTCTTTTTCTTTCTTTTTCATCATTTTTTTATACATACTCTTTCACTATCACTTAATACCCATATAGCTCACAATATATCCCAATGACTTTTCATGCTTTTGGGGTAAGGGATAGGAACAAAGTATTTAAGCTAAGGAAAATAACGCAGGTATATTTACAGAGAAAAGCTTATTTGGCCCAGATGAGTGACTAGGGGTAGAATATGTACAAGGATAGCTAGAAAGGCTCAAACGATCCAAAGATGGCTTAAATCATCTCCCTAATTAAGTGTGATCTAATATTTTACCTCGAGATTAGATCAAACAAATTCTAGAATATGATGCACAAAATCAATTGAGCAAATACAATCCTAGGTCCACATAAGCTTTCTCTAAATAAATATACAAATTCATGACATGACATGTGCATAAAAATGAAGAAATCATAATCAGAATCAAGATAAATTCAAGAACTCAACTTCATGCTTTTCCTATAATCATGCTTCTCAGTCAATCAAAATCAGACTTAATCATGGGGTCATATCATTGAAATATGGGAAAATTACATGCTAAGCACTAAATCATCCCAAAATCAAACAATTTAAGCTCATATTTTCGAAAAAAAAATTTAAAAAATTTTCAATTTTGCCCAAATTTTTGAAAAATGCTCAAGTGATATCGCCTCCCCAAAACTTAAAGTGCACAGTGTCTTCAGTGTGCAAATAATATAAGAATTGAAGTTCAGGAATAAAGTACTCCCCTTTCTGATGATGATGAACAACTGAAGCTTTGATTGAAAGCGTAAAACTAGAAAATAAACCTGTAAAATGAACAAAGAAAGAAACAACATAAAAAAAAAAAAGAAAAACGAACTATATACAAAGTGCAAAGAAAAATAGAGCCACTTCAAATGCAGCTGAAGAAAACAACACTCAGCAGCAGTGCGAAGAGTAGAAGGGTCATCCAGAGTGGTGACAGAATGTTGATAATTAACTCCTCCTTAGCACTATCTACTTCCCTCATTCTTTCAGATTTCCTATGCTTAAGCCTTATATTCTCCTCAATCTCCATTTTAAAACATTCTTGAGAGTCATCAGGGAGCTTCAAGGGTTTGAAAACATTAAACTTCACTTCCTGATCTAGGGCTCCCATAGTTAACTCCCTCTTTTGTACATCAATTGAAGTTTTACCCATCACTAGGAAAGGTCTGCCTAGTATAATGGGGACTTCCCTGTCTTCCTCCATGTCTAAAGCAATAAAATCCGTAGGGAAAACAAATTTGTCCACCTTTACTAACACATCCTCAATGACCCCCTTCAGATATTTACTTGATCAATCAGCCAACTAAAGGCTCACTGTGGTGGGCTTGGCATCCCCTATTCCTAACATATGGTGATAGACAATGGCATTAAATTTATACTAGCTCCTAACTCACACAGGGCTCTACCAAAGAATAAATTTTCAATAGTGCAGGGTATGGTAAAACTCTCGGGATACTTGAGCTTGGGGGGTAATTTTCTCTGGATAATGGCACTACATTCCTCAGTTAAGGCCATTGTCTCATAATCTTCCAATCTTCTTTTCCTCAAGAGGATATCCTTTAAAAACTTCACATAACTTGGCATTTTCTTTAAGGCATCTGCAAAAGGAATGCTGATGTGAAGTTTTTTAAAAACCTCAAGAAATTTGGCGAATTGTTGATCTGGTTTTTTATTTTGGAACCTCTGAGGAAAAGGTATTGGTGGTCTAACCGGAGAGGATGTAGTTGAACAATGTATAGCATCAGAGGGTGAGGAAGGCTGTGAAATAGAAGAAGGTATAGATGAAGAAGTGCCTAGCTTGGATTCTTTTGCAGCCTGATCCTGATGTTCCTACTCTTTTTGAGCTACTTCATTAAAATCTATGTCTTTTTCAACTATGGGCTGTTCAGATCCAGACTTAACTTGTGGCTCATCTAGCTCTCTGTCACTCCTAAGGGTGATGGATTTGACATATTCTTTACCCTCCCTTTGCCTAACAGGATTAGCTTCAGTGTTACTAGGAAGGGTCCTTTGAGGACGTTGGCTAAGAACATTTGCTATTTGTCCCACATGGACCTCTAAGTCAGCTTGATTTTGCAGGATTGTTGAGAACATCTCCTCTAATGTAGGCTTCTTCTCAGCTGCTGGTGTGTGGTGATGTTGGGGCTGCATAGGTTGTAGTGGTGGTGGTGGTGGTGATGGATGATATTGAAATTGAGGTGGGGATGGATGATGTGGTGAATGGTATGGAAATTGCGGCTGTGGTGGTACCTGAACCAGTGGAGCTTGAAAACCAAGTAGTCTTACAGGTCTAGAGCTAGAATTTTATCCTTGGTTTTGGATCCAGGAGAAGTTAGGATGGTTCCTCCACCCTGGATTATAGGTGTTTGAAAAAGGTTGTTCTGTTGCATTTGAGAAGGGGCAACATACTGAACCGATTCTAAGTTGAGCGGACACCTATATACGTGTAAGATCTGAGAATTTTAGACATATTTTAATTATGTAATATGAACTTGAAGTATAATTTATTGAGCTAAGTGAATTAGGGAATGATAATTGGAGATTTATATGTTAAGTGTTTAAAATAAATGTGAAACTATGAGGACAGATCGATCTGGGAGAAGGAGAGATCGATCTGGTGAGTTAAAAATGACAAGGAAGGAGGAATTTAAGGAGCAGATCGATCTCCAATGGAAGAGGATCGATCTCCTTATGATTCTGTTTGAGAGAAGATCGATCTCATGAGGAAGAGATCGATCTCCAAATGATTCTGTTTAGGAGAAGATCGATCTCCTCAAGGAGCAGATCGATCTCATAAAGCCATAAAGAGATCGATCTCACCCTTCGACAGATCGATCTCCTAGGCATAAATTGCCCCAAATCGTCCCCAAAATTCAAATGCAGATCGATCTCATCAAGAGCCAGATCGATCTCCTACCCTCAGCCTATATAAGGAACCCCTATTTTTCTCCTACAATCTCACTTTCTCTCTCTTCCAACCCCCATTTTTACCGAAACCTAGCTTTCTCACTCATCCAAAGCACCCATTTCTGGCCAAATCAGAAGTTGTGGCAAGAAGGAAAGTTGTTCCTCATCAAAGGGAGAACAACATACTTAGAAATCGAAGGACGAATCGAATCGATGCGTGGGTTGTGCGTCTCACAAGCTTTGGGTAATTTCTAAACCTCGATCTTGATATTTGAGATGATTTTGATGATAATGGTGGTTGTCATTGTGTTGAAATAGCTGAAAAATGATTAGGTATTGATGAAATTGCAATGTGGTTGGAGTGATAGTGATATTTAGCAATTTTGGGAATTTGAGCTATAAATAGAAATTTAGACAATGTGGTGAATTAGCGTAGATGATTGGCATGAGAAACGTAGAACGTCGAGATGTTGTGAATGAGAGTGTAGGTTAGGGTAGAGTTACGAGAATCAAGAGATTTGAGGTGTTATGAGCAATTATGCTTGATTTTTGAGAATTGAGGTTTATGAGATAATTGAGTATTGATGTTTTAACATCGTTTGGACAGCTTGGGAGTTCCAGAGTGGAATGCGAGGCTAGTCCGTGATACGGGGGAAACGATTGCACTATACGAGGTGCAAAGAGGTAAAGGAAATCTAAACCATTTGTGTATGTGATTTGTAAACTATTATAGCATGATTTGTGGTTTATAAAACAAGCATGTTGAGTGTTGTGTAGAGTTATAATTGCACACGGTTTTTATAGCCGGTTGGAGCCCATTGTTTTATGCGTTTATAAGCTGAGTGTGAAATTGCTTTATAAACCGTCGAATTTGTGTGAGTAATGAATTGGGCTCTACGTTAAGGCAGTATCGAGATTTGAGAAATGTGTGCGTGCTTTACCGGTTGGAACTCGATTTTATTATGTTTTATGTTGAGTACAAAATGGTTTTCAAATGAGTTTTATGAGAGAAAAACCATTATGAGTTCTACGTGAAGGCAAACCAGTCTTGTGTGATAAGACTTAGGTGTGTAATTTTGAGTACACACCGGGCATTGCTCTGGTAGCATGTAAGCCCAATTTTTTCTCCGTTCTGGTAACGTGAGAGTAACCCAATCAGTGGCTATGCCACGTATATTTGGTGGCCGTTACCACGCGAGAAACCCCATTTGGTGGCCGTTGCCACGTGAGAAACCCCATTGGTGGCCGTTGCCACGTGATACCCCATTTGGTGGCCGTTGCCACGTGAGAAACCCCAATTGGTGGCCATTGCCACGTGAGAAATCCTATTGGTGGCCGTTGCCACGTGATACATCATTTGGTGGCCGTTGCCACGTGAGAAACCCTATTGGTGGCCGTTGCCACGTGAGAACCCCTAATTAGTGGCCGTTGCCACGTGAAACCCTATTCTGTGGCTGTGCCACGTGTGAATTTAAATCAGTGGCTATGCCACGTGAGTTATTGGCTGTGCCACATGTGAATTTAAATCAGTGGCTATGCCACGTGTGTTTAGTGGCTATGCCACGTGTGAATTTAAATCAGTGTCTATGCCACGTGTGTTTAGTGGCTGTGCCACGTGCATTATTTTTACAGTGATTTTATCACGTTAATTGAGAAAGCGTTTATCGCATTATTTTCACATGCTTTGCTATTGCTCTAGACTGAGCCTTTTTACTTCATGTTTTCACATGATTTGAGACATGAGAATGTCGTTTTGAGTACTTTCATGCTATGGTTTTCAAATGAGATTAATGAGTTTCACATACAAATAAATATTTTGTGGTGTGCATTTTGGTTTATGAAATGAGTCCCTGACCCCCTTTACTGAGCGATTTAGAAGCTCACCCTGTTTTCTTTCCCCCCAAATTTCTTCAAGTGAAAAGGGTTTTCCTGCGACGTACGGAGTAGTGGCTAGTGGAGGACTTGAGCTCCAGGACATATATTGTATTTTGAGGTATCTTTTATCTTTTCATGTACCCAGACAATCACTGTAATTGCAGACACTTGATGTATAACATTGTATGGGATGTATTAGGATTAATTAACTTGGAATTGAGTAATGTATATAATACAATATGCACTATATTATGATGAGATCCTGAGGCATGATAATTATGTTGATGTATGACACTGCACAGGAATGCACCCTTAATTGTGAATTAATGAGTAAAAAGTTTTAAATTTGCCCTATTTTTCGCATTTTCGGGGCGTGACAGAGTTTTCTTGGTATCAGAGCTTAGGGTGTCTAGTACTGTCAGTGTCGGTTAAGTGAAATAGAATACATCCCAAGTGTCTGTAATAGTCTGGTCATGAACTGAAATTGAGGATTGAGATTTCAATCGATTCTGATATGTATGCGCAGGAGACGAGTTAAGATAGAGAATGAGTGGACGACGAGGTCGTTCGAGGAGGCAGGCAGAGTCCCCTCCGCCACCTGTTCCACAACCAGAGAGTCCTAACTCTCGATTTAATCGGATTGAGATCGATGTGAGGTAAGGTTTTGAGCAGATGGCAGCGTTATTCGCGCAACACTTTGGAGTTAATGCCTCGGGTACTACTCCTACACCACCACAAGGACCTCCCATACCCCCAATACCTCCAGTCACTCAGCCTGACGATAGAAGTATGGTCCAACTGAAGGATTTTCTGAAGATGAATCCACCCGCATTTAGGGGAAAGAAGGATCCTACAGAGGCTGAGGAGTGGCTCACGGAGTTGAGAATTATATTTGATTATCTGGGGTGCACCGATGCTGAGAGGGTCAGTATGAGTATCTATGTGTTGAAAGGGAGAGCTCGAGATTGGTGGGGTACTACCCAGGGTATTCTGATGTCCCGCCAGGATGTGATTGGTTGGGAAGAGTTTCAGACAGCCTTTAGGACCCAATATGTACCACGAGCCGCCCAAAGAAAGAAACAGGCTGAGTTTTTGAGTTTGGTACAGGGTGACATGTCTGTGGATGACTATGAGAGCCAATTCACAGCGCTATGACCCAGAGACCTTTAAGAATGAAGAGCTCCGCACAGAGAAATTTGTGTATGGATTGAAGCCCATCATCAGAGATAGATTGATAGGGCTATGTATTACGGAGTTTGGAGATGCTCTGAGACGAGCGTAAGAGATTGAAAGAGGAATTGAAATGGTACAATCCCAGAATGAGCTCAGAGCGGTGAATAGAGATAAGGGCAAGAGGCCAGCACTTTTCCAAACGGAGGCTCGGAGAGGTTCCTTCAGAAGAGGAAGGATCGAGGTACAGAAGGGCAGATTAGAGAGACCCAGAGGGTACCCTAACATTAGAGAGACCCCTCGAGATGTCAGGCCTGAGACAAGGTTTTGCAGAAATTATGGCCGAATGCATTAGAGAAGTTGTACTGGGTCGATCCATGGATGTTTTTAAATGTGGAGACATGGGTCACATGGTGAAGGATTGCCCTCAACCTCAGAAACCACATGTATTGGTGCCCACTAGACAATAGCCTCAGAGAGTGAATCCCCCGAGACGGGCCACTACTGTAGAGAAAGGAAAGAGACCTGTTGCCCAGGGTCGTGTGTTTGCCCTAGATAAGGAGACTGTTGACACTTCTGCAGAAACTATAAGAGGTACACTCTCTATCTGTAATCATAAGGCTCATATATTGATTGATTCAGGATCCACGCATTCATTTATTTCTGAGCATTTTGCATGTAGATTAAACTTGAAGTTTGAACCTTTAGAATATATATTACATGTAAATACCCCTATGCGTGAATCCCAGAGAACTGAGTTAATCTGTAGAGGATGTGAGATAAAGGTGGGAGATAGAGTGATGTTAGCAGATCTAATCATGTTGAATATACATGGGTTTGATGTAATTTTGGGGATGCATTGGTTGGCGACCAATCGAGTGAGTTTAGACTGCTACACTAAGATTGTAACTTTCTCCCTACTTGAACCTTACAGTGTACGATTGAGATATTGAGGAAATTATTATGTGAATTTCTAGTAAGTAATTTGAGAATTTTGATATTATTTTGGAGAATATTAAATATGATTGTTCATGTGAAGGTTATGAGACACTCATCTCAGACGATGAGCGGGAACATCCGAGGATTGAGGATATACATGTGGTTTGCGAATTTTCAGATGTTTTCCCAGATGAATTGCCAGGTTTACCACCAGAGAGAGAGCTAGAGTTTACCATTGATTTGGTACCAGATACTCAGCCGATCTCTAAACCTCCCTACAAGATGGCATTAGTAGAACTTGAGGAATTGAAGAAACAACTACAGGATCTATGGGTTCAAGGGTTCATTAGACCCACTGTTTTACCGTGGGGAGCGCCAGTATTATTTGTTAAGAAGAAAGATGGTAGTCTCAGATTATGTGTAGACTACCGGTTGTTGAATAAAGCCACGGTGAAGAATAAATACCATTGCCCAGGATTGATGATCTACTTAATCAGCTGAGAGGGGCATCAGTCTTTTCTAAGATTGATTTGAGATCGGGCTATCACCAATTGAGGATCAAGGAAGAAGATATTCCAAAGACGGCCTTCAAGACAAGGTATGGCCATTACGAATTTTTGGTGATGTCCTTTGGATTGACGAATGCCCCTGCAGCATTTATGAGATTGATGAACGAGGTGTTCAGAGACTATTTGGATAAATTTGTGATAGTCTTTATTGATGATATCCTGGTGTACTCTCGGTCGTATGAGGAGCATACACAGCATTTGTGGTTAGTACTGTAGATACTCCGAGATAAGCAATTATATGGAAAGCTTAGTAAGTGTGAGTTTTGGCTGAATCGGATAGCTTTCCTTGGTATATAGTCTCAGAGGAAGGAGTATCAGTGGACCCAAGCAAGGTGGAGGCTATGCTTAATTGGGAGAGACCGAGGACAGTTACTGAGGTACGAAGCTTCCTTGGTTTGGCAGGGTATTACAGAAGATTTGTGGAAGGATTTTCCCGGATTGCCGCCCCTTTGACTAAGCTCACGCTCAAAGAGACTCCATTTATATGGACTGATCAATGTGAGCTCAGTTTTCAGGAATTAAAAAGGAGGTTGACAGCGGCACCTGTGTTAACTATTCCTGAGGGATCAGGAGGATTCTCGGTGTATAGTGATGCATCTCATCAAGGATTGGGGTGTGTGCTTATGCAGCACGGAAGAGTGGTCGCATATGGATCGCGACAGCTGAAAAACCATGAGCGGAATTACCCCACGCATGATTTGGAGTTAGCCGCTGTGGTATTTGCTTTGAAGATCTGGCGACACTACTTATATGGGGAAAGATTTCAGATCTTCACTGATCACAAGAGTTTGAGATATCTATTTGATCAGAAAGAGTTAAACATGAGACAAAGGAGATGGATGGAACTCCTTAAGGATTATGACTGCGAGATTCTTTATCATCCGGGTAAGGCGAATGTAGTTGCTGATGCCCTGAGCAGGAAGAGTATGATATTTGCTATGATGATCAGGGAATGGGATTTGTTAGAGCAGTTCGCCGAACTTCGGATCAGAGTTAAAGAGGTAGAGACTAGATTTTTGGCTAGCCTGCGGATAGAGCCCAGGATCATGGATCAAATTAGAACTGAGCAGCGCAGTGATCAGAGATTGATAGATATGGTTAGCCAAGCTGAGCAGAGTTCGCAGTCGGATCTCACCATCAGTGAGGATGGATTGTTGAGATTCAGAGGACGGATTTGTGTACCGGATGATGATACCCTGAAGAGATAGATATTGAGAGAATCCCACTGCTCGCGATACACCATGCACCCAGGGAGTACTAAGATGTACCGAGACTTGAGAAAGGTGTAGTGGTGGAGTGGTATGAAGCGAGACGTGGCAGAGTATGTGGCCAGGAGTATAGTATGCCAGTAAGTGAAAGCTGAGCATCGGAGGCCCGGAGGACTACTACAGCCCTTACCTGTACCTACATGGAAATAGGAGCATGTTACTATGGACTTTATTATGGGTTTACCGAGGACCCGAAGAGGTCGTGACGCGATATGGGTCATTGTGGATAGATTGACCAAGAGTGCCCACTTCCTTGCCATCAAGAGCACAGATACTGTGGATGCCTTAGCTGAGCTGTATGTCAGCGAGATAGCTAGATTACATGGGGCTCCAGTGAGTATTACTTCTGATAGAGATTCCCGGTTTACTTCTAGATTTTGGACCCAGTTTCAGGAGTCCATGGGATCTCGATTGAGTTTTAGTACCGCCTATCATCCTCAGACAGATGGTCAGTCAGAGAGGACTATTCAGACCCTAGAGGATATGTTGAGGGCGTGTACGATGGATTTTAAGGGATCATGGGATGATCACCTGCCCCTAGCAGAGTTTGCGTACAACAACAGCTATCACGCAAGTATTGGAATGACACCCTTTGAGGCTCTATATGGTAGGAGGTGTAGATCCCCTGTAGCTTGGGAAGAAGTCGGTGACAGAAAGATAAATGCCCCCAAGCTTGTTGAGCAAGCTGTACAGAGTGTAAAACTCATATCTGAGAGGTTACGGGCTGCACAAAGTAGACAAAAAAGCTACGCGGATGTGCGTAGACGGCCACTCGAGTTTGAGGTTGGTGATGCAGTATTTCTGAAAATATCACCGAGTAAGGGTATCATGCGATTTGGGAAGAAAGGAAAATTGAGTCCTCGATACGTAGGACCATTCAAGATTCTTAAGAGAGTGGGAGAGGTAGCTTACAAATTAGCATTACCCCCACAGATGTCCGGAATACACAATGTTTTTCATGTGTCTATGTTGAGGAAGTACCACCCGGACCCTTTTCACGTCATAGAGTATGACGAGATGGACATTCAAGAAGATATGAGCTACACTGAGGAACCCGTCCAGATTCTCGATAGAAAGGAGAAGGTACTGAGAACCAAGAGCATCCCATTAGTGAAAGTTTTGTGGAAACATCACTCAAGGGAAGAGGCAACGTGGGAACTAGAAAGTCTCATGAAGGAGAAATACCCGAATCAATTCAACTAGTTGAGTTGAATTTGGAGGACCAAATTCTATTTAAGGTGGGGAGTATGTGAGATCTGAGAATTTTAGACATATTTTACTTATGTAATATGAACTTGAAGTATAATTTATTGAGCTAAGTGAATTGGGGAATGATAATTGGAGATTTATATGTTAAGTGTTTAAAATAAATGTGAAACTATGAGGACAGATCGATCTGGGAGAAGGAGAGATCGATCTGGTGAGTTAAAAATGACAAGGAAGGAGGAATTTAAGGAGCAGATCGATCTCCAATGGAAGAGGATTGATCTCCTTATGATTCTGTTTGAGAGAAGATCGATCTCATGAGGAAGAGATCGATCTCCAAATGATTCTGTTTGGGAGAAGATCGATCTCCTCAAGGAGCAGATCGATCTCATAAAGCCATAAAGAGATCGATCTCACCCCTCGACAGATCGATCTTCTAGGCATAAATTGCCCCAAATCGTCCCAAAATTCAAATGCAGATCGATCTCATCAAGAGCCAGATCGATCTCCTACCCTCAGCCTATATAAGGAACCCCTGTTTTTCTCCTGCAATCTCACTTTCTCTCTCTTCTAACCCCCATTTTTGCCGAAACCTAGCTTTCTCACTCATCCAAAGCACCCATTTCTGGCCAAATCAGAAGTTGTGGCAAGAAGGAAAGTTGTTCCTCATCAAAGGGAGAACAACATACTTGGAAATCGAAGGACGAATCGAATCGAGGCGTGGGTTGTGCGTCTCACAAGCTTTGGGTAATTTTTAAACCTCGATCTTGATATTTGAGATGATTTTGATGATAATGGTGGTTGTCATTGTGTTGAAATAGCTGAAAAATGATTAGGTATTGATGAAATTGCAATGTGGTTGGAGTGATAGTGATATTTAGCAATTTTGGGAATTTGAGCTATAAATAGAAATTTAGACAATGTGGTGAATTAGCGTAGATGATTGGCATGAGAAACGTAGAACGTCGAGATGTTGTGAATGAGAGTGTAGGTTGGGGTAGAGTTACGAGAATCAAGAGATTTGAGGTGTTATGAGCAATTATGCTCGATTTTTTAGAATTGAGGTTTATGAGATAATTGAGTATTGATGTTTTAACATCGTTTGGACAGCTTTGGAGTTCCAGAGTGGAATGCGAGGCTAGTCCGTGATACGGGGGAAACGATTGCACTATACGAGGTGCAAAGAGGTAAGGGAAATCTAAACCATTTGTGTATGTGATTTGTAAACTATTATAGCATGATTTGTGGTTTATAAAACAAGCATGTTGAGTGTTGTGTTGAGTTATAATTGCACACGATTTTTATAGCCGGTTGGAGCCCATTGTTTTATGCGTTTATAAGCTGAGTATGAAATTGCTTTATAAACTGTCGAATTTGTGTGAGTAATGAATTGGGCTCTACGTTAAGGCAGTATCGAGATTTGAGAAATGTGTGCGTGCTTTGCCGGTTGGAACTCAGTTTTATTATGTTTTGTGTTGAGTACAAAACGGTTTTCAAATGAGTTTTATGAGAGAAAAACCATTATGAGTTCTACGTGAAGGCAAACCAGTCTTGTGTGATAAGACTTAGGTGTGTAATTTTGAGTACACACCGGGCATTGCTCTAGTAGCATGTAAGCCCGATTTCTTCTCCGTTCTGGTAACGTGAGAGTAACCCAATCAGTGGCTATGCCACGTATATTTGGTGGCCGTTGCCACGTGAGAAACCCTATTTGGTGGCCGTTACCACGTGAGAAACCCTATTGGTGGCCGTTGCCACGTGATACCCCATTTGGTGGCCGTTGCCACGTGAGAAACCCTATTGGTGGCCGTTGCCACGTGAGAACCCCTAATTAGTGGCCGTTGCCACGTGAAACCCTATTCTGTGGCTGTGCCACGTGTGAATTTAAATCAGTGGCTATGCCACATGAGTTAGTTGCTGTGCCACGTGTGAATTTAAATCAGTGGCTATGCCACGTGTGTTTAGTGGCTATGCCACGTGTGAATTTAAATCAGTGGCTATGCCACGTGTGTTTAGTGGCTGTGCCACGTGCATTATTTTTATAGTGATTTTATCACATTAATTGAGAAAGCGTTTATCGCATTATTTTGACATGCTTTGTTATTGCTCTAGACTGAGCCTTTTTACTTCATGTTTTCACATGATTTGAGACATGAGAATGTCGTTTTGAGTACTTTCATGCTATGATTTTCTAATGAGGTTAATGAGTTTCACATATAAATAAATATTTTGTGGTGTGCATTTTGGTTTATGAAATGAGTCCCTTACCCCCTTTACTGAGCGATTTAGAAGCTCACCCTGTTTTCTTTCCCCCAAGATTTCTTCAAGTGAAAAGGGTTTTCCTGCGACGTACGGAGTAGTGGCTAGTGGAGGACTTGAGCTCCAGGACATATATTGTATTTTGAGGTATCTTTTATCTTTTCATGTACCCAGACAATTACTGTAATTGCAGACACTTGATGTATAACATTGTATGGGATGTATTAGGATTAATTAACTTAGAATTGAGTAATGTATATAATACAATATACACTATATTATGATGAGATCCTGAGGCATGATAATTATGATGATGTATGACACTGCACAGGAATGCACCCTTAATTGTGAATTAATGAGTAAAAAGTTTTAAATTTGCCCTATTTTCTGCATTTTCGGGGCGTGACAATGCGGAGTGGGTACCACTACACAGCTCGCAGGAAAGAAAAGGACTTTGGACAAAATACACAGGGTTAGCACTAGTGGGAGGATTTTGTTGGGTACTGAGCGACTCTACCTTCTTCGTAAGGTTAGCAATTTAAGAGGTGAAGGTAGACTGTCAGACCCAGATTTTTGTAGCTTATTTCCTTATGATTCCTATGTGTATGAACACTATGTAATTATAGTTGAATCATAAGAAGAGTATTTACTAACATGCAATCGACAATTTGATAAATTAAAAATGCATGTAAGCTACATAACAGCGAGATAAGGGTTAAGTTAATTCCCGAACGAGTGCAGGGGTAAAACGGTCAAATGACTGACATTCGGTATAATTTCGATAAGAGAATTTCATTAAAAATATGAAATTGAGGAATCTTGATCAAAATCAAGGAAAATATTTAATTTTGAGCCCAATTGATCAAGATATAAATTTATTAGAATTTATCGGAATTTTTGCCTTGAAAAATGAGCCCAAAAATAGTGAAAAAATATACTGAAAAGGTAAAAACGAACTGATAAATTCATTTACGGATTAAATGAATTTAATATGATTTTTAGAGATATTTTTAGATATTTTTGGGATATTTATGAGATTTTTATTATTATTTTATAATAAAATAATAATAAAAATATATTATAAAAAAAAAGGAAATCTGAAAGTTGAATCGGGGAGAGAGAAGAGGGGAAACCGCGTGGAAGCCGACCCGAGGGAGAAGACCACCGGACGGCCACCACCGGCCACCCCACGGCCAGGCAAGCTATGGAAAAGGAACCCGGCATCGTGCGCACCCGTTGGCACCGATCACGACCTCCACCGACGTCGGACGCCGGCGAATCGAAGAGGAGAAGCCGCGGAGGAAAAGAAGAGATTCGGCGGCCATCGGCGGTGCTTGGTCCCGATCGAGCCCAGCCAACTGTTACCCAGGCTTAGGCGCGCCGAACTGCGGTGGTGATGCGTCGGGAACCGGCCGGAATACGCCGGCACGGCCAAAGGATGCCTGAACCGGTCGGCGGTTCAGGGGAGAAGGTTCTGTGCTGAACCGGACCGGACCGGTTCAGCCAAGGAGAAAAGGGAAAAAAGAGGAAAAAAAGAAAGAAAAATGAAAAGGAAAATTTTCGGGATTTCACCGGACTTCGGGTAAGTCGATACGAGGTCAAAAGTGATCGATTTGATTTTCGATGAATTTATTTAAATTATATTTAATCGAAAATTGACCCGAAGTTAAATATAATAAATTGTGCAGTTCAACGATAAATTCCGAACGGAAGCCCGATCGAATTTTGATTTGCGTACCATCGCATATTCTCGGGTAAGTAAAGTTCATTTACGATAAATTATGTGATTATTGCGTATTTAAGATTTATTTTACGCATTTCGGATTAAATTTCGTATTTAGTGAATTATAATTGGAATTTTGAATTAAATGTCGTAAATGATATACGGGCTATCCAAAGAGTTTGGAATAAAGCCCAATGGGTATTGATAGGTCCAATGAGTCGATAGACCCTGATGAAGGGAAATAATAAGTGGAAAACGGGCTTAATACGGATTAAGGCCCATTAAGGCTTTTAAGGCCCATTAAGGGAAATTAAACTGTATTAATGTGTAATACAGTAGGAAAATTATAATTAACCTGAGGAATGGTTATTTACAGTTCTGAAATTTACATCGAGAGCTGATCGAACTGCGGGAATTAGCAGCACCGAGGAAGTGAGGTCACTTGATGTGATCCGAGGTAAGGGACTTTTGCAAGTAGTTAGAGATACCTGCACGTATTTTCAACTGCTTCTGCATTCACTTAAAAACTCTGAGGGTCAGAGAAAGTGAATAATAATTATTGCGACTCGATAGTGGTAAATTACGATTTTGCCCCTAGTTAGTCAAAAAGTCAACTTTTGTGAGAAGTTGCAAAAAGCATGGAAAATACTATTGTGAGTGTTTCATTGCTATTAGCATGAAAATAAATAGATGGGCTAATGATTTTAAGGTTGATATGACTTAAGCACACTTTTAGTGCTGATTTTGATGTTTTATAAAGAATCCCTTTTTAAATAGCCATCTATCATATTATGTGAGAATGAATCATGCTAAAGCACAGCTCGCACTGGGATTCATATGTTTTCCACATACATAGTGCTGGATTTTGATACGCACTAGATTTTCATGACATGCATGATAGAGTATTGGAGTTTTTCTCGTACTCAGCTTTGAATGATATATGCATGACAGAGTGCTAGAGCGTTGCTCGTACTCGATTCTTCATGGTTTATACATGACATAGTACTGGGAGCTATTGCTCGTACTTGATTTTGATATTGTGCATAGCATAGTACTGGGAGCTATTGCTCGTACTTGATTTAATACATAAACTATGCATTGACCTAGTTGCTAGAGATTGCTCGCACTAGAGTTGAGTTTTGTGATGTGAAACAGTGTTTGAGCGGAGTGACGACTGTGAGTCGCACTCAAGACACACACTGTATGTGATATGTAATACATGTTAAAACCCATGCCTGTATCTTTGTGTGACTGTGTGTCATAGCTAGAGAGGATATCCGCATGAGGTTGA
Source organism: Firmiana major (assembly GCA_033439115.1). NCBI lineage: Eukaryota > Viridiplantae > Streptophyta > Magnoliopsida > Malvales > Malvaceae > Firmiana > Firmiana major. Next base: position 39,541,989 of record CM065901.1, read on the forward strand.
TATAGACGTGGTATACTTATTTCCATAGTTTCGAGGGCTAAGTCCTATGGGAGGCACCCTGGCTGTGAGGGTTCACGGGTGTACTTTGTACCGTGTTTGGGACACGAGGTGTACGCTGTACCGTGTGTTACGTAGCTGGCGGTTGACATTGGACTGACCATCCTCCCGTTACAGCAGTGATTGCCGCACACCGAGTACTGTGTCGCATGGGATCACTTTTTGGATATGATCATAATCCAGGATACTATTTGCATTTACCACAGAGTCTCACATGATATATCACATTGATTGACTGATTTAAACTGCGGACTGACCTGAGGGATGGGTCAGACTCCGATTTGTGTTGTGAATCATTTGATGCCATATTTATTGTGATTTAAATAAACATGGCATGATTTACATAAAGGCATGATTTATATACAATGCATTGTTTTGCACTACATGCCTACATTTGAGAAATAAAGCATGATTTCTGTACATGGGATTTATTCTGTACAAGTATATATATTATATTTCAAGACATGCTTTTAAAGTGAGTTAAGGAAATAATGTTTTCAAGGCATAGCACTATTTTGAGTAGATAGTGTGGATATCTACTTGCTTGCCTGATTTCCTTACTGAGCGCGTTATGCTCACCCCCCTTTTCTTTACATCTCTCTACAGAGCGTCAGTAGAGCGAGAGTTATCGTGGGAGAGTGTCCCAGAGTCCACTGCTAGTTCCTATCGATTCATCAGGTATACTTATTATGTACAGTTGTGTATCTAAACATAGAAACAGCACAGTGATGTATACGTTATATATTATGGGGAATGTAATCGTATTAGATTTTATATAATCTTACATGTATAATGAAAGCAGTTACAGTCAGTAATAATATATTGATATGTGTGTATGAAATGGATGATGTGGTAAGTGAAGACTCTGACATCGAATCACAGCCCAACCATTGAAGAGGAGAAAGGTATGTTAAAATGCAAAAAATTTATTGTGGTTTTTGGTTAAAGTCAAGGATTGAAACTGGGGTCCTGATAGGATGGTATCAGAGCAAAGGTTGGTCTGATGTGAGTCGGTGTTAGAAAATAGGAAAGTGTACATCCCCATAGTACTGTGCTGTGTTTAGATATAACTGTGTATACCAGATAGGAGATGGACTAATTCATTATTATGAATGCAGGAACTTTGCCTATATGGCAAATACGCGTAGTGGTAGAGGTATGAGAGGTAGGGCTCGAGGCCGGGGAGAGAGACCCGAGGGACGAGCCGTTGCCAGACCATTACCTACGCATGAGACTCCAGGTGCTACTGAGGCACCCGAGTGTGCTGAGATGCGCTTCACGAGATTAGAGCGTGGTCTCGAGACTATTATTGAGATACTGGCACAGACGATGCCTGGTAGGCAGAGATAGGAGGCAGGAGCTGCTACAGGATAGGCAGTTGCCCTTGATACACCTACGCAGACAGCTAATGCACAGAGGACAGTAGATACTCCTACACCCCCACCGATTTTGGATGGTAGTGGATTAGGATATGGATGTGACTTACATCGGTTGAGGGAGTTCCAGAAGTTTAGACCTCCATCATTTAGTGGGGTCAAGAACCCCGTGGCTGCCGAGGAGTGGTTAGTAGAGCTGGAGAAGCTCTATGGATTCTTCGAGTGTACGACCTCAGAGATGGTCACGTTTGCTGCGTTCCTACTGAAGGGAGCTGCAGAGCATTGGTGGAAGTCCACCCGACCTATATTGAGATCTCGACAAACGGATATCAGTTGAGATATATTTCAGGAGGCCTTCAGGAGGCAGTTTATTCCCGACACCGCACAGCGGAAACTACAGGCAGAATTTTTGGGACTACGCTAAGGGAGTTTATCTATGGACGAGTATGAGACTCGATTCCTATCCCTAGGAAGATATGACCCGGATACCATGTACAGTGAGACCAGGAAGGTCCACAGATTTATCGACGGGTTGAGACCAGTGCTGCGGTCCAAGTTGGTTCCGCTGGACATAGTGACTTATGAGGAGGCAGTGGCAGGGCGCAACTATGTGAGCAGGACTACGAGAGGAATGCTTCCGAGTTTGGGAAGTTTAGCCGTAGCCTAGACTTGCAAAAGAAGAGACCCGCTAGAGATTTTAGTTATCGAGGGGGAAAGAGATCCTTCGGTAAGAGATCACGGATAGAGGGGACACGAGATAGATATGCTAGACCTCCTTCGTATCCGACTGCAGCCCCAGCGAAGGGCATTGTCATGGGAGGACCGAGACCTGCTGCAGATTCGTGCAGAAGATGCGGTAGATCACATGGAGATAGATCGTGTCCACAGGGTGCTATGGTATGTTTTCGATGTGGGAAACAGGGGCACATGGCTAGAGAGTGCCCAGCGCCGTATGTGACTGCTCCACAGAGGGGCATGGAGTATGATAGAACCCCAGCTAGTACGTCTGCTCAGAGAGGTAAAGCGACGGCAGAGGAGAAGGGGAAACAAGTGATGGGTCAAGGGCGAGTACATGCTTTGGACCAGGGAACAGTTGATGCTTCATCGGATGTGATTCGAGGTAACATCCTGATTTATGATATTGAAGCATATGTTTTAATTGATCCTGGTGCCACGCATTCTTTTGTATCGCCATCATTTGCATGTAAGTTAGCAAGACATGTAGAGCGTACACCATTATGTATGTTGATGTTGATAAGTACGCCTATGAATAGTAGTCAAGTTGTAGAATATGTATATAATAACTGCAAGTTGAGAGTAGAGGATAAGGAGATGACAGCCAATCTAATATTACTAAGTATGAGTGACTTTGATATAATATTAGGAATGGATTGGCTATCTGCAAACCATGCTGTTTTAGATTGTTAAGCTAAGACAGTTATGTTTCCTAACCCTACAAGATATGTTGTAAAGTTTAATAAAGATAAATGAAAGGAATAGATATTATTATTACATGATTTTTTATTTACAAAACCTTCAACATATCAAGGTTTCATTGCGTACGTGGTAGATATGGATAAGGCACATCCGGAGTTGGCAGATATCACTGTGGTCAGTGAGTACCCAGATGTTTTCCCGGATGAATTGTCAGGGTTACCACCAGACAGAGAGATGGAGTTCTGTATAGATCTGGTACCTGGTACGGAGCCTATTTCGAGACTACCTTATCGCATGGCCTTAGTCGAGCTGGAGGAGCTCAAGAGACAGTTACAGAAGCTGTTGGATAGGGGCTTTGTACGACCGAGTGTTTCACCTTGGGGAGCACCGGTTTTGTTTGTGAGGAAGAAGGATGGGAGCCTCCGATTGTGTATAGACTACCGATTGTTGAATAAGGCCACCATTAAGAATAGATACCCCCTTCCACGCATTGACGACTTGCTAGATCAGCTACAGGGAGCACAGGTCTTTTCCAAGATTGACCTAAGGTCTGGGTATCATCAGCTAAAGGTTCGGAGTGGAGATGTACCCAAGACAGCATTTCGTACCCGATATGGCCATTATGAGTTCTTGGTCATGCCATTCGGATTGATGAATGCTCCAGCTGCTTTCATGGCCTTGATGAACGATGTGTTCAAGCCATATTTGGACCAGTTTGTTATCGTCTTCATCGATGACATATTGGTGTATTCGAGATCCAAGGAGGAGCATGAGGAGCACCTCAGGATCGTGTTGCAAATGTTACGGGAGCATGAGTTATATGCTAAGCTCAGCAAGTGTGACTTTTGGTTATCACAGATCTCGTTTTTGGGACATGCCGTATCGAGAGATGGTGTATCAGTTGATCCATCTAAGATAGAGGCGGTAGTTCAGTGGGAACAGTCGAGGACAGTCACCGAGATCAGGAGTTTTTTGGGTTTAGCTGGATACTATCGGAGATTCGTTGAGGGATTTTCGAAGTTGGCTGCTCCGTTGACACGTCTTACTCGAAAGAGTGCACCGTTCATATGGAACGAGGATTGTGAGAAGAGCTTTGAGGAGTTGAAGCGTCGATTGACCACCGCTCCGATTCTCACTATCCCTACCAGCTCAGGAGGTTTTGCAGTGTATACCGATGCTTCGCATCAGGGAATAGGCTACGTATTGATGCAGGATGGGAAGGTAGTTGCTTATGGATCCAGACAGCTGAAGGATCATGAGAAGAACTATCCGACCCATGATTTGGAACTAGTAGCAATAGTGTTTGCGTTGAAATTATGGCGCCACTACTTGTATGGTGAGAAGTTCCAGATATTTACCGACCACAAGAGCCTCAAGTGCCTGTTCTCACAGAAGGAGCTGAACATGAGACAGAGAAGATGGCTAGAGCTTCTGAAGGACTACGATTGCGAGATACTTTATCATCCAGGTAAGGCTAACGTTGTAGCCGATGCCTTGAGCAGGAAGAGCCTGGGGATGGTATCGTATATGATGGTTAGGGAACATGATTTGCTAGAGCAGTTTGCCAGCCTCAGTTTGGGAGTCGTGCCTTCTGACATGGATACGGGCTATGTGATAGCTAGTCTACGCTTGGAGTCGGATTTGTTGGACAGGATCAGAGTAGCTCAGCAGACTGATCCATTTTGTATAGATGTGAGTAGTCAGATGCAGAAGGGCACCGTGATTGATTTTGAGTTGAGTTATGATGGACTACTGAGGTTCAGAGGCAGATTGTGTGTTCCCGAGGATCCAGGACTCAGGAGATTGATATTGGCGAAAGCTCATTCGTCGAGGTATACGTTACATCCGGGGAGTAACAAGATGTATCAGAACCTCCAGAAGGTATACTGGTGGTCAGGTATGAAGAGAGATGTAGCAGACTTCGTGGCAAAGTGTCTCGTATGTCAGCAGGTGAAGGTAGAGCATCAGAAACCTACAGGATTGTTGCAGCCTCTGTAAGACCCGATATTTTCGAGTGCATTTAAAAATGCAAAAGGACTTAAATGGCATTCTCGAATACGTGCAAGGGCAAAATGGTCAAAAGACCAAAATTCGGTATTAATCGGGACAAGAAAATTTAATTAAAAATAAGAGAATGAGAAATCTTGATCAATGACGAAGAAATAATTAAATTTCGGATTAAATTGATCAAGATATGAATTTATTGGAATAAATTGAGATTTTCGTATCAAAAAAAAAAATAATCTCGAAAATAATCGAAAAATATACCGAAAAGGTAAAATCGGACTGAGAAAATTATTTACAGATTAGATGAATAAAATATATTTTTTAAAAGATATTTGTGTATTTTAATATTATTTTATTGATTAAAATAATATTAAAAATAAATTATAAATAAATAAAAATAAATAAATTAAAAAAAAAAAAAAAAAAAAAAAAAAAAAAAAAAAAACGCGAATTGGAATCGCGAGAAACAGAAACAGAGAAGAAGAAAAACGCGAAAGGCGAGCCGAGGAAGAGAAGACGACGGACGAGCCTCACCGGCGGCCAAGGGCCCCAGGCGAGGGTCGGCGAAGGTCGGCCGACCTCAGGCGAGCCCACAGGCGGCAGCGACGCGCGGCGAAGTGGCCGAAAAAACGTCGGAAAACGGAGGGGAAGCCGCGGGGAAGAAACCCCGATTCGCCGGCGATGGCGTCGATTCGAGACAAACCGAGGCCCGATTTGAGAAGCCCAGTCCATGGCGCGTTGAATGGCACCGGAATCGGCCAGAGAACCGGCCGGACGGCGCCGGCACGACCAAAGGGAGCCTGGACCGGCCGAACCGGACAGAACCGGCCGAACCGGACCAGACCGAACCGACGGTCCGAACCGGGTTGAACCGGACCGGACCGGTTCAGCCAAAAAGAGAGAAAAAAAAAGGAAGAAAAAGGGAAAAAGAAAAAGAGAAAAAAATTGGGGAAAATTCCAGTGATGCAATCGAGCTTCGGGTAAGTCGGTAAGCGGTCAAATTGACCGATTTAATTTTCTGAATATTTAATTTAATTAATTCCGACTGGAAATTTACCCGGAAAAATATATTTAATTGTGTAGCTCGACAATTGGCATCCACTGAGAGCTCGAGACAGCCTCGATTTGTATACGATCATGGAATAACGGGTAAGTGACCCTTAATTTACGACAATTTGTATCGTTATGCGTGATTGATATTTAACGCATAAATTACGGATTTAATTTCCGCATGAATGAATTAAATTCTGGAAAATTAGATAAATTGTCGTAAATATTAAATTGAGATATCAGAGAATTTAGAACGAGGCTAAATAAATATTGATGGGTCCAATGAGCCCAATAGGCCTCGATAAAGTGTGGTAAACGGGCTTAAGGTCGATTAAGGCCCATTATGGTGCAATCGGGCCCAATATGGGTAAACGGGCCCAATGATTTAAATTAAGCCCAGAAAATTAAGAAATACAATTAATTGCATAGTATTTGACCTGATGAACATTTATCCGCAGTGCCGAAGATTTGATTTGGATTCGGAGCAAATCGGACTGCGTGACGAGACATCGATGTAAAGGTCAGACTGTACAGATAAATGAGGTAAGGGAATTGTGTGAGTAGCTAGAGGTAGCTACGCGTATTTTAATAGTGTTCTGTACACTGAATATGTATGTATGCCTTGATGATGTATAAAGATCCTAAAAGTGGTTTAAATAATTTTGAGGATCGAAATAGGTGAAAAGACTATTTTACCCCTATTGAGGGAAGTTCACCTAAGGATGGTGAAAGCATGACATGCATGAAATGCATGATTTAAGGAATTTTTCGAATTAAAGATTTGATTGGTTTTAATCAAAGTAAATCGATAGATTGGCCAATAATTGCATAAGTTTTCCAAAATAACACTACGTAGGTGTTATTAATATTTAAATGAAATTTCTTTGGAAAAGAGGCCAACTATCAAGTTTATATGGAAACAGATAGTGCCGACACGTAGTTCGCACTATATCTGCGTTTGTGAATGTGCATAAATGTGCTTGAGCAGTTGCTCGCACCGACTTGTGACATCATATGCATGAAATGTGCTAGAGCATGGTGCTCGCACTGATTTTTAATATTGTGAAATGAGAGCTGCTGGAGCCTAGCTCGCACTCTGTTTTGACATGTTTTGACATGTTTTGATTTGTTTTGACGTGGTATGCATAAAATAGTGCTGGAGCGATTACTCGCACTACTTTTAATGATTTGACATGCATGAGAGATGCTGGAGCTTAGCTCGCATCCTGTTTTGATTTAATTATGCATAAAAGCCGTGCTGGAGTGAAACTCGCACGAGATTTGATTTAGTTATGCATAAAGCCGTGCTGGAGTATAACTCGCACGAGATTTGATTTACTTGAGCATTCATTTGTGCTGGAGCGTTGCTCGCACAAAGTTTTATATGGTTTTCATAATTCATTTGAATGCCGTACTGGAGTTTTTCTCGTACGAGGTTTTCACTGAATTTATATACATATCCGTACTAGAGCGTTGCTCGTACGTGGAATTTACATGAAATTATAATCAGTTTAAGTCGTACTGGAGCGCTGCTCGTACGCAGATTTCACTGATTTTTATGAAACCGTGCTAGAGCTTCGCTCGCACGAGATTTTCAGATATCATGAATATGCATGGAGCCGTGCTTGAGCTTCGCTCGCACAGGGATTTATATTACATGCATATAGCCGTGTTGGAGCCTCCTGTAGACTGTGTGTCACAGTGAGATGATATGCTCACACGTGCATTCTGAGACAGAGATGATATGGGTGGATAAGACCTATTACAGGCACCCCTGACTGAGCTTGGGTTCACGGAGTACTTTGTACCGTGTATGTCACGCGGAGTACGCTGTACCGTGGGGATTGTTGGAGTGGAGTGGCATTAGCCACGAGGCAGCAAGCCTTGCCCTCGCAATCCTGGTGTTATGCTGTTCTGGCGGGTAGGACGACCCACCTCCCGTTTCAGGTGTGATACCCCGCACACTAGGTACCGTGTTGCCAGGGATCACTAGGATATGGCCATAGTCCTCGATGTTACTGTTAATTACCTTATTGTCTCACATGATATAACTTGTGGTCTATTAGACCAGGGTAGACCCGAAGGAGGGGTCAGGCCCCCGATTTGACGATTTGACGATTTTATGATTTTATGAAATGTGACCCTGAAAGAAGGGTGGTTTTATAACCGAGTTTTATAATGAATTTTAATGAATTGTTTTATGAGATGATTGACCCGGAAGGGTTAGTTTTTACTGCAATTTTAATGAAATGATTTAAATGCAGTAGCATGATGTGCTTTTCCATGCTTAAATGATAAATTCATGAAATGATTATATCCCGCGATTTGTTTTATATCGCATGAAGTAATGCATGATTTTGATTTAATTTATGCTGAATATTGATTTAATGATGTCACATAAAATGCTTTGAATGCATGAGTTACATGATTTATATATGCACAAATAGTTTTGGATAAACTATGGCATCGAATATGCATGACTTTGTGCGTGTAATTTTAAATGAAAAGAAATGGATTTAAGGGCATGGCATTATGAGCATGTAGATAGTGGAGCTATCTACTTACTTGCATAATTGCCTTACTGAGCGTGTGGTTTGCTCACCCCCCTTATTTTTCCATCTTTTCAGAGCACTTGTAATAATTATTGAGCGGCTGAGGACTTGCATGTATTGATATCCGCTGCTTGCTGCTACCCATCGAGAGACAGGTATACACATTGGTATGATTTTGTATCTAAATATGTAATGCACAGTACTGTAAATGGATATGATGTCGGGGATGTAGAGTCATGTAAATATCATTGGGTATGTGTTTATTTAAAGTCAAAAGGATAGTAGACTCTGATATATGATTATGGGAATGAAATGTTAAATAGTGTGAGGTGACTAACACCGAATCATAGCCCAACTGTGTTGTAGGATGGTCACGACGAGAGAAAGGTAAGAATTAAATAATAAATGAAAAAGCGAAAAATTTACTCTGATTTTTAGGTAATTCGGGTCGTGACAGGTTTAATGGTATCAGAGCTTGAGTTGGCCTGATATGAGTCGGTGTTAGTGGTTAATGAAGTTTACATCCCCATGTACTGTGCATTATTTAGATACAATTGTGTATATCGAGATGGAAGTGCAGCTAAGAATTTGGTTTTAAATGCAAGAATAGACTCATTGACTGATAGCCGCTATGGTTGAGAGGCGAGTACACGAGCTCGAGGCCGTAGAGGTGGGCCCGGGAGTTGTACTGAGTCGCCACATGAGACTTGAGATGAGATTGACGTGGCGGCTAATGTTGAGCATGCCCCACAGAGTCCGATAGAAAGATCGGACAGAGTCTGACAGAGAGATCAGACAGTATTGAGATACGCTTCGCGAGGTTAGAGCGGAGTGTGGAGAATATTTTGCGAGCTAATTGCTCAGGGTATGTATGAGGGCGAGTCGGAACATTGATGAAAGTTCGCTCAACCCATTTGAAGATTTCGACATCCAGATTGGACATGAAAAATAATTCGAAATGTATTCCGGTGACAAAATATCCCGGATATTGTTTAAAGAAAATTACAGATGATATTCTTTACTCTGACCCAGAGGAACATGTTGAGTGATGAGTATGATACTCAGTTTATATTTCTGGGCAGATGTGACTCGGACACAATGAACAGTGAGAGTCGAGATGTTTGAAAGTTCATGGAAGGACTCAGATTGTCAATTAGAGTCCGGTTAGCCCGTTAGATATCACTACCTATGCCGAGGCTGTGCGCAGACTATAGTTGTGTAAATAAGATCAAGAGTTGCACGCCTCTGAGATTGGAAAAGGTAGTAAGGGCCGAAATAGAGACAAAAGAGAATAGAGGATGACAAGAATGTCAGAACGGGAAAAAGGTAGTTTGGTAAAAGCAGAGAGTTGATGAGTCACGGGGTAAGATGATTGGAGGCCCCAGTGTATTTAATTTCAACACTATTGAGGGGTATTGTGATTCGAGGACCCCGACCTGCTACGTAACAGTATAACAGAGTAGCAGTGTGAACAGTGTAAGATGTGTGGTAGTTATCACGAAAATAAGATGTTGGACGAGGGCGAGTGTATGCCTTGGATCAGGACACTACTGATATTTCATAGGATGTGGTGGAAGATACCACACTGGTTGTGAATAATGAAATAATTATTTTAATTGATCCTGGTGCCACGCATTTATTCATACCGCCTTCAGTTGCTTATAAGTTAGTGAAAAATGTGAAGCCTATACCTTTAAGCATAAAGAGGATGATAGTTAGTTGATTTTCACTAACTGAATATGGGTATAGGGATTGTAAGTTGAAAATAGGGGTGAAAATATCACTGAAAAGTGTATTGTAACTTGACAAGTAAGGAAAGAGTTTGCCATAAGTGATATATGAAAGGAGATAAGATTGGAGATGTGATAGATCCTGCATACGAGGTATATTGGAATAAAAGACGTATGCAAGGTAAGGATATCCTTGATATGCAAAGTAAATTGGATTAAGCGGTATGTAGTCAAGTCTGAGGGATAATAAAGGTATTTTAAAATACTTCCCTGCCTGAAGATTTGACAGCGTCTGGAAGCGCACGCATAATCTATAAAAAGAAATCGACAGTCGCTAGATATGTATTTAAATTTGGGTACCTTTACTGGTATGATAAAGAGATATAGAAATTCATTAATCATGAAAGTTTAAAAATTAAAATTTTATAAAAGCCGTCAATATAAGAGGAAAGAAATGACGTGAGCTAGTATCTTGAACGAAAGCTATTTCGAAATGACATTGTACGTTTATGCGTACATAGGTCAAGTATATGGAAAATTGAAATATTGAGTGGAACTCAACTACGTTAAGGTATTTAAACCTTACCTGGACCGATTGGTTGTCATCTACAGCGATGATATTATGATGTATTCGAAGTCCAGGGATGAGTATGAGTCGCAACAGGAAACTGTCTTACAGACGAGGTGTTGAGAGTTTCTTGAAATGGGCTGCTCAGTTGACACGTCTCGTTTGGAAAAAGATTTCATACGAGTGTTATGATATATATGAAAATAGCTTCGGTGAGTTTTGGTATATTGGAGTAATGAACTGACCACCGTAAGTATTCTCACCATGACTAACAGCTCAAGAGGTTTCAGTGTGTATGGATACCTCCAAATAAGGATTGGGCTGTGTATTGATGTAAAATGGGAAGATAGTCGTTTATAGATCCAAATAGTTCAAGGATCATGAGAGAAACTATCTGACCCATGATTTAGAGTTGGCAGTCGTAGCGTTTACACTAAAGGTATGGCGCCACCACTTATATGGTAAGAAATTTCGGGTATGCACTGATCGTAAAAACCCCGAGTATCTGTTTTCACAGAAAGAGTAGAATATGAGATAACCAAGAGGGTTAGAGCTTCTAAGGATTATGATTGTGAACATTGTACCACCCAGGAAAGGCTAATATTATGGCTGATGCTTTGAGCAGAAAGAGCCTCGGGATGGTATTACATGTGATGGTCAGGGAGCGTGAGCTGCTAGAGCAGTTGTGAACCTCAGTAGTGATGTGATCCCTTCTGATGATGACGGTGATTTTATGACAGCTAGCCTGAGGTTAGAACCGGATTTGTGTGACCGGATTTGCCAGGCTTAGCATGATGATTTCGACATGGTGTCGATAGTGTGGGTCAGATTCAGAAGGGTATAGTGACAGAGTTCACAGTGAGTGATGATGACTGACAGAGGTTCAGAGATAGTATAAGTGCTCTCCAGGACCACAGTTGATGAGATAATGTTATTGACAGAAGCTCACTCTTCGGGATATACAGTGCATCCGAGAAATAATAAATTTATTTGAATCTCTGAGAAAGGTATTGGTGGTCAGGTATGAAAAGTGATATTGTAGAGATTGTTTACAAGTGTCTTCTATGTCAGCAGATTAAGGTAGAGTAAAAGAAGATGCAGAGTCATTGCATTCTCTACCTATATTGACACGGAAATGGGAACAAGTTACCATGAATTTCGTGATGGGTTACAGAGGACCCGAATAATCATGAGGCTATCTGGGTGATAGTCAATGGATCGATTAAATCTACCCACATTCTGTTTATGAAAATCCCTAGATACTCTAAGTGTATAGGCGGATTTATGTGTGTGGAATATTGTGAAACATTGTGTAGCGTTCCAGTGAGCATGGTATCAGATAGGGATTCCCGCTTCACTTTCCACTTCTGGGAATATGTTTTTGGAAGCTATGGGACCCTGATTGTGTGTTAGCACAGCTTCCACCCTCAGACAGATAGTCAGTCAGAGAGGACTGTACAGGTTCTGGAGGATGTGATGAGAGCGTGTGCAATTGATTTTATGAGCTCCTGGGATGATCAGTTGCTACTAATCAAATTCGCCAGTGATGACAGTTGTCACTTGAGTATCGGGATGAGATTATATGTGGCATTGTATGACAGTAGGGAGTTGTTCCCTGACTTGGATAAGAAAAGTGGGTGACAAATAGAGAATTGTTCCCGAATTGGTAAGACAAACCTCTGAGGATATTCAATTGATTTGTGAGAGATTAAGAACACCTCAGAGCAGATAGGAAACTATGCTGACAAGAGACAGAAACTATTGGAATTCACCGAGGGTGAATTAGTATTATTGGCAGTTACTTGTCTTAAGGACATGACGACATTCGGATAGAGATTGGACAAAGTGGAAGGTAAGACCTGTAGGTTGGTATTACCACTTGAATAAACAGGCATCCACAATGTGTCCTATCTTTTGATGCTTAAGAAATAATATCCGGATCCGATATATGTGATCGGATATGAACTCCAACGGTTTAGCTCAATGAAAGTGTAACGTATGTTGGAAAATTGATTTGGGTATTATATGGAAGGAGAAAGTGTTGAGGTTTAAGATGATCTCCATAGTTAAGTATGATGATAGTATTACACTCCGGAGAAAGTCACTTGAAGATGACAGTATATGATGCGATAGACATACCCGGAGTTGTTATGGACTCATATTACTTGGTTCTAATTTGGAGGACCAAATTTCTTAAGTGGGGGAGATTGTAAGACCCGATATTTTCGAGTGCATTTAAAAATGCAAAAGGACTTAAATGGCATTCTCGAATACGTGCAAGGGCAAAATGGTCAAAAGACCAAAATTCGGTATTAATCGGGACAAGAAAATTTAATTAAAAATAAGAGAATGAGAAATCTTGATCAATGACGAAGAAATAATTAAATTTCGGATTAAATTGATCAAGATATGAATTTATTGGAATAAATTGAGATTTTCGTATCAAAAAAAAAAATAATCTCGAAAATAATCGAAAAATATACCGAAAAGGTAAAATCGGACTGAGAAAATTATTTACAGATTAGATGAATAAAATATATTTTTTAAAAGATATTTGTGTATTTTAATATTATTTTATTGATTAAAATAATATTAAAAATAAATTATAAATAAATAAAAATAAATAAATTAAAAAAAAAAAAAAAGAAAAAAAAACAAAAAAAAACGCGAATTGGAATCGCGAGAAACAGAAACAGAGAAGAAGAAAAACGCGAAAGGCGAGCCGAGGAAGAGAAGACGACGGACGAGCCTCACCGGCGGCCAAGGGCCCCAGGCGAGGGTCGGCGAAGGTCGGCCGACCTCAGGCGAGCCCACAGGCGGCAGCGACGCGCGGCGAAGTGGCCGAAAAAACGTCGGAAAACGGAGGGGAAGCCGCGGGGAAGAAACCCCGATTCGCCGGCGATGGCGTCGATTCGAGACAAACCGAGGCCCGATTTGAGAAGCCCAGTCCATGGCGCGTTGAATGGCACCGGAATCGGCCAGAGAACCGGCCGGACGGCGCCGGCACGACCAAAGGGAGCCTGGACCGGCCGAACCGGACAGAACCGGCCGAACCGGACCAGACCGAACCGACGGTCCGAACCGGGTTGAACCGGACCGGACCGGTTCAGCCAAAAAGAGAGAAAAAAAAAGGAAGAAAAAGGGAAAAAGAAAAAGAGAAAAAAATTGGGGAAAATTCCAGTGATGCAATCGAGCTTCGGGTAAGTCGGTAAGCGGTCAAATTGACCGATTTAATTTTCTGAATATTTAATTTAATTAATTCCGACTGGAAATTTACCCGGAAAAATATATTTAATTGTGTAGCTCGACAATTGGCATCCACTGAGAGCTCGAGACAGCCTCGATTTGTATACGATCATGGAATAACGGGTAAGTGACCCTTAATTTACGACAATTTGTATCGTTATGCGTGATTGATATTTAACGCATAAATTACGGATTTAATTTCCGCATGAATGAATTAAATTCTGGAAAATTAGATAAATTGTCGTAAATATTAAATTGAGATATCAGAGAATTTAGAACGAGGCTAAATAAATATTGATGGGTCCAATGAGCCCAATAGGCCTCGATAAAGTGTGGTAAACGGGCTTAAGGTCGATTAAGGCCCATTATGGTGCAATCGGGCCCAATATGGGTAAACGGGCCCAATGATTTAAATTAAGCCCAGAAAATTAAGAAATACAATTAATTGCATAGTATTTGACCTGATGAACATTTATCCGCAGTGCCGAAGATTTGATTTGGATTCGGAGCAAATCGGACTGCGTGACGAGACATCGATGTAAAGGTCAGACTGTACAGATAAATGAGGTAAGGGAATTGTGTGAGTAGCTAGAGGTAGCTACGCGTATTTTAATAGTGTTCTGTACACTGAATATGTATGTATGCCTTGATGATGTATAAAGATCCTAAAAGTGGTTTAAATAATTTTGAGGATCGAAATAGGTGAAAAGACTATTTTACCCCTATTGAGGGAAGTTCACCTAAGGATGGTGAAAGCATGACATGCATGAAATGCATGATTTAAGGAATTTTTCGAATTAAAGATTTGATTGGTTTTAATCAAAGTAAATCGATAGATTGGCCAATAATTGCATAAGTTTTCCAAAATAACACTACGTAGGTGTTATTAATATTTAAATGAAATTTCTTTGGAAAAGAGGCCAACTATCAAGTTTATATGGAAACAGATAGTGCCGACACGTAGTTCGCACTATATCTGCGTTTGTGAATGTGCATAAATGTGCTTGAGCAGTTGCTCGCACCGACTTGTGACATCATATGCATGAAATGTGCTAGAGCATGGTGCTCGCACTGATTTTTAATATTGTGAAATGAGAGCTGCTGGAGCCTAGCTCGCACTCTGTTTTGACATGTTTTGACATGTTTTGATTTGTTTTGACGTGGTATGCATAAAATAGTGCTGGAGCGATTACTCGCACTACTTTTAATGATTTGACATGCATGAGAGATGCTGGAGCTTAGCTCGCATCCTGTTTTGATTTAATTATGCATAAAAGCCGTGCTGGAGTGAAACTCGCACGAGATTTGATTTAGTTATGCATAAAGCCGTGCTGGAGTATAACTCGCACGAGATTTGATTTACTTGAGCATTCATTTGTGCTGGAGCGTTGCTCGCACAAAGTTTTATATGGTTTTCATAATTCATTTGAATGCCGTACTGGAGTTTTTCTCGTACGAGGTTTTCACTGAATTTATATACATATCCGTACTAGAGCGTTGCTCGTACGTGGAATTTACATGAAATTATAATCAGTTTAAGTCGTACTGGAGCGCTGCTCGTACGCAGATTTCACTGATTTTTATGAAACCGTGCTAGAGCTTCGCTCGCACGAGATTTTCAGATATCATGAATATGCATGGAGCCGTGCTTGAGCTTCGCTCGCACAGGGATTTATATTACATGCATATAGCCGTGTTGGAGCCTCCTGTAGACTGTGTGTCACAGTGAGATGATATGCTCACACGTGCATTCTGAGACAGAGATGATATGGGTGGATAAGACCTATTACAGGCACCCCTGACTGAGCTTGGGTTCACGGAGTACTTTGTACCGTGTATGTCACGCGGAGTACGCTGTACCGTGGGGATTGTTGGAGTGGAGTGGCATTAGCCACGAGGCAGCAAGCCTTGCCCTCGCAATCCTGGTGTTATGCTGTTCTGGCGGGTAGGACGACCCACCTCCCGTTTCAGGTGTGATACCCCGCACACTAGGTACCGTGTTGCCAGGGATCACTAGGATATGGCCATAGTCCTCGATGTTACTGTTAATTACCTTATTGTCTCACATGATATAACTTGTGGTCTATTAGACCAGGGTAGACCCGAAGGAGGGGTCAGGCCCCCGATTTGACGATTTGACGATTTTATGATTTTATGAAATGTGACCCTGAAAGAAGGGTGGTTTTATAACCGAGTTTTATAATGAATTTTAATGAATTGTTTTATGAGATGATTGACCCGGAAGGGTTAGTTTTTACTGCAATTTTAATGAAATGATTTAAATGCAGTAGCATGATGTGCTTTTCCATGCTTAAATGATAAATTCATGAAATGATTATATCCCGCGATTTGTTTTATATCGCATGAAGTAATGCATGATTTTGATTTAATTTATGCTGAATATTGATTTAATGATGTCACATAAAATGCTTTGAATGCATGAGTTACATGATTTATATATGCACAAATAGTTTTGGATAAACTATGGCATCGAATATGCATGACTTTGTGCGTGTAATTTTAAATGAAAAGAAATGGATTTAAGGGCATGGCATTATGAGCATGTAGATAGTGGAGCTATCTACTTACTTGCATAATTGCCTTACTGAGCGTGTGGTTTGCTCACCCCCCTTATTTTTCCATCTTTTCAGAGCACTTGTAATAATTATTGAGCGGCTGAGGACTTGCATGTATTGATATCCGCTGCTTGCTGCTACCCATCGAGAGACAGGTATACACATTGGTATGATTTTGTATCTAAATATGTAATGCACAGTACTGTAAATGGATATGATGTCGGGGATGTAGAGTCATGTAAATATCATTGGGTATGTGTTTATTTAAAGTCAAAAGGATAGTAGACTCTGATATATGATTATGGGAATGAAATGTTAAATAGTGTGAGGTGACTAACACCGAATCATAGCCCAACTGTGTTGTAGGATGGTCACGACGAGAGAAAGGTAAGAATTAAATAATAAATGAAAAAGCGAAAAATTTACTCTGATTTTTAGGTAATTCGGGTCGTGACAGCCTCTACCTATGCCGACATGGAAATAGGAGCATATCACCATGGATTTCGTGATGGGTTTACCGAGGACCTGCAGGAATCACGATGCTATATGGGTGATCGTTGATAGACTGACGAAGTCAGCCCACTTCCTAGCTATGAGAGCTACCGATACTCTGAATTCATTAGCAGAACTGTACGTACGCGAGGTAGTGAGGTTACACGGTGTACCAGTGAGCATAGTCTCTGATAGGGATTCCCGCTTCACATCCCACTTTTGGGGACATTTTCAGGAAGCCATGGGAACCCAGTTGAGTTTGAGCACCGCTTTCCATCCTCAGACAGATGGTCAGTCCGAGAGGACTATACAGACTCTGGAGGACATGTTGAGAGCATGTGTGCTAGACTATCGAGGCTCCTGGGATGACCACCTGTGTGAGATCTGAGAATTTCAGACATATTTTATTGATGTAATAATAATTTGAAGTGTAATTTATTGAGCTAAGTGAATTGTGGGAATGATAATTAGAGATTTATATGTTAAGTGTTAAAATAAATGTGAAACTATGAGGACAGATCAATCTGGGAGAAGGAGAGATCGATCTGGTGAGTTATAAACGACAAAGAAGGAGAAATTTAAGGAGCAGATCGATCTGGGAGAAGGAGAGATCGATCTGGTGAGTTAAAAATGACAAGGAAGGAGGAATTTAAGGAGCAGATCGATCTCCAATGGAAGAGGATCGATCTCCTTATGAATCTATTTGAGAGAAGATCGATCTCATGAGGAAGAGATCGATCTCCAAATGATTCTGTTTGGGAGAAGATCGATCTCCTTAAGGAGCAGATCGATCTCATAAAGCCATAAAGAGATCGATCTCACCCCTCGACAGATCGATCTCCTAGGCATAAAATTGCCCAGATCGTCCCCAAAATTCAAACGCAAATCGATCTCATCAAGAGGCAGATCGATCTCCTACCTCAAGTCTATATAAGGAACCCGTGTTTTTCTCCTGCAAACTCACTTTCTCTCTCTTCCAACCCCATTTCCACCGAAAACCTAACTTTCTCACTCATCCAAAACACCCATTTTCGGTCGAATCAGAGGTTGTGGCAAGAAGGAAAGTTGTTCCTCATCAAAGGGAGAACAACATACTTAGAAATCGAAGGACGAATCGGATCGAGGCGTGGGTTGTGCGTCTCACAAGCTTGGGTAATTTTTAAACCTCGATCTTGATATTTGAGATGATTTTGATGATATTGGTGGTTGTCATTGCGTTGAAATAGTTGAGAAAGGATTAGGGATTAATGAAATTACAATGTAGTTGGAGTAATGTTGAAATTTGGCAATTTTGGTAATTTTGAGAATTTGTGCTATAAATGGAAATTTAGACAATGTGGTGAATTAGCATAGATAATTGGCATGAGAAATGTAGGACGTTGAGATATTGTGAATGAGGTTGTAGTTTAGGGTAGAGTTACGAGAATCGAGAGATTTAAGGAGTTACGAGCAATTATGCTCGATTTTTGAGAATGGAGGTTTATGAGATAATTGAGTAT
Source organism: Firmiana major (assembly GCA_033439115.1). NCBI lineage: Eukaryota > Viridiplantae > Streptophyta > Magnoliopsida > Malvales > Malvaceae > Firmiana > Firmiana major. The sequence continues at coordinate 39,560,579 of CM065901.1, forward strand.
TGATGTTTTAACATCGTTTGGACAGCTCGGGAGTTCCAGAGTGGAATGCGAGGCTAGTCCATGATACGGGGGAAACGATTGCACTATACGAGGTGCAAAGAGGTAAGGGAAATCTAAACCATTTGTGTATGTGATTTGTAAACTATTTTAGCATGATTTGTGGTTTATAAAACAAGCATGTTGAGTGTTGTGTTGAGATACAACTGCACACGATTTTTATAGCCGGTTGGAGCCCATTGTTTTATGTGTTTATAAGCTGAGTGTGAAATTGCTTTATAAACCGTCGAATTTGTGTGAGTAATGAATTGGGCTCTACATTAAGGCAATATCGAGATTTGAGAAATGTGTGCGTGTGCTTTGTCGGTTGGAACTCGATTTTATTATGTTTTGTGTTGAGTACAAAATGATTTTCAAATGAGATTTATGAGAGAAAAACCATTGTGAGTTCTACGTGAAGGCAAACCAGTCTTGTGTGATAAGACTTAGGTATGTAATTTTGAGTACACACCGGGCATTGCTCTGGTAGCATGTAAGCCCGATTTCTTCTCCATTCTGGTAACGTGAGAATAACCCATTCTGTGGCTATGCCACGTATACTTGGTGGCTGTTGCCACGTTATACCCCATTGGTGGCCGTTGCCACGTTATACCCCATTGGTGGCCGTTGCCACGTGAGAAACCCCATTGGTGGCCGTTGCCACGTGAGAAACCCTATTCTGTGGCTGTGCCACGTGTGAAATTAAATCAGTGGCTATGCCACGTGTGTTTAGTGGCTATGCCACGTGAGAATTTAAATCAGTGGCTATGCCACGTGTGTTTAGTGGCTATGCCACGTGCATTACTATTTCAGTGATTTTATCACGTATTTGAGAAAGCATTTATCGCATATTTTCACATGCTTTGTTATTGCTCTAGAGTGAGCCTTTTTACTTCATGTTTTCACATAACTTAAGACATGAGAATGTCGTTTTGAGTACTTTCATGCTATGGTTTTCAAATGAGTTTCACATACAAATAAATATTTTGTGTTGTGCATTTTGGTTTATGAAATGAGTTCCTCACCCCCCTTACTAAGCGATTTAGAAGCTCACCCTGTTTTCTTTCCCCCCAGAGTTCTTCAAGTGAAAAAGGATCTCCCTGCGATGTACGGAGTAGTGGCTAGTGGAGGATTCGAGCTCCAGGCTATATATATTGTATCTTGAGGTATATTTTATCTTTTCATGTACCCAGACTATTATTGTAATTGCAAACACTTGATGTATATCATTATATGGGATGTATTAGGATTAATTAACTTGTAATCGAGAAATAGGTATATTACAATATTTATTATATCATGATGAGATCCTGAGGAATGATACTTATGATGATGTATGACACTGCACAGAAATGCACCTTTAACTGTGAATTAATGAGTAAAAAGTTTTAAATTAGCCCTATTTTTCGCACTTTCGAGGCGTGACAACCTGCCACTAGCCGAGTTCGCCTACAACAACAGTCATCATTCGAGTATCGGGATGGCACCATATGAGGCTTTGTATGGCCGTAGATGTCATTCCCCTATTGGATGGGAAGAAGTGGGTGACCGTAAGATTTTCGCTCCTGACTTGGTTGCGCAAGCATCTGAGGACGTCCGCTTGATAGTAGAGAGACTGAGGACAGCTCAGAGCAGACAGAAGAGTTACGCTGACAGGAGACGTAGGCCACTAGAGTTTGCAGTTGGTGAATCCGTGTTTTTGAGAGTTTCTCCTTCCAAGGGCATAGTGAGATTTGGGAAGAGAGGGAAACTAAATCCTCGCTACATTGGACCCTTTGAGATACTTGATCGAGTGGGAGATAAGGCGTATAGGTTGGCATTGCCACCGGACTTATCAGGTGTCCACAACGTCTTCCACATATCGATGCTTCGGAAGTATCACCCGGATCCGTCACATGTGATTAGTTACGAGCCTTTGGAGCTCCGAGAGGACTTGTCATATGTAGAGAGACCGATTCGGATATTGGATAGGAAGGAGAAGGTATTGAGATCGAAGACCATCGGATTAGTGAAGATTCTCTGGCAGCATCATACTTCAGAGGAAGCTACTTGGGAGCTAGAGAATCTGATGCGAGAGAAGTACCCTCATCTATTTGAGGACTGACTTGGTTCTAATTTGGAGGACCAAATTTTCTGAGTGGGGGAGGATTGTTAGACCCGGATTTTTGTAGCTTATTTCCTTACGATTCCTATGTGTATGAACACTATGTAATTATAGTTGAATCATAAGAAGAGTATTTACTAACATGCAATCGACAATTTGATAAATTAAAAATGCAGGTAAGCTACATAACAGCGAGATAAGGGTTAAGTTAATTCCCGAACGAGTGCAGGGGTAAAACGGTCAAATGACTGACATTCGGTATAATTTCGATAAGAGAATTTCATTAAAAATATGAAATTGAGGAATCTTGATCAAAATCGAGGAAAATATTTAATTTTGAGCCCAATTGATCAAGATATAAATTTATTAAAATTTATCGGAATTTTTGCCTCGAAAAATGAGCCCAAAAATAGTGGAAAAATATACCGAAAAGGTAAAAGCGGACTGATAAATTCATTTACGGATTAAATGAATTTAAAATGATTTTTGGAGATATTTTTAGATATTTTTGGGATATTTATGGGATTTTTATTATTATTTTATAATAAAATAATAATAAAAATATATTATAAAAAAAAGGAAATCTGAAAGTTGAATCGGGGAGAGAGAAGAGGGGAAACCGCGTGGAAGCCGACCCGAGGGAGAAGACCACCGGACGGCCACCACCGGCCACCCCACGGCCAGGCAAGCTGTGGAAAAGGAAGCCCGCCATCGTGCGCACCCGTCGGCACCGATCACAACCTCCACCGACGTCGGACGCCGACGAATCGAAGAGGAGAAGCCGTGGAGGAAAAGAAGAGATTCTGCGGCCACCGGCGGTGCTTGGTCCCGATCGAGCCCAGCCGAGTGTTGCCCAGGCTTAGGCGCGCCGAACTGCGGTGGTGATGCGTCGGGAATCGGCCGGAATACACCGGCACGGCCAAAGGATGCCTGAACCAGTCGGCGGTTCAGGGGAGAAGGTTCTGTGCTGAACCGGACCGGACCGGTTCAGCCAAGGAGAAAAGGGGAAAAAGAGGAAAAAAAGAAAGAAAAAGGAAAAGGAAAATTTTTGGGATTTCACCGGACTTCAGGTAAGTCGATACGAGGTCAAAAGTGATCGATTTGATTTTCGATGAATTTATTTAAATTATATTTAATCGAAAATTGACCTGGAGTTAAATATAATAAATTGTGCAGTTCAACGATAAATTTCGAACGGAAGCCCGATCGAATTTCGATTTGCGTACCATCGCTTATTCTCGGGTAAGTAAAGTTCATTTACGATAAATTATGTGATTATTGCGTATTTAAGATTTATTTTACGCATTTCGGATTAAATTTCGTATTTAGTGAATTATAATTGGAATTTTGAATTAAATGTCGTAAATGATATACGGGCTATCCAAAGAGTTTGGAATAAAGCCCAATGGGTATTGATAGGCCCAATGAGTCGATAAACCCTGATGAAGGGAAATAATAAGTGGAAAACGGGCTTAATACGGATTAAGGCCCATTAAGGATTTTAAGGCCCATTAAGGGAAATTAAACTGTATTAATGTGTAATACAGTAGGAAAATTATAATTAACCTGAGGAATGGTTATTTACAGCTCCGGAATTTACATTGAGAGCTGATCGGACTGCGGGAATTAGCAGCACCGAGGAAGTGAGGTCACTTGACGTGATCCGAGGTAAGGGACTTTTGCAAGTAGTTAGAGATACCTGCACGTATTTTCAACTGCTTCTGCATTCACTTAAAAACTCTGAGGGTCAGAGAAAGTGAATAATAATTATTGCGACCCGATAGTGGCAAATTACGATTTTGCCCTTAGTTAGTCAAAAAGTCAACTTTTGTGAGAAGTTGCAAAAAGCATGGAAAATACTATTGTGAGTGTTTAATTGCTATTAGCATGAAAATAAATAGATGGGCTAATGATTTTAAGGTTGATATGACTTAAGCACACTTTTAGTGTTGATTTTGATGTTTTATAAAGAATCCCTTTTTAAATAGCCATCTATCATATTATGTGAGAATGAATCGTGCTAGAGCACAGCTCGCACTGGGATTCATATGTTTTCCACATACATAGTGCTGGATTTTGATACGCACTAGATTTTCATGACATGCATGATAGAGTACTGGAGTTTTACTCGTACTCAGCTTTGAATGATATATGCATGACAAAGTGCTAGAGCGTTGCTCGTACTCGATTCTTCATGGTTTATACATGACATAGTACTGGGAGCTATTGCTCGTACTTGATTTTGATATTGTGCATAGCATAGTACTGGGAGCTATTGCTCGTACTTGATTTAATACATAAACTATGCATTGACCTAGTTGATAGAGATTGCTCGCACTAGAGTTGAGTTTTGTGATGTGAAACAGTGTTTGAGCGGAGTGACGACTGTGAGTCGCACTCAAGACGCACACTGTATGTGATATGTAATACATGTTAAAACCCATGCCTGTATCTTTGTGTGACTGTGTGTCATAGCTAGAGATGATATCTGCATGAGGTTGATACAGACGTGGTATACTTATTTCCATAGTTTCGAGGGCTAAGTCCTATGGGAGGCACCCTGGCTGTGAGGGTCCACGGGTGTACTTTGTACCGTGTTTGGGACACGAGGTGTACGCTGTACCGTGTGTTACGTAGCTGGCGGTTGACATTGGACTGACCATCCTCCCGTTACAGCAGTGATTGCCGCACACCGAGTACTGTGTCGCATGGGATCACTTTTCGGATATGATCATAATCCAGGATACTATTTGCATTTACCACAGAGTCTCACATGATATATCACATTGATTGACTGATTTAAACTGCGGACAGACCTGAGGGATGGGTCGGACTCCGATTTGTGTTGTGAATCATTTGATGCCATATTTATTGTGATTTAAATATACATGGCATGATTTACATAAAGGCATGATTTATATACAATGCATTGTTTTGCACTACATGCCTACATTTGAGAAATAAAGCATGATTTCTGTACATGGGATTTATTCTGTACAAGTATATATATTATATTTCAAGACATGCTTTTAAAGTGAGTTAAGGAAATAATGTTTTCAAGGCATAGCACTATTTTGAGTAGATAGTGTGGATATCTACTTACTTGCCTGATTTCCTTACTGAGCGTGTTATGCTCACCCCCCTTTTCTTTACATCTCTCTACAGAGCGTCAGTAGAGCGAGAGTTATCGTGGGAGAGTGTCCCAGAGTCCACTGCTAGTTCCTATCGATTCATCAGGTATACTTATTATGTACAGTTGTGTATCTAAACATAGAAACAGCACAGTGATGTATACGTTATATATTATGGGGAATGTAATCGTATTAGATTTTATATAATCTTACATGTATAATGAAAGCAGTTACAGTCAGTAATAATATATTGACATGTATGTATGAAATGGATGATGTGGTAAGTGAGGACTCTGACATCGTATTACAGCCCAACCATTGAAGAGGAGAAAGGTATGTTAAAATGCGAAAAATTTATTGTGGTTTTTGGTTAAAGTCAAGGATTGAAACTGGGGTCCTAACATAGACAGTATGTCGAGCTTATAAATACCTGCCGACTTCTTTGGCAATTGCCTCTCCGAGGACCATAGATAGTTATTAGCCGCCATCTTTTCCAACAACTCGTAAGCTTCCTCCTCTGTTTTACACATTAGCGCACCACCCGTCGCAGCGTCAATAATGGTCCTATTTGGGCTTGTAAGTCCGCTGTAGAAGGTCTGGACTTGCAACCACAAAGGCAGGCTATGGTGAGGGCACTTCCTAAGAAGCTCCTTATATCGTTCTCATGCCTCGTAAAGAGATTCAGAGTCGTACTGGGCAAAGGAGGATATATCGCTACGGAGTCTGGCCATTTTAGAGGGAGGAAAAAACTTGGCTAGAAATTTATGGGCTAACTCGTCCCATGTAGAAATGGATCCTGGAGGCAAGGAGGTCAACCAGTGTCTCGCCCTATCCCTAAGTGAGAAGGGGAATAATCTAAGCCTAAGCGCATCATCAGATAATCCATTGTGTTTGAACATGTTGCACAAGTCCAAGAATTACCCAAAGTGAGCATGCGGGTCATCGTGCGGAAGCCTACTAAACTGTAAAGAGGTCTGGATCATCTGGATGATGGAAGGTTTAATTTAGAAGTTATTAGCAGGGACAGCTGGTGGCCTAATGCCAGTATAATATCCTTCAATCATCGGCACCGCATAATCTCCAACGGTCCTACTTTCCCTATTTTCTGCCATCGTGTTTTGCTGCGGAGCTATAAATTTCCTAGAATCCTTTCGAATTTTCCTAAGAGTTCGGTCAATTTCAAGATCTAGAGGAAAGCAATTAAAACTCCTGGCTCTACGAATGCAAACATCAGAAAGTCCTTAGACAATTTTTTATGTTTTTTAATTTTTCAAAATTTTTTTGATTTTAATTAATTATGAGAAAATTAACTAAACTAAACTAAGGATCTAAATATTTACAACCTAAATATTTACAAGCTAGAATTACACCTAAGCATAATTTCACCGATATTAGTTAATAATTAAAACTTCCCCGACAACGGCGCCAAAAACTTGACACGCCCTAAACGTATTACCGCAAGTGCACGGGTTGTACAAGTAATAATGGGATTTGAGTCCCGAAATTATCGTCTCACAAAGAAGTTGACTAGCCTAATTAAGTACTGGTTAATCTTACCCTAAGTATATTCTAGCAAATTATGAAATTAAGGTGGGTGATCTACATAGCTAGAATTAAAAATACTGAAAGCAATAAAAGAATAAAAACTATAAAATAAAGAAAATAAAACCGAGCAAAATTACTTACAGTGCTCCACGCAATTAAAATAAAAAACCTACAAAAATAATTAAAACAGTTAAAACTAATTAACGCAATCAAAATAAAATGCAATTATGAAAATAACAAAGCAAGATTAATTAAACTAAAATTAAACTAACCTAAAATGCAATTAAACTACTTAATCAAAATGCAATTTAAACTAAGTTAAGATTTATTGAAATAAATTTACCCCTAATCTAATGCTAAATGAACACTTAATTAACTATCATTCTAATTAAAACTAAGTTTTATACTACTATGCAAGAATACTACCATGCAATTTAATTAAAGACTCTAAACTAAGCTTAACAAATTAAATTGAAATTAAACTATACTAAAAATGCAAGAAAATAAATTAATTAACTACAATGAACTAGCCAAACAAAGCCTTAACAAATTTTAAATCATCCAAATCCCTCCGTTCACTGTTCATATCTTCAATTTGCATTTTCCAGAACCTCTCGGTTTGTCCTCTGGTCTAGGTTGTTGTCTTCTGTTCAGCTTCCATTCTCGGTCTGTCATGCACTACTGAGCCATATGCACACTGCAACTTGCTCCAGGCTGTGCTCACGGGTTGCCCTCTGCTATCCCTGTACATTTTCGCATGTTCATCGGGTGCAAACCGCACCCTGCTAGCTCTCGGTTCTGGCTTCTTCTGCTCCAACTACTGCTAGGTGCTCCAGGCTACTCTCGATAATCTGCTTGTGTCCAGCTGCCAGGTCCTGCTTCTGCTGTATGCTACTCCAGCTGAGCACCTATTGCCTCGCCCCAAGCACTCCAGATTGTTCTCAGTTTGTCCCTGCTCCTGCCATCTGCTGTAGCTCATCCTTGGCCTGACCAGCATTTGTAGCAACAGCATCCTATTTCCTCGATGAAATTTCGTTCTGCACAGCCCAGCATTCGTCCTGCACTTCTTCAGTCCATAGCCAGCACAGATCAGCAACTCAGAAAGAAAAAGTTCTCAGTAGAAAATGCAACAGGAACCCAAGCTACCATGAAATAATACTATCTAAGCTAGTATATGAAAGTGAACAGTACTAAGGAATGAAAACAGAGCATAATAGAGGGTGAACTGGAAAGCAAAAAAAATCAGTTTCATTCATGCTTCCCGGCAGCTTGCAATATAATCCTAAAGCTTTGCTTCAGCACTGAACAGTGGCCACTACCCTTGCTTCACACTTCCACAATAGAATGTATCCAGGACAAAAGGAAATAGAAGAATTAAACACCACCACTGGCACTCAAACATAAAGCGGGAGAATGTAGAACAAATATAGTAAAAAAAAATCTAGATAAAGAATTTGGTAAGAAGAATCGAAACTACAATCCAGGAAATGAAGCTAAAAAAAAATACAAGGATTAAATCATAGATGCAATAATCATAAGGGAAAACAAAAGAAACTCAAAACACAACTAATGCAAAACTGAAATTCTAATGAATCAATACAGTAAAATAGTTGAAGAAGATAACCACTGTCACCGGTGTCTTCTTCCTCTCTTTATTGTTCATTAACTCAAACTAAAAAAATAAATATTATGGAGTGTTGCTTTGTCACTCGAGGCTCCCCTCCATTCAACGTGAGATATACACCAAACCGAGAACTACACTAGGACAAATATGCTATGTAAAATAAAACTTGAAAAATAAAAGAGCTCAAAATACACCAAACCGAGAAGCATGAAAATGATGGAAAGTGATTGCTAATGAAATACCAAGAAAACTAGACAATGAAACAAACTTTTTTCATAAAATGAAGATGAATGAACAGTAAAGTTGGAAATGGTTTCGGGAAAAGCTTCTAAAAATAAAAACTAAACTAATCTAACTAAGCTACTCTAACTACTTCTACACTAACACTACTCCTACTCCTAAATTACATAGTTTTTCAATTGTCATCCATGTCTTATTTATACACACACAAGAGGTATAATTGTAATTTTTACATCCTAGATGAGTTGGCATTGTTTGGCCACTTGTCTTCACACCATTGGCTCCTTGAAAAGATATTTCCATGTCATCTGTATTCTTTTCCAATTAGATGTGCTAGGTGACATGGCTCATGTTATCCGCTTGTCCAATCTCGATTTTAGCCAAATTTCGATCCATTTTCTACCGAAATATTCAAAATTCATCTGGATTTAATTTATCTGCAAACATGAAAATTTTAATTAAATAAAAGGGATAATTAACAAAATAATTGGGGATTTAAATAATTAATTAGGAAATTAAGCACAAATAATTCTAAAAATATAGAATTAGCACACATCATGCTCAATTTGGTTAAATTGAGGGTTAGGACTCTCTAGTTTTGGGGCAGGTGACAGAGGTGGCTCTGCCTGCCTCCTCGAACGACCTCATCGTCCACTCATTCTCAATCTCAATACGTTTCCTGCGTGTACATATCAAATTCGATTGAAATATAAATCCTCAATTTCAATTCATGACCAAACTTATACAGACACTTGGGATGTATTCTATTTCACTTGACTGACACTGACAATACTAAGCACCCTAAGCTCTGATACCAAAAAATCTTTGTGATGCCCTGGAAGCGCGAAAAAACAGAGCAAATTTAAAACTTTTTCACATACATTCACAATTAAGGGTGCATTCATGTGCAGTGTCATGCGTCATCATACATAATTTATAATTTTCACCTCGGGATCTTTTCATCTCATAATTATATATCATATCATATACATTACTCAATTCAAGGTTAATTAATCCGAATACATCCATAAATCATTGTTCATCAAGTGTTTGTAAATACAATATTAGTCTAGGTACATGAAATGATAAATTATAACTCAAAGTATAATATATGGCCTGGAGCTTAAGTCCTCCACTAGCCACTACTCCGTACGTCGCAGGGAAACTCTCTTCACTTGAAGAAATCTGGGGGGGGAAGATAAAACAGGGTGAGCCTCTAAATATCTCAGTAAGGAGGGTAAGGGATTCATTAATAAGAAAATGATTTGCACAGCATAATTATTTTATTTTACAGGTTAAACTTAGTGAAAAATGTAGCATGAATAGTTAAAACATCATCTCAACTCATTTCTCAAAGCTCATGTAGAAACATGATAATCAATGGCTCAAACCATGATTACAAGTAGTTCCAAGCATGTGGAACAAGCATGTATAAAACATGATGCGATAATGGCTTTTCTTATAAAACGTGATGAAAATCACCGCAATAGCAATGCACGTGGCACAGCCACAAAACACAATCTCATGTGTATAAAAAGGAGACTAGGCAATAAAACTCATATAAAACTCGTCATGGCACATCAAAATGATTGAACTCGTCCCCTAGGCGGACATCCCCAATCAAAGGATTTCGTCGACAATAATACACCCATGGCCATGGTTCGTTGTAGACTTGATCAGAGTCATACAGCTGATAGTCTTACATGCTATCAAAGCATGGCCCGGTGTTCAATGCTATCAGAGCAATGCCACCCAACGCTGCCGCAGAGCGGGGTCATCTCTCGTTACCAGAATAGAGGAGTCGGTCTTACGTGCTGCTAGAGCACGGCTCGGTCTTACATGCTACAAAAGCAAAGCTTGATGTGTATTCAACATGACATGCCTAAGTCTCAGTAATAGCCATTATCAAATAAAATCGTTTTACCTTCACGTAGCGCTCATAATGGTTTTTCTCATAAACTCATCTCAAAACCATTTTGTACTCAACACAAAATATGTCAAAATCTAGCTCAAACCAGCAAAACCACGCACACATTTCTCAAATCTCAGTACGCCTTAATGTAGAGCTCAAATCACTTTTCACTTTTTAAACTCAAAACGGTTGTAAAATAATTTCGCATTTAGTTTACAACTCATAAAAATTGGGCCCCAACCGGCTAAAAAATCGTTTGCAATAACTCATTCTCAACTGTGAAACCCGATATTTTTCCATATTATGATGCTTACGAGAAGTAAATTATAGCTCAATGTAACGTTTTACAGGTTCGTAGATGATTAAAGCACTTGGTTGTAGCGTGGGACCTAATGGCACGCAAATCAAGGTAAGGTCCTAGACCCGAGATTTTCTTAAAAATGTCATGTTCATGCATGGAATGATGTGTAGAAGGGAACATTAAGTGCTTGGAAATGCAAAAGTTAGTTAAACTCGGGTTTTAAATTAAATCGAGAAAATGGACCTAATAAGGGAAATAAATCCGAATAAAATTTTAGAAATTCGTGAAAATTATTCTGAGGCCATAGAAAATTATTATAAGGTGAAATTGACATGGGAAATAAAAATCATGAAGAAATATGGAGATTTAGGGGTTCAAATAAATTTTTAAAGCTAACCGACAGCTTATTTTCATTTTGCTCTGTATTGGCCAAATCGCGCAAAATGAGCTCGTTCGTGAAATTTTTCTTAAACAAGTGACCCCAAAATTTTTATGGGACATACTATAGACACATTATAACAATTGAGAAGTGGAATTTTGAAGAAATCTGATCAGGATTAATTTTAGTAAATTTTATAAAACAGAATAGTCATTTCCCCTACACTTGGTAAACTGTCAGCCAATGAAAACAATCCCATTTGATGACCTTCCCGATTTTCTTTGACTCTGATATTTTCCAGATTGAAATTCAACTGGATAAGCTTTCTAAAAAGGTAATAATCATCCCGAACTCTTGCAAAACCCGAGAGTTATCTCTCACCCATTCTGCCGTAGATGTTACCCCTGTTCCTGACTGGCGTGAATTTTCCGGCAACCTTCCAGCCATTTTCAGGCAACGGTCCCTTCATATGAAATCTTCCACTTCCTTACCTATACTACATATAAAACATTCATACCTAAACGAAGTCTTTTACCCCTTGAAACGTTAGAGAGACGAACAGGACAGAAAACTGACCTGTTCTGAGGTAAGCAAAAATTCAATTTTTGGATGAATTTGATGAGGTTCTTGGATGATTCTGAACACTTCTAAGATCTATACATGTTGTGTTACATCTTAGTGGCAATTTGGAGACCTAAAACCGAAGTCAAACTTGGTCAAAGGACTAAAGAAGTTGAGGTATAGTGATGACTATGAGATAGGTTGTTATTTAGTGATTGTGGATGATTTTTAGTTAAAGGAAATTTGATGAATTAATTTATATGATTAAGTTCAATTGCTGCCAGCATGATTTAGCTATTGGAATGATGAATTTGGATGCAATTAAAATGAATTGACAGTTAAAATTATACTGTAAAGGTTCGGTTTAGTGCTTAACTAAGTGAATTATCGAAATAATGCAAGAATCGATACTTTAAGGTCTTGTTTGAAGTGGAATGAGTTGTTGGAATGTAAGACATGATGTAGAGGTATTGAAAATAAATTTAAAGGTGTCGAATATGTTAAGAAAGTTTAAAACCGAGGCTTAAACCGTTAAAACCGAGCTAAACGAGTAAAGTAGCAAAAAGTCAACTTTTGGTCAACATTTTAGATGTAATCACATATTGAATATATTAACATGAATTTGAGCTATATGTGATGAGATAACTTGGTTTGTGACAGCTCGGATTATCGGCATGCATTTCGAGGCGAGCTCAAAAATCGAGGAACGTGCACTACCTTCGATGTTAAGAGGTAAGGGATATAATTTAAAGTAGCATTAGTACTCCTCAACCCTACCAAATGTTTATGAGGATAGTTAGTTGAGTTTCCATGAAAAAGAGCTTTCTCGAAAGTTGAAAAGAGTATTATTCACTCAAAACCGGAATAAACTTATCCAAGCTTTTCAAAATGACTTTTATTGCATGAGATACATTTTAGTATATATGTTTATGTATATAAAAGTGATTTTCACTTATGAAATAAAAACATAATATGTTTTCCATGAGTTTACGGGTTAAAGTCCCGAGAATGTTTTACGAAACTATGTTTTCATTATATGGGGTACATATATACCCGAGAAATGATTATGAAAAACATGCTTAATGTTTTGAGACTATGGCACGAAGTATTGATGTTATGAGGTCAGAGTGATCTGGGGTTGATCTTGTACGTTGAGAAAAGGGTACAAAGACGATCAAGGATCTTCCTAGCCGACGGCCAGGGAACGGGCAGGACTCTGACGAGATGAGATGACTTGTGGTACCATGTAACCATTTAAAGTTCGTGCGTTGAGATTGCTTACAGACTGCGAGTCCTTTGCAGGCACATAATGAGTCACCCCACCATAGCCCCGTACCACACAGCCCAGTAGGGCACTGTATGACCCTGATCCAGTCTTACAGTTCCCTGTACTATGGCCATATGTACCAGTTATGTTAATGATGTGCTTCGGGACCAGTTATGATGAAGCCATGTCTCTAAGAGAAACGAAATATGTTTTCGCACATTTCATGCTACCTTATGTGTTATTTGCTTTTTAGCATATGTTTTTTTTTATGATGTGATTTTAAAGGTAGCTTATGAGTTATGTTTTATGAAATGTGCATATGATAGTACGATTTCACTTTCAAATTGATAAGCGTGTTATGATATGCATGATTGAGTTTTGAGATGCTTTTCACTTGTTTACACTACATGATATGCATACTATATATGAGTTTTACCAAAAAGATGCAAAATGTGGAAACTTATGATTTAAGCATGTTTTTACTACTTTGGTGAATTCAAGCATCTCTATTCCAGTACATGTTTTATACTGATTTGTAAAACTACGTGTTTTATTTGTTTTAAGTATTAAGGTTACTTTAAATGTATCTCTTACTGAGCCTGAAAAGCTCACCCCCCTTCCTTTCCATCTTCCAGATTTCCTACAGTGATTCTACTGCACTCACGCACTAGAGGTTGTGGACGAGGCAGTCCGACCTTTCGTCAAATCATTTGTAGCGACGAGGTATAGCTTTACTTTTGTTCCAGACACAATGTACAGCATAGACACTAATGTATATTACAGTCGAGATGTAATAGTCGTAAGGGATTATATTTATGTACAGAGTTTTTATTATGCAGAATAAATATATGTTGTGGATGTTATGAGATCCTGGAATAAAATTAAAAATGGTGTTGCGGATGTGGGTTGAAAATTATAAATTGTATTTTAAACTCTACAGGTTGGGTTAAGTCAAAATGCAGTCGTTATGCTGCCGAATTTTTATAAAATGATAAAAGTTAAGAAACTGACATAGACAGGAACACAACTCAGTTAAATAGGTTAAAAAGTTTTAAAAATTGTCCATTTTTCGCGTTTTCGGGTGTGATAGTTTTCATGGTATCAGAGCAATAGTTGTGTGATACTGTCTGTGTCTAGAAGTAGGATTAGATTACATCCCAAAGTGTCTATGTTAGTATGGTAATAAAGTAAGCATATCTGTCAAAGTATGACCAAATTCTTGGATTTTGTGCAGATAGTAGATCACTAATCATGAGTGGTAGACGGGGCCGCCCACGGAGACAGGCTCAACCCGCTCCCCCATCCCCACCTCAACCCGAAAACCCTACTGAGAGAGAGAATAAGGAGGCTCGAGGAGACAGTACAGGGTATGAGGGAAGGACTTACAGCTCTTACCACCATGTTTACCCAGCAGTTTGGGACACGTACACCTGACGTAGATACAGCTACTCCTACACCTGATCCTCCTCCACCACCAGTTCCTCCAGTAGCCCCAACCCCTCAGCTAGCAGTTCCCTAGTATAGGGATGACAGAGAGACTCAGAGGGTGCGAGATTTCTTGGGCATGCATCCTCCGGAGTTCACAGGGGTTAAAGACCCGATTAAGGCTGAGGAGTGGATAGTGGATATTGAGGTGATCTTCCATTTGTTGGGGTGTACTGATAGGGAGAGAGTGACCATGGCGGGTTATATGATGAAGGGCCAAGCTAAGTTTTGGTGGAGATCCACACAGACGATATTAGCTGAAGATCCCTCAGAAATCACATGGGATGCTTTCTTAGTCACATGCCGAGAGCAGTATGTGCCACGTGCAGCTCAAAAGAGGATGCAAACAGAGTTTTTGGATTTGAGACAGGGAAGTTCTATAGTAGATAAGTATGAAAACAGATTTACGACCTTGATGAGATACGATCTAGAGACAGTTAAAGATCTCGAGCGTCGGACAGAGAGATTTTTGGCAGGATTGAGATCCGGGATCAGAGATAGACTGTTGGGTCAGAACATTGTGGATTTCAGAGATGCTCTGAGGTGAGCCCAAAAGATAGAGAGGGGCTTGGATATTACTCAAGCAGAGCATGGTTTCAGGAGATCTGTCAGAGATAAGGGGAAGAGAGTAGTTACTTTCTGACATGATTTGAGAGGGGGTCAGCCTAAGAGACAGAGGGTGGAAGGACCTCAGATAGGGGCTGGTAAGCCCAAGACTACAGTGGGTACTACAGATGTTATCAGAGGTTCTGAGATGAGAGTGCCACGATGCAGGACGTGTGGTAAGTTACACCCTGGACCGTGTCGAGCGGGTACAGTGACTTGCTACAGATGTGGTGAAGCAGGGCACATAGTGAGAGACTGTCCCCTTATGTGGTCTCAGGAACCTCGAGAGGCACCTAGACCGATTGAGAGACCGACTCAGGCTCCACAAAAGCAAGCAGCACCGAAGAGAGCCACAGTCGCAGACAAAGGCAAGAAGCCTGTCTCACAAGGTCGAGTCTATGCCATTGATAAGGAGACAGCCGATACATCCTCCGACACCATAAAAGGTACTCTCCTTGTCTGTAACCATGAAGCATATGTATTGTTTGACCCAGGTTCCACACACTCTTTTGTGTCACCACAATTTGCATGTAAGTTGAATAGGAAACCTGAGTCACTAGATTACATGTTACATATAACTACACCCATGCACGTAGTGCAAAAGACTGATATGATATGGAAGGATTGTGAAATCATGGTAGGAGATAAGAAATTTCTAGCAGATCTAGTTTTATTAAACATGAAGGATTTTGATGTAATATTAGGCATGGATTGGTTAGCTACCAATCGTGTGAATTTAGACTGCTACACTAAGACTTTAACCTTCTCCTTATCAGAAAAGTTCAATGTATGTTTTGCGAGAAAGAAATAAAAGTGCATGGTGTCACGCCCCGAAAATGCAGAAAATAGGGCAAATTTAAAACTTTTTACTCATTAACTCACAGTTAAAGGTGCATTCCTATGCAGTGTCATACATCATCATAATTATCATTCCTCAGGATCTCATCACTAGAATTTATATATCATATCAAATACATTAATCCATCTCAAGTTAATTAATCCTAATACATCCCATATAATGTTATACATCAAGTGTCTGCAATTACAATAATAGTCTGGGTACATGAAAAGATAAAATATACCTCAAAGTACAAAATATATGCCTGGAGCTCGAATCCTCCACTAGCCACTACTCCGTACGTCACAGGGAGATCCATTTTTTTTTCACTTGAAGAACTCTGGGGGGAAAGAAAAACAGGGTGAGCTTCTAAATTGCTCAGTAAAGGGGGTAAGGAACTCATTTCATAAACCAAAATGCACATCACAAAAGGTTTATTTGTATGTGAAACTCATTTGAAAACCATAGCATGAAAGTACTCAAAACGACATTCTCATGTGTCAAGTCATGTGAAAACATGAAGTAAAAGGCTCACTTTAGAGCAATAACAAAGCATGTGAAAACAATGCGATAAACGCTTTCTCAATTACGGGATAAAATCACCGAAATAGTAATGCACGTGGCACAACCACTAAACACACGCGGCATAGCCACTGATTTAAATTCTCACGTGGCATGGCCACAAAACACACGTGGCAAAGCCACTGATTTAATTTCTCGCGTGGCATAGCCACAAAACACACGTGGCAAAGCCACTGATTTAATTTCAAGCGTGGCATAGCCACAAAACACACGTGGCAAAGCCACTGATTTAAATTCTCGCGTGGCATAGCCACAAAACACACATGGCAAAGCCACTGATTTAATTTCTCGCGTGGCATAGCCACAGAATAGGGTTTCTCAACGTGGCACAGCCACCAATGGGGTATAACGTGGCACAGCCACCAATAGGGTATAACGTGGTACAGCCACCAATAGGGTTTCTCAACGTGGCACAGCCACCAATGGGGTTTCTCAACGTGGCACAGCCACCAATGGGGTATAACGTGGCACAGCCACCAATGGGGTTTCTCAACGTGGCACAGCCACCAATGGGGTATAACGCGGCACAGCCACCAATGGGGTTTCTCAACGTGGCACAGCCACCAATGGGGTATAACGTGGCACAGCCACTGAATGGGTTGCTCTCACGTTACCAGAACGGAGAAGAAATCGGGCTTACATGCTACCAGAGCAATGCCCGGTGTGTACTCACAACTACACACCTAAGTCTTATCACATAAGACTGGTTTGCCTTCACGTAGAACTCATAATGGTTTTTCTCTCATAAAACTCATTTGAAAATCGTTTTGTACTCAACACAAAATGTAATAAAATCGAGTTCCAACCGGCAAAGCACACGCACACATTTCTCAAATCTTAATATTGCCTTAACGTAGAGCCCAGTTATAAACTCATAAAAACATTGGGCTCCAACCGGCTATAAAATCGTGTGCAATTTAATCTCAACACAAAACCCAACATGCTTGTTTTATAAACCACAATTCATGCTAAAATCACATACATAAATGGTTTAGATTTCCCTTACCTCTTTGCACCTCGTATAGTGCAATCGTTTCCCCCGTATCACGGACTAGCCTCGCATTCCACTTTGGAACTCCCGAGCTATCCAAACGATGTTAAAACATCAATACTCAATTATCTCATAAACCTCAATAATCAAAATCGAGCATAATTGCTCATAACACCTCAAATCTCTTGATTCTCGCAACTCAACCCTAAACTACAACCTCATTCACAATATCTCAATGCCCTACATTTCTCATGCCAATTATCTAGGCTAATTCTCCACATTGTCTAAATTTCCATTTATAGCACAAATTCTCAAAATTACCAAAATTACCAAATATCTACATTACCCCAACTACATTGCAATTTCATCAATCCCTAATCCTTTCTCAACTATTTCAACGCAATGACAACCACCAATAACATCAAAATCAGCTCAAATATCAAGATCGAGGTTTAGAAATTACCCAAAGCTTGTGAGACGCACAGCTCACGCCTCGATCCGATTCGTCCTTTGATTTCCAAGTATGTTGTTCTCCCTTTGATGAGGAACAACTTTCCTTCTTACCACAACAGCTGATTCGGTCGGAAATGGGTGATTTGGATGAGTGAGAAAGTTAGGTTTTCGGTAAAATGGGGGTTGGAAGAGAGAGAAAGTGAAATTGCAGGAGAAAAACACGGGTTCCTTATATAGACTGGAGGTAGGAGATCGATCTGTCGAGGGGTGAGATCGATCTGCGTTTGAAATTTGAGGACGATCTGGGCAATTTTATGCCTAGGAGATCGATCTGTCGAGGGGTGAGATCGATCTCTTTATGGCTTTATGAGATCGATCTGCTCCTAAGGAGATCGATCTTCTCCCAAACAGAATCATTTGGAGATCGATCTCTTCCTCATGAGATCGATCCTTTCTCAAACAGAATCATTTGGAGATCAATCTCTTCTATTGGAGATCGATCTGCTCCTCAAATTCCTCTTTCCCCGTCATTTTTAACTCACCAGATCGATCTCTCCTTCTCCCAGATCGATCTGTCCTCATACTTCATGCTTATTTTACACACTTAACATATAAATCTCCAATTATAATTCCCACCATTCAGTTAGCTCAATAAATTACACTTCAAATTCTTATTACATCATTAAAATATGTCTGAAATTCTCAGATCTCACATCCTCCCCACCTTAAAAAGAATTTGGTCCTCCAAATTCAACTCAACTAGTTAAAGAGATGGGGGTATTTCTCCTTCATGAGACTCTCTAGTTCCCAGGTTGCCTCTTCCCTTGAGTGATGTCTCCACAAAACTTTCACTAATGGGATGCTCTTGGTTCTCAGTACCTTCTCCTTTCTATCGAGAATCCGGACGGGTTCCTCAGTGTAGCTCATGTCCTCCTGTATGTCCATCTCATCATACTCTATAACATGAGAAGGGTCCGGGTGGTACTTCCTCAACATAGACACATGAAAAACGTTGTGTATTTCAGACATCTGTGGGGGTAATGCTAATCTGTAAGCTACCTCTCCCACTCTCTCAAGAATCTCGAATGGTCCTATGTATCGAGGACTCAATTTCCCTTTCTTCCCAAATCGGATGATACCCTTGCTCGGTGATACTCTCAGAAATACTGCATCACCAACATCAAACTCGAGTGGCCATTTACGCACATCCGCGTAGCTTTTCTGTCTACTTTGTGCAGCCCGTAACCTCTCACATATGAGTTTCACACTCTGTACGGCTTGCTCAACAAGCTCGGGGGCATTCAACAAGCTCGGGGGCATTTATCTTTCTGTCACCAACTTCTTCCCAAGCTACAGGGGATCTACACCTCCTACCATATAGAGCCTCAAAAGGTGCCATTCCAATACTCGCATGATAGCTGTTATTGTATGCAAACTCTGCTAGGGGTAGGTGATCATCCCATGATCCCTTAAAATCCATCGTACACGCCCTCAACATATCCTCCAGGGTCTGAATAGTCCTCTCTGACTGACCATCTGTCTGAGGATGATAGGCGGTACTGAAACTCAATCGAGATCCCATGGACTCCTGAAACTGGGTCCAAAATCTGGAAGTAAATCGAGAATCTCTATCAGAAGTAATACTCACTGGAGCCCCATGTAATCTAGCTATCTCGCTGACATATAGCTCAGCTAAGGCATCCACAGTATCTGTGCTCTTGATGGCAAGGAAGTGGGCACTCTTGGTCAATCTATCCACAATGACCCATATCGCGTCACGACCTCTTCGGGTCCTCGGTAAACCCATAATAAAGTCCATAGTGACATGCTCCCATTTCCATGTAGGTACAGGTAAGGGCTGTAGTAGTCCTCCGGGCTTCCGATGCTCAGCTTTCACTTGCTGGCATACTAAACACCTTGCCACGTACTCTGCCACGTCTCGCTTCATACCACTCCACCAATATACCTTTCTCAAGTCTCGGTACATCTTAGTACTCCCTGGGTGCATGGTGTATCGCGAGCAGTGGGATTCTCTCAGTATCTGTCTCTTTAGGGTATCATCGTTCGGTACACAAATCTGTCCTCTGAACCTCAATAATCCATCCTCACTGATGGTGAGATCCGACTGCGAACTCTGCTCAGCTTGGCTAACCATATCTATCAATCTATGATCACTGCACTGCCCAGTTCTAATCTGATCCATGATCCTGGGCTCTATTCGCAGGCTAGCCAAAAATCCAATCTCTACCTCTTTAACTCTGATCCGAAGTTCGGCGAACTGCTCTAACAAATCCCATTCCCTGATCATCATAGCAGATGTCATACTCTTCCTGCTCAGGGCATCAGCAACCACGTTCGCCTTACCTGGATGATATAGAATCTCGCAGTCATAATCCTTAAGGAGTTCCATCCATCTCCTTTGTCTCATGTTTAACTCTTTTTGATCAAAGAGATATCTCAAACTCTTGTGATCAGTGAAGATCTGGAATCTTTCCCCATATAAGTAGTGTCGCCAGATCTTCAAAGCAAATACCACAGCGGCTAACTCCAAATCATGCGTGGGGTAATTTCGCTCATGGTCCTTCAGCTGTCGCGATCCATATGCGACCACTCTTCCGTGCTGCATAAGCACACACCCCAATCCTTGGTGAGATACATCACTATACACCGAGAATCCTCCTGATCCCTTAGGGATAGTTAACACAGGTGCCGCTGTCAATCTCCTTTTTAATTCCTGAAAACTGAGCTCACATTGATCAGTCCATATAAATGGGGTCTCTTTGCGCGTGAGTTTAGTCAAAGGAGCGGCAATCCTTGAAAATCCTTCCACAAATCTTCTGTAATACCCTGCCAAACCAAGGAAGCTTCGTACCTCAGTAACTGTCTTCGGTCTCTCCCAACTAAGCACAGCTGCTACTTTACTTGGGTCCACTGATACTCCTTCCTCTGAGACTATATGACCAAGGAAAGCTATCCGGTTCAGCCAAAACTCACACTTACTAAGCTTTCCGTATAATTGCTTATCTCGGAGTATCTGAAGTACTAACCACAAATGCTGTGCATGCTCCTCATACGACCGAGAGTATACCAGGATATCATCAATAAAGACTATCACAAATTTATCTAGATAGTCTCTGAACACCTCGTTCATCAATCTCATAAATGCTGCAGGGGCATTCGTCAATCCAAAGGACATCACCAGAAATTCGTAATGGCCATACCTCGTCCTGAAGGCCGTCTTTGGAATATCTTCTTCCTTGATCCTCAATTGGTGATAGCCCGATCTCAAATCAATCTTAGAAAAGACTGAGGCCCCTCTTAGCTGATCGAGTAGATCATCAATCCTGGGCAGTGGGTATTTATTCTTCACCGTGGCTTTATTCAACAATCGGTAGTCTATATATAATCTGAGACTACCATCCTTCTTCTTAACAAATAGTACTGGCGCTCCCCACGACGAAACACTGGGTCTAATAAACCCTTGATCCAATAACTCCTGTAGTTGTCTCTTCAAATCCTCAAGTTCCACTAATGCCATCCTGTAAGAAGGGTTAGAGATCGGCTGAGTATTTGGTACCAAATCAATGGTAAACTCCAGCTCTCTCTCTGATGGTAAACCTGGCAATTCATCTGGGAAAACATCCAGAAATTCGCAAACCACAGGTATATCCTCAATCCTCGGATGTTCCCGCTCATCGTCTGAGATGAGTGTCTCATAACCTTCACATGAACAATCACATTTAATATTCTCCAAAATAATGTTAAAATTCTCAAATTACTTACTAGAATTTCACATATTCATTTCCTCAACATCTCAACCGTACACTGTAAGGTTCAGGTAGGGAGAAAGTTACAATCTTAGTGTAGCAGTCTAAACTCACCCGATTGGTCGCCAACCAATCCATTCCCAGAATTACATCAAACCCATGTACATTCAACATGATTAGATATGCTAACATCACTCTATCTCCCACCTTTATTTCACATCCTCTACAGATTAACTCAGTTCTCTGGGATTCAAGCATAGGGGTATTTACATGTAGTATATATTCTAGAGGTTCAAACTTCAAGTTTAATCTACATGCAAAGTGCTCAGAAATAAACAAATGCGTGGATCCTGAATCAATCAACACATGAGCCTCATAATTACAGATAGAGAGTGTACCTCTTATAGTTTCTGCCGAAGTGTCTGCGGTCTCCTTATCCAGGGCAAACACACGTCCCTGTGCCACAGGTTTCTTCCCTTTCTCTGCCGCAGTGGCCCATCTCCGGGGATCCACTCTCTGAGGCTGTTGTCTAGTGGGCTCCGGAGCATGTGGTATCTGAGGTTGGGGTCAGTCCTTCACTCTGTGACCCATGTCACCACATCTAAAACATCCATGGATCGACCCAGTACAACTTCCCTCATGCATTCGGCCACAATCTCTGCAAAACCTTGTCTCAGGCCTGACATCTCAAGGGGTCTCTCTAATATTAGGGTAACCTCTGGGTCTCTCTAATCTACCCTTCTGTACCTCAATCCTTCCTCTTCTGAAGGAACCTCTCCGAGCCTCTGTTTGGAAAAGTGCTGGCCTCTTACCCTTACCTCTATTCACCGCTCTGAGCTCATTCTGGGATTGTACCATCTCAATCCCTCTTTCAATCTCTTATGCTCGTCTCAGAGCATCTCTAAACTCAGTAATGCATAGCCCTATCAATCTATCTCTGATGATGGGCTTCAACCCATACACAAACTTCTCTGTGCGGAGCTCTTCACTCTTGAAGGTCTCTAGGTCATATCTCAATAGTGCTGTGAATTGGCTCTCATAGTCATCCACAGACATGTCACCCTGTACCAAACTCAAAAACTCGGCTTGTTTCTTTCTCTGGGCGGCTCGTGGTACATATTGGGTCCTAAAGGCTGTCTGGAACTCTTCCCAACCAATCACATCATGGTGGGACATCAGAATACCCTGGGTAGTACCCCACCAATCTCGAGCTCTCCCCTTCAGCATATAGGCACTCATACTGACCCTCTCAGCATCGGTGCACCCCAGGAAATCAAATATAATTCTTAATTCCGTCAACCACTCCTCAGCCTCTGTAGGATCCTTCTTTCCCTTAAATGCGGGTGGATTCATCTTCAGAAAATCCCTTAGTCGAACCATACTTCTATCCTCAGGCTGGGCGACGGGAGGCACTGGGGGCATGGGAGGTCCTTGTGGTGGTGTAGGGGTAGTATCCGAGGCATTAACTCCAAAGTGTTGCGCGAATAACGCTGCCATCTGCTCAAAACCTTGCCTCACATCGGTCTCAATCCGATTAAATCGAGAGTTAGGACTCTCTGGTTGTGGGACAGGTGGCGGAGGGGACTCTGCCTGCCTCCTCGAACGACCTCGTCGTTTACTCATTCTCTATCTCAACTCGTCTCCTGCGCGTACATATCACAATCGATTGAAATCTCAATCCTCAATTTCAGTTCATGACCAGACTATTACAGACACTTGGGATGTATTCTATTTCACTTAACCGACACTGACAGTACTAGACACCCTAAGCTCTGATACCAAGAAAACTCTGTCACGCCCCGAAAATGCAGAAAATAGGGCAAATTTAAAACTTTTTACTCATTAACTCACAGTTAAAGGTGCATTCCTGTGCAGTGTCATACATCATCATAATTATCATTCCTCAGGATCTCATCACTAGAATTTATATATCATATCAAATACATTAATCCATCTCAAGTTAATTAATCCTAATACATCCCATATAATGTTATACATCAAGTGTCTGCAATTACAATAATAGTCTGGGTACATGAAAAGATAAAATATACCTCAAAGTACAAAATATATGGCCTGGAGCTCGAATCTTCCACTAGCCACTACTCCGTACGTCGCAGGGAGATCCCTTTTTTTCACTTGAAGAACTCTGGGGGGAAAGAAAAACAGGGTGAGCTTCTAAATCGCTCAGTAAAGGGGGTAAGGAACTCATTTCATAAACCAAAATGCACATCACAAAAGGTTTATTTGTATGTGAAACTCATTTGAAAACCATAGCATGAAAGTACTCAAAACGACATTCTCATGTGTCAAGTCATGTGAAAACATGAAGTAAAAGGCTCACTCTAGAGCAATAACAAAGCATGTGAAAACAATGCGATAAACGCTTTCTCAATTACGGGATAAAATCACCGAAATAGTAATGCACGTGGCACAGCCACTAAACACACGCGGCATAGCCACTGATTTAAATTCTCACGTGGCATAGCCACAAAACACACGTGGCAAAGCCACTGATTTAATTTCTCGCGTGGCATAGCCACAAAACACACGTGGCAAAGCCACTGATTTAATTTCTCGCGTGGCATAGCCACAAAACACACGTGGCAAAGCCACTGATTTAAATTCTCGCGTGGCATAGCCACAAAACACACGTGGCAAAGCCACTGATTTAATTTCTCGCGTGGCATAGCCACAGAATAGGGTTTCTCAACGTGGCACAGCCACCAATGGGGTATAACGTGGCACAGCCACCAATGGGGTTTCTCAACGTGGCACAGCCACCAATGGGGTTTCTCAACATGGCACAGCCACCAATGGGGTATAACGTGGCACAGCCACCAATGGGGTTTCTCAACGTGGCACAGCCACCAATGGGGTATAACGTGGCACAGCCACCAATGGGGTTTCTCAACGCGGCACAGCCACCAATGGGGTATAACGTGGCACAGCCACTGAATGGGTTGCTCTCACGTTACCAGAACGGAGAAAAAATCGGGCTTACATGCTACCAGAGCAATGCCCGGTGTGTACTCATAACTACACACCTAAGTCTTATCACATAAGACTGGTTTGCCTTCACGTAGAACTCATAATGGTTTTTCTCTCATAAAACTCATTTGAAAATCGTTTTGTACTCAACACAAAACGTAATAAAATCGAGTTCCAACCGGCAAAGCACACGTACACATTTCTCAAATCTCAATATTGCATTAACGTAGAGCCCAGTTATAAACTCATAAAAACATTGGGCTCCAACCGACTATAAAATCGTGTGCAATTTAATCTCAACACAAAACCCAACATGCTTGTTTTATAAACCACAATTCATGCTAAAATAGTTTACAATTCACATACACAAATGGTTTAGATTTCCCTTACCTCTTTGCACCTCGTATAGTGCAATCGTTTCCCCCGTATCACGGACTAGCCTCGCATTCCACTTTGGAACTCCCGAGCTGTCCAAACGATGTTAAAACATCAATACTCAATTATCTCATAAACTTCAATTCTCAAAATCGAGCATAATTGCTCATAACACCTCAAATCTCTTGATTCTCGCAACTCAACCCTAAACTACAACCTCATTCACAATATCTCAATGCCATACATTTCTCATGCCAATTATCTAGGCTAATTCTCCACATTATCTAAATTTCCATTTATAGCACAAATTCTCAAAATTACCAAAATTACCAAATATCTACATTACCCCAACTACATTGCAATTTCATCAATCCCTAATCCTTTCTCTACTATTTCAACACAATGACAACCACCAATAACATCAAAATCAGCTCAAATATCAAGATCGAGGTTTAGAAATTACCCAAAGCTTGTGAGACGCACAGCTCACGCCTCGATCCGATTCGTCCTTCGATTTTCAAGTATGTTGTTCTCCCTTTGATGAGGAACAACTTTCCTTCTTACCACAACAGTTGATTCGACCGGAAATGGGTGATTTGGATGAGTGAGAAAGTTAGGTTTTCGGTAAAATGGGGGTTGGAAGAGAGAGAAAGTGAAATTGCAGGAGAAAAACACGGGTTCCTTATATAGACTGGAGGTAGGAGATCGATCTGTCGAGGGGTGAGATCGATCTGCGTTTTGAAATTTGGGGACGATCTGGGCAATTTTATGCCTAGAAGATCGATCTGTCGAGGGGTGAGATCGATCTCTTTATGGCTTTATGAGATCGATCTGCTCCTAAGGAGATCGATCTTCTCCCAAACAGAATCATTTGGAGATCGATCTCTTCCTCATGAGATCGATCCTTTCTCAAACAGAATCATTTAGAGATCGATCTCTTCCATTGGAGATCGATCTACTCCTCAAATTCCTCCTTCCCCGTCATTTTTAACTCACCAGATCGATCTCTCCTTCTCCCAGATCGATCTGTCCTTATACTTCATGCTTATTTTACACACTTAACATATAAATCTCCAATTATAATTCCCACCATTCACTTAGCTCAATAAATTACACTTCAAATTCTTATTACATCATTAAAATATGTCTGAAATTCTCAGATCTCACACATGGTGATTAAAGTTTTTGTGTTATGTGTTATGTGAAGATATGATATATATGTGTAAGATTAATGTATAATGTTTTTATTGTGTGAAGGATACATTGCCTTTATTTTTTATGAGAGTAGGGAACCACCAAGTATACAGGATGTTTCAGTGGTATGTGAGTTTCCCGATGTATTCTCAGATGACTTATCGGGGTTACCGCCTGAGAGCGAAGTTGAGTTTGCCATTGAGCTAGCACCTGATACTCAACCCATCTCCAAGCCACCTTATCGAATGGCACTGGTAGAATTGGAGGAATTAAAGAAGCAGTTGCAAGAACTACTCGATAAGGGGTTTATAAGACCTAGTGTGTCACCATGGGGTGCTCTGGTACTATTCGTCAGAAAGAAAGATGGTAGTCTCCGCCTTTGCATAGATTACAGGCTTTTAAATAAAGCAACAGTTAAAAATAAGTATCCCTTGCCGAGAATAGATGACTTGTTTTATCAGCTGAGTGGGGCTTCAGTGTTTTCGAAGATAGACTTGAGATCGGGTTACCATCAGCTAAGGATTAAGGAGGCTGATATACCAAAGACAGCTTTTAGGACCCGATATGGGCACTACGAGTTTTTGGTGATGCCCTTTGGACTGACTAATGCCCCAGCTGCATTTATGAGCCTTATGAATGATGTCTTTCGAGAATACTTGGATAGATTTGTAATAGTATTCATCGATGACATCTTGATCTATTGTAGATCCCAAGAAGAGCAAGAGCAGCAATTGAGGATTGTGCTCCAGACTCTCCGTGAGAAGAAACTATATGGTAAATTTAGTAAATGTGCATTCTGGCTAGAGCAGATTTCTTTCCTCGGACATGTAGTATCTAAGGACGGGGTGTCTGTAGATCCATCCAAGGTAGATGCAGTAGTGAGATGGGAAAGACCGAGGACAGTCACGGAGGTCAGAAGCTTCTTGGGATTGGCAGGGTATTACCGACGATTTATCGAGGGGTTTTCACAGATAGTAGCTCCATTGACTAGACTGACCCGTAAGGAGGTACAGTTTGCATGGTCTGAGCAGTGTGAGCAGAGCTTCCAAGAGCTCAAACGTCGGTTGACTACGACACCAGTCTTGACCATTCCAAGTGGTTCTGGGGGATATGTGGTATACAGTGATACTTCCCACCAGGGTCTCGGCTGTGTGCTTATGCAGCATGGTAGAGTGGTGGCTTATGGATTCCGCCAGCTAAAGGATCATGAGCGAAATTACCCCACTCACGATTTAGAGTTAGCCGCAGTAGTTTTTGCACTCAAAATATGGCAGCATTATTTGTATGGAGAGAGTTTCAGATCTTCACTGACCACAAGAGTCTCAAGTATTTGTTTGACCAGAAGGAGCTCAATATGAGACAGCGGAGATGGATAGAGCTCCTGAAAGACTATGACTGCGAGATCTTATATCATCCGGGCAAGGCGAATGTGGTAGCTGATGCCCTGAGTAGAAAGGGTATGGTATCCTACATGATGATCAGAGAGTGGGATTTGTTGGGACAGTTCGTCGAGCTTAGGATCAGTATAGATGAGATTGAGCATGGATACATGGCTAGCCTATGGATGGAGCCTAGTATATTAGATTAGATTAGAGCTGGACAGAGGAATGATAAAAAATTACTGGATATGGTTAGCCAGGCAGAGGAGAGATGGCAGTTTGAGTTTACGGTCAGTGATGATGGATTACTAAGATACAGAGGTCGTATTTGCGTGCCACCCGATGACACCTTGAGACAGAGCATATTGAAGGAGTCCAATTGTTCTAGATTCACCATGCACCCAGGCAGTACCAAGATGTACCAGGATCTTCGAAAGGTATATTACTGGGTTAGGATGAAGAGAGATGTGGCAGACTTTGTAGCCAGATGTTTAGTCTGCCAACAGATTAAAGCTGAACACCAGAGACCTGCAGGACTGTTAAAGTCACTACCGATTCCTACATGGAAATGGGAGCATATTACGATGGATTTCATTATGGGGTTACCACGGACCCAGAGAGGTCATGATGCAGTCTGGGTGATTGTGGACAGACTGACTAAGAGTGCTCACTTCCTTGCCATCAAGAGCACAGATTCACTGGATAAGCTAGTTGATTTATATGTCAGAGAGATAGTACGGTTGCATGGGGCACCTGTGAGCATTACATCTGATAGAGATTCTTGCTTCACTTCTAGATTCTGGACTAGATTTCAGGAAGCTATGGGGTCTCGACTGAATATAAGCACCGCTTATCATCCTCAGACAGATGGTCAGTCCGAGCGGACTATACAGACCTTAGAGGACATGTTAAGAGCGTGTGCCTTAGACTTTAAGGGCTCATGGGATGACCACTTGCCTCTTGTAGAATTTGCTTATAATAATAGCTATCAGGCTAGCATTGGAATGGCTCCATACGAGGCTCTATATGGCAGGAGATACAGATCCCCGATTGCTTGGGAAGAAGTGGGCGACAGAAAGATCCTTGCTCCCGAGTTAGTTGAACAGGCAAGTAGTGATGTTCAGTTGATCTGTGACAGGTTAAGGACGGCACAGAGTAGACAGAAGAGTTATGCAGATGTGCGAAGACGTTCTCTTGAGTTTCAGGTTGGGGACTCCGTATTTGTTAAGGTGTCACCGATGAAAGGTGTAGTACGTTTCGAAAAAAGAGGAAAGCTGAGTCCTCGCTTCATTGGTCCATTCGAGATTTTGAGTAAAGTGGGAGATGTAGCATATCGGCTAGCACTACCTACACAGTTGTCGGGTATACATGATGTCTTCCATGTTTCGATGTTAAGGAAGTATCATCCGGACCCTTCTCATGTCATCGAGTACGAGCCACTAGAGATTCATGAGGACATGAGTTATGTTGAGCAACCGATCCGAATTCTTGACAGGAAGGAGAAAGTGCTACGATCTAAGACTATCCCACTAGTGAAGGTTCTCTAGCGACACCACGAGACAGAGGAAGCTACCTGGGAGCTAGAAAGCCAAATGAGGGAGAAGTACTCTCATCTATTCGATGGACCAGCTTGAATTCAGAGGACTGAATTCTTAAAAGGTGGGGAGAAATGTGAAACCCGATATTTTTCCATATTATGATGCTTACGAGAAGTAAATTATAGCTCAATGTAACGTTTTACAGGTCCGTAGACGATTAAAGCACTTGGTTGTAGCGTGGGACCTAATGGCACGCAAACCGAGGTAAGGTCCTAGACCCGAGATTTTCTTAATAATGTCATGTTCATGCATGGACTGATGTGTAGAAGGGAACATTAAGTGATTGGAAATGCAAAAGTTAGTTAAACTCGGGTTTTAAATTAAATCGAGAAAACGGACCAAATAAGGGAAATAAATCCGAATAAAATTTTAGAAATTCGTGAAAATTATTTTGAGGACATAGAAAATTATTATAAGGTGAAATTGACATGGGAAATAAAAATCATGAAGAAATATGGAGATTTAGGGGTTCAAATAAATTTTTAAAGCTAACTGACAGCTTATTTTCATTT
This sequence comes from Firmiana major, assembly GCA_033439115.1. Classification (NCBI taxonomy): domain Eukaryota; kingdom Viridiplantae; phylum Streptophyta; class Magnoliopsida; order Malvales; family Malvaceae; genus Firmiana; species Firmiana major. The sequence goes on from CM065901.1 coordinate 39,590,447, forward strand.
TGCTCTGTATTGGCCAAATCGCACAAAATGAGCTCGTTCGTGAAATTTTTCTTAAACAAGTGACCCCAAAATTTTTATGGGACATACTATAGACATATAATAACAATTGAGAAGTGGAATTTTGAAGAAATCTGATCAGGATTAATTTTAGTAAATTGTATAAAACAGAACAGTCATTTCCCCTGCACTTGGTAAACTGTCAGCCAATGAAAACAATCCCATTTGATGACCTTCCCGATTTTCTTTGACTCTGATATTTTCCAGATTGAAAGTCAACTGGATAAGATTTCTAAAAAGGTAAGAATCATCCCGAACTCTTGCAAAACCCGAGAGTTATCCCTCACCCATTCTGCCGCAGACGTTACCCCTATTCCTGACTGGCGTGAATTTTCTGGCCACCTTCCGGCCATTTTCAGGAAATAGTCCCCTCATATTAAATCTTCCTCTTCATTCCCTATACTACATATAAAAAATTCAGACCTAAACGAAGTCTTTTACCCCCTGAAAAGTTAGAGAGACGAACAAGACAGAAAACTGCCCTGTTCCGAGGTAAGCAAAAATTCAATTTTTGGATGAATTTGATGAGGTTCTTGGATGATTCTGAACACTTCTAAGATCTATACATGTTGTGTTACAGCTTAGTGGCAATTTGGAGACCTAAACCCGAAGTCAAACATGGTCAAAGGAGTGAAGAAGTTGAGGTATAGTGATGACTATGAGATAGGTTGTTATTTAGTGATTGTGGATGATTTTTAGTTAAAGGAAATTTGATGAATTAATTTATATGATTAAGTTCAATTACTGCCAGCATGATTTAGCTACTGGAATGATGAATTTGGATGCAATTAAAATGAATTTACAGTTAAAATTATACTATAAAGGTTCTGTTTAGTGCTTAACTAAGTGAATTATCGAAATAATGCAAGAATCGATACTTTAAGGTCTTGTTTGAAGTGGAATGAGTTGCTGGAATGTAAGACATGATGTAGAGGTATTGAAAATAAATTTAAAGGTGTCGAATATGTTAAGAAAGTTTAAAACTGAGGCTTAAACCGATAAAATGTAGCTAAACGAGTAAAGTAGCAAAAAGTCAACTTTTGGTCAACATTTTAGATGTAATCACATATTGAATATATTAACATGAATTTGAGCTATATGTGATGAGATAACTTGGTATGTGACAGCTCGGATTATCGACACGCATTTCGAGGCGAGCTCAAAAATTGAGGAACGTGCACTACCTTCGACGTTAAGAGGTAAGGGATATAATTTAGAGTAGCATTAGTACTCCTCGACCCTACCAAATGTTTATGAGGATAGTTAGTTGAGTTTCCATGAAAAAGAGCTTTCTCGGAAGTTCAAAAGAGTATTATTCACTCAAAACCGGAATAAACTTATCCAAGCTTTTCAAAATGACTTTTATTGCATGAGATACATTTTAGTATATATGTTTATGTATATAAAAGTGATTTTCACTTATGAAATAAAAACATAATATGTTTCCCATGAGTTTACGGGTTAAAGTCCCGAGAATGTTTTACGAAACTATGTTTTCATTATATGGGGTACATATATACCCGAGAAATGATTATGAAAAACATGCTTAATGTTTTGAGACTATGGCACGAAGTATTGATGTTATGAGGTCAGAGTGATCTGGGGTCGATCTTGTACGTTGAGAAAAGGGTACAAAGACCACCAAGGATCTTCCTAGCCGACGGCCAGGGAACGGGCAGGACTCTGACGAGAGGAGATGACTTGTGGTACCATGTAACCATTTAAAGTTCGTGCGTTGAGACTGCTTAGAGACTGCGAGTCCTTTGCAGGCACGTAATGAGTCACCCCACCATAGCCCCGTACCACACAGTCCAGTAGGGCACTGTATGACCCTGATCCAGTCTTACAGTTCCCTGTACTATGGCCATATGTACCAGTTATGTTAATGATGTCCTTCGGGACCAATTATGATGAAGCCATGTCTCTAAGAGAAACGAAATATGTTTTCGCACATTTCATGCTACCTTATGTGTTATTTGCTTTTTAGCATATGTTTTTTTTTTATGATATGATTTTAAAGGTAGCTTATGAGTTATGTTTTATGAAATGTGCATATGATAGTACGATTTCACTTTCGAATTGATAAGCATGTTATGATATGCATGATTGAGTTTTGAGATGCTTTTCACTTGTTTACACTACATGATATGCATACTATATAAGAGTTTTACCAAAAAGATGCAAAATGTGTAAACTTATGATTTAAGCATGTTTTTACTACTTTGATGAATTCAAGCATCTCTACTCCAGTACATGTTTTATGCTGATTTGTAAAACCACGTGTTTTACTTGTTTTAAGTATTAAGGTTACTTTAAATGTATCTCTTACTGAGCCTGAAAAGCTCACCCCCTTCCTTTCCATCTTCCAGATTTCCTACAGTGATTCTACTGCACTCACGCACTAGAGGTCGTGGACGAGGCAGTCCGGCCTTTCATCAAATCATTTGTAGCAACGAGGTATAGCTTTACTTTTGTTCCAGACACAATGTACAGCATAGACACTAATGTATATTACAGTCGGGATGTAATAGTTGTAAGGGATTATATTTATGTACAGAGTTTTTATTACGCAGAATAAATATATGTTGTGGATGTTATGAGATCCTGGAATAAAATTAAAAATGGTTTTGCTGATGTAGGTTGAAAATTATAAACTGTGTTTTAAACTCTACAGGTTGGGTTAAGTCAAAATGCAGTCGTTATGCTGCCGAATTTTTATAAAATGATAAAAGTTAAGAAACTGACATAAACAGGAACACAACTCAGTTAAATAGGTTAAACAGTTTTAAAAATTGCCCATTTTTTGCATTTTCGGGTGTTACATCAACTCATAAAAACATGCTTGTTTTCTTAAATCACATTCCATGCTACAATATCATCACAAAATCATATACACAAATGAGTTTAAGTTTCCCCCAAACGATGGACTAGCCTCGCATTCCTCTCTGGAACTCTCAGGCTGTCCAAACGATGTTAAAACATCAATAATTCATCTCAATTATATCACTGAGCATATATTTGCTCATATTCTCGTTAAATACTTCAAACATCATTTTTTTCTCATATTCCTATTCTCATCCACTATATTTCAAATTCTATATTTTTCATGCATAATATCTAGGCCAAAATCACTTCATTACCTCAATTCCAATTTATAGCCAAAATCCCACAATTTACCACAAATTGTATAATACCATCATTGCTCCAGCAAAATCACAATTTCATCAACTCTAATTATCTCCTAGCTATTTTATCACAACACCCATAGTTACAATCACCAAAATCACCTCAATATCAAATATTTAAGCTTAGAAATTTACCCAAAACTTATGGAGAGCTCTATTCACACCTCGATTCGATTTATCCTACGATTTCCAAGTATGTTGTTCTGCTTCGAATGAGGAACAACTTTCCTTCTTGTTACAACCTCTGATTCGAACAAAAATGGGCGATTTAGAGGAGAGAGAAAGCTAGGGTTTCGGTTGAAATAGGGTTTTTGGAGAGAGAAAATCTGAAATGTAGGAAGAACACTAGGGTCCTTTTATAGACGAAGGGTAGGAGATCGATTTGGTCCATGATGAGATCGATCTCTCTTTGAATTTGGGGACGTTTTGGGGTAATTTTATGCCTAGGAGATCAATCTGTCGTGGGGTAAGATCGATCTTTTAATTGCTTTATGAGATCGATCTGTTCCTTTAGGAGATCGATCTTCCATTTACAGAATGCTTCATGAGATCGATCTACTCCTTGAAGAGATCGATCTTCTCCTTACAGAATGCTTCATGAGATCGATTCCTTCCTCATGAGATCGATCTCTTCATTGCAGAATCATATGGAGATCGATCCTCTTCCATTGGAGATCGATCTACTCACTTAAATTCCTCCTTCCTTGTCACTTTGGCCTACGAAATCGATCCTCTCTTCTCTAAGATCGATCTGGCCTCATAGTATCACACTTTGGTTATACATTTAACATAAAATCTCCACATATAATTTCCAAAATTCACTACATTAATTATTTCTTATTCATTACTCACACATTACTTAAAATTCCATTCCTTACCACCTCAATATATGAGTACATTACGTTCAGCTCAATAAATTACACTTCAAGTTCACATTACATAATTAGATATGTACAAAATTATCAAATCTCACATATCGACTCCAATTTTATCTTCGGGAGCTGAAATTGTGTACTACACACATCAGTATACTTTCATATACTTCATTTCACTTGCTTGATATTCAAATCAATGCTTTGGCCATTTACATCTTATTGGACATGATTATCTCTTACGTCCATTTCGATTATATGATTCATTTCTCGAGAATCTCTACCAATTCACATTAAATCGACATTAATCTTACAATGCCTTAAGTTCATTATATACCTCAAATGCTTATTTTCATCCATCGTTGTTTCTAACATGTGGATTTCACCAACTATCTTACAATCATATAAACATGCTCACTATCATCAATATATGCCTAATTTATCATCAATCTCTTCTCCTAAGCTAATTTATAACACTAAGCCATTGTAGGTCATGGAAGATTAAGCATGTTCATGGATGTTTCAACCATTAAAACATACACCAATCAACTCATACAATTGTATAGATCAACATACATGAGATCGGTGTATTAAAACCTTACCTATCCTAACTTTTTTCCTTTTTGGCAACTTTGGTGGAAAACTCATTTTCTCCTTCAATCTAATGATTCACCTTCTCGTTTTCAACTATGTTTGTCACGACCCTCAACTTACCAAAAATCAGCATAAATTTTTTTGTTTTTCATACATCATTTATTTTTTATCCTTACCTTACCTCGATCGTGATCAGCTACACTCTCAAACAGTTGGGTTGTATGTCAATGTCTACCTCATCCAACCATAATAATTTAATTTGCAATATTATTTATAAGTAAACACTTGTATAAATAAATTAGAGTTGTTGTTTACATGTGTTTACATTGCTTACATCCCCAATAGTTACATACAAGATGCTATTGTGCTATGGAAAGTTTAGATACAAAATTTAAATCAGTGTGTATACCTTAAGTGATGGGATGCAGCGGATAACAAAAGGAAAGCCTCCAGTCGCCTTCAGTCTATACTCAAATCTCTGTAGAGAGGGGATGACATGCCCTCTGAAGGTATTGTCTGCAAGTGCACGGGTCGTACAAGTAATAATGGGATTTGAGTCCCGAGTTATCGTCCCACAGAGAAGTTGATCAGCCTAATTAACTACTGGTTAATCTTACCCTAAGTATATCATAGCAAATTATGAAATTTAAGTTGATGATCTACTAAGGCTAATTAAACTTACTGAAAACAATAAACATTAAAAAAAAAAATAAAACTAAACTAAGATATACTTACCGAACTCCGAGCAATTAAAGAAAATACCTACAAAAGAAAATTAAAACAATTAAAATTAATTAACGCAATTAAAATAAAATGCAAATATGAAAATAAAGAAATAAAATTAAACTAAAATTTAAACAAACTTAAAATAAAAATGCATGTAATTAAACTAATAAAAATTGCAAATTAAACTAACCTAAAATCTAATAAAATAAAATCCTAAAAAAAATAAGAAATAACTACAAGTCAAAATGTTTAAATATTAATTCTAAATTAATCCTAATTATAACTAATTACTAACTTAACCATAAAATCTAACTAATGCATGATAAAAGCTATTTTTGGATTTTTCACATTAAAATGAAAACTTAAAATACATAAAATGAGTTTATCTAAATTAATTTTAAGCACAACCCCTAATACTAGAATAAAAATTAATTAAAGACCTAATTAAATCTAAGTTAAACTAATGAAACAAAGAAACTATGACTAACATGCAAATTAGAAATCAACTAACTAAGCTAACTAATAAAATTGAAATTAATCTATCTAAAAATGCATGCAAAATGAATTAAACAACTACAAGGGGAATTTGCCAAACATGGACTTAGCAAAATTACAAAACCACCAAAGTTGTCCCGATAAGCTGGTACTGTTCATTATCTTTCCAATTTGCATTTACAGGCATGCTCAGTTATGTCCTCTGCTCAGGTCCTTCATACATGCTCTTGGTCTGCTTGCTGAAGCGCACGTCCAGGCCTACTGTCTGCTACATCCGGTCTGTCCACACCTCTCGGCTTTGCCTAGCTCACTGCATGTACTCCTCACTGCTCCAGGCGATAAGTTCACGTACTGCTAGCTTGTCTCGCACTTTAAGCTCAGTCTCTGCTCTTGCTGCCAGGTCCTGTTTCTGCTGTTCTAGCTCCCGGTTTTGTCCTATATTTGCTACAGGCGTTGCTGATCTGCTTCTTTTTACTGCTGCCTCCAAATGCACCCTGCACACTCTCGGTACCATGAGTGTTGCATGTCACAGCATTCGGCATCATCGTTGCACATTTCTACAATTCTCAGCAATGTAAATCTGGAAATAGATAAAACACAAGCATTAAATTGTAGTATGTAAGTTCAAGGCAGTGAATAAACTATGGCAAACTTAACATGACTAAAATGAAAAGCTAGAATAGGAAAAGGAAAGTAAACAGTAAATCAAACATAAAATAGAGGAGAACAGAGAAAATTCTTTGCTAATGTTGCTACCGAAAATCAACCCATGTCTCACTGCTATAACCAACCGAGACATGAAAGTCTACACCGAACAGCTGATGCATCCTTTTCACAATCCAACAGCAAGTACCAATCAACAATCAAGTTGAAATAAAATGCAGTAAATGAAATTGATGCAAGACGTAAGGAAATGCAGTAAAAATGGAAGCTAAACTCTAAATGCAATCAAGAACTAAAACATAAAATGCATGTAAGTAAGAATGAAATAAAGAAAAGAAAGAACAAGAAAACATAGCAAACCAGGAAATTAAAACCGAGAAGAATTATTTGAAAACTACAACTAAAAAAAAAATCAACGTGCTTCATCCATGTGAATCCTTAGCTCGGGCTGCTTCCTTCCTTTCTCCAATCGAGGGTCCACTTTGCCATTGATGTGGATAAATGCTAAGCATCAACCCACATCAAAGTATCAAACCCAAAAGGCTTAAACAAAGGAAGAGGTGGCTATCCGAATGCATCAAGACAGTAAACCAAAATAAGAACAAAAAAAAATAAATATTGATCAACCCAAGAACATAGATATTTAAGGGAAACCGAGAGCAAATCAACAAGGAAATCAACTATGCAAATAGAACTTAACAATAAAGAACTAGTTTTTATCAAACCGAGAACATGAAATGAAATTGATTTTCATTGAAAAATAAATCCCAGACTAATGAAGAACATAAAGAAAATGGAATGAATAGTAAAACAACTTGTAAAAAAAACTATTCGAAAATTTTAAAGAAAGCTTTTAAAATTAACCTAAAAACTATTCTACCCTAATTTACATCCCTCTTTCAATTGCCATCTTTTTCTATTTATATACACACTTAGGGGTACAATGGTAACTTATCCATCCTAGATGAGTTCGCATTGTTTGGCCACTTGTCTTCACACCATTGGCTCCTTGAAAAATAATATTTCCATATCATCTGTCTTTTTGTCCAATTGGATGTGCTAGGCTCGTGTTGTCCACGTGGTCCAATCTCGATTTTAGCTCAATTTCGGTCCATTTTCTATCGAAATATTCAAAATTCATTCGGATTTAATTTATCTGCAAACATGAGATTTTAATTAAATAAAGGGGATAATTAACAAAATAAATTGGGGATTTAAATAATTAATTAGGAAATTAAGCATAACTAATTCTCAAAATATAGAATTATTAGGGGAAAATAAGGGGGTGAGCAAACCACATGCTCAGTATGGCAATCACGCGAACATGTAGATACTACACTATCTACGTGATCGTGATGCCATGCTCAAATCCATTCATTTCATCATTTCATCTCAAAACATGAGTTCATGATTAATGCAATTTGTTAATGCACAAATCAAATTCAAGCATGACATTAATCATCATGCATATTTCATAAGTAAAGCACGTTATTAATCATCATGCAGTGGTGCACTTTAAAACAATTAACATACTTTCTCATTTCAAACAAATCAATGCTTATCAGGACGTCAGCCCTTCCCTCGGACCGTCCTGAACCACAAATCATTTCAAAACATGGATTTCATTCATAAGGCAATAGACATGTGAGATAGACAATATAATAAGGGAAATATCCTCTAGGACTATGGCCATATCCTGTGATCCCAGGCTACACTTATCAAGTGTGCGGGGTATCACCACTATCTACTTCCACATGGGAGGTGGGTCACGTCCAGCCAGCTGGCCATAGCAAATCTCGTCCGAAGACGGCATGTCACAATCTCAACACAGTACAACGTACTACATGCTACTTGCACGGTACAGCGTACTCCGTGGACCCATATCAACACATCATATCACGCCACATCTCAAAATGAACGTACGAGCCTATTTAATCGATACGACTTCTTATCTATTCGAAGCTCCTAGCACGGCTACCAACATGTCAATTCTAAAAAATGCATGTGCAAGCCTATTTAATTGGTACGATACCCAGTCTACCCAAAGCTCCTAGCATGGCAACAAGTATGCTGGGCATCTAATGCGAGCTATGCTCCAGCACCATGCTAAAACTAGTATAAGGTCTGTACGAGCTCAACTCTAGCACAACATCTTAAAAATCCATGGGAAAACTAGTGCGAGCTGCGTTCTAGCACTCATGCGTATAAAAACACATCAAATCTCATGCGAGTTGATACGCACTAAGGGTATTATCCACAAGTGCACGGGTCATACAAGTAATAATGGGATTTGAGTCCCGAGTTATCATCCCACAGAGAAGTTGATCAGCCTAATTAACTACTGGTTAATCTTACCCTAAGTATATCCTAGCAAATTATGAGGTTGCAAGGGGTGATCTACTAGGCTAATTAAAATTACTGGAAAGCAATAAAATAATAAGAACTAAATAAAATAAAACCGAGCTAAAAATACTTACAATGCTCCAAGCAATCAACCTATAAAAGAAAATTAAAACAGTTAAAATTAATTAACGCAATAAAATGCAAATATGAAAATAAAGAAAACAAATCAACTAAACCAAAATTAAACAAACTTAAAATAAAATATGCATGTGATTAAACTAATTAATAAAAATGCAAACTAAACTAAATTTAAATTTCATGAAACAAATTAAATCTAATTTAATTCTAAATGCAACTCATAAAATAATATACTAAAATTAAATCCTAAAACCTATGATATAAAATTAACTATTAACTAAAAAACTAAAACTGAAAATTAAATTAACATGTAAAAATATTAAACTAACCTACCATTCTAATTGATTGAATTAACTAACTAACAACTAACAAATGCATGAAAATACTAAAAATGCATTAAACTATAGCAAAATTATTAACATGACATGGCCAAACATGGCCTTAAGCTACATTGTCCCAGCTATCTTGGTCTCGTGTGCACTGTACGTGATTCTTCTTTAGCTACTGTCCAGGTGCTCACGGTTTGTCCTCTGCTCCAGATTTCAGTTGTCTCCAGGTGCTATGCAGTAAGTGTACTGTACTATGATTTGCACTGTACTGCTATGTGCACCAGTCATCTGTTCTGCAAATCGTTGGGCACCCAACTCCTGCTCACGCAGCAGATTCCTTGGCCTGTCCTACCTGCTCAGAGCACACATCCATTCTCTGGCCTGTGTTGCTTCTGAATCCATTCTTGTATGGTCCAGCGAAGTATAGGCATAATTCTCGACTTGGCCAGGTGCTGCCCAGATGAGTTCCTGCTGTCGTACCCCACTTTTATGAACCCTTCTATCCATACATTCTCTACTACGGTTGGGCTGTGAAAAGATGCAATTACTAAAAATTCATTCATTTACAGCGGAATATTTAAAACTTTAATTCACACTCCCAGGTGTGTGTGTAGATACACAAAGTTAATTGTATAAATACCGTGTGCTTACATATCATCCCCATAATACTGTTTACAATTCCAAGATACAACTGTGCGATACGATAAATTAGATACAAAATACTCGTGTATACAAATCTTATACCTTTGCGGATTGTGGGAGCTGTTTAACACAAAAGATCTAGAGATCACCGCTCTCTTACTTCTCAGTACCTGGAAGGGGAAATAGTGGGATGAGCAAACCACAGCTCAGTAAGGAAATGTATGCTAGCAGGTAGATATCGTACTACCTACATAGCCCATGCATGCATAAACCAAAACCATGTTTTCGTTATAAATGGAAATATCATACGAAAAATGCATTTAAACATATATTTCTCAATAGCATTTTCGTGTAAAATGAGTATCAAGCTTCCATTTAAAACATGCTCATAAATAGTGCCCTCACGGCTCGAATGTAAAATAAGAGATTTATCAAAACACAAAATCTCTTTCTTTTCTCAAATTGCTCTTTCTCGCAAATCTCTTTCTTTTCTGAGATTCTCTCTGTTTCTCGAATCTCTGAGACAGGCATGGAATTTTCGGCAATCAAATATCCACGACATATGGCCATAGTCAGTGATCCCAGGCCTCACTGATCAGGTGTGCATAGGGTATCACTTCGCCTGAAGGGGGATGGGTCAATCCTACCCTCCGGCTCATCTCAATCCACCTCATCTCCTCGTATACTCACGGTGAAGATACGTCGTGTGTCATCTACGCGATACTCGTACTCACGTGCACCCAGCACGGTACATAGTATACCAATGGGTGACTACACTATTCTACGTACGACCGTGGACCCAAGTCCATACTCCAACTCCGATGGACTTTTTATCCTAAACCATGTCTCATATACCAGGCGAGCAAGCAGCGTGACACACAGTCAATTCAAAGCTCCAGCGCGGTACGATCTATCGTTAAGGCCCAGCCCGTTCAAATGGCCATCGGCTGGTATCCCCTTGGGTCCCAGACCCCCAGGTTTACCTTAACTCAATAAAACAGGTGCGAGCAAAGTTCTCGCACTTTCTCAAAACCCTCGTGCGAGTTAAAACTCCAACACGGTACATCAAGGCATTAAAACGGGTGTAAGCTAGTGCTTCAACACCAAATCTCATCTCAAAACTGATAGATGGCTATTTTCTCTTTTTAAAATTCAAAACATGTTTATTCATACAGCATGCCTCTTCATGCTAAAACATGTAAAATTAGCCAACCTATCATCAACATTTCTCAATCATCAATAACAATATAAAATTGAGAATATCATTGAAAACATGCATATCATGCTATTTCCTTACCCTATCCCATTTCTCAATGCATATATACATCATAGTACTTTTCATACTTCCATATCATTTCATAGAATTATAATATCGTACTAGTTCTAGCAATATATCTACGAAATTGCAGTAAAATACGTACGAACATCTCTATAACTAACACACAGTCCCTTACCTCATTTTACTTGTGTGCAACTATCTGCCTTTATGCTTCTCGCGTTCTCATCTCGACTTGCTTCGGCGTATCATCCGAAACTGAAATTCATCCATCAAACACTCGAGTTAATGTTTCTAACTCTTGTTCAACTAATCATTTATCCAATGCCTTAAATACATATTTTACCCTTTGTGGTAAATCTCACAATTTATCCCAATATCAACATGTCCAAATCATTCCCACAACATAATCATCCACTCAAGATATCTCATTTATCGTTAACACCTCTACATTCCACTTTCTCATACTTGACTATTTCTAAGTTATATTCATTTCATACCATTCTAGGTAGTTCTATCCACAATATGCACACCCAAATATCTTTATAATCATTAACTAAACCAATGTACTGGGATTTATGCATTAGAACTTACCTCATTGGATTTCCTCTTGCTCCAATTAGGATTGCCCTTTATTTCTTCAATCCATCAAATGGGGAAATGCCTCTAGACTATGTTGTTCTTCTTTTTGTTGTGAACAACTTTGTCTCTAATAGACTCTCCTTAAATCTCACTGAAAATGGCTGGATTTAGGAGTGAGAAAGCTAGGTTTTTGTGTTGAAGTGGAAAGGAAATGGTTTGTCCCGAAATTTGATGATCCAACTGCTCCCATTTATAGTTTTGACTTGATGAGATCGATCTCCCTTGGGTGGAGATCGATCTGGTCCTTTAAAATCCCTCTTTTCTAAGACGTTTTAAAGGCAGGAGATCGATCTGTCGAGGCTAGAGATCGATCTGCTGTCGAACAGAAGCTTAAGGAGATCGATCTGGTCTTAGGGGAGATCGATCTGCTTCTAACCCGAGAGCTAAAGAGATCGATCTGCTTCCTTTGGAGATCGATTTGTTCCCTTCCATTTCTCACATACGAGCATTCTGGCTCTCCCAGATCGATCTCTCATCCTATGAGATCGATTTGGCCTTCACAAATTCCAGATTTCTTGCAGTTCCTCTGCAACAACCCTTACCAAACACCCTTAATTTGCTACCATGATCATTTCCTCATTCATTCATCTTTGAGACTTGAAAATGGGATCCATCCTCACTACATACACATTAAAACTTGTGTAGAATCTTTGTATGACCAAATATATACGATATTACTCGAATGGAAATATACACTTATGTAAATCTTTCCTTCCATTTTACTATACTACTCATATTCCATTTCGATCACATTCTTCTCGTTTTAAGTTCATTTCTTCCTACTCATTCATAATGCAACTTGTACGTATAATCACAATTCTTACTACAAGTGCGTACATAATCTTATAAACTTACATTGCATATACTTCACATTACAATACATCATCTTACTTATAATTTTATTTACATTCCCATGTTCCTATATACAGCTATACATATACGGGGTCTCACACCTGTACTCTGCTATACAGGAAGCTAAATTACAGCAGACATGTTCTGCTGTACTGCTCTCGGTTCTGTTAATTATCGTTGTCCTGGTTCAGCTTCATGCCTTGCAACACAGCCAACAGAATGAAGCACAAACGATCCGGCCTCCTATATTACAACTTACCAGCCATGCCACGGTTCATTCAATTGATAAACGTACCAATGAAATGCCCAGCAATATGCAGCTGAGAACCCAAATGATAAATAAAGATTGCAGCACAAGACTGTAATGAAGCAAGGAAACTGCTATAACTGGTCCCCACTACCAGCGTAAATGGTGTCACGACCCAAATTACCTAAAAATCAAAGTAAATTTTTTTTTCATTTATTATTTAATTCTTAACTTTCTCTCATCGTGACCATCCTACAAACAGTTGGGCTATGATTCGGTGTTAGTCACCTCACACTATTACCAATCCATTTTCATATTCACATTCATATATCAGAGTTTACTATCCTTTGACTTTAAATAAATACATACCCAATGGTATTTATAACTCTACATCCCTGACATCATATCCGTTTACAGTACTGTGCATTACATATCTAGATACAAAACTATACAAATGTGTATACCTGTCTCTCGATAGGAAGCAGCGGATACCAATGCAGGTCCTCAGCCATGCAATAACTATTTGTGAGTGTTCTGAAAAGATGGGAAAATAAGGGGGTAAGCAAACCACGCGCTCAGTAAGGCAATTATGCAAGTAAGTAGATAGCTCCACTATCTACATGCTTAAAATGCCATGCCCTTAAATCCATTTCTTTTCATTAAAATCATCAAGCACAAAATCGTTCATACATCCATGACATAGTTTATCAAAACTATTTGTGCATATAAAAATCATGTAATTCATGCATCAAAGGCATTTTATGTGACATCAGTAAATCATACTTAGCATGAATTTAATCAAAATCATACATTCTTTCATGTCAAGTAAGACAAATCATGAATTTGAAATGAAAGCATGGAAAACATCGTCATGCTACCGCATTCAAATCATTTCATTTAAAACGCAGTATAAAATAACCCAAAGGGGTTAAGCATCTCATAATTCAAATCTCAACTCGTAAAACAATTCATTGTAAAACTTCGATTATAAAACTACCCTTCTTTTAGGGTCACAAATCATAAAATCATAAAATCGGGGGCCTAACCGCTCCCTCGGGTCTACCCTGGTCTAACGACCAATAGTTATATCATGTGAGACAAGCAAGTGATTATATCAGTAACATCGAAGAATATGGCCATATCCTAGTGATCCTTGGCAACACGGTACCTAGTGTGCGGGGTATCACACCTGAAACGGGAGGTGGGTCGTCCTACCCGCCAGAACAGCATAACACCAAGATTGAGAGGGCAAGGCTTGCTGCCTCGTGGCTAATGCCACTCCACTCCAACAATCCCCACGGTATAGCGTACTCCACGTGACATACACGGTACAACATACTCTATGAACCCAAGCTCAGTCAGGGGTGCCTGCAATAGGTCTTATCCACCCATATCATCTCTGTCTCAGTATACACATGTGAGCATATCATCTCACTGTGACACACAGTCTACAGGAGGCTCTAACACAGCTATATGCATGTTATATAAATCCCTGTACGAGCAAAGCTCTAGCACGGCTCCATGCATATTCATGATATCAAAAAAATCTCGTGCGAGCGAAGCTCTAGCATGGTGTCATAAAAATCAATGAAATCTGCGTACGAGCAGCGCTCCAGTACGACTTAAAATAATTATAAATTCAAGTAAAATCCACGTACAAGCAATGCTCTAGTACGGATATGTATAAAAACTCAGTGAAAACCTCATACGAGAAAAACTCCAGTATAGCTTTAAAATGAGTTATAAATCCATATAAAACTTTGTACGAGCAACGCTCTAACAGAAATGAATGCTTAAGTAAATCAAATCTCGTGCGAGTTACACTCCAGCACGACTTTATGCATAATTAAATCAAATCTCGTGCGAGTTACACTCCAGCACAGCTTTTATGCAATTATCATATCAAAACTGGATGCGAGCTAAGCTCCAGCATCTCTCATGCATGTCAAAACATTAAAACTAGTGCGAGCAATCGCTCCAGCACCTTTTTATGCATATTCAGTCAAAACAAATCAGAACAGTCAAAACATGCAAAACAGAGTGCGAGCAACCGCTCTAGCACATTTCATGCATATGATGTCACACAAATCGGTGCGAGCAACCGCTCAAGCACATTTATGCACACTCACAAATGCAGATATAGTGCGAGCTATGCGTTAGCACAATTTGTTTCCATATAAACTTGATAGTTGGCCATTTTTCAAAGGATTTTCATTTAACTATTAATAACACTTACGTCGTGTTATCTTGTAAAATTTATGCAATTACTGGCCAATCTATCAATTTACTTTGCTTAAAAACTAATAAAATTCCTTAAATCACAATTTTCTTAAATCATGCATTTCGTGCATGTCATGCTTTCACCATCCTTAGGTGAACTTCCCTCAATAGGGGTAAAATAGTCTTTTCCTATTTCGAGTCCTTAAAATCTTTAAACCATTTTTAGGACTTTTGTACAATATCAAGGCATACATACATATTTAGTGTACAGAAAAGCTATTAAAATACGCGTAGCTACCTTTAGCTACTCACACAATTCCCTTACCTCATTTTTCTGTACAGTCTGACCTTTCCACTGATGACTCGTCACGCAGTCCGATTTGTTCCCAATCCAAATCAAATCTCCGACACTGCGGATAAATATTCATCAGGTCAAATACAATACAATTAACTGTATTTCATATTTTCTAGGCTTAATTTAAATCATTGGGCTCGTTTACCCATATTGGCCCCGATTGCACCTTAATGGGCCTTAATCAGCTTAAGCCCATTTTTCCACTTACTATTCATATTATTGAGGCCTATTGAGCTCATTGGGCCCATTAATATTTATTGAGCCTCGTTCTAAACTCTCGAATCGCTTAATAAATTATTTACGACAATTTATCTCAATTTCCAGAATTTAATTCATTTGATGCGAAAATTAAATTTGTAATTTATCTAACACGCATAACGATACAAATTATCATAAATAAGGCTTACTTACTCGAGATTCCATGATAGTATGCCAATCGAGACTGTCTCGAGCTCTCGGTTGATGTCAATTGTCGAGCTACACAATTTAATACTTTTTCGGGTAAATTTCCAGTCAGATATTAATCAAATTAAATATTTTGAAATTTAAATCACTCAATTCGACCGCTTACCGACTTACCCTTACCCGTAGCTCGATTGCATCACAGGAATTTTTCCCAATTTTTTTCCTATTTTTCTTTTTCCCTTTTTTTCTTCTTTTTTTTCCTTTTCTTTTTGGCTGAACTGGTTCGATCTAGTTCAACCCGGTTCAGACCGATTCGATCCAGGGGTTCAATCGGTTTGGCATCATTTCCTCGTTTCGGTGCCATCTGACCAGTTCTCAAGCCGTTTCCGGTGCCTTTCGGTGCGCCATCGCCTGGGTTTCCGAAATCGAGCCTTAGTGTGGCTCGAATCGGCGCCGATGGCCGCCAATCGAAGCCTCTATCCCACGACCTCTCTTTTAGTTTTTGACATTCTCCATTTTTCTCGACGCGCGTGCCGGCTGTCGATGGTTCCCACGAGCATCGTCGCCCTTCGTCGGCCTTCGCCTGGGGTCCCTGGCCGTTGGTGGCTCGTCGGTGGGTCTCTTCTTCCTCGGGTTCAGCTTCCGTTTCTTTCCTCTTCATTTTCTCTCTTCTCGATATTTCTCTTCAGTTTCTAATTTCATTTTTGTTTTTTTTCATTTTCATTTTCATTTTCATTTTTTTATAATATATTTTTATTATTATTTTATTCAATTAAAATATTATTAAATATCCAAAATATCTAAAAATATATATATTTAATTCATTTATTCAATAAATGAATTTCTCGATGTTATTTCGACTTTTCGGTATATTGTTTGATTATTTCGGGATTATTTTTCGAAGTGAAAATTCTGATTAATTCCAATAAATCCATATCTTGATCAATTTAATCTGAAATTTAATTATTTCTTCGTTATTGATCAAGATTTCTCAATCCCATGTTTTTAATTAAATTTGCTTATCGAAATTATATCGGGTTTCGATCTTTTGACCATTTTACCCTTCACGTGTTCGGGAATACCATTTCAATCCTTTTGTATTTTTCATTTCGTATTTTAAATAAAATCGGGTTTTACAATCTCCCCCACTTAAGAAATTTGGTCCTCCAAATTAGAACCAAGTCAAAAGGGTCCATAAGCAACTCCGGTTACGTCTATCGCATCATACTCTTTAATTCTTATGTAACTTTTCTGGAGTGTAGTACTACCAAAGGACTTTGACTAGGGAGATCGTCTTAAACCTCAACACTTTCTCCTTCCATCTAATACCCGAATCGATTCTATACGTTATACTTTCATTAAGCTAAGCTGTTGGAGCTCATATCTGACCACATATGTTGGGTTCGGATAGTATTTTCGAAGCATCGAAAGATGGGACACATTGTGGATGCCTGTTTATCAAAGTGGTAACGCCAATCTATAGGTCTTATCTCCCACTCATCCAATATCTCTATCTGAATCTCGTTTTGTCTTAGGACAAGTAACTGTCAACAATACTAATTCACCCTCGGTGAATTTCAATGGTTTCTCTGTCTCTTGTCAGCATAGCTTTTCTATCTGCTCTGAGGTGTTCTTAATCTCTCACAATCCACTGAACATTCTCAGAGGTTTGTCTTACCAATTCGGGAACAATTCTCTATTTGTCACCCACTTCTTCTTATCTAAGTCGGGAAACAACTCCCTATGGCCATACAATGCCTCATATAATGTCATCTTGATACTCAAGTGACAACTGTCATTATTGGAGAATTTGATTAGTAACAGCTGATCATCCCAGGAGCTTATAAAATCAATGGCACACGCTCTCATCACATCCTCCAGAACTTGTACAGTCCTCTCTGACTAACCATCTGTCTAAGGACAAAAAGCTGTGCTAACACTCATTCGAGTTCCCATAGCTTCCTGAAAAATATTCCCCGAAATGGGAAGTGAAGCGGGAATCCCTATCTGATACCATGCTCACTGGAATGCCACACAATGTTTCACAATTTTCCTTACACATAATTTCCCCTACACACTTAGAGTATCTGGGGATTTTCATAGCCAGAAGGTAGGTAGACTTAATCAATCTATCGACTATCACCCAGATAGTCTCGTGATTTATCCGAGTCCTCTAAAACCTATCATGAAATTTCATGGTAACTTGTTCCCATTTCTATGTCAATATAGGTAGAGACTGCAATAACTCTGCAACTTCTTTTGCTCTACCTTAATCTGCTGACATATGAGACACTTTTCTACAATGTTTCTTTTCATACCTAACCACCAATACCCTTTTTCAGAGATTTCAATATATTTATTACTTCTCGAATGCACTGTATATCCCGAAGAGTGAGCTTCTTACAATAACACTATCTTATTAACTGTGGTCCTAGGGAGCACTTATACTGTCTCTAAACCTCTGTAAGTCATCATCACTCATTATGAACTCTGTCACTATACCCTTCTGAATCTGATCCACACTATCGACACCATGCCGATCATCACGCTAAGCCTGTAAAATTCGATCACTCAAATTCGGTTCTAATCTTAGGCTAGCTATCACAAAATCGTCATCATCAGAAGGGATCACATCACTACTGAGGCTCACAACTGTTCCAGCAGCTCACGCTCCCTGACCATCATATGTGATACCATCCTGAGGCTCTTTCTGTTCAAGGCATCAGCCATTACATTAGCCTTTTCTGGGTGGTACAATTTTCACAATCATAATCCTTAGAAGCTCTAACCCTTTTGGTTATCTCATATCCGACTCTTTCTGTTAAAATAGATACTCGGGGCTTTTCATAATTAGTGCATATCTAAAATTTTTTACCATTTAAGTGGTGGCGCCATACTTTTAGTGTAAACGCTACGGCTGCCAACTCTAAACCATAGTTCGGATAGTTTCTCTCATGGTCCTTGAACTATCTGGATCCATAGACGACTATCTTTCCATTTTACATCAATACCCAACTCAATCCTTATTTAGGTATCCATATACACTGAGAAACCTCTTGAGCTATTGGTTATGATGAGAATCATTACAGTGGTCAGTTTATTACTTCAATATGCCAAAACTCACGGAAACCATTTTCATACTTATCATCCTATTGACATACAATCTTTTTCGAACGATATGTGTCAACTGAGCAGCCCATTTCGAGAAACTCTCAACAACTCGTCTGTAAGACAGTTTCCAATTGCTACTCATGCTCTTCCCTGGACTTCGAATACATCAAAATATCATCACTAAAGATGACAACCAATTGGTCCAGGTAAGGTTTAAATACCTCATCGTAGTTGAGTTCTACTTAATATTTCAATCACCCATATCCTTGACTTATATACGCATAAACGTATAAATGTCATTTCGAAGTCACTTCCGTTCAAGATACTAACCCACGTCATTTCATTTTTCTTATATTAACGGCTTTTATAAAATTTTAATTAATTTTTTAATTTTTAATTTTTTTTATAAAACCTTCATGATTAATCAAATTCTATATTTCTTTATCGTACCAGCAAAGGTACCCAAATTTTTAATGTACATATGAAGACTGTCGATTTCAATTTATAGGTTATGTGCGCTTCCAGACGATGTCTAGTCTTCAGGCGGGGAGTATTTTCAAATACCTTTATTAACCCTCAGACTTGACCACATCGACTGAGTGTACATATATCCACCCCTTATACTTGATCGCAATTCATATTCACTACATATCGTTCAATCCAAATTACTTTACATATCAAAGATATTCTTACCTTACATATGCCTCTTATTCCAATATATCTCGTATTCAGGATCTATCACATCTCAAAGCTTATCTCTTTTCATATATCACTCGTAACATCTCTTTCATTACTTGTCAAACTTTCAGTACACTTTCCAGTGATGTTTTCACCCTTATTTTCAACTTACAATCTCTATACCCATATTCAATTAGTGATAATGAGATAACTATCATCATCTTGCCTAAGGGTATAAGCTTTACATCTTTCACTAGCTTATAAGCAAATGAAGGCGATATGAATAAATGTGTGGCACCAGGATTACTTAAGATAATTAGTTCATTATTAGCAACCAATGTGGTATCTTTCACCACATCAGATGAAACATCAGTAGTGTCCTGGTCCAAGGTATACACTCACCCTCGTCCAACATCTTATTTTCGTGGTAACTACCACATATTATACACTGTTTACACTTGCTACTCTGATTACTCTGCTACATTGTTACACTGCTCACACTGTTACACTGCTCACATAGCTAGGAGCAAGTTGGGGTCCTCCAATCATAATACCCCTCAAAAGTATTGAAATTAGATACACTGGGACCTTACTAATCATCTTACCCCGTGACTCATCAGCTCTAATCTTTTACCAAACTACCTTTTCTCGTTCTGACATCCTTGTCATCCTCTATTCTCTTTTGTCTCTATTTTGGCCCTTACTACCTTTCTCAATCTCAGAGGCATGCAACTCATAATCTTATCTATACAACTGTAGTCTGCGCACTGCCTCGACATAGGTAGTGATATCTAACGGCCCAATCGGTCTCTAATTGACAATCTGAGCCCTTCCATGAACTTTCAGACTTTTTGACTCTCAGTGTTCATAGTGTCGGAGTCTTATCTGCCCAGGAATATAAACTGAGATTCATACTCGTCAATCAACCAGTTCCTCTGGGTCAGAGTAAAGAATTTTATCACTAATTTTCTTTAAGTAGTGTCCGGGATATTCTGTCACCAGAATACCTCTAGAATTATTTCTCATGTCCCTTATGGATGTCTAACTCTTAAGATGGGTCGAGCAAACTTCCACCAATGTTCCAACTCGCCCTCAAATCTCATGCATAACCTGAAAAATTAGCTCGCATAATATTGTCCACACTCTGCTCCAACCTCGCAAAACGTGTCTCAATACTATCTAATCTCTTTGTCAAACTCTGTCCGATCTCTCTGTCAGACTCTGTGGGGCATGCTCAATACTAGCCTCCACGTTAATCTCATATGGAGTTTCATGTGGTGACTCAATACGACTCTCGGGCCTTCCTCTACGGCCTCAAGCTCGTGTACTCGCTCTTTTATCATAGCGGCTATCAGTTAGTGAGTCTATTCTTGCATTCAAAACCAAATTCTTAGCTGCACTTTCATCTCGGTATACACAATTGTATCTAAACAATGCACAGTACATGGGGATGTAAACTTCCTTAACCACTAACACCGACTCATATCAGGCCAACTCAGCTCTGATACCATTAAACCTGTCACGACCCAAATTACATAAAAATCAGAGTAAATTTTTTACTTTTTCATTTATTATTTAATTCTTACCTTTCCCTCATCGTGACCATCCTACAACACAGTTGGGTTATGATTCGGTGTTAGTCATCTCACACTATTACTAATTCCATTTCCATAATCACATTTATATATCAGAGTTTACTATCCTTGACTTTTAATAAATACATACATCTTGGTATTTATATCTCTACATCCCCAACATCATATCCGTTTACAGTATTGTGCATTACATATTTATATACAAAACTATACAAATGTGTATACCTATCCTCGATGGGAAGCAGCGGATACCAATGCATGTAAGTCTTCAGCCGTGCAATAACTATTGCGAGTGCTCTGAAAAGATGAGAAAATAAGGGGTTGAACAAACCACACGCTCAGTAAGGCAATTATGCAAGTAAGTAGATAGCTCCACTATCTACATGCTCATAATGCCATGCCCTTAAATCCATTTCTTTTCATTAAAATCATCAAGCACAAAATCGTTCATACATCCATGACATAGTTTATCAAAACTATTTGTGCATATAAAAATCATGTAATTCATACATCAAAGACATTTTATATTACATCAGTAAATCATACTTAGCATAAATTTAATCAAAATCATGCATTCTTTCATGTCATGTAAGACAAATCATGAATTTGAAATGAAAGCATGGAAAACATCGTCATGCTACCGCATTCAAATCATTTCATTTAAAACGCAGTATAAAATAACCCAAAGGGGTTAAGCATCTCATAATTCAAATCTCAACTCGTAAAACAATTCATTGTAAAACTTCGGTTATAAAACTACCCTTCTTTCAAGGTCACAAATCATAAAATCATAAAATCAGGGGCTTGACCCCTCCCTCGGGTCTACCCTGGTCTAACGACCAATAGTTATATCATGTGAGACAAGCAGGTGATTATATCAGTAATATCAAGGACTATGGCCATATCCTTGTGATCCCTGGCAACACGGTACCTAGTGTGTGGGGTATCACACCTGAAACGAGAGGTGGGTCGTCCTATCCGCCAGAACAGCATAACACCAGGATTGCGAGGGCCAGGCTTGCTGCCTCGTGGCTAATGCCACTCCACTCCAACAATTCCCATGGTACAGCATACTCATCATGACATACACGGTACAACGTACTCTGTGAACCTAAGCTCAGTCAGGGGTGCCTGCAATAGGTCTTATCCACCCATATCATCTCTGTCTCAGTATGCACGTGTGAGCATATCATCTCACTGTGACACACAGTCTACAGGAGGCTCCAACACGGCTATATGCATGTAATACAATTCCCTGTGCGAGCGAAGCTCAAGCACGGCTCCATGCATATTCATGATATCTGAAAACCTCGTGCGAGCGAAACTCTAGCACGGTTTCATAAAAATCAGTAAAATCTATGTACGAGCAGCGCTCCAGTACGACTTAAACTGATTATAATTTCAAGTAAAATCCACGTACGAGCAATGCTCTAGTACGGATATGTAAAACAACTCAGTGAAAATCTCGTACGAGAAAAACTCCAGTACGACATTAAAATGAATTATAAAACCATATAAAACTTTGTGCGAGCAACGCTTCAGCACAAATGAATGCTCAAGTAAATCAAATCTCGTGCGAGTTACACTCCAGCATGGCTTTATGCATAATTAAATCAAATCTCGTGCAAGTTACACTCCAGCACGGCTTTTATACAATTATCATGTCAAAACTGGATGCGAGCTAAGCTCCAGCATCTCTCATACATGTCAAATCATTAAAACTAATGCGAGCTATCACTCTAGCACTTTTTTATGCATATTCAGTCAAAACAAATTAGAACAGTCAAAACATATCAAAACAGAGTGCGAGCTAGGCTCCAGCAGCTCTCATGCATATCAAATCATAAAATCAGTGCGAGCAACCGCTCTAGCACATCTCATGCATATGATGTCACACAAATCAGTGTGAGCAACCGCTCAAGCACATTTATGCACACTCACAAACGCAGATATAGTGCGAGCTATGCGTCAGCACTATTTGTTTCCATATAAACGTGATAGTTGGTCATTTTACAAAGGATTTTTATTTAAATATTAATAACACTTACGTAGTGTTATCTTGTGAAATTTATGCAATTACTGGCCAATCTATCGATTTACTTTGCTTAAAAACTAATAAAATTCCTTAAGTCACAATTTTCTTAAATCATGCATTTCGTGCATGTCATGCTTTCAACATCCTTAGGTGAACTTCCCTCAATAGGGGAAAAATAGTCTTTTCCTATTTCGAGTCCTTAAAATATTTAAACCATTTTTAGGACTTTGTACAATATCAAGGTATACATACATATTCAGTGTACAGAAAAGCTATTAAAATACGCGTAGCTACCTCTAGCTACTCACACAATTCCCTTACCTCATTTTTCTGTACAGTCTGACCTTTCCACTGATGACTCGTCACGCAGTCTGATTTGCTCCCAATCCAAATCAAATCTCCAGCACTGCGGATAAATATTCATCAAGTCAAAAACAATACAATTAACTGTATTTCATATTTTCTGGGCTTAATTTAAATCATTGGGCCCATTTACCCATATTGGGCCCGATTGCGCCTTAATGGGCCTTAATCGGCCTTAAGCCCGTTTTTCCACTTACTATTCACATTATCGAGGCTTATTAGGCTCATTGGGCCCATCAATATTTATTGAGCCTCGTTCTAAACTCTCGAATTGCTTAATGAATTATTTACGACAATTTATCCCAATTTCTAGAATTTAATTCATTTGATGCGAAAATTAAATTCGTAATTTATCTAACACGCATAACGATGCAAATTGTCCTAAATATGGGTTACTTACTCGAGATTCCATGATAGTACGCCAATCGAGACTGTCTCGAGCTCTCGGTTGATGTCAATTGTTGAGCTACATAATTTAATACTTTTTCGGGTAAATTTTCAGTTGGATATTAATCAAATTAAATATTTTGAAATTTAAATTGGTCAATTAGACCGCTTACTGACTTACCTTTACCCGTAGCTCGATTGCATCATAGAAATTTTCCTCAATTTTTTTCCTCTTTTTCTTTTTCCCTTTTTTTAATCTTTTTTCCCTTTTCTTTTTTGCTAAACCGATTCGGTCCAGTTCAACTCGGTTCAGACCGGTTCGATCTAGCGGTTCATTTCGGTTTGCTCCAGCGGTTCAGTCCGGTCAGGCATCATTTCCTCGTTCCGTCGCCGTCCGATCGGTTCTCGTGTCACGACCCAAATTACCTAAAAATCAGAGTAAATTTTTCGCTTTTTCATTTCCTTACCCGTCGTGAATAGTTACACTACTAAACAGTTGGGCTATGATTCGGTGTTAGTCACCTCTCACCTATTTACCATTTCATTTTCATATTTCATTTACATATCAATTTATTTTAACTAAATACATCCCCAATATTACAATTCATGTACAGTACTGTGCCTCTATATGTTCAGATACAAAAATTATATGAATGTGTATACCTGGTCTTGATAAGAAGCAGCGGATAACCGAAATGCAAGACTATTGTCGCTCTCTTCTACTGAATGTACCCTGTGGGGTGGAAAATGAAAGGGTAAGCGAAACTTGCTCAGTAAGGCAATAATGTAAGCAGGTAGAAAACTATACTATCTAAGTGCTGATAATGTCATGATATAAAATCGTTTATATTTGGAGCATGAGGTAACACTAAAATGATGCCACATGTATGTATATATCATATAAGAGAAATCATGAAATCGACATATAAAATAAATATGGAAAAATCATCATGTATGATATCTCATGCTCGTCACATTAAAACTTATTTGTTTCATCATAAACTCATCACGTTACAACTTATTTGTTTTATCACAAAACAACCACTTCAAGGCTAAACCCATCTCTCAGGAATACCTTGATTCATTAAATCACATCTCATTTAAAAACATAAATCGAGACATTACCCCTCCTTCGGGTTTGTCCTGGTCTATCCAGACCGTATGATATCATGTGAGGCATGTAGGTTACTGTATGAAAATCGAGGACTATGGCCATATTATGTCCTTGTGATCCCAGGCTACACGGATCCCGGTGTGCAAGGCATCATAATTGCAACGGGAGGTAGGGTCAAATCCTACCGGCCAGAATATCAAGTAACATCATCGAGTCATCATGACTGCACGGTACACGTACTCCGTGTGACATACACGGTACAACGTACTCCGTGGACCCATATCATAGTCTGGGGGTGCCTGCCGTAGGTCTTACCCACCCCAATACTATGTCGATAACCAACCCATGTCTCAAAGTATACGTGCGAGCATATCAACTCTCTGTGACACACAGTCTACAAGAGGCTTCCGTACGACTATATGCATGTCAACTCACGTCTAGTGCGAGCAAAGCTCCAGCACCACGCTATGCATATCATGATATCTAAAATCTCGTGCGAGCGAAGCTCCAGCACAGTTTTGTGCACACACAAATTTCTCATACGAGCATTGCTCCAGTACGGCTTTTCATGAGTAATAAATTAGTAAACTTGAGTGCGAGTAAGACTCTAGCACTCTTTTTATTCATGTAAATACAATAGGTGGCTCAATCTTGATAAAACATCTTTTAAAATCGTAACCGGTACAAACCGGTACCCTTTCGTATAATTCATAAAATCAACAGCCAACCTATGTGCATATTTGCTTAAATCAAAGCAATACATTCATATAAAACATTAAAACATGATAATCATGCAATTTATTTACCTTGCTACCCTTTTTGTAAATTTTATTCCCAGGGGCAATATCATCTTTTTCTTTATTCACCCGTACCCCAGGTTTTCATAAAAATTATTATTTCGTTTCTAGATACTTAAAGAAATTCTAGGCCCTGTAAATCGCCTCAAAAATACGTATAGAAATCTCTATGCACCTACAAAATTCCCTTACCTCGATTCTCGTCGAGCCGTATCTAAATTCCACTGTCGGAGGCTCATCCAATCCGATTTGCTGCTAATCCAATCTCTGGGGCTGCTGATAATTATTTATCATGTCAATTTAACCCAATAAATATAATTCTCGCGTTTACTATAGTCAATTTAATTAAGTGGGGAAATTTACTCTTATTCGGCCCGATCGCACATTAATGGGTCTCGACCCATTTTCAGCCCATTTCTACTTATTAAATCCCTTCTTCAGGTTTACTGGGCTCATTCAGCTTACCAATAATCATCGGGCTTCATTCCAAACTTATTGGATGGCCCGTATACTATTTACGATAATTACGTTACAATTTCGAATAATATTCCTTTTTATACAGAATTAATCCGTAAATTCTGTAAAATAATCGAAACTCTGTACTAAATGACTAATATTATCGTAATTAAAATATACTTACCCAATATGATGCGGGGTATGAAAATCGAAGCTCAATCGGCTCTCGTTCGGGCTTTGTCATAAAACTGCACAATTATACATTTAATTTCGGGTTAATTTTCGATCAATTATAATTTAAATAAATTTTCCGAAAATCAAATCAGTCACTTTTGACCTTGTATCGACTTACCCGAAATCTAGTGTATCCCAAAAAATTCTTTCCCTTTTTCCTTTTTCTCTTTTTCTCCTTTTTTTCCTCTCTTTCTTGGCTGAACCGGTTCGGTCCGGTTCAACACGGTTCAGACCGCCGGCTCAGTCCGATTCGGCCGGTTTGGTGCCTCGCCGATCGATTCTCTGTTGGCTTTCGCTGCAAGCAGCTCCGTGGGGTCGTCCGCAGCTCCGATCTGGGCTCGATTTCGTCCAAGGCCGCCGAAAAGTGGCCGGTCCGACTGTTCTCTCTCGGCTGTCGGTACCCATTTCCTTTTCTGCTATTTTCGGCACCGTCCGTCGATTTCGGCGACTGCCACCACCACCAATCTGCTCGTCTTGGCCTCAGGGACGTTCGGCGATGGTCGGGTGGGGCTAGATCGATGTTGGTTGCCGTCAATATTCTTTTCTCCCTCGGGTTTCGTTTTTCTTGCCGTTCTTCTCGTCGATCGTCGCCGTTCGTGGCTCCTTTAGGCCGGTAGTGGCTCGGTTGTGGCTGCCTCTCGCATGGCTCGTCGCCGGTCCCTCCTCTGGCTCGTCGGTGGCCGTTTCAATTTTTCCCTTGGCAGAATCGCGATTTTGCGATTCTGCATTCTGCGTTTTTTTTTTACTTAATTAATTTAATTTTATTTATTTTTTAATTTTATTAATATTTTAATCAATAAAATATATTAAAAAAACTAAAATATCTACAAAAATTATTATTTTATTCCAAATTAATTTATTTAATTTATTTAATTTATTTATTGTATTTTTCCACTTTTTCGGTATATTTTCTTCGTATTTTCAGGATATTGTCCCGAGTGAAAATTTTGATTAATTCTAATAAATTCATATCTTGATCAATTTAATCTGAAATTTAATTATTTCTTCGTTATTGATCAAGATTCTTAAATCCATTATTTTTAATTAAATTTTCTTGTCGAATTTATACCGAGTTTCGATCTTTTGACCGTTTTGCCTTTGCACATATTCGGGATGAATTTAACCCGACTTCCCTTCACGAATACTCATTCATTTCGTATTTTAAATCCTTATTTCCAGTCCGAATCCCATTCGTTTAAATTTGGGACCATTCAATCTTTCCTTTCATGAACATACTCATTTCGTGTTTTTAACTAAATTTGGGTCTTACATAATCTCCCCCACTTAAGAAATTTGGTCCTCCAAATTAGAATAAGTTAAATGGATCCATAAACAACTCCAGGTACGTCTATTGTATCATGTCCTTTAATTCTCATGTGACTTTTTCGGAGTGTACTACTACCAATATACTTTAATTAGGGAGATCATCTTAAACCTCAACACTTTCTCCTTCCTGTTTAATACCCGAGTCGATTTTCCAATCATACGTTATACTTTCATTGAGCTAAGCTATTGGAGCTCATATCCACTCACATATGTTGGATCTGGATAGTATTTTCGAAGCATCATAAGATAGGACACATTATGGATGCCTGCTAATTCAGGTGGTAACGCCAATGTACAGGCCTTGTCTCCCACTTTGTCCAATCTCTTTCTGAATCTCGTTACGTCCTTATGCTATGTCCTAAGGGCATGTAACTTCCAACAATACTAATTCACCCTGGGTGAATTCCAATGGTTTCTGTCTCTTGTCAGCATAGCTTTTCTATCTGCTCTAAGGTGTTCTTAATCCTTCACAATTAACTGAACATCCTCAGAGGTTTGTCTTACCAATTCAGAAACAATGTTCTATCTGTCACCCACTTCTTCTTATCCAAATCGGGGAAACAACCCTTTCGGCCATACAATGCCTCATATGAAGTTATCTCGATACTCAAGTGACAACTATCATTATTGACGAATTCGATTAGTAACAACTGATCATCCCAGGAGCTTATCAAATCAATGGCACACGCTCTTATCATATCCTCCAGAACCTGTACAGTCTTCTCTGACTGACCATCTGTCTGAGGATGGAAAGCTGTGCTAACACTCAGTTGGGTTCCCACAGCTTCTTGAAAATCGTTCCCAAAAGTAGGAAGTGAAGCGAGAATCCCTATATGATACCATGCTCCCTAAAAATATTCTTGGTGTTCCACAATTTTCCTTACACATAAATCCGCCTACACACTCAGAGTATCTGGGAATTTCCTAACCAGAAGGTGGGTAGACTTAGTCAATCTATCGACTATCACCCAGATAGCCTTATGATTCATCGGGGACCTCAGTAACCCATCACGAAATTCATGGTAACTGGTTCCCAATTTCGTGTCAATATAGGTAGAAACTGCAATAACCCTGTAACTTCTTTTGCTCTACCTCACTCTGCTGACATACGAGACACTTTTCCACAATCTCTACCATGTCTCTTTTCATATCTGACCACCAATACCCTTTTCTAAGATTTCAATATATTTGTCACTTCTCGAATGCACTGTATATCCCGAAGAGTGAGCTTCTGACAATATCACTATCTCATCGACTATGGTCCTGGGGAGTACTTATACTGTCTCTGAATCTCAGTAAGCCATTATCACTCTCTGTGAACTCTGTCACTGTACCCATCTGAATCTGACCCATACTATCGACACCCTGCCGATCATCACGCTAAGCCTGTCAAATCCGATCACTCAAATCTGGTTCTAATCTCAGGCTAGTTATCACACAATCACTGTCATCATCAGAAGGGATCACATCACTACTGAGACTTACCACTGCTCTAGCAGCTCACGCTCCCTGACCATCATATGTAATACCATCCCGAGGCTCTTTCTGCTCAAGGCTTTAGCCATTTCATTAGCCTTTCCTGGGTGGTACAATTTCCACAATCATAACCTCTCAGAAGCTCTAACACACTTTGTTATCTCATATCTGACTCCTTTTGTGAAAACAGATATTCGGGGCTTTTGTGATCTGTGCATACCTAAAATTTCTCACCATGTACATAGTATTATCATATACTCAATACAACCACTATCGCTGTCAACTTTAAATCATGGGTCGAATAGTCTCTTCATGATCCTTGAGTTGTCTAGATTCATAATCGACTATCTTCCCCTTTTACATCTTTTAAAATCGCTTCCGTTGAAGCTACTAACCCGCGTCATTTCCTTTTCTTATATTAACGGCTTTTATAAAATTTTAATTAATTTTTAAACCTACCTGATTAATCAAATTCTATATTTCTTTATTGTACACGTAAAGGTACCCTAATTTTAAATGTATAAATTATGACTGTCGATTTCAATTTATAGGTTGTGTATACTTTTAGACGCTGTCAAGTCTTCAGGCGGGGAGGTATTTTGAAATACCTTTATTAACCCTCAGACTTGACAACATTTACTTTACATATCAGTCCATGTGGTCACAATTCATATTTGCTACTAATTGCTTTAATCCAAATTACTTCACGTATCATAGATATTCTTACCTTGCATACGCCTCTTATTCCAATAGATTTTGTATTCAGGATCTATCACATCTAAAAGCTTATCTCCTTTCGTATATCACTTATAACAAAACTCTATCATTACTCATTCCGTGAGTACAATCATTTACTCCTTTAATTTCACTCGCTACACCCCTTTTATTACTTGTTAAAACTTACAGTACACTTTTCAAGGTGAAAACATCACTATGATCATTTTGCAGCCAAAGCAATTTATTCTCAATTATTACTTCCAATATTCATATTCCAATTGGCTGGTTTATACTTTTTCCCCCGTTTTCAACTTATAATCTCTTAATAATTATTTCGTTAGTTAACCCTCCTCTATTGGGGTACTAACTATCAGCATTGTGCCCATGGATGTAGGCATTCATGTCTTTTACTAACTTATATACAAATGAAAGCGGTATGACAAAATACATGGCACCAGGATTAATTAAAATAATTACTTCACTATTCATAACTAGTGTGATATCTTTCACCACATCATATAAAAACATCAGTAATGTCCTCATCCAAGGCATACACTCACCCTCGTCCAACAGCCTACTTTCCCCTTTCTCTTCGGCTATGGTCTCCCTTTTTGGTGCAGAGATATCAATAGGGTTTTCTCTGTCTCTTTACCCTTTTGTGGGGTAGTCTCACCCAACTCTGAGCAATCATTAAATAATTGACCCGTCTTACCACACTTAACGCATATTTTAGTCAATAAAGTATAGGTGTAGACCCTACTTCTGTGGTATCTGCCACACATCCTACACTGCTTACACTATTACACCGCTTACATTGCTCCACTGCTTACCCTGCTTACACTACTCCATAGTAGGTCGGGGTCCTCCAATCACAATACCCCTCATAAGTGTTGAAATTGGATACACTGGGTGTAAGACCCGATATTTTTAACGTAAGAGCAAAAGGGAATAAATAAAAATTTTCGAGTGCATTTAAAAATGCAAAAGGATTGAAATAGTATTTTCGAACACGTGCAAGGGCAAACCGGTCAAAAGATCAAAATTTGATATTAATCGGGACAAGAAAATTTAATTAAAAATATGAGATTTGAGAATCTTGATCAATAACGAAGAAATAATTAAATTTCAGGTTAAATTGATCAAGATATGAATTTATTGGAATAAATCGAAATTTTCGTATCGAAAAATAATCCCGAAAATAATCAAAAAATATACAGAAAAGGTAAAATCGGACTGAGAAATTCATTTACGGATTAAATGAATAAAATATAATTTTTCTAAGATATTTGTGGATTTTAATAATTTTTTAATGAATAAAATAATATTAAAAATAAATTATAAATAAATAAATAAAATGTAAAAAAAAAGGGAAATCTGGAAAGGAATTCGAAAACAGAGAGGAAAAGAAACGAAAATGCGAAAATGACGACCCTAGGAGATTTCACTCTAGCCGACGGCCACCGGCGACCAGGGACCCAGGCAACGGCCGGCGAAGGAGGCCCGAAACCCGTGCAACCCACAGGCGGCCGCGACGCGCGGCGAGGTGGCTGGAAAACACCGAAAATGGAGGAGCTTGCCGCAGGAGAGAAGCCTCGATTCGCCAGCGATGGCGTCGATTTGGTCCAAGCCAAGGCCCGATTTAGGAAGCCCATGCGATGGCGCACCGAACGCCTGTGGAAACGACCGGAGAATCGATCGGACGATGTCGGAACGACCAAATGTTGCCTGAACCGATCGAATCGGACTGAACAGACCAAACTGAATCGGACCGAACCGACGGTCTGAACCTGGTTGAACTGAGTCGGACCGATTCAGCCAAAAAGAAAAGGAAAAAAGGAAGAAAAAGTGAAAAAGAAAAAGAGAAAAAATTGGGAAAAATTCCAGTGATGCAATCGAGCTTCGGGTAATTCGGTAAGCGGTCGAATTGACCGATTTAATTTTTGAAATATTTAATTTGATAAATAATCGACTGAAAGTTTACCCGAAAATATATCTAATTGTGTAGCTCGACGATTGGCATCAACCGAGAGCTCGAGATAGCCTCGATTCACATACTATCAAGGAATCACAGGTAAGTAACCATTATTTACGACAATTTTACATCGATATGCGTGATTGATATTTATCACATAAATTACAAATTTAATTTCCGCATTAAATGGATTAAATTCTGGAAAATTGGATAAATTGTCGTAAATACTAAATTGATATATCTGAGAATTTAGAACGAGGCTAAATAAATTACTTCTGGGCCAATGAGCCCAATAGGCCTCGATAAAGTGTGGTAAACGGGCTTAAGGCCGATTAAGGCCTATTATGGTACAATCGGGCCCAATATGGGTAAACAGGCCCAATGATTTAAATTAAGCCTAGAAAAGATGAAATGCAATTAAATTGTATTGTATTTGACCTGGTGAATGTGTATCCACAGTTTCGGAGATGTGATTGGAAGCAAATCGGACTGCCTGACAAGTTATCAATGGAAAGGTCAGACTATATAGAAAAATGAGGTAAGGGAATTATGTGAGTAGCTAAAGGTAGTTACGCGTATTTTAATAGCTTTTCTGTACACTAAATATGTATGTATACACTGATATTGTATAAAGGTCCTAAAAGTGGTTTAAATGATTTTAATGATCGAATTAGGTGAAAAGTCTATTTTACCCCTATTGAGGGAAGTTCACCTAAGGATGGTGAAAGCATGACATGCATGAAATGCATGATTTAAGGAAATTTATGGTTTAAGGATTTTATTAGTTTTAATCAAAGCAAATCGATAGATTGGCCAGTAACTGTATAAATTTCATAAGATAACACTACGTAGGTGTTATTCATATTTAAATGGAATTTCTTTGGAAAATAGGCCAACTATCAATTTTATATGGAAACAGATAGTGCCGACAACTAGTTCGCACTATTCTGCATTTGTGAATGTACATAAATGTGCTAGAGCAGTTGCTCGCACCGATTTGTGTGACATCATATGCATAAAATGTGCTACAGTGGTTGATCGCACTGATTTTATGATTTGATATGAATGAGAGCTGCTGGAGCCTAGCTCGCACTCTGTTTTGACATGTTTGACATGTTTTGACTTGTTTTGATTGAAAATGCATAAAGAGGTGCTGGAGCGATTGCTCGTACTAGTTTTAATGATTTGACATGCATGAGAGATGCTGGAGCTTAGATCGCATCCTGTTTTGATATGAATTTGCATAAAGCCGTGCTGGAGGGTAACTCGCACGAGATTTGATTTAATTATGCATAAAGCCGTGTTGGAGTGTAACTCACACGAGATTTGATTTACTTGAGCATTCATTTGTGCTGGAGCATTGCTCGCACAAAGTTTTATGTGGTTTTATAATTCATTTTAGTGTCGTACTGGAGTTTTTCTCGTACAAGGTTTTCACTGAGTTGTTTTACATATCCGTACTAGAGCATTGCTCGTACGTGGATTTTACTTGAAATTATAATCAGTTTAAGTCGTACTGGAGCGCTGCTCGTATGCAGATTTTACTGATTTTTATGAAACCGTGCTAAAGCTTCGCTCGCATGAGGTTTTTAGATATCATGAATATGCATGGAGCTGTGCTTGAGCTTCGCTCGCACAGGGAATTGTATTACATGCATATAGCCGTGTTGGAGCCTCCTGAAGATTGTGTGTCACAGTGAGATGATATGCTCACACGTGCAAACTGAGACAGAGATGATATGGATGGATAAGACCTATTACAGGCACCTTTGATTGAGCTTGGGTTCACGGAGTACGTTGTACCATGGGGATTGTTGGAGTGGAGTGGCACTAGCCACGAGGCAACAAGCCTTGCCCTCGCAATCCTGGTGTTATGCTGTTTTGGCGGGTAGGACGACCCACCTCCCGTTTCAGGTGTGATACCCCACACACTAGGTACCGTGTTGCCAGGGATCACTAGGATATGGCCATAGTCCTCGATGTTACTGATAAAATCAATTACTTGTCTTACATGATATAACTATTGGTCGATAGACCAGGGTAGACCCGAAGTAGGGGTCAGGCCCCCGATTTTATGATTTTCTACTGTGATTGCTAGATTTCAGATGATTTTATGATATGTGACCCTGAAAGAAGGGTGGTTTTATAACCGAAGTTTTATAATGAATTTTAATGAATTATTTTATGAGATTATTGACTCGAAAGGGTTAGTTTATACTGCAGTTTTAATGAAATTATTTAAATGCAGTAGCATGATGATGTTTTCCATGCTTTCATTTCAAATTCACGATTTGTCTTACATGACATGAAAGACTGCATGATCTTGATTTATTTCATGCTTATTATGATTTACTGATGTCACATAAAATGCTAATGATGTATGAATTACATGCTTTTCTATATGCACAAATAGTTTTGGATAAACTATGTCATGATATATGCATGGTTTTGTGCTTGAGATTTTAATGAAAAGAAATGGATTTTAAGGGCATGGCATTATGAGCATGTAGATAGTGGAGCTATTTACTTACTTGCATAATTGCCTTACTGAGCGTGTGGTTTGCTCACCCCCTTATTTTCCCATCTTTTCAGAGCACTCGAAATAGTCATTGAGCGGCTGAGGACTTGCATGCTTGGTATCTGCTGCTTCCTATCGAGAGACAGGTATACACATTTGTATGGTTTTGTATCTAAATATGTAATGCACAGTACTGTAAACGAACATTGATGTCGGGGATGTAGAGTTATAAATACCATTAAGTATGTATTTATTTAAAGTCAAAAGGATAGTAAACTCTGATATATGATTATGAAAATGGAATGGTAAATAGTGTGAGGTGACTAACACTGAATCATAGCCTAAGTGTTTGTAGGATGGCCACGATGAGAAAAATATAAGAATTAAATAATAAATGAAAAAGCGAAAAATTTACTCTGATTTTAGGTAATTTGGGTCGTGACAAGTTTAATGGTATCAGAGCTGAGTTGGCCTGATATGAGTCAGTGTTAGTAGTTAAGGAAGTTTACATCCCCATGTATTGTGCATTGTTTAGATACAATTGTGTATATCGAGATGGAAGTACAGCTAAGAATTTGGTTTTGAAAGCAAGAATAGAGTCTTTAACTGATAGCCGCTATGGTAGAAGAGGCGAGTACATGAGCTCGAGGCCGTAGAGGTTAGCCCGAGAGTTGTACTGAGTTGCCATATGAGACTCGAGATGAGATTGACGTGGAGGCTGGTGTTGAGCATGCCCCACAGAGTCTGACAGAGAGATCGGACAGAGTCTGACAGAGAGATCGAACGGTATTGAGATACGCTTCGCGAGGTTGGAGCGGAGTGTGGAGATCATTTTGCGAGCTAATAGCTTAGTGTATGCAAGGTATTTGAGGGCGAGTTGGAGCATTGGTGGAAATCCGCTCGACCCATCTTAAGAGTTAGACATCCAGAATGGATATGAAACATAATTCTAGAGGTATTCCGGTGACAGAATATCCCAGATATTGTTCAAAGAAAATTACAGATTAAATTCTTTACTCTGACCTAGAGGAACATGTTGATTGACGAGTATGATACTCTGTTTATATTTTTGGGTAGATGTGACTCGGACACGATGAACAGTGAGAGTCGAGATGTCTAAAAGTTCATAGAAGGACTCAGATTGTCAATTAAAGTCTAATTGGGCCATTAGATATCACTACCTATGTCGAGGCAGTGCGCAGACTACAGTTGTGTGAATAAGATCATGAGTTGCACGCCTCTGGGTTTGAGAAAGGTAGTAAGGGCCGAAATAGAGACAGAAAGAGAATAGAGGATGACAGAGATGTCAGAACAAGAAAAAGGTAATTTGGTAAAAGATTAGAGTTGATAAATCACGGGGTAAGTTGATTGATAAACCCCAGTATATCTAATTTCAATACTTATGAGGGGTATTGTGATTTGAGGACCCCAACCTGCTACGTAACAGTATACCAGTGTAGCAGTGTGAACAATGTAGAATATGTGGTAGTTACCGCAGAAATAAGATGTTGGACGAGGGCGAATGTATGCCTTGGACCAGGACACTATTGATGTTTCATCAAATGTGGTGGAAGATACCACACTGGTTGTGAATAATGAAATAATTACTTTAATTAATCCTAATGCCACGCATTTATTCATACCGCCTTCAGTTGCTTATAAGTTAGTGAAAGATGTGAAGCCTGTACCCTTAGGCAAGATGATGATGGTTAGTTAATTTTCACTAACTAAATATGGGTATAGAGATTGTAAGTTGAAAATAGGGGTGAAAACATTGCTGAAATGTGTATGTAAGTTTGACAAGTAGTGAAAGAGTTGTTATAAGTGAATATGAATATGTAGTGTCTATGGATTGCAACCAAGATAAGGGGTAGATATATCTACACCCAGTCGATGTGGTCAAGTCAAAAAGGTTAATAAAGGTATTTTAAAATACTTCCCTGCCTGAAGATTTTACAGCGTTTAGAAGCGCACACATAACCAGAAATTGAAATCGACAGTCGTAAAGCATACATTTAAAATTCGGGTATCTTTACTGGTAGAATTTGATTAATCATGAAGGTTTAAAAAAAATTAAAATTTTATAAAAGCCGTTAATATAAGAAAAAGAAATGACGTGGGTTAGTACCTTTAATGGAAGCGATTTCGAAATGACATTATACGTTTATGCGTATAAGGGTCAAGGATATGCGTGAATGAAGTATTTAGTGGAACTCAACTATGATAAGGTATTTAAACTTTACCTGGACTGATTGGTTGTCATCTTTAGCTATAACATTTCGATGTATTCGAAGTCCAGGGAAGAGCATGAGTAGCAATAGGAAACTGTCTTACAGACGAGTGTTATGAGTTTCTCGAAATAAGCTACTCAGTTGGCACATCTTATTCGAAAAAAGATTGTATGTCAGTAGGATGATAAGTATGTAAATGGCTTCGGTGAGTTTTGGTATATTGAAGTAATGAACTGACCACCATAAGTATTCTCACCATGACCGACAGCTCAAGAGGTTTCAGTGTGTATGGATACCTCAAAATAAGGATTGGGCTGTGTATTGATGTAAAATGGAAAGATAGTTGTTTATGGATCCAGTTAGTTCAAAGACCATGCGAGAAACTATCTGACCCGTGATTTAGAGTTGGCAGCCGTCGCGTTTACATTAATAGTATAACGCTACCACTTATATGGTAAGAAATTCAGGTATGCACTAATCGTAAAAGCCCCGAGTATCTGTTTTCACAATAAGAGTGGAATATGAGATAACCAAAAGGGTTAGAGCTTCTAAGGATTATGATTGTAAACATTGTACCACCCAAGAAAGGCTAATGTAATGGCTGATGCCTTGAACAGAAAGAGCCTCGAGATGGTATCACATATGATGGTCAGGGAGCGTGAACTGCTAGAGCAGTTGTGAACCTTAGTAGTGATGTGATCCCTTTTGATGATGACGGTGATTTTGTGACAGCTAGCCTGAGGTTAGAACCAGATTTGTGTGACCGGATTTGCCAGGCTTAGCGTGATGATCGGCATGGTATTGATAGTGTGGGTCAGATTCAGAAGGGTATAGTGACAGAGTTCACAATGAGTGATGATGACTTACAGAGGTTCAGAGATAGTATAAGTGCTCCCCAGGATCACAGTTGATGTGATAGTTTTATTATCAGAAGCTCACTCTACGGGATATACAGTGCATCTGAGAAGTAATAAATATATCGAAAAAAAAGGGTATTGGTGGTCAGGTCTGAAAAGAGACATTGTAGAGATTATGGAAGAAGTGTCTCCTATGTCAGCGGATTAAGGTAGAGCAATAGATGTATGCAGAGTCATTGCAGCCTCTACCTATAATGACACGAAAATGGGAACAAGTTACCATGGATATCGTGATGGGTTACAAAGGACCTAGATGTATCACAAGGCTATCTAAGTGATAGTCGATAGATTGATTAAGTCTACCCACCTTCTGGTTATGAAATCCCCAGATACTCTGAGTGCGTAGGCGAATTTATGTGAATGGAAAATTGTGATATACTATGTAGCGTTCCAGTGAGCATGGTACTAGATAGGGATTCCCGCTTCACTTTCCACTTCTGGGAATATTTGTCAGGAAGCTATGAGAACCCGATTGTGTGTTAGTATAGCTTTCGTCCTCAAACAGATGGTCAGTCAGAGAGGACTGTACAGGTTCTGGAGGATGTGATGAGAGTGTGTGCCATTGATTTTATGAGCTCCTGGGATGATCAGTTGTTACCAATCGAATTCGCCAATAATGACAGTTGTCACTTGAGTATCGGGATAACATTTTATATGAGGCATTGTATGGCCGTAGGAATTGTTCCCTGACTTGGATAAGAAAAAGTGGGTGACAGATAGAAAATTGTTCCCGAATTTGTAAGACAAACCTCTGAGGATGTTTAGTTGCTTTGTGAGAGATTAAGAACACCTCATAGCATACAGAAAAGCTATGCTGACAAGAGACAGAAACCATTGGAAATTCACTAAGGGTGAATCATTATTGTTGATAGTTACTTGTCCTAAGAGCATAAGGACGTAACGAGATTCATATAGAGATAGTGGACAAATGGGAGATAAGACCTGTAGGTTGGCGTTACCACTTGAATAAACAGGCATCCACAATGTGTCCTATCTTATGATGCTTCGAAAATACTATCCGGATCCAGCATATGTGATCAAATATGAGCTCCAACCGCTTAGCTTAATGAAAGTGTAACGTATGTTGGAAAATTGATTCGGGTATTAGACGAAAGGAGAAAGTGTTGAGGTTTAAGATGATCTCCCTAGTTAAGTATGATGGTAGTATTACACTTCGGAGAAAGTCACTTGAGGATGACATTATATAATATGATAAATGTACCCAGAGTTATTTATGGACACATATGACTTGGTTCTAATTTGGAAGACTAAATTTCTTAAGTGAGGGAGATTGTAAGACCCGATATTTTTAACGTAAGAGCAAAAGGGAATAAATAAAAATTTTTGAGTGCATATAAAATGCAAAAGGATTGAAATGGTATTCCCGAACACATGCAAGGACAAAACGGTCAAAAGATCGAAATTCGATATTAATCGGGACAAGAAAATTTAATTAAAAATATGAGATTTGAGAATCTTGATCAATAACGAAGAAATAATTAAATTTCGGGTTAAATTGATCAAGATATGAATTTATTGGAATAAATCGAAATTTTCGTATCGAAAAATAATCTCGAAAATAATCAAAAAATATACCGAAAAGGTAAAATCGGACTAAGAAACTCATTTACGGATTAAATGAATAAAATATAATTTTTCTAAGATATTTGTGGATTTTAATAATTTTTTAATGAATAAAATAATATTAAAAATAAATTATAAATAAATAAATAAAATGTAAAAAAAAAGGGAAATCTGGAAAGGAATTCGAAAACAGAGAGGAAAAGAAACGAAAAGGCGAAAATGACAACCCGAGGAGATTTCCCACCAGCCGACGGCCACCGGCGACCAAGGACCCAGGCGAGGGCCTGCGAAGGAGGCCCAAAACCCGTGCAACCCACAGGCGGCCGCGTCGCGCCGTGAGGTGGCCGAAAAACGTCGAAAACGGAGGAGCTTGCCACGGGAGAGAAGCCTCGATTCGTCGACGATGGCGTCGATTTGGTCCAAGTCGAGGCCCAATTTAGGAAGCCCATGCGATGGCGCATCGAACGGCGGTGGAATCGACCGAAGAACCTGTCGAACGGCATCGGAACGACCAAATGTTGCCTGAACCGGTTGAATCGGACTGAACTGGTCAAACCGAACCGGACTGAACCGACGGTCTGAACCGGGTTGAACCGGACCGGACCGGTTCAGCCAAAAAAAAGAGAAAAAAAGGAAGAAAAAGGGAAAAAGAAAATGAGGAAAAAT
This sequence comes from Firmiana major, assembly GCA_033439115.1. NCBI lineage: Eukaryota > Viridiplantae > Streptophyta > Magnoliopsida > Malvales > Malvaceae > Firmiana > Firmiana major. Next base: position 39,630,665 of record CM065901.1, read on the forward strand.
TGGGCAAAATTCCAGTGATGCAATCGAGCTTCGGGTAAGTCGGTAAGCGATCGAATTGACCGATTTAATTTTTGAAATATTTAATTTGATAAATAATCGACTGAAAGTTTACCCGAAAATATATCTAATTGTGTAGCTCGATGATTGGCATCAACCGAGAGCTCGAGACAACCTCGATTCACGTACTATCAGGGAATCATGGGTAAGTAACCATTATTTACGACAATTTTACGTCGATATGCGTGATTGATATTTATCGCATAAATTACAGATTTAATTTCCGCATTAAATGGATTAAATTCTAGAAAATTGGATAAATTGTCGTAATTACTAAATTGAGATATCTGAGAATTTAGAACGAGGCTAAATAAATTACTTCTGGGCCAATGAGCCCAATAGGCCTCAATAAAGTGTGGTAAACGAGCTTAAGGCCGATTAAGGCCCATTATGGTACAATCGAGCCCAATATAGGTAAACGGGCTCAATGATTTAAATTAAGCCCAGAAAAGATGAAATACAATTAAATTGTATTGTATTTGACCTGGTGAATGTGTATCCGCAGTTCCGGAGATGTGATTGGAAGCAAATCGGACTGTCTGACAAGTCATCAATGGAAAGGTCGGACTGTATAGAAAAATGAGGTAAGGGAATTATGTGAGTAGCTAGAGGTAGCTACGCGTATATTAATAGCTTTTCTGTACACTGAATATGTATGTATACACTGATATTGTATAAAGGTCCTAGAAGTGGTTTAAATGATTTTAATGATCGAATTAGGTGAAAAGTCTATTTTACCCCTATTGAGGAAAGTTCACCTAAGGATGGTGAAAGCATGACATGCATGAAATGCATGATTTAAGGAAATTTATGGTTTAAGGATTTTATTGGTTTTAATCAAAGCAAATCGATAGATTGGCCAGTAACTGTATAAATTTCATAAGATAACACTACGTAGGTGTTATTCATATTTAAATGGAATTTCTTTGGAAAATAAGCCAACTATCAATTTTATATGGAAACAGATATTGCCAACACGTAGTTCGCACTATTCTGCGTTTGTGAATGTGCATAAATGTGCTAGAGTGGTTGCGCGCACCAATTTGTGTGACATCATATGCATAAAATGTGCTAGAGCGGTTGCTCGCACTGATTTTATGATTTGATATGAATGAGAGCTGCTGGAGCCTAACTCGTACTCTGTTTTGACATGTTTGACATGTTTTGACTTGTTTTGACTGAATATGCATAAAGAGGTGCTGGAGCGATTGCTCACACTAGTTTTAATGATTTGACATGCATGAGAGATGCTGGAGCTTAGCTTGCATCCTGTTTTGATATGAATTTGCATAAAGCCATGCTGAAGGGTAAATCGCACGAGATTTGATATAATTATGCATAAAGCCGTGCTGGAGTGTAACTCGCACGAGATTTGATTTACTTGAGCATTCATTTGTGCTGGAGCATTGCTCGCACAAAGTGTTATATGGTTTTATAATTCATTTTAATGTCGTACTAGAGTTTTTCTTATACGAGGTTTTCACTGAGTTGTTTTACATATCCGTACTAGAGCATTGCTCGTACGTGGATTTTACTTGAAATTATAATCAGTTTAAGTCGTACTGGAGCGCTACTCGTACGCAGAGTTTATTGATTTTTATGAAACCGTGCTAGAGCTTTGCTCGCACGAGGTTTTCAGATCTCATGAATATGCATGGAGCCGTGCTTGAGTTTCGCTTGCACAGGGAATTGTATTACATGCATATAACCATGTTAGAGCCTCCTGTAGAATGTGTGTCACAATGAGATGATATGCTCACACATGCATACTGAGACAGAGATGATATGGGTGGATAAGACCTATTACAGGCACCCCTGATTGAGCTTGGGTTCATGGAGTACGTTGTACCATGTATATCACACGGAGGACGCTGTACCATGGGGATTGTTGGAGTGGAGTGGCACTAGCCACGAGGCAGCAAGCCTTTCCCTCGCAATCCTGGTGTCATGCTGTTCTGGCGGGTAGGACGACCCACCTCCCGTTTCAGGTGTGATACCCCGCACACTAGGTACCATGTTGCCAGGGATCACTAGGATATGGCCATAGTCCTCGATGTTACTGATAAAATCAATTACATGTCTCACATGATACAACTATTGGTCGATAGACCAGGGTAGACCCGAAGGAGGGGTCAGGCCCCTAATTTTATGATTTTATACTGTGATTGCTAGATTTTAGATGATTTTATGATATGTGACCCTGAAAGAAGGGTGGTTTTATAACTGAAGTTTTATAATGAATTTTAATGAATTATTTTATGAGATTATTGACCCGAAAAGGTTAGTTTATACTACAGTTTTAATGAAATTATTTAAATGCAGTAGCATGATGATGTTTTCCATGCTTTCATTTCAAATTCACGATTTGTCTTACATGACATGAAAGACTGCATGATCTTGATTTATTTCATGCTTATTATGATTTACTGATGTCACATAAAATGCTACTGATGCATGAATTACATGCTTTTCTATATGCACAAATAGTTTTGGATAAACTATGTCATGATATATGCATGGTTTTGTGCTTGAGATTTTAATGCAAAGAAATGGATTTTAAGGGCATGGCATTATGAACATGTAGATAGTGGAGCTATCTACTTACTTGCATAATTGCCTTACTGAACGTGTGGTTTGCTCACCCCCTTATTTTCCCATCTTTTCAGAGCACTCGAAATAGTCATTGAGCGGCTGAGGACTTGCATGCTTAGTATCTGCTGCTTCCCATTGAGAGACAGGTATACACATTTGTATGGTTTTGTATCTAAATGTGTAATGCACACTACTGTAAACAGACATTGATGTCGGGGATGTAGAGTTATAAATACCATTAAGTATGTATTTATTTAAAGTCAAAAGGATAGTAAACTCTGATTTATGATTATGGAAATGGAATGGTAAATAGTGTGAGGTGACTAACACCGAATCATAGCCCAACTGTTTGTAGGATGGTCACGATGAGAAAAATATAAGAATTAAATAATAAATGAAAAAGAGAAAAATTTACTTTGATTTTAGGTAATTTAGGTCGTGACACTGGGGCCTTACCAATCATCTTACGCCGTGACTCATCAACTCTAATCTCTTACCAATTGGTCTCTTTCCCGCTCTGACATCTCTGTCATTCTTTATTCTCTTCTGTTTCTATTTCGGCCCTTATTACCTTTCCCAATCTTAAAGGCGTGCAACACATGATATTATTCACAAAACTATATTTTACGCACTGCCTCGACATAGGTAGTGAGCCAATGGGACTCTAATCGACAATTTGAGTCATTCCATGAACTTTTAGGCTTTCTGACTCTCACTGCCCATAATGTCGGGTTAATACCTGAGCATGTATATAAACTGAGATTCATACTCGTCAATCAACCAGTGTCTCTGGGTCAGTGTAAGAAATTTTATTTGTAATTTCCCTTAAGTAGTGTCTAAAATATTCTGTCACCGGAATATATCCAGTAATATTTCTCATGTCGGCTCTGGATGTCTAACTCTTCAGATGAGTTGAGCTGACTTCCACCAATGCTCCACCTCGCCTTCCAACATAAACGTATTTAAAGTTCCTTTCTTAGTCGACATACACCGAAAGAATCCATACAACTTCGCTATCTCATACACCCAGTCCTCAGTAACTATTGGTTTCTTTACTTCGCTATATACCGGATGGGTGTACAAATCTCTATAGTCTGAGGCATCTGTTTAGGCTTTACCCTGCCTATCCTCAAATACCTGCATAGACTGAGTAAACAACTCTGAAATATTTTCTACACTCCACTTCATCCTCTCGGAGCGTTCTCAATATTGTTTGATCTCTTTATAGGACCCTGTGGAGTATGCTCAACATCAGCCTCTACCTCACTCTCATCTTGAGTCTTATGTGACGACTCATTTGACTCTCAGGTCGATCTCTATGGTCTCGAGCATCTGTACTCGCCCCTCTACCATAGCGGCTATCAGTTATAAAAACTATATTCTTACATTCGAAACTAAATTCTTAGCTGCAGTTTCATCTTGATAAACACAATTGTATCTAAACAATTCACAGTACATAGGATGTAAATTTACTTAACCACTAACACCAACTCATATCAGGCCAACTCAACTCTGATACCACCTTTTGTCATGACCTAAATTACCTAAAAATTAGAGTAAATTTTTCACTTTTTCATTTCCTTACCCGTCGTGAACAGTTACACTACTAAACAGTTGGGCTATGATTCGGTGTTAGTCACCTCTCACCTATTTACCATTCCATTTCCATATTTCATTTACATATCAATTTATTTTAACTAAATACATCCCCAATATTACAATTTGTGTACAGTACTGTGCCTCTATAGGTTCAGATACAAAAATTATACGAATGTGTATACCTGGTCTTGATAAGAAGCAGCAGATAACCGAAATGTATGACTACTGTCGCTCTCTTCTACTGAATGTACCCTGCTGGGTGGAAAATGAAAGGGTGAGCGAAACTTGCTCAATAAGGCAATAATGTAAGCAGGTAGATAACTATACTATCTACGTACTGATAATGTCATGATATAAAATCGTTTATATTTGGAGCATGAGGTAAGACTAAAACGATGTCACATGTATGTATATATTATATAAGAGAAATCATGAAATCGACATATAAAATAAACATGGAAAAATCATCATGTATGATATCTCATGCTCGTCACATTAAAACTTATTTGTTTCATCATAAACTCATCACGTTAAAACTTATTTGTTTTATCACAAAACAACCACATCAAGGCTAAACCCATCTCTCGGGAATACCTTGATTCATTAAATCACATCTCATTTAAAAACATAAATCGGGACATTTCCCCTCCTTCGGGTTTGTCCTGGTCTATCCAGACTGTATGATATCATGTGAGGCATGTAGGTTACTGTATGAAAATCGAGGACTATGGCCATATTATCTCCTTGTGATCCCAGGCTACATGGATCTCGATGTGCGGGGCATCACAACTGCAACGAGAGCTGGGGTCAAATCCTACCCGCCAGAATATCAAGTAACATCATCGAGTCATCATGACTGCACGGTACAGCGTACTCCGTGTGACATACACGGTACAATGTACTCCGTGGACCCATATCATAGTCTAGGGGTGCCTGCCGTAGGTCTTACCCACCACAATATTATGTCGATAACCAACCCATGTCTCAAAGTATACGTGCGAGCATATTGACTCTCTGCGACACACAGTCTACAGGAGGCTTTTGCACGACTATATGCATGTCAACTCACGTCTAGTGCGAGCGAAGCTCCAGCACCACGCTGTGCATATCATGATATCTAAAATCTCGTGTGAGCGAAGCTCCAGCACGGTTTTGTGCACACACAAATTTCTCGTACGAGCAATGCTCCAGTACAATTTTTCATGAGTAATAAATCAGTAAACTTGTGTGCGAGTAAGACTCTAGCACTCTTTTTATTCATGTAAATACGATAGGTGGCTCAATCTTGATAAAACATCTTTTAAAATCGTAACCGGTACAAACCGGTACCCTTTCGTATAATTCATAAAATCAACAGCCAACCTATGTGCATATTTGCTTAAATCAAAACAATACATTCATATAAAACATTAAAACATGATAATCATGCAATTTATTTGCCTTACTACCCTTTTTGTAAATTTTATTCCCAGGGGCAATATCATATTTTTCTTTATTCACCCGTACCTCGGGTTTTCGTAAAAATTATTATTTCATTTTTAGATACTTAAAGAAATTCTAGGCCCTGTAAATCTCCTCAAAAATACTATAGAAATCTCTATGCACCTACAAAATTCCCTTACCTCGATTCTCATCGAGCGCGTATCTAAATTCCACTGTCGAAGGCTCATCCAATCCAATTTGCTGTTAATCCAGTCTCTGGGGCTGCAGATAATTATTTATATTGTTAATTTAACCCAATAAATATAATTCTCGCGTTTACTATAGTCAATTTAATTAATTAGGTCAATTTAGTCTTATTCGGCCCAATCGCACCTTAATGGGCCTCGACCCATTTTCAGCCCGTTTCTACTTATTAAATATCTTCTTCGGGTTTACTGGGCTCATTCGGCTTACCAATAATCATCGGGCTTCGTTCCAAACTTATTGGATGGCCCGTATACTATTTACGGTAATTACGTTACAATTTTGAATAATATTCCTTTTTATACAGAATTAATCCGTAAATTCTATAAAATAATCGAAACTCTATATTAAATGACTAATATTATCGTAATTAAAATATACTTACCCAATATGATGCGGGGTACAAAAATCGGAGCTCAATCGGCTCTCGTTCGAGCTTTGTCGTAAAACTGCACAATTATACATTTAATTTCGGGTTAATTTTCGATCAATTATAATTTAAATAAATTTTCCAAAAATCAAATCGGTCACTTTTGACCTCGTATCGACTTACCCAAAATCTGGTGTATCCTCGAAAATTCTTTCCGTTTTTCCTTTTTCTCTGTTTCTCCTTTTTTTTCACTCTTTCTTGGCTGAACCGGTTCAATCTAGTTCAACCCGGTTCAGACCGCTGGTTCAGTTCAGTTCGGCCGGTTCGATGCCTCGTCGGTCGGTTCTCCGCCAGCTTTCGCCGCAAGCAGCTTCGTGGGGTTGTCCGCAGCTCGGATCTGGGCTCGATTTCCTTCAAGGCCGTCGAAAAGTGGTCGGTCCAGCTGTTCTCTCTCAGCCGTCGGTACCCATTTCCTTTTCTGCTGTTTTCGAAGCCGTCCGTCGATTTCAGCGACTGCCACCACCACCAATCTGCTCGTCTTGGCCTCGGGGACTTTCGACGATGGTCGAGTGGGGCTAGATCGGCGTCGGTTGCCGCTGATCTTCTTTTCTCCCTCAGGTTTCGTTTTTCTCGCCGTTCTTCTCGCCTGTCGCCACTATTCGTGGCTCCTTTAGGCTGGTAGTGGCTCGGTTGTGGCCGCCTCTCGCATGGCTCGTCACCGGTCCCTCCTCTGGCTCACCGGTGGCCGTTTCGGTTTTTCCCTTGGCAGAATCTCGATTACGCGATTCTACGTTCTGCCTTTTTTTTTACTTAATTAATTTAATTTTATTTATTATTTAATTTTATTAATATTTTAATCAATAAAATATATTAAAATATCTAAAATATCTACAAAAATTAATATTTTATTCCAAATTAACTAATTTAATTTATTTAATTTATTTAATTTATTTATTGTATTTTTTCACTTTTTCGGTATATTTTCTCCGTATTTTCGGGATATTACCCCGAGTGAAAATTTTGATTAATTCTAATAAATTCATATCTTGATCAATTTAATCTGAAATTTAATTATTTCTTCGTTATTGATCAAGACTCTTAAATCCATTATTTTTAATTAAATTTTCTTGTCGAATTTATACCGAGTTTCGATCTTTTGACCGTTTTACACTGGCACGTGTTCGGGATGAATTTAACCCGACTTCCCTTCACGAATACTCATTCATTTCGCATTTTAAATCCTTCTTTCCAATCTGAATCCCATTCGTTTAAATTTGGGACCATTTCAATCTTTCCTTTCACGAACATACTCATTTCGTGTTTTTAACTAAATTCGGGTCTTACATCTCGGGCCGTTTCTGGTGCCTTTCGGTGCGCCATCGTCTGGGCTTCCAAAATCGGGCCTCGGTGTGGCTCGAATCGGCGTCGATGGTCACCGATCGAAGCCTCTCTCCCGCGGCCTCTCTTTTCATTTCCGACGTTCTCCACTGTTTTCAGCGCGCGTGCCAACTTCCGATGGTTCCCACTAGCATCGTCGGCCTTCGCTGGCCTTCGCCTGGGGTCCCTAGCCGCCGGTGACTCGCTGGTGGGTCACTACTTCCTCGGGTTCGGCTTCCGTTTCTTTCCTCTTCATTTTCTCTCTCCCTGATATTTCTCTTTAGTTTCCAATTTCGTTTTTTTTCATTTTCATTTTTATTTTTTTATAATATATTTTTATTATTATTTTATTCAATTAAAATATTATTAAATATCCAAAATATCTAAATATATATATATTTAATTCATTTATTCAATAAATGAATTTCTCGATCTTATTTCGGCTTTTCGGTATATTTTTCGATTATTTCAGGATTATTTTTCGAAGTGAAAATTTCGATTAATTCCAATAAATCCATATCTTGATCAATTTAATCTGAAATTTAATTATTTATTCGTTATTGATCAAGATTTCTCAATCCCATATTTTTAATTAAATTTTCTTATCGAAATTATATCGGGTTTCGATCTTTTGACTGTTTTACCCTTCACGTGTTCGGGAATACCATTTCAATCCTTTTGTATTTTTCATTTCATATTTTAAATAAAATCGAGTCTTACAAATGGCTTCTGCTTTGATCTCCCTCATGTATCAGCTTTGCTTCAGCCTGCATCCCCCCACCTGCAACAGTAAACAAGAGGATAGTATAAAATCAAAGCAACTTAATGATAAACAGTAGAAGGATTTAAAAGCAGAGCAGAACAAAGGAAGACTGTTGATCCCAGTTCACTGCTATGGTGAATTCCAGCTTCTGTTCAGCAAAGCCCAGCAACCTCACTTGTCCAACCCGTGTCATACCACCTTCACGCAGACACTCCCGTCGGAGTTTTGCTCAACCCCGATTCCTGCAGCCGGGCAGTGGCAATCGTGGCCTGGAATTGTAATCTTAAAATTTTAATAAGAGTAAAATTTCTTCACAACTTAATGCTATGAATTTCTAAACTAATCTAAACTAAATCTTTAAGTTACTTTATAACATAAAAGAAGAGTTCTAAGGGAAAACAAAAGAAACTCGAAACACAACTAATGCAAAATCGAAAATCTAATGAATTAATACAGTGAAATAGTTGAAGAAGATAACCACTGTCACCGGCGTCTTCTTCCCCTCTTTACTGTTCATCAATTCAAACTAAAAAAATAAACATTATGGAGTGTTGCTTTGTCACCCGAGCCTCCCCTCCATTCAACATAAGGCATTGAATCAACAATAAAGCAAAGAAATTACAAAACCGAGAAGAACATGGAAAAATCACTGTTCATTAAACCAATGTAATGTTTTAACAAAACAAGAGAATAAAATTTTCAAATTCAAAGAAACTATTTGGAAATTAAAATAAAGAAAGCTTGGAAATTAACCTAAAAGCTATTCTACCCTAAAATTACATCTACTCCTAAATTACTTCTATTCTAACCTAGGCTACCTCTTTTTTTCAATTGCCATCATTTTCTATTTATACACACACTTAGGGGTACAATGGTAATTTTTCCATCTTAGATGAGTTGGCATTGTTTGGCCACTTGTCTTCACACCATTGGCTCCTTGAAAAATAATATTTCCATGTCATCTGTCTTTTTATCCAATTAGATGTGCTAGGCTCGTGTTGTTCGCGTGGTCCAATCTCGATTTTAGCTCAATTCCGGTCTATTTTCTACCGAAATATTCAAAATTCATCCAGATTTAATTTATCTGCAAACATGAGAATTTTAATTAAATAAAGGGGATAATTAACAAAATAAATTGGGGATTTAAATAATTAATTAGGAAATTAGGCATAAATAATTCTAAAAATATAGAATTATTACAACCCAAACTGGAGCTTTTACTTGTCCTCAAGCAAAACAAAATAATTGTAGGAATGACAAGTACAAAACACAATAATTTTCCCAATATTATCCTCAAAGAAAAAGTACAGACTATGATCTCAAAGACTCACAATTACAAGTCCAACATTCAAAATCATTCAATTATAAGTCCTAACTCAGTTGGACCCCTCGTGCGTGTGTGAAAATGTCAGAGTCACTTCACAGTACATTATCCGGATCAAATTATGCAAACATAGTGAATGCAAAGTCAATGACAATTGATCATTCCCATAAGTTTGCTTTTCACTTCTCTCTCCACTAATGTAGTTACATTTAATCAAAGATCAATAGGACTTCATTAAGCTTGTAATGTAAGGCTGGGGTTAAGGTATGATAAAGTCGATTTAGGTTTAATCACCCCTTAACATGCATTACTTCTAGGATCTTAATGTAAGAGCTCAAATCATTTCCCCCAAACTTATTTATTTTATTCTATTTTTTTATTTTCTTTCTTCTTTTCTTTTTTCTTTTTCTTTCTTTTTCTTTTCTTTTTTTTTTTCAATACATACTCTTTCACTATCACTTAATACCCATATAGCTCACAATATATCCCAATGACTTTTCATGCTTTTGGGGTAAGGGATAGGAACAAAGTATTTAAGCTAAGGAAAATAACGCATGTATATTTACAGAGAAAAGCTTATTAGGCCCAGATGGGTGACTAGGAGTAGAATACGTACAAGGAAGGCTAGAAAGGCTCAAACGATCCAAAGATGGCCTAAATCATCTACCTAATCAAGTGTGATCTAATATTTCACCTCGAGATTAGATCAAACAAATTCTAGAATATGATGCACAAAATCAATTGAACAAATGCAATCATATGTATGCATAAGCTTTCTCTAAATAAATAGACCGATTCATGACATGACATGTTCATAAGATGAGGCAATCACAATCAGAATTAAGACAAATTCAAGAATTCAACTTCATGCTTTTCCTATAATCATACTTCTCAGTCAATCAAAGTCAGACTAAATCATGGGGTTCATATAATCGGAATATGGGAAAACTACATGCTAAATACTAAATCATCCCAGAATCAAACAATTTAAGCTCAGATTTTTGAAAACTTTTAAAAATAAATTTAATTTTGCCTAAATTTTTGAAAAGTGCTCAAGTGATATTCTCTCCCCCAAACTTGAAGTGCACAGTGTCCTCAGTGTGCAAATAATATAAGAATTGAAGTTCAAGAACAGAGTACTCCCCTTTCTGATGATGATGAACAACTGAAACTTGATTGAAAACATAATGCTGGAAAATAAATCTATAATATAATCAAAGAAGGAAACAACAGAAAAGAAAAAGAAAAAACGAACTATATACAAAGTGAAAAGAAAAATACAGTCACTTCAAATGCAGCTGAAGAAAACAACACTCAACAGCAGTGCGAAGAGTAGGAGGGTCATCCAGAGTGGTGACAGAATGTTGACAATTAACTCCTCCTTAACTCTATCTACTTCCCTCCTTCTTTCAGATTTCTTATGCTTAAGCCTTATATTCTCCTCAATCTCCATCTTAAAACATTCTTGAGAGTCATCAGGGAGCTTCAAAGGTTTGAAAACATTAAACTTCACTTCCTGATCTAGGGCTCTCATAGTTAACTCCCCCTTTTGTACATCAATTAAAGTTCTACTTGTCGCTAGGAAAGGTCTGCCTAGTATAATGGGGACTTCCCTGTCTTCCTCCATGTCTAAAATAATAAAATCCACAGGGAAAACAAATTTGTCCACACTTACTAACACATCCTCAATAACCCCCTTCGGATATTTAATTGATCGATCAGCCAACTGAAGGGTCACTGTGGTGGGCTTGGCATCCTCTATTCCTAACTTATGATAGATAGACAATGGCATTAAATTTATACTAGCTCCTAAATCACACAGGGCTCTACCAAAGAATAAATTTCTAATAGTGCAGGGTATGGTAAAACTCCCGGGATCCTTGAGCTTGGGGGGTAATTTTCTCTGAATAATGGTACTACATTCCTCAGTTAAGGCCACTGTCTCATAATCTTTCAATCTTCTTTTCCTCAAGAGGATATCCTTCAAAAACTTCACATAACTTGGCATTTGCTCTAAGGCATCTGTGAAAGGAATGTTGATGTGAAGTTTCTTAAAAATCTCAAAAAATTTGGCGAATTGTTGATCCGATTTTTTATTTTGGAACCTTTGAGGAAAAGGTACTGGTGGTCTAACCAGAGAGGATGTAGTGGAAACATGTATATCACTAGAGGGAGAGGAAGGCTGTGAAATAGAAGAAGGTATAGATGAAGAAGTGCCTAGCTTGGATTCTTTTACAGCCTGATCCTGATATTCCTGCTCTTTCTGAGCTGCTTCGTTAGAACTTAAGGATTCTTCAACTATGGGCTGTTCAGGTCCAGACTTAACTTGTGGCTCATCTAGCTCTCTGTCACTCCTAAGGGTGATGGATTAGACATGTTCTTTACCCTCCCTTTGCCTAACAAGATTAGCTTCAGTGTTACTAGAAAGGGTCCCTTGAGGACATTGGATAAGAGCATTTGCTATTTGTCCCACCTGAACCTTTAAGTTCTTAATTGAAGCAGCTTGATTTTGCAGGATCGTTGAGAACATCTCCTCTAATGTAGGCTTCTTCTCAGCTGCTGGTGTGTGGTAATGTTGGGGCTGCATAGGTTGTGGTGGTGGTGGTGGTGGTGATGGATGATATTGAATTTGAGGTGGGGATGGATGATGTGGTGGATGGTATGGAAATTACGGCTGTGGTGATACCTGAATCGATGGAGCTTGAAAACCAGGGAATCCTACAGGTCTAGAGCTAGAAGTTTGCCCTTGGTTTTAGCTCTAGGAGAAGTTAGGATGGTTCTTCCACCCTGGATTATAGGTGTTTAAAAAAGGGTTGTTCCGTTGCGTTTAAGAATGGGCAACATACTGAATCGATTCTAAGTTGAGCGGACACCTATCTACAGAGTGGGTACCACTACACAGCTCACAGGAAAGAAAAGGACTTTAGACAGAATACACAGGGTTAGGACTAGTGGGAGGATTATGTTGGGTACTGAGCGACTCTACCTTCTTCGTAAGGTTAGCGATTTGAGAGGTCAAGGTAGACAGTGTGTCGAGCCCATAAATACCTGTTGACTTCTTTGGCAATTGCCTCTCCGAGGACCATAGATAGTTGTTAGCCGCCATCTTTTCTAACAACTCGTAAGCTTCCTCATCTATTTTACACATTAGCGCTCCACCCGCAGCAGCGTCAACAATGGTCCTATTTGGGCTTGTAAGTCCGTTGTAGAAGGTCTGGACTTGCAACCATAAAGGTAGGCCATGGTGAGGGCACTTCCTAAGAAGCTCCTTATATCGTTCCCATGCTTCGTAAAGAGTTTCAGAGTCGTACTGAGTAAAGGAAGATATGTCACTACGGAGTCTGGCCATTTTAGAGGGAGAAAAAAACCTAGCTAGAAATTGATGGGCTAACTCGTCCCATGTAGAAATGGATCCTGAAGGCAAGGAGGTTAACCAGTGTCACGCCTTATCCCTAAGCGAGAAGGGGAATAATCTAAGCCTAAGCGCATCATCAAATAACCCATTGTGTTTGAACGTGTTGCACAAGTCCAGGAATTGCCCAAGGTGAGCATGTGGGTCATCATGTGGAAGCCCACTGAACTATAAAGATGTCTGGATCATCTGGAGGATGGAAGGCTTAATTTTGAAATTATTAGCAGGGACAGCTGGTGGCCTAATGCCGGTATAATAACCTCCAATAGTCGGCATTACATAATCTCCAACGGTCCTAATTTCCCTACTTTCTGCCATGATGCTTTGCAACGAAGCTACAAATTTCCTAGAATCCTTTCAAATTTTTCTAAGTGTTCGTTCAATTTCAGGATCTAGAGGGAAGCAATCAAAACTCCTGGCTCTAAGCATGCAAATATCAGAAAGTCCTTAGAAAGTTTTTTTTTTAGTTCTTAATTTTACAATTTTTTTCTTTTTTTTAATTAAATGGAGAAACTTAACTAAACTAAGGATCTAAATATTTACAACCTAAATATTTACAAGCTAGAATTACATCTAAGCATAATTTCACCGATATTAATTACTGACTAATTAAAACTTCCTCGGCAACGGTGCCAAAAACTTGATACGCACTAAGGGTATTATCCGCAAGTGCATGGGTCGTACAAGTAATAATGGGATTTGAGTCCCGAGTTATCGTCCCACAGAGAAGTTGATCAGCCTAATTAACTACCGGTTAATCTTACCCTAAGTATATCCTAGCAAATTATGAGGTTGCAAGGGGTGATCTACTAGGCTAATTAAAATTACTGGAAAGCAATAAAATAATAAGAACTAAATAAAATAAAACCGAGCTAAAAATACTTACAATGCTCCAAGCAATCAACCTACAAAAGAAAATTAAAACAGTTAAAATTAATTAACGCAATAAAATTCAAATATGAAAATAAAGAAAACAAATCAATTAAACCAAAATTAAACAAACTTAAAATAAAATATGCATGTGATTAAACTACTTAATAAAAATGCAAATTAAACTAAATTTAAATTTCATGAAACAAATTAAATCTAATTTAATTCTAAATGCAACTCATAAAATAATATACTAAAATTAAATCCTAAAACCTTAGCTATTAACTAAAAAACTAAAACTAAAAATTAAATTAACATGCAAAAATATTAAACTAACCTACCATTCTAATTGATTGAATTAACTAACTAACAACTAACAAATGCATGAAAATACTAAAAATGCATTAAACTATAGCAAAATGATTAAAATGACATGGCCAAACATGGCCTTAAGCTATATTATCCCAGCTGTCTTGGTCCCGTGTGCACTGTACGTGATTCTTCTTTAGCTGTTGTCCAGGTGCTCACGGTTTGTCCTCTACTCCAGATTTCGGTTGTCTCCAGGTGCTATGCAGCAAGTGTACTGTACTATGATCTGCACTGTACTGCTATGTGCACCAGTCATCTGTTTTGCAAATCATTAGGCACCCGACTCCTGCTCACATAGCAGATTCCCTAGCTTGTCCTACCTGCTCAGAGCACACATCCATTCTCTACCCTGTGTTGCTTCTGCATCCATTCCTATATGGTCCAACAAAGTATAGGCGTAATTCTTGGCTTGGCCAGGTGCTGCCCAGATGAGTTCCTGTACTCTGCTATACAGGAAGCTAAATTACAGCAGACATGTTCTGCTGTACTGCTCTCGGTTCTATTGAGTATCGTTGTCCTGGTTCAGCTTCATGCCTTGCAACACAGCCAGCAGAATGAAGCACAAACGATCTGGCCTTCTGTACTACAACATACCAATCATGCCACGGTTCATTCAATTGACAAACGTACCAACGAAATGCCGAACAATATGCGGCTGAGAATCCAAATGATAAATGAAGATTGCAGTACGGGACTGGAATGAAGCAAGGAAACTGTTGTAACCGGTCCCCACTACCTGCGTAAATGGCTTCTGCTTTGATCTCCCTCACGCATCAGCTTTGCTTCAGCCTGCATCCCCCCACCTGCAACAGTAAACAAGAGGATAGTATAAAATCACAGCAACTTAATGATGAACAGTAGAAGGATTTAAAAGCAGAACAGAACAAAGGAAGACTATTAATCCCAGTTCACTGCTATGGTGAATTCCAGCTTCTGTTCAGCAAAGCCAAGCAGCCTCACTTGTCCAACCCGTGTCTTACACACCTTCACGCAGTCACTCCTATCAGAGTTTTGCTCAACCCCGATTCCTGCAGCTGGGCAGTGCCAATCGTGGCCTGGAATTGTAATATTAAAAATTTAATAAGAGTAAAATTTCTTCACAACTTAATGCTATGAATTTCTAAACTAATCTAAACTAAATATTTAAGTTACTTTATAACATAAAAGAAGAGTTCTAAGGGAAAACAAAAGAAACTCAAAACACAACTAATGCAAAACAAAAAATCTAATGAATTAATACAGTGAAAAAGTTGAAGAAGATAACCTCTGTCACCGGCGTCTTCTTCCCCTCCTTACTGCTCATCAATTCAAACTAAAAAAATAAACATTATGGAGTGTTGCTTTGTCACCCGAGCCTCCCCTCCATTCAACATAAGTGCATTGAATCAACAACAAAGCAAAGAAATTACAAAACCGAGAAGAACATGGAAAAATCATTGTTCATTAAACCAATGTAAAGTTTTAACAAAACAAGAGAATAAAATTTTCAAATTCAAAGAAACTATTCGGAAATTAAAACAATGAAAGCCTGGGAATTAACCTAAAAGCTATTCTACCCTAAAATTACATATACTTCTAAATTACTTCTATTCTAACCTAGGCTACCTCATTTTGTTCAATTGCCATCTTTTTCTATTTATACACACACATGGGGTACAATGGTAATTTTTCCATCCTAGATGAGTTGGCATTGTTTGGCCACTTGTCTTCACACCATTGGCTCCTTGAAAAATAATATTTCCATGTCATCTGTCTTTTTATCCAATTGGATGTGCTAGGCTCGTGTTGTCTGCGTGGTCCAATCTCGATTTTAGCTCAATTCCGATCAATTTTCTACCGAAATATTCAAAATTCATCCGGATTTAATTTATCTGCAAACATGAGAATTTTAATTAAATAAAGGGGATAATTAACAAAATAAATTGGGGATTTAAATAATTAATTAGGAAATTAAGCACAAATAATTCTAAAAATATAGAATTATTACGAGTCACACTCTAGCACGCTTTCATTCTCACGAAATCCGTATAGGTGGCTCAATCTTTGTAAAACATGGTTATAAACCAAATCAAATCATTTCTTTTGTAAATCATTTCAAATGTTAGCCAACCCACCAATCACTTGTTAAAAAGCAACAAAACACTTGTTAAAAAGCAACAAAACAAGGTTTTTCAAAGCATCATGCTTTTATTTTCATGCACATTTCTCAAAACCTAACTCTTTACCCTTCAATCACCCAATAACATTTTCTAGTGTCACATGCACTCTAGCAAAACATTTAAGCTCCAAAATTGCACACAGAAATCTCTAAGAGTCCACACAATTCCCTTACCTTGATTTACTCGGGGTGCGATTCTCTTCCTTTACGTTTCTCGCGCTCTTAGCTCAACTTGCTCCGGTATATCATTAGGAGCTGCAATTCATTCATCAAACGCTCGAGTTAGTGTTGCCAACTCTCATTCACTATGCATTCTACCTAATACCTTAAATACTCATTTTACCCCCTTTTTGGTAAGTCTCACAATTAATTCCATAACACCATTTTGAATCCATACCCACAACACCACTATCACCTAAAGATATCCTATTCATCATTTATTCCACTACATTCCACGTTCTCACACTAGCCCATTTCTAGGTTATAGTCATTCCATTGCATTCTAGATAGTTTCTACCATTAACAAGCACACCAATCAACTCTAAACTCAATAACTTAACAAATGTACTTGAGTTGGTGTTTTAGAAACTCACCTCTTTGGATTTTCTCCTCACTCCAATTGAAAATGCTCCTTGTTCCTTAAATCCAACAAATGGGGGAATGCCTCCAAGCTATGTTGTTCTTCTCCTTGATGTGAATAACTTTGAGTCTAATAGCCTTCCCTCAAGTCTTCTTGAAAATGGTCGGATTTAGAGAGAGAAAACTAGGTTTTGGGTTGAAAATGGTAGAGTAAGAGTGTTTTCTCAAAATCTGCAGATCCAACTGCTCCTATTTATAGATTTAGCTTGATGAGATCGATATGTTCAAACATAAGATCGATCGGGTCCCCTTAAAATCCTCTTTTCATGATAATTTAAAGGCATAAGATTGATCTGTCGAATCTTGAGATTGATCTGTCTCAGGCAGTAGCTTAAGGAGATCAATCTGGCTAGGGAGGAGATCGATCTGCTCCAACCTGAGAGCTAAGGAAATCGATTTGCTTGCCTTAAGAATCGATCCTCATTTTACTGAATGTTTAGGAGATCGATCTGGCTCCATTGGAGATCGATCTGCACTGTTCCTATTGCTCGAATAAGAGCATTTTGACTCTTCCAGATCGATCACTCATCTTACGAGATCGATCTAACCTTCATATTTTCTAGATTTTCTGCAGTAACTCACACCTAAACATCCTTAATTTGCTACCATGGTCATTTCCCCATTCAGTAACCTTTAAGACTTGAAAATGGCATCCATTCATACTTTATACACATTAAAACTTGTGTGCATTCATTATATACCTAAAGGTATACCATACAAACCAAATGGAAGTTCATAATTCATGCAATCTTCATTCCTTTTTACCACACCACTCATATTCCATTCCACCCACATTCATCATATACAAGAGTCCATTTCTTCATATTCATACATAATGAGACTTGTTCGTACATCACTACTCTTATTACAAGTGTGTATGTTGGACTTATGGACTCTACATCATTTATGCTTCACATTACAAATACATCACCATTTACACATACACAAAGTTATACATATATGGGGTCTCACATTCTCCCCTACTTAGAAAATTTGGTCCTCTAAATTGGAACCAAATCACTATGTGAATAACTCGGGATACCTCTCCCACATCAAACTCTCCAATTCCCATGTGGCCTCTTCCACAGTGTGATATTGCAAAAGAACTTTCACCAAGGGAATTGTCTTTGTCCTCAACACTTTCTCCTTTCTATCCAGTATCTGAACCGACCTCTCAATGTATGTCATGCCTTCATTAAGTTCTAAAGGCTCATACCTTATTACAAGCGTTGGGTCCAAGTGGTATTTCCTTAACATAGATACGTAGAAGACGTTATGTACATTTGCCAACTCTGGTGGCAATGCCAACCTATAAGCCTTATCTCCCACCTTATCAAGTATCTCAAATGGCCTTATATACTGAGGGCTCAACTTCCCCTTCTTCCCGAACCTCATGATCCCCTTCGAGGGCGAAACCGTTAAAAACACTAACTCACCCACCATAAACTCTAGTGGTCTCCGTCTCTTGTCAGCATAACTCTTTTGTCTACTCTAAGCTGTCTGTAACCTCTCATAAATCAACTGGACATCCTCAGAGGCTTGTCTAACCAAGTCAGGAGCAAAGATTTATCTGTCACCAACCTCTTCTCATCCAATAGGGGAACGGTATCTACGCCTATACAATGCCTCATATGGTGTCATCCCAATACTCGCATGAAAACTATTATTATAGGCAAACTCTGCGAATGGAAAATGGTCATCCCAAGAGCCTCCAAAATCCAATGTACATGCTCTCAACATATCCTCTAGGGTCTGTATAGTCCTCTTTGACTGACCATCTGTCTGAGGATGAAATGCGGTGCTAAAACTCAATTGGGTCCCCATCGCTTCCTGAAAATGTTCCCAGAAGTGGGAAGTGAAACGGGCATCCCTATCAAAAACAACGCTTACTGAAATTCCATGTACTCTCACTATCCCGCGCACATACAAGTTCGTTAACTGGCTCAAAGTATCAGTAGCTCTCATAGCTAGAAAATGGGCTGATTTCGTCAACCAATCCATAATCACCCATATGGCATCATGACCTCTACGGGTCCTCAGTAATCCCATCATAAAATCCATGGTGACATGCTCCACTTCCAAGTCAGTATTGGTAGAGGCTACAATAACCCTGCAGGCTTCTTATGCTCTACCTTCACCTGCTGACAGACAAGACACTTAGCGACATATTCAGCAATGTCTTTCTTCATCCCAGACCACCGATAAACCTTTCAAAGGTTTTGATACATCTTAGTACTCCCTGGATGTATCGTATACCTCGATAAGTGAGCCTTTGTCAAGATCAACTTTTTGATCTCTGAATCATCGAGAACACATATCCTACCTCTGAACCTCAACAAGCCATCTGAACTCAATTCAAAGTCTATCTCTATACCCCGTTGTATCTACCCAACAATATCACTGCACTGCTGATCAATTCGTTGAGCCTGCCGAATTCGATCTATCAGATTCGGTTCCAACTACAGGCTAGCTATCATAAAGCCACTATCAGCGTCGGACGGGGTCATATCCAAACTGAGGTTCGTGAACTGTTTCAACAGTTCATGTTCCCTGATCATCATAAATGACACCAAACTGAGATGCTTCCTACTCAGTGCATCAGCAACTACATTCACTTTACCCGGGTGGTACAGGATCTCACAATCATAATCTTTTAAAAGCTCGAGCCATCTCCTCTGTCTCATTTTCAATTCTTTCTGCGAGAACAGGTACTTAAGGCTCTTGTGATCTATGTAAACCTGAAATCTCTCACCATAAAGATATTGGTGCCATATTTTTAATGCAAATACTACGACCGCCAACTCTAAATCGTGGGTTGGGTAGTTTCTCTCATGATCCTTCAACTGTCTTGATTCATATGTTGGTAGGAATGGTGAGAATCGGAGCTGTGGTTAATCTCTTTTTCAACTCCTCAAAACTTTCCTCACATCTATCGTCCCACACAAACTCCACTTTCTTTCTCCTGAGACGTGTCAACGGAGCAGCTAATCATGAGAATCCCTCTACAAACCTTCGATAATATCCAGCTAAACTCAGGAAACTTCTGATATCTGTCACTGTTTGGGGTCTCTACCACTGTATCACTGCCTCAATCTTTGATTGATCCACTAACACTCCATCCTTCGATACTATATGACCCAGAAAAGAGATCTATTCCAACCAAAAGTTGCACTTTCTGAGTTTAGCATACAACTTCTTCTCTCGAAGGGTCTATAACACTATCCTTAGGTGTTGTTCATGCTCCTCTCTAGATCTTGAGTACACCAGTATATCATCAATAAACATAATGACAAATCGATCTAAGTATTGGTGAAACACCTCATTCATCAAATACATAAAAACTGTGGGAGCATTTGTCAACCCAAATGGCATAACCATAAATTCATAATGTCTACACTGGGTTTGAAAAGCTGTCTTGGGTATATCTCCACTCCATATCTTCAACTGATGGTACCCAGATCTCAGATCTATTTTAAAGAAGACCTGCGCTCCCCTAAGCTGATCCAACAAGTCATCGATGCGTGGAAGGGGATACTTATTCTTGATAGTGGCCTTATTCAATAACCGTTACACACAGTCAAAGGCTTCCATCCTTCTTCCTTACGAACAGAATCGGTGCTCTCCAAGGTGAGACGCTCAGTCTGATGAACCCCTTCTCTAGCAACTCCTGTAATTGCTTCCTTAATTCTTCCAACTCAACTTGAGCCATTTTGTACGGTGGCTTGGATATCGGCTCTGTACCAGGTGCCAAGTCTATACCAAATTCCATCTCTCTATCTGGAGGTAATCCTGGTAACTCATCCGAAAAGACATCTAGAAATTCCCTGACCACTAGGATGTCTATCAACTCCGAACGTGCCTTATCCGTCTCAATCACATAAGCAAGGAACTCTTCACATTATTCTTTCCACCGTTAGTGACATAAACTATCACACCACATACACAATTGATAAACAGATTCATCTATCAAGTATTATGAATTTAAATCACACTCTTCTCATTTATAAAGATCATGTCATTTCATTTCTTTTCATCAAAATTTACAATAAGATTGTCTAATTCTAAAAACATCAATGTTCTAGCACGACAATCCATAACAACCCTAGTTCGCAGCCAGCCAATCCATCCCTAGGATTACATCAAAATCACTCATATTTAATAAAATTAAATCGACTACCATTTCTTTACCTCTTATCCTTATCTTACAATTTCTATATACATGCTCAGTCAATTGACTATCATTCATAGGGGTAGATATCATCAACATCTTATCTAGCAGTGTGGGTTTTACATGCTTCAACAATTTACATACAAAGGATGGCGATATAAAGGAGTGTGTGGCACTAGGATCAAACAATACAAATGCTTCTAAATCAAAGATTTGGATGGTACCTTTAACCACATCTAATGACTGATCCGCAGTGTCATGGTCCAGTGTGTGCACTCATCCTTTGCTCACACCCACTGCCTGCTTCCCTTTTTCCTCAGTCGTAGCCCTCCTCCTCGGAGCAACTGTCCCAATTGGATCGCTCTCTGGCTCCCTACCCTTCTGTGGGGCTTTCTCTGTCATCTCTGGGCAATCCCTGATTATGTGCCCTAGTTTCCCACATCTAAAGCATATTGCAAGAGGTCCATAGCAGGGTCGAGTACCATGGTACCTGCCACACTTGCTGCACTGCTCTGTAGTAGGCCGTGGCCCTCCAATCATAATCCCCTTAGCTGGAGCTATGGTCGGGTAGATGAGAGGATTGACTGTCTTCTCCTGGATCTCATCAATCCTCGACTTCTTCAAAGCAAACCTCTTGCTTCCCTTATAATTGAAGCCTTTATCCATCACTGGTCTCTTCTTATCTTTATCCCTCACTTTACCAACCTTTCCAAACTCTGAGGCAATTCTATCAATGTCTTGCTCACATAATTGCGCCATGCGCACTGCCTCCTCATAGGTTGGTATATCCAAGGGAACTAATTTGAACCTGATGGTTGGTCTCAGTCCATCCATAAATTTTTGGATCTTCTCGACCTCATTACCCATCGTGTTGGGATCATATCTACCCAAAGAGATAAAAGTTATCTCATACTCATCCACAGTCTTGCTCCCTTAGGTCAATCCCAAAAATGTCATCTTCATCTTCCGTTGTGCGGTATCCAGAACATATTATCTCTGAAAAGCTTCCAAAAATACCTCCTAGCCAATCTCTGTATGTCAGGCTCTCAAAATAGGCCTAGTGGATTTCCACCAATGTTCTGCTGATCCCTTTAGCATGAACGCGGCAAACGTTACCATCTCTGTATTAATGCATTCGAAAAACCCATATAACTTCTCAATCTCATTTATCAAATCTTTAGCAGCTACTGGGTCCTTAACTCCACTAAGAGATGGCGGTCTAAACTTCTGAAACTGTCGCAGTCTATCTAAATCACATCAGTAACCCCTGCCTCTACTACCCTGTGGTGTAGAACAAGTGTAGGCATATCCTGTGTAGGTAGGGGTGTAGGTGTATCTGTCGTCTGAGGTCTCTGGGCTGGTCGTACCAGTGCCTCAGGAGCTGCCACCTGCTCGGCATCACCCTCTGTAGCGAGAATTTGTCTGCCCCCAACTCCAGGTAAAGATTGAGTGACCAACTCCAAGATCATCTCGATACTCCACTCAATCCTTACGAAGCGTCCCTTAGTACTCTCGGGTCTCTCCTCTGGACCCTGTGGAGCATGCTTAACCTCAGCCTCCACCTCAATTTCTTCCTGTGCCTCATGTGTTTCTGGCTCAACACTACCCCCAGGGCTACCTCTACAACCTCAAGCCTACGCTTTCGTCCCTCTACCACGACTGGTGTTAGGCATAATGTTTCACTTCCCTATATACACATCAATTACTTAGTCAACCCATCGACACACACACAATTGTATCTAAACAAGCACAGTAACATGGAGATGTAATTTTCTAACTTATTAAGTATTTTAGATATCTACACACGTCAGACCAACTCGAGCTCTGATACCAACTTCTGTCACGACCCTCAACTTACTAAAAATCAGCATAAATTTTTCATTTTTCATGCATCGTTTATTTTTCGTCCTTACATTACCTCGATCGTGATCAGCTACACTCTCAAATATTTAGGCTGTGTGTGAATGTCTACCTCATCCAACCATAATAATTTAATTTGCAATATTATTTATAAGTAAACACTTGTATAAATAAATCAGAGTTGTTGTTTACATGTGTTTACATTGCTTACATCCCCAATAGTTACATACAAGATGCTATTATGCTACAAAAAGTTTAGATACAAAATTTACACCAGTGTGTATACCTTAAGTGATGAGATGCAGCGGATACTAAAAGGAAAGCCTCCAGTCGCCTTCAGTCTATACTCAAATCTCTGTAGAGAGGGGAAAATAAGGGGGTGAGCAAACCACACGCTCAGTAAGGTAATCATGCGAACCGGTAGATACTACACTATCTACGTGATCGTGATGCCATGTTCAAATCCATTCATTTCATCATTTCATCTCAAAACATTAGTTCATGCTTGTGTTAATGGCATGTAAAGCAATTCATGCAGTTTGTTAATGCACAAATCAAATTCAAGCATGGCATTAATCATCATGCTTATTTCATAAGTAAAGCACGGCATTAATCATCATGCAGTGGTGCACTTTAAAACCATTAACATACTTTCTCATTTCAAACAAATCAACACTTATCATGACGTCAGCCCTTCCCTCAGACCGTCCTGACCCACAAATCATTTCAAAACATGGATTTCATTCATAAAGCAATAGACATGTGAGATAGGCAATATAATAAGGGATATCTCCTCTAGAACTATGGTCATATCCTCTTATCCCAGGCTATATTGATCAAGTGTGTGAGGTATCACCACTATCTGCTTCCACACGGGAGGTGGGTCACGTCCATCCCGCTGGTCCATAGCAGATCTCATTCGAAGATGGCATATCACAATCTCAACACAGTACAATGTACTCCATGCTACCTGTATGGTACAGCGTACTCCGTGGACTCATATTAACACATCATATCACGTCACATCTCAAAATGTACGTGCGAGCCTATTTAATCGGTACGACTTCTTATCTTCTTGAAGCTCCTAGCACGGCTACCAACATGTCAATTCTCAAAAATGCACATGCGAGCCTATTTAATCGATGCGACACCTAGTCTACCCGGAGCTCCTAGCACGACAACAAGTATGGTGGGCATCTAATACGAGCTCTGCTCCAGCACCATGCCAAAACTAGTATAAGGTTTGTGCGAGATCAACTCTAGCACAACATCATAAAAATCCATGTGAAAACTTGTGCCAACTACACTCTAGCACTCATGCGTATAAAAACACATCAAATCTCGTGCGAGTCACACTCTAGCACGCTTTCATTCTCACGAAATCCGTGTAGGTGGCTCAATCTTTGCAAAACATGGTTATCAACCAAATCAAATCATTTCTTTTGCAAATCATTCAAATGTTAGCCAACCTACCAATCACTTGCTAAAAAACAACAAAACAAGGTTTTTCAAAGCATCATGCTTTTGTTTTCATGCACATTTCTCAAAATCGAACTCTTTGCCCTTCAATCACCAAATAACATTTCCTAGTGTCACATACACTCTAACAAAACATTTAAGCACCCAAACTACGCACAAATATCTCTAAGAGTCTACACAATTCCCTTACCTCAATTTACTCGAGGTGCGACTCTCTTCCTTTACGTTTCTCGCGCTCTTAGCTTAACTTGCTCCGGTGTATCCTCAGAAGCTGTAATTTATTCATCAAACGCTCGAGTTAGTGTTGCTAACTCTCATTCACTATGCATTCTACCCAATGCCTTAAATACTCATTTTACCCCTTTTTGGGTAAGTCTCACAATTCATTCCATAACACCATTTTGAATCCATACCCACAACACCACTATCACCTAAAGATATCCTATTCATCATTTATTCCACTACATTCCACTTTCTCAAACTAGCCAATTTCTAGGTTATAGTCATTCCATTGCATTCTAAATAGTTTCTACCATTAACAAGCACACCAATCAACTCTAAACTCAATAACTTAACAAATGTACTTGAGTTGGTGTTTTAGAAACTCACCTGTTTGGATTTTCTTCTCACTCCAACCGACAATGCTCCTTGTTCCTTAAATCCAACAAATGGAGGAATGGCTCCAAGCTATGTTGTTCTTCTCCTTGATGTGAACAACTTTGCATTTAATAGCATTCCCTCAAATCTTCTTAAAAATGGCCAAATTTAGAGAGAGAAAACTCAGTTTTGGGTTGAAAATGGTAGAGTAAGAGTGTTTTCCCAAAATCTACAGGTCCAACTGCTCATATTTATAGATTTAGCTTGATGAGATCGATCTTTCAAGACATAAGATCGATCTGATCCCCTTAAAATCCCTCTTTTCGGGATAATTTAAAGGAATGAGATCGATCTGTCGAAACCTTGAGATTGATCTATCTCAGGCAGTAGCTTAAAGAGATCGATCTGGTTAGGGAGGAGATCGATCTGCTCCAACCCAAGAGCTAAGGAAATCAATCTGCTTGCCTTAAGAATCAATCCTCATTTTACAGAATGTTTAGGAGATCGATCTGGCTCTATTAGAGATCAATATGCACTGTTCCTATTGCTCGAATAAGAGCGTTTTGGCTCTTCCAGATCGCTTTCTCATCCTACGAGATCTATCTAACCTTCATATTTTCCAGATTTTCTACAGTTGTTTTACAGCTACTCACACTAAAACATCCATAATTTGCTGTCATGATCATTTCCCCATTCAGTTAGCTTTAAGACTTGAAAATGGCATCCATTCATACTTTATACACATTAAAACTTGTGTGCATTCATTATATACCCAAAGGTATACAATACAAACCAAATGGAAGTGCATAACTCATGTAATCTTCATTCCATTTTACCACACCACTCATATTCCCTTCCACCCACATTCATCATATACAAGAGTCAATTTCTTCATATTTATACACAACGAGACTTGTTCGTACATCACTACTCTTATTACAAGTGTGTATCTTAGACTTATGGACTCTACATCATTTATGCTTCACATTACAAATACATCACCATTTACACATACACAAAGTTATACATATATGGGGTCTCACAATGTTATTCTCCTGTTGTTTAGGAACAACTTTACTAAATTAAACTTCTATCAACACTGATTGAAAGGTAATGAGAATTTAGAGAGAGAAACTAGGTTACTTTACTTCAAAAATGAAAGTTTTGATCTGTTCTAGGGAAGAAGCTGAATGTTGAGCTCCTTTATATAGAATTTACCTTATGAGATCGATCTCCTAGGGTAGAGATCGATCTCCCCTTACTCCAATTACATGATTTACAGCCTTAGAGATCGATCTGCTTTATAGGATATGATCGATCTTGGCCAGGCAGAAAGCTTCAGAGATCGATCTGCCAGAGGGATGAGATCGATCTACTTCTGATCGAGACATAATGAGATCGATCTGCTTGAGGATGAGATCAATCCTTGCTTGGCAGAAGCATACCAAGATCGATCTGGCTTGAAGAAGGGATTGATCTCCCTTTGCTCTGCAGCATACTTAGCTGAAATTCATCTCAGATTTTTAAAGATATCTTCTTATCAATTTGCTTCACTACTCATTTTGCATTCATTTCACATTTATCACTTAAAAAGGTTTATTTCCTATAATTCATGCATAATGAAACTTGTGTGTACATCACGAACTCACGTAACAAGTGTGTACATCAAATTTACAGACCTTACAACTCTTATGATTCATATTACATGAACAAGTGTATACTTAGGGAATCATAGGGATACATATGAAAGTATGGGTCTTACATTAGGGGAGAAACATTTTGTGTGTGTGTGCCGTGAGTTTCTAAGTAGAGATTTAGAGTGGATTTAGCCGAATTTTAGAGGAGTAACACTAAACCAACACTGACCTTAAGAATTTTTAAAAGATAGTTTTGGTCAAGCAAGGATAAAGATTAGAGGAATTGGGGAAAATTCTAGTATATGATTTGGGAATTTCGATCACCAGGTGAGAATCCCAACCTTTTTATTTAAATTTATAATTTAAACAGCATTTGAATTAATGTTCCAACTATATACTAGATTTAATTGTTGAAAAGTTGGTTGGTTTTTTTTTTTTGCAAATGAGGTTTCGGTCACTAGAAGTAAATTGGAGATTTTTTGTTTGCACTTGGACTTTGTGGTTTAAATCAGTAAATTATGTTAGTATCAGCTTAGTCTTATAATTTTTATAACTAATTAAAGAGGTACAAGATAAATTAGGTTAATGTATTTACTTCCAACCAAAATCGACAAGTAGAGAATATGAACTAAATCTAAAGTTTTAACTAAGAATTCCATAATAGAATTTTATAATTACTGTGAATGTATGCTCAGAAGATCATTAAAGATGTCTAGGGAAAGTGAAAACTGATTCGGTGATTGTGGGCATGAGTAAGGATGGCGAGTTATAGTATTGGATTTAGCCAATATAAACATCGATTATTCAGAAAATTCATTATGGTCATGCGTGAATCATAGAGGACAGCATAGGAGTGGCCTTTAGATTGGCCATAATACTAATAATTCAAGTGATAAAAAAAAGGCGACAGGTTAGAAGTAGTGTAGTATACCTAAGGGTACCTGGTGCAATTAGCGCACACGATGATAAGGGAATTTATTCAATTAATTATAAACTGAATGTAAATAGGTGTTGATGGTACCTTATTGTTATATATGAAATTTATAGCAAATACCTCTCTGAGTGATAAGGCAGGTGAAAAGGAGGCATAGGCACATATATGCGTACCTAAGGTGAAGAGGAGATTGCTGGCGCGCACTTGGATAGGTAAGGGAAATATATGACCCGTAGCTAGTGGGATACCTAGGGTAAGAATTAGATTTGATAGAAACGTCAGGTTGCTAGGAATTAGATTAGTTTTCTAGTTAGGGACTTAGTGTCGTCATTTCCATGTTTCAGTGCGTATTTTATTTT
Organism: Firmiana major; assembly: GCA_033439115.1. Taxonomy (NCBI): domain Eukaryota; kingdom Viridiplantae; phylum Streptophyta; class Magnoliopsida; order Malvales; family Malvaceae; genus Firmiana; species Firmiana major. The sequence continues at coordinate 39,658,915 of CM065901.1, forward strand.
ACAAATCTATTGAATTGAAAATAATTGATGTCAATTATTCTTAAATTTTATTATAAGTTGTTCTTGAAAAGAAGGTTTGTTGTGAATTGTCTTTGGTTGTGAAATACACTACCTGGGTTGTTTACATGAACTTGAAAAGCTTGTAATTCCTTGTGATATACTGATTTGATAAATGTTAAAATGTTGTGTTTAAAGGCAAGTAAAATATCTTTCAATGTATACGATATGGATTTGAGATTAATTTTATACCCGAGCATGTTTGATGAATAATTGTTTAACTGAGATTGCTAGCTACCCTTGCTATGTCAGTGTGGCAGTCATGATTCATGAGAGCCATCTCTAGCATCGGTAGGATGTTCTGTGTGATTGCCCTACAGTGCTGAGTGTTTTATGGCGATGCCTTCGTGGTATCGGGTTACGGGTCATGAGAGCCATCTCTAGCACTAGTAGGATGTTCTGCGTGATTTCCCTATGGTGCCAAGAGCTTCACGATTATGCATTGTTAGCATATATGCGCACTTCTATGTGATATGTTACGTACCGTTTCACTACTACCTACTACTATAAACCCTGATCCAGTCTTCAGTACCCTAGTCCAAAAACTTGATTAGTTAGGATACGGCAGTAGATACTATGGCCATAAGTTTGTTTCCTGATTATTTGCTTTACCTCATGACTTATGATAGGGATTCTTGCTGCATCTCACCTTTTACACAACTTTTGAAATTGAGCCCATAGTCTACTTTATATTATCTGCATGCTTACTAATGGTTTACACATGCTCATTTATTGATGCTATCGGGAAGCTGACTTTTACTTATTGAGTTTAGCCTAAATCGGTTAAATGCTTATTTTCATGATCGATTGATTTTAACTTCGGGATTTTGCCATTAGCTTGGACTGAATTTTATTTGTTTCTTTGACTTACTTGTTAAAACATAAGTAATTCAAAAAGATTACGTAAGTGGTATGTTGCTATCTGTGGATTGTTTATTATCCTTACTGAGTATGTGGTCTCTCACCTCTTCTTATTTAAAACATTTCATATTGATTTGGGTGAGCTAGGAGCTGCCTTCCTTTTGTGAGCTTGATCGGACCTACAGACTTCTCCCGATGCCATGAGTCGATTTGTATTGGAGGTATATGCTAGCTATGTTTTATTTATTTCAGACTTGTACGCACGATTGTCTTCATTTGGGATGTATTAGTCAAATTTAGTTTTGTAGTAAGGATACTAGTTGAATGTACTTAGGTTTCTTCTTCTCAGTTATTAAAAGATATTAAATGGTTATTGCGATGTATGGTGCTTGGTTAACTCGCTTTAGGCGTGTGTGGTATGTTAGAGATTATTGTTTTGGAATATATGATGGATAGTGATTTGGATGACTTGAATTGTGAGCTTGTGATTTGTCTCGGGATTACTATTTAATATTCTATGATGTTTAAGGCTTAGATATTTAGTCAATCATGTTCTAAACTTAGAGACTAATGGTACAATTATTTGATGTGAACAAATTTAATGTAGTGACATGTGTTCTTTTGTGGTTAATGGGATTGAGTGGCTTCTAAGTGATTTTGTTGAAATGCATTGGTTTTTTATTTTAGAATTGTTGAGTTGTGTGCAAGGAGGATTGACTAGTTTTAGATGTTATGCTGTCGGATTTTTTAAAGAAATCCACACTAAGTAACATTTTTAGTTGGAAATTAAGTTCATAAAGTTATAGTCTTGTCATACTATCATAAAATCAATCGAATGAATACTACATCGGATGCGAATAAACAAGTAAAACGATCCTTAAAAAATATTTGAGTTTGTCTTATTAACGCGATTCCGCTCAGTATTGCGCATCTTGCCTAAAGTTAGGTCACGAGGTGTGACATTACTAAACATCCAACACACATACATTAGTCGATTTGCCATCATCAAAGCATTTTAATCCTAAAAAAAACCTAAAGCCTAAAGCCTTAAAACTTTTTTACCATAGTTTCCATCAAATCTTACTATAACAAAATGATAAATCAAAGCAGTAACGATAACATATATAAACCTTAATAGTATCTAAAGATCTTTACCTTTTCAAAACATCAACTCTAAGGCTCCAAAATGAGATATGTTGAAGATGAAATGGAGTAGAAGACTTGGTTAAGAGATTAAGGGCTAATTCTTTTTCTTTTTGTCTTTTTCTTTATTTCTTTTCCTTTTCTTTTTCCTTTATTTCTCTTTTTCTCCTTATTTGGCCTAAAAATGGCGTGAAAGCATAAATGAGGGGGTATGGGTGGCTTGGATAGAGTAAAACACATCTAAATGGGAGATAGTGAGGCTAGGAGATCGATCCTATGCTAAAGGGGATATATCCCTCTGCAGTCTTTCAAACACCTAGGGTCTTTCAGCCTTATAGGGATCGATCCTTTAGGAAGAGGGGGTTAAGCCTTTACCTCCAGATTCACTTATTGACCATCTTTAGCTGAAGATCAATTAGAAGAGTTGATACTTTACCTCATCAGGCTCACACATTCATCCTTCATTCTCGATACTCTCGAATACAATCCGTTAACTCCTTTCACGTCCACGAGCTCAGACCTACATTGATACCCATTAATATAGTCCACTTAATTGTGTAACTTAGCTTAGAAACAATTAAGGAATTTAGGGTTCTCACATCAACCTTTTTCTCGGTGATGGTGTCAAGGGTTTGGCATTAATCTACTTGGTGAAATAATCAGTGGTCACAAGCAAGTACTTTCTCTTCCCTATAGCAAGAGGAATATGGCCCAAAATGTCAAGCCCCCATTGTGAAAATAGTGTTGGTTAGAAAGTACATTGTAATGCAGTCGCTGGTAATACCGTTATTGGAGTGAACCTTTTACACTTGTCTCATTTTTAAACCTTTTCAACTACATCCTGCTTCAAAATAGCCAAATAAAACCAAGCTTAAAGTATTTTTTGTTGCCAGTGCTTGGGCTCTTAAATGTTCTCCACAAATTTCTCCATGTAACTCAACCAAACTATCAGGTCCCAATCATTTTAATAAAGGCAGTTTATACCTTTTTTTACAGCTTCTCATTAATAATAGTAAACTTGGCACTTCGAATTTTGTTCATCTGCTGAGCCCCTTCCTTATCTCCTGAAAGTGTGTTATTCAACAAGTATTGCTTAATCAGTATCCTCTAATCATTTGCGATTTCTATTTCACATGCTTCATTTTCCTCTATGTTGGGTATCCCAAGTTTTCAACTCTCACTATTCTCCAAATAGTTTTCTTAAGAAAAGCTAACTTAGACAGAGAGTCCGCATGTGTATTTTCAGACTGGTAGATCTGAACCAATTGGAAGTTCTTAAAAGATTATGCTAACAGTAGGACCTTCTTTAACTACGGCACCAAAGCTGGCTCTCATGTCTCATACTGATTGTGGAACTGATTATCCACCAACTGATAATCACTGTAGGCTATTAGTTTTTGGACTTATAGCTTTCAACCAACTTCATTCCCACTATTAGAGCTTCATACTTAGCTATGTTGTTTGAACTAAGAAAATAAAATGTAAAGAGTATTCCAAAGATTCCTTTTCCAGTGAAAATAATACCACTCCAACCCCACCTCCATTTGCACTCAAGGGTTCATCAACAAACAGTTTCCAGCATTCCATTTCTCTCTCATCAGATCTTCCTTGACTAGTGTGTTTGACAATGAAATCTATCAAGGCTAGGCTTTTAATTACCTGCATATGCCAAAAGATGATGTCATACTCCCCAAGTTTAACAATCCACTTATGAACCATTTTGAGTGTTTTGGGCTTTGGAGTATTTGCCTCATTGGTTAGTTAGTTAGCAATATGACTGGGTGCGCTTGAAAGTAGGGGTGCAATGTGAGACCCCATATATGTATAACTTTGTAATATGTGTAAGTGGAATTGTAAGACAAATGATTTTAAATCATGCAAATGTGAATGAATTGCTAATGAGAATGAATGAGTATCATGGATGCATGTAAAGGTTGAATAAAAACTGAAGTGGCCACAAACTGAACGAATAGAACTTAAATCATCTGGACTGGAGATCAGGACTAAAAGCATGAAATAGTAACATAGGGATTATGAAATTGGGTATCCATTCGAATTTCCAAGCAATACGCACAAGTTCCGTAACACGAAAATCATAGGAAATAAGTCTTTCCATGCTCTAAGTAGGATTAAAATGCAAAATGAGTGTTCGAGCAATGGAATGGGAATTCACCTTTGGAAAATTTGTAAAAATGCAGCAAAAGAGCTGCAGATGGGAGGCTAGATCGATTTCTCATTAAGTGCAGATCGATCCCTTGTGTAAAACAAGGCAATTTCACGTGAAATAGCCAAGGCAAAATCGATCTCCCTATCAAGCAGATCGATCTTCCCAATGACCATATCGATCTGCATTTGACTTTACCAAGCCCAGATTGATCTCCCTTAAGTGCAGATCGATCTCCTTAAGCTTCTGCCAAAGAGAGATTAATCTCTTCCCCATTGAACAGATTGATCTCACCCTATAATGCTTGAACATTTCGAGAACAAAAACCAAAGCAGATTGATTCCTACCTAACCAGATCGATCTCCTCACCCTTTTTCTATATAAACCTGACGAAAAAAAGATTCAATCTTCAGCAAACTTGATCTCTCTCCATTTTCACCCAAATACTAAACTTTCTCTCTCTAGAATACCCACTTTTTTCATAAAGATTTGAGAAAAAGACATTATAGCAAAGTTGTTCACCTTGGGGAGGAGAACAACATGTCTTGAAGTGAACATCCAACTCATTGGATTGAAGGATCTAAGGAGTCTTCCAAACTTAGAAGAGAAGAAAGTCAAGCTAGGTAAGTTTCCAATACACCAACTTCAAATGTGTTTACCTAAATAATGTTATGGGTAGATTGGTGTACATTTCAATGGTTGAAACTACCTAGGATATAATGAACCAACAATGACCTAGAAATAGGATGGTGTGAGAAATGAAATATGGTGGAGTTAATGATGAATAGGATATCTTAAGGTGATAATGGTGTTGTGAGTATGATTTTAAGATGGTAGTGTGAAATGAATTGTGAGATTGACCAAATGGTAAAATGTACATATATGGCATTGGTGAAATGTATGAATGAATGAGAGAATTAAGGGTAGAGTATGCACTCCCAAGTGCCTAACAAGTGACTAAGGGAGTTACTAGATAAATTGGCTATAAATGGCATAACAATGGCTAAATGCAATAGTGGGCCAACCTTAACGAAAAAGACTCAATGAGATATGTTGACTAGTTGAAGTCAGAATATGAGTGAGCAATATTAACTCAAGTGATTGGTAAATGAATGCAGCTTCGAAAGACATGTCCGGAGTAAGTTGAGCCCAATCGCGTGAAACGGGAAAGGAAGAGAGTCGCTTCTAAGTAAATCGAGGTAAGTGAATTGTGTGGACTCTTAAAGACATCTATGTGCATTTTGGGCATTTTATGATTTTCTAGAATATTTGTGGAAATAGGAATGAAATGGGTGTTTGAAGGGCAAGGAAAGGGAATTTGAGAAATGTGCATGAAAACAAGAGCATGATATTTTGAAAATCATTTTCATTGCTTTTTAGCATATGATTGGTAGGTTGGCTAGCATTTGAAATAATTTGCACGAGATATGACTTGATTTGGTTTTATAACCATGTTTTACAAAGAATGAGTCACCTATATGAGTTTGTGGAAATGAAACGTGCTAGAGCGTTGCTCGCATGAGATTTAATATGTTTACTCATGCATTAGTGCTGGAGCGATGCTCACACTAGAGTTTTACATGGATTTTATGACATGTGATGAAGTATAGGTCGCACAGATTTTTATACTGGATTTGACATGGTGCTTGAGACTACTCACACGTGGTTTTGTGACATGTTGGGAGCCGTGCTGGGAGCTTCGGGTAGGTTGTGTGCCATGCCAATTAAATAGGTTCGCACGTGCGTATTGAGATGTGGCAGGATATATTATGATGAAATTGGTCCATGAAGTACGTTGTACCGTGCAAGTAGCATGGGGTACGATGTACCGTGTGTGATATATATGTCATCTTTGGACTATGGATTCTGCTATGGACCGACGGGTTGGACGTGACCCACCTCCCGTACGGGAGCAGATAAAGGTGATACCCTGCACACTAGGATCCGTGTAGCTTGGGATCACAGAGGATATGGCCATAGTCCTAGAGGATATTTCCCTTATTATATTGTATGTCTACCTCACATGTCTATTGATGAATGATAAATCCATGTTTTTGAAATGTGTTTTGTAGGTAAGGATAGTCCATGGGATGGGCCGAGCCCTGACGAGTGAATGATTTTGTAATGGCTTATGTTATGAATTGGAAATGTTTTTAAGTGCACGTTGCATGATGATTTACCATTCGTTGACCTTGATAACGCATGATGATTTTTCCATGCTATGCTTTAATAACTGTACAATGATTTATATAACATAATTTGCTTTACATGCCATAGACACAAGCATGAGCACACATTTCGAAGTTTGACAATAAATATGTGGTTTAAGCATGGCATCACAATCACGTAGATAATGCAGTTATCAACCTGTTCGCATGATTGCCTTACTAAGCGCGTGGTTTGCTCACCCACCTTATTTTCCCCCTCTACAGAGTACTTACTGTAGATAGTGGGCGACTGAGGACTGGCTTTTGGTGTCCGTTGCATCCCATCACACGAGGCATACACATTTGTGTAGTTTTTGTACCTATATATGTACAAGCACAATGATAACTTTAAATGTAACTTTTAGGGATGTAGAGAGTTTGTAAATACTTGTAAATGACAACTTTGATTAAGAAATACAAGTGTTTACTTTTAAGTGAATTTTAAATTTAAAAAGATTTTGTTGGATGAGATTGACATCGAAACACAGTCCAACTGTCGAAGGTGTGGCTGTTCACGATCAAGTAAAGTAAAGGTAAAGATCAACTATTACATAACGGGTCAAACATTAAATTTAAAAATGGCTAAAATTTGTAGTGGATTTTCGGTGGTTTGAGGGTCGTAACAGAGATTGGTATCAGAGCTAAGTTAGTCTGATGTGTATCGGTGTCAAAATTTTAGAAAATTACATCCCCTTGTTACTGTGCTTGTCTAGATATAATTGTGTATATAGAGATGGGTTTGATTAAGAATTGAGTGTGAATGTAGGAATCTTTGCAAAATGCCTAATGTCAGTTGCGATAGAAGGGCGAGAGTGCGAGCTAGAGGCCAGAAGGGTAGGCTTGGGGGTCATGCTGAGCCGTTACCACATGAGGCTCACGAGGAGGTTGAGGTGGAAGCTGATGTTGAGCATGCTCCACAGGATCCAACAGAGAGATCGGAGAGTACTAAGGCACATTTTACGAGGATTGAGCAGAGCTGAGAGATGATATTAGGATTGATTGCCCAGACGTTGCTTAGAGCTGGGGACGAGCAAGAGCCAGCTACACAGGGTGATGATGATGAACAAGTTGTTGCTCCTAAGATGCCTGCACAGCTAGCCCAAGAACCTCATACTACAGATATTCTCATACCCCCACCAGTACAGGAAACACCATCTATTGTTGCTCCACCACAGAGGAGTAGAGATTGGAGTTATGGATGTGATTTGGATAGACTACGACAGTTTCAGAAGTTTAACCCACCATCGTTCAGTGGAGTTAAGGACCTAGTAGCTGCAGAGGACTGGGTAAATGAGATTGAGAAACTATATGGGTTCTTCGAGTGCACTACTACCGAGATGGTAGCATTTGTCGCATTCATGTTGAAAGGATCAAAAGAACACTGGTGGAAGTTCACCCGACCCATTTTGAGCGCCCGACTTACAGAGATTAGCTAGGATGTATTTTTGAAGGCCATTCGGAGGCAATATGTTCTGGATACTGGGCAGAGGAGACTGCAAATGGAATTTTTAGATTTGACCCAAGGGAGCAGATCGGTAGATGAGTATGAGACTAAATTTATCTCTCTGGGCAGGTATGATCCTGACACGATCGACAGTAAGGTCAAGAAGGTCAAAACGTTTGTGGATGGATTGAGACCCGCCATCAGATCTCGATTGGTCCCATTTGACATATCGACATATGAAGAGGCAGTGCACAGGGCACAGTTGTTCGAGCAAGATATTGAACGGGTTGCCTTAAAGTATGGAAAGGTTGGTAAAGTGAAGGACAGAGATAGAAAGAGGCCCACAATGGATAGAGGCTTCAGTTATAAGGGAAGCATGAGATTTTCTAGGAAGAGGCCGAGGATTTAAGAAATTCAAGAGAGGACAGTTAAGCCTCCTATGTATCCGACCATAACTATAGCAAAGGGAATAGTGATTGGAGGGCCACGACCTACTACGAAACAATGCAATAAGTGCGGCAGGTACCATGTGACTCGACCATGTTATAGATCTCCTACAATATGTTTTCGATGTGAGAAACCAGGGCATGTGATCAGAAATTGCCTGGAGATGACTGAGGGTGCCCCATAGAAGGGCAAGGAGCCGAAGAGAGCTTCTGTTGATACTCCCACTCTGAGACGGAGGGCGACAGCTGAAGAGAAAGGAAAGCAGATGGTTGGTAGAGAGCGAGTACACGCCTTAGACCAGGATATTATAGATCAGTCGTCAGATGTGGTGAAAGGTACCATCTTAATCTTTGATCTTGAAGCTTCTGTTTTGATAGACCCTGGTGCCACACATTCATTTGTATCACCTGCATTTTCATGTAAATTGTTTAAAGTATGAGAAGCTTGCCCCTTTGAGTAGGAGGATGCTAATAAGCACCCCCATGAATAATAGTCAGTTAGTTGAGTATGTACTTAGAGAATGTAAGTTGAAAGTAAGGTAAAAGGAAATGTCAGCCGACCTCATTTTAATGTATATGGGAGACTTTGATGTAATCTTAGGAATGGATTGGTTGGCTGCCAATCTGGCTGTAGTAGATTATTTTTCTAAGACGACAACATTTCCAGGGGTAGATAGCGTTACCGTAAGTTTCCCTGAGAAATGTAATGTAAATCCCCTTGAAAAGTAATGAAAGCAGTTGTGGTTATGAGTGAGATATATGAATCTTAGTACTGATCTAATGATTGATATTTTGAAAGGTTATATTATGTACGTGGTTGAGACGGACAAGGCATGCCCGGAATTGCGAGATATCCTAGTGGTCAGGGAATTTTCAGATGTATTTCTGGATGATTTACTAGGGTTACCGCCGGATAATGAGATGAAATTTTGTATAGATTTGGCACCTGGTACAGAGTCGATCCAAACCACCGTACAGAATGGCTCTGATTAAATTGGAGGAACTGAAGAAGCAGTTACAAGAGTTGTTGGATCAGGGGTTCATCAGACCGAGTGTATCACCTTGGGGAGTACCAGTTCTGTTTGTAAAAAAGAAGGATGGAAACCTCCAACTATATATTGACTACAGGTTATTGAATAAGGTGACCATTAAGAATAGGTACCCCCTTCCACGCATCAATGACTTGTTAGATCAGTTTCGAGGAGCGCAGGTCTTTTCTAAGATAGATTTGAGATCTGGGTACCATCAGTTAAGAATTTGGGATGGAGATGTACCCAAAATAGCTTTTCACACCCGGTATGGTCACTTTGAGTTTATGGTTATGCCATTCAGGTTGACGAATGCCCTCGCAGCTTTTATGTCACTGATGAATAAGGTGTTTCACCAGTACCTGGATAGATTTGTTATCGTATTCATCGACGATATTTTGGTGTACTCGGGATCTAGAGAGGAGCATGAGCAGCACCTAAGGATAGTGCTACAGACCCTTCGAGAGAAGAAGTTGTACGCTAAACTCAGTAAGTGTGACTTTTGGTTAGAATAGATCTTTTTTCTAGGTCATATAGTATCAAAGGATGGTGTGTTTGTGGACCCATCCAAGATTGAAGCAGTGGTTCAGTGACAAAGACCCCAGAAAGTTACAAAGATCAGAAGTTTCTTGGGTTTCGACGGTTTGTGGAGGGATTCTCGAGATTAGCTGCTCCATTGACTCACCTCACGAGAAAGAATGTTGAATTTGTGTGGGACGATAAATGTGAGAAGAGCTTTCAGGAGTTAAAGAGGAGATTGACCTCAACTCCGATTCTCACCATTCCTACCAGCTCAAGAGATTTTTCTGTATATACAAATGCTTCATACCAAGGACTAGGCTGTATACTGATGCAAGATGGGAAGGTAGTAGTATATGGATCGAGACAGTTGAAGGATTATAAGAGGAACTACCCAACCCACGATCTGGAATTGGCGATCGTGGTATCTGCTTTGAAAATATGGCATCATTACCTTTATGATGAGAAGTTCCAAGTGTTTACGGACCACAAGAGCCTTAAGTATTTGTTCTCACAGAAAGAGTTTAATATGAGACAGAGGAAGTGGCTTGAGCTTCTAAAGGACTATGATTGCGAGATCTTATACCACCCGAGTAAAGCAAATGTGGTAGTTGATGCATTGAGTAGAAAACACCTCTGGATGGTATCGTATATGATGATCAGGGAACACGAGCTGTTGGAACAGTTCACGAACCTCAGTTTGGATGTGACCTCGCCTGATGTTGATTGTGGCGTTACGGTAGCTAGCCTGTAATTAGAACTCGATATGATGGATCGTATCCGGCAAGCTCAGCAGATTGATCAGCAATGCAGTGATATTATCGGGCAGATACAAAGGGGTACAAGCACTGATTTTGAGTTGAATTCAGATGGGTTGCTGAGGTTCAGGGAGAGGATATGTGTTCCTAATTATCCAGAGATCAGGAGGTTGATCTTGACAGAAGCTCACTCGACGAAGTATACACTGCATCTGAGAAGTAACATGATGTATTAGAATCTCCGGAGAGGGTATTGGTGGTCTGGGATGAAAAGAGTGGTAGCTGAATTTGTGGCAAAGTGTCTCGTCTGTCAGTAAGTGAAGGTAGAGCATCAAAAGCCTGCATGGCTATTGCAACCTCTACCTATACCGACTTCAAAATGGGAGCATGTCACTATGGATTTCGTGATAGGTTTACCTAGGACCTGTAGGAATCACGATGAGATTTGGGTGATAATGGATAGATTGACGAAGTCGGCACACTTCCTAGCTATGAGAGCCACCGATACTCTGAGTACATTGGCGGAACTATATGTGCGATAGATAGAGAGGTTGCATGGTGTTCCAGCAAGCATTGTTTCTGATAGGGATGCCCGCTTCACTTCCCACTTCTGGGAACATTTTTAGGAAGCGATGGGGACCCAACTGAGTTTTAGCACCGCGTTTCATTCTCAGATAGATGGTCAGTCAGAGAGGACTACACAGACCTTGGAGGATATGTTGAGAGCGTGTGCATTAGATTTTGGAGGCTCTTAGGATTAGAGCTGGCAAAAGTTGGCCCGAGCCCGAAAACCCGCCCGAGCTCGCCCGAGACCGAACCCGAGACCGGACCGAATTGACCAAAAAGTCAAAGGCCCGAGCCCGAGAAAAGCCCGACCAGAAAAAGCCCGAACCCGAAAAAGCCCGAGCTCGAAAAAACCCGAACTCGAAAAAACTCGAACCCGAAAAAGCCCGAGCCCGATACGACCCGAACCCGAAACCGGCCCGATCCAAAACCCGAGAAAGCCCAAATTTATAATCCGAAAAAGCCCGAATTATAATTATATAATTATTATATTAAAAAATAATTAAATAAATAAATAATAATACACTTTTTCTAATTAAAATTTATAAAATTTTAAAACAATCATTATTTATTTATTACATAATTATATCAATAATTTATTATCAACAAAATAAATATTAAATATTTACATTCAATTATTAAATAAAATTATTTTAAAACACAATATAATATTCAATGTCAAATAATTTTCAATATTATGCTTATTATATTTGTAATAATAAATAATAAATATATTATTAAATATAACATTTGATTTTATTATAAAAACAATTATTATACTATTTTATTATATTTATTTCATATTAAAATTTTAATTTTAATACAATAATAAATCATATATATATATAAATCATTATATAATTGTAACATTTATTTAAATTTGATATTTCATATAAAACATTAAATACATTATTAACAAAATTAGAATTTAAATTCTGATACCTATAACTCGTAAATAGAAAAATAGTAATTTATTTTTTAAATGGTGATTATACTAAAAATAAAACTTGAAAGTTAAAAAAGGGGATCATACCCTTTTAAAGGTTGTAATAACTTTTTCACTGCAAAAAAAAAATTCAGACTCAACTATGACATGTTTGCATCCAAATTCTCATGCCATTAACAAGTCAATGATTGTTATGTTCTAAATTAGTCCAATATAATAAAAAACAAACCAGCAAAGAAAACATCAAACACTTAAAGTTATGACATGTAACATTACAAGAACAATAAAATAGAAAACATACAATCATTCTCATTCACAACCACCTAGTCATGGAGAAACCAATCCCTAGTCATACATTGCATGATGAACAAAACAGGAAAATACGATCATTCCATTCAATGCTAGCGGCTTGATTAATAACATAGTCGAAAAGATTGTAAATGCAGGAAGCAACTAAACTCTCCAAGAGCGACACTGTCTTCAAATAAGATTAATGAGGCAATTATCAATCATAATTACTCTTAATAAAAAAATTTAATTTTTTAACAATATAAATAGTAAGAAATAAAATATCAACATACGTTACAATTAGAACTCTTCATCCTCATCCATAAACCAACTAGTTCAATTTAATCCAACTTTCCTTCCAAATCTCATTGTTTCATATTCTTTATCTAATAAAATATATAAGAATAATCATATAAGAATTTAAATAATAAAAAATTAATAAAATAATAATGACACTAAAATCTTACCATCTTTATCTATATCATATCTATACAGCCAATTACGAGTGGTAATCAAAATTTCTGCATTATGTGTTATGAGACAATTTCTCCATTTGTTGATAACTCTACCACCCATACTAAATGCTGATTCAGATGCAACTGTGGTAAATGGAATACTCAATATATCATTAGCCATAAGTGAAAGTACAGAGTATCGAAATTGATTTTTCTTCCAATAATTAAGAATATCAATTTGAATTTCATAATCTTTTCTTGGTTTATTCAAATATACATTTAACTCTGATCTATATAAAAGAGATCCATAATTGAAGTTTCTAAATCCCTACAATAACAAAATAAGTTCATATATGAAATTATAATAACAAATGTAAATTAAAACTCAAAAAAGAATTACTTAATAAAAAAAATAATTTAACAAGTTACTAAAACAATTTATATTAAACTTTGAACAAAAAATTTATATAAATATGTTATCAAATTAACAATAAATATTTATATGTTTCAAATTTTATTTCTAGCTAGGAAATTTAAGTTTTTGCCATCTCTTGTCTTTTGTATAAATTTTATTACTAAATTATATGATTTTTTCCTCTTTAATTCATATTTCATCCTTTTAATTATATTTTGTCTTATAATCATTATGATTAAATTATATCAGCTTTTTGGTTTACCTATTTTATTTAAACTTCTATATTATTTTAATAATTTTTCCAAACTTAAACTAATTGCATATATCAATTGAGAATTTAACTACAATTATAGAACTTTAATTAGGTATAATTTAAACGAATTGATAACAATTAATTAGTTATAATTTTGTTAAGCATATATGATTATTAATTTATTTGCCTACCTTATCGGTTCACATCTATACCAGTCCACAAAAATAATATCAGTAGATTTTTTTCTTGTGCATTATGTAACGTGGCGATCATGACAAACATGCATCATTACTTGATTGTGCAAAAATGATTATTTTAAGTTAATTTTTTTATTTAAATTATGTAACTAATTTATTAAAAATTAAAAATTTGTTATACTTATATATGATAACTAATTAGTAAATATTTATTTTAATAATTATTTTGATAATAAATAATTAATTTTTTAACCATGTTATTATATAATATGATAATTCTGTTTGAAAATTATTAAATTAATTATATATATACATTAACGTGCAATATTTATTTTATTCCATTTTATACAATAATTTAATAATTTATCATGAAATCATATCCTTTCTTTTCTTATTCTTTGAAAGTCTATCAACAATTTCAATTATTCTATAGATAGATTATATTTGTAGTCCAGTCACATTTTTTATGCTCTTCAATTTTTCTTGGCCAAGGCCAAAGAAATAAGTAAAGCATTCATTTAAAAAAGAAGTGAAGAAGATAACATCTAGAAGTTGGAGGAAATCTGTAAAACTAAAAACAAACTAACAGAGGAAATAAAAAAAAATTATGAAACTTTTATTAATCTAATTTTAGTGACTTCTGTTTAAAATTTAAAAATTTATTATTTTAATCATAATTATCTACTTTAATTTCATAATTATTTATATTATGCTTTTTTTAAGTTCACAAAGTTTTTTTGTATAAATATATATTTTTAGTGTATTATATCAACTACAAAATATCAATCATATGGTAATGTTTAATTGTATATGATATAATTATATCAAATATTAAAAATATATATTTTTTAATTTAATATTCTAAATTTTTAATGAGACATTTGATTAATTAATGTAAACGATTATATTTAATGCAATAATATTAATTATGATTTATGTACAAATAAAAAACAAATTAGAAATAAAATAGAGCTAATTAATTGATTATTTATTCATATTAAGCATTTTTTTGGTAAATGATAATATTAATTGGTACTTTTCTTCCTATAATATCTATATGTAATATTTTCTTTTGCATTTAATCAATATAATTATATCTACTATTTTATAATAAATATTGTAAGAAATTAAAAAAGAGTAAATTATTTTTGTCAAATAATAAATATTAAAATATAAAAATTTGTTTTTATATAAATATTTATTAAAATATAAAATCATATAAAAATTAAATTAATTATCGCATTCAAATTTTTTTAAAAAAAATTATAACTAATAAAATTTCAAAATATTTCAAGCCGGCCCGTTAAACCCGCCTGACTAGAACCGGGACCGAACCCGAAAAAACCCGAACCCGAAAAAGCCCGAACCCGAAGAAGCCCGAACCCGAAAAAGCCCGAACCCGAAGAAGCCCGAACCCGAAAAAGCCCGAACCCAAAAAAGCCCGAACCTGAAAATAATCGAACCCGAAAAAGCCCGAACTCGAAAAAACTCGAACCCGAAAAAGCCCGAGCCCGAAAAGAACCCGAACCGAACCCCCCCAAGCCCGCCTGTTTGCCACCTCTACTTGGGATGACCATTTGTCACTCGCAAAGTTCGCCTATAATAACAGTTTTCATTCGAGTATCGGGATGGCACCGTATGAGGCTTTGTATGGTCGTAGATGTCGTTCCCATATTGGATGGGAAAAAGTTGGTGACCAACTGATATTTGCTCTCGATTTAGTAAGATAAGCCTCTGAGGATGTCCAATTGATTTGTGAAAGGTTACGAACAGCCCAAAGCAGACAAAAGAGTAATGCTGACAAGAGACGAAGACCATTGGAATTCACAATGGGTGAATCGGTGTTTTTGTGAGTTTCTCCTTCTAAGGGTATAACGAGGTTTGGAAAGAAAGGGAAGCTAAGTCTTCATTACATTAGACCCTTTGAGATATTGGATAGAGTGGGAGATAAGGCCAATAAGCTAGCGCTACCACCTGAGCTGGCAGGCGTTAATAATGTCTTCCACATCTCTATGTTACGGAAGTACCACCCAAATCCGATGCATGTGATAAGATATGAGCCATTAGAGCTCCATGAGAACATGACATAGGTTGAGAAGCCGATTCGGATATTGGATAGGAAGGAGAAGGTATTGAGATCCAAGACGATTCCCCTAGTGGAAGTTCTATGGCAGCACCACACTACAGAAGAAGCTACATGAGAGTTAGAGAGTTTGATGCGAGAAAATTATCTTGAGTTATTCACAGACTGATTTGGTTCTAATTTGGAGGACCAAATTCTCTAAGTGGGGGTTTGATGGGAGAAAATTATCCTAAATTATTCACAGACTGATTTGGTTCTAATTTGGAGGACCAAATTCTCTAAGTGGGGGAGAATGTGAGACCCCATATATGTATAACTTTGTAATACGTGTAAGTGGAATTGTAAGACAAATGATTTTAAATCATGCAAATGTGAATGAATTGCAAATGAGAATGAATAAGTATCATGGATGCATGTAAAGGTTGAATAAGGGCTGAAGTGGCCACAAACTAAACGAATAGAACTTAAAGCATCGAGACTGGAGATAAAGACTAAAAACACGGAATGGTAACACAGGGATTGTGAAATTGGGTATCCATTCGGATTTTCAAACAATACGCACAAGTTCCATAACACGAAAATCATAGGAAATAAGTCTTTCCATGCTCCATGTGGGATTAAAATGCAAAATGAGTGTTGGAGCAATGGAATGGGAATTCACCTTTGGAAAATCTGCAAAAATACAGCAAAAAGGGTGCAAATAGGAGGCCAGATCGATCTCCCATTAAGTGCAGATCGATCCCTTGTGCAAAATAGGGCAATTTCACGTGAAATAACCAAGGCAAGATCGATCTCCCTATCAAGCATATCGATCTCCCCAATGACCAGATCGATCTGCATTTGCCTCTACCAAGCCCAAATCGATCTCCCTTAAGTGCATATCGATCTCCTTAAGCTTCTGCCAAAGAGAGATCGATCTCTTCCCCATTGAACAGATCGATCTCACCCTGTAATGCCTGAGCATTTCAAGAGCAAAAACCAAAGCAAATCGATTCCCTATCTAACCAGATCTATCTCCTCACCATTTTTCTACATAAACCCGACGGTAAAAAGCTTCAATCTTCAGGAAACTTGATCTCTCTCCCTTTTCACCCAAATACTAAGCTTTCTCTCTCTAGAATACCCACCTTTTCCATAAAGATTTGAGAAAAAGACATTATAGTAAAGTTGTTCACCTTGGGGAGGAGAACAACATATCATGAAGTCAACATCCAACTCATTGGATTGAAGAATCTAAGGAGTCTTCCAAACTTAGAAGAGAAGGAAGTCAAGCTATGTAAGTTTCTAATACACCAACTTCAAATGTGTTTACCTAAATGATGTTATGGGTAGATTGGTGTACATTTCAATAGTTGAAACTACTTAGGATATAATGAACCAACAATGACCTAGAAATAGGATGGTGTGAGAAATGAAATATGGTGGAGTTAATGATGAATATGATATCTTAAGGTGATAATGGTGTTGTGAGTATGATTTTAAGATGGTGGTGTGAAATGAATTGTGAGATTGACCAAATGGTAAAATGTACATATATGGCATTGGTGAAATGTATGAATGAATAGGAGAATTAAGGGTAAAGTATGCACTCCCAAGTGCCTAACAAGTGACTAAGGGAGTTACTAGATAAATTGGCTATAAATGACATAACAATGGCCAAATGCAATAGTGGGTCAACCTTAACGAAAAAGACTCAATGAGATATGCTAACTAGTTAAAGTCAGAATATGAGTGAGCAACATTAACTCAAGCGATTGTTAAATGAATGCAGCTCTCGAAGACGTATCCGGAGTAAGTTGAGCCCAATCACGTGAGACGAGAAAGGAAGAGAGTCGCTTTCAAATAAATCGAGGTAAGGAAATTGTATGGACTCTTAAAGATATCTGTGCGCATTTTGGGTGCTTTATGATTTTCTAGAATATTTATGGAAATAGGAATGAAATGAGGGTTTGAAGGGCAAGGAAAGGGAATTTGAGAAATGTGCATGAAAACAAGAGCATGATATTTTGAAAATCATTTTCATTGCTTTTTAGCATGTGATGGGTAGGTTGGCTAGCATTTGAAATAATTTGCACGAGAAATGACTTGATTTGGTTTTATAACCATGTTTTACAAAGAATGAGCCACCTATATGAGTTTGTGGAAATGAAACGTTCTAGAGCGTTACTTGCACGAGATTTGACATGTTTACTCATGCATTAGTGCTGGAGCGATGCTCGCACTAGAGTTTTACATGGATTTTATGACATTGTGCTGAAGTATAGCTCGCACAGATTTTTATACTTGATTTGACATGGTACTGGAGCATAGCTCGCACTAGATGTCCACCATACTTGTTTTCGTGCTTGAGACTACTCGCACGTGGTCTTGTGACATGTTGGGAGCAGTGTTGGGAGCTTCGGGTAGGCTGTGTGCCACGTCGATTAAATAGGCTCGTACGTGCGTATTGAGATGTGGCAGGATATATTGTGATGATATGAGTCCATGGAGTACGTTGTACCGTGTAAGTAGCTTGGGGTATGTTGTACCGTGTGTGATATATATGCCGTCTTCGGACGATGGATTCTACTATAGACCGGAGGGTTGGACATGACCCACCTCCGTGTAGCCTGGGATCACGGAGGATATGGTCATAGTCCTAAAGGATATTTCCTTTATTATATTGTATGCCTATCTCACATGTCTATTGATGAATGATAAATCCATGTTTTTGAAATGTGTTTTGTGGGTCAAGATAGTCCATGGGAGGGGCCGAGTCTTGACGAGTGAATGATTTTGTAATGGCTTGTGTTATGAATTGGAAATATTTTTAAGTGCACATTGCATGATGATTTACCATGCTTTCACCTTGATTACGCATGATACTTTTTCCATGTTATGCTTTAATAACTGTGCATTTATTTATATAGCATTATTTGCTTTACATGGCATAGACATAAGAATGAGCACACATTTTGAAGTATGACAATAAATATGTGGTTTAAGCATGGCATCACGATCACGTAGATAGTGCAGTTAACTACCTGTTCGTATGATTGCCTTACTGAGCGCGTGGTTTGCTCACCCCCTTATTTTCCCCCTCTACAGAGTATTTACAGTAGATAGTGGGCGATTGAGGACTGGCTTTTGGTGTCCGCTGCATCCCATCACACGAGGTATACACATTTGTGTAGTTTTGTACCTAGATATGTATAAGCACAGTGATAACTTTAAATGTAATTTTTGGAGATGTAGAGAGTTTGTAAACACCTGTAAATGACAACTCTGATTAAGAAATACAAGTGTTTACTTTTAAATGAATCTTAAATTTCAAATGATTTGGTTGGATGAGATTGACATCGACACACAACCCAACTGTCGGAGGTGTGGCTGTTCACGATCAGGTAAAGTAAAGGTAAAGATTAATTATTAAATAACGGGTCAAACATTAAATTTAAAAATGGTCAAAATTAGTAGCGGATTTTCGGTGGTTTGAGGGTTGTGACACGCAACTTACGAGTAACCATCACAAGTACTAACGCCACCTTCTCAATCCGAGGGTAGCGTGTCTCAACGTCTAGCAACACCTTATTCATATAATAAATTAGACGATCACCTGCTATGTCCCTTTTTTTTCGCAGAACGACACTAACAACTTTATCTCCTACTCCGAGATACATGAAAAGTTGCTCCCTGATTTAAGGCCTTAACAATTGTAGGAGCTCCTTCATGTACTCTTTCAGCTCGTCAAAGACCTTCTAACGCTCGTCAGTTCACTTGAAATCATTTCCACCTCAAAGTGTCTTAGAGAAAGGTAGACTCCTCTTGTGGGAGCTCCTTCATGTACTCTTTCAGCTCGTCAAAGACCTTCTAACGCTCATCAGTTCACTTGAAATCATTTCCACTTCAAAGTGTCTTAAAGAAAGGTAGACTCCTCTTGTGGGAGCTCCTTCATGTACTCTTTCAGCTCGTCAAAGACCTTTTAACGCTCGTCAGTTCACTTGAAATCATTTCCACCTCAAAGTGTCTTAAAGAAAGGTAGACTCCTCTTAGCTAACTTCGACATGAAGCAATTAAGGGCGGTTATCATTCCTGTTAACACTTTCATTTCCCTTACTATAGTTGGAGACTTCATATCCAAATAGCTTGGACTTTTTTCGAACTAGCATCTATGCCTCGGTTGGTAATTATAAATCCCAAAAAATTTTCCAATCTAACTCCAAACGAGCATTTATTGGGATTTAACCTCATGTTAAACCTCATTAGCACCTCAAAAACCTTTGATAGCTGCTTGGTTTGGCATTCCTCTTCCTTACTCTTGATAATCATGTCATCAACATAAGCCTTCATAGTGTTGCCCAACAAATTTTTAAACGAGAAGAGTTCGCCATAGATGGGAGACTTCTTCTGCCTGCCACGTGATGAACTCTCCATGTTGCCATGTGACTTCCAGAAGGCCTGCATGAGAGTCTCTGGCCTCGAGTGTGAGACTCCGCCACCGCCATGTGTCTGTTCCATTGGTTAACACGTCGCCATGATATAACATAGTGCCACGTGGCACTCTATCATGGTGCCATATGGAACCTTGAGATTTGACAATCTTACCATCCAAAGTCTTACTTCTCTATCGAGCCTAATCCAATACTAGGCCCAATGACACTGGTATGACCCATATCAATGTGTTTACGTTTTTAGATTTTTTATTATTATTATTTTGATAGTGTTTGGGCAAATCCGATCTTATTCAATATAAGTTAAACGAATTTGAACAAAAAATTAAGTTCAAAAATTCGGATCAAATTAAATTCACATATGCTTACAATCCCTGAATACCCTATTTAAACATAACTTTAACTTGGCCGGCCAGCAGAAATCCCTAACTCGAAGCCATGCAAACAAAAAAAAAAAAAAAAGCATGAAAATGATATCATTGATATAAATTATGTGATTCGAGAATGTGGGGTTTTGTCTTTATGGATTAATAGGGAGGAGAAGAAGGTAGCAAACAGTTTGATCATCGTAAAAATAAAAACAAAAGACAAAGAAAGAAAAGAGAAGTTCAAAAACTTTCATAAGCTGAGTTTGTAATGTGATTTAAATACTTGGAGCGACAACCTCACTTTGATATTATTACCCCCACTTGAATAATTTTTTTGTTTTGCCTTGTCAATTCTGAAACAAAAAGAAATTTGCTTCAACTGTAAAACTAGTCTAATTAATAGAACCACCGAGTAGTTGAATCTTTCTCTCATGAGTGTTGTCTAATGGTGCAACTGAAGATTAAATGGATCTGCATATACCCAAGAGGAAAATGAGATTTTTAGTTGCACCCAGCCAATTCCCAGCTCAAGGGCGGCAGTTAAGACCGTTGAAGTGTTCAATTAATAAACAAAAAGGACGCCAACTCCCCCCTTTTTGTCTGCTTCCATTTGTCAGCCTTGAAGCCTGGTGCCCATTGTTATGTCCCTCCGTATTCACTTTTCCTTTTGGTTTTCTTTTGCAGTCCTTTTCTTTTATAGACAAAACCAACTACTGATCATACATATATCCCCTTGGCTTTTCCGCACTCAATATCTCCTTTATTCCATTCTTTTCACATCCTAGGATGCTTCATATCTGCTTTCCTCGTCCTCAACTCTGTTTATATTGCGTATTAGCAAGATTCGGTTCTGTTTTCAACTTGGATCACGTTAAAAAGGGGAGGTTGGAAAGCGGAGCTTAACGTTCTAAGTGGATTTTATACGAGTGAAAAGTAAGTTTGTTTGTGTTTGTGTTTGTATGTACTAACTTTTGGATTACTGTTTATATTTTCTTTCGAATTGATTAGAAGTAAGTTTGAAGTAGATAGAACAGAAATAGGTATTTTGCATTCTTTTGATGCAAAATATAGCCAATTTGGTGATTAATGCATTCGTTATTTAGCTTGTTCGATCATAGTTATCTTACTGGTTTTGTAGGTTTCTCAAAAGGTAGGCTCCTTCGTAGACTTGCTAGTCAACCATAGACTTTTTTTTTTTTTTTGGCCAAGAGAGTGAAGGCATTGGGAAGTAAAATTTCAATGGAGTTTCCAGTAGATGTTAAAACTGAATTTATTCCGGTGGAATCCCATTTCGATGAAGTAAATTTGTAGTTATTTAGATTGATATTATGCGGCCAAATCAACTTAATTTTCTTTGAAGTTTCTTGTTCCTAGTGGACACTTGATAGAAGAAAACTGATTTCAATTAGTGTTATATTCTTCTCTTCTCACTTTCTGTTCCACAATTTTCTTTGCTGCAGGATAAAGAAATGTCATCATCTTTGGAGGAGCTTCTAGCAGAGGAAGGGTTTAGAGGAAGAAAATGGGTAACGAGGTCAATATCCTCCATCAGATCAGAAGCTTTGAGCAAGACAGATTCTCCATTTACTAACAGAGTTAAAACTGAGAGAACAAGATCTGATATGTCACGGTACAACTTGGGAGGTGAATTGTCAACAGGTGATAGTACTACGGGTAGGAGGCCAAGAGATTATCTTGTTAGAAGAGAAAAACTAAATGGTCAATTAAATAAAGAAAGACTTGAAGCAAGAGGTTCTAGTGAAAGGCAAGAGGATAGAAATGAGATAGTTGAGATTGGTGTGGAAGAAAACGAGGGAGTAAAAGATGTATTTGCTAATGAAAGGAGGCATAGCTTCGGAAGAAGAGATAAGAGGAATGATAATGATTCTACTAAGCATTTGCCCAGGCGAAGAAGCTATAGTGATAAGCATCGAAACAGCATGATGCAGCGGGAGACCGCTTATGACAAAGCTAATAGAGATTCACAGAATAGCAAAAGTTTTGAAGATGGGCAGGCTCATAAGCGTGATGATTCGGTACCAACAGTTTCACATCCTGCTCTTGATGAAGTCGCTGTTCGAGCCATTGTATCCATCTTAAGTGGTTATATTAAACGTTTTCTCAAAAATGAGGAATTTCGGACTACTCTTCATCACAACTGTTTCTCCTCCCTTAACTTTATCAGACTAGAGGACCATAACATTGAGAGCAAAGTCATTGTCAACCTTAAACAAGCAATTGAGATGGTAGAGAAAGCCATTAGAGAGTCTGTAAGTGCAAAAGAACTGAAAAAAGCTTCATTGCAGCTTAGTGTGATAACCGGCCTGAATTCAAATGATTTGAAGGATGGCTTCACATATGGGGTTCCTAATGCTTTGTTGTCATCATGTGCTCACCTTTACCTCAGTGTGATATACAAGCTACAGAAGAAAGACAGGGTTTCAGCTAAACATCTGTTGCATGTGTTTTGCGATTCACCTTCTCAGGCACGGACCAATTTGTTGTCTGAACTGTGGGACAATCTATTTTTTCCACATCTTTCACATGTGAAGGCTTGGTACAATCAGGAAGCTAATTCACTGTCTGATTCACCTATCAGGGAAAGGAAACTGAAGCATCTTGAGAAAGTGTATAATGAAATTATGGATTCTAGCACTTATCAATTAGCTGTTTATTACAAGGATTGGCTCACAGAGGGGGTTGAAGTTCCTTCTTTTCCTTCTATCCATGTTCCGTCTGTATCAGTTGGAAACATCCATCTGGAGGATTCACTTGCTTATTCTCCAGATCCAGCTAGTCCAGCAGGTCCTTTCTCACCACAGCCAATGGTGAGTAAAAAGTTATATGATGCTGTATTTGGTCGATCCAGCAAACCTGGACTAGAGGAAACTGAAGATAATATGGCGTCACATAACTATGATACATGTAGGAGAAGCTCTTATGTTTCGACTATTAATGTTGAACAAACATTAATATCCTCCTTTGAGGCAGTTAAATATCCATATCAAGATAATGGTGAAGCTTCCTCCAAAAGTCTACAGGATGATGAATCCTTTCTTGTAAGTAACTTCTAACATACATAGACTTTCATTTTTTTTTTTTAGCATATTCAAGGGCGGGGCCGCTGCATACGGTACAGGTTGCTTTTTTTTGTAACGGACTCTTTTGTTAATGCAGGGGAAGTCTGCATTTATCTGACCCACCCTAGAACCCTGAAAGCCTTGTAAACTGGATTACCCCTTTTTTTTATATGAGGGCAGGTCTAGGAGAGAGCCATAGGCTTTCTCTAGATGTCCTTTTAACAAAGGTCCATTGCTACATGTCATGCTTTGCTCCCAAATACGTATACCTTTACTCTCCATAACTATTCCTAAATACATTTTATTCTGTTGCCAGTTGTATTTGCCATTTTTGCATTATTTATTTAGCATTAAGTCACAACGGCAAATATAATAAAACCTGAAAATGTCGGGCAATTGTTTAACCATAAATTTGAATAAAAAAAAAGTTCAGGACGAAGAAAATGCTGTAATCCATCCTATTTAAAAAGAATATGAGCAACTTCTAGCAGCTTGCCTGTTCCAAAAAGAAGAAAGTTAATGATGAAAGAACTTAAGAATAGCCCAATCTCCTGGAGACTGTTAGTTTTACTGCTATTGCTGCTTTATCAATTACAAATTGCTTTGTTTCCTGAGTACATCAAACAAATAGATTAGTTTAATTTCACTTCCCTTGAGTTTTAGTACGCGAGAATCTGCTATTGCATCTAATTAATGCCACTGTAGCTTTTCATTTTCTTGATAGGAAATGAGTAGCATCTTCCCATTATAATTTGCCTACAATGTTCTAGTATTGGGAAAAATGACAATTTCACACTATGACACTTTTATATATATTTCAGTACTTTGAAAATTTTCCAAGTTGACTGCTGATTTGATCTTTTGAGTAATTAAGCTTCAACATTTAGGTGTGGTCAGCCATATAAGCACAGGTATTTTCTTTTTAGTAAATTAAGTTTCTAAAGAAGCTACGGAATATCTAATATGGTTCCTATAACATTTACGCTCCCAGATGATTTCTAGAGATGAAAAACATAGGCATTTGGAGATTTAACTTCTTGAGGCTTTCCTTTTCTATTAGAAGCATCTTGTTCAGAAAATAATTAATATTGGCGTTTTCTTCTATCTATCATCTCAGAGGAATGTTTTAAACCAACAATTTTGAGGAATTAACCATGCTGCAGGAAGATGGCATCTGCTCAACAACTGAGGAAGATTGGAGACTGCGAGGACAAAATATGCTGCAGGAGAAAGATATCCATTGCACCAATAACTGCTCTAAAGCTGATAATACATGGCAAACAACGGCACGAGATTTTGATATGTTACACTTACCTGTTATTTTAACTGCCAATGAACTCATGCTCAAGAGGCTTGCAAAATCTGCATTTGAGCCACAACAAACTGAGAGCACAAATGATCTTTCTCTCTCTAGTCTTCCAAATCCTAGTGAGGAACTGCTTTACTATTCTCTTAAAAGAGTATGAATTCATCAAATCCTTCTTTTCGACATTCCTGGTCCCTACTTATCTACAGTATGCTGTGTTGTTATTTGTAATAAGTTCTTTTCTTTTATCTTTTCTGGATCAGCTAACTAAAGTCAGGTCTTCCTTTGAAGGTAAGTTGAAGGAAAAATGTTATGAATGCGTGTGCTTTATATTCTAGATTTGAATTGATTGCTCATACAATTTTTGTCCCAGTGCAGAATTGCAAGAAAGTTACAGATATTCTGATGAAGAATCCTTATTCTCAAGCATACCCAAGGACTTCATTTGCCCTCTGACGGGCAAGTTGTTTGAAGACCCAGTGACGCTGGAGACAGGTCAAACCTTTGAGAGAGTGGCCATCGAGGAATGGTTTAATCAGGGAAACAGAACTTGTCCAGTGACAGGAAAATTGTTGGGATATCTATCTGTGCCGCTTACCAACTATATTTTGAAACGTGTTATTGATGGTTGGAGATTGGAGTATTGTAGACATAACTTGATTTTGGCCTTTCTAATAGTCGTGAACTCAAGGGAACATGGGTCACCAAGCAGAGGTGAAACAGCTATATTCATATTAGAGCAATTTCTTACCACTTTAAGCAGAGAAGAAAGAGTAATGAATACCAAACACCTTATTTCTCTTGGAGGCTTGCAATTTCTTATTCAAAGGTTTAAATCAGCTAACGGCGAAGAGAAAACACGTGTTGCAGCACTTCTTTCCTATTGCATTGAAGCAGATTCAGGTTGCAGATATGACATAGCAAGAGACATCAGCAAACAGTGTCTGTTTGAGCTGGTTTGCAGCAAGCAGGTTAAGTCAAGAACAAATGCAGTGTTGTTAGTGATAGAACTAATATGCTTCAGCAGGTTTGTGATATTTAATCTTTCTATGACATTTTCTACATGTTTGCTTCCTCCACGTTATGAGGAGGGGAAACAACTACACATGTTTTTCCTAGTGGGATTGGAGAGAGGTAGGACTTAGGAGGAGTTAAAGAAATGACATGGTATACTTTTGTATATACCTTGATGTCCCTGGAATAATCCACATCTAAACTTGAGACAAATTGTTACCACATTTTATATTCTGTTCATGTTTAAATCCTCAATATCCTGTCCAGATGCTTCTAAATTGTATATTGATCAGGACACATGATGTTTCTAGGCTATTTAGGTCTAAGGTTGTTAGTTCTTTGCAGATTACAGCTCCATTTTCTTATTTAGTAATCAGACACCTTTATCATGCTATGATTTTCTTTACTCTCTAGAGTAATGATTAATTATGAATGAATTGTCAAATATTTTCTAAAAGGACCTATGTATCTATCTTGTCATTTGTTATGTTAGTAGCAACATGTTTCCGACAAAATAATTGACAATAAAAATGATGAAATTCATCAATATTATCCTCTAGGTATAGTGTGAGACTGATTCATTTGATATTTGATTAGGATGAGCATTCCGTCCAAGTTCCCACTGGTTCCATGTTTTGTCTTTATGATAATAGGAGGAAAGATGTCCCATTACTTCTAAGTAACTTGCAGAATCAAGAGATAGTGAATACTATGCATGCTCTTCATGTCTATCTCCAAAGTTCTCCTCCTGTACAAAGACCTTTGGTTGCTACACTATTGTTGAACATAGATCTGCTGGTAAGCTCCTGACATTTAGTTGTTTGTTCTGAATGTTTATTCATGTATATCATATTCTTCTGATTTTTTTTTTTTTTTGAATTAAGTTCTTATTCCTATGTTATTATTAATTTTGGACCAAGTCTGTTGCCAAGACTGAGCTGAAACACATACTACAGGTAGATCCTCAAAAATATGGCTTATACAGACAGGAGGCTATTGATGTCATTACAGAAGCACTAGATAGCAGCTTAGTTGATGAGGAGGTTCGAGAAGAATGTTGCAGAGCACTACTTATCTTGGGAGGACGTTTTTCTTTGTCTGGCAAATTATTGACAGAGAGTTGGATTCTGAACCTAGCAGGGTTCAATGATGTTCATGTAGTGAACTCTACTAACAAAGAAGAGGATTTAGATGTTGATGACACTTTTCTATCTGTAAGTTTCATCTCCACAGTCTGTTCACCATTGTTTCTCCTTTCTTCCATGATAATCGTATAGGACTGGTATTATTGTCCAAGAATTTAAATTCAGTGCTCATAATTCGTTGTTATTGAGGTTCTTCAATGTTACTTTTGGACAACCTGTGTAAGGCTTATTCTGTATATTGGGTTACAGTTGAACCAATTTACTTATGTTGTGGGGATATGGCTTAGTTGAATCAAGTGAATAGACAACATCTAACACTTGACACCATGTATGGTAAAACTGTTGCCTCTCAGTTTAGTTATTCATTACTGGCAAACTAACAATTATTTATCTTCTGAGGCAAACCAATTTCAGCTTAGATGATGGCTAGATAAACTTGATGGAAGAATAATGGGTTTATTTTTTTCCTAGGAAGAAACCAAAGGAAAGTAAGATAGATTTCATATTTACTGCCGAAAAGTAAAAATGGAGGTAAAACTCTGTGCTTCCTGCATGTGGTTTTAATAATTTAATTTCTTTGCTGTTTTCCTGCAAGGTGGCACCTAGTTGGATGATTAGAATTATCATCCGACCAAGTGTGTACATTTACAAATTTAAGTTCTAACTAAGACATGCTGCACAGACATTTAAATAGTTGGTAGCTCTAGTTAAATGACCAAAAGACATTGGTTTGAAGTTTTAATTACAAACCAGGAAGATGAAGAACGTGCCAATCAAGAGTGGTTGAGGAATTTGTCAGCATCACTAGTTGGAAGTGGCAAGAAATCAATTTTGGAGGCTATTTCTAATTGTTTAGGCTCGCGAAACTTGGATTTGGTCACTGCCTGCCTAACTGTTGTAGCGTGGTTGACCAATGCAGTTTCTTCACTAACTGATGCAGAGTTACAGCTCTCCACCTTCTGCACTCTTATCTCTCAGCTAAAACAAAACCTGAAAAGCAGCGCACAAGTTCAACATAAGGTTCTTGCTTCAATGTCTTTGCTCAACTTGAGTAAAATTTCAGGTTAGCAACTTTTTTCTTACTAGATTTATTTAGTCTGCTATAAAAGTACCATTAAGGCATATATACTTGCTTTTCTATGATTAAGTGTGGCTTGTTGCATGCTTAAGCAATTAGGGTTCCAAAACTTAACCATATCGGTTTCAACTCTGTAGCACAGTATATGGCATTATGTGGAAATACTCGGGGGTTAAATAGCTGCTAGTAGCATACTTGGAAAAAAATTTTGGGCCATATTTGAAAACCATTTTCTGCTGTCAACACTTACGATACGAAACACAGCATTTAATTTAACAACGGAGGCTTCCCTTTTGGAACACTGAAGTTGGAGTATGCTTTTTTAAAAATGATCTCCCTTGTATATTGCAGAATGCAGGGTCCTGCTAATGGCAATTGCAGAAGAGATTGCGAATCCTCTTAGAAGCCTTGCTGATGTAACATGGACCGCAAAGCAGCTATATGGCATAATTTCTGGGACAGAACTCTAGTCTAAAGGGGAGGAGAGGCTGCTCTGCTGCTGCACAATGATCTGGTTGAAAGTACACAAGTCATGTTCCAACATCAATTGCATCCCCTTATGGCCTAAGGTGATGATGATTTCAGCAAGATATTTCTTTTTCAAAAATCTCATATATACTTTGGTAGCAAGGAAAGAGAAAGAGAAAACGAAGAAAAAGGTTGAGCATATATCCTTCTCCATTTCAAACCTCCCTACCAAACAAACATTAGACAAATTTTGTTCTCTACTAGATTCTTATAAGAACTATTGACAGCATTGTCATCAGAAGCACATTTCTGGTAATGTGTCTTTGCTTCTGAACTGTACAATTATCTTTTGGACCAATACTTGGTGGACTTGTTATCTATGTTTCTAATTTTTATTAGGTTTTACTTATGTTTCACATGTTTAATACAGCTTGAGTGAAAGAGATATAGTTATCTTGTAGTTAATAGTAAATTTAATTATGCTTATAAAATGAAATCATTATTTTTACCTTCCACTGTTTTGTCATTTTTTATGCATCATTTATAAAGCTAGCAAAGCAATTCCAAACTCTATAACTTGCCTAAGTCGACCCGTAACCGAACTCAAATCTATCCTAATTAATTAAAAAAAGTCAAAGATCCGAATCTGACTTAATCTTAACTCAAAAAATATCGAATTCAAAAAACACAAACCCAAAAATATTTGAAACTGAGAAAGTCCAAATCGATATGATACGAATATGTTGTAACTCAAATTGTAGCGATCTAGAACCAAGATCTCAAACCATAATTAGATGATTTTTTATTAAAATTTAAAATAATTAAATTAAAAAGTGATGCATTTTTTCTTAATTACAATTTTAATTTCTTAAATAATTATTATTTGTAATAATTATACAATAATATCAATAATGTATTATCAACTTTGAAGTAAAGTAGATATTAATATCAAAAGATTTTTAATATTATCTTTATTATATTTACAATAATAAACAAAAAAATGAAAAAAAATTATTCATTTAACATTTGATTTTATTACAAAATATTCATTTATAATATATTATTATATTTATTGCATATTTAAATTTTCATTTTAAATACAATAATAATTTACATAGATAAGATTGAACTAATTAATTGACTAAATATTGATATCAAATATTTTTGTACATAATAATCATACTCGTTCTAATAATATCTATTGTGCAACATTATAATTGGACATTAGGTAATTGATGAATGTATTTATATTTAATGTTAATGGTAAAATTATAAAGTATTAACATAAAATCAATACTATGTCTACTGTTTTGTACATATATGGTTTTATAAAATTTTTAATTATAGATTATTAAGGCTAAACTGATTGTTGATACTCCTTTAAAGTCTACTAGTTTTATTCAATATTCTAATTGAATATTTTGTCGATTATATCTAATGTAATTATGTTGAGATTTATGTCCAAACAAAAATAAAGAAAACAAAATATACGTAAGAAAGTTTCTTAAAATTTTGAAATTTATTAAGAAATAAATATAATGACTAAAAACTAATAAAACTAACTGTAAAAAAAAAAAAAATTAAAATATAAATTTGTTAAACCAAGTGATTAAGTGTACAACTATCCAGTGGGTTTTTTTGTTCATATCCACTTGTTTATTGGTTTAAGAGTAAAATGATATTTATATAAATTATAAATATTTAGTGATTTTTATTTATTACTTGTTCGTTGTGTAGTTAAAATGATTTTTTTAATGTAGTCACTAATTAGGATTTTTACTTTTCTATATTGCCACCATATATTTATTTTAGGTCAGTTAAAAAATATATATTCATATGTAATCATTAATTTTATTTATATCTAAAATTATTATCTTATATATTATTAGTGAAAATTTTAAATTTCATAAGTAGAGTTGTCAAAATAACACATATCCTTTAATAAATATTAGAAAAATAAAAAATAAAAAACTAATTAAAAACAAAGTGGACTATGTGAGTTTTTTAATGGAGCTTGTAGAATTTACAAAATTTAGTTTTAGAGTATAAGATCGTAATCTTTATATATAATAGAAAATATAGTAAATTTTTTTTTTTTAAATAATCTAAATGTAAGAACTTATATTTATATAAATATTTATTAATTTTAACATTAGCATTTTTGTTATAAATTATTTAATTAAATAAAAGTAAATTAATCATTACATTCAAAAATATTTAAAAAATGTGTATAGCTTCTAAAAATTTAAAACCAATCAAACTCGTCTAAATTCATCCGATTCGAGCTCAAAAATTCTGAGCCTTTAATACTTAAACCTGAAACAATTTAAACATGAAAATATTTAAATTCAAAATAATCTAAATTTAAAAAAAAAAAATCTAAACTCAAAATAATCCAAATCAAAAAAAAAAATTCAAACCGAATCCATCCAATCCTACACATCTACCACCTCTGATCATTTAGAGCCTCATTGACCTTTCTTAAAAGCCGGAAAGTTCTGTACTTTATGCCACATAAATATTGGTTACGGTCTAGGTGCGACTGTTGGGCGACATTACTAATATATATATATATATAGACATCATATTTTATCCATATTAATGTAAATAAGACTTTTGTGAAAAGGCTTGTGTTGTTGCTTGGTTACAACAATTACAAATTGCTTACGTTATCGTCTTGATTTTTGTGATACGTGCTACCGAAAGCTCTGCAAGAAAAATAATGATCAGAGTGACGCAGGGGTTGTTCCTTGCATAAGCACTCCGATGCTTAAGTTAGCCAGAGAATTTGACAGAGTTTCTGTAAATAAAATAGAGACTTAGTTTCACGTATCATACCTCTCCCCCCTGCTTGTTGGTGGTGATTGTGCTTTTAAAGACATGAGTTTGTATCTGATTGAAACTCTCTTTCTTTATCTATATATATTCTGATTTTTACATTGATAATGTTACAACCATGTAGATGAGGTTGAGTTTGATTCCAACGTCAATTACTCTTTTTTGTCATTTTTTATTTATTATTATTATTATCAGTCACAACAGCTTGAATAAAAACTAAGCCTTAATTAAAATTGGACATTTGACTATGAATAAGTTAGGCCTAAAAGCTTAATTTTAAATAAAGGTTAGCCTTTGTACTTATATGTTTTGGGATTTAAGGTCCACTTATGGAAGGCTTATCCATTATTGTTATTTTCATGTTATTATTATTATTTGTTGTTGTACTGAACAACAATTATTGAATGATGCTGATGTGGTCTTCTTTGCTGTCTTCTCGACGTGTATTGAAAATTCTGCAAAAACAGTAAAGGTCAGAGAGGCGCAGGGATCTGTCCCTACATGCGCACTCCGATGATTAAGTCAGAAAGTTGTTTAAGCAAAGTCACAGTAAGCAAAATAGAGCTTATGATTTTTTTATCATACTTGGGTATTTATAAATATTTTTGGTCGGGCTTTATATTTTTTCAGGGCTTATGAATATTTGGGCCCAAAACTGTATGGTTTTGGGCAGTACGGATCTGAGGCCCAGGCGCCTGTCTGGACAGGTGATAGAGTTCATAGATACTCTGTCGCGAGACTCAGAAATCTACCGTTTTGCGGATGAGTACTTACGGGCAATAGAGGTTCGAAGACCTTTGCCGCAGATTTGGACGCAGAGGTCTACCGCGGCTCACTCTGCCACTATAACTCTGCCGCTACACATAGGACGCAGAGGTCTACCGCGGGCTCACTCTGCCGCTAGACTTAGAGCGCAGAGGTCTATCGTGGGACATACTCTACCGCAAGACCTCTGTCACAGGGTTACTCTGTTGCGAGATATTTCCTATGCCGCCAGCATACGTGCCACATGGATCATGACTTTTCATTGATTGCCACGTGGCCTACGACCTGACGCATGGCTGTCCTTTATTGGCCGATGTTTGCCTATGTGGACTTGTAGAATCTGACCTCTATCAATTGCTCCCCACTCTTTTATAGAAAAGTTTCCTGCGGAAGAGTATGACAATAGGATTGTTTTTTTTAAGGTCGCGACACCCATTTGGATTACTATTCACAAGGGATGCTTCAATCACTTCAGCCGTGAATGTGTATATATATTTTTGGTTACTGTACACGTGCGACTTCAGCTGCGCTTATATATAAGGAGTCAGGTATCGTCGTATTTGCTGAGAATCTCTCTCGCATAACCGGTCACTCTGTCACTCGCTCTCGCGCACTCTGTCACCACTCTCTCGCGTACATCACTACTATTTCGCGTCTCTGTTGCCACTCTATCGCATACTTTGCTACTCTGTCGCATTATTCTCGTACAATATACTGCAACTCTGTCGTAAAATTCTGACGCTGTTATTCAGAGTCGCATTCATTCCTGGTGCATTGCTGGTGTACCTTTGTTGGACGTTAGGTAAAACTCTGTCTCCGATCACTTTTTCTTTGTAGTTTTTCTTAGGTCCAAAATGGCTAGTCATGGTGTGGGGAAACATATAGAACTAGGAGTTAGATTGACTTTGAAAGAAGCTGACATCCAGGATCTTACGTCTAGATTTCCATTACCCGATGGATACTCCTATAGACGTCTAAACCCTCAAGAGAATGACATACGTAGTGTGTCCGACGGGGTAGTTATTTTCAGAGCATCCCTAGAGCTAGGATTTCGTTTTTCAATTTCTGACTTCGGAGCTTCTTTTCTTAGGGCGCATAGGATTGCCCCCGGACAACTGCATCCTCACGCTTGGATGCAATTAATTGGCTTTACCGTGCATTGCCGATTACAGGGTGTTTCTTCATCTCTTCCTTTATTTTATACTTTTTTTTAGGTTCCGAGGTAACTCCGGTTTAGTTCCTTATTCCCTTCAATGGGTGCATAAGCCTGGATTTAAGAATAGGTGTCACGACCCAAATTACCTAAAAATCAGAGTAAATTTTTCGCTTTTTCATTTATTATTTAATTCTTACCTTTCTCTCATCGTGACCATCCTACAAACAGTTGGGCTATGATTCGGTGTTAGTCACTTCACACTATTTACCATTCTATTTTCATATTCACATTCATATATCAGAGTCTACTATCCTTTGACTTTAACTAAATACATACACAACGGTATTTATAACTCTACATCCCCGACATCATATCTGTTTACAGTACTGTGCATTACATATTTAGATACAAAACTCTACAAATGTGTATACCTGTCTCTCGATGGGAAGCAGCGGATACCAAGCATGCAAGTCCTCAGCCGCTCAATAACTATTGCGAGTGCTCAGAAAAGATGGGAAAATAAGAGGGGTGAGCAAACCACATGCTCAGTAAGGCAATTATGCAAGTAAGTAGATAGCTCCACTATCTACATGCTCATAATGCCGTGCCCTTAAATCCATTTCTTTTCATTAAAATCTCAAGCACAAAATCATGCATATATACATGACATAGTTTATCAAAACTATTTGTGCATATAAAAATCATGTAATTCATGCATCAAAGGTATTATATGTAACATCATTAAATCATAATGTGCATGAAGCAAATCCAGATCATGCAATTCTTTCATGTCATGTAAGACAAATCATGAATTTGAAATGAAAACATGGAAAACAACATCATGCTACTACATTTAAATCATTTCATTAAAACTGTAGTATAAACTAACCCTTCCAGGTCAATCGTCTCATAAAACAATTTATTATAAAACTTCGGTTATAAAATCACCCTTCCTTCAGGGTTACAAGTCATAAAATCATAAAATCGGGGGCCTGACCCCTCCATCGGGTCTACCCTGGTCTATCGACCAATAGTTATTTCATGTGAGACATGTAGGTGACTATCAGTAACAACATAGGACTATGGCCATAACCTCGTGATCCCTGGCAACACGGTACCTA
This sequence comes from Firmiana major, assembly GCA_033439115.1. Classification (NCBI taxonomy): domain Eukaryota; kingdom Viridiplantae; phylum Streptophyta; class Magnoliopsida; order Malvales; family Malvaceae; genus Firmiana; species Firmiana major. The sequence continues at coordinate 39,693,512 of CM065901.1, forward strand.
GTGTGCGAGTTATCACACCTGAAACGGGAGGTGGGTCGTCCTACCCTCCAGAACAGCATAACACCTGGATTGCGAGGGTAATGCTTGCTGCCTCGTGGCTAATGCCACTCCACTCCAACAATCCCCACAGTACAGCGTACTCCGCGTGACATACACAGTACAACGTACTCCGTGAACCCAAGCTCAATCAGGGGTGCCTACAATAGGTCTTATCCACCCATATCATCTCTGTCTCAATATGCACGTGTGAGTATATCATCTCATTGTGACACACAATCTACATGAGGCTCCAACACAGCTATATGCATGTCATATAAATCCCTGTGCGAGCAAAGCTCTAGCACGGCTCCATGCATATTCATGATATCAGAAAATCTCGTGCGAGCGAAGCTCTAGCACGGTTTCATAAAAATCAGTAAAATCTGCGTACGAGCAGCGCTCCAGTATGACTTAAACTGATTATAAATTCAAGTAAAATTCACGTACGAGCAATGCTCTAGTACGGATACGTATAAAAACTCAGTGAAAATCTCGTACGAGAAAAACTCCAGTACGACTTTAAAATGAGTTATAAAACCATATAAAATTTCGTACGATTAACGCTCCAGCACTAATAAATGCTCAAGTAAATCAAATCTCGTGCGAGCTACACTCCAGCACGACTTTATGCACAATTAAATCAAATCTCATGTGAGTTACACTCCAGCACGGCTTTTATGCAATATAATATCAAAACAGGATGCGAGCTAAGCTCCAGCACCTCTCATGCATATCAAATCAATAAAACTAGTGCGAGCAATCGCTCCAGCACCTTTTTATGCATATCAGGTAAAAACAGTTCAAAACCGTCAAAACAGTCAAAACAGAGTGCGAGCTAGGCTCCAGCAGCTCTCATGCATATCAAATCATAAAATCAGTGCGAGCAACCGCTCTAGCACATTTTATGCATATGATGTCACACAAATCGGTGCGAGCAACCGCTCAAGCACATTTATGCACATTCACAAACGCAGATATAGTGCGAACTACGTGTCGGCACTATCTGTTTCCATATAAACTTGATAGTTGGCCTATTTTCCAAAGAAATTTCCATTTAAATATAAATAACACTTACGTAGTGTTATCATGTGAAATTCATGCAATTACTGGCCAATCTACCGATTTGCTTTGATTAAAACCAATAAAATTTCTTAATTCAAAAAATTCCTTAAATCATGCATTCCATGCATGTCATGCTTTCACCATCCTTAGGTGACCTTCCCTCAATAGGGGTAAAATAGTCTTTTCACCTATTTCGATCCTTAAAATCATTTAAACCATTTCTAGAACCTCTGTACAATATCAATGTATACATACATATTCAGTGTATACAAAAACTATTAAAATACGCGTAGCTACCTCTAGCTACTCACACAATTCTCTTACCTTATTTTCTATACAGTCTGACCTTTCCATTGATGACTCGTCACGCAGTCCGATTTACTCCGAATCAAATCTCCTGAACTGCGGATAAATGTTCATCAGGTCGAATACAACACAATTAATTGTATTTCATAATTTTTTGGGCTTCATTTAAATCATTGGGCCCGTTTACCCATATTGGGCCCGATTCCACCTTAATCGGCCTGAAGCCCGTTTTCCCACTTACTATTCACATTATCGAGGCCTATTGGGCTCATTGGGTCCATCAATATTTATTGAGCCTCATTCTAAACTCTCGGATATCTCAATTTAGTATTTACGACAATTTATCCAATTTCCAGAATTTAATTCATTTCATGTGAAAATTAAATCCGTAATTTATTTAACACGCATAACTATGCAAAATTATCGTAAATAAGGGTTACTTACCCATGATTCCATGATAGTACGCGAATCGAGGCTATCTCGAGCTCTCGGTTTATGCCAATTGTCGAGCTACACAATTAAATATTTTTTCGGGTAAATTTTCAATCGGATATTAATTAAATTAAATATTCTGAAATTTAAATTAGTCAATTCGACTGCTTACCGACTTACTCGTAGCTCGATTGTATCACTGAAATTTTCTCCAATTTTTCCTCTTTTTCTTTTTCCTTTTTTCTTCCTTTTTTCCTTTTCTTTTTGGCTGAACCGGTCCGGTCCGGCTCTGTTCAACCCGGTTCAGACCGTCGGTTTAGTCTGGTTCGGCCAGTTCAGTGGCTCGTCGGTCGGTTCTCCGTCGATTTTCACCACCAGTGGCTCTGTTGGGCCGTCCGATGCACGGATCTGGGATTGGTTTCGTTCTTGGCCGTCGAAAAGTGGTCGGTCCAGCCTCTTCTCTCCTCCGTCGGTGGCTTCCTCTTTTCTTCCTCCGTTTTCGGCGCTAGCCACCGTCTTACCCGCTGGTGTTGCCACCAATCGCGTCGCCCACGCCTGGGGGACGCTCGACTGGTGGTGGCCGGCCCCATATCGGCGCCGGTCGTCAAATTTCTCCCTCTTTCTCCTCTCTCGGCTTTTCCTCTCTCTTTCGCTGGCGATGGTTGCCTCCTTCGGCCTCCACCAACGCCGACGATGGCTTCGGCCACCTCGCCTGGGTTCATCGTCGGTGTCTCCCTTGGTTCGGCTGCTTCGGTTTCCTTCAGAAAATCGCAAAACGCGATTTTCTTTTTTTTTATTTATCATTTATTTTTATTATTATTATATTCAATTAAATATTATTATTTGGTAAAAATATCTAATTTTTTTATTCATTTAACCAATAAATAAATTTATCGATATTATTTTGACTTTTTGGTATATTTTTTGATTATTTCGAGATTATTTTTCGATGTGAAATTTTCGATTTATTCCAATAAATTCATATCTTGATCAATTGAACCCGAAATTTAATTATTTCTTCGTTATTGATCAAGATTTCTACATCCCATATTTTTAATTAAATTTTTTTGTCCTGATTAATACCAAATTTTGATCTTTTGATCATTTTACCCTTCACGTGTTTGGGAATACCATTTCAATCCTTTTGCTTTTTTAAATGCACTCGAAAATTTTTATTAATTCCCTTTTGCTATTACGATAAAATCGAGTCTTACAGTCTCCCCCACTTAAGAAATTTGGCCCTCCAAATTAGAACCAATGCAAATGAGTCCATAAATAACTTCGGGTACATCTATCGTATCATATACTATCATCCTCAAGTGACTTTCTCCGGAGTATAATACTACCATCATACTTAACTAGGGAGATCATCTTAAACCTCAACACTTTCTCTTTCTTGTTTAATACCCGAATCGATTTTCCAGCATACGTTACACTTTCATTGAGCTAAGCTGTTGGAGCTCATATCCGATCACATATGTTGGGTCCGGATAGTATTTTCGAAGCATCAATAGATGGGACACATAGTGGATGCCTGCTTATTCAAGTGGTAATGTCAACCTATAGGCCTTACCTTCCACTTTGTCCAATCTCTTTCTGAATCTCGTTATGTCCTTATGACAAATAACCGCCAACAATACTAATTCACCCTCGGTGAATTCCAATGGTCTTCTGTCTCTTGTCAGCATAGCTTTTTCTATCTGCTCTGAGATGTTCTTAATCTCTCACTAATCAACTGAACACCCTCAGAGGTTTGTCTTACCAATTTGGGAATAATTTTCTATCTGTCACCCACTTCTTCTTATCTAAGTCAGGAAAACAACTCCCTACAGTCATACAACGCCTCATAAAAATGTTATCCCGATACTCAGTGACAACTGTAATTATTGGCGAATTCGATTAGTAACAACTGATCATCCCAGGAGCTTATAAAATCAATGGCACACACTCTCATCACATCTTTCAGAACCTGTACAGTCCTCTATGACTGGCCATCTGTCTGAGGACGGAAGCTGTGCTAACACTCAATCAGGTTCCCATAGCTTCCAAAAATAATATTCCCAGAAGTGGGATGTGAAGCGGGAATCCCTATCTGATACCATGCTCATTGGAACGCTACATAATGTTCCACAATCTTTCTTACATATTAATTCGCCTACACACTCAGAGTATCTGGGAATTTCCATAGTCAGAAGGTGGGTAAACTAAATCAATCTATCGACTATCACCTAGATAGCCTTATGATTTATCCGGGTCCTCTGTAACCCATCATGATATTTATGGTAACTTGCTCTCATTTTCGTATCAATATAGGTAAAGGCTGCAATAATCCTGCAGACTTCTAGTACTCTACCTTAATCTGCTGACATCGAAGACACTTCTCCACAACTCTACAATGTCTCTTTTCATATCTGACCACCAATACCCTTTTTTAGAATTTTTGATATATTTATTATTTCTCGGATGCACTATATATCCCGAAGAGTGAGCTTCTAACAATAACATTATCTCATTAACTGTGGTCCTGGGGAGCACTTATACTATCTCTGAACCTCTGTAAGTCATCATCACTCACTGTGAACTCTGTTACTATACCTTTCTGAATCTGACCCACACTATCGACACCATGCCGATCATCACACTAAGCCTGGCAAATCCGGTTCTAACCTCAGGCTAGCTGTCACAAAATCACCGTCATCATCAGAAGGGATCACATCACTACTGAGGTTCACAACTGCACTAGTAGCTCATGCTCCCTGACCATTATATGTGATACCATCCCGAAGCTCTTTCTGTTCAAGGCATCAGCCATTCCATTAGCCTTTCCTGGGTGGTACAATGTTCACAATCATAATCCTTAGAAGCTCTAACCCTCTTGGTTACTCATATTCTACTCTTTCTGTGAAAACAGATACTCGGGCTTTTACGATCAGTGCATACCCGACATTTCTTACCATTTAAGTGGTGGCGTCATACTTTAAGTGTAAACGCTACAACTGCCAACTCTAAATCATGGGTCGGATAGTTTCTCTTTTGGTCCTTGAACTATCTAGATCCATAAACGACTATCTTTCCATTTACATTAATACACAGCCCAATCCTTATTTTGAGGTATCCTTACACACTGAAACCTCTTGAGCTATTGGTTATGGTGAGAATACTTACGGTGGTCAGTTCATTACTTCAATATACCAAAACTTACCGAAGCTACTTTCATACTTATCATCTCACTTGTCTGCAACCTTTTTCCGAATGATAAATGTCAACTGAGCAGCCAATTTCAAGAAACTCTCAATAACTCGTCTGTAAGACAGTTTCCTGTTGCTACTCATGCTCTTTCCTGGACTTCGAATACATCGAAATATCATCGCTAAAGATGACAACCAATCGATCCAGGTAAGCTTTAAATACCTCATCGTAGTTGAGTTCCACTAAATATTTCAATCATCCATATTCTTGACCTACATACGCATAAACGTATAATGTCATTTCGAAATCGTTTCTGTTCGAGATACTAACTCGCGTCATTTTCTTTTTCTTATATTAACGGCTTTTATAAAATTTTAATTTTTTAAACCTTCATGATTACTCGAATTCTATATCTCTTTATCGTACCAGTAAAGGTACCTAAATTTTAAATGTATATATTACGACTGTCGATTTCAATTTATAGGTTATGTGTGTGCTTCTAGACGTTGTCAAGTCTTCAGGCGGGGAAGTATTTTGAAATACTTTTATTAACCCTCAGACTTGACCACATGGACTGGGTGTAGATATATCCACCTCTTATCCTTGGTCGCAATTCATAGTCACTACATATCGCTTAATCCAAATTACTTTACATAACAAATATATTCTTACCTTGCATACATATCTTATTCCAATATATCTTGTATTCAGGATCTATCACATCTCAAAGCTTATCTCCTTTCATATATCACTTATAACAACTCTTTCATTAGCTTATAAGCAACTGAAGGCGGTATGAATAAATGCGTGGCACCAGGATTAATTAAAATAATTATTTCATTATTTATAACCAGTGTGGTATCTTCCACCAAATCTGATGAAACATCAATAGTGTCCTGGTCCAAGTCATACATTTGCCCTCGTCCAACATCTTATTTATGTGGTAACTACCACATATTCTACACTGTTCACACTGCTACACTGCTTCGTAGCAGGTCGGGGTCCTCAAATCACAATACCCCTAAAACATATTGTATTTGGATACACTGGGGTCTTACCAATCATTTTACCCCTTGAATCATCAGCTTTAAGCTTTTACCGAACTACCTTTTTCCCGTTTTGACATCTCTGTCATTCTCTATTCTCTTTTATCTCTATTTCGGCCCTTACTACCTTTCTCAATCTCAGAGGCGTGCAACTCATGATCTTATTCACACAACTGTAATCTGCGCACTACCTCGGCATAGGTAGTGATATCTAACAGGCTAATCGGACTCTAATTGACAATCTGAGCCCTTCCATGAACTTTCAGACATCTCGACTTCACTGTTCATCGTATCCGAGTCATATCTGCCCAGGAATATAAATTGAGTTTCATACTCATCAATCAACCAATTCCTCTGGGTCAGAGTAAAGAATTTAATCTGTAATTTCCTTTAAACAATATATGGGATATTCTGTCACCGGAATACATCTAGAATTATTTTTCATGTCCATTTTGGATGTCTAACTCTTCAAATGGGTCGAGCGGACTTCCACCAATGCTCCGACTTACCCTCAAATCTCATACATACTCTGAGCAATTAGCTCGTAAAATATTCTACACACTCCGCTGCAACCTCGTGAAGCATGTCTCAATATTGTCCGATCTCTCTATCAGACTCTGTCCGATCTCTCTGTTGGACTCTGTGGGGCATGCTCAACATCGGCCTCCCCGTCAATCTCATCTCGAGTCTCATGTGGCGACTTAGTACAACTCTCAGGCCTACCTCTACAGCCTTGAGTTCGTGTACTCGCCTCTCTACCATAGCGGCTATCAGTTTAATAAGTCTATACTTGCATTTAAAACCAAATTCTTAGCTGCACTTTCATCTCGATATACACAATTGTATCAAAACAATGTACAATACATGGGGATGTAAACTTCCTTAACCACTAACACCGACTCATATCAGGCCAACTCAGCTTTGATACCATTAACTGTTACGACCCAAATTACCTAAAAATCAAAGTAAATTTTCACTTTTTCATTTATTATTTAATTCTTATCTTTCTCTCATCGTGACCATCCTACAAATAGTTGGGCAATGATTCGGTGTTAGTCACTTCACACTATTTACCATTCCATTTTCATATTCACATTCATATATCAGAGTCTACTATCCTTTAACTTTAACTAAATACATACACAATGGTATTTATAACTCTACATCCCCGACATCATATCTGTTTACAGTACTGTGCATTACATATTTAGATACAAAACTCTACAAATGTGTATACCTGTCTCTCGATGGGAAGCAGCGGATAACAAGCATGTAAGTCCTCAACCGCTCAATAACTATTGCGAGTGCTCTGAAAAGATGGAAAAACAAGGGGGTGAGCAAACCACACGCTCAGTAAGGCAATTATGCAAGTAAGTAGATAGCTCCACTATCTACATGCTCATAACCATGCCCTTAAATCCATTTTTTTCATTAAAATCTCAAGCACAAAATCATGCGTATATACATGACATAGTTTATCAAAACTATCTATGCATATAAAAATCATGTAATTCATGCATCAAAGGCATTATATGTGACATCATTAAATCATAATGTGCATGAAGCAAATCCAGATCATGCAATTCTTCCATGTCATGTAAGACAAATCATGAATTTGAAATGAAAGCATGGAAAACAACATCATGCTACTGTATTTAAATCATTTCATTAAAACTGCAGTATAAACTAACCCTTCTGGGTCAATCGTCTCATAAAACAATTCATTATAAAACTTCGGTTATAAAATCACCCTTCCTTTAGGGTCACAAGTCATAAAATCATAAAATCAGGGGCCTGACCTCTCCCTCGGGTCTACCCTGATCTATCGACCAATAGCTATATCATGTGAGACATGTAGGTGACTATCAGTAACAACATAAACTATGGCCATAACCTCGTGATCCCTGGCAACACGGTACCTAGTGTGCGGGGTATCACACTTGAAACGGGAGGTGGGTCTTCCTACCCGCCAGAACAACATAACACCAGGATTGCGAGGGCAATGCTGCTGACTCGTGGCTAATGCCACTCCACTCCAACAATCCCCACGGTACCGCGTACTCCGCGTGACATACATGGTACAACGTACTCCGTGAACCCAAGCTCAATCAGGGGTGCCTGCAATAGGTCTTATCCATCCATATCATCTCTATCTCAATATGCACGTGTGAGCATATCATCTCACTGTGACACACAGTCTACAGGAGGTTCCAACACGGCTATATGCATGTCATATAAATCCTTGTGCGAGCAAAGCTCTAGCACGGCTTATAAAATCTCGTGCGAACGAAGCTCTAGCACGGTTTCATAAAAAATCAGTAAAATCTGTGTACGAGCAGCACTCTAGTACGACTTAAACTAATTATAAATTCAAGTAAAATTCACGTACGAGCAATGCTCTAGTACGAATACGTATAAAAACTCAGTGAAAACCTCGTACGAGAAAAACTCCAGTAGGACTTTAAAATGAGTTATAAAACCATATAAAACTTCGTGCGATTAACGCTCCAGCACGAATAAATGCTCAAGTAAATCAAATCTCGTTCGAGCTACACTCCAACACGACTTTATGCATAATTAAATCAAATCTCGTGCGAGTTACACTCCAGCACGGCTTTTATGCAATATAATATCAAAACAGGATGCGAGCTAAGTTCCAGTACCTCTCATGCATATCAAATCAGTAAAACTAGTGCGAGCAATCGCTCCAGCACCTTTTTATGCATATCAGGTCAAAAGAGTTCAAAACCATCAAAACAGTCAAAACAGAGTGCGAGCTAGGCTCCAGCAGCTTTCATGCATATCAAGTCATAAAATCAATGCGAGCAATCGCTCTAGCACATTTTATGCATATGATGTCACACAAATCGGTGCGAGCAACCGCTCAATCATATTTATGCACATTCACAAACGCAGATATAATGCGAACTACGTGCCAACACTATGTATTTCCATATAAACTTGATAGTTGGCCTATTTTCCAAAGAAATTTCCATTTAAATATAAATAATACTTACGTAGTGTTATCATGTGAAATTCATGCAATTACTGACCAATCTACCGCTTTGCTTTGATTAAAACCAATAAAATTTCTTAATTCGGAAAATTCCTTAAATCATGCATCTCATGCATGTCATGCTTTCACCATCCTTAGGTGAACTTCCCTCAATAGGGGTAAAATAGTCTTTTCACCTATTTCGATCCTTAAAATCATTTAAACCATTTTTAGAACCTCTGTACAATATCAATGTATACATACATATTCAGTGTATACAAAAACTATTAAAATACGCGTAGCTACCTCTAGCTACTCACACAATTCCCTTACCTCATTTTTTGTACAGTCTGACCTTTCCATTGTGACTTGTCACGCAGTTCGATTTGCTCCGAATCAAATCTCCGGAACTGCTGATAAATGTTCATCAGGTTGAATACAACACAATTAATTGTATTTCATAATTTTCTGGGCTTAATTTAAATCATTGGGCCCGTTTACCCATATTGGGCCCGATTACACCTTAATCGGCCTTAAGCCCGTTTTCTCACTTACTATTCACATTATCGAGGCTTATTGGGCTCATTGGGCCCATCAATATTTATTGAGCCTCATTCTAAACTCTTAGATATCTCAATTTAGTATTTACGACAATTTATCCAATTTTCAGAATTTAATTCATTTCATATGGAAATTAAATCCGTAATTTATCTAACACGCATAACTATACAAAATTGTCGTAAATAAGGGTTATTTACCCATGATTCCATGATAGTACGCGAATCGAGGCTATCTCGAGCTCTCGGTTGATGCCAATTGTCGAGCTACACAATTAAATATTTTTTCGAGTAAATTTTCAATCGAATATTAATTAAATTAAATATTCTGAAATTTAAATCGGTCAATTCGACCGCTTACTGACTTACTCGTAGCTCGATTGCATCACTGAAATTTTCTCCAATTTTTCCTCTTTTTCTTCCTTTTTTCCTTTTCTTTTCGGCTGAACCGATCCGGTCTGGTTCGGTTCAACCCAGTTCAAACGGTCGGTTTAGTCCGGTTCAACCGGTTCAATGGCTTGCCAGCCGGTTCTCCGTCGGTTTCCGTTACCAGTGGCTCCGCTGGGCCATCCGATGCACGGATCTGGGATTGGTTTCGTTCAAGGCCGTCGAAAAGTGGTCGGTCCGGCCTCTTTTCTCCTTCGTCGGTGGCTTTCTCTTTTCTTCCTTCGTTTCCAGCGCTGCTCGAAGTCTTACCCACCGGTGTTTCCACCAATCGCGTCACCCACGCCTGAAGGACGCTCGGCTGGTGGTGGCCGGCCCCAGATCGGTGCCGGTCACCGGATTTCTCCGTCTTTCTCCTCTCTCGACTTTTCCTCTCTCTTTCGTCGGCGATCGTTGCCTCCACTAACGCCGACGATGGCTCGGTTGGCCGATGGCTTCGGCCACCTCGCCTGGGTTCATCGTCGGTGGCTCCCTTGGTTCGGCTGCTTCGGTTTCCTTTAGAAAATCGCAAAACGCGATTTTCTTTTTTTTATTATTTATTTTTGTTATTATTATATTCAATTAAATATTATTATTTGGCAAAAATATCTAAAAAAATTCTTATTTTATTCATTTAATCAATAAATAAATTTATCGGTATTATTTTGACTTTCCGGTATATTTTTCGATTATTTTCAGGATTATTTTTCGATGTGAAATTTTTGATTTATTCCAATAAATTCATATCTTGATCAATTTAACCCGAAATTTAATTATTTTTTCGTTATTGATCAAGATTTCTACATCCCATATTTTTAATTAAATTTTCTTGTCCCGATTAATACCAAATTTCAATCTTTTGATAGTTTTACTCTTCACATGCTCGGGAATTCCATTTCAATCTTTTTGCATTTTTAAATGCACTCGAAAATTTCTATTAATTCCCTTTTGCTATTACAATAAAATCGGGTCTTACAATAAGTTATTCAAAAAACCTGCAAATAAGCTTCATGGATTTGAATCAGAGTGGCTTATTGTGGAGATACCTGGGGGCCTTGACTTCCTTACTCGTTGGGAAACTAGATGTGAAATCCCTAAGTGCCCCCGGATTTTTGCACTTAGGAGACAATTGTCTTCAGATATTAATAAACTATTAGTTGACAACCATATTAATCTTAATATTCTTTTATCAAATGAAAATTTGGTATCCATCGGCCGGGGTGTGGGTTCCGTTCTTGTTGTCGGCCTCTCTGTTCCTCCCTCAAATCTTCCATCATCTATTCCTTCTGAGTTGAACCCTGAACTTTTAAGGTCGCAAGGGGATGGAGGGAGCACAAATAGAAAGTCCAACTCTGAGAGTGATCCCTTAGCCAATGTGAGCGACTGAGAAGCGTTTGGTTTTACTTTTATGGTTCTCCTAGATGATGACATGTTAAACATAGAGTCCCTTCAAGAGCATTTTGATTTTCCTGATGGTAGCCTTTCATGCTTTTCAATTTATCATTGTTAGTTCTGACTACGTTTTTGACAACTTCCTTGGTTTTTTCTTTTTTGTAGAAATGAGCCACATTAGACGTTCTTTGGCACGTCAGAGGGTGGAGGAAGGTTCATCTAGTGATCTTGCTAGAAAAAGACCTCGCTTGACAGATGTTCTTCCCAGTCAGGCACTAGTTCCACCTCCATTTCGCCGAGCTCGGACTCCGCCTCCTTTTAGACAAGAGACACCCCTCCTACTGGATCTAGGGATCCTTATCAGGATAGAGGAAAGGCTCCTTCCTCTTTAAGGAAAGCTTCTGTTTCCTCGGGACAATCTCGGTCTGAAGAGCGTGCCGAGTGTAATATAATCTCGTCTCAGTGAAAGAATCAAAGGCATTTGTACATTGAACCGATAATGGGGAAGAGGCCAATTCTTCCTAAGATGGGTCTCGTCGACGAGAGGTCTATCCTATAGATGGTGGCTTTATAATGAGGGGGTCGGAGTTCCGGGTGTACCTTGGATACGTGACAATGATACCTTGGATACTCTCGGGGTGGCTTCTCGATTGAGTTGGGCCACTATTCTTCCAAGGACGAACATCGATTATTTAGAAATTTTTTGGAAGGGGAAGACTTAGCTGACGTGGAAGCACTAAGGTTAATTTTCAGATCCTCTTTCGTTTTATTTCTTTTTGCTTTACTTTGAATTTGAATTTTTGTGTTTCATTTCAGCTTGCTCAGAGGACCGTAGCCAACAATGCCCAACACCGAGCCTATCGGGAGCGAACTAATAAAGAACTTCAGGCATTAAGGGATAAAGTTATGGAATTGACAAATGCTATCAACCAATTATCTAGGCTACCTGGTGTGCTACAAAATTTAAAGGATCGGCTTTCAAAAGCTCTTCAGGATTTGAATCATGTCAAAGGGGATCTTACTGTCGAGACGGCTAGCTCTAGCAAGCTTAACCAAGACCTTCAGCAGGTATAAATAGAGCTAGATAGTATGTAGTCTATGTATGAATCCCTAATAGATCGCAATCAAGAGCTGGAACAACACGTCGCTAAACTAGAGAGTCGAGCCACTCCTTCTCTTAATCAAGTTGAGATTGATAATATCAGGGCGAAAGCTGTGAAGGAGTACAGACTTTCTAAAGATTGCTTGAGGCGAAAAGAGGATTTTTCAGTGCCATATGTGAAATATGGTTTTTACCTCGCTAGATCTTGGTTGGAGAAGCATAAGGAAGGCGAAGAGTTCCCCGAGCTTTGATATATGCATGAAGCAATCTTATTTGAAGCTCCTGATTGGACAAATTATGAACCTGAGGCTGAACCCCTTGATGAGCTTTTTAAGAAGGCTGCACGAGATGATCTCGAGAACCTGACCGATCTTTGGTAGCCCGCGAGTCCAGATGATGTCCCTGAGTCTATCGGTGCCCTTGATGACTTGGATGGAGAGGACTCGTCATTTCCCGATCCCCCACCTCAAGAACATACGAATGTGGCTTGATTTCTTTTTTCTTTTTTTGAATATTTCATCGTTGTAAAGATTTTTGAATTTATGAATAAAGTTTGTCTATTCCTACTCCATATTGTTTATGAATGTTGTTTATTTAACTTTCGCTATTATCGCTTATCTATATACTTGTTTTACCCGTATGTTTATTTATCTGCGTATGCTTTCCAAATTCTTGATAGAAAGACAATACTTTTAGAAAGAATTACACATGTAAACATACCTTTTTCTGAAGCCTGACCACCATGACGAGAGTGCGTCTTTGGTTCTTACGGTTAATATGTTTCCATCGCCTGGCCACAATGACACTATTACGCCTCAGGCTCTTACGGCTTTTTCGTCTTTGATACTTGGCCACAGTGATGCTATTGTGCCTTAGGCTCTCACGGCTCATTTGATTTTTACGCTGGCCACAGTGACACTATTGCGCCTCAGGCTCTTACGGCTCGTCTGTCTTTTTTTAATCCTGGCCACAGTAACGCTATTGCGCCTCAGGCTCTTACGGTTCGTCTGATTTTTACGCCTGGCCACAGTGATGCTATTGCGCCTCAGGCTCTTATGGCTCGTCTATCTTTTACGCCTAGCCACAGTTATGCTATTGCGCCTCAGGCTCTTCCGACTTGTCTGATTTTTATGCCTGGCCACAGTGACGCTATTGTGCTCAGGCTCTTACGGCTCATCCGTCTTTTACGCCTGGCCACAGTGACGCTATTGCGTCTCAGGCTCTTACAGCTCATCTGTCTTTTACTCCTGGCCACAGTGACGCTATTGCACTTCAGGCTCTTACGGCTCGTCTAATTTTTACGCCTAACTACAGTGACGCTATTACGCCTCAGGCTCTTACGGTTCGTCTGATTTTTACGCCTGGCCACAGTGACGTTATTGTGCCTCAGGCTCTTACGACTCGTCTGATTTTTACGCCTGGTCACAGTGACGCTATTATGCCTCAGGCTCTTACGGCTCGTCTGATTTTTACGCCTGACCACAGTGACGCTATTGCGCCTCAGGCTCTTACGAATTATCTGTTTTCTGTCTCAAAATTATATCCATAAATGTTGAAGATAAAATAGAAAAGTAGAGAAGCAACTTGCATAATGACCATATAAATGCATTAAAATGAACAGATAATAATGCGAGAATATAAAAGTTTAGACAGAAGACATTATAATAGTATCTTGTGGCAATGCCTGCTTTCTTTATACTCCTTTGCCGGTGGTAGAGGCAATATAACATGTGCGAGCGCTCTTTTGATCTCTTCGTACTTGCCCGACTCCGTTAGGAGTAGGGAACTTCATTAACATGTAGCTAGAAGATATCACCGCCCTCATATCATTTAATACAGGCCTTCCTAAGATCATGTTGTAAGCAGCTGAGGTTGACCTTACAACCATGAACAATACCTATCGAGTCACATCATTTGGGCTTTCCCCTAGAGTCACAGGCAACTCTATAGACCCGACGACCTTCACTTTCTCACCCGTAAATCCATACAGTGGCGTCATAACGGGTCTTAATCTATCTTCGGATACATTCATTTTCTCAAAGCAATTCCAATAGATTAAGTTCATCGAACTTCCATTGTCGACCAGGATTCTGCTCACTGGATGTTTTTCCACCACCGCTGATATCACCATTGGGTCATCATGAGGCAAGATGATATCACCCCTGTCTGTCGGAGTGAACACAATGGGTTCTTCACCCGCCTTTTCTTCCATCACATCATGAATTTGATACGCTTGTCTGGCGTAACTTTTATGAGAAGAAAAGGAACTTCCTGCCATCGATTCTCCCCCTGCAATAATATTTATAGTCGGGCCAGTGGGTTCATTATCTAGCCGGTTATCTCGAGGGTCAGACTTAGCTACTTCTTCATTTCTTGGCCTATTTCTCCCATTATCATTATTTTATCTATTCTGCGGACGATCATTCCTTCGATCTCGCGGAGGGTAACAGGACCTTTCACTTCTCCATAGGAAGCGGTTAATTTTCCCATCTCTAGCCAGCCTCTCTAACTGATCCATCAGATCTCTGCATCTTTCAGTAGGATGACCATGAGTGACATGAAATTCACAATAAACATCAAGATTTCAGCCTATATCTCCAATATTCTTTTTTAGGAAACTTCAACAGTCCAGTTCCTTTAATAGTGGCTAGTATGGTGGCACGAGGCTCGTTTAGCCTGGTATAATTTTCATACCTGAGTCTAGAAGTGTTGTCCAATATGTCAGGTCTTGAAGAACTTCTTTCAAGAACATCTCTCTCTCTCTCTTTCTTCCTTCCCTTGCTTCTCGGGACTGTAACATCCTCATCACTTCCTCTTGAGCCACGTACTTATTTGCTGTGGCAAATAGATCAGAAAGAGTCGTTGGCTAATCAAGGGACAGGGATTCTTATAACTTCTCAGATTTCGTCCCCTGCAACATTGCTGCAATGGCTACTCCGACTGGTAGATCTTTAACCTCTAAGGTCGCATCTCGAAAACGATCCACATAGTTTTTCAATGATTATTTGTTCCCCTATTTAAGGGTTAATAAATAAGTGGCATCCTTCTTCCGCTGGCTGTTGATGATGAAGGCTCTCAAAAATTCAGTTCGTATTTGGTCGAAAGACGAGACAGAACCCTCGCTTAACTCATTAAACCATTTTAACGCGTGCCCCGACAGTGTGAGCGAGAAGGCTCTGCACATGATTTCATTTTTCCATCCATGGAGCAACATAAGAGACTCATAACTCTGTATATGGTCATATGGGGTCAGTTTTACCGGCATAAATAGCCATAGAAGGCATCTTAAACTTTTTCGACAGTGATTTGTCCATAATCTCAGGACTGAAAGGAACTCTCCTTCTCTGATTGTTTTTGGGGGACACTAACTTCTTCCTTTCCAGAATCCTTTCCACAACTTTCTCAACATTTTTCGACCCTCGGGTCGAGTGTGCTCCCCTTTCTTCGGCACTAGAAGAGTCTGAGTAATAAGAATCTCTTTTCCCTCTATTTCTGGGAATCTGCACATGGTCTGCTCCTTGGCTAGGGATCTCCTCATCGTCTACGATTTCCCTCCCTCTAGGAGCCTGCACTGTATCCCTTCTTCCTGTACCTCCTATTTTGTAATTCAGTATTGGCTCCTCAAAATATTCTTGGGAGTCATGACTAACCTGTCTTTGTCGCTTCCCCGATCCGTGAACTTCGAAGTCATGTTGCTTAAATTCTGTTGTAGCAGTCTGAGTCCTGAACTCTGCGGCAGAGGTCTACCTCTTGTACTCTACGACAGAGTTCTGTAGTGCGACAGGGTTTGACGCTCTCAAACCTGCGGCAGGGTCTTGACTCTTGACCCTTGCAACAGTGTTCATCCGCTTCAGACCTACGGCAGGGTTTACCTCTCGCAAGCCCGCGGCAGGGCGCCTCCTTAGAGCTGCGGCAGGGTTGTCCTCCAGACTTACGACAGGGTTCTCTATTAGACCTGCGGCAAGGTTCACCTCTCGCAACCCCGCTGCAGGATGCCTCCTCAGAACCGTGACAGGGTTATCTTCCAAACTTGCGACAGGGTTCTCCATTAGACCTGCAGCAAAGTTCATAAGACCTGCGACTGGATTCGCCCTGAGAACTATGGTAAGGTCTTACATCAGTCTTGTAGCAGTATTCTGTACCCCTTCTCCTTGTTTCGCATTCTCCACCGTAGAGGGTTGACCCCTTTCGTAAGTTTGCATCGGAACATTCTCTCCTACCATCTGCTGCACTTCTAGAGGCAAACTAAACTGCGGCAGTGCATCTTTGAAGAAATCAATCATCGCCTTCAATGCTGTAGTTGTCTGCTCATTTTGGCACTTCAAAGCCTCGAATTCGTCGAGGGAAACTGTAGCCACCCTGTCTCCTTCTCCGTTTTGCTCTTGTCTTCTCCCAGGTCTGCCAAGAGGATTCACAGAATTCTCTTCTCCCACATTTTTTGCTGCTGTCGAACGTGTTCTCACCATTTTAACGAAGAATCTGACTTTTTGTCATTTTTTCACAGACGACGCCAATTGTTGTTGTACTGAACAATAATGATTGAATGATGCTGATGTGGTCTTCCCTGTTGTCTTCTCCACGTGTACTGAAAATTCTGTAAAAATAATAAAGGTAAGAGAGGCGCAGTGATCTGTCCCTGTCCGCGCACTTCGATACTTAAGTCAGAAAGTTGTTTAAGTAGAGTCTCAGTAAGCAAAATAGAGCTTAGAGTTATTTGATAATACCTGGGTATTTATAGATATTTTTGGTCGGGCTTTATATTTTTTCAGGGCTTATGAATATTTGGGTCCAAAACTGTATGGTTTTGGGCGGTACAGATCTAAAGCCCAGGCGCGCGTCTGGGTAGGCGACAAAGTTCATAGATACTTTGTCGCTGGACTTAGAAGTCTGTCATTGTGCAGATGAGTACTTACAGGCGACAGAGGTTCGAAGACCTCTGTCGTAGATTTGGGCGCACAGGTATATCGCGGCTCACTCTGCCGCTATAACTCTGTCGCTACACATAGTACGCAGAGGTCTGTCGTAGGTATACTCTACCTCGGGCTCACTCTGCCGCTAGACTTAGAGCGCAGAGGTCTATCGCGGGACATACTGTAAGACCCGATATTTTCGAGTGCATTTAAAAATGCAAAAGGACTTAAATGACATTCCCGAATACGTGTAAGGGCAAAATGGTCAAAAGACCAAAATTCGGTATTTATCGGGACAAGAAAATTTAATTAAAAATATGAGAATGAGAAATCTTGATCAATGATGAAGAAATAATTAAATTTCGGGTTAAATTGATCAAGATATGAATTTATTGGAATAAATCGGGATTTTTGTATCGAAAAATAATCTCAAAAATAATCGAAAAATATACCGAAAAGGTAAAATCGGACTGAGAAATTTATTACAGATTTAATGAATTAAATAGAATTTTTTTTAAGAATATTCTTGGGATATTTTGTATTTTTAATAATATTTTAATGAATAAAATATTATTAAAAATAAATTATAAATAAATAAATAATTGTAAAAAAAAAAAAACAAAAAAAACAAAAAAAAAATTCTGAAACAGAGAAGAAAAGCGAAACAGAGGAAATGGCGAAAGCGAGGAAGCCGAGAACTGAGGGAGTCGGTTCCCTCCGTCCGGCAGGCCACCGGCGAGGCGGGGGTGCAGAAAATGACCGGGAGAGGAGCCCGACCACCGGGAGACCCACCAGAGACGACGACACGCCTTGGAGTGGCTGAAAAACACCGAAAACGGAAAGGAAGTCTCGCGGAAGAGAAGCCCGATTGGCGGCCATCAGCGCCGTTTTGACACCACCCGAGGGCCGATTATGGAAGCCCATGTGATTGCGCGCCGATTGGCACCGGAATCGGTCGGAGAACCGGTCGGACGGCGCCGGCACGACCAAAGGATAACTGGACCGGCCGAACCGGACTGAACCGGCCGAACCGGACCCGAGCTGAACCGGCGGTCCGAACCGGGTTGAACCGGACCGGACCGGTTCAGCCAAAAAGAGAGGGAAAAAAGGAAGAAAAAGGGAAAAAGAAAAAGAGAAAAAATTGGGGAAAATTCCTGTGATGCAATCGAGCTTCGGGTAAGTCGGTAAGCGGTCAAATTGACCGATTTAATTTTTAGAATATTTAATTTGATAAATAATCGACTGAAAGTTTACCCGAAAATATATTTAATTGTGTAGCTCGACAATTGGCATCCACCGAGAGCTCGAGACAGCCTCGATTTGTGTACGATCATGGAATCACGGGTAAGTAACCCATATTTACGACAATTTTGCATCGTTATACGTGTTGATGAATTTTGGATTTAATTTACGCATAAATGAATTAAATTCTGAAAAATTGGATAAATTGTCGTAAATAATTCATAAGATATCCGAAAATTTAGAACGAGGCTAAATAAATATTGATGGGTCCAATGAGCCCAATAGGCCTCGATAAATTGTGGTAAACGGGCTTAAGGCCGATTAAGGCCCATTATGGTGCAATCGGGCCAATGTGGGTAAACGGGCCCAATGATTTAAATTAAGCCCAGAAAATTGTGAAATACAATTAATTGTATTGTATTTGACCTGATGAATGTGTATCCGCGTGCCGGAGATTTGATTTGGATTCGGAGCAAATCGGACTGCGTGACGAGATATCAGTGGGAAAGGTCAGACTGTACAGAAAATGAGGTAAGGGAATTATGTGAGTAGCTAGAGGTAGCTACGCATATTTTAATAGCTTTTCTGTACACTGGATATGTATGTATACATGGATATTGTAAAATGATCCTAAAAAATGGTTTGAATGATTTTAAGGATCGAAATAGGTGAAATGTCTATTTTACCCCTATTGAGGGAAGTTCACCTAAGGATGGTGAAAGCATGACATGCATGAAATGCATGATTTAAGGATTTTTGATGATTAAGGAATTTTATTGGTTTTAATCAAAGCAAAGCGATAGATTGGCCAGAAATTGTTTAATTTCACAAAATAACACTACGTAGGTGTTATTAATAATTAAATGAAAATTTCTTTGGAAAACGGCCAACTATCAAGTTTATATGGAAACAGATAGTGCTGACACGTAGTTCGCACTATATCTACGTTTGTGAATGTGCATAAATGTGCTTGAGCGGTTGCTCGCACCGACTTGTGTGACATCATATGCATGAAATGTGCTAGAGCATGGTGCTCGCACTGATTTTTATTATTGTGAAATGAGAGCTGCTGGAGCCTAGCTCGCACTCTGTTTTGACATGTTTTGACATGTTTTGACTGGTTTTGACTTGATATGCATAAAAAGGGTGTTGGAGCGATTGCTCGCACTAGTTTTACTGATTTGACATGCATGAGAGATGCTGGAGCTTAGCTCGCATCCTGTTTTGATTTAATTATGCATAAAAGCAGTGCTGGAGTGTAACTCGCACGAAATTTGATTTAGTTATGCATAAAGCCGTGCTGGAGTATAACTCGCACGAGATTTGATTTACTTGAGCATTCATTTGTGCTGGAGCGTTGCTCGCACAAAGTTTTATATGGTTTTCATAATTCATTTGAATGTCGTACTGGAATTTTTCTCGTACGAGATTTTCACTGAGTTGTTATGCATATCCGTACTAGAGCATTGCTCGTACGTGGATTTTAATTGAAATTATAATCAGTTTAAGTCGTACTGGAGCGCTGCTCGTACGCAGATTTTACTGATTTCTATGAAACCGTGCTAGAGCTTCGCTCGCACGAGGTTTTCAGATATCATGAATATGCATGGAGCCGTGCTTGAGCTTCGCTCGCACAGGGATTTATATTACATGCATATAGCCGTGTTGGAGCCTCCTGTAGACTGTGTGTCACAGTGAGATGATATGCTCACACGTGCACTCTGAGACAGATGATATGGGTGGATAAGACCTATTACAGGCACCCCTGACTGAGCTTGGGTTCACGGAGTACTTTGTACCGTGTATGTCACGCGGAGTACGCTGTATCGTGGGGATTGTTGGAGTGGAGTGGCATTAGCCACGAGGCAGCAAGCCTTGCCCTCGCAATCCTGGTGTTATGCTGTTCTGGCGGGTAGGACGACCCACCTCCCGTTTCAGGTGTGATACCCCGCACACTAGGTACCGTGTTGCCAGAGATCACTAGGATGTGGCCATAGTCCTCGATGTTACTGATAATTACCTGATTGTCTCACATGATATAACTTGTGGTCTGTTAGACCAGGGTAGACCCGAAGGAGGGGTCAGGCCCCCGATTTGATGATTTTATGATTTCAGATGATTTTATGATATGTGACCCTGAAAGAAGGGTGGTTTTATAACCGAAGTTTTATAATGAAATATAACGAATTATTTTATGAGTTTTGAGATGATTGACCCAGAGGGGTTATTTTATACTGCGTTTTAAATGAATTGATTTAAATGCAGTGGCATGATGTGTTTTCCATGCTTTCATTTGAAATCCATGTTTTGTCTTACATGGCATAAAAGACTGCATGATCTTGATCTAATTCATGCTTAATATGATTTAATGATGTCACATAAAATGTTTTGAATGCATGAGTTACATGATTTATATATGCACAAATAGTTTTGGATGAACTATGGCATTGAATATGCATGACTTTGTGCTTGATGATTTTAATGAAAAGAAACGGATTTAAAGGCATGGCATTATGAGCATGTAGATAGTAGAGCTATCTACTTACTTGCATAATTGCCTTACTGAGCGTGTGGTTTGCTCACCCCCCCTTATTTTCCCATCTTTTCAGAGCACTTGTAATAGTTATTGAGCGGCTGAGGACTTGCATGCTTAATATCCGCTGCTTGCTGCTTCCCATCGAGAGACAGGTATACACATTTGTATGGTCTTGTATCTAAATATGTAATGCACAATACTGTAAACGGATATTATGTCGGGGATGTAGAGTCAGGTAAATACCATTGAGTATGTATTTATTTAAAGTCAAAGGATAGTAGACTCTGATATATGATTATGGAAATGAAATGTTAAATAGTGTGAGGTGACTAACACCGAATCATAGCCCAACTGTGTTGTAGGATGGTCACGACGAGAGAAAGGTAAGAATTAAATAATAAATGAAAAAGCGAAAAATTTATTCTGATTTTTAGGTAATTCGGGTCGTGACACATACTCTGCCGCAAGACCTCTGTCGCAGGGTTACTCTGTCGCGAGATATTTCCTCTGTCGCTAGCATACGTGCCACGTGGATCATGACTTTTCATTGATTGCCACGTGGCCTACGACCTGACGCGTGGCTGTCCTTTATTGGCCGATGTTTGCCTATGTGGACTTGCAGAATTTGACCTCTATTATTATTATTATTATTATTATTATTATTATTATTATTATTATTATTATTATTATCTTCTTCAATTTTTCTTTTTATTCTTTTTATCATTTTTTTCAATACTTTAAAATTTAAAAATAAAAAAAATTAAAATAAAATTAAACAAATCAAAAAGATAAAATTGAATTTTTTTTTTTATAAAAGAAAACAAGGAACAAAATAGGATTATCTTGTTTTGATAAACCAAAATATAAATAATTAAAAATAAAAATATCTTAACAGTTTATATTCTTCCATTTTTTTCTCTTCTTCATAATAAATAAATCAACAAGGAACATAAGAGGATGAAGGTCAGTTCTTGATCTTGAACTCATCTCATGTTGCGGTCAATTACTAAAATACCCAGTAATACAAAGCCAATAACAGACAGAAATTAGAACATGGAATAGAGAGAGCTACAATCACATAGCAAAAATCAATAGTCAAGTACACAAAGAGTTCTCGTTTTATTGGTTTTATTAGGGGCATTAAGAGTTTGAATCTTAAATCCTAGATCTAGATTTGATAACATAGACACGATACGAATAAAAGAAACGAAGGTGAGAATAGTTAAAATTAAATAAAAATTATATATGAATATAGTAAAAGTAAAAAATAAAGTTTTGTATTTTCGTATCGACACGAATTTTGACACAAAATTTTAATATTTTACATTATACGAACTTGATTTTACAGTACACGAACATGAATTATCAAGTTTACTTAGACTTATATGATTTGGTGGGTTTCGTAGAAATCTTAGTGAGGATCTACATAAGGCGTATAGAAGAGTATTTATGAAGGGTTTGGCTACCGTCTGGCAACCATCCATAGCAGCAAACAGTGAAACCAGTAGCAGTGTAAGGAAACTAGTTTTTTGGAGACATTCTAGAGCATTTTTGGAATTTTTTTTAAAAGGGGGAGTGAGTAAAAAAAATCAACCTTATAATGGTTGTCAAAACGCTCCGTTTCAATCCCATAGCAGGTGCAGCGTGTTCTTTCACAACCTGACCCACCTTTGGCACATTCGACCCAACGACCATGTGTTCACTTACCAGATGTTTGCTCCAATTTCATCCTTTGATTGTGAATGTTGTTGACTTTTAAAACTCTGACTCCGTTGACCAAGTAAGCTTCTTTCTTTCCTTTTCATTTTATTGTTTAATTAGTTGATTTTATTGTATTATTATATAAAAATATGATAGAAATTTTTAGATTTAATAAACAAATCAAATAACAATAAAATAAATTTTGTTTGGATATGTGTTCCCTTATAATTTGTTAAATAGAGACAACAAAAAAATATTCGACCAGAGTAGCTAAGTGACCAAGCAAAGCCCGATCAAGAAGGGATGTTCATCCAGAGGAATTTCTTGTTGTCCAGAATGGCTAAGACTACAGATATTGCCCCAAAAAATGGCCTTGTTCAGCCACAAGGGGCATACCTTACTCAAACTTAGTAAAAGTGGCTTAGTGTCAAAGTAGAGCACTTGACCAAGAATATATGTTTAGCATAGAGGAAGTTCAATTCGAAAAAAATGGCTAAGTATAAAAGTGGCTAAGTATGGAAACAATGACCCGATCAAACTTATCTAACCATGTTAGGGTTTGTCACAATAAGAACGATCAGAATGGTTAAGTGTTAAGTGTGACACCTGAATGAACAATATTGTTCAGTCAAGACAATATTAACTTCTTAAGTGTGCAAAAAATGACTAAATGTGAAAGATCACCCGATTAAAGGGTAATGCTACAAGAAGGCCGCCTGAACAAAATGACTTTGCTTAGTCGAGACCATGTATATTGTTCAAGGCATGGCAAAATCAACCAATCAACCAAGTGTGGAGAAGGCCCTAACCAAATTCCATGATCAACCACAATGAGGACCATTACTACAAGCTTTTGAGCACAAAATGACTAAGTATTGAGAACTACTTAAACCAATGGTCTTGTTCAACTAAGGTTATGCCCATTGCTCAACCTGTGGTTAAACTACATAAACATCGTTATGATTGCCCGACCAATGGGCTTTGTCTAGCTATGTTCATAATCATTGATCCAAGAATTTGCCAAAATAATTAACTGTCAAATAAATTGCCCAATCTAAGGGCCTTGCTCGGATAAGATGGATAAACATTGCTCGAGCATGGTTCGAATGCCATGGAATCAAGGAATATTGCTCACTCGAAAAACCATATTGGCCTTGATCTCACTTAATGCTCGAAAATGGTCAAGATATTTGTGTATTGAGAAGGTAACCCAAGCTAAACACTACACTCCGACATGATGAAGATCAAAAGTGAATAAAATGTCTAAGTCATCTTGAGATGTTGCTCGATCAATGGCCTTACCAAACCCCGTTGAGGCCCATTACTCCAAAAGTGGCTAAGGCATGCAAATGCTAAGATACTCATCCAATCAAAAGGCCTTGATCACCTAAGGCACCACATGCTCAATCTCTTGGTCTTTCTAATCTCATGACTTGATAATAGACTTATTCTACTTAGGCAGTCAAACTCTTCTAGATGGTGGCACATGAAACAATTCTAGTGCACTTTGCATATAAATAGGCTTCCATTCCAAGGAGAATTGATCTTTTGACTCTCATTATTGCCCAAGCTCTGCCATATTTATATTACGTTTTATTTTTTCTTACTCCTTTGTACTTTGGTGGCGTTCGGACACCAAACCGATTCTATTAAGAGCTTGTAATTTAGTGAATAGTCCAATTCACACTAATTACTTAGTAATATACTCATAGCTACCTTTGTAGATGTAGGTAAATTATCAAACCACATAAATATTGATGTCTCTCTATTTACCTAACACTGTTTATGACCCTCAACAAAATTTAATTTTATCCTAACATGAGTGCAATAAACAAGTAAATATAACAAACCATTTTATTATATTTCAGAACTTAAAACATGACTTGCATTATTATTTCAAATTTATTTTCTATTAGGTAAGATCACTTATTTTAAATAGTACTCCTAGAGATAACTCTAAATTACACCATTTTTACTAGGAGAACTACATAGGTTCTTCTTTAATCATTACAAGGTGAAAGGGGCCATTCTTGGCAGCTCCGGGAGGAGAATTTAGACCAAATCCCTGAACCTCCTCTACATTCTCAATTTTGACAGCTATGTCATTCTTTCTTCTCACAGTATACCCCTTAGCTATTGCCTTGGAAGACTCAGGT
Organism: Firmiana major; assembly: GCA_033439115.1. Lineage (NCBI taxonomy): Eukaryota > Viridiplantae > Streptophyta > Magnoliopsida > Malvales > Malvaceae > Firmiana > Firmiana major. The sequence continues at coordinate 39,718,600 of CM065901.1, forward strand.
AGAACAGTAAGTCCATGGCTCGACCGCTCAAGGCGAAGATACCTCCGTCTGCACTTGACAGCCATCCTTCTTCTCCTCTCTTCTTTGCTCTCTTGCTTGTAGTGAGTCTGAATATGAGCTGCAAACGTTTGAGAGGAATAAAAAGTAGCGAAGCATTTAGGACATCCATATACACCTTTAGGGTAATCAGGAAGACTATGAGTTCTACCATCATACTCTAATGAATAATCATAATCAGAAACCTCTTCCAAAGTTCTATGAAACCTTGGTTGGTTTCTCTGGTGGCTGGGGACTTTGACAATGGAACCTCTATCTTGATTCATGTTGTAGTTGCGCTTATTCAAGTTATCAAGAGTTGGCAATATGACAGCAGTTTGGTCCAAACTAAGGCCTTGGTTATAACTGGGGTGTACCTGTTCATATGAATAAGCAGATGTAGGGTCGAAAACTGCAATTCCTCTTTTAACACTGACATGATTGTTGCGGTTCAAAACGTTAAGAACATATTGGTTCATCAATGGGTTCTCAGTGCGTAAGAAATTCATGACCTGATTGGGTTGGTTTCTCACAGCATGTTGGGCTTGGATGCGAACGCCACTGGTTGGAAAAATTCCTTGATTGTTGACTCTAGAGCTCGGAGCAAATATGCGCTCCATAGTTGAGGTTGAGTTAAGGAAACGAGAAGTTTTTACAACCTCAGTGATGGTAGTGACTTCAGTTAGAGGAAAAGCAAGTTGGTTTTGCATGGGGGCATAACTAATGACACTATGAATCTGAACTCTATTCGGTGAAACATAAGTTTTCTCCACTTCTGTGACTCTATGGCTGATCAGACCAAGCTGGCCAAGACCTAAATTAGAGTGAATCAGGGCATCATCTCTGACATGGTTCAGGCCTAGGTTTGAATCAGTGGGTGAAAGGAAAAAACGGACATCAAAACCGAGCGATGAAATGGAATTGCAATGATTAAGATTCACAGCCATGGTGGGTTGCAAAATCTGCCCCTGTGACTTTGTGACTTTGTGACTGTGAGGGCTAATTTGGTGAAGAGCATTTTTTTCCCTTATAGGGGAAAGTCAACCCATTTTAGGTTAAAAACAACTTATTAGGTAATGCCACGGGGATAACATTCAGCAATGCACAGATCTGAGTGCTCCCAAAAGGCTCCAAAAAACTTCATTATAATTTGTTGCTGAGGCGGAATCTGCTTATTCGGTATTTATTAGATGGCAAGCAATTAAGTGTAAAATGGCCACATTTATTGATTGCCCTTTTTTAGCCAAGAATTAAAACTCAGGAGAAAAACCAAGAAAGCACGACAATCAACACTTTGGTGAGAAGAGAAGGCCAAAGAAGCCAACACGTGTAACCTACTTCTCCTGGTTTTAGGTTGTGTATTTTAGAGAGGAAAAATAATGGAAAAGAAAAAAGAAAATAAATTTTAATAATGATTGATAAAAAAAGGTGGGCAAAGAAAATAAAATAATGTTATATTTTTATTAACTCTTGTTGTCAAATAGAATGATGATGTGTTGTTGACGTCTTCTCTTTGATCTTTGTGCCACGTGTTACCAGAGGATCTGTAAGAAAGAGAATGATCATAGGGACGCAGGAGTTGTTTCCTGTGTAAGCACTTCAATACTTAAGTCAGAAAGAAATTTAACAGAGTTTCTGTAGAGAAAATAGAGATTTAGTTTCATAAATCATACCTGACCCCCATTTATAGGGATTAATTCCACCTTCAATTGCGTAGTTATCCACTAATTGAGTATTTTTTACTGTTTTTCGGTTTCTGTATAATCAAAAATATTTAAGGACAAAATTATCCAAACTGCATAATTTATGTCTCCCGCAATACTGTTTCTAAGGCGATAGACCCGGTCTCCCACCTGTTTTCTTCGTACGCCACATGGTGCATTCTTCGTGCACCACGTGGCGTACTTTTATTTATTTATTTATTTATTTATTATTCTTTTTATCATAGACAACAATTGCTCACCACTCTTTCGCTAGGTATAACCTTGCGGAAGAGTACATATAGTCTCGTTGTTGTCTCACGTCACATCCTCAAGTAAAATTTTGAAATTAAATTCTTAGGCCAAGTCATGTGTTCAAATTTTTAAATCAAACTCTAACATTAAATTCTTAAGTTCTTCGACTGAGGATATCTGCTTGGTTTTTTATATTTTCTAATCGTCGATTTTATTACTTACTCCCCAATGGTCGGACAAGGTAGGAAAACAATAAATTTAGGTTCCTCTTATAGGCTTAGAAAATCTGACATTCGATCGATTCGTAACATTTTTCCTCATTTAGGCTCCCAACAAAGTGTTAAACATGTTTTAGTAGCGGTGTCTTTGTAAATCGAGCCTCATATAGTTTCGCTTTCTTTCGTAAGTATGACTCATTTCGAGAGAGTAGTTTTTCTTGCACACTTTTCACTTCAAGCCCTTTGTTTGAGTGCTTAGCTTACCTCGCGCACTTTTCGCTTCAAGCTCTTTATATGGGTGCGTGGCTTACCTTGCGCATTCTTCGTGGCTTACCTCGCACATTTTTCGCTTCAAACCCTTTATTTGAGTGTGTGGCTTACCTCGCACATTTTTCACTTCAAGCCCTTGCACAGTTTCTTTGTGGCTTACCTCATGCATTTTTCGCTTTAAGCCCTTTATTTGGGTGCATGGCTTACCTCGCGCATTTTTCGCTTCAAGCCCTTGCACAGTTTCTTCGTGGCTTACCTCGCGTATTTTTCGCTTCAAGCCTTTTATTTGGGTGCGTGGCTTACCTCGCGCATTTTTCGTTTCAACCCCTTTATTTGGGTGCATGGCTTACCTCGCGCATTTTTCGCTTCAAGCCCTTGTACAGTTTCTCCGTGGCTTACTGTAGAATTTTAAAGAATAATGTATTTCTCTTATTTTCTGTCTTTTGAGGAGTACAAAGGATAAGTATAAATAAGAGGAATAATAAATGAACAGTGCTGAAAAATAAGGCAACAAAATATTATATTCTAGATAAAAGGAAACTATGGATAAATAATAGGAAATCCTAAAGATATAGTAAATCAATCCTAATTTAGGAAACCAACAGCTTGCAGTTAATGACAATAGGCAGAATTCCACACTCCCCCTCAAGCTAGGTTATGTATGTCAATCATACCCAGTTTGGATTTCAAAGTTTCAAATGTATTTCGTGGAAGAGCCTTTGTTAGGATGTCAGCAATTTGAAGGCTAGTTAGTGTATAGATCAGCTTAACAATGCCTCCTTCAACTTTTTCTTTTATGAAGTGTCGGTCCAATTCTATATGTTTGGTTCGGTCATGATGAACAGAATTCTTGGCAATGCTTATGGCAGCCTTGTTGTCATAATACAATCTCACAGGGCTTCCAACTTGAACTTTCAACTCCCCAAGTAACCTCATTAGCCAAATACCTTCACAAATTCCATGGGACATAGCAAGAAATTCAGCTTCTGCACTGCTTCTAGCAACCACTGCCTGTTTTTTACTTCTCCATGTGACAAGATTTCCCCAAACATAGGAACAATACCCTGTAGTTGATCTTCAATCTGTTATGGACCCAGCCCAATCTGCATCATTGTACACTTTTATATCTCTATTTGTAGTCTTCTTGAAGTAGAGGTCCTCACCTGGGTTCTTCTTTAAATAATGGAGAATGCGATGAACAGTTTTTAAGTGAGGTTTGGTAGGATTATTCATATTCCTGTTTACTATACCTACTGTAAACCCAATATCAGGTCGAGTGTGGGAAAGATAGATGAGTTTTCCCACAAGTCGTTGATATCGTCCTTTGTCCGTGAGCGAGTCTCCTTTGGTTTTACCAATTTTGTTTGTTGAGTCAATTGGTGTGTCTGTCGGTTTGCACCTGATCATTCCAATTTCTCTTAGTATGTCCAGGACATACTTATGTTGAGAAATAGAGATTCCTTTTCTTGAACGAGTTATTTCCATCCCAGGAAAGTACTTGAGAAACCCCAGATCCTTCACTTCAAATTCTTTGGCTAGGAGCTTTTTCACATCATAAATTTCTTCACTGTAGTCTCCCGTGATGATGACATCATCCACATACACAATGATGATAGCCCACTTTCCTTCTTTTGAAAGCTTTACAAACAAGGTATGATCTGATTGACATTGCAAAAATTCATATCTTTTTAACACCTTGGTTAGTCGATCAAACCATGCTCTGGGTATTGTTTAAGCCCATATCGAGATTTTCGAAGCTTGCAAACTTTCCCACTATTGCTTTGATTTTCAAATCCTTGAGGGATTTCCATATAAACATCCTCTTCCAAGTCACCATTCAAGAAGGCATTCTTGATGTCAAGTTGGTGAAGGGGCCAATCCAAGTTTGTTGCCAAAGTCAGTAGGACTCAAATTGAGTTTAATTTGGCTACAGGTGCCAATGTCTCCTCATAGTCTATGCCATAGGATTAGGTGAATCCTTTTGCAACAAGGCGGGCTTTAAACCTGTTTATGCTTCCATCTACATTGTTTTTTATTTTAAAGATCCACTTGCACCCAACCAGATGTTTTCCCTTGGGCAGATCAGTGATTACCCATGTTCTATTCTTTTCAAGTGCTTGAATTTCATCTAGCACGGCTAACTTCCACTTGGGTTCCTTGAGAGCCTTTTGAATATTTTTTTGGAATCTGCATGCTGTCAAGATTAGTGGTAAATGCACGAAAGGTTGTGACAACTTTTCATAGGAGACAAATTTGGCAATTGGGTATATGGTACAAGACCTTATACCTTTTCTCAAGGCAATATGTATATCTAGATCAGCAGGAGGTTCACATATGTTGGTTTCAGTTTCAGGTTCAAGAGAGGTCTTACCTGTGTGAATTTTGTGTTCCTCAGAACTCGGGTCAGATTCTTAGTCATTGTTCGGAGGTGTACAGTCCTCTACATCCTTTTGAGTTTTCTGGCACCTCAAGTACACAATCAACTCCTTGGTTGCTGTCCTTTCCTTGGCCATAGAATCAGGAGGATTTGGAGTGTTATGTGCTGTCTAGATTTGAGAAATTTCAAAGTTGATAAGGATGTATGGATGTGGGGCTAAGGATTCAGTGGCCAAAAATTGATATTCTTGAGTATGATTCCCCCATTGAATATCATTTTTGGTGTAGAAGGGTTGGTTTTCGAAAAAAGTGACATCCATGGAGTTGTAGAGTTTTTTTTGTGAGTGGTGAATAGAAACGATACCCCTTTTGGTTTGGTGAGTAGCCAAGGAAAACACACTTGAGAAATTTGGGATTAAATTTGCTTCGATGTTGCTGACTTAGGTGAACAAATGCAGTACATCCAAAAACTTTCATGGGAATGGAGGAAATTATTCTGGTTTGTGGGTAAGTAGCACGAAGTGTCTGACAAGGGGTGTTGAAATTAAGTATTCGGGATGACATTCTATTTATAAGATAGGTAGTACTAAGAACTGCTTCACCCCAAAAGTGTTTAGGGACATTGTATGCCAACATGAGGGATCGGGTAACTTCTAAGAGGTGTCTATTTTTCCGTTCGGCTACTCCATTTTGTTATGGAGTGTCGATGCAAGAGGTTTGGTGGATAATGCCATGTTTAGACAAGTAGGCATCAAGGAAAGTATAGAAGTATTTTTTTTTCCCGTTATTTGGATTTTGGCTTGAAATTAGGTAAGGATCATGTTGTGGAAATTTTCAAAGATTTGCCCAACGTCTGATTTTTCTTTCATTAGAAACGCCCACGAGAGTCTAGTATGATCATCAATGAATGTGACAAACCATTTAGAACCAGTAATATTACTAATTCTAGATGGCCCCCAAATATCACTGTGGATCATTGAAAAAGGTTGAGATGCCTTATAAGGAAGGCTAAGGTACGAGTTACGAGTATGCTTGGAAAGTTGACAAATCTCACATACCGATAGTGCCACAACATGACTAGACTATCATTATTATTGCTAGAGGTCAAGGCCATACAAGGTCTTTGTGGTGATTGGTGTCTCTCGGCTCCATCAACCGAAAGGAAGTAAAGTCCAGCACATAGCCTAGCACTGCCAATCTTCTTCTCCGAGCCCGATTCCTGAAATTCACACAAGTCAAGAGAGAATTTAGTAATGCACTCTCGTTGTTTTGTAAACTTACAGAAAACAAGTTACAATTGAGGTTAGCAACATAAAGAACAGATTCAAGAGTAATATTTTTTGAAATCACAATAGATCTTGTGCCTTTTACTTTAGAGAGAGATCCATCAACTATTCGAACAGAGTAGTTACCATAACATGGAGTATAATTACTGAGTAAAGAAAAATCTCTTATCATATGGTCTGTTGCTCCCGAGTCAATTATCCAAGATTTTGGATTTTCCCATTGAACAATCAATGCATGCAAGAAGTTACCTTTTTGAGCAAGTGAAATATTTCCAATGGTTGCAGAGGTACTTTGGAGAGTTTGTTGAAGCATCTTTTAGAGGACTTCTAGTTGCTCTTTGCTGAATGGATGCGTTTCTGAAGAGGTTTGAGGCTTTGTGGCAGCCACATTCTCACGACCATCTTTTTCACGTTTCGACTTCCAATTATCTGGTTTGCCATGTATCTTCCAGCAAGTGTCCTTTGTATGCCCGACTTTTCAACAGTGCTCATAAACTGGCCTGTTCTTCTGCTACTTTTCACGGTTAAATGGATATCCTTGGACTGCTAAGGTTGAGTTTTCAACAATAGTAGGAGAATTTTGAGAGCCTAACATTACTTTCTTTCAGCTTTCTTCTCGACGGACTTTTGAGAAGGCTTCTTGGACATTTGGAAGAGGCTTGATACTAAGAATTCTTCCTCTCACGTCGTCTAGGTTCTTGTTGAGCCCAAGAAGAAAATGGTAGACCCAATCTTTTTCAACAATTTTCTTATATTGTTGGCTATCTTCAGGGCACTTCCAAATCTACTCTTCTAGTATATCCAACTGCTGCCAATGTCTTGTCAAGGCATTGAAGTATTTAGCCATGGACAGCTCTCCTTGTCGTAAATCATGCAGCAAACTTTTGATTCCAAAAATTTTTGAGGTGTTGTCAACATTGGAATAAGTCTCCTTGGCAGCATCCCATATTTCCTTTACTGTTTTGTAATACATAAAGTTCTCACCTATTTCATTTGTCATAGAATTTATCAATCATGACATGACCATACTATTTTCTACCTTCCAGATCTTAAAGGTAGGATCGTTTTCTTGAGGTTTTGCTGGAAGTCCGGTGAGGTAATCCTCCTTGCCTCTCCCACACACGAACAACATCATATATTGCGACCATTAGACAAAGTTCTGGCTGTTCAACTTATGCCCAGTAATCTGAATTATCGAGCCTTCAGGGATATTGGGAGTTGGTGTAGCAGCTGCACCTCCAGATCCAGACGATACTTCAGAGCTTGAGTTTTCCTATCTCCTAGCCATGGTGGGTATTCAGACAAAGTCAATGGTTCAGGCCGACTAGCTCTGATACCCTGTAGAATTTTAGAGAATAATTTATTTCTCTTATTTTCTGTCTTTTGAGGAGTACAAAGGATAAGTATAAATAAGAGGAAAAATAAATGGACAGTGCTAAAAAATAATGCAACAAAATATTCTATTCTAGATAAAAGGAAACTAGGGATAAATAATAGGAAATCCTAAAGATATAGTAAATCAATCTTAATTTAGGAAATGACAGCTTGCAGTCAATGATAATAGCAGAATTCCACACTTACCTCGCGCATTTTTCGCTTCAAGCCCTTTATTTGGGTGCGTGGCTTACCTTGCGCTTTTTTCGCTTCAAGCCCTTGCATAGTTTCTTCGTGGCTTACCTCGCGCATTTTTGGCTTCAAGCCCTTGTTTGAGTGCTTAGCGTACCTCGCGTATTTTTTCGCTTCAAGCTCTTGCACTTTTACTTCGTGGCTTACATCGCACACTTTTTGCTTAAAGCCCTTGTTTGGGTGCGTGGCTTACCTCGTGCATTTTTCGCTTCAATCCTTTGTTTGAGTGCTTATCTTACATCGCGCACTTTTCGCTTCAAGCTCTTGGACTTTTTCTTCATAGCTTACATCACGCACTTTTCGCTTCAAGCCCTTGTTTGGGTGCGTGACTTACCTTGTGCATTTTTCGCTTCAAGCCCTTTGTTTGATCAGTCATCTATCAATTATTTGAAAACCTCAACAGGAAATAAAATATCATTATGGCATAAATCACAACTCAACAAATGAAATTTCAACTCATAGTTTAGTAACAAGAAATAACATTAAATGAATTAAAGTCTCATTGCCAGTGTAGTTTCAAGTGGTTGGTATTTCATGTTTTTGTTATCTTCTTGCCTTATGAACTTTTCATCTTCCTTCAAGGCATTGGTGATGGCTTAGGTAGCTTGGTGATGGTAAGGGTTTCATTTCTTTGAACTTCCTTACATGTAGTTGATGCAATATTACCTGTTCTTGCTTTTCTTTGATCTCTTCTGACTTGTCCCACACCTTCGAGAGTCGAGAACTTCATCAACAAACAACATGAAGAAAGTATGGCCCTCATATCACTCAGCAATGGTTGTCCAATGACAACGTTGTATACCAGAGATGTTGACCTGACTACCATAAATAAGACTTGCCTCGTAACACTCTTAGGTTCTTCTCCCAAAGTAACGGGTAACTCAATAGATCCTGCCACCTTTACTTTTTCTCCAGTGAAGCCGAACATGGGGTGGTTACAGGCTTTAGTCTATCTTCCTCTAGATTCATTTTTTCGAAGCAATTCCAGTAGATAAGGTTCACCGAGCTTCATTATCTACCAGAATCCTACTTATCGGATGCTTAGCTACCACCCTCGATATGACCATAGGATCAACATGCAGCACAATCACATCTCCTTGATCATCAGGTGTGAACGCAATCATCGCTTCTTTCTCAGTTACCTTCATCACAGAGTGGACCTAGTATGCTTGCCTAGCATAAGCTTTTCATGAAGAAGATGAGCTACCAACCATGTATTCTCCTCCAGAAATGACACTAATGGCAGCTCTTATTAGTTCATTGTCTATCTGTTGATTCCTACATTCTCCCCTTCTAGCCTCATTTCCTCTTTCTTCATTTTCCCCATATTTTCTCTATCATTGTCACGTCTATCACGCGGTCTATTGTCTTCTCGACCATGAGCGGGGTATTGAATCCTTTCAATCCTCCACACATAACGGTCTAACTTCTCTTCTCTAGCCAATTTCTCAAGCTGGTTCATTAGTTCTTGGCATTTCTCAGTTATATGGTCAAAGGCGGAATTGAAACTACAGTAGGACCCAAGATCTCGTCCTAAATTCCCTTTACCTCTTATAGGGAATTAAAGCATCCTAGTTCTTTCTATTGCTACTAAGATTGAAGCACGTGGTTCGATGAACTGCGTGTAATTAAATACTTTAACTTTGGGGCTTTATTTGATCATTTTGTGTTTTTATCATCAGACTCTTTTTCTCGCTTCCTTCCTTCCTTAAAGTCGCGTGTTGATATCATCTTCATCACCTCTTCTTGATCGACATACTTATTTACTCTAGAGAATAAGTTAGTAATCGTTGTTGGCTGATCCAAAGATAATGATTCTTACAACTTTTCAGACCTTGTCCCTTGTAGCATAGCTATCACAGCTATTCCGGCTTGTAGATTTCGCACTTCAAGAGTAGCATTACGAAATTGATCTACATAGCTTTTCAGTGATTCATTATTTCCTTGTCTTAGGGTAAGCAGATAAGTGGCCTCTTTCCTTTTTTGGCTATTTATCACGAAGGCCTTTAGAAACTCGCTCCTCAATTGATCAAAAGATGGAAATAGACCCTTCTGGTAAACTGTTGAACCACTTCAGTGCGTGACCGGTCAAAGTTAGGGAGAATGGCCTACACATGATATTGTCTTCCCATCCATGCAGTAGCATTAACAATTCATAATTTTGAATGTGGTCATAAGGGTTAGTCTTTTCAGTGTATTCCGTTATCTACGACATCTTGAATTTTGGGGGCAACGGTTTTCTCATGATCACTGTATTGAATAAGACTCTTCTCCTCTGGTTTTATTCAGTCGAAACTAACCTTTTTTCCTCCAAGATTTGTTCCACCATTTTCTTCATATCTGCAACATCTTATGCCATGTGTGTAGGTCGATTCTGCACCCCTTTTAGTGTTACTTGAATCAGTCTAATCACAGTCAACAACATCTTTTCTCTTACCTCGTAGGTTATGAGTTCACTTCAGATTAGTTCGAGGTGGTAAGTTTACCATTTCTGCTTCAGGGTTCCAAGTCGGATCCATTTTCGAGTTTCTCCTCCAAGTATGAGACCCTGTCATTCCAACACCTCATATTCCATTATTTGGCGAGCCATTTGTGTTCTGGAGCCAAGGATCTTTCGCATCCAAATATCCAGAACCTACCATAATCAGACTTTCAAGTTTCCAATACTTTGGCGTCTCCGGCCACCAACAATCTCTCGTGTTGAATTCGTTGTACCATGACTCCGCGGTTATCGCGTCGCCATGCCGTGAGGGTCTCTTGTCGTCAAGCTGTGAGGATCTCGCACTGCTAGACCGTAAGGATCTCTTGTAGCTAGGCCATGAGGGTCTTCTGCAGGCAGGCTGTGAGGGTCTCGCGCCATGTCGCCAGGGTCTCGCATGTCGTAAGGGTCTCGCGCCATGCCTCAAAGGTCTGGCATGCTGTAAGGGTCTCGCACCATGCCGTAAGGGTCTCATATGCCGTAAGGGTCTCGCGCGGTGCCGTGAGGGTCTCGCGCCATGCCGTTAGGGTCTTGCGCCATGCCGCTAGGGTCTCGCATGCCGTGAGGGTCTCACACCATGCCACCAGGGTCTAGCATACCGTGAAGGTCTCGCGCCAAGCCACCAGGGTCCCGTATGCCATGAAGGTCTCGCATGCCATTAGGGTCTCTACCGCCAGGGTCTAACATGTCGTGAGGGTCTCGTGCCATGCTACCAGGGTCCCGCATGTCGTAAGGGTCTCGTGCCATGCAGCTAGGGTCCCGCATACTATGAGGATCTCGAGCACACGCTGTGAGGGTCTCTCGAGCCCACGCTGTGAGGGTCTTGTGCTAAAGATGTCGTGAGGGTCTCGCGTGAACATGCTTTCAGGGTCTTGTGCAGCCAGACCATTAGGATCTCATGCAGTACACCTTTCTCCCACCAAGTTTTAGATGGTTGGTGGCAAAATCACTCGCGGAAAGGCATCCCTGAACAGATCCACCATAGTCCATAAGGCTTGAACTGTTTGTTCCCCCTGTTTTTTTGTCACAACCCTCTATAGCAGTCTGTGACCTTTACCTTACCACTTACAGTTGGGTTGTGATTCAATATCCAATTCATATCTAATACATTTATAGTTATACAATTGAAGTAAGATAGAAACTGGACTGTTATATATAACTACGGAAGTGTTTACATCAATTTCTCTTATATACATCCCTCAAAATACAAAATACAAGTTCACTGTGCATTAATTTACAGGATACAAAATTTTTCTCATTACAAATGTATACCTCTTTGTACTGCTGGATGACTAAAGAAAACATGATAGCAGGGATGACTGTAATGTACTCACTACTGCATAGTATCTATGGATGAGGAAATAAGGGGGTGAGCATAACACGCTCAGTAAGGAAAATATGAAAGCAGGTAGATAACTACACCATCTACATGCTAAAATACATATATGTTCATTTTCCTTACAAAACAACATACATGTTCTTTAAAATAGCTTCTATCAATGCGAAATCATTAATTCGCTAGATGGGTATATGCATATTCACACAGTAGCACACAGCTTTATAATTAGAAAATGCTTTATACTTTGTAAATTAATACGGGTTGAGAAATAAATCATAGGTTATCATATCCCCAGACACGCAGCAAGGGAGGACATCTGTCACTTCACACAATAGTGACAATGTCGTATCACTCAAATACATAAAGACTTATGGTTATAGTCAGATTCCAGGCTACACTGATCAGGTGTGCGGGAACCTTACGCTTAGGGAGGGGGATCAACCATCCCTTCAGCACATACTCAAATCACGACACATCGTACCCCACGGCTAACGCTCATGGTACATCGTGCTCCCATGGATCCTTCTCACCCATTTCCCTTGTCTTAATATCTCGTGCAAGCAAGTCAGTGTCAGACACACAGCAGTACATGACGGCTCAAGCACGATTTTGTACTCATTACATCACATTCATAAACCACGTGTGAGCAAGTCAATGCAAGACACTTAGCAATACATGACAGCTCTAACACGATTTTACTTAACACACAGCAAAATTAAAAAAACCTCGTGCGAGCAACTCAGCATAAGACACACAGCATAGCTGAGGCATCGAGCACGGTATAGTAGGAATTTACATGCGAGCATAGTTAAAGCAAGACACTCAGCAATACTTGAAGGCTCTAGCATGATTCCCAAAATCTAGTACGAGCATCTCGAGTGGAACACACAGCATCACCCGAGGCATCGAGCACTCTTTTGCTTTTCTCTTTAAAAGCCCTTTGAAAAGTAACGTGCGAGCAGGGCAGGTTAATCTACCGTTGCCTCTCATGCTCTAGCACAATTCACACAGAATAGAAATAGAAAAGGCTCCGTGTATAGTCATGAGTGAGAGGGCAAATCTCCCTTCAATAACTTTTTAAAACCATTTCATACAATAGTTAAATCGGGAGCTCGTCTATTATTATTTGTTTCTCAAAACGTTGCAAAAACCTCTTTTCACAACAATCATAGAAGTCATGCAACTCATATTATAGAATTATTCTCATACGTAGTTTCCACCTAGATATACAAATATCTATATACGCATCGCATATATTCTCACACAACAGGTGATAAAACATAAGTATAGCTATCTCTATAGCTCGCATAAGTCCCTTACCTCGAATCACGCTTGAATCGTCTTCCTTGATTTCTAATAGCTTGTAATCCGATCTTGTCAACTCTGACTTTATCTCCAGGAGCTGCAAGTGTTCACAATTCTCATCAGTATATTCTCATATACTTCATTCCACTTGCATGATATTTAGATCAATGCATTTTGGCCATTTATATCTTATTTGGCCTCTTTATACCATTATTAGACTTTATTCTTCCTTAAGTCCATTTCACTCGTTTTATTTGTTTCTTGGGAATCCATTAGACTTATCGAGTCCATTGATTCCATATTGAACCGACATTTAGCTCCCCATGCCATTAGTTCATCATTTCATTTCATTGAGGCATTTCATCGAACACCTCATATACTCCAATTTCAACATTTATCCATTCTAACTTGTGGATTTCATCAAACCATTTTACAAGCATCAATACATGCTTAATAACATCTATGCATGCTCAAATCATCCTCAAATCCATGCCTATTCAACAAATCCTCATTTTGGCATATTTAACCATTTTATAGGTCATGGAGAGTTTAGCATGTTTTAAGATGTTTCAATCATAAATCTATATACCAATCCACTCACACAAGTATATATTAACATATATTGTCACACCCTGATTCCGGATGCCCTTCATCCATACAAACACTACTTACGATTGGGCCGTGAGATGATACAATTACTAAATTTCATAAATTTACAGCGAAAATATTTTAAAACTTTAATTCACACTCCCAGGTGGGTGTAAATATACAAAATCAATTGTATATAATATAATGTCTTTACATAACATCCCCATACAACTGTTTACAACTTCAATTCATAACTGTGCGATACATTATAATAGATACAAAATATTCGTGTGTATACAAATTTTTATACCTTTGCAACTGGTGGGAGCTGTCCAATACAAAAGGGATCTCGAGACCATTGCATTGTCCTACTTCTCAGTATCTGAAGGGGGAAAAGTAGTGGGATGAGTAAACCACAGCTCAGTAAGGAAAAGAATGCTAGCAGGTAGATACTATACTACCTACATAGCCCATGCATGCATAAACTAAAACATGTTTCAATATAAATGGAATTAATACCAGAAAATGCATTAAAACAGTTCTTCTCTCAAGCATTTTCATAAATCAAATTTACAATACTTCCATTTAAAACATGTTCATCAAGCAGTGCTATCATAGCACAAGTATTAAAATCAAGAGATTTATCAAAGCACAATATCTCTTTACTTTTCTCAAATCATATTCTTTCATCAAATCTCTTTCTTTTCTGAGTTTCTCAATTTCTCTTATCTCTGAGACAGGCATGGAATTCTCGGCAAACTAATATTCACGACATATGGCCATAGTTAATGATCCTAGGCCTCACTGATTAGGTGTGCACAGGGCATCACTACGCCTGAAAGGGGATGGGTCAGTCCTACCCTCTAGCTCATCTCAATCAACCTTATTTCCTCATATCACATAAACTCATGGTACAAAGTACGCCATGTGTCATCTACACAATACTCGTACTCACGTGCACCTAACACGGTATATAGTATACCAACGAACAACTACACATTTTAACATACGACTGTGGACCTAGTCCATCTACCAACTCCAATGGACTCATCATCCTGAACCATGTCTCATATACCAGGCGAGCAGTCAGCATGACACACAGTCATCGCAAGGCTCCAGCGCTGTATTTCTCAGTGCGAGCAACAGTTTCTAGCACTGTATCGTCTCAACTCAGTAAAAACTGGTGCGAGCAATGCTCCAACACCTTTCTCAAATCCATCAGGCGAGACGAAACTCTAATACGGCATATCAAAACATAGAAACATGTGCAAGCTAAAACTCCAGCATATTATCATTATAAAACCACGTACGAGTCATGCTCCAGTACGGTTTACCAAAACATGTAGACATATGCTAGTGAAACTCCAGCATAGTCAAAATCATTAAAACAGGTGTGAGCTAGAGCTCCAACACCGATTCACATCTCAAATCCGATAGGTGGCTATTTTCTTTTTTTAAAATCTCAAAACAGGTTTATTTACGCAGCATGTCGTCCCATGCTAAACATGTAAAACTAACTAACCTATCCATCATCATTTCTCAATCTTAAAATTAGTAGAAAACATCAAAAATATCAAAAACATGCATATCATGCTATTTTCTTACCACATCCCATTTTCATAATATATTTATACATATGATACATTTCATGCTTTCATATCAATTTCCATAGCTCAATAGCTAAACATGCTATTTCTAGGGTCGTAACTACTCAAATCGCAGTAAAATACATAAATATACCTCAATCGCTAACATACAGTCCCTTACCTCGAATCGCGCTCGTATTTCCTTCGTCTAGTTTGCTCCGTTCGCGATCTGGGTTGATAGTGTTCCACGTACTTCAATCTACACGTGTAAATCATTATGTTATTTTCCTTTCCCTCTACTAAACATACACATTATCTTCTATTTATCTTTACATAATTCCCAATCCTTGAAATCACATTTCACCTTTCCCATTTGTATTCATTGTATCTCATCCTAAGTTTTCCATCACTTTCCCATAGATTTCCACTTTATAAATCTCTCTTAACATTACTCACCTATCACTAAAATCACCATTCCTATCCATATTTCACATATAATCCTACTCACAAATGTCTAGAAACCCATATTTAAAGCTTGAAGGTTGAAGAGCTTACCCCTTTGCTTAGCCAAACTTTTGGGAGCCAAAACTTCTTCTCTTGGTCACAACAATGTGTGATTTTTGGGTATGTTGTTCTCCTTACTTCAAGGAACAACTTTCCCTTCTTGAGCTTCTTCTAAAATTAGCTGGAATGTAGAGATTTTTAAAGTGAGAAAGCTTGGTTTCTTGAGAGAAAATGGCAGGTGCGGGTTTAGTGGGAGAAATCTGAGTTTTCAGTTCAAATCTCGTGCCCTTTTTATAGATGCAGAGGCATGAGATCGATCTGGTCCTTGTAGAGATCGATCACTGCATGGTTTGGTAGTCCTTTTTTCCAAACACAACTACTACCAGATCGATCTTCTTCCATGATGAGATCGATCTGTTTGCACGCAAATTCCTTTTTGGAGATCGATCTGCTCTTTACAGAACCTTAAGGAGATCGATCTGTTGAGGGCTTGAGATCGGTCTGTCTCAGGCAAAGAGTTAAGGAGATCGATCTGCCTTCCCATGAGATCGATCTGCTTAGTTTCATTTGACAATTTTTGGGCATTCTATGAGGGGTGATCGATCTCTCCTTCATATGACATTGATCTCTCATCCCCTGCACCCTCATTTTCTACAGTTTTCTACAGATTTTCACCTATACACTCATCCAAATTTGTTGCATACCTTAATTTGCATTCCCTGCACACTTTACACACAATGGCATCCATTTCGCATAGTTTATAGTTAATGAAACCTGTGCACACAACTTAGAATCATGGATGTTTCATTAAATTTTCAAAATCCTTACATCCTCCTATCATTTATACTCATGTATAATGCATACACATAAATGAGGTTGAAGTATTGCAATCTTACCAATCTCAACTTTCCTCCACTTTGCACAATTTGGGGGAAAACTCCTTTTCTCTTTCAATGGCTTAACTCAACCTCTAGTTTCCAACTATGTTGTTCTCTTCCTGTATAATAACAACTTCACTCAAATGAGTTTCTCTCAAATCTCTATGGAAAGTGTTGAGAATCTTTAGAGAAGTTTTAGGTTACTTTGATTAAAAAACGAAAGGGTTTATGTTTCTCCCGAAATCTGCAGTTCAATATTTCTATTTATATAGAAATTATCTTAATGAGATTGATCTCCATCAGTTACGGATCGATCTTCCCCCGTTTTAATCTTTTCAGAATGCCATTTTAAGCTTATGAGATCGATATGTCGAGACATGAGATCGATATGCTCATTGCTATGAGATCGATCTGCTCTGAAGGATTGGATCGATCTTCTCCAGGCAGAGAGCTAAACAGATCGATCTGGCATAAGGATGAGATCGATCTGCTCTTGACCGAGAGCTAAAGAAATCGATCTGTTTGAGGTGAGATCGATCTCCCCTTGTAGAATACCTCTTTTCTCTTCATTTTAGGGCAATGAGATTGATCTCCCTTTCATTGAGATCTATCCCCTCTTGTTCTGCAGCACACTTAGCTGTATTTTCCTAAACTTTCAACAGAATACTTGCATTTAATTTGCTGCACTACTTATTTTAAGTTCAAATCACATTCATCACTTACAAAAGTCCATTTTTTCACATTCATACATAATGAAACTTGTGTGTACATTACAAATTTATATTACAAGTGTGTACATCGATTTATGGACTTTACATCACTTATGATTCATATTACATGTACATGTATATACTTATGAATTCATAAGGTTACATCTGAAAATACGGGTCTTACATTTCTCCTCTCCTTTAAGAAATTTGGTCCTCCAAATTAGAACCAAGTTACTCTTCAAAAAGTCGGGGGTACTTCTCCCGTATCAAGTTCTCTAATTCCCAAGTCGCTTCTTCTGAATTGTGGTGTTGCCAGAGAACCTTTACAAGTGGAATCGTCTTGTTCTGTAACACTTTCTATTTCTTATCTAGTATTTAGATCAGTTTCTCTACATATGTTAAGTCATCTTTGAGCTCTAATGGCTCATACCGAATCACATGACTTGGATCTGGATGGTACTTTCAAAGCATCGATACATGGAAGACATTATGTATGCTTGCCAACTCTGGTGCAATGCAATTCTGTAATCCTTATCTTCCACTCGCTCCAGTATCTCAAATGGTCTGATATACCGAGGGCTTAACTTTCCCTTTTTACCAACTTCATAATCCCTTTCGAGACATAAACTTTCAAGAAAACAGAGTCACCCACAGTGAACTCTAGTGGCCTTCGTCTTATGTCAGCATATCTTTTCTGCCTGCTTTGAGCTGTTCTCAATCTCTCGCATATCAGCTGAACAACCTCAGAGGCTTACTGTACCAAGTTAGGAGCAAAAAATTTTCTTTCATCCACTTCTTCCTAACCAATTAGGGAACGACACCTTCTACCGTACAAGGCTTCGTAGGTGTCATCCCGATACTTGAGTAATAACTATTATTGTATGCAAATTCAGCTAACGGTAGGTGATCATCCCAAGAGCCTTTAAAATCCATAACACTTGCTCTCAACATATCCTCTAATGTTTGGATGGTTCTCTTTGACTGACTATCGATCTGAGGATGGAAAGCAGCACTGAAACTCAATCGAGTTCCCATAGCTTCCTGAAATTGTTTCAAAAAAAAAGAAGTAAAGCGGGAATCCCTGTCTGATACGATGCTCACTGGAACACCATGTAGCCTCACTATCTCCCGTACATACAACTTTGCTAAGTTACTCAAAGTATCTATAGATTTCATAACTAGAAAGTGGGCTGATTTCGTCAATTTTTCAACCACTAGCCAGATAGCATCATGGTTCCTCTTAGTCCTCGGCAGTCCCATGATGAAATCCATAGTGACATGTTCCCATTTTCAAGTTGGTACTGGTAGAGGCTACAATAACCCTGCAGGCTTCTGATGCTCTACCTTTACTTGCTACATGTTTGACATCTTACCACAAATTCTGCGATATCTCTTTTCATTCCTGACTACCAATACACTTTCTAGAGGTTCTGGTACATCTTATTTCCTCCTGGATGCAATGTGTATCTCGATGAATGAACTTCTACCAAAATCAATCTCTCTAACTCTTGGTCATTGGGAACACAAATTCTGCCTCTAAACCTCAGTAGGCCATCATCAGTCACTAAGAAATCGACCACATCACCCTTTTGAATCTGACTCGGACGATCCTCACACAGTAGATCAACATGCTGAGCCTGGTGTATCCGGTTCCACTCGCTGGGTAGCTATCATAGAGTTTCTGTCAATATCAAGAGGGTCTATATCCAACTTGAGGTGAGCAAATTGCTCAAGCAGCTCATAGTCCATGACCATCATGTGCGATACCATTCCGAGGCTCTTTCTACTTAGGGCATCAGCCACAACATTAGCCTTTCCTGGATGGTACAATATCTCGCACTCATAATCTTTCAAAAGCTCTATCCATCATCTCTGTCTCATATTTAACTCTTTCTGTGAAAACAGATATCTAAGGCTCTTATGACCTATATACACCTGGAATTTCTCACCGTATAAGTAGTGGTGCCATATTTTCAATGTAAATACCATGGCTGCCAACTCTAAATCATGGGTTGGGTAGTTCCTCTCATGGTCCTTAAGCTGTCTGGATTTATAGGCTACTACATTCTCGTCCTGCATCAACACATAGCCCAGTCCCTGTCCCGAAGCATCTGTATACACTGTATAACCTCCTGAGCTGGTGGGTATGGTGAGAATAGGTGCGATGGTCAGTCTATTCTTTATGTCACAGAAACTACTCTCACACTTATCATTCCACTCGAATGCCACATTCTTTCGGGTGAGGCGTGTCAACGGAGCAGCCAGTTTAGAGAATCCCTCGATAAACTGTCGATAATAACTTGCTAAACCCAAGAAACTGTGGATCACTATAACTGTCTTGGGTCTTTTCCACTGTATCACAATCTCTATCTTAGACGGATCCACTGATACACCGTCTCTCGAGACTACGTGACCCAAAAATGATATCTCACTCAGCTAGAAATCACACTTATCAAGTTTAGCATACAATTCCTGATCTCGGAGGGTCTGTAACACTATTCTTAAATGCTGTTCATGCTCTTCCTGGACTTTGAGTACACTAATATGTCATCTATAAAGATAATCACGGATCTGTCCAGGTATGGCTCGAATACATCATTCATTAGAGCCATAAACATTGTAGGAGCATTCATCAACCCAAATGGCATGAGCAAGAATTCATAATGGCTATAACAGGTTTGAAATGCTGTCTTGGGCACATCTCCACTTCGGATCCTCAACTAATGATACCCAAACCTCAGATCAATATTTGAAAAGACTTGTGCTCCCTGCAACTGATCCAATAGATCATCAATCTGTGGAAGGGGATATTTATTCTTGATGATAGCCATGTTCAATAACCGATAGTCTATACACAGTCGGAGACTCTCATCTTTCTTCTTTACGAACAGAACCGGTGCTCCCCAAGGTGATACATTTGGTCTGATAAACCCCTTATCCAACAACTCTTGCAATTACTTCTTTAGCTCCTTTAATTCCACTGGAGCCATTCTATATGGTGGCTTGGATATCGGTTCAGTTCCTGGCACCAAATCAATACAGAATTCCATTTCTCTGTCTGGTGGCAACCCTGGTAACTCTTCCGAAAAGACATCAGGAAATTCTTTTACCTCTGGGATGTCAACCATATCCGGATACACTTTATCCAAGTCAACCACATAGGCGATAAAACCTTCAACATATCACAATCACATTTGATTAGTAAAATCATCCATCCTTGGACATAATTTACTACTTCTTTCATTACTTTGCAAAGCTTACAACATACTTTTCAAGGGTAGGAAACATTACTGTCTTAGCATAACAGTCTAAGATGGCTTGGTTTCCAGCTAACCAATCCATCCTTAATATTACATCGAAGTCTTCCATGTTTAATAGAATGAGATTGGCCAACATCTACTTCTCCCCTATTTTCAATTTACAACCATTACAGACATACTCTGTCATCACATTATCTCTCAAAGGAGTACTTATAAGTAAGATCCTACCTAAAGGTACAAGTATTACATGTTCACACAGTTTACATGCAAATGAAGGCGATATGAATGAATGCGTGGCTCCAGGATCAATTAATGCTTATGCTTCTATATCAAAGACAAGGATGGTACCTTTAATCACATCTGAAGAAGTCTCTGTAGATGCCTGTTTCAGTGCAAACACTCGCCCTCGACCAACAACTTGTTTCCCTTTCTCTTCAGCTGTGGCTTTCCTCTTAGGTGTAGGTGTCTCAACCGTAGTCTTCTCCAGCTCTTTGCCCTTTTGTGGGGTTGTATCAATCAACTCTAGGCATTCAAGAGCTTTGTGCCCTGGTTTACCACACCTATAACAGATCTTATCGATAACGGGCATGGTCTACCCCCATGATACCCACCACATGTCCTGCACTGCTCTGTGGTAGGTCGAGGTCTACCAATAACTATGCCCCTCGATGCTGGATGAACTGGAGGCTTCACAGGCCTCTCTCACATCTCCTCAATCTTAGGCCCCTTACCGAATAACCTTCGGCCTTTTCAGAACCCTCTATCATCAGCTGACCTCTTCTGATCTCTATCTCTGACTTTACCACTCCTGCTTAATTCTGAGGCATGCAATTCATAATCTTACTCACATAGTCGAGCTCTGCGTACTGTCTCATCATAGGTGGTAATGTCCAATGGAGCTAATCGAGCTCGAATGGAAGGTCTCAATCCCTTTAGGAATTTTTGAACCTTTCTGTCCTCAAGGCTCATGGTCACTGTATCATATCTACCCAGGGATGTGAATCCAGACTCACACTCATCCACTGTCCGGTTCCCCTGAGTCAATGTCATAAATTTCAACTGCATCTTTCTCTGAGCAGTAGCTGGAATGTATTACCTCCTAAAGGCATCCAAGAATATATCCCATGTCACAACCAGGTGTCGTACACTCAACATCGACTGTGTAGCCATCCACCAATTGTCGACCTCATCCTCTAACACAAATGCAGCAAAGGTGACCTTCTCTGTGTCAGAGCAATGGAAAAATCGATAGAGCTTCTCTATACTACGTATCCAATGCTGAGCTGATACTGGGTTCTTCACCCCATTAAATGAAGGTGGTCCGAACTTACGAAACTCTCTCAGTCTACCCAGATCACAATCATAAATTACCTCTCCACTAACCTATCGTGGAGCTACAGGATCCTGAACTAGTGGAGGAATATCCTGAACTGGGGGATGTCCAGGTATCTCTGCCTATGCAGCCTGAGGTCTTAGTGCAGGCTGTGTAGGTTCATCTCTCTCAAGTTCAGCAGCTTGACCAGTAGGATTTTCCCGTCTACCCTCCATTCTGGCCATCGCCTGTGTAAACATCTCCATAACTATGTCTACACTGCACTGTAACTGTGCTATATGGGCCTCAGCGGCCTCACTCAAATTTGGTGGATCTCTACGAGAACTAGACCCACTGCACCTCTCAGGCTCATCTCTATAGCCTTGTGTAAGACCCGATTTTATCATAATTTCTTATGAAGGATTGAAATGATCACAAATTAAATGAATGGGATTCGGACTGGAGATAAGGATTTAAAACACGAAATACGTGAGTGTTCATAAAGGGAAGTTGTATTGGTTTGGTCCCGAACGTGTAAAAGCGTAAAACGATCAAAAGACAGAAATTCGGTATTAATGGTGACAAGAAAATTTTATTAAAAATATGGGATTGAGAAATCTTAATCAATAATGAAGAAATAAATAAATTTCAGGTTAAATTGATCAAGATATAAATTTATAGGAATACATCGAAATTTTCACATCGAAAAATATTGAAAAAATATTGAAAAAATATACCGGAAAGACGAAATAAGACAAATAAATTTAATTATTTATTAAAAGAATAAAATATACTTTTTTAGATATTTTTGCGATTTTTAGAATAAAATAATAATATAATAAATTATAAAATTAAATTAAAAAAATAATCGCAGACTCACAATTCTGGAAGGAAAAAAAAGTAACCGAAGACGCGCGAAGAAAGTAGAGACCCGTGCTTCTGCCTCCACCGGACGGAAGCCACCGAGGAAGCCAAACGAGAGAGGCGGCCGAGCCTCGCCGACGCTGGCAGAGAGAGGAGAGGCGTGACCAAAGAGAGAGAAAGAGGAAAAAGAGAGAAAGAGAGAAAACTGAGATGATCGAAGGAAGGAGGAACGACTCGCCACTGGCCAGAGGGGACGGCCAACGGCGTTGATCCAGGCGTAAATCACCCAGAAACGACGCCGATCGAGAGAGAAAGAGAATTGGTACCGACGTCGAGGGAGAAGAGGCCGGACCGGCCACTTTTCGGCCAGCCATGGCGAAACCGAGGCCAGATCTGAGCTTGCGAGGTCCCGCGGAGCTACTGGCGACGGAAGCCGGTGAAGAACCGACCGACGAAGTCCTGAACCGGTCGAACCGAACTTAACCGGCTGAATTGGACAGGTCTGAACTTAGCTGAACCGGACCGAACCGGTTCAGCCAGAAAAGAAGGAAAAAGAAAGAGAAAAAGGGGAAAAAGAAAAAGAGAAAAAATTGAAAAAAAAATTTGGTGATGCAATCGAGCTACGGGTAAGTCGGTAAGCAATCGAAATTGACCGATTTAAATTTTAGAATATTTAATTTGATTAATATCCGACTGAAAATTGACTCGAGAAAATATGTAATTGTGTAGCTCGACAATTGACGTCAAACGAGAGCTCGAGACAGCCTCGATTTGTATAATATCATGGAATCTTGGGTAAGTAACCCTTATTTACGACAATTTGCATCGATATTCGTATAAAATGAATTAACTTTTAAAATTTAAGATAAATTGTCGTAAATAATTAATTTAGCTATCCGAGAGTTTAGAACGAGGTCCAATAAATACTGATAGGCCCAATGAGCCCAATAGGCCTCGATAATGTGAATAGTAAGTGAAAAAATGGATTAAGGCCGATTAAGGCCCATTAAAGTGCAACCGGGCCCAATAGGGGTAAACAGGCCCAATGATTTAAATTAAGCTCAGTAAAAGTAAAATATGGATTAATATGTTTGGATTTAACTCGATAAATGATTATCTGCAGCTCCGGAGAACATATTGGGAGCTAAACGGATCGGGTGATCGATAGCGTTGGGAAAAGGTCAGACTGTATAGAAAAATGAGGTAAGGGAATTTTAAGGGAATTTTACGGACTGCTAGAGGTAACTTTACGCAATTTCAACTTTATTTGCAGTCTCTTAAATTATCTGAAGGGTCTAGATTTAAGATAAAAATTTTAGTGCCCTGGATAGGCAAATTACCAAAATACCTTTGTTAAGGGTAAAATTTCTAAATTTAGGAAAAATTGGGAGGAGCAAGAACAAGAGGTCCTTACTTGTTCTTGAGGTGTTTGACACATGCATGGGTAGGCTGGCTAACTTTTAAATAAAATGCACAGCATTGCATAACTTTAATCAATGTTGATTTTCTAAAAAAATTGATTTGAGAAATGTAGCCGCCTACGTGATTTTATAGAAATGTGACATGCTAGATCTCAGCTCGGACGAGTTTTTGATTTGTGTGATGCATACATTAGTGCTAGAGCAAGAGCTCACATTAAAGTTTTACATGTATTGATGCTAGAGCCTAGCTCGCACCAGATTTTAACATGATTTTTGTGACAGGGTGCTGGAGTTTAACTCTCACCAGATTTTCATATGATTTTCGTGACAGGGTACTAGAGTCTAACTCGCACCAAATTTTCACTTGGATTGTTATGACAGAGTGCTGGA
Organism: Firmiana major; assembly: GCA_033439115.1. Taxonomy (NCBI): domain Eukaryota; kingdom Viridiplantae; phylum Streptophyta; class Magnoliopsida; order Malvales; family Malvaceae; genus Firmiana; species Firmiana major. The sequence continues at coordinate 39,743,003 of CM065901.1, forward strand.
GCCTAGCTCGCACTAGTTTTACATGATTTTGACAGAGTGCTGGAGCTTAGCTCACACTAATCTTATGAGATTTTATGAAACGCGTGCTGGAGCTTGGCTCGCACGAGATTTTTCTTGATTTTATGAGAGTGCTAGAGCATTGCTCGCACTAGTTTTATGAGAACAAGCGATGAGCCATGCTTGAAGTGTCGGGTAGACTGTGGTTACACCGATTAAATAGGCTAGCACGTGCGTTTTGAGACAAGGCATGAGTATGGATATGAGATATGGGTCCACGGAATACGTTGTACCGTGCAAGTAGTATGGAGTACGTTGTACCGTGCTGAGATTGATTATGTGGCATCTTCGGATGTGAGTGGCATCTTCGGATGTGAGCGGCATCTTTAGATGCGAGTGATCGGGCAGGATCGATGGGATGGACTGACCCACCTCCCGGGGCAGTTCCCGATAGTGGTGAGACCCCGCACACTAGGATCCGTGTAGTAGTGGGATCACGAGGACATATGACCATCGTCCTAGTTATTTGCCCGAGATATATAAATATATTGCCTAGTCTCGCATGTTAATGTTTTGAGAAACTCGTTTTGTGGATTTTTGTGTGAGTCTGGATCACCCGAGGGAGGGGTTAGATCCTGACTGAGAAAAGATTTTGATGAGAATGAAACTGGGTTTTAAACTGAATTTGCATGATGTTATTTCCATGCTATTTAAACCCATGAATGATGTAAACTGGTTTTACATGACATTCATTGTATCGCATGTCACTATTGCTTTGAAAAACATTTGATTTCATGGTTTTATGTTAGTCAGGAACACCCGAGGGATGGGTTGAGTCCTGACTTTGTTGTGAAATTTTAATGAGAAATGATTTAAAAGAGTTGCATGTTGAATTTTCCATGCTTTTTGAAATCCATGTGTGAATTTGTTTTACATGACAACACGAATTGTAGTATCTGTTTTGAAATGTGTGGATGAAGGGTGGTTTATGCATGACACCACGTTCATGTAGGTAGTATGGTTACCTACTTGTTCGTAGGATTGCCTTACTGAGCTTGATGTGCTCACCCCTTTCATTTTCTCACACAGATCATTTCCAGTAGACTTTGAGGCGACTGAGTACTGCATTCCTAGTGTCCGTTACTGCCCATCATTTCGAGGTATATACACTTGTACATATTGTATCTAAATAAGAATAGCACAGTAACATGTTTGTAAGTAACTGTCGGGGATGTATATACACTGTAAATACTTGTAAATGAATGGGAAAGAATTAGTGAAAATGTTTTTACCTTTCATTTAATAAGAAATTAAGTTATATGATGATTGAATGGTGGGATTGGCATTGACGCATAACCCAATTGTTAGTGGAGTGTGGTCACGATCAGAGGACAGGTAAGTATGAAAGAAAAACAAAAAAATTTACTTTGATTTTTGGGTCGTGGCACCTTGAGAGCGCGAACTCTCTCATCTACGAGTACATCGTCTATCAGACATCCTGCATACTCAAAATAAGTCTCTCAGTCACATTTTCCAGCTTGGTATACACATTTGTATCCTAATAATGCACAGTACTTTAGGGATGTATAATTTCCTAATTATAGATATGACTCACATCAGACCAACTCCGCTTTGATACCATTAATTCCTGTCACGACCCTCTATAGCAGTCCGTGACCTTTATCTTACCACTTATAGTTGGGCTGTGATTCAATATCCAATTCATACCTCGTACATTTATAGTTATACAATTGAAGTAAGATAGAAACTAGACTTTTATATATAACTACGGAAGCGTTTACATCAGTTTCTATTATATACATCACCCAAAATACAAAATACAAGTTCACTGTGCATTAATTTACAGGATACAAAATTTTTCTCATTACAAATGTATACCTCTCTGTACTGCTGGATGACTAGAGAAAAAATGATAGCAGGGACGACTGTAATGTACTCACTACAACTTAGTATCTGTGGAGGAGGAAATAAGGGGGCGAGCATAACACGCTCAGTAAGAAAAATATGACAGTAGGTAGATAACTACAATATCTACATGCTAAAATACATATATGTTTATTTTCCTTACAAAACAATATGCATGTTCTTTAAAACAGTTTCCATCAATGCGAAATCATTAATTCCCTAGATGGGTATATGCATATTCACACGGTAGCACACAACTTTATAATTAGAAAATGCTTTATACTTTGTAAATCAATACGGGTTGAGACATAAATCATGGGTTATCATATCCCCAGATACTCAGCAAGGGAAGACATCTATCACCTCACACAGTAGTGACAATGTCGTATCACTCAAATATATAAAGACTTATGGCCATAGTCGGATTCCAGGCTATACTGATCAGGTGAGTGGGAACCCTACGCTTGGGGAGGCGGATCAACCATCCCTTCAGCACAAATCACGGCACATCGTACCCCATGGCTAATGCTCACTGTACATCATGCTCCCGTGGATCCTTATCACCCATTTCCCTTGTCTCAATATCTCGTGCGAGCAGATCAGTGTCAGACACACAGTAGTACACGACAGCTCAAGCACGATTTTGTACTCATTACATCACATTCATATACCACGTGTGATCAACTCAATGTAATACACACAACAATACATGAAGGCTCTAACACAGTTTTACTTAACACACAACAAAATCAGGAAAACCTCGTGCGAGCAACTCAGCGTAAGACACATAGCATACATGAGGCATCGAGCACGGTATAGTAGGAATTTACATGCGACCATAGTCAGAGCAAGACACATAGCAATACTCGAAGGCTCTACTATGATTCCCAAAATCTAATGCGAGCATCTCGAGTGGAACACACAACATCACTCGAGGCATCGAGCACTCTTTTGCTTTTCTCTTGAAAATCCCTTTGAAAAATAATGTGCGAGCAGGACTGGTCAATCTACCGTTGCCTCTCATGCTCTAGCACAATTCACACAGAAAAGAAATAGAAAAGGCTCCGTGTATAGTTATGAGTGAGAGGGCAAATCTCCCTTCAATCACTCTTTAAAACCATTTCATACAATAGTTAAACTGGGAGCCCGTCTATTGTTATTTTTTTCTCAAAACGTTGCAAAAACCTGTTTTCACAACAATCATAGAAGCCATGCAACTTATATTATAGACTTATTCTCATACATAGTTCACACCTAGATATACAAATATCTATATACACATCGCATATATTCTCACACAGCAGGTGATAAAACATAAGTATAGCTATCTCTATAGCTTGCATAAGTCTCTTACCTCGAATCACGCTTAAATCGTCTTCCTTGATTTCCAATAACTTGTGATCCGGTCTTGTCAACTCTGAATTTATCTCCAAGGGCTGCAAGTGTTCACAATTCTCATCAGTATATTCTCATATACTTCATTCCACTTGCATGATATTTAAATCATTGCATTTTGGCCATTTATATCTCATTTGGTCTCTTTATACCATTATTGGACTTTATTCTTCCTTAAGTCCATTTCACTCATTTTATTTATTTCTCGAAAATCCATTAGACTCATCGAGTCCATTGATTCCATATTGAATCGGCATTTAGCTCCCAATGCCATTAGTTCATCATTTAATTTCATTGAGGCATTTCATCGAACACCTCATATACTCCAATTTCAACCTTTATCCATTCTAACTTATGGATTTCATCCAACCATTTTACAAGCATCAATACATGCTTAATAACATCTATGCATGCTCAAATCATCATCAAATCCATGCCTATTCAACAAATCCTCATTTTGGCACATTTAACCATTTTATAGGTCATGGAGAGTTTAGCATGTTCTAAGATGTTTCAATCATAAATCTATATACCAATCAACTCACAAAAGTATATAGATTAACATATATGAGGTTGGAGTATTGAAATCTTACCAATCTCAACTTTCCTCCACTTTGCACAATTTGGGGGAAAACTCCTTTTCTCCTTCAATGGCTCAACTCAACCTCTAGTTTTCAACTATGTTGTTCTCTTCCTCTATAGGAACAACTTCACTCAAATGAGTTTCTCTCAAATCTCTATGGAAAGTGTTGAGAATATTTAGATAAGTTTTAGGTTATTTTGATTCAAAAACGAAAGGGTTTATGTTTCTCCCGAAATCTGCAATTCAGCATTTCTGTTTATATAGAAATTGCCTTAATGAGATCGATCTCCATTGGTTAAGGATCGATCTTCTCTCATTTTAAGCCTTTCAGAATGCCATTTTAAGCCTATGAGATCGATCTGCTCATTGCTATGAGATCGATCTGCTCTGAAGGATTGGATCAATCTTCTCTAGGCAGAGAGCTAAACAGATCGATTTGGCATAAGGATGAGATCGATCTGCTCTTGGCCGAGAGCTAAGGAAATCGATATGCTTCTGGTGAGATAGATCTCCCCTTGCTGAATACCTTTTTTCTCTTTATTTTGGGGCAATGAGATCGATCTCCCTTGCATTTACATCGATCCCCTCTTGTTCTGCAGCATACTTAGCTGCATTTTTCCCAAACTTTCAACAGAAGACTTGCATTTAATTTGCTGCACTACTCATTTTAAGTTCCAATCACATTCATCACTTACAAAAGTCTATTTCTTCACATTCATACATAATGAAACTTGTGTGTACATCACAAATCATATTACAAGTGTGTACATCGATTTTATGGACTTTACATCACTTATGATTCATATTACATGTACATGTTTATACTTATGAATTCATAAGGTTACATCTGAAAATACGGGTCTTACATTTTTCTTGGCTTCAAATTCTGTCACAGGTATTGTCGTCATGTTCGTCTCTCACTCCCCCTGGACTCCATTGCCCAAGTCACCAATTGGAGAGCTCACCGTATCTTCATTCTCATCGCTTCTCATCGCTTCTGAACGTGTCTGTACCATTGTTGTAGAGCAAAAAGCTTTTATTTCGTTTCCCACAGACGACGCCAAATGTTGTTACCAAATAGAATGATGATGTGTTGCTGACGTCCTCGCTTCGATCTTCGTGCCACATGTTACCAAAGGCTCTTCAATAAAGAGAATGATCAGGAGGATGCAGGGGTTGTTTCTTGCGTAAGGACTCCGATACTTAAGTCAGAAGAGAATTTGACAGAGTTTCTACTGAGAAAATTGAAATTTAGTTTCATGAATCATACATGACCCCCATTTATAGGGATTAATTCCACCTTCAATTACGTAGTTATCCACTAATTGAGTACTTTTTATTGTTTTTCGGATCTTGTAGAATAAAAAATATTTAAGGATAAAATTGTTCAAACTGCATAATTTATGTCTCCCGCAATACTGTTTTCAAGGCGGAAGACCTGATCTCCCACCTATTTTTTTTCGTGCGCCACGTGACGCACTTTTATTTTTTTTATTTTTATTATTCTTTTTATCATATACAACATTAACAAAATTTATATATTATTTAAAAAAATAAAAATATGTAAGTTTAATATATATTGATTTCTAAAATTATTTTTTATTTTTTAAATAATTTTATTTTATTATCTTAACTAATTAATAGTACAATCATAAAAGATATAATTTCACTTTCTTCCTTTTTATTTTTAACTCCATCAACCAAGGGAGAGAATTATATTTTCTTCTTCCCTTTTCATCTTTCTCGCAAAGCACATGCATGATGCATTGATGTTTTCCATATTTTAAATTTTTCCCTTCTAACATTTTAATTTTTTTTTCAATTTTCTTTTCACTTTCCCAATTAAAACCTTAATATGTTGAATTTTGCTTGTACAAAGATAATATTACTTATAATTTCAATAAATATGGCATTAAATTTGAAGATAAATATTAAAAAAGGAAAAAAAATCCTCTTAATGATGATACATGCTGCAATAATAAATTTACCAAATCTTCTATAATCTAACATTTGTCGAATGATGCTCATAAAAATGGAAAAGAATCCTGGTTATATTTCTAATACTGTATATAGGTTACGGATATTTATGGACAACGAAGCTTATTTTATATATGGAAAACAATGTAGGACATACATTATATAACCACCGGCAACGAGATGATTATGGAACTAAATTTGGCAGTTTAAAGAAAATATAATCATTAATTAAAAGTCATAAGTATCAAATAAAGCTTAAAAATTAATTATAAGATTTATTTATATAAAATCAAATGCATCAGTGATGGATATATGTCTAATAAAAGGAAATTAACAGAGAAGTTTGTTTATTTCGAGGAAGCAGCAGCCATTCACAAATTACCTTCTTCTATTTATCATCATTTACCTTGATAGAGGTAATTTACCCCCAGCCCAATCATTCGCCTAGGCTCCAGAATATAAAAGGCTCAAAATAATAAAAGTTTGGGGCCCACACAAATATGAGTCCTGAGCTCATCAAAGCAACTCAAAAATATCTATAAATACCCCTAGGTATAATCAGAAAAACCCTAATCTCTATTTTGCTTACTAAAACTCTACTTAAACAGTTTTCTGACTTAAGCATCGGAGTGCGCGTGCAGGGACAAATCCCTACGCCTCTCTGACTTTCACTGCTTTTGCAGAACATCCAAGACACGTGGAGAAGACCACATCAGCATCATTTCATTGTTGTTGAGAGCAACAACAATTGGCGCCGTCTGTGGGAATCAGAACAAAAAGTCAGATTCTTTATCAACATGGTGAGAACACATTCGACAACTGCAGCGAATCTCGGGGAAGAGAATTCTCTGAGTCCTCTTGCCAGACCTGAGAGAGGACAAGAGCAGAATGGAGAAGGCGGCAGAGTGGCCACTGTTTCCATTGATAAATTTAAGGCTCTAAAGCATCAGAATGAGTAGACCACTACAACGTTAAGGGCTATGGTGAATTTCTTGAAAAATGCTCTGCCGCAGTATAGCTTGCCTCCAAAAGTACAGCAGATGGTAGGAGAGAACATCCCGAGGCAAACTTACGAGAGAGGTCAACCCTCTACAATGGTGAATGCGGGACAAGGAGATTGGCAACAGAATACTACTGCTGGCCTGATGCAGTACTCTACCGCTGAACTAGAGGATAACTCTGTCGCATCTTTGAGGGAGTATATTACCACGGAGATGAGAGAGATGAACCCTGCCGCAGCTCTGAGGTTGAACTCTGTCGCAGGTCTGGAAGACAACCTTGCCGCAGGTATGAGGGTCAACTCTACCGTAGGTCTGAGGGAGAACTCTGTCGCAGGTCTGGATGACAACCCTACCACAAGTCTGAGGGTTAACCCTACCGCAGCTCTGGGATTGAACTCTGTCGCAGGGCTAGGGGACAACCCTGCCGCAGGTCTAAGGGTGAACTCTATCGCAGGCCTGAGATTGAACTCTGCCGCAGGTCTGAGGGTGAACTCTACCGCAGGTCTGAGGGAGAACTTTACCACAGGTCTGGATGAAAACCCTACCGCAGGTCTGAGGGTGAACTCTGCTACAGGTCTGAGGGTGAACACTATCGTAGCCCTAGGAATGAACCCTACCGCAGCTCTGGAGGATACCCCTGTCGCGGCTCTGAGGAGGCGCTCTGCCGCGGGGCTGCCAGAGGTGAATCCTGTCGCAGGTATGAGACGGATGAAAACTGCCATAGGTCTGATAGAGTCCAACCTTGCCGCACGAATTCAAGAGCAATACCCTAGCGCGAAGTTAAGGAGGCAGAACTCTATCATAGAATTGGAGCATAACTTTGAAGACCACAGATCTAGGGAGCGATAGAGACAGAATAGTCATGACCCCCAAGACCATTTTGAAGGAACAAGGTCAAACTACGGAATGGGAGGTGCAGGAAGAAAGGGTACAGTGCGAGCTCCTAGAGGAAGAAGGGGTGCTTGCTACTTAGAATCTTCTAGTGCCGAAGAGAGGGGAGCACACTCGACTCGAGGGTCAAAAAATGTTGAGAAAGTTATCGAGAGGATTCTAGGAAGGAAGAAGTTAGTGTCTCCTGATGACAGTCAGAGAAGGAGAGTTCCTTTCAGTCCAGAGATTATGGATAAACCCTTACCGAAGAAGTTCAAGATGCCTTCTATGGTTACTTACGTCGGTAAAGCAGACCCATACAACCATATACAGAGTTATGAGTCCCTCATGTTGCTCCATGGATGGGAAGATGAAATCATGTGCAGAGCCTTTTCGCTTACACTATCGGGGCATACGCTAAAATGGTTTAATGGGTTAAATGAAGGTTCTATCTCATCCTTCGACCAGTTACGAAGTGAATTTTTGAGAGCCTTCATGATCAACAGCTAAAGGAAGAAGGACGCTACTTATCTGCTCACCCTTAAATAAGGGAGCAAAGAATCATTGAAGAGCTATGTAGATTATTTTCGAGATGCAACCTTAGAGGTGAAAGATCTACCAGTAGGAGTAGCCATGGCTACAATGCTGCAAGGGACGAAAACTGAGAAACTGCAAGAATCCCTCTCCCTTGATCAGCCAACGACACTTTCTGATTTGTTTACTAGAGCTAATAAATATGTGGCTCAAGAGGAAGTAATGAAGATGGTACAGTCCCGAGAGGTAAAGGAAGGAAGAAAAAGAGAGAGAGATGTACCTGCAAGAAGCTCTTCGAGACCCGTCAGATTAGACAAGGCTCCTAGACTCAGGTATGAAAACTATACCAGACTAAATGAGCCTCGGGGCGCTATACTTGCTGCTATTGAAGGAACGGGACTGTTGGAGTTCCCTAAAAAGAAGATTGGAGATATGGGTCAAAATCTTGATGCCTATTGTGACTTCCATGCCGCTCATGGTCATCCTACTGAAAGATGTAGAGATCTAATGGATCAGTTAGAGAAGCTGGCCAGAGAAGGGCAAATTAACCGCTTCCTTTGGAGAAGTGAAAGGCCCTATTACCCTCTGCGAGGTCGAAGGGATGACCGTCCGTAGAATAGACAAAATAATAATAGAAACAGGCCAAGAGATGAGTAAGAAGTTAGGCCAGACCCCCGAGACAATCGGCTGGATAATGAACCCACAGGTCCGACTATAAATGTTATTATAGGGGGCGAATTGATGGCAGGAAGTTCCTCCGCTTCTCGTAAAAGCTATGCGAGATAAGCATATCAGATTCATGCTGTGATGGAGGAGAAGGCAGGTGAAGAACCCATTGTGTTCACCCCGGCAGATAGGGGTGATATTATCATGCCTCATGATGATCCCATGGTGATATCAGCAGTGGTGACAAAACATTCTGTGAGCAAAATCCTGGTAGACAATGAAAGTTCGTGAACTTAGTATATTGGAATTTATTTGAGAAAATGAATGTATCCGAAGATAGATTAAGACCTGTTATGACACCATTGTACAGATTTATGGGTGAGAAGGTGAAGGTAGTTAGGTCTATAGAGTTGCCTATGACTCTATGGGAAAGCCCAAAGGATGTGACTCGACAGTTATTTTTCATGGTTGTAAGGTCAACCTCAGCTGCTTACAACAAGATCCTTGGGAGGCCTGTATTAAATGATATGAGGGCGGTGATATCTTCTTACTACTTATTAATGAAGTTCCTTACTCCCAACGGAGTTGGGCAAGTACGAGGAGATCAAAAGAGGGCTCGCACATATTATATTGCCTCTACCACCAGCAATAGAGTACAGAGAAAGGAGACATTGTGTATAGATGACCCTCCTAAGCCTCAACCTGTGGAGAAAATGGAAGCCATTGAACTAGTCAAGGGGGATGAAGAGAAGAAGGCGTTCATAGGGACTCAACTGAATAAACATACCAGAAGGGAGATAGCTGAATGCCTACAGAGTAACTCGGATGTTTTTGCTTGGACCCCGGCTGATATGCCCAGGATTAATGCAAAAGTGATTTGCCATAAGCTTAATGTTTCACTCGGGCATAGGCTTGTCAAACAGAAGAAGAGGAACTTTACCCCGGAGAGACAGAAGGCAATCACCGAGAAAGTTAATAAACTTCTAGAAGCCGAGTTCATTAGAGAAGTTTACTACCTAGAGTGGTTGGCCAATGTAGTGATGGTGAAAAAATCTAATGGGAAATGGCGAATGTGTGTGGATTTCACAGATTTAAATAAAGCTTGTCCCAAAGATTTGTATCCTCTACCCTAAATCAATAAGCTTGTGGATGAAACATCAGGGTATGAACTCCTCAGTTTCCTAGATGCTTTCTCTGGGTATCATCAAATTATGCTTCATCCAGGAGATGAAGAGAAGACTTCTTTTATAACTGATGATAGAACATACTGTTACCAGGTAATGTCATTCGGTTTAAAGAACACTGGAGCCACATATCAGCAAATGGTAAACAAAGTCTTCAAAGATCTCTTGGGAAACACTATGGAAGCTTATGTGGATGACATGATCATCAAGAGCAAAGCAGGAGAATCTCACGATCATCAGATGACTAAGGTGTTCGATGTGCTGAGGGAATTCAGTATGAAGCTAAATCCCAACAAATGCTCATTCGGAGTTCGATCTGGGAAATTATTGGGATTTATAATCACCAACAGGGGGATTGAGGCAAGCCCTGGAAAGGTTCAAGCGATTATAGACATGAAGCCACCAACCACAGTGAGAGATGTCCAAAGGTTGACAGGCAGAATAGCAGCTCTGAACCGTTTTTTATTAAAGTCTGCAGAAAGGAGCTTGCCATTCTTCAAAACTCTACGGGGCGAAAGAAATTTCGAGTGGACAGATGATTATCAAAGAGCTTTTGAAGACTTAAAGGAATATTTGAAGCAGTTACCTTTGTTAACAAGGCCTTTAGAAGGGGAACAATTGTATATGTACTTTGGAGTCGGTGAATTCATCGTCAGTACGGTACTACTGAAGAAAGATGAAATAGAGTACCGTCCAATCTACTATATGAGTAAGATACTACTAGACCCGAGACCCATTATCCGCTGGTCGAAAAGTTAGTACTGGCCCTTGTGATGGCCTCTCATAAATTGCGCCCTTATTTTTAGGCACACTCCATTGCTGTCTTGATAGATCAACTGTTAAGGCAAATCCTTCAGAAACTTGAACATTCAGGGAGACTGGTGAAATGGGCAGTGGAACTTGGAGAGTATGACATCACATTTTAACCTAGGCAGGCTATTAAGGGCCAAGCTTTAGTAGACTTTATAGTAGAATGTATTAGCCCGAGCGGCAACATTGAAAAGGAGACTCGACCGTGGCTACTGTATGTTGACGGAGCATCGAGTGCAAATGGTAGTAGGGCAAGTATAGTCTTAGTGTCGTCGGAAGGGAGATCCTTAGAATACTCTTTACTGTTTGGGTTCCCTAGTTCAAACAATATAGCGAAGTATGAAGCTTTGGTTGCGGGAATGAAGCTGGCAGAGAGGTTGCAAGTTCACCACCTAGCGACGCATAGTGATTCTCAATTGGTGGTAAACCAGTTCAATGGACAGTATGAGATTCAGGAGCTAATGTTGGTCCCTTATCTAAAGAAAGTCCAATCTCTGGCTCACACTTTCGAAAATTTCCAGTTGATACAAATTAATCGGTTTGAAAACACACATGCAGATTCATTGTCCAATTAGCTTCCTCCAATGAGACCGAAGGAAGAACGGTGAAAGTGGAAAGACTCGAGCGGCCTAGCATTGAAGAAGTCGAAGTGTATGACATTGAAGTGGGGGATGATTGGAGAACCACATTCAAACAGTATCTCACTGAAGGTACACTCCCACAAGATAAGGAGGAGGCTCGACGCTTAAAGATACAAGGGGCAAAATTCACATTGATAAACGAGGAACTGTACAAAAGGGGGTATTCATCACCTTTGTTGAAATGCTTGGGGCCAGAACAAGCAAACTATGTCTTAGCTGAGGTACATGAAGGGATTTGTGGTGAGCACTTGGGAGCTAGAGCCCTTGCCTCTAAGATATTACGATCGGGATTCTATTGGTCGACGTTGAAGAAAGATGCGACGGATAAAACCCGCAAGTGTGACAAGTGCCAAAGGTTTGCACCAATAACTGCAGCCCCAATAGCTCCACTCTAAAGTACGGTACAACCAACTCCCTTTGCACAATGAGGGTTAGACATTCTAGGACCCTTCCCATTAGCTACGAGTCAAAGAAAGTTTCTGTTAGTAGCTACCGATTATTTTACAAAATGGATTGAGGCAGAACCTTTGGCCACAATCACAGAGAAAAAGGTGGAGGCAATGGTGTGGAAAGATATTATCTGCCGGTTCGAGATCTCACGGGTCTTAAATGCTGACCACGGAAAGCAGTTTGATTGTGACGCCTTTCGTGAGTTCTGCAGACGCCTTGACATCCAGCTAAGGATTTCTTATGTGTCATATCCTCAAGCTAATGGGCAAGCTGAAGTCAGCAACCGAACCATCCTTCATGGGTTAAAGACCAGACTGGATAAAACCAAAGGAATATGGGTGGATAAACTGCCTAGTGTCTTATGGGCATATCGTACTACTAGTCGAGTATCAACTGGAGAAACGTCGTTTAGCCTTATGTACGGCACTGAAGCATTGATTCCTGTGGAAATTGGAGCACTGTCATCCAAGGTAGTGCCTTTAGTGGAAGAAAAGAACTCACAAGGACTAAGGGAAAACCTGGATCTACTTAATGAGCATAGAGAGACTGTAGCTATCCGGCTGGCATCCTACCATCAAAGGGTGTCCAACTACTACAACAGTCGGGTAAAAGATAGACCAATGTTCGAGGGAGATTTGGTGCTCAGGAAGTCACATATCACCAATGCCTTGAGGGAAGATGGAAAGTTTAGAGCCAACTGGGAAGGTCCATATCGAATCATACGGAGGATTGGGCCCAACACCTGCATCTTGAAAACTCTACAAGGGAAGAAAATAGGAAAGACATGGAATTTAAATCATTTGAAATTGTATTGGAATTAATTATTATGACTTTTTTCCTGATTTTTATATTCTCCTATTATTACTTGCTAGCACTGTCACAAGATATCATTATCTGATCATTATGCAAATTATTCCTCTATTTTTCTATTATTATCTTCAACTTTTACGAATGTAAATCTTGTGACAGAAAACAGATAAGCCGTAAGAGCTTGAGGCATAATAGCGTCACTGTCGCCAGGCGTAAAAAATCAGACGAGTCGTAAGAGCCTGAGGCGCAATAGCATTACTGTGGCCAGACGTAAACAAACAGACGAGCCATAAGAGCCTGAGGTGGCAATAGCGTCACTGTGGCCACGTGTAAACAAACAGACGAGCCGTAAGAAATTGAGGCATAATAGCGTCACTATGGCCAAGCGTAAAAAATCAGATGAGCCGTAAGAGCTTGAGGCACAATAGCGTCACTGTGGCCAGGCGTAAACAATAAGATGAGCCGTAAGAGCCTGAGGCGCAATAGCGTCACTGTGGCCAGGCGTAAAAAATCAGACAACCCGTAAGAGCTTGAGGCGCAATAGCGTCACTGTGGCCAGGCGTAAAAAGACAGACAAGCTGTAAGAGCCTGAGGAGCAATAGCGTCACTGTGGCTAGGCGTAAAAAGACAAACGAGCTGTAAGAGCCTGAGGGGCAATAGCGTCACTGTGGCCAGGCGTAAAAAGACCGAGCCGTAAGAGCCTGAGGTGCAATAGCGCCACTGTGGCCAGGCGTTGCAAGACAAAAAAGCCGTAAGAGTTGCGTCACTGTGGCCAGGCATGAAGAAGTCGTAAGAGCCTGAGGTGCAATTGCATCACTGTGGCCAGGCATGAAGAAGCTGTAAGAGCCTGAGGTGCAATTGCGTCACTATGGCCAGGCATGAAAAAGTCGTAAGAGCCTGAGGCGCAATAGCATCACTGTGGCCAGGAAATGGAAACGTATTAGCCATAAGAACCGAAGACGCACTCGCGTCATGGTGGTCAGGCATCAGAAAAATGTATGTTTACATATGTAATTCTTTCTAAAAGTATATCTTTATATCAAGAATTAGGGAGCATATACAAATAAATAAACATACAAGTAAAACAAATAAACAGTTAAGTGATAATAGCGAAAGTTAAACAAACAAAGCAATACGAAGCATGAACAGATAAACTTTAACTTTATTTATAAATTCAAGAAAGTCTTTACAAGCTAAATATGGAGTATAAATAAATTCAACGACAAAATATTCAAAAAGAAAAATAAATCAATCTACACGATCTGGTGGCTGGGCATCAGGTGCCGTCGAACCCTCACGTTCTAAGTGCTGGTGACCAAGAAGTGATAAATCCTCTCCATCCAGGTCATCAAGGGCACCAATGTGTTCAAGAACATTATCTGGGCTCACGGGCTCCCAAAGACCGGCCAGGTTCGCAAGATCATCCAATGCAGCCTTCTTCAGGACCTCATCAGCAAGCTCAGCATCAAGTTTATACTTAGTCCAATCAGGGGCTTCAAATAACATTGCTTCAGGTGTATAAAGAAGCTCAGGAAATTTCTCACCTTCCCTATGCTTCTCCAACCAAGACCGGGCAAGGTAAAAACCATACTTCACATAGGGCACCAAGAAATCTTCCTTCTGCCTCAAACAATCTTTGGAAAGTCTATACTCCTTCACAGCTTCAGCCCGGATACTATCAATCTCGACCTGATTAAGGGAAGGAGTGGCTCGACTCTCCAATTCAACAATGTATTATTCTAGTTGTTGATTGCGATCTGCCAGGGAATCAAACTTTGACTGCATAGTATCTAGCTCTGTTTGTTTTTGCTGAAGATCATCTTTAAGTTTGCTAGATCTAGCAGTCTCAACAGTAAGATCCCCCTTCGCGAGAGTCAAGTCCTGAAGCGTCTTTGAAAGTTACTCCTCCAAATCTCGCACTACCCTTGGCAGCCCAGATAATTGATTATTGGTATTCCTCAGCTCCATATTGCTATCCCTTAATGCCTGGATCTCCTTGTCAGTTCGGTCACGATAAGCTTGATGCTGAGCATTATTGACTATAGTCCTTTGAGCAAGCTGAAAAGAAACACAAAAATTCAGACTGAAAGCAAAATAAAGAAAAATAAAGTAAGAGAAAGTCTGCAAATTACCCTAACAGCCTCCACATCAGCTAAACCCTCTCCTTTCAGAAAATTTCGAAATAATCGATACTCGTCCCTGGGAAGGATGGTAGCCCAACCTAATCGAGATGCTACCCCGGGCGTCTCTTAAGTGTCATTATCTAACACTCTCGAGTAGACTCGAAATTCGGCTCCCTTCATCTTATAGCCCTTGTCTACTTGATATGACCCCGCATCAATAGGACCTATCTTTGGAAGGATAGGCCTGTTTGACATAGCGGATTCTACATATAGGTGCCTTTGGTTCTTCCGATGAGGCGAGGTCACGTTACATTCGGCTTGATCTCCTGACTGGAGTCGATCCGAGGAGCCGAAGGATCTCCTGGAATGCGAAGAAGCCCTCCCTTTACCTCGGGAAAGGTCTCTTGATTCCTCTTCAGGCTGCTAAGTCGGAGCTGGAGGAGGGGTTGTTTGCCTAGGAGGAGGAGTCCGAACTCGAGATACCTCTCAAGAAATGACCACAACGGAACGGGGTCTCTTCTCAGTAGGTTCACTGGATGAACCTTCTTGCCCCCTTCGACGGACCAAAGCACGTCTGACACTGCTCATTTCTGTAAAACAAGAACCCACAAAATTGTTAAAACTGTTGTACAAACAAGTAGTAATGAAGTATAAAGCATAAAGGGTTACCTTCATGAGAGTTAAGAAACTCCTGAAGGGAATCTATTTCTAATGCTTCGTCATCAGGGAGAACTATAAAAGTAGAACCAAACCCATCCCAATCACCCACATCCTTTAAGGGGTCACCTTCGGGGCTAGATTCCCTATCTCTAGGATTTGGTTCAAGAGGAACAGAAGGATTAATGACATTAGCGTCTCCTATGCCCTAACCAGCAGAGGCTAAATTTTCAGATGACAAAAACTCGTAAAGGTTGATTGGTCTATCAACTAATAGCTGATTGATAGTTGAAGACAGTTATTTCCTCAAAGTGGTAATGCGAGGGCCTTTGGGGACACTATGCTTAGCTCCCCATCTAGTAGGGAAGTTAAGACATTCAGGCACTTCTACTACGAGCCATTCTGATTTGAACCTATGAAGTTTGTTGGGGAGTTTATCAAATAACCTATTCTCAAACCCGGGTTCGAACACTCTTTAAAGAGAATACGGGATTAAGCCAGAACTACCCCGAAGCCTAAAGAAAATATAGAACAAAGGGAGAGAAGGAAGAACATCCCTCATGTGGCAATGCACGTCAAAGCCAATTAATTGCATCCAACTATGAGGATGTAACTGGCTAGAGGAGATCCCTTGTTCCCTCAAAAAAGAAATCCCAAAATCAGAAATTGGGAAACGAAAACCTAGCTCTACGGATATCCTAAAAATATCTACTCCATTTGCTACGCTACGTATACTTCTCTCTTCTGGAGTAGGGAGCCTATAAAAATACCCTTCGGGTAATGGGTTCCTAAGTATAATATCTTGGAGATCAAACTCAGTCAAAGTCGATCTAGGTCCCAACTCCAAATGTTTTTCTACACCAGGACCAGCCATTCTAGGGTTAGAAATGAGAAACAAACAAACCTAAAACAGGTGGGTAAAACTAGAACAGGAAAGACTCAGAGTGGCGACAGAGTCTAGTATGGCGACAAACTCTAGTAGTGGCGGCAGAGTCGAGTGTGGGCGACAGACTCTAGTATGGCGACAGACTCTAGTATGGCGATAGAGTCTTGTGTGGCGACAGACTCTAGTTGTGGCGACAGAGTTCAATATGCGACAGACTCTAGTATGGCGACAGAGTCTTATGTAGCGACAGGGTCTAATGCGGCGACAGAGTTGTAGCTCATATAACGTGAGTGGCGACAGAGTTGTATACTAATATAACGAGAATGGCGACAGAGTATGTAAAGGGTTGCGACAGAGTTTACTATGTTGCGACAGCGTTTTGCGATAGAGTTGCGGTTGAGTGGTGACAGAGTATATGAGAGAGTTGCGGTTAGATTGCGACAGAATGTAACAGCTTCTTATGCTATCTGCGCGGCACCTCACCTTTATATAGTCGCGACAGAGATGGTTAAAACGTGGCGTCTTTACCAGAGTTTAAAACTCTCTCGCAAATAAAACGTTTTCGTCCTTAACAACTATTCTAGAAAGATATAATCCTCCTATTATACTCTTACATAGGGAAATTCTCTATGAAAAAGTGATGAGCAATTGATAGAGGTAATTTACCCCCAGCCCAGTCACGCGCCTGGGCTCTAGAATACAAAAGGCTCAAAATAATAAAATTTTGGGGCCTACACAAATATGAGTCCTGAGCTCATCAAAGCAACTCAAAAATATCTATAAATACCCCCAGGTATGATCAGAAAAATCATAATCTTTATTTTCCTTATTAAAACTCTATTTAAACAGTTTTTTAACTTAAGCATCGGAGTGCGCGTGTAGGGACAGATCCCTACGCCTCTCTGACTTTCACTGTTTTTGCAAAACATCCAAGACACGTGGAGAAAACCACATCAGCATCATTTCATTGTTGTTGAGAGCAACAACATGCCTAATATTATATTTTATCAATTACTTATAAGAATAAATTAATGAAACAATTTATATTTATTGTATAAACTAATTACAAATACGCCGAAACAAAACAAAAAAAAAAATAGAGAAACAATGAAATATTAATCATCGATTACTGATAATGTGAATTAAGAAGAATTTGCTTATTACAACTGATTGTATGCAATTCTTTATTTTCATTTATTTGCTTAGCTGCAGAGAGAAGTACTATATAGTAAATACTTCAATTAAATAGTTTACGATTTATGGACAACAGTTATTTTTGTTATAATTTTAATTTACATTATTGGGTTTTTTTTATAAAAACATAAATAAAAAAGAAACAATTATGCTTCTAAATTTCATAATTTTTAAAATTTTAAGAAATAAGCGTTGTCCTATTAAGAATTATTTTTGTTAAATGTAAATGCGCCTTATTTTTTTAAAATGTATAACTATCATTCCCGCATTTATATTTGTAACGAAAATTTAAAACTTAATTATGAGTTTTCAAATTCAAATAATAGTAATGAAATAGTAAAACATATCCCCAATTGGCCGTGTAGATTGTATGAATCAAAGAAATTCATACATATATTTTATTTCATCAAAGCTTTGCAAAACACAGAGAGGTAGATCCCACAAGCACAAAGATAGAAATGGAGAGAGAAAAGAAACGATAATTAATTAAATCTGGACTATTATTAGACCTTGATCACTGAGTTTGAAGAAAATCACTCAGTTAATCGGCTCACGCTTATTGTTGACACTACTAAGAATCCCTTGTTTGATAGCCTCCTCGTATTGAGCAAACAGATTTGGATGATCCTGATTCTGACCGCCACTCTTTGCCTTTCCACGACCATTCTTTTCTATACGACCAGCCCTCACCGGCCTGTAATTCAATAAGCCCGGCATAACTGTAATATGACCATCCTTTGTGAGCCCAAGGCTAAGGTCTCTTTTCTCAGTACCGTACTTTCGTTCTTGTCTTCTCTTCTTCTCCTCTACAGTTTCCCCACTGTAGTGATAAGCCTGCGTATGAGCACCAAATAGTTGTGATGTGGGGAAGACGAGGTCTTTGCATTCTGGGAAAGGGCAATAATATGGACCATATTTGTTGTGAGGCAAGCTACGAATCCTGCCATCATTCTTGAGCCTTCTGATCACTTCATTTTCAGCATCAGGAACATAATTAGTTATGCCCAGTCCAAAGCTTGAATCTATCTTTACTAATTGGTTCTGAGGAGCTTCCTCTGAGCCAGGAATAGATGTCTTTGCAACATCAGCTACTTGATAATAATCAGAACTTGAGTTTTGGTCCTCCATTTGAAACGGGTAGTGTACACTTAAGGGTAATGGACTGACGGGAAGCTCATAACCAATACTATTACGGCTTGGAGAAGTATGCAGCCGTATTGGAACATGGACGCCACGAGGCACATCAGGTTCAGGGACAGCAGGACCATTTCCTTGGTTGAAAAGAGCGACATTGCTGTTTAGGAAACTAGGTTCGGTGGGTTGAATCTGAACCCGATTAAGGCTGCTGCTGCTGCTACCATTTGGAGTAAAAAAGTGGTCCTTGTTTGGCTTCGTCTCAGTGAGAACAACCCCAGGAAAGGCTGGTTGGTATTGGGGAGGAGGAAGGTTGTCCCTGATGTTCTGAAGCTGTACGAGATAGGTGATTTGGCCAATGTCAAGTCCGCCGGATTCATTCAAATTTGAATAGATGGTGAAATGGTTATAACCTCCGGAAGGGAAAGCAGAGTTGAAGATGGAAGCATGGTTGAAATTGTCAAGGTTAGGCATAGGGGATATTGGGAGGGATGGAGCCGAGGCAGCAGGCAGATAATACTTAAGATTAGGTAGGCAAATTACAACATTAGTCCGTATGGTCCATTTTATAGCTGAAGGTCGTCTATTTTTGCAATACTTAACAGAAACAGTAACAGCTCATTTCAGGACTAAAAACGTTGTGCCTATTAAGCTCGGAGTTGTCCTTGAAAATACATGGGAAGAGCCTTTAAGAATGACGAGAAAATGTCCAATTTTGCCTTTACTACTCATAACCATATCTAATTTCCTGCATTTTCATTGGATGTTACTATATAAATAATTCAACTCAGCTATAATTTCCTAATATATAATTTCTATCCTTTCTTAAAATGATCAAGGTTTAAGGTTGTCTCCCTTATCTTCTTTAAAAAATTTTCTTATATATATATAATCTCGATCCGAACAAAAATTAATTAATATTGTTAAATATGATAATAGAATTAATATTATTTGTTAGGTTGTGAATTTATTATGAGCTAGTAGTTTGTAAGATCATGATATATATTATAATGTTGATAAACATGTCTCGTACGTTAAAAGTTGTCTGAATTCTTGAAGCCAAAAACCAAATTTCGTTGTATAACTTATAACCACATTTTAACCTGATCCTGAAATGATTGAAATAGACATACCTTGAATTTTTTTGAAAAGACGAATGATAATGAGTTGGTTTGGAGGTAATCTTAACAAAATTATGCTACGTGGAATATTGATAATGTTTTCTTGTACCTGCTTGGGTTCTATTCCTGATTTTAACCGCCTTTGTATAAATCTTGAAGTTAATAGGTAAAGGTTCGTTAATTTGTCTCTAATTGTAGCCTTTTTGGTTTGACTCTTAAATCCTCGATAGGATTGTTCCACTAAAAAAAAAAAAATCCTCAATAGTGACGAATTTAGTGATGGATTTTTCGTCGTTAATTTTGTCTTTCCGTTGGAAATTAGCATCTGCGACGGAATTAGCGACGGAACGTTCCATCGATAAAATTGAAGTCATTGAAAGTATTCCGTCGAAGAGAGAAAAATTTCGTTGTTAATTCCATCGTAAATAATTTTCGTCATTGAATTTTTTTTCGACGAAATTTTGACGCTTTTTTAATTTTTCAATCAAGCAGAAATTCCGTCGGTAAAATGATTAAGCGACGGATTTTCGTCGGTTATGTATATAGTTATATAAATTAAAAATCCGTCGCTGAAATATTTCAGCAACGGATTTCCGTCGCTAATAGCAAATAAAAGTATTCATCGGTAAAATGTTTCAGCGACGGAAATCCGTCGCTAATAGTAAATAAAATTATCCATCGCTAAAATGTTTCAGCGAGGAAATCCGTCACTAATACTTTCCGTCGTTGAAATGTTTCACTGACGGAACTCTGTCGCTTAATTATATATATTTTTTGATTTACTTAAATTATCTGTCGCTAAAAATATTCAGCGACGGAATTTCGTAGCTATTTTATATGTAATATATATTAAATTGAATAAAATTTTCGTCGCTGAAAGGCTTCAGCAACGGATTTCCGTAGCTAATTTTACTATATATTATTGATATTTTTATTGCTTAAATTCGAGTACCTAAAATAATGAAACAGACATGTAGAAATCGATAAAAACAAACATAAAATATATATCACAACTATATTTTGAACCAAACATCAACTATTCATCAAAAGCACTATCATATACAGTCCGATTAGATAATCTTCGCAAATATAATACAGAATTCATAAGAAAACCAAATAAATTTTTTAAAAAAATGGGTACTCTCAGTGATTAGTCTGACCTCCAGATCCAGACGGTCCAGGTTTCGGTGCTCCTACATTATTGGCATTCCTTGCCATCAAGTTCATCATCTGATCCATAAAATCAGACAACTTTGCTTCCAAATTATCAATCTTGTTTGAAATGACTCTGATGTCCTCTTTCACTTGCTGTTCCTCTGAATTTGTGTCAGGAGTACCAATTACACCAGGAGTAGGATAAGGAAAAGGACCATAAGCTGAATGAGATGTGCAAGAAGATTGGGTGGAAATAGAGGCAGATGTAAAGTTTGTGCCCATTTGTAAATCAAGGCGATGTGGCCTAGTCCCAAATCCGTACGTATGTGTACGCGTAGTCTTCATCCCTACAATTACCTCACACCATGCAGCTCGATCAAAATGAGGATGGGTGCTTATATCCTCGCCATATTTCTGAGTCAATGAAGTAGTGTACTTTTCCTACAATATATTTAGAAGAAGGATAATAAACAGTAAACTTTAATAACGATAAAACCATATTAGAAGCCAATAGAATGCATTACGTACACTGACAGATTTGGACTTGTTGTCCACATAATCACCATCTCCACCTAAATGTCTATGCATCTGATCAAACAATTCTTTATATGTCGGTGCTCTACCTAGACGTTGCGCCTACATTAAAAGATATGCAATTTTTCATAGAAAGATATGAAATTCTTGTAAGGAATAAAAATTACATTAAAATAAATAAAACAGTAAAATACATTTTATTATTTGGACTTATCATCCTATATTCATGGACCGAAAAAGATACAGAACCGCTTGTATGCTTTGTTATCGTTCCATCTTTTTCTGTCAACCGATTCTGTTTTCCTTTTTTTGACTTCTCCTCCCACCTTTCAGTCCCTCATTCATTCTGAACCAATTGATCCCATATTTGGACTGAAATCCACTTCGACTTGTTGTACCCTTTGCAATAAGATATTTTATCCGTATTAAAATATTGCATTGCTTTTCTTCTCTCCAACTGCAGCAGGTCTCTAAAACGTGACTTGCATAAGTGCTCCCAAATTGTATAGACATTATTGGTTTGGTTAACAGACCACCTGAACTTCTCCTGCAAAGAAAAACAAATGATAATTATCATTTCGATATGTTTAAAAAAATTATCAAGTTATTTACTTCAAAGTAATATACTTGAAATTTATTCCACATCTGTGCTTTCACTTCATTTGGAACCCTTTTCCATGTTGGTCATGGTTCCGAGTAATGTTGTTTAATTAAATTTGATATAGTCCTCACACCCTTCGAGTCTTCAAAAGAACTGCCAAAAAAAAAGATATCTTAAATATTATACCATATTTAATATCATAGTTGTATGAAAATAAAACAAAATTAGAAGCAATATACCTATTACCAAGTGGCGTCAGGAATGCCTATGCTCTGAATTTTACGGTGTTTCAAGGCTCTGATTTGGGCCTCTTGTTCTTTTTCGACCACTCCCACTCCCACTCCCACTCCCACTACCACCCGCAGTTTATGTAGCCTCCTGTGAATATTCCTCAGTAGATATTCTTTGCCCGGGTAATTATTGTTCTAACGCTGATGGAGGAGCTGGAATGGCATCACCATCGTCGTCATTGTCATCATCATCATCAGGAGCTGGATCAGGTTGACTTGAAGCTGATTGGTTGCACGAAAGGCCGAGAACGAGGCTGATTTGGACTGTGAGCTAAAGGTCGATCATGAAACTGAGCATGAGACTGAGTAGGATGCTGATATTGAGGCTGAATGTCAGACTGAAGATTATAGTCAAACTCCAATCCATGTATCGTCTCCATTGCAAGTGAAGGAGACCTGGAGATGGATGATCGCTGTGCTAACTTTTTCAATCTTCTCATCTGCAAGACAGATACAAAAATTATGTTAAAAAATAAGTAAATGTAGTACAATAATTTATATTTTACAATCAAATGTTTAATTTTTACTATTCGTTATTATAATCACTGTCATCTTCTCTATCATTACCAACTGCTTCATCATTCCATACTTCATCCTCTTCTTCTTCTTCTTCCTCTTCCTCTTCCTCTTCCTCCTCCTCTTCTTCTTCTTCTTCTTCTTTTGCAAATTGATTGACTTCTTCATATTCGCCACTAATATGAACAGTAGGGTTATCCAGTTTGTCTGAATATGTAACTATTCTAGGGTTCAAAACTTTCACTTCTTGGTAAACTCCTTCGTTCAAATCTAAAATCTGTCCACCGTCATTTCGTCGAAGGTTAAATCTACTTCGTGCCTTTATTTTGAATACGGCCCACCAATGACGATGATCTTTTTTTTTTTGAAGGATAAGGATTAAAGTAAACTTGTTGGCTCTGTTCAGCTAATATAAATGGTTCGTCACTGGCAAGTATAGATTTATGCTTGATATCAACAACACTATGACGGGGATCAACATGAAGACCTCGATCTATATCAAACCAATAACACTTGAATAACAGAACTTTATTTCCAATTCCAAAGTACTTTAATTTGATTATATTTGTCAGTATGCCATAAAAATCACGATCAAAATCATTGTAGCAGCTGCTTTTGACACATACACCATTGTTCATTATTTTTTGAGATTGACCATAATGCAACGTATGAAACTTGAAACCATTTACAAAATAACCTTGATAACTCCTTATCATACGTCTAAGACCATGAGAAATCTCAATAATACGTGGATCTGTTTGATTGGCATGTTCAAATACCTGAACCCCGTGAAACCAATAATTAAAATTTTAAAACTTAAGTTCAAACTATTGATTGTTTTATGTTTGTAGTACTTACAAATTGTTTTAGCCATTTTGGAAAATGATCATGATGTGCTTTCTCTAATTGTGCATCGTTGATACTCGGATGATCTCTTTTAATCATAGCATCAAATGTCCTACAATGACATTTGAAACTAAATAAGATAACAACTATATCAGCCATATAATTCTAAATTAAGCAATGGGTTAGATTTAGAAAACTTACTCAATATAGGGGACTATTTCCTCACAATTCATTAACACGTATATACACGCAGCATTGTATTCGTCTTCCTCCAAGAATCGAGCATTATTTTTTGTCGGCCCAATTGATCGACCCGGACGTCTAAAAATGGACAAACGTCCCATCAGATCGACATCTCCTCCATCATCATTACGTGGTGGATGAGTCAATCTTGTTTGAACTTCAAGTTCAAAATACAATGCACAAAAGTTTCCAATCTCCTCCCTTATGTATGCCATACATATCGACCCTTTTGGATGGGCTGGATTTTTCATTTTCTTTTTTAATTGATGCAAAAACCTAAAGTGAATATTGTAAGCAATTAAATTTTGTTAACTTTTTCAGATAGAATATTTGGGATGATAAATATAAATATAAAATTGAATAATGATTAACTATAAGTGATTACCTCTCAAAGGGATACATCCATCGATAATGCACTGGATTGCCCACCATAGCTTCACAAGGCAAGTGGATTGGAAGATGCTCCATACAATCAAAAAATGAAGGGGAAAAGATCTTCTCTAGTTTGCAAATGGTTTGTACAATGTTCCTTTGCAAAATCTGCATGTGATCTACACGTATTTTCGGTAAACATACATCTCTGAAAAAATGAGATAGCTCTGTGATTGCATCCCAAATTGGATTGGGGACAAAATAATGAATAACTATAGGAAGTAAGCACTGACAGTCATGGGATTTCATTTTGTAGAACTTGCATTCATCGACTTTAACACACTAAGCTATATTTGATGCAAACCCATCAGGAAGCCTTAACTCTTTAACCTAAGCACATAGTCTTTTTTGCTCCTCCTTGGTTATAGTGAATGAAGCTTTAGGTTTTAATTTTTTTTAATCACTTTTCACCAATTCTAATTCTTTTCTTTTGCAAATGAAGGACATATCCATTATTGCCTTTATATTATCTTTAGTTTTACCCATAACATCCATCAGGGTGTTAAACAAATTGTCAAAAACATTTTTCTCAATATGCATGACATCCAAATTGTGTCGAATAAGATTGGTATGCCAATAAGGCAATTCCCAGAATATACTCTTCTTCACCCAATTATGAGAAACCCCAAACCCTAGAGGTTTTTGTGGACCACATTTTTGACCGTATGGTAAATCTTCGATGGCATCTAATCGTTGCAATACTTCTTTATCTGACAATCTCTGCACTGGAGGATCATGATCTACCATTTTACTAAATTTGTCACGTTGCCTCCTGAAAGGATGATTAGGAGGCAAAAATTGATGATGACAATCGAAAAAGCAAAGCTTTCATCCATACTGCAACCTAAAGGCCTTTGTACGTTCCATGCAATAAGGACAAGATAATCGACCATGCGTGCTCCACCCAAACAACATTCCATAAGCAGGGAAGTCATTAATTGTCCATAACAATGCAGCCCTTAACATAAAATGCTATTTTCTGTGAGCATCATAAGTCTCAACACCATGTTCCCACAACACATTTAACTCATCAATTAAAGGTCCTAAGAAAACATCAATGTTATGTGATGGACTTTTCCTTCCCGAAATTATCATATTGAGAAACAAATATGGTTGCTCCATGCACATCCATGGAGGTAAATTGTAAACAGCAAGCATTACTGGCCAACAAGAGTATGATCTCGATGCCGGCTCATAAGGATAAAATCCATCAGCACACAAACCATGTCTTATATTCCGAGGATCAGCAGCAAACGATTGGTGAATACGATCGAATTTTGGTCATGCCTCCCTATCAACAGGATGATTGAGCACTCCGTTAGTATTTCAACTTTCAACATGCCATGTCATAAACTTAGCAGTTACTGACGACATAAAAAGCCTTTGCAACCTCGAAATTAATGGCAAATAATGTAAAACCTTATAAGGTTTCCTTTTCCCTCGTCCACCAACTGTTGAGATAGGTTTATATCGAGGATGACCACACATTTGACAATACTCATGCTCTGCATATTCTTTATCAAACAACATACAATTATTCTTGCATGCATCTATTTTAACATAACTAAGACCCAATTTTTCTAGCTTCTTATTCATTTCATAGTTGGTTTGTGGCAAATTATCATCTTCTGGTAACATAGGCTTCATAATCCCCAACAAACAATTGAAGCATGCTTCACTTATATTAAACTCTGACTTCCAGTTCAAAAGTTGTGAAACAGCCGATAATTTTGTGTGCATTGAACAACCAGGCCATAGTGGTTCTTCTGCATCATTCAATAGAGAATAGAAGTATGTAGCAGATGAATCTGGATGTTGCTCCTCACTTCTTGAATTGTTCACAGAATTACCAATTACGTCATCAGCCATATGAAAAGCATCTGTAACCATTCTAACATATGGATTTTGTTTCTCAGGTCTCACCCCAGATAGTGGATCAACTGTTTCATTTATATTTTGCGATGACTGTCCTTCTTCAATTTCTCCGTGTTTATCCCAAGTGGTATACCCAACAACAAAACCTTTGTAATAAAGGTGTTTACGCACCTTATCGACTTCCAAGAATTGTTTATTCATACATTTGCTACAAGGACATTTAATTCGATTTCCACTAACTACCTCCGGGTGACAAAATGCAAAACTAATAAACTCTTCAACTCCATTCAGAAATTCATCTCTAATGAATCCATCTACATCTAATCGATAATACATCCAAGATCTATCCTTATCCATTTTTCACACAGAATACAGCATCATATAGAATAACAAATTACACTCTATCAGCAAATAATTTTTGTCAATTAAGTAAAATCAAATATTTTAACTTAAGCAAATCAGAGGAAAATTTTATAATATTTTTTTTTATTTTGTACCTCTCGAATGAATAACCTTAAATAACCCGGAAACGTAACTGTTCATTAAAATATACCTATTTATTCTTCGTTCATATTTACTTTAATTATTTATTAATTTCCAAATAATATATACAACTAAAAAATATAGAAATCGTATTGTAATACATATTATAAACATGGAATTTAAATTGAAATTACCTTTAATGTATGTCGTATATGAAAGTTTAATTTGAAAATATAACCTAGAGTAAAAAAAAAAATTAAACACTGTTAGTATGTAACGTGCATATAACCAAATTTAACATCTACAATAACAAAATAAATAAACTAAAAATATAAATTATTACAAAATAAATCAAATTAGCTAACATTAATATATATATATAGATTTAAATCTTGGAACTGAATATGTGGAGGATTTTATTTAAAGTCCTAAGTTTCATTAGAAATTTCGGCAGCATAACGACTGCAATTTGTCTCTACCCATGTGAGATCTGAGAATTTTAGACATATTTTCATTATGTAATATGAACTTGAAGTGTAATTATTGAGCTGAATGAAATGTATAAGTAATGAATGAAAAATAATCAAAGTAGTGAATTGTGAAAATTATATTTGGATATTTATATGTTAAGTGTTTAACCAAAGTGTGAAACTATGAGGTCAGATCGATTTTGGAGAAGAGAGGATCGATCTGGTAAGTTAAAAATGACAAGGAAAGGGGGAAATTAAGTGAGCAGATCAATCTCCAATGGAAGAGGATCGATCTCCTTATGATTCTGTAATGAAAAAATCGATCTCATGAGGAAGGAATCGATCTCAAAATGTTTCTGTTAGGGAGAAGATCGATCTCCTTAAGGAGTAGATCGATCTCATGAAGCATTCTGTAAACTAGAGATTGATCTCATAATTGGAACAGATCGATCTCATAAAGTTATTAAGAGATCGATCTTACCCCACGACAGATCGATCTCCTAGGTATAAAATTACCCCAAATCGTCCCCAAATTCAACTACAGATCGATCTCATCAAGAGCCAGATCGATCTCCTACCCTCCGTCTATAAAAGGATCCCTGTGTTTTCCTGCATTTCATCTTTTCTCTCACTTTCAAACCTCCATTTTAGCCGAACCCTAACTTTCTCTCTCTTCCAAATCACCTATTTTCGTCTAAATCAAGAGTTGCAGCAAGAAGGGAAGTTGTTCTTCATCCAAAGGAGAACAACATACTTGGAAATCGAAAGACGAATCGAATCGAGGTGTGAGTTGAGCACTCCACAAGTTTGGGTAACCTTTAAACTTCAATCTTGAACTTTGAAGTGATTTTTGGTAATTGTGAACATGGGCATTGTGCTGAAATAGCTAGAAGATGGTTAGAGATTGATGAAATTGTGATTTTATTGGAGTAATGATGATATTAAGTAAATTGTGATAAAATGGGATTTTTGTCTATAAATTGGAGATTTAGGCAATGAGGTAATCTTGACATAGGTATTATGCATGAGAAATGTAGAAGGTTGAGATGTAGTGGACGAGATTGTGAGTTGTGATAGAATTGTGCAGATTAAGTTAATTGAGGTGTTAATGAGAAAATGAGCAAATGTATGCTCAATAATGTGATTGAGTTGGGTTATTGATGTTTTTTAACATCGTTTGGACAGCTCAAGAGTTCCAGACTGGAATGCGAGGCTAGTCCGTGATACGAGGGAATGATTGCACTATACGAGGTGCAAAGAGGTAAGGGAAACTAAACCATTCGTGTATGTGTTTTGATGAACTGTTTGTAGCATGAACCATGATTTGAGAATACAAGCATGTTTAGCGTTGTGTCGCGATATGATTGTACATGATTTTTATAGCTGGTTGGAGCCCATTGTTTTATGAGTTTATAAGCTAAGTGTGAAATCGCTTTATAAACCGTTGAGTTTGCGTGAAAAGTAACTTGGGCTCTACATTAAGGCAATATTGAGATTTGAAAAAATGTGTGAGTGTTTTACCGGTTGGAACTCAGTTTTAATATGTTTTGTATTGAGTACACAAATGTTTTAAATGAGTTTTATGAGAGAAAACCATTATGAGTTCTACGTGAAGGCATAATGATTTCTTTTATGATAATGGCTAATGATTGAGACTTAGGCGTGTCATGTTGAATACACATCAAGCCTTGCTTTGGTAGCATGTAAGACCGATATAGTGGGACGCCTGGGAACCGACCCAGGGACCACGGGCCTTGTTCTGGTAACATGTAGGTTCGATATTTCCTTCACTTGTGTAGTGTTGGAGAGGCCTTGCTCTGGTAGCATATAAGTCTGATATTCCTCCGTTTTGGTAACGTGAGATGACCCCCATTCTGGTAACGCTGGGTGGCCTTACTTTGGTAGCATGTAAGACCGAGAGAGTGGGTCGCCTGGGAACCGACCCAGGGACCACGTGATAGTGTGTATGAGGCGAGGCATTGCTCTGGTAGCATGTAAGGTCGGGCCTTGTTCTGGTAACATATAAGTTCAATATACCATGCATACGACCATATTGTCGACGTTCCCTCTTACGAGGATGCCTGGGATGCGTACCTAGAGGAGATTATATATATTTGATGTGCCATGACGAGTTTTATATGAGTTTTATTGCCTAGCTCGTTTTACACATGAGTTGTGTTTTATGACTTTGTCACATGCTATTTCTGAGGTGATTTTATCACATATTTCGAGAAAAGCCATTATCGCATATATTTACAGATGCTTGTGAATGCTATATATTGAGCCTTTTTAACTTTATGTTTTCACATGATTTATGAGCTACG
Organism: Firmiana major; assembly: GCA_033439115.1. Lineage (NCBI taxonomy): Eukaryota > Viridiplantae > Streptophyta > Magnoliopsida > Malvales > Malvaceae > Firmiana > Firmiana major. Next base: position 39,772,731 of record CM065901.1, read on the forward strand.
AGATGATGATGTTTTGAGAAATTTCATGCTACGATTTCAAATGAGTATACTAAGTTTCATATAAAAATACATATTTATGATGTGTGATATGGTTTATATAACTGAGTTCCCTTACCCCCTTACTGAGCGATTTAGAAGCTCACCCTATTTTCTCTCCCCCCAGATTTCTTCAAGTGAAGTGAGTTCCCTACGATGTACGGATTAGAGGGTAGTGGAGGACTTGAGCTCCAGGCCGTATTTTCTGTATTGAGGTATATATTTAATATTCATGTATCGAGACTAGAGTTATATTTACAGACACTGGTTATACAATAATGTATGAGATGTATTAAGATTAATCAACTCGAAATTGAGTAATGTATATGATACGATATATACTGATTTATGATGAGATCCTGAGGCATGATAATTATGATGATGTATGACACTGCACAGAAATGCACCATTAATTATGATTTGATGAGTAAAATGTTTTAAATTTATCATATTTTTCACGTTTTCGGGGCGTCACCGAGTTTTCTTGGTATCAGAGCTTAGGGTGTTCAGTACCGTTAATGTCGGTTAAGTGAATTAGAATACATCCCAAGTGTCTGTAATTGTCTGGTCATGAATTGAAATTGAGGATTGAGATTTCAATCGATTTTGGTATGTACACGCAGGAGACGAGTTGAGATAAAGAATGAGTACACGACAAGGTCATTCGAAGAGGCAGGCAGAGTCCTCTTCGCCACCTGCCCCACAACCAGAGAGTCCTAACTCTCGATTTAACCAGATTAAGATCGATGTGAGGCAAGGTTTTGAGCAAATGGCAGCACTATTCGCGTAACATTTTAGAGTTAATGCCTCAGGTACTGCTCCTACACCACCATAAGGACCTCCCGTACCCCTAGTACAGATGGACCCACTGTCTCTCGTCACTCAGCCTGATGATAGAAGTATAGTCCGACTGAAGGACTTTTTGAAAATGAATCCACCCGCATTTAAGGGAAAGAAGGATCCTATAGAGGCTGAGGAGTGGCTGACTGAGTTTAGAGTTATATTTGATAATGAAGGGTGCACTGATGCTGAGAGGGTCAGTATAAGTGTCTATATGTTGAAAAGAAGAGCTCAAGATTAGTGGGGTACTACCCAGAGTATTCTGATGTCCCATCAGGATGTGATTGGTTGGGAAGAGGTTCAGACAACCTTCAGAGCCCAATACATACCATGAGCTGCCTAGAGAAGGAGGCAAGCAGAGTTTTTGAGTTTGGTACAGGGTGACATGTCTGTAGATGATTATGAGAGCCGATTTACCACTCTGCTGAGATATGACCTAGAGACCTTCAAGAATGAAGAGCTCCGTACTGAGAGATTTATTTATAGATTGAAGCCTATCATCAGAGATAGATTGATAGGGCTATGTATTACTAAGTTAGGAGATGCTCTAAGATGAGCACAAGAAACTGAGAGTGGAATTGAAATTGTACAATCCTAGAGTGAGTTCGGAGCAGTGACTAGGGACAAAGGCAAGAGGCCAGCGATCTCTCAAGCAGATGTTCGGAGAGGTTCCTTCAGGAGAGGAAGGATTGAGGTACAGAAGGGCAGATTGGAGAGACCCAGAGCTTATCCTATTATCAAGGAGACCCTTCGATATGGCAGGTCTGAGATAAGGGTTTGTAGAGACTATGGCCGATCACATGAGGGAAGTTGTACTGGGTCGATCCGTGGATGTTTTAGATGTGGTCACATGGGTCATAGAGTGAAGGACTGTCCTCAACCTTAGATACCGTATGCTCCGGAGCCTACTAGACAACAGCCTCAGAGAGTGAATCCCTAGAGATGGGCCACTGCTACAGAGAAAGGGAAGAAGCCTGTTACACAGGGACGTGTGTTTGCCCTGGATAAGGAAACTGCAAACACTTCTGCAGAAACTATAAGAGGTACACTCTCTATCTGTAATCATAAAAGCTCATGTGTTGATTGATTCAGGGTCCACGCATTCGTTTATTTTTGAGTATTTTGCATGTAGATTAAATTTGAACTTTGAACCTCTAGAGTATATACTACATGTAAATACCCCCATGCGTGAATCCCAAAAAATTGATTTAATCTATAGAAGATGTGAAATAAAGGTGGGAGATAGAGTAATATTAGCATGGGTTTGATGTAATTTTGGGAATGGATTGGCTAGCAATCAATCGAGTGAGTTTAGACTGCTACACTAAGATTGTAACTTTCTCCCTACCTGAACTCTATAGTGTACATTTGAAATATTGAGTAGATAGACGTGTGGAACTTTGTAAGTAATTGGAAATTATGATGTTACTTTTGAGAGTACTAAATATGAATGTTTATATGAAGGCTATGAAACACTCATCTCAGATGATGATCGGGAATATCCGACGATTGAGGATATACCTGTGGTGTGTGAATTTTTGGATGTTTTCCCAGATGAGTTGCCAGGTTTGCCACCAGAGAGAGAGCTAGAGTTTACCATTGATTTAGTATCGAATACTCAGCCTATCTTTAGACCTCCATACAGAATGGCATTAGTGGAACTTGAGGAACTAAAGAAACAACTACAGGAGTTATTGGATCAAGGGTTTATTAGACCTAGTGTCTCATCGTGGGGAGCACCAGTGTTATTCGTGAGAAAAAAGGATGGTAGTCTCAAATTATGCGTAGACTACCGACTATTGAATAAAGCCACGGTGAAGAATAAATATCCATTACCGAGGATTGATGATCTACTAGATCAGCTGAGAGGGGCCTCAGTCTTTTCTAAGATTGATTTGAGATCGAGCTATCACCAATTGAGGATTAAGGAAGAAGATATTCCGAAGACACCCTTCAGGATAAGGAATGGCCATTATGAATTTCTAGTGATGTCCTTTGGATTAATGAACACCCCTGCAGCCTTTATGAGATTAATGAACGAGGTGTTCAGAGACTATCTAGATAAATTTGTGATAGTCTTTATTGATGATATCGTGGTATACTCTCGGTCATATGAGGAGCATGCACAGCATTTGTGGTTAGTACTTCAGATACTCCAAGATAAACAATTATATGGAAACCTTAGGAAGTGTGAGTTTTGGCTGGATCAGATAGCTTTCCTTGGTCATATAGTCTTTGAGGAAGGAGTATCAGTGGATCCAAGTAAAGTAAAGGCTGTGCTTAATTGGGAAAGACCAAGGACAGTTACTGAAGTACGAAGCTTCCTTGGTTTGGTAGGGTATTACAGAAGATTTGTGGAAGGATTTTTCAGGATCGCCGCTCCTTTGACTAAGCTCACACACAAGGAGACTCCATTTATATGGACTGATTAATGTGAGCTCAGTTTTCAGGAGTTAAAGAGGAGATTGACAGCGGCCCCTATGTTGACTACCATGAAGGATCAGGAGGATTTTCAGTGTATAGTGATGCTTCTCATCAAGGATTGGGGTGTGTGCTCATGCAACATGGAAGAGTGGTCGCTTATGGATCGCGACAATTGAAATACCATGAGCGAAATTACCCCACGCATGATCTGGAGTTAGCCATTGTGGTATTTGCCTTGAAGATCTGACGGCATTACTTATATGGAGAAAGATTCCAGATCTTCACTGATCACAAGATTTTGAGATATCTTTTTAATCAGAAGAGTTAAATATGAGACAAAGGAGATGGATGGAACTCCTTAAGGATTATGACTGCAAAATTCTATACCATCCGGGTAAGGCGAACATAGTTGCTGATGCCCTGAGCAGGAAGAGTATGATATCTGCTATGATAATCAAGGAATGGGATTTACTGGAACAGTTCACCGAACTTCGGATCAGAGTTAAAGAGGTAGAGATTGGATTTGTGGCTAGCCTGCAAATAGAGCCCAGGATCATGGATCAGATTAGAACTGGGCAGCGCAGTGATAAGAGGTTGATAAATATGGTTAGCCAAGCTGAGCAGACTTCATAGTCGGACCTCACAATCAGTGAGGATGGACTATTAAGGTTCAGAGGATGAATTTGTGTACTGGACGATGATACCCTAACGAGACAGATACTGAGAGAATCTCACTGCTCGCGATACACCATGCACCCAGGGAGTACTAAGATGTACCGAGATTTGAGAAAGGTGTACTGGTGGAGTGGTATGAAGCGAGACGTGGCAGAGTATGTGGCCAGATGTTTAGTATGCGAGCATCGGAAGCCCGAAGGACTACTATAGCCTTTACCTGTACCTACATGGAATTAAGAGCATGTCACTATGGATTTTATTATAGGTTTACCGAGGACCCGGAGAGGTCGTGATGCGATATGGGTTATGGTGAATAGACTGACCAAGAGTGCCCACTTCCTTGCCATCAAGAGAACAGATACTGTGGATGCCTTAGCTGAGTTGTATGTCAATGAGATAGCTAGATTACATGGGGCTCGAGTGAGTATTACTTCTGACAGAGATCCTAGATTTACTTCCAGATTTTAGACCCAGTTTCAGGAGTCCATGGGATCTCGATTGAGTTTCAGTACAGCCTATTATCCTCAGACAGATGGTCAGTCAGAGAGGACTATTCAGATCTTGGAGGATATGTTGAGGGCGTGTACGATGGATTTTAAGGGATCATGGGATGATCACCTGCCCCTAACAGAGTTTGCGTACAATAACAGCTATCATGCGAGTATTAGAATGGCATCTTTTTAGGCTCTATATGGTAGGAGGTGTAGATCCCCTGTAGCTTGGGAAGAACTCGATGACAGAAAGATAAATGCTCACGAGCTTATTGAGCAGGCTGTACAGAGTGTGAAACTCATATGTGAGAGGTTACGGGCTGCACAGAGTAGACAGAAAAGCTACGCGGATGTACGTAGACAGCCACTCGAGTTTGATGTTGGTGATGCAGTATTTCTAAAGATATCACCGAGTAAGGGTATCATGCGATTTGGGAAGAAAGAAAAATTGAGTCCTCGATACATAGGACCATTTGAGATTCTTGAGAGAATGGGAGAGGTAGCCTACAGATTGGTATTACCCCCACAGATGTCTGGAATACACAACGTCTTTCATGTGTCTATGTTGAGGAAGTACCACCCAGACCCTTTTCATGTCATAGAGTATGACGAGATGGACATACAAGAGGACATGAGCTATCCTGAGGAACCCGTCCGGATTCTCGATAGAAAAGAGAAGGTACTTAGAACCAAGAGCATCCCATTAGTGAAAGTTTTGTGGAAACATCACTCAGTGGAAGAGGCAACGTGGGAGTTGGAGAGTCTCATGAAGGAGAAGTACCCCCATCTATTTGACGAGTTGAGTTGAATTTGGAGGACCAAATTCTTTTTAAGGTGGGGAGGATGTGAGATCTGAGAATTTTAGACATATTTTAATTATGTAATATGAACTTGAAGTGTAATTATTGAGCTGAATGAAATGTATAAGTAATGAATGAAAAATAATCAAAGTAGTGAATTGTGGAAATTATATTTGGATATTTATATGTTAAGTGTTTAACCAAAGTGTGAAACTATGAGGTCAGATCGATCTTGGAGAAGAGAGGATCGATATGGTAAGTTAAAAATGACAAGGAAGGAGGAAATTAAGCGAGCAGATCGATCTCCAATGGAAGAGGATCGATCTCCTTATGATTCTGTAATGAAAAGATCAATCTCATGAGGAAGGAATCGATCTCAAAATGTTTCTGTTAGGGAGAAGATCGATCTCCTCAAGGAGCAGATCGATCTCATGAAGCATTCTGTAAACTAGAGATCGATCTCATAATTGGAACAGATCGATCTCATAAAGCCATTAAGAGATCGATCTTACCCCACGACAGATCGATCTCCTAGGCATAAAATTACCCCAAATCGTCCCCAAATTCAAATGTAGATCGATCTTATCAAGAGCCAGATCGATCTCCTACCCTACGTCTATAAAATGACCCCCTATGTTTTCCTGCATTTTATCTTTTCTCTCTCTTTCAAACCTCCATTTCAGCTGAACCCTAGCTTTTTCTCTCTTCCAAATCGCCCATTTTCGTCCAAATCAAGAGTTGCGGCAAGAAGGGAAGTTGTTCCTCATCCAAAGGAGAACAACATACTTGGAAATCGAAAGACGAATCGAATCGAGGTGTGAGTTGAGCACTCCACAAGTTTGGGTAATCTCTAAACTTCAATCTTAGACTTTGAAGTGATTTTTGGTGATTGTGAACATAGGCATTGTGCTGAAATAGCTAGGAGATAGTTAGAGATTGATGAAATTGTGATTTTATTGGAGTAATGATGATATTAAGTAAATTATGGTAAAATGGGATTTTTGTCTATAAATTGGAGATTTAGGCAATGAGGTAATCTTGACATAGGTATTATGCATGAGAAATGTAGAAGGTTGAGATGTAGCGGACGAGATTGTGAGTTGTGATAGAATTATGAAGATTAAGTTAATTGAGGTGTTAATGAGAAAATGAGCAAATGTGTGCTCAATAATGCGATTGAGTTGGGTTATTGATGTTTTTAACATCATTTGGACAGCTCGGGAGTTCCAAAGTGGAATGCGAGGCTAGTCTGTGATACGGGGGAATGATTGCACTATACGAGGTGTAAAAAGGTAAGGGAAAACTAAACCATTCGTGTATGTGTTTTGATGAACTGTTTGTAGCATGAACCATGATTTGAGAATACAAGCACGTTTAGCGTTGTATCGCGATATGATTGCACACGGTTTTTATAGCCAGTTGGAGCCCATTGTTTTATAAGTTTATAAGCTAAGTGTGAAATCGTTTTATAAACCATTGAGTTTGCGTGAAAAGTTACTTGGGCTCTACGTTAAGGCAATATTGAGATTTGAGAAAATGTGTGCGTGTTTTACCGGTTGGAACTCGGTTTTAATATGTTTTGTGTTGAGTACATGAATGTTTTAAATGAGTTTTATGAGAGAAAACCATTATTAGTTCTACGTGAAGGCATAACAATTTCTTTTATGATAATGGCTAATGATTGAGACTTAGGCGTGTCATGTTGAATACACATCAGGCCTTGCTTTGGTAGCATGTAAGATCGATATAGTAGGACGCCTGGGAACCAACCCAGGGACCACGGGCCTTGTTCTGATGACATGTAAGTCCGATATTTTCTCCGCTTGTGTAGTGTTGGAGAGGCCTTGCTTTGGTAGCATGTAAGTCCGATATTCCTCCGTTTTGGTAACGTGAGATGACCCCGTTCTGGTAACGCTGGGTGGCCTTGCTTTGGTAGCATGTAAGACCGAGAGAATGGGCCGTCTGGGAACCGACCCAGGGACCACGTGATAGTGTGCATGAGGCGAGGCATTGCTCTGGTAGCATGTAAGGCCGGGCCTTGTTCTGGTAACATATAAATCCAATATACCATGCATACGACCATACTGTCGATGTTCCCTCTTACGAGGATGCCTGGGATGCGCACCCAGAGGAGATTATATATATTTGATGTGCCATGATGAGTTTTATATGAGTTTTATTGCCTAGTCTCATTTTACACATGAGTTGTGTTTTGCGACTTTGTCACGTGCTATTTCTGAGGTGATTTTATCACATATTTCGAGAAAAGCCATTATCGCATATATTTACACATGCTTATGAATGCTCTATATTGAGCCTTTTAAACTTTATGTTTTCACATGATTTATGAGCTACGAGATGATGATGTTTTGAGAACTTTCATACTACGATTTCAAATGAGTATACTGAGTTTCATATAAAAATACATATTTATGATGTGTGATATGGTTTATATAACCGAGTTCCCTTACCCCCCTTACTGAGCGATTTAGAAGCTCACCCTATTTTCTCTCCTCCCAGATTTCTTCAAGTGAAGTGAGTTCCCTGCAACGTACGGATTAGAGGCTAGTGGAGGACTTGAGCTCCAGGCCGTATTTTCTGTATTGAAGAATATATTTAATATTCATGTATCCAGACTAGAGTTATATTTACAGACACTGGTTATACAATGATGTATGGGATGTATTAGGATTAATCAACTCGGAATTGAGTATTGTATATGATACGATATATACTGTTTTATATTGAGATCCTGAGGCATGATAATTATGATGGTGTATGACACTGCACAGGAATGCACCCTTAATTGTGATTTGATGAGTAAAATGTTTTAAATTTGCCCTATTTTCTGCGTTTTCGGGGCGTCACAACCCAACCTACAAATAATACTATATAGTAGTCCAAATCATCAATACAATTCATGCATATTAAATCATCTTAACAACCTTAGTTATCCACAACTAACAATCATGCTTTCTAATCACATCAGCAACCACAATATCATAAAACCAATTTTTTTTCAACACTAAAATCAGTAAACTTATATTCATAACTTTCGCTAAAATAATTATAAATCAATTAAGAAAATGAAAATAACTTGACTCTTATCACGTTGTTTTAATCATTTCACAAACAGTTGAAAAAAAGAAATAAGGAAAACACGTACCACAACAAAAGGAAATTATAGTTCTTGGAGAAGATTCCATAAACGACATGCACTATTGGTCAATGGGGTGTCGTTTTCTATGGTGTGTAGGCATGAAAAATAGATAAGGGGGATATAGCCAATAGTAAGGTAGGAGAAAGACTGATTATCAATCATGAATCAACTAAATTAAATCGGATTCAAAGATAATATAACATCATTGTCCCTAAAGTCCCATTTAGTCGAACCTGCCCCTTCCATACTCATGGAAATTTTTCATGATTAATTGATGCAAACTTATTAACAAACAATTCCTTATAAATTTCCAGCTAAAGGATTTATATTTTCTGCAATTTTTTGCATTTCATTTTATTTCCTATCATGCATCAATTGTGTATTATTTTCATACTAACATATGGTCTAACTCTCCTAACTGAAAGCATGCATAAATTCTCTTAGTTTTCTACCTAAACCGAGCATTACATTACCTTTTTAAATCATTATAAACTTTGCATCCAATTTGTGAGACCCCGTACATGTATAGCTATGTATGTAGGAACATGGGAATGTAAATAAAATCATAAGTAAGATGATGTATTGTAATGTGGAGTGTATGCAATGTAAGTTCATAAGATTATGTACGCACTTGTAGTAAGAATTGTAATTATACGTACAAGTTGCATTATGAGTGAGTAGGAGGAAATGAACTTAAAACGGGAAGAATGTGATCGAAATGGAATATGAGAAGTATAGTAAAATGGAAGGAAAGATTTACATAAGTGTATATTTCCATTCGAGTAATATCGTATATATTTGGTCATACAAAGATTCTACACAAGTTTTAATGTGTATGTAGTGAGGATGGATCCCATTTTCAAGTCTCAAAGATGAATGAATGAGGAAATGATCATGGTAGTAAATTAAGGGTGTTTGGTAAGAGTTGTTGCAGAAAAACTGCAGGAAATCTAGAATTTGTGAAGGCCAGATCGATCTCATAGGATGAGAGATCGATCTGGGAGAGCCAGAATGCTCTTATGTGAGAAATAGAAGGGAACAGATCGATCTCCAAAGGAAGCAGATCGATCTCTTTAGCTCTCGGGTTGGGAGAAGATCGATCTCCCCTAAGACCAGATCGATCTCTCTAGGTCTCGGGTTGGAAGCAGATCGATCTCCCATAAGACCAGATCGATCTCCTTAAGCTTCTGTTTGACAGCAGATCGATCTCCAGCCTCGACAGATCGATCTCCTACCTTTAAAACGTCTCAGAAAAGAGGGATTTTTGAGGAACAGATCGATCTCCATCCAAGGAAGATCGATATCATCAAGTTAAAACTATAAATGGGAGCAGTTGGATCATCAGAATTTCGGGGAAAACATTTCCATTTCACTTCAACTCAAAGAAATCTAGTTTCTCACTCCTAAATCCAGCCATTTTCAGTGAGATTTAAGGAGAGGCTATTAGAGACAAAGTTGTTCACATCAAAGAGAAGAACAACATAGTCTAGAGGCATTTTCCCATTTGAAGGATTGAAGAAATAGAGGGCAATCCTAATTAGAGCAAGAGGAAATCCAATGAGGTAAGTTCTAATGCACAAATCCAAGTACATTGGTTTAGTTAATGATTATAAAGATATTTGGGTGTGCATATTGTGGATAGAACTACCTAGGATGGTATGAAATGCATATAGCTTAGAAATAGTCAAGTGTGAGAAAGTGGAATGTGGGAGTATTTTTGATGAATGAGATATCTTGAGTGGATGAGTATGTTGTGGAAATGGTTTGGAAATGTTGATATTAGGATAAATTGGGAGATTTACCACAAAGGGTAAAAATGTGTAATTAAGGCATTGGATAAATGCTTAGTTGAATAAGAGTTAGAAACATTAACTCAAATGTTGGTGGATGAATTTCAGTTTCGGATGATACGCCGGAGCAAGTCGAGATGAGAACGCGAGAAGCATAAGGCGGATAGTTGCACACACAAGTAAAACGAGGTAAGGGACTGTGTGTTAGCTATAGAGATGTTCGTACGTAATTACAGCAATTTCGTAGATATATTGCTAGGACTAGTACGATATTATAATCCTATGAAATGATGTAGAAGTATGAAAAGCACTATGATGTATATATGTATTGAGAAATGGGATAGGGTAAGGAAATAGCATGATATGCATGTTTTCAATGATTTTCTCAATTTTATATTGTTATTATTGATTGAGAAATGTTGATGATAGGTTGGCTAATTTTACATGTTTTAGCATGAAGAGGCATGCTGTATGAATAAACGTGTTTTGAGTTTTAAAAAGAGAAAATAGCCATCTATCAGTTTTGAGATGTGATTTGGTGTTGAAGCGCTAGCTTACACCCGGTTTAAAGCCTTAATGTACCGTGCGGGAGTTTTAACTCGCACGGGGGTTTTGAGAAAGTGCGGGAACTTTGCTCGCACCTGTTTTGTTGAGTTAAGGTAAACCTTGGGGTCTGGGACCCAAGGGGATACCAGCCGACGGCCAATTGAACGGGCTGGGCCTTAACGATAGATCGTACCGCGCTGGAGCTTTGCATTGACTGTGTGTCACGCTGCTTGCTCGCCTGGTATATGAGACATGGTTTAAGGATAAAAAGTCCATCGGAGTTGGAGTATGGACTTGGGTCCACGGTTGTACGTAGAACAGTGTAGTCACCCGTTGGTATACTATGTACCGTGCTGGGTGCACGTGAGTACGAGTATCGCGTAGATGACACACGACGTATCTTCACCGTGAGTATACGAGGAGATGAGGTGGATTGAGATGAGCCGGAGGTTAGGACTGACCCATCCCCCTTCAGGCGAAGTGATACCCTGTGCACACCCGATCAGTGAGGCCTGGGATCACTGACTGTGGCCATAAGTCGTGGATATTTGATTGCCGAAAATTCCATGCCTGTCTCAGAGAATCGAGAAACAGAGACAATCTCAGAAAAGAAAGAGATTTGCGAGAAAGAATGATTTGAGAAGTGAAAGAGATTTCGTGTTTTAATAAATCTCCGATTTCACATTCGTGCCATGAGGGCACTATTTATGAGCATGTTTTAGGGCACTATTTATGAGCATGTTTTAAATGGAAGTTTGACATTTGATTTACACGAAAATGCTCTTGAGAAATATGTATTTAAATGCATTGTTCGTATGATATTTCCATTTATAACGAAAACATGGTTTTGGTTTATGCATGCATGGGCTATGTAGGTAGTACGATATCTACCTGCTAGCATACATTTCCTTACTGAGCCGTGGTTTGCTCATCCCACTATTTTCCCCCTCCAGGTACTGAGAAGTAAGAGAGCGGTGATCTCTAAGTCTTTTGTGTTGAACAGCTCCCACAATCCGCAAAGGTATAAGATTTGTATACACGAGTATTTTGTATCTAATATATTGTATCGCACAGTTATATCTTGGAATTGTAATCAGTATTATGGGGATGATATGTAAACACGTGGTATTTATACAATTAATTTTGTGTATTTACACACACACCTGGGAGTGTGAATTAAAGTTTTAAATATTCCGCTGTAAATAAATAAATTTTTAGTAATTGCATCTTCTCACAGCCCAACCGTAGTAGAGAATGTATGGATAGAAGGGTTCCCGAAAGCGGGGCATGACAGGCTTGGTATCAGAGCAAGGTTGGTCTGATGTGAGTTGATGCTTAGGACTAAGAAAACATACATCCCCAAGTTACTGTGCAATATTTAGATACAAATGTGTATACGGAGCTGGTAGTAAATTAAATGTTTGTTATAACGCAGGAAAGTTATCAGGCTAGTGAGTTATGCCTGAGAGACACCGCAAGAGGGGAGAGAGCTCGAGGGCTCGAGGGCAAAATGACAGGACTGAGAGGCACAGTAGATCATCCTCTAGTCATGAGCCCCAGGAATAGATAGAGGCTTCTGATCCTCGAATAACTCGATTGGAGGAAGACATGCGCACGATGATGACCATGATGGGTCAGATCATGGCTAGGTTTGAGGGTACACCTGGTACAGCGGGACAGGCTGCACCGAATCCCCCAGCAGCTGCACCTGAGCCTGAGAATGTTGTACCTGCGCAAGCTGAACCGGCTAGGCCACGGAAACCTCATATTCGACCGGTACCTCCTCCGGTAGCCCTACATCAGCATGATGATGATTTGGGGTATGGATATGACTGCGATATGGAGCGATTGAGGCACTTTATGGACTTTAAGCCTCCTTCGTTTAGCGGAGTAAAGGACCCGACGGTGGCTGAGGACTGGATCAGTCAAATGGAGAAGTTATTCGACTTCTGTAGATGTTCAGCTACGGAGAGAGTAGCACTTGCGGCCTTTGTATTGAGAGGCGAAGCAGAGCACTGGTGGAAGTCCGTCAGGCCGATGTTAAGAGCTCAAGGAATGGTTATCACGTGGGATATGTTCTTGGACGTTTTCAGAGAGCAATACATCCCAGATACTGCTCGACGGAGACTACAGATGGAATTTCTGAATCTGACTCAAGGGAATCGAACAGTTGATGAGTACGAGTCACGATTCACTTCACTGGGTCGATATGATCCGGACTCGATCAGGAGTGAAGCTGTCAGAGTCCGTAGATTTGTAGATGGACTGAGGCCTTCGATTCGAGCGAAGTTGGCCCCATTTGATGTCGCTACATATAGAGAGGCCGTGCGACGGGCCCAGTTATGTGAGCAAGATCATGACTTGCAGATTTCTGAGTTTAGTTGGGGAAAGGACAAGGGTCCGAGGAAGATGGGAGATGGCAAGAGTGCCAAATTTGGTCGAAAATTCATAAGTAAACGTCGGAGAGAGGTAGATGAGTTCCAGAAAAAGGTTGTTAGACCTTATATGCCTCCGACTCAGACACCAGCCAGGGGTATAGTGATTGGTGGACCCCGACCGACTACAGATCAGTGTAGGCTATGCGGTCGATACCATGGTGGTAGGCCATGTCATCTTCAGGGTACCCGATGTTTCAGATGTGGTAAATTTGGACATTATGCCAAAGAGTGCCCGGAGATAGTTGAGGCAATTCCACAGAGGGGTAAAGAGCCAGAGAGGGTTCCTACAGTTGCACCTCCTGCAAGAAAGAAAGCCTCGGCTGAAGAGAAAGGAAAACAAGTTGTGGGTCAAGGCAGGGTGTATGCGATAGACCAGGCATCGACTGATACCTCTTCTGAAGTGATAAAAGGTACCATCTTGATTTTTAACCTAGAGGTTATAGCTTTGTTTGATTCTGGTGCTACGCATTCCTTCATATCACCTGCATGTGCATCTAAGTTAAAAGGTTTTGTAGAACCCACATACTTGAGTAGGACCTTACTAATAAGTACTCCAATGAGAGTTAGCCAATTAGTTGAACAAGTGTATAAAGATTGTAAAGTGAGGGTAGGAGATAAGTGCATGACAGCCAACTTGATTTTGTTGAATATGTATGACATTGATGTAATTTTGGGAATGGATTGGTTAGCCGCCAATCATGCTGTCATAGACTGTCGTTCTAAGTCCATTAAGTTTTCTCTACCTGAAGAATGTGTTGTAAGATTTTAAGAGAAGAAATGAAATCTTAAATTTTGTATTAAGTAAAGTACTTTGGTATAAATGGCTTGAGTGTTGTTTTGAAGGTTTTGTTGCTTATGTGGTGGATTTGAATAAAGTACATCCGGATATGGAGGACATCTCAGTGGTCAGAGAATTCCCTGATGTCTTTCCAGACGATCTACCAGGATTGCCACTTGATAGAGAAACGGAATTCGGTATAGACTTGACGCCTGGAACCGAACCAATATCTAAGTCACCATATAGGATGGCTCCAGTTGAATTAGAGGAATTAAGGAAACAGCTGCAAGAGTTGTTAGAGAAAGGGTTCATAAGACCGAGCGTCTCACCATGGGGAGCCCCGGCATTGTTTGTGAAGAAGAGAGATGGGAGCCTCAGATTGTGCATTGACTATCGGATGTTAAACAAGGCTACCATCAAGAATAAGTACCCCTTGCAACCATTGACGATTTATTGGATCAGCTTCGGGGAGCAAAGATCTTCTCCAAGATAGATCTGAGGTCTGGGTATCATCAATTGAAGATTCGGAAGGAGGATGTGCCCAAGACAGTATTTCGTACCCGTTATGGTCATTACGAATTCTTAGTGATGCCTTTTGGGTTGACCAATGCGCCGGCAGCTTTTATGGCTCTAATGAACGAAGTATTCAAGCCATACCTAGACCAGTTCGTAATCATTTTCATTGATGACATATTGGTGTATTCAAGGTCCAGAGAAGAGCATGAGCAGCACTTAAGGATTATTTTGCAAACCCTTCGAGAGAAAAGGTTATATGCCAAGCTTAACAAATGTGACTTTTGGCTAGAACAGATTTCTTTTCTAGGCCATGTTGTATCGAAGGATGGCGTGTCAGTAGATCCATCCAAGATTGAGGCAGTCGTTCAATGGGAACAACCTAGGACAGTCACGGAGATCAGGAGTTTTCTGGGATTGGCTGGTTACTACAGAAGATTTGTAGAGGGTTTCTCTAGATTAGCTGCTCCATTGACACGTCTTACGAGGAAAAGTGTGGAGTTTTCATGGGATGAAGCTTGTGAGAGAAGTTTTCAGGAACTTAAGCGTAGATTAACTACCGCGCCAGTTCTTATCATCCCTAACAGTTCAGGGAATTACTCGGTGTATACTGATGCTTCGCATCAAGGACTAGGCTGTGTTTTGATGCAAGATGGAAGGGTAGTAGCTTATGGATCTAGACAGTTGAAAGATCACGAGAAGAACTACCCCACTCACGATTTGGAGTTAGCGGCCGTAGTTTTTGCGTTGAAAATATGGCGCCACTACTTATATGGTGAGAGATTTCAGATCTTTACGGATCATAAGAGTCTGAAATATCTATTCTCACAAAAGGAGTTAAACATGAGACAGAGGAGGTGGTTGGAACTCCTCAAGGACTATGATTGTGAGATCTTATACCACCCGGGGAAGGCAAATGTGGTTGTCGATGCATTGAGTCGGAAGAGTCTCGGGTTGGTATCACATATGATGGTTAGAGAGCACGAGTTGTTGGAACAATTCACGAACCTTAGTCTGGATATGACCCTACCTGAGATTGGCAGCTATGGGATCATTGCTAGCTTGAGATTAGAATCGGAGTTGATTGAGAGAATCCGACAAGTCACCATGGATTTTGTGATGGGGTTACCGAGAACCCGTAAGAACCATGATGCGATATGGGTGATAGTGGATCGGTTAACGAAATCGGCACATTTCTTAGCCATGAGATCTACAGATACATTGAGTGCACTGGCGAATCTGTATGTGCGAGAAATAGTGAGATTGCATGGAGTCCCAGTGAGTGTTGTTTCGGATAGGGATGCCCGCTTCACTTCCCACTTTTGGGGACATTTCCAGGAAGCGATGGGGACCCAGTTGAGTTTTAGCACCGCTTTTCATCCTCAGACAGATGGTCAGTCAGAGAGGACTATACAGACCCTGGAGGATATGTTGAGAGCGTGTGTGCTGGATTTTAGAGGCTCATGGGACGATCACTTGCCATTGATTGAGTTCGCCTACAATAACAGTCATCACTCAAGTATTGGTATGGCCCCTTATGAGGCACTATACGGTCGTAGATGCCGATCGCCCATTGGTTGGGAAGAAGTTGGTGACAGATAATTGCTCGCTCCCGATTTGGTTAAGCAAGCCTCCGAGGATGTTCAGATAATATGCAAGAGGCTGCGAACAGCTCAAAGTCGACAAAAGAGCTACGCTGACAAGAGACGGAGACCACTTGAGTTTGATGTTGGCGAGTCTGTGTTTTTGAAAGTATCTCCTTCTAAGGGAATAATGAGGTTTGGGAAGAAAGGAAAATTAAGTCCTCGTTACATTGGTCCCTTCGAGATTTTGGATAGAGTGGGAGAAGGAGCATATAGGCTAGCCTTACCACCTGAGCTAGCAGAAGTCCACAATGTCTTTCACGTTTCTATGCTTCGGAAGTACTACCCGGATCCGACACATGTAATTAATTATGAGCCGTTGGAGCTCAAGAAAGATATGTCGTATGTCGAGAGACCGATCAGGGTGTTGGACAGGAAAGAGAAGGTGTTGCAGAACAAGACGATTTCATTGGTTAAGATTTTGTGGCAACATCACACTGTGGAAGAGGCCACATGGGAACTGGAAAGTTTGATGCGGGAAAAGTATCCCGAGTTATTCACAGATTGAATTGGTTCTAATTTGGAGGACCAAATTCTTTAAGTGGGGGAGAATGTGAGACCCCGTACATGTATAGCTATGTATGTAGGAACATGGGAATGTAAATAAAATCATAAGTAAGATGATGTATTGTAATGTGGAGTGTATGCAATGTAAGTTCATAAGATTATGTACGCACTTGTAGTAAGAATTGTAATTATACGTACAAGTTGCATTATGAGTGAGTAGGAGGAAATGAACTTAAAACGGGAAGAATGTGATCGAAATGGAATATGAGAAGTATAGTAAAATGGAAGGAAAGATTTACATAAGTGTATATTTCCATTCGAGTAATATCGTATATATTTGGTCATACAAAGATTCTACACAAGTTTTAATGTGTATGTAGTGAGGATGGATCCCATTTTCAAGTCTCAAAGATGAATGAATGAGGAAATGATCATGGTAGTAAATTAAGGGTGTTTGGTAAGAGTTGTTGCAGAAAAACTGTAGGAAATCTGGAATTTGTGAAGGCCAGATCGATCTCATAGGATGAGAGATCGATCTGGGAGAGCCAGAATGCTCTTATGTGAGAAATGGAAAGGAACAGATCGATCTCCAAAGGAAGCAGATCGATCTCTTTAGCTCTCGGGTTGGGAGAAGATCGATCTTCCCTAAGACCAGATCGATCTCTCTAGGTCTCGGGTTGGAAGCAGATCGATCTCCCATAAGACCAGATCGATCTCCTTAAGCTTCTGTTTGACAGCAGATCGATCTCCAGCCTCGACAGATCGATCTCCTACCTTTAAAACGTCTCAGAAAAGAGGGATTTTTGAGGAACAGATCGATCTCCACCCAAGGAAGATCGATCTCATCAAGTCAAAACTATAAATGGGAGCAGTTGGATCATCAGAATTTTGGGGAAAACATTTCCATTTCACTTCAACTCAAAGAAATCTAGTTTCTCACTCCTAAATCCAGCCATTTTCAGTGAGATTTAAGGAGAGGCTATTAGAGACAAAGTTGTTCACATCAAAGAGAAGAACAACATAGTCTAGAGGCATTTTCCCATTTGAAGGATTGAAGAAATAGAGGGCAATCCTAATTGGAGCAAGAGGAAATCCAATGAGGTAAGTTATAATGCACAAATCCAAGTACATTGGTTTAGTTAATGATTATAAAGATATTTGGGTGTGCATATTGTGGATAGAACTACCTAGGATGGTATGAAATGCATATAGCTTAGAAATAGTCAAGTGTGAGAAAGTGGAATGTGGGAGTATTTTTGATGAATGAGATATCTTGAGTGGATGAGTATGTTGTGGAAATGGTTTGGAAATGTTGATATTAGGATAAATTGGGAGATTTACCACAAAGGGTAAAAATGTGTAATTAAGGCATTGGATAAATGCTTAGTTGAATAAGAGTTAGAAACATTAACTCAAATGTTGGTGGATGAATTTCAGTTTCGGATGATACGCCGGAGCAAGTCGAGATGAGAACGCGAGAAGCATAAGGCGGATAGTTGCACACACAAGTAAAACGAGGTAAGGGACTGTGTGTTAGCTATAGAGATGTTCGTACGTAATTACAGCAATTTCGTAGATATATTGCTAGGACTAGTACGATATTATAATCCTATGAAATGATGTAGAAGTATGAAAAGCACTATGATGTATATATGTATTGAGAAATGGGATAGGGTAAGGAAATAGCATGATATGCATGTTTTCAATGATTTTCTCAATTTTATATTGTTATTATTGATTGAGAAATGTTGATGATAGGTTGGCTAAATTTTACATGTTTTAGCATGAAGAGGCATGCTGTATGAAAAAAAGTGTTTTGAGTTTTAAAAAGAGAAAATAGCCATCTATCAGTTTTGAGATGTGATTTGGTGTTGAAGCGCTAGCTTACACCCGGTTTAAAGCCTTGATGTACCGTGTGGGAGTTTTAACTCGCACGGGGGTTTTGAGAAAGTGTGGGAACTTTGCTCGCACCTGTTTTGTTGAGTTAAGGTAAACCTGGGGGTCTGGGACCCAAGGGGATACCAGCCGACGGCGAATTGAACGGGCTGGACCTTAACGATAGATCGTACTGCGCTGGAGCTTTGCGTTGACTGTGTGTCACGCTGCTTGCTCGCCTGGTATATGAGACATGGTTTAAGGATAAAAAGTCCATCGGAGTTGGAGTATGGACTTGGGTCCACGGTTGTACGTAGAACAGTGTAGTCACCCATTGGTATACTATGTACCGTGCTGGGTGCACGTGAGTACGAGTATCGCGTAGATGACACACGACGTATCTTCACCGTGAGTATACGAGGAGATGAGGTGGATTGAGATGAGCCGGAGGGTAGGACTGACCCATCCCCCTTCAGGCGAAGTGATACCCTGTGCACACCCGATCAGTGAGGCCTGGGATCACTGACTGTGGCCATAAGTCATGGATATTTGATTGCCGAAAATTCCATGCCTGTCTCAGAGAATCGAGAAACAGAGACAATCTCAGAAAAGAAAGAGATTTGCGAGAAAGAATGATTTGAGAAGTAAAAGAGATTTCGTGTTTTGATAAATCTTCGATTTCACATTCGTGCCATGAGGGCACTATTTATGAGCATGTTTTAAATGGAAGTTTGACATTTGATTTACACGAAAATGCTCTTGAGAAATATGTATTTAAATGCATTGTTCGTATGATATTTCCATTTATAACGAAAACATGGTTTTGGTTTATGCATGCATGGGCTATGTAGGTAGTACGATATCTACCTGCTAGCATACATTTCCTTACTGAGCCGTGGTTTGCTCATCCCACTATTTTCCCCCTCCAGGTACTGAGAAGTAAGAGAGCGGTGATCTCTAAGTCTTTTGTGTTGAACAGCTCCCACAATCCGCAAAGGTATAAGATTTGTATACACGAGTATTTTGTATTTAATATATTGTATCGCACAGTTATATCTTGGAATTGTAATCAGTATTATGGGGATGATATGTAAACACTTGGTATTTATACAATTAATTTTGTGTATTTACACACACACCTGGGAGTGTGAATTAAAGTTTTAAATATTCCGCTGTAAATAAATAAATTTTTAGTAATTGCATCTTCTCACAGCCCAACCGTAGTAGAGAATGTATGGATAGAAGGGTTCCCGAAAGCGGGGCATGACACAATTCACCTAATTAGACATTGAATTGACATATTTTCCTAATCTTCCAATCTTACTTGTTAAATTTAATCCACAAAATTTCATATGATACATTGGAATTTCAGATTACATAATCTAATTTTACATTGCCACTTTGAACAATTCTCCTACATGCATCTAATGTGGCCGAATATCACAACTTATTGTACGCCATCTATATAATTTATTTTTCCATACATGCATCCTTACTATAGCTTATTCATATTATTATTACTGCATTATTCTAAATTTCCAGCAAATTCATTTCTCTAAATCTTACTATATCTAGCCAAACATTACCTTAATCCCATATGTCTTCATTTGTTACGATTGTGCATTATTGTAGTAGTTTATATACATGTATCACATTAACTTTTCAATTAAACATAACATTTCATACAATTAATTCTCAGAATTTAAATTTCATCTAGCTAACCATATATTTAAGCAGATGTAATGTTACATTTTCTGGAAATTTATTAAAATTAACACGCATGCAACATTAACATAGTAGTAACACTAAGGAATTTTCAGAAATTTCACCTTTCTCACTTAGATTGCATAAGACCGAGCACTTCTAGCCCATAATCCCTAATTCACCTAGCTCTAATCCTCATGCATGTATCAAATTATAAAATTGACTAAAATTATCACCTATTTTACACCAATATAGCAGTAATTAAGCATCAATTACCAGAAATCACACACAGTAAACTTAAATTGCTCAATGCCGACCCCTAGCTAGAAATCCCCAAATCTGTTTTCTGCAATTTCTTGTAATTTCTGCAATTTCATCCTCTACTGTTACTAGCACCTATTAGTTGAAGAATTTGATACAATCACATAGCCAATACTTTGAATGCTAATTAAAACAATAAAAAGAAAAAATGAACATAAAATGGTAAAACTAAAATTTTTCTGCCTTCGAAAATTCTTACCAGCGTTGGAGGGAGAGGCTCACTGTCAAAATGTGACAAGATTGGAGGCGTGGTCTGGGCGAGCGTCAGAAAGGGAAGCCTGGATGCGGGGGTGCTGGACCAAGGCGTGCAGATTGCAGAAGCAGTTTCGAATTTGGTCAGAGGTCCGTGGTTATTGGGTGAAGCTGGTCAGAGGTCGGTAATGAGAGAAATAATGGAAGGGGAAAGGGAAGAGGGCAGTGAAGCTAGTTAGAGGTCGGTGGGGGCTGGGTTTAGCAGACTTAAGAAAGCGAGTGAAAATGAAGAAATTGAAGAAAGAAGACTGACGCAGCGAAAATAAGGCTCGAAAAATTAAAAGTGCTTTGGGCTTCTCAGCGACGAAATTTCGTCGCTGATTCAGGGATTCACCGACAGAATAAATAAAAAAATAGGAAAAAATTGAACAAGAGTCAGCGACGAAATTTCGTCGTTGAATCAATTCCACGACGGATTAAACATTAAAAAATTGAGGAGAAATTCTACGGACTTCAGCGACGAAATTCCATCGCTGGAGCTTTTCCGCGACAGAAAGATTCAGCGACGGAAGACGGAAAAAATTTTAAAAAAATTGAATCCTTTCAGCGACGAAATAAAAATTTTAAAAAATTTGAATAGGATTTAGCGACGAAATTCCGTCAATGATTCATATCAGTGATAGAAAATATCAGCGACGAAATAAATATTAAAAAAAAAAGAGAAATTCGTCATGCCCCAGCGACGAAATTTTGTCGTTGTAGGCTGTCAGCGACGGAATCAATCAGGGACAAAACTCCGTCGCAAACTGATTTCAGCAACGGAATAAGTATTTTAGAAAAAAAAAAGAGAAATTCGAGGGACTCCAGCGATGAAATTCCGTCGCTGAAGCCTGTCCGTGACGAAAAACGTCAGAGACAAAATTCTGTCGCTGATTTAATTCAACGACGGAATAAATATTAAAAAAATTGGAGAAATTCATCATGCTCCAGCGATGGATAACGTCAGCGACGGAATTCTGTCGCTGATTTATTTCACCGACGGAATAAATATATAAAAAAATCAAGAAGAGTTCTGTCATGCCCCGCTTTCGGGAACCCTTCTATCTATACATTCTCTACTACGGTTGGGCTGTGAGAAGATGCAATTACTAAAAATTTATTTATTTACAGCGGAATATTTAAATCTTTAATTCACACTCCCAGGTGTGTGTGTAAATACACAAAATTAATTGTATAAATACCATGTGCTTACATATCATCCCCATAATACTGATTACAATTCCAAGATATAACTGTGCGATACGATATATTAGATACAAAATACTCGTGTATACAAATCTTATACCTTTGCGGATTGTGGGACCTGTTCAACACAAAAGACTTAGAGACCACCGCTCTCTTACTTCTCAGTACCTGGAGGGGGAAAAATAGTGGGATGAGCAAACCACGGCTCAGTAAGGAAATGTATGCTAGCAGGTAGATATCGTACTACCTACATAGCCCATGCATGCATAAACCAAAACCATGTTTTCGTTATAAATGGAAATATCATACGAACAATGCATTTAAATACATATTTCTCAAGAGCATTTTCGTGTAAATCAAATGTCAAACTTCCATTTAAAACATGTTCATAAATAGTGCCCCCATGGCACGAATGTGAAATCGGAGATTTATTAAAACACAAAATCTCTTTCACTTCTCAAATCATTCTCTTTCACAAATCTCTTTCTTTTTCTGAGATTGTCTCTGTTTCTCGATTCTCTGAGACAGGCATGGAATTTTAGGCAATCAAATATCCACGACTTATGGCCACAGTCAGTGATCCCAGGCCTCACTGATCGGGTGTGCACAGGGTATCACTTCGCCTGAAGGGGGATGGGTCAGTCCTACCCTCCGGCTCATCTCAATCCACCTCATCTCCTCGTATACTCACGGTGAAGATACGTCGTGTGTCATCTACGCGATACTCGTACTCACGTGCACCCAGCACGGTACATAGTATACCAACGGGTGACTACACTATTCTACGTACAACCGTGGACCCAAGTCCATACTCCAACTCCGATGGACTTTTTATCCTTAAACCATGTCTCATATACCAGGCGAGCAAGCAGCGTGACACACAATCAACGCAAAGCTCCAGCGCGGTACGATCTATCGTTAAGGCCCAGCCCGTTCAATTGGCCGTCGGCTGGTATCCCCTTGGGTCCCAGACCCCCAGGTTTACCTTAACTCAACAAAACAGGTACGAGCATAGTTCTCGCATTTTCTCAAAACCTCCGTGCGAGTTAATCTCCCGCACGGTACATCAAGGCTTTAAACCGGGTGTGAGCTAACGCTTCTACACCAAATCTCATCTCAAAACTGATAGATGGCTATTTTCTCTTTTTAAAAACTCAAAACAAGTTTATTCACATAGCATGCCTTTTCATGCCAAAACATGTAAAATTAGCCAAACTATCATCAACATTTCTCAATCATCAATAACCATGTAAAATGGAGAGTTTCATTGAAAACATGCATATCATGCTATTTCCTTACCCTATCCCATTTCTCAATACATATATATACATCATAGTACTTTTCATATTTCCACATCATTTCATAAACTTATAATATCGTACTAGTCCTAGCAATATATCTACGAAATTGCTGTAATTACGTACGAACATCTCTATAGCTAACACACAGTCCCTTACCTCGTTTTACTTGTGTGCAACTATCCGCCTTTACCCTTCTTGCGTTCTCATCTCGACTTGCTCCGGCGTATCATCCGAAACTGAAATTCATCCACCAACATTTGAGTTAATGTTTCTAACTCTTATTCAACTAAGCATTTATCCAATGCCTTAATTACCCATTTTTACCCTTTGTGGTAAATCTCCCAATTTATCCTAATATCAACATTTCCAAACCATTTCCACAACATACTCATCCACTCAAGATATCCCATTCATCAAAAATACTCCCACATTCCACTTTCTCACACTTGACTTTTTTCTAAGCTATATGCATTTCATACCATTTTAGGTAATTCTATTCACAATATGCACACCCAAATATCTTTATAATCATTAACTAACTCAATGTACTTGGATTTGTGCATTAGATCTTACCTCATTGGATTTCCTCTTGCTCCAATTAGGATTGCCCTCTATTTCTTCAATCCTTCAAATGGGAAAATGCCTCTAGACTATGTTGTTCTTCTCTTTGATGTGAACAACTTTGTCTCTAATAGCCTCTCCTTAAATCTCACTGAAAATGGCTGGATTTAGGAGTGAGAAACTAGATTTCTTTGAGTTGAAGTGAAATGGAAATGTTTATCCCGAAATTCTGATGATCCAACTGCTCCCATTTATAGATTTGACTTGATGAGATCGATCTTCCTTGGGTGGAGATCGATCTGTTCCTCAAAAATCCCTCTTTTCTGAGACGTTTAAAGGTAGGAGATCGATCTGTCGAGGCTGGAGATCGATCTGCTGTCAAACAGAAGCTTAAGGAGATCGATCTGGTCTTATGGGAGATCGATCTGCTTCCAACCCGAGAGCTAAGGAGATCGATCTGCTTCCTTTGGAGATCGATCTGTTCCCTTCCAATTCTCACATAAGGGCATTCTGGCTCTCCCAGATCGATCTCTCATCCTATGAGATCGATCTGGCCTTCACAAATTCCAGATTTCCTGCAGTTTTTCTACAATAACCCTTACCAAACACCCTTAATTTACTACCATGATCATTTTCTCATTCATTCATCTATGAGACTTCAAAATGGGATCCATCCTCACTACTTACACATTAAAACTTGTGTAGAATCTTTGTATGACCAAATGTATACGATATTGCTCAAATGGAAATATACACTTATGTAAATCTTTCCTTCCATTTTACTATACTACTCATATTCCATTTCGATCACATTCTTCTCGTGTTCAAGTTTATTTCTTCCTACTCATTCATAATGCAACTTGTACGTATAATCACAATTCTTACTACAAGTGCGTACATAATCTTATGAACTTACATTGCATACACTTCACATTACAATACATCATTTTACTTATGATTTTATTTACATTCCCATGTTCCTACATACAGCTATACATATACGGGGTCTCACATTCTCCCCCACTTAAAGAATTTGGTCCTCCAAATTAGAACCAATTCAATCTGTGAATAACTCGGGATACTTTTCCCGCATCAAACTTTCCAGTTCCCATGTGGCCTCTTCCACAGTGTGATGTTGCCACAAAATCTTAACCAATGAAATTGTCTTGTTCCGCAACACCTTCTCTTTCCTGTCCAACACCCTGATCGGTCTCTCGACATACGACATATCTTTCTTGAGCTCCAACGGCTCATAATTAATTACATGTGTCGGATCCGGGTAGTACTTCCGAAGCATAGAAACGTGGAAGACATTGTGGACTTCTGCTAGCTCAGGTGGTAAGGCTAGCCTATATGCTCCTTCTCCCACTCTATCCAAAATCTCGAAGGGACCAATGTAACGAGGACTTAATTTTCCTTTCTTCCCAAACCTCATTATTCCCTTAGAGGGAGATACTTTCAAAAATACGGACTCGCCAACATCAAACTCAAGTGGTCTCCGTCTCTTGTCAGCGTAGCTCTTTTGTCGACTTTGAGCTGTTCGCAGTCTCTCGCATATTATCTGAACATCTTCGGAGGCTTGCTTAACCAAATCGGGAGCGAGCAATTGTCTGTCACCAACTTCTTCCCAACCAATGGGCGATCGGCATCTACGACCGTATAGTGCCTCATAAGGGGCCATACCAATACTTGAGTGATGACTGTTATTGTAGGCGAACTCAATCAATGGCAAGTGATCGTCCCATGAGCCTCTAAAATCCAGCACACACGCTCTCAACATATCCTCCAGGGTCTGTATAGTCCTCTCTGACTGACCATCTGTCTGAGGATGAAAAGCGGTGCTAAAACTCAACTGGGTCCCCATCGCTTCCTGGAAATGTCCCCAAAAGTGGGAAGTGAAGCGAGCATCCCTATCAGAAACAACACTCACTGGGACTCCATGCAATCTCACTATTTCTCGCACATACAGGTTCGCCAGTGCACTCAATGTATCAGTAGATCTCATGGCTAAGAAATGTGCCGATTTCGTTAACCGATCTACTATCACCCATATCGCATCATGGTTCTTACGGGTTCTCGGTAACCCCATCACAAAATCCATGGTGACATGCTCCCACTTCCATGTTGGTATCGATAGAGGTTGTAATAATCCTCCTGGTTTCTGATGTTCGACTTTTACTTGCTGACAAGTGAGACATCTAGCGACATACTCAGCTATGTCTCTCTTCATTCCAGACCACCAATATACTTTTCGGAGGTTTTGATACATCTTACCACTCCCCGGGTGTATCGTGTATCTCGACGAGTGTGCCTCTGATAAGATCAGCTTTCTCAGCTCTAAATCCTTAGGAACACATATTCTATCTCCAAACCTTAGTATTCCATCTGGACTCAATATAAACTCAGCACCCTTCCCTTTTCGGATTTGGCTAATCATGACAATACACCATTGATCGATTTGCTGAGCTTGTCGGATTCTCTCAATCAACTCCGGTTCTAATCTCAAGCTAGCAATGATCCCATAGCTGCCAATCTCAGGTAGGGTCATATCCAGACTAAGGTTCGTGAATTGTTCCAACAACTCGTGCTCTCTAACCATCATATGTGATACCAACCCGAGACTCTTCCGACTCAATGCATCGGCAACCACATTTGCCTTCCCCGGGTGGTACAAGATCTCACAATCATAGTCCTTGAGGAGTTCCAACCACCTCCTCTGTCTCATGTTTAAGTCCTTTTGCGAGAATAGATATTTCAGACTCTTATGATCCGTAAAGATCTGAAATCTCTCACCATACAAGTAGTGGCGCCATATTTTCAACGCAAACACTACGGCCGCTAACTCCAAATCGTGAGTGGGGTAGTTCTTCTCATGATCTTTCAGCTGTCTAGATCCATAAGCTACTACCCTTCCATCTTGCATCAAAACACAGCCTAGTCCTTGATGCGAAGCATCAGTATACACCGAGTAATTCCCTGAACTGTTAGGGATGACAAGAACTGGCGCGGTAGTTAATCTGCGCTTAAGCTCCTGAAAACTTCTCTCACATGCTTCATCCCATGAAAACTCCACACTCTTTCTCGTAAGACGTGTCAATGGAGCCGCTAATCTAGAGAAACCTTCTACAAATCTCCTATAGTAACCAGCCAAACCTAGAAAACTTCTGATCTCTGTGACTGTCCTAGGTTGTTCCCACTGAACAACTGCCTCAATCTTGGATGGATCTACTGACACCCCATCCTTCGATATAACATGGCCTAGAAAAGAAATCTGTTCTAGCCAAAAGTCACATTTGTTAAGCTTGGCATATAACCTTTTCTCTCGAAGGGTTTGCAAAATAATCCTTAAGTGCTGCTCATGCTCTTCTCTGGACCTTGAATACACCAATATGTCATCAATGAAAATAATCACGAATTGGTCCAGGTATGGCTTGAATACTTCATTCATTAGAGCCATAAAAGCTGCCGGCGCATTGGTCAACCCAAACGGCATCACTAAGAATTCGTAATGGCCATAACGGGTACGAAATGCTGTCTTGGGCACATCTTCCTTCCGAATCTTCAATTGATGATACCCAGACCTCAGATCTATCTTGGAGAAGATCTGTACTCCCCGAAGTTGATCCAGTAAATCATCAATGCGTGGCAAGGGGTACTTGTTCTTGATGGTAGCCTTGTTTAACATCCGATAGTCAATGCACAACCTGAGGCTCCCATCTCTCTTCTTCACAAATAATACCGGAGCTCCCCATGGCGAGACGCTCGGTCTTATGAACCCCTTCTCTAACAACTCTTGCAGCTGTTTCCTTAATTCCTCTAACTCAACTGGGGCCATCCTATATGGTGACTTAGATATTGGTTCGGTTCCAGGCGTCAAGTCTATACCGAATTCCGTTTCTCTATCAGGTGGCAATCCTGGTAGATCGTCTGGAAAGACATCAGGGAATTCTCTGACCACTGAGATGTCCTCCATATCCGGATGTACTTTGTTCACATCCACCACATAAGCAACAAAACCTTCAAAACAACACTCAAGCCATTTATACCAAAGTACTTTACTTAACACAAAATTTAAGATTTCATTTCTTCTCTTAAAATCTTACAACACATTCTTCAGGTAGAGAAAACTTAATGGACTTAGAACGACAGTCTATGACAGCATGATTGGCGGCTAACCAATCCATTCCCAAAATTACATCAATGTCATACATATTTAACAAAATCAAGTTGGCTGTCATGCACTTATCTCCTACCCTCACTTTACAATCTTTATACACTTGCTCAACTAATTGGCTAACTCTCATTGGAGTACTTATTAGTAAGGTCCTACTCAAGTATGTGGGTTCTACAAAACCTTTTAACTTAGATGCACATGCAGGTGATATGAAGGAATGCGTAGCTCCAGAATCAAACAAAGCTATAACCTCTAGATTGAAAATCAAGATTGTACCTTTTATCACTTCAGAAGAGGTATCAGCCGATGCCTGGTCTATCGCATACACCCTGCCTTGACCCACAACTTGTTTTCCTTTCTCTTCAGCCGAGGCTTTCTTTCTTGCAGGAGGTGCAACTGTAGGAACCCTCTCTGGCTCTTTACCCCTTTGTGGAACTGCCTCAACTATCTCCGGGCACTCTCTGGCATAATGTCCAAATTTACCACATCTGAAACATCGGGTACCCTGAAGATGACATGGCCTACCACCATGGTATCGACCGCATAGCCTACACAGATCTGTAGTCGGTCGGGATCCACCAATCACTATACCCCTGGCTGGTGTCTGAGTCGGAGGCATAAAAGGTCTAGCAATCTTTTTCTGGAACTCATCTACCTCTCTCCGACGTTTACTCATGAATTTTTGACCAAATTTGGCACTCTTGCCATCTCCCAGCTTCCTCGGACCCTTGTCCTTACCCCAACTAAATTCAAAAATCTGCAAGTCATGATCCTGCTCGCATAACTGGGCCCGTCGCACAGCCTCTCTATATGTAGCGACATCAAATGGGGCCAACTTCGCTCGGATCGAAGGCCTCAGTCCATCTACAAATCTACGGACTCTGACAGCTTCACTCCTGATCGAGTCCGGATCATATCGACCCAGTGAAGTGAATCGTGACTCGTACTCATCAACTGTTCGATTCCCTTGAGTCAGATTCAGAAATTCCATCTGTAGTCTCCGTCGAGCAGTATCTGGGATGTATTGCTCTCTGAAAACGTCCAAGAACATATCCCACGTGATAACCATTCCTTGAGCTCTTAACATCGGCCTGACGGACTTCCACCAGTGCTCTGCTTCGCCTCTCAATACAAAGGCAGCAAGTGCTACTCTCTCCGTAGCTGAACATCTACAGAAGTCGAATAACTTCTCCATTTGACTGATCCAGTCCTCAGCCACCATCGGATCCTTTACCCCGCTAAACGAAGAAGGCTTAAAGTCCATAAAATGCCTCAATCTTTCCATATCACAATCATATCCATACCCCAAATCATCATCATGCTGATGTGGGGCTACCGGAGGAGGTACCGGTCGAAATGAGGTTCCCGTGGCCTAGCCGGTTCAGCTTGCGCAGGTGCAACAGTCTCAGGTTCAGGTGCAGCTGCTGGGGGATTCGGTGCAGCCTGTCCCGCTGTACCAGGTGTACCCTCAAACCTAGCCATGATCTGACCCATCATGGTCATCATCGTGCGCATGTCTTCCTCCAATCGAGTGATTCGAGGATCAGAAGCCTCTATCTGTTCCTGGGGCTCATGACTAGAGGATGATCTACTATGCCTCTCAGTCCTGTCATTTTGCCCTCGAGCTTTCGAGCTCTCTCCCCTCTTGCGGTGTCTCTCAGGCATAACTCACTAGCCTGATAACTTTTCTGCGTTATAACAAACATTTAATTCGCTACCAGCTCCGTATACACATTTGTATCTAAATATCGCACAGTAACTTGGGGATGTATGTTTTCTTAGTCCTAAGCATCAACTCACATCAGACCAACCAAGCTCTGATACCAAGCCTGTCATGCCCCGCTTTCGAGAACCCTTCTATCTATACATTCTCTACTACGGTTGGGCTGTGAGAAGATGCAATTACTAAAAATTTATTTATTTACAGCGGAATATTTAAATCTTTAATTCACACTCCCAGGTGTGTGTGTAAATACACAAAATTAATTGTATAAATACCATGTGCTTACATATCATCCCCATAATACTGATTACAATTCCAAGATATAACTGTGCGATACGATATATTAGATACAAAATACTCGTGTATACAAATCTTATACCTTTGCGGATTGTGGGAGCTGTTCAACACAAAAGACTTAGAGACCACCGCTCTCTTACTTCTCAGTACCTGGAGGGGGAAAAATAGTGGGATGAGCAAACCACGGCTCAGTAAGGAAATGTATGCTAGCAGGTAGATATCGTACTACCTACATAGCCCATGCATGCATAAACCAAAACCATGTTTTCGTTATAAATGAAAATATCATACGAACAATGCATTTAAATACATATTTCTCAAGAGCATTTTCGTGTAAATCAAATGTCAAACTTCCATTTAAAACATGTTCATAAATAGTGCCCCCATGGCACGAATGTGAAATCGGAGATTTATTAAAACACAAAATCTCTTTCACTTCTCAAATCATTCTCTTTCACAAATCTCTTTCTTTTTCTGAGATTGTCTCTGTTTCTCGATTCTCTGAGACAGGCATGGAATTTTAGGCAATCAAATATCCACGACTTATGGCCACAGTCAGTGATCCCAGGCCTCACTGATCGGGTGTGCACAGGGTATCACTTCGCCTGAAGGGGGATGGGTCAGTCCTACCCTCCGGCTCATCTCAATCCACCTCATCTCCTCGTATACTCACGGTGAAGATACGTCGTGTGTCATCTACGCGATACTCGTACTCACGTGCACCCAGCACGGTACATAGTATACCAACGGGTGACTACACTATTCTACGTACAACCGTGGACCCAAGTCCATAC
The DNA here is from genome assembly GCA_033439115.1 of Firmiana major. NCBI lineage: Eukaryota > Viridiplantae > Streptophyta > Magnoliopsida > Malvales > Malvaceae > Firmiana > Firmiana major. Next base: position 39,803,559 of record CM065901.1, read on the forward strand.
TCCAACTCCGATGGACTTTTTATCCTTAAACCATGTCTCATATACCAGGCGAGCAAGCAGCGTGACACACAGTCAACGCAAAGCTCCAGCGCGGTACGATCTATCGTTAAGGCCCAGCCCGTTCAATTGGTCGTCGGCTGGTATCCCCTTGGGTCCCAGACCCCCAGGTTTACCTTAACTCAACAAAACAGGTACGAGCATAGTTCTCGCATTTTCTCAAAACCTCCGTGCGAGTTAATCTCCCGCACGGTACATCAAGGCTTTAAACCGGGTGTGAGCTAACGCTTCTACACCAAATCTCATCTCAAAACTGATAGATGGCTATTTTCTCTTTTTAAAAACTCAAAACAAGTTTATTCACATAGCATGCCTTTTCATGCCAAAATATGTAAAATTAGCCAAACTATCATCAACATTTCTCAATCATCAATAACCATGTAAAATGGAGAGTTTCATTGAAAACATGCATATCATGCTATTTCCTTACCCTATCCTATTTCTCAATACATATATATACATCATAGTACTTTTCATATTTCCACATCATTTCATAAACTTATAATATCGTACTAGTCCTAGCAATATATCTACGAAATTGCTGTAATTACGTACGAATATCTCTATAGCTAACACACAGTCCCTTACCTCGTTTTACTTGTGTGCAACTATCCGCCTTTACGCTTCTTGCGTTCTCATCTCGACTTGCTCCGGCGTATCATCCGAAACTGAAATTCATCCACCAACATTTGAGTTAATGTTTCTAACTCTTATTCAACTAAGCATTTATCCAATGCCTTAATTACCCATTTTTACCCTTTGTGGTAAATCTCCCAATTTATCCTAATATCAACATTTCCAAACCATTTCCACAACATACTCATCCACTCAAGATATCCCATTCATCAAAAATACTCCCACATTCCACTTTCTCACACTTGACTTTTTTCTAAGCTATATGCATTTCATACCATTTTAGGTAATTCTATTCACAATATGCACACCCAAATATCTTTATAATCATTAACTAACTCAATGTACTTGGATTTGTGCATTAGATCTTACCTCATTGGATTTCCTCTTGCTCCAATTAGGATTGCCCTCTATTTCTTCAATCCTTCAAATGGGAAAATGCCTCTAGACTATGTTGTTCTTCTCTTTGATGTGAACAACTTTGTCTCTAATAGCCTCTCCTTAAATCTCACTGAAAATGGCTGGATTTAGGAGTGAGAAACTAGATTTCTTTGAGTTGAAGTGAAATGGAAATGTTTATCCCGAAATTCTGATGATCCAACTGCTCCCATTTATAGATTTGACTTGATGAGATCGATCTTCCTTGGGTGGAGATCGATCTGTTCCTCAAAAATCCCTCTTTTCTGAGACGTTTAAAGGTAGGAGATCGATCTGTCGAGGCTGGAGATCGATCTGCTGTCAAACAGAAGCTTAAGGAGATCGATATGGTCTTATGGGAGATCGATCTGCTTCCAACCCGAGAGCTAAGGAGATCGATCTGCTTCCTTTGGAGATCGATCTGTTCCCTTCCAATTCTCACATAAGGGCATTCTGGCTCTCCCAGATCGATCTCTCATCCTATGAGATCGATCTGGCCTTCACAAATTCCAGATTTCCTGCAGTTTTTCTACAATAACCCTTACCAAACACCCTTAATTTACTACCATGATCATTTTCTCATTCATTCATCTATGAGACTTCAAAATGGGATCCATCCTCACTACTTACACATTAAAACTTGTGTAGAATCTTTGTATGACCAAATGTATACGATATTGCTCAAATGGAAATATACACTTATGTAAATCTTTCCTTCCATTTTACTATACTACTCATATTCCATTTCGATCACATTCTTCTCGTGTTCAAGTTTATTTCTTCCTACTCATTCATAATGCAACTTGTACGTATAATCACAATTCTTACTACAAGTGCGTACATAATCTTATGAACTTACATTGCATACACTTCACATTACAATACATCATTTTACTTATGATTTTATTTACATTCCCATGTTCCTACATACAGCTATACATATACGGGGTCTCACAAGTTCGACAGGCTTTCGAGACGGAATTCCGAAGCAAAATCCGTCGAAAAATATAGACAATATATTTGAAACCTATAGCGACGGAATTTCGTTGCAACTTTATATTTTACTGACGGAATTATTCCGTCGCTAATTTTTCGTCGCTGAAAGTACGTTTTCTTGTAGTGTTCCTTTACAAAAGGTGCTTAGAATATTGTTTTAGCAATTCATCTTACACTTTTAGCTATAAGAACCGACAATTATTTAGATTAATTTACTTAACTTATCATACAAAGATCAAAGATTTTTTATTACATATTTGGCGTGAAACTTTGTCAATTTATATAATTGGTTACCTTCAAGTAAATATTTATCATATAAATAAATTGTGCTTTTTTTTTTTCACCTTCAATCCATACTTTTAACTACTGTTGAAATGTGTTACTGTGTCTTAGAATTAGGTTTTCCTTTAAGCTTTCATTTAATGATGTTGAGGTGCTCCATTTTGTTTCTTTTAGAGAATGAGAACTATACTAATGTTTTTAAAAGATTTTTACTTTGAGAGGCTTTTTTTATTTTTTTGATGCAAAATTGTAATCATCTTAAATCAGTTTAATAAGATGTACTTAAAAAGAAAAAAATCATGTGTTGTTTTTATTGTCTATAAACACGCAAAAAAGGATGTGATTCACATCATTCAAGAATTGAAATAGCATATGAAGTACATTTGCATTTATCAAGTTTAATCCAATATTGCTTCTGAATGCTATGTTTTCAACCTTTTCAAATGCAAAATCTTTTCCTCTTATTGAACAATGATGAATGTGCAATCTGCATTATTCTGCACACGTCCCATTTCGAAATAAGAAACACTTAATGGATTGGGACAAATTTCAAGATCCATGTATAGAAATATTAACCGCACGGAATATTCATTAATTTTGAGTTATTCAACTTCGAATTTGCCTATTGATTAAGGAATTCGAATTTTATAATTACCCAATTATTTTTTAAAAACACTATCCGAATCTTAACTTAATAAATTTCATAGTACTCGTTTATTACCTGAACTCATTTAATTATCCAATTATTTAACTAATTTTTTGATAAACTCATTAATTAACCAGAACCCAAAAATCAATTATATTCTAATATTTAATTTTTTATTAATTAAAAACGTATAAATAAGAACATACAAGTTTGATCATAATTTACCAAACTTTAGTAGTTCAATTCTTGAAACCCATATAAACATATTTACGAAACTTTAAACAAGCATAATTTAATAAAAAATATTTAATAAATTATTAATCGAATTCGAATTTAAGGTACTCTAAAAGCACTACTCAAACCTGATACGAATAGTTAAATTACTACTCTAACTCGATTAAAATTCAATTATAAGTATCTGAATCAGATTTAATCAATACGAATAGTACATGATATCCATTTAAGTAATATCCATTTACATCATCATGCATGTGAACTAAATCATCAGAATTCAAATGATAAGAGATTGTAGCAAATAATTAAAAAAAATCCCAAAACAAATCAAGTTGATTAAAGAGGCAAATAACCACTTTTTTTTTTTTATTTGACTAAAATAAATGATTTTACGGGAAATTACGCGAGCATTAAGGCAACCATGAATTGAAAATTGGCTGTTGTAAGTTACATTTCCTTATCTGTACGTGACAGGGCGTTTGTGTTGGCAGAAAGAAAGAGGATGAGGGAAATGAAATAGCAACTTTGAGAGTCTCTTGCATCTTTAGTGTGTCTGTTGCGTAATGTGCACTTTTTTTATCTTTTTGAAATTTCAGGTCGTGCTTGGTATAAAGCTGGGAATGAAGTCAAGAGCCAATATCGAAATTCAAATCTCTTTCTGATGTTGATGGGTTATGTGTTCTATTTGCCAGTGGTGGTGGGTCTAATGATCCTGTATATGCTGTCAATGATTCTATCATTTAATTTTCTGCCTCCACAATGTTATGGTTATTCTTTGTTTTATGTTATATAAGTCTTGATTGCCAATTTTTTACAATTGGTTTTCTTGGTAAATTGATGATACTTTTCAATTATGGCTTGGGATTATAATTTTTCTGTTCTTAATATATCTTTGCAACAGAGAAGCATGCGAGAAAGCTTTTGGTAATTTCTTGATATTTTTTCTATGTACTCAAAATTGAATGTGGATTTTTGGCATGGCAAACCTATCAATTTAAGGTTTGTTCTATGGTCTTTTCATTAAAAGGAGTTGAATTGTAGTGTGGAGATGAGAAAGAAGGCAATAAAGTACTCTCCTTTAACTTTTGCACATCTCCCATCCGGAAAACATTTACCTACCCGAACACAGCGCCGGGGAATAATCTAGTAACATACTAATATCATATAAGATGTAACTAATACTAGTGCTCCAAGCGAAAAGCAAGTTTACTACTACTAGCGCCCAAATGGGAAAAGGAAATGATGAAAGCATAGCTTGCGCGACATTACTTGCAGCACTTTGCACATGTTTCTACCATCTTTTATTTAAGGCAGCAGTTAACATAAAACTAGTAGGCAACTATTCCACATTGTTCTACCATCTCTTATTGGCAACACTTAAGCTAAAACTAGTATGCAACTCTTCCACGCTGTTCTACCATCTTTATTAACACAGCACTTGCACTTACACTGGCAGTTGCACTTGCCTATTTAACAGTGGTCTAAGTACGTTTTCATTGACCTCAGCTGGCTGCCAGCCGGCATTAGAACTTGTTTCTATACCAGAAAACGCCTTTCCTACAAGCACCCTCATCAGGCTCGACGTAAGTACACTGTTTCGTCTCCCTCCACATGGCCTTGTAAACTGGAGTGTCATCAAACCGATAATACTTGCCCAGTATAGGTTTGATTGCTTTAGTTGCCTCCATTGCATGATAATGTGGCATTGTTGAGAAGAGATGGTGAGCCACATGTGTATCTGTGATGTTATGAAACACTTTATTCAACACCCCGTAATCTCTATCCACAGTTGACAGAGCTCCCCGCAGCCAATCCCATTCGGATGAGTCATAATGTGGCAGTGCTGGGTGAGTATGTTGCAAGTAAGTGATCAAAACAAGAAAGGCATTCACGATAAGTAGCGGTACCCCATAGATGTACAAAAGCCAAACCCACCCTTTTGCTGCTGCAATGTTATAGAGGAAATAAGCTGCTGCAAATATACCAGCATCGGAGATGTAAATTTGAAGCCTTTCACGATCACAGTAGATGGGCCCGTAGGGATTGTAGTGGCAAGCAAATCGATCATAGTGACGGCCTGAAACATTAAAGGCCAAGTATAAGGGCCAACCAAGAGTCAGTGTGACTGCAAGTGACAGAACTCGGCCAGGTGGATTATTTAGGTATTTTGTATACCATGATAGTTTAGATTTGGGTTTGGGTACAAACACTTCATCACGCTCCATGGAACCTGTGTTAGAATGGTGACGACGATGACTATATTTCCATGAGAAGTATGGAACAAAAAGAGCAGAGTGGAGGATCAGCCCAACAGTGTCGTCAATCCATTGGTAGTCACTGAAAGCATGGTGACCACACTCATGAGCAATGACCCAAACACCTGTGAGGATGCAGCCTTGGAGAACCCAATAGATAGGCCAAGCTATGTGGGAAAGGGAGTAGGGGAGAAGGTGAAAGTAAGATGTAGCAACGTAGGAGAAGAGAAAGGCTAAGCACAGGTCGTGAACAACATAGTAGAATGAAGCAAAAAGGGAGCGCTGAAAACAATGGGGAGGAATAGCTTTCTTGATCTGACTGAGAGTAAATGGAGGCCTTTCCTCGGGAACTCGATGGACGGGACTTTCCTTTGCTTCATTCTTGTTGCTGGGGACGGGCATCTTACCACCGGCACCCATTGTTGGCTACTGGCTATCTTATTCTTCTATGTAAACCTGGGAAACACAAACGAGACCAAAACGACCACACTTCAAATTGAAATACTGTTAATAATTTCTTATTCTAAGGTTTTATAGGCAAATAAAATCCAAATTAATATTTTCTGTCATAAACTCCTAACAATAGAGGAAATTTAAGTTCTGAAGCAACAAAAACCTAGCAAATACAGTGATTGTCAAATGTTGGAATTAAGCTTAGCTCTTAAGAGAAAGTAAAACGGAACTCTTTCCAATTTCTGAAAGGAATGGAAATGACCAAATGTTGACAATTTAAGAACAAAAGAACTAAACGAGGGTGCTTCGCAATAGAATTAGAAAGAAAGCTTTCAATTTCTGAAAGATATATGGTGCCAACAAGCAACAGAAATATTAAATGAAACTGATCAAATTAAGCTTAAACAAATCAGCATATGAGCAGGTGGATGTAGAACAACAATGTCTATACAGATAATTGTCCACTGTAACACCAAGCACAGAATGAGAAAATAAGTTGAAAGTGGTTATGACCATGCAAATGAATATTGGTCAGTTTATCATGTAAAGCCCATGAGTTTGCATTGGCTCAATTGATGGTGAAGGTAAACAACCATATATGAAGTATTATATATTATAATGCTAATAACTAATAGCAATTCAACAGTGTAATAAAACAGCATCATACTACAACGGTTCCACCACAATCACTATAGCACCTTATGAGGCCAAATCAAAATGTGAAAGGTTAATGCAAGCAACGATATGGTCTTTACGGAATCCATGTAACGGAGAAAAATGTCGAATGCCTTGTGAAATGAAAATATGTAGCTTGATAAGCTAAAATGCATTTAATTGGAGAAAGTAATTGCCCATTTGGAATTTATACAATTGGTTTCAAAAGATTTGTTATATGTAACAGTAAAATTGAAGAATCTGGTTGTCTTAATTTCGCAATTTTTTATTTTTTACCTTGCTCAATGCTCATTAGCAAATTAGCAAAGAAGGAGAAAGAGAGAGAATTGCAAGAAAAGGCCAAAAGTATCACGACCCATCTCATAAAGCCAAAAATGTTTCTGTCATCTCTAGACGAATGAATAAAAAACGCAACATTGAAACACTGGGAGGTGACTTTAACGCATGCAGGCGTCCCATCAGACATGAAATAAACAAGTCATAGGTTGTGGCCTAGAAAATATAAACCAAAGAGAAATGACGATGGTTTATTTTTTATTTTTATTTTTATTTTTATTTTTATTTTTTAAAAGGTGGAAAACGCAATGGAGTACTGGTATTTCTGGGATCACAACAACAAAAGGGTCTAAGAATTTGGCAGAATTATATGTTAGCAAAAACCATGCCTTCAAGTATAGAATATATATTAGATGTAAACAAATAATTTTTATCTCCTTTGAGCTTTTCATGCCATGAAATATTTTATTCTTCATATTTTTCTCATCATCTTTCTGTTTTCTTGTGAAAACGTACGGTAGAAAGTTTGGTAGTCAAATGCAAAAATAATAATAGTATTTTCTAAAATCAATTACTAAGAAAGCAAAACATCGCCAAGCATAACAAAAGTATGTATGTTTTCATTGTTCATGTATTAAACCACCATTTAATGATAAAACAAAACTACACAATATATATATATATATATATATATATATATATATATATATATATATCATTAGAAATGAAATCCACAACCACATTATTTAACAATAATTTTAATAAATAAAATAAAACAGCTAAGTAAAGAAATCTAAGATGATCTTTACTTCTTTATCCAGAATAGGAAGAGAAACAAAATGTACGATATAAAAACGAATGACTTCGTACAGAGAGAAAACAAACGCTTAACAAGAATTAACAAAAGAAGGGCAGAAAGCTGCGGACATTGTTACACCGATAAACATCTTTAAGCAAGAAAAGAGACCCAAAAAATCATTAATAAAAATCAACATGGAATGGAAAAGCTTCAAAGGGAAGGGAAAGTACCTTAGATTTAGACAAAAAGAGCGCTTCTTCTTTTTTTTTTTTTTTTTTCTAGTTTCTTTGTCTATAGGGAGAATGAATTATTTTTCCTTCATCCAGGCTTCATATTGGCGACCTTTAAGCACTCTCTTTCATTCTGGCTGGTCCCACTAGATTACGCTTGGAAGAAATCATCTGCCTTCTTCCCTTCTACGTGTTGGGAGCAACGTCATCATAGCATTTAATGATCCCTTGATTCTGATTCTTCCTCGGATTTATTTGGATGTGCTGTAAAATTTCTTCCAGCTAAGTCATGGAAAAATTAGTAATAAGCTAATAACCTAACTATAATTTCTAATATTATATATATATATATATATATATTACATAGATAATTATTTTATATATTGTAAGTGGAGATTTTTAATTTTATATGCGGAGATAAGATAATACACATATTTTATTTTATTTTTTAATATTTTTAAAGTACATGTGTTATCATCTTAATCTCGTTTGTGGAGTTAAAAAATTTTCTGACGGTATACAAGATATTAATTTATATTATATTATACTTTATGATCCATACGTACCTAATAAATTAAGCCACATGGAATCCTATGTGGATATACCATTTACATGTCATGCAAATACACCAAATATGAAACTACTTTATTATGGGTTGAATTTTAATCAGAAAAAAAAATCATAAATCTATCCATTTGATTTGAACTTTAAATAAAAAAAAAATTCACATTTTATTTGAATTTTATGTAACAAAATAAGTGATAATTAATTTGGTAGAAAATTGAATTTAAGAATCGTCTCTACCTTTAGGGTTTGGAGGATTGGTCTAAGTCTTATTCGATGCAAGTATGTCTCTTCTTTAGGATCATCCCTTGTATTCCTTGAAAATTCAATTAGTATTTTTCTTTAGTCTATTTGTCTTTCAATATAGTGGAAACAATGGTAACATGGTTGGAGGAAATGTGGAACAACTTAACTCTCACAAGAAGGAGTTGGAAGAAATCAACACGGATGAGAGTTCATTGAGAGGAGATGCCATCAATGGAAAATAGTGGATGGTGGGGAAACTGTTAACAGAAAGAGTTTTCAACAAAGAAGCGATGACCAACATAATCAATCTAGTTTGGAAACCGAGGAAGGCTATCATTATAGTGATTTTAGAGGATAATCTCCTTTTCTTTAAGTTTTCATCCATGGCAGACAAAAAGAGAGTTATTAAAGGATCACTATAGTCCTTTGATAAGCATATTCTGTTACTGCAGGAGTATAAGGCAAATTTGAGGTTGAAGGAATATGTATTCTCTGAAGCAATGTTCTGGATCCGTGTATATGATTTACCATTAAGCATGAAGAGTAAGGAGATAGCAGAGAGAATTCAGAGGAAACTAGGCCAGCTACTAGAAGTGGATGCTAGTCTAGATCATGAAGCTGGTCACGTTTTTTAAGACTACTGGTGACCATTGATGTATCAAAAACTTTTCCCAAGGTTGTTTTGTAAGAACTGCAAATTTATACTTACTGTACCATCGTACGGTTATAGAATAGTTTAAAATGCCATTTTCACTATTTTTAGTACAAATAAGACCAGCTCATGTACGGACAGGTTCGTGGGCCCCATAGAAGGGTGCACCTAATCAGACATCTTTGAATTATCATAAAATGATAATGTCTGAATTCAAGTAAACTCTTTCAACCTTCAGAATTTGAATTTTGGATTTATCTCGATAAATATGCAACAATTGCATAATAACAATTTTGTCCATAAGTTGATTTTTCACATTGACCAAGTGGACACAATGAATGGATTTAAGAGTATAAAATTAGTTATATCAAGCCTTTAAATTTCATGTCAGACCTCGCACTGAGATGTCAAACGATAAAACCAAAAAGAATGAAATAGGTTAAACAGAGTGAAATTCATTTGTAAAGGCTTTAGTGTCGGCCACCTTTGGCCAATTTCACCTATAATACATTATTTGCATAATGAAATTCTCACCTACAAAAAGTAATGAATTAATAAGAATTATGATAAATGTAAAAAAAAAAAATTGAAATTAGGGGAATTCGGAAGTAACTTGTGAATCTTGTAACAAAACCTTATGAAAATTAGACTTTTTAATCTTAAAATGCATCATCCATGCTAAAATGCCCCGTAGGTTGGCCTCCCTCATAAATTCACCATTAATGTTATGAAAATTCATAAGAAAATAACAAGTGTAAGAAAACTCCATGTTTTCCATGATATCCCTTGAAACCGTGACCTATCCATGCAATTCTAGTCATTTTTAGCTTAAGCTTTCTTTTACAAACTTGCTCTACCATCTCTCTACAACATACTTCAATTTGGTAACCAAAATTCAAAGGTTCCAAGGGTGAGTATGTTTTGGCAATTTTAAGATCTATGAGGTTTCACTTTCTTTCAATTTATGAGTTTAGTATATGTTGTTCAAGGACTAATACAAAGTGTTTTCTATGGATTTAGATTGAAGAAAAAGGATCCTTAAGGCTGTTTATACCATTTGACCATTTTGAATTTTAGAGGTAATGGTTATTTAAAGCTTTTAGTTCAATATATGTGAACATTCAGATGATGTTCTGATGACATGTAATGCCAAAATGAAGTGATAATGAATGTAGCATGGGGTTGTAGTTTCGGCCTTTAGGGTTTTAATGGTGAAATGGTGTAATTTCATAAGGGTTTTGATATATAGTGTGAAATTCATGTAAAGAAAAAAACATGAATTTAATGTTATTGTGGAATAAAAGTGATGTTAAGACATTGTTATGTATTCACCATGAGATGAGTATTAGAGTAATTTTAACATTTCGTGTAATCTTAGTGATCATGTGAGTGTTGAGCATGAGTCAATGTGATAGATTCAATTAGACTGATCCGAAAGTATGAATTAATAGCATTTATCGCTTTATTACTAAAGGTGGCATAAGTGAATTCTATAGAAATGTGTGATATGTAAGTGTTATGGCAATTGTGAAAGTGATATGAAGTGGCTATTGAATGAATTGTGTGATATTATAGGATTCTGAATAAGTGTGGTATGTGGCGAAGTTGTTGTGACCGAGGCTAATAAGTGTGCAAGCGTTTTGCTTGGTAAGTTAATTGTATAAGTTGCGAGTTAATTCCTTACAGAACTTATTTCTATTTTAAAATCACTCTTAAGTAATGTATACTGTCACACCCCACTTCTGGGAACCCTTCTATCCATACTTACTCTACTACGGTTGGGCTGTGAGAAGATGCAATTACTAAAATTCATTCATTTACAGCGGAAGATTTAAAACTTTAATTCACACTCCCAGGTGTGTGTGTAGATATACAAAATCAATTGTATAAATACCATGTACTTACATATCATCCCCATAATACTGTTTACAATTCCAAGATATAACTGTGCGATACAATATATTAGATACAAAATACTCGTGTATACAAATCTTATACCTTTGCGGATTGTGGGAGCTGTTTGACACAAAAGACCTAGAGACCACCGCTCTCTTACTTCTCAGTACTTGGAGGGGGAAAATAGTGGGATGACCAAACCACAACTCAGTAAGGAAATGAATGCTAGCAGGTAGATATCGTACTACCTACGTAGCCTATGCATGTATAAACCAAAACCATGTTTTCATTATAAATGGAAATATCATACGAAAAATGCATTTAAACATATTTTTCTCAATAGCACTTTCGTGTAGATCAAATATATCAAGCTTCCATTTAAAACATGCTCATAAATAGTGCCCTCACGACACAAATGTGAAATCAGAGATTTATCAAGAACACAAAATCTCTTTCTTTTCTCAAATCACTCTTTCCCGTAAATCTCTTTCTTTTCTGAGATTGTCTCTGTTTCTCGAATCTCTGAGACAGGTATGAAATTTTTGGCAATCAAATATCCACGACATATGGCCATAGTCAGTGATCCCAGGCCTCACTGATCAGGTGTGCACGGGACATCACTTCGCCTGAAGGGGGATGGGTCAGTCCTGCCCTCCGGCTCATCTCAATCGACCTCATTTCCTTGTATACTCACGATAAAGATACGCCGTGTGTCATCTACACGATACTCGTACTCACGTGCACCCAGCACGGTACATAGTATACCAACAGACAACTACACTGTACTACGTACGACCGTGGACCCAAGTCCATACTCAAACTCCGATGGACTTTTCATCCTAAACCATGTCGCATATACCAGGCGAGCTAGCAGCGTGACACACAGTCATCACAAGGCTCCAGCGCGGTACGATCTATCGTTAAGGCCCAGCCCGTTCAAATGGCCGTCGGCTGGTATCCCCTTGGGTCCCAGACCCCCATGTTTACCTCAACTCAATAAAACAGGTGCGAGCAAAGTTCCCGCACTTTCTCAAAACCATCGTGAGAGTTAAGACTCCAGTACGGTACATCAAGGGCATTAAAACGGGTGTGAGCTAGCGCTTCAACACCAAATCTCAACTCAAAACTGATAGATGGCTATTTTCTCTTTTTAAAACTCAAAACATGTTTATTCATACAGCATGCCTCTTCATGCTAAAACATGTAAAATTAGCCAACCTATCATCAACATTTCTCAATCCTCAGTATCAATATAAAATTGAGAAAAACATTAAAAACATGCATATCATGCTATTTCCTTACCCTATCCCATTTCTCAATACATATATACATCATAGTACTTTTCATGCTTCCGTATAATTTCATAGAATTATAATATCGTACTAATTCTAGCAATATATCTACGAAATTGCTGTAAAATACGCACGAACATCTCTATAGCTAACACACAGTCCCTTACCTCGCTTTACTTGTGTGCAACTATCCTCCTCTACGCTTCTCACGTTCTCATCTTGACTTGCTCTGGCGTATCATCCGAAACTGAAATTCATCCATCAAACACTTGAGTTAACGTTTCTAACTCTTGTTCAACTAAGCATTTATCCAATGCCTTAAATATACATTTTACCCCCTTGTGGTAAATCTCATAATTTTATCCAAATATCAACATACCCAAACCATGCCCACAACATAATCATCCTCTCAAGATATCTCATTCATCATTAACACTTCGACATTCCACTTTCTCACACTAGACCATTTCTAAGTTATATGCATTTCATGCCATTCTAGGTAGTTCTACCCACAATGTGCACACCCAATTAACTTCATAATCATTAACCAAACCAATGTACTTGGATTTGTGCACTAGAACTTACCTCCTTGGATTTCCTCTTTGCTCCAATTAGAAATGCCCTTTATTCCTTCAATCCGACAAATGGGGAAATGCCTCTAGACTATGTTGTTCTTCTCTTAGACGTGAACAACTTTGTCTCTAATAGCTTTTCCTCAAATCTTACTGAAAATGACTAGATTTAGGAGTGAGAAAGCTAGGTTTTTTGAGTTGAAGTGAAAAGAAATGGTTTATCCCGAAATCTACAGATCCAACTGCTCCTATTTATAGATTTAACTTGATGAGATCGATCTTCCTTGGGTGGAGATCGATCTGGTCCTCTAAAAATCCCTCTTTTCTAAGATATTTTAAAGGCAGGAGATTGATCTGTCGAGGCTTGAGATCGATCTGCTGTCAAACAGAAGCTTAAGGAGATCGATCTGGTCTTAGGGGAGATCGATCTGCTTCCAACCCGAGAGCTAAGGAGATCGATCTAATTCCCTTGGAGATCGATCTGCTCCATTCCATTACTCACATAAGAGCACTATGGCTATTCTAGATCGATCTCTCATCCTATGAGATCGATCTGGCCTTCACATTTCCAGATTTCCTATAGTTTTTCTGCAACAACTTCATTCAAAACTTCCTCAATTTACCTCCATAGTCCTTTCCTCATTCATCCCTCCTTTGAGACTTAAAAATGCCATCCAATCACACTTAGCATGTATTAAAACTTGTGGGCACTCTTTGTATAACCAAATATACACGATATTGCCCGAATGGAAGTATACAACTTATGTAAATCTTTCCTTCCATTTTACCACACTACTTATATTCCATTTCATTCACATTCTTCTCGTGTTTAAGTTCATTTCTTCATACTCATTCATAATGCAACTTGTACGTATAATCACGATTCTTATTACAAGTGCGTACATCATCTTATGGACTTACATTGTATATACATCACATTACAAATGTATCATCATACTTATGATTTCATTTACATTTCTATGTTCCTATTTACAGCTATACATATACGGGGTCTCACATATACGATTTGTACGAAAAATATGCATAAGTATATGAAAAACTGACCACTTTAGGAATATAAACTGTGATGTGAACATCTTTGAATCTACCTTGTAGTTTAACTAATTAGCTATTGGTTTACTCGATCATATTACAAAAATTTTGTATTTTCAGTATAGTATGTGAATTCAGAAATTCAGTTTGTGTATTGCATGTTTTATACTATTTATTGATTTCAGAACCATGTTGTAATTTAATCTTGCATTATCCTATATGGCATTACCTATGTGCGATTTTACAAGCTTGCATTTATCTTGATTATGCATAAAAGAGCTTTATATTCTTACACGAGCATGTTTGGAATAAAAAAAGAGACTTATGTGTTTTCAGGATTTAGCATAATTGTTTTATATCCATTATATTATCCGTTTTCGAAACATGCTTTCTAATTTTCAATGTATGGGCATTCTAGTAACATTATGTTACGCCGATAGAGCAACTATGGAAACTACCTGAGTATTTGTCCTCTATGAGTGGGTATTTATGCTTATTCGACACAGTCATAGTAAGTTTCAGTTTTGGCTAATCACTAAAACCATAATTAAGATCTATGGCCATAGGTAAAACCATAGTTTTTGGGGTATCAGTTACATTAATAGCCACAATGATGATAACTTTTATTGGGAATCAACAAGAGTCTAACCTATATGTATGTTTTATCAGTTATCATTTTTCATTTATCAGTTTTCAATTTCAATTATATGTTATTTGTTTTCAAGTATAAGTTATAAGTTATTAGTCTTCAGTTATCAGTTTATCAGCATTTTGATCAAAAGAGATTTTTGCATTCTAAAAGTGCATCAAAATTATGTTTTTAGCATCATTCTCAATTAATGATATAAGAACGATATGACTTTCGTATCAGTGCAGTGTGGTCAGGTCTAAAGGAAAATGAGGTACTATAAAGTATCTTTCCCCTTGACGACTTTGATAGTGTCTAGAAAGAGTGCTATTCTAAAGCTTAGAAAGAAAAATGTTATATAAAAGTATGAGAAATGTGATATGATTTTCGATATGAACTTTGATTTTGAAACGTAACATTTTCGACATAACATTTATTTCTGACTTACCATCTTGTATGTGGTTAATTTTGCACTTTGGTGGTGAATATATGTGTTATGTGTTGTGAAGGTTATTTAGCTTTTGTGGAAGACATAGACAAAACACATCTAGAGCTATCTGATATTCTGGTAGTCAAAGACTTTCCAGATGACTTACCGGGATTACTGCCTGAACGAGAAACTAAGTTCACCGTTGATCTACTACGCGGCATTCAATCGATATTTAAGGCCCTATATCATATGTCTTTATCGGAGTTGGATGAATTAAAGAAACAACTTTAGGAACTACTTGATAAAAACTTTATTTGCCTGAGTGTATCATTATAGGGTACTCTGGTTCTGTTTGTTTTCTAGAAAGATGATAACCTCAGGTTGTGTATCGACTAAAGGTTATTGAATACAGCCACAATTAAAAACAAGTATCCGTTAACATGGATCGATAACCTTTTTGATTAGTTGCAGGGTGCTAAGATTTTTTCTAAGATTGATTTACAGTCGAGATATCATTAATTGCGCATTCGAGCCGACTATATCCCGAAGGCTACTTTTAGGATAAGGTACTAGCATTACGAGTTCTTAATCATGTTGTTCAAGTTAACTAGTGCCCTTATAGCCTTCATGAGTCTTATGAACGAAGTCTTTAAGCCCTACCTCGACCAGATTGTGATTGTTTTCATCGACAATATCTTGGTTTACTCTAAGCCTAGGAATAACATGAACAACATTTGAGAACTGTTCTTTAAACTGTCTGAGAAAAATAGTTGTATGCTAAATTTAGTAACTGTGAGTTCTTATTGAAAAATATATATTTTTTGGGTCACATGGTGACTAAGGATAGGGTTTTAAAAGATTCACCAAAATTGAGGTCGTGGAGAGAAGGGACAGGTCGAAGATAGTTACTAAGATTCACGGTTTCTTAGGATTGACTGGATATTATCTCAGATTCTTCAATGGACTTTCGAGGATTGCTGCACTTCTGACACGCCTTACGCGTAAGGATGTCAAGTTGTGTACAATGATACTTCTCTCCAGGGTTTAGGTTCTGTGCTGGTACAACACAGGAAAATGAGAATAACTGCCCCACCCATGATCTCGAGCTAGTTGTAGTGATTCATCAGTAATTCCTGAAAAAGTATATATATATCATAAGATTTCATACACTGAACATCACATGTTTTATTTCTTAATAGCAAAACATACACTAAATTTATCAGGTAGGGAGAAGTTTACAGTCTTAATATAGCAGTTTAGACTTACGTGATTGGTTGTTAACCAATCCATACATAAAATACATCAAAACCATACATATTTAACAAAACTAGATCTGTTAACATTATCATGTCTCCCACCTTAATTTCACAATTCTAACATATCTTATGTCACGACCCTCTTTCATCTAAAATCATTATAAATTTTTTTCTTTTTAAATTAACTTATTGTCACGACCCTCAACTCACCAAAAATACGTACAAATTTTTTCGATTTTTATACTTTATTCATCATGTGTTCTTACCTTATCACGATCGTGATCAGCTATACACTAAATGGTTGGACTGTGTGCCAATGTCTACCTCATCCATCCATAATAATTTAATTTGCAACATAATTTCAAAAGTAAACACTTTTATAAATACATCAAAGTTATTGTTTACAAGTGTTTACATTGCTTTACATCCCTAATGTTTACATACAAAATGCTACTATGCTATGTCTAGTTTAGATACAAAATAATTCAAGTGTGTATACTTTATGCGATGGGATGCAGCAGATACCCAAAAAGGAAAGCCTCCAGTCGCTCTCAATCTATACTCAAATCTCTGTAGAGAGGGGAAAATAAGGGGGTGAGCAAACCACACACTCAGTAAGGCAATCATGCGAACAGGTAGATACTGCACTATCTACGTGATCGTGATGCCATGCTCAAAAGCATTTAGTTCATCATTTTATCTCAAAACATGAGTGTATGATTGTGTTAATGGTATGTAAAGCAATTCATGCTATTAAATTTAGTGCACAAAACCCATTCAAAGAATGGCATTAACCATCATGCATATTTTATAAGTAAGGCATGGCATTAATCATCATGCATATGTCATAAGTAAAGCATGGCATTAAACATCAAGCATCAATGCACTTTAAAAACCATTAACATACTTTCATCTCAAAATAATTCAACTCTAGTCAGGATTCGGTCCCTCCCTCGGACTATCCTGACCCACAAAACATTTCAAATATGGATTTATTCTCAAAGCAATAGGCATGTGAGATCGGCAATACAACAAGGGAAATATCCTCTAGGACTATGGCAATATCCTGTGATACCGACTACACGAATCAGGTGTGCGGGTTATCACCACTATCTGTTTCCAGATGGGAGGAGGGTCAAATCCTACTCGCCGGTCCATAGTAGATCTCGTCCGAAGACGGCATATCACAATCTCAACACGATACATCGTACTCCATACTACCTGCAAGGTATAACGTACTCCGTAGACCTAATCAACACATCATATCACGCCACATCTCAAAATTCACGTGTGAGCCTATTTAATCGGTACGACCTCTTATCTACCTAAAGCTCCTAACATTGCTATCAACATGTCACATTCTCAAAATGCATGTGTGAGCCTCTTTAATCGGTGCAACACCCAGTCCACCCGAAGCTCTAAGCACGACTACAAGCAAGGTGGGCATCTAATACGAGCTATGCTCAAGCATCATGCCAAAACCAATAAAAATCCATGTGAAAACTAGGGTAAGCTAAGCTCCAGCACTCATGTATATAAAACACGTCAAATCTCGTGCGAGTCATACTCTAGCACACTTTCATTCTCACAAAAAGCATGTAGGTGGCTCAAATCTTTGCAAAGTATAGTTAGCAAACCAAAACAACTCATTTCTTTTGCAAATCATTTCAGTGTCAGCCATCCTACTAAATCATTTGCTAAAAAGAAATAACACATGATTTTCAAAGCATTATGCTTTTGTTTTCATGCACATTTCTCAAACACCCAACTTTTACCCTTGAATCACCTGTTTTCATTTCCTAATAACTCATGCATTCTAGCAAAGCATTTAAGCGCCCAAATTGCGTATAGGTATCTCTAAAAGTCCACACAATTCCCTTACCTCGATTTACTCGAGTGCGACTCTCTTCCTTTTAGCTTCTTGCGCTTTAGGCTAAACGTTCTCTTGTGTATCCTCGTGAGCTGAAATTCATTCACCAATTCAGTTGAGTTAATGTCGCTAACTCACATTTTGACCTCACTAGTCAATATGATTCATTGAGCCTATTTCATTATGCATTACCAATGCCACAATCCACGTTTTATCCTTTATTCTATAACCACGTCTTAAAATCATACTGATGCGACCAAAGGGTATATATCCGCAAGTGCACGGGTTGTACAAGTAATAATGGGATTTGAGTCCCGAATTATCGTCCCACAGAGAAGTTGATTAGCCTAATTAAGTACCGGTTAATCTTACCCTAAGTATATTCTAGCAAATTATGGAATTAAGGTGAGTGATCTACATAGCTATAATTGAAAATACTGAAAGCAATAAAATAATAAAACTATAAAATAAAGAAAATAAAACTGAGCTCAAAGTACTTACAATACTCCAAGCAATTAAAAACAACAACCTACAAAAGAAAATTAAAACTGTTAAAATTAACTAACGCAATTAAAATAAAATGCAATTATGAAAATAAAGCAATAAAATTAAACTACAATTAAACTAACCTAAGACTTAATGAAATGAATTTACCCCTAATCTAATTCTAAATTAACATTTAATTAACTATCAACCTAAATAAAACTAAGTTCTACACTATTAAACTAGAATACTAATCATGCAATTTAATTAACAAATCTAAACTAAGCTAACTAATTTAATTGGAAATAAACTAAACTAAAAAGCATGAAAATGAGTTAATGCCCAAAATGCAAAAGCCAAACAAGGCCTTAAGCATTTTTAAACCTTCCCTCCATATACTGTTCATCATTCATTTTGTTTTTTCCATTTCCAGTAAGGCCTCGGGTTGCTCGGTTTCCAGGTGCAGTCTCGGGTTGCTCGGCTTTGCCTGCTAGTTCGCTGCTGTTTTGTCCATGGGTTGGTGCTTGCTGTTTGGTCTGCTGGTCTGCTGCACTCTGTTGTTTCTGGTGTTCCAGGTCATGGGTTGGTAAGGTGCTGCCCATGCATCGACTGTGCACTGCACTCGGTAGTTGGTGCCTGTCCATTCCTACTCTGCTCCATTCCCTGCCTGTACCACTGCACGTCACTTCCTGCCTTGCTTCTATCATCAGCAAGCCATGCTCCAACACCCAGCGCAGCCTACTCATCCAGCAAACAGCCACGCGCATCAAGCAGATCGACACGCCAGCCCAGCACTGATTCATCACGTCCTGCTCCTGCATCTGTTCCATGCAATCGGTGTACACAGCAGCAGCTCCTGCCTTCAGTTATCCGATCCCTGCACCAACGCCCTTGCTTCACCTGCCACGCAGCTCAGCACACTCCCGTAACAATGGCTTCCTGCTCCATTCTTGCAAAATAGAAGATGATGAACAGTACAATAACAACATAACAGGGCAGAACAGAGGAGGGCTCTCGGTCTGTCCAGCTTCACTCTCGGTTCATGGCCTGCTGCTAGGATCTCGGGTGGTTTATGAAATCAGCCTAGCTCCCCACATTCTCGAGTAGCAAGGACAGCAAACGAAAAGGAAAAACAAAATTACCAATGGAAGCAACCGAGAATTATAAACATAACAAAAACAAACTTGAAAAATGAAGGAGAAACCGAGAAGAGCAAAGACAAGGAAATGAGATCAAATGCTGTAAAAGAAGATTAGCAACTAGGATTAAACTTTTTCATTTTAAAGAAAATAAAACAAAGCTTGTAAATTGCAACAATGGTGGCTAACTAAGAACTAACCGGAAATCCTTGCAAATGAAAAACAAAATAAATCTAACAACAAAGCTTTTGAAATAAAACTTTAAACTATATTAAAAATACCTCTAAGTTACATTACACTACTCCTAACTACATTACACTACTCCTACTCCTAAAAATTACATCAAACTTTCAATTGTCATCCTTTCCTATTTATAAACACACTAGGGGTAAAATGGTAATTTTCACATCCTTGATGAGTTGGCATTTTTTTTGGCCACTTGTCTTCACACCATTGGCTCCTCGAAAAGATATGTCCATGTCATCGGTCTTCTTGTCCAATTGGATGTGCTCGGTGGCATGACTCGTGTTGTCCGCGTGGCTCAATCTCGATTTTAGCCCAATTTCGGTCCATTTTCTACCGAAATATTCAAAATTCATCCGGATTTGATTTATCTGCAAACATGAGAATTTTAATTAAATAAAGGGGATAATTAACAAAATAAATTGGGGATTTAAATAAATAATTAGGAAATTAAGCACAAATAATTCTAAAAATATAGAATTATCACACCCCCAAACTTGAGCTTTTGCTTATCCTCAAGCAAAACAAAATGATTGTAGGAATGACAAGTACAAAAACATAATAATTTCCCCAATATCATCCTCAAAGAAAAAGTACAGACTATGAAATCAAAGACTCACAATTACAAGTCCAACACTTAGAATTATTCAATCATAAGTCCTAACCCAAATTGGACTCCTCGTGAGTGTGTGAAAGATGTCTAAGTCACTTCACAGTACATTATCCGGATCAGATTATGCAACATAGTGAATGCAAAGTCAATGACATGTGATCATTCCCATAAGTTTGCTTTTCACTTCTCTCTCCACTAATGTAGTCACACTTAACCAAAAATTAATAGGACTTCATTAAGCTTGTAATGTAAGGCTGGGGCTAAGGTATGATAAAGTCAATTTAGGTTTAATTACCCCTTAACATGCATTACTTCTAGGATCTTAATGTAAGAGCTCTAATCATTTCCCCCAAACTTATTTATTTCACTAAGCATTTTTTTTCTTTTCTTGTTCTTTTTCTCTCTTTTTTTTTTCGTCATTCTTTCTTTTTTTTTTTTTAATTTTTTTTACACACTCCTTCACAATCACTTAATACCCATACAGCTCACAATATATCTAATGACTTTTCATGCTTTCGGGGTAAGGGATAGGAAAAAGTATTTAAGCTAAGAAAAATTAAGCAGGTGTATTTACAAAGAAAAGCTTATTTGGCCCAAATGGGTGACTAGGGGTAGAATATGTACAAGGATAGCTAGAAAGGCTCAAACGATCCAAAGATGGCCTAAATCATCTCCCTAATCAAGTGTGATCTAATATTTCACCTCGAGATTAGATCAAACAAATTCTAGAATATGATGCACAAAATCAACTGAACAAATGCAATACTATGTACACATAAGCTTTCTCTAAATAAATATACCGATTTATGACATGACATGTGCATAAGATGAGGAAATCACAATCCGAATTAAGACAAATTCAAGAACTCAACTTCATGCTTTTCCTATAATCATGCTTCTCATTCAATCAAAGTCAGACTAAATCATGGGGTCATATCATTGGAATATGGGAAAACTACATGCTAAGCACTAAATCATCCCAAAATCAAGCAATTTAAGCTCATATTATCGAAAAAATTTTGAAAATTCCTTCTCAGATTTTCGAAAAAATTTTGAAAATTTTTCCAATTTTTCACAAAATTGCTCAAATAATATCCCCTCCCCCAAACTTAAAGTGCACAGTGTCCTCAGTGTGTAGATAATATAAGAATTGAAGTTCAGGACAGAGTACTCCCCTTTCTGATGATGATGATGACAACTGAAGCTTTGATTGAAAGCATAAAAATAGAAAATAAACCTGCAACACAAACAAAGAAAGAAACAACAGAAAAGAAAAATAAAAAGAACTATTTACAATGTGAAAGTGAAAATACAACCACTTCAAATGCAGCTGAAAAACACTACACTCAGCAGCAAGGCAAAGAGCAGGAGGATTAGCCAAAATGGTGACAGAATGTTAACAGTTAAATCCTCCTGAGCTCTCGTTACTTCCCTCCTTCTTTGAGAATTCCTGTGCTCAAGCCTTATATTCTCCTCAATCTCTATCTTAAAACACTCTTGAGAGTCATCAGGGAGCTTTAAAGGTTTGAAGACATTAAACTTCACTTCCTGATCTTGGACTCTCATCGTCAACTTTGTAGAATCAGAGGGCGAGGAAGGCAATGAATAAGAAGGTATAGATGAAGAAGAGCCTAATTTTGCAGCCCGATCCTGATGTTCCTGCTCTTTCTGAGCTGCTTCGTTAGAACCTATGTGTTCTTCAACTATGTGCTGTTCAGGTTGGGACTTGACTTGTGGCTCATCTAGCTCTCCGCCACTCCTAAGGGTGATAGATCTAACATGTTCCTTACCCTCCATTTGCTTATCATGATTAACTTCAGTATTACTAGGAAGGGTCCCTTGAGGATGTTGGCTAAGAGAGCTAGCTATTTGTCCAACCTGAACTTCTAAGTTCTTAAGTGAAGCAGCTTGATCTTGCAGGATAGTCGTGAACATCTCCTCTAATGTAGGCTTCTTCTCAGCTGCTGGTGTGTGGTAGAATTGGGGCTGCATGAGTGGTGGTGGTGGTGGTGGTGGTGATGGATGAGATTGAAATTGAAGTGGGGATGGTTGATGAGGCGAGTGATATGGAATTTGCGGCTGTGGTGGTACTTGAACCGGTGGAGTTTGAAAACTAGGGGGTTCTATAGATCTAGAGTTAGAAGGTTGCCCTTGGTTTTGGCTCCAGGAGAAGTTATGATGGTGCCTCCACCCTGAGTTGTAGGTGTTTGAAAAATGGTTATTTTGTTGCGTTTGAGAAGGGGCAACATACTGAACCGATTCTAAGTTGAGCGGACACCTATCTACAGAGTGGGTACCACTACACAGCTCGCAGGAAAGAAAAGGACTTTGGACAGAATAAATCGGATTAGGACTGGTGGGAGGATTATACTGGGTACTGAGCGACTCCACCTTCTTTGTAAGATTGGCTATCTGAGAAGTCAAGGTGGACATCGTGTAGAGCTCATAAATACCCGCCGGCTTCTTTGGCATTTGCCTCTCCGAGGACCATTGATAGTTGTTAGCCGCCATTTTGTCTAGCAACTCGTAAGCCTCCTCCTCTGTTTTGCACATCAAGGCTCCACCCGAAGCAGCGTCCACTATGGTCCTATTCTGGCTTGTAAGTCCATTGTAGAAAGTTTGGACTTGAAGCCATAGAGGTAGGCCGTGGTGAGGGCACTTCCTAAGAAGCTCCTTATATCGTTCCCATGCTTCATAAAGAGATTCAAAGTCGTACTGGGCAATGGAAGATATATTGCTACGAAGTTGGGCTAGTTTAGAGGGAGGAAAGAATTTGGCTAGAAATTGGTGGGCTAACTCATCCCATGTGGAAATTGATCCCGGAGGCAGAGAGGTCAACCAGTGTCTCGCCCTATCCCTAAGTGAGAAGGGGAATAATCTAAGCCTAACAGCATCGTCAGATAATCCATTATATTTAAATGTGTTGCACAAGTCCAAGAATTGCCCAAGGTGAGCATGTGGGTCATCGTAAGGAAGCCCACTGAACTGTAGAGAAGTTTGGATCATCTGGATGATTGCGGGCTTAATTTCAAAATTGTTTGCATGGACAGCTGGTGGCCTAATGCCGGAATAATACCCTTCAATAGTCGGCATTGCATAATCTCCGACTGTCTTAATTTTCCTATTTTCTGTCATGATGCTTTGCAGCGGAGCTATAAATTTCCTAGAATCCTTTCGAATTTTTCTAAGAGTTCGTTCGATTTCAGGATCTAAAGGAAAGCAATTAAAACTTCTGGCTCTACACTTGCAATCATCTAAAAGTCCTTAAAAATTTTTTTTTAATTTTTTTTAATTTTTCAATTTTTCAATTTTTTTTATTTTAATTAAGAGAAAATTTAACTAACCTAAGCTAAGGTTCTAAATATTTACAAGCTAGAATTACACCTAAGCATAATTTCACCGATATTAACTAATGGCTAATTAAGACTTCCCCGGCAACGGCGCCAAAAACTTGATGCGAC
The DNA here is from genome assembly GCA_033439115.1 of Firmiana major. Taxonomy (NCBI): domain Eukaryota; kingdom Viridiplantae; phylum Streptophyta; class Magnoliopsida; order Malvales; family Malvaceae; genus Firmiana; species Firmiana major. Next base: position 39,827,910 of record CM065901.1, read on the forward strand.
CAAAGGGTATATATCCGCAAGTGCCGGGTCGTACAAGTAATAATGGGATTTGAGTCCCGAATTATCGTCCCACAGAGAAGTTGATTAGCCTAATTAAGTACCGGTTAATCTTACCCTAAGTATATTCTAGCAAATTATGGAATTAAGGTGAGTGATCTACATAGCTATAATTGAAAATACTGAAAGCAATAAAATAATAAAACTATAAAATAAAGAAAATAAAACTGAGCTCAAAGTACTTACAATACTCCAAGCAATTAAAAACAACAACCTACAAAATAAAATTAAAACTGTTAAAATTAACTAACGCAATTAAAATAAAATGCAATTATGAAAATAAAGCAATAAAATTAAACTACAATTAAACTAACCTAAGACTTAATGAAATGAATTTACCCCTAATCTAATTCTAAATTAACATTTAATTAACTATCAACCTAAATAAAACTAAGTTCTACACTATTAAACTAGAATACTAATCATGCAATTTAATTAACAAATCTAAACTAAGCTAACTAATTTAATTGGAAATAAACTAAACTAAAAAGCATGAAAATGAGTTAATGCCCAAAATGCAAAAGCCAAACAAGGCCTTAAGCATTTTTAAACCTTCCCTCCATATACTGTTCATCATTCATTTTGTTTTTTCCATTTCCAGTAAGGCCTCGGGTTGCTCGGTTTCTAGGTGCAGTCTCGGGTTGCTCGGCTTTGCCTGCTGGTCCGCTGCTGTTTTGTCCATGGGTTGGTGCTTGCTGTTTGGTCTGCTGGTCTGCTGCACTCTGTTGTTTCTGGTGTTCCAGGTCACGGGTTGGTAAGGTGCTGCCCATGCCTCGACTGTGCACTGCACTCGGCAGTTGGTGCCTATCCATTCCTACTCTGCTCCATTCCCTGCCTGTACCACTGCACGTCACTTCCTGCCTTGCTTCTATCATCAGCAAGCCATGCTCCAACACCCAGCGCAGCCTACTCATCCAGCAAACAGCCACGCGCATCAAGCAGATCGACACGCCAGCCCAGCACTGATTCATCACGTCCTGCTCCTGCATCTGTTCCATGCAATCGGTGTACACAGCAGCAGCTCCTGCCTTCAGTTGTCCGATCCCTGCACCAATGCCCTTGCTTCACCTGCCACGCAGCTCAGCACACTCCCGTAACAATGGCTTCCTGCTCCATTCTTGCAAAATAGAAGATGATGAACAGTACAATAACAACATAACAGGGCAGAACAGAGGAGGGCTCTCGGTCTGTCCAGCTTCACTCTCGGTTCATGGCCTGCTGCTAGGATCTCGGGTGGTTTATGAAATCAGCCTAGCTCCCCACATTCTCGAGTAGCAAGGACAGCAAACGAAAAGGAAAAACAAAATTACCAATGGAAGCAACCGAGAATTATAAACATAACAAAAACAAACTTGAAAAATGAAGGAGAAACCGAGAAGAGCAAAGACAAGGAAATGAGATCAAATGCTGTAAAAGAAGATTAGCAACTAGGATTAAACTTTTTCATTTTAAAGAAAATAAAACAAAGCTTGTAAATTGCAACAATGGTGGCTAACTAAGAACTAACCGGAAATCCTTGCAAATGAAAAACAAAATAAATCTAACAACAAAGCTTTTGAAATAAAACTTTAAACTATATTAAAAATACCTCTAAGTTACATTACACTACTCCTACTCCTAAAAATTACATCACACTTTCAATTGTCATCCTTTCCTATTTATAAACACACTAGGGGTAAAATGGTAATTTTCACATCCTTGATGAGTTGGCATTTTTTTTGGCCACTTGTCTTCACACCATTGGCTCCTCGAAAAGATATTTCCATGTCATCGGTCTTCTTGTCCAATTGGATGTGCTCGGTGGCATGACTCGTGTTGTCCGCGTGGCTCAATCTCGATTTTAGCCCAATTTCGGTCCATTTTCTACCGAAATATTCAAAATTCATCCGGATTTGATTTATCTGCAAACATGAGAATTTTAATTAAATAAAGGGGATAATTAACAAAATAAATTGGGGATTTAAATAAATAATTAGGAAATTAAGCACAAATAATTCTAAAAATATAGAATTATCACATACTCATAACATTATTATCATTTTAGGACATCCCACATGATAATTTATTTCACTATATTTCACTTTCTCACACTAAACTATTCCTTGGACATGGTGGATTCATTATACTCTTGGTAGTTTCTAAGATTTCTCTACATATCAATCATTTCCCACATCAATATCTAAACAAATGTACTTGGGTATTTGCATTAGAAACTCACCTAGCTTAAACTCTTTGCTCCAATGGAAATGCACCTTGTTGCTATCCAACAACAGAGGAAAATGCCTCCCAACTATGTTGTTCTTCTCTTTGATGTGAACAACTTTGTCTCTAATAGCTTTCTTTCAAATCTTACTAAAAATGGCTAGATTTAGGAGTGAGAAAGTTAGGTTTTGGGCTTGGAATGGAAAGGAAATGGTTACTCTCGTGAAATACAGATTTAACTACCCCTATTTATAGAAATTGCTTGATGAGATCGATCTGCCTTGGGTGTAGATCGATCTGGTCCCCTAAATTCCTCTTTTCTCATGGCATTTTCAAGCATGAGATCGATCTATCGAAGCTTGAGATCGATCTGCTCCAAAAAGAGAGCTAAGGAGATAGATCTGTTCCATTAAGGATCGATCTGCATTTTACAGAATGTTTAGGAGATCAATCTGGCTTCATTGGAGATCGATCTGTCCTGTTCCATAGCTCAAAATAAGAGCATTTTAGCTCTTCCAAATCGATCTCTCATCCTATGAGATCGATCTATATTCATATTTCCAGATTTTCTATAGTTTTTCTGCAGCAACACATACCAAACTTCATACATTTTGTTGCCTCATCTTTGAGACTTGAAAATGGCATCCATTCATATTTTATACCTATTAAAACTTGTGTACAATCTTTGTATATCCAAAGGTACATGATATAGACTAAATGGAAGTGCATAACTTATGAAACCTTTCTTTTATTTTACCACACTACTCATTTTCCATTCTACTCCCATTCTTCACATGTTTAAGTCCATTTCTTCATATTCATATACAATATAACTTGTACATACAATCACAACTCTTATTACATGTGTGTACCTTAAACTTATGGACTTACATTACATGTACTTCACATTACCAGTATATCACTATACTTATGAATTCATTTACATATATATACAAGGTTAAACCTATATGGGGTCTCACATTCTCCCCCACTTAGAAATTTAGTCCCCCAAATTAGAACCAATCATTCTGTGAACAACTCGAGATACTTCTCCCGCATTACACTCTCCAATTCCCATGTGGTCTATTCCATAGTGTGATGTTGCCAAAGGACTTTCACCAAGGGAATTGCCTTTGTCCTCAACAATTTATCTTTTCTATCCAGTATCCGAACCGGCTTCGCAACATAGGTCATACCTTCATTGAGCTCCAAAGGCTCGTACCTTATCACATGCGTCTGGTCTGGGTGGTACTTCCTTAACATGGATATGTGGAAGACGTTGTGAACACTTGCCAATTCCGATGGCAATGCCAACCTATAAGCCTTGTCTCCCACTCTCTCCAAAATCTCGAAGGGTCCGATGTATCTAGCACTTAGCTTATCCTTCTTACCAAATCTCATAATTCCCTTCGAAGGAGAAACTCTCAAGAACATGGACTCACCCACACCAAACTCTAGTGGTCTCTGTCTCCTGTCAGCATAACTCTTTTGTCTACTTTGAGCTGTCCGTAATCTCTCACAAATCAACTGGACATCTTTAGAGGCTTGTCTAACCAATTCTGGAGCAAAGATCTGTCTGTCACCAACCTCTTCCCATCTAATAGGGGAACGACATCTACGTCCATACAATGCCTCATATGGTGTCATCTCGATACTCGCTTGAAAACTGTTATTATAGGCGAACTCTACGAGTGGTAAATGGTCATCCCAAGAACCTCCAAAATCTAACGCACACGCTCTCAACATATCCTCCAGGGTCTATATAGTCCTCTTTGACTGACCATTTGTTTGAGAATGAAATGCGGTGCTAAAACTCAACTGGGTCCCCATCGTTTCCTGAAAATGTTTCCAGAAATGGGAAGTGAAGTGGGTATCCCTATCAGAAACAACGCTCACTGAAATTCCATGTAGCCTCACTATCTAGCGCACATACAAGTTCGCTAATTGGCTCAGAGTATTGGTAGCTCTCATAGCTAGAAAATGGGTTGATTTTACCAATCGATCCATAATTACCCATATGGCATCATGACCTCTGCGGGTCCTCGGCAATCCCATCACAAAATCCATGGAGACGTGCTCCCATTTCCAAGTTGGTATTAGTAAAGGCTACAATAATCCTGTAGGCGTCTGATGTTCTACCTTTACCTGCTAACAAACGAGACACTTAGCAACATATTCAGTAATGTGCTTTTTCATCCCAGACCACCAATAAACCTTTCGAAGGTTTTGATACATCTTGGTACTTCCTGAATATATCGTATATTTCGATGATTGAGCTTCTGTCAAGATTAATCTTCTGATCTCTGCATCATCAGGAACACATATCCTACCTCTGAACCTCAACAATCCATCTGAACTCAACTCAAAGTTTGTCTCTGTACCCCTCTGTATCTGCCCGACAATATCACTGCACTGTTGATCAACTCGTTGAGCCTGTTGAATTTGATCTACCAGATCCGGTTCCAACGCAGACTAGCTATCATAAATCCACTATCAGTATCAGGCGGGGTCATATCCAAACTGAGGTTCATGAACTGTTCTAACAGCTTGTGTTCCCTGACCATCATGAATGACACCAACCCCAGATACTTCCTACTCAATGCATCAGCAACTACATTTACTTTACCCAGGTGGTACAGGATCTCACAATCATAACCCTTTAATAACACGAGCCATCTCCTCTGTCTCATGTTCAACTCTTTCTGCGAGAACAGGTACTTAAGGCTCTTATGATCGGTGTAAACCTAAAATCTCTTACCATAGAGATAGTGGCGCCATATTTTCAATGCAAACACTACGACCGCCAACTCCAAATCGTGGGTTGGGTAGTTTCTCTCATGATCCTTTAACTGTCTTGATCCATATGTAACTACCTTCCCATCCTGCATCAATACACAACCCAGTCCTTAGTGTGAAGCATCCGTATACACCGAAAAACCTCTGAGCTGGTAGGAATGGTAAGTATCGGAGCAGTAGTTAAACTCCTCTTCAACTCCTCAAAACTTTCCTCACACTTATTGTCCTACACAAATTCAATATTTTTTCTCATGAGACGTGTCAAAAGAGCAGCTAACCTCGAGAATCCCTCTACAAACCTTCGATAATATCCAGCTAAACCCAGGAAACTTCTGATCTCTGTCACTGTCTGGGGTCTCTGCCACTGAACCACGACTTCAATCTTAGATGGATCCACTAACACTCCATCTTTTGATACTATATAACCTAGAAAAGAGATCTGTTCCAACCAAAAGTCGCACTTACTAAGTTTAGCATACAACTTCTTCTCTCGGAGGGTCTGCAACACGATCCTTAGCTGTTGTTCATGCTCCTCTCTAGACCTTGAGTACACCAGTATATCATCAATAAACATGATTACAAATTGATCCAAATACTGGTGAAATACCTCATTCATTAATGACATAAAAGCTGTGGGAGCGTTCGTCAACCCGAATGACATAACCATAAACTCATAATGTCTATACCGGGTGCGAAAAGCTGGCTTAGTTACATCTCCACTCTGTATCTTCAACCGGTGGTACCCTGATCTCAGATCCATCTTGGAATAGACTTGCGCTCCCTTAAGCTGATCCAACAAGTCATCGATGCATGGAAGGGGATTCTTATTCTTGATGGTGGCCTTATTCAATAATCGATAATCTATACACAGTCAAAGGCTTCCATCCTTCTTCCTTACAAACATAACTGGTGGTCCCCAAAGTGAGACGCTCGACCTGATGAACCCCTTCTCCAGCAACTCTTGCAGCTGTTTCCTTAGTTCTTCCAACTCAACTTGAGCCATTTTGTACGGTGGCTTGGATATCGGCTCTGTACCAGGTGCCAAATCTATACTAAATTCCATCTCCCTATCTGGAGGTGTCACGACCTAAATTACCTAAAAATCAGAGTAAATTTTTCACCATTTTTATTTCCTTACCCGTCGTGAACAGTTTCACCACTAAACAGTTGGGCTATGATTCGGTGTTAGTCACCTCTCACCTATTTACCATTCCATTTTCATATTTAATTTACATATCAATTTATTATAAATAAATGCATCCCCAATATTACATCCATGTACAGTATTGTGCCTCTATATGTTCAGATACAAAAATTATACAAATGTGTATACCTGGTCTTGATAAGAAGCAGTGGATATGACTACTATCATTCTCTTCTACTGAATATACCTTGTGGGGTGGAAAATGAAAGGGTGAGCATAAACAACTCAGTAATGCAATAATGTAAGCAGGAAGATAACTATACTATCTACGTGCTGATAATGTCATGATATAAAATCGTTTATATTTGGAGCATGAGGTAAGACTAAAACGATGCCACATGTATGTATATATCATATAAGAGAAATCATGAAGTCGACATATAAAACAAACATTGAAAAATCATCATGTATGTCATCTCATGCTCGTCACATTTAAAACATATTTGTTTCCTCATAAACTTATCACGTTAAAACTCATTTGTTTCATCATAAAATAACCTCATCAAGGTCAAACCCATCTCTCGGGAATACCTTGATTCATTAAATCACATCTCTTTTGAAAACATTAATCAGGACATTACCCCTCCCTCGGGTTCGTCCTGGTCTATTCAGACCGTATGATATCATGTGAGGCATGTAGGTTACTGTATGAAAAATCGAGGACTATGTCCATACTTTGTCCCTGTGATCCCAGGCTACACGGATCCCGATGTGCAGGGCATCACAACTGCAACGGGAGGTGGGGTCAAATCCTACCCGCTAGAATATCAAGAAACATCATCGAGTCATCATGACTGCACGATACATCATACTCCGTGTGACATACACGGTACAACGTACTCCGTGGACCCATATCATAGTCTGGGGGTGCCTGCCGTAGGTGTTATCCACCCCAATACTATGTCGATAACCAACCTATGTCTCAAAGTATACGTGCGAGCATCTCAACTCTCTGTGACACACAGTCTACAGGAGGCTTCCGCACGACTATATGCATGTCAACTCACGTCTAGTGCGAGCGAAGCTCTAGCACCACGCTATGCATATCATGATATCTAAAATCTCGTGCGAGCGAAGCTCCAGCACGGTTTTATGCACACACAAATTTCTCGTACGAGCAATGCTCCAGTACGGCTTTTCATGAGTAATAAATCAGGAAATATTCAGTGCGAGTATGACTCTAGCACTCTTTTTACTCGTGTAAATATGATAGGTGGCTCAATCTTTATAAAACATCTTTAAAATCGTAACCGGTATAAACCGGTACCCTTTCGTATAATTCAAGAAATCAACAACCAACCAATGTGCATATTTGCTTAAATCAAAGCAATACATTCATATAAAACATTAAAAACATGAAATCATGCATTTTATCTGCCTTACTACCCTTTTTGTAAATTTTACTCTCAGGGGCAAAATCATCTTTTTCTTTATTCACCTATGCCCCCGGTTTTCGTAAAAATTATTATTTCGTTTCTAGATATTTTAAGAAATTCTAAGCCCTGTAAATCCCCTCAATAAATACGTATAGAAATCTCTATGCACCTACAAAATTCCTTTACCTCGATTCTCGTCGAGCGCGTATCTAAATTCCACTGTCGGAGGCTCGTCCGATCCGATTTGCTACTAATCCAGTCTCTGAGGCTGCAGATAATTATTTATCATGTCAATTTAACCCAATAAATATAATTCTCCTGTTTACTATAGTCGATTTAACTAATTGGGCCAATTTACTTTTATTGGGCTCAATCGTACCTTAATGGGCCTTGACCCATTTTAAGCCCCTTTTTACTTATTAAATCCCTTCTTCGGGTTTACTGGGCTCATTCAGCTTACCAATAATCATCGGGCTTCGTTCCAAACTCATTGGATAGCCCGTATACTATTTACGATAATTACGTTGCAATTCCGATTAATATGCCTTTTTTATACAAAATTAATCCATAAATTCCGTAAAATAATCAAAACTCTGTATTAAAGGACTTATATTATCATAATTAAAATATACTTACCCAATATGATGCGGGGTATGAAAATTGGAGCTCAATCGGCTCTCGTTCGGGCTTTGTCGTAAAACTGCACAATTATATATTTAATTTCGGGTTAATTTTCCGATTAAATATAATTTAAATAAATTTTTCAAAAATCAAATCGGTCACTTTTGACCTCTTACCGACTTACCCGAAGTCCGGTGTATCCTCGAAAATTCTTCCCCTTTTTCCTTTTTTTCTCCATTTTCCCTTCTTTCTTGGTTGAACCGGTTCAGTCCGGTTCAACCCGGTTCAGACCGGTCCGGTTCAGCCGGTTTAGTCCGGTTCACCTCTTTGCTGAACCGATCCGTACCGATTCTGACCTTCCCGTCGCCGTTCACGGCGTTTCCGACCGGCTCTCAACTCGTTTTTGGCGCCATTTGACTCGTCTTTGGCCGGGGAACCTTCGACTGGCCTCGATCGGGACCGAATCACCTCTCGTGGCCGCCGTTCCTCTCTTCTCCCTCTCGGCCTTCTCTCCCTCGATCCGCCAGATTTCGACGGTTTCGCCGGCCAATTCCAGTCTCAAAAGAACCGGCTCCTCTTCCCGATCACGTCGGTGTCCGCCGTTCGAGCCCAGCTGCCGTGGATCGCCGAAATCGAGCTCCTTTCTCCCGTCGGTTTCTCCTCCTCTGTTCACCGGATTCGGCGATCCTTGGCGTGTGTCATCGGTGCCCACAAGATCGTCGGCCTCTCCTCTTTCTCTTCGGCTGTTTGTCGGCGTCGTAGGTCGCCGGTGGCCGTGGATCGATCGGCCACGCGCGGGTCGTCTTCCTCGGTTTCCATTTTCTTCTCTCTCCCCGATAATTTGTGATTCTTTCCTTTTTTTTTACAATTATTATTATTTTTTTATTATTTATAATTTAGTTTATTATTATTATATTCATTATTTTATTATTATTTTGCCAAAAATATCTACCAAAATTATTATTTTATTCAAATTAATTTATTTAATTTTATTTAATTTATTTATTATATTTTTAACCTTTTTTCGGGTATAATTTCTTCGTATTTTCGGGATATTGTCCCGAGTGACTTTTCGGTATTTCTAAAAATTTCGGATTCTTGATCAATTGGACTCGAAATTTAATTATTTCTTCGATATTGATCAAGATTCTCAAATCCATTATTATTTTTTATCGAATTTATTACGGCTTTCGATCTTTTGACCGTTTTGCCCTTGTACATGTTCGGGATTAATTTAACCCGACTTCCCTTCACGAATACACATTCATTTCGTGTTTTTAAATAAATTCGGGTCTTACAAAATCTCTCCCACTTAAGAAATTTGGTCCTCCAAATTAGAACCAAGTTAGTCTATAAATCACTCCGGATATTTCACACATATCATACTCTTTAACTCTTATGTGACTTTTTTCGGAGTATACTACTACCAAAGGACTTTAATTAGGGAGATCATCTTAAACCTCAACGCTTTCTCCTTCCATCTAATACCCGAATTGATTTTCCAATCATACGTTAAACTTTCATTGAGCTTCAATAGTTCATATCCGTTCACATATATCGGGTCCGGATAATATTTTCAAAGCATCATAAGATATGACACATTGTGGATGCCTGCTAATTGAGGTGGTAACGCCAACCTATAGGTCTTATCTCCCACTTTGTCCAATCTCTTTTCGAATCTTGTTACGTCCTTATGCTATGTCCTAAGAGCATGTAACTTTCAACAATACTAATTCACCTTCGGTGAATTCCAATGGTTTCTATCTCTTGTCAGCATAGCTTGTCTATCTGCTCTGAGGTGTTCTTAATCCTTCACAATTAACTGAACATCCTCAGAGGTTTGTCTTACCAATTTGGGAACAACTCTATATCTGTTACCCCCCTTCTTATCCAAATCGGGGAAACAACCCTTACGGCCATACTATGCCTCATCTGAAGTCATCTCGTTACTCAAGTGACAACTGTCATTATTGGTGAATTCGATTGATAACAACTGATCATCCCAGGAGCTTATCATATCAAGCACACACTCTTACCATATCCTTCAGAATCTGTATAGTCCTATCTGACTGACCATCTGTTTGAGGATGGAAAGTTGTGCTAATACTCAGTTAGGTTCCCATAGCTTCCTGAAAACGCTCCCAGAAATGGAAAGTGAAGCGGGAATCCCTATCTGTACCATGCTCCCTAGAAAATACTTAGTGTTTCACAATTTTCCATACACATAAATCCGCCTACACACTCAGAGTATTTGGGGATTTCCTAAACAGAAGGTGGGTAGACTTAATCAATCCATCGACTATCACCTTGATAGCCTTATGATTCACTGGGGTCCTCTGTAACCCATCACAAAATTCATGGTAACTTGTTCCCATTTTCGTGTCAATATAGGTAGAAATTGCAATAACCCTACAACTTCTTTTGCTCTACCTTACTCTGCTGACATACGAGACACTTTTTCCATAATCTCTACCATGTCTCTTTTCATATTTGACCACCAATACCCTTTTCTAAGATTTCGATATCTATATATTCATTACTTTCCATATGCACTGTATATCCCGAAGAGTAAGCTTCGACAATATTACTACCTCATCAACTATGGTCTTGGGGAGCACTTATACTATCTCTGAACCTCAGTAAGCCATCATCTCTCTGTGAACTCTATCACTGTACCCATCTGAATCTGACATACACTATCGACACCCTGCAGATCATCATGCTAAGCCTGTCAAATCCGGTCACTCAAATCTGGTTCTAATCTCAGGCTAGCTGTCACATAATCAATGTCATCATCAGAAGGGATCACATCACTACTGAGGCTTACAACTGCTCTAGGAGCTCATGCTCCCTTGACCATCATATGTAATATCATCCCAAGGCTCTTTCTGCTCAAGGCATTAGCCATCACATTAGCCTTTCCTGGGTGGTACAATTTTCCATAATCAAAATCTCTTAAAAGCTCTAACCCACTATGTATTCTCATATTCGCCTCTTTCTGTGAAAACAGATACTTGGAGCTTTTATGATCAGTGCATACCTGAAATTTCTCACCATGTACATAGTATTGTCATATACTCAATACAACCACTATCGCTGTCAACTTTAAATCATGGGTCGGATAGTCCTTTCATGATCTTTGAGCTGTCTGGATCCATAATCAACTATCTTCCCCTTTTGCATCAATACACAGCTCATTCATTATTTTGAGGTATCCATAGACTCATGAGAAACCTCTTAATCTGTTGGGTATGGTGAGAATAAATGCGGTGGTCAGTTTATTACTTCAATACACCAACACTCCTGTTACGTCTATCATCCCATTCAAATACAACTTTTTCTAAGTTAAACTGTCAATAAAGTAGTCTATTCTGAGAACTCTCCACAAATCATCTGTAAAAACAATCTCCAATTGTTGCTTATAATTTGCCTTGGATTTTAACTACACCCAACATATCATCACTAAGGATGATGACAAATCGGTCCAGGTAAAGTTTAAATATCTCATCGTAGTTGAGTTCCATTGAATATTTCAATTACCCATATCCTTGACCTATGTGCGCATAACGTGTAGTATCACTTCAAAATTGCTCCCGTTCAAGGTATTAACCCGCGTCATTTCCTTTTTTTATATTAACGGCTTTTATAAAATTTTAATTAATTTATTAAACCTTCACGATTAATCGAATTCTATATTTCTTATCGTATCAGTAAAGATACCCTAATTTTAAATGTATATATTACGACTGTCGCTTTCAATTTATAGGTTACGTATATTGTTAGACGCTGTCAAGTCCTTAGGCGGGAAGGTATTTTGAAATACCTTTACTAACCCTCAGACTTGACCACAATTACTTTACATATCAGTCCATGTAGTCACAATTCATATTCGCTACTAATTGCTTTAATCCAAATTACTTCACGTATCATAGATATTCTTACCTTTCATACGCCTCTTATTCCAGTCTATCTCGTATTCAGGATCTATCGCATCTAAAAGCTTATCTCTTTTCGTATATCACTTATAACAAACTTTGTCATTACTCATTCCGTGAGTACAATCATTTACTCCTTTAATTTCAATCGCTGCACCCCTTTTATTACTTGTCAAAACTTACAGTATACTTTTCGGGGGTAAAACAGCACTATCTTAGAATAAAACTCTGAACATCATAATTTGCAGCCAACTAATTTATTCTCAAATATTACTTCAAATTATTCATAGTCTATTGAATAAAATCAGCTGACTTATACTTCTTCCCCCGTTTTCAACTTATAATTTCTTCATAATTATTCCGTTAGTTAACCCTCCTTCATTGCGGTACTAACTAACAGCATTGTGCCCATAGGTGTAGGCATTCACGTCTTTTACTAACTTATAAGCAACTAAAGATGATATGACTAAATACGTGGCACCAGGATCAATTAAAATAATTACTTCACTATTCATAACTAGTGTGGTATCTTTCACCACATCATATGAAATATCAATAGTGTCCTGGTCCAAGGCATACACTCGCCCTCGTCCAACAGCCTACTTTCCCTTTCTCTTCGGCTATGGCCTCTCTTTTCGGTGCAGAGATACCAATAATGTTTTCTCTATCTCTTTGCTCTTCTGTAGGGCAGTCTCACCCAACTCTGAGCAATCATTAATTAAGTGGTTCGTCTTACCACACTTAACGGCCATTTTCATCAATAATATGTAGGTGTAGGTCCTACTTCCATGGTATTTACCACACATCCTACACTGTTTACACTGCTAACTCTGCTTACACTGCTACACTGCTTCATAGCAGGTTGGGGTTCTCCAATCATAATACCCCTCATAAGTGTTAAATTGGATATACTGGGGCCTTACAATCATCTTACCCTGTGATTCATTAACTCTAATCCCTTATCAACTGGTCTATTTCTCGCTCTGACATTTCTATCATTCTCTATTTTCTTTTGTCTCCATTTCGACCCTTACTACCTTTTTCAATCTCAGAGGCGTGCAACACATGATATTATTCACACAACTATATTTTGCACACTGCCTCGACATAGGTAGTGAGCCAATCGGACTCTAATCGACAATTTGAGCCCTTCCATGAACTTTTGAGCTTTTCGACTCTCACTGCCTATAGTATCGGGGTAATACCTCGGCAGGTATATAAACTGAGACTCATACTCGTCAATCAACCAGTGTCTCTGGGTCAGTGTAAGAAATTTTACCTTTAATTTTTTCCTTAAGTAGTGTCCGAAATATTCCGTCACCGGAATACATCCAGAAATATTTTTCATGTCGGCTCTGGACATCTAATTCTTCAGATGGGTCGAGCGGATTTCCACCAATGCTCCGCCTCACCTCCAACATAAACATATTTAAAAGTCACATTCTGTCACGACCCAATTCCATTCTCTTTAACCGAAAATCACTGAAAATTTTTCACGTTTTACTGTTACCTTACCCGGTCATGAACTAACTCACCACGCACTGTTGGGCTGTGAGTCAATAATAAACACCACATCTCATTCATTCTCAGTTAAATAAAACGATGTCATACATTTGCATTTAATTTTGTACTTATACAAAAGCATGTTTTACTGACATCTACATCCCCCATAATTACAACTCAAAAGAATACTGTGCTTTTACATTGTTTAGATAAAAAAAGAATCACTGTGTATATACCTCTAAGCGATGGAGATGCAGCGGAGTCCAAAATACCACGCCTCAGTCCTCACTGGGCTACTATGCACGCTCTGTAGGGGGGAAAATAGAGAGGGATGAGCAACCACACGCTCAGTAAGGCAATAATGCAAGCATGGTAGATAACTACTCTATCTACATGCTAATAGTGTTATGCATAAATCGTTTATAGTAGGAGCATGAGGAAGTAAAACTATGCCATATGAGTATACATATATATCATGTATCAAAATCATGTACATTGGCATATAAACATGGTAAAAACATTATGCATAAATCATCTCATGCTCAATCTCATTTAAATTCATAAAAAGGGCAATTCATTAAGAAACCTCCTTTCTAAACCCAAGTCATAAAACTCTTTCTCAAACACATACAATCTCATCATATCAATTCACAATCATAACCTCATTTTCATTTCACAAATCAATTCCATGAGGCTCCACCCCTCTTTCGGGTCTACCTTAAACAATCACAAATCACACTTAGAGATTTAAAATCATGTGGTAGTAAGTAAATCAAGCAAGGACACAGGTTACTATATCTCAAGTGACTACGTTGGCCAACCGTCACGTATCATCCCAGACCACACGGATCCCGGTGTGCGGGGTATCATGCTGGTACGAAGGTGGGTTAGTTCTCCGCCAGACTTTCTCAAATCAAGTAACCACCACCCGGTACATCGTACTCCATGTGATATACATGCTACATCGTACTCTGCGAACCCATAACATGGTTGGGGGTGCCTGCCGTAGGTCTTATCTACCCCATGCCAAGTGTAACCTTTATAGTCTCAAGAGCGCGTGGGAGTAACCTCAATACCAGGTCCTAGCCCCTAATGGCCTTGCTTGCCCCTGTTGGGTTCCCTGATTCAGGTCCTAGCCCCTCACCCTCACCCCACTCAAGAGGTCTGTTAGGCCTGTTGGGTTCCATGAATGGATTATGTTAGGTCCTAGCCCCTCACCCTCACCCCACTCAAGAGGTCTGTCAGGCCTATTGGGTTCCCTGAGTTAATCCGTATCTCTCACCACAGCCTCATACATACCACAGTGTGAAAACCAGTGCGAGCTACGCTCTAGCGCGAATTCATGCATCTAAACCAATCACTTCGTACGAGCAACGCTCTAGTACGGCATTTATGCATAAAAATATGAAGAAACCATGTACGAGCATAGCTCTAGTACGGTTATATGCATAAGAAAAACCACTCAAATCCAAGTACGAGCGTAAGCTCCAGTACGGTTTATAAAACATCATCACAATTCAAATCAAAGTGCGAGCTAAGCTCAAGCACGTATCACACAAGTGAAAACATAGAAATCCAGCGCGAGCGAGGCTCTAGCGCGATTTATGTCATGCAAATACGATAGGCGGCTCATACACAATCAAATAATCCCGACAACCGGGTTTAGCACTTCACAAATGCCTTTTTCCACAACATTAATAAACATTAGCCGACCCATCTACAAGCTTGCTTAAAACAAAGCAATTTCGTTTTGAAAGACATCAAGACATTAGATTTATGTAATTATTAGCCTTACTATCCCATTTCATAGAATCCACTTCCAAAACTAAAAATCACACATATACTCTTTCTCATTCATGAATACCATCAATCATTTACTTTAGCAACCATGCACTTCGTAAAACACCCAATATTCACCCACAAATTTAAAGTACGAGCAGATACCTCTATATACTCACAAAATTCCCTTACCTGGAATCGCGATGCGTGATTCTACTTCCTTAAGCTGCTTACTCGTACGGTTTGATTCGTCTTCAACGAACTCTTCAGGACTGCACAAAATCATATCCCGCATTATATTCGATCCATATAATATGACATCGTTCGTTCACTATAGTCAATTCGACCTATAGTTTTCTATTAACGCTTATGAGGCCTCGTTTCATTACTTTACCCCAAAATTCGAGTCTATGGATTCTTTTAGGCCAATTAACTCATTCCAAATCGATATTAAATCGATATCAAACTCATAGTGTTCATATTTCATTGATTTCCTCACTATGGCATTTGTTAAGCATTTACATACTCATTTTCATAATTTCACTGAAACCCACATTATAACTCCACATAACCATTCCAAATCACCCACATTACTCATTTAACAACTTATCATAACCCATAAACCACCAACTCCCCAAATCATACTTTCTCACACTAGAGGCATTCCATTTTCTAGGTTACATTAGTTTCTAACACAACCTATGTGTTTCCATCCATCCATACTCATCCCAAACAACTCCAAAATCAATTAAATAGACAATGTACTTAGATTGGAGTGTTAAAATCTTACCAAATATGATTTTTCTTCTTGCTCCAAATGTCAATGCCCTTATCTCCTTCAATACCCACAATGGGATTTTGGGTTCCAATTATGTTGTTCTCTTCCTCAAGATGAACAACTTAATGTCTAATGGTCTCCCCTCAATTCTTGCTGGAAATGGCTAATTTTAGAGAGAGAACGTTAGGTTTTTGGGTTAGAAATGGAATATTGATGTTTTTCCCAAAATTTTTAGATTTTCAGCCCTCCTTATATAGAAATAGCTTGGGGAGATCAATCTGGTCCAAGAGGAGATCGATCTGGTCCCCTTAAATCTCTCATTTTCACGAAATTTTAAGCATGAGATCAATCTGTCGAAGCATGAGATCAATCTGCTCCCAAACAGAGAGCTAAGGAGATCGATCTGGGTGCTTGACGATCGATCTTTTCATCACAGAATGCTTAGGAGATCGATCTGGCCCCATTGGAGATCGATCTGCTCTATTTCATTGCCCAAATAAGAGCATTCTGGCTCTTCCAGATCGATCTCTCATCCTATGAGATCGATCTGGCCTTCATGTTTTCCAAATTTTCTGCAGTTTCCTTGCTGCAACTTACACCAACACATCTTTAATCTGTTGCCATGGCCATTTTCTCATCCATCCACCTTTATAACTTGAAAATGGCATCCATTCATACCTTATGCACATTAAAACTTGTGTGCATTCATTGTATGTCCAAAGGTATGCTATATAAACCAAATGGAAGCATTTATATTCATGCAACTTCCTTCCATTTACCCCACTACTCATTTTAAGTTCCAATCATATCCTTTACTTGCAAGAACTCATTTCTTCATATTCATACAAAATGGAACTTGTGTGTACATTACAAATCATATTACATATATGTACTTTGAATCCATGGGCTTACATCAATTATAATATACCTTACAAGTCCATTGGCATTCATTGATCCCATTACACACATTACAACTATACATGTACGGGGTCTCACACATTCTCAGTCGACATACACCAAAAAATCCATACAACTACGCTATCTCATTCACCCAGTCCTCAACAACTATTGGTTTCTTTACTTCGCTATATACCGGAGGGGTGTGAAAATCTCTATAGTCTGAGGCATCTGTTTAGACTTTACCTGCCTATCCTCAACTACCTGTATAGACTGAATAAACAACTCCGAAATATTTTCTACACTCCACTCCATCCTCTCGGAGCGTGTCTCAATACTGTTTGGTCTCTTTATAGGACCCTGTGGAGTATGCTCAACATCAGCCTCCACCTCACTTTCATCTTAAGTCTCATGTGATGACTCATTCAATTCTCAGACTGATCTCTACAGCCTCGAGCATGTGTACTTGCCTCTCTATCATAGCGGCTATCATTTATAAAAACTATATTATTGCATTCGAAACTAAATTCTTAGCTGCTGTTCCACCTTGATATACACAATTGTATCTAAACAATGCACAGTACATGCAGATGTAAATTTACTTAACTACTAACACCGATTCATATCGGGCCAACTCTGCTTTGATACCATCTTTTCTGTCACGACCCAAATTACCTAAAAATCAGAGTAAATGTTTCACCTTTTTCATTTCCTTACCCGTCGTGAACAGTTTCACCACTAAACAGTTGGGCTATGATTCGGTGTTAGTCACCTCTCACCTATTTACCATTCCATTTTCATATTTCATTTACATATCAATTTATTTTAAATAAATACATCCCCAATATTACATCCATGTACAGTACTGTGCCTCTATATGTTCAGATACAAAAATTATACAAATGTGTATACCTGGTCTTGATAAGAAGCAGCGGATATGACTACTATCGTTCTCTTCTACTGAATATACCCTGTGGGGTGGAAAATGAAAGGGTGAGCATAAACAGCTCAGTAAGGCAATAATGTAACCAGGTAGATAACTATACTATCTACGTGCTGATAATGTCATGATATAAAATCGTTTATATTTGAAGCATAAGGTAAGACTAAAACGATGCCACATGTATGTATATATCATATAAGAGAAATCATGAAGTCGACATATAAAACAAACATTGAAAAATTATCATGTATGTCATCTCATACTCGTCACATTTAAAACTTATTTGTTTCCTCATAAACTCATCACGTTAAAACTCATTTGTTTCATCATAAAACAACCTCATCAAGGTCAAACCCATCTCTCGGGAATACCTTGATTCATTAAATCACATCTCTTTTGAAAACATTAATCGGGACATTACCCCTCCCTCGGGTTCGTCCTGGTCTATTCAGACCGTATGATATCATGTGAGGCATGTAGGTTACTGTATGAAAAATTGAGGACTATGGCTATACTTTGTCTCTGTGATCCCAGGCTACATGGATCCTGGTGTGCGGGGTATCACAACTGCAACGGGAGGTGGGTCAAATCCTACCCGCCAGAATATCAAGAAACATCATCGAGTCATCATGACTACACGGTACATCGTACTCCGTGTGACATACACGGTACATCGTACTCCGTGGACCCATATCATAGTCTGGGGGTGCCTGCCGTAGGTCTTATCCACCCCAATACTATGTCGATAACCAACCCATGTCTCAAAGTATACGTGCGAGCATCTCAACTCTCTGTGACACACAGTCTACAGGAGGCTTCCGCATGACTATATGCATGTCAACTCATGTCTAGTGCGAGCGAAGCTCCAGCACCACGCTATGCATATCATGATATCTAAAATCTCGTGCGAGCGAAGCTCCAGCATGGTTTTATGCACACACAAATTTCTCGTACGAGCAATGCTCCAGTACGACTTTTCATGAGTAATAAATCAAGAAATATTCAGTGCGAGTATGACTCTAGCACTCTTTTTACTCGTGTAAATATGATAGGTGGCTCAATCTTTATAAAACATCTTTAAAATCGTAACTGGTACAAACCGGTACCCTTTCGTATAATTCAAGAAATCAATAGCCAACCTATGTGCATATTTGCTTAAATCAAAGCAATACATTCATATAAAACATTAAAAAAATGAAATCATGCATTTTATCTGCCTTACTACCCTTTTTGTAAATTTTACTCTCAGGGGCAAAATTGTCTTTTCTTTATTCACCTATGCCCCCGGTTTTCGTAAAAATTATTATTTCGTTTCTAGATATTTTAAGAAATTCTAAGCCCTGTAAATCCTCTCAATAAATATGTATAGAAATCTCTATGCACCTACAAAATTTCCTTACCTCGATTCTCGTCGAGCGCGTATCTAAATTCCACTGTCGGAGGCTCGTCCGATCCAATTTGCTGCTAATCCAGTCTCTGGGGCTGCAGATAATTATTTATCATGTCAATTTAACCCAATAAATATAATTCTCCTGTTTACTATCGATTTAACTAATTGGGACAATTTACTCTTATTGGGCTCAATCGTACCTTAATGGGCATCGACCAATTTTAAGCCCGTTTTTACTTATTAAATCCCTTCTTCGGGTTTACTGGGCTCATTCAACTTACTAATAATCATCGGGCTTCGTTTCAAACTCATTGGATAGCCCGTATACTATTTACGGTAATTACGTTGAAATTTCGATTAATATGCCTTTTTTTATACAGAATTAATCCATAAATTCCGTAAAATAATCGAAACTCTGTATTAAAGGACTTATATTATCGTAATTAAAATATACTTACCCAATATGATGCGGGGTACAAAAATCGAAGCTCAATCGGCTCTCGTTCGGGTTTTGTCGTAAAACTGCATAATTATATATTTAATTTCGGGTTAATTTTCTGATTAAATATAATTTAAATAAATTTGTCAGAAATCAAATCGGTCACTTTTGACCTCTTACCGACTTACCCGAAGTCCGGTGTATCCCCGAAAATTCTTCCCCTTTTTCCTTTTTCTCTTTTTCTCCATTTTTCCCTTCTTTCTTGGCTGAACCGGTTCAGTCCGGTTCAACCCGGTTCAGACTGGTTTGGTTCAGCCGGTTCAGTCCGGTTCACCTCTTTGCTAAACCGGTTCGTACCGGTTCAGACCTTCCCGCTGCCGTTCACGACGTTTTCGACCGGTTCTCGGCTCGTTTCTGGCGCCATTCGACTCGTCTTTGGCTGGGCAACCTTCGACTGGCCTCGATCGGGACCGAATCATGGTCGGTGGCCGCCGTTCCTCTCTTCTCCCTCTTGGCCTTCTCTCCCTCGATCAGCCAAATTCTGACGGTTTCACCGGCCAATACCAGTCTCAAAAGAACTGGCTCATCTTCCCGATCACGCCGGTGTCCTCCGTTTGAGCCCAGCTGCCGTGGATCACCAGAATCGAGCTCCTTTCTCCCGTCGATTTCTCCTCCTCCGTTCGTCGAATTCGGCGGTCCTTGGCGCGCGTCACCGGTGCCCATAAGATCGCCGACCTCTCCTCTTTCTCCTCGGCTGTTCATCGGCGTCGTAGGTCGCCGATGGCCGTGGATCGATCCGCCACGCGCGGGTCGTCTTCCTCGGTTTCCATTTTCTTCTCTCTCCCCGATAATTTCTGATTCTTTCCTTTTTTTTACAATTATTATTATTTATAATTTAGTTTATTATTATTATATTGATTATTTTATTATTATTTTGCCCAAAATATCTACCAAAATTATTATTTTATTCAAATTAATTAATTTAATTTTATTTAATTTATTTATTATATTTTTAACCCTTTTTCGGGTATAATTTCTTCGTATTTTCGGGATATTGTCCCGAGTGACTTTTCAATATTTCTAAAAGTTTTGGATTCTTGATCAATTGGACTCGAAATTTAATTATTTCTTCGATATTGATCAAGATTCTCAAATCCATTATTATTTTTTTTATCAAATTTATTCCTGCTTTCGGTCTTTTGACCGTTTTGCCCTTGTACGTGTTCGGGATTAATTTAACCCGACTTCCCTTCACGAATACTCATTTATTTCGTGTTTTTAAATAAATTCGGGTCTTACAGGAGGTAACCCTGGTAATTCCTCCAAAAAGACATCTGGATATTCCCTGACCACTGGGATGTCTATCAACTCCGGACGTGCCTTATCCATCTCAACCACATAAGCAATGTATCCTTCACATTATCCTTTCCATCGTTAGTAACACAAATCATCACATACATATATGTAATTGATAAACAAATTCATCTCTCAAATATCATGTAACTAGATTTTACTCTTCTCAATTGCAATAACATATTCTTTCATTTCATTTCACCAAATTTACAATAAGGTTGTCTATCTTTGGAAACATCAAAGTTTTTGCATGACAATCCATAACAAAATGATTGGCAGCCAACCAATTCATACCTAAGATTACATCAAAATCACTCATGTTTAAAAAAGTTAAATCGGCTGCCATTTCTTTATATCTTATCCTTATCTTACAATTCCTATATACATACTCAGTCAATTGACTATCATTCATAGGGGTAGATATCATCAACATCTTATCTAGCAGTGTGGGTTCTATATGCTTCAACAATTTACATGCAAAGGATGGTGATATAAAGGAATGCGTGGCACCAGGATCAAACAGTACAAATGCTTCTAAATCAAAGATTTGGATGGTACCTTTTACCACATCTGGAGACTGATCCGCAGTGTCCTAGTCCAGTGCGTGCACTCATCCTCTGCTCACACCTACAGCCTGTTTCCCGCTTTCCTCAGCTATAGCCCTCCTCCTTAGAGCAGCTGTCCTAACTGGAGCTCTCTCTGGCTCCCTACCCTTCTGTAGGGCTCTCTTTGTCATCTCTGGACAATCCCTGATCATGTGCCTTGATTTCCCACATATGAAACATACCGCAGGATGTCCATAGCACGGTCAAGTACCATGGTACTTGCCACACTTGTCGCACTGCTTTATCGTAGGCCGTGGCCCTCCAATCATAATTCCCTTAGTTGGAGCTATGGCCGGATACATGGGAGTATTAACCATCTTTTCCCGAATCTCCTCAATCCTCAGCCTCTTCCCAGTAAACCTCTTGCTTCCCTTATGGCTGAAGCCTCGATCCATCACTGATCTCTTCTTATCTCTGTCCCTTATCTTACCAACCTTTCCAAACTCTGAGGCGATTCTGTCAACGTCTTGCTCACACAATTGCACCCTGCACACTGCCTCCTCATAGGTCGGTATGTCCAAGGGAACTAACCTGGACCTGATGGTCGGTCTCAGTCCATCCACAAAATGTTATTAAGTCATTTTCAAAGCATGTCTTTAAATATATATATATATATATACTTATACAGATTAAATCCTATGTACAGAAATCATGCTTTCTTTCTCAAATGTAGGCATGTAGTGCAAACCAATGCATCTTTATAATATCACAATGCCTTTAGATAAATCATGCCATGTATATTTAAATCAGAGTAAATATGACATTTAAATCATTCACAACACAAAATCGGAGTCCGACCCATCCCTTAGGTCTATCCGCAATTAAATCAGTCAATCAGGTGATATATCATGTAAGACTCCGTGGTGAAAATGTAAATAGTATCCTGGACTATGATCATATCCGACAATGGTGATCCTAGGCAACATAGTACTCGGTGTGCGGGGTATCACTGCTACAATGGGAGAGGGGTCAGTCCATCACAACCGCCAGCTATATCCTCCTCAACCCCACAACACCACACGGTACAGTGTACTCCATGCCACATGCATGGTACAACGTACTCCATGGACCCTATATCACAGTCAGGGTGCCTGCCATAGGTCTTAGCCCTCAAAACCATGGAAAATCATACCACGTCTCTAAATCCTCTTGCAACCTCTCATAGTGTAACACTCAGTCTACACGGGGAAATTAAGCATGGTTTTCAACATGTATTCTATATCACATACAGTGCACGCCTTTGAGCGCGACTCACAGTCGACACTCCGCTCAAACACTGTTTCACATCACAAACTCAACTCTAGTGCAAGTAAACCTCCAACAACTAGGTCAATGCATAGTTCATGTTTCAAATCAAGTACGTGCAATAGCTCCAGTAACATGCTATGCACAAAATTCATCAAATCAAGTACGAGCAATAGCTCAAGTACAATGTCATGTATCTCATGTAAAATTCGAGTACGAGCTAATTGCTCCAGCACTCTCTCATGCATAAATCGCATAAAACTAAGTACGAGTGTGCTTAATTCACATCAACCTTAAAATTATTAGCCCATCTATTTATTCTTCTGCTAAACAGCAGTAAAACACTCAAAATGGTAGTTTCCATGCTTTTTACAACTTTTCACAAAAGTTGAGTTTTTGACTAACTAGAGGTAAAATCGTAATTTGCCACTATTGGGTCACAATAATTATTATTCACTTTCTCTGACCCTCAGAGTTTTTAAGTGAATGTAAAAGCAGACGAAAATACGTGCTAGTATCTCTAGCTACTCACAAAAGTCCCTTACCTGCAATCACTCGAGAAATTTCACTTTTTCAATGCTGCTCGATCCAGCAGTCCGATTTGCTTCTCCAATACTCTCTGGAGCTGCATATAACCATTTATCAGGTTAATTACACTTTTCCTACTGTATTTCACATTAAATACAGTCTATTTCCTTTAATGGGCTTTAATAAACCTTAATGGGCCTAACTATGCCTGAAGCCCATTTCCATTTTACTATTTATTTTCGTTGGGCCTATTGGGCTTGTGGGGCTCACCAACTCTTATTGGGCTTTTTCCTCGACCCATTACATCACATTGGGCCTAAAATATTTGGGCTTGGCCCATTAGACGTCTCGGCCACATGCCATGGCTGAGAGCTCTCCATGCCGTTGGTCACACCATGGCATGCCGGCCATGTCCCTTTCCTTAGCCAATTCACTTAGGCATTTTCACAAACACTTAGTTGGCAACATTCTTAAACATCACATAGTTCATTTAAGCATTTTATCAAACACCTTGAAAGCCAACTTAATACATGTATTAATTAATCAAATTGATTAATTCTAATTATGCCATAATCATTAACACAAGTACATTAATCCATTTATGCTTTAAAATCATATGGGCATTCATCAATATTTCACTATTCACTCTCGGCCTCACCATGATCATAGTGATTTAATATGTTTCAATGCTTAAAACATATACCAATATACTTAAAATCATTCATACATTAACATATATGAATTTGAAAACTTGAAAATATACATAGTATTTGTGTTCACACTTGGCCGAAACTTTGGAGGCTCACGGTTTGCACACTATGGCTTCTTGATAGCCAATTCCAACATATGTCACTTTCCTTTCAATTTGGAACAACTTTCATGAAGAATGCAAGTTCCAAATATGCCTAATTCCTAGTGATTTCTAGTGAGAGAAAGCTTGGATAAATGTATTTCAATGGTTTCTTCTTCTAGCCGAGAATGGTGTGGTGAAGATGACAATAATGTGACTGATTTTATAAGCCATTTACTTAGCCATTAAACCTTACTTTCCAGCCATTAAACTTGAATTTCTAAGGTTTAGTTATGAGTCACCTAATGAGTCACCTAATGAGTCACCTAATGAGTCATAGTTAGCTTTAACTATGATTAGATATTTATCTAATGGGCTTTCCAATTGGGCCTCTCGGTTTGGGCTTTTTTAATGGGCTTTTAGGCTAAAAATTTTACTATACCTCTGGCCTTTTATTGTCTCAATATTTGGCTTATCAATTGGTCCAACAATTTGGTCTAAGGGACCTAAGAATTTCGACCTACGTTTAGTATACCTTAATAGGCTTTAAAATCTTCACTTTAGGCCCATTACGTTTTTAACCATAAAATTAAATCCGGAATCCTTCTGAATAAATTTTCCTTACTTACGGGGATAATTATCTTGTATTCTGACTAAGAATATTTTTCTCCAATTTTTTTCTCCATACTTAGGTTAATTTCTAACCATGGTTAGTCAACTATTGTAAAAGTCTACTTTTCTTAACTATAGTTGACTTTTTCCTTAACCATTGACCAAGTTGACTTTTTCTCAAAATTTCGAAAGTGTCATATCTTATGTCTTACACTCTCGTCTTTACGTTTCAACGGTTCTCGGTAGATAATTACACCCGAAACACCTTAACTTGCTAAAAAGGTCCATTTTACCCTTTTTAGCTTTTACTCTTGTTCTTTGTGTTCGGAACTAAATTAAACTGACTTTTCTTCATGAGCTCTCTATATTTTCTCATTTTAAGTTCTTCTCTGCAGTCAGAATAATTAAGATCCACTTGGTTTAGCCTGTGACTCTTATAGCTCACATTAGGCTTTTTATGTAGATTTTGCGTGTTAAATCATTTCACTAACACTTTAAATCTAGTAAATACTCTTCTTATGATTCAACTATAATAATTGAGTGTTTATACACATAAGAATCATAAGGTACTGGCTATATAAAATATGGGTCTGACAGCTATACACTCAATGGTTGGGCTGCGTGCCAACGTCTACCTCATCCATCCAAAATAATTTAATTTGCAACATAATTTCAGAAGTAAGCACTTTTATAAATACATTAGAGTTATTGTTTACAAGTGTTTACATTGTTTTACATCCCCAATGTTTACATACAAAATGCTACTGTGCTATGTCTAGTTTAGATACAAAATAATTCAAGTGTGTATACCTTATGTGGTAGGATGCAGCGGATACCCAAAAAGGAAAGCCTCCAGTCGCTCTCAATCTATACTCAAATCTCTGTAGAGAGGGGAAAATAAGGGGGGTGAGCAAACCACACGCTCAGTAAGGCAATCATGTGAACAGGTAGATACTGCACTATTTACGTGATCGCGATGCCATGCTCAAAAGCATTTAGTTCATCATTTTATCTCAAAACATGAGTGTATAATTATGTTAATGGTATGTAAAGCAATTCATGCTATTAAAATTTAGCACAAAACCCATTTAGAGCATGGCATTAACCATCATGCATATTTTATAAGTAAGGCATGACATTAATCATCATGCATATTTCATAAGTAAAGCATGGCATTAAACATCATGCATTAGTGCACTTTAAAAACCATTAACATACTTTCACCTCAAAAACAATTCAACTCTAGTCAGGATTCGATCCCTCCCTCAGACTATCCTGACCCACAAAACATTTCAAATATGGATTTATTCTCAAAGCAATAGACATGTGAGATAGGCAATACAACAAGGGAAATATCCTCTAGGACTATGGCCATATCTTGTGATACCGGCTACACGGATCAGGTGTGTGGGTTATCACCACTATCTACATCCACACGGGAGGTGGGTCAAATCCTACCCGCTAATCCATAGTAGATTTCATATGAAGACGACATATCACAATCTCAACATGGTACATTGTACTCCATGCTACTTACAAGGTAGAGCGTACTCTGTGGACCCAATCAACACATCATATCATGCTACATCTCAAAATGCATGTGTGAGCCTATTTAATCGGTATGACCTCTTGTCTACCCGAAGCTCCTAACACGGCTATCAATATGTCACATTCTCAAAATGCACATGCGAGCCTATTTAATCGGTACAACACCCAGTCTACCCGAAGCTCCAAGCATGACTACAAGTAAGGTGGGTATCTAATAGGAGCTATGCTCCAACACCATGCCAAAACTAGTAAAAATCCATGTGAAAACTAGTGCGAGCTAAGCTCCAGCACTCATGTGTATAAAACACGTCAAATCTCGTGCGAGTCATACTCTAGCATGCTTTCATTCTCACAAAAACCATGTAGGTGGCTCAAATCTTTGCAAAGTATGGTTCGTAAACCAAAACAACTCATTTCTTTTGCAAATCATTTCAATGTCAGCCATCCAACCAAATCATTTGCTAAAAAGCAATAAAACATGATTTTAAAAGCATTATGCTTTTGTTTTCATGTACATTTCTCAAATACCTAACTTTTTCCATTCAATCACCCGTTTTCATTTCCTAATAACTCATGCATTCTAGTAAAGTATTAAAGCACCCAAATTGCGTACAGGTATCTCTAAGAGTCCACAGAATTCCCTTACCTCGATTTACTCGAGTGCGACTCTTCCTCTTAGCTTCTTGTGCTTTAGGCTCAACGTGCTCCTGTGTATCCTCGAGAGCTGAAATTCATTCACCAATTCACTTGAGTTAATGTCGCTAACTCACATTTTGATTTCACTAGTCAATATGATTCATTGATCCTATTTCATTATGCATTACCTGTAAGACCCCGTATATGTATAATGGTAATGTGAATAATTGGATCAAATAATATGAATGGACTTGTAATGTAAAGTATGATTGATGTAAGTCCATGGATTCAATGTATGTATGTGTAATATAAATTGTAACGTACATACAAGTTTCATTGAGTATGAATACGAAGAAATGAGTTCTAGCAAGTGATGGATGTGATTGAGACTCAAGATGAGTAGTGTGGTAAAATGGAATGGAGTTATGCTTCCATTTGGTTTTATGTAGCATGCCTTTGAACATACAATGAATGCACACAAGTTTCAATGTGCATAAGGTATGAATGGATGCCATTTTCAAGTTATAAAGGTGGATGGATGAGAAAATGGCCATGGCAATAGATTGAGGGTGTGTTGGTATGAGTTGCAGCAATGAAACTGTAGGAAATCTGGAAAACATGAGGTCCAGATCGATCTCCTAGGATGAGAGATCGATCTGGAAGAGCCAGAATGCTCTGATTTGGGCGAAAGAATAGAGCAGATCGATCTCCAATGGAGCCAGATCGATCTGCCAAGCATTCTGTAAGTGAAAAGATCGATCCTCAAGCACCCAGATCGATCTCCTTAGCTCTCTGTTTGGGACCAGATCGATCTCATGCTTCGACAGATCGATCTCATGCTTCAACGGATCGATCTCATTGCTTCGACAGATAGATCTCAGGCTTAAAAATGCCGTGAAAAAGAGGGATTTTAAGGGACCAGATCGATCTCCTCAAGTCATTTCTATATAAGGAAAGCTGAAAAATATGGAAATCTTAGAACCTCCTATTTTCAACCCAAAAAACCCAACTTTCCCTCTCTAAAATCAGCCATTTTCAGTGAGATTTAGAGAAAGATCATTAGAGGCAAAGTTGTTCCTATCAAAGAGGAGAACAACATAGTGAGAGGGCATTTCTCATTTTTGGAATTGAAGGAGTTGAGGGCATTACCAATTGGAGCAAGAAGAGAAATCATATTGTCCCCGAAGAGTTCGTTGAAGGCGAACCGAACCGTACGAGTAAGCAGCTTAAGGAAGTGGAATCACGCATCGCGATTCCAGGTAAGGGAATTTTGTGAGTATATAGAGATAGCTGCTCGTATTTTGAACTGGGTGAATATTGGGTGTTGTATGAAATGCATGAATTGCTCAAATAAATGATGGATGGTATTCGTGAATGATGACGAGTATATGCGTGGTTTTGGATTTGAAGTGGATTTTATGAAATGGGATAGTAAGGCTAATAATTGCATAAATCTAATGTTTTGATGTTTTTCGAAAACGAATTGCTTGGTTTTAAGCAAGCTCGTAGATACACTGGATTTCTATGTTTTCATTTGTATGAAACGTGCTGGAACCTAGCTCGCACCTTGATTTGGAAACTATAATGATATTTATAAACCGTACTGGAGCTTCTGCTCGTACGTGGATTTTGAGTGGTTGTCTTATGAGTATAACCGTACTAGAGCTATGCTCGTACGCGCCTCTTTATGAGAAGATGCATGATGCATGAGTCGTGCTAGAGCTTTGCACGCACAAGTTTGCACAATGGGATACGTATAAGGTTGTGAAAGTGGGTAAGATCCTTAAGCCTTACATCCTTAAGCTAACATCCTTAAGCCCAAAGAGGCGGGGAGGCTCTGTTAGGCAGGGAGGCTCTGTTCGGTGGGGAGGCTCTCTTACGGTGGGATCCTTAAGCCAACATCCTTAAGCCCAAAGAGGCAGGGAGGCTCTGTTAGGCAGGGAGGCTCTCCTACATGGGTACGGTAAGATCCTTAAGCCCTACATCCTTAAGCTAACATCCTTAAGCCCGAGGAGGCAGGGAGGCTCTGTTAGGCGGGGAGGCTCTGTTCGGTGGGGAGGCTCTCTTACGGAAAGGATCCTTAAGCCCTACATCCTTAAGCTAACATCCTTAAGCCCGAGGAGGCAGGGAGGCTCTGTTAGGCGGGGAGGCTCTGTTCGGCGAGGAGGCTCTCCTTCACGAAATATGGAATACTCTTGGTATGGGGTAGATAAGACCTAGGAATGGCATCCCCGATCACGATATGAGTTGCGAAGTACGCTGTACCGTGTATATCACATGGAGTACGATGTACCGCATGATGGTTATGTGATGAGAAAGTCTGGCGAGGGATAATCCATCTTCGTGCCAGCATGATACCCCGCACACCTGGATGCGTGTGGTCTGGGATGATTTATGATGTAATGGTTCACATAGGCACTTTTGATATAGTGACCTAGATTTATACACATGCGTGAATTGTGGAAATGTAAATGTGGTTGTGATTGTGAGTTGATTTGGTGGTGTTATGTTGTTGGTTCAAAAAGGAGGTTTCTAAATGAATTGCCCTTTTATGAATTTAAATGAGATTGAGCATGAGATGTTTTATACATGATGTCTCTACCATGTTTTATATGCCAATGCACATGATTTGATGCATGATATATATGTATATTCACATGGCATAGTTTTATTCCTCATGCTCCTACTATAAACGATTTATGCATAACACTATCAGCATGTAGATAGAGTAGTTATCTACCATGCTTGCATTATTGCCTTACTGAGCGTGTGGTTGCTCATCCCACTCTATTTTTTCCCCCCTGCAGAGCGTGCATAGTAGCCCAGTGAGGACTGAGGCGTATTATTTTGGACTCCGCTGCATCTCCATCGCTAAGAGGTATATACACAGTGATTCTTTTTGTATCTAAACAATGTAAAAGCACAGTATTCTTTTGAGTTGTACTTATGGGGGATGTAGATGTCAGTAAAACATGTATTCGTATAAGTACACGATTAAATGCACATGTATGACATCGTTTTAATTAATTGAGAATGAATGAGATGTGGTGTTTATTATTGACTCACAGCCCAACAGTGTGTGGTGAGCTTAGTTCACGACCGGGTAAGGTAACAGTAAAACGCGAAAAATTTTCAATGATTTCAGTTAAAGAGAATGGAATTAGGTCATGACAGAGATTGGTATCAGAGCTGTGTTGGCCTGATGTGAGTCATTAATAAAATGTAGGAAAGTACATCCCCATAGTACTGTGCTTTTGTTTAGATATAACTGTGTATACCGTGATGGATTGCGCTTAATGAATTATTATAATACAGGGAGTTAGGCACTATGCCAGTTACAAGCAAAGGTAGAGGGGCGAGAGCACGTGCTAGAGGCCGTAGAGGTAGGCCTGAGAGCCGTGCGGAGCCACAGACTGAGCAGGCTCCACAGAACCCTGCTGAGAGAGCAGGTGATACTGAGGCTCGCTTCGCTAGATTAGAGCGGAGTATTGAGAGTCTGGTGGAGATAGTCACGCAGGCCTTAGGCGTCGGTGACAGACGAGGTCCCGCAGTACAGCCTACTACGGAACAGGCAGCTGCAGAGGCGGAGAGACCTCAGACTGCTGAGACAGTTACAGTTACACCACCTCCAGCCCAGGATACAGATTCTCCTATCGCTCCACAGCAGAGCGGTAGTGATATGGGTTATGACTGCGACTTGAGCAGGTTGTGAGAGTTTCAAGCGCTGAAACCCCCAGTGTTCAGAGGGGTGAAGGACCCAGTGATTATGGAGGATTGGGTGTATGAGATGGAGAAACTGTATAGGTTTTTCCGATGCACTTCAAGTGAGAAGGTTGCCTTTGTCGTGTTTATGCTGAAAGGAGAGGCCGAGCATTGGTGGAGGTCCACCGAGGTTATTTTGAGGGCCAGACACTCTGAGATCTCATGGGAGATATTTCTAGAGGCCTTCAGGAGACAATATGTCCCAGCTACCGCACAGAGGAGACTGCGGATGGAATTTATGAACTTGGTTCAGGGGAACCGTACTGTGGACGAGTATGAGTCCAAGTTTATGTCCTTGGGGAGATATGACCCGGACACGATGGGTAGTGAGACCCGAAAGATTCAGAAGTTCATGGATGGATTGAGATTGGCCATCCGGACTAAGCTAGCTCCCTTCGACATTGTGACTTATGAGGAGGCTGTACATAAGGCTCAGTTGTGTGAGCAAGACTTTGAGCGAAATGCCTCTGAGCTTGGGAGAGTCAGTGTCAGAAAGGACAGAGACCGGAAGAGATCCGGGTTTGAAAGAGTGGCCAAGAGAGATGGCCAAAGATTTTTCGAGAAGAGGCCAAAGATTGAGGAGGTGCGGGAGAGAGCTGCTAGACCTCTCGTATACCCAGCCTTGACTGCGCCAATGGGCATGACTATTGGAGGACCACGGCCTACTACTGATCAGTGTAGGAGATGTGGGAGATTTCATGGGAATAGGCCCTGTCTGATGACCCCTATGGTGTGTTTTAGATGCGAGAGACCAGGACATATGGCTAAGCATTGTCCCGAGAGGATGGAGATTACCCCACAGAAGAGCAAGGAGCCTGAGGGAGCTCCAGCTGAGACAGCAGCCCCGAGGAGGAGGGCTACAGCTGAGGAAAAAGGGAAACAGGCTGCGGGTGTGAGCAGAGGAAGGGTGCACGCACTGGACCAGGACACTGCAGACGCATCGACGGATGTGATTAAAGGTACCATCCGAATCTTTGATTTAGAAGCATTGGTATTATTTGATCCTGGTGCCACGTATTCTTTCATATCACCTTCCTTTGCACATAAATTGTTGAAATATGTGAAACCAACATTGTTGGATAAAATGTTGATGATTTCCTGTCACGCCCTGAAAATGCGGAAAATAGGGCTAATTTAAAACTTTTTACTCATTAACTCACAATTTAAGAGTGCATTCCTGTGCAGTGTCATACATCATCATAATTATCATGCCTCAGGATCTCAACATAATATAACGTATATTGTACCGTATACAAATACTCAATTCCAAGTTAATTAATCCTAATACATCCCATATAATGTTGTACAACAAGTGTCTGCAATTACAATAATAGTCTGGGTACATGAAAAGATAAATATACCTCAAAGTACAAAATATATAGCCTGGAGCTCGAATCCTCCACTAGCCACTACTCCGTACGTCGCAGGGAAGTCCTTATTCACTTGAAGAACTCTGGGGGGAAAGAAAAATAGGGTGAGCTTCTAAATCGCTCAGTAAAGGGGGTAGGGAACTCATTTCATAAACCAAAATACACATCACAAAAGGTTTATTTGTATGTGAAACTCATTTGAAAACCATAGCATGAAAATACTCAAAACGACACTCTCATGTGTCAAGTCATGTGAAAACATGAAGTAAAAAGGCTCACTCTAGAGCATTAACAAAGCATGTGAAAATAACGCGATAAATGCTTTCTCAAATAACGTGGCATAGCCACTGTTTTAAAATCACTCGTGGCATAGCCACAAAACACACGTGGCAAAGCCACTGATTTAATTTCTCACGTGGCATAGCCACAGAATAGGGTTTCTCAACGTGGCACAGCCACCAATGGGGTTATCTCAACGTGGCACAGCCACCAATGGGGTATAACGTGGCACAGCCACCAATGGGGTATAACGTGGCACAGCCACCAATGGGGTTTTCTCAACGTGGCACAGCCACTAATGGGGTTTTCTCAACGTGGCACAGCCACCAATTTTACGTGGCATAGCCACAGAATAGGTTATTCTCACGTTACCAGAACGGAGAAGAATTCGGGCTTACATGCTACCAGAGCAATGCCCGGTGTGTACTCACAACTACACACCCAAGTCTTATCACATAAGACAGGTTTGCCTTCACGTAGAACTCGTAATGGTTTTCTCTCATAAAACTCATTTGAAATCGTTTTGTACTCAACACAAAACGTAATAAAACCGAGTTCCAACCGGCAAAGCACACGCACACATTTCTCAAATCACAATATTGGCTTAACGTAGAGCCCAGTTATAAACTCATAAAACATTGGGCTCCAACCGGCTATAAAATCGTGTGCAATTTAATCTCAACACAAAACACTCAACATGCTTGTTTTATAAACCACAAATCATGCTAAAACAGTTTGCAATTCACATACACAAATGGTTTAGATTTCCCTTACCTCTTTGTACCTCGTATAGTGCAATCGTTCCCCCGTATCACGGACTAGCCTCGCATTCCACTCTGGAACTCCCGAGCTGTCCAAACGATGTTAAAACATCAATACTCATCATCACATAAACCTCAATTCTCAAAATCGAGCATAATTGCTCATAACACCTCAAATCCCTTGATTCTCGTAACTCAACCCTAAACTACAACCTCATTCTCAATATCTCAACGTCCTACATTCCTCATGCCAATTATCTAGGCTAATTCTCCACATTGTCTATATTTCCCTTTATAGCTCAATTTCTCAAAATTACCGAATATCTACATTACTCCAACCACATTGCAATTCATCAATCCCTAATCATTTCTCAACTATTTCAACACAATTACAACCACCAATAACATCAAAATCAGCTCAAATATCAAGATCGAGGTTTAGAAATTACCCAAAGCTTGTGAGACGCACAACTCACGCCTCGATCCGATTCGTCCTTTGATTTCCAAGTATGTTGTTCTCCCTTTGATGAGGAACAACTTTCCTTCTTACCACAGCAGCTGATTCGGTCGAAAATGGGTGATTTGGAGGAGTGAGAAACTAGGTTTTCAGAAAAATGGAGGTTTTGGAAGAGAGAGAAAGTGAAATTGCAGAGAAAACACGGGTTCCTTATATAGGCTGGAGGTAGGAGATCGATCTGCCCCTTGATGAGATCGATCTGTGTTTGAATTTTGGGGACGATCTGGGCAATTTTATGCCTAGGAGATCGATCTGTCGAGGGGTGAGATCGATCTCTTTATGGCTTTATGAGATCGATCTGCTCCTGAGGAGATCGATCTTCTCCCCAAACAGAATCATTTGGAGATCGATCTCTTCCTCATGAGATCGATCCTTTCTCAAACAGATTCATAAGGAGATCGATCTCTTCCATTGGAGATCGATCTGCTCCTCAAATTTCCCCTTCCTCATCATTTTTTAACTCACCAGATCGATCTCTCCTTCTCTCAGATCAATCTGCTCCTTAAATTTCTCCTTCTTTGTCGTTTATAACTCACCAGATCGATCTCTCCTTCTCCCAGATCGATCTGTCCTCATACTTCATGCTCATTTTACACACTTAACATATAAATCTCCAATTATAATTCCCACAATTCACTTAGCTCAATAAATTACACTTCAAATTCTTATTACATCATTAAAATATGTCTGAAATTCTCAGATCTCACATCCTCCCCACCTTAAAAAGAATTTGGTCCTCCAAATTCAACTCAACTAGTCAAAGAGATGGGGGTATTTCTCCTTCATGAGACTCTCTAGTTCCCACGTTGCCTCTTCCCTTGAGTGATGTTTCCACAAAACTTTCACTAATGGGATGCTCTTGGTTCTCAGTACCTTCTCCTTTCTATGGAGAATCCGGACGGGTTCCTCAGTGTAGCTCATGTCCTCCTGTATGTCCATCTCATCATACTCTATAACATGAGAAGGGTCCGGGTGATACTTCCTCAACATAGACACATGAAAAATGTTGTGTATTCTGGACATCTGTGGGGGTAATGCCAATCTGTAGGCTACTTCTCCCACTCTCTCAAGAATCTCGAATGGTCCTATGTATCGAGGGCTCAATTTTCCTTTCTTCCCAAATCGCATGATACCCTTACTCGGTGATACTCTCAGAAATACTGCATCACCAACCTCAAACTCGAGTGGCCGTCTACGCACATCCGCGTAGCTTTTCTGTCTACTCTGTGTAGCCCGTAACCTCTCACATATGAGTTTCACACTTTGTACGGCTTGCTCAACAAGCTCGGGAGCATTTATCTTTCTGTCACCGACTTCTTCCCAAGCTACAGGGGATCTACACCTCCTACCATATAGAGCCTCAAAAGGTGCCATTCCAATACTCGCATGATAGCTGTTATTGTATGCAAACTCTGCTAGGGGCAGGTGATCATCCCATGATCCCTTAAAATCCATCGTACACGCCCTCAACATATCCTCCAGGGTCTGTATAGTCCTCTCTGACTGACCATCTGTCTGAGGATGATAGGCGGTACTAAAACTTAAGCGAGATCCCATGGACTCCTGAAACTGGGTCCAAAATCTGGAAGTAAACCGGGAATCTCTATCAGAAGTAATACTCACTGGAGCCCCATGTAATCTAGCTATCTCGCTGACATATAGCTCAGCTAAGGTATCCACCGTATCTGTGCTCTTGATGGCAAGGAAGTGGGCACTCTTGGTCAATCTATCCACAATGAGCCATATCGCATCACGACCTCTTCGGGTCCTCGGTAAACCCATAATAAAGTCCATAGTGACATGCTCCCATTTCCATGTAGGTACAGGTAAGGGCTGTAGTAGTCCTCCGGGCTTTCGATGCTCAGCTTTCACTTGCTGGCATACTAAACACTTGGCCACATACTCTGCCACGTCTCGCTTCATACCACTCCACCAATACACATTTCTCAAGTCTCGGTACATCTTAGTACTTCCTGGGTGCATGGTGTATCGCGAGCCGTGGGATTCTCTCAGTATCTGTCTCTTCAGGGTATCATCGTTCGGTACACAAATCCGTCCTCTGAATCTCAACAATCCATCCTCACTGATGGTGAGATCCGACTGCGAACTCTGCTCAGCTTGGCTAACCATATCTATCAATCTCTGATCACTGCGCTGCCCAGTTCTAATCTGATCCATGATCCTGGGCTCTATCCGCAAGCTAGCCAAAAATCCAGTCTCTACCTCTTTAACTCTGATCCGAAGTTCGACGAACTGCTCTAACAAATCCCATTCCCTGATCATCATAGCAGATATCATACTCTTCCTGCTCAGGGCATCAGCAACCACATTCGCCTTACCCGGATGATAAAGAATCTCGCAGTCATAATCCTTAAGGAGTTCCATCCATCTCCTTTGTCTCATGTTTAACTCTTTCTGATCAAAGAGATATCTCAAACTCTTATGATCAGTGAAGATCTGGAATCTTTCCCCATATAAGTAATGTCGCCAGATCTTCAAAGCAAATACCACAGCGGCTAACTCCAAATCATGCGTGGGGTAATTTCGCTCATGGTCTTTCAGTTGTCGCGATCCATATGCGACCACTCTTCCATGCTGCATAAGCACACACCCCAATCCTTGATGAGATGCATCACTATACACCGAGAATCCTCCTGATCCCTCAGGGATAGTTAACACAGGTGCAGCTGTCAATCTCCTCTTTAACTCTTGAAAATTGAGCTCACATTGATCAGTCCATATGAACGGAGTCTCCTTACGCGTGAGTTTAGTCAAAGGAGCGGCAATCCTTGAAAATCCTTCCACAAATCTCCTGTAATATCCTGCCAAACCAAGGAAGCTTCGTACCTCAGTCACTGTCCTCGGTCTCTCCCAATTAAGCACAGCTGCTATTTTACTCGGATCCACTGATACTCCTTCCTCTGAGACTATATGCCCAAGGAAAGCTATCCGGTTCAGCCAAAACTCACACTTACTAAGCTTTCCGTACAATTGCTTATCTCGGAGTATCTGAAGTACTAACCACAAATGCTGTGCATGCTCCTCATACGACCGAGAGTACACCAGGATATCATCAATAAAGACTATCACAAACTTATCCAGATAGTCTCTGAACACCTCGTTCATCAATCTCATAAATGCTGCAGGGGCGTTCGTCAATCCAAAGGACATCACCAGGAATTCGTAATGGCCATACCTTGTCCTGAAGGCCGTCTTTGGAATATCTTCTTCCTTGATCCTCAATTGGTGATAGCCCGATCTCAAATCAATCTTAGAAAAGACTGATGCCCCTCTCAGCTGATTAAGTAGATCATCAATCCTGGGTAGTGGGTATTTATTCTTCACCGTGGCTTTATTCAACAGCCGGTAGTCTACACATAATCTGAGACTACCATCCTTCTTCTTAACAAATAGTACTGGCGCTCCCCACGGCGAAACACTAGGTCTAATAAACCCTTGATCCAATAACTCCTGTAGTTGTCTCTTCAATTCCTCAAGTTCCACTAATGCCATCCTGTAAGGAGGTTTAGAGATCGGCTGAGTATCTGGTACCAAATCAATGGTAAACTCCAGCTCTCTCTCTGGTGGTAAACCTGGCAATTCATCTGGGAAAACATCTAGAAATTCGCAAACCACAGGTATATCCTCAATCCTCGGATGTTCCCGCTCATCGTCTGAGATGAGTGTCTCATAACCTTCACATAAATAATCATATTTAATATTCTCCAAAATAATATTAAGATTCTCAAATTTCTCACTAGAAATCCACATAATCATTTCCTCAATATCTCAACCGTACACTGTAAGGTTTAGGTAGGGAGAAAGTTACAATCTTAGTGTAGCAGTCTAAACTCACTCGATTGGTCGCCAACCAATCCATTCCTAGGATTACATCAAACCCATGTACATTCAACAGGATTAGATCTGCTAACATCACTCTATCTCCCACCTTTATTTCACATCCTCTACAGATTAACTCAGTTCTCTGGGATTCACGCATAGGGGTATTTACATGTAGTATATATTCTAGAGGTTCAAACTTCAAGTTTAATCTACATGCAAAATGCTTAGAAATAAACGAATGCGTGGATCCTGAATCAATCAACACATGAGCCTCATAATTACAGACAGAGAGTGTACCTCTTATGGTTTCTGCCGAAGCATCTGCGGTCTCCTTATCCAGGGCAAACACACGTCCCTGTGCCACAGGTTTCTTCCCTTTCTCTGTCGCAGTGGCCCGTCTCCAGGGATCCACTCTCTGAGGCTGTTGTCTAGTGGGCTCCGGAGCATGTGGTATCTGAGGTTGGGGACAGTCCTTCACTCTGTGACCCATGTCACCACATCTAAAACATCCATGGATTGACCCAGTACAACTTCCCTCATGCGATCGGCCACAGTCCCTACAAACCCTTATCTCCGGCCTGACATATCGAGGGGGCTCCTTGATAATAGGATAGGCTCTGGGTCTCTCTAATCTGTCCTTCTGTACCTCAATCCTTCCTCTTCTGAAGGAACCTCTCCGAGCCTCTGTCTGGAAAAGTGCTGGCCTCTTGCCCTTATCTCTATTCACCGCTCTGAGCTCATTCTGGGATTGTACCATCTCAATCCCTCTTTCAATCTCTTGTGCTCGTCTCAGAGCATCTCCAAACTCAGTGATGCACAGCCCTATCAATCTATCTCTGATGATGGGCTTCAACCCACACACAAACTTCTCTGTGCGGAGCTCTTCACTCTTGAAGGTCTCTGGGTCATATCTCAATAGCGCTGTGAATTAGCTCTCATAGTCATCCACAGACATGTCACCCTGTACCAAACTCAAAAACTCGGCCTGTTTCTTTCTCTGAGCGGCCCGTGGTACATATTGGGTCCTAAAAGCTGTCTGAAACTCTTCCCAACCAATCACACCATGGTGGGACATCAAAATACCCTGGGTAGTACCCCACCAATCTCGAGCTCTCCCCTTCAACATATAAGCACTCATACTGACCCTCTCAGCATCGGTGCACCCCAGAATATCAAATATAATTCTCAATTCCGTCAACCACTCCTCAGCCTCTGTAGGATCCTTCTTTCCCTTAAACGCGGGTGGATTCATCTTCAGAAAATCTCTTAGTCGGACCATACTTCTATCCTCAGGCTGGGCGACGGGAGGCACTGGGGGTATGGGAGGTCCTTGTGGTGGCGTAGGGGTAGTATCCGAGGCATTAACTCCAAAGTGTTGCGTGAATAACGCTGCCATCTGCTCGAAACCTTGCCTCACATCGGTCTCAATCCGATTAAATCGAGAGTTAGGACTCTCTGGTTGTGGGACAGGTGGCGGAGGGGACTCTGCCTGCCTCCTCGAACGACCTCGTCGTTTACTCATTCTCTATCTCAACTCGTCTCCTGCGTGTACATATCAAAATCGATTGAAGTCTCAATCCTCAATTTCAGTTCATGACCAGACTATTACAGACACTTGGGATGTATTCTATTTCACTTAACCAACACTGACAGTACTAGACACCCTAGGCTCTGATACCAAGAAAACTCTGTCACGCCCCGAAAATGCGGAAAATAGGGCTAATTTAAAACTTTTTACTCATTAACTCACAATTTAAGAGTGCATTCCTGTGCAGTGTCATACATCATCATAATTATCATGCCTCAGGATCTCAACATAATATAACGTATATTGTACCGTATACAAATACTCAATTCCAAGTTAATTAATCCTAATACATCCCATATAATGTTGTACAACAAGTGTCTACAATTACAATAATAGTCTG
This sequence comes from Firmiana major, assembly GCA_033439115.1. NCBI lineage: Eukaryota > Viridiplantae > Streptophyta > Magnoliopsida > Malvales > Malvaceae > Firmiana > Firmiana major. The sequence continues at coordinate 39,867,607 of CM065901.1, forward strand.
GGTACATGAAAAGATAAATATACCTCAAAATATAAAATATATAGCCTGGAGCTCGAATCCTCCACTAGCCACTACTCCGTACGTCGCAGGGAAGTCCTTATTCACTTGAAGAACTCTGGGGGGAAAGAAAAACAGGGTGAGCTTCTAAATCGCTCTGTAAAGGGGGTAGGGAACTCATTTCATAAACCAAAATACACATCACAAAAGGTTTATTTGTATGTGAAAGTCATTTGAAAACCATAGCATGAAAATACTCAAAACGACACTATCATGTGTCAAGTCATGTGAAAACATGAAGTAAAAAGGCTCACTCTAGAGCATTAACAAAGCATGTGAAAACAACGCGATAAACGCTTTCTCAAATAACGTGGCATAGCCACTGATTTAAAATCACTCGTGGCATAGCAACAAAACACACGTGGCAAAGCCACTGATTTAATTTCTCACGTGGCATAGCCACAGAATAGGGTTTCTCAACGTGGCACAGCCACTAATGGGGTTATCTCAACGTGGCACAGCCACCAATGGGGTATAACGTGGCACAGCCACCAATGGGGTTTTCTCAACGTGGCACAGCCACCAATGGGGTTTTCTCAACGTGGCACAGCCACCAATTTTACGTGGCATAGCCACAGAATAGGTTATTCTCACGTTACCAGAACGGAGAAGAATTCGGGCTTACATGCTACCAGAGCAATGCCCGGTGTGTACTCACAACTACACACCCAAGTCTTATCACATAAGACAGGTTTGCCTTCACGTAGAACTCGTAATGGTTTTCTCTCATAAAACTCATTTGAAATCATTTTGTACTCAACACAAAACGTAATAAAACCGAGTTCCAACCGGCAAAGCACACGCACACATTTCTCAAATCACAATATTGCCTTAACGTAGAGCCCAGTTATAAACTCATAAAACATTGGGCTCCAACCGGCTATAAAATCGTGTGCAATTTAATCTCAACACAAAACACTCAACATGCTTGTTTTATAAACCACAAATCATGCTAAAACAGTTTGCAATTCACATACACAAATGGTTTAGATTTCCCTTACCTCTTTGCACCTCGTATAGTGCAATCGTTCCCCCGTATCACGAACTAGCCTCGCATTCCACTCTGGAACTCCCGAGCTGTCCAAACGATGTTAAAACATCAATACTCATCATCACATAAACCTCAATTCTCAAAATCGAGCATAATTGCTCATAACACCTCAAATCCCTTGATTCTCGTAACTCAACCCTAAACTACAACCTCATTCTCAATATCTCAACGTCCTACATTCCTCATGCCAATTATCTAGGCTAATTCTCCACATTGTCTATATTTCCCTTTATAGCTCAATTTCTCAAAATTACCGAATATCTACATTACTCCAACCACATTGCAATTCATCAATCCCTAATCATTTCTCAACTATTTCAACACAATTACAACCACCAATAACATCAAAATCAGCTCAAATATCAAGATCGAGGTTTAGAAATTACCCAAAGCTTGTGAGACGCACAACTCACGCCTCGATCCGATTCGTCCTTTGATTTCCAAGTATGTTGTTCTCCCTTTGATGAGGAACAACTTCTCTTCTTACCACAGCAGCTGATTCGGCCAGAAATGGGTGATTTGGAGGAGTGAGAAACTAGGTTTTCAAAAAAATGGAGGTTTTGGAAGAGAGAGAAAGTGAAATTGCAGAGAAAACACGGGTTCCTTATATAGGCTGGAGGTAGGAGATCGATCTGCCCCTTGATGAGATCGATCTGTGTTTGAATTTTGGGGACGATCTGGGCAATTTTATGCCTAGGAGATCGATCTGTCGAGGGGTGAGATCGATCTCTTTATGGCTTTATGAGATCGATCTGCTCCTGAGGAGATCGATCTTCTCCCCAAATAGAATCATTTGGAGATCGATCTCTTCCTCATGAGATCGATCCTTTCTCAAACAGATTCATAAGGAGATCGATCTCTTCCATTGGAGATCGATCTGCTCCTCAAATTTCCCCTTCCTCGTCATTTTTTAACTCACCAGATCGATCTCTCCTTCTCCCAGATCGATCTGCTCCTTAAATTTCTCCTTCTTTGTCGTTTATAACTCACCAGATCGATCTCTCCTTCTCCCAGATCGATCTGTCCTCATACTTCATGCTCATTTTACACACTTAACATATAAATCTCCAATTATAATTCTCACAATTCACTTAGCTCAATAAATTACACTTCAAATTCTTATAACATCATTAAAATATGTCTGAAATTCTCAGATCTCACATTTCCACACCCATGAATGATAGTCAATTGACTGAGCATGTATGTAGGGATTGTAAATTAAAGATAGAGGGGAAGGAAATGATAGCCAATCTGATTTTATTAAATATGAATGATTTTGATGTAATTTTGGGAATGGATTGGTTGGCTACCAATCGTGTTGTGATGGATTGTCATGCCAAAACATTGATGTTTTCAGGATTAGACAATCTTATTATAAACTTTGATGAAAAGAAATGATATGGAATTAGTATGGTTGTTGTAAATAAAAGGAGTATGACTTTAAATTCATATTGCTTGAGAGATAAATTTATTGTTTTTGATAAATGATGAATGTGGAGTGATGGTTTATGTTACTAACGACGGAGAGGATAATGTGAAGGGTTCATTGCATACGTGGTCGATATAGATGAGGCACACCCGGAATTGAAAGACATACCCGTAATTACGGATTACCCTGATGTCTTTCCGGATGAATTACCAGGACTACCACTTGAAAGGGAAATGGAATTTTACATTGAGTTAGTGCCTGGTACAGAGCCGATATCGAAGCCACCCTATAGAATGGCTCCGATAGAATTGGAAGAGCTGAAGAAACAGCTGCAAGAGTTATTGGAGAAGGGGTTTATTAGACCGAGTGTCTCACCTTGGGGAGCACTGGTTCTATTTGTAAGGAAGAAGGATGGAAGCCTTCGACTGTGTATAGATTACCGGTTGTTGAATAAGGCCACCATTAAGAACAAGTACCCCCTTCCAAGAATCGATGATTTGTTGGATCAGCTCCAGGGAGCCGAAGTATTTTCTAAGATAGATCTGCGGTCAGGGTACCATCAGTTGAGGATCAGGAGTGGAGATGTACCCAAGACAGTATTTCGTACCCGTTATGGCCACTACGAGTTTTTGGTGATGCCATTCGGATTGACGAATGCTCCCGCAGCATTTATGGCATTGATGAATGATGTATTCAAGTCATACCTGGACAAGTTTGTGATTGTTTTCATAGATGACATTTTGGTGTATTCCAAGTCCAGGGAAGATCATGAGGAGCACTTGAGGATAGTTCTGTAGACCCTCCGAGAGAGAGAATTGTATGCCAAACTCAGCAAGTGTAACTTTTGCTTGGAACAGATCTCATTTCTGGGGCATGTTGTGTCTAAGGATGGGGTATCAGTGGATCCATCCAAGATAGAGGCAGTTGTGCAGTGGGAACAACCCAAGACAGTAACTGAGATCAGAAGTTTCCTGGGATTGGCAGGATATTATCAGAGATTTGTAGAGGGTTTCTCCAGACTAGATACTCCGTTGACACGCCTCACGCGTAAAGATGTTAAGTTTACATGGGATGAGGCATGTGAGAGGAGTTTTGGGGAGCTTAAGCGTCGATTGACGACTGCTCCAGTTCTCACCATTCCTACCAGCTCAGGAGGATTCTCGGTGTATACGGATGCATCACACCAGGGACTGGGCTGTGTGCTTATGCAGGATGGGAAGGTAGTTGCCTATGGATCTAGACAGTTGAAAGATCATGAGAGGAACTACCCGACACATGATTTAGAGTTGGCGGCCGTAGTATTTGCTTTGAAAATATGGCGCCACTATCTCTATGGTGAGAAATTTCAGGTGTTCACAAATCATAAGAGCCTTAAGTACCTGTTCTCGCAGAAAGAGCTGAATATGAGACAGAGGAGATGGCTCGAACTCCTGAAAGACTATGATTGTGAAATCATGTACCACCCGGGTAAGGCAAATGTAGTTGCTGATGCTTTGAGTAGAAAGAACCTTGGGTTGGTGTCTTATATGATGGTACGGGAAAATGAGTTGTCAGAACACTTTGCGAACCTCAGTTTGGATGTAACCCCACCTGGATCTGAGAGACTTGAGATCATGGCTAGTTTGAGACTAGAGCCAGAGTTGATTGGCCGTATTCGGCAAGCCTAGCAGAGCGATCGACGGTGTATCGATTGGCTGAGGCAGATACAGACAGGTGTGGGTAGTGATTTTGAGCAGGGTGCTGATGGCTTATTGAGGTTCAGAGGCAGAGTATGCGTTCCCAGGGATCCTGAGATCAGGAGAACGATTTTATCAGAGGTTCACTCATCGAAGTATACGATACATCCGGGAAGTACCAAGATATATCAAAACCTTCGGAAGGTTTATTGGTGGTCTGGAATGAAAAGAGACATTGCTGAATATGTCGCTAAGTGTCTCGTTTGTCAGCAAGTGAAGGTAGAGCATCAGAAGCCTGCAGGATTATTGCAGCCTCTACCGATACCGACATGGAAGTGGGAGCATGTCACCATGGATTTTGTGATGGGGTTGCCGAGGACCCGTAGAGGTCATGATGCCATATGGGTTATTGTGGACCGGTTGACTAAGTCCGCCCATTTCTTGGCTATGAGAGCTACCGATACACTGAGTCAGTTGGCGAACCTGTATATTCGAGAGATAGTACGGCTACATGGTGTACCAGTGAGCGTTATTTCTGATAGGGATGCCCGCTTCACTTCCCATTTCTGGGAACACTTTCAGGAAGCGCTGGAGACCCGATTGAGTTTTAGCACCGCTTTTCATCCTCAGACAGATGGGCAGTCAGAGAAGACTATACAGACCCTCGAGGATATGTTGAGAGCGTGTGTGCTGGATTATAGAGGCTCCTGGGATGACCACCTGCAGTTAGCCGAGTTCGCTTATAATAATAGCTATCATGCTAGTATCGGGATGGCACCCTATGAGGCATTATACGGGCGTAGATGCCGTTCCCCCATTGGATGGGAAGAGGTTGGTGATAGACAGATTTTCACTCCGGACTTAGTGCAGCAGGCATCTGAGGACGTCCAGTTGATATGTGAGAGATTACGGACAGCTCAGAGCCGGTAAAAGAGTTATGCTGACAAGAGGCGAAGACCATTGGAGTTTGATGAGGGTGATTCGGTGTTTCTGAGGGTATCACCATCGAAGGGTATTATGAGATTTGGTAAGAAGGGCAAGCTGAGCCCTAGATATATCGGACCCTTCGAGATTTTAAAGAGAGTGGGAGAAAAGGCGTATAGATTGGCATTGCCACTGGACTTGGCAAATGTCCACAATGTCTTCCACGTCTCGATGCTTCAGAAGTATCACCCGGACCCGGCACACGTGATAAGATATGAGCCGTTGGAGCTCCATGAGAGTATGACGTATGTTGAGAAGCCGGTTCGGATATTGGACAGAAAAGAGAAAGTGTTGCGGAATAAGACAATTCCCTTGGTGAAAGTTCTTTGGCAACACCACACGGCGGAAGAGGCCACGTGGGAATTGGAGAACTTGATACGGGAGAAGTACCCCCAACTTTTTGAAGAGTGACTTGGTTCTAATTTGGAGGACCAAATTCCTTGAAGGAGGGGAGAATGTAAGACCCCGTATATGTATAATGGTAATGTGAATAATTGGATCAAATAATATGAATGGACTTGTAATGTAAAGTATGATTGATGTAAGTCCATGGATTCAATGTATGTATGTGTAATATAAATTGTAACGTACATACAAGTTTCATTGAGTATGAATACGAAGAAATGAGTTCTAGCAAGTGATGGATGTGATTGAGACTCAAGATGAGTAGTGTGGTAAAATGGAATGGAGTTATGCTTCCATTTGGTTTTATGTAGCATGCCTTTGAACATACAATGAATGCACACAAGTTTCAATGTGCATAAGGTATGAATGGATGCCATTTTCAAGTTATAAAGGTGGATGGATGAGAAAATAGCCATGGCAATAGATTGAGGGTGTGTTGGTATGAGTTGCAGCAATGAAACTGCAGGAAATCTGGAAAACATGAGGTCCAGATCGATCTCCTAGGATGAGAGATCGATCTGGAAGAGCCAGAATGCTCTGATTTGGGCGAAAGAATAGAGCAGATCGATCTCCAATGGAGCCAGATCGATCTGCCAAGCATTCTGTAAGTGAAAAGATCGATCCTCAAGCACCCAGATCGATCTCCTTAGCTCTCTGTTTGGGACCAGATCAATCTCATGCTTCGACAGATCGATCTCATGCTTCAACAGATCGATCTCATTGCTTCGACAGATCGATCTCAGGCTTAAAAATGCAGTGAAAAAGAGGGATTTTAAGGGACCAGATCGATCTCCTCTTGGACCAGATCGATCTCCTCAAGTCATTTCTATATAAGGAAAGCTGAAAAATCTGGAAATCTCGGAACCTCCTATTTTCAACCCAAAAAACCCAACTTTCCCTCTCTAAAATCAGCCATTTTCAGTGAGATTTAGAGAGAGATCATTAGAGGCAAAGTTGTTCCTATCAAAGAGGAGAACAACATAGTGAGAGGGCATTTTCCCATTTTTGGATTTGAAGGAGTTGAGGGCATTACCAATTAGAGAAAGAAGAGAAATCATATTATCCCCGAAGAGTTCGTTGAAGGCGAACCGAACCGTACGAGTAAGCAGCTTAAGGAAGTGGAATCACGCATCGCGATTCCAGGTAAGGGAATTTTGTGAGTATATAGAGATAGCTACTCGTATTTTGAACTGGGTGAATATTGGGTGTTGTATGAAATGCATGAATTGCTTAAATAAATGATGGATGGTATTCGTGAATGATGACGAGTATATACGTGGTTTTGGATTTGAAGTGGATTTTATGAAATGGGATAGTAAGGCTAATAATTGCATAAATCTAATGTTTTGATGTTTTTCCAAAACGAATTGCTTGGTTTTAAGCAAGCTCGTAGATAGGACGGCTAGTATTGTATGGTTGTTGTGGAAAAACATTTGTGAGTGCTAAACCCGAATTGCCGGGATTGATGAATTGTATATGAGCCGCCTATCACACTTGTATGACATAAATCGCGCTAGAGCCTCGCTCGCGCTGGATTTCTATGTTTTCATTTGTATGAAACGTGCTGGAACCTAGCTCGCACCTTGATTTGGAAACTATAATGATATTTATAAACCGTACTGGAGCTTCTGCTCGTACGTGGATTTTGAGTGGTTGTCTTATGAGTATAACCGTACTAGAGCTATGCTCGTACGTGCCTCTTTATGAGAAGATGCATGATGCATGAGTCGTGCTAGAGCTTTGCTCGCACAAGTTTGCACAATGGGATACGTATAAGGTTGTGAAAGTGGGTAAGATCCTTAAGCCTTACATCCTTAAGCTAACATCCTTAAGCCCAAAGAGGCGGGGAGGCTCTGTTAGGCGGGGAGGCTCTGTTCGGTGGGGAGGCTCTCTTACGGTGGGATCCTTAAGCCAACATCCTTAAGCCCAAAGAGGCGGGGAGGCTCTGTTAGGCAGGGAGGCTGTCCTACATGGGTACGGTAAGATCTTTAAGCCCTACATCCTTAAGCTAACATCCTTAAGCCCGAGGAGGCAGGGAGGCTCTGTTCGGTGGGGAGGCTCTCTTACGGAAAGGATCCTTAAGCCCTACATCCTTAAGCTAACATCCTTAAGCCTGAGGAGGCAGGGAGGCTCTGTTAGGCGGGGAGGCTCTGTTCGGCGGGGAGGCTCTCCTTCACGAAATATGGAATACTCTTGGTATGGGGTAGATAAGACCTAGGAATGGCATCCCCGATCACGATATGAGTTGCAGAGTACGCTGTACCGTGTATATCACATGGAGTACGATGTACCGCATGATGGTTATGTGATGAGAAAGTCTGGCGAGGGATAATCCATCTTCGTGCCAGCATGATACCCCGCACACCTGGATGCGTGTGGTCTAGGATGATTTATGATGTAATGGTTCACATAGGCACTTTTGATATAGTGACCTAGATTTATACACATGCGTGAATTGTGGAAATGTAAATGTGGTTGTGATTGTGAGTTGATTTGGTGGTGTTTTGTTGTTGGTTCAAAAAGGAGGTTTCTAAATGAATTGCCCTTTTATGAATTTAAATGAGATTGAGCATGAGATGTTTTATACATGATGTCTCTACCATGTTTTATATGCCAATACACATGATTTGATGCGTGATATATATGTATATTCACATGGCATAGTTTTATTCCTCATGCTCCTACTATAAACGATTTATGCATAACACTATCAGCATGTAGATAGAGTAGTTATCTACCATGCTTGCATTATTGCCTTACTGAGCGTGTGGTTGCTCATCCCACTCTATTTTTTCCCCCCTACAGAGCGTGCATAGTAGCCCAGTGAGGACTGAGGTGTATTATTTTGGACTCTGCTGCATCTCCATCGCTAAGAGGTATATACACAGTGATTCTTTTTGTATCTAAACAATGTAAAAGCACAGTATTCTTTTGAGTTGTACTTATGGGGGATGTAGATGTCAGTAAAACATGTATTCGTATAAGTACACGATTAAATGCACATGTATGACATCGTTTTAATTAATTGAGAATGAATGAGATGTGGTGTTTATTATTGACTCACAGCCCAACAGTGCGTGGTGAGCTTAGTTCACGACCGAGTAATGTAACAGTAAAACGCGAAAAATTTTCAGTGATTTCGGTTAAAGAGAATAGAATTGGGTCGTGACATTACCTATGCGTCAATCCACGTTTTATCCTTTATTCCATAACCACGTCTTAAAATCATACTCATAACATTATTATCATTTTAGGACATCCAACATCATCATTTATTTCACTACATTTCACTTTCTCACACTAAACTATTCCTAGGTCATGGTGGATTCATTATACTCTAGGTAGTTTCTACCATTTCTATGCATATCAATCATTTCCCATATTAATATCCAAACAAATGTACTTGGGTATTTGCATTAGAAACTCGCCTAGCTTGATTTCCTCTTTACTCCAATGGAAATGCACCTTGTTGCTTAAATCCAACAAATGGTGAAAATGCCTCCCAACTATGTTGTTCTTCTCTTTGATGTGAACAACTTTGTCTCTAATAGCTTTCTTTCAAATCTTACGGAAAATGGCTAGATTTAGAAGTGAGAAAGCTAGGTTTTGGGTTTGGAATGGAAAGGAAATGGTTGCTCTCGTGAAATACAGATTTTAACTGCCCCTATTTATAGAAATTGCTTGATGAGATCGATCTGCCTTGGGTGGAGATCGATCTGGTCCCCTAAATTCCTCTTTTCTCATGGCTTTTCAAGCATGAGATCGATCTGTCGAAGCTTGAGATCGATTTGCTCCAAACAGAGAGCTAAGGAGATCGATCTGTTCCATTAAGGATCGATATGCATTTTACAGAATATTTAGGAGATCGATCCGGCTCCATTGGAGATCGATCTGTCCTGTTCTATAGCTCAAAATAAGAGCATTTTGGCTCTTCCAGATCGATCTCTCATCCTATAAGATCGATATGTCATTCATAATTCTAGATTTTCTGTAGTTTTTCTGTAGCAACACATACCAAACTTCATACATTTTGTTGCCACGGTCATTTTCTCATCCAATCATATTTGAGACTTAAAAATGGCATCCATTCATACTTTATACATATTAAAACTTGTGTACAATCTTTGTATATCCAAAGGTACATGATATAGACCAAATGGAAGTGCATAACTTATGAAACCTTTCTTCCATTTTACCACACTACTCATTTTCCATTCTACTCCCATTCTTCACATGTTTAAGTCCATTTCTTCATACTCATATATAATGTAACTTGTACATACAATTACAACTCTTATTAGATGTGTGCAACTTAAACTTATGGACTTACATTACATATACTTTACATTACCAGTATATCACCATACTTATGAATTCATTTACATATATATACAAGGTTAAACCTATACGGGGTCTCACACTTACCCTGTCGTGAACGGTTTCCTACACCAAACAGTTGAGCTATGATTCGGAGCTAGTTACCCCTTACCATACACAATATCACTTAATATTTATAAACGATAACTGTAGATACTTAAATTTTCTTACATCAACTTCATTAATTAATACATGTCTAAAAATGTTTACATCCCTTGAATTTACATTTTCAAAAGTGTTGTTGTGTTGTACTTGTCTAGATACAAAACGATATTAATATGTATACCTCTCAGCGATGGGCAGCAACGGACACTGGGAGTGCAAGTCTCTGCTCGCTCTCGACCATTATGGATGCTCTGTAGGGATGGAAAGTGAAAGGGTGAGCAACCATACACTCAATAAGGAAATAATGTACGCAGGTAGACAGCTATACTATGTACGTGGTTATAATGACATGATATCAAAATCATTTATGTCTTGAGCATGAGGTAGATCAAAACCATGCCACATAAATATGTACATAGTTTATGAAAAACTCATAAAAACAGATATGATATCAAATGGAAAATCAAACATATAAAACATCTTATGCTCATCATATTAAAACTCAACACAATTCATTTAAATCAAATCTAACCCCGCCTTTTGGGAATACCCTATGCTTAAAATCACATTTTCATTTAACAAAAACAAATCACAGGTGTCACCGTTCCTTCGGGTCTACCCAAGTCTATCAATAAAACATAATATCAAGTGAGGCATGTAGGTTACATTTCAAAAATAAATTAGGAATAATGGCCATATATATAAATCCCTGTGATACAGGCTACGCGGATCCCGACGTGCGAGGTATTACAACTATTGAGGTCAACCCTAGTAGTGCAATAACTCAACCAACTAGTCATCAAGACTACATGGTACAACATACTGTGTGTGATATACACGGTACAACGTACTTCGTGGACCCAAACGGTCTGAGGCTGCTTGCCATAGGTCTTAGCCCACGTCATTGTTAGGGGTGTCTGCCATAGGACTTAGCCCACATGACTATTTTTAGGGTGTCTTCCATAGGACTTAGCCCATATCATGGTTTGGGGGGTGCCTGCCTTAGGTCTTAGCCGCCCTATACCATACTGGTAACCATTTCATGTCTCAAAACACATGTACGATGTATCATCTCATCATGACACACAGTCTACAAGAGGCATCAACACGGTTTTCTATAGAACATGTCAAATTTTCGTACAAGCAACGCTCCAGTATGACTTTCATGCACAACAAACTAATAAAACTAGTGCGAGTAGGACTCCAGCACTATCAGTATAAATCAAAGCATCAAAATCTAGTGTGAGCTAAGCTCCAACACTGTTTGCACTCACACAAATATAATAGGTGGCTCCAGTTAAAATTTCAAGTATTTTCAAAGATAAAACTTAGCACATGATCCTTGCTTTTTCATGCAAACACACAAAGCAATAGCCAACGTATCTTTATTTTGCTCATATCCAAACGTTTTATCAGGAAAACATCGAAGTCATGAAAATATATGCATTTTTGGATCCTTACTACCCCTTTCATTAAATTCCTACCAAGGTAAAATAATATTTTCCTTCCATATTTTTGGAACCTATAATAAAAATTCTTAATGCATTATTAGGTAGTAGATTTATTCGCATCCCATAATTCCCCTCAAAATACGTATAGCCACTTCTAGGCACTTACAAAACCCCCTTACCATGAATCAAGTCGAGTGTAGCACAAGTTCCACCGTCGGAAGCTCGTTCAATCCAACTTGCTCCAGATTCGGTCTCTGGAGCTGCAAACATTCATCAATCACTTCATCACAATTGATACATCTTACCAGACCTTATAGTATTAAGCTTGATCCTCTTTCACATTCGGCCAACATTGTGTCGTTCCTAATAAATTTAGCTAGTAACTTACCTAGGTATCAAATCAAACACTTGTTTTGCATGCTTAAACCTTAGTTCCTTCATTCATTCAAGCATTTAACAATTACCATTCATGTACATTTCATCACTTTGTCCAATCCCATAAATTTGATTCCACATAACCATCTCAATGTCATGTATACAACATTATTAACACCTTGGTATAACCCATTTATCATCAAATCAACCACAATATACCTTCTCACACTAAACCCACTATATGTTATGCTTGATTCATTACATTCTAGGTAGTTTTAAGAATCAATACATAAACCAATCCACTCATAACAACAACTGGATATATATACGTAGAGTTGGTGTATTGGAAACTCACCTAGCTTGAATTTCCTCTTTTTCAATTTTGGAAGACTCCTTAGCTCCTTCAATCCAATGAGTTGAATGTTGGCTCCAAGCTATGTTGCTCTCCTCCTCAAAATGAACAACTTTGGCTCTAATAGCTTTTTCTCAATTCTTTTTAGAAAGGAAGGTATTCTAGAGAGAGAAAGCTTGGTATTTACGTAAAAATGGAGGGAAAATGTTTGATTTGATGAAGAATGAAGTTTTTTCGTCGGGTTTTTATAGATTGAGAGTGATGAGCTCAATCTGCTAGGGTAGGAGATCGATCTTTCCTTTGTTTTAGCCATCGAATTCTCAGGTTTTAGAAGAGGGAGATCGATCTGCTCATTAGGGAGAGATCGATCTTGGCTTGGCAGAAGCTTAAGGAGATCGATCTGCTCATGGGGAGAGATCGATCTGCTCTTGACAATATCAAATGAAGATCGATCTGCACTTAATAGGGGATCCATCTCTAATAGGCAGAGGTAAATGATCGATCAGCTCATTGGGGAGATCGATATGATCTTAGCAGATTCATTTGTAAATTGTTTTGCTTGAACAAGGGATCGATCTGCCTTGAATAGGAGATCAATCTGGCCTTCATCTGCAGCCCTTTTTCTGCAATTTTTCCAAAATTCTCAAGAGAGAACTTGCGTTTGATTGCTTCACTAGTCATTTTGCAATCTATTCACACTTCGAGCATGGAAAGGCTCATTTCCTATAATTTTTTTGTTATGGAACTTGCGTGTATTACTTGGAAATCGGAATGGATAGACAATTTCGCAATCCATGCTTTATCATCTCGTGTTTTAAGTCCTTATCTCCAGTCTAGATGCTTTAAGTTCTATTCGTTTAGTTCGTGGCCACTTCAGCTCTTATTTAACATTTACATGCATCCATGATACTTATTCATTCTCATTTGCATGATCTAAAATCATCTGTCTTATAATTCCATTAAAATATAATAATGTCATACATACATGGGATCTCACAATCTCCCCCATTTAGAAAATTTGGTCCTCCAAATTAGAACTAATATCAGTCCGTGAACAATTCGGGACACTTTTCTCGCATAAAATTCTCTAACTCCCATGTGGCTTCTTCTGCAGTGTGGTGTTGCCAAAGGACTTTGACTAAGGGAATCGTCTTCAATCTTAGTACTTTCTCTTCCTATCCAATATCTGAACCAGCTTCTCAATGTATGACATGTTCACATTGAGCTCCGACGGCTCATATCTAATTACATGTGTCGGGTCTGGGTGGTACTTCTGTCACATAGAGATGTGGAAGACGTTATGAACGCCTGCTAGCTTAGGTGGCAATGCTAGCATATAGGCCTTATCTCCCACTCTGTCCAATATCTCAAAGGGTCCAATGTAACGAGGACTTAGCTTGCCTTTCTTCTCGAAGCTCGTAATACCCTTGGAAGGAGAAACTCAAAGAAATACTGATTCACCCACTGCAAACTCCAACGGTCTCCGTCTCCTATCATCATAACTCTTTGTCTGCTCTGAGCTATCCATAACCTCTCACAAATCAATTCGACATCCTCAGAGGCTTGCTCACTAAGTAGAGAGTAAATATTAGTCGGTCACCAACCTCTTCCCATCTAATAGGGGAACGACATCTTCGACCATACAATACCTCATACAGTGCCATCTCGATACTGGAATGATAGCTATTATTATAGACGAACTCTGCGAGTGGTAAATAGTCATCTAAGAGCCTCCAAAATCCAATGCACACACCCTCAACATATCCTTCAGGGTCTGTATCGTCCTCTTTGACTGACCATCTGTCTGAGGATGAAAAGCTGTGCGAAAACTCAGTTGGGTCCCCATCGCTTCCTAAAAGTGTTCCCAAAAGTGGGAAGTGAAGCGGGCATCCCGATCAGAAACAACGCTCACTGCAATACCATGCAACCTCACTATCTCGCGCACATATAGTTTCGCGAGTGTACTTAGCGTATTGGTGGCTCTCATACCTAGGAAATGTGCCGACTTCGTTAGTCTGTCCACTATAACCCAAATCGCATCGTGTTTCCTGCGGGTCCTTGGTAAACCCATCACGAAGTCCATAGTGACATGCTCCAATTTCCAAGTCCGTATAGGTAGAGGTTGCAATAGCCTTGCAGGCTTCTGATGGTCTACCTTCACCTGCTGATAGACAAGACACTTAGCCACATACTCAGCCACCTCTCTCTTCATCCCCAACCATCAATACACTCTCCGGAGATTCTGATACATCTTGTTACTTCTCAGATGTAGTGTATACTTCATCGAATGAGCCTCTGAAAAAATCAATCTCTTGATATCTGGATCATTGGGAACACATATCCTGCCCTTAAACCTCAGTAAACCATCTAAACTCAGCTCAAAATCAGTCTTTGTGCCCCTCTGCGTCTGTCCAATAATATCACTACATTGCTGATCAATCTGCTGAGCCTGTCGGATACGATCCACTAAATCCAATTCCAACTGCAGGCTAGCTATCATGAAACTACTATCAACATCAGGTGGGTCCAAACTGAGGCTCATAAACTGTTCCAACAGCTGATGTTCCCTGACCATCATATATGACACCAACTCGAGGTTCTTTCTACTCAAGGCATTTGCAACTACATTCGCCTTACCCGGGTGGTACATGATTTCATAATCATAATCCTTCAAAAGCTCGAGCCATCTTCTCTGTCTCATATTCATCTCCTTCTACGAAAACAGATACTTGAGGCTCTTGTAGTCCAGAAATATCTAAAATTTCTCACCATAGAGATAGTGGCGTCATATTTTCAAAGCGAACACCACGGTTGCCAACTCCAAATCATGGGTCGGGTAGTTCCTCTCATGATCCTTCAGCTATCTAGATCCATAGGTGACTCCCTTTCCATCTTGCATCAATACACAGCCTAGTCCTTGGTGTGATGCATCCATATATATAGAGAAACCTTCTGAACTAGCAGGAATGGTAAGAATCAGAGCTGTGGCCAATCGACGCTTAAGCTCTTGAAAACTCCTCTCACATGTCTCGTCCCACACAAACTTAAGATTCTTCCTCGTGAGATGTGTCAACGGAGCAGCTAGTCTGGAGAAACCCTTAACGAATCTCTGATAAATGATACGAACTAAACGTATTACCGTAAGTGCACAGATCGTACAAGTAATAATGAGATTTGAGTCCCGAGTTATCATTCCTCAGAGAAGTTGGTTAGCCTAATTAACTACTGGTTAATCTTACCCTAACTATATTCTAGCAAATTATGAATTTAAGGTGGGTGATCTACTAAGTCTAAAATTAAAATTACTCGAAAGCAATAAAAAAATAAGAACTAAATAAAACCAAGCAAAATTTACTTACAGTACTCCAAGCAATTAAAAGCATATATATACAAAAATAATTAAAACAGTTAAAATTAATTAACGCAATTAAAATAAAATGCAATTATGAAAATAACAAAGCAAGATTAATTAAACTAAAATTAACTAACCTAAAATGCAATTAAACTACTTAATCAAAATGCAATTTAAACTAACTTAAGATTTAAAGAAATAAAATCCTAGAAAATTTAAGAAAATAACTACAAGCCTAATTGTCTAAAATATTAACTCTACATTACTCCTAATTATATCTAATTACTAACTTAACTATAGAATCTAACTAATGCATGTAACAAATTTAATCTAAATTAATCCTAATGCATGATAACTTAACTAATGCATGATAAAATAGAAATGAACCAAGGACATAATTAAATCTAATTCATGAACTAATCAAGCTATTGACTATAACTAATCATGCAACTAAGTTTATAATTTTACTCCTTAAGCTAACACATTGAATTGAAATTAGAGAATGCAAGAAAAATGGATTATTGTGCAAAGGTTAAATGCCAAACAAAGCCTTAACAAATTTCAAAACATCAAAGTGGTCCCGATAACACCACTGTGCACATCTTCTTCATTGTTTATTTTCATTTCCAGGTGCTCTCGGTTTGTCCTCTGCTCCAAGCTACAGTCCTCGATCTGACCAGCTAACTGCTACACATCTGCGATCTCTGCCCAGCTACCGCATATAGATTGCACGTCTCTACCTGCTTTAGCTGCCTAGGCATGTCCAGCTCCCATTCTCGGTTCTATGTACAACATCCTTACCTGCAACAACACATCACGTTACCACCTGCTTCAAGCTGCATTTTTTGGCCAGACCTGCTCCTACTTCAGGTCACAACTTCTGCTCCTGCATTTGCTTCCAACTCCAGTAATAACAGCTCCCCATTCTGCTCCAGCTGCTGGCTTATGCTCCTGCCTTACTGCTGCTCCAGGATCCAGGTGCTACGAGTGATGCAGCTGCTCTCGGTCTGCTCTGTTCTGTACTGCTGTTGCTGCTCATTCCTCGCATGCCCAACTCATTGCAATTAGCCGATTGCCACCTCCTACTGCATATGAAAGATTAATGTAAACTAACAACAAAGACAAAAGAGAATGACTAGTAATAACATCATAAAACAGAGGAGAAAATTTTTTATTGTTCTTTATCTACTAGTATGATCAATCCAGCTGCTGCCTAACTTGATCTCGTAATGTCACCTACTACTGCCTACATCAATAGTTAACACACCATCTAACAACAAGTATAAGCCAGCCAAGAAGACAAATGCAAGGGAAAACACAAATTTAATCAAGACATGAAAGTGGCGGGAACTCACACTCTAAATGCAGAATTTAAAAAAATGAATCCATGTAATGCAGAAAAATGAAAACGAGAAAAAGAAACATGATGCAAAAATATGAATTTTAAGATTGAAACTGAAATAAAATAAAGCAAGTCAATCAACTGGAAATTAATACAAACTATCAACACCCGTAAATTACTTGCTGATGCCTAACATCCTCGGGTAGCTTCGTTTCCTGCTCCAAACGTGATTCCACATTGCCTTTGATGTGGAATAATGCTTAGCATCACACCACATCAAGGCACCAGAACCGAAATGGAGAAGATTGAATGAAAAATGCTTGTCACCCGAATGCACAAGAGGAAACCAAACCGAGAACTAGGAAAATAAAGATTGCTTCAACAAAAACATAAGCAGTTTAGGAAAACCGAGAGTTGAACTAGGAAATATAATCTATGTAAATAAAACTTGAAAAATAAAAGAACTGATTTTTACCAAATCGAGAGCATGAAAATGATATTGATTCCCATTGAAAAAAAAATTATCCAAGACTAGAAAATAAAGAAGATAAAAATGGAATGGACATTAAAAGTAAAAATGGAAGCTAACGGGAAACTAGACTAAAAGAAACAAGGAAAAATAAATCCTAAGATTAATTCTAACACTATTCTACCCTAATTTACCTCCTCTTTTTTTTTTTCAATTTCCATCTTTTCTTATTTATACACACTTAGGGGTAAAATTGTAATTTTTCCATCCTAGATGAGTTGGCATTGTTTGGCCACTTGTCTTCACACCATTGGCTCCTTGAAAAAAAACTATTTCCATATCATCTGTCTTCTTGTCCAATTGGATGTGCTAGGTGGCATAACTCATGTTGCCCGCGTGGTCCAATCTCGATTTTAGCCCAATTCCAGTCCATTTTCTACTGAAATTTTCCAAATTCATCCCGATTTAATTTATCTGCAAACATGAGAATTTTAATTAAATAAATGGGATAATTAACAAAATAAATTGGGGATTTAAATAATTAATTTGAAAATTAAGCACAAATAATTCTATTTTCATAGAATTATCAATAATACCCTGCCAACCTAGAAAACTTTTAATCTCAGTAACCGTCCTGGGCTGTTTCCATTGTATAACCGCTTCAATCTTGGATGGATCAACTGATACTCCATGCCTCGATACCACATGGCCCATAAATGAGATTTGTTCCAACCAAAAGTTGCACTTACTGAGTTTGGCATATAACTCCTTCTCTCAGAGGGTCTGCAGAACTATCCTCAAATGTTGCTCATGATCTTTCTTGGACATGGAATAAACCAATATATCATTGATAAGCACAATCACAAATTGGTCCAGGTATGACTTAAATACATCATTCATCAACGTCATAAACATTGCGTGGGCATTCGACAATTCAAATGGCATAACTAAGAACTCGTAATGGCCATAACGGGTAAGAAATGCTGTCTTGGGTACATCTCCACTCCGTATCCTCAACTTATGGTACCCTGACTACAGATCTATCTTAGAAAAGACATGGGCTCCTCGGAGCAGATCCAACAGATCATCAATGCATGGAAGGGGATACTTGTTCTTAATGGTAGCCTTATTCAACAACTAGTAGTCTATACACAATCGAAGGCTTCCATCCTTCTTCTTCACAAACAAACTAGAGCTCCCTAGGGTGAAATGCTCGGTTTAATAAACCCTTCACCAGCAACTCATGCAACTGTTTCTTCAGCTCCTCCAACTCAATTGGAGCCATCCTATACAGTGGTTAAGATATCGGCTTAGTACCAGGTACCAACTCTATACAAAACTCCATTTCACTATCCGGTGATAGTCCTGGTAGATCATCCAGAAAAACATCAGGAAACTCTGCAAGCATTGGAATGTCTCTCAATTTCGGACGGTCCTTATCTCTATCAACCACATATGCAATGAACCCTTCACATTATTATTTCCACCGTTAGTAACATAATTCATCCTTATAATTAGATTTATTAATTCCAATGTAGAGATTTATCCATTTTACCTATAATAAGTACTACTTCCATTACTTTTCAAGGAAAGTTTACAATACATTTTTTTGGGAAACTTACTGTAACACTATCTACCCCTGAAAACGTTATCGTCTTAAAAAAATAGTCCAAAACAACATGATTTGGAGTCAACCAATCCATTCCTAATATTACATCAAAATCATTCATTTTTAATAGAATGGGATCGACTGTCATCTCTTTCCCCCTTATCTTTAGCCTACAATCCCTATACACATACTCAATCAACTGACTGTCATTCATGGGCGTAGAAATCATTAACATTTTATCCAATGATATAGGCTTAACATATTTAGACAACTTACATGCGAATGAAGGCGATGTGAAAGAATGCGTGGAACTAAGATCAAATAACACAAATGCTTCTAAGTCAAAAATATGGATAGTACATTTAATCACACCCGCTGATGCATCTGCTGTGTCCTAATCTAGTGCATGCACTCACCCTCTGCCGACAACCTGCTTTCCCCTCTATATGGCTGTGGCTTTCCTCTTCGGAATAGAAGTCTCAGTAGGAGCTCTCTCCGACTCTTTGCTCTTCTGTGGGGTAGTCTCCATCATCTTGGGGCAATCCTGTACAATATGCCCTGACTTCCCACAATGATAGCACACTACTGAAGACATCGGACAGGGCCTGTTACCATGATATTTGTCACATCTCCTACACTGCTCAGTAGTCGGCCATGTCCCTCCAATAACTAAACCTCTTAGTAGCGGTGCTAAAGCTGGATATACCTGAGGCTTCACTGTCCTCTCCTGTACCTCCTCAATCCTAATTCTCTTATCCGACATTCTTTGACCTTCTCTCCTGATCAGTCTATCAATTTCAGATCTCTTCAAGTTGCTGTCTTTACCTCTATTGAACTTTCCAAACTCAGAGGCATTTCGCTCAATGTCTTGCTCACATAACTGCGCCTTGTGCACAACCTCCTCATATGTTGGGATATCAAATGGGACCAATCTGGATCTGATGACTAGCCTCAATCCATCAATGAACTTTATCACTTTCCTCGTCTCACTACTCATCATATTTGGGTCGTACCTCTCTAGGGATATGAACCTCATCTCATACTCGTCTACAGATCTGTTCCTTAAGTCAACCCAATAAACTCCATCTGCAACTTCCTTTGAGTAGTGTCTAAAACATACTATCTTCGGAAGGCCTCCAAAAACACCTCCCATGTGATCTTAGTGTCGGGCTCTCAAAATTGGCCTGGTGGACTTCCACCAATGCTCTGCCACTCTTTTCAATGTGAATACGGTAAAAGTGACAATCTCTGTAGTGGTGCACTCAAAGAACCCATACAACTTCTCAATCTCGCTCACTCAATCCTCAACAACCACTAGGTCTTTCACCCCACTGAATGATGGCGGTCTAAATTTATGAAATTACCGTAATCTCTCCAAATCACAACCATGACTCCACACTTTGCTACTCTGCTATGGAGCAATAGGTGATGTTGTATCCTGAACTGGTGGGGGTGTATCTGCCACTTGTGGCATCTGTGCTAGCTATGTAGGTGTATCAGTAACAACTGTCTGTCCAGCATCAGCAGCTTGGGTAGCTGGATCCTGTCTATCCCCAGCTCCCTGCATAGACTAAGCGATAAGCTTTATAATAGTCTCCAAACTCTGTTCCAACCTAGCGAAGCATGCCTCAATATCCCCTGGCCTCTTAGTAGGCTCTTGCGGGATCTGACCAGTCTGCGGCTCTGCATGACTTTCAGGCCTCCCTCTACGGCCCCTAGCACGTGCCCTCGCCCCTCTACCACTGCGTGAAATAGGCATGATGCCTAAATTCCTACATCCATAGTTATTCATTAGTCTAACCCATCAGATATACATGTTTATATCTAAATGGACAATGATATGAGGATGTAAATTTTCTTATTACTAGCTTCAACTCATATCAGATCATTCTGATACCAATCTCTGTCACGACCCTCTTTCATCTAAAATCATTATAAATTTTTCGCCTTTTACATTAACTTACCCTGTCGTGAACAGTTTCCTACACCAAACAGTTGAGCTATGATTCGGAGCTAGTTACCCTTTACCATACACAATATCACTTAACATTTATAAACGATAACTGTAGATACTTAAATTTGTTTACATCAACTTCATTAATTAATACATGTCTACAAATGTTTACATCCCTCGAATTTACATTTCCAAAAGTGTTGTTGTGTTGTACTTGTCTAGATGCAAAGAGATATTAATGTGTATACCTCTCAGCGATGGGCAGCAGCGAACACTGGAAGTGCAAGTCTCTGCTCGTTCTTGATCACTATGGATGCTCTATAGGGATGGAAAGTTAAAGGGTGAGAAACCACACGCTCAGTAAAGAAATAATGTAAGCAGGTAGACAGCTACACTATCTACGTGCTTGTAATGACATCATATCAAAATCATTTATGTCTTGAGCATGAGGTAGATCAAAACCATGCCACATAAATATGTACATAGTATATGAAAAACTCATAAAACCAAGCATGATATCAAATGGAAAATCAAACTTATAAAACATCTCATGCTCACCATATCAAAACTCACCACAATTCATTTAAATCAAATCTAATCCCGCCTTTTAGGAATACCCTATGCATAAAATCACATTTCCATCTAAAAAAGCAAATCACGGGTGTCACCACTCCTTCGGGTCTACCCAAGTCTATCAATAAAACATAATATTAAGTGAGGAGTGTAGGTTACATTTCGAAAATATATTGGAAATAATAGCCATATATATATATATATATATAAATCCTTATGATCCCCGGCTACACGGATCCCGACGTGCGGGGTATCACAACTGCAATGAGTGGTGAGGTCAACCCTACTCGTCCAACAACTCAACCAACTAGTCATCAAGACTACACGGTACATCATACTCCATGTGATATACATGGTACAATGTACTCCGTGGACCAACACGGTCTAAGGGTGCCTACTATAGGTCTTAGCCCACATCATTGTCAGGGGTGTCTGCCATAGGACTTAGCCCACATGACTGTTTTTAAGGTGCCTGCCATAGGACTTAGCCAATATCATGGTTCGAGGGTGCCTGCCTTAGGTCTTAGATGCCCTATATCATGCCATTAACCATTTCATGTCTCAAAACACGCGTGCAATGTATCATCTCACCGTGACACAATCTACAACACAGTTTTCCATAAAACATATCAAATCTTCGTATGAGCAATGCTCCAATAAAGCTCTCATGCATAGTAAACCAATAAAACTAGTGCGAGCAGGGCTCCAACACTATCAGTATAAATCAAAGCATCAAAATCTAGTGCGAGCTAAGCTCCAACACTATTTACACTCACACAAATATGTTAGGTGGCTCTAGTTAAAATTTCAAGTATTTTCAAAGATAAAACTTAGCACATGATCTGTGCTTTTAAATGTAAACACACAAAGAAATAGCTAACCTATCTTAATTTCGTTCATATCCAAATGTTTTATCATGAAAACATCGAGGTCATGAAAATACATGCATTTTTGGATCCTTACTACCCCTTTCATTAAATTCCTACCAATGTAAACTAATATTTTACTTCCTTATTTTTGGAACCTATCACAAAAATTCTTAATACATTATTAAGACGTAGATAAATTCACGCCCTATAATTTCCCTCAAAATACGTATAGCCACCTCTAGGCACTTACAAAACCCCCTTATCACGAATCAAGTAGAATGTAGTACAAGTTCCACCACTGAAAGCTCGTTCAATCTAACTTGGTCCTGATCTGGTTTCTAGAGCTGTAAACATTCATCAATCACTTCATCACAATTGATACATCTTATCAGACCTTATAGTATTAAGCTTGATCCTCTTTCACATTCGACCAACATTGTACCGTTCCTAATAAATTTGGCTAGTAACTCACCTAGTTATCAAATCGAACACTTGTTTTTCATGCTTAAACCTTAGTTTTTCTATTCATTCATGCATTTAACAATTACCATTCAAGCACATTTCATCACTTTGTCCAACCATCTAACCATTTCAATGCTATGTATACAACATTATTAACACCATGGTATAACCCATTTATCATCAACTCAACCATAATATACCTTCTTACACTAAGCCCATTCTAGGTGATGCTTGATTCATTACATTCTAGGTACTTTTAATCATCAATACATACACCAATCCACTCACAACAACAATTAGATACATATACTTAGAGTTGTTGTATTAAAAACTCACCTAGCTTGACTTTCCTCTTTTCCAATTTTGGAAGACTCCTTAGCTCCTTCAATCCAATGAGTTGAATGTTGGCTGCAAGCTATGTTGTTCTCCTCCTTAAAATGAATAATTTTAGCTCTAATAGCTTTTTCCCAATTCTTTTTGGAAGGGAAGGTATTCTAGAGAGAGAAAGCTTAGTATTTGGGTAAAAATAGAGGAGAAATGTTTGATTTGCTGAAGAATAAAGTTTTGCCGTCAGGTTTTTATAGATTAAGAGTGATGAGATTGATTAGCTAGGGTAGGAGATCGATCTTTCCTTGGTTTTAGCCATCGAATTCTCAGGTTTTAGAAGAGGGAGATCGATCTGTTCATTGGGGAGAGATCGATCTTGGCGTGGCAGAAGCTTAAGGAGATCGATCTGCTCATGGGGAGAGATCGATCTGCTCTTGACAGTATCAAATGAAGATCGATCTGCACTTAATAGGGGATCGATTTCTGCTAGGCAGAGTTAAATGCAGATCGATCAGGTCATTGGGGAGATCGATCTGACCTTGGCAGATTCATTTGAAAATCATTTTACTTGAACAAGGGATCGATCTACCTTGAATAGGAGATCGATCTAGCCTTCATTTGCAGCCCTTTTGCTGTAATTTTTCTAAAATTCCCAAGAGAGAACTTGCTTTCGATTGCTTCACTAGTCATTTTGCAATCTATTCATACTTCGAGCATGGAAAGGCTCATTTCCTATAATTTTCATGTTATGGAACTTGTGTGTATTGCTTGGAAATCGGAATGGATACACACTTTCACAATCCATGCTTTATCATCTTGTGTTTTAAGTCTTTATCTCCAGTTCGGATGCTTTAAGTTCTATTCGCTTAGTTCGTGGCCACTTCAGCTCTTATTTAACCTTTACATGCATATATGATACTTATTCATTCTCATTTGCATGATCTAAAATCATCTGTCTTATAGTTCCATTAAAATATAATAATGTCATACATACATGGGTTCTCACACCTTATCAATCATTTAAGATTCATGCATAGGTGTACTTATATGCAGTATGTGACCTAGGGGTTTAGGCTTTAAGTGTAAATTGCATGTAAATTGTGGTGAAATAAAACATGTTCTTCATGATTACAGACAAGAAGTTTACCTCGAATTGCCTCAAAAGAAATGTCGACAGTCTTCTTATCCAAGGTGAATAAACACCTCTTAGTGACAGGCTTCTTACCGTTCTCAGCTGTGTAGCCCGTCTTTGGGGAGTTTGTCTCTGAGCTGCTGTTGTGGGGGCTCCTTGGGCTGTGTAGTCTTAAGTTGTGGGTAATCCTTAATCACATGACCCATATCTTAACACTTAAAGCAGCTGCCCGTTACCCAGTAACAGGAACCATTATTCGGTCGACCACAATCCTTACAAATCTAAATACTTTATCGAGTGTCTCGAGTGGTCTCAATAGTGCCAAAAAGAGTCTTAAGCTTATCAGCCCTCGCCCGAGACTCATCAGTCCTCTGTCTCTTAGGCAGACCCCTCTTATACTCTATCCGAGATGCGTTTAACCTTTTACCCTTATCCTTAGTCTTTCCCCAGGACCCATACCGTGCCTGAGTCAGATCAAGACTCCTCTCTATCTCCTACGCTTGTCCGAGAGCATCCTTAAACTTAATAATATGAAATCCCAATAGTCTATCTCTGATCACCGGTCTCAATCCATATAAAAATATTTCAGTGCGGCGCTCTTCATCTCTAATATTCTCTGGATCATATCTCATCAAAGTATTGAATTGGTTCTCATACTCATCAACTGTCATATTGCCCTGAACTAAAATAAGAAAATTTGACTGCATCTTCTTCTAAGCAGTACAGGGAACATATTAGGTCCTAAAAGTAGAAAAGAAGGCATCTCAACTGATTACCAGATGACTAGCTGTCAATAACCTCTGAGTGGCTCTCCACCAGTGTCTAGCCTGACCCTTAAGCATATAAGTACCCATATTAACTTTCTTGACATCAATATACCCCAAGTACTCAAAAGCAGCCTCCATTTCTATCAACCACTCTTTTGCCTCAATTAGGTCCTTAACCCCCTTAAATGATGGAAGGTTCATCTTGAGGAAGTCCCATAACCAACCTATAACC
Organism: Firmiana major; assembly: GCA_033439115.1. Lineage (NCBI taxonomy): Eukaryota > Viridiplantae > Streptophyta > Magnoliopsida > Malvales > Malvaceae > Firmiana > Firmiana major. Next base: position 39,892,957 of record CM065901.1, read on the forward strand.
TTATCATCTAGCATGGTCTGTAGTAGAGGTAGAGTTGTTGGAGGTACTAGAGGAGTCTATAGAAGAGGTAGGGGTGGAACTTGTGGAGGTGTAGGTGTGGGAGTCAGAGTAAGTGCGGTACCTATGTCACGACCTCCCGTGACTTACCAAAAACCACCACAAATATTTCTCATTTACTTACCTTTCTTTCTACAATAACTTAACACCAAACCGTTGGGTTGTGATTTGATATTAGGCATCTCAACCACATTCATTCCATAATATGCATACATGTCAATACAATTATCTATTGACTGTAAGTACTCTTTTGTTAAAAGTAAACTTATATACATTAATACAATTACTTATACATATACATCCTCGACGGTACATTCGTTTACATAACTGTGTTTTTACATTGTTCAATACCAAACGTTTCAAATGTGTATACCTTTCATAAGATGGGTAGGCAGCAGATCAAGGAATACCTATCCTCAGCCGTGTCCAACTATTGTGAATGCTCTGTAGAGAGGGGAAATAAAAAGATGGTGAGCTCACAGCTCAATAAGGAAATAAGGCAAGCAAGTAGATAACCACATTATCTACAAAATACAATGCTCATGCCTTGAAATCATTTCCTTTTCGATTCGTATCTAAAGCATGTGTCTTTCTTGAAACATTTATGTAATAAATACATATAGATACAAATCGTCAGTATGAACTGAAAACATGCTGGTTTAATAATCTCAGTAGTTTATGCAAAACATTGCATTTCTCATGTAATTAATATAAATCACATTTTATCATGCCATTTTAATTAAATCAAAATAATGTGGCATTTCATCATGTTAAAAACATGGAAATCTGGGCCTCACCTATCCCTTGGGTTACCCTTTCACACACAAGGTCACATGTCAAGGATCAACCCATCCCTCGGGTCTACCCAACTATAAAAATTCATGTGACAATTCAAACAAGAAATAATAGTAAGTTGAAATGAGATAGGCGACAACTTGTTCTGAGATTATGATCATAACTCATTTTTCGTGATCCAAAGCTACACAACACTCAGTGTACGGGGTATTACATTTGCTGTAACTAGAGGTGGGTCAAATCCTTAATTGTTAGCTCATAGCTTAATAACATCTTGTACTCACGATACAGCGTACTCCATGTGACATACACGGTACAAGGTACTCTATGGACCCAATCCTCATAGTCGGGGTGCCTGCCATATGTCTTAGCCCTCATACCATGGATAATATTTTCGATAGCCCTCAACCATATCTCAAAATTTGCACGTGCGAACATATAATCAGTGCGACACACAGTCTGCACAGGCTCCCAACATGGCTGTTTCATGCTATCTCTTTCAAAACCGGTACGTGCGAGTAAACTCCCAACATGAACTCATGCATATAGTCATATAAATCTAGTGGGAGCAATGCTCCCAGCACTATGTCATGTAAATTGAGTATGAGCAATGCTCCAATACTCTATCATGCATCAATCAATAAAACTGAGTACGAGCAATGCTCCAGTACTCTATCATGCACAAATTGCATTAAAATCAAGTACGAAAAATACTCAAGTACTATGTGATACATATCTCATAAAATCTATTGCGAGTATTACGCTAGCACCAATGGTTTTTCTCACAAACCTGATAGATGGCTTATTTCAATTAAATTTCACTCAATTAAATCAAATCGGCACTATAACATGCAATTTCCGCATATATCATGAAAACATTAGCTAGTCTGTCTATGCAATTGTCAAGATTAGTCACAAACATGCTTCTAAGCTTTTTACCCTTAATTTGGATAAAACCACAATTCTACCTTATTGGTTCCTACCGAACTTTTCTATACTTGAAATTTCATATACAATATAATAATCAAAATTTTATTCGAAATACGTGTAGCTACCTCTAGCTACTCACGAAATTCCCTTACCTCGGATCACGTCGCATGACCTCACTTCCTCGGTGCTGTTAAACCTCGCAATCCTATCAGCTTCCAATATAATCTTTGAAGCTGTAGAAAACCATTCACATCAGTATACCTTAATATACTTAATTTTTCGCTTGCATGAATCTCAAATCAATGCATTTAGCCTTTTTTTACACTTATTTGGCTTTATTACATCTCATTGGATTTTACTCTTTCTTAAGTCCATTCCAACACATGTATTTTTAAAACTATCTTACAATCATATATACATGCTTAATAACATCACTACATGCCTCAATCATCATTGAATCCATGCCTATTCAACTTTCTTATAATTTTCTCAAATTCCAACCCAATTCTAGGTCATGGAGATTTTACATATCTAAGGTGTTTTCAGCAACTCAAACATACACAATTCAACTCACCAATAAATCTTTATTAACATATTTAAAGTTGGTATATTGAATCTAACCTAGCTTGAATTTTTCTTCTCTTTACAAAATTGGGGGAAAATTCACCTTGCTCCTTCAATCTAAGGTTTCAACTTCTAGTTTTCAACTATGTTGTTCTCCTCCTCACAAGGAACAACTTTACTGAAACAAATCTCACTCAAAACTGATTGAAAGGGATGCCTTTTGGAGTAGGAAAGGTTAGGTTTTCACTTTGGTTTAATGAAGGATTGGTTATTCTCGGGGAAATGAAGGTTCAGAGTCGAGTCTATATAGAATTGCCCTTGGAGATCGATCTGCTAACCATGAGAGATCGATCTGCCCTGTGTTTATCTCTTCAAAATTTGACTTTTTAAGCTATGGGATCGATATGCTCTTTAGCATGAGATTGATCAGCTTCAAAGAGAATCATATAGAGATCGGTCTGGCCCTTAAGATGAGATCGATCTGGCCTCGGTAGAAACTTATTGAGATCAATCTGCTTTGAATGAGGGATCGATCTCCCCCTTGCAGAATGCTTTGGCATTGCATTTTCAAGTCATGAGATCGATATTCCTTGCTTATGAGATCGATCTGCTCCTCATCTGCAGCAATTCTTGTTGCAGTTTTCCCAGAAAATCACTCTTACATTCATATCTAATTTACTTCACTACCCATTTTGCATTTCATACACATTTGGAACTTAAAAACATTTATTCCTTATGATTTATATCAAATGTGACTTTTTCGTACAACACAAAATCATAAAAGAGTACATATTATTTTACGGGTCTTACAACCTGAGACATTAGCCCCGAAATGCTAGGCAAGCATAGCCGTAATGTGATCAAATCACTGTTTTGTATCCTGCTTCATACAATTCATTCGAGAGTTAGGACTCTCTGGCTATGGGGTAGGTGGTAGAGGTCATTGTGCCTGCCTACAAAGACGACCTTGTCTCTCACTCATGATATATAATTGATTACCTGAGCATAAACAATAAATTTAGTCAAAACTTTAGCAGATATTTTTAATTTATAACCAGACAAATACAGACACTGGGGATGTAATCTATCTTCAACTAACTGACACCGACAGTACTAGACACCTTTGGCTCTAATACCAAGAGAGATTGTAATGCCCTAGAAACATGAAAATGAGGACTAATTTAAAATTTTCTTTTATAACTTAACTTCTTATTTAAGATGTGTTCTTGTTCAGTGTCAGTTTATAACTTATCTTCTACTTGTTACCTTTCTTATATTTGACCATTTCTATTTTACCCTTTAACGGATTTCCGGCAGCATAACCTTTATACATAACCCTATCTACCTGTAACTTTCCAAATCGACAATATATAACCACAAACAGTTGATTTTACCTATTCTTTCTAAAATTTTATACTCGACCATCCATAAAATGCTTATAATATTCATTCATCTCTTAATCTCAGTATGCACTGTAGCATCATGGGTGACATATAACTTCATTCCCACACGTATACAAAAAGCGATTACATCGTAAAATGTTTATTTACATATAAGTATCTATATTGTACATGATATATAGATATAAAGTGAAATATACTTGAAGTGTGTACAAAAAGTAGTCTGGGGAGAGTCGAGTCTACTAAGGTCGTGTACACAGTAGGAAAGGGAGTAATCATTGTAAATAATCTGGAAGGATGGAAAAGATGGGGGTGAACTTCCGGATAGCCCAATAAGGAGTGCATTTAAAATAGCAATAGCATCCAAAACATTTAATAGAACGATGATACTAAAGAAATAAAATACATTTTTTTATTAGAACTGTTAAAAAAATGGCATACTTAGTACATATCCTTTTTATATACCAAAAATACTCCATATATTTCTTAATTCAAAACAAAACTTTAAAGTCACATATCAAAATGAAACATAATCGAAAAATAATTGTATAACTGTACATAAATCATAATCAAGTCGTACTTAAAAAAGATATACAATGTCGAAACATAGAGACTAGGCAATCAATATCACTGTCATGTGGGTAATATCCATATCATCCTCAAAAGAGGGCATCCTCTAAAGAGGGAACATAATACCTATGGCCATGGTAGGGCTGCAGACTAGGCCAGAGTCCTACAACATAATGTAAAACACCACACAGGTGAAAACGAAAACGCCATAAAGATAGCATGACAGACACATAGAAATACGCATGTTATTGTCAAGGCCCAGCCCGTTCATAGGCTATCAACTAGAATTCTCTTGGGCCCTTAGGTTGACCCCCAGGTTTACCTTGACTCACACGCTATAGAAAGCCTTTAGTCTCAAATCATGCTTATTATCATACTGAAATCATTTTCAAACTTATTTGCATAATAGCTTATGAAAATCATGCCTCCGAAATCACATATATACATGCTTGTTACACAAAGAATCATAGTTATAAAACTGTACAAAAATCATGCATTTGTAAGTAAGCAATTACGGGCTTAAGGTCGTTTGAAATTCACGCTTATTTTACTAAAAGGGTTTCATGAAATTTTTCGTTAACTAGGGGTTTCTCATATTTTTAAACATCAAAAGATATTTATTTACAGCCAGGAACACCATTACAATAATAAATTACATCCCTTATCTATACGAAACTGGGGTAACACATATTGTTCGGATGTTGACTGTGACGCCCAGAAACGTGGAAAAATGAGCTATTTTTTTTATATCCTTTACTTAAGTTGTATTCCTATCAGTGCCAATTTCTTAATCTTTCGTTAATTACCGAGACGCAGTTTATAATCGTAACCAGTCGAATTCAATATCTTTTCCTCTACTTGTCAGTATGTCTATTCTCATTCCCACACTTTATATATCTAGAATATACAGTAAGGTTTAAACTGCGTTACTACTACTTTAGTTACATTCATATTTCTTATTTAACATCCCAAAACATTATTACAACATTGTCTATGTAAGACCCGAAATTTAATCGTAAATTTTATGAGGGATAAAAAGGTTCACAAATTTAAAGGAACGGGATTCGGATGGGAGGTAAGAATTTAAAATGCAAAATGAATGAGTGTTCGTGAAGGAAAGTTTGATTGAATTAATCTCGAACACGTGTAAGGGCAAAACGGTCAAAAGATCGAAGGCCGGTATAAATTTAACGAGAAATAATTATTAAAAATATGGATTTAAGAAATCTTGGTCAATAAAAGTGAAATAAATTTATTTCGGGTTAAATTGATCAAGATATTAATTTATGGGATTAATCGGGATTTTTAGTTCGGGAAAAATAATCCCGGGAATAATCAAAAAATATACCGAAAAAGTCACCCGGGACAATATCCCGAAAATACGGAGAACTTATACCCGAAAAGAGGTTAAAATATAATAAATAAATTAAATTAAATTAAATTGATAAATTTAGGATTAAATAATAATTTTGAGAGATATTTTGGGGTATTTTATTATATTTTAATGAATAGTAAAATAATTAAAATAAATAAAAATTAAAATAATAAAATTAATAAAAAAAAAGAGGAAATCTGGAAAAAACGTCGGGGAGAGAGAAGAAACCGAGAAACGGAGAGGGACTGCGCGTGGCCCGACCGATCTGCGGCGACCGGCCACCGACGACCTCCGACGAGGGGCCGAACAGCAAGAGGAGAGGCCGGTGACCCTTCAGCCACCGGCGACGCGCCGAGAGGAGGCCGGAGAACGCCGGATCGAGGGAGAGAAACCGACGGGGAGAGAAGAAAAATTTCCGGTGAATGACGCCGATTTGGCCCCAACCACCGGCCACCGAAGCTTCCCCACTTTATGCCGAGCCGATTGACACCGAAGGCGACTGGCGAAACGGCCGGAAAACGCTGAAACGGCGGAAAGAGGGGACGGTACCGACGGCAGAAAAGAGAATGGCCGGACCGACGACCTCCCGGCGGTCTTGGGCCAAACCAAGGCCAGATCCGTGATGCGGACGACCCAACGGAGTGACTGGTGGTGGAAGCCGACGGAGAACTGGCCGGCAAGGCACCGAACCTGCCGAACCGGAGCGAACCGGAGTGAACCGGCTGAACCGGACCGGTCTGAACCGGTCTGAACCGGTTCAGCCAAGAAAGAAGGGAAAAAAGGAGAAAAAAGAGAAAAAGGAAAAAGGAGAAAAATTTTCGGGGGTACACCGGACTTCGGGTAAGTCGGTAAGAGGTCAAAAGTGACCGATTTGACTTTCAGAAAATTTATTTAAATTATATTTAATCGAAAAGTAACCCGAGATTAAATATAATAATTATGCAGCTTCACGACGGAGACCGAACGAGAGCCGATCGAGCTCTGATCTTCGTACCCCGCATCGTATCGGGTAAGTACGATTTAATTTCGGCATTCAGAGTACTTTAAATACCGAGTTTTAAATATTTTACGAAATTACGGATTAATTTCACATAGGAAGGAATATTAATTCGAAGTTGTAATAAATTGCCGTAAATGGTATACAGGCTATCCAATGAACTTGGATCGAAGCCCGATAATTATTAGTAAGCTGCATAAGCCCAGTAAACCCGAGGAAGGGATTTAATAAGTATAAACGGGCTGAAAATTGGTCGAGGCCCATTAAGGGGCGATTGGGCCCAATAAGAGTAAATTGGCCCAATTAGTTAAATCGACTATAGTAAACGAGAGAATTATAATTATTGGGTTAAATTGAAGTGATAAATAATTATCTACAGCTCCGTAGATTTGGCTTGGAGCAAATTGGACCGAGAGACCTGGTACGGGCGAAACATGATAAGTTTACGCGTAAATCGAGGTAAGGGAATTTTGTAAGCGTATAGAGATTTCTATACGTATTTTATTGAGGGGAATTACAGGGTTTAATATCCTTTAAGTATCTAGAAATGAATTAATAATTTCTGCGAAAACCGGGGCTTAGTTAAACATAGTGAAAAATGACGATTTTGCCCCTAGGAATAAAAACTTACAAAAGGGTAGTAAGGCAAACAAATTTACATGATTTACATGTTTTAATGATTCATATGAATAGACTGCTTTGATTTAAGCAATATAAACATAGGTCGGCTATTGATTTCGTGAAATATACAAAAGAGTACCGGTTTGTACCGGTTACTATTTTAAAAGATGTTTTACTAAGACTTAGCCACCTATCGTGTTTATACAAGTAAAAAGGAGTGCTAGAGTCTTACTCGCACTTAAGTTTACTGATTTATTTTCATGAAAAGCCGTACTGGAGCATTGCTCGTACGAGAAATTTGTGTGTGCATAACACCGGGCTGGAGCTTCGCTCGCACGCGATTTTAGATATCATGATATGCATAGCGTGGTGCTGGAGCTCCGTAAGCCTGTGACCTGGTGTGGGGCGGGCAGCAGGATGCTCACATAAATGCACTAGATGCGAGTTGACATGCATATAGTCGTGCGGAAGCCTCCTGTAGACTGTATGTCGCAGAGAGTTGAGATACTCGCACATAAACTTTGAGACATGGGTTGGTTATCGACATAGTATTGGGCTGGATAAGACCTACGGCAGGCACCCCCCGACTATGATAGGGTTCACGGAGTACGATGTACCGTGTATGTCACACGGAGTACGCTGTACCGTGCAGTCATGATGACTACGATGTTACTCGATATTCTGGCGGGTAGGACTTGACCCTACCTCCCGTTGCAATTGTGATGCCCCGCACACCGGGATCCGTGTGCCTGGGATCATAGGGACATAGTATGGCCATAGTCCTCGTTTTTCATATAGTAACCTACATGCCTCACATGATATCATACGGTCTGGATAGACCAGGACAAACCCGATGGAGGGGTAGTCCCGATTTGTGTTTTTAAAAGAGATGGGATTTCCGATTTATGTTTTTAAAAGAGATGAGATTTAATGAATCAAGGTATTCCCGAGGGATGGGTTTGACCTTGATGAAGTTGTTTTATAATGAAACAAATCGATTTTGTGATTAAACGAATAAGTTTTAAAGTGAAGAGTTTTTGATGAAACTAATAAGTTTTTGATGTGACGAGCATGAGATGTCATACATGACGATTTTTCCATGTGTGCTTTATATGCCGATTTCATGGTTTTTTTTTATATGATATATACATACATGTGGCATTGTTTTAGTCATATCTCATGCTCCGAAAGTAAACGATTTTTGCATCATGACATTATCAGCACGTAGATAGTATAGTTATCTACCTGCTTACATTATTGCCTTACTGAGCACGTTTCGCTCACCCTTTCATTTTCCACCCCACAGGGTACACCCAGTAGAAGAGAGCGACAATAGCTTCGCAATTTGGTTATCCGCTGCTTCTTATTAAAACCAGGTATACACATTTATATAATTTTTGTATCTGAACATATAGATGCACAGTACTGTATATGGATTTAATATTGGGGATGTATTTAGTTTAAATAAATTGATATGTGAATAAATTATGAAAATTGAATGATAAATAGGGAAGAGGTGACTAACACCGAATCATAGCCCAACTGTTAGTAGTGGAATTGTTCACGACGGGTAAGGGGTATAGAAAAAGCAAAAAAAAATTTGTAGGGATTTTTAGGTAATTTGGGTCGTGACAGAAAAGATGGTATCAGAGCTTAAGTTGGCCTGATATAAGTCGGTGTTAGTGGTTAAGTAAATTTACATCCCCATGTACTGTGCATTGTTTAGATACAATTGTGTATATCAAGATGGAACCGCAGCTAAGAATTTAGTTTCGATTGCAAGAATATAGTTGTTATAACTGATAGCCGCTATGGTAGAGTGGCGAGTACACATACTAGAGGCCATAGAGATCGGCCTGAGAGTTGAATGAGTTGTCACATGAGACTCAAGATGAGAATGACGTGGAGGCTGATGTTGAGCATGCCCCACAGAGTCCGACAGAGAGATCGGACAATATTGAGACGCGCTTCGCGATGTTGGAGCGGAGTGTGGAGATTATTGTGAGGAGCAAATTGCTCAGATTATGTATGAGATCAGAGGACGCGTTCTGAGGGGAGTTCCCCATATGAGACAAAGCCGTGCGGGCTGAGGCCCAAAGCGGACAATACGTTGGACTTGTGGCGTTGTTGGACCACCCGTTGTTAGACCACCATCGTTGTGCGTGGGCCCATGAGGGGTGGCCATGGCCGATGGCAGGGGTTGGCCGGGCAGGGGTTGGCCGTCACATAGTAGAAGATATTTCGGACTTGTTTACACAGTCTATTGCAGATAGTTGAGGATAGGCAGAGAAAAGCCTAAACAGATGCCTCAGACTAAAGAGATTTTCATACTTCTGGTATATAGCGAAGTAAAGAAACCAATACTTGTTGAGGACTGGGTGAATGAGATTGCAGAGATGTATGAATTCTTTCGGTGTATGTCGACTAAGGAAGTGACTTTTAAAATACATTTATGTTGGAGGGCGAGGCGGAGCATTGATGGAAGTCCGCTCGACCCATCTTAAGAGTTAAATATACAGAGCTAAGATGAGAAATATTCTGGATGTATTCCGGTGACAGAATATCCCGGACACTGTATAAGGAAAATTACAGATAGAGTTTCTTACACTGCCCATAGTCATGGGTTGATTGATGAGTACGAATCTCAAATACATCCCTGGGCAAGTATGAACCCGATATTATGGACAGTGAGAGTCGAAAAACCTAAAAGTTCATGTAAGGACTCGAATTTTAAATTAGAGTCCGATTGGCCCGTGAAATATTACCTATGCCGAGGCAGTGCGTAGATTTGCAGTTGGGTAAATAAGAACATGAATTGCACGCCTCTGAGATTGGGAAAGCTAGTGAGGGCCGAAATAGAGACAGAAGAGAATCGAGAAATGACGAAGATGTCAGAGCGGGAAAGAGACCAGTTGGTAAGAGATTAGATTTGACGAGTCATGGAGTAAGATAATTGGTAAGACCCCAGTGCAACCGATTTTGGCACTCTTGAGGGGTATTGTGATTTGAGGACTCTGACTTGCTACAGAGTAGTGTGGCAATGTAGCAGGGTAAGCAAGATAAGCAGTATAGCAGTGTAGCAGTGTAAGCACTGTAAGCAGTGGGAGATGAGTGGTGGATACCACGGAAGGAGGGTCTATACCTACACTGTATTGATGAAAATGGCCGATAAGTGTGGTAAGACGGACCATTGATTTTTGATTGCTCAGAGTTGAGCGAGATTGCCCCACAGGAAAGTAAAGAGATAGAGAAAAACTTCGTTGGTACAGTTGCAACGAAAAAGGAGGCCATAGCCGAAAAGAAAAAAAAAGGAAAGTAGGTTGTTGGACGAAGGCGAGAGGATGTCTTGGACCAGGACACTATTGATGTTTCATGGATGTGGTGTAAGATACCACATTTGTTAAGAATAATGAAGTACATATGTTCAGTGATCCTGGTGCCACATATTTATTCATACCGCCTTCATTCACATATAAGTGAGTAAAAGGGCATGAATGCCTACATCGTTGGGTATAATACTGATAAATGAGTACCCCAATAGAGGAGGATTAGTTAACGGAGTATGGATATAGAGAATTTTAAGTTGAAAACAGGGGTGAAAACATCACTGAAAAACATATTGTAAGTGTTGACAAGTAATAAAAAGGGGTGCAACCGTTGAAATTAAAGGAGTAAAGGATTGTACTCACGAAATCAATAATGAAAGAGTTTTATCATGATTGATATACGAAGGAGATGATCTTTGAGATATGTTGATCCCAAATACAAGATGTATTGGAGTAAGAGACGTATGCTAGGTAATAACATCTCTATGATATGCGAAGTAGTTAGGATTGAAGCAATTAGTAGCGAATACAAATTATAACCAAGGACAAAGATGGGTATAACCATAACCAGTAGTTGTGGTTAAGTCTAAGGGTTAATAAAGGTATTTCAAAATACCTCCCCGCCTGAAGACTTGACAGCGTCTAAAAATATACATATAACTTATTACGTGAAACCGGTTGCCGTAATAAATACTTTTAGCATTAGGATACCTTTAATAAGACGATAAGAATATTAAAATTCGACAAATTATAAAGGTTAACATAGTAAAATTTAATAGGAGCCGTTAAGATAAGAAAAGGAAATGGCGCAGGTTAGTACCTGAAAACGTAAGCGGTTGAGAAGGATCTTATACGCTTATGCGTAAATAAGTCAAGGATTAGATCGACTTGTAATCATCATTATCGATGATATGTTGGGTGTAGTTAAAGTCTAGGGCGATTTATAAGCAATAATGGGAAGATGATTTTTACAGATGGATTGCTGCGAGTTCTAAGAGGATATACCTTGTTGACACGTTTAACTAAGAAACGTGGTCTTGAATAAGATGATAAATAAGATGATAGAAGTGACATGAATTTCGGTGCAGTGAAGTACGAACTGATCACCGTGATTAATTTCACCATACCCAACAGCTCAAGAGGTTCTCAGTGAGTATGGATACCTCAAAAAAATTATGAAGGAGCTGTGTATTGATGAATAATGGGAAGATAGTCAATTTTGGAGTCAGACAACTCCTTGATCATGAAATAAACTATCTGACCCATGATTTGAAGTTGGCAACAGTATTTGTACTGAGGATATGGTACTATTATGTACAGGGTGAGAAATTATGGATATGCACTGATCATAAAGCCCGAGTATCTGTTTTCACAGAAAGAGGCGAATATGAGAATGCATAGTGGGTTAGAGCTTCTGAGAGATTTTGATTGTGGAAAATTGTACCACCCAGGAAAGGCTAATGTGATGGCTGATGCCTCGAGTAGAAAGAGCCTTAGGATGGTATTCCATATGGTGGTCAGGGAGCGTGAGCTGCTAGATGCAGTTATGAGCCTCAGTTTGGATGTGATCCCTTCTGATGATGACAGTGATTGTGTGACAGCTAGCCTGATGATTAGAACCGGATGAGAGTGCCCGGATTTACCAGGCTTAGCGTGATGATCGACAGGATGTCGATAGTGTAGGTCAGATTCAGAAGGGTACAGTGACAGAGATCACAGAGAGTGTGATAATGATTTACAGAGAGGTTCAGAGATAGTATAAGTGCTCCCTAGGATCACAGTTGATGAAATAGTGATATTGTCAGAAGCTCACTCTTTGGAATATACAGTGCATACGAAAAGTAATAAAGATATATTGAAATCTCGAAAAGGGTATTGGTGGTCAGATGTGAAAGGAGATAAGGTAGAGATTGTGGAAAAAGGTGCCTAGTGTGTCAGCAGGATAAGGTAGAGTACTAAAAGTCTGCAGAGTTATTGCAGCACCTACCTATATCGACACGGCACGAAAAATGAGAGCAAGTCTCCATGAATTTTATGATGGGTTACAGAGAACCCAGGTGAATTACGAGGCTATTTGGATGATAGTCGATAGAGTGACTAAGTCTACCCACCTTCTGGTTATGAAATCCCCAGATACTCAGAGTGTGTATGAGGATCAGGTATAAGGAAGATTGTGTAATATTAAGTAGCGTTCCAGTGAGCATGGTATCATATAGGGATTCCCGCTTCACTCTCTACTTCGGAGGATATTTAAGGAAGCTATGGGAACTCGACTGAGTATTAGCACAGCTTTTCGTCCTCAGACAGATGGTCAGTCAGAGAGGACTGTACAGGTTCTGAAGGATCCGATGAAAGCGTGTGCCTTTGATTTTATAAGCTCCTGGAATGATCAGTTGATTTCTAATTGAAGTTGCCAATAACGACAGTTGGCAGTTGAGTATCGGGATAACAAGATATGAGGCAGTGTATGGTTGTAGGGGTTGTTCCCCAAATTGGATAAGAAAAAGTGGGTGACAGATAGAATTATTTTCGACTTTGGATAATAAGTCTCTGAGGATGTTTTAGTTAAGGATGAGAGATTAAGAACACCTCAGAGCAGATAGATAAATATCGAAATTCACCTTTGGTGAATTAGTGTGATTGAAAGTTACTTGTCCTAAGAGAGTAAGGACATAGTGAGCTTTTGGAAGAAGTAAATTGAGATACGTTGGATTAAATCTTTGGGAGATTGGACAAGTGGGAGATAAGACCTGTAGGTTGGTGTTATCATTTGAATTAACAGGCACCCACAATGTCCCAGCTTTGGATGCTTCAGAAATACTATCCAGATCCAGCACAGGTGATAGGATATGAGATCCAACAGTTAAGCTTAATGAAAAGATAAATATATTGAGAAGTTGATTCGGGCATTAAACAGGAAAGAGAAAGTATTGAGATTTAAGATGATCTCCCTAATTAAAGTTCTTTGGTAGTAATACACTCCGGAGAAGGTCACATAAGAATTTAAGAGTATGATACGATCGATGTACCCGGAGTTGTATATGGACTCATATGACTTGGTTCTAATTTGGAGGACCAAATTCCTTAAGTGGGGGAGATTTGTAAGACCCGAAATTTAATCGTAAATTTTATGAGGGATAAAAAGGTTCAAAAATTTAAAGGAACGGGATTCGGATGGGAGGTAAGAATTTAAAATGCAAAATGAATGAGTGTTCGTGAAGGAAAGTTTGATTGAATTAATCTCGAACACGTGTAAGGGCAAAACGGTCAAAAGATCGAACGCCGGTATAAATTTAACGAGAAATAATTATTAAAAATATGGATTTAAGAAATCTTGGTCAATAAAAGTGAAATAAATTTATTTCGGGTTAAATTGATCAAGTTATTAATTTATGGGGTTAATCGGGATTTTTAGTTCGGGAAAAATAATCCCGGGAATAATCGAAAAATATACCGAAAAAGTCATCCGGGACAATATCCCGAAAATACGGAGAACTTATACCCGAAAAGAGGTTAAAATATAATAAATAAATTAAATTAAATTAAATTGATAAATTTAGGATTAAATAATAATTTTGAGAGATATTTTGGGGTATTTTATTATATTTTAATGAATAGTAAAATAATTAAAATAAATAAAAATTAAAATAATAAAATTAATAAAAAAAAAAGAGGAAATCTGGAAAAAACGTCGGGGAGAGAGAAGAAATCGAGAAACGGAGAGGGACTGCGCGTGGCCCGACCGATCTGCGGCGACCGGCCACCGACGGCCTCCGACGAGGGGCCGAACAGCAAGAGGAGAGGCCGGTGACCCTTCAGCCACCGGCGACGCGCCGAGAGGAGGCCGGAGAACGCCGGATCGAGGGAGAGAAACCGACGGGGAGAGAAGAAAAATTTTCGGCGAATGACGCCGATTTGGCCCCAACCACCGGCCATCGAAGCTTCCCCACTTTATGCCGAGCCGATTGACACCGAAGGCGACCGGCGAAACGGCCGAAAAAAGCCAGAAACGACGGAAAGAGGGGACGGTACCGACGGCAGAAAAGAGAATGGCCGGACCGGCGACCTCCCGGCGGTCTTAGGCCAAACCGAGGCCAGATCCGTGATGCGGACGACCCAACGGAGTGACTGGTGGTGGAAGCCGGTGGAGAACCGACCGGCAAGGCACCGAACAGGCTGAACCGGAGCGAACCGAAGTGAACCTGCTGAACCGGACCGGTCTGAACCGGTCTGTACCGGTTCAGCCAAGAAAGAAGGGAAAAAGGAGAAAAAAGAGAAAAAGGAAAAAGGAGAAAAATTTTCGGGGGTACACCGGACTTCGGGGAAGTCGGTAAGAGGTCAAAAGTGACCGATTTGACTTTCGGAAAATTTATTTAAATTATATTTAATCGAAAAGTAACCCGAGATTAAATATAATAATTATGCAGCTTCACGACGGAGACCGAACGAGAGCCGATCGAGCTCTGATCTTCGTACCCCGCATCGTATCGGGTAAGTACGGTTTAATTTCGGCATTCAGAGTACTTTAAATACCGAGTTTTAAATATTTTACGGAATTACGGATTAATTTCACATAGGAAGGAAATTAATTCGAAGTTGTAATAAATTGCCGTAAATGGTATACGGGCTATCCAATGAACTTGGATCAAAGCCCGATAATTATTAGTAAGCTGCATAAGCCCAGTAAACCCGAGGAAGGGATTTAATAAGTATAAACGGGCTGAAAATTGGTCGAGGCCCATTAAGGGGCGATTGGGCCCAATAAGAGTAAATTGGCCCAATTAGTTAAATCGACTATAGTAAACGAGAGAATTATAATTATTGGGTTAAATTGACGTGATAAATAATTATCTACAGCTCCGTAGATTTGGCTTGGAGCAAATTGGACCGAGAGACCTGGTACGGGCGAAACATGATAAGTTTACGCGTAAATCGAGGTAAGGGAATTTTGTAAGCGTATAGAGATTTCTATACGTATTTTATTGAGGGGAATTACAGGGTTTAATATCCTTTAAGTATCTAGAAATGAATTAATAATTTCTGCGAAAATCGGGGCTTAGTTAAACATAGTGAAAAATGACGATTTTGCCCCTAGGAATAAAAACTTACAAAAGGGTAGTAAGGCAAACAAATTTACATGATTTACATGTTTTAATGATTCATATGAATAGACTGCTTTGATTTAAGCAATATAAACATAGGTCGGCTATTGATTTCGTGAAATATACAAAAGAGTACCGGTTTGTACCGGTTACTATTTTAAAAGATGTTTTACTAAGACTTAGCCACCTATCGTGTTTATACAAGTAAAAAGGAGTGCTAGAGTCTTACTCGCACTCAAGTTTACTGATTTATTTTCATGAAAAGCCGTACTGGAGCATTGCTCGTACGAGAAATTTGTGTGTGCATAACACCGTGCTGGAGCTTCGCTCGCACGCGATTTTAGATATCATGATATGCATAGCATGGTGCTGGAGCTCCGTAAGCCTGTGACCTGGTGTGGGGCGGGCAGCAGGATGCTCACATAAAAGCACTAGATGCGAGTTGACATGCATATAGTCATGCGGAAGCCTCCTGTAGACTGTGTGTCGCAGAGAGTTGAGATACTCGCACGTAAACTTTGAGACATGGGTTGGTTATCGACATAGTATTGGGCTAGATAAGACCTACGGTAGGCACCCCCCGACTATGATATGGGTTCACGGAGTACGATATACCGTGTATGTCACACGGAGTACGCTGTACCGTGCAGTCATGATGACTACGATGTTACTCGATATTCTGGCGGGTAGGACTTGACCCCACCTCCCGTTGCAATTGTGATGCCCCGCACACCGGGATCCGTGTGCCTGGGATCACAGGGACATAGTATGGCCATAGTCCTCGTTTTTCATACAGTAACCTACATGCCTCACATGATATCATACGGTCTGGATAGACCAGGACAAACCCGATGGAGGGGTAGTCCCGATTTGTGTTTTTAAAAGAGATGGGATTTCCGATTTATGTTTTTAAAAGAGATGAGATTTAATGAATCAAGGTATTCCCGAGGGATGGGTTTGACCTTGATGAAGTTGTTTTATGATGAAACAAATCGATTTTGTGATTAAACGAATAAGTTTTAAAGTGAAGAGTTTTTGATGAAACTAATAAGTTTTTGATGTGACGAGCATGAGATGTCATACATGACGATTTTTCCATGTGTGCTTTATATGCCGATTTCATGGTTTTTTTTTATATGATATATACATACATGTGGCATTGTTTTAGTCATATCTCATGCTCCGAAAGTAAACGATTTTTACATCATGACATTATCAGCACGTAGATAGTATAGTTATCTACCTGCTTACATTATTGCCTTACTGAGCACGTTTCGCTCACCCTTTCATTTTCCACCCCACAGGGTACACCCAGTAGAAGAGAGCGACAATAGCTTCGCAATTTGGTTATCCGCTGCTTCTTATTAAAACCAGGTATACACATTTATATAATTTTTGTATCTGAACATATAGATGCACAGTACTGTATATGGATTTAATATTGGGGATGTATTTAGTTTAAATAAATTGATATGTGAATAAATTATGAAAATTGAATGATAAATAGGGAAGAGGTGACTAACACCGAATCATAGCCCAACTGTTAGTAGTGGAACTGTTCACGATGGGTAAGGAGTATAGAAAAAGCAAAAAAACATTTGTAGGGATTTTTAGGTAATTTGGGTCGTGACAGTCTATGCTTTACAGGAAGTCTGGTAGGTAAAGTAAAATATACCTTACTGGTACTGAGGATAGCCTGGAAGGGCTGAGTTCGCCTATCCACGACTATTGTACGGCAGGTAAGGATGACAATTTACTTAAGCAAATCTGTGAGGTAAAAATAAAGGGGTGAGCTCTTCAAGCCTAGTAAGACATGCATTTAAGGCAGTCTTAGCATTAAAACATGTAAATGTAAAATATTGTGATATAAGCTTTATAAAATATCATGCACGTGAATATTAACCGAAACATATTTAGTTTCGAAAGACAAGTCAAAGTACTTGTGATATCATAACTACTAGCATGTAAATCATTTAACAAATATCCCGTAGGAAATCATTCACATAACATATATCACGTAGCTCGTTTAAAGAGCAAATCAAGTCAAAGTACATAATATTTAAATCATAAAATTTAGTACTCTTTCTTTCAAATAATACTAATTCTTTTCATGGAGACTAGGCAGCATTTTCATTACGACAAGAGTCGTATTCATGTATGCATTTCACATAGGAAATTTACATAGATGCTTCACTTATACTTAATACCGATGGCCATGGTAAGGGACTGTAGACTAGATCAGGGTCTTACAGAGTCCCTCGCCACTATACATATATTTCCTTTAACGGAGAGTGGCATAAACATTGCACCGAGTGGTACAAATACCCGACGTAGTTCAACATGCACCACAAGGGACTAAACGTACACCAAGTGGTATGAGGCATGTTCCACGACGGTCCAGACCCCACACGACAATTTAAGATAGCTCTCATAGCTTACATATAGCCTTAGTCTCAAAACATTTCTTTGAAATTATTTCCCGAGTCCGTTCACCCATAAACTTTTAAATCATTTCTCGGGTCTGTACACCCGTAAATTCATAGAAATCATATTTTTAATCATATTTCGGGTCCGTTCACCCGTAAATTCGTAGAAATAATGATTTAATTATATTTCGGGTCCGTTCACCTGTAAACTTGTAGAAATCATATTTTTAATCATAATTCGGGTCCTTTCACCCGTAACTTGTAGACATAATGAATTTTCATTTTCACATAACAAATTTCATTTAAAAACATTTCACAGATATCAAAAGTATATTTTGAAGAGCTCGAAAAATAGGGTTTTTCTTTCGATTTTCTTGATTTTCGAGTGCATAGTAATTTTTCGAAGTTCGGAGTTATTATTCGTAAAAACTAACATGTTCAACACATTTTTAAGCTGAAGTAAGGTATTTGAATACCAATACTACTTTAAATCACATCCCTTACCTCGTAGATCGTAGGGCAGCGCAAACTTGTCGGGTCTCGAGATTGCCTCGATTTGCATGGTGAATTCCCGAACTGCCCAAAACGATATCCATTCATCATATATTGATCAATTTCATCTTAACATACTCAATTTTAATTAATCTTCTCGAAGTTTGACCAATTTTGACTTTTCGGTCAACTTTTTCGATTTTCTCGGTTTTACCTATTTAGTGCCGTTTCTCACAAATCTCGTTATTCAAATTTCTCATTTCATTACTTCATTAACCTTATGACTCATTCAAGTTCATAAATCAAGCTAGTCATTTTGTAAGATTTTCAATTCTTTCATTTTTCGGTTTTACAATGAGTCAAACTATAAATCGGGCTTTCTCGGTGTAAATTTAACCGTTAATAACCTTAGATCCATCAAATTTTTCACATAAACACATCAACACCTTGCTGTCCAGATCTCAAATCATTCTTAGAAGTTAAATCATCCAAGTCCACTTAACTAAAAATCTTTCAACAACACCAAATAACAACATATATGAACTTCATCATCATCCATCAACTTTACCTCGAGTTTGACCAAGGTTGACCACGTTTTTGATTCTTAACATTGATCCTAAACTGTTATTTAACATGTATAGATCTTATAATCATCAAAAACTACAAGAAAACTCAGCCAAAGAATCCAAAAATTTCAAGTTCTTCACTTACCAAAAACAGGGCAGATCCGTCGACCGTTTTTGTTTTGCTTTTTTCACCTATTAAATGAACTTCTTTGTGGCTGCATTTTTTATATGTTATATAGGACTGGATGAGGAAGATATTATCCTTCTTTTCCAACACCTGAATCTTATCGGAAGGTGGCAGGAAAAATCACACACCGAGGGCAAAGGGAGGACGCCTATGGGAAGAAATGGAGGGGGATATCTCTCGACCTAGAAGTCCTTTGGGGTTGAATTTTATGCCCACTGAAAGCTCCTTAAGTCTAATTTCAGGCTTGAAAAACTTGGCTCGCATTGAATACGGTAAGGTCTTAAAATTTGACAAACATGAGGTCTGGGTCGGCAGGCTGAAGGGGACAGATTTCTGTCCTCTTCTAGAAGAATTCAAGAAAAATTATTCTAGTCCAATTTTCTCCAAATTTTCACTTCTCAAGTGTTATACTATGTCTCTAGTATGTTTCATAAAAATTTGAGGGTCACTTGTTTAAGAAAAATTACCCGATTGAACCCATTTTGCACGATTTGGTCAATACCGAGCAAAATGGCTTAAAGTTTTCAATTTACCTTAAAAATTAATTCGATCCCCGAAACCTCCATATTTCCATTTGATTTTGATTTCTCAAGTAAATTTCATCTTATATTAATTTTCTATACCCTCAGAATAATTTTCAAGAATTGTTAGAATTTATTCCGGATTTATTCTCTTTTTCGAGCCCATTTGCTCGATTTAGTGCAAAGCCCGAACCTTACTAACTTTTTCACTTTCAATTCCTTAGTTTACCTTTCTAAACATCAATTAATACTCAAACATGTAATTCTTAAGAAATTCTCGAGCTTAGAGCCTTACCTCAATTTACGTGCCAGTGGACCCCACGTAACTAACCCGAGTGTTTTGGTGGTTTCAGGCCTGCATAATATTATTCTGAGTTCTCAATTACTTCTTAGTTTACCAAATAAGAACTAAAGTGAGAAATATTTGGGTTTCACATTGACTCACCTTGATTTACGTGCCTACACCTCTAGCTGCCACAAACAGTGCAATTATATCCAATTAGTATCCAGTTCATTTTTATTTGCATTCACATACATTTTACAACTTAAATGTTACTAACTGATCCCTTTAGCCAACTTTTCCTACTTTTTTGGTTTTACAGATAAATGCACCAGTGTTAGCTATTTCGATAAATTCTTTTCCTTCAACTTTGAACTTATCAACTTAATAGTCTAAACACTTGTTCAAGTCTCTAGTCAACACTTTACAACTTATCAAATTGCCAAATTTCCACACTTTTACAATATTCGATTAAACTGAGCTATAAACTAAACTTTTCGGTATTAAACTAACATTCCACAACACTTAATTCAATCAAATTTCATCTTCTCTATATTATCCAAGGGCTGGATGAAATTCAAGTTCACTCTAGGAAATATATCTTCAAATTCTAAGTTAGTAAAAATCACCTAAAATATTAAACATCAACATATATCTCAATCATCATCTTCCATCAACTTCCTCACCTTGTTGACCAACTTTGACCTCACTTTATTCATCCATAAATGTTCCTCAAATGTAAATATACATGTATACAACTTCTAATCATCTTAAACAAGCTTAAAAACTAGCTAAGAAATTAAAAATCCCAAGTTTCTCTTACCTCTGAAATAGGGTACATTTTATCCCTATTCTTCTCTCTAATTTTTCACCCACCAAAAAAATTGATATGAAGCTAAATTTTTTATATATGTTATAGGACGTCAAGAGGAAGATTTCGTTCTGTTTGAAAAACTTTTAAAAATGGCTGAAAGGTAGCGAAAAAAATCAACAAGTAGAATCAGTCAAGGACGCCTACGATGGCTTTGAGAGGGGATATCTCTTTCACCTTATGTCAGTTCAGGTTGTTTGTTACCTTTATTGAAAATGTTTTCTGTATACTATAATTTGGAAAAAAAAAATCAAACTTAAGCACCTTCTAAAACCCCTTCAATTTGGGCCTTTTGTTGGGTCTACAATGTGTTGGGTTTGGGTTACCAGCTGCCCTATTTTTAGAAAAATTCCAAAAATTATTTTCAGCTCATTTTCTTCTATATTTTCACCTCATGTGTTATACTAAGTCCCTAGTATGCTCTATAAAAATTTTGGGTCCACTTATTTAAGAAACATTTTTCGTTTGGGCCCATTTTACCCGATTTAGTCATTACCGATAAAATTTCCTTAAAGTTTTCGATTTACATTAAAAATTAATTTGATCACTGAAATCTCAAGATTTTCACTAGTTTTTAATGCTCTAAGTCAAATACAGCTTACATTAATTTTTGGGCTTTCTTTCTGGGAGTGTAGGAAGCTGGGCTTGGCCTACCAGCATTCCTATTTTCATAAAATCAGTAAAAATTATTTCTAGCATGTGTTCTTCCAAATTTTCACTTGTCATGTGTTATACTAAGTCCCAGTATGTCCCATAAAAATTTTGGGCCCACTTGTTTAAGAAAATTCCCCGTTTGAGCCCAGTTTGCCCAATTTAGTCTTTACCGATAAAAATTCCTTAAGGTTTTTGATTTACTTTAAAAATTAATTTGATCACCGAAATGTCAATATTTCCACTAGATTTTAATTTTCCAAGTCAAATATAGCTTACATTAATTTCCTATGACCTCAGAATAATTTTTACGAATTTATAGAGTTTATTCTGAATTTATTTCAATTACTAGGCCCAATTACTTGGTTTAGTACTAATCCGAGTTTTTACTTGTTTTACTGCATTTGATACCTTAGTTTTACCTTCTAACCACTAAAGCATAACCATAAATGCAATCTCTTGGAAAATACTAAAAATTTAAAATCTTACCTCGAATTTTATGCCCCGAGTTTTGCGCCACTAATCCGAGTGCTTCTGCTATTTCCAGCCCTACATGAACACTTAGGTAAGTTTTAAACTTCTCATCTTAGCTTTTGATAAACAATAGCATGAAAAAAATTAGGTTTCACACTCCTCCTCACCTTTTAAGAATTTGGTCCTCCAAATTCAGTCGGTCCGTCAAACAGATGAGGGTATTTCTCTCTCATAAGGCTCTCCAGCTCCCAAGTTGCTTCTTCTATCGAGTGGTGATGCTAGAGAACCTTTACTTATGGTACAATTTACGCCATGTGTCATCTACGTGATACTCGTACTCATGTGCACCCAGCACGGTACATAGCATTCTACAGACAACTACATAGTTCAACAACCTTGGACCCAGTCTATCCACCCTACTCTGATGGACTCATCATCCTGTACCATGTTTCATATACCATGGCGAGCAAAATCAGTTTGACACACAGTCATCGCCTTGCTCCAGCGCGATATCTCTCAGTACGAGCAATTGCTTTTAGCACGGTACCATCTCAAAAAGATTGTACGAGCTAAACTCCAGGACAAAATCATTATCATAAAACCACATGCAAGCTACGCTCTAACACGATTTATCAAAACATGCAACATATGTGAGAAAAAACTCCAGCATAGTTTAAATCATTAAAACCCATGTGAGCTAGTGCTCCAACACCAACTTACATCTCAAATTCGATAGGTGGCTATTTTCTCTTTTAAAAATCCAAAACATGTAAAACTAGCCAACCTATCCATCATCATTCTCAATCAAAAAATCAATACATAGTTGAAAAAACATTAAAATCATGCATGTCATGTTATTTCCTTACCTCATCCCATTTTCACAATATATATATATATATCATAATACATTTCATGCTCTCATATCATTTCATAGCTCAATAGCTAAACATACTACTTCTAGCATCATACCTTCTAAATTTGCTGTAAAATACGTACAAATGCCTCTATCCCTAACATACAATCCCTTAGCTCGAATCGTACTTGTATTCCCTTCGTCTCGTTTGCACTGTTCGCAATCTGGGTTAATTGTGTTCCACGTATTTCAATCTACACGTATAAATCACTAAGTCATTTTCTTTTCCTTTTACAAAACATACACATTGTCATTTACTTATCCATTGATACTCCCCAAGCCTTTAAATCATATTCCACCTTTTCCATTGTATCACTGTCACGACCAATACTACCAAAACCAGTACAAATTTTTTGCTTTTGAAAAATCTTTCTTACCTCCTCGTGACAAATCCATCTAAACAGGTTGGGCTGTAAATCAATATCGATATACCATTCTAACCATTTAAAATATCACACATACATATATATATATATATATAATGACATCAATCATATTATAATAGAGAGGCCGGTATGTTTTATACATCACATGATTCTATATTTACATCCCCAAATATTCCTTCATATACAATACTGTGCTGTAAGCATACTGATACAAAATTTTGTACGTGGTGTATACCTGACAGTCGATGGAAATCACAGATAATCAGCTATGCCGTCTACTCTCTACACCCGCTATCTCTATGGTAGAAACACTGAAAGTGGGTGAAAAATGAAAGGGTGAGCTCCACATGCTCAGTAAGGCAATAATACAAACGGGTAGATAGCTATACTATCTACATGCTGATAAGAAATCAGGATATATGAGAGCATGAGATAAAAACAATGATATGCCATATATATAATATCATATGTTATAAAACAGGAAATCGGCATATAAAACATGGAATAATTCTCATGTGAAAACATCTCATGCTCAAATGAAGCAATACGTTTTAAAATACTCCATCTTGGTCAAAATATGATACACTCAAGGAATTAAATCCCTTTCAATAAAATAAATTATCTTAAAATTTTCGTTATAAAATCACCCTTCTCACAGGGTTACAAATCATGAAAGTTTCATAAAATCCCTCAATGGGAACAATCAAAACTCAATTAAAATCATAAGAAAATCAGGGCCTGACCCCTCCCTTGGGTCTACCCTGGTCTATCAAGACCAAAATTTATATCATGTGAGACATGTAAGCGACTATATCAGTAATATCCAGGACTCTGGCCATAACCTCGTGATCCCTGGCACACAGATCCTAATGTGCAAGGTGTCACACCTAAAACGGGAGGTGGGTCGGTCTTACCCGTCAGAACAGCATAATATCAGGATTGCGAGGGCAAGACTTGCTGTCTTGTGGCTAATGCCACTCCACTCCAACAATCCCCACGGTACAATGTACCCCACGTGACATACACGGTACAACGTACTCTGTGTACCCAAGCTCAATCAGGGGTGCCTGTAATAGGTCTTATCCACCCATGTCAAGTATGTCTCAGTATGAACGTGTGAGCATATCATCTTACTGTGACACACAGTTTATAGGAGGCTCCAACACGGCTATATGCATGTCATATGAATTCCTGTGCGAACGAAGCTCTGGCACGGCTCTATGCATATTTATGATATCTGAAAACCTCGTGCGAGCGAAGCTCTAGCACAGTTTCATAGAAATCAATGAAATCTGCGTACGAGCAGCACTCCAGTACGTCTTAAACTGATTATTATTCTCGTACCAGGTCTCTCAGTCCAATTCGCTCGTCTATGGAGCTGCATATAACCACATATGGGTTCAGTTCAAATTTACTGATCAGTATTTCACTCTTACTGATCGAATCTAAAGCTCTGGGCATGTTTTACTCTATTGGGCCCGATTGCACTTTAATGGGCCTTGACACCTGTTTCAGCCCATTTTCACTTTTTAAATCCCTTCTTCGGGTTTACTGGGCTCATTTGGCTTATCAATAATCATTGGGCTTCGTTCCAAACTTATTGGATAGCCCGGATACTATTTACGATAATTACTTTGAAATTTTGAATAAAATTCCTTTTATGCAGAATTAATCCGTAAAATCCGTAAAATAATCTTAACTCTGCATTTAAGAACTCATATTATCGTAATTAAAATTTACTTACCCAATATGATGCGGGTACAAAAATCGGAGCTAAATCGGCTCTCGTTCAGGCTCTGTAGTAACACTGTACAATTATATAAATTCGGGTCATTTTTAAATAAAATAATATTAAATTGAATTCTCGGGATTGATCTGCAGGTCAATCTCGACCCTTATCACTTACCCGAGTTTCGAGTCGTCCCCAGGTACACTTTTTTCCCTTTTTCCCTTTTCTTTCTTTTCTTTTTTTTTTCTTTTTCCTTTTCTGTTTCTTTTTCTTTTTTCTTTTTTTTTTCCTTTTCTTCCTTCTCGGCTACGGTGCCGTTTTGGCCCGTTTGCCGTCGTCGGCAATCCCGGATGTCTCGCCAGCCACCACTAGGCTCAAAAGAACAGCCTCAGCCAGGGGATCGTTCGGCTGGGTCGAATCGGAGTTGTGGTGTCACGACCCAAATTACCTAAAAATCAGAGTAAAATTTTCGCGTTTTCATTTATTATTTAATTCTTACCTTTCTCTCATC
The DNA here is from genome assembly GCA_033439115.1 of Firmiana major. Classification (NCBI taxonomy): domain Eukaryota; kingdom Viridiplantae; phylum Streptophyta; class Magnoliopsida; order Malvales; family Malvaceae; genus Firmiana; species Firmiana major. The sequence goes on from CM065901.1 coordinate 39,918,701, forward strand.
GTGACCATCTTACCAAATAGTTGGGCTATGATTTGGTGTCAGTCACCTCTTACCTATTTACCATTCCATTTTCGTAATTACAATCACATATCAGAGTTTACTATCCTTTGACTTTAACTAAATACATACACAATGGTATTTATAACTCTACATCCCCGACATCATATCCGTTTACAGTATTGTGCATTATATATTTAGATACAAAACTATACAAATGTGTACACCTGTCTCTCGATGGGAAGCAGTAGATACCAATGCATGCAAGTCCTCAGCCTCTTACTAATTACTGTGAGTGCTCCAAAAAGATGGGAAAAATAAGGGGCTTGAGCAAACCACACGCTTAGTAAGGCAATTATGCAAGTAAGTAGATACCTCCACTATCTACATGCTAATAATGCCATGCCCTTAAAAATCCATTTCTTTTCATTAAAATCTTAAGCACAAAATCATGTATGTCATCAATGACTTAGTTTATAAAATTGTTTGTGCATATATAAATCATGTATCAATAGCATTTTGTGTGACATCATTAAATCATACTTAGCATGAATTTAATCAAAATCATGCATTCTTTCATGTCATGTAAGACAAATCATGAATTTGAAATGAAAGCATGGAAAACATCATCATGCTACTGCATTCAAATCATTTTATTAAAATGCATAATAAAATAACCTCATTCAGGTCAATTATCTTATAAGTAAATCTCAAATTCATAAAACAAGTCATTAAAATTCATTATAAAGCTTTGGTTATAAAACCACCCTTTTTTCAGGGTCACATTTCATAAAATCGTAAAATCGTAAAATCGGGGGCCTGACCCCTCCCTCGGGTCTACCCTGGTCTATCAGACCTCATGTTTTATCATGTGAGACAAGTAGGTGACTATTAGTAACAACATAGGACGATGGCCATAACCTCATGATCCTTGGCAACACGGTACCTAGTGTGCGGGGTATCACACATGAAACGGGAGGTGGGTCGTCCTACCTGCCAGAACGACATAACACCAAGATTGCGAGGGTAAGGCTTGCTGCCTCGTGGCTAATGCCACTCCACTCCAACAATCCCCACGGTACAACGTACTCCGCGTGACATACACGGTACAACGTACTCCGTGAACCCAAGCTCAATCAGGGGTGCCTACAATAAGTCTTATCCACCCATATCATCTCTGTCTCAATATACACGTGTGAGCATATCATCTCACTGTGACACATAGTCTACGAGAGGCTCCAACATGGCTATATGCATGTCATATAAATCCCTATGCGAGCGAAGTTCAAGCATGGCTCCATGTAAATTCATGATATCAGAAAATCTCGTGCGAGCGAAGCTCTATCACGGTTTCATAGAAATCAAAGAAATCTGCGTACAAGTAACACTCCAGTACGACTTTAAAATGAGTTATAAATCTATATAAAATCATGTTCGAGCAATGCTCCAGCACGAATGAATGCTCAAGTAAATCAAAATTTCGTACAATCAATGCTCCAGTACGACTTTATGCAAAAATACAACAAATCTTGTGCGAGTTACACTCCAGCATGGTTTTATGAAATTAAATCGATTAAATCACGTACGAGCAAGGCTTCAGTACAGCTTTATGCAATTAAATATCAAAACTGAATGCGAGCTAAGCTCTAGCATCTCTCATGCATATCAAATCATAAAAACTATTCTGAGCAATCGCTCCAGCACCTTTTATGCATACTAAGTTAAAACAAGTTAAAACATGTCAAAACGGAGTGAGAGTTAGGCTCTAGAACCTCTCATTTCACAATAATAAAAATTAGTGCGAGCACCCTGCTCTAGCACATTTCATGCATATGATGTCACACAAGTCGGTGCGAGCAACCACTCAAGCACGTTTTATGCACACTTACAAACGCAGATATAGTGCGAGCTATGTGCCGGCACTATCTGTTTCCATATAAACTTAATAGTTGGCCCATTTTCCAAATAATTTCATTTAAATACAAATAACACCTACGTAGTGTTATCTTGTGAAATTTATACAATTACTGGTCAATCTACTGATTTGCTTTGATTAAAACCAATAAAATTCCTTAATTCAAAAAAATTCCTTAAATCATGCATTTCATGCATGTCATGCTTTTACCATCTTTAGGTGAACTTCCCTCAATAGGGGTAAAATAGTCTTTTCCTATTTTGAGTCCTTAAAATCTTTAAACCATTTTTAGGACCTTATACAATATCAATGTATACATACATATTCGGTGAATACAAAAGCTATTTAAAGTACGCGTAGCTGCCTCTAGCTACTCACACAATTCCCTTACCTTATTTTCTGTACAGTCTGACCTTTCCACTGATGACTCATCACGCAGTCCGATTTGCTCCGAATCCAATCTCCGAAACTGCGGATAAATATTCATCAGGTCAAATACAATTTAATTAATTTTATTTCATATTTTTTGGGCTTAATTTAAATCATTGGGCCCGTTTACCCATATTGGGCCCGATTGTCCCATAATGGGCCTTAATCGGCCTTAAGCCCGTTATTCACTTACTATTCACATTATCGAGGCCTATTGGGCTCATTGGGCCCATCAATATATATTGAGCCTCGTTCTAAATTCTTGAATAGCTTATTTAATTATTTACGATAATTTATCTCAATTTTCAGAATTTAATTCATTTAATGCGAAAATTAAATCCGTAATTTATACGATAAATTTTAACACGCATAACGATGTAAAATTGTCGTAAATAAGGGTTACTTACCCGATATTCCATGATCGTACACAAATCGAGGCTGTCTCGAGCTCTCGTTCTAGGTTAATTGTCGAGCTACATAATTAAATATTTTTTGGGTAAATTTCTAGTCGGATATTAATCAAATTAAATATTTCGCAAATTAAATCGGTCAATTTCGACTGCTTACCGACTTACCCGTAACTCGATTGCATCACTGGGATTTTTTCCCAATTTTCCTCTTTTTCTTTTTCCCTTCTTTCTTATTTTTTCCTTCTCTTTTTGGCTGAACCGGCCTGGTCCGATTCAACCCGGTTCAGACTGTCGATTCAGTTCGGTTCAATTCAGTCGGTTCAGTCCGGTTCGACCGGTTCAGGCATCATTTTATCCTTTCGACGCCGTCCGACCGGTTCCCGGTGCCTCACCACCGCCGTTCGAAGTGCCATCGTCTGGGCTTCCATAATCGGGGATCGGGTTGGACCAAATCGGTGTCGATGGCCGTCGATTTCCTTTCTCTACCGCGGCATCTTCCTCCATCGATCTCCTCTTTCCGACTACGTCGGTGGGCATACCGGCTGCCGGTGGTTCCCACAAGCATCGTCGCCCTTCGCCGGCCCTCGTCTGAGGTTCCTGGCCGTTGGTGGCCGTCGACTGGAGGGATTTGGTTCCCTCCGTTTCGTCGACTGCTTTGGTCTCTTCTCTCTCCCCGATATTCCTTTCCAGATTTCCAAAATTTTGTTTTTCTTAATTATTTATAATTTATTTTAATATAATTTTAATCATTATTTTATTATTAAAAATCCCAAAATATCTAAAAAAATTTTATATTAAATTCATTTAATCCATAAATGAATTTATCAGTCTGATTTTACCTTTTTCGGTATATTTTTTTGATTATTTTTGAGATTATTTTTCGATTCGAAAATTCCGGTTTATTCCAATAAATTCATATCTTGATCAATTTAACCCAAAATTTAATTATTTCTTCGTTATTGATCAAGATTTCTCAATCTCATATTTTTAATGAAATTTTCTTGTCCCGATTAATACTGAATTTTGATCTTTTGACCGTTTTACCCTTCACGTTTTCGGAAATACCATTTCAATCCTTTTGCATTTTTAACACTCAAAAATTTCTATTCATTCCATTTGCTATTACGATAAAAAAAATCGGGTCTTAAAATCTCCCCCACTTAAGAAATTTGGTCCTCCAAATTAGAACCAAGTCAAATGGGTCCATACACAACTCCGGGTATGTCTATCGCATCATACTCTTTAATTCACATGTGACTTTTTCCTGAAGTGTAATACTACCAACATACTTAACTAGGGAGATCATCTTAAACCTCAACACTTTCCCCTTCCGTCTAATACTCGAATCGATTCTCCAATCATACGTTATTCTTTCATTGAGCTAAGCTATTGGAGCTCATATACGATTACATATGTTGGGTCCGAATATTATTTCCAAAGCATCATAAGATAGGACACATAGTGGATGCCTGCTAATTCAAGTGGTAATGTCAACCTACAGGTCTTATCTCCCACTTTATCCAATCTCTCAAAGTATTCAATCTAACGAAACTCGATTTGTCATCTTTTCGAATCTCATTATGCTCTTAGGACAAATAACTGTCAACAATACTAATTCACCCTCTGTGAATTTTCAATGGTTTCTGTCTATTGTCAGCATAGTTTTTCTGTCTGCTCTGAAGTGTTCTTAATCTCTCACAAATCAACTGAACATCCTCAGAGGTTTGTCTTACCAATTCGGGAACAATTCTCTATCTGTCACCTACTTTTTCTTATCCAAGTTGGGGAACATTCCCTACGGCCATACAATGCCTCATATAATCTCATCCCGATACTCGAGTGACAACTGTCATTATTGGCAAATTCGATTAGTGAAAACTGATCATCCCAGGAGCTTATAAAATCAATGGCACACGCTCTCATCATATCCTCCAAAACCTGTACAGTCTTCTCTGACTGAACATCTGTCTGAGGATGAAAAGCTGTGCTAACACTCAGTCAGGTTCCTATAGCTTCCTGAAAACGTTCCCAGAAGTGGGAAGTGAAGCGAGAATCCCTATCTGATACCATGCTGACTGGAACGCTACATAACGTTTCACCATTTTCCATACACATAAATCCGCCTACACACTCTGAGTATCTGGGGATTTCCATAGCCAAAAGGTGAGTAGACTTAACCAATCTATCGACTATCACATAGATAGCCTCATGATTCATTCGGGCCCTCTGTAACCCATCACGAAAGTTATAGTAACTTGTTCCCTTTTCCGTGTCAATATAAGTAGAGGCTACAATAATCCTGCAGACTTCTCGTACTCTACCTTACTCTACTGACATACGAGACACTTCTCCATAACTCTACAATGTCTCTTTTCATATTTGACCACCAATACCCTTTTTTAGAGATTCCGATATATTTATTACTTTTCAGATGCACTATATAACCCGAAGAGTGAGCTTCTGACAATAACACTATCTCATAAACTATGGTCCTAGGGAGCACTTATACTGTCTCTGAACCTTTGTAAGTCATCATCACTCACTGTGAACTCTGTCACTATACCCTTCTGGATCTGACCCACACTATCGACACCATGCCGATCATCATGCTAAGCCTGGCAAATCCGGTCACTCAAATCCGGTTCTAACCTCAAGCTAGCTATCACAAAATTACCGTCATCATCAGAAGGGATCACATCACTACTGAGGCTTACAACTGCTCTAGCAACTCATGCTCCCTGACCATCATATGTAATACCATCCCAAGGCTCTTTCTGTTCAAGGCATCAGCCATTTCATTAGCCTTTCGTGGGTGGTACGATGTTCACAATCATAATCCTTAGAAGCTCTAACCCTCTTGGTTATCTCATATTCTACTCTTTCTGTGAACACAGATACTTAGGGCTTTTATAATATTTTAATTTTTAAACTTTCATGATTAATCGAATTCTACATTTCTTTATCGTACGAGCAAAGGTACCCAAATTTTAAATGTATATATTACGACTGTTGATTTCAATTTATAGGTTATGTGTGCGCTTCCAGACGTTGTCAAATCTTCAGGCAGGGAAGTATTTTGAAATACCTTTATTAACCCTCAAACTTGACCATATATCCTCCTCTTATCCTTGGTCACAATTCATATTCACTACATATCGCTTAATCCAATTTACTTTACATATATCACTTATAACAAACTCTTTCATTACTTATTAAAACTTACAATACACTTTTTAGTGATGTTTTCACCCCTATTTTCAATTTACAATCTCTATACCCATATTCAGGTAGTGATAATCATCTAACCATCATCATCTTGCTTAAGGGTACAGGCTTCACATCTTTCACTTGCTTAAAAGTAACTGAAGGCGGTATGAATAAATGCCTGGCACCAGGATCAATTAAATTAATTACTTCATTATTAACAACCAGTGTGGTATCTTCCACCACATCAGATGAAACATCAGTAGTGTCCTGGTCTAAGGCATACACTCGCCCTCGTCCAACATCTTATTTCTGTGGTCACTACCACACATCCTACACTATTCACACTGTTACACTGCTCTCACTGCTACGGAGCAGGTCGGGGTACTGAAATCATAATACCCCTCAAAAGTATTAAAATTGGATACACTAGGGTTACCAATCATCTTACCCTATAGCTCATCAGCTCTAAACTTTTACCGAACTACCTTTTTTCCGCTTTGACATCTCTGCCATTCTCTATTCTCTTTTTGTCTCAATTTCAGTCCTTACTACCTTTCCCAATCTCAAAGGCGTGCAACTCATGATCTTATTCACACAACTGTAGTCTACGCACTGCCTCAACATAGGTAGTAATATCTAACGGCCTAATCGGACTCTAATTGACAATCTGAGCCCTTCCATGAACTTTCAGACATCCCGACTCTCACTGTTCACAGTGTCGGAGTCATATCTGCCCAAGAATATAAATTGAGTTTCTTACTTATCAATCAATCAGTTCCTCTGGGTCAGAGTAAAGACTATTATCTGTTATTTTTTTAAGTGTCCGAGACATTCTATCACCGGAATATATTTAGAATTATTTTCCATGTCTATTCTAGATGTCTAATTCTTAAGATAGGTCGAGCGAACTTCCACCAATGCTCTGACTCTCCCTCAAATCTCACACATACTCTAAGCAATTTGCTCGTAAAATATTTTCCACACTCCACTCCAACCTCGCGAAACGTGTCTCAATATTGTTTGATCTCTCTGTCAAACTCTGTTCGATCTCTCTGTCGGACTCTGCGGGGCATGCTCAACATCAACATCCACTTCAATCTCATCTTAAGTCTCATGTGGCGGGTCAGTACGACTCTCAGGCCTACCTCTACGACTTCGAGCTCATGTACTCGCTCCTCTGTCATAGCGGTTATCAGTTAATAAGTCTATTCTTGCATTTAAAACCAAATTCTTAGTTGCACTTCCATCTCGATATACACAATTATATCTAAATAATGCACAGTACACGGGGATGTAAACTTCCTTAACCACTAACACCGACTCCTATCAGGCCAACTCAGCTCTGATACCATTGCCCTTGTCACGACCCAAATTACCTAAAAATCAGAGTAAATTTTTCACGTTTTCATTTATTATTTAATTCTTACCTTTCTCTCATCATGACCATCTTACCAAACAGTTGGGCTATGATTCGGTGTCAGTCACCTCTTACCTATTTACCATTCTATTTTCGTAATTACAATCACATATCAGAATTTATTATCCTTTGACTTTAATTAAATACATACACAATGGTATTTGTAACTCTACATTCCCGACATCATATTCGTTTATAGTACTGTGCATTACATATTAAGATATAAAACTATATAAAATGTGTATACCTGTCTCTCGATGGGAAGCAGCGGATACCAATGCATGCAAGTCCTCAACCGCTTACTAATTACTGTGAGTGCTCTGAAAAGATGGGAAATTAAGGGGGGTGAGTAAACCACATGCTCAGTAAGACAATTATGCAAGTAAGTAGATAGCTCCACTATCTACATGCTCATAATGCCATGCCCTTAAAAATCCATTTCTTTTCATTAAAATCTCAAGCACAAAATCATGAATGTCATTAATGACTTAGTTTATAAAACTGTTCGTGCATATATAAATCATGTATCAATAGCATTTTATGTGACATCATTAAATCATACTTAGCATGAATTTAATCAAAATCATGCATTTTTTCATGTCATGTAAGACAAATCATGAATTTGAAATGAAAGCATGGAAAACATCATCATGCTACTGCGTTCAAATCATTTTATTAAAATGCAGAATAAAATAACCCCATCCGGGTCAATTATCTCATAAGTAAATCTCAAATTCATAAAACAAGTTATTAAAATTTATTATAAAGCTTCGGTTATAAAACCACCCTTCTTTCAGGGTCACATATCATAAAATCATAAAATCTTAAAATCGGGGGCCTGACCCCTCCCTCGAGTCTACCCTGGTCTATCAGACCATAAGTTATATCATGTGAGACAAGTAGATGACTATCAGTAACAACATAGGACTATGGCCATAACCTCGTGATCCCTGGCAACACGGTACCTAGTGTGCGGGGTATCACACCTGAAACGGGAGGTGGGTCGTCCTACCCGTCAGAACAGCATAACACCAGGATTACGAGGGCGAGGCTTGCTGCCTTGTGGCTAATGACACTCCACTCCAACAATCCCCACGGTACAGCGTACTCCGCGTGACATACACGGTACAACGTACTTCGTGAACCCAAGCTCAATCAGGGGTGCCTGCAATAGGTCTTATCCACCCATATCATCTCTGTCTCAATATGCACGTGTGAGCATATCATCTTACTGTGACACACAGTCTATAGGAGGCTCCAATACGACTATATGCATGTCATATAAATCCTTGTGCGAGCGAAGCTCAAGCACAGCTCCATGCATATTCATGATATCGAAAAATCTCGTGCGAGCGAAGCTCTAGCACGGTTTCATAGAAATCAATGAAATCTGCGTGCGAGTAACACTCTAGTACGACTTTAAAATGAGTTATAAATCAATATAAAATCATGTGCGAGCAATGCTCCAGCACGAATGATGCTCAAGTAAATCAAAATTTCGTACGAGCAACGCTCCAGTACGACTTTATGCATAAATACAATAAATCTCGTGCGAGTTACACTCTAGCACGATTTTATGAAATTAAATCGATTAAATCAGGTACGAGCAAGGCTCCAGTACAACTTTATGCAATTAAATATCAAAACTGAATGCGAGCTAAGATCCAGCATCTCTCATGCATATCAAATCATAAAAACTAGTGCGAGAAATCGCTCCAGCACCTTTTATGCATACCAAGTTAAAACAAGTCAAAGCATGTCAAAACAGAGTGCGAGTTAGGCTCTAGCACCTCTCATTTCACAATAATAAAAATCAGTGCGAGCACCCTGCTCTAGCACATTTTATGCATATAATGTCACACAAATCGGTGCGACCAACCGCTCAAGCACATTTTATGCACACTCACAAACGCATATATAGTGCGAGCTATGTGCCGCCACTATCTGTTTCCATATAAACTTGATAGTTGGCTCATTTTTCAAATAATTTTATTTAAATACAAATAACACCTATGTAGTGTTATCTTGTGAAATTTATACAATTACTAGCCAATCTACCGATTTGCTTTGATTAAAACCAATAAAATTTCTTAATTTGAAAAAATTCCTTAAATCATGCATTTCATGCATGTCATGCTTTCACAATCTTTAGGTGAACTTCCCTTAATATGGGTAAAATAGTCTTTTCCTATTTCGAGTCCTTCAAATCTTTAAACCATTTTTAGGACCTTATACAATATCAATGTATACATACATATTCAGTGTATACAAAAGCTATTTAAAGTACGCGTAGCTACCTCTAGCTACTCACACAATTCCCTTACCTCATTTTCTGTACAGTCTGACCTTTCCACTGATGACTCGTCACGCAGTTCGATTTGCTCCGAATCCAATCTCCAAAACTGCGGATAAATATTCATCAGGTCAAATACAATTCAATTAATTGTATTTCATATTTTTTGGGTTTAATTTAAATCATTGGGCCCGTTTACCCATATTGGGCCCGATTGTACCTAATCGGCCTTAATCGACCTTAAGCCCGTTATTCACTTACTATTCACATTATCGAGTCCTATTGGGTTCATTGGGCCCATCAATATATATTGAGCCTCGTTCTAAATTCTCGAATGGCTTATTTAATTATTTACGATAATTTATCTCAATTTTCATAATTTAATTCATTTAATGCGGAAATTAAATCTGTAATTTATGCAGTAAATTCTAACACGCATAACGATGCAAAATTATCGTAAATATGGGTTACTTACCCGATATTCCATGATCATACACAAATCAAGGCTGTCTCGAGCTCTCGTTCTACGTTAATTGTCGAGCTACACAATTAAATATTTTTTTCGTGTAAATTTCCAGTCGGATATTAATCAAATTAAATATTTCGATAATTAAATCGGTCAATTTCGACTGCTTACCGACTTACCCGTAACTTGATTGCATCATTGGGATTTTTTTTTCAATTTTTCCTCTTTTTATTTTTCCCTTTTTTCTTCTTTTTTCTTCTTTTTTCCTTCTCTTTTTGGCTGAACTGATCCGGTCTGGTTCAACCTGGTTCAGACCGCCAGTTCATTTTGGTTCGGTTCGATCGGTTCAGTCTGGTGCGCATGCCGGCTGCCGGTGGTTCCCACAAGCATCGTCGCCCTTCGTCGGCCCTCGTTTGGGGTTCCTGGCCACCGATGGTCGTCGGTTGGAGGGATTTGGTTGGTTCCGTCGACTGCTTTGGTCTCTTCTCTCTCCCCGATATTCCATTCCAGATTTCCAAATTTCATTTATAATTTATTTTAATATTATTTTAATCTTTATTTTATTATTAAAAATCCCAAAAATATCTAAAAAAAATTATATTAAATTCATTTAATCCGTAAATGAATTTATCAGTCCGATTTTACCTTTTTCGGTATATTTTTTGATTATTTTCGAGATTATTTTTCGATACGAAAATTTCAATTTATTCCAATAAATTCATATCTTGATCAATTTAACCCGAAATTTAATTATTTATTCGTTATTGATTAAGATTTCTCAATCTCATATTTTTAATTAAATTTTCTTGTCCCGATTAATACCGAATTTTGATCTTTTGACCGTTTTACCCTTCACGTGTTCGAGAATACCATTTCAATCCTTTTGCATTTTTAAATGCACTCGAAAATTTCTATTCATTCCATTTGCTCTTACGATAAAAAAATCAGGTCTTACATGGGGCACCGCCGTTCGCCGGAACCGACGTGATTTCTCCCTCAACTTTTCGTCCACCGATTCGCCGGAAATAGAGGCCATCGACACGCGTTACTAGTACCGTTGGAACCGTCGAACGTTGCTTTATCTTCTCCGACCTTCGCCTGGGCTCATTGGCTGCCGGTGGCTCGTCGGGCTCCTCGGGTTTGGCTATTGGGTTTTCTGGGTTGGTTTCGGTTTCGGGTTTCACTTTCTCTCTCCCCAAAAATCTGATTTCTATTTTTTTATTTTTTATTAATTCATTTATTGTTATTTTAATATATTAAAATATATTAAAAATACCCAAATATCTCAAAAATATCTTAGAAGTTATTATTTAATTCATTTAATCAATAAATGAAATTATCAGTCTATTTTCATTTTTTCGGTATATTTTTTTATTATTTTCGGGATAATTTTTCAAATTAAAAATCCAGATTAATTCTAAATTAATTCTGATTAATTTCCATAAATTCCAATAAATTTATATCTAGATCAATTGGCCTCGAATTTAAATATTTTCCTTGTTATTGATTCAGATTTCGTAAATTTCAGAATTTATATCGAATTTTGGTCTTTTGACCATTTTACCCTTGCACATGTTCGGGACCAAATTAAATCGACTTTCTTTCATAAATCCACAATCTTTTCCCTATTTTAAATTCCTTATTTTTAGACAACTCGATTAAATTACTTAAAAGAACTTATTGCTTCCTTGTTTTCCCGATTTATCCTTAATTCGATTTTATGCACGTTATTTCGTTTCATCAATATTTATCAAATCCGAATCAACCATCTTATGAATCCATTAACATATAATAATGTCATACAATATGGAAATCATAAGGAATATCATACAAAAATTGTGGATCTCACAACTATATCTCATCTTAAGTTTTTCCATCACTTTTCCATGGATTTTCCCTTCATAAATTCCTCTTAGTATTACTCACTCATCACTACACTCATTATTCCTATCAAGATTTCACATACCATTCAACCCAAAAAATTTCTAGAAATCCATATTTAAAGCTTGAGGGTTGAAAAACTTACCTAGCTTAGTCTCATCCTTAGCCAAACTTGTGGTAGCCAAACCTCCTTCTCTTGTTCAAACCAATGTGTGATTTTTGGGTCCAATATAACCTCCTTCTCTTGGTCAAACCTATATGCTCTATCTCCCACTCTATCCAAAATCTCAAAGGGTCCAATATAACGAAGACTTAGTTTTGTTTCTTCCCAAACCTCATTATTCCCTTAGAAGGAGATACCTTCATAAATACAGACTCACCCACAACAAACTCGAGTGGCCTCCGTCTCCTGTCAGCATAGCTCTTTTATCGGCTTTGAGCTGTACGCAACCTCTCACATATTATTTGAACATCCTCGGAGACTTATCTAACCAAATCGGGAGCGAGTAACTGTCTGTCACCAACTTCTTCCCATCCAATAGGTGATTGGCACCTACGACCATATAGTGCCTCATAAGGGGCCATACCAATACTTGAGTGACAGCTGTTATTGTAGGCGAACTCAATCAATGGCAAATGATCATCTCATGAGCTTCTAAAATCTAGTACACATGCTCTCAACATATCCTCCAAGGTCTGTATAGTCCTATCTGATTGACCATCTGTCTAAAGATGAAAAGCGGTGCTAAAGCTCAATTGGGTCCCCATCACTTCCTGAAAATGTTCCCAAAAGTGGGAAGTGAAGCGAGCATCTCGATCAGAAATAATACTCACTGGGACTCCATGCAATCTCACTATCTCCCATACATACAAATTCGTCAGTGCACTCAAAGTATCTGTAGATCTCATAGCTAAAAAGTGTGCTGATTTCATCAACCTATCCACTATCACCCAGATAGGATCATGGTTCTTACGGGTTCTCGGTAACCCCATCACAAAATCTATGATGAAGTGCTCCTACTTCCATGTCGGTATTGGTAGAGGTCGCAATAATCTTCTTGATTTCTCATGATCTACCTTAACCTGCTGACAGATGAGACATCTAGCAACATACTCAACTATATCTCTTTTCGTCCCAAACCACCAGTATACTTTTCGAAGATTTTGATACATTTTACTGCTCCTCGGATGCACTGTGTATCTCGATGAGTGAGCCTCTAATAAAATCAACTTCCTAAGCTTTGGATCGTTAGGGACATACATTCTATTTTCGAACCTTAGTACTCCATCTGAACTTAATACAAAATCTACCCTCACCTTTTTGAATTTGACTTATTACATCAATACACCATGGGTCATTCTGCTGAGCTTACCGAATTCTCTTAATCAACTTCGGTTCTAATCTCAAGCTGGCTATAACCCATGACTGCCAATCTCATGTGGGGCCACATCCAAACTAAGGCTCGTGAATTATTCTAATAACTCGTGCTCCCTAACTATCATATATGATACCAACCCGAGACTCTTTCTACTCAATGCATCAGTAACTACATTTGCCTTCCCCGGGTGGTACAAAATCTCATAATCATAGTCTTTGAGGAGTTCTAACCACCTTCTCTGCCTCATATTTAACTCCTTCTATGAGAACAGATACTTAAGACTCTTGTGATCCATAAAAATCTAAAATCTCTCACCATACAAGTAGTGGCGCCATATCTTCAATGCAAATACTACGGTCGCCAACTTTAAATCGTGGGTAGGGTAGTTCTTCTCATGATCCTTTAGCTGTCTTGATCTATACGCAACTACACTTCCATTTTGCTTCAAAACATAGTTTAGTCCTTGGTGCGAAGGATCAGTGTAAACAGAATAGTTCCATGAGCTGTTAGGAATGGTGAGAATTGGCCCGGTGGTTAATCTATGCTTAAGTTCTTGAAAACTCCTCTCACATGCTTCATCCCACGTAAACTCCACATTTTTTCCTCGTAAAATGTGTCAATAAAGTAGCCAATCTAGAGAAACCCTCTACAAATCTCCTGTAGTAACCAGCCAAACCTAGAAAGCTTCTGATCTTTGTGATTGTCTTGGGCTATTCTCACTGAACTATAGACTTAATCTTGGTTGGATCTACTGATACCCCATCCTTTGATACAATATGGGCCACAAAGGAAATCCGCTTTAGCCAAAAGTCACATTTATTAAGCTTGGCATATAACTTTCTCTCTCCGAGGGTTTGCAAAACAATCCTTAAGTGCTGCTCGTGATCTTTTCTGGATCTGGAATAAACCAATATATCATCAATAAATACTATCAGAAATTGATCCAGGTATGGCTTGAACACTTCATTCATTAGAGCCATGAAAGCTATTGGCGCATTTGTCAACCCGAAAGGCATCACCAAGAATTTGTAATGACCATAGCGGGTGCAAAAAGCTATCTTAGGCATATCCTCCTTTCAAATCTTCAATTGATGATACCCAAACCTCAGATTTATCTTGAAAAAAGCCCATGCTCCCCGAAGCTGATCCAATAAATCATCGATGCACGACAAGGGATACTTATTCTTGATGGTAGCCTTCTTCAACATCTGATAATCAATACACAACCTAAGGCTGCCATGTTGAGATGCTCGGTCTTATAAACCCTTTATCTAGCATATCTTGCAACTGCTTCCTTAATTCCTCTAGCTCAACTGGAGCCATCCTATATGGTGACTTGGATATTGGCTCTGTTCTAGGTGGCAATCCTGGTAGGTCGTTTGGAAAGATATTAGAAAATTCTTTAACCACAAGAATGTCATTTATATCAGGATGTGTTTTATGCTTGTCCACCCCATAAGTAGTATAACATTCGAAACAACATTCATGTCATTTATGTACCAATGCACTTTACTTGCAAAAAAATATCAGGATCTCATTACTTCTCATAAAATTTTACAACAATTTTCTCAGGTAATGAAAATGTAATAGACTTAGATTAACAGTCTAGGATAGCATAATTAGTAGTTAACCAATCCATTCTCAATATTACATCAAAGTCATACATATTCAATAAGATCATATTAGTTGTCGTGCACTTATCTCCTACCCTCACTTTACAATCTTTGTATACCTGTTCGGCTAATTGACTAACTCTCATTGGAGTACTTATTAATAAAGTCCTATTTAGGTACGCGAGTTTTACAAAACTTGTCAACTTTGATGCACATGCAGGCGATATGAAAGAATACGTAGCACCAGAATCAAATAAAGCAATAGCTTCCACATTGAAAATCAGAATTATACCTTTTATTACCTCAGAAGAGGTATTTGCTGATGCCTGGTCTATCGCATATGCCCTGCCTTAACCCACAACTTGCTTCCTTTTTTCCTAGGGTTGTGGCTCTCTTCCTTGCAGAAGGTGTAACTATAGGAACTTTCTCTGGCTCCTTGCCCTTCTGCGGGACTACCTCATCTGCTTCTGGACAATCTCTTGTATAATGGCCAAGCTTATCACATCTGAAGCAATGTGTACCTTGAAAATGATAGGGCCTACCACCATGATATCAACCACATACTCTGCACTGATCAGTAGTCGATCGAGATCCACTAATGATTATATCCCTGGCTGGGCTGGAGTCGGATGCATATAAGGCCTAGCAGCCTTCTTTTGTGACTCATCTGCCTCTCTCCGACGTTTACCAGCACCTCTCAGTCCAACCCTAGCACTTTTGCTAACCCTCAATTTCCTCGGACCCTTGTCCTTACCCCAACTGAACTCTGAAATATGCAGGTCATAGTCCTGCTCAAACAACTGGGCCCATCGTACAGCTTCTCTATATGTAGCAACATCAAATGGGGCCAATTTAGCTATAATCGAAGGTCTTAATCCATCAACGAATCTGCAGACCCTAATAGCTTCACTCCTGATAGAGTTCAGATCATACTGACTCAAAGATGTGAATCGTGACTCGTACTCATCCACAGATCGATTCCCTTGAGTTAGATTCAAAAATTCCATTTGTAGCATATGTCGAGCAGTATCTGGGATATATTGCTCTCTAAAAGCACCCAAAAACATATCCCATGTGATCGTTGCACCCTTAGTTCTCAACATAGGTTTGATGGACTTCCACTAGTGCTCTACTTCGCCTCTCAATACAAAGGCTGCAAGCACTACTCTTTCCGTAGCCGAGCATCTACAAAAATCAAATAGCTTCTCCATCTGACTTATCAGTCCTCAGCCACTACCGGGTCCTTTACCCCACTAAATGAAAGAGGCTTAAAGTCCATAAAATGCCTTAACCTCTCCATATCACAATCATAATCATGCCCTAAATTATCATCCTCATACTATTGTGGGACCACTAGAGGAGGAACTGGCCAAATAGAAGGACCTCATGGTCTATTGGGTTCAGATGGAGCAGGTGCAGCATTCTCAAGTTCAGGTTGTACATGTGCAGCTCCTGGGGGAGTCGATCTAGCATGTCCCGCTGTACCAGGTATACCCTCAAACCTAGGCATAATTTGACCCATCATGGTCATCATCGTGTGCATATCTTCCTCTAATCTGGCTATCCGAGGATCAGAAGCCTCTATCTGTTATTGGGGCTCATGATTAGAGGACGATCTACTGTGCCTCTCAGTCTTATTATTTCGCCCCTGAGCTCTCGAGCTCTCTCCCCTCTTGCGATGTCTCTCAGGCATATCTCACAAGCCTACTGACTTTCCTGCATTTATAACAAACTTTCTAAATCACTACCAGCTCCGTATACACATTTGTATCTAAATATCACACAGTAACATGGGGATGTATGTTTTCTTAGTCCTAAACATCGACTCACATCAGACCAACCTTGCTCTCATACCAAATTCTGTCACACCCCGACTCTCGGTGCCTTTCATCCATACATATACCACATACGGTTGGGCTGTGAGCTGATGCACATACTAATTTCATACATATATAGTGATAATATTTAAAAATTTTTGAACTCACACTCCTAGGCATGTGTATAGATATACAAAAAAAATTGTATAAATTTAATATCTTTACATAACATCCCCATACAATTTTTTTCTCATTTGTCAATGTATGACTCTGCGATACAAAATGATAGATACAAAATGATTGTGTATACATATCTTATACCTTAACAACTGGTAGGAGCTGACCAACACAAAAGATATGGAGACCATCGTACTACTCTACTTCTCAGTATCTGGAGGGGAAAAAATAGTGGGATGAGCAAACCACAGCTCAGTAAGGAAATGAATGCTAACAGGTGGATATTATACTATCTACATAGCCCATGCATGAAATAACAATCCATGTTTCATTTTAAAAGGAAATATCTCTAGAAAATGCATTTAAATATTCTCCCCTCATAAGCGTTTTCATAAAAACAAATATAGAATGCTTCCATTCAAAAACATGTTATAAAATAGTGATATCACAATACAAGTATTTAAATAACGAGATTTATCAAATCACAATCTCTTTGCTTTTCTCAAATCATTTCTTTTCATCAAATCTCTTACTTTTTGAGTTTTCTTAAATTCTCGTATCTCTAAGATAGGCATGGAATTCTCAACAAACTAATATCCATGACATATCGTCGTAGTCAGTGATCTCATGCCTTACTGATCAGGTGTGCACTGGGCATCACTTTGCCTGAAGGGAGATGGGTCAATCCTACCCTCCGGCTCATCTCAATAATCATCATCATCTTCCTCATCAAATCACATATACTCACGGTACAATGTACGCCATGTGTCATCTATGCGATACTCCTACTCATGTCCACCCAGCATGGTACATAGTATTCTACGGATAACTACACAGTTCAACGTACGACCGTGGACCCAGTCCATCCACCCTACTCCGATGGACTCATCATGTAAGGCCTGTATTTTCATATATAACCTAATGAATTCATAAGTAATACATATGTACATGTAATGTGAGTCATGAGCAATGTAAAGTCCATAAAATCGATGTGCACCCTTGTAATATGAGTTTGGGAATGTACACACAAGTTTCATTATGTATGAATGTTAAGAAATGGACTTTTGTATGTGAAGAATGTGATTGGAACTCAAATTGAGTAGTGCAGCAAAGTGAATGCAAGTATCTCTTCGAAATTCGGGAAAAAATGCAGCTAAGTGTGATACCCTTAATTTTTGTAAGCTCTCATTTAGTTTGTAAGGTGTATATTGGATTATGAAATGCATACACGCAAATTTTAAAGTGTATAGCGAGTGTAAGAAGGATATTTCCATGAGTGGAATGTGAATATATTAAGTTTTGAGTGGTGTGGTAAAATGGAATGAAGTTGCATGAGTTGCGTAAATATTTGTACTTCTATTTAGTTTTGTATTTATACCTTTGGTTATACAATGAATGCACACAAGTTTTAATGTGTATAAAGTATAAATGGATGTCATTTTCAAGTCTTAAAGGTGGTTGGATGAGAAAATGACTATGGCAGTAAAATTAAGGATGTTTTGTGTGAGTTACTGTAGAAAACTGTAGCAAATTCTGGAAAATATGAATGCCAGATCGATCACATAGAAGGAAAATCAATTTGGAAGAGCCAAAAATGATCTTATTCGAGCAATGGAACAGGGCAAATCAATCTCTAATGGGGCCAGATCGATCTGCAAAGCATTCTGGAATGAGGAGACGATTCTCAATGCAAGCCAGATCGATTTCCTTAGCTCTCGGCCAAGAGTAGATCAATCTCATCCTTGTGCCAGATTAATCTGTTTAGCTCTCTTCTTGGAGAAGATCGATCTCATCACTTGAAGCAGATCGATCTCATAGTAATGAGTAGATCGATCTCATGCCTCGACAGATCGATCTCATAGGCTTAAAATGGCATTCTGAAAGGCTTAAAAATAGAGGAAGATCGATCCTTAACCTAGGGAGATCGATCTCACAAAGTATTTTCTATAAAATAGGGCTGCTGAACTGCAAATTTCGGGAAAACATCAAAACCTTTCCATTTTTGAATCAAAGTAACCTAAAATCTCTCTAAGGATTCTCAACACTTTTCATAGAGATTTGGAAGAAGTTCATTTCATCAAAGTTATTCGTAGAGTGGAGAAGAACAACATAGTTGGAAGCTAGAAGTTGAGTTGAGCCATTTAAGGAGAAAATGAGTTTTCCCCCAAATTGTGCAAAGTGCAGAAAAGTTGAGATTGGTAAGATTTCAATACTCCAATCTCATATATGTTAATCTATATACTTGTGTGAGTAGATTAGTATATAGATTTATGATTGAAACATCTTAAAACATGCTAAACTCTCTACGACCTATAAAATGGTTAAATGTGCTAAAATGAGAATTTGTTGAGTAGGAATGGATTTGAGGATGATTTGAGCATGCATAGATGTTCTTAAGCATGTATTGATGCTTGTAAAATGGTTTACTGAAATCCATAAGTTAAAATTGATAAAGGTTGAAATTGGAATAAATGAGGTGTTCAATAAAATGCCTCAATGAAATGAAATGATGAACAAATGGCATGGGGAGCTAAATGCCAGTTCAATATGGAATCAATGGACTTGAGGAGTCTAATGGATTCCCGAGAAATAAATAAAATGAGTGAAATGGACTTAAGGAAGAATAAAGTGTAATAATGGTATAAAGAGGCCAAATGAGATTTAAATGGCCAAAATGCATTGATCTAAATATCATGCAAGTGAAATGAAGTATATGACGATATAATGATGTGTTTAATACACAATTTCAGTTCTAGAAGATAAAGTCGGAGTTGATAAGATCGGATCATAAGCTATTGGAATCAAGAAAGACGATTCAAGTGTGATTCGAGGTAAGGGACTTATGTGAGCTATAGAGATAGCTAGACGTATGTTTTCTTGCCTGCTGAATGCACATGTTGTCATGACCTTTTTTTACCAAAAATCGCTACAAATGTTTTGCTTTTTCCTTTCCTTTCCCGGTCGTGAACATTCTCACCACCAAACAGTTGGGCTATGAGTTAATATTAGTCACCTTTAACCATCAACCATGTCATCTATCTTTTAATTTATTCAAAAGCAGACACGTATACTTTATAATTGAGGTTCTATACTTGTACATGTTTACTAATATTTACATCCCCTATATTTGTCAGACCCGCATTTTATGTAGCTAGTACCTTATGATTCATATGTGTATGGACACTCTATTATTATAGTTGAATCATAAGAAGAGCATTTACTAGATTTAAAGTGTTAGTGAAATGATTTAACACGCAAAAGCTACATAAAAAGCCTAATGTGAACTATAAGAGTCACAGGCTAAACCAAGTGGATCTGAATCATTCTGACTGAAGAGAAGAACTTAAAATGAGAAAATATAGAGAGCTCATGAAGGAAAATCAGTTTAATTTAGTTTCGAACACAGAGAACGAGAGTAAAAGCTAAAAAGGGTAAAATGGACCTTTTAAGCGAGTTAAGGTGTTTCGGGTGTAATTATCTACCGAGAATGGTTGAAACGTAAAGACGAGAGTGTAAGACATATGATATGACACTTTTGAAATTTTAAGGAAAAAGTCAACTATAGTTAAGAAAAGTGGACTTTTAACATAGTTGACTAACCATGGTTAGAAATTAACCTAAGTATGGAGAAAAAAATTGGGGAAAAATATTCTTAGTCAGAATACAAGATAATTATCCCCGAAAGTAAGGAAAATTTATTCGGAAGGATTTCAGATTAAATTTAATGGTTAAAAATGTAATGGGCCTAAAGTGAAGATTTTAAAGCCCATTAAGGTATACTAAACGTAAAATGAAATTTTTAGGTCCCTTAGACCGAATTGTTGGACCAATTGATAGGCCAAATATTGAGACAATAAAAGGCCCGAGGTATAGAAAAATTTTCAGCCTGAAAGCCCATTAAGAAAGCCCAAACCGAGAGACCCAACTGGAAAGCCCATTAGATAAATATCTAACCATAGTTAAAGCTAACTATGACTCATTAGGTGACTCATTAGGTGACTAATAACTAAGCCTTAGAAAGTCAAGTTTAATGGATGGAAAGTAAGGCTTAATGGCTAAGTAAATGGCTTATAAAATCAGCCACACCATTGTCATCTTCACCACACCATTCTCGGCTAGAAGAATAAACCATTGCAATACATTTATCCAAGCTTTCTCTCACTAGAAATCACTAGGAATTAGGCATATTTGGAACTTGCATTCTTCATGAAAGTTGTTCCAACTTGAAAGGAGAGAGACATATGTTGGAATTGGCTATCAAGAAGCCATAGTGTGCAAACCGTGAGCCTCCAAAGTTTTTGTCACGACCCGAATTACCTAAAAATCAGAGTAAATTTTTCGTTTTTTCATTTATTATTTAATTCTTAACTTTCTCTCGTCGTGACCATCCTACAACACAGTTGGGCTATGATTCGGTGTTAGTCACCTCACACTATTTAACATTTCATTCCCATAATCATATATCAGAGTCTACTATCCTTTTGACTTTAAATAAACACATACCCAATGGTATTTACATGACTCTACATCCCCGACATCATATCCATTTACAGTACTGTGCATTACATATTTAGATACAAAACCATACAAATGTGTATACCTGTCTCTCGATGGGAAGCAGCAAGCAGCGGATATTAAGCATGCAAGTCCTCAGCCGCTCAATAACTATTTCAAGTGCTCTGAAAAGATGGGAAAATAAGGGGGTGAGCAAACCACACGCTCAGTAAGGCAATTATGCAAGTAAGTAGATAGCTCCACTATCTACATGCTCATAATGCCATGCCCTTAAATCCATTTCTTTTCATTAAAATCATCAAGCACAAAGTCATGCATATTCAATGCCATAGTTCATCCAAAACTATTTGTGCATATATAAATCATGTAACTCATGCATTCAAAGCATTTTATGTGACATCATTAAATCATATTAAGCATGAATTTAATCAAGATCATGCAATCTTTCATACCATGTAAGACAAAACATGGATTTCAAATGAAAGCATGGAAAAACACATCATGCCTCTGCATTTAAATCAATTCATTTAAAACGCAGTATAAAATAACCCCTCTAGGTCAATCATCTCAAAACTCATAAAACAATTCGTTATATTTCATTATAAAACTTGAGTTATAAAACCACCCTTCTTTCAGGGTCACATATCATAAAATCATCTGAAATCATCAAATCATCAAATCGGGGGCCTGACCCCTCCTTCGGGTCTACCCTGGTCTAACAGACCACAAGTTATATCATGTGAGACAATAAGGTAATTATCAGTAACATCGAGGACTATGGCCATATCCTAGTGATCCCTGGCAACACGGTACCTAGTGTGCGGGGTATCACACCTGAAACGGGAGGTGGGTCGTCCTACCCGCCAGAACAGCATAACACCAGGATTGCGAGGGCAAGGCTTGCTGCCTCGTGGCTAATGCCACTCCACTCCAACAATCCCCACGGTACAGCGTACTCCGCGTGACATACACGGTACAAAGTACTCCGTGAACCCAAGCTCAGTCAGGGGTGCCTGTAATAGGTCTTATCCACCCATATCATCTGTCTCAGAATGCACGTGTGAGCATATCATCTCACTGTGACACACAGTCTACAGGAGGCTCCAACACGGCTATATGCATGTAATATAAATCCCTGTGCGAGCGAAGCTCAAGCACGGCTCCATGCATATTCATGATATCTGAAAATCTCGTGCGAGCGAAGCTCTAGCACGGTTTCATAAAAATCAGTAAAATCTGCGTACGAGCAGCGCTCCAATACGACTTAAACTGATTATAATTTCAATTAAAATCCACGTACGAGCAACGCTCTAGTACGGATATGTATAAAAACTCATGAAAACTTCGTACGAGAAAAACTCCAGTACGACATTTAAATGAATTGTGAAACCATATAAAACTTTGTGCGAGCAACGCTCCAGCACAAATGAATGCTCAAGTAAATCAAATCTCGTGCGAGTTACACTCCAGCACGGCTTTATGCATAATTAAATCAAACCTCGTGCGAGTTTCACTCCAGCACGGCTTTTATGCATAATTAAATCAAAACAGGATGCGAGCTAAGCTCCAGCATCTCTCATGCATGTCAAATCATTAAAAGTAGTGCGAGTAATCGCTCCAGCACTATTTTATGCATACCACGTCAAAACAAATCAAAACATGTCAAAACATGTCAAAACAGAGTGCGAGCTAGGCTCCAGCAGCTCTCATTTCACAATATTAAAAATCAGTGCGAGCACCATGCTCTAGCACATTTCATGCATATGATGTCACAAGTCGGTGCGAGCAATTGCTCAAGCACATTTATGCACATTCACAAACGCAGATATAGTGCGAACTACGTGTCGGCACTATCTGTTTCCATATAAACTTGATAGTTGGCCGTTTTCCAAAGAAATTTCCATTTAATTATTAATAACACCTACGTAGTGTTATTTTGTGAAATTAAACAATTTCTGGCCAATCTATCGCTTTGCTTTGATTAAAACCAATAAAATTCCTTAATCATCAAAAATCCTTAAATCATGCATTTCATGCATGTCATGCTTTCACCATCCTTAGGTGAACTTCCCTCAATAGGGGTAAAATAGACATTTCACCTATTTCGATCCTTAAAATCATTCAAACCATTTTTAGGATCATTATACAATATCCATGTATACATACATACTCAGTGTACAGAAAAACTATTAAAATATGCGTAGCTACCTCTAGCTACTCACACAATTCCCTTACCTCATTTTTCTGTACAGTCTGACCTTTACATCGATGTCTCGTCACGCAGTCCGATTTGCTCCAAATCCGAATCAAATCTCCGGAACTGCGGATACACATTCATCAGGTCAAATACAATACAATTAATTGTATCTCATATGTTCTGGGCTTAATTTAAATCATTGGGCCCGTTTACCCATATTGGGCCCGATTGTACCAATGGGTCTTAATCGGCCTTAAGCCCGTTTACCACAATTTATCGAGGCCTATTGGGCTCATTGGACCCATCAATATTTATTTAGCCTCGTTCTAAATTTTCGGATATCTCAATTTAATATTTACGACAATTTATCCAATTTTTCAGAATTTAATTCATTTATGCGGAAATTAAATCCGTAATTTATGCGTTAAATATCAATCACGCATAACGATACAAATTGTCGTAAATTAAGGGTCACTTACCCGTTATTCCATGATCGTACACAAATCGAGGCTGTCTCGAGCTCTCAGTGGATGCCAATTGTCGAGCTACACAATTAAATATATTTTCGGGTAAACTTTCAGTCGATTATTTATCAAATTAAATATTCTAAAAATTAAATCGGTCAATTTGACCGCTTACCGACTTACCCGAAGCTCGATTGCATCACAGGAATTTTTCCCAATTTTTTCTCTTTTTCTTTTTCCCTTTTTCTTCCTTTTTTCCCTCTCTTTTTGGCTGAACCGGTCCGGTCCGGTTCAACCCGGTTCGGACCGCCGGTTCAGCTCGGGTCCGGTTCGGTTCAACTTGGCCGGTTCAGTCCGGTTCGGCCGGTTCAGGGAACAATTGGTCGTGCCGGCGCCGTCCGGCCTGTTCCCGGCGTGATTCCGCCACCAATCGACGCGCCACGGCCTGGGCTTCTCAAATCTGGCCTCGGTTTGTCTCGAATCGGCGTCGATGGCCGCCGATCGACGTTTCTTCCCCGCGGCATCCCCTCCGTTTTCCGGTGATTTCCGACCACTTCGCCGCGCGTCGCTGCCGCCGGTGGGTAGCACGGGTTTCGAGCCTCCTTCGTCGGCCTTCGCCTGGGGTCCCTGGCCGCCGGTAGCTCGCCGGTGAGCCTCCTCGGTCTCGGCTTGTTTTCTGCTTCATTTCGCTTCTCTGTTTCGCGTTTCTTCAGACTTTTCGATTCTGTTTTTTTTTTTTTTTTTTTTTTATTTATAATTTATTTTTAATATTATTTTAATCAATAAAATAATATTAAAATACACAAATATCTTTTTAAAAAATATATTTTATTCATCTAATCTGTAAATAATTTTCTCAGTCCGATTTTACCTTTTCGGTATATTTTTCGATTATTTTCGGGATTATTTTTCGATACGAAAATCCCGATTTATTCCAATAAATTCATATCTTGATCAATTTAACCCGGAATTTAATTATTTCTTCGTCATTGATCAAGATTTCTCATTCTCATATTTTTAATTAAATTTTCTTGTCTCGATTAATACCGAATTTTGGTCTTTTGACCATTTTACCCTTGCACGTATTCGGGAATGCCATTTAAGTCCTTTTGCATTTTTTTAATGCACTCGAAAATATCGGGTCTTACAATCTCCCCCACTTAAAAAATTTGGTCCTCCAAATTAGAACCAAGTAATATGAGTCCATAACAACTCCGGGTATGTCTATCGCATCATATACTGTCATCTTCAAGTGACTTTCTCCGGAGTGTAATACTATCATCATACTTAACTATGGAGATCATCTTAAACCTCAACACTTTCTCCTTCCATATAATACCCGAATCAATTTTCCAACATACGTTACACTTTTATTGAGCTAAACCGTTGGAGTTCATATCCGATCACATATATCGGATCCGGATATTATTTCTTAAGCATCAAAAGATAGGACACATTGTGGATGCCTGTTTATTCAAGTGGTAATACCAACCTACAGGTCTTACCTTCCACTTTGTCCAATCTCTATCCGAATGTCGTCATGTCCTTAAGACAAGTAACTGCCAATAATACTAATTCACCCTCGGTGAATTCCAATAGTTTCTGTCTCTTGTCAGCATAGTTTCCTATCTGCTCTGAGGTGTTCTTAATCTCTCACAAATCAACTGAATATCCTCAGAGGTTTGTCTTACCAATTCGGGAACAATTCTCTATTTGTCACCCACTTTTCTTATCCAAGTCAGGGAACAACTCCCTACTGTCATACAATGCCACATATAATCTCATCCCGATACTCAAGTGACAACTGTCATCACTGGCGAATTTGATTAGTAGCAACTGATCATCCCAGGAGCTCATAAAATCAATTGCACACGCTCTCATCACATCCTCCAGAACCTGTACAGTCCTCTCTGACTGACTATCTGTCTGAGGGTGGAAGCTGTGCTAACACACAATCAGGGTCCCATAGCTTCCAAGAACATATTCCCAGAAGTGGAAAGTGAAGCGGGAATCCCTATCTGATACCATGCTCACTGGAACGCTACACAATGTTTCACAATATTCCACACACATAAATCTGCCTATACACTTAGAGTATCTAGGGATTTTCATAACCAGAAGGTGGGTAACTGAATCAATCTATCAACTATCACCTAGATAGCCTCGAGATTCATTCGGGTCCTCTGTAACCCATCACGAAATCCATGGTAACTTGTTCCCATTTCCGTGTCAATATAGGTAGAGGCTGCAATAACCCTGCAACTTCTTTTACTCTACCTTACTCTGCTGACATACGAGACACTTTTTCGCAATTCTCTACAATATCTCTTTTCATATCTGACCACCAATACCCTTTTCAGAGGTTCTGATATATTTATTACTTCTCGGATGCACTGTATATCCCGAAGAGTGAGCTTCTGTCAATAACACTATATCATCAACTGTGGTCCTCGGGAGCACTTATACTGTCTCTGAACCTCTGTGAGTCATCATCACTCACTGTGAACTCTGTCACTATACCCTTCTGAATCTGACCCACACTATCGACACCATGCCGATCATCACGCTAAGCCTGGCAAATCCGGTCACACAAATCCGGTTCTAACCTCAGGCTAGCTGTCACACAATCACCGTCATCATCAGAAGGGATCACATCACTACTGAGGTTCACAACTGCTTTAGCAGCTCTCGCTCCTTGACCATCTTATGTGATACCATCCCGAGGCTCTTTCTGCTCAAGGCATCAACCATTACATTAGCCTTTCCTGGGTGGTACAAAGTTCACAATCATAATCCTTAGAAGCTCTAACCCTCTTGGTTATCTCATATTCTACTCTTTCTGTGAAAACAGATACTCGGGGGTTTTTACGATCAGTGCATACCCGAAATTTCTTACCATATAAGTGGTGAAGCCATACTTTCAGTGTAATCGCTACGGCTGCCAACTCTAAATCATGGGTCAGATAGTTTCTCTCATGATCCTTGAACTATTTGGATCTATAAACGACTATCTTCCCATTTTACATCAATACACAGCCCAATCCTTATTTTGGTATCCATTCACAATGAAACCTCTTGAGCTGTTAGTCATGGTGAGAATACTTACGGTGGTCAGTTCATTACTCCAATATACCAAAACTCATCGAAGCCATTTACATACTTATCATACCACCTGTATGAAATCTTTTTTTTTTTTTTTCCAATTGAGATGTGTCAACTGAGCAGCCCATTTCAAGAAACTCATAACAACTCGTCCGTACGACAGTTTCCTGTTGCTACTCAAGCTCTTCCCTGGACTTCGAATACATCAAAATATCATCACTAAAGAGGACAACCAATCGGTCCAGGTAAGCTTTAAATACCTCATCGTAATTGAGTTCCACTCAATACTTCATTCACTCATATCCTTGACCTATGCACGTATAAACGTACAATGTCATTTCGAAATCGCTTTCGTTCAGGATACTAATCCGCGTCGTTTCCTTTTTCTTATATTAACGGCTTTTTTTTTTTTTTTTTATAAAATTTTAATTTTTTAAACTTTCATGATTAATCAAGTTCTATATTTCTTTATCGTACCAGCAAAGGTACCCAAATTTTAATGTATATATTATGACCGTCGAATTCAATCTATAGATTATGCGTGCGCTTCTAGACGCTGTCAAATCTTCAGGCAGGGAGATATTTTAAAATACCTTTATTAACCCTAAGATTTAACCACATCGACTGGGTGTAGATATATCTACCCCTTATCTTGGTCGCAATCCATATACACTACATATTGCTTAATCCTTAGTTACTTGGCTTATCAAGGACATCCTTACCTTGCATACGCCCCTTATTCCAATATATTTCGTATGCAGGATCTATCATATCTCCAAGCTCATCTCCTTTCATATATCTTATAACAAACTCTTTCCTTACTTGTCAAGTTACAATACACTTTTCAGTGATATTTTCACCCCTATTTCCAACTTACAATCTCTATACCCATATTCAGTTAGTGAAAATCAACTAACTATCATCCTCTTCATGCTTAAAGGTATAGGCTTCACATTTTTTCACTAACTTATAAGCAATTGAAGGCGGTATGAATAAATGCGTGGCACCAGGATCCATTAACATAATTATTTCATTATTCTTAACCAGTGTGGTATCTTCCACCACATCTTATGAAACATCAGTAGTGTCCTGGTCCAAGGCATACACTCGCCCTCGTCCAACATCTTATTTATGTGGTAATTACCACACATCTTACACTGCTTACACTGCTACTCTGTTATACTGTTACGTAGCAGGTCGGGGTCCTCAAATCACAATACCCCTCAATAGTGTTGAAATTAAATACACTGGGGCCTCCAATCATCTTACCCCGTGACTCATCAACTCTAAGCTTTTACCAAACTACTTTTTTTCCCGTTCTGACATTCTTGTCATCCTCTATTCTCTTTTTGTCTCAATTTCAGCCTTTACTACCTTTCTCAATCTCAGAGGCGCGCAATTTATAATCTTATTTACACAACTGTAGTCTGCGCACTGCCTCGGCATAGGTAGTGATGTCTAACAGACAAATCGGACTCTAATTGTTAATCTGAGTCCTTCCATGAACTTTCAAACATCTCGACTCTCACTGTTCATCGTGTCCGAGTCACATCTGCCCAGGAATATAAACTGAGTATTATACTCGTCAATCAACATGTTCCTCTGGGTCAGAGTAAATAATGTCATCTGTAATTTCCTTTAAAACAATATCCGGGATATTCTGTCACCGGAATACATATAGAATTTTTTTTTTCCATGTCCATTCTGGACGTCTAACTCTTCAAATGGGTCGAGCGAACTTCAATTAATGCTCTAACTCGCCCTCATATATCATATATACCCTGAGCAATTAGCTCGCAACATATTCTCCACACTCCGCTCCAACCTCGTGAAGCGTATCTCAATACTGTCTGATCTCTCTGTCAGACTCTATCCGATCTCTCTATCAGACTCTGTGGAGCATGCTCTATATCAGCCTCCACGTCATTCTCATCTCGAGTCTCATGTGGCGACTCAGTACAACTCTCGGGCCTACCTCTACGGCCTCGAGCTCGTGTACTCGCCTCTCAACCATAGCGGCTATCAGTCAATGAGTCTATTCTTGCATTTAAAACCAAATTCTTAGCTGTACTTCCATCTCGATATACACAATTGTATCTAAATAATGCACAGTACATGGGGATGTAAACTTCCTTAACCACTAACACCGACTCATATCAGGCCAACTCAAGCTCTGATACCACTAAACCTGTCACGACCCGAATTACCTAAAAATCAGAGTAAATTTTTCGTTTTTTCATTTATTATTTAATTCTTAACTTTCTCTCGTCGTGACCATCCTACAACACAGTTGGGCTATGATTCGGTGTTAGTCACCTCACACTATTTAACATTTCATTCCCATAATCATATATCAGAGTCTACTATCCTTTTGACTTTAAATAAACACATACCCAATGGTATTTACATGACTCTACATCCCCGACATCATATCCATTTACAGTACTGTGCATTACATATTTAGATACAAAACCATACAAATGTGTATACCTGTCTCTCGATGGGAAGCAGCAAGCAGCGGATATTAAGCATGCAAGTCCTCAGCCGCTCAATAACTATTTCAAGTGCTCTGAAAAGATGGGAAAATAAGGGGGTGAGCAAACCACACGCTCAGTAAGGCAATTATGCAAGTAAGTAGATAGCTCCACTATCTACATGCTCATAATGCCATGCCCTTAAATCCATTTCTTTTCATTAAAATCATCAAGCACAAAGTCATGCATATTCAATGCCATAGTTCATCCAAAACTATTTGTGCATATATAAATCATGTAACTCATGCATTCAAAGCATTTTATGTGACATCATTAAATCATATTAAGCATGAATTTAATCAAGATCATGCAATCTTTCATACCATGTAAGACAAAACATGGATTTCAAATGAAAGCATGGAAAAACACATCATGCCTCTGCATTTAAATCAATTCATTTAAAACGCAGTATAAAATAACCCCTCTAGGTCAATCATCTCAAAACTCATAAAACAATTCGTTATATTTCATTATAAAACTTGAGTTATAAAACCACCCTTCTTTCAGGGTCACATATCATAAAATCATCTGAAATCATCAAATCATCAAATCGGGGGCCTGACCCCTCCTTCGGGTCTACCCTGGTCTAACAGACCACAAGTTATATCATGTGAGACAATAAGGTAATTATCAGTAACATCGAGGACTATGGCCATATCCTAGTGATCCCTGGCAACACGGTACCTAGTGTGCGGGGTATCACACCTGAAACGGGAGGTGGGTCGTCCTACCCGCCAGAACAGCATAACACCAGGATTGCGAGGGCAAGGCTTGCTGCCTCGTGGCTAATGCCACTCCACTCCAACAATCCCCACGGTACAGCGTACTCCGCGTGACATACACGGTACAAAGTACTCCGTGAACCCAAGCTCAGTCAGGGGTGCCTGTAATAGGTCTTATCCACCCATATCATCTGTCTCAGAATGCACGTGTGAGCATATCATCTCACTGTGACACACAGTCTACAGGAGGCTCCAACACGGCTATATGCATGTAATATAAATCCCTGTGCGAGCGAAGCTCAAGCACGGCTCCATGCATATTCATGATATCTGAAAATCTCGTGCGAGCGAAGCTCTAGCACGGTTTCATAAAAATCAGTAAAATCTGCGTACGAGCAGCGCTCCAATACGACTTAAACTGATTATAATTTCAATTAAAATCCACGTACGAGCAACGCTCTAGTACGGATATGTATAAAAACTCATGAAAACTTCGTACGAGAAAAACTCCAGTACGACATTTAAATGAATTGTGAAACCATATAAAACTTTGTGCGAGCAACGCTCCAGCACAAATGAATGCTCAAGTAAATCAAATCTCGTGCGAGTTACACTCCAGCACGGCTTTATGCATAATTAAATCAAACCTCGTGCGAGTTTCACTCCAGCACGGCTTTTATGCATAATTAAATCAAAACAGGATGCGAGCTAAGCTCCAGCATCTCTCATGCATGTCAAATCATTAAAAGTAGTGCGAGTAATCGCTCCAGCACTATTTTATGCATACCACGTCAAAACAAATCAAAACATGTCAAAACATGTCAAAACAGAGTGCGAGCTAGGCTCCAGCAGCTCTCATTTCACAATATTAAAAATCAGTGCGAGCACCATGCTCTAGCACATTTCATGCATATGATGTCACAAGTCGGTGCGAGCAATTGCTCAAGCACATTTATGCACATTCACAAACGCAGATATAGTGCGAACTACGTGTCGGCACTATCTGTTTCCATATAAACTTGATAGTTGGCCGTTTTCCAAAGAAATTTCCATTTAATTATTAATAACACCTACGTAGTGTTATTTTGTGAAATTAAACAATTTCTGGCCAATCTATCGCTTTGCTTTGATTAAAACCAATAAAATTCCTTAATCATCAAAAATCCTTAAATCATGCATTTCATGCATGTCATGCTTTCACCATCCTTAGGTGAACTTCCCTCAATAGGGGTAAAATAGACATTTCACCTATTTCGATCCTTAAAATCATTCAAACCATTTTTAGGATCATTATACAATATCCATGTATACATACATACTCAGTGTACAGAAAAACTATTAAAATATGCGTAGCTACCTCTAGCTACTCACACAATTCCCTTACCTCATTTTTCTGTACAGTCTGACCTTTACATCGATGTCTCGTCACGCAGTCCGATTTGCTCCAAATCCGAATCAAATCTCCGGAACTGCGGATACACATTCATCAGGTCAAATACAATACAATTAATTGTATCTCATATGTTCTGGGCTTAATTTAAATCATTGGGCCCGTTTACCCATATTGGGCCCGATTGTACCAATGGGTCTTAATCGGCCTTAAGCCCGTTTACCACAATTTATCGAGGCCTATTGGGCTCATTGGACCCATCAATATTTATTTAGCCTCGTTCTAAATTTTCGGATATCTCAATTTAATATTTACGACAATTTATCCAATTTTTCAGAATTTAATTCATTTATGCGGAAATTAAATCCGTAATTTATGCGTTAAATATCAATCACGCATAACGATACAAATTGTCGTAAATTAAGGGTCACTTACCCGTTATTCCATGATCGTACACAAATCGAGGCTGTCTCGAGCTCTCAGTGGATGCCAATTGTCGAGCTACACAATTAAATATATTTTCGGGTAAACTTTCAGTCGATTATTTATCAAATTAAATATTCTAAAAATTAAATCGGTCAATTTGACCGCTTACCGACTTACCCGAAGCTCGATTGCATCACAGGAATTTTTCCCAATTTTTTCTCTTTTTCTTTTTCCCTTTTTCTTCCTTTTTTCCCTCTCTTTTTGGCTGAACCGGTCCGGTCCGGTTCAACCCGGTTCGGACCGCCGGTTCAGCTCGGGTCCGGTTCGGTTCAACTTGGCCGGTTCAGTCCGGTTCGGCCGGTTCAGGGAACAATTGGTCGTGCCGGCGCCGTCCGGCCGGTTCCCGGCGTGATTCCGCCACCAATCGACGCGCCACGGCCTGGGCTTCTCAAATCTGGCCTCGGTTTGTCTCGAATCGGCGTCGATGGCCGCCGATCGACGTTTCTTCCCCGCGGCATCCCCTCCGTTTTTCGGCGATTTCCGACCACTTCGCCGCGCGTCGCTGCCGCCGGTGGGTAGCACGGGTTTCGAGCCTCCTTCGTCGGCCTTCGCCTGGGGTCCCTGGCCTCCGGTAGCTCGCCGGTGAGCCTCCTCGGTCTCGGCTTGTTTTCTGCTTCATTTCGCTTCTCTGTTTCGCGTTTCTTCAGACTTTTCGATTCTGTTTTTTTTTTTTTTTTTTTTTTATTTATAATTTATTTTTAATATTATTTTAATCAATAAAATAATATTAAAATACACAAATATCTTTTTAAAAAATATATTTTATTCATCTAATCTGTAAATAATTTTCTCAGTCCGATTTTACCTTTTCGGTATATTTTTCGATTATTTTCGGGATTATTTTTCGATACGAAAATTCCGGTTTATTCCAATAAATTCATATCTTGATCAATTTAACCCGGAATTTAATTATTTCTTCGTCATTGATCAAGATTTCTCATTCTCATATTTTTAATTAAATTTTCTTGTCTCGATTAATACCGAATTTTGGTCTTTTGACCATTTTACCCTTGCACGTATTCGGGAATGCCATTTAAGTCCTTTTGCATTTTTTTAATGCACTCGAAAATATCGGGTCTTACAGTTTTGGCCAAGTGTGAACACAAATACTAGGTATAATTTCAAGTTTTCAAATTCATATATGTTAATGTATGAATGATTTTTAAGTATATTGGTATATGTTTTAAGCATTGAAACATATAAAATCACTATGATCATGGTGAGGCCGAGAGTGAGTAGTGAAATATTTATGAATGCCCATGTGATTTTAAGGCATAAGTGGATTAATGTACATGTGTTAATGATTATGGCATAATTAGAA
Organism: Firmiana major; assembly: GCA_033439115.1. NCBI lineage: Eukaryota > Viridiplantae > Streptophyta > Magnoliopsida > Malvales > Malvaceae > Firmiana > Firmiana major. The sequence goes on from CM065901.1 coordinate 39,952,433, forward strand.
TTAATCAATTTGATTAATTAATACATGTATTAAGTTGGCAATCAAGGTGTTTGATAAAATGCCAAAATGAACTATGTGATGTTTAAGAATGTTGTCAACCAAGTGTTTGTGAAAATGCCTAAGTGAATTGGCTAATGAAAGGGACATGGCCGGCATGCCATGGTGTGACCGACGACATGAAGAGCTCTCGGCCATGGCATGTGGCTGAGAGGTCCAATGGGCCAAGCCCAATTATTTTAGGCCAAATGTGATGTAATGGGTCTAGGACAAGCCCAATAAGAGTTGGTGGGCCCCACAAGCCCAATAGGCCCAACAAAAATAAATAGTAAAATAGAAATGGGCTTAAGGCATAGTTAGGCCCATTAAAGTTTATTAAAGCCCATTAAGGGAAATAGACTGTATTTAATGTGAAATACAGTAGGAAAAGTGTAATTAACTTGATAAAAGGTTATATGCAGCTCCAGAGAGTAGGGTAATTTAAAATGATTTACTTTAAATTGTCTCCCTATACACTATGATATTGATAACCTTACCAGTAGAGGTTATATATTGGCTATGTCAACTTGTATTGTTATTGGGAATCGGTTTCAACTGAGCCATTGGCTAAGAATAGTGGCTTTGTTGCTTTATATAATCATTGGTTATGTATGAACCGAGCTATCAATTAAGAATAGTGATTTTGTTGCTTTGTCAAACCATTAATTGTTTCTTTATTGATGACTTGTGTCACAGGGGTTAAATTTGGTCATAACTTGTTAACGAAGATGAATTTATGACAAATATTTGAAATGTTTGCATAGTTTTTTGTCCGATTGATGTATGAGTTAGAACAAGTTATCTGTAAACACATGATTACCTGAAGAAATTATTTTATGAGAATATATATGGTTTTAACCTAAAAAGTTTCGATTATGCTTAACCTAGTTGAAGGGATGTTAGTTGTGTACTCATTCTTTCCTTAACGTTTTACAGGTTTTGATGTTAGTAATGTACTCGAGGTAGTTGGAGAGTAACATTGTTTTGAACTTTAAAGAATGTTTCAAGACTTATAGGGTATTTCATAGTTAAGAAATTAAGAATGTTTTTGATTGCGTATCCAAGTCCTTTAAGTTATGGTTTAGAATTTTCATGAATTTCTTTTAATTTGTTATTGTGAAACATAGTTATCAAGCATATAACTCAATGAATAATTTAAGCACTTAGACCCTTCACCCTATATATTTGAAAAAAAAAAATTTAGCAGATGAAGGCCTTGCATATCTGTAAGATTATAACTTACCTGTGTGCGACTTTGTTATGTCGCGGTTTCGGACGTGACAGATTTAATGGTATAAAAGCTTAAGTTTTTCATTTTTTATATTTTCACAATGATGAAATTTTAAAATATTTGGATATATTACGAAATTGAGATTGGGATAGAACATTTAAAGTTTGGTACTTTTTTTTATTATAATTCTTTTTATTTAAACTTTTTGGATTAACTTTTGGAAAGAATCTCTTAGTAATACTTTGTTACATTGATTGAATCAATATACCTTTTCGTTGTAACCATGAGCTTAAGTAAGAATAATATTATTGGGGCAAATGATCCTGATCTTTGAAAAACCTGTGAATTTAAGATTAGATATTCTATTAATCTATGGTGGTTTTAAAGTTTTGTGATGGACATTTAGTGAATCATTAATAAAAAGTCTACTTATGTTTTGCTATGATTAAAGATGAAATATTGAAGATGACAAGAAATGATATATGAAAATTTGAGGTACTTTTACTACAGATATATGTAATTTTCCTAATGATTTTACTAGCATTTGTAGTAAATTAATATTATGATGCATATAAAGATATTCACTTAGAGCTGTTAAACGGGCTAACTCGGTCCGTCCATGGGCCAAATGTGATGCCCCGGAAGCGCGAAAAATAGGGCTAATTTAAAACTTTTTATTCATTCATCCATAATTAAGAGTGCATTCCTGTGCAGTGTCATACATCATCCCCTATATTATACCTCAGGATCTCGTCATTGAATAGTATATATTATATCATATACATTACTTGATCTCAAGTTAATTAATCCTAATACATCCCATACAATGTTATACATCAAGTGTCTGCAATTATGATAATTGTCTGGGTACATGAAAAGATAAAAGATACCTCAAAATACAATATATGGCCTGAAGCTCAAGTCCTCCACTAGCCACTACTCCGTACGTCGCAGGAAAACCCTTTTCACTTGAAGAAATCTGGGGGGAAAGAAAACAGGGTAAGCTTCTAAATCGCTCAGTAAAGGGGGTAAGGGACTCATTTCATAAACCAACATGCACATCAAACAAATATTTATTTGTATGTGAAACTCATTAATCTCATTTGAAAACCATAGCATGAAAGTACTCAAAACTACATTCTCATGTCTCAAATCATGTGAAAACATGAAGTAAAAAGGCTCAGTCTAGAACAATAACAAAGCATGTAAAAATAATGCGATAAACGCTTTCTCAATTAACGTGATAAAATCACTATAATAATAATGCACGTGGCACAGCCACTAAACACACGTGGCATAGCCACTGATTTAAATTAACACGTGGCACAGCCACTAAACACACGTGGCATAGCCACTGATTTAGATTCACACGTGGCACAGCCACAGAATAGGGTTTCACGTGGCAACGGCCACCAAATATACGTGGCATAGCCACTGGATGGGTGATCTCACGTGGCAACGGCCACCAATTAGGGTTTTCACGTGGCAACGGCCACCAAATAGGGTTTCTCACATGGCAACGGCCACCAAATAGGGTTTTCACGTGGCAACGGCCACCAAATAGGGTTTCTCACGTGGCAACGGCCACCAAATGGGGTACTCACGTGGCAACGGCCACCAAATAGGGTTTCTCACGTGGCAACGACCACCAAGTATACGTGGCATAGCCACAGAATGGGTTATTCTCACGTTACTAGAACAGAGAAGAATCGGGCTTACATGCTACCAGAGCAATGCCCGGTGTGTACTCAGAATTACACACCTAAGTCTTAATCACATAAGACTAGTTTGCCTTCACGTAGAACTCATAGTGGTTTTTCTCTCATAAAACTCATTTGAAAACCGTTTTGTACTCAACACAAAACATAATAAAACCGAGTTCCAACCGGCAAAGCACCCACACATTTCTCAAATCTCGATATTGCCTTAACGAAGAGCCCAATTCATTACTCACACAAAATTCAACGGTTTATAAAGCAATTTCACACTCAGCTTATAAACTCATAAAATAATGGGCTCCAATCCGGCTATAAAAATCGTGTGCAATGGTATCACAACACAACACTCAACATGCTTGTTTTATAAATCACAAATCATGCTATAGTAGTTCGCAAATCACATACACAAATGGTTTAGTTTCCCTTACCTCTTTGCGCCTCGTATAGTGCAATCGTTTTCCCCGTATCACGGACTAGCCTTACATTCCACTCTGGAACTCCCGATCTGTCCAAACGATGTTAAAACATCAATACTCAATTATCTCATCAACCTCAATTCTCAAAATCGAGCATAATTGCTCATAACACCTCAAATCTCTTGATTCTCGTAACTCTACCCCAAACTACACTCTCATTCACAACATCTCAACGTTCTACATTTCTCATGCCAATTATCTATGCAAATTCACCACATTGTCTAAATTTCTATTTATAGCTCAAATTCCCAAAATTGCTAAATATCATTATCACTCCAACCACATTGCAATTTCATCAATCCCTAATCATTTCTCAGCTATTTCAACACAATGAAAACAACCATTATCATCAAAATCATCTCAGATATCAAGATCGGGGTTTAGAAATTACCCAAAACTTGTGGAGAGCTTATCTCTTGCCTCGATTCGATCCGTCTTTCGATTTCCAAGTATGTTGTTCTCCCTTTGATGAGGAACAACTTTCCTTCTTGCCACAACTTCTGATTTGGACGAAAATGGGTGCTTTGGATGAGTGAGAAAGCTAGGTTTCGGTGAAAATGGGGGTTGGAAGAGAGAAAAAGTGAGATTGCAGGAGAAAAACAGGGGTTCCTTATATAGGCTGAGGGTAGGAGATCGATCTGGCTCTTGATGAGATCGATCTGCATTTGAATTTTTGGGACGATTTGGGGTAATTTATGCCTAGGAGATCGATCTGTCGAGGGGTGAGATCGATCTCTTTATGGCTTTATGAGATCGATCTGCTCCTTGAGGAGATCGATCTTCTCCCAAACAGAATCATTTGGAGATCGATCTCTTCCTCATGAGATCGATCTTCTCTCAAACAGAATCATAAGGAGATCGATCCTCTTCCATTGGAGATCGATCTGCTCCTTAAATTCCTCTTTCTTTGTCATTTTTAACTCACCAGATCGATCTCTCCTTCTCCCAGATCGATCTGTCCTCATAACTTCACACTTATTTTAAACACTTAACATATAAATCTCCAATTATCATTCCCCAATTCACTTAGCTCAATAAATTACACTTCAAATTCTTATTACATATTTAAAATATGTCCGAAATTCTTAGATCTCACACCAAATCATCATGGGTTGGCCTTAAACGGGCCTAGCTACACCAACCTTCATATTTTTCGAGCTTAGAATGTTAAGGTCCTAACCTTCATATTTTTGGTCCATGAGCTAACGGGTTAGCCAACAAACCAAACAATCAACTAAGAAAATATTAATTACTTGCTAAAAACTATATTAAAGGAAAGGTCATGGATTTTATTGAGTTAGAAAATGGTCGGAATTACTTCCAGAGATTACACTTAGTAAAACGATATTGTATGGCTGTAATTTACCATATATACACATAAATTATAACACAAACAATACAATATTTTTTGCAAATTCATTCACATTTAAATCTTTTTTTTTTTTTTGCCAAAGAAAATAATCAAATTTTGAAGAAGGAAAATAAAGTTTTTCAATTAATTCACTAACGCAAAATATTTCCTAATTTCACCTTGCTTGCCAGTCAGAACTCCAACCTCACCCATTTCATCATTAACTCTGCAAAATCTTTTGCAAAGGTAGCCTATGAATAGAAGCCTAAGGGATGACACAAGCATTCTTGAAACAATAAAGATGACTTTAAAGGCTTAATTCTTACGACAAATGGGTGGGTGGGATGTGGGTTTGGGATGGGGCCTAGCATTAGCAAGTACTTATTTGTTTGGGTTTAGATTTTTTTTTATTATGATTATTTGGAAATTCGACTGATGATGGAATCCTTAGATTTTGCATATAGGCAATATTTGTGAGATTCTTAGGTGAGAAATGATTTTCCTAAGTCCAATCAGAGTGTTGGGGGATTTAGGGAAATAATTTCAATACTAAAAGAATTTTCATTTATCTTCAAATATATTAATATTAAATAATAAAAAGGTAAAAGGTTGTTAAAAGTAAGTATAAGTTTAATAAAGAAAATAATGATGATAATAAAAATTGGGAATAAATGGAGATTTTACAAATGATAGGATTCTTGAATCCTATAAGTATGCGATTTTTTAATTCCTAGGTGAAAGATTTTTTTTAATTTAACTAGAGTTTTTCAGGGATTTGAAAAAATATTTACAATATAAAAATTCTTCAATATATTTCCCAAAAAATAAAAAAATAAATCTTATAAAAGTTAAATAAAAAATTAGGTTTAAAACATTAAAAATTTGACAACAAAGCTTCTTTTGCTAGAATAAGCTTTTTTTTTTGTAAATACTATTGAGGTAATGAGATTTTTCTTAAAAATTTAATCAGAGTGCTAGGAGATTCTTAAAGAAATTTCCAATATTTAATATATAAAATTTTAAGAAATAAAGGAATAAAGATATTCAAAAAATTTCAAATTAAGGCTAATTATGATATATTCTGATTCATGGGTACTGTCTAAGAAAGATGTCTAATCATTTCTCGCAAGTAAATGAACTCTCAAATTCAAACTCAAAAATCTAGATTTGTCCTTAGAGTCGATTAGCTGGCCAATCACACCTAGAAAAAATGATTGGTGACGACTCTAATTTTAAGTGTAATGGTCAAAATCGTTATGACAGTAACCATTTAGATTAATCATCATTTGAGTGGAGTGCATGCTTAGGTACCTAGACTTTTCTAACTTTCTCCTAAATGTAACTTTTCCAAACTTTTAAGAAAATGAAGAATGTTTTATTGTATGACAAGAATTACATCTAAAAGTAGAAGTATGTGCACCATTTTCTGTAACAAGGAAATTTTAAAATTGAGCTTCTTTCTTAATGATCTTATAACCTAGTCTATCCTTGTCAAAGAAGGCTTTTTGTGTTTTTAACATATGATTTAGCTTTTGTTAGACCATATAGAACCTAGAAAATGTGTTATGTAAATTCGTGTTCTTTATGTAAATTGTCACGACCCTAGCCTTTGTGGCGTCTGAACTTCGCCTGTGTGGGGTCTGAACTTCGCCTGTGTGGCATCTGAACTTCGCCTGTGTGGCTTATGAACTTCGCCTTTGTGGCGTCTGAATTCCACCTTTGGGTGTCTGAACGCTGTACGACCTTGATCTCGTCTACAGCCTTACCATGGCCATAGGTTCTGAATTCCCTCTACGGAGGATGATTTTGTTGTTACCGCATGATGATTTTGTTATTGCCGCATGATGATTATATGGGCCAATGTAGTCTCTATATGAATTAAACTCTGTTTTTCAGAATCTGATTTTATGATATGAGATTTTACATGTATTCATGTTTTAAGAATTCTGAATATACGAAAAGGTTATGTGATAACTGTTAAATACAAGTACGTAAAGATACGTTTTGAATCATGATGTTTCCGATTTTCTTAATTTTGAAAGTCCTTTTTATTGTTATAGAGAGAAGTCATTTTACGTATTATTATGTTTTTCTGTATATTTTAATCACTATGATCGTTTTAAATGCACTTTCTTACTGGGCTTTTTTTTCGAAAGCTCACCCCTTCACCTCTCAGATCTTACAGTGAATTACAGTTAATAAATGTTGCGTAGACGTCGTAGGCTGGTGGATATGAGTTTCCCCAGACTACATTTTCTACATGCGCAAGGTATACATTCTTATCTCTTTACCAGACCATTTGTATGCTCAGACATCTATTGAAAGTAATGTGTCAGGATGAAACCTGTATAAGAATAAATGAAATCGAATATTTTTAAGGATTGACACTAAACAGGAATACAACCTAAAGGATTAAGTTGTAAGTCGAAGTTTAAAAAACATTTACCTGAATTTTTGTAGGTCACGGGTCGTTACAGTTTAAGGTGGTATTAGAGAACAGGTTGTCTAGTACTGTCAGTGTCAATAATAAGGATATGATTACATCCCAAATGTCCGTGCTTGTCTGGTTGTAGTAAGTATACCTAATTAAGTTAAGACTTAATGTTGGGTTTACGTGAGGAATTAGATCACGGGCTAGAGGCTGCAGAGATAGGCCTGAGAATCATGCAGAGTCGTCATATGAGACTCATAAATGATTCTGAGATTAAAACTGATGTTGAGCGTGCTTCATCAGGTCCTGTGGAAAGGACAGATGATACTAAGATACACTTTGCTAAGATTGAATGGAGTATTAAACATATTATGGAAAAAGTGGGACACAGGCTATGTTAGGTGATGGGGTAGAAGGAAGAATAGACAGGTAAATTACCTTCGATACGCCCGCTCAGCCTGTAGAGATGTTTCAAAACTACAAATATGCCTGCTCCTGTAGCTCCACAGCGGAGTGATGATGACTTGGGTTAGGTGTAGGAGCTACACGAGATGAGGCATTTTCAGAAGTGCAGACCGCTATTGTTAAATTGGATAAAGGACCCAGTAGTTATAGAGAACTGAATAAATGAGATTAAGGAAACTACGAATGGAATTTATGGGTCTAGCGCAAGGAAATCGATTTGTCAATGAGTATGAATTATGATTTATATCCCTGGAAAGGTATAACCCAACATTATGAGCAGTGAAGTTAAGAAATGCCTGTAAGTTCACTAACAGATGGAGACCGAGCTGATTTCGAAGGATAGTATGCTATTACATACTAAAGTCAAGAATCCAATTGTAATGGAAAACTATAAAATTAAATTTAAAAAAGGGCTTGATGATTTTAGAAGTAACACTACCGAGAAAGTTGCTTTTGCAACTTTTGTGTTAAAGGATTGGAAAAGCTACACGGATTTTTTTTAAGTGTTATACTATAAAGAAAGTAGCCTTTGTAGCATCAGTATCGAAATGGAGAGTCGAACTGGGAGGGAAGTTCCCCGATTTGATCCGAGAGTCAACATCAGAAAATTGCATGAGATATATTCTGAAGGCCCGTAGACGACAACACATTCTGAATAAAACAAAGTGACAATTATATATGAAATGAGTGAATCGGACATAAGGAAACAAGTCCGCGAAGGAATACGAAGGTAAATAGAATTGGAAGGAGTATAATCCAGATAAGTAGAGATGTGAAATGGAGGAAGTGTCACGACCCAAATTACCTAAAAATCAGAGTAAATTTTTCGCTTTTCCGTTTATTATTTAATTCTTACCTTTCTCTCATCGTGACCATCCTACAACACAGTTAGGCTATGATTCGGTGTTAGTCACCTCACACTATTTACCATTCCATTTCCATATTCACATTCATATATCAGAGTTTATTATCTTTTGACTTTAATTAAATACGTATACAATGGTATTTTTAACTCTACATCCCCGACATCATATACGTTTACAGTACTATGCATTACATATTTAGATACAAAACTATACAAATGTTTATATCTGTCTCTCGATGGGAAGCAACGGATACCAAGAATGCAAGTCTTCAGCCGCTCACTAACTATTATGAGTGCTCTGAAAAGATGGGAAAATAAGGGGAGTGAGCAAACCACACGCTCAGTAAGGCAATTATGCAAGTAAGTAGATAGCTCCACTATCTACATGCTCATAATGCCATGCCCTTAAATCCATTTCTTTTCGTTAAAATCATCAAGCACAAAGTCATGCAAACATCAATGACTTAGTTTATCAAAACTGTTCGTGCATATATAAATCATATTCCTTATGCATCAATGACATTTTGTGCATATAGAAATCATGTAATTCATGCATCAAAGGCATTTTAGGTGACATTATTAAATCATAATGAGCATGAAGCAAATCCAGATCATGCATTCTTTCATGTTATGTAAGACAAATCATGAATTTGAAATGAAAGCATGGAAAACATCATCATGCTACCGCATTCAAATCATTTCATTTAAAACGCAGTATAAAATGACCCAAAGGGGTTAAGCATTGCATAATTCAAATCTCAACTTGTAAAATAATTCATTGTAAAAATTCGGTTAGAAAACTACCCTTCCTTCAGGGTCACAAATCATAAAATCATAAAATCGGGGGCCTAACCCCTCCCTCGGGTCTACCCTGGTCTAACGACCAATAGTTATATCATGTGAGACATGTAAATGACTATCAATAACAATAAGGACTATGGCCATAACCTCATGATCACTGGCAACACGGTACCTAGTGTGGGGGTATCACACCTGAAACGAGAGGTGGGTCGTCCAACCCGCCAGAACAGCATAATACTAGGATTGCGAGGGTAAGGCTTGCTACCTCATGGCTAATGCCACTCTACTCCAACAATCCCCATGGTACAGCGTACTCCGCGTGACATACATGGTACAACGTACTCCGTGAACCCAAGCTCAATCAGGGGTGCCTGCAATAGGTCTTATCCACCCATATCATATCTGTCTCAGTATGCACGTGTGAGCATATCATCTCACTGTGACACATAGTCTACAGGAGGCTCCAACACAGCTATATGCATGTAATATAAATCTCTGTGCGAGTGAAGCTCTAGCATGGCTCCATGCATATTCATGATATCTGAAAACCTCGTGCGAGTGAAGCTCTACAATGGTGTCATAGAAATCAATGAAATCTACGTACGAGCAGCGCTCCAATACGACTTAAAAATGAATGAGTTATAAATCCATATAAAATCACGTGCGAGCGAGCTCCAGTACGGTGTTATGCATCAATAAATCAAATCTCATGCGAGTTACACTCCAGCACAGCTTTATGCATAAATAAACCACATCTCGTGCGAGTTACGCTCCAGCACGGCTTATATGCAATATCATTTCAAAACAAGATGCGAGCTACGCTCTAGCACCTCTCATGCATGTCAAATCATTAAAACTAGTGCGAGCAATCGCTCCAATACCTTTTAATGCATATCAGGTCAAAACAAGTCAAAACAGAGTGCGAGCTAGGCTCCAACACTTCTCATGCATTTCACAAGAATAAAAATCAGTGCGAGCAACCGCTCTAGCACATTTCATGCATATTATGTCACACAAGTCGGTGCGAGCAACCGCTCAAGCACATTTATGCACACTCACAAACATAGATATAGTGTGGACTATATGCCAGCACTATCTGTTTCCATATAAAATTGATAGTTGGCCTGTTTTCCAAAGACTTTTCATTTAAATATAAATAACACCTACATAGTGTTATCTTGTGAAATTTATACAATTTCTGGCCAATCTACTAATTTGCTTTGATTAAAACCAATAAAATTCCTTAATTCAAAAAATTCCTTAAATCATGCATGTCATGCTTTCACCATCCTTAGGTGAACTTCCCTCAATAGGGGTAAAATAGTCTTTTCACCTATTTCGATCCTTAAAATCATTTAAACCACTTTTAAGACCTTAATAGAATATCAATGTATACATACATATTCAGCATATACAAAAGCTATTAAAATACGCGTAACTGCCTCTAGCTACTCACATAATTCCTTTACCTCATTTTCTGTACAGTTTGACCTTTCCACTGATGTCTTGTCACGCAATCCGATTTGCTCCAAATCCAAATCAAATCTTCGAAACTGCGGATACACATTCATCAGGTCAAATACAATACAATTAATTGTATTTCATAATTTTTTGGACTTAATTTAAATTATTAGTCCCGTTTACCCATATTGGGCTCGATTATACCATAATGGGCCTTAATCAGCCTTAAGCTCGTTTTTCACTTACTATTCACATTATCGAGGCCTATTGGGCTCACTGGGCCCATCAGTATTTATTGAGCCTTGTTCTAAAGTCTCAGATAGCTTAATTTAGTATTTACGACAATTTTTCCCAATTTCTAGAATTTAATTCATTTCATGCGAAATTTAAATCCGTAATTTATCTAACACGCATAACGATGCAAATTATCATAAATAAGGGTTACTTACTCGTGATTCCATGATAGTACGCAAATTGAGGATGTCTCGAGCTCTCGGTTGATGCCAATTGTCCAGCTACACAATTTAAATAATTTTTTGGGTAAACTTTCAGTCGATTATTTATCAAATTAAATATTCTGAAATTTAAATCGGTCAATTTGACCACTTACCGACTTACCCGTAGCTCGATTGCATCACAGGAATTTTCCCCAATTTTTCCTCTTTTTTTTCTTTTTTTCTTTTCTTTTTTGGTTGAACCAGTCCGATCCAGTTTAGCACACTCACTTTCTCACTGAACCGCCGACCGGTTCAGTCCCTTTTTAGTCGTGCCGGTGTCGTCCGATCGGTTCCCGACGTGCCGCTGCCACCGTTCGACGCTCCTCAGCCTGGGGACCTCTCGGCTGGCCTCGATCGGAGCCAACTCCCACCGGTGGCCGATGGTAGCCATCCGACGAATTTCTCTTCCTCGTGTTTGCTTTCGCGTTTTCCTCTTCAATTTGTTTCTCTCTCCCCGATTTTTCCAGTTTTTCAATTCATATTTTTTTTACTTTATTTATTTATTTATAATATATTTTTATTATTATTTTAATCATTAAAATAATAATAAAATCTCAAAATATCTTAAAAAATCCTATTTAATTCATTAAATCAATAAATTTATTTCTCGATATTATTTCGACTTTTCGGTATATTTTTTGATTATTTTTGAGATTATATTTCCATACGAAAATTTTCGTTTATTCCAAAAATTCATATCTTGATCAATTTAATCCGAAATTTAATTGTTTCTTCGTTATTGATCAAGATTTCTCAAATCCCTTATTTTTAATTAAATTTTCTTATCGAAATTATACCGGGTTTTGATCTTTTGACTGTTTTACCCTTGCACGTGTTCGGGAATTTCATTTCAGTCATTTTGCATTTTTAAATGCACTCAAAAATTTCTATTCATTCCATTTTCTCTTACGATAAAATCGGGTCTTACAGGAAGTTCAGGAAACTCGTAGGAGGCACTAAGATCTTTAATTGAGCTAAATGAGCCCCATTGGATGTTATTTTAAGGAAGCAGTGCGCAAGGTGCAACTGTGATGATATGGAATGTGTCATACCCCGAAAGCGCAGAAAATGGGGCTAATTTAAACTTTTTATCCATTAACTATGTTGTTTTCCTGTCCATGTCTAGATTTAAAATCTTTTTCATTTTCTAGGATCTCATTACATTACATACATTCTGTATATATATAATCATTTACAACTATTACATCCCGACTATTATATACAATAGTGTCTATTTTATATCACATGTTTGGAATACGAGTAAGACTGTACCTCAAGGTTACGAAAGTATCCGATGAAAGGTCGGACTACCTTGTCAACGACCACAGTCTCGTATGTGCGTTAGACTCGCTATAGATAATTTGGGAGATGGAGAGGAGGGGGTGAGTTTTTCAGACTCAGTAAGAGATACATTTAAAATAGCTTTAAATACTCAAAACATGGTAAAAATCATGGTTTTACAAATCAGCATAAACATGTATTGGAGTAGAGATGCTTACATTTCATAAAAGCAGTAAAAACATGCTTAAATCATAAGTTTACACATCATGCATCTTTTTGGTAAAAATTATATATAGTATGCATATCACGTCGTGTAAACAAGTAAAAAACATCTCAAAACTTAATCATGCATATCATAACATGCTTATCACATTGAAAATGAAATCTTATTGTCATATGCACATTTCATAAAACATACTCATGGCTACCTTTAAAATCTCATCATAGAAATATGTGCTCAATAAAATCATAAAACAGGTAGCATGAAATATGTGAAAACATATATATATATATATATCATTCCGTCAATTCATCGTGTAGGGTCAGGCAATCGTCTCATATACTAGTCTCGAAGGGCATCATACATCTAGTCTCGTAGGACATTCATCATAGGTACATATGGCCATTGCATAGGGGAGCTGTAGGACTGGATTAGGGTCGTATGTTGTACTATCTCTCGTGCACAACTAAATGGGGATTATACGTATGAACTCACTTACATCACCAAGTGTGGACTATGTGAACATTTCTCATATCAAGTCAGAGCCTGCCCGTTCTCTGGTTGTCGGCTAGGTAAATTCTTGATCGTCTCCATACGAGATCGACCCCAAATCCTCTGACTATCGTAATATCATGCCTTTTTACCCCACAAAAATCATTTTGGGCCTCTTACCCAATTTATCAAAATCATTTCAGGCCTCATACCCATGTATTAAAAATCATTACGGGACTCTAACCTGATTCTCAAAATCGTTATGGGACTCTAACCCGTTTTTCATAGAAAACATAGTTTTCATAAATCATTACGGGACTATAACCCGTTTCTCATAGAAAACATGATTTTCATAAATCATTACGGGACTCTAGCTCGTGTAAACATGGAAAGCATAGTTATCAAAGTCAATTCTTAGGACTCGTACCCATACCGTGAAAATATAGCTTAAAAACTGTTTCGGGACTTTAACTCGTATCATGAAAACATGGTTTCATAAAACATATCGGGACTTTAACTCGTAATCTCACATGAAAACACTATGCTTTCGTTTCAGAAGTGAAAAATCACTTTTATAAACATGTATACTGAAAAAATGTAACTCATATATATATAAAACATGCTGAAAACTCGGGAAATGGTTTTAGCTTCGGTTTGAATATAGTTGGAAATCCATTTCGTAAAATCTCATTCAATTCTCATACATAAATAGTTGGTAAGGATGAAGGAGTACTAACGCTACTCTAAATTATATCCCTTACCTCTTAGCGACTGATGTAGAAACCTTTCCTCGATGCTCGGGTTTACCTTGTAAAATGTGTCGATAGACCGAGCTGCTATAAAACAAGTTTAATTTATCACATATGGCTTAAATTCATTTCAACATATCCAAATATGTGATTATATCGAAGCTTTGACCAAAAGTTGACTTTTAATCGATTTTACTCTTTTTGCTCGATTTTATCGGTATAAACGTCGTTTTAATCGTATTCAACTCAATAAATATTTTCTCATATTTACTACTGTCGATTTAGCTAATTGGGCCAATTTCTCTCTTATTGGGCCCGATTGCACCTTAATGGGCCTTAATCCATTTTAAGCCAGTTTCCACTTATTAATTCTTTCATCAAGGCCTATTGGGCTCACTGGGCCCATCAGTACTTATTAGGCCTTTTTCTAGACTCTTTGAATAGACCGTATATCATTTACGATAATTTAATTAAAAATCTCAATTTAATCTACTAAATGCGAAATTCAATCCGTAACTCGTAAAATAAATCTTTAATACGCGATAATTATATAAATTGTCGTAAATGAGCTTTACTTACCCGAGACTATACGATGGTGCGCAAATCAAAGTTTGATCGGGCTCACGTACTCGATTTTATCGTCGAACTACATAATTATATATTTAATTCCGGGTGAATTTTCAATCAAATCTAATTTACATAAATTTTTCAAAAATTAAATCGGTCACTTTTGACCTCTTACCGACTTACTCGAAGTCATCCCCGAAAATTTTTTCTTTTTCCTTTTTCTCTTTTTCTTTCTTTTTTCTCCTCTTTTTTATTATTATTTTATTATATTTTATTATATTTTATTATAATCAAATAAAATAAAATATAATAAAATCACAAAATATCTCAAAAATCATATTTTATTTTATTAATTAATTAATTAATTTTATTTTAACTTTTTCGGTGTATTTTTTGCATATTTTTGGGATAATGTCCCAGGCGAAAATGACAAAAATTCGTAATATCTTCGTATCTTGACCAATTGGACTCGAAATTCAATAATTTCTTCTTTATCGATCAAGATTTTCTAAATCCATATTTTTAATGAAATTTCCTTATCGAATTTACACCGAAATTAGGATCTTTTGACCATTTTACCCTTCTACATGTTCGGGACCAATTTAGACCAATTTTCCTTCTCGGACTCACTATCTTTTCTTATTTAAATTTCGTATTTTTTGTTCAACGATTTAAATCCCTTTAATTTAAATTACGGCTCCTCATTTATCATGTTTCATATTTTCATACCTCTACTACATCATTCACATTCATATGCTCAATTCATCCATCTTATGATTCCGAATAATGAACATAGCGGGAAAATTTGGGTTTCACAGAATGCATATTTTAAGGTTATTAGGAAAATAAAAAGGTTAAGAGAGTGACAGTAAAGAGATGTACAAAGGAAGCAGTGAGGATGATAGAATAAAATCACCGTAACTGAAAAGATGAATTACAAAACTAAAAGTATAAGTGAAGGTCACACTGCTCAAGGGATTGATAAAGTTAGGGCATGTTCGGATTAAAAAGACACCCCAGTAGACAGAGGGACTTTCGACACGTATTCGGATGATCTATTAGAGTTGCCACTAAATTGAAAGAGGATATGACATGTGGAGAAATTGATTCAGATCTTGGACAGGAAAGAAAAGGCATTGATGTCTAAGACGATTCCTTTGGTCAAGATTTTATGGCAGTACCATACTTTGAAAGAGGCCACGTGGGAATTAGAGAACTTAATGCGAGAGAAGTACTCACATCGGTTTTGTCACGACCCAAATTACCTAAAAATCAGAGTAAATTTTTCACTTTTTCATTTATTATTTAATTCTCACCTTTCTCTCATCGTGACCATCCTACAAACAGTTGGGCTATGATTCGGTGTTAGTCACCTCACACTATTACCAATTCCATTTCCATAATCAAGTTTATACATCAGAGTTTACTATCCTTTGACTTTAATTAAATACATACCCATTGGTATTTATAACTCTACATCCCCGACATCAATGTCCGTTTACAGTACTGTGCATTACATATTTAGATACAAAATCATACCAATGTGTATACCTGTCTCTCGATGGGAAGCACCAAGCATGCAAGTCCTCAGCCGCTTACTAATTTCTGTGAGTGCTCTGAAAAGATGGGAAAATAAGGGGGTGAGCAAACCACATGCTCAGTAAGGCAATTATGCAAGTAAGTAGATAGCTCCACTATCTACTTGCTCATAATGCCATGCCCTTAAATCCATTTCTTTTCATTTAAAATTTCACGCACAAAGTCATGCATATTCAATGCCATAGTTTATCCAAAACTATTTGTGCATATATAAATCATGTAATTCATGCATTCAAAGCATTTCATGTGACATCATTAAATCATATTAAGCATGAATTTAATCAAGATTATGCAGTCTTTCATGTCATGTATGACAAATCATGGATTTCAATTGAAAGCATGGAAAACTTCACATGCTACTGCATTTAAATCAATACATTAAAACTGCAGTAAAAACTAACCCTTCCGGGTCAATCAACTCATAAAACAATCTCATAGTTCCATTTCAAGCTCATAAAACAATTCGTTAAAATTTCATTATAAAACTTCGGTTATAAAATCATCCTTCTTTCAGGGTCACATATCATAAAATCATAAGAAATCATAAATTCGTCAAATCGGGGGCCTGACCCCTCCTTCGGGTCTACCCTGGTCTAACAGACCACAAGTTATATCATGTGAGACAATCAAGTAATTATCAGTAACATCGAGGACTATGGCCATATCCTAGTGATCCCTGGCAACACGGTACCTAGTGTGCGGGGTATCACACCTGAAATGGGAGGCGGGTCATCCTACCCGCCAAAACAGCATAACACCAGGATTGCGAGGGCAAGGCTTGCTGCCTCGTGGCTATTGCCACTCCACTCCAACAATCCCCACGGTACAGTGTACTCCGCGTGACATACACGATACAACGTACTCCGTGAACCCAAGCTCAATCAAGGGTGCATGTAATAGGTTTTATCGACCCATATCATCTCTGTCTCAGAATGCACGTGTGAGCATATCATCTCACTGTGACACACAGTCTACAGGAGGCTCCAACACGGTTATATGCATGTAATATAAATCCCTGTGCGAGCGAAGCTCAAGCACGACTCCATACATATTCATGATATCAGAAAACCTCGTGCGAGTGAAACTCTAGCACGGTTTCACAGAAATCAATGAAATCTGCGTACGAGCAGCGCTCCAGTACGACTTAAACTGATTATAATTTCAAGTAAATTCCACGTACGAGCAATGCTCTAGTACGGATATGTATTAAAACTCAGTGAAAACCTCGTACGAGAAAAACTCCAGTACGGCATTCAAATGAATTATTGAGATCATATAAAACTTTGTGCGAGCAACGCTCCAGCACAAATGAATGCTCAAGTAAATCAAATCTCGTGCGAGTTACACTCCAGCACCGCTTTATGCATAATTAAATCAAATCTCGTGCGAGTTGCACTCCAGCACGGCTTCATGCATAATTAAATCAAAACAGGATGCGAGCTAAGCTCCAGCATCTCTCATGCATGTCAAATCATTAAAACTAGTGCGAGCAATCGCTCCAGCACCATTTTATGCATACCACGTCAAAACAAATCAAAACATGTCAAAACAGAGTGCGAGCTAGGCTCCAGTAGCTCTTATTTCACAATAACAAAAATCAGTGCGAGCACCGTGCTCTAGCACATTTCATGCATATGATGTCACACAAGTCGGTGTGAGCAACCGCTCAAGCACATTTATGCCCATTCACAAACGCAGATATAGTGCGAACTATGTGTCAGCACTATCTGTTTCCATATAAACTTGATAGTTGGCCTATTTTCCAAAGAAATTGCATTTAAAAATGAATAACACCTACGTAGTATTATCTTGTGAAATTTATACAGTTTCTGGCCAATCTATCGATTTGCTTTGATTACAATCAATAAAATTCTTTAACTCGAAAAATTCCTTAAATCATGCATTTCATGCATGTCATGCTTTCACCATCCTTAGGTGAACTTCCCTCAATAGGGGTAAAATAGACTTTTCACCTATTTCGATCCTTAAAATCATTTAAACCACTTTTAGGATCAGTATACATAATCAATGTATACATACATATTCAGTGTACAGAAAAACTATTAAAATACGCGTAGCTACCTCTAGCTACTCACACAATTCCCTTACCTCATTTTTCTGTACAGTCTGACCTTTCCACTGATGACTCGTCACGCAGTCCGATTTGCTCTCAATCCAAATCAAATCTCCGGAACTGCGGATACACATTCATCAGGTCAATTACAATACAGTTTAATGTATTTCTTAATTTTCTGGGCTTAATTTAAATAATTGGGCTCGTTTACCCATATTGGGCCCGATTATACCATAATGGGCCTTAATCGGCCTTAAGCCCGTTTACTACACTTTATCGAGGCCTATTGGGCTCATTGGGCCCATCAGTAATTTATTTAGCCTCGTTCTAAATTCTCAGATATCTCAATTTAGTATTTACGACAATTTATTCAATTTTCCAGAATTTAATTCATTTATGCGGAAATTAAATCCGTAATTTATGCGTGGAAGGGGGTATCTATTCTTGATGGTGGCCTTATTCAACAATCGGTAGTCTATACACAATCGGAGGCTCCCATCCTTCTTCCTCACAAACAAAACCGGTGCTCCCCAAGGTGAAACACTCGGTCGTACAAAGCCCCTATCCAACAGCTCCTGTAACTGTCTCTTGAGCTCCTCCAGCTCGACTAAGGCCATGCGATAAGGTGGTCTCGAAATAGGCTCCGTACCAGGTACCAGATCTATACAGAACTCCATCTCTCTGTCTGGTGGTAACCCTGGCAATTCATCCGGGAAAACATCTGAGTACTCACTGACCACAGTGATATCTGCCAACTCCGGATGTGCCTTATCCATATCTACCACGTACGCAATGAAACCTTGATATGTTGAAGGTTTTCTAAATCAGAAGTCATGTAATAATCATATCTACTCCTTTCATTTATCTTTATTAAACTTTAAAACATATCTAGTAGGGTTAGGAAACATAACTGTCTTAGCATAACAGTCTAAAACAGCATGGTTTGCAGATAGCCAATCCATTCCTAATATTATATCAAAGTCACTCATGCTTAGTAATATTAGATTGGCTGTCATCTCCTTATCCCCTACTCTCAACTTGCAGTCTTTATATACATATTCTACAACTTGACTACTATTCATAGGTGTACTTATCAACATCAACATACATAATGGTGTACGCTCTACATGTCTTGCTAACTTACATGCAAATGATGGCGATACAAAAGAATGCGTGGCACCAGGATCAATTAAAACATATGCTTCAATATCATAAATCAGGATGTTACCTCGAATCACATCCGATGAAGCATCAGCTGTCCCCTGGTCCAAAGCATGTACTCGCCCTTGACCCATCACTTGTTTCCCTTTCTCCTCTGCCGTCGCTCTACCTCTCTGAGCAGACGTACCAGCTGGAGCTCTATCATACTCCATGCCCCTCTGTGGTGCAGTCACATATGGCGCTGAGCACTCTCTAGCCAGATGCCCCTGTTTCTCACATCGGAAACATACCATAGCACCCTGTGAACACGGTCTATCTCCATGTGATCTACCGCATCTTCTGCACTGATCTGCAGCACGTCTCTGTCCTCCTATGACAATGCCCTTTGCTGGGGCTACAGTCGAATAAGCAGGAGATCTAGCATATCTATCCCGTGTCCCCTCTATCCTGATCTCTTACCGAAGGGTTTCTTCCCCTCTCGATAACTAAAATCTCTAGCCGGCCTCTTCTTCTGCAAGTCTTGGCTACGACTAAACTTCCCAAATTTGGAAGCATTCCTCTCATAGTCCTGCTCGCATAGTTGCGCCCTGCGCACTGCCTCCTCATAGGTCACTATGTCCAGCGAAACCAACTTGGACCGTAGCACCGGTCTCAACCCGTCGATAAATCTGTGGACCTTTCTGGTCTCACTATACATAGTATCCGGGTCGTATCTCCCTAGGGATGGAATCGAGTCTCATACTCGTCCACCAATAAACTCCCCTGGTTGAGTCTCAAAAACTCTACCTGTAACTTCCGCTGTGCGGTGTCAGGAATAAACTGCCTCCTAAAGACCTTCCGAAATATATCCCAAGTGATATCTGTGTGTCGGGATCTCAATATAGGTCGGGTGGACTTCCACCAATGCTCTGCATCTCCCTTCAGTAGGAACGCAGCAAACGCGACCATCTCCGAGGTTGTACACTCGAAGTATCCATAGAGCTTCTCTAGCTCTGCCAACCACTCCTCGACAGCTACGGGGTTCTTGACCCCACTAAATGATGGAGGTCTAAACTTCTGGAACTCCCTCAACCGATGCAAGTCACATCCATATCCTAATCCACTGCCACCCGAAACCGGTGGGGGTGTAGGAGTATCTACAGTCCTCTGTGCATCACCTGTCTGCGTAGGTGTATCAGGGGCAACTGCCTCTCCAGTAGCAGCTCCTGCCTCCTGTCTCTACCTACCTGGCATCGTCTGTGCCAGTATCTCAATAATAGTCTCGAGACCACGCTCTAATCTCGTGAAGCGCGTCTCGGCACAATCGGGTGCCTCAGTAGCACCTGCAGTCTCATGCGTAGGTAATGGCCTGGCAGCGGCTCGTCCCTCGGGTCTCTCTCCCCAGCCTCGAGCCCTACCTCTCATACCTCTACCACTACGCGTATTTGCCATTTAGGCAAAGTTCCTGCATTCATAATAATGAATTAGTCCATCTCCTATCCGGTATACACAGTTATATCTAAACACAACACAGTACTATGGGGATGTACACTTTTCTATTTTCTAACACCGACTCACATCAGACCAACCTCTGCTCTGATACCATCCTGTCAGGACCCCAGTTTCAATCCTTGACTTTAACCAAAAACCACAATAAATTTTTCGCATTTTTAACTTACCTTTCCTCTCTTCACTGGTTGGGCTGTGATTCGATGTCAGAGTCTTCACTTACCATAATATCCATCCTCATACATACATGTCAATATATTAATTCTGACTGTAGTTGCTTTTATTATACGATTACATTCCCCATAATATATAACGTATACATCACTGTGCTGTTTCTATGTTTAGATATACAACTGTACATAATAAGTATACCTGATGAATCGATAGGAACTAGCAGTGGACTCTGGGACACTCTCCCACGATAATTCTCGCTCTACTGACGCTCTGTAGAGAGATGTAAAGAAAGGGGGTGAGCATAACGCGCTCAGTAAGGAAATCAGGCAAGCAAGTAGATAACCACACTATCTACTCAAAATAGTTCTATGCCTTGGAAACATTATTTCCTTAACTCACTTTAAAAGCATGTCTTGAAATATAATATATATACTTGTACAGAATAAATCCCATGTACAGAAAATCATGCTTTCTTTCTCAAATGTAGGCATGTAGTGCAAAACAATGCATTGTATATAAATCATGCCTTTATGTAAATCATGCCATGTATATTTAAATCACAATAAATATGGCATCAAATGATTCACAACACAAATCGGAGTCCGACCCATCCCTCAGGTCTGTCCGCAGTTTAAAGAAGTTAATCAATGTGATATAACATGTGAGACTCTGTGGTTTATGCAAATAGTATCCTGGATTATGATCATATCCTAAAATGTGATCCCAAGCAACACAGATCTCGGTGTGCGGGGCATCACTGCTGTAACGGGAGGATGGTCAGTCCAATGTCAACCTCCAGCTACGTAACACACGGTACAGCGTACACCTCGTGCCCCGGGCACGGTACAAAGTACACCCGTGGACCCTCACAGCCAGGGTCTTTAGCCCTCGAAACCATGTAAATCCTCATAGCCAGGGTCTTTAGCCCTCGAAACCATGGAAATAAGTATACCACGTCTATATCAACCTCATGCGGATATCCTCTCTAGCTATGACACACAGTCACACCAGGAATCAGGCATGGGTTTCAACATGTATTACATATCACATACAGTGTGCGTCTTGAGTGCGACTCACAGTCGTCACTCCGCTCAACACTGTTTCACATCATAAAACTCAACTCTAGTGCGAGTAAACCTCCAGCAACTAGGTCAATGCATAGTTTATGTATCAAATCAAGTACGAGCAATAGCTCCCAGTACTATGCTATGCATAATATCAAAATCAAGTACGAGCAATCGCTCCCAGTACTATGTCATGTATAAACCATGAAGAATCGAGTACGAGCCACGCTCTAGCACTCTGTCATGCATATATCATTCAAAGCTGAGTACGAGTAAAACTCCAGTACTCTATCATGCATGTCATGAAAATCTAGTGCGTATCAAAATCCAGCACTAATATTATGTGGAAAACATATGAATCACAGTGCGAGCTATGCTCTAGCACGATTCATTCTCACATAATATGATAGATGGCTATTTAAAAAGGGATTGTTTATAAAACATCAAAATCAGCACTCAAAGTGTGCTTAGTCATATCAACCTTAAAATCATTAGCCCATCTATTTATTTTCATGCTAATAACAATTAAACACTCACAATAGCATTTTCCATGCTTTTTGCAACTTCTCATAAAAGTTGACTTTTTGACTAACTAGGGGTAAAATCGTAATTTGCCACTATCGGGTCGCAATAATTATTATTCACTTTCTCTGACCCTCAGAGTTTTTTAGTGAATGCAGAAGCAGTTGAAAATACGTGCAGGTATCTCTAACTACTCGCAAAAGTCCCTTACCTCGGATCACGTCAAGTGATCTCACTTCCTCGGTGCTGCTCAATCCCGCAGTCCGATCAGCTCTCGATGTAAACTCCGGAGCTGTAAATAACCATTCCTCAGGTTAATTATCATTTTCCTACTGTATTACACATTAATACAGTTTAATTTTCCCTTAATGGGCCTTAAAATCCTTAATGGGCCTTAATCCGTATTAAGCCCGTTTTCCACTTATTATTTCTCTTCATCAGGGTCTATCGACTTGTTAGGCCTATCAATACCCATTGGGCTTTATTCCAAGCTCTTTGGATAGCCCGTATATCATTTACGACAGTAAATTTAAAATTCCAATTATAATTCACTAAATACGGAATTTAATCCGAAATGCGTAATTTAAATCTTAAATACGCAATAATCACATAAATTGTCGTAAATGAGCTTTACTTACCCGAGATTATGCGATAGTACGCAAATCAAAGTTCGATCGGGCTTCCGTTCGGAATTTATCGTCGAATTGCACAATTTATTATATTTAACTCCGGGTCAATTTCCGATTAAATATAATTTAAATAAATTCATAGGAAATCAAATCGGTCACTTTTGACCTCGTATCGACTTACCCGAAGTCCGGTGAAATCCCAAAAATTTTCCTTTTCCTTTTTTCTTTCTTTTTTTCCTCTTTTTCCCCTTTTCTCCTTGGCTGAACCGGTCAGGTCCGGTTCAGCACAGAACCTTCTCCACTGAACCGTCGACCGGTTCAGGCATCATTTGGCCGTTCCGGTGTATTCCGACCGGTTCCCGACGCATCACCACCGTAGTTCGGCGCGCCTAAGCCTGGGCAACACTCGGCTGGGCTCGATCGGGACCAAGCACCGCCGGTGGCCGCCGAATCTCTTCTTTTCCGCCGCGGCTTCTTCTCTTCGATTCGCCGGCGTCCGACGTCGGTGGAGGTCGTGACCGGTGCCGATGGGTGCGCACGGTCCTGCTCTTCCTTTCCCAGCTGCTTGCCTGCCCGTGGGGTGGCCGGTGCTCGCCGTCCGGTGGTCTTCTCCCTCGGGTCGGCTTCCACGCGTTTTCTCTCTTCTCTCTCCCCGTGTTTTCTCTTCAGATTTCGTTTCTCTCTTTTTTTTTTTATAATTTATTTTTATTATTATTTTACTATAAAATAATAATAAAAATCCCATAAATATCCCATAAATATCCCAAAAATATCTAGAAAAATCATATTAAATTCATTTAATCCGTAAATGAATTTATCAGTTCGATTTTACCTTTTCGATATATTTTTTCACTATTTTTGGGCTCATTTTTCGAGGTAAAAATTTCGATAAATTCTAATAAATTCATATCTTGATCAATTGGGCTCGAAATTAAATATTTTCCTTGATTTTGATCAAGATTCCTTAATTTCATATTTTTAATGAAATTGTCTTATCGAAATTATACTGAATTTCAGTCATTTGACCGTTTTACCCTTGCACTCGTTTCGGGAATTAACTTAACCCTTATCTCGCTGTTATGTAGCTTACATGCATTTTTAATTTCTCAAATAGTCGATTGCATGATAGTAAATACTCTTCTTATGATTCAACTATAATTACATAGTGTTCATACACATAGGAATCATAAGGAAATAAGCTACAAAAAATTCGGGTCTGACACTGGGTCCGGATATTATTTTCGAAACATCATAAGATAGGACACATTGTGGATGCCTGTTTATTTAAGTGATAATGCAAACCTACAGGTCTTATCTCCCACTTGTCCAATATCTCTATCCGAATCTCGTTACGTCCTTATGCTCTTAGGACAAATAACTGCCAACAATACTAATTCACCCTCGGTGAATTCCAAAGATTTTCTGTCTCTTGTCAGCATGGATTTTATGTCTGCTCTGAGGTGTTCTTAATCTCTCACAATTAAACTGAACATCCTCAGAGGTTTGTCTTACAAATTCGGGAACAATTCTCTATCAGTCACCCACTTCTTCTTATCCAAGTCGGGAACAACTCCCTACGGCTATACAATGCCTCAAAAATGTTATCCCGATACTCAAGTGACAACTGTCATTATTGGTGAATTTGATTAGTAGCAACTGATCATCCCAGGAGCTCATAAAATCAATGGCACACGGTTTCATCACATCCTCCACAACCTGTACAGTCCTCTCTGACTGACCATCTATCTGAGGGTGGAAGCTGTGCTAACACACAATCAAGTTCCCATAGCTTCCTGAAAAACATTCCCAGAAGTGGGAAGTGAAGCGGGAATCCCTATCTGATATCATGCTCCCTGGAACGCTACATATTATTCCACAATTTTCCATACATAAAATCCGCCTACACACTCAGAGTATCTGGGGATTTTCATAACCAGAAGGTGGGTAACTAAATCAATCTATCGACTATCACCCAGATAGCCTCGTCATTCATTCGGGTCCTCTATAACCCATCATAATATTCATGGTAACTTGTTCCTATTTCCATGTTAATATAGGTAGAGGCTACAATAATCCTGCAACTTGTTCCTATTTCCATGTTAATATAGGTAGAGGCTGCAATAATCCTGCAACTTCTTTTGCTCTACCTTAATCTGCTGACATACGAGACACTTCTCCATAACTCTATAATATCACTTTTCATACCTGACCACCAATACCCTTTTCAGAGATTCTGATATATTTATTATTTCTCGGATACACTGTATATCCCGAAGAGTGAGCTTCTGACAATAACACTATATCATCAACTGTGGTCCTGGGGAGCACTTATACTATCTCTGAATCTCTGTAAGTCATCATCACTTACTGTGAACTCTGTCACTATACCCTTCTGAATCTGACCCACACTATCGACACTATGCCGATTATCACGCTAAGCCTGGCAAATCCGGTCACACAAATCTGGTTCTAACCTCAGGCTAGCTGTCACAAAATCACCGTCATCATCAGAAGGGATCACATCACTACTAAGGTTCACAACTGCTCTAGCAGCTCTCGCTCCCTGACCATCATATGTGATACCATCTCGAGGCTCTTTCTGCTCAAGGCATCAACCATTACATTAGCCTTTCCTGGGAGGTACAATGTTCACAATCATAATCCTTAGAAGCTCTAACCCTCTTGGTTATCTCATATTCTCCTCTTTCTGTGAAAATAGATACTCGGGGCTTTTACGATCAATGCATACCCGAAATGTCTCACCGTTTAAGTGGTGGAGTCATATAGTGTAATCACTACGGCTGCCAACTCTAAATCATAGGTCGGATAGTTTCTCTCATGATCCTTGAATTATTTGGATCTATAAACGACTATCTTCCCATTTTACATCAATACACAGCTCAATCCTTATTTAGGTATCCATACATACTGAAACCTCTCGAGCTGTTAGTTATAGTGAGAATACTTACGGTGGTCGGTTCATTGCTTCAATATACCAAAACTCACCAAAGCTACTTACATACATATCATAACACTCGTATTCAATCCTTTTCTGAATGACATGTGTCAACTGAGTAGCCCATTGAGAAACTCACAACAACTCGTCTGTAAGACAGTTTCCTGTTGCTACTCATGCTCTTCCCTGGACTTCGAATACATCGAAATATCATCGCTAAAGATGACAACCAATCGGTCCAGGTAAGCTTTAAATACCCCATCGTAGTTGAGTTCCACTCAATATTTCAATCACGCATATCCTTGACCTATGTACGCATAAACGTATAACGTCATTTTGAAATAGCTTTTGTTCAAGGTACTAGCCCACGTCATCTCTTTCCTCTTATATTAACGGCTTTTATAAAATTTAATTTTTTAAACTTTCATGATTAGTCAAATTCTATATTTCTTTATCGTACCAGCAAAGGTATCCAAATTTAATGTATATATTTCATGACTATCGATTTTTCAATTTATAGCTTATGTATGCGCTTATCGACGCTGTCAAGTCTTTAAGCAGGGAAGTATTTTGAAATAACTTTATTAACCCTCAGACTTGACTACATACCTCTTAATCCAAATTACTTTGCATATCAAGGACATCCTTACCTTGCATACGTTTCTTATTCCAATATATCTCCTTTAATATATCACTTATAACAAACTCTTTCATTATTTGTTAAACTTACAATCCCTATACCCATATTCAGTTAGTGATAATCAGCTAACTAGCATCATCTTGGTTAAGGGTACAGGCTTCACATCTTTCACTCACTTATAAGAAACTGAAGGCGGTAGGAATAAATGCGTGGCACCAGGATCAATTAAAATAATTATTTCATGATTCACAACCAGTGTGGTATCTTCCACCACATCCGATGAAACATCTGTAGTGTCCTGGTCCAAGGCATACACTCGCCCTCGTCCAACATCTTATTTTGTGGTAACTACCACATATCCTACACTGCTTACACTGTTCACACTGCTACTCTGTTATACTGTTACGTAGCAGGTCGGGGTCCTCAAATCACAATACCCCTTAAAAGTATTAAAATTAGATACACTCGAGCTTTTATCAATTATCTTATCCCCTGACTCATCAAATCTAATCTTTTATCAAACTACATTTTTTCCGTTCTGACATCTCTATCATTCTCTAATCTCTTTTTGTCTCAATTTTTGGCCCTTACTACCTTTCCCAATCTCAGAGGTGCGCAACTCATGATCTTATTCACACCACTATAGTCTGCGCACTGCCTCGACATAGGTAGTAATATCTAATGGGCTAATCGGACTCTAATTGACAATCTGAGTCCTTCTATGAACTTTCAAAAATCTTGACTCTCACTGTTCATTGTGTCTGAGTCACATCTGCCCAACAATATAAATCGAGTTTCATACTCGTTAATCAATCCGTTCCTCTGGGTCAGAGTAAAAACTATCATCTGTAATTTCTTTAAGTAGTGTCCGGGATATTCTGACACCAGAATACATCTAGAATTACTTTCCAAGTCCATTCTGGATGTCTAACTCTTAAGGTGGGTCGAGCAGACTTCCACCAATGTTCCGACTCACCCTCAAATCACATACATACTCTGAGCAATTATATCACAAAATATTCTCCACACTTTGCTCGAACCTCGCGAAGCGTGTCTCAATACCGTCCGATCTCTCTGTCGGACTCTGTGGGGCATGCTCAATACCAGCCTCCACGTCAATCTCATCTCGAGTCTCATGTGGCGACTCAGTACAACTCTCGGGCCTACCTCAACGGCCTTGAGCTCATGTACTCGCCTCTCAACCATAGCGGCTATCAGTTAATAAGTATATTCTTGCATTTAAAATCAAATTCTTAGCTGCACTTCCATCTCGATATACACAATTGTATCTAAGCAATGCACAGTACATGGGGATGTAAAATTCCTTAACCACTAACACAGACTCATATTAGGCCAACTCAAGCTCTGATACTATTAATTGTCACGACCCAAATTACCTAAAAATCAGAGTAAATTTTTCACTTTTTCATTTATTATTTAATTCTCACCTTTCTCTCATCGTGACCATCCTACAAACAGTTGGGCTATGATTCGGTGTTAGTCACCTCACACTATTACCAATTCCATTTCCATAATCAAGTTTATACATCAGAGTTTACTATCCTTTGACTTTAATTAAATACATACCCATTGATATTTATAACTCTACATCCCCGACATCAATGTCCGTTTACAGTACTGTGCATTACATATTTAGATACAAAATCATACCAATGTGTATACCTGTCTCTCGATGGGAAGCACCAAGCATGCAAGTCCTCAGCCGCTTACTAATTTTTGTGAGTGCTCTGAAAAGATGGGAAAATAAGGGGGGTGAGCAAACCACACGCTCAGTAAGGCAATTATGCAAGTAAGTAGATAGCTCCACTATCTACATGCTCATAATGCCATGCCCTTAAATCCATTTCTTTTCATTTAAAATTTCACGCACAAAGTCATGCATATTCAATGCCATAGTTTATCTAAAACTATTTGTATCATGTAATTCATGCATTCAAAGCATTTCATGTGACATTATTAAATCACATTAAGCATGAATTTAATCAAGATTATGCAGTCTTTCATGTCATGTATGACAAATCATGGATTTCAATTGAAAGCATGGAAAACTTCACATGCTACTGCATTGAAATCAATACATTAAAACTGCAGTAAAAACTAACCCTTCCGGGTCAATCAACTCATAAAACAATCTCATAGTTCCATTTCAAATTCATAAAACAATTCGTTAAAATTTCATTATAAAACTTCGGTTATAAAACCACCCTTCTTTCAGGGTCACATATCATAAAATCATAAGAAATCATAAATTCGTCAAATCGGGGGCCCGACCCCTCCTTCGGGTCTACCTTGGTCTAACAGACCACAAGTTATATCATGTGAGACAATCAAGTAATTATCAGTAACATCGAGGACTATGACCATATCCTAGTGATCCCTGGCAACACGGTACCTAGTGTGCGGGGTATCACACCTGAAATGGGAGGTGGGTCGTCCTACCCGCCAAAACAGCATAACACCAGGATTGCGAGGGCAAGGCTTGCTGCCTCGTGGCTATTGCCACTCCACTCCAACAATCCCCACGGTACAGCGTACTCCGTGTGACATACATGGTACAACGTACTCCGTGAACCCAAGCTCAATCAGGGGTGCCTGTAATAGGTCTTATCCACCCATATCATCTCTGTCTCAGAATGCACGTGTGAGCATATCATCTCACTGTGACACACAGTCTACAGGAGGCTCCAACACGGCTATATGCATGTAATATAAATCCCTGTGTGAGCGAAGCTCAAGCACGGCTCCATGCATATTCATGATATCGAAAAACCTCGTGCGAGCGAAACTCTAGCACGATTTCATAGAAATCAATGAAATCTGCGTACGAGCAGCGCTCCAGTACGACTTAAACTGATTATAATTTCAAGTAAATTCCACGTACGAGCAATTCTCTAGTACGGATATGTATTAAAACTCAGTGAAAACCTCGTACGAGAAAAACTCCAGTACAGCATTCAAATGAATTATTGAAATCATATAAAACTTTGTGCGAGCAACGCTCCAGCACAAATGAATGCTTAAGTGAATCAAATCTCGTGCGAGTTACACTCCAGCACCGCTTTATGCATAATTAAATCAAATCTCGTGTGAGTTACACTCCAGCACGGCTTCATGCATAATTAAATCAAAACAGGATACGAGCTAAGCTCCAGCATCTCTCATGCATGTCAAATCATTAAAACTAGTGCGAGCAATCGCTCCAGCACCATTTTATGCATACCACGTCAAAACAAATCAAAACATGTCAAAACAGAGTGCGAGCTAGGCTCCAGCAACTTTTATTTCACAATAACAAAAATCAGTGCGAGCACCATGCTCTAGCACATTTCATGCATATGATGTCACACAAGTCGATGCGAGCAACCGCTCAAGCACATTTATGCCCATTCACAAACGCAGATACAGTGCGAACTATGTGTCAGCACTATCTGTTTCCATATAAACTTGATAGTTGGCCTATTTTCCAAAGAAATTGCATTTAAAAATGAATAACACCTACGTAGTGTTATCTTGT
This sequence comes from Firmiana major, assembly GCA_033439115.1. Taxonomy (NCBI): domain Eukaryota; kingdom Viridiplantae; phylum Streptophyta; class Magnoliopsida; order Malvales; family Malvaceae; genus Firmiana; species Firmiana major. The sequence continues at coordinate 39,982,916 of CM065901.1, forward strand.
GAAATTTATGCAGTTTCTGGCCAATCTATCGATTTGCTTTGATTACAATCAATAAAATTCTTTAACTCGAAAAATTCCTTAAATCATGCATTTCATGCATGTCATGCTTTCACCATCCTTAGGTGAACTTCCCTCAATAGGGGTAAAATAGACTTTTCACCTATTTCGATCCTTAAAATCATTTAAACCACTTTTAGGATCAGTATACATAATCAATGTATACATACATATTCAGTGTATAGAAAAACTATTAAAATATGCGTAGCTACCTCTAGCTACTCACACAATTCCCTTACCTCATTTTTCTGTACAGTCTGACCTTTCCACTGATGACTCGTCACGCAGTCCGATTTGCTCTCAATCCAACTCAAATCTTCAAAACTGCGGATACACATTCATCAGGTCAATTACAATACAGTTTAATGAATTTCTTAATTTTTTGGGCTTAATTTAAATCATTGGGCCCGTTTACCCATATTGGGTCCGATTATACCATAATGGGCCTTAATCGGCCTTAAGCCCGTTTACTACACTTTATCGAGGCCTATTGGGCTCATTGGGCCCATCAGTAATTTATTTAGCCTCGTTCTAAATTCTCAGATATCTCAATTTAGTATTTACGACAATTTATTCAATTTTCCAGAATTTAATTCATTTATGCGAAAATTAAATCCGTAATTTATGCGTTAAATATCAATCACGCATAACGATATAAAATTATCGTAAATAAAGGTTACTTACCCGTGATTCCATGATAGTACTTAAATCGAGACTGTCTCGAGCTCTCAGTTGATGCCAATCGTCGAGCTAGACAATTAAATATATTTTCGGGTAAACTTTCAGTCGATTATTTATCAAATTAAATATTTCAAAAATTAAATCGATCAATTCGACAGCTTATCGACTTACCCGAAGCAAGATTGCATCACTGGAATTTTCCCCAATTTTTCCTCTTTTTCTTTTTCCCTTTTTCTTCCTTTTTTTCCTCTCTTTTTGGCTGAACCGGTCCGATCCAGTTCAACGCGGCTCGGACCGTTGATTCGGTCTGGTTCGATTTTGTCGGTTTAGTCCGGTTCGGCCGGTTCAGGCAACATTTGGTCGTGCCGGCGCCGTCCGGTCGGTTCCCGACGCGATTCCACCGCCGTTCGGTGCGCCGTCGCATGGGCTCCCTAAATCGGGCCTCGGCTGGGGTCGAATCGGCGCCGATGGCCGCCGATGGCCGCCGATCGGGGCTTCTCCCCCACGGGACTTCCCTCAGTTTTTGGTGTTTTTCGACGTGATCCACGGCGCGTCTTGGCTGCTGGAGGTTCGCCCGATGCTGGGCTGCGTTTTTCGGTCGCGTGCCTGGCCTTGGGGTCACCTGTGGTGGCCGTCCGGTGAATTTCTCTTCCTCGGGCCTTCCTTCGCGTTTTGCTTTTCTTTTTCTCTCTGTTTTCTGTTTCAATTTCGTTTCTATTTCTTCTTTTTTTTTCATTTCATTTTTTTTATAATTTATTTTTAATAATATTTTATTCATTAAAATATTATTAAAAATCCAAAATATCCCAAAAATATTCATTAAAAAATTCTATTTAATTCATTAAATCAATTAATTAATTTCTCGGTATTATTTCAACTTTTCGATATATTTTTCAATTATTTTCGGGATTATTTTTCGATACAAAAATTTTGGTTTATTCTAATAAATTCATATCTTGATCAATTTAACCCGAAATTTAATTATTTCTTTGTTATTGATCAAGATTTCTCAATCTCATATTTTTAATTAAATTTTCTTATCCCGATTAATACCGAATTTTGGTCTTTTGACCATTTTGCCCTTACCCGTTTTTGGGGATATCCTTTAAATCCTTTTTGCATTTTTAAATGCACTCGAAAATATCAGGTCTTACAGGTTTAAGGACAAATATAGTTTTAAATTTGGGGACCAAATTTTCTAAGGTGGGGAGAATGTAAATACTGTAAAATTTTGAAAGTACTTGATGTTGTTTATTAATAATAACTTAGACAATTAAGGTTAAATGTGTAAATGTGGGTAAATTAATTTGAGAATAAATATTACACTAACCCTATTTTACGCTACATGGAAAATTAAATCAAATACGTAGCTATAATGTATTTACATATATATATATGTGTACGCAACATTTCAATTATTTCTCAAGATTAAAGTATAAAGAAATATATATATATATACACAAAGGAATACAAATATACACATATAATTATATATGTAAGATTGAATGCACACATTTATATATATATGTATGTATTTATATACATTTATATATATGAGAGTACATAGATATATGTACACATGTATATGATCATAAGAGCCCATTCGGTATACAATATACTTTCAAGGCTGTAGGAAATGAAAGGAATGTATATATAAACATACATACACAGTGCTGCCGAGGTCCCTCCTATCTTGCTTACCTATTTGGATATTTATATCCATATATATTTACCAATTGATTGAAAAGATGACTGGCTGTGTTAGGTGAGTAAGAGGAAAGGAGATGGGATTTTACTGAAAAATAAAATGGGGGCTAAAAGCAGGTTTCAATCGAAACTCGAGAGAACCTCTATACATATACATTGCCATTTAAGTGTAGCAGGAAGTTAAGGTAAGGAAATGCTTATATATGTATAATATATTGGCATGGTACACGGGAATGAAAAGAAGACTGTAAGTGTGATGACTTGTTGCAGACTGATGGCATGGACGTCTGCAACCGAAACGGATCAAAGGGAAAGAGAGAACACATTGGACAATTCATAGGACTAAAGGTAAATATACTTGTAAGGGAGGAATGGCCACAGTAGGAAAGGAAACCGAAACAAGAAAGAAAATGTGGGGTGATGACAATTTTCGGTAGGAAAAGAAAGGGGGCATATCTGTAGAAGTTGGGATTACAGTGGTTTATGGGAGAAGATATGATTAAGGCTATATTAGGACTGACTGAAAATGACTAAACTTGGTAGTAAAGGACGTGGGGTGTTATCCATGAATGATTAGAAGTATATGTATATATAAATATATAAATATATATATATATACATAAAAACATATATGTGTTAGAATATAACAGAGGAAACAGCAACAGAGAGGAGAGGCTTCTTCACTACTTTATCTCTACACTGCCATAGCTGCGATCTTACTCGTCTCTGCTGTCGAGTGCCCCTAACACCTAAGTCCCTGCCGCTAAGTATTCTTATTGTACTCTAAAAAAAAATTGGATCTGTACCAAGTCACACCTTGTGTGATTGTCTTGCTGCTATGCCGATTCAGTATTAGTGATGAGCCATAGCCATTGCATACCATCCTACATTTGGCACGGAACTGCACCTTAGTTGCTGCTCGTCGCTTTTGTTGTCTCGTTAGATCCATGCAACTGTCCCCGTAATGATCCCTGGTTTACTGCAGAGTAGTTGCCGACCCTGTATCATTTTATATTGTAGAAGTGAACCACCATTTCTTCACCTTTAAAGCTCGACATCTTCAGGTATTATCCTGGGTTCAATAGGCTACTTCGAGGTAGAGCTGAGGGAGAGAAGTCGAGAGAACCTAACTAGAGTGAGGTGTGGCCGGAGGAAAAGAGAAGCTATCAGGCTGTCGAGTTGCCCAGGTGTGAATACCGAAATAGAGACAGGGGAGGTAGAAGACAGGGTAGTGACGAGGAGGAGGAAGGAGATCGTGAATAGGGGGTGAGCCTCGGGTAGGAGCTGGAGGTTGGAAAGGAACACCGGCGACGATGGAGGTAGGATGACAACGAGGAAGAGACTGTGAAGGGATAGAAACCATGGCTGGTGATGATGAACAGTAACGGGTGAAAGTGAGGAAGAAAGAAAATAGTGAAAAGAAGTAGAAGTGGCGAGAAAGGAGAAAGCAAAATTAAAAAAAAAATGATGAATAGTAAAAAAAAGAAAAAAAAGAAAAGGAGGTTATTTTTGGATTTATATTTATATATATATAGAACTACATGGAAAATAGAATAAGAGGCATAAAAGAAATTGAGAAAACCCGAGGGAAATGTGATCGGAAGTATTTATTCAAACTTTTCGATGAAAGTCGAGAGGGCCGAGCTCACTGACTCGCAAAGTCGAAGCAATCAAGGATTACGAACAAACACCGAGGTAAGGAATTTATGCAAGTTTTAGAGATACCTATATGTATTTTAAGATTTCAAGTGTATTTTTCCTAGGTAAGCAAGATTACGATTTTGACGCATCATAGGTAATTCTAATAAATAGGATACTAATAATACGAATTTCGGTGTAGGAGAATTGTAAAAGGATTTAAGGGAGATACTTGGAGGCGTCACTACTCGAACTGGAATTTTCGTTAAATCGAGGTAAGGGGGTGTAATTTAAAACGGTAATAGTTACTTTCTGAACCATGATTAAGGAAAACTTACAAAGACCTGAATTATGATTTTCGAGCATGTTTTCTGCTTTTGTTTTATGAGTAAGAACGTGATTTTTTGAAATTTGTCTTTCTGAACAAGAACATGTTCTCTGAATTTGTATTTTGAATAATTGCATATTTCTAAATTTGACTTCTGAATAAGAGCATGACCTCTGAAATTATCCTTTGAATAAAACAGTTGTATTTCGATGTTTTTATATATGAAAACTATAGTATGTTTTGAGACTAAAGGCCATTCATGTTGTATGCTAACGCATGTCATACTCGCCTTTGTGGCGTCTGAACTTCACCTCTGTGGTGTCTGAACTTCGCCTTTGTGGCGTCTGAACTTCGCCTCTGTGGTGTCTAAACTTTGCCTGTGTAGCGTCTGAACTTCGCCTGTGTGGCATCTGAACTTCGCTATTGTGGCATCTGAACTTCACCTGTGTGGCATTTGAACTTCGCCTATATGGCGTCTAAACTTTACCTTTATGACATCTGAATTCCACCTTTGGGTGTTTGAACGTTGTACGACCTTGATCCTGTCTACAGCCTTACCATGGCCATAGGTTCTGAATTCCCTCTACGGAGGATGAATTTGTTATTGCCGCATGATAATTATATGGGCCAATGTAGTCTCTATCTGAATTAAACTCTGTTTTTCAGAATCTGATTTTATGATATGTGATTTTACATGTATTCATGTTTTAAGAATTCTGAATATACGAAAAGGTTATGTGATAACTGTTAAATACAAGTACGTAAAGAATTACGTTTTGAATCATGATGTTTTCGATTTTCTTAATTTCGAAAGTCCTTTATATTGTTACAGAGAGAAGTCATTTTACATATTATTATGTTTTTCTGTATATTTTAATCACTATGATCATTTTAAATGCACTTTCTTACTGGGCTTTTTTTTCCGAAAGCTCACCCCTTCACCTCTCAGATCTTTGCAGAGAATTACAGTTAATAAATGCTGCGTAGACGACGTAGGCTGATGGATATGAGCTTCTCCAGACTACCTTTTGTACATGCGCGAGCTATACATTCTTATCTCTTTACCAGACCATTTGTATGCATAGACATCTATTGAAAGTAATGTGTCGGGATGAAACCTGTATAAGAATAAATGAAATGGAATATTTTTAAGGATTGACACTAAACAGGAATACAGCCTAAATGAATAAAGGATTAAGTTACAAGTCGAAGTTTCAAAAAAAAAATTTACCTTGAATTTTTGTAGGTCACGGGTCGTTACAGTAATCATTTGTTATTCTTCATTAGCCATAAGGTACATATTTGTTGTTCATTTCCTTCATCTTCATTTTCCTTATTCTTGGAATGATCACTATCATTCCAAGTAGCAATTATTTCTTTCTTTATTGACTTCCTCTCATTTCTTTTCCTAAGTGAGGGATAATCTTGCCTAATATATCTTAGCTTATTGCACTCATAGCAAATAATGGGATTCTCATCCCTTCCATTAGATTCCTCTCTACAAGTATTCTTTTTATTTAGCCTTCTATCCATTTCCCTAAATCTAATATTCATAGATTTATTAAAGCTTGTGACGCCCCGAAAAAGCGAAAAAAATGGGCTAAATTTATATATATATATATATATATATCCTTTACTTAAGTTGTATTCCTATCAGTGTCGATTCCTTAATCTTTTGTTAATGTACAAAACGCAGTTTATAATCGCAACCAATTGATTTTAATTTTTTTCCTCTACTTATTAGTACATCTATTCTCATTCCCACACTTTACATATCCAGAATATACAGTAAGGTTTAAACTGCGTTACTACAACTTTAGTCACATTCACAAATCTTATTTTACATCCCAAAACAACGTTACAACATTGTCTATGCCTTACAAGAAGTCTGGTGGATAAAGTAAAAATATACCTTACTAGTACTGAGGATAGCCTGGAAAGGGCTGAGTTCACCTGTCCACGACTATTGTACGGTAGGTAAGGGTGACAATTCACTTAAGATAATTCGTGAGGTAAAAATAAATGGGTGAGCTCTTCAAGCCCAATAAGACATGCATTTAAAGCAATCTTAGCAATAAAACATGTAAAAGAAAAATATTGTGATTCAAGCTTTATAAAATATCATGCACGTGAATATAAACCGAAACATATTTAGTTTCGTAAGTTAAGTCAAATCACTTATGATATCATAACTAGTAGCATATAATTTGTAAACCATGCAACTTATAAATCACATAACATGTAAATCATCTAACAAATATCTCATAGGAATTTATTTCACATAGCATACACCACGTAGCTCATTTAAAGAGTAAATCAAGTTAGAGTACATAATATGTAAATCACGAAACTTAGTACTCTTTCTTTCAAATAATACTGAGTCATTTCATAGAGACTAGACAGATTTTCATAGCGATAAAAGTCATATTCATGTATGCATTTCACATAGGAAATTCGCATAGATAATTCACTTATACAGAGTACCGATGGCCATTGTAAGGGACTATAGACTGGATCAGGGTCGTACAAATCCCATCGCCACTAAACATATATATCCCAAGATGAAGAGTGGCAGAAACAACGTATCGAGTGGTACAAATAACTGACACAGTTCAACATGCACCACAAGGGACAAAATGTACCCAGGTGTATGAGGCATGTTCCACGACGGTCCAGATCCCACATGGGCAATTCATGACAGATCGCATAGCTTACATATAGCCTCGTTTCAAAACATTTCTTTTAAATCATTTCTTGGGTCCATTAACCCATAAACTCATAGAAATCATACTTTTAATTCAGTTCAGATACATAAACATTATTTCATAAATTTTCATTTTCACGTAGCAAATTGCATTTAAAAATATTTCACAGATATTAAAAGTACATTTTGAAGAGCTTGGAAAATAGTGTTTTTCTTTCGATTTTCTCAATTTTTGAGTGAATAGTACCTTTTCGGGTTCGAAAATACTTTTCGTAAAAATGAGTATACTCAACACATTTATAAGCGCAAAAATAGCAATACTACTTTAAATCACATCCCTTACCTCGTAGATCATGGGACAGCGCAAAATTATCGGGTCTCAGGATTATCTCGATTTACGTGTCGAATTCTCGAGCTACCCAAAACGATACCAAACCATCAAATTTTACTCAATTTCATTTTAACATACTCAATTTTGACTTTAATCTCATAAAGGTTTATCAATTTTGACTTTTCAATCAACTTTCTTATTTTCTCGATTTTATTGATTTAAGTACGATTTGAGCTATTTTTGCCAATTTTATTATTCTAATTTCACATTCACCCTCTTAATAGCCTAAATAATCATTCATGACCACCATTCATGCTTGTCATCTTCCAATTTCACCAATTCTTGTACTTTTCAATTTTTCACTTAACTAAGCTATAAACCAGACTTTTTTGCTATAAATTTAACAATTAATAACATCAAATTCATCCAAATTCCACCAAGATCAATCAATCCCTATGCTGACCAAACACATTCACCCTCATAGAAATCAAATCAACCAATTCCACTTAACTAAAAATCCTTAGATAACATCAAACATGAACATATTTCATAATTATCATCATTCCTCAAGTTTTTCTCACCTTTGACCAAGGTTGACCACATTTTTTATTCTCTAAATTGATCCTCAACTGTAAATTAACATGTATAGAGCTTAGAATCATCAAAAACTATCCAAAAATCTAACCAAAAACTTTCAAAAATGGATTTCTTCACTTACCAAAAACAAGACAGTTCTGTCTCCTAATTTTCTTTGTCAGATTTTACCTAGTAAATGGACTTATTTTGAACTAAAATTTTGATATGTTATAGAGGACTTGAAGGGGAAGATTTCATCCTTCTTGGTTGGAGTCTAAAGATGGACGAAAGGGGGTCAAAAAATTTAAGAAAGGGGAAAAGTACAGTAACATGTGCGGTGACTTGCAGAGGGAGGTAAGAGCGCGTGAGAAAGGTTCGCTTGGGTCTTCTTGACTGCTTCAGAAAGCATTAAGTGTCTATTGTCTAGCAAAGAAAATAATGGGCCAATATGTTTTTGGATGGTCAACTTATACATGAGTTTTGGTCAGGTGGTTGGAACAGTACAACTTGTAGCTCTGTTTTGTAAAATCTCCAAAAATTATTTCTAGTCAAATTTTCTCCAAATTCTCACTTCCCAAGTGTTATAATATGTCTCTAGTATTATCCATAAAAATTGGGTCCTCACTTGTTTAAGAAAAGTTCCCCGACCGAGTTCATTTTGCATGTTGACTTTAAAATTTAATTCAATTCCAGAAACCTCCCTATTACCACTTGATTTTCATTTCCCAAGTCAATTTCACTTACATTAATTTTCTATGGTCTCAGAATAATTTTTGGGAATTTTTAGAATTTATTTCCTTTTCTAGGCCCCTTTTTCTCGATTTATCGTAAACTCGAGTTGTTACTAACTTTTTCACTTCCAATACCATAGTTTCCACTTCTAGACATCATTTCATGCTCAAACATGTAATTCTTAAGTTATTCTCTAGCTTAGGCCTTACCTCGATTTACGTGTCACCGGGCCTTACGCCACCAACCCGAGTGCTTCGATGGTATTCTAGCCTGCACAACATTATTTCGAGTACTCAATTACTTCTTAGTTTTTCCAAATAAGAAATAAAGTGAGAAAAATTTGGGTTTCACATTTCTCTCCACCGTTTAGGAATTTGGTCCTCCGAATTCAAGTTGGTCCATCGAATAACTATGGGCACCTCTCTCTCATGTGGCTCTCTAGCTCCCACGTAGCTTCTTCTGTCGAGTGGTGTCGCCAGAGAACCTTTACCAATGGAATCATCTTAGATTGAAGTACCTTCTCCTTTCTATCGAGGATCCGGACCAATTGTTCAATGTAGCTCATGTCTTCCTGAATCTCTAATGGTTCGTACTCAATGACATGAGAAGGGTCCAAATAATACTTCCTCAACATGGAAATGTGAAAGACATCATGTATTCCTGACAACTGTCGGGATAGTGCAAGTCAGTAGGTAACGTCTCTTACTTTCTCTAATATTTCAAATGGACCAATGAAGCGAGAACTGAGCTTCCCTTTCTTCCCGAAACGTGTGACACCCTTCATCAGAGACACCTTTACAAATACAGAGTCCTCAACTTAAAATTCTAGATGACGTCTTTGCACATCTGCATAACTCTTTTTTCTACTTTGTGCTGTCCTCAATCTATCACAGATTAGCTGAACACCTTTAGCTGCTTGTTCGACTAGTTTGGAAGCAAGTATTTCCTGTCACCCACTTCTTCCCATGCAATCGGGGACCTACATCTCCTGCCATATAGAGCTTCATAAGGAGCCATACCAATGCTAGCATGATAACTGTTATTATAGGTAAATTCAGTGAGAGGCAAATGATCATCCCATAAGCCCTTAAAATCTAGTGCACATGCCTATAACATATCCTCTAAGGTCTGAATAGTCCACTCGGACTGACCGTCTGTCTAAGGATGATAGGCAGTGCTCAAATTCAATCGAGATCCCATGGCTTCCTGAAAATGAGTCTAAAACCTCGAAGTGAATCGGGAATCTCTATCAGAAGTAATACTCACAGGGGCTCTATGTAATCGTGCCACCTCTCAGACATATAATTCTGCTAGCTTATCCAGAGAATCAGTGCTCTTAATAGCAAGGAAGTGGGTACTCTTTGTCAGTCTGTCCACAATCACCTAGACTACATCATGACCTCTCTAGGTCCTGGGTAACCCTATAATAAAATCCATAGTAATATACTCCCATTTCTAAGTAGGCACTGGTAGTGACTTAAGCAGTCTTGGTGGCTTCTGGTGCTCAGCCTTAATCTGTTGGCAAACTAAACATCTAGCCACAAAATTTGCCACATCTTTCTTCATTCCTGTCAGCCAATACATTTTTCTAAAATCTCAACAACCCATCATCACTGACCAAGAATTCTGACTGCGATCTCTCCTCGGCCTGGTTCACTATATCCAGTAATTTCTGACCATTCCTCTGTCCTGCCCTGATCTGATCAAATATACTGGGCTCTATCTGTAGGCTAGCCATAAACCCATCCTCAACCTCATCAACACTGAGTCTGAGCTCGGCGAACTGTTCTAACAAGTCTCATTCTCTAATCATCATATAGGACACCATACATTTTCTACTAAGGGCATCTGCTACCACATTCGCTTTGCCCGGATGGTACAAAATCTCGTAGTCATAATCCTTCATGAGCTCTATCCATCTCCGCTGTCTCATATTCAGCTCATTTTGATAAAAAAAATACTTGAGACTCTTATGGTCAGTGAAAATCTGAAATTTTTCACAATATAAGTAATGCTACCATATCTTCAGTGCAAAAAATACTACTGCCCACTCTAAGTCATGAGTGAGATAGTTACACTCATGGTCCTTTAGCTGGCGAGAACCATAAGCAACCACTCTACCATTCTGCATTAGCCCTGGTAGGAGGTATTACTGTAAACTGTAAATCCTCCCGAACCGCTTGGAATGGTCAAGACTGGTGTTGTGGTCAACCGACGTTTGAGCTCTTGAAAACTCCATTCACACTGATCAGACCATTCAAAACGGACATTCTTACTGGTCAATTTAGTCGATGGAGCTGCAATCCGAGAAAATCCTTCAACAAACCTTCGATAGTATCCTGCTAATCCCAAGAAACTTTGAACCTCTATCACTATCCTCGGTTTCTCCAATTTTAATACTGTATCCACCTTGGATGGATCCACAAACACCCCGTCCTTAGACACTATGTGTCCAAGGAAAGAAATATGTTCTAACCAGAATGCACATTTATTGAATTTTCGATACAGTTTCTTTTCACGAAGAGTTTGGAGTAGAATCCTCAAATACTGGTCGTCCTCCTCTTGGGACTTAGAATAGATCAGAATGTCATCAATGAACACGATCACAAACTTATCTAAATATTCCTTAAAAACATCATTCATCAAATCCATAAAGGCAATAGGGGCGTTAGTCAGTCCAAAGGGCATCACTAAAAATTCATAGTGCCCATATCGGGTTTGAAAAGCTGTCTTAGGTACATCAGCCTCCTTAATCCTTAATTGATGATAACCCAATCTCAAATCTATTTTGGAGAACGCTGAGGCCCCATCTTAACTTATCGAATAAGTCATCTATTCTTGGTAGAGGATACTTATTCTTTATCGTTGCCTTATTCAACAGTCTATAGTCAATACACAGACGAAGACTGCCATCTTTCTTTTTTACAAATAGTACTAGAGTACCCCATGGAACACACTCAGCCTAATAAATCTCTTATCGAGCAATTCTTGTAACTGCTTTTTCAATTCCTCCAATTCGACCAATGCCATTCGATAAGATGGCTTGGAGATCGATTGAGTGCCCGACACTAGATTAATTACAAATTCAACTTCTCTCTCTGGTGGTAGCCTCGGTAAATCTTCCGAAAAGACATCGAGAAACTCACATACAACCAGAATATCTTGAATACTTGGTGGTTCCCGACTGTTGTTGAAAATAAAGGCAATACAACCTTTACATGAATTATACAGTCAGTAACGTTTTAATTTAGCATCCGATAACTTTTTAATTTTAACACCATGCACTTTATTTCTTATTAAAAAAACATACATCAAACGTTTCGGGTAAGGAGAAAGTCAGAGTCTTAGTGTAGCAGTCTAAACTTACACGATTAGCAGCTAGCCAATCCATGCCCAAAATTACATCAAACCTGTATATTTTCAATAAAATTATATTTGCTAACAACTTTCTACCTCCTGCCACGATTTCACAATTTTTACATATCATATCAGTTAATTGAGATTCATGCATGGGTGTACTAATACGTAACATGTGATTTAAGGACTCTGGTTCTAAATGCAATTTACATGCAAATTGTGGGGAGATAAAAGAGTGTGTAGCACCTGAATCAAATAAAACATTTACATTGCAATTACAAACCATAAGCGTACTTATGATAGTATCAGAGGAGATGTCAGCTGTCTCTCCATCTATAGCTCGCACATGTCCCTGTACAATAGGCCTCTTACCCTTATCTGCAGTTGTTGCTTTCCACTGTGGGACTTATCTCAAGGGAATCTGTATTTGCCTCTAAGTCTATTTTGGTTGTTCCTGAGGTTCATAAGGTCTCATTAATGGGCAATCCTTAATCATGTGCCCTGCCTCTCCACATTTGAAGTAGACACTCGTAGCTCAACGACATTCACCAAAATGTATCTTGCCACGATTCTTGCACCAGGGTACTACTTGTCGCAACCCAAATTACCTAAAAATCAAAGTAAATTTTTTCGCTTTTTCATTTATTATTTAATTCTTACCTTTCTCTCATTGTGACCATCCTACAAACAGTTGGACTATGATTCGGTGTTAGTCACCTCTCACCTATTTACCATTCCATTTCCATATTCACATTCATATATCAGAGTTTACTATTCTTTGACTTTAAATAAATACATACACAATGGTGTTTATAACTCTACATCCCCGACATTAATGTCCGTTTACAGTACTGTGCATTACATATTTAGATACAAAACTATACAAATGTGTATACCTGTCTCTCGATGGGAAGTAGCGGATACCAAGCATGCAAGTCCTCAGCCGCTTAATAACTATTGCAAGTGCTCTGAAAAGATGAGAAATAAGGGGGTGAGCAAACCCCACGCTCAGTAAGGCAATTATGTAAGTAAGTAGATAGCTCTACTATCTACATGCTCATAATGCCATGCCCTTAAATCCATTTCTTTTCATTTAAAATTTCACGCACAAAACCATGCATATATCATGACATAGTTTATCCATAACTATTTGTGCATATAGAAATCATATAATTCATGCATCAAAGGCATTTCATGTGACATCATTAAATCATAATGAGCATGAAGCAAATCCAGATCATGCATTCTTTCATGTCATGTAAGACAAATCATGAATTTATATAAAAGCATGGAAAACACCATCATGCTACTGCATTCAAATCATTTCATTAAGAACGTAGTATAAAATCACCCGAAGGGGTTAAGCGTCTCATAATTCAAATCCAAACTCATAAAAAAATCATTAAATTTCATTATAAAACTTCGGTTATAAAACCACCCTTCTTTTAGGGTCACAAATCATAAAATCATCTGAAATCTCATATCACAGTATAAAATCATAAAATCGGGGGCCTGACCCCTCCCTCGGGTCTACCCTGGTCTATTGACCAATAGTTATATCATGTGAGACAAGCAAGTGATTACATCAGTAACATCGAGGACTATGGCCATATCCTAGTGATCCCTGGCAACACGGTACCTAGTGTGCGGGGTATCACACCTGAAATGGGAGGTGGGTCATCCTACCCGCCAGAACAGCATAACACCAGGATTGCGAGGGCAAGGCTTGCTGCCTCATGGCTAATGCCACTCTACTCCAACAATCCCCACGGTACAGTGTACTCCGCGTGACATACACGGTACAACGTACTTTGTAAACCCAAGCTCAATCAGGGGTGCCTGTAATAGGTCTTATCCACCCAAATCATCTATGTCAAAAAATGCACGTGTGAGCATATCATCTCACTATGGCACACAGTCTACAGGAGGCTCCAACACGACTATATGCATGTAATATAAATCCATGTGCGAGTGAAGCTCAAGCACGGCTCCATGCATATTCATGATATCAGAAAACCTCGTGCGAGCAAATCTCTAGCACGGTTTCATAAAAATCAGTAAAATCTGCCTACGAGCAGTGCTCCAGACGACTTAAACTGATTATAATTTCAAGTAAAATCCACATACGAGCAATGCTCTAGTACGGATATGTATATAAAACTTAGTGAAAACCTCGTACGAGAAAAACTCCAGTACAACATTCAAATGAATTATGAAAACCATGTAAAACTTTGTGCGAGCAACGCTCCAGCACAAATGAATGCTAAAGTAAATCAAATCTCGTGCGAGTTACACTCCAGCACTGCTTTATGCATAATTAAATCAAATCTCGTGCGAGTTACACTCCAGCATGGCTTTTTTGCAATTATTATTTCAAAAATGGATGCGAGCTAGGCTCCAGCACCTCTCATGCACGTCAATCATAAAAACTAGTGCGAGCAATCACTCCAGCACCATTTCATGCATACCACATCAAAACATGTCAAAACATGTCAAAACAGAGTGCGAGCTAGGCTCTAGCAGCTCTCATGCATATCAAATCACAAAATCAGTGAGAGCAACCGCTCTAGCACATTTTATGCATATGATGTCACACAAATCGGTGCGAGCAACCGCTCAAGCACATTTATGCACATTCACAAACGTAGATATAGTGCGAACTACGTGTCAGCACTATCTGTTTCCATATAAAGTTGATAGTTGGCCTATTTTCCAAGGAAATTTCATTTAAATACCAATAACACTTACGTAGTGTTATTTTGCGAAACTTATGCAATTATTGGCCAAACTATCGTTTTGCTTTGCTTAAAATCACGAAAATCCCATAAATCAGAAAATTCATAAATCATGCATTTCATGCATGTCATGCTTTCAGCATCCTTAGGTGAACTTCCCTCAATAGGGGTAAAATAGTCTTTTCACTTATTTCGATCCTTAAAATCATTTAAACCACTTTTAGGATCATTATACATAATCAAGGTATACATACATATTCAGTGTACAGAAAAGCTATTAAAATACGCGTAGCTATGTCTAGCTACTCACATAATTCCCTTACCTCATTTTTCTGTACAGTCTGACCTTTCCACTGATGACTCGTCACGCAGTTCGATTTTCTTCCAATCCAATCTCCATGTCACGCCCCGGAACCGCGAAAAATAGGGCAAATTTAAAAACTTTTTACTCATCAATTCACAATTAAGGGTGCATTCCTGTGTAGTGTCATGCATCATCATATTCATCATACCTCAGGATCTCATCACTAGATAACATGTATCGTATCATATACATTACTCAATATTAAGTTAATTTATCCTAATACATCCCATACAATGTTATACATTAAGCGTCTACAATTACAATAATTGTCTGGGTACATGAAAAGATAAAAGATACCTCAAAATAAAATATATGGCCTAGAGCTCAAGTCCTCCACTAGCCACTACTCCGTACGTCGCAGGGAAACCCTTTTTTCACTTGAAGAAATCTGGGGGGAAAGAAAACAGGGTGAGCTTCTAAATCGCTCAGTAAAGGGGGTAAGGGACTCATTTCATAAACCAAAATGCACATCACAAAATATTTATTTGTATGTGAAACTCATTTTACTTATTTGAAAACCATAGCATGAAAGTACTCAAAACGACATTCTCATATCTCAAATCATGTGAAAACATGAAGTAAAAAGGCTCAGTCTAGAGCAATAACAAAGCATGTGAAAATAATGCGATAATCGCTTTCTCAATAAACGTGATAAAATCACTGTAATAATAATGCACGTGGCGCAGCCACTAAACACACGTGGCATAGCCACTGATTTAAATTCACACGTGGCACAGCCACTAAACACATGTGGCATAGCCACTGATTTAAAGTCACACGTGGCACAACCACAGGATAGGGTTTCATGTGGCAACGACCACCAAATATACGTGGCATAGCCACTGAATGGGGGATCTCACGTGGCAACGGCCACCAAATAGGGTTCTCACGTGGCAACGGCCACCAAATAGGGTTCTCATGTTACTAGAACGGAGAAGAATTGGGCTTACATGCTACCAGAGCAATGCCCGGTGTGTACTCAAAATCACACACCTAAGTCTTATCACATAAGACTGGTTTGCCTTCACGTAGAACTCATAGTGGTTTTTCTCTCATAAAACTCATTTAAAACCGTTTTGTACTCAACACAAAACATATTGAAACCGAGTCCCAACCGGCAAAACACGCACACATTTCTCAAATCTCAAGATCACCTTAACGTAGAGCCCAATTATAAACTCATAAAAATATTGGGCTCCAACTGGCTATAAAAATAGTGTGCATTCTCATCAAAACACAACACATCAAACATGCTTGTTTTATAAATCACAAATCATGCTATAATAGTTCAAAATCACATACACAATTGGTTTAATTTCCCTTACCTCTTTGCACCTCGTATAGTGCAATTGTTTCCCCCTTGTCACGGACTAGTTTCGCACTCCACTCTAGAACTCCCGAGCTGTCCAAACGATGTTAAAACATCAATATTCATCATCACAGTAACCTAAATTCTCAAAATCGAGCATAACTGCTCGTAACACCTCAAATCTCTTGATTCTCGTAACTCTACCCCAAACTACAATCTCATTCACAACATCTCAACGTCCTACATTTCTCATGCCAAATTATCTATGCTAATTCACCACATTGTTTAAATTTCCATTTATAGCTCAAAATTCCCAAAATTGCTAAATATCATTATCACTCCAACTACATTGTAATTTCATCAATCCCTAATCATTTTCCAGCTACTTCAACACAATGCCAACAACTATTATTACCAAAATCATCTCAAATATCAAGATCGAGGTTTAGAAATTACCCAAAACTTGTGGAGAGCTTATCTCTTGCCTCGATTCATTTCGTCTTACGATTTCCAAGTATGTTGTTCTCCCTTTGATGAGGAACAACTTTTCTTCTTGCCACAGCCTCTGATTTGGACGAAAATGGGTGCTTTGGATGAGTGAGAAAGCTAGGGCTTCGGGAGAAATAGGGGTTGGAAGAGAGAGAAAATGAAATTGCAAGAGAAAGCAGGGGTTCCTTATATAGACTAAGGGTAGGAGATCGATCTGGCTCTTGATGAGATCGATCTGCATTTGAATTTGGGGAGGATTTGGGGTAATTTTATGCCTTGGAGATCGATCTGTCGAGGGGTGAGATCGATCTCTTTATGGCTTTATGAGATCGATCTGCTCCTTGAGGAGATCGATCTTCTCCCAAACAGAAACATTTAGAGATCGATCCCTTCCTCATGAGGTCGATCTTCTCTCAAACAGAATCATAAGGAGATCGATCCTCTTCCATTGGAGATCGATCTGCTCCTTAAATTCCTCCTTCCTTGTCATTTTTAACTCACCAGATCGATCTCTCCTTCTCCAAGATCGATCTGACCTCTTAGTTTCACACTTATGTTAAACACTTACATATAAATCTCCCAATATAATTTTCACAATTCACTTAGCTCAATAAATTACACTTCAAGTTCTTATACATCATTAAAATATATCTAAAATTCTCAGATCTCACATCCTCCCCACCTTAAAAGAATTTGGTCCTCCAAATTCAACTCAACTAGTCAAATAGATTGGGGTATTTCTCATTCATGAGATGCTCTAGTTCCCACGTTGCCTCTTCCATTGAGTGATGTTTCCACAAAACTTTCACTAATGGGATGCTCTTAGTTCTCAGTACCTTCTCATTTCTATCGAGAATCTGGACGGGTTCCTCAGTATAGCTCATATCCTCTTGAATATCCATCTCGTCATACTCTATGACATGAGAAGGGTCCGGGTGGTACTTCCTCAACATAGACACATGAAAAACATTGTGTATTCTGGACATCTGTGGGGGTAATGCTAATCTGTAAGCTACCTCTCCCGCTCTCTCAAGAATCTCGAATGGTCTTATGTATCGAGGACTCAATTTTCCTTTCTTTCCAAATCGCATGATACCCTTACTCGGTGATATTTTCAGAAATACTACATCACCAACATCAAACTCGAGTGGCCGTCTATGCACATCTGCGTAGCTTTTCTGTCTACTCTGTGCAGCCCGTAACCTCTCACATATGAGTTTCACACTCTGTACAGCTTGCTCAACAAGCTCGGGAGCATTTATCTTTCTGTCACTGACTTCTTCCTAAGCTACAAGGGATCTACACCTCCTACCATATAGAGCCTTAAAAGGTGCCATTCCAATACTCGCATGATAGCTGTTATTGTACGCAAACTCTGCTAGGGGCAGGTGATCATCCCATGATCCCTTAAAATCTATCGTACACGCCCTCAACATATCCTCCAGGGTCTGAATAGTCCTCTCTGACTGACCATCTGTCTGAGGATGATAGGCGGTACTGAAACTCAATCGAGATCCCATGGACTCTTGAAACTGGGTCCAAAATCTAAAAGTAAATCGGGAATCTCAATCAGAAGTAATACCCACTGGAGCCCCATGTAATCTAGCTATCTCGCTGACATACAGCTCAGCGAAGGCATCCACAGTATCTGTGCTCTTGATGGTAAGGAAGTGGGCACTCTTAGTCAATCTATCCACTATGACCCATATAGCGTCACGACCTCTTCGAGTCCTCGGTAAACCATAATAAAGTCCATAGTGACATGCTCTCATTTCCATGTAGGTACAGGTAAGGGCTGTAGTAGTCCTCCGGGCTTCCGATGCTCAGCTTTCACTTGCTGGCATACTAAACACCTGGCCACATACTCTGCCACGTCTCGCTTCATACCACTCCACCAGTACACCTTTCTCAAATCTCGATACATCTTAGTACTCCCTTGGTGCATGGTGTATCGCGAGCAGTGAGATTCTCTCAGTATTTGCCTCTTTAGGGTATCATCGTCCGGTACACAAATCCGTCCTCTGAATCTCAACAATCCATCCTCACTGACTGTAAGATCCGACTGTAAAGTCTGTTCAGCTTGGCTAACCATATCTATCAATCTCTGATCACTGCGCTGCCCATTTCTCATCTGGTCCATGATCTTGGGCTCAATTTGCAAGCTAGCCAAAAATCCAATCTCTATCTCTTTGACTCTGATCCGGAGTTCGGCGAACTGCTCCAGTAAATCCCATTCCCTGATCATCATAGCAGATATCATACTCTTCCTGCTCAGGGCATCAGCAACTATATTCGCCTTACCCGGATGATATAGAATCTCGAAGTCAAAATCCTTAAGGAGTTCCATCCATCTCCTTTGTCTCATGTTTAACTCTTTCTGATCAAAGAGATATCTTAAACTCTTGTGATCAGTGAAGATCTGGAATCTTTCTCCATATAAGTAGTGTCGCCACATCTTCAAGGCAAATACCACAGCGGCTAACTCCAAATCATGTGTGGGGTAATTCCGCTTATGGTCTTTCAACTGTCGCGATCCATATGCGACCACTCTTCCATGCTGCATAAGCACACACCCCAATCCTTGATGAGATGCATCACTATACATCGAAAATCCTCCTAATCCCTCAAGGATAGTTAACACAGGTGCCGCTATCAACCTCTTCTTTAATTCCTGAAAACTGAGCTCACATTGATCAGTCCATATGAACGGAGTCTCCTTACGCGTGAGCTTAGTCAAAGGAGCGGCGATCCTGGAAAATCCTTCCACAAATCTTCTGTAATACCCTGCCAAACCAAGGAAGCTTCATACCTCAGTAACTGTCCTCGGTCTCTCCCAATTAAGCACAGCCTCCACTTTACTTGGATCCACTGATACTCCTTCCTCTGAGACTATATGACCAAGGAAAGCTATCCGATCCAGCCAAAATTCACACTTACTAAGCTTTCCATATAATTGCTTATCTCAAAGTATCTGAAGTACTAACCACAAATGCTGTGCATGCTCCTCATATGACTGAGAGTATACCAGGATATCATCAATAAAGACTATCACAAATTTATCCAGATAGTCTCTAAATACCTCGTTCATCAATCTCATAAATGCTGCAGGGGCGTTCGTCAATCCAAAGGACATCACCAGAAATTCATAATGGCCATACCTTGTCCTGAAGGCCGTCTTTGGAATATCTTCTTCCTTGATCCTCAATTGGTGATAGCCCGATCTCAAATCAATCTTAGAAAAGACTGATGCCCCTCTCAGCTGATCAAGTAGATCATCAATCCTGGGTAATGGGTATTTATTTTTCACCGTAGCTTTATTCAACAACCGATAGTCTACGCATAATCTGAGACTACCATCCTTCTTCTTTACAAATAACACTGGTGCTCCCCACGGCGAAACACTGGGCCTAATGAACCTTTGATCTAATAACTCCTGTAGTTGTTTCTTCAATTCCGCGAGTTCCACTAATGCCATGCTGTAGGGAGGTTTAAAGATCGGCTGAGTATCTGGTACCAAATCAATGGTAAACTCCAGCTCTCTCTCTGGTGGCAAACCTGGCAACTCATTTGGGAAAACATCCAGAAATTCGCAAACCACAGGTATATCCTCAATCCTCGGATGTTCTCGCTCATCGTCTGAGACGAGTGTCTCATAACCTTCACATGAACAATCATATTTAATATCCTCCAAAATAATATTAAAATTCTCAAATTACTTACTAGAATTCCACATATTCATTTCCTCAATATCTCAACCGTACACTGTAAGGTTCAGGTAGGGAGAAAGTTACAATCTTAGTGTAGCAATCTAAACTCACTCGATTGGTTGCCAACCAATCTATTCCCAAAATTACATCAAACCCATGTATATTCAACATAATTAGATCTGCTAACATCACTCTATCTCCCACCTTTATCTCACATCCTTTACAGATTAACTCAGTTCTCTGGGATTCAGGCATAGGGGTATTTACATGTAGTATATACTCTAGGGGTTCAAACTTCAAATTTAATCTACATGCAAAATGCTCATAAATGAACGAATGTGTAGATCCTGGATCTATCAACACATGAGCCTTATGATTACAGACAGAGAGTGTACCTCTTATAGTTTCTGCAGAAGTGTCAGCGGTCTCCTTATCTAGGGCAAACACACATCCTTGTGTAACAGGTCTCTTTCCTTTCTCTGCAGCAGTGGCCCGTCTTTGGGGGTTCACTCTTTGAGGCTGTTGTCTAGTGGGCTCCAAGACATGTGGTTTCTGAGGTTGAGGGTAATCCTTCACCATGTGACCCATGTCTCCACATCTAAAACATCCATGGATCGACCCAGTACAACTTCCCTCATGCATTCGGCCATAATTTCTGTAAAACCTTGTCTCAGGCCTGACATCTCGAGGGGTCTCTCTAATGTTAGAGTAACCTCTAGGTCTCTCTAATCTGCCTTTCTGCACCTCAATCCTTCCTCTTCTGAAGGAACCTCTCCGAGCCTCTGTTTGGAAAATCGCTGGCCTCTTGCCCTTATCTCTATTCACCGCTCTAAGCTCATTCTGGGATTGTACCATTTCAATTCCTCTTTCAATCTCTTGTGCTCGTCTCAGAGCATCTCCAAACTCAGTAATACATAGCCCTATCAATCTATCTCTGATGACGGGCTTCAGTCCATACACAAACTTCTGTGTTCGGAGCTCTTCATTGTTGAAGGTCTCTAGGTCATATCTCAATAGCGCGATGAATTGGCTCTCATAGTCATCCACAGACATGTCACCCTGTACCAAACTCAAAAACTCGACCTGTTTCTTTCTCTGGGCGGCTCGTGGTACATATTGGGTCCCAAAGGCTGTCTGAAACTCTTCCCAACTAATCACATCCTGGCGGGACATCAGAATACCCTGGGTAGTACCCCACCAATCTCGAGCTCTCCCCTTCAACATATAGATACTCATACTAACCCTCTCAGCATCGGTGTATCCCAGATAATCAAATATAATTCTCAACTCCGTCAGCCACTCCTCAGCCTCTATAGGATCCTTCTTCCCCCTAAATACGGGTGGATTCATCTTCAGAAAATCCTTCAGTCGGACCATACTTTTGTCCTCAGGCTGAGTGATGGGAGGCACTGGGGGTATGGGAGGTCCTTGTGGTGGTGTAGGAGTAGTACCCGAGGCATTAACTCTAAAGTGTTGCGCGAATAATGTTGCCATTTGCTCAAAACCTTGCCTCACATAGGTCTTAATCCGATTAAATCGAGAGTTAGGACTCTCTGGTTGTGGGGCAGGTGGTGGAGGGGACTCTGCCTGCCTCCTCGAATGACCTCGTCGTCCACTCATTCTCTATCTTAACTCGTCTCCTGCGCGTACATATCAAAATCGATTGAAATCTCAATCCTCCATTTCAGTTCATGACCAGACTATTACAGACACTTGGGATGTATTCTATTTCACTTAACCGACACTGACAGTACTAGACAACCTAAACTCTGATACCAAAAAAGCTCTGTCACGCCCCGAAACCGCGAAAAATAGAGCAAATTTAAAAACTTTTTACTCATCAATTCACAATTAAGGGTGCATTCCTATGCAGTGTCATGCATCATCATATTCATCATACCTCAGGATCTCATCACTAGATAACATGTATCGTATCATATACATTACTCAATATTAAGTTAATTTATCCTAATACATCCCATACAATGTTATACATCAAGTGTCTGCAATTACAATAATTGTCTGGGTACATGAAAAGATAAAAGATACCTCAAAATACAATATATGGCCTGGAGCTCAAGTCCTCCACTAGCCACTACTCCGTACGTCGCAGGGAAACCCTTTGTTCACTTGAAGAAATCTGGGGGAAAGAAAACAGGGTGAGCTTCTAAATCGCTCAGTAAACGGGGTAAGGGACTCATTTCATAAACCAAAATGCACATCACAAAATATTTATTTGTATGTGAAACTCATTATACTTATTTGAAAACCATAGCATGAAAGTACTCAAAATGACATTCTCATATCTCAAATCATGTGAAAACATGAAGTAAAAAGGCTCAGTCTAGAGCAATAACAAAGCATGTGAAAATAATGCGATAATTGCTTTCTCAATAAACATGACAAAATCACTGTAATAATAATGCACGTGGCGCAGCCACTAAACATACGTGGCATAGCCACTGATTTAAATTCAGACGTGGCACAGCCACTAAACACACTTGGCATAGCCACTGATTTAAATTCACACGTGGCACAGCCACAGGATAGGGTTTCACGTGGCAACGGCCACCAAATAGGGTTCTCACGTGGCAACGGCCACCAAATAGGGTTCTCACGTGGCAACGACCACCAAATAGGGTTCTCACGTTACCAGAACGGAGAAGAATCGGGCTTACATGCTACCAGAGCAATGCCCGGTGTGTACTCAAAATCACACACCTAAGTCTTATCACATAAGAATGGTTTGCCTTCACGTAGAACTCATAGTGGTTTTTCTCTCATAAAACTCATTTAAAACCGTTTTGTACTCAACACAAAGCATATTGAAACCGAATCCCAACCGGCAAAACACGCACACATTTCTCAAATCTCAAGATCGCCTTAACGTAGAGCCCAATTATAAACTCATAAAAACATTAGGCTCCAACCGGCTATAAAAATCGTGTGCATTCTCATCAAAACACAACACATCAAACATGCTTGTTTTATAAATCACAAATCATGCTATAATAGTTCAAAATCACATACACAATTGGTTTAATTTCCCTTACCTCTTTGCACCTCGTATAGTGCAATTGTTTCCCCCTTGTCATGGACTAGTCTCGCACTCCACTCTGGAACTCCCGAGCTGTCCAAACGATGTTAAAACATCAATATTCATCATCACAGTAACCTAAATTCTAAAAATCGAGCATAATTGCTCGTAACACCTCAAATCTCTTGATTCTCATAACTCTACCCCAAACTACAATCTCATTCACAACATCTCAACATCCTACATTTCTCATGCCAAATTATCTATGCTAATTCACCACATTATCTATATTTTCATTTATAGCTCAAAATTCCCAAAATTGCTAAATATCATTATCAGTCCAACTACATTGTAATTTCATCAATCCCTAATCATTTTTCAGCTACTTCAACACAATGCCAACAACTATTATTACCAAAATCATCTCAAATATCAAGATCGAAGTTTAGAAATTACCCAAAACTTGTGGAGAGCTTATCTCTTCCCTCGATTCATTTCGTCTTACGATTTTCAAGTATGTTGTTCTCCCTTTGATGAGGAACAACTTTCCTTCTTGCCACAGCCTCTGATTTAGACAGAAATGGGTGCTTTGGATGAGTGAGAAAGCTAGGGCTTTGGCAGAAATGGGGGTTGGAAGAGAGAGAAAATAAAATTGCAGGAGAAAGCAGGGGTTCCTTATATATACTGAGGGTAGGAGATCGATCTGGCTCTTGATGAGATCGATCTGCATTTGAATTTGGGGACGATTTGGGGCAATTTTATGCCTAGGAGATAGATCTGTCGAGGGGTGAGATCGATCTCTTTATGGCTTATGAGATCGATCTGCTCCTTGAGGAGATCGATCTTCTCCCAAACAGAAACATTTAGAGATCGATCCCTTCCTCTTGAGATCGATCTTCTCTCAAACAGAATCATAAAGAGATCGATCCTCTTCCATTGGAGATCGATCTGCTCCTTAAATTCCTCCTTCCTTGTCATTTTTAACTCACCAGATCGATCTCTCCTTCTCCAAGATCGATCTGACCTCTTAGTTTCACACTTATGTTAAACACTTACATATAAATCTCCCAATATAATTTTCACAATTCACTTAGCTCAATAAATTACACTTCAAGTTATTATTACATCATTAAAATATATCTAAAATTCTCAGATCTCACACTCCAGAACTACGGATACACATTCATCAGGTTAGATACAATACAATTAACTGTATTTCATAATTTTTTGGGCTTAATTTAAATCATTGGGCCCGTTTACCCATATTGGGCCCGATTATACCATAATGGGCCTTAATCGGCCTTAAGCCTGTTTACCACACTTTATCAAGGCCTATTGGGCTCATTGGACCCAGCAATATTTATTTAGCCTCGTTCTAAACTCTCAGATATCTCAATTTAGTATTTACGACAATTTATCTACTTTCCAAAATTTAATTCATTTATACGAAAATTAAATCCGTAATTTATGCGATAAATATCAATCACGCATAACGATGCAAATTGTTGTAAATAAGGGTCACTTACCCATTATTCCATGATCGTACACAAATCGAGGCTATCTCGAGCTCTCGGTTGATGCCAATTGTCGAGCTACACAATTAAATATATTTCTGGGTAAATTTTCAGTCGATTATTTATCAAATTAAATATTTCAAAAATTAAATCAATCAATTCGACCGCTTACCGACTTACCCGAAGCTCGATTGCATCACTGGAATTTTCTCCAATTTTTTCTCTTTTTCTTTTTTTTCCTTTTTCTTCATTTTTTCCTTTTCTTTTTGGTTGAACCGGTTCGGTCCGATTCGGTCCGGTTCAGACCGATCCGATCCAGCGGTTCAGTTCGGTTCGGTCCAGCGGTTCAGACCGGTTTAGCATCATTTCCTCATTTCGGCGATGTTCGACCAGTTCTCGGTTCGATTTCGGCACCAATCGGCGCGCCACGGCCTGGGCTTCTAAAATCGGTCCTCGAGTTGAACCAAATCGACGCCATCACCGACGAATCGAAGCTTCTCTCCCGTGGCTTCTCCTTCATTTCTCGGCGTGTTCCAGCGTTTCCACGGCGCGTCACGACCGTCGATGGGTATCCCGGTGGTTGGGCTTCCTTTTCCGGTGGGTGTCGAACCTCCTCAGTCGCCGATGGTGGCTCTACCGGCGATCTCTTCCTTGGTCTGCATTTCGCGTTTTTCCTACGAGTTTTGGGTTTCCTGTTTTGAAATTATGCGTATTTTAATAGATTTTGTATACACTAAATATGTATGTATACATAGAAAATGTATAAAGGTCCTAGAAATAAATTAAAGATTTTAAGGACTCGAAATAGGTAAAAATGTTATTTTACCCCTATTGAGGGAATTCACCTAAGGATGGTGAAAGCATGACATGCATAATTTAAGGAATTTTTAGATTTAAGGATTTTTCTTGGTTTTTAAGCAAAGCAAATCGATAGATTGGCCAGTAATTGCATAAATTTCACAATATAACACTACGTAAGTGTTATTAAGATTAAATGAAATTTATTTGGAAAATGGGCCAACTATCAAGTTTATATGGAAACAGATAGTGCTGGCGCATAGCTCGCACTATATCTGAGTTTGTGAGTGTGCATAAAATGTGCTTGAGTGGTTGCTCGCACCGACTTGTGTGACATCATATGCATGACATGTGCTAGAGCGATTGCTCGCACTGATTTTTACTATTGTGAAATGCATGAGAGGTGCTGAAGCCTAGCTCGCACTCTGTTTTGACTTGTTTTGACTTTATATGCACAAAAAGGTGCTAGAGCGATTACTCGCACTAGTTTTTATGATTTGACATGTATGAGAGGTGCTGGAGCTTAGCTCGCATCCTGTTTTGATATGATAATTGCATAAAAGCCGTATTGGAGCCTTGCTCGTACGTGATTTAATCGATTTAATTGCATAAAGCTGTGCTTGAGTGTAACTTGCACGAGATTTGATTTATTTATGCATAAAAAAGTGTTGGAGCTTGCTCGCGCATAATTTTATATGGATTTATAACTCATTTTAAAGTCGTACTGGAGTGTTACTCGTACGTAGATTTTACTGATCTTTATAAAACCGTGCTAGAGCTTCGCTCGCACGAGATTTTTCGATATCATGAATATGCATGGAGCCGTGCTAGAGCTTTGCTCGTACAGGGATTTATATGACATGCATATAGCCGTGTTGGAGCCTCATGTGGACTGTGTGTCACAGTGAGATGATATGCTCACACGTGCATACTGAGACAGAGATGGTATGGGTGGACAAGACCTATTGCAGGCACCCCTGATTGAGGTTGGGTTCACGGAGTACGTTGTACCGTGTATGTCACGTGGAGTACGCTGTATCGTGGGGATTGTTGGAGTGGAGTGGCATTAGCCACGAGGCAGCAAGCCTTACCCTCGCAATCCTGATGTTATACTGTTCTGGTGGGAAGGATCGACCCACCTCCCATTTCAGGTGTCATACCCCGCACACTATGTACCGTGTTGCAGGGATCACTAGGTTATGGCCATAGTCCTCATTTTTACTGATATAGTCACCTACTTGTTTCATATGATATAACTTGTGGTCTTGATAGACCAGGGTAGACCCCTCCCCCGATTTTATAATTTTCTATTATGATGATAGGTTTTTCAAAGGATTTTATGAAATGTGTCCCTGAAAGAAGGGTGACTTTTATAACAGAATTTTATAACGAATTTTTAATGAGATGGATTTATAAGATGCTTAACCCCTTTGGGTTATTTTGTACTGTAGTTTAATAAAGTGATTTAAATGCAGTAGCATGATGAGTTTTCCATGCGTTAATGATAAATTCATGAAAAGAATTGTTTATCATGATTTGTTTTATATGGCATGAAATGATGCATGATCTTGATTTACCTCATCCTAAGTATGATTTAATGATGTCACATAAAATGCCATTGATGCATAAGTAGTATGATTTATATATATGCGAACAGTTTTATAAACTAAGTCATTGATGAAATACATGATTTTGTGCTTGAGATTTTAATGAAAAGAAATGGATTTTAAGGGCATGGCATTATAAGCATGTAGATAGGAGAGTTATATACTTACTTGCATAATTACCTTACTGAGTGTGTGGTTTGCTCACCCCCTTATTTTTTCATCTTTTTAGAGTACTCGCACTAGTTAGTGAGCGGTTGAGAACTTGCATCTTGGTATCCGCTGCTTCCCATCGAGAGACAGGTATACACATTTGTATAGTTTTGTATCTAAATATGTAATGCACAGTATTGTAAATGGATATGATATCGGGGATGTAAGGTTATGTAAATACCATTGTGTATGTATTTAGTTAAAGTCAAAAGATAGTAAACTCTGATATGTGAATGTGATTATGAAAATGGAACGGTAAATAGATGAGAGGTTACTAACACCGAATCATAGCCCAACTGTTTGGTAAGATGGTTACGATGAGAGAAAGGTAAGAATTAAATAATAAATGAAAAAGAGAAAAATTTGTAGTGATTTTAGGTAATTTTTGTAAGACCCGATTTTATCGTAAGGGCAAAAAGGGAATAAATAGAAATTTTCTAGTGCATTTAAAAAAATGCAAAAAGGATTTAAATGATATTCCCGAATCCGTGTAAAGGCATAACGGTCAAAAGATCAAAATTCGATATTTATCGGGACAAGAAAAATTTAATTAAAAATATGAGATTTAGATATCTTGATCAATAACGAATAAATAATTAAATTTCGGGTTAAATTGATCAAGATATGAATTTATTGGAATAAATCAAAATTTTCGTATCGAAAAATAATCCCGAAAATAATCGAAAAATATACCGAAAAGGTAAAATCGGACTGAGAAATTTATTTACAGATTAAATGAATAAAATATAATTTTTTAAGATATTTGTGAATTTTAATATTATTTTAATGAATAAAATAAAATTAAAAATAAATTACAAATAAAAAAATAAAAAGTAAAAAAAAAAAAAAGAAACGAAGTCTGAAACAGAGAGGAAACATAAACGAAATAGAGAAGCGAGGAAGCTGAGACCGAGGAACCACCGGACGAGCCACCTCCAGCGGCCAAGGGCCCCAGGCGAGGGTCGGCGAAGGTCGACGAGCCTCGTGGGAACCACCAAGCGCCGGCACGTGCGTCGAGAACGTCGGAGCACGCCAAAAACGGAGGAGGAAGCCGTGGGGAAGAAACCTAGATTCGCCGGCGATGGCGCCGATTCGAGCCACACCGAGGCTCGATTTAGGGAGCCCATGCGATTGCGTACCGAACGGTGGTGGAATCACACCGGGAACCGACCGGACGGCGTCGGAATGACCAAATAGTGACTAAACCGGCCGAACAAGACTGAACCGATTGAACCGGACCGAGCTGAACCGACGGTCTGAATCGAGTTGAACCGGACCGGACCGGTTCAGCCAAAAAGAGAGGAAAAAAGGAAGAAAAAGGAAAAAAGAAAAAGAGAAAAAATTGGGAAAAATTCCAGTGATGCAATCGAGTTTCGGGTAAGTCGGTAAGCGGTCGAATTGACCGATTTAATTTTCGGAATATTTAATTTGATAAATAATACACTGAAAGTTTACCCAAAAATATATTTAATTGTGTAGCTCGACGATTGGCATCAACCGAGAGCTCGAGACAGCCTCGATTTGAGTACTATCATGAAATCACAGGTAAGTAACCCTTAATTATGACAATTTACATCGTTATGCGTGTTGATGAATTTTGGATTTAATTCCGCATAAATGAATTAAATTCTGGAAAATTGAGATAAATTGTCATAAATAATTCATAAGCTGTCTGAGAGTTTAGAACGAGGCTAAATAAATACTGATGGGCCTAATGAGCCCAATAGGCCTCGATAAAGTGTGGTAAACGGACTTAAGGCCGATTAAGGCCCATTATGGTGCAATCGGGCCCAATATGGGTAAACGGGCCCAATGATTTAAACTAAGCCCAGAAAATATGAAATATATTAAATTGTATTGTATTTGACCTGATGAATGTGTATCCGCAGTTCCGGAGATTAGATTCGGAGCAAATCGGACTGCGTGACGAATCATCAGTGGAAAGGTCAGACTGTACAGAAAAATGAGGTAAGGGAATTATGTGAGTAGCTAGAGGTAGCTACGCGTATTTTAATAGGTTTTTTGTACACTGAATATGTATGTATGCCTTGATTATGTATAAAGGTCCTGAAAATGGTTTAAATGATTTTTAAGGATCGAAATAGGTGAAATGTCTATTTTACCCCTATTGAGGGAAGTTCACCTAAGGATGGTGAAAGCATGACATGCATGAAATGCATGATTTAAGGATTTTTATGATTAAGGAATTTTCTTGGTTTTAATCAAAGTAAATCGATAGATTGGCCAATAATTGCATAAGTTTCCCAAAATAACACTACGTAGGTGTTATTAATATTTAAATGGAAATTTCTTTGGAAAACGGCCAACTATCAAGTTTGTATGAAAATAGATAGTGCCGACACGTAGTTCGCACTATATCTACGTTTGTGATTGTGCATAAATGTGCTTGAGCGCTTACTCGCACCGACTTATGTGACATCATATGCATGAAATGTGCTAGAGCATGGTGCTCGCACTGATTTTTATTATTGTGAAATGAGAGCTGCTGGAGCCTAGCTCGCACTCTGTTTTGACATGTTTTGATTTGTTTTGATGTGGTATGCATATAATGGTGCTGGAGCGATTGTTCGCACTAGTTTTAATGGTTCGACATGCATGAAAGATGTTGGAGCTTAGCTCGCATCCTGTTTTGATTTAATTATGCATGAAGCCGTGCTGGAGTGTAACTCGCACGAGATTTGATTTAGTTATACATAAAGCCGTGCTGGAGTGTAACTCGCACGAGATTTGATTTACTTGAGCATTAATTTGTGTTGGAGCTCGCTCGCACAAAGTTTTATATAGTTTTTATAATTCATTTGAATGTCGTACTGGAGTTTTTCTCGTACGAGGTTTTCACTGAGTTTCTATACATATCCGTACTAGAGCATTGCTCGTACGTGGATTTTACTTGAAATTATAATCAGTTTAAGTCGTACTGGAGCGCTGCTCGTACGCAGATTTTACTGATTTTTATGAAACCGTGCTAGAGCTTCGCTCGCACGAGGTTTTCTGATATCATGAATATGCATGGAGCCGTGCTAGAGCTTCGCTCGCACAGGGATTTATATTACATGCATATAGCCGTGTTGGAGCTTCCTGTAGACTGTGTGTCACAGTGAGATGATATGCTCACACGTGCATATTGAGACAGAGATGATATGGGTGGAAAAGACCTATTGCAGGCACCCCTGATTGAGCTTGGGTTCACGGAGTACGTTGTACCGTGTATATCACGCGGAGTACGCTGTACCGTGGGGATTGTTAGAGTGGAGTGGCATTAGCCACGATGCAGCAAGCCTTGCCCTCGCAATCCTGGTGTTATGTTGTTTTGACGAGTAGGACGACCCACCTCCCGTTTCAGGTGTGATACCCCGCACACTAGGTACCGTGTTGCCAGGGATCACAAGGATATGGCCATAGTTCTCGATGTTACTGATATAATCAATTACATGTCTCACATGATATAACTATTGGTCGATAGACCAGGGTAGACCCGAGGGAGGGGTCAGGCCCCCGATTTTATGATTTTATACTGTGATATGAGATTTCAGATGATTTTATGATATGTGACCCTGAAAGAAGGGTGGTTTTATGACTGGAGTTTTATAATGAACTTTACTGAATTGTTTTAATGAGATTATTAACCCGGAAGGGTTAGTTTATACTACAGTTTTAAATGAATTGATTTAAATGCAGAAGCATGATGTTGTTTTCCATGCTTTTAATACAAATTCATGATTTGTCTTACATGATACAAACGAATGCATGATCTTGTTTTACTTCATGCTTATTATGATTTAATGATGTCACATAAAATGCTTGGAATGCATGAATTACATGATTTATATATGCACAAATAGTTTTGGATAAACTATGGCATTGAATATGCATGACTTTGTGCGTGAAATTTTAAATGAAAAGAAATGGATTTAAAAGCATGGCATTATGAGCATGTAGATAGTGGAGCTATCTACTTACTTGCATAATTGCCTTACTGAGCGTGTGGTTTGCTCACCCCCTTATTTTTCCATCTTTTCAGAGCACTTGACAATAGTTATTAAGCGGCTGAGGACTTGCATACTTGGTATCCGCTGCTTCCCATCGAAAGACAGGTATACACATTTGTATAGTTTTGTATCTAAATATGTAATGCACAGTACTGTAAACGGATATGATGTCGGGGATGTAGAGTTATAAATACCATTGTGTATGTATTAGTTAAAGTCAAAGAATTGTAAACTCTGATATATGAAGGTGAATATGGAAATGGAATGGTAAATAGTGTGAGGTTACTAACACCGAATCATAGCCCAACTGTGTTGTATGATTGTCACGATGAGAGAAAGGTAAAAATTAAATAATAAATAAAAAAGCGAAAAATTTACTCTGATTTTTAGGTTATTTGGGTCGTGACAATTTTGGATCGTGATAGTTTTTCGTATCAGAGCTTAGTTGGCCTGATATGAGTCGGTGTTAGTGGTTAAGGAAGTTTACATCCCCATGTACTGTGCATTGTTTAGATACAATTGTGTACATCGAGATTAGAGCTGGCAAAAGTTGACCCGAGCTCGAAAACCCACCCGAGACCAGACCGAACCTGAGACCAGACCGAATTGACCAAAAAGTCAAAGGCCCGAGCCCGAAAAAGCCCGAGCCCGAAAAAACTCGAACCCAAAAAAGCCCGAGCCCGAAAAAGCCCGAGCCCGATACAACCTGAACCCGAAATCGGCCGAATCCGAAACCCGAGAAAGCCCGAATTTACAACCCGAGAAAGCTGGAATTATAATTATATAATTATTATATTAAAAAATAATTAAATAAATAAATAATAATACACTTTTTCTAATTAAAATTTATAAAATTTTAAAACAATCATTATTTATTTATTAGATAATTATATCAATAATTTATTATCAACAAAATAAATATTAAATATTTACATTCAATTATTAAATAAAATTATTTTAAAACACAATATAATATTCAATATCAAATAATTTTCAATATTATGCTTATTATATTTGTAATAATAAATAATAAATATATTATTATATATAACATTTGATTTTATTATAAAAGCAATCATTATACTATTTTATTATATTTATTTCATATTAAAATTTTAATTTTAATACAATAATAAATCAAATATATATATATATAAATCATTATATAATTGTAACATTTATTTAAATTTGATATTTCATATAAAACATTGAATACATTATTAACAAAATTAGAATTTAAATTCTGACTCTTATAACTCGTAAATAGAAAAATAGTAATTTGTTTTTTAAATGGTGATTATACTAAAAATAAGAATTGAAAGTTAAAAAATGGGATCATACCCTTTTAAAGGTTGTAATAACTTTTTCACTGCAAAAAAAGATTCAGACTCAACAATGATATGTTTGCATCCAAATTCTCATGCCATTAACAAGTCAATGATTTTTATGTTCTAAATTAGTCCAATTTAGTAAAAAACAAACCAGTAAAGAAAACATCAAACACTTAAAGTTATGACATGTAACATTACAAGAACAATAAAATAGAAAACATACAATCATTCTCATACACAGCCACCTAGTCATGGAGAAATCAATCCCTAGTCATACATTGCATGATGAACAAAACATGAAAATACGATCATTACATTCAATGCTAGCGGCTTGATGAATAACATACTCGAAAAGATTGTAAATGCAGGAAGCAACTAAACTCTCCAAGAACGACACTGTCTTCAAATAAGATTAATGAGGCAATGATCAATCATAATTACTCTTAATAAAAAAATTTAATTTTTTAACAATATAAATAGTAAGAAATAAAATATCAACATACGTTACAATTAGAACTCTTCATCCTCATCCATAAACCAACTAGTTCAATTTAATCCAACTTTCCTTCCAAATCTCATTGTTTCATCTTCTTCATCTAATAAAATATATAAAAATAATCATATAAGAATTTAAATAATAAAAAATTAATAAAATAATAATTACGCTAAAATCTTACCATCTTTATCTATATCATATCCATATAGCCAATTACGAGTGGTAATCAAAATTTTTGCATTATGTGTTATGAGACAATTTCTCCATTTGTTGATAACTCTACCACCCATACTAAATGCTGATTCAAATGCAACTGTGGTAATTGGAATACTCAATATATCATTTGCCATAAGTGAAAGTACATGGTATCGAAATTGATTTTTCTTCCAATAATCAAGAACATTAATTTGAATCTCATAATCTTCTCTTGGTTTATTCAAATATACATTTAACTCTGATCTATATAAAAGAGATCCAGAATTGAAGTTTCTAAATCCCTACAATAACAAAATAAGTTCATATATGAAATTATAATAACAAATGTAAATTAAAACTCAAAAAAGAATTACTTAATATAAAAAAATAATAATTTAATAAGTTACTAAAACAATTTATATTAAACTTTGAACAAAAAATTTATGTAAATATGTTATCAAATTAACAATAAATATTTATATGTTTCAAATTTTATTTCTAGCTAGGAAATTTAAGTTTTTGCCATGTCTTGTCTTTTGTATAAATTTTATTACTAAATTATATAATTTTTTTCCTCTTTAATTCATGTTTCATCCTTTTAATTATATTTTGTCTTATAATCATTATGACTAAATTATATCAGCTTTTTGGTTTACCTATTTTATTTAAACTTCTATATTATATTTAATAATTTTTCCAAACTTAAACTAATTGCATCTATCAATTGAGAATTTAGCTACAATTATAAAACTTTAATTAGGTATAATTGAAACGAATCGATAACAATTAATTAGGTATAATTTTGTTAAGCATATATGATTATTTATTTATTTGCCTACCTTATCGGTTCATATCTATACCAGTTCACTAAAATAATATCAGTAGATATTTTTTCTTGTGCATTATGCAACGTAGCGATCAAGACAAATATGCATCATTACTTGATTGTGCAAAAATGATTATTTTAAGTTAATTTTTTTATTTAAATTATGTAACTAATTTATTAAAAATTAAAAATTTGTTATACTTATATATGATAACTAATAATTATTTTGATAATAAATAATTAATTTTTTAACCATGTTATTATATAATATGATAATTCTATTTGAAAATTATTAAATTAATTATATATATACATTAAGGTGCAATATTTATTTTATTCCATTTTATACAATAATTTAATAATTTATCATGAAATCATTTCCTTTCTTTTCTTATTCTTTGAAAGCCTATCAACAATTTCAATTATTCTATAGATAGATTATATTTGTAGTCCAGTCAGATTTTTTATGCTCTTCAATTTTTCTTGGCCAAAGCTAAAGAAATAAGCAAAACATTCATTTAAAAAAGAAGTGATGAAGATAACATCTAGAAGTTGGAGGAAATCTGTAAAACTAAAAACAAATTAACAGAGGAAATAAAAAAAATATTATGAAACTTTTATTAATATAATTTTAGTGACTTCTGTTTAAAATTTAAAAATTTATTATTTTAATCATAATTATCTACTTTAATTTTATAATTATTTCTATTATGCCTTTTTTAAGCTCACAAAATTTTTTTGTATAAATATTTTTTTTAGTGTATTATATCAACTACAAAATATCAATCATATGGTAGTGTATAATTGTATATGATATAATTATACCAAATATTAAAAATATATAATTTTTTTAATTTATTATTCTAAATTCTTAATGAGACAATTTATTAATTTATGTAAACGATTATATTTAATGCAATAATATTTATGTACAAATAAAAAACAAATTAGAAATAAAATAGAGCTAACTAATTGATCATTTATTCATATTAAGCATTTTTTTGGTAAATGATAATATTAATTGATACTTTTCTTCCTATAATATCTATATGTAATATTTTCTTTTGCATTTAATGAATATAATTATATCTACTATTTTATAATAAATATTGTAAGAAATTAAAAAAGAGTAAATTATTTTTGTCAAATAATAAATATTAAAATATAGAAATTTGTTTTTATATAAATATTTATTAAAATATAAAATCATATAAAAATTAAATTAATTATCGCATTCAAATTTTTTTAAAAAACATTATAACTAATAAAATTTCAAAATATTTCAAGCTGGACCGTTAAACCCGGTCGACTAGAACCGGGACCGAACCCGAAAAAGCTCGAACCCAAAAAAGTTCGAAACCGAAAAAGCTCAAACCCGAAAAAATCCAAAATCGAAAAAGTCTGAACCCGAAAATAATCAAACCCGAAAAAACCTGAACTCGAAAAAGATCGAGCCCGAAAAGAACCCGAATCGAACCCGCCCGAGCCCACCAGTTTGTCACCTCTAATCGAGATGGAAGTGCAGCTAAGAATTTGGTTTCAATTGCAAAAATAGACTCATTAACTGATAGCCACTATGGTAGAGGGGCGAGTACACGAGCTCGAGGCCGTAGAGGTAGTCCTGAGAGTCGTACTGAGTCGCCACATGAGCCTCAAGATGAGATTGAAGTGGAGGCTGATGTTGAGCATGCCCCACAGAGTTCGACAGTGAGATCGGACAGAGTCCGACCGAGAGATCGAACTGTATTGAGACACGCTTCGCGAGGTTGGAACGGAGTGTGGAGAATATTTTACGAGCTAATTGCTCAGAGTATGCATGGGATTTGAGGGCGAGTCGGAGTATTGGTGGAAGTCTGCTCGACCCATCTTAAGAGTTAGACATCCAGAATGGACGTGGAAAATAATTCTTGATGTTTTTTGGTGACAGAATATGTCAGATACTGCTTAAAGGAAATTACAGATAAAATTCTTTACTCTGACCTAGAGGAACTGGTTGATTAATGAGTATAAATCTCAGTTTTTATATACCTGCCCAGATATGACTTCGACACTATGAACAGTGAAAGTCGAAATGTCGAAAAGTTCATGAAGGACTCAGATTTTCAATTAGAGTCCGATTGACCCTGCTAGATATCACTACCTATGCCGAAGAAGTGCGCACACTATAGTTGTGTGAATAAGATCATGAGTTACATGCCTCTGAGATTGGGAAAGGTAGTAAGGGCCGAAATAGAGACAAAAAGAGAATAGTGGATGACAAGGATGTCAGAACGAGAAAAAGGTAGTTGGTAAAAGCTTAGAGCTGATGAGTCACGGGGTAAGATGATTGGTAAGGCCCTAGTGTATCCAAATACAGTACTTTTGAGGGGTATTGTGATTGGAGGACCCCGACCTAGTACGGAACAGTGTAGGATGTGTGGTAGGTACCACGAAAATAAGATGTTGGACGAGGGCGAGTGTATGCCTTGGACCAGGACACTATTAATGTTTCATATGATGTGGTGGAAGATACCACACTGGTTGTGAATAATGAAGTAATTATTTTAATTTATCATGGTGCCACGTATATATTCAAACCACCTTTAGTTGCTTATAAGGTAGTGAAAGATGTGAAGCCTATACCCTTAAGTAAGATGATGCTAGTTAGCTGATTATCACTAACTGAATATGGGTATAGTGATTGTAAGTTGAAATGGGGGAAAATGATATGTCAGCCGATTTTATTCAATGGAATATGAATAATTTGGAAGTAATATTTGAGAATAGATTGATTCGGCTGTAAACTTTGATGTTTAGATTGCTATCCTAAGATAGCGATGTTTTCACCCCTGAAAAGTATACTGTAAGTTTTGACAAGGAATGAAAGAGTTTGTTATAAGTGATATATGAAAGGAGATAAGCTTTGAGATGTGATAGATCCTGAATACGAGATATATTGGAATAAGAGGCATATGCAAGGTAAGAATATCTTTGATATGTAAAGTAATTTGGATTAAGCGATATGTGGTGAATATGAATTGCGGCCAAGGATAATAGGGGATATATCCACACTCAGTCTATGTGGTCAAGTCTGAGGGTTAATAAAGGTATTTCAAAATATCTCCCAACCTGAATACTTGACAGCGTCTAGAAGCGCACACATAATCTATAAATTGAAATCGACAGTCATAATATATATATATTTAAAATTTGGGTACCTTTGCTGGTACGATAAAGAAATATAGAATTCGATTAATCATGAAGGTTTAAAAAAAATTTATAAAAGCCGTTAATATAAGAAAAAAGGAAATGATGTGGGTTAGTATCTTGAACGGAAGCGATTTCGAAATGACATTATACGTTTATGCGTACATAGGTCAAGGATATGGGTGATTGAAATATTTAGTGGAACTCAACTACGATGAGGTATTTAAACCTTACCTGGACGGATTAGTTGTCATCTTTAGCGATGATATTTTGATGTATTCGAAGTCCAGGGAAGAGCATGAGTAGCAATAGGAAACTGTCTTACAGACGAGTTGTTGAGAGTTTCTCGAAATGGGCTACTCAGTTGACACATCTTGTTCGAAAAGATTGTATTCCAATAGGATGATAAGTATGAAAGTAGCTTCCGTGAGCTTTGGTATATTGAAGTAATAAACTGACCACCATAATTATTCTCACCATAACCAACAGCTTAAGAGGTTTCAGTGTGTATGGATACCTCAAAATAAGGATTGGGCTGTGCATTGATGTAAAATGGGAAGATAGTCGTTTATGGATCTAGATAGTTCAAAGACCATGAGAGAAATTATCCGACCCATGATTCAGAGTTGACAATTGTAGCGTTTACACTAAAAGTATGGCGTCACCACTTAGATGGTAAGAAATTTTGGGTATGCACTGATCGTAAAATCCCCGAGTATCTGTTTTCACAGAAAGAGTAGAATATGAGATAACCAAGAGGGTTAGAGCTTCTAAGGATTATGATTGTGAACATTGTACCACCCAGGAAAGGCTAATATAATGGTTGATGCCTTGAACAGAAAGAGCCTCGGGATGATATCACATATGATGGTCAGGAAGCGTGAGCTGCTAGAGCAGTTGTGAGCCTTAGTAGTGATGTGATCCCTTCTGATGATGACAGTGATTGTGTGACAGCTAGCTTGAGGTTAGAACCAGATTTGAGTGACCGGATTTTCCAGGCTTAGCGTGATGATCGGCATGGTGTCGATAGTGTGGGTCAGATTTAGAAGGGTATAGTGATAGAGTTCACAGTGAGTGATAATGACTTACAGAGGTTCAGAGATAGTATAAGAGCTCCCCAGGACCACAGTTGATGAGATAGTGTTATTGTCAGAAGCTAACTCTTCGGGATATACAGTGCAGCCGAGAAGTAATAAATATATCGAAATCTCTGAAAAGGGTATTGGTGGTCATATATATATAAAAAAAGACATTGTAGAGATTGTGAAAAAGTGTCTCGTATGTCAGCAGAGTAAGGTAGAGTACTATAAGTCTGCAGGATTATTGCAGCCTCTACTTATATTGACACGAAAATGGAAACAAGTTACCATGAATTTCATGATGGGTTACAGAGGACCCGAATAAAACACGAGGCTATTTGGGTGATAGTTAATAGAGTGACTAAGTCTACCCACCTTTTGGCTATGGAAATCCCCAGATACTCTAAGTGCGTAGGCAGAGTTATGTGTACAGAAAATTGTGAAACGTTATGTAGCGTTCCAGTGAGCATGATATTAGATAGGGATTCCTGCTTCACTTTCCATTTCTGGGAATATTTTTCAGGAAGCTATGGGAACCCGATTGAGTGTAAGCACAGCTTTTCGTCCTCAGATAGATGGTCAGTCAGAGAGGACTGTACAGGTTTTGGAGGATATGATGAGAG
This sequence comes from Firmiana major, assembly GCA_033439115.1. Taxonomy (NCBI): domain Eukaryota; kingdom Viridiplantae; phylum Streptophyta; class Magnoliopsida; order Malvales; family Malvaceae; genus Firmiana; species Firmiana major. Next base: position 40,022,543 of record CM065901.1, read on the forward strand.
CGTGTGTCATTGATTTTATAAGCTCTTGGGATGATCAGTTATTACTAATCGAATTCGCCAATAATGACAGTTGTCACTTGAGTATCGGGATGACTTTATATGAGGCATTGTATGGCCGTAAGGAGTTGTTCCCAAACTTAGATAAGAAGAAGTGGGTGACAGATAGAGAATTACTTCCTAATTGGTAAGACAAACCTCTGAGGATGTTCAGTTGATTTATGAGAAATTAAGAACACCTCAGAGCAGATAGAAAAGCTATGCTGACAAGAGACAGAAAACCATTAGAATTCACCGAGGGTGAATTAGTATTGTTGGAAGTTACATGCCTTTAGGACATAGCATAAGGACATAACGAGATTCGGAAAGAAAGCAAATTGAGTTTCGTTAGACATAATCCTTTAAGAGATTGGACAAAGTGGAAGATAAGACCTGTAGGTTGGCATTACCACTTGAATAAACAGGCATCCATAATGTGTCCCATCTTTTGATGTTTCGAAAATACTATCCGGACCCAGCATATGTGATCGGATATGAGCTCCAACAACTTAACTCAATGAAAGTATAACGTATGTTGAAAAAAATTGATTCGGGTATTAGACAGAAGGAGAAGGTGTTGAGGTTTAAGATGATCTCCCTAGTCAAGTCTGTTTGTAGTATTACACTCCGAAAAAAGTCACATGAGAATTAAAAAGTATGATGCGATAGACGTACCGGAGTAGTATATGGATCCGTTTGACTTGGTTCTAATTTGGAGAACCAAATTTCGTAAGTGGGGGAGATTGTAAAACTCGATTTTTTTTATCGTAAGATCAAATGAAGGATCGAAATGGTATTCTCGAATACGTTGAAGGGTAAAACGGTCAAAAGACTGAAACTCGATATTAATCGGATAAGAAAATTTCATTAAAAAAATATGGGATTGAGAAATCTTGATCAATAACAAAGAAATAATTAAATTTCGAGTCCAATTGATCAATATATGAATTTATTGGAATTAACCTGAATTTTCACTTCGAGAAATTACCCTGAAAATAATAAAAAAATATACCGAAAAGACGAAGTAATACCGATAAATTCATTTAATGATTATATGAATAAAATAGCTTTTTTTGGATATTTTTGGGATTTTTAATAATAAAATAATGATTAAAATAACATTAAAATAAATTATAAATAATAAAATAAAGTAAATGAAAAAAAATCGCAAAATCGCAATTTGGAAGAAACGAAACAGAAAAGCAAAAGGCGAAAACGAAGTAGGAAATCGAGGAAACAATTTCCCTCCAACAGACGGCCACCGACAACGGGTGACGAGCCTCGTGGGGACCACTAGGCCCCGGCACGCGCGTCGACAACGTCGGAGAACGTCGAAAATGAGGGGAGAGGCCGCAGGAGAGAAGTCTAGATCGGCGGCCATCGGCACCGATTCGACCAGCCCCGAGGCCCGATGATGGAAGCCCAGGCGATGGAGCATCAAACGGCATAAAAAATGGCCCGAGAACTGGCCGAACGGCGTCGAAACGATGAAATTATGCCTGAACGGGTACGACCGGTTCAACACAGTGACGGTATGCTGAACTGGATCGGACCAGTTCAGCTAAAAAGAAAAGGAGAAAAGAAGAAAAAAAAGGAAAGCAAAAGAGGAAAAATTGGAAAAAATTTCAGTGATGCAATTGAGTTAGGGGTAAGTCGGTAAGCGATCGAAATTGATCGATTTAAGTTTTGAAATATTTAATTTGATTAATATTCGATTGGAAGTTTACCCGAAAAAATATTAAATTTTGTAGCTTGACAATTGACGTCAAACGAAAGCTCGAGTCAACCTCGATTTGTGTACTATCATGGAATTGCGGGTAAGTAACCCTTATTTACGACAATTTTACATCATTATGCGTGTTAGAATTTACCGCATAAATTACGGATTTAATTTTCGCATTAAATGAATTAAATTCTGGAAATTGAGATAAATTGTTGTAAATAATTCGTTAAGTGATTCGAGAGTTTAGAACGAGGCTCAATAAATATTGATGGGCCCAATGAGCCTAATAAGCCTCGATAATGTGAATAGTAAGTGGAAAACGGGCTTAAGGCCAATTATGGTACAATCGGGTCCAATATGGGTAAACGGGCCCAATAATTTAAATTAAGCCCAGAAATATGAAATACAATTAATTATATTGTATTTGATCTTATGAATATTTATCCGTAGTTTCGGAGATTGGATTGGGAGCAAATCAGACTGTGTGATGAGTCATCAGTGGAAATGTCAGACTGTACAAAAAATGAGGTAAAGGAATTGTGTGCGTAGCTAGAGGTAGCTACGCATATTTTAATAGTTTTTGTATACACAGAATATGTATGCATACACAAAATATGTATAAAGGTCCTAGAAATAAATTAAAGATTTTAAGGACTCGAAATAGGTAAAAATGCTATTTTACCCTTATTGAGGGAATTCACCTAAGGATGGTGAAAGCATGACATGCATGAAATGCATGATTTAAGGAATTTTTAGATTTAAGGAATTTTCTTGGTTTTTAAGCAAAGCAAATCGATAATTAGCCAGTAATTGCATAAATTTCACAATATAACACTACGTAAGTGTTATTAAGATTTAAATGAAAATTATTTGGAAAATGGGACAACTATCAAGTTTATATGGAAACAGATAGTGCTGGCGCATAGCTCGCACTATATCTGAGTTTGTAAGTGTGCATAAAATGTGCTTGAGCGGTTGCTCGCACCGACTTGTGTGACATCATATTCAAGACATGTTCTAGAGCGGTTGCTCGCACTGATTTTTACTATTGTGAAATGCATTAGAGGTGTTGGAGCCTAGCTCGCACTCTGTTTTGACTTGTTTTAACTTTATATGCATAAAAAGGTGCTGGAGCGATTGCTCGCACTAGTTTTTATGATTTGATATGCATGAGAGGTGCTGGAGCTTAGCTCGCATCCTGTTTTGATATGATAATTGCATAAAAAGCCGTACTGGAGCCTTGCTCGTACGTGATTTAATTGATTTAATTACATAAAGTCGTGCTTGAGTGTAACTCGCACGAGATTTGATTTATTTATGTATAAAAACGTGTTGGAGCTTGCTCGCACATAATTTTATATGGATTTATAACTCATTTTAAAGTCGTACTGGAGTGTTACTCGTATGCCGATTTTACTGATCTTTATGAAACCGTGCTAGAGCTTCGCTCGCACGAGATTTTCTGATATCATGAATGCATGGAGCCCTGCTAAAGCTTTGCTCGCACAGGGATTTATATGACATGCATATAGCTGTGTTGGAGCCTCCTGTAGACTATGTGTCACAGTAAGATGATATGCTCATACGTGCATACTGAGACAGAGATGGTATGGGTGGACAAGACCTATTGCAGGCACCCCTGACTGAGCTTGGGTTCACGGAGTACGTTATACCGTGTATGTCACGCGGAGTACGTTGTACCATGGGGATTGTTAGAGTGGAGAGGCATTAACCACGAGGTAGCAAGCATTGCCCTTGCAATGTTGATGTTATGCTGTTCTGGCGGGTAGGACCGACCCACCTCCCGTTTCATGTGTGATACCCCGCACACTAGATACCGTGTTGCCAGCGATCACTAGGTTATGGCCATAGTCCTCGTTGTTACTGATATAGTCACCTACTTGTCCACATGATATAACTTATGGTCTTGATAGACTAGGGTAGACCCGAGGAAGGGGTTAGGCCCCTGATTTTATGATTTTCTATTATGATGATAGGTTTTTCAGAGGATTTTATGAAATGTGTCCCTGAAAGAAAGGTGACTTTTATAACAGAATTTTATAATGGATTTTTAATGAGATGGATTTATAAGATGCTTAACCCCTTTGGGTTATTTTATATTGCAGTTTAATAAAGTGATTTAAATGCAGTAGCATGATGAGTTTTCCATGCGTTAATGATAAATTCATGAAAAGAATTATTTCTCATGATTTGTTTTTTATGACATGAAATGATGCATGATCTTGATTTACCTCATGCTAAGTATGATTTAATGATGTCACAAAAAATGCCATTGATGCATAAGTAGTATGATTTATATATGCACGAACAATTTTATAAACTAAGTCATTGATGAAATACGTGATTTTGTGCTTGAGATTTTAAAGAAAAGAAATGGATTTTAAGGGCATGGCATTATGAGCATGTAGATAGTGGAGCTATCTACTTACTTGCATAATTGCCTTACTGAGCATGTGGTTTGCTCACCCCCCTTATTTTTCCATCTTTTCAAAGTACTCGCAGTAGTTATTGAGCGGTTGAGAACTTGCATCTTGGTATCTGTTGCTTCCCATCGAGAGACAGGTATACACATTTGTATAGTTTTGTATCTAAATATGTAATGCATAGTACTATAAATGGATATGATGTCGGGGATGTAAGGTTATGTAAATACCATTGTGTATGTATTTAGTTAAAGTCAAAAGACAGTAAACTCTGATATGTGAATGTGATTATGAAAATGGAATGGTAAATAGGTGAGAGGTGACTAACACCGAATCATAGCCCAACTGTTTGGTAAGATGGTCACGATGAGAGAAAGGTAAGAATTAAATAATAAATGAAAAAGAGAAAAATTTGTAGTGATTTTAGGTAATTTAGGTCGTGACACTATCTTTCTTGCTTTCTCTAGCACCTAGCTAAGGCACGGGTACCAAAGGCACTCTCCGTGTCGAAAACATTCATGCGTGCTGCGCGGGCACGCGATACCACCAAAACATCATCATCATCATTAACCACAAGTAGCGAGACATCTACCACACAGGTAGAGTCAAGTGCTATAGGGGCCCTACATACTGGCACTCAAGTGGTGGAGCCAGAGCACCACAAGAAGTAGCCATGCATGAAGTCTATAGTCTCAGAAAATTCTTTTCTTTTTTTTTAAATACTTTTGAAAATGTCAAAAGTTTCTTCCAAAGTATAAATATAGAATTACAAACCATTATAAAACTTCCATGCATTTTGATACATCAGGAAATTCATTTCATAAACATAGATGTACTAGGTGAACATTTCCTAAAACGAAATCATGTTTCGTAATTTGTTCCATAAGTATGCAAACAATCATAAATCATTTTAAAACTTAACATTGCTTCATAAAAATCCTTTTATCAATGCAATGAGTGTTCATTATCAGAACTAAATTAAATTATACTCCTTACCTTTATTGGGTTTAGGTGGCGTTATTTCCTTGGAACCCAGTACTGCATCGTTAATTGTGTCGATTTCTCAAACTATCCAAAATGACACAAATTCATCACACATAAGCAAAACTTACTTAAACACATTCAAACATGCATTTACATCTTTAAATCAACCATTCTCGACCCTTTTGCCTAACGTTGTTCATTTCTTTGTTTTTTTGTCGATTCAAGACTCGTTTTAAGCTATCTATAAAAATTTCATTACCGTACTTTCATACTCATCATTAGAATAACCCAAATACATCATCCACATGTACAATTCATACTTGTAAGGAAACCCATGAACATTTTAAAACCATAAACCTCTTGCTGGCCGAAACTCTACACCTTTCTCGAGATTATTTTCATCACTCTTACACAATTATAAAATCTATAAAATGACCAAATACATACTTAATTTATCATCTTCAACCTTCAATTCCAATTCTTGATAATTTAACTCATAATATCTAATTCCTTGCCTAATTCTCAAAACCCCCAATTTGTCAAATTAACCTTAGTTCCCTAATTTCTTCACAACCAAATTTAAATTAATTCATACAACAATCATGCTTCTATAATACAATTTATACAGAAATTTAACTAGATAAAACTTGGGTTTTTACCTAGGAGTCCATTGGTGCGAAAATGGGGAAGTAGCAAATACGTATTTTATTATTTTTTTTGGACACTGTTGCATTGGAAGGGGAAAGGGGGAAGGCCTGATGGGGTGGATAGGACGTCGGTGGTCACTGGGCTCACGATTTCGTTGTCAGTGGTCGATGGTTCGCGAAATAGAGGAAAACTCCTTGGTTTCGTTTTCAGTTTCGAGCGAGGGGAGAAGGAGAAGGAAAGGGGGACCGCCAATTGGGTGAGGTCTACTGTGAGGCCTTGGTCATCGGTGTTAGGGACGGCAGGGGATGGTAATGAGAAGGGAGGAGGTTCAGCGAGGCAGAAGAGAAAAAAGAAGAAGAAGATGGGGCTGGTCCGCGATCCATTCCCGATTTCTTTTATATATATATATTTATTGTATTTATATTTATTTATTTTTATTATTATTATTTTTAAATACATTTTCAATTTAACAAATATATATGTGTATTCTTATAACATATTTTCATTTAATTTACCTTACCTTGTAATGCAAATATTTTTTTTATTATTTTATATCTTTTTGAAACCACAAATATAGACTTTACATGAATTTCCAACTAATAAACTAAAATTTCACAATATCGCCATACTTGTATTTGCTCTTCACCTCTTGTATTTCGGGCTCTCAGCCATTCTGGAGCTTCTCGACTCCCATCCTTCTCGAGCCCTACAACGAATATTCGCATTTCCATTAAAAACTTATAGAAAATTTTACGATGTTTATAGTTACTGTGGTCCATGGAGTACGATGTACCATGCGACACGCACGTGAGTACGCTGTACCATGTTTTTATCTTCGGACATACTGTACTGTGAGCCGGTTGGGTAGCTGACCACTCCCACGGCGATTGACATCCTAGCACACCTGATTAGTGATGCTCAGAGTCACCGATATTGGCCTATTGTCATACTGTCTATAGCATGTACTGCCTTGTTTCATCTATTCGTTTTACTGAATTGACTGAATGAATTGTATTATCGTATGAAAATTATTATATCCGACTGTGTAAAGCTTTTGGAACTCATGATGAATTCAGCATAATGTTTGCTCTACTAAGACTAATATTATTATCATTTTTTCGACTCTGATTTCTACTACATGCTAAAAGCTTGGTATTTTCTGCATGATAAACCCTTTATACACATGTAGTTAGTGTATTTATCTGCCTACCACATTCTTTTTCTTACTGAGCATGAAGAGCTCATCCCTTACTTTCCTCTACAGAATCTCATCAGTAGCTGTGATTATTTTTATAATTAGGATTTCTTTTGCACAACCATATTTTCGTGAAGTATTCTTCTACGTTAAAGGTATACCTAATATAGGCATTCTTTTGTATCTAAATTTTGGTAAGCACAATAATGTTTATGAAATGTATCTGGGGATGTAAATGTAGTTAAATTGTAATTGAATGATAATTTCGATTAATAAAAAAATGCCCTTTTGATTTTAATCAAGGATGTAAATTTTATGTATGTTTGCATATATACGGTAAGAAAAGTTTATTGTACTGATCTAGCATTAACTCATAGCCCAACCAAATTGTACGAAATTCGGGTCGTCACAGAAAAACACGACATTAGTGAATGATTTAAGCAACCCACATGTGTTCATAAGAGAGGATAACATGGAAAACCATGCAAAACTAGAACCATGCATGTTAACATATGTTAACACTTAGCAAACTAGTGTAAGTAAGGGAGATTAAGCAACCAACAAGTGGAATAAGTGAGAGTTAATGTGTAAGGCCATGAAAGGTTATATGAAGCTGAACTTAACACCTAGCAAATGATAGTGGATTGAGATATGAATGTGAATGAAATTAGGCTTCTTTATTCCCTTAGTATTGCCAAAATCGAACAAAGTGAAGAGCGAGAAATGTAAAAGGCATATGGCTTGGAAGAGATGTAAGAGTTATGTGAACTTAAATTTAAACTAAGAGAAAGGAAATACAAAAATTAGAAATGTTAAAGTGAATGAGTTATGGTGGGAAGTAAAAATAAAAATAAATAGGCACGAATTTGTTGGACTAGGTTCAGCCATACCAAAGAGTTAAGGTAAACTCTTATGTTTTCATTTTGGTTATTATGAATGATTAATGTCTGGTGGTAATGAAGTTAATTTATGTATTAATTGCAGAAAATTGATTGTAGAAGATGGTGGAGGATTTGGCTAAGGGTGAGATTGCAAGGGTGAGAAATTGTTTGTGGTAAATTTAATAAATTTAATTAGTTTGATGTTGCTAGCTAAATGATGGTTAAATTTGTTGTAGGAAGAACACAAGCAAGGCCTTAAATGTCACAACCTAAGGTGAAAGTTTGGTGGATTTATCTTTTAACTAAGTTTAATTTAGCATTATATAAATGAAGTTAGCATAGGATTGATTTTGGTGTTAGTTGTAGTGAATTGTGAAAATTGGCAATGTTGGCACTTGTCAGCCTAGGAGTGTGCTTGTGTGGATGTGCTAACATTGGTTTTTTAAGGTATGTAGTATATGTAAATGGTTATTCGGTATCATATTACTATGTAATTAATCGAGGAATTTTTCACGACCCCTTTTTACCCAAAATCCTTACAAATTTAAAAAATTTTTTTTTTCAATTCCTTTCCCAGTTGTAGACATTCTCACCACCAAACAGTTGAGCTATGAGTCAGTATTAGTCACCCTTTACTATCCATCTTTTTAATTAATCAAGAGCAAACACATACATTTGAAAATTTAAGTTCTATACTTATACATGTTTGCTAACATTTACATCTCCCATATTTACATTCCAAAATGATTACTGTGCTATTACATGTTTAGATACAAAATAAAACTAGTGTGTATACCTCTCGTTGATGGGAAGCTGCGGATACCAGGATGCAAGTCCTCAGCCACTCACTAACTACTATGTGCGCTCTGTAGAGGGGGAAAATGAAGGGATGAGCCACCACATGCTCAGTAAGACAATAATGCAAGTAGGTAGATAACTACACTATCTACATGCTTATAATGTCAGAATATAAAAATCACCTATATCTAGAGCATGATGAAATATTAAAACTATGCCACATGTGTAAGACCCGAATTCAGTCAAAACATGAAATTAAAAATGCAAAAAGGATTGAAATGAAATTTTCAAAGACGTGAAGGGCAAAACGGTCAAAAGATCGAAAGTCGAAATAAATTCGACAAGAAAATTTAATTAAAAATAATGGATTTGAGAATCTTGATCAATAACGAAGAAATAATTAAATTTCGGGTTAAATTAATCAAGATATGAATTTATTGGAATTAACCGAAATTTTTGCTCGGGATAATATCCCGAAAATACAGAGAAAATATACCGGGAAAGTGGAAAAATAGATAAAATAATATAAATTAATTAATTAGAATAAAATATAATTTTTTTAGATATTTTTTGGATTTTAGAATAAAATAATAAATATAATAATAATAAACTAATTTATAAATAAAAATAAAATAATTAAGTAAAAAAAGAAATCAGAAAACTTTATCGAAGAGAGAGAAAGAAATGAAAACAGAAACATGAAACCGAGAAGACCGACGAGGAAGACACAGTATCGAACGACCACCGGTGACCCAGCGGCCAGGCGAAGGGCCGAAAAATGTAGAGGAGAGGCCGACGATCTCCTTGTTACCAACGACGCGCCCCACCGACGTCGAAGAACGCCGGATCGAGGGAGAGAAGCCGAGAGAGGAAAAGGAATTTTTTCGACGATCGACATCGATTCGGCCCTAACCACTAGCCACCGAAGGAACCCCACGTGATGCCGAGCCGAATGGGGGCAAAAACAGCCAGGGAAACGGCGGCCAGCGTCGGCAACTGCGAGAAACGAGGAAGCCACCGACGTCGAAAAGGAGAAGAGGCCGGACCGACCACTTCTCGGCCACCTCGTGCGAAACTGAGACCAGATCCAAGCTGTGGACGACCTCGCGGAGCTGCTTGCGGCAAAAGCCGGTGGAACCAGTCGGTAAGGCCCCGAACCGGCTGAACTGGACTGAACCGAACTGAACCGGACCGGTCTGAATTGGGTTGAACCGGACTGAACCGGTTCAGCTAAGAAAGAAGGGAAAAAAGGAGAAAAAGAGAAAAAGAAAAAAGGGGAAGAATTTTCGAGGATACATCAAACTTCGGGTAAGTCGATACGAGATCAAAAGTGACCAATTTGATTTTTGAAAAATTTATTTAAATTATATTTAATCGAAAAGTAACCGGGGATTAAATATATAATTGTGCAGTTTTACGACAAATCCCGAACGAGAGCCGATTGAGCTCCGATTTTTGTACCCCGTATCATATTAAGTAAGTATATTTTAATTACGATAATGAGTCCTTTAATACAGAGTTTCGATTATTTTATGAAATTTACGGATTAATTCTGTATAAAAAGGCATATTAATCGGAATTGCAACGTAATTATCGTAAATAGTATACGGGCTATCCAATGAGTTTGGAACAAACCCGATGATTATTGGTAAGCTGAATGAGCCCAGTAAACCCGAAGAAGGGATTTAATAAGTAGAAACAGGCTGAAAATGGGTTGAGGCCCATTAAGGTGCGATCGGGCCCAATAAAGTAAAACGGGCCCAATACGTTAGATTCGATCAGTATAAGTGAAATACTGATAAGTATAATTGAATTGGCCTAAATACATGGTTATATGCAGCTCCGTAGACTGGATTAGCAGCAAATCGGATTGGATGAGCCTTCGACAATGGAATTTAGACACGCGCTCGACGAGAATCGAGGTAAGGGAATTTTGTAGGTGCATAGAGATGCCTATACGTATTTTTGAGGGGATTTACAAGCCCTAGAATTTCTTAAAGTATCTAGAAAATGAAATAATAATTTTTACAAAAACCAGGGCATAGGTGAATAAAGAAAAAGATGATTTTACCCCTGGGAGTAAAATTTACAAAAAGGGTAGTAAGGCAGATAAATTGCATGATTTTATGTTTTTAATGTTTTATATAAATGTATTACTTTGATTTAAGCAAATATACACATAGGTTGGCTGTTGATTTTATGAATTATACGAAAGGGTACCGGTTTGTACCGGTTACGATTTTAAAAGATGTTTTATCAAGATTGAGCCACCTATCGTATTTACATCAATAAAAAGAGTGCTAGAGTCTTACTCGCACTAAAGTTTACTGATTTATTACTCATGAAAAGCCGTACTGGAGCATTGCTCGTACGAGAAATTTGTGTGTGCATAAAATTGTGTTGGAGCTTCGCTCGCACGAGATTTTAGATATCATGATATGCATAGCGTGGTGCTGGAGCTTCTCTCGCACTAGACGTGGGTTGACATGCATATAGTCGTGCGGAAGCCTCCTGTAGACTGTGTGTCGCAGAGAGTTGAGATGCTCGCACGTATACTTTGAGACATGAGTTGGTTATTGACATAGTATTGGGGTGGATAAGACCTACGGCAGGCACCCCCAGACTATGATATGGGTCCACGGAGTACGATGTATCGTGTATGTCACACGGAGTACGCTGTACTGTGTAGTCATGATGACTCGATGATGTTACTTGATATTCTGGCGGGTAGGATTTGACCCCACCTCCCGTTGCAGTTGTGATGCCCCGCACACCGGGATCCGTGTAGCCTGGGATCATAGGGACATAGTATGGCCATAGTCCTCGATTTTCATACAGTAACCTACATATCTCACATGATATCATACGGTCTGAATAGACCAGGACAAACCCAAAGGAGGGGTAAGGTCCCGATTTATGTTTTTAAACGAGATACAATTTAATAAATCAACATATTCCCGAGAGATGAGTTTAGCCTTAATGTGGTTATTTTATGATGAAACAAATAAGTTTTTAACGTGACGAATTTATGATAAAAAAAATAAGTTTTAACGTGATGAGTTTATGATGAAACAAATAAGTTTAATGTGACGAGCATGAGATGTCATACATGATGATTTTTCCATGTTTATTTTATATGTCGACTTCATGATTTCTCTTATGTGATATATACATACATGTGGCATCGTTTTAGTCATACCTCATGCTCCAAATATAAACGATTTTATAGAATGACATTATTAGCACGTAGATAGTATAGTTATCTACCTACTTACATTATTACCTTACTGAGCAAGTTTCGCTCACCCTTTCATTTTCCACCCCACAGGGTACATTCAGTAGAAGAGAACGACAGTAGTCATGCATTTTGATTATCCGCTGCTTCTTATCAAGACCAGGTATACACATTTGTATAATTTTTGTATCTGAACATATAGAGGCACAGTATTGTACACGAATTTAATATTGGGGATATATTTGGTTAAAATAAATTGATATGTAAATGAAATATGAAAATGGAATGGTAATTAGGTGAGAGGTGACTAACTCCGAATCATAGCCCAACTGTTTCGTAGTGTAACTGTTCACGATGGGTAAGAAAATGAAAAAGCGAAAAATTTACTCTGATTTTTAGGTAATTTAGGTTGTGGCAAAAAGGTGGTACCAGAACAGAGTTTGCCTGATATGAGTCGGTGTTAGTGGTTAAGTAAATTTACATCCCCATGTACTGTGCATTGTTTAGATACAATTGTGTATATCAAGGTGGAAGTGCAGCTAAGAATTTAGTTTCGAATGCAAGAATATAGTTCTTGTAATTGATAGTCGCTATAGTAGAGGGGCGAGTACACATGCTCGAGGCCGTAGAGATCGGCCTGAGAGTCGAATGAGTCGTCATATGAGACTCAAGATGAGAGTAGGTGGAGTTTGATGTTGAGCATACTCCACAAGGTCCTATAAAGAGACCAAATAGTATTGAGACAGGCTCCAAGAGGATGGAGTGGAGTGTAGAAAATATTTTGGAGTTATTTACTCTGTCTATGTAGGTAGTTGAGGATAGGTAGGGTAAAGCCTAAACAGATGCCTCAGACTATATAGATTTTCACACCCCTCTGGTATTTAGCGAAGTAAAGAAACCAATAGTTACTAAGGACTGGGTGAATGAGATAGCAAAGTTGTATGGATTCTTTCGGTGTATGTCGATTGAGAAAGTGACTTTTAAATACGTTTATGTTGGAGGCGAGGCAGAGCATTGGTGGAAGTTCGCTCGAATCATCTGAAGAGTTAGACGTCCAGAGTAGACATGAGAAATATTTCTGGATGTATTCCGGTGACAGAATATCCCGGACATTGCTTAAAGGAAAATTACAGGTAAAATTTCTTACACTGACCCAGAGACACTAGTTGATTAACGAGTATGAATCTCAGTTTATATACCTACCCAGGTGTTACCCCGACACTATGGGCAGTGAGAGTCGAAAAGCCCAAAAGTTCATGGAAGGGCTCAAATTGTCGATTAGAGTCCGATTGGCTCACTACTTATGTCAAGACAGTGCGCAGAATACAGTTGCATGAATAATATCATGTGTTGCACGCCTCTGAGATTGGGAAAGGTAGTAAGGGTTGAAATAGAGACAAAAGAGAATAGAGAATGACAGAGATGTCAGAGCAAGAAAGAGACCAGTTGGTAAGAGATTAGAGCTGATGAGTCACGGGATAAGATGAGTGGTAAGACCCCAGTGCATCCAATTTTAGCACTTTTGAGGGGTATTGTGATTTGAGGACCCCGATCTTGTCACGACCCAAATTACCTAAAAATCAGAGTAAATTTTTCGCTTTTTCATTTATTATTTAATTCTTACCTTTCTCTCATTGTGACCATCCTACAAACAGTTGGGCTATGATTCGGTGTTAGTCACCTCACACTATTACCAATTTCATTTCCATAATCACATTTATACATCGGAGTTTACTATCCTTTGACTTTAATTAAATACATACCCATTGGTATTTATAACTCTACATCCCCTACATCATTTTCGTTTACAGTACTGTGCATTACATATTTAGATACAAAACTATACAAATGTGTATACCTGACTCTTGATGGGAAGCAGCGAATACCAAGCATGCAAGTCCTCAGCCGCTCAATAACTATTTCAAGTGCTCTGAAAAGATGGGAAAATAAGGGGGTGAGCAAACCACACGCTCAGTAAGGCAATTATGCAATTAAGTAGATAGCTCCACTATCTACATGCTCATAATGCCATGCCCTTAAATCCGTTTCTTTTCATTAAAATCATTAAGCACAAAGTCATGCAAACATCAATGACTTAGTTTATAAAACTGTTCGTGCATATATAAATCATACTACTTATGCATCAAAGCATTTTATGTGACATCATTAAATCATAATAAGCATGGATTAAATCAAGATCATGCAGTCTTTCATGTCATATAAGACAATTCATGGATTTCAAATGAAAGCATGAAAAACTTCACATGCTACTGCATTTAAATCAATACATTAAAACTGCAGTAAAAACTAACTCTTCTGGGTCAATCAACTCATAAAACAATCTCATAATTCCATTTCAAACTCATAAAACAATTCGTTAAAATTCATTATAAAACTTTGGTTATAAAACCACCCTTCTTTCAGGGTCACATATCATAAAATCATAAAATCATAAAATCAGAGGCCTGACCCCTCCTTTGGATCTACCCTGGTCTATCGACCAATAGTTATATCATGTAAGACAAGTAGGTAATTATCAGTAACATCGAGGACTATGGCCATATCCTAGTGATCTCTGGCAACACGATACTTAGTGTGAGAGGTATCACACCTAAAACGGGAGGTGGGTAGTCCTACCCGCCAGAACAGCATAACACCAGGATTGCGAGGGCAAGGCTTACTGCCTCGTGGCTAATGCCACTCCACTCAAACAATCCCCACGGTACAGCGTACTCCGTGTGACATACACGGTACAACGTACTTCGTGAACCCAAGCTCAATCAAGGGTGCCTGTAATAGGTCTTATCCACCCATATCATCTCTGTCTCAGAATGCACGTGTGAGCATATCATCTCACTGTGACACACAGTCTACAGGAGGCTCCAACACGGCTATATGCATGTAATACAATTCCCTGTGCGAGCGAAGCTCAAGCACGACTCCATGCATATTCATGATATCAGAAAACCTCATGCGAGCGAAGCTCTAGCACGGTGTCATAGAAATCAATGAAATCTGCGTACGAGCAGCGCTCCAGTACGACTTAAACTAATTATAAATTCAAGTAAAATCCACGTACGAGAAATGCTCTAGTACGGATATGTATAAAAACTCAGTGAAAACCTCGTACGAGAAAAACTCCTGTACGACATTCAAATGAATTATGAAAACCATATAAAACTTTGTACGAGCAACGCTCCAGTACAAATGAATGCTCAAGTAAATCAAATCTCGTGCGAGTTACACTCCAGCACGGCTTTATGCAATATCAAATCAAAACAGGATGCGAGCTAAGCTCCAGCATCTCTCATGCATGTCAAATCATAAAAGTAGTGCGAGAAATCGCTCCAGCACCATTTTATGCATATCACATCAAAACATGTCAAAACAGAGTGCGAGCTAGGCTCCAACAGCTCTCATGCATATCAAATCATAAAATCAGTGCGAACAATCGCTCCAGCACATTTTATGCATATGATGTCACACAAATCGGTGCGAGCAACCGCTCAAGCACATTTATGCATATTCACAAACGTAGATATAGTGCGAACTACGTGTCGGCACTATCTGTTTCCATATAAACTTGATAGTTGGCCTATTTTCCAAAGAAATTTCCATTTAAATGTAAATAACACCTACGTAGTGTTATCTTGTGAAATTATACAATTTCTGGCCAATCTACCAATTTGCTTTGATTAAAACAAATCAAATCTTTAATTCAGAAAATTTCTTAAATCATGCATTTCATGCATGTCATGCTTTCACCATCCTTAGGTGAACTTCCCTCAATAGGGGTAAAATAGATTTTTCACCTATTTCGATCCTTAAAATTATTTAAACCACTTTTAGGACCTTTATACAATAACCGTGTATACATACATAATCAGTGCACAAAAAACTATTTAAAATACGCGTAGCTACCTCTAGCTACTCACACAATTCCCTTACCTCATTTTCTGTATAGTCTGACCTTTTCCACTAATGACTCGCCACGCGGTCCGATTTGCTCCAAATCCAATCTCCGAACTGCGGATACACATTCATCAGGTCAAATACAATATAATTTAATTGTATTTCATATTTTCTGGGCTTAATTTAAATCATTGGGCCCGTTTACCCATATTGGGCCCGATTGCACCATAATGGGCCTTAATCGGCCTTAAGCCCATTTACTACACTTTATCGAGGCCTATTGGGCTCATTGGGACCATCAGTATTTATTTAGCCACATCCTCAATTCTCTGATATCTCAATTTAATATTTATGACAATTTATCTCAATTTTCAAAATTTAATTCATTCATGCGGAAATTAAATCCGTAATTTATGCGATAAATATCAATCACACATAACGATGTAAAATTATCGTAAATAAGGGTTACTTACCCTTGATTCCACAATAGTATGCAAATCTAGGCTGTCTCGAGCTCTCGTTGGATGCCAATTGTCGAGCTACACAATTAAATATATTTTCGGGTAAACTTTCAGTCGATTATTTATCAAATTAAATATTCTGAAAATTAAATCGATCAATTCGACCGCTTACCGACTTACCCGAAGCTCGATTGCATCACTGGAATTTTCTCCAATTTTTCCTCTTTTTCTTTTTCCCTTTTTTCTTCCTTTTTTCCTTTTCTTTTTTGGCTGAACCGGTTCGGTCTGGTTCGGTTCAACCGGTTTAGACTGTCGGTTCACTCCGATTTAGTCGGGTCAGTGGCTTGCTAGCTGGTTCTCCACCGGTTTTCATCGCCAGTGACTTCGTTGGGTCGTCCGCATCTCGGATCTACCCTCGATTTTGCCCGAGGTGTCCGAAAAGTGGTCGGTTCGGCTCTTCTCTCCTCCGTCGGCGGTACCGTTTCTTTTCCTCGCCGTTTCTGGTGCTAACCGCCACCCCACCGACCGATTCAGCTGCTGATCGACCGGCCTTGGCGTGGGCTACCTTTGGGTGGCGGTGGTCGGGCCCGAATCAGCGCCGGTCATCGGTTTCTCCCTTTCCTCTCTCGGTTTTCCTTTCGTCAGGGTTTTCTCTCACCACCGATCATGCTTCCATCGTCAGACTCAGCCTGGGTGGGCATCGGTTGCCTCGCCTGGTGGATGTGCCACCGGCCGCTCCGTCCGGTGAGGAAGGACCGACTCCCTCGGTCCTTACTTCGTTTCGGGTTTGCAGAAATCGCATTTCGCGATTTCTATTGCTGTTTTTTTTTTACTTATCTTATTTTATTATTATTATTATTATTATTATTTAATTTTAATATTATTTGAATCATTAAAATAATATTAAAATCCCAAAATATCTAAAAATTATTATTATTTAATTCATTTAATCTATAAATGAATTTATCAGTCCGATTTTACCTTTCCGGTATATTTTTTGATTATTTTTGGGATTATTTTCCGATACGACAATTCTGGTTTATTTCAATAAATTCATATCTTGACCAATTTAATCCGAAATTTAATTATTTCTTCGTCATTGATCAAGATTTCTCATTCTCATATTTTTAATTAAATTTTCTTGTTTCGATTAATATCGAATTTTGGGTCTTTTGACCGTTTTACCCTTGCACGTGTTCGAGAATACCATTTAAGTCCTTTTGCATTTTTAAATGCACTCGAAAATATTAGGTCTTACAGATCTGCTACGGAGCAGTGAAGCAATGTTAGCAGGGTGAGCAGTGAAGCAATGTTAGCAGGGTGAGCAGTGGAACAATGTTAGCAGGGTGAGCAGTGTAAGCAGTGGAGTAATGTAAGCAGTGTAGCAGTGTAACAATGTAACAGCTTAAGCAGTGTAGCAGTGTAGGATGTGTGGTAGATACCACGGAAGTAGGGCCTACACATACACTTTATTAACTAAAATAAGCGTTAAGTGTGGTAAGACAGGCCAATTATTTAATAATTGTATAGAGTTGGGTGAGACTGCCCCACAGAAGGGTAAAGAGACAAAGAAAACCCTATTGGTATCTTTACACCGAAAAAGGGGTGTAGCGATTGAAATTAAAGGAATAAATGATTGTACTCACAGAATGAGTAATGACAGAGTTTGTTATAAGTGATATACAAAAGGAGATAAGCTTTTAGATGTGATAGATCCTGAATACAAAATCTATTGGAATAAGAGGCGTATGCAAGGTACGAATATCTCTGATATGTGAAATAATTTGGATTAAGCGATATGTAGTAGATATGAATTGTGACCACATGGACTGAGATGTAAAGTAATTGTGGTCAAGTCTGAGGGTTACTAAAGGTATTTCAAAATACCTCCCCACCTGAAGACTTGACAGCGTCTAAAAGTATACACAACCTATAAATTGAAATCGACAGTCATAATATATACATTTAAAATTAGGGTACCTTTACTGGTACGATAAGAAAAATAGAATTCGATTAATCAAGAAGGTTTAAAAATTTAAAATTTTATAAAATCCGTAAATATAAGAAAAAAGGAAATGACACAGGTTAGTATCTTGAACGGAAGTGATTTCGAAATGACGATTTATGTTTATACGTACGTAGGTCAAAGATATGGGTGATTGAAATATTTAGTGGAACACAACTACGAAGAGGTATTTAAACTTTACTTGAACCGATTTGTTCTCATCCATATTGATGATATTTTGGGTGCATTTACAGTCCAGGGAAAATCATAAGTAACAATTGGAAATTATTTTTACAGATGATTTGTTGAGAGTTCTTGAAATGTACTACTTTATTGACACGTTTAACTTAGAAAAAGTTATATTTGAATGGGATGATAGACGTGACAGGAGTTTTGGTGTACTGAAGTAATGAACTGACCACCGCATTTATTCTCACCATACCCAACAGATTAAGAGGTTTCTCATGAGTCTATGGATACCTCAAAATAATGAATGGGTTGTGTATTGATGCAAAAGGGGAAGATAGTCGATTATGAATCCAGACAACTCAAGGATCATGAAAGGACTATCCGGCCCATGAATTAAAGTTGACAGCGATAGTGGTTGTATTGAGTATATGACACTACTATGTATACGGTGAGAAATTTCAAGTATGCACTGATCATAAAAGCCCCGAGTATCTATTTTCACAGAAAGAGTCAAATATGAGAATAAAGAGGGTTAGAGCTTCTGAAGGATTATGATTATGAAAATTGTACCACCCAAGAAAGGCTAATGTAATGGCTAATGCTTTGAGCAGAAAGAGCCTCAGGATGGTATTACATATGATGGTCAGGGAGCATGAGCTGCTAGAACAGTTTTAAGCCTCAGTAGTGATGTGATCCCCTCTGATGATGACAGTGTTTGTGTGACAGCTATCCTAAGATTAGAACTGGATTTGAGTGACCGAATTTGACAGGTTTAGCGTGATGATCGATAGGGTGTCGATAGTGTGGGTCAGATTCAGATGGGTACAGTGACAGAGTTCACAAAGAGTGATGATGACTTACTGAGGTTCAGAGACAGTATAAGCGTTCCCCAAGACCACAATGATGAGATAGAGTTATTGTCAGAAGCTCACTCTTCGGGATATACAGTGCATCCGAGAAGTAATTAATATATCAAAATCTTAGAAAAAGGGTATTGGTGGTCAGATATGAAAAGAGACATGGTAGAGATTGTGGAAAAGTGTCTCGTATGTCAGCAGAGTAAGGTAGAGTAAAAGAAGTTGCATGGTTATTACAGTTTCTACCTATATTGACACGAAGATGGGAATAAATTACCATGAATTTTGTGATGGGTTACAGAAGACCGGATGAATCATAAGGCTATCTGGTGATAGTCGATAGATTGACTAAGTCTACCTACCTTCTGGTTTGAAAATCCCCAGATACTCTGAGTGTGTAGGCAAATTTATGTGTATGGAAAAGTGTGGAACACCAAGTATCTTTCCAATCAGCATTGTATCATATAGGGATTCCCGCTTCACTTCTCACTTCTGAGAATATTTTTCAGGAAGCTATGGAAACCTGACTTAGTATTAGCACAGCTTTCCATCCTCAGACAGATGGTCAGTCAGAGAGGACTGTACAAGTTCTGGAGGAAATGATGAGAGCGTGTGCCATTTATCTGATAAGCTCATGGGATGATTAGTTGTTACTAATTGAATTTGCCAATAATGATAGTTGTCACTTGAGTATCGGGATGACTTCAGATGAGGCATTGTATGGCCGTAAGGGTTGTTTCCCCGATTTGGATAAGAAGAAGTGGGTGACAGATAGAAAATTATTCTCGAATTAGTAAGATAAACCTCTGAGGATGTTCAGTTAATTATGAAGGATTAAGAACATCTCAGAGCAGATGGAAAAGCTATACTGACAAGAGACAGAAACCATTAGAATTCACCAAGAGTGAATTAGTATTATTGGAAGTTACATACCCTTAGGACATAGCATAAGGATGTAACAAGATTTGGAAAGAGATTGGACAAAGTGGGAGACAAAACCTATAGGTTGGCGTTACCACCTGAATTAGTAGGCATCCACAAAGTGTCCTATCTTATGATGCTTCGAAAATACTATCCGGACCTAACATATCTGATCGGATATGAGTTTCAACAGCTTAGCTCAATGAAAGTAAAACGTATGTTGGAAAATCGATTTGGGTATTAGATAGAAGGAGAAAGTGTTGAGGTTTAAGATGATCTCCCTAGTCAAGTCCGTTGGTAGTATTACACTCCGAAAAAAGTCACAAGTGAATTAAAGAGTATGATGCGATAGACGTACCTGGAGTTGTTTATGGATACATTTAACTTGGTTCTAATTTGGAGGACCAAATTTCTTAAGTGGGGGAGATTATGTAAGACCTGAATTTAGTCAAAACACGAAATTAAAAATGCAAAAAGGACTAAAATGAAATTTTCAAACGCGTGAAGGGCAAAACGATCAAAAGACTGAAAGTCGGAATAAATTTGATAGGAAAACTTAATTAAAAAAATGGATTTGAGAATCTTGATCAATAACAAAGAAATAATTAAATTTCGGGTTAAATTGATCAAGATATAAATTTATTGGAATTAACCGAAATTTTTGCTCGGGACAATATCCCGAAAATACGGAGAAAATATACCGGGAAAGTGAAAAATAGATAAAATAAAATAAATTAATTAATTAGAATAAAATATAATTTTTTTAGATATTTTTGGGATTTTAGAATAAAATAATGAATATAATAATAAACTAATTTACAAATAATAATAAATAAAAATAAAATAATTAAGTAAAAAAAAGAAATTAGAAAACTTGTCGAAGAGAGAGAAAGAAATGAAAACAGAAAAATGAAACCGAGAAGACCGACGAGGAAGACACAGCACCGGACGACCACCGGTGACCCAGCTGCCAGGCGAAGGGCCGAAAAATGAAAAGGAGAGGCCGACGATCTCCCTGGTATCGACGACGCGCCCCACTGACGCCGGAGAATGTCGGATCGAGGGAGAGAAGCCGAGAGAGGAAAGGGAATTTTTTCGATGATCGACGCTGATTCGGCCCCAACCACCGGCCACCGAAGGAACCACACGTGATGCCAAGCCGAATGGGGGCGAAAACAGATGGGGAAACGACGGCCAACGTCGGCAACGGTGAGAAACGAGGAAGCCACCGACGCCGAAAAGGAGAAGAGGCCAGACCGACCACTTTTCGGCTACCTCGTGCGAAACCGAGACCAGATCCGAGTTTCAGACGACCTCACAGAGCTACTGGCTACGAAAGCCGGTGGAGAATCGATCGGCGAGGCCCTGAACTAGCTGAACTGGACTAAACCGAACTGATTCGGACCAGTTTGAACCGGGTTGAACTGGACTGAATCGGTTCAGCCAAGAAAGAAGGGAAAAAAAGGAGAAAAAGAGAAAAAGAAAAAAGGGGGAAGAATTTTTGGGGATACATCAGACTTCAGGTAAGTCGATACGAGGTCAAAAGTGACCAATTTGTTTTTTGAAAAATTTATTTAAATTATATTTAATCGAAAAGTAACCTGGGATTAAATATATAATTGTGCAGTTTTACGACAAAGCCCGAACGAGAGCCGATTGAGCTCCGATTTTCGTACCCCGTATCATATTGGGTAAGTATATTTTAATTACGATAATGAGTCCTTTAATACAAAGTTTTGATTATTTTACGAAATTTACGGATTAATTTTGTATAAAAAGGCATATTAATCGGAATTGCAACGTAATTACTGTAAATAGTATACGGGCTATCCAATGAGTTTGGAACGAAGCCCGATGATTATTGGTAAGCTGAATGAGCCCAGTAAACTCGAAGAAGGGATTTAATAAGTAGAAACAGGCTGAAAATGGGTCGAGGTCCATTAAGGTGTGATCGGGCCCAATAAAGTAAAACGGGCCCAGTACGTTAGATTTGATCAGTATAAGTGAAATACTGATAAGTATAATTGAATTAACCTAAATACATGGTTATATGCAGCTTCGTAGACTGGATTAGCAGCAAATCGGATTGGACGAGCCTTCGATAGTGGAATTTAGATAAGCGCTCGACGAGAATCGAGGTAAGGGAATTTTATAGGTGCATAGAGATGCCTATACATATTTTTGAGGGGATTTACAGGGCTTAGAATTTCTTAAAGTATCTAGAAAATGAAATAATAATTTTTATGAAACCAGGGCATAGGTGAATAAAGAAAAAGATGATTTTGCCCCTGGGAGTAAAATTTACAAAAAGGGTAGTAAGGCAGATAAATTGCATGATTTTATGTTTTTAATGTTTTATATAAATGTATTGCTTTGATTTAAGCAAATATGCACATAGGTTGGCTGTTGATTTTATGAATTATACGAAAGGGTATCGGTTTGTATCGGTTACAATTTTAAAAGATGTTTTATCAAGATTGAGCCACCTATCGTATTTACATGAATAAAAAGAGTGCTAGAGTCTTACTCACACTAAAGTTTACTGATTTATTACTCATGAAAAGCAGTACTGGAGCATTGCTCGTACGAGAAATTTGTGTATGTACAAAACCGTGCTGGAGCTTCGCTCGCACGAGATTTTAGATATCATGATATGCATAGCATGGTGCTGGAGCTTTGCTCGCACTAGATGCGAGTTGACATGCATATAGTCGTATGGAAGCCTTTTGTAGACTGTGTGTCGTAGAGAGTTGAGATGCTCACACGTATACTTTGAGACGTGGGTTGGTTATCGACATAGTATTAGGGTGGATAATACCTACGGCAGGCACCCCCAGACTATGATATGGGTCCACGGAGTACGATGTACCGTATGTCACATGGAGTACGCTGTACTATGCAGTCATGATGACTCGATGATGTTACTTGATATTCTGGCGAGTAGGATTTGACCCAACCTCCCGTTACAGTTGTGATGCCCCTCACACCGGGATCTGTGTAGCCTGGGATCACAGGGTGTGAGATCTGAGAATTTTATATATATTTTAATGATGTAATAAGAACTTGAAGTGTAATTTATTGAGCTAAGTGAATTGTGGAAATTATATTTGGAGATTTATGTGTAAGTGTTTAACATAAGTGTGAAACTAAGAGGTCAGATCGATCTTGGGGAAGGAGAGATCGATCTGGTAAGTTAAAAATGACAAGGAAGGAGGAATTTAAGGAGCAGATCGATCTCCAATGGAAGAGGATCGATCTCCTTATGATTCTGTTTGAGAGAAGATCGATCTCATGAGAAAGGGATCGATCTCCAAATGTTTCTGTTTGGGAGAAGATCGATCTCCTCAAGGAGCAGATCGATCTCATAAAGCCATAAAGAGATCGATCTCACCCCTCGACAGATCGATCTCCTAGGCATAAAATTGCCCCAAATCGTCCCCAAATTCAAATGCAGATCGATCTCATCAAGAGCCAGATTGATCTCTTACCCTCAGTCTATATAAGGAACCCCTACTTTCTCCTGCAATTTCATTTTCTCTCACTTCCAACCCCCATTTTCACCAAGCCCTAGCTTTCTCACTCTTCCAAAGCACCCATTTTCGTCCAAATCAGAGGCTGTGGCAAGAAGGAAAGTTGTTCCTCATCAAAGGGAGAACAACATACTTGGACATCGTAAGACGGATTGAATCGAGGCAAGAGATAAGCTCTCCATAAGTTTTGGGTAATTTCTAAACCTCGATCTTGATATTTGAGATGATTTTGGTAATGATAGCTGTTGTCATTGTGTTGAAATAGTTGGAAAATGATTAGGGATTGATGAAATTATAATGTAGTTGGAGTGATAGTGATATTTAGCAATTTTGGTAATTTTGCGAATTTTGAGCTATAAATGGAAATTTAGACAATGTGGTGAATTATCATAGATAATTTGGCATGAGAAATGTAGGACGTTGAGATGTTGTGAATGATATTGTAGTTTGGGGTAGAGTTACGAGAATTAAGAGATTTGAGGTGTTATGAGCAATTATGCTCGATTTTGGAGAATTGAGGTACTGTGATGATGAATGTTGATGTTTTAACATCGTTTGGACAGCTCGGGAGTTCCAGAGTGGAATACGAGACTAGTCCGTGACAAGGGGAAACAATTACACTATACGAGGTGCAAAGAGGTAAGGGAAACTAAACCGATTGTGTATGTGATTTTGAACTATATAGCATGATTTGTGATTTATAAAACAAGCATGTTTGATGTGTTGTGTTTTGATGAGAATGCACATGATTTTTATAGTCGGTTGGAGCCCAATGTTTTTTATGAGTTTATAATTGGGCCCCACGTTAAGGCAATATCGAGATTTGAGAAATGTGTGCGTGCTTTGCCGGTTGGAACTCGATTTTAATATATTTTGTGTTGAGTACAAAACGGTTTTCAAATGAGTTTTATGAGAGAAAAACCACTATGAGTTCTACGTGAAGGCAAACCAGTCTTATGTGATAAGACTTAGGTGTGTAATTGTGAGTACACACCGGGCATTGCTTTGGTAGCATGTAAACCCGATTCTTCTCCGTTCTGGTAAAGTGAGAACCCTATTTGGTGGCCGTTGCCACGTGAGAACCCTATTTGGTGGCCGTTGCCACGTGAGAACCCTATTTGGTGGCCGTTGCCACGTGAGATCCCCCATTCAGTGGCGTTGCCACGTATATTTGGTAGTCGTTACCACATGAAACCCTATCCTGTGACTGTGCCACGTGTGAATTTAAATCAGTAGCTATGCCACCTGTGTTTAGTGGCTGTGCCACGTGTGATTTTAAATCAGTGGCTATGCCACGTGTGTTTAGTGGCTGTGCTACGTGTGAATTCAAATCAGTGGCTATGCCACATGTGTTTAGTGGCTGCGCCACGGCATTACTATTACAGTGATTTTATCACGTTTATTGAGAAAGCGATTATCGCATTATTTTCACATGCTTTGTTACTGCTCTATACTGAGCATTTTACTTCATGTTTTCACATGATTTGAGATATGAGAATGTCGTTTTGAGTACTTTCATGCTATGGTTTTCAAATAAGTATAATGAGTTTCACATATAAATAAATATTTTGTGATGTGCATTTTAGTTTATTAAATGAGTCCCTTACCCCCTTACTGAGCGATTTAGAAGCTCACCCTGTTTTCCTTTCCCCCCCAGATTTCTTCAAGTGAAAAAGGGTTTCCCTGCGACGTACGGAGTAGTGGCTAGTGGAGGACTTGAGCTCCAGGCCATATATTGTATTTTGAGGTATCTTTTATCTTTTCATGTACCCAGACAATTATTGTAATTGCAGACACTCGATGTATAACATTGTATGGGATGTATTAGGATTAATTAACTTGAGATCGAGGAATGTATATAATATGGTATATACTATTTAATGATGAGATCCTGAGGTATGATAAGTGTGATGATGTATGACACTGCACAGGAATGCACTCTTAATTGTAAATTAATGAGTAAAAAGTTTTTTTAAATTTGCCCTATTTTTCGCGTTTTCGGGGCGTGACAGAGCTTTCTTGGTATCAGAGGTTAGGGTGTTCAGTACTATCAGTGTCGGTTAAGTGAAATAGAATACATCCCAAGTGTCTGTAATAGTCTGGTCATGAACTGAATCTGAGGATTGAGATTTCAATCGATTTTGATATGTATGCGCAGGAGACGAGTTAAGATAGAGAATGAGTGGACGACGAGGTCGTTCGAGGAGGCAGGCAGAGTCCCCTCCGCCACCTGCCCCATAACCAGAGAGTCCTAACTCTCGATTTAATCGGATTGAAATCGATGTGAGGCAAGGTTTCGAGCAGATGGAAGCGTTATTCGCGTAACACTTTGGAGTTAATGCCTCGGGTACTACTCCTACACCACCACAAGGACCTCCCATACCCCCAGTGCCTCCCATCACTCAGCCTGAGGATAGAAGTATGGTCCGACTGAAGGATTTTTTGAAGATGAATCCACCCGCATTTAGGGGAAAGAAGGATCTACAGAGGCTGAGGAGTGGTTGACGGAGTTGAGAATTATATTTGATTATCTGGGATGCACCGATGCTGAGAGGGTCAGTATGAGTATCTATATGTTGAGGGGGAGAGCTCGAGATTGGTGGGGTACTACCCAGGGTATTCTGATGTCCCGCCAGGATGTGATTGGTTGGGAAGAGTTTCAGACAGCCTTTAGGACCCAATATGTACCACGAGCCACCCAGAGAAAGAAACAGGCCAACTTTTTGAGTTTGGTACAGGGTGATATGTCTGTGGATGACTATGAGAGTCAATTCACCGCGCTATTGAGATATGACCCAGAGACCTTCAAGAATGAAAAGCTCCGCACAGAGAAGTTTGTGCATGGATTGAAGCCCATCATCAGAGATAGATTGATAGGGCTATGTATTATGGAGTTTGGAGATGCTCTGAGCTGAGCACAAGAGATTGAAAGAGGAATTGAAATGGTACAATCCCAGAATGAGCTCAGAGCGGTGAATAGAGATAAGGGCAAGAGGCCAGCGATTTTCCAAACAGAGGCTTGGAGAGGTTCCTTCAGAAGGGGAAGGATTGAGGTGCAGAAGGGAAGATTAGAGAGGCCCAGAGGTTACCCTAACATTAGAGAGACCCCTCGAGATGTCATCCTGAGGCAAGGTTTTGCAAAAATTATGGCCGAATGCATGAGGGAAGTTGTACTGGGTCGATCCATGGATGTTTTAGATGTGGAGACATGTAAGACCCGATATTTTCGAGTGCATTTAAAAATGCAAAAGGACTTAAATGACATTCTCGAATACGTGCAAGGGCAAAATGGTCAAAAGATCAAAATTCGGTATTAATCGGGACAAGAAAATTTAATTAAAAATATGAGAATGAGAAATCTTGATCAATGATGAAGAAATAATTAAATTTCGGGTTAAATTGATCAAGATATGAATTTATTGGAATAAACCGGGATTTTCGTATCGAAAAATAATCCCGAAAATAATCGAAAAATATACCGAAAAGGTAAAATCGGACTGAGAAAATTATTTACAGATTAGATGAATAAAATATATTTTTTAAAAAGATATTTGTGTATTTTAATATTATTTTATTGATTAAAATAATATTAAAAATAAATTATAAATAAATAAAATGAAAAAAAAAAAAAAAAAAAAAAAAAGAAACGAAAAGTCTGAAGAAACGCGAAACAGAGAAGCGAAATGAAGCAGAAAACAAGCCGAGACCGAGGAGGCTCACCGGCGAGCTACCGGCGGCCAGGGACCCCAGGCGAAGGCCGACGAAGGAGGCTCGAAACCCGTGCTACCCACCGGCGGCAGCGACGCGCGGCGAAGTGGTCGGAAATCGCCGGAAAACGGAGGGGATGCCGCGGGGAAGAAACGTCGATCGGCGGCCATCGACGCCGATTCGAGACAAACCGAGGCCAGATTTGAGAAGCCCAGGCCGTGGCGCGTCGATTGGTGGCGGAATCACGCCGGGAACCGGCCGGACGGCGCCGGCACGACCAATTGTTCCCTGAACCGGCCGAACCGGACTGAACCGGCCAAGTTGAACCGAACCGGACCCGAGCTGAACCGGCGGTCCGAACCGGGTTGAACCGGACCGGACCGGTTCAGCCAAAAAGAGAGGGAAAAAAAAGGAAGAAAAAGGGAAAAAGAAAAAGAGAAAAAATTGGGGAAAATTCCAGTGATGCAATCGAGCTTCGGGTAAGTCGGTAAGCGGTCAAATTGACCGATTTAATTTTCTGAATATTTAATTTAATTAATTCCGACTGGAAATTTACCCGGAAAAATATATTTAATTGTGTAGCTCGACAATTGGCATCCACTGAGAGCTCGAGACAGCCTCGATTTGTATACGATCAGGGAATAACGGGTAAGTGACCCTTATTTACGACAATTTTATATCGTTATGCGTGATTGATATTTAACGCATAAATTACGGATTTAATTTCCGCATAAATGAATTAAATTCTGGAAAATTAGATAAATTGTCGTAAATATTAAATTGAGATATCAGAGAATTTAGAACGAGGCTAAATAAATTACTGATGGGCCCAGTGAGCCCAATAGGCCTCGATAAAGTGTGGTAAACAGGCTTAAGGCCGATTAAGGCCCATTATGGTGCATCGGGCCCAATATGGGTAAACGGGCCCAATGATTTAAATAAAGCCTAGAAAATTGTGAAATACAATAAATTGTATTGTATTTGACCTGATGAATGTGTATCCGCAGTTCCGGAGATTTGATTTGGATTCGGAGCAAATCGGACTGCGTGACAAGACATCAGTGGGAAAGGTCAGACTGTACAGAAAAATGAGGTAAGGGAATTGTGTGAGTAGCTAGAGGTAGCTACGCATATTTTAATAGATTTTGTATACACTGATTATGTATGTATACACGATTATTGTAAAATGATCCTAAAAGTGGTTTAAATAATTTTTAAGGATCGAAATAGGTGAAATGTCTATTTTACCCCTATTGAGGGAAGTTCACCTAAGGATGGTGAAAGCATGACATGCATGAAATGCATGATTTAAGGATTTTTGATGATTAAGAAATTTTATTGGTTTTAATCAAAGCAAAGCAATAGATTGGCCAGAAATTGTTTAATTTCACAAAATAACACTACGTAGGTGTTATTAATAATTAAATGGAAATTTCTTTGGAAAACGGCCAACTATCAAGTTTATATGGAAACAGATAGTGCCGACACGTAGTTCGCACTATATCTGCGTTTGTGAATGTGCATAAATGTGCTTGAGCAATTGCTCGCACCGACTTGTGACATCATATGCATGAAATGTGCTAGAGCATGGTGCTCGCACTGATTTTTAATATTGTGAAATGAGAGCTGCTGGAGCCTAGCTCGCACTCTGTTTTGACATGTTTTGACATGTTTTGATTTGTTTTGACGTGGTATGCATAAAATAGTGCTGGAGCGATTACTCGCACTACTTTTAATGATTTGACATGCATGAGAGATGCTGGAGCTTAGCTCGCATCCTGTTTTGATTTAATATTGCATAAAGCCGTGCTGGAGTCTAACTCGCACGAGATTTGATTTAATTATGCATAAAGTCGTGCTGGAGTGTAACTCGCACGAGATTTGATTTATTTGAGCATTCATTTGTGCTGGAGCGTTGCTCGCACAAAGTTTTACATGGTTTTCATAATTCATTTGAATGTCGTACTGGAGTTTTTCTCGTACGAGGTTTTCACTGAATTTATATACATATCCGTACTAGAGCGTTGCTCGTACGTGGAATTTACATGAAATTATAATCAGTTTAAGTCGTACTGGAGCGCTGCTCGTACGCAGATTTCACTGATTTTTATGAAACCGTGCTAGAGCTTCCCTCGCACGAGATTTTCAGATATCATGAATATGCATGGAGCCGTGCTTGAGCTTCGCTCGCACAGGGATTTATATTACATGCATATAGCCGTGTTGGAGCCTCCTGTAGACTGTGTGTCACAGTGAGATGATATGCTCACACGTGCACTCTGAGACAGATATGATATGGGTGGATAAGACCTATTACAGGCACCCCTGATTGAGCTTGGGTTCACGGAGTACGTTGTACCGTGTATGTCACGCGGAGTACGCTGTACCGTGGGGATTGTTGGAGTGGAGTGGCATTAGCCACGAGGCAGCAAGCCTTGCCCTCGCAATCCTGGTGTTATGCTGTTCTGGCGGGTAGGACGACCCACCTCCCGTTTCAGGTGTGATACCCCGCACACTAGGTACCGTGTTGCCAGGGATCACTAGGATATGGCCATAGTCCTCGATGTTACTGTTAATTACCTGATTGTCTCACATGATATAACTTGTGGTCTGTTAGACCAGGGTAGACCCGAAGGAGGGGTCAGGCCCCCGATTTGATGATTTGATGATTTCAGATGATTTTATGATATGTGACCCTGAAAGAAGGGTGGTTTTATAACTCAAGTTTTATAATGAAATATAACAAATTGTTTTATGAGTTTTGAGATGATTGACCCAGAGGGGTTATTTTATACTGCGTTTTAAATGAATTGATTTAAATGCAGTGGCATGATGTGTTTTTCCATGCTTTCATTTGAAATCCATGTTTTGTCTTACATGGCATGAAAGATTGCATGATCTTGATTAAATTCATGCTTAATATGATTTAATGATGTCACATAAAATGCTTTGAATGCATGAGTTACATGATTTATATATGCACAAATAGTTTTGGATAAACTATGGCATTGAATATGCATGACTTTGTGCGTGTAATTTTAAATGAAAAGAAATGGATTTAAGGGCATGGCATTATGAGCATGTAGATAGTGGAGCTATCTACTTACTTGCATAATTGCCTTACTGAGCGTGTGGTTTGCTCACCCCCCTTATTTTCCCATCTTTTCAGAGCACTTGTAATAATTATTGAGCGGCTGAGGACTTGCATGCTTAATATCCGCTGCTTGCTGCTACCCATCGAGAGACAGGTATACACATTTGTATGGTTTTGTATCTAAATATGTAATGTACAGTACTGTAAACGGATATTATGTCGGGGATGTAGAGTCATGTAAATACCATTGGGTATGTGTTTATTTAAAGTAAAAAGGATAGTAGACTCTGATATATGATTATAGGAATGAAATGTTAAATAGTGTGAGGTGACTAACACCGAATCATAGCCCAACTGTGTTGTAGGATGGTCACGACGAGAGAAAAGTAAGAATTAAATAATAAATGAAAAAGCGAAAAATTTACTCTGATTTTTAGGTAATTCGGGTCGTGACAGGTTTAATGGTATCAGAGCTTGAGTTGGCCTGATATGAGTCGGTGTTAGTGGTTAATGAAGTTTACATCCCCATGTACTGTGCATTATTTAGATACAATTGTGTATATCGAGATGGAAGTGCAGCTAAGAATTTGGTTTTAAATGCAAGAATAGACTCATTGACTGATAGCCGCTATGGTTGAGAGGCGAGTACACGAGCTCGAGGCCGTAGAGGTAGGCCCGGGAGTTGTACTGAGTCGCCACATGAGACTTGAGATGAGATTGACGTGGCGGCTAATGTTGAGCATGCCCCACAGAGTCCGATAGAAAGATCGGACAGAGTCTGACAGAGAGATCAGACAGTATTGAGATACGCTTCGCGAGGTTAGAGCGGAGTGTGGAGAATATTTTGCGAGCTAATTGCTCAGGGTATGTATGAGGGCGAGTCGGAACATTGATGAAAGTTCGCTCAACCCATTTGAAGATTTCGACATCCAGATTGGACATGAAAAATAATTCGAAATGTATTCCGGTGACAAAATATCCCGGATATTGTTTAAAGAAAATTACAGATGATATTCTTTACTCTGACCCAGAGGAACATGTTGAGTGATGAGTATGATACTTAGTTTATATTCCTGGGCAGATGTGACTCAGACACGATGAACAGTGAGAGTCGAGATTTTTGAAAGTTCATAGAAGGACTCAGATTATCAATTAGAGTCCGATTAGCCCGTTAGATCGCTACCTACGACGAGGCAGTGCGCAGACTGCCGTGTGTGAATAAGATCATGAGTTGTATGCCTCTGAGATT
The DNA here is from genome assembly GCA_033439115.1 of Firmiana major. NCBI lineage: Eukaryota > Viridiplantae > Streptophyta > Magnoliopsida > Malvales > Malvaceae > Firmiana > Firmiana major. The sequence goes on from CM065901.1 coordinate 40,054,413, forward strand.
GAGAAAGGTAGTGAGGGCCGAAATTGAGACAAAAGAGAATAGAGGATGACAAGAATGTCAGAACGGGAAAAAGGTAGTTTGGTAAAGGCTTTGAGCTGATAAATCATGGGGTAAGTTGATTGATAAACCCCAGTGTATCCAATTTCAATACTTTTGAGGGGTATTGTGATTTGAGGACCCCGACCTGCTACGTAACAGTATGACAGAGTAGCAGTGTGAACAGTGTAAGATGTGTGGTAGTTACCACGAAAATAAGATGTTGGACGAGGGCGAGTGTATGCCTTGGACCAGGACACTACTGATGTTTCATTGGATGTGGTGGAAGATACCACACTGGTTGTGAATAATGAAATAATTATTTTTAATTGCTCCTGGTGCCATTTATTTATTCATACCGCCTTCAGTTGCTTATAAGCTAGTGAAAAATGTGAAGCCTGTACCCATAGACAAGAGGATAATAGTTAGTTGATTTTCACTGACTGAATATGGGTATAGAGATTGTAAGTTGAAAATATGGGTGAAAACATCACTGAAAGGTGTAATGTAAGTTTGACAAGTAAGGAAAGAGTTTGTTATAAGATATATGAAAGGAGATGAGCTTGGAGATATGATAGATCCTGCATACGAAATATATTGGAATAAGGGGCGTATGCAAGGTAAGGATGTCCTTGATAAGCCAAGTAACTAAGGATTAAGCAATATGTAGTGCATATGGATTGCGACCAAGATAAGGGGTAGATACATCTACACCCAGTTGATGTGGTCAAGTCAAAAGGGTTAATAAAGGTATTTCAAAATATCTCCCTGCCTGAAGATTTGACAGCGTCTGGAAGCGCACGCATAATCTATAGATTGAATTCGACGGTCATAATATATACATTAAAATTTGGGTACCTTTGCTGGTACGATAAAGAAATATAGAATTTGATTAATCAAGAAGGTTTAAAATTTAAAATTTTATAAAAGCCGTTAATATAAGAAAAAGGAAATGACGTGAGCTAGTATCTTGAACGAAAGCTATTTCGAAATGACATTGTACGTTTATGCGTACATAGGTCAAGTATATGAAAAATTGAAATATTGAGTGGAACTCAACTACGTTAAGGTATTTAAACCTTACCTGGACCGATTGGTTGTCATCTTTAGTGATGATATTATGATGTATTCGAAGTCCAGGGAAGAGAATGAGTAGCAACAGGAAACTGTCTTACAGACAAGGTGTTATGAGTTTCTTGAAATGAGTTGCTCAGTTGACACGTCTCATTCGGGAAAAGATTTCATACGAGTGTTATGATAAGTATGAAAATAGCTTCAATGAGTTTTGGTATATTGGAGTAATGAACTGACCACCATAAGTATTCTCACTATAACCAACAGCTCAAGAGGTTTCAGTGTGTATGGATACCTCCAAATAAGGATTGGGCTGTGTATTGATGTAAAATGGGAAGATAGTCGTTTATAGATCCAAATAATTCAAGGATCATGAGAGAAACTATCTGACCCATGATTTAGAGTTGGCAGCCGTAGTGATTACACTGAATGTATGGCGCCACCACTTAAATGGTAAGAAATTTCAAGTATGTACTGATCGTAAAAGCCTCGAGTATCTGTTTTCACAGAAAGAGTAGAAAATGAGATAACCATGAGGGTTAGAGCTTCTAAGGATTATGATTGTGAATATTGTACCACCCAAGAAAGGCTAATGTAAAGTCTGATGCTTTAAACAGAAAGAGCCTCGGGATGGTATTACATATGATGGTCAGGGAGCGTGAGCTGCTAGAGCAGTTGTGAACCTCAGTAGTGATGTGATCCCTTCTGATGATGACGGTGATTGTGTGACAGCTAGCCTGAGGTTAGAACCGGATTTGTGTGACCGGATTTGCCAGGCTTAGCATGATGATCGGCATGGTGTCGATGGTATGGGTCAAATTCAGAAGGGTATAGTGACAGAGTTCACAGTATATGATGATGACTTACAGAGGTTCAGAGATAGTATAAGTACTCCCCAGGACCACAGTTGATGAGATAATAGTATTGTCAGAAGCTCACTCTTCGGGATATACAGTGCATCCGAGAAATAATAAATATATCAGAACCTCTGAAAAGGGTATTGGTGGTCAGATATGAAAAGAGATATTGTAGAGAATTGCGGAAAAGTGTCTCGTATGTCAGCAGAGTAAGGTAGAGTAAAAGAAGTTGCAGGGTTATTGCAGCCTCTACCTATAGTGACACAAAAAAAAAAAAATGGGAACAAGTTACCATGAATTGCGTGATGGGTTACAGAGGACCCTAATGAATCACGAGGCTATCTAGGTGATAGTTGATAGATTGATTCAGTTACCCACCTTCTAGTTATGGAAATCCTCAGATACTCTAAGTGTGTAGGCGAATATATGTGTATGGAAAATTATGGATCATTGTGTAACGTTCCAGTGAGCATGATATCAGATAGGGATTCCCGCTTCACTTCCCACTTCTGGGAATATGTTTTTGGAAGCTATGGGACCCTGATTGTGTGTTGGCACAGCTTCCACCCTCAGACAGATAGTCAGTCAGAGAGGACTGTACAGGTTCTGGAGGATGTGATGAGAGCGTGTGCAATTGATTTTATGAGCTCCTGGGATGATCAGTTGCTACTAATCAAATTCGCCAGTGATGACAGTTGTCACTTGAGTATCGGGATGAGATTATATGTGGCATTGTATGACAGTAGGGAGTTGTTCCCTGACTTGGATAAGAAAAGTGGGTGACAAATAGAAAATTGTTCCCGAATTGGTAAGACAAACCTCTGAGGATGTTCAGTTGATTTGAGAGAGATTAAGAACACCTCAGAGCAGACAGAAAAACTATGCTGACAAGAGACAGAAACCATTGGAATTCACCAAGGGTGAATCATTACTGTTGATAGTTACTTGTCCTAAGAGCATAAGGACGTAACGATATTCGGATAAGAGATTGGACAAAGTGGAAGGTAAGACCTGTAGGTTGGTATTACCACTTGAATAAACAGGCATCCACAATGTGTCCTATCTTGTGATGCTTAAGAAATAATATCCGGATCCAATATATATGATCGGATATGAACTCCAACAGTTTAGCTCAATGAAAGAGTAATGTATGAAATCGAGTTGGTTATTAAAAATGGAAAGAGAAAGTGTTGTTGAGGGTTAAGAAGATCTCACTAGTTAAGTATGATGGTAGTATTACACTCCGGAGAAGGTCACTTGAGGATGACAGTATATGATGCGATAGACATACCCGGAGTTGTTATGGACTCATATTACTTGGTTCTAATTTGGAGGACCAAATTTCTTAAGTGGGGGAGATTGTAAGACCCGATATTTTCGAGTGCATTTAAAAATGCAAAAGGACTTAAATGACATTCTCGAATACGTGCAAGGGCAAAATGGTCAAAAGATCAAAATTCGGTATTAATCGGGACAAGAAAATTTAATTAAAAATATGAGAATGAGAAATCTTGATCAATGATGAAGAAATAATTAAATTTCGGGTTAAATTGATCAAGATATGAATTTATTGGAATAAACCGGGATTTTCGTATCGAAAAATAATCCCGAAAATAATCGAAAAATATACCGAAAAGGTAAAATCGGACTGAGAAAATTATTTACAGATTAGATGAATAAAATATATTTTTTAAAAAGATATTTGTGTATTTTAATATTATTTTATTGATTAAAATAATATTAAAAATAAATTATAAATAAATAAAATGAAAAAAAAAAAAAAAAAAAAAAAAACAGAATCGAAAAGTCTGAAGAAACGCGAAACAGAGAAGCGAAATGAAGCAGAAAACAAGCCGAGACCGAGGAGGCTCACCGGCGAGCTACCGGCGGCCAGGGACCCCAGGCGAAGGCCGACGAAGGAGGCTCGAAACCCGTGCTACCCACCGGCGGCAGCGACGCGCGGCGAAGTGGTCGGAAATCGCCGGAAAACGGAGGGGATGCCGCGGGGAAGAAACGTCGATCGGCGGCCATCGACGCCGATTCGAGACAAACCGAGGCCAGATTTGAGAAGCCCAGGCCGTGGCGCGTCGATTGGTGGCGGAATCACGCCGGGAACCGGCCGGACGGCGCCGGCACGACCAATTGTTCCCTGAACCGGCCGAACCGGACTGAACCGGCCAAGTTGAACCGAACCGGACCCGAGCTGAACCGGCGGTCCGAACCGGGTTGAACCGGACCGGACCGGTTCAGCCAAAAAGAGAGGGAAAAAAAAGGAAGAAAAAGGGAAAAAGAAAAAGAGAAAAAATTGGGGAAAATTCCAGTGATGCAATCGAGCTTCGGGTAAGTCGGTAAGCGGTCAAATTGACCGATTTAATTTTCTGAATATTTAATTTAATTAATTCCGACTGGAAATTTACCCGGAAAAATATATTTAATTGTGTAGCTCGACAATTGGCATCCACTGAGAGCTCGAGACAGCCTCGATTTGTATACGATCAGGGAATAACGGGTAAGTGACCCTTATTTACGACAATTTTATATCGTTATGCGTGATTGATATTTAACGCATAAATTACGGATTTAATTTCCGCATAAATGAATTAAATTCTGGAAAATTAGATAAATTGTCGTAAATATTAAATTGAGATATCAGAGAATTTAGAACGAGGCTAAATAAATTACTGATGGGCCCAGTGAGCCCAATAGGCCTCGATAAAGTGTGGTAAACAGGCTTAAGGCCGATTAAGGCCCATTATGGTGCATCGGGCCCAATATGGGTAAACGGGCCCAATGATTTAAATAAAGCCTAGAAAATTGTGAAATACAATAAATTGTATTGTATTTGACCTGATGAATGTGTATCCGCAGTTCCGGAGATTTGATTTGGATTCGGAGCAAATCGGACTGCGTGACAAGACATCAGTGGGAAAGGTCAGACTGTACAGAAAAATGAGGTAAGGGAATTGTGTGAGTAGCTAGAGGTAGCTACGCATATTTTAATAGATTTTGTATACACTGATTATGTATGTATACACGATTATTGTAAAATGATCCTAAAAGTGGTTTAAATAATTTTTAAGGATCGAAATAGGTGAAATGTCTATTTTACCCCTATTGAGGGAAGTTCACCTAAGGATGGTGAAAGCATGACATGCATGAAATGCATGATTTAAGGATTTTTGATGATTAAGAAATTTTATTGGTTTTAATCAAAGCAAAGCAATAGATTGGCCAGAAATTGTTTAATTTCACAAAATAACACTACGTAGGTGTTATTAATAATTAAATGGAAATTTCTTTGGAAAACGGCCAACTATCAAGTTTATATGGAAACAGATAGTGCCGACACGTAGTTCGCACTATATCTGCGTTTGTGAATGTGCATAAATGTGCTTGAGCAATTGCTCGCACCGACTTGTGACATCATATGCATGAAATGTGCTAGAGCATGGTGCTCGCACTGATTTTTAATATTGTGAAATGAGAGCTGCTGGAGCCTAGCTCGCACTCTGTTTTGACATGTTTTGACATGTTTTGATTTGTTTTGACGTGGTATGCATAAAATAGTGCTGGAGCGATTACTCGCACTACTTTTAATGATTTGACATGCATGAGAGATGCTGGAGCTTAGCTCGCATCCTGTTTTGATTTAATATTGCATAAAGCCGTGCTGGAGTCTAACTCGCACGAGATTTGATTTAATTATGCATAAAGTCGTGCTGGAGTGTAACTCGCACGAGATTTGATTTATTTGAGCATTCATTTGTGCTGGAGCGTTGCTCGCACAAAGTTTTACATGGTTTTCATAATTCATTTGAATGTCGTACTGGAGTTTTTCTCGTACGAGGTTTTCACTGAATTTATATACATATCCGTACTAGAGCGTTGCTCGTACGTGGAATTTACATGAAATTATAATCAGTTTAAGTCGTACTGGAGCGCTGCTCGTACGCAGATTTCACTGATTTTTATGAAACCGTGCTAGAGCTTCCCTCGCACGAGATTTTCAGATATCATGAATATGCATGGAGCCGTGCTTGAGCTTCGCTCGCACAGGGATTTATATTACATGCATATAGCCGTGTTGGAGCCTCCTGTAGACTGTGTGTCACAGTGAGATGATATGCTCACACGTGCACTCTGAGACAGATATGATATGGGTGGATAAGACCTATTACAGGCACCCCTGATTGAGCTTGGGTTCACGGAGTACGTTGTACCGTGTATGTCACGCGGAGTACGCTGTACCGTGGGGATTGTTGGAGTGGAGTGGCATTAGCCACGAGGCAGCAAGCCTTGCCCTCGCAATCCTGGTGTTATGCTGTTCTGGCGGGTAGGACGACCCACCTCCCGTTTCAGGTGTGATACCCCGCACACTAGGTACCGTGTTGCCAGGGATCACTAGGATATGGCCATAGTCCTCGATGTTACTGTTAATTACCTGATTGTCTCACATGATATAACTTGTGGTCTGTTAGACCAGGGTAGACCCGAAGGAGGGGTCAGGCCCCCGATTTGATGATTTGATGATTTCAGATGATTTTATGATATGTGACCCTGAAAGAAGGGTGGTTTTATAACTCAAGTTTTATAATGAAATATAACAAATTGTTTTATGAGTTTTGAGATGATTGACCCAGAGGGGTTATTTTATACTGCGTTTTAAATGAATTGATTTAAATGCAGTGGCATGATGTGTTTTTCCATGCTTTCATTTGAAATCCATGTTTTGTCTTACATGGCATGAAAGATTGCATGATCTTGATTAAATTCATGCTTAATATGATTTAATGATGTCACATAAAATGCTTTGAATGCATGAGTTACATGATTTATATATGCACAAATAGTTTTGGATAAACTATGGCATTGAATATGCATGACTTTGTGCGTGTAATTTTAAATGAAAAGAAATGGATTTAAGGGCATGGCATTATGAGCATGTAGATAGTGGAGCTATCTACTTACTTGCATAATTGCCTTACTGAGCGTGTGGTTTGCTCACCCCCCTTATTTTCCCATCTTTTCAGAGCACTTGTAATAATTATTGAGCGGCTGAGGACTTGCATGCTTAATATCCGCTGCTTGCTGCTACCCATCGAGAGACAGGTATACACATTTGTATGGTTTTGTATCTAAATATGTAATGTACAGTACTGTAAACGGATATTATGTCGGGGATGTAGAGTCATGTAAATACCATTGGGTATGTGTTTATTTAAAGTAAAAAGGATAGTAGACTCTGATATATGATTATAGGAATGAAATGTTAAATAGTGTGAGGTGACTAACACCGAATCATAGCCCAACTGTGTTGTAGGATGGTCACGACGAGAGAAAAGTAAGAATTAAATAATAAATGAAAAAGCGAAAAATTTACTCTGATTTTTAGGTAATTCGGGTCGTGACAGGAGACATGGGTCACATGGTGAAGGATTGCCCTCAACCTCAAAAACCACATGTCTTAGAGCCCACTAGACAACAGCCTCAGAGAGTGAATCCCCAGAGACGGGCCACTACTACAGAGAAAGGAAAGAGACCTGTTACACAGGGACGTGTGTTTGCCCTGGATAAGGAGACCGAGACACTTCCGTAGAAACTATAAGAGGTACACTCTCTATCTGTAATCATAAGGCTCATGTGTTGATTGATTCAGGATCCACGCATTTGTTTATTTCTGAGCATTTTGCATGTAGATTAAACTTGAAGTTTGAACCCCTAAAGTATATACTACATGTAAATACCCCTATGCGTGAATCCCAGAGAACTGAGTTAATTTGTAAAGGATGTGAAATACAGGTGGGAGATAGAGTGATGTTAGCAGATCTAATCATGTTGAATATACATGGTTTTGATGTAATTTTGGGGATGGATTGGTTGGCAACCAATCGAGCGAGTTTAGACTGCTACACTAAGATTGTAACTTTCTCCCTACCTGAACCTTACAGTGTACATTTGAAATATTAAGTAAATAGACGTATGGAATTTTGTAAACAATTTGAGAATTTTAATATTATTTTGGAGAATATTAAATATGATTGTTCATGTGAAGGTTATGAGACACTCATCTCAGACGATGAGCGAGAACATTCGAGGATTGAGGATATACCTGTGGTCTGCGAATTTCGGTATGTTTTCCCAGATGAGTTACCAGGTTTACCACCAGAGAGAGAGCTGGAGTTTACCATTGAGTTGGTACCAGATACTCAGTCGATCTCTAAACCTCCCTACAGGATGGCGTTAGTGGAACTTGAGGAATTGAAAAAACAACTACAGGAGTTATTGGATCGAGGGTTTATTAGACCCAGTGTTTCACCGTGGAGAGCACCAGTATTATTTGTTAAGAAGAAGGATGGTAGTCTCAGATTATGTGTAGACTACCGGTTGTTGAATAAAGCCACGGTGAAGAATAAATATCCATTGCCCAGGATTGATGATCTACTTGATCAGCTGAGAGGGGCATCAGTCTTTTCTAAGATTAATTTGAGATCGGGCTATCACCAATTGAGGATCAAGGAAGAAGATATTCCAAAGATGGCCTTCAGGACGAGGTATGACCATTATGAATTTCTAGTGATGTCCTTTAGATTGACGAATGCCCTTGCAGCATTTATGAGATTGATGAACGAGGTGTTCAGAGACTATCTGGATAAATTTGTGATAGTCTTTATTGATGATATCCTGGTATACTCTCAGTCGTATGAGGAGCATGCACAGCATTTGTGGTTAGTACTTCAGATACTCCGAGATAAGCAATTATATGGAAAGCTTAGTAAGTGTGAATTTTGGCTGGATCGGATAGCTTTCCTTGGTCATATAGTCTCAGAGGAACGAGTATCAGTGGATCCAAGTAAAGTGGAGGCTGTGCTTAATTGGGAGAGACCGAGGACAGTTACTGAGGTACGAAGCTTCCTTGGTTTGGCAGGGTATTACAGAAGATTTGTGGAAGGATTTTCCAAGATTGTCGCCCCTTTGACTAAGCTCATGCGTAAAGAGACTCCATTCATATGGATTGATCAGTGTGAGCTCAATTTTCAAGAGTTAAAGAGGAGATTAACAGCGGCACCTGTGTTAACTATCCTTGAGGGATCAGGAGGATTTTCGGTGTATAGTGATGCATCTCATCAAGGATTGGGGTGTGTGCTTATGCAGCATGGAAGAGTGGTCGCATATGGATCACGACAGTTGAAAGACCATGAGCGAAATTACCCCACACATGATTTGGAGTTAGCCGCTGTGGTATTTGCCTTGAAGATCTGGCGACACTACTTATATGGGGAAAGATTCCAGATCTTCACTGATCACAAGAGTTTGACATATCTCTTTGATCAGAAAGAGTTAAACATGAGACAAAGGAGATGGATGGAACTCCTTAGGGATTATGACTGCGAGATTCTATATCATTCGGGTAAGGCGAATGTAGTTGCTGATGCCCTGAGCAGGAAGAGTATGATATCTGCTATGATGATCAGGGAATGGGATTTACTGGAGTAGTTTACCGAACTCCGGATCAGAGTTAAAGAGATAGAGACTGGATTTTTGGCTAGCTTGTGAATAGAGCCCAGGATCATAGATCAGATGAGAAATGGGCAACGCAGTGATCAGAGATTGATAAATATGGTTAGCCAAGCTGAACAGAGTTCGCAGTCGGATCTCACCATCAGTGAGGATGGATTGTTGAGATTCAGAGGACGAATTTGTGTATCGAACGATGATACCCTGAAGAGATAGATACTGAGAGAATCCCACTGCTCGCAATACACCATGCACCCAGGGAGTACTAAGATGTACCGAGACTTGAGAAAGGTGTATTGGTGGAGTGGTATGAAGCGAGACATGGTAGAGTATGTGGCCAGGTGTTTTGTATGCCAGCAAGTGAAAGCTGAGCATCGGAAGCCCAGAGGACTACTACAGCCCTTACCTGTACCTACATGGAAATGGGAGCATGTCACTATGGACTTTATTATCGGTTTACCGAGGACCCGAAGAGGTCGTGACGCTATATGGGTTATAGTGGATAGACTGACCAAGAGTGCCCACTTCCTTGCCATCAAGAGCACAGATACTGTGGATGCCTTAGCTGAGTTGTATGTCAGCGAGATAGCTAGATTGCATGGGGCTCCAGTGAGTATTACTTCTGATAGAGATTCCCGATTTACTTCTAGATTTTGGACCCAGTTTCAGGAGTCCATGGGATCTCGATTGAGTTTCAGTACCGCCTATCATCCTCAGACACATGGTTAGTCAGAGAGGACTATTCAGACTCTGGAGGATATGTTGAGGGCGTGTACGATGGATTTTAAGGGATCATGGGATGATCACCTGCCCCTAGCAGAGTTTGCATACAATAACAGCTATCATGCGAGTATTGGAATGGCACCTTTTGAGGCTCTATATGGTAGAAGGTGTAGATCCCCTGTAGCTTGGAAAGAAGTCGGTGACAGAAAGATAAATGCTCCCGAGCTTGTTGAGCAAGCTGTACAGAATGTAAAACTCATATGTGAGAGATTGCGGGCTGTACAGAGTAGACAGAAAAGCTACGCGAATGTGCGTAGATGGCCACTCGAGTTTGAGGTTGGTGATGCAGTATTTTTGAAAATATCACCGAGTAAGGGTATCATGCGATTTGGGAAGAAAGGGAAATTAAGTCCTCGATACATAGGACCATTCGAGATTCTTGAGAGAGTGGGAGAGGTAGCTTACAGATTAGCATTACCCCACAGATGTCCAGAATACACAATGTTTTTCATGTGTCTATGATGAGGAAGTACCACCCGGACCCTTCTCATGTCATAGAGTATGACGAGATGAACATACAAGAGGATATGAGCTATACTGAGGAACCCGTCCGGATTCTCGATAGGAAGGAGAAGGTACTGAGAACTAAGAGAATCCTATTAGTGAAAGTTTTGTGGATACATCACTCAATGGAAGAGGCAACGTGGGAACTAGAGAATCTCATGAAGGAGAAATACCCCTATCTATTTGACTAGTTGAGTTGAATTTGGAGGACCAAATTCTTTTAAGGTGGGGAGGATGTGAGATCTGAGAATTTTAGATATATTTTAATGATGTAATAAGAACTTGAAGTGTAATTTATTGAGCTAAGTGAATTGTGGAAATTATATTTGGAGATTTATGTGTAAGTGCTTAACATAAGTGTGAAACTAAGAGGTCAGATCGATCTTGGGGAAGGAGAGATCGATCTGGTGAGTTAAAAATGACAAGAAAGGAGGAATTTAAGGAGCAGATCGATCTCCAATGGAAGAGGATCAATCTCCTTATGATTCTGTTTGAGAGAAGATCGATCTCATGAGGAAGGGATCGATCTCCAAACGTTTCTGTTTGGGAGAAGATCGATCTCCTCAAGGAGCAGATCGATCTCATAAAGCCATAAAGAGATCGATCTCACCCCTCGACAGATCGATCTCCTAGGCATAAAATTGCCCCAAATCGTCCCCAAATTCAAATGCAGATCGATCTCATCAAGAGCCAGATCGATCTCTTACCCTCAGTCTATATAAGGAACCCCTATTTTCTCCTGTAATTTCATTTTCTCTCACTTCCAAACCCCATTTTCATCGAGCCCTAGCTTTCTCACTCATCCAAAGCACCCATTTCCGTCCAAATCAGAGGCTGTGGCAAAAAGGAAAGTTATTCCTCATCAAAGGGAGAACAACATACTTGGAAATCGTAAGACGGATTGAATCGAGGCAAGAGATAAGCTCTCAACAAGTTTTGGCTAATTTCTAAACCTCGATCTTGATATTTGAGATGATTTTGGTAATGATAGCTGTTGGCATTGTGTTGAAATAGTTGGAAAATGATTAGGGATTGATGAAATTACAATGTAGTTGGAGTGATAGTGATATTTAGCAATTTTGGTAATTTTGGGAATTTTGAGCTATAAATGGAAATCTAGACAATGTGGTGAATTAGCATAGATAATTTGGCATGAGAAATGTAGGATGTTGAGATGTTGTGAATGATATTGTAGTTTGGGGTAGAGTTACGAGAATCAAGAGATTTGAGGTGTTATGAGCAATTATGCTCGATTTTGGAGAATTGAGGTACTGTGATGATGAATATTGATGTTTTAACATCGTTTGGACAGCTCGGGAGTTCCAGAGTGGAATGCGAGACTAGTCCGTGACAAGGGGGAAGCAATTGCACTATACGAGGTGCAAAGAGGTAAGGGAAACTAAACCAACTGTGTATGTGATTTTGAACTATATAGCATGATTTGTGATTTATAAAACAAGCATGTTTGATGTGTTGTGTTTTGATGAGAATGCACACGATTTTTATAGCCGGTTGGAGCCCAATGTTTTTTATGAGTTTATAATTGGGCCCCACATTAAGGCAATATCGAGATTTAAGAAATGTGTGCATGCTTTGCCGGTTGGAACTTGGTTTTAATATGTTTTGTGTTGAGTACAAAACGGTTTTCAAATGAGTTTTATGAGAGAAAAACCACTATGAGTTCTACGTGAAGGCAAACCATCTTATGTGATAAGACTTAGGTGTGTAATTGTGAGTACACACCGGGCATTGCTCTGGTAGCATGTAAGCTCGATTCTTCTCCGTTCTGGTAACGTGAGAACCCTATTTGGTGGCCGTTGCCATGTGAGAACCCTATTTGGTGGCCGTTGCCACGTGAGAACCCTATTTGGTGGCCGTTGCCACGTGAGATCCCCCATTCAGTGGCTATGCCATGTATATTTGGTGGTCGTTGCCATGTGAAACCCTATCCTGTGGCTGTGCCACGTGTGAATTTAAATCAGTGGCTATGCCACGTGTGTTTAGTGGCTGTGCCACGTGTGATTTTAAATCAGTGGCTATGCCACGTGTGTTTAGTGGCTGTGCCACGTGTGAATTCAAATCAGTGGCTATGCCACATGTGTTTAGTGGCTGCGCCACGTGCATTACTATTACAGTGATTTTATCACGTTTATTGAGAAAGTGATTATCGCATTATTTTCACATGCTTTGTTACTGCTCTATATTGAGCATTTTACTTCATGTTTTCACATGATTTGAGATATGAGAATGTCGTTTTGAGTACTTTGATGCTATGGTTTTCAAATAAGTATAATGAGTTTCACATACAAATAAATATTTTGTGATGTGCATTTTGGTTTATGAAATGAGTCCCTTACCCCCTTACTGAGCGATTTAGAAGCTCACCCTGTTTTCTTTCCCCCCCAGATTTCTTCAAGTGAAAAAGGGTTTCCCTACGATGTACGGAGTAGTGGCTAGTGGAGGACTTGAGCTCCAGGCCATATATTGTATTTTAAGGTATCTTTTATCTTTTCATGTACCCAGACAATTATTGTAATTGCAGACACTTGATGTATAACATTGTATGGGATGTATTAGGATTAATTAACTTGAGATTGAGGAATGTATATAATATGGTATATACTATTTAATGACGAGATCCTGAGGTATGATAAGTGTGATGATATTTGACACTGCACAGGAATGCACTCTTAATTGTAAATTAATGAGTAAGAAGTTTTTTTAAATTTGCCATATTTTCCGCGTTTCCGGGGCGTGACACAGGGACATAGTATGGCCATAGTCCTCGATTTTCATACAGTAACCTACATGCCTCACATGATATCATACGGTCTGAATAGACCAGGACAAGCCTGAAGGAGGGGTAAGGTTCCGATTTATGTTTTTAAACGAGATACGATTTAATGAATCAATGTATTCCCGAGAGATGAGTTTAGCCTTGATGTGGTTATTTTATGATGAAACAAATAAGTTTTTAACGTGATAAATTTATGATGAAACAAATAAGTTTTAATGTGATGAGTTTATGATGAAACAAATAAGTTTAATGTGACGAGCATGAGATGTCATACATGATGATTTTTCCATGTTTATTTTATATGTCGACTTCATGATTTCTCTTATATGATATATGCATACATGTGGCATCGTTTTAGTCATACCTCATGCTCCAAATATAAACGATTTTATATCATGACATTATCAGCATGTAGATAGTATATTTATCTACCTGCTTACATTATTGCCTTACTGAGTAAGTTTCGCTCACCCTTTCATTTTTCACCCCACAGGGTACATTCAGTAGAAGAGAACGACAGTAGTCATGCATTTCAATTATCCGCTGCTTCTTATCAAGACCAGGTATACACATTTGTATAATTTTTGTATCTGAACATATAGAGGCACAGTATTGTACACGGATGTAATATTGGGGATGTATTTAATTAAAATAAATTGATATGAAAATGGAATGGTAATTAGGTGAGAGGTGACTAACACCGAATCATAGCCCAACTGTTTAGTAGTGTAACTGTTCACGACGGGTAAGAAAATGAAAAAGCGAAAAATTTACTCTTATTTTTAGGTAATTTGGGTCGTGACAACACGTGTATACATATATCCTGTACTAAAACATGAAAATAGGCAGGTAAACATGAAAAATTATCGTGTAAAACCTCTCATGCTCATCATAATAAAACTCATCAGTTTCATCTCAATTCATAGGTTTCGTGCTCATCATAAAAAAGAAAACTCATCATAAAACCATCCCTCGGGGTTTAACACCTTCTCAACACTTAGTAAAACTCATCACAAACAACATATCGTCCTTTAAAAACATCCCACAAGGTTCGACCCCTCCCTCGAGTCTACCCTGGATAACACACAACGTGTTTACTATATAAAACCATGTGATATCATGTGAGACAGGTGGTCACTATATAATCGAGGACTCTGTTGGCCAACTATGTCACTATCATCCTTGACCACACGGATCGTGTAAACCCTACAAAATTCTTTTATTTAATTAGATTATATAAGAATAAAAGTAATATATTTTAATGGAAGTGTGAATATTCATTGTAGGGCTCGAGCAGTATGGGAACCGTGAAACCCGTGAATGACGGGGAACTCGAAAATACAGGAAGTGATAAAGCAAATGCAAGCATGGAGGGATCAAAAATAATTTTGATGTCACGACCCAAATAACCTAAAATCAGAGTAAATTTTTTGCTTTTCCGTTTATTATTTAATTCTTACCTTTCTCTCATCGTGACATCCTACAAACAGTTGGGCTATGATTCAGTGTTAGTTATCTCTCACCTACTTACCATTCCATTTCCATAATCACATATCAGAGTTTACCATATTTTGACTTTAACTAAATACATACACAATGATATTTGTAACTCTACATCCCTGACATCATATCTGTTTACAATATTGTGCATTTACATATTTAGATACAAAATCATAAAAATGTGTATACCTGTCTCTCGATGGGAAGCAGCGGATACCAATGCAAGACAAGTCCTCAGCCACTTACTAATTATTGTGAGTGCTCTGAAAAGATGGAAAAATAAGGGGGTGAGTAAACCACACACTCAGTAAGACAATTATGCAAGTAAGTAGATAGCTCCACTATCTACATGCTCATAATGCCATGCCCTTAAATCCATTTCTTTTCATTTAAAATCTCAAGCACAAAATCATGTATTTCATCAATGACTTAGTTTATAAAACTGTACGTGCATATATCATTCATACTACTTATACATCAATGGCATTTTATGTGACATCAGTAAATCATACTTAGCATGAATTTAATCAAAATCATGCATTCTTTCATGTCATGTTAGACAAATCATGAATTTGAAATCAAAGCATGGAAAACATCATTTTACTACTGCATTCAAATCATTTTATTAAAATGCAGAATAAAATAACCCCATCCGGGTCAATTATCTCATAAGTAAATCTCAAAGTCATAAAACAAGTCATTAAAATTCATTATAAAGCTTCGGTTATAAAACCACCATTCTTTCAGGGTCACATATCATAAAATCATAAAATCGTAAAATCAGGGGCCCGACCCCTCCCTCGGGTCTACCCTGATCTATCAGACCACAAGTTATATCATGTGAGACATGTAGGTGATTATCAGTAACAACATAGGACTATGGCCATAACCTCGTGATCCCTGGCAACATGGTACCTAGTGTACGGGGTATCACACCTGAAATGGGAGGTGGGTCATCCTACCCACCAGAACAGCATAACACCAGGATTACGAGGGCAAGGCTTGTTGCCTCGTGGTTAATGCCACTCCACTCCAACAATCCCCACGGTACAGCGTACTCCACGTGACATACACGGTACAACGTACTTCGTGAACCCAAGCTCAGTCAGGGGTGCCTACAATAGGTCTTATCCACCCATATCATCTCTGTCTCAGTATGCACGTGTGAGCATATCATCTCACTGTGACACACAGTCTACATGAGGCTCCAACACGACTATATGCATGTAATATAAATCCCTGTACGAGTGAAGCTTAAGAACGGCTCCATGCATATTCATGATATCAAAAAATCTCATGCGAGCAAGCTCTAGCACGGTGTCATAAAAATCAGTAAAATCTACGTACGAGTAGTACTCCAGTACGACTTAAAAATGAATGAGTCATATATCCATATAAAATCACGTGCGAGCAAGCTCCAACACGGTGTTATGCATCAATAAATCATATCTCGTGCGAGTTACACTCCAGCACGGCTTTATACATAAACAAATCAAATCTCATGCGAGTTACACTCCAGCTTTTATGCAATTATCATATCAAAACAGGATGCGAGCTAAGCTCCAGCACCTTTCATGCATGTCAAATCATTAAAACTAGTGTGAGCAATCGCTCCAGCACCATTTTATGCATATCAAGTCAAAATAAATCAGAACAGTTAAAACATGTCAAAACAGAGTGTGAGCTAGGCTCCAGCACTTCTCATGCATTTCACAATAATAAAATTAATGCGAGCAACCGCTCTAGCACATTTCATGCATATGATGTCACACAAGTCAGTGCGAGCAACCGCTCAAGCACATTTTATGCACACTCACAAACGCAGATATAGTGCGAGCTATGCGCCATCACTATCTGTTTCCATATAAACTTGATAGTTGGCCATTTTCCAAAAAAATTTCATTTAAATATAAATAACACCTATGTAGTGCTATCTTGTGAAATTTATACAATTACTGGCCAATCTACTGATTTGCTTTGATTAAAACCAATCAAATTCTTTAATTCAGAAAATTCCTTAAATCATGCATTTCATGCATGTCACGCTTTCACCATCCTTAGGTGAACTTCCCTCAATAGGGGTAAAATAGTCTTTTTACCTATTTCGATCCTTAAAATCATTTAAACCACTTTTAGGACCTTTATACAATATCAGTGTATACATACATATTCAGTGTATACAAAAACTATTTAAAGTACGCGTAGCTACGTCTAGCTACTCACACAATTCCCTTACCTCATTTTTCTGTACAGTCTAACCTTTCCACTGATGACTCGTCACGCAGTCCGATTTTCTCCAATCCAATCTCCGAAACAACGGATACACATTCATCAGGTCAAATACAATACAATTTAATTGTATTTCATAATTTTCTGGGCTTAATTTAAATCATTGGGCCTGATTGCACCTTAATGGGCCTTAATCGGCCTTAAGCCCGTTTTCTCACTTACTATTCACATTATCGAGGCCTATTGGGCTCATTGGGCCCATCAGTATTTATTGACCCTCGTTCTAAACTCTCGGATAACTCAATTTAGTATTTACGACAATTTATCTCAATTTCTCAAATTTAATTCATTTTATTCGGAAATTAAATTCGTAATTTATCTAACACACATAACGATGCAAAAATTATCGTAAATAAGGGTTATTTACCCATGATTCCATGATAGTACGTAAATCAAGGCTGTCTTGAGCTCTCAGTTGACGTCAATTGTCGAGCTACACAATTAAATATTTTTCCGGGTAAATTTTCAATTGGATATTAATCAATTTAAATATTTCAAAATTTAAATCGGTCAATTTCGATCTCTTACCGACTTACCCGTAGCTCGATTGCATCACTGAAATTTTTCCCAAATTTTCTTCTTTCTCGTTTTCCCTTTTTCTCTTTCTTTTCTTTTCTTTTTGACTGAATCGATTCGGTCCGGTTCAACTCGATTTATACCGCCGGTTCAGGCCGTTTAAGTCGGTTCAGTGGCTCACCGATTGATTCTCCGTCGATTTTCGCAGTCAGTGGCTCTGCTGGGCCGTCCGATGCACGGATTTGGTCTTGGTTTCGTCCGAGGTAGCCAGAAACTGGCCGATCCGGCTCTTCTCTCCTCGTCGTCAGTGGTTTTCTCTTTTCTTCCCGTTTTTCGGCACTAGCCGCCGCCCCACCGACCGATTCAGCCGTTGATCGACCGGTCTCCGCGTAGGCTACCTTCGGCTGTCAATGGCCGGGCCCAAGTCGGCTCCGATCATCGGTTGTTTCCTTTCTCCTCTCTCTGTTTCCTTTCGCCGGCGTTTTTGTCGCCGCCGATCGTGCTTCCATCGTCGAACTCTGCCTGGGTCGACGTCGGCTACCTCGCCTGGTGGGTGCGCTGCCGGTCGCTCTATCCAGTGAGGGAGGACCGACTCCCTTAGTCCTTGCTTCGTTTTCCCGTTTGCAGAAATCGCGTTCTGCGATTTTTGCTATTTTTTTAATTTTATTTATTTATTTTTAATTAATTAATTTATTTATTTTTATTATTATTTTAATCAATATTTTATTATTAAAAATCTAAAATATTTGAAAAATTATTATTTTATTCATTTATTCAATAAATGAATTTCTCGATATTATTTTGTCTTTCGGGAAAATTTTTCGAATACTTTCGGGATTATTTTTCAAAGTGAAAATTTTGGTTTATTCCAATAAATTCATTTATTGATCAATTTAATCCGAAATTTAATTTTTTCTTCGTTATTGATCAAGATTTCTCAAATCCCTATTTTTAATTAAATTTTCTTGTCCCGATTAATACCGAATTTTAATTTTTTGACCATTTTACCCTTGCACGTGTTCGGAAATACCATTTCAATCCTTTTGCATTTTTAAATGCACTCGAAAATTTCTATTCATTCCCTTTTTACTCTTACGATAAAATCGGGTCTTACAATCTCCCCCACTTAAGAAATTTGGTCCTCCAAATTAGAACCAAGTCAAATGATTCCTTAAACAACTCCGAGTACGTCTATCGCATCATACTCTTTAATTTTCATAGGACTTTTTTCCGAGTGTAATACTACCAACATACTTAACTAGGGAGATCATCTTAAACCTCAACACTTTCTCCTTCCGTCTAATACTTGAATCATTTTTTTTTCAAACATACGTTACACTTTCATTGAGCTAAGCTGTTGGAGCTCATATTTGATTACATATGCTGGGTCCAGATAATATTTTCGAAGCATCACAAGATAGGACACATAGTGGATGCCTGCTAATTCAAGTGGTAATGTCAACCTACAGGCCTTACCTTCCACTTTACCCAATCTCTCTTTTCGAATTTCGTTATGCTCTTAGGACAAGTAATTTCCAACAATACTGATTCACCCTCGGTGAATTCCAATGATTTTCTGTCTCTTGTCAACATAACTTTTCTGTCTACTCTGAGGTGTTCTTAATCTCTCACAAATCAACTGAACATCCTCAGAGGTTTATCTTACCAATTCGGGAACAATTCTCTATCTGTCACCCACTTCTTCTTATCTAAATAGGGAAACAATTCCCTATGGCCATACAATGCCTCATATAATCTCATCCTGATACTCAAGTGAAAACTGGCATTATTGGCGAATTTGATTAGTAACAAATGATCATCCCAGGAGCTTATAAAATCAATGGCACACACTCTCATCACATCCTCCAAAACCTATACAGTCCTCTCTGACTGACCATCTGTCTGAGGACAAAAAGCTATGCTAACACTCAATCAGGTTCCCATAACTTCCAAAAACATTATTGCCAGAAGTGGGAAGTGAAGCAGGAATCCCTATCTGATACCATACTCACTGGAATGCTACATCATGTATCACAAATTTTCAATACACATAAATCCGCCTACACTCTAAGAGTATCTGGGAATTTCCATAACCAGAAGGTGGGTAAACTAAATCAATATATCGACTATCACCTGGATAGTCTCGTGATTCATCCGGGTCCTCTGTAACCCATCACGAAATCTATGGTAACTTGTTTCCATTTCCGTGTCGATATAGGTAGAGGCTGCAATAACCCTGTAACTTCTTTTGCTCTATATAAATTTGCTGACATACGCGAGACTTCTCCACAACTCTACAATGTCTCTTTTCATATCTGACCACCAATACCCTGTTCAGAGATTCTGATATATTTATTACTTCTTGGATACACTGCATATCCCAAAGAGTGAGCTTCTGACAATAACATTATCTCATCAACTGTGGTCCCGGAGAGCACTTATACTGTCTCTGAACCTCTGTAAGTCATCATCTCGCTGTGAACTCTGTCACTGTATGCACATGAATCTGACCCAAACTATCGACACCATGCCGATCATCACGCTAAGCCTGGCAAATCCAGTCACACAAATTCGGTTCTAACCTCAGGCTAGCTGTCACACAATCACCGTCATCATCAGAAGGGATCACATCACTACTGAGGCTCACAACTGCTCTAGCAGCTCATGCTCCTTGACCATCATATGTGATACCATCCCAAGGCTCTTTCTGCTCAAGGCATCATCCATTACATTAGCCTTTCCTGGGTGGTACAATGTTCACAATCATAATCCTTAGAAGCTCTAACCCTCTTGGTTATCTCCTATCCGACTCTTTCTGTGAACATAGATACTCGAGGCTTTTACAATCAGTACATACCCGAAATTTATTACCATTTAAGTAGTGGCGCCATACTTTTATTGTAAACGCTACAACTGCCAACTCTAAATCATGGGTCGAATAGTTTCTCTCATGGTCTTTGAACTATCTGGATCCATAAACGACTATCTTCCCATTTTACATCAATACATAGCCCAATTCTTATTTTGAGGTATCCATATACACTGAAACTTCTTGAGCTGTTGGTTATGGTGAGAATAATTACGGTGGTCAGTTAATTATTTCAATATACCAAAACTCACTGAAGTTACTTTCATACTCATCATACCACTCGTATGAAATCTTTTTCCAAACGAAACGTGTCAACTGAGTAGCCCATTGAGAAACTCACAAAACCTCGTCTGTAAAACAGTTTTCATTTGCTACTCATGTTTTTCCCTGGACTTCGAACACATTAATAATATCATCGCTAAAGATGATAACCAATCGGTCCAGGTAAGGTTTAAATACCTCATTGTAGTTGAGTTCCACTAAATATTTCAATCACCTATATCCTTGACCTATGTACGCATAAACGTATAATGTCATTTCGAAATCGCTTCAGTTCAAGATACTAGTTCGCGTCATTTCCTTTTTCTTATATTAATGACTTATAAAATTTTAATTTTTTTTAAACCTTCATGATTATTCGAATTCTATATCTCTTTATCGTACTAGTAAATGTACCCAAATTTTAAATGTATATATTACGACTATCGATTTCAATCTATAGGTTATATGTGTGCTTCTAGACGCTGTCTAGTCTTCAGGCGGGGAAGTATTTTGAAATACCTTTATTAACCCTCAAACTTGACCACATAGACTGGTTATGATATATCCTCCTCTTATCCTTGGTCGTAATTCATATTTACTACATATCGCTTAATCCAAATTACTTTACATATCAAAGTATCATATCTCAAAGCTTATCTCCTTTCATATATCACTTATAACAAACTCTTTCATTACGTGTCAAACTTATAGTATACTTTTTCGGGATGTTTTCACCCCTATTTTCAACTTACAATATCTATACCCATATTCAGTTAGTGATAATCATCTAACCATCATCATCTTGCTTAAGGGTACAGGCTTCACATCTTTCACTCACTTATAAGCAACTGAAGGCGGTATGAATATATACGTGGCACCAGGATCAATTAAAATAATTACTTCATTATTCACAACCAGTGTGGTATCTTCCACCACATCATATGAAACATCAATAGTGTCCTAGTCCAAGGCATACACTCGCCCTCGTCCAACATCTTATTTTCGTGGTAACTACCACACATCTTACATTGTTCACACTACTACTCTGTTATACTGTTACGTAGCAGGTCGGGGTCCTCAAATCACAATACCCCTCAAAAGTATTGAAATTGAATACACTGGGGCTTTTCCAATCATCGTACCCCATGACTCATCAGCTCTAAGCTTTTATCAAACTACTTTTTTCTCGTTCTGACATCTTTGTCATTCTCTATTCTCTTTTTGTCTCTATTTCAGCCCTTACTACCTTTTCCAATCTCAGAGGCGTGCAACTCATGATCTTATTCACAGAATTGTAGTATACGCACTACCTCGGCATAGGTAGTGATATCAAACGGCCCAATCGGACTCTAATAGACAATTTGAGCCCTTCCATGAACTTTCAGACATTCCGACTCTCACTGTTCTAGTGTCGAAGTCATATCTGGGTAGGTATATAAACCGAGATTCATACTCATTAATTAACCAGTTCCTCTGGGTCAGATTAAAGAATTTTATCTGTCATTTCCTTTAAACAATGTCTGGGATATTCTGTCATCGAAATACATCTAGAATTATTTTCCAAGTCCATTATGGATGTTTAACTTTTAAGGTGGGTCGAGCGGACTTCCACAAATGCTCTGACTCGCCCTCAAATTTCATGCATACTTTGAGCAATTAGCTCGTAAAATATTCTTTACACTCCGCTCCAACCTCGCGAAACATGTCTCAATACTGTCCGATCTCTCTGTCGGACTCTATCCAATCTTTCTATCAGACTCTGTTCAATCTCTCTGTCAGACTCTGTGGGGCATGCTCAACATCAGCCTCCACTTTAATCTCATCTTGAGTCTCATGTGGTGACTCAGTACAACTCTCCGACCTACCTCTATGGCCTCGAGCTCATGTACTCGCCCCTCTATCATAGCGGCTATCTGTTCATGAGTCTATTCTTACATTCAAAACCAAATTCTTAGCAGCAATTCCATCTCGATATACACAATTGTATCTAAACAATGCATAGTACATAGGGATGTAAACTTCCTTAACCACTAACACTGATTCATATCAGGCCAACTCAGCTCTGATACCATTAAACCTGTCACGACCCAAATTACCTAAAATCAGAGTAAATTTTTCACTTTTTTTTATTATTTAATTCTTACCTTTCTCTCATCGTGACCATCCTACAAACAGTTGGGCTATGATTCGGTGTTAGTTATCTCTCACCTATTTACCATTCCATTTCCATAATCACATATCAGAGTTTACTATCTTTTGACTTTCACTAAATACAAACACAATGATATTTATAACTCTACATCCCCGACATCATATCTGTTTACAGTACTGTGCATTTACATATTTAGATACAAAACCATACAAATGTGTATTCCTGTCTCTCGATGGGAAGCAGCGGATACCAATGCATGCAAGTCCTCAGTCGCTTACCAATTACTGTGAGTGCTCTGAAAAGATGGAAAAATAAGGGGGTGAGCAAAGCACACGCTCAGAAAGACAATTATGCAAGTAAGTAGATAACTCCACTATCTACATGCTCATAATGCCATGCCCTTAAATCCATTTCTTTTCATTTAAAATCTCAAGCATAAAATCATGTATTTCATCAATGACTTAGTTTATAAAACTGTACGTGCATATATCATTCATACTACTTATGCATCAATGGCATTTTATGTGACATCAATAAATCATACTTAGCATGAATTTAATCAAAATCATGCATTCTTTCATGTCATGTAAGACAAATCATGAATTTGAAATGAAAGCATGGAAAACATCATCATGCTACTACATTCAAATAATTTTATTAAAATGCAAAATAAAATAACCCCATTCGGGTCAATTATCTCATAAGTAAATCTCAAATTCATAAAACAAGTCTTTAAAATTCATTATAAAGCTTCAGTTATAAAACCACCCTTCTTTTAGGGTCACATATCATAAAACCATAAAATCGTAAAATCGGGGGCCTGACCCCTCCCTCGGGTCTACCCTGGTCTATCAGACCACAAGTTATATCATGTGAGACATGTACATGATTATCAGTAACAACATAGGACTATGGCCATAACCTCGTGATCCCTGGCAACGCGGTAACTAGTGTGCAGGGTATCACATCTGAAACGGGAGGTGGGTCATCATACCCGCCAGAACAGCATAACAGCAGGATTGCGAGGGCAAGGCTTTTTGCCTCATGGCTAATGCCACTCCACTCCAACAATCCCCACGGTACAGCATAATTCGCGTGACATACACGGTACAACATACTCCTTGAACCCAAGCTCAGTTAGGGGTGCCTGCAATAGGTCTTATCTACCCATATCATCTCTGTCGCAGTATGCACGTGTGAGCATATCATCTCACTATGACACACAGTCTACAAGAGGCTCCAACACGGCTATATGCATGTAATATAAATCCCTGTGCGAGCGAAGCTCAAGCACGGCTGCATGCATATTCATGATATCAAAAAATCTCGTGCGAGCGAAGTTCTAGCACGGTGTCATAAAAAACAGTAAAATCTGCGTACGAGTAGTACTCCAGTACGACTTAAAAATGAATGAGTCATAATTCCATATAAAATCACGTGCGAGCGAGCTCCAACATGGTGTTATGCATCAATAAATCAAATCGCGTACGAGTTACACTCCAGCACGACTTTATGCATAAACAAATGAAATCTCGTGCGAGTTACACTCCATCACAGCTTTTATGCAATTATCATATCAAAATAGGATACGAGCTAAGCTCCAGCACCTCTCATGCATGTCGAATCATTAAAACTAGTGCGAGCAATCGCTCCAGCACCATTTTATGCATATCAAGTCAAAACAAATTAGAACAGTCAAAACATGTCAAAACATGTTAAAACAGAGTGCAAGCTAGGCTCTAGCACTTCTCATGCATTTCACAATAATAAAATCAGTGTGAGCAACTACTCTAGCACATTTAATGCATATGATGTCACACAAGTCAGTGCGAGCAACCGCTCAAGCACATTTTATGCACACTCACAAACGCAGATATAGTGCGAGCTATGCGCCATCACTATCTGTTTCCATATAAACTTGATAGTTGGTCATTTTCCAAAGAAATTTCATTTAAATATAAATAACACCTACGTAGTGTTATCTTGTGAAATTTATACAATTACTGGCCAATCAACCGATTTGCTTTGATTAAAACCAATCAAATTCTTTAATTCAAAAAATTCCTTAAATCATGCATTTCATGCATGTCACGCTTTCACCATCTTTAGGTGAACTTCCCTCAATAGGGATAAAATAGTCTTTTTACTTATTTCGATCCTTAAAATCATTTAAACCACTTTTAGGACCTTTATACAATATCAGTGTATACATACATATGCAGTGTTTACAAAAACTATTTAAAGTACGCGTAGCTACCCTAGCTACTCACACAATTCCCTTACCTCATTTTTTTTGTACAGTTTCACCTTTCCACTGATGACTTGTCACGCAATCTGATTTGCTCCAATCCAATCTTCGGAACTATGGATACACATTCATCAGGTCAAATACAATACAATTTAATTGTATTTCATAATTTTCTAGGCTTGATTTAAATCATTGGGCCCGTTTACCCATGTTGGGCCCGATTGCACCTTAATGGGCCTTAATTGGCCTTAAGCGCATTTTTCCACTTACTATTCACGTTATCGAAGCCTATTGGGCTCATTGGGCCCATCAGTATTTATTGAGCCTTATTCTAAACTCTCAGATAACTTAATTTAGTATTGACGACAATTTATCTCAATTTCTCGAATTTAATTGATTTTATTCAAAAATTAAATTCGTAATTTATCTAATACGCATAATGATGCAAAAATTATCATAAATAAGGGTTACTTACCCGTGATTCCATGATAGTACGCAAATCGAGGCTATTTCGAGCTCTCGATTGACGTCAATTATCGAGCTACACAATTAAATATTTTTTCGGGTAAATTTCCAGTCGGATATTAATCAATTTAAATATTTTGAAATTTAAATCGGTCAATTTTGACCGCTTACCGACTTACTCGCAGCTCGATTACATCACTGAATTTTTTTCTAATTTTTTCTCTTTTTCTTTTTCCCTTTTTCTCTTTCTTTTCTTTTCTTTTTGGCTGAACTGGTTCGGTCCGGTTCAACCGGATTGAAACCATCGGTTCAGTCCGGTTCGACCGGTTCAATGCCTTGCCGGTAGTTCAGTGGCTCGTCGGTCGGGTTTTCGTCGATTTTCACCGCCAGTGGCTCTGTTGGGCAGTTCGATGCACGGATATATAACAATATATATATTATGTGATGTGTAGTATGTAGTATATAAGTATTAATAAAAAAAATAATAATAAATAAAGCATGAGACAAAAAAAAAGGAAATGAAATGGAATCAAAAAAAATATAATACTAACACTAAACAAACAAATAATATATATACATATTAATACAAAATATATATATTAATATAATATATATATATATAGTTGTACGGAATTGGCTTTCAAAGAAAGCCAATTCCGTAACTCTGCATTCTAAAATGCAGAATTTGTAGCAGGGGCGGGAAAAGCAAAAGAAAGAAAAGAGGAGAAGAGAAGGAGATATGCTCGGCTGGGGGAAGAAGGAAGGAAAGGAAAGAAGAGAAAGAAGAGGGAGAAAAGAAGAGAAGAGAAGAAAAAAAGGAAAGGAGAGGAGGGTTGGCTGGGAGACAAAAGGGAAAGAAGAGAAGAAAACTGAGACTGAAGGGAAGTGAAATCGAGAGGTAGGGGAGAGGAAGAAGAAGACCGAGTCTGGAAAGAAATTGAAGCGGACTGAGGTTGAAGCAGCTGGAAAACAATAGCAAACTGAGAGGAAAGAAAAATAAATTGAAGCAGAACGATCTGAAGGAATATAGCAGAACTGAGGGAGAAGAAGAAAGGGGCTAAAGCACAACCGAGGAAGAAGAAGAGCAGACCCGAGAGGAAGGAAGCAAAACAAAATCGGGACCTGAAAACAGAAGCTAACCGAGAGGAGAAAAGGGTAAGGCTTAGGTAGTAACGAAACTAGATAAGAAAAGAAAGGAGAGGAAGCTGGAAATTTGGAAAACCCGAAAATAGAGCAAATTGGAGCAGCAGGCGTAGACTACGGTGAAGAAGAGAAACAAGGATGATGATTGTAAGACCCGATTTTATCGTAAGAGCAAAAAGGGAATGAATAGAAATTTTTGAGTGCATTTAAAAATGCAAAAGGACTGAAATGGTATTTTCGAAAACGTGTAAGGGTAAAACGGTCAAAAGATCAAAATTCGATATTAATCAGGACAAGAAACTTTAATTAAAAATAAAGGATTGAGAAATCTTGATCAATAACGAAGAAATAATTAAATTTCAGGCTAAATTGATCTAGATATAATTTTATTTAATATTTTCAAAATTTTCACCTCCGAAAACGATCTCGAAAATAGTGGAAAAATATACCGGAAAGGTAAAATCGGACTGAGAAATTCATTTATGGATTAAATGAATAAAATAGTATTTTTTAAGATATTTTGGTAATTTTAATATATTTTAATTGATTAAAATAATAAAAAAATAAAAAAAATAATAATGATAAGAAAAGGAAAATCGCAGAATCGCGATTTTGAAGGAAAGAAGAAGGCTGATGCCTTCTGCGGCACCGGTGACTGGGATCCACCGAGGGGCAGTCGACCCCGTGTGAGCAACCGACATCAAGAAAAATCGACAAACGTCGACCGGCAAGAGGAGAAAGAGAAGCCGAAAGAGGAAATAAGGATTCCCTGTGACCGGCACCGATTCAAGGCCGGCTACCACCAGCCGAGCATTCCCCAGGCGTCGACGGTTCGATTGGTGGCAGCCTCGGTCGATAGAACGGCGGCCAGCGCCGAAAAGGACGAGAAAGAGAGAAGTCACCGACGGCGAAAAGGAGAAGGGTTGGACCGGCCACTTTTCAGCAGCCTTGAACGAAACCAACCCTAGATCCGTGCATCGAACAGCCTAGCGGAGCCACTGGCGACGAAAATCGGTGGAGAATCAACCGGCGAGCTAATGAACCGGTCGAACCGGACTGAACCGACGGTCTGAACCAGGTTAAATCGGACCGAACCGGTTCAACCAAAAAGAAATGGAAAAAAAGAAGAGGAAAAATTGGAGAAAATTCCAGTAATGCAATCGAGCTACGGGTAAGTCGGTAAGCAGTCGAATTGACTGAATTAAATTTTGAAATATTAAATTTGATTAATATTCGACTGGAAATTTACCTAGAAAAATATTTAAATATGTAGCTCGACAATTGGCATCAAACGAGAGCTCGAGACAGTTTCGATTTGTGTACTATCATGGAATCTCGGGTAAGTAACCCTTATTTACTACAATTTGCATCGTTATGCATGTTGATGAATTACGGATTTAATTTTCGCATAAAATAATTAAATTTTAAAAATTTGAATAAATTGTCGTAAATACTAAATTGAGATATCCAAGAATTTAGAACGAGACTCAATAATTACTGATGGGCCCAGTGAGCCCAATAGGCCTCGATAATGTGAATAGTAAGTGAGAAAATAAGCTTAAGGCCGATTAAGGCCCTTTATAGTGCAATCGAGCCCAATATGGGTAAACGAATGCAATGATTTTAATTAAGCCCAGAAAATATGAAAAACAATTAAATTGTATTGTATTTGACCTGATGAATGTGTATTCGTAGTTTCAGAGATTGGATTAGAAGCAAATCGGACTGCGTGACGAGTCATCAGTGGAAAGATCAGACTGTACAGAAAAATGAGGTAAGGGAATTGTGTGAGTAGCTAGAGGTTGCTATGCATATTTTAATAGCTTTTCTGTACACTGATTATGTATGTATACACGGTTATTGTATAATGATCCTAAAAGTGGTTTAAATGATTTTAAGGATCGAAATAGGAAAAGACTATTTTACCCCTATTGAAGGAAGTTCACCTAAGGATGGTGAAAGTATGACATGCATGAAATGCATGATTTAAGGAATTTTTTGAATTAAGAAATTTTATTGGTTTTAATCAAAGAAAAACGATAGATTGGCTAGTAGTTGCATAAATTTCATAAGATAACACTACGTAGGTGTTATTTATATTTAAATGAAATTTCTTTGGAAAAAGGCCAATTATCAAGTTTATATGGAAATTATAGTGCTGGCATATGGTTTGCACTATATCTGCGTTTGTGAATGTGCATAAATGTGCTTGAGCGGTTGCTCGCATTGAATTGTGTGACATCATATGCATGAAATGAGCTAGAACGGTTACTCGCACTGATTTTATTCTTGTGAAATGCATGAGAGGTGTTGGAGCCTAGCTCGCACTCTGTTTTGACTGTTTTGACGGTTTTGAACTGTTTTGACTTGATATGCATAAAAAGGTGCTGGAGCGATTGCTAGCACTAGTTTTTTATGATTGACATGCATGAGAGATGCTGGAGCTTAGCTCGTATCCTGTTTTGATATGATATTGCATAAAAGCTGTGCTCGAGTGTAACTCAGATGAGATTTGATTTAATTATGCATAAAGTCGTGCTGGAGTGTAACTCGCACAAGATTTGATTTACTTGAGCATTCATTTGTGCTGGAGCGTTGCTCGCACAAAGTTTTATATGCTTTTATAATTCATTTGAATGTCGTACTGGATTTTTCTTGTACGAGGTTTTCACCGAGTTTTTATACATATCCGTACTAGAGAATTGCTCGTACTTGAATTTATAATTATTTTAAGTCGTACTGGAGCGCTGCTCATATGCAGATTTCATTAATTTTTATAACACTGTGCTAGAGCTTCGCTCGCACAAGGTTTTCAGATATCATGAATATGCATGCAGCCGTGCTAGAGCTTCGCTCACCCAGGGATTTATATTACATACATATAGCTGTGTTGGAGCCTCCTGTAGACTGTGTGTCACAGTGAGATGATATGCTCACACGTGCATACTGAGACAGAGATGATATGGGTGGATAAGACCTACTGTAGGCACCCCTGATTGAGCTTGGCTGTACCGTGTATGTCACGCAGAGTATGTTGTATCATGGAGATTGTTGGAGTGGAGTGGCATTAGCCACGAGGCAGCAAGCCTTGCCCTCGCAATCCTGGTGTTATGTTATTCTGGCGGGTAGGACGACCCACCTCCCGTTTCAGGTGTGATACCCCGTACACTAGGTACCGTGTTGCCAGGGATCACGAGGTTATGGCCATAGTCCTATGTTGTTACTGATAATCACCTACTTGTCTCACATGATATAATTTATGGTCTAATAGACTAGGGTAGACCCGAGGGAGGGGTCAGGCCCCCGATTTTACGATTTTATGATTTTATGATATGTGACCCTGAAAATAAAGGTGGTTTTCTAAACGAAGCTTTATAATGAATTGTAATGACTTGTTTTATGAATTTGAGATGTACTTATGAGATAATTGACCCGAAAGGGTTATTTTATACTGCATTTTTAATAAAATGATTTGAATGCAATAGCATAATGATGTTTTCCATGCTTTCATTTCAAATTCATGATTTATCTTACATGACATGAAAGAATGCATGATCTTGTTTTACTTCATGCTAATTATGATTTAAGGATGTCACATAAAACGATATTGATGCTTGAATTACATGCTTTCTATATGCACAAATAGTTTTG
Source organism: Firmiana major (assembly GCA_033439115.1). Lineage (NCBI taxonomy): Eukaryota > Viridiplantae > Streptophyta > Magnoliopsida > Malvales > Malvaceae > Firmiana > Firmiana major. The sequence goes on from CM065901.1 coordinate 40,085,073, forward strand.
ATAAACTATGTCATGAATATATGCATGATTTTGTGTTTGAGATTTTAATGAAAAGAAATGGATTTAAAGGCATGGCATTATGAGCATGTAGATAGTGGAGTTATATACTTACTTGCATAATTGCCTTACTGAGTGTGTGGTTTGCTCACCCCCTTATTTTCCCATCTTTTCAGTGCACTCACAGTAATTAGTAAGCGGCTGAGGACTTGCATGCTTGGTATCCGCTGCTTCCCATCGAGAGACAGGTATACACATTTGTAGAGTTTTGTATCTAAATATCTAATACACAGTACTATAAACGGATATGATGTGGGGGATGTAGAGTTATAAATACCATGGTGTATGTGTTTAATTAAAGTCAAAAGATAGTAAACTCTGATATGTGAATGTGATTATGGAAATGGAATGGTAAATAGGTGAGAGGTGACTAACACCGAATCATAGCCCAACTATTTGTAGGATGGTCACGATGAGAGAAAGATAAGAATTAAATAATAAATGAAAAAAGCAAAAAATTTACTCTGATTTTTAGATAATTTGGGTCGTGACAGGTTTAATGGTATCAAAGCTGAGTTAGCCTGATATGAGTCGGTGCTAGTAGTTAAGAAAGTTTACATCCCCATGTATTGTGCATTGTTTAGATACAATTGTGTATATCGAGATGGAAGTGCAGCTAAGAATTTGGTTTTGAATGCAAGAATCTAATTATTATAACTGATAGCCGCTATGGTAGAGAGGCGAGTACATGAGTTCGAAGCCGTTGAGGTAGGCCTGAGAGTCGTACTAAGTCGCCACATGAGACTTGAGATGAGATTGACGTGGAGGCCGATGTTGAGCATGCCCCACAGAGTCCGACAGAGAGATCGAATAGAGTCTGATAGAGAGATCGGACAGTATTAAGACACGTTTCACGAGGTTACAACGGAGTGTGTAAAATATTTTACGAGCTATTTGATCCGAGTATATGTGGGATTTGAGGGCGAGTTGGAACATTGGTGGGAGTCCACTCGACCCATCTTAAGAGTTAGCCATCCATAATGGACATGGAAAGTAATTATAGATGTATTCCGGTGACAGAATATCCCAGACACTGTTTAAAGGAAATTACAAATAAAATTCTTTACTCTGACCCAGTGGAATTGATTTATTAACAAGTATGAAACTCAGTTTATATTCCTGGGCAAATATGACTCAGACACGATGAACAGTGAGAATCGAGATGTCTGAAAGTTCATAGAAGGGCTCAAATTGTCAATTAGAGTTCGATTAGGCCATTAGATATCACTACCTATACCGAGGCAGTATGCAGACTATAGTTGTGTGAATAATATTATGAGTTGCACGCCTTTGAGATTAGAAGAAAGGTAGTAAGGGCCAAAATAGAGACAAAAAGAGAATAAAGAATGACAGAGATGTCAGAACGGGAAAAAGGTAGTTTGGAAAGAGCTAAGAGTTGATAAGTCACGGGGTAAGATGATTGGTAAGGCCCCAGTGTATTTAAATGCAACACTTACAAGGGGTATTATGATTTAAGGACCCCGACCTACTCCGTAACAGTGTAACAATGAGAGCAGTGTAACAGAGTAGCAAGTGTAAACAGTGTAGAATGTGTGGTAAATACCACGAAAACAAGATGTTGGACAAAGGCGAGTGTATGCCTTGGACTAAGATACTACTGATGTTTTATCTGATGTGGTGGAAGATACCACACTGGTTGTAAATAATGAAATAATTATGTTAATTGATCTTGGCGCCACGCATTTATTCATACCGCCTTCAGTTGCTTATAAGTTAATAAAAGATGTGAAGCCTGTACCCTTAAGCAAGATGATGCTAGTTAGCTAATTTTCAATAATTAAATATGGGTATAGGAATTGTAAGTTGAAAATAGGGGTGAAAACATCCCTGAAAAGCATATTGTAAGTTGTAACAAGTAATGAAAGAGTTGTTATAAGTGATATATGAAAGGAGATAAGCTTTGAGATGTGATAGATCCTGCATACGAGATATATTGGAATAAGAGGCGTATGCAAGATAAGGATATCTTTGATATGTAAAGTAATTTGGATTAAGCGATATGTAGTGAATATGAATTGCGACCAAGGATAAGAGGAAGATATATCCATAACCAGTCTATGTGGTCAAGTCTGAGGGTTAATAAAGGTATTTCAAAATACCTCTCCACCTGAAGATTTGACAGTGTCTAGAAGCGCACACATAACCTATAAATTGAAATCGACAGTCGTAATATATATATATTTAAAATTTGGGTACCTTTACTGGTACGATAAAGAAATATAGAATTCAATTAATCATGAAGGTTTAAAAATTAAAATTTTATAAAAAGCTGTTAATATAAGAAAAAGGAAATGACGTGGGTTAGTATCTTAAACGGAAGAGATTTTGAAATGACATTATATGTTTATACGTACATAGGTCAAGGATATGAGTGATTGAAATATTTAGTGGAACTCAACTACGATGATGTAATTAAACTTTACCTGGATCGATTGGTTGTCATCTTTAGTGATGATATTTTGATGTATTCGAAGTCCAGGGAATAGTATGAGTAGTAATTGGAAACTATCTTATAGACGTGGTGTTGAGAGTTTCTCGAAATGGGCTGTTTAGTTGACACGTCTTGTTTAGAAAAAAAAAGATTTCATACGAGTGGATGATAAGTATGAAAATGGCTTCGCTGAGTTTTGGTATATTGAAGTAATAAACTGACCACCGTAATTATTCTCACCATTACTAACAGCTCAAGAGGTTTCAGTGTGTATGGATACCTCAAAATAAGAATTGGGCTGTGTATTGATGTAAAATGAGAAGATAGTCATTTTTGGATCCAGTTAGTTCAAGGACCATGGAGAAACTATCCTACTCATGACTTAGAGTTGGTAGCCATAGCGTTTTCATTGAAAGTATGGCGCCACCACTTAAATGGTAAGAAATGTCAGGTATGCACTGATCGTAAAAACCCCGAGTATCTGTGTTCACAGAAAGAGTCGGATAGGAGATTGTTGTGTTAATATATTTTGAAATGACAAAACAAGTAAATTCAATAATATTAAGATGACATAAAAACATGTTTAGAGGTTATCAGTACCAGAACTTAGAGTTCTGTTGATGAGAGATCGATCTGGCTTCTGAGAGATCGATCTCTTGGGTTTGTACTTGATGAGAGATCGATCTCATGAAGAAATGAGATCGATCTGCCAAGCTTTGAACCTATACAAAGGTATTAAGGAAGAGTGAGATCGATCTGCAAGGGTTAAGAGATCGATCTGCCTAAAACTAGAGTTGAGGGATCGATCTGATCTAGGACGAGATCGATCTCCCTTAAGAGCATAGACTGTAGATCGATCTGAAAGATCGATCCACACTCAAACAGAGAACTTATGAGATCGATCTGGTAAGGAAGAGATCGATCTCCTCTTAGTCAGAGAGCTAAGGAGATCGATCTGTGGTATTGAGAGATCGATCTCCCCACTACGAGACTTCATGGCAGATCGATCTGTAGATCGATCTTGCCTCAAACAGAGAGATTGGAAGATCGATCTGCCTATTCGACAGATCGATCTGCCCTATCATTTTCAAATTAACAAATCGATCTGCTAACCTATGAGATCGATCTCCTTGTGTTATTGTGCTTTGATCTTGCAGGATTTATAACTAAGAGATCGATCTGGCAAAGAAGGCAGATCGATCTGGCACACTACTGGAGGTACCCAACGGCTAGTTTCTGCAAAATCTCAACGGGAAAAACAGTATTTAATGCTCCAACTACCAATCCTTTAGTATTTAACCAAGCATTGAAGACAAAGAGGATAGAGACATTATTGCTGCACATTTTCTATATTCTCAAGCTTTCAACACTTTCATTCCTTGTGTCTTCATTCCTCATTTATTGAGATTTATTGTATAAGCTTAAGTGCAAAAGCTGTATTTGTCCTACCCACATTAAAGCTTCATTTTTGTATTCATCCTTATCTTGAGACAGAAGAGGATTGTTCCTCAGTGAGATAGATTGTAAGAGGGTGAATGCATTTTCATATTACAAAGGGTAGAGAGGTTATTCCTTAACCTGTAAAAGGAACATTGTAAACTTCTGTTGAAGGAGAGTAAGAAAGCACTTGACAAGAAGGTCAAGGAGAGAGGACGTAGGCAAAAGTTTGGCCGAACCTCTATAAACGATTGTGTTTGTTTCTCTCTTCCCTATCTTGCATTAAATTGTTTAATTTTATTATATTGCTTATTTTCATTTGCAAATTAAAATAGGATTAAAATTAAAATTTGCTATTAACGTTAGAAAACCGATTCACCCCCCCTCTCGGTAGAGCCAACAATTGGTATTAGAGCTAGGACTCTTTAATCACCTAGGAACAACTTCCTAAGAGTTAGAAACGATCAAATGGCTCATAACAATGTAGCTACTAGTTTGGTAGGAGAGGGGCACTCTACGGTTAGACCTCCAATGTTCAATGGAGAGCATTATGCATATTGGAAGACTAGGATGATGTTATTCATTCAAGCAAATGATTATGAAGTATGGAGAATTATAATTAAAGGACCTCAAATCCCTACAAAGAAAATAGAGGGAAGAGATATTCCTAAGGAAGAAGATGAATGGGATTCAAATGATATTAAATGTGCTCAGCTAAATGCTAAAGCTATGCACACATTATTTTGTGCCTTAGGTCCAAATGAATATAATAGAGTCTCCGGGTGTGATAATGCCAAACAAATATGGGATAAATTGGCAATAACTCATAAGGGTACAACCCAAGTGAAGGAGACAAAGGTAGGTATGCTCACACATGACTATCAGCTTTTTAGGATGAAGGAAGGAGAATCAATTAGTGATATGTTCACTAGATTCACAGATGTAATTAATGGACTAAAGTCCTTAGGAAAAATATATTCTAATATTGAAATGGTCAAGAAAATATTAAATAGCTTACCTAAATCATGGGAAGCTAAAGTGACTGCAATTGAGGAATCTAAGGATCCTCACACATTGTCTTTAGATGAATTAATAGGATCTCTACTCACTTATGAGATAAAATTAAAAAGAAATGAAGAGCCACCCAAGAAAGTGGGAGTTGCTCTAAAATCCACTGCTCAAGAGGAGATTAAGAATGAGAGTGGTAGTGAAGAAGACTTTGAGATGGCAATGTTTGCCAAAAGATTTAACAAGTTCATGAGGATGAGAGCTAGTGGTAGTAATAAGAGAAACAATAAGAGAGATCAAGAAGAAGTAGGTAGAAAATACTCAATTGTGTGTTATGAGTGTAAAAAACCAGGACACATAAAATTTAACTGCCCTCTTCTTAAAAGGTCCAATGATAGGTTCCATAAAAAGAAGGCAATGGTGGCAACATGGAGCGACTGCTCCGATGATGAATCAAATGAGGACATTGCCAACTTGTGCCTCATGGCTATTGAGGATGAAAAGGTAACTTCAAGCCTCAATGAATATTCTTTTGATGAATTGCAAAATGCCTTTGATGAACTTGCATTAGAATATGAATCTGAGTATGAAATATAAAAAGATAATATCCAAATTGAGAAAAGAAAATGAGATAATGCAAATGGATAAATTAGAATGTGAAAAGAAACTAGAAATTTCAAATCTAGAAATTTGTGACCTTCAAGAGAAAAATAGCAATCTACATAATTCCTTTAATAGGTTTCACATGGGTCAACAAAAGTTAGATAGCATGCTAGAGACCCAAAGGGCATTCTTTGACAAAAATGGCTTAGGATATAATGCAAAGAGTAGAGAGACTCATCTTAAAAGTTTTATTGCTAGGAAAAGCATAAATAAAACTGCAATTACTTGTTCATATTGCAATACAAAGGGACATGCATCACATAATTGCAATATAAAGATGAGAACTCTAAAAGGAAAAATAGTAAAAAGGATATGGATTCCAAAAGAAGTAATTCTCTCCAAGGATTGTAATGCATTAGCAAAATGGATCCCAAAGGGATCAAGAATGGCATTCACTAACCTCAAAGGACCTAAGAAAATTTGGGTACCTAAGACTTGAGTTTAAATCCTCTTGTAGGTGATTGAGCATGGCCACACAGCCAAAACAAAGGAAGCATGGTACTTGGATAGTGGATGCTCAAGGCACATGACGGGAGATAGAAGCCACTTCAACTCTTTTAAATCAAAGGTTGGTGGAGAGGTCACTTTTGGGGACAACTCCAAAGGCCAAGTAGAAGGAAGTGGCTCAATAGGTAATGATTACTTCTCTTTGGAAAACGTATTACTTGTTAGGGGTCTAAAGCACAACTTACTAAGCATAAGTCAACTTTGTGACAAAGGTTACAAAGTAATTTTTGATTGCATGAAATGTAATATGGTAGATCCTAAGTCTAACAAAGTTCTTTTTCTAGGTCATAGGCAAGGCAATATATATATTGTATTTCTTAATGAACTCAAAAATGAAAATATATGCCTAATGGTAGACAATAAAAAGGAATCTTGGTTATGGCATAGAAGACTAGGCCATGCTAGCATGCATGTGCTATCTAAGTTAGCTAGAAAGGATCTTGTTATAGGTTTACCCAAGCTATCCTTTGATCATGAAGAAATAAGTGAAGCTTGTGTTAAAGGAAAACACAAAAGGACAACATTTAAGCCTAAGAATATTGTATCCACCACTAGGCCTCTTCAATTACTTCACTTAGATTTATTTGGACCAACTAGAACAACTAGCCTAGGTGGGAAACACTATGGTTTTGTAATAGTTGATGATTACACTAGGTTCACATGGGTGTTCTTTTTAAGAGTAAAAAAATGAAGCCTTAGAAAAGTTCATAGCCTATTCAAAAATTACTCAAAATGAAAAAGGGTATACAATAACTAGCATTAGAAGTGATCATGGTAAGGAATTTGAAAACATAGGATTTGATGAGTATTGTAATGATCAAGGAATTAGTCATAACTTCTCAGCCCCTAGGACACCACAACAAAATGGAGTAGTAGAAAGAAGAAATAGAACTTTGGAAGAAATGGCTAGAACCATGTTGTGTGAGAATAATTTGCTAAAGTATTTTTGGGTTGAAGCTATAAACACATCTTGTTATATAATTAATAGAGCTATGATTAGACCCATGCTTAAGAAAACTCCTTATGAGCTCTACAAGGGTAAAAAGCCTAACATTAGCTACTTCCATCCCTTTGGCTGCAAATGTTTTGTCTTAAATAATGGGAAAGATAATTTAGGAAAATTTGATGCCAAAAGTGATGAGGGAATCTTTTTAGGATATGCTTTGAATTCTAAGGCTTATAGAGTATACAACAAAAGAACATTGATGGTTGAAGAATCAATTCATATGATATTTGATGAGTCAAATAATTTATCTAAAGATTCAACAAATAATGAGGACGTTGGAATATTTGATGAAAACTTGGAGGAAAACTCAAAATTAGAAGATGATTTATTAGAAAAACTTGACTTGAATAAAGAAGATAAAGATGAAATAGAGATATTGGAGAGAGAATCTAGAGCACCAAGGGAGTTAGGATATGTAAAAGATTGTGAAATAGTGGGAGATCCAACTCTTGGAGTTAGAACTAGATCATCTCTAAGGAATATGTGTCAATATATAGCCTTTGTATCTCAAATAGAACCTAGGAATGTCAATGAAGCTTTAGATGACAATAATTGGTTCCTAGCAATGCAAGAAGAATTAAATCAATTTGAGAGAAGCAAAGTATGGAAACTAGTTCCTAGGCCTAGAGATCACTCTATAATTGGAACTAAATGGATATTCAAGAATAAGATGGATGAAAATAGTGTGATCATAAGGAATAAGGCTAGGTTAGTTGCACAAGGCTATAGACAAGAAGAAGGAATAGATTATGATGAAACTTATGCACCGGTAGCTAGACTAGAGGCAATAAGAATGTTACTTGCATTTGCATATTATAAAAACTTCAAATTGTATCAAATGGATGTAAAGAGTGCATTCTTAAATGGTTTCATTAATGAAGAAGTCTATGTTGAGCAACCTCCCGGCTTTGAAAATCATGAATATCCTGAACATGTTTTTAAATTGTCTAAGGCACTCTATGGATTGAAACAAGCTCATAGAGCTTGGTATGAAAGGTTGTCAAAATTTATAATAGAAAAGGGATTTTCAAGAGGAAAAGTGGATACCACTTTGTTCATCAAAAATAAAAATAAGGATTTATTAGTTGTACAAGTGTATGTAGATGATATTATTTTTGGATCAACTAATGAGTCTTTATGTCAAGAGTTTGCTAAGATCATGCAAGGTGAGTTTGAAATGAGCATGATGGGAGAACTCACATTCTTCTTGGGACTTCAAGTAAAGCAAACAAAAGATGGAACCTTCATCAATCAAGCAAAGTATACTAAGGATTTGCTCAAGCGATTTAGAATGGACAATTGCAAACCTCAAGCCACTCCAATGGGCACCAACATCAAGCTTGATAAAGATGAGAGAGGTAAGTGTGTAGATACTAAACTCTATAGGTCTATGATTGGCTCATTGCTTTATTTAACTGCAAGTAGACCAGATATTTTGTTTAGTGTATGCCTTTGTGCTAGATTTCAATCCTCTCCTATGGAATCACATTTATTAGCCACTAAAAGGATTTTTAGATACCTTAAGGACACTCCCTATCTAGGACTTTGGTACCCCAAGGACTCTACCTTTGCACTTCATGCATTTTCAGATGCAGATTTTAGGGGATGCAAAATAAATAGGAAAAGTACTTCAGGTACTTGCCAATTCTTAGGAAATAGGCTAATCTCTTGGTTCTCTAAGAAACAAAACAGTGTGGCTCAGTCCACAACTGAAGCTGAATACATAGCAGCTGGTAGTTGTAGTGCTCAAGTGTTGTGGATTAAACAACAAATGCAAGATTATGGTATTGACATGAAACAAGTTTCTATCAAATGTGATAATACCAGTGCCATTAATCTATCTAAAAATCCTATTCAACACTCTAGAACCAAGCACATTGAAATTAGGCATCACTTCCTTAGAGATCATGTGCAAAAGGGGGATATAATTCTAGAGTATATTGACACTCTCCATCAAATAGCTGATATATTCACCAAGCCCCTTGATAGAGATAGGTTTTGCATTCTTAGAGGTGAATTAGGACTTATGAATGCTCCCTAACTTGCTTGTGTTTCAAAAAAATCTTGGTTTCAAGTTGATTTTAAAAGAGTTTTCGCAAAGATTTTCTGGCAACAAGGATGAGAGATCGATCTCCTTGTAATATAGATCGATCTCCATACTTCCATCAAGCCTAAATCATTAAGGTTAAGCTAAGCAGATCGATCTTCTAACCATAAGATCGATCTTCTTACGTCTCTGTTAAAAAGGAGATCGATCTATCCATTCGACAGATCTATCTCTCCAAGCTTCTGTATTTCTGAAGATCGATCTATGCATTTGGCAGATCGATCTCTCTAAGCCTCTGTTCAACTAAAGATCGATCTGTGCATGTGACAGATCGATCTCCTTAAGCCTCTATTTGCTAACAGATCGATCTGTTCATGCGAACAGATCGATCTCCCTTGGCTTCTGGAAATGACAGATCGATCTCCTGTGCCCTGGACTATAAAAACTGGCCAGAAATCCCCAAATTTCAAAATCTTAAACTTCAAAATCCCTAACTTCCCTCGCACCACCTCTCTCGATTCCTCCTCAGATCGATCTCGGTATGGCCTTCATTGCGTCTCCGTGTCATTTCCTGGTATAGTAACCAACATTCCTCATTATTTTCTCAAAAAATTTCTACGATTTGTGTTCAATTTCATTCTAGGGCAAATCTAGTTACTGTTCCATTGATTTTTTCGCTTGTGAATCTGTATTAGCATAATTCTCGTGTCTAGAACCATGCCTAGGCTTAAGACATTAGGACAAAAACCTCCCCGAACCAATGTAGCAACCGGGTCCTCTTCCTAACCCATTCCTCCCTCTTCCATCACTACCTTCAACCGGTGTTTTAAAACACCTGCGAAGAGAAAGCGATACGAAGAATACTTTTCAACCATGCCAATTAAACATTGGCGTACAATCGATTTCTCTTTCCTCAACCGAATTGATTTTCCATATTTGTCTAAATTTGAGGAGTTTGGTTGGATGCCCTTTCTGAAAATAAATACTCCCGTACCTCCAAATATCGTTCGTGCATTCTTTTCTAATGCCAAACTCAATTATGATCCTATCGACTCTTGTCAAATTCTTGGTTTCACAACGTATGTCATGGGACGGTCCATTGCCGTAACGACTGAAATTTTAGCCCAAGCCTTTAACATACGCGATGAAGGTTTGACGAATGAAGATGAGGAAGTTCCTTTGGAGTTTGACATTCCCGGGGATAAGGCGAGTGAACTCCCAATGCACCCCCGGCTACTCCACCTCATCATCTCGTGGAACCTTCGTCCGTTTGGTACCCGACATTCGACTGTTAGGAGGTTAGATAGGTTTTGGATTCACCATATTCATTCCACCAGTCAAAAACCCAACCTCGTCTACTTTATCTTTCAAGACTGGTTAAAAATTGTACGAGGCCAAGCCACGACGATCGTGTTTCCTCAACCAGTGGCGTACTTTCTTCAACGGCTCAAGATAGATAGCAGCTGAGAAACCGGTGAACTGCCCTCTCCCAAGAGCGTTCTCAACATCGGGACCCTCCATCACATGGGATACTACAAAGATTTTTGGGGCGACTGGAAGAAGAAGAGGGAACAGCAGCCTGCTGAAGCTATGGAGGAAGACCCCTCCGATGAGCCTATGGACCCACCTGCTGCACCGGCTACGGGTCCATCGTCCTCGACTCCTTAGACCACTGTACCTGCATCCTCACCTGCTGGCATGGAGCTCATTATGACGATGATGAGTGAGCTCAACCGAAAGATCGATGAAGGCTTTGCAAACCTTCATACAACTTAGCAGCGGAGGTTCGACGACTTGAACCAAAGAGTGGATGCAGTTCATGCAACTCAACAGCGGATGTTCGACGACTTGAACCGAAGAGTGGATGAAGTTCATGAGGCTCAGGAGGCGATGTTTGATGAGATTCAAGACACTCGCACTCACGTTGAGGATCTCATGGATCGCGTTCCTCCTCCACCATAGGATCTAGTTGCTCGATTTAGTTTAGTTATATGTTTTGTTTTTGCTACTTGTTGTTATTTTAACAATTTGCTTTAATGAACTGCCATTTGACTGTGTTTTAATGACAATGTTAATTTTGAAATGCCATGAGTACTCTTTCGTTTTCTTTCTATTGATATGACAAAAAGGGGGAGAAGAAAACATCTCTAAGTCAAGAGGCATAAAATGTTTTAAGAAGGTTTTTAAGAAACATCTCTAAATGTTTAAAAGAATGGTTAAAATGAGGGGGAGTTAAGATAGTAACAAAGCCAAAAGCTAAAAGAAAGGGGGAGCTCACAAAAAGGGGGAGTTTTTGCAAATTAACTAAACATGTTGATTGAATAAGTTTTGTCATATCAAAAAGGGGGAGATTGTTGTGTTAATATATTTTGAAATGACAAAACAAGTAAATTCAATAATATTAAGATGATATAAAAACATGTTTAGAGGTTATCAGTACCAGAACTTAGAGTTCTGTTGATGAGAGATCGATCTGGCTTCTAAGAGATCGATCTCCTGGGTTTGTACTTGATGAGAGATCGATCTCATGAAGAAATGAGATCGATCTACCAAGCTTTGAACCTATACAAAGGTATTAAGGAAGAGTGAGATCGATCTGCAAGGGTTAAGAGATCGATCTGCCTAAAAATAGAGTTGAGGGATCGATCTGATCTAGGAAGAGATCGATCTCCCTTAAGAGCATAGACTGTAGATCAATCTGAAAGATCGATCCACACTCAAACAGAGAACTTATGAGATCGATCTGGTAAGGAAGAGATCGATCTCCTCAAAGTCAGAGAGCTAAGGAGATCGATCTGTGGTATTGAGAGATCGATCTCCCCACTACGAGACTGCATGGCAGATCGATCTGCAGATCGATCTGTAGATCGATCTTGCCTCAAACAGAGAGATTGGAAGATCGATCTGCCTATTCGACAGATCGATCTGCCCTATCATTTTCAAATTAACAGATCGATCTGCTAACCTATGAGATCGATCTCCTTGTGTTATTGTGCTTTGATCTTGTAGGATTTATAACTAAGAGATCGATCTAGCAAAGAAGGCAGATCGATCTGGCACACTACTGGAGGTACCCAACGGCTAGCTTCTGCAAAATCTCAACGGGAAAAATAGCATTTAATGCTCCAACTACCAATCCTTCAGTATTTAACCAAGCATTGAAGACAAAGAGGATAGAGACATTATTGCTGCACATTTTCTATATTCTCAAGCTTTCAACACTTTCATTCCTTGTGTCTTCATTCCTCATTTATTGAGATTTATTGTATAAGATTAAGTGCAAAAGCTGTATTTGTCCTACCCACATTAAAGCTTCATTTTTGTATTCATCCTTATCTTGAGAGAGAAGAGGATTGTTCCTCAGTGAGATAGATTGTAAGAGGGTGAATACATTTTCATATTACAAAGGGTAGAGAGGTTATTCCTTAACCTGTAAAAGGAACATTGTAAACTTCTGTTGAAGGAGAGTAAGAAAGCACTTGACAAGAAGGTCAAGGAGAGAGGACGTAGGCAAAAGTTTGGCCGAACCTCTATAAACTATTGTGTTTGTTTCTCTCTTCCCTATCTTGCATTAAATTGTTTAATTTTATTATATTGCTTATTTTCATTTGCAAATTAAAATAGGATTAAAATTAAAATTTGCTATTAACATTAGAAAACCGATTCACCCCCCTCTCGGTAGAGCCAACAGAGATAACTAAGAGGGTTAGAGCTTCTAAGGATTTTGATAGTGAACATTGTACCACCCAAGAAAGGCTAATGTAATGGCTGATGCCTTGAGCAGAAAGAGTCTCGAGATGGTATCACATATGATGGTCAGGGAGCGTGAGCTGCTAGAGCAGTTGTGAACCTTAGTAGTGATGTGAATCCCTTCTGATGATGACGATGATTTTGTGACTGCTAGCCTGAGGTTAGAACCGAATTTGTGTAATCGGATTTGCCAGGCTTAGCATGATGATCGGCATGGTGTCGATAGTGTGGGTCAGATTCAGAAGGGTATAGTGACAGAGTTCACAGTGAATGATGATGACTTACAGAGGTTCAAAGACAATATAAGTGTTTCCTAGGACCACAGTTGATAAGATAGTTTTATTGTTAGAAGCTCACTTTTCGGGATATACAGTGCATCCGAAAAATAAAAAATATATCAGAATTTTTGAAAAGTATTGGTGGTCAAGTATGAAAAGTGATATTGTAGAGTTGTGGAGAACTATCTCATATGTCAGCACATTAAGGTAGAACAAGAGAAGTCTACAGAGTTATTGCATCCTCTACCTTTATTGACATGGAAAAGGGAACAAGTTACCATGAATTTCGTGATGGGCTACAGAGGACCCGGATGCATCACAAGGCTATCTGGGTGATAGTCGATAGATTGATTTAGTTTACCCACCTTCTGACTATGGAAATCCCTAGATACTCTGAGTGTGTAGGCGGATTTGTGTGTATGGAAAATCGTGGAACATTATGTAGCGTTCCAGTGAGTATGATATCAGATAGGGATTCCCGCTTCACTTCCTGCTTCTGGGAATATTTGTCTGGAAGCTATGGGAACCCGACTAAGTGTTAGCATAGCTTGCACCCTCAGACAGATGGTCAGCCAGAGAGGACTGTACAGGTTCTGGAGGATGTGATAAAAGCGTGTGTCGTTGATTTTATAAGCTCCTGGGATGATCAGTTGTTACTAATCGAATTCACCAATATTACAGTTGTCACTTGAGTATCGGGATGACATTTTATGAGGCATTTTATGGCCATAGGGGTTGTTCTCCAATTTGGATAAGAAGAAGTGGGTGACAAATAGAGAATTATTCTCAAATTGGTAAGATAAACCTCTGAGGATGTTCAGTTGATTATGAGAGATTAAGAACACCTCAGAGCGGACAGAAAAGATTATGCTGACAAGAGACAGGAAACCATTGGAATTCACCGAAGGTGAATCAATATTGTGGCAGTTACATGTCCTAAGGACGTAACGAGATTCGAAAAGAGATATTGGACAAGGGGAAGATAAGACCTGCAGGTTGGCGTTACCACTTGAATTAAAAGGCATCCACAATGTGTCCTATCTTTTGATGCTTAAGAAATTTTAGCTGGACCCGATATATGTGATTGGATATGAGCTCCAACAGTTTAGCTCAATGAAAGTGTAACATATGTTGAAAAAAAATCGATTTGGGTATTAGATGGAAGGAGAAAGTGTTGAGGTTTAAGATGATCTCCCTAGTTAAGTATGATGGTAGTATTACACTCCGGAGAAAGTCACTTGAGGATGACAATTTATGATGTGATAGACGTACCCGGAGTTGTTTAAGGAATCATTTTACTTGGTTCTAATTTGGAGGACCAAATTTCTTAAGTAGGGGAGATTGTAAAACCCGATTTTACCGTAAGAGCAAAAAGGGAATGAATAGGAATTTTTGAGTGCATTTAAAAATGTAAAATGACTGAAATGGTATTTTCAAAAATGTGTAAGGGTAAAACGGTCAAAAGATCAAAATTTGATATGAATCGGGACAAGAAAATTTAATTAAAAATAAGGGATTGAGAAATCTTGATCAATAACGAAGAAATAATTAAATTTCAGGCTAAATTGATGAAGATATAATTTTATCTAATTTTTTTAGAATTTTCACCTTGGAAAACAATCTCGAAAATAGTAGGAAAATATACCGGAAAGGCAAAATCGGACTGAGAAATTCATTTACAGATTAAATGAATAAAATAATATTTTTTTAAGATATTTTGGTAATTTTAATATATTTTAATTGCTTAAAATAATAATAAAAAAATAAAATAAAAATGATAAAAAAAGGAGAATCGCAGAATCACGATTTTGAAGGAAAGAAGAAGGCTGATGCCTTTTGCGGCACCGACGACTGGGATCCACCGAGGGAGCCCAGCCGAGAGGCGGTCGACCCCGTGTGAGCAACCGGCATCAAGAAAAATCGACGAACGGCGATCGACGAGAGGAGAAAGAGAAGTCGAAAGAGGAAATAAGGATTCTCGATGACCGGTGCCGATTTGAGGCCGGCCACCACCAGTCGAGCGTTCCCCAGGCGTCGGCGATTCGATTAGTGGCAGCCTTGGTTGGTAGAATGGCGGCCAACGCCGAAAACGACGAGAAAGAGAGAAGTTGCCGACGGCGGAAAGGAGAAGTTGCCGACGGCGAAAAAGGAGAATAGCTTTTTTGTACACTGATTAGGTATGTATGCACGGTTATTTTATAATGATCCTAAAAGTGGTTTAAATGATTTTAAGGATCGAAATAGGAAAAGACTATTTTACCCATATTGAGGAAGTTCACCTAAGGATGGTGAAAGCATGACATGCATGAAATGCATGATTTAAGAAATTTTTCGAATTAAGGAATTTTATTGGTTTTAATCAAAACAAAACGATAGATTGGCTAGTAATTGCATAAATTTCATAATATAACACTACATAGGTGTTATTTATATTTAAATGAAATTTCTTTGGAAAAAGGCCAACTATCAAGTTTATATGGAAACTGTAGTGCTGGCATATAGTTCGTACTATATCTGCATTTGTGAATGTGCATAAATGTGCTTGAGCAGTTGCTCGCACTGAATTGTGTGACATCATATGCATGAATTGTGCTAGAGCGGTTGCTCGCACTGATTTTTATTCTTGTGAATTGCATGAGAGGTGCAGGAGCCTAGCTCGCACTCTGTTTTGACTGTTTTGACTGTTTTGACGGTTTTGAATTGTTTTGACTTGATATGCATAAAAAGGTGCTGGAGCGATTGCTCGCACTAGTTTTTATGATTGACATACATGAGAGATGTTGGAGCTTAGCTCGTATCCTGTTTTGATATGATATTGCATAAAAGTCATGCTGGAGTGTAACTCGCACGAGATTTGATTTAATTATACATAAAGCCTTGCTGGAGTGTAACTCACATGAGATTTGATTAACTTGAGCATTCATTTGTTCTGGAGCGTTGCTCGCATAAGGTTTTATATGGTTTTATAATTCATTTGAATGTCGAACTGGATTTTTCTCGTACGAGGTTTTCACTGAGTTTTATACATATCTGTACTAGAGCATTGCTCGTACGTGAATTTTACTTGAATTTATAATTATTTTAAGTCGTACTGGAGCGCTGCTCGTACGTAGATTTCATTGATTTTTATGATACCGTGATAGAGTTTCGCTCACACAAGGTTTTTAGATATCATGAATATGCATGGAGCCGTGCTAGAGCTTCGCTCGCACAGGGATTTATATTACATGCATATAGCCGTGTTGGAGCCTCTTGTAGACTGTGTGTCACAGTGAGATGATATGCTCACACGTGCATACTGAGACAGAGATGATATGGGTGGATAAGACCTATTGCAGGCACCCCTGATTGAGCTTGGGTTCACGAAGTACGTTGTATCATGTATGTCACGCGGAGTACACTGTACTGTGGGGATTGTTGGAGTGGAGTGGCATTAGCCACGAGGCAGCAGGCCTTGCCCTCGCAATCCTGGTGTTATGCTGTTCTGGCGGGTTGGACGACCCACCTCTCGTTTCAAGTGTTATACCCTGCACACTAGGTACCGTGTTGCCAGGGATCACGAGGTTATGGCCATAGTCCTCTGTTGTTACTGATAATCACCTACTTGCCTCACATGATATAATTTGTGGTCTGATAGACCAGGGTAGACCCAAGGGAGGGGTCAGGCCCCCGATTTTACGATTTTATGATTTTATGATATGTGACCCTAAAAAAAAGGGTGGTTTTCTAAACGAAGCTTTATAATGAATTGTAATGACTTGTTTTATGAATTTGAGATGTACTTATGAGATAATTGACTCGGAAGGGTTATTTTATACTGTATTTTTAATAAAATGATTTGAATGCAGTAGCATGATGATGTTTTCCATGCTTTCATTTCAAATTCATGATTTGTCTTACATGACATGAAAGAATGCATGATCTTATTTTATTTCATGCTAATTATGATTTAAGGATGTCACATAAAACGATATTGATGCTTGAATTACATGCTTTCTATATGCACAAATAGTTTTGATAAACTATGTCATGGATATATGCATGAGTTTATGCTTGAGATTTTAATGAAAAGAAATGGATTTAAGGGCATGGCATTATGAGCATGTAGATAGTGGACCTATCTATTTACTTGCATAATTGCCTTACTGAGCGTGTGGTTTGCTCACCCCCTTATTTTTCCATCTTTTTAGAGCACTCACAATAATTAGTAAGCGGCTGAGGACTTGCATGCTTGGTATCTGCTGCTTCCCATCGAGAGACAGGTATACACATTAGTAGAGTTTTGTATCTAAATATGTAATGCACAATACTATAAACGGATATGATGTCGGGGATGTAGAGTTATAAATACCATGGTGTATGTGTTTAATTAAAGCCAAAAAATAGTAAACTCTGATATGTGAATATGATTATGAAAATGGAATGGTAAATAGGTGAGAGGTGACTAACACCGAATCATAGCCCAACTATTTGTAGGATGGTCACGATGAGAGAAAGGTAAGAATTAAATAGTAAATGAAAAAAGCAAAAAATTTACTCTGATTTTTAGGTAATTTGGGTCGTGACAATGATGATGGAAGACTGGAAACCGAGAGCATAAGAGGATGATAAGGAAGGTTGTCGGGTGACTAGCGAGGGAGAAAAAAAAAAAGAAAAGAGACCCAGGTAAAATTTAGATATGTAAATTTAATGTACATATATACATATATATGTATATGTATATATATACATATATACATATGTATATGTATATATGTATATATATACATATACATATATACATGTGTAACGACCCTTGACCCTTGACCCTTGAAAATCGGGGAAATTTTTTTTTTTTGAATTTACTTTATCCACTTATTCCCTTATTCACTTAGGTTGTATTCCTGTGCAGTGTCAAAACACTTTTCCTAATACTTTACTCGTAATCACAATTAATTCCTATATTTTAACTTATGTGGCCGATAAAAATTTCGGCAGCACAACGGCTTATATATGAGCCTACCCACCTGCAAATCAGTTGTTTTTTTTTGCAATCCTAGATATCCACCACTACCAAGCATACTTTCCAAATTCATCTTTACCACTCAACACATCCATTTCAATTTAATACTAGTCATCTCAAAACATTATACCAAAGTAGTAATGTTTACATCGTCCCTTACAAAATTACATCCCAACTGATATTTCCAATGTGTCTGTGCATACAATTATGTCTGGTACAGGAATGTAAATGTATACCTTTCTGCGTGTACAAAAAGTAGCCTAGGGAGCTCTCCCCACCAGCCTACGTCGTGTACGCGACAGGTAGCGTCTACGAATCACTGCAAGTAATCTGAGAGGTAGAGGGGTGAGCTTTCGGGAAAAAGCCCAGTAAGAAGATGTATTTAAAACGATTCTAGCAATTTAAATATGTATAAAACATAATAATACGTATAATGATACTTTCTGAAACTGATAATAGAATTCAAAGATTAAGGAAAATTAGAAACATCGATATTCAAAACGTAAATCTCTAGGTATTTGAACTTAACAAATATTACGTAAAACTGATCGTACATTCAGAATTCCAAACAGGAATACATATCAAATCACGTACTACAAATCCGGTTTTGAAAACAGAATTTAAATTTTCAAATTGAGACTACATCGGCCATATAATTATCATGTGACAATAACGAATTTATCACGCGGCAATAACCAATTTATCACGCGGCAAAATGACCCGATCATCCTCCGTAGAGGGAATTCAGGACCCAAGGGTAATTTCAGAAGCCACAAAGGCGGGGTATAGGCGCCACGAAGGCGAAATACAGGCGCCACATAGGCGAAATACAGGCGCCACGAAGGCGAAATACAGGCGCCACGAAGGCGAAATACAGGCGCCACGAAGGCGAAATACAGGCGCCACGAAGGCGAAATACAGGCGCCACGAAGACGAAATACAGGCGCCACGAAGGCGAATTACAGGCGCCATGAAGGCGAAATACAGGCGCCACGAAGGCGAAATACAGGCGCCACGAAGGCGAAATACAGGCGCCACACAGGCGAATTACAGGCGCCACGAAGGCGAAATACAGGCGCCACAAAGGCGAATTACAGGCGCCACACAGGCGAATTACAGGCGCCACACAGGCGAAATACAAGCGCCACACAGGCGAGTTCAAACGCCACACAGGCGAGTCAGACGCCACACAGGCGAAATACAAGCACCACACAGGCGAGTTCAAACGCCACACAGGCGAGTCAGACGCCACACAGGCGAAATACAAGCGCCACACAGGCGAGTTCAAACGCCACATAGGCGAGTCAGACGCCACACAGGCGAAATTGACAAACGTAAACATGCAACATAAATGGCCCTTAGTCTCATAACAACTATAGTTTTCATATACGAAAATATCGAAATAAATTCATCTTATTCGAAAAATCATTTTAAAAGACATGCTCATATTCCGAAATTAAATTCAGTTATATACAATTATTCAAAAACATAAACATAGAGAGCATAGTCTTGATCAGAAATATAATTTAGAAACATGCATGAAAAATCATACTTTATGTCTTTGTAAGTATTCTTTAATCACAACTCAGAAAGTAACTATTATCGTTTTAAATTATATCCCCTTACCTCGATCTATCGAAATCTCCGTGCTCGAGTGGTGACGCCTCTTAGTACCTCCCTTAATTCCTTCTCCGATCACCTACACCGAAATCGTATATTTAGCACCCTATTCGTGCGAATTACCCGAATTGCGTTAAACTCGAAATCTAATCGTTACTACTACGTGTGTACGTATTATTGTACGTTCCTAGATCAACACGCACGTTTATATATTTTCTCTACTATTTATATATTTGTACGTATATACATACATGTCATTATTATTTGTCTTCATTTTCCCTATCTCATATGGATACACTCCGTGTAGATATATTTACCAACACAGAGTCATCCTTTATACACATTTCCTAGATACATTTACATGTATATGCACATAAATATGCAAATATATTCATACATATACTCCCATATATATATATATATATATATATATATATATATATATATATCTTCACTTGTTTTCTTCCCCCCTCTTACCATGTATATATATCCTTGTATGTACATACACTTAACATGCCCATTCATTATATACACTTTTATGTATACACCCAACATATATGTATACACACTTGTATATACATGTATATTTTCCTTAATTTCCATTATCCAATTAGCACAAACATATATATATATATATATATATGTCTACTTCTCACCATTCACTTTTTTTTTTAATTAAACATACACTAACATGCTTGTATCTCCCACCCGTTCATCTACATGTACATGGAATATACATACATGTACATACATATATACTTTGCCTTATCATGCTTGTGCACAATCACACATATGTATATACACGTACACTCTTTTACATATCTATATGTATTGTTTTCCATTTTTTTTTTTCCATATACATACACATTCTTGTATGTACACATACTTAATATACTCGTTTATTATATACCTCATACGTATATGCCCCAAATACATGTGTATATTTATATGTATATATATGTATATCCATGAACATATATATATATATATATTATCCTTATTTCCAATATTTCATCAACATATAAATAAATATATATACATATCCATATATGTATATACATTTTGTCTAGTTAAATCTATACTAACATACTTGCATCCACATCTCATATATCTACATGTATCTCAATATACATATATATATTTACCTCTCTTTTCCTTTAAATTCCCCAGCTTCTTCTTCTCTTTTTTTTTTTTACAGTGGCTCACCCGAGGATCCTATTCCCGGTCTCCTTCGTGCATCTCGGCTTCCCCTTTTTACCTCTCATTCTTCTTGTTTTCCGCCACCATCATCACCCCCATGTTTTCAGCCATCTTCACCACCACTCTGCCAGCCCCGATAGCACCATACAGCATTCACTATATTTTTTGATACTCAGCTTTCTCGTCTAGGTTCACTCTCTGATTCTGGGTTTCTTCCTCTTCTCCTACTGTTTCTTTTTTTTTTTTTTTTTTCAGCTGTCGGGTCTGTTCTCCCTTCACTCTCAGACTGCCTCCCTTCCAGCCCTTCTCTTCCTCGCTTCTGCTCCCAGTCAGCTTCCATCCCGGCTTCACTCCTTCAGCTTCCCAGCTCCCGTTCCAGCCTGCCCTGTTTCCAATTTGTCCCCTGTCTTGGTCTACATCCAGCCCCTTCACTTCTTCTTCCTCTCTACCCGTGGCCTCACCTCTAGCTACACCTCCGGTCTACCTCAGTTTTGATTCCAGCCTTCACGCAGGTCTCCCCCGATTCCAGCTTTCTCCCCCCTTCGGTCTCTCTTCTGCACCCCTGCCTCTCGGTTTTTTTTTTCCCGATCGGCTAGCCTCCTTCCTTCCTTCCTTTCCCTTCCTTTCTTTCTTCCTCTGCCAGCCGATCAGCCTTTCTCCTCTTTGCTTCCCCCTCGGCAGACCAGACTCTCCTTCCTCTTTGGTTTCCTCAGCTCTTGGTCCAATCGGTTTCCTTCGCTCGGGTCAGCTCCAGCATCCAGATATCTCCTCTTTCCCTCGGTCAGCAATTCTCTTCCTCACGCACAGTCCTGCTCCCTGTTTTCCTTCTCCTCTTCTGTTTTTCGAATACCCTTTTTCCAATCCCAAACAGTGGCAGACGGAATTGGCTTTTCTAAGCCAATTCCGTACATGCCAATATATATATATATTAGTTTAATATATATGCATATATATATTATATTAGTATTTAGGTGTTATTTGTTATGTATTTGTATTGTTATTATTATTACTATTATTGTATATATATATATATATATATATCATCATTTTTCCATTTTAAATTGTCTAGTATATATATATATATATATATACACATATACCTTCCCTTTTATTTAAATGTCTAGTATGTATGTACATATATATATATGCACATATTCACCTATGTATATATCTACATCTATACGTTTTCTTATGTAATTTATCCAAAAACATAATATCATGCCTTCCATGAAATTTTCCTTATTCCGAAAATGAAATAGTACGGGACTCCATCATTCTTCATAAATTCTCGATACAAGTGTTTTACATCAACAATTTTCCATTTAACAAATTAAAATTCTCTAATCCCTCTATACTCACATTCGTCTTATCACTCCTTGTATTTTTAGGTTCCCCATCATTCACGGACTTCTCGGTCCCTATAGTCCTCGAGTCCTACAACGAATATTCACACTTTCATTAATATATATTATTTCCATTTTTATATAATCTAGTTAAATGTAGAAAATTTGTGGGGTTTACATTCTCCCCGCCTTAAAAGAATTTGGTCCTCCAAATTCATTCGAGTCCCTTTGTCTACGATCATCTAGATTGTATCATGCCCCTTTTGGGTCCTTGGTAATCCCATTATGAAATTCATAGTAATGTGCAATCATTTCCAAGTAGGCACTGGGAAAAATCTTAAGTAATCCCCGCTGGTTTTTGGTGCTCGATCTTAATCTGTTAGCAAATCAAATACTTGGTCACAATTCAACTACATTCTTTTCATACCGACCAACCAATATACCTTTCGTAAATCATGGTACACTTTGGTGCTTCCCGAGTGCATGGTGTACCGGGAATAATGAAACTCTTTTAAGATCCTTTGCCTTAGGGCATCATCGTTAGAGACACCAAACTTACCGCAATTTCTCATTTATCCTAAATGAGAACTTATTCTTAATTTATATCACTTGATCCAAATCACTTCACATACCAGAAATATTCATTCCTTGCATACATTTCTTGATCCCATATGACTCGTATATTCAAGATTTATCTCATTTCAACCTTACCTCATTTCGTACATCAATTATATTAGAACTCTAGTTCTTTCTCTTGATGTAATTCCGATAGTTCACCAGAAAAAAATACATCCAGGGACTCGCACACCACTGGTATGTCCTGAACACTCGGACATGTTCGACTAGTATCGAGGACGCATGCAACGTAACCCTCACATTAATATGTCCACAAAAATTTCATCATGAACAAGATCATAAAATTTATTCCTTAATTGCAAAGCATACATAGGTGTACTAATGTGTAACGTAAAAATCTAGAGCTTCAGGCTTAACATGCAATTTACGTGCAAAGTGGGGTGATATGAAAAAGTGTACGGGACCTGAATCAAACCATACGCGTGCCTCATGATTGCAAATTAAAAGATTACCCTGGATGGTCTCAACGGAGGCATCAGCAGTCTCTGTATCCAAAGCAAAGATCTTCCCATGAGCGACAGGCTTCTTGCCCTTCTCTGCCGCGGTAGCCCGTCTCTGTGGGACTTGTCTCTGGGGAGCTTGTCTTACAGGTGGTTGTGGTAGCTCTGGAGGTTGTGAAAACTTATTCAATAGGCAATCTTTGATCAAGTGTCCCCTCTGTCCACACCTAAAACAGCTCCCTGAGGACCAGTGACACGCACCTCTATTGTAACTACCACAACTAGTGCACAATCTCTCATACTGCTGGTACCCCCTAGTAGTCTGTGGGGTAGTTATAGGAGCTGTGGGCCTATCAATCCCAGCCCGAGACTCATCTGTCCTCTATCTCTTGGCTTGGCCCCTCCGGAAGTCCTGTCTCATCAGCTCCATTCGCTTACCCTTATCCATGGTCTTTCTTTTAAAACTATACTACGTCTGGGTGACATTAAGGCCCCTCTCGACCATCTGTGCTCTACCCAGAGCATCCTGAAATTCGGTAATCCATAACCCCAAAAGACGGTCTCTGATATCTGGCCTTAACCCTGCTAAGAACCTCTCAGTCCGACGCTCTTCATTTTGGAACGTCTCCGGGTCATACCTCATCAGCATAGTGAACTTACTTTCGTACTCATCCACAGTCATATTGCCCTGTACCAAGCTCAGAAAGTCCATCCTCAACTTCTGCTGGGCAGTTAGTGGAACATACTGTTTCCTAAAAGCTGTAGAGAATGCATCCCAACTGATCACCGGATGCTGAGCAGTCAGAAGGACCTTGGTGGATCCCCACCAATACTCTGCTTGGCCCTGCAGCATGTAAGTGGCCATAGAGACCTTATCAACATCAGAACACCCAAAAAAGTCAAAGATTTTCCCAAGGCTCACCAGCCATTCTTCGGCCTCTACCGGATTCTTAATCCCCTTAAATGCTTGAGGCCTCATCTTCAGAAAGTCTCTCATCCTACCGATATTTCTCTCCTCCCTCCGGGCCTGTACAGGAGGTTGAGGTGCCAAAGTTACTGGAGGAACTGGTGGAGGAGGAGGTGACGATGCTTGCGGAGGAGTCTGCATCGGAGTAGGAATTGGTACCGTGCCAGCAGAATCAGAAACATTTGCCCCTAGGTGTTGGGCAACCATGGCAGCTATCGACTCCAAACCTCGCTCGAGGCGCTGCTCCAATCGCTGCTCAAACTGAGCCATACGAGTACGAGGACTCTCTGGCTCGGGTGGAGGAGGTGGAGGTGGCTGAGCCTGCCTCCGAGTACGTCCGCGTCTCCCACTCATCGTGCAGTGATCTAATACCTGCGCGTAATTCCAAAGATCGAATCTTAAAGTTATTAGGTATACATTTCCTACAACCAGACAAGCACAGACATTGGGATGTAATTTAATCCTTATTTTTGACACTGACAGTACTAGACAACCTTCGCTCTGATACCACTTAAACTGTAACGACCCTTGACCCTTGACCCTTGAAAATCGGGGAAATTTTTTTTTTTTTTGAATTTACTTTATCCACTTATTCCCTTATTCACTTAGGTTGTATTCCTGTGCAGTGTCAAAACACTTTTCCTAATACTTTACTCGTAATCACAATTAATTCCTATATTTTAACTTATGTGGCCGATAAAAATTTCGGCAGCACAACGGCTTATATATGAGCCTACCCACCTGCAAATCAGTTGTTTTTTTTTGCAATCCTAGATATCCACCACTACCAAGCATACTTTCCAAATTCATCTTTACCACTCAACACATCCATTTCAATTTAATACTAGTCATCTCAAAACATTATACCAAAGTAGTAATGTTTACATCGTCCCTTACAAAATTACATCCCAACTGATATTTCCAATGTGTCTGTGCATACAATTATGTCTGGTACAGGAATGTAAATGTATACCTTTCTGCGTGTACAAAAAGTAGCCTAGGGAGCTCTCCCCACCAGCCTACGTCGTGTACGCGACAGGTAGCGTCTACGAATCACTGCAAGTAATCTGAGAGGTAGAGGGGTGAGCTTTCGGGAAAAAGCCCAGTAAGAAGATGTATTTAAAACGATTCTAGCAATTTAAATATGTATAAAACATAATAATACGTATAATGATACTTTCTGAAACTGATAATAGAATTCAAAGATTAAGGAAAATTAGAAACATCGATATTCAAAACGTAAATCTCTAGGTATTTGAACTTAACAAATATTACGTAAAACTGATCGTACATTCAGAATTCCAAACAGGAATACATATCAAATCACGTACTACAAATCCGGTTTTGAAAACAGAATTTAAATTTTCAAATTGAGACTACATCGGCCATATAATTATCATGTGACAATAACGAATTTATCACGCGGCAATAACCAATTTATCACGCGGCAAAATGACCCGATCATCCTCCGTAGAGGGAATTCAGGACCCAAGGGTAATTTCAGACGCCACAAAGGCGGGGTATAGGCGCCACGAAGGCGAAATACAGGCGCCACATAGGCGAAATACAGGCACCACGAAGGCGAAATACAGGCGCCACGAAGGCGAAATACAGGCGCCACATAGGCGAAATACAGGCGCCACGAAGGCGAAATACAGGCGCCACGAAGGCGAAATACAGGCGCCACGAAGACGAAATACAGGCGCCACGAAGGCGAAATACAGGCGCCACGAAGGCGAATTACAGGCGCCACGAAGGCGAAATACAGGCGCCACGAAGGCGAAATACAGGCGCCACACAGGCGAATTACAGGCGCCACGAAGGCGAAATACAAGCGCCACAAAGGCGAATTACAGGCGCCACACAGGCGAATTACAGGCGCCACACAGGCGAAATACAAGCGCCACACAGGCGAGTTCAAACGCCACACAGGCGAGTCAGACGCCACACAGGCGAAATAC
Organism: Firmiana major; assembly: GCA_033439115.1. NCBI lineage: Eukaryota > Viridiplantae > Streptophyta > Magnoliopsida > Malvales > Malvaceae > Firmiana > Firmiana major. The sequence goes on from CM065901.1 coordinate 40,111,447, forward strand.
AAGCACCACACAGGCGAGTTCAAACGCCACACAGGCGAGTCAGACGCCACACAGGCGAAATACAAGCGCCACACAGGCGAGTTCAAACGCCACACAGGCGAGTCAGACGCCACACAGGCGAAATTGACAAACGTAAACATGCAACATAAATGGCCCTTAGTCTCATAACAACTATAGTTTTCATATACGAAAATATCGAAATAAATTCATCTTATTCGAAAAATCATTTTAAAAGACATGCTCATATTCCGAAATTAAATTCAGTTATATACAATTATTCAAAAACATAAACATAGAGAGCATAGTCTTGATCAGAAATATAATTTAGAAACATGCATGAAAAATCATACTTTATGTCTTTGTAAGTGTTCTTTAATCACAACTCAGAAAGTAACTATTATCGTTTTAAATTATATCCCCTTACCTCGATCTATCGAAATCTCCGTGCTCGAGTGGTGACGCCTCTTAGTACCTCCCTTAATTCCTTCTCCGATCACCTACACCGAAATCGTATATTTAGCACCCTATTCGTGCGAATTACCCGAATTGCGTTAAACTCGAAATCTAATCGTTACTACTACGTGTGTACGTATTATTGTACGTTCCTAGATCAACACGCACGTTTATATATTTTCTCTACTATTTATATATTTGTACGTATATACATACATGTCATTATTATTTGTCTTCATTTTCCCTATCTCATATGGATACACTCCGTGTAGATATATTTACCAACACAGAGTCAATCTTTATACACATTTCCTAGATACATTTACATGTATATGCACATAAATATGCAAATATATTCATACATATACTCCCATATATATATATATATATATATATATATATATATATATATATATATATATATATATATATATATCTTCACTTGTTTTCTTCCCCCCTCTTACCATGTATATATATCCTTGTATGTACATACACTTAACATGCCCATTCATTATATACACTTTTATGTATACACCCAACATATATGTATACACACTTGTATATACATGTATATTTTCCTTAATTTCCATTATCCAATTAGCACAAACATATATATATATATATGTCTACTTCTCACCATTCACTTTTTTTTTTAATTAAACATACACTAACATGCTTGTATCTCCTACCCGTTCATCTACATGTACATGGAATATACATACATGTACATACATATATACTTTGCCTTATCATGCTTGTGCACAATCACACATATGTATATACACGTACACTCTTTTACATATCTATATGTATTGTTTTCCATTTTTTTTTTCCATATACATACACATTCTTGTATGTACACATACTTAATATACTCGTTTATTATATACCTCATACGTATATGCCCCAAATACATGTGTATATTTATATGTATATATATGTATATCCATGAACATATATATATATATATATATATATTATCCTTATTTCCAATATTTCATCAACACATAAATAAATATATATACATATCCATATATGTATATACATTTTGTCTAGTTAAATCTATACTAACATACTTGCATCCACATCTCATATATCTACATGTATCTCAATATACATATATATATTTACCTCTCTTTTCCTTTAAATTCCCCAGCTTCTTCTTCTCTTTTTTTTTTTTACAGTGGCTCACCCGAGGATCCTATTCCCGGTCTCCTTCGTGCATCTCGGCTTCCCCTTTTTACCTCTCATTCTTCTTGTTTTCCGCCACCATCATCACCCCCATGTTTTCAGCCATCTTCACCACCACTCTGCCAGCCCCGATAGCACCATACAGCATTCACTATATTTTTTGATGCTCAGCTTTCTCGTCTAGGTTCACTCTCTGATTCTGGGTTTCTTCCTCTTCTCCTACTGTTTCCTTTTTTTTTTTTTTTCAGCTGTCGGGTCTGTTCTCCCTTCACTCTCAGACTGCCTCCCTTCCAGCCCTTCTCTTCCTCGCTTCTGCTCCCAGTCAGCTTCCATCCCGGCTTCACTCCTTCAGCTTCCCGGCTCCCGTTCCAGCCTGCCCTGTTTCCAATTTGTCCCCTGTCTTGGTCTACATCCAGCCCCTTCACTTCTTCTTCCTCTCTACCCGTGGCCTCACCTCTAGCTACACCTCCGGTCTACCTCAGTTTTGATTCCAGCCTTCACGCAGGTCTCCCCCGATTCCAGCTTTCTCCCCCCTTCGGTCTCTCTTCTGCACCCCTGCCTCTCGGTTTTTTTTTTCCCGATCGGCTAGCCTCCTTCCTTCCTTCCTTTCCCTTCCTTTCTTTCTTCCTCTGCCAGCCGATCAGCCTTTCTCCTCTTTGCTTCCCCCTCGGCAGACCAGACTCTCCTTCCTCTTTGGTTTCCTCAGCTCTTGGTCCAATCGGTTTCCTTCGCTCGGGTCAGCTCCAGCATCCAGATATCTCTTCTTTCCCTCGGTCAGCAATTCTCTTCCTCACGCACAGTCCTGCTCCCTGTTTTCCTTCTCCTCTTCTGTTTTTCGAATACCCCTTTTCCAATCCCAAACAGTGGCAGACGGAATTGGCTTTTCTAAGCCAATTCCGTACATGCCAATATATATATATATTAGTTTAATATATATGCATATATATATTATATTAGTATTTAGGTGTTATTTGTTATGTATTTGTATTGTTATTATTATTACTATTATTGTATATATATATATATTTTTGTTTCCATTTTATTTTAAATATCTTATACATTATACCTTACAATACATATATATATTTGTCATATATATATATATATATATATATATATATATATCATCATTTTTCCATTTTAAATTGTCTAGTATATATATATATATATATACATATACCTTCCCTTTTATTTAAATGTCTAGTATGTATGTACATATATATATATGCACATATTCACCTATGTATATATCTACATATATACGTTTTCTTATGTAATTTATCCAAAAACATAATATCATGCCTTCCATGAAATTTTCCTTATTCCGAAAATGAAATAGTACGGGACTCCATCATTCTTCATAAATTCTCGATACAAGTGTTTTACATCAACAATTTTCCATTTAACAAATTAAAATTCTCTAATCCCTCTATACTCACATTCGTCTTATCACTCCTTGTATTTTTAGGTTCCCCATCATTCACGGACTTCTCGGTCCCTATAGTCCTCGAGTCCTACAACGAATATTCACACTTTCATTAATATATATTATTTCCATTTTTATATAATCTAGTTAAATGTAGAAAATTTGTGGGGTTTACAACATGTTTGAGATATAAGCATGTTAGTGTGAATTAAGGTGTGTGTGAAATGAAAATGGAAAGATGAGCAATAGACAATATATATATATATATATATATATTTATGTGATGATGAATAAGGAAATTAAATGATAAAATGAATATGTGTATATACTTAGGTGTATATACGAATAGGTGTGTAAGATAAATGTGTGTGTTAGTATATGTACATACAAAGAATATATACATGTGTGTGTTAGGAGGCGTCACCACTCGAATTCGAAAATTTCGATAGATCGAGGTAAGGGGGTATAATTTAAAACGGTAATAGTTTACTTTCTAAACTATGATTTTCAAGTATGTTTTCCGCTTGTGTTTTTTTAGTTGTATTTTGAATGATTGCATATTTCTAAACTTCACCTGTGTGGCGTCTGAACTTCGCCTATGTGGCGTTTGAACTTCGCCTGTGTGGCATTTGAACTTCACCTTTGTGGCGTTTGAACTTCGCCTTTGTGGCGTCTGAACTTCGCCTGTGTGGCGTCCGAACTTCGCCTGTGTAGCGTTTGAACTTCGCCTGTGTGGCGCCTGAATTTCACCTTCGGGTGTCTGAACGCTGTACGACCTTGATCCCATCTACAGCTTTACCATGGCCATAGGTTCTGAATTCCCTCTACGGAGGATGATTTGGTTATTGCCGTATGATGATTTGGTTATTGCCGCATGATGACTTGGTTATTGCCTCATGATAATTATATGGGCCAATGTAGTCTTTATCTGAATTAAAATGGATTTTCAGATTTGATTTTATGACATGTGATCTTACATGTATTCATGTTTTTGGAATTCTGAATATACGAAAAGACTATGTGATATCTGTTGAATACAAGTACGTAAAGATTTTCGTTTTGAATCATGATATTTTCAGACTTTCTTATTTTCGAAAGTCCTTTATATTAGTTTCAGAGAGTAGTCATTATACGTATATCTATGTTTTTCTACATATTTGAATCACTAAGACCGTTTTAAATGCATTCTTCTTACTGGGCTTTTTCCCGAAAGCTCACCCCTCTACCTCTCAGACTATTTGCAATGATTCGTAGGCGCGACCTGCCGCGTACACAACGTAAGCTGTGGGAAAGAGCTACCCTAGGCTACTTCTTGTACACGCAGCAAAGGTATACAATTACATTCATTTACCAGACATATTTGTATGCACAGACATATATTGAGAATATTTTCTTGGGATGTAATTCATAAGGAAAACAATGTAAAGAACATTACTTTTGGATTATTTTTTGAGATGATTGGTATTGAATCGAAATGGAGGTATTGAGTTGTAAATGTGGAATTGGAAAGTATGCTTGGTAGTTGTGGATATCTAGGATTGTTGGAGAGCATGCTTGGTAGTTGTGGATATCTAGGATTGTCAAAATAATTGAATTGCAGGTGGGTAGGCTCATATATAAGCCGTTATGCTGCTGAAATTTCGATCGGCCATATAAGCCAAAATATGGAAATTAAATATAATTACGGATAAAGAATTAGGAAAGGTGATTTGACACTGAACAAGAATACAACCTAAGTGAATAAGAGAATAAGTGGGTAAATTAAGTTTTAGAAAAAAAAATCCCCTAATTTTCAAGGGTCAAGGGTCGTTGCAGATCCTGGTGTGCGGGGTATCATGCTGTAATGGGAGGTGGGTTAATGTCACGACCCTCAATCCACCAAAAATCCACTAATTTTTTTTTTATTTAATCCATTTCTTATTTGTTTGTTCTTTACCTTTACTTTACTTGATCGTGAACAGCTACACCTCCAAAAGTTGGGCTGTGTATCAATGTCAACTCATCCAATCAAATCATTTTAGTTTACAATTCATTTAAACGTAAACACTTGTATTTCTAAATTAGAGTTGCTGTTTACATATGTTTACAATCCTTTACATCCCTAAAAGTTACATTCGAAATATTACTGTGCTTTGACATGTCTAGATACAAAAACTATACAAATGTGTATATCTCATGTGATGGGATGCAGTAGACACCAAAATCCAATCCTCAATCGCTTTCTCTATCTGCTGTAAGTGCTCTGCATAGGGGAAAAATAAAGGGGTGAGCAAACCATTGGCTCAGTAAGACAATCATACGAGCAGGTAGATAATTGCACTATCTACGTGATCGTGATTCCATGCTTAAACCACACAGTTACTTGTCATACCCAAAATATAACAGTTCATGCTCGTGTTCATGATATGTAAAGTAGTTCATGCTATTTAAAGCAGTGCATAATTCTTAAACAAAGCATGAAAAATCATCATGCGTAAATCGAAATCAAGCATGGTAAATCATCATGCAAAGTGCACTTAAAAAACATTTCATAACTCAGCACAAATCGATACAAAATCACCATATGTTAGGACTCAGCCCCTCCCATGGACTGTCCTAACCCACAAACACATTTCAAATATGGATTTATCATAAAACAAGACATGTGAGATAGGCAAATAATATTAATAAGGGAAATAACTATGACTATGGACATATCCTCTATGATCCCAGGCTACACGGATCCTAGTGTACGAGGTATCACCTCTATTTGCTTCCGCACAGGAGGTGGGTCACGACCCTTTTTATCATTTTTAACCGAAAATCACTATAAATTTTTTGCATTTTCCCTTTCTTCACCCGGTCGTGAATAAACTTACCACTACACAGTTGGGCTGTGAGGCAGTAATAATCATTCTTTACCATTCACTTTCCAAATAAATAAAAAGTATTGTTATATATCCAAATATTAAGTGGTATGTTCATACAAACTAAATGTTATGACATTTACATCCCCCATATTACAAATTCAAATGATCACTGTACTTTTACAATTGTTTAGATATAAAAAGAATCTCTGTGTATATACCTCTGGGTGATGGAGATGTAGCGGATGTCTCAACAAAATGCCTCAGTGCTCACTGGGCCACTATGTACTCTCTGCAGAGGGGGAAAGCAGAGAGGGATGAGCAACCACACGCTCAGTAAGGCACTAATGCAAGCATAGTAGATAACTACTCTATCTACATGCTGATAATGTTATGCATAAATAATTTATAACAGGAGCATGAGGAATTAAAACTATGCCATATGAGTTTACATATATCATGTATTTAAATCATGGAAATTGGCATATAAAACATGGTAAAATCATCATGTACAAATCATCTTATGCTCATCAATCGTCAAATCTCATAAAAAAAAGGCAATTCATTTAAGAAACATCATTTGATTTCACATCTCTTTCTCAAATACATACAATCCCATCACAAATCATTTTCTCATTCATAAACATCATTACCATTTCACAAATCAAATCCCATAAGGCTCGACCCCTCCCTCGGGTCTACCTTGGACAGTCAAAATCACACTCAAGTATCAAGACCATGTAGTATTATGTAATAAGTAAGGAGACAGGTCACTATATCTCGACTGACTATGTTAGCTAACTATGTCGTAAGTCATCCCATACCACACGGATCCCAGTGTGCTGGGTATCATGTTGGAACGAAGGTGGGTTAGTTCTCCTCCAGACTTTCTCATCAGTATCTCAACCATGCGGTACATCATACTCCATGTGATATACACTGTACATCGTACTTTGCGGACACATAACATGGTTAGGGGTGTCTGCAGTAGGTCTTATCTACCCCATACTGAGTGAAACCTCTAGTCTCAAGTGCACATGGGAGTACTCTTAATACCAGGTCCTAGCCCCTCATGGCCTTGCTCGCCCCTATTGGGTTCCCTGATTCAGGTCCTAGCCCTCACCCTCACCCCATTCAAGAGGTCTATTAGGCCTGTTAGGTTCCCTGAACACCAATCCATATTACCCTCACCACAACATCATACATACCACAGTGTGAAAACCTGCATGAGCTACGCTTTAGCGCGAATTCATGCATCATAAACAAATCACCTCGTATGAACAACACTCTAGTACGACATTTATGCATAAAACATGAAGAAAACCACATACGAGTATAACTCCAGTACGATTAGATGCATAAGAAATCCATTCAAAATCCACATACGAGCAAAAGCTCCAGTACGGTTTATAAAACATCACCACAATTCAAATCAAAGTGCGAGCTAAGCTCCAACACGTTTCATACATGTGAAAACATCAATATACAATGCGAGCTAGGCTCCAGCATGGTTTAATTCACATAAATAGGATAGGCGGCTCATAAACAACCAAAACATTCACAACCCATGCTTAAACTTTACATGTGCTATCTCACAAAACGTTCAAACATTTGTCAGCCTATCAGTCAATTTGCTTAAAAACAAAGCAAGGTATTTTGTAAAAACATTCAAAACACGTGATTTATGTAATTATTAGCCTTACTATCCCACTTATTTACCATACCATTTCAAACAACCAATTCTCATACAAATACTCGAAACAATTTCCATACATTGTCAAACATATTTCCATAAACTCATGCACATTTCCAAAGCCCTATATACCCACGAGTTCAAAATACAAGCAGCTACCTCTATATACTTACAAAATTCCTTTACCTGGAATCGCGACGCATGATTCCACTTCCTTAAAGCTGCTTACTCGTGCGGTTCGATTCGTCTCCGACGGGGTCTCCGGAACTGCACATAAACGTATTTCACAACATTTTAGCCCATTATAATCCAACTCTTGCATTTACTATAGTCGATTCGACCTATAGTCTCTATTAACGCTTATGAGGCCTCGTTTCATTACTCTACCCATAACTCGAGTCCATGGATCCTTTTAGGCCCATTAACTCATTCCAAATCGATATTAGATCGATACTAAGCTCGTAGTGTTCATATTTCATTGATTTCTTCACTATGGCATTTATCAAGAATTTACATAGTCATTTTCCATAATTTTCCCCAAACTCACACTGTAACTCCATTTAACTATCTCAAATCATCCACAATACTCCAATAACAACTTAACATAATCCTTAGATCATCAACACTCCCAAATCACACTTTCTCACACTAAACTCATTCCATATTTCTAGGTCACATCAATTCCATCACATTCCTAGATAATTTATCCATCAATACACATCCAACTCAACTCCAAAATCAACAAATAGACAAATGTACTTGGGCTGAAGTGTTAGAAACTTACCAAATCTAGCTTCTCCTCTTGCTCCAAATGACAATGCGCTTAGCTCCTTCAATTCAACAAGTGAGGTTTTGATTCCCAACTATGTTGTTCTCTTCTATAAGATGAACAACTTTGTATCTAATAGCTCCATCTTCTATTCTTACTGGAAATGGCTGATTTTAGAGAGATAAAATCTAGGTTTTGAAGGTTGAAATGGAAAGAATGGTTTGTTCCCATGATTTACAGATTTCACTGCTCCTATTTACAGAAATTACTTGATGAGATCGATCTGTAGAGGCATGAGATCGATCTGGTCCCCTTAAATCCCTCATTTTCACGCCAATTTGAATGCATGAGATCGATCTGTTGAAAGCTTGAGATCGATTTGTTCTCAGGCAGTAGCTTAAGGAGATCGATCTGCATCCAGGGGAGATCGATCTGCTCTAACCCGAGAGCTAAGAAAATCGATCTGTTTACCTTAAGAATCGATCTTCATTTTACAAAATGTTTAGCAGATCGACCTGGCTCCCTTGGAGATCGATCTGTCTTATTTTATAGCTCAAATAAAAGCATTTTTGCTTTTCCAAATCGATCTTTTATCCTATAAGATCGATCTGGCCTTCATATTTTCCAGATTTTCTGCAGTTTCTCTGCAGCAACACACACCCAAACATCCTTAATTTGCTGCCATGGTCATTCTCTCATCCAGTTACCTTTAAAACTTGAAAATGGCAATCATTCACACCTTATACACATTAGAACTTATGTGTATTCATTGTATAGCAAAAGGTATACAATATAAGACCAAATGGAAGTATTTAGATTCATGCAACTTCCTTCCATTTACCACACTACTCATTTCTCATTCCACTCATATTCATCACATCCAAAAGCCTAATCCTTCATATTCATATAAAATGAAACTTGTGTGTACATTACAAATTCATGTTACAAGTATGTACATCGAATCCATGGAGTCATATCATTCATGCTTTACATTTCTAAATACATCACCATACCCATGATTTCATAAAGTTTACATCAAAAAATAATGGGTCTTATACGTCCAACCCGCCAATCCATAGCAGAATATCCATCGTCTGAAGACGACATATATAATATCCATACATGGTATAACGTACTCCATGCTATTTACACGGTACAACGTACTCTGTGGACCCATATCATCACATCATATCACGCCACATCTCAATAAGCACATGCGAGCCTATTTAATCGGCATGACACACAGCCTACTCGAAGCTCCTAGCACGGCTCCAACATGTCGTAAAAATCACTTACGAGTAATCTCTAGCTCGATAATAAGCATAAAGTGGACATCCAGTGCGAGCAACACTCCAGCACAATGTAAAAACCCATGTGAAAACTAGTGCGAGCAAAGCTCTAGCATTCATGCACGTAAAACTATAGTGCGACCTATACTCTAGCACTATATCGTAAAATCCATGTGAAAACTAGTACAAGCTAGGCTCTAGCACTCATGCATGTAAAAGCATATCAAATCTCGTGCGAGCAGTGCTCTAGCATGCTTTATTTCCACAAAACTCAAGTAGGTGGCTAATTGATTTGCAAAGCATGGTTATTAAAACCAAATCAAACTATTTTCTTGCAAAACATTTAAATGGTAGCCAACCTATCAATCCACATACTAAAAAGGTTAAAAAAGGATTCAAAACATCATGATTCATGTTTTTCATGAACTTTTCCCAAATCCCAGTCTTCTTTGCCCTTCAAACATTTAATTTCTTTCCTATGACTCTTAAACATTCTAGAAAACCTTTGTACGCCCGAAAACGCGTACAGATACCTCTAGGGGCTAACACAATTCCGTTACCTCAATTCTCTAAGAAGCAACTCCTTCATTTTTTCGCTTTTCGTGACCGGGTTCAATGTGCTCCAGATATATCCTCGGTAGATGAAAACATTCATGAATCATTTGAGTCAATACCGATCACTCATGTTCTGACTTCAACTAGCCAGTATATCTTATCGAACCTATTTCATCAATTTTGGCCCATTATCTCATTCGGCCCTCATTATGCCATTCCTAGTCAATTTAGCTAGCAACTCACTTAGTAACTTATCAAACACTTGGCATAGATGCTTATCCATAATTTCCTATTCATTGATGCATTTTCTACAACATCATTTATGCACATTTTATCACTTGACTAATCTCACAATGTGATTTCATCCAATCATCTCAAAATCATGCATATCACCTCACTAACAACTTAGTATAATCCATTTATCATCAAATCAACCATATCATAATTTCTCACACTAAACCCATTATAGGTCATGCTTGATTCATCGCATTCTAGGTAGTTCCAACCAACAATACTGTTGTGCTCAAATGGAACACTACTGCAAGTGCACAGGTTAGTTTTCGAGTATAGAGTAAATATAAGTATCGTCCCACAGGAAATTGTGTCTATCGCAAATCACTGTAATCAACAACCTTGAACTTTATTTAGAAAAAGTAATTTAAATTGGTTAAGATCCTATTTACTATTCTAACTATTAATTACGGAACAAATTAATTAAAACAAATCACAATTATTACGAATGAAAATATCAATGGCAAAATTTTCCTAGAACTCGATTTCACCTAACTAGGGTTCATACAATTCCTTTGATCAATTGTTCTTTTGATTTCAAATTGTTTATAGCCGAAACTATTTCCTGTTTATTTGTCCCGAGTTTTAAACAGTCATACCCAAATTACCTAATCCTAACCTCCCGATTCAGAATTAAATAATAGAGTTCATTAAGCGATGGTAATCCGTTTCTCTATGGCTCATAAGAATTGTCAACCTCCCGATTCAACAATGTCCTATGTTAATCTACCCTTGTGCATATAAATAATCCCCTCTCCCGAGTGCCAGATTCCTATACTAATTCATCCAATTGGTGGCTAATCAACTAGAGCATTAAGAACAAGTAGATTAAATAAACATAATTGAGATCATCCAAACAATATCACAAAATAGTTGCAATCTGCCCAAAGATGGCTACATCGATTCTAGGAAAAAGGAGTTTAGTTCCTAGAAATCATGATAAACATCTAATAATTCCAAATTATCATCCCTAGAATAAACATTGATCGAAAAAGATGTAAAAGATGGAGTTTCTATGGAGCTAAATCAATCCTGAAGCCTTCTGCCGCCGCCTCCTCGAAATTCTGATAAAAAGACTATTTATAAGGTTTCCAAGCACTAAAACGCGAAAGGCCACGTGAAAAAACAGTGTTGCCCTAATCAGATTGCTATCCTACAACAATGGTATTGATTCCCTAGATCTGCTCTGTACTGTCCAGTTTCTTCTATTGTTGCAGCATAAGTCACGATCAGCATCCTGCAACTTCACTTCTTCACAGAATCATCAGAACCAGCTCCAAAAGCTTTAACTTCTCCAAATTGTTCTTTTTCCTGCACAAATGCACAAAACACATAAAACATACCTAATATAGCAAAGAACAAATCAAATAACTAAGTAAAAAGGGTTCTAAACATATATAAAATTCAGTGCTAACAAATACCCCCAAACTTAGAAATTTGCTTGTCCTCAAGCAAACACATACTAGAAACAAAACAATTAAAGACTCTCAACCATACTCAGCTTACATACTTGTCATACTAAATTGGGATTTTCCTCAAGAATTTACAAGGTTCTCAGCTTAGGATAAATTTCATATTTATATTGTTCAAGTTAATCAAAGCAAACCAATCCTCCTTCACTCTTCACTTTCCACTTGTGTGTGTGTGTACAATCATTTACTCAAATTCATGCACTCAAGTGTTAATGCGAAACCTAAATGAAAATTAAACACAAGACTTCATATGCTTGAATTAACTATTACTCTCCACTAATAAAGACTCATACATAACCAAGAATCAAAAGAACTTTTCAAAGGTTGTAACATAAGGCTCGGGTTTTAGGTGGGATAAAGGATATAATATGAAGTTTAATCCACCTAAAGCACTATAATCACCTTTGGATTTAATTTGTTTTGAGCTCATGAATCACTACCCAACTTTACTCATTCTCGAGTTTGATTTTTTTTTTTTGAATTACAGTGTCACACTCCAGAATTTTATTTTTCACTACTTGTAAACTGCATATGACACTAGCTTTTCATCAAGACCCGAGAACAAACCCTTGTTTGTAACATTCAAGTTCTCAAACCAATAATTTACAAACCACCCTGTTTTCTTTTAAGCTCCTCCCTTAATCCAAAAATTTTGATTGATAGTGCTTTTAAGTAAAGGACCAACAGAATAGGATAATCAAACAATTAGGCCATGGCTTGTAATATGGTTATATAACAACAAAATGGAAAATTTTGGCTCAAAGGGTTTTCTAAGGGATTAATATAATTGGGTAGGCTTGAAAGGCTCAATCTCAAAACAAAAATGGCCTAGATCATTTTCCTAATCATGCATGGTCTATAAATTTTACCTCAAGTAATAACTAATCAAGTTCTAAAGTCTTTTTAGTTTCACATATCAACACAGTAAGTGCATAAACTGAATATGATTGGTGCAAAGTTTGAGTGAAAAGATTTAAGTGAAGCTTTCTATCCACATACCAATACTCAAACAATAAAAATCATCCATTTAAAAAAAATTGATCAATTCCTTGCAAAATCCATCTTTGGCCACAATCTAGAAAACTAATCTGTAAAACTGAGTATAATTGCACACAAATAATAAAAAGAGACACATAAAAAGAAATTGAAACAGGCACATAAAACATAACAAAGCATGGCAAACATAACAGCAGGCATGAAAAACATAGCAAAGTATGACACAGAGCACAGCCAATAACTCCCCTAAACTTAAGATTTTCCTCAATGAATTGGAAAAAGTAGTAAAGAGGACTTCCATAGGGTAGTCTAACTGTCCGAATCCTCCTATGAGCCATCTTCAGCATCAGCTTCCTCCGGGGCATCTTCTTCTATGTCATCATCATCAGCAGCTACCTCTCCCTGCTGTGGCATACACTATTGTGGCGATAAGGGAAATATCACCTCTCCCTCACGACCCCTGGTATTTAGGTAGTCTACTAATGAGTGATGGTAGGCAGCAACATAAGCACAGAAAGTCTGATAGTCTCAGTTATTGTTGCATATCTCCATCCGCAACTCTTTAATCTCGTTTAGCATAATGTCAATGGAGTCGAAAGTGGTGGAAGGTGCAGCAGATGGACCAGCAGAAGTACCAACAGAAGGTGGTGGTGGGGCAGCAGGAGGAGCAGCTTCTCTCTAAGTCAGAGGGACCCGAGGATTTTTAAAAGTGATTGCAGATTTCCTAGCCAGTTGTGGTTCAAGCTCAGTCCAATATATGCCATATCTCTTATAAAGTCCACAAACCAATGAAGGGTGAGGTAAACCCCTTCTATTTTCCCTGCGTATAAACTCTTGCATGGACCGAAAGATAATGGCTCCAAAATCAACAATCTTGCCAGTCAGAATATAGTAAAGGAGAGCAGCTCGATCGACATCAACGATGCTTTTATGAGTTGTAGGCATGATTCGTGAGCAAATGAAATCATACCATTCGTGTAGACCATATTAAAGTCGATTGGAAGGGAATGCCATATGTTGGCTCTACCGAGAGGGGGGGTGAATCGGTTTTCTAATGTTAATGGCAAATTTTAAATTAATCCTAATTTAATCAGCAAATGATAGTGAGCAATATAATAAAATTAAACAATTTAATGCAAGATAGGGAAGAGAGAAACAAACACAATCGCTTATAGAGGTTCGGCCAAACTCTTGCCTACGTCCTCTCTCCTTGACCTTCTTGTCAAGTGCTTTCTTTCTCTCCTTCAACAGAAGTTACAATCTTCCTTTTTCAGGTTAAGAAATAACCTCTCTACCCTTTGCAATACAAAGATGTATTCACCCTTTTACAATTTTATCTCACTGAGGAACAATCCTCTTCTCTTTTAAGGTAAGGATGAATACAGAATCAAGCTTTTAATGTGGGTGGGACAATTACAGCTTTTGCACTTAAGCTTATACAACAAACTCAATAAATGAGGAATGAAGACACAAGGAATGAAAGTATTAAACTCTTGAGAATGTAAGAAATGTGCAGCAATAGTGTCTCTCTTCTCATTGTCTTCAATGCTTGGTTAAATACTGAAGGATTGGTGGTTGGAGCATTAAATGTTGTTCTTCCCGTTGAGATTTTTGCAGAACTAGCCTTTGGGTACCTCCAGTAGAGTGCCAGATCGATCTGCCATCTTGGCCAGATCCATCTCTTAGTTATAAATCCTGCAAGATCAAAGCACAATAACACAAGGAGATCGATCTCATAGGTTAGCAGATCGATCTTTTAATTTGAAAATGATAGGGGAGATCGATCTGTCGAATAGGCAGATCGATCTTCCAATCTCTCTGTTTAAGGCAAGATCGATCTACAGATCGATCTGCTATGTAATCTCGTAGAGGGGAGATCAATCTCTCAATAACCCACATCGATCTCCTTAGCTCTCTGACTTTGAGGAGATCGATCTCTTTCTTACCAGATCGATCTCACAAGCTCTCTGTTTGAGTGTGGATCGATCTTACAGATCGATCTACAGTCTTTGCTTTAAGGGAGATCGATCTCTTCCAAGATCAGATCGATCTCCACAATTCCAGTATTAGGCAGATCGATCTCATAACCCTTATAGATCGATCTCTCTTTTCCTCAATACCTTTGTATAGGTTCAAAGCTTGGCAGATCGATCTCATGTCTTCCTGAGATCGATCTCTCATCTAAGAAAAACCCAGGAGATCGATCTCTCATAACCCAGATCGATCTCTCATCTATAGAAAACCTAGGAGATCGATCTCTCATAACCCAGATTGATCTCTCATCTACAGAAACTCAAGTTCTGGTACTTATAACTTCTAAACATGTTTTTATGTCATCTTTATATTATTGAATTTACTTGTTTTGTCATTTCAAAATACATTAACTCAACACCATAGATTCAGTCTCTGGCCTCTTCTGCCAATGGGTGTGAGGTACTGTAAGTTCGTTAATGACCCAGTACAGCTTATCAGCATCAGTGTGGAGAGCTGCGACATAATTGGTATATTCATCCTGCACCCTTTGCGGAAGGTCCAAGTACAGATTAATGGCATTGACGTTGTAAGGAACAAGAATACCCCTGACTTCAGACGTCGAATGGGTGCTCTCCATTGCATTGGCATAAAATTTTCGGACTACATCAAGAATGGCATCTTCAGGTTGTCCTTCTAATTTCAGCAACCTGAAATCTCTCAAAAACTCAAAATACATATCCCAGCCACCAATATCAGGCCGAAAACTCCTTTCGATAATCATGTTTTTTGCCCATAATTTTCTTGAAATTTTTTGCGGCTTGGCTGTTTACAAATCTAGAGGGATCATAATTAGTGGTGACTGGCTCTTCCCTCTGTGGAGATGGCGCTGAGCTATCAGTGGCTTGACTCGAACTTTCTAGGTTTCGTCTTGCTCAGGCTTTGGGTGCCATTACTAATGAAAGCTTAACTTGACAAGAATAGTGTTTAGCTTACCCCCGTCGGACAAGCACACAAACTAAACCCAAAAATTTACGTCACAACTAGAATTTCTCCAACAACAATTGACTAAACCGAGAAGAGGTTCAAAAATCCAAGTTGTAGAGAATAAAAGGAAATACCTGGAACGAAAATCATGTAAGCTTAGTTGGACCACTTTGTGTCTTTATCACAATCGGATAAGAAAATGCTTTCTGCTTCCCCCAAGGGTTTCGGGACCACCAAGAACGCGAATCCACAAAAATGTTGTTGGCGAAACTACCAAATCAGCAGAAAACAACAGGATCGGAAGAAAGAAAAATGATGGGTGTGGGGTAATCGGTGTACTTCCAAGAGAACAAGGGAAAATGCAGGACTAGAAAAAGAGAGTCTGAGTAAGTAAAAGGTTCGGTGATAATTCTATTTTTAGTAGAATTATTAGTGCTTAAATTCCTAATTATTTACTTAATCCCCATATTATTTCATTAATAATCCCTTTTATTTAATTAAAATTCTCTAATGTGTAGATAAATTAAATCCAGATGAAACTCGGTCGTTTCAGTCGAAATTGGGCTGAAAACGAGCTAAAAGAGACGGGACCACTTCCAATTTGCAGACCGAATCATCAGTCGACTGGACACGCGTGATGCCAGGTGTCCGTATTTTATTTGCTCCGAAACGATAAGATTGAAGGACACCGTGCCAACCCTCTGGAGGACACACGCCGGGCCACATCGCATAGCTAATTGGACAAAAAGACTGATGACGTGAAAATATCTACTCTGCAGCAAATAAAATGAAGACAAGTGGCCAAACAATACCAACTCATCTAGGATGACAATTTACCATTGTACCCCTATGTTTGTGTATAAAAAGAACATGATGGCAATTGAAAAATCAAGTAGTTTTAGGTTAGTTTAGAAGTAGAGTAGGAGTAGGAGTAGGGTAGAATAGCCTTAGATTAATTTTCAAAGCTTTTCTTTAATTTCCGCATAGTTTTTCTTTTACAAGTTATTTTACTATTCACTTCATGTTCTTCATGTTCTTCATTACATTTTGTCAAGTTTTAATTTTCAATAGAAATTTAATCTCTTTGTTACATGCTCTCGGTTTCCTCATTGTTATTGTTCATCAGTTTTTCTCCATTTAGTTTTCCAGGTCTCGGTTTCTTCTCCACATGCATTACTATTGCTTTGTCTTCTTTATGTGTTAAACCAGAAGCTCTCGGTTTGCTCTTTGTTTCATGTCCTCGGTTTCTTCTTTATTCCAAGTTCTCGGTTTGCTATAGTGTATTCGGTGCCTTCACTTCTCCTTCCTCTTTGCCTTTCGGTTTTGGTATGTTGATGTGGGCTGATGCTGGGCATTGCTCCTCATCAATAACAATGTGGAACTAAGGCAGTAAGAGTTGGAGTAACAGGCAATCCGAGGATGATGAGTGTCCCTGTTATCACATTCACGAGGGGTTGTTGTTTGTTTTTAT
This sequence comes from Firmiana major, assembly GCA_033439115.1. Classification (NCBI taxonomy): domain Eukaryota; kingdom Viridiplantae; phylum Streptophyta; class Magnoliopsida; order Malvales; family Malvaceae; genus Firmiana; species Firmiana major. The sequence continues at coordinate 40,128,857 of CM065901.1, forward strand.
TTTCAGTTCTGGAAGCTTAGTCATTTCGCTTAGACGTTGTTTTTAAATACTGCATTACTTGGTTGTTTATGTTTCATTTTAGTGCATTTCTCTTAGACGTTGTTTAGTGCATCACCCGTGCATTTCTTTTAGTTTATGTTCCTCTGTTTAGCTCTGTTTCACAACATCTTCACTGATCATTGTTGAGTTGCCTCGTTTCTTACATTAATCTTTGTGTAGTGTTGCAGCTATGTGGCACGGGTTGAGGATAAACTAAGTGTTGCGAGCCTTCATCGTGGTTTCATTCCAGATATGGCACACGACTGCTGAACAGATTGGAGCAGCAAACAGCAGGAGCAGAATCCTTCCTGGAACAACAGCAGTTGCAGAACAGACTAGGAACGGTGCACAGCTGCTGTGCTGGTCTGTTGAGAATGGCAGCAGGTGGAAATTTGCAGGACTGGAGCTGTGCATGACCGTGTAGCAGAGGCAGCAGGACAATGCCAGTGCAGCGGACGTGGCCAGCACTTGGTGAAGGAAGCGGAGCAGCAGATGACCGAGGCAGCAGTACACCGTACCAGGCAGCAAGAGCAGAAGTTGAGAATGAACCTGCTGTACATGAACTGGTAGTGAAACGTACAGCAGAAGCAGGCAACAGGACAAACCGTGGCAGGACATCAACCCGCAGCAGACCAGACAAAGCAGAGCCGTGACCTGGAAATGGAAATGAAAAATGACAAATGAATAGTAATGGGAGGGAGTTGTTGTAGGATTTAAATTTACTTAAGGGCTTGTTTGGCTAGTTCATTTAGTGATTAACTCATTTTTATGCATTTTTAGTTTTAGTGAAAATTTCAAAAATTGTTTTTCATGCATTAGTTAATTTTTATTGTTAAATTAGTAATTAGTGATAATTAGGATTAATTTAGATTTAATATTTTAGACTTTTAAGATTTGGAGTTAATTTCTTAATTAATTTGCATTTTTATTAGTTAGTTTAATTAGTTTTATTGCTTTATTTTCATATTTGCATTTTATTTTATTTTAATTGCGTTTTAACTATTTTAAATTTTCTTTTGTAGGTTTGCGATTTTAATTGCTCGGAGTACTGTAAGTAAGTTTTGTTCGGTTTTATTTCCTATAGTTTTATTATTTTATTGCTTTCCAGTATTATTTTTAATTAGCCTTAGTAGATCACCCATTGCAATTTCATAATTTGCTAGGATATACTTAGGGTAAGATTAACCGGTACTTAATTAGGCTAGTCAACTTCTTTGTGGGACGATAATTCCGGGACTCAAATCCCATTATTACTTGGACGACTCGTGCACTTGCGGATAAGATACCCTCAGGGCCTCGTCAAGTTTTTGGCGCCGTTGCCGAGGACGTTATAATTAGTCGTTAATTAATATCGGTGAAATTATACTTAGGTGTAATTCTAGCTTGTAAATATTTAGGTTGTTAATATTTAGCAGTTTAATCTAGATTAGTTAAAAAAAATCAAAAATCAAAAATAAAAAATTTAAAAATTCAAAAAAAAAATTCAAAAAAAAATTTTTAAGGACTTTCTGATGTTTGCATACGTAGAACCAAGAGTTTTGATTGCTTTCCTCTAGATCCTGAAATTGAACGCACTCTTAGAAAAATTTGAAAGGATTCTAGGAAATTTATAGCTCCGCTGCAAATCATCATGATAGAAAATAGTGAAATTAAAACTGTTGGAGATTATGCGATGTCGACGATTGGAGAATATTATTCCGGCATTAGGCCACCAGCTGTCCATGCAAATAATTTTGAAATTAAGCCCGCAATCATCCAGATGATCCAAACTTCTCTACAGTTCAGTGGGCTTCCACACGATGACCCACATGCTCATCTCGGGCAATTCTTGGACTTATGCAACACTTTCAAAAACAATGGATTATCAGACGATGCACTTAGGCTTAGACTATTCCCTTTCTCACTTAGGGATAGGGCGAGACACTGGTTGACCTCTTTGCCTCCGGGATCAATTTCTACATGGGACGAGTTAGCCCACCAATTTCTAGCCAAATTCTTTCCTCCCTCTAAAATGGCCAGACTCCGAAGCGATATATCCTCCTTTCCCAGTACGACTCTGAATCTCTTTACGAGGCATGGGAACGATACAAGGAGCTTTTTAGGAAGTGCCCTCACCACGGCCTACCTCTATGGCTTCAAGTCCAAACTTTCTACAATGGACTTACAAGCCAGAATAGGACCATAGTGGACGCTGCGTCGAGTGGAGCCTTGATGTGCAAAACAGAGGAGGAGGCTTATGAGTTGCTAGACAAAATGTAGGCTAACAACTATCAATGGTCCTCGGAAAGGCAAATGCCGAAGAAATCGACGGGTATATATGAGCTCGACACGCTGTCCACCTTGACCTCTCAGATCGCCAATCTTACAAAGAAGGTGGAGTCGCTCAGTACCCAACATAATCCTCCCATTAGTCCTAACCCTGTGTATTCTGTCCAAAGTCCTTTTCTTTCCTGCGAGCTGTGTAGTGGTACCCACTCTGTAGATAGGTGTCCGCTCAACTTAGAATCGGTTCAATATGTTGCTTCCCCTACGCAACAGAACAACCATTTTTCAAACACCTATAATTCAGGGTGGAGGAACCATCCTAACCTTTACTGGAGCAAAAACCAAGGGCAAACCTCTAACTCCATATCTGTAGGATCCCCTAGTTTTCAAGCTCCACCGGTTCAGGTACCACCACAGCCGCAATTTCCATTTCATCTGCCTCATCATCCATCCCCACCTCAATTTCAATATCATCCATCACCACCACCACCACTACCACAACTCATGCTGCAGCCCCAATTCTACCATACACCAGCAGCTGAGAAGAAGCCTACATTAGAGGAGATGTTCTCAACGATCCTACAAAATTAAGCTGCTTCAATTAAGAACTTAGAAGTTCAGGTTGGACAAATAGCTAGTGCTCTTAGCCAACATCCTCAAGGGACCTTCCCTAGTAATACTGAAGTTAGTCCTGTTAAGCAAAGGGAGGGTAAGGAACATGTTAGATCTATCACCCTTAGGAGTGGCAGAGAGCTAGAGGAGCCACAAGTTAAGTCCAAACCTGAACAGCAAATAGTTGAAGAATCCTTAAGTTCTAACGAAGCAGCTCAGAAAGAGCAGGAACCTAAAGATCGGGCTACCAAGGAAACAAAGCTAAGCGCTTCTTCATCTATACCATCTTCTTATTCATTGCCTTCCTCGCCCTTTGATTCCACAGAGTTAACTATGAGAGTCCTAGATCAGGAAGTAAAGTCTAATGTTTTCAAACCTTTGAAGCTCCCTGATGACTCTTAAGAGTGTTTTAAGATAGAGATTGAGGAGAATATAAGGCTTAAGCATATAATATCTGAGAGAAAGAAGGAAGTAGATAGGGCTCAGGAGGAGTTAACCGTCAGAACCTTGTCACCACTTTGGATGACCCTTCTACTTTCGCCCTGCTGCTGAGTGTTGTTTTCTTCAGCTGCATTTGAAGTGGTTGTGTTTTTATTTTCACTTTGTATATAGTTCTTTTTCTTTTTCTTTTCTGTTGTTTCTTTTCTTTGTTTGTGTTGCAGGTTCTTTTCTAGTATTATGCTTTCAATCAAGCTTCAGTTGTTCATCATCATCAGAAAGGGGAGTACTCTATTCCTGAACTTCAATTATTATATTATCTGCACACTGAGGACACTGTGTACTTCAAGTTTGGGGGAGGGGATATTACTTGAGTATTTTTTCGAAAATTTGAGCAAAATTGAAAATTTTTTCAAAATGTTTTCAAAAATCTGAGCTTAAATTGTTTGATTTTAGGATGATTTAGTGCATAGCATGTAGTTTTCCCATATTCCAATGATATGACCCCATGATTTAGTCTGACTTTGATTGACTGAGAAGCATGATTATAGGAAAAGCATGAAGTTAAATTCTTGAATTTGTCTTGATTCTAATGGTGATTTCCTCATCTTACGCACATGTCATGTCATGTATCTGTATATTTATTTAGAGAAAGCTTATGTGGACCTAGGATTGCATTTGTTCAGTTGATTTTGTGTATCATATTCTAGAATTTGCTTGATCTGATCTCGAGGCGAAATATTAGATCGCACTTAATTAGAGAGATGATTTAGGCCATCTTTGGATCGTTTGAGCCTTTCTAGCCTTCCTTGTACATATTCTACCCCTAGTCACCCATCTGGGCCAAATAAGCTTTTCTTTGTAAATACACCTGCTTATTTTTATTTCCTTAGCTTAAATACTTTTTCCTATCCCTTACCCGAAAGCATGAAAAGTCATTGGGATATATTGTGAGCTATATGGGTATTAAGTGATAGTGAAAGAGTATGTTAAAAACAAAAAAAAAAAGATGAAAAAAACAAAGAAAGAAGAAAAATACAAAAATAGAATAAAATGTCTAGTGAAATAAATAAGTTTGGGAGAAATAAATGAGCTCTTACATTAAAGATCCTAGAAGTAATGCATGTCAAGGGGTAATTAAACCTAAATCGACTTTATCATACCTTAACCCCAGCCTGACATTACAAGCTTAATGAAGTCCTATTGATCTTTGATTAAGTGTGACTACAGTAGTGGAGAGAGAAGTGAAAAGCAAACTTATGAGAATGATCACATGTCATTAACTTTGCATTCACTGTGTTTGCATAATCTGATCCGGATAATGTATTCAGTAGTGGCTCAGACATTTTTCACACACACACGAGGAGTTCAATTTGGGTTAGGACTTATGATTGAATAATTCTAAGTGCTGGACTTCTAATTGTGATTCTTTGATTTCATAGTCTGTACTTTCTCTTTGAGGATAATATTGGGGAAATTATTATGTTTTGTACTTATCATTCCTACAATTATTTTGTTTTGCTTGAGGACAAGCAAAAACTCAAGTTTAGGGGTGTGATAATTCTATTTTTAGTAGAATTATTAGTGCTTAAATTCCTAATTATTTACTTAATCCCCATATTATTTCATTAATAATCCCTTTTATTTAATTAAAATTCTTTAATGTGTAGATAAATTAAATCCAGATGAAACTCGGTCGTTTCAGTCGAAATTGGGCTGAAAACGAGCTAAAAGAGACGGGACCACTTCCAATTTGCAGACCGAATCATCAGTCGACTAGACACGCTTGATGCCAGGTGTCCGTATTTTATTTGCTCCGGAACGATAAGATTGAAGGACACCGTGCCAACCCTCTGGAGGACACACGTCGGGCCACATCGCATAGCTAATTGGACAAAAAGACTGATGACGTGAAAATATCTACTCTGCAGCAAATTAAATGAAGACAAGTGGCCAAACAATACCAACTCATCTAGGATGACAATTTACCATTGTACCCCTATGTTTGTGTATAAAAAGAACATGATGGCAATTGAAAAATCAAGTAGTTTTAGGTTAGTTTAGAAGTAGAGTAGGAGTAGGAGTAGGAGTAGGGTAGAATAGCCTTAGATTAATTTTCAAAGCTTTTCTTTAATTTTCGCATAGTTTTTCTTTTACAAGTTATTTTACTATTCACTTCATGTTCTTCATGTTCTTCATTACATTTTGTTAAGTTTTAATTTTCAATAGAAATTTAATCTCTTTGTTACATGCTCTCGGTTTCCTCATTGTTATTGTTCATCAGTTTTTCTCCATTTAGTTTTCCAGGTCTCGGTTTCTTCTCCACATGCATTACTATTGCTTTGTCTTCTTTATGTGTTAAACCAGAAGCTCTCGGTTTGCTCTTTGTTTCATGTCCTCGGTTTCTTCTTTATTCCAAGTTCTCGGTTTGCTATAGTGTATTCGGTGCCTTCACTTCTCCTTCATCTTTGCCTTTGGGTTTTGGTATGTTGATGTGGGCTGATGCTGGGCATTGCTCCTCATCAATAACAATGTGGAACTAAGGCAGTAAGAGTTGGAGTAACAAGCAATCCGAGGATGATGAGTGTCCCTGTTATCACATTCACGAGGGGTTGTTGTTTGTTTTTATTTTCAGTTCTGGAAGCTTAGTCATTTCTCTTAGACGTTGTTTTTAAATACTGCATTGCTTGGTTGTTTATGTTTCATTTTAGTGCATTTCTCTTAGACGTTGTTTAGTGCATCACCCGTGCATTTCTTTTAGTTTATGTTCCTCTGTTTAGCTCTGTTTCACAACATCTTCACTGATCATTGTTGAGTTGCCTGGTTTCTTACATTAATCTTTGTGTAGTGTTGCAGCTATGTGGCACGGGTTGAGGATAAACTAAATGTTGCGAGCCTTCCTCGTGGTTTCATTCCAGATATGGCACACGACTGCTGTACAGATTGGAGCAGCAAACAGCAGGAGCAGAATCCTTCCTGGAACAGCAGCAGTTGCAGAACAGACTAGGAACGGTGCACAGCTGCTGTGCTGGTCTGTTGAGAATGGCAGCAGGTGGAAATTTGCAGGACTGGAGCTGTGCATGACTGTGTAGCAGAGGCAGCAGGACAATGCCAGTGCAGCGGACGTGGCCAGCACCTGGTGAAGGAAGCAGAGCAGCAGATGACCGAGGCAGCAGTACACCGTACCAGGCAGCAAGAGCAGAAGTTGAGAATGAACCTGCTGTACATGAACTCGTAGTGAAACGTACAGCAGAAGCAGGCAACAGGACAAACCGTGGCAGGACATCAACCCGCAGCAGACCAGACAAAGCAGAGCCGTGACCTGGAAATGGAAATGAAAAATGACAAATGAATAGTAATTGGAGGGAGTTGTTGTAGGATTTAAATTTACTTAAGGGCTTGTTTGGCTAGTTCATTTAGTGATTAACTCATTTTTATGCATTTTTAGTTTTAGTGAAAATTCCAAAAATTGTTTTTCATGTATTAGTTAATTTTTATTGTTAAATTAGTAATTCGTGATAATTAGGATTAATTTAGATTTAATGTTTTAGACTTTTAAGATTTGAAGTTAATTTCTTAATTAATTTGCATTTTTATTTGTTAGTTTAATTAGTTTTATTGCTTTATTTTCATATTTGCATTTTATTTTATTTTAATTGTGTTTTAACTGTTTTAAATTTTCTTTTGTAGGTTTGCGATTTTAATTGCTCGGAGTACTGTAAGTAAGTTTTGTTAAGTTTTATTTCCTATAATTTTATTATTTTATTGCTTTCTAGTATTATTTTTAATTAGCCTTAGTAGATCACCCATTGCAATTTCATAATTTCCTAGGATATACTTAGGGTAAGATTAACCGGTACTTAATTAGACTAGTCAACTTCTATGTGGGACGATAATTCCGGGACTCAAATCCCATTATTACTTAGACGACCCGTGCACTTACAGATAAGATACCCTCAGGGCCTTGTCATTCGGCTGCCTTTTTCAAATTAGTTTGGTAGGGTTCTTTGGCTTAACCGAATAGTAAGTGGGGTTGACAGGATAAGGGAATCCGTCTTCCAATAAGACATTGACATGTGTATTCCATCCACCTCACTATTGTAGACATTTGTTTCTTATTTTGACAGAATTTCATCTCATGCCCTTTCTGTCTTTCTTTCTTTTTCTTACCGTTATTGACATTATTCTGCCCTCTCTTCTTCAATTGAAGAATTTAGTTTTCCAGCTTAGGTACTGTTCACGTACTTCTTCACTTTTGTTCTTGAAAAACCATTTTCGTTTCTTTTCTGTTCTGTTTGTCTACACTAAAGCTACTAAGCCCTTGCAAAATTTTTCTTGTTCTTTCACCTGATCCGTACTCATGCATTCTTGCTTGCAGGATCATGATAATTATTCTTCCAAACATTGCTCTTCTGATATGGCTAAAAAATAAAATTCAAACTAATAAAATAAAATAAAAAGAAAACAAACTACTAAAATCAAAGAAAATAAAACGAGATGAAAAACTAAGAATCCTAAAAAGATAAATTGGGTTGCCTCCCAAAAGCGCTGAATTTCAAGTTTTCAGTCAGACTGCTTCCAGTCTCCTTAATTCGGTTCACCAAGGGGAATGCTATCTAATTTATGCACTCCCTCTCCATAATAATGCTTTATACGCTGCTCATTGACCTTAAACAAGCTTCCATCGGATTTCTTCAACTCAATTGCTCCATATGGGAAAACTTGATTTATTTCAAATGGTCCTGACCACCTTGACTTCAATTTGCTAGGAAATAATTTAAGCCTTGAATTATACAATAGAACTGCTGTCCAGGACTAAATTCTCTTCTCATTATCATCTTGTCATGCCATCTTTTGGTCCTGTCCTTATAGATTCTTGCATTATTATAGGACTCATTTCTCAGCTCATCAAGCTCGTTCAATTGGAGTGATCGATTTTCTCCAGCCTTGTTATAGTCAAAATTTAGCTTCTTAATGGCCCAGTAAGCTCGATGCTCAAACTCTACAGGTAGATGACATGCTTTACCAAATACCAACCTATAGGGAGACATTCCAATTGGAGTCTTATAGGCTGTCTTGTATGCCCAAAGTGCGTCATCTAACTTGTTAGCCCAGTCTTTTCTATTCAGGTGGACAGTCTTCTCCAATATCAACTTCACTTCTCGGTTTGAAATTTCAGCTTGGCAATTTGTCTGCGGATGATAACCGAGAGCTACTTTATGTCGAATTCCGTATTTTGACATCAAACCATTGAAGATTTTGTTACAAAAATGAGTGCCTTCATCACTCAAAATGGCTCTTGGGGTACCGAATCTTGTCAATTAATTCTTGTGCAGAAACCGAATTACCACTTTTGCATCATTTGCTGGTGTTGCTATTGCTTCAACCCACTTAGAGACATAATCAACAGGAAGGAGAATGTACAGCTTCCCAAAACATGGAGGGAACGGTCCCATAAAATCGATACCCCACATATCAAAGATTTCCACTTCTAGAATATTTGTCAAAGGTAATTCATGCCTTCTAGAGATGTTTCTAACCCTTTCACATCTGTCACATGTTTTTACAAACATGTAACTATCTTTAAACACACTAGGCCAATAAAAACCTGATTTCAGCACCTTTGCTGCAGTACGCTCTCCACCAAAATGTCCTCCATATGCTGCAGCATGGCAGTGGTGCAGGATTTCCTGAGCTTCATCTTTCGGCACACATCGTCTTATAATATGGTCTGGACACTTCTTAAACAGTAGAGGATCATCCCAAAAATACGAGTTGACATCATGGAAGAATTTCTTCCTCTGTTGGTTAGTTAAACCACTTGGCATTAATCCTCCTGCTAAGTAATTCACTATGTCTGCGAACTAAGGTAGATTTTCATCAATCTTCATTATTGTCTCATTTGGAAATTCCTCTTGAATAGGTTATTCTTGCTGAATTTCAGATTGCTCCAACCTAGATAAATGATCAGCTATAACATTATCAGATCCTTTTTTGTCCCTGATCTCAAAATCAAATTCTTGTAAAAGCAAGATCGATCTAATAAGTCTAGGTTTGGCGTCCTTTTTTGCAAATAGATAACGAATAACTGCATGATCTGTATAGACAATGACCTTGCTCCCAATTAAATATGGTCTGAACTTGTCAAATGCATGTATAACTACAGGCATCTCCTTCTCCGTTGTTGTGTAATTTTTCTGAGCATCATCTAAGGTCCTGCTTGAATAATAGATAGCCCAAAAAATCTTGTCTCTCTTCTGTCCAAGGATAGCTCTAATTGTAAAATCACTTGCATCGCACATCAGTTTAAATGGTTCTGTCCAATCTGGTGTGATCATAATAGGTGCAAAAATAAGCTCCTTCTTGATCTTTTCAAATGCCTGCAAGCAAAAATCATCGAAGACAAAATCAACATCTTTTTCCAATAAGTGACATAAGGGTTTTGAGATTTTTGAAAAGTCCCTGATAAATCTACGATAGAAGCCTGCATGTCCCAAAAAGCTCCTCATGGCTTTAACTGATTTTGGAGGAGGAAGCTTTTCAATAGCAGCGACTTTAGCTCTATCCACCTCAATGCCGTGAGGTAAAATTTTGTGTCCAAGGACGATCCCTTCTTGCACCATAAAATGACACTTCTCCCAATTTAAGACCATATTTGTCTCTTCACATCTCTGCAAAACAAGTGCCAAATTAGATAAACATTGGTCAAAAGTCTTACCTAATATCGAGAAGTCATCCATGAAGACTTCCATTATCTCTTCAACCATGTCAGCGAAAATTGACATCATGCATCTTTGGAAGGTTGTTGGGGCGTTACACAACCCGAAAGGCATCATTCTATATGCGAAAGTTCCATATGGGCAAGTAAATGTAGTTTTCTCTTAATCTTCAGGGACTATCGCAATCTGGTTATAGCCCGAGTAGCCATCTAAAAAGCAATTGTCACGACCCAATTCCATTCTCTTTAACTGAAAATCACTAAGAATTTTTCGCGTTTTACTGTTACCTTACCCGGTCGTGAACTAACTCACCACACATTGTTGGGCTGTGAGTCAATAATAAACTCCATATCTTATTCATTCTCAGTTGAATAAAATGATGTCATACATTTGCATTTAATCTTGTACTTATACAAAAGAATGTTTTACTGACATCTACATCTCCCATAATTACAACTCAAAAGAATGCTGTGCTTTTACATTGTTTAGATACAAAAAGAATCACTGTGTATATACTTCTAAGCGATGGAGATGCAGCGGAGTCCAAAATACCACGCCTCAGTCCTCACTGGGCTACTATATACGCTCTGTAGGGGGGAAAATAGAGAGGGATGAGCAACCACACGCTCAGTAAGGCAATAATGCAAGCATGGTAGATAACTACTCTATCTACATGCTGATAGTGTTATGCATAAATCATTTATGGTAGGAGCATGAGGAATAAAACTATGCCTTGTGAGTATACATATATATCATGTATTAAAATCATGTACATTGGCATATAAAACATGGTAAAACATCATGTATAAATCATCTCATGCTCAATCTCATTTAAATTTATAAAAAGGGCAATTCATTAAGCAACCTCCTTTTTAAACCAACATCATAAATACCACCAAATCAACTCACAATCACAACCACATTTTCATTTCACAATTCACGCATGTGTATAAAAACTAGGTCACTATATCAAAAGTGCCTATGTGGACCACTACATCATAAATCATCCCAGACCACACGCATCCCGGTGTGCGGGGTATCATGCTGGCACGAAGATGGATTATCCCTCGCCAGACTTTCTCATCACATAACCATCATGCGGTACATCATACTCCATGTGATATACACGGTACAGCGTACTCCGCAGACTCAAATCGTGATTGGGGGTGCCATTCCTAGGTCTTACCTACCCCATACCAAGAGTTTTTCATATCCATGAAGGAGAGGCTCCTTACCGAACAGAGCCTCCTCGCCTAACAGAGCCTCCCTGCCTCATCGGGCTTAAGGATGTTAGCTTAAGGATGTAGTGCTTAAGGATCCTTCCGTAAGAGAGCCTCCCCACCGAACAGAGCCTCCCCGCCTAACAGAGCCTCCTCGCCTCTTTGGGCTTGAGGATGTTGGCTTAAGGATGTAGGGCTTAAGGATCTTACCGTACCCATGTAGGAGAGCCTCCCCGCCCCTCTAGGGCTTAAAGATGTTGGCTTAAGGATCCCACTGTAAGAGAGCCTCCCTACCGAACAGAGCCTCCCCGCCTAACAGAGCCTCCCCGCCTCTTTGGGCTTAAGGATGTTGGCTTAATGATGTAGGGCTTAAGGATCCTTCCGTAAGAGAGCCTCCCCACCGAACAGAGCCTCCCCGCCTAGCAGAGCCTCCCCGCCTCTTTAGGCTTGAGGATGTTGGCTTAAGGATGTAGGGCTTAAGGATCTTATCGTACCCATGTAGGAGAGCCTCCCTGCCTAACAGAGCCTCCTCGCCCCTCTAGGGCTTAAGGATGTTGGCTTAAGGATCCCACTGTAAGAGAGCCTCCCTACCGAACAGAGCCTCCCCGCCTAACAGAGCCTCCCCGCCTAACAGAGCCTCCCCGCCTCTTTGGGCTTAAGGATGTTGGCTTAAGGATGTAGGGCTTAAGGATCTTACCAACTTTCACAACCTTATACGTATCACAATGTGCAAACTTGTGCGAGCAAAGCTCTAGCACGACTCATGCATCCTCTCATGAAGAGACGCGTACGAGCATAGCTCTAGTACGGTTATACTCATAAGACAAACCACTCAAAAGCCACGTACGAGCAGAAGCTCCAGTACGGTTTATAAACATCATCATAGTTTCCAAATCAAGGTGCGAGCTAAGCTTCAGCACGTTTCATACAAATGAAAACATCAATACCCGGTGCGAGCTAGGCTCTAGCACGGTTTAATTCACATAAACATGATAGGCGGCTCATAAGCTTTTAAAGCTATCTCAAAACATATTTGGCACTTCACATGTGCTATCACAAACATCAAACCACAATAGCCATTCTATCTATCAATTCGTTTAAAACGAAACACATGTTTTGTGAAAGTATTCAAAACACTTGATTTATGCAATTATTAGCCTTACTATCCCTTTTTATACATCCATGTAAACCAAATAATCCAATATTCACAACCATTTTCGCATACCAAACAACCCAATTCTTAAACGTTCATGCATTTCATAAACACCCTATAATCCCACAAATTACGAGCAGCTACCTCTATATACTTACAGAATTCCCTTACCTGGAATCGCGATGCGTGATTCCACTTCCTTAAAGCTGCTACTCGTACCACTCGATTCGTTTCCAACGAACTCTTCGGGACTGCACAAAATCGTATCCCGCATTATACTCGATCCATATAATATGATATCGTGCATTCACTATAGTCAATTCGACCTATAGTTTTCTATTAACGCTTGTGAGGCCTCGTTTCATTACTTTACCTAAAACTCGAGTTTATGGATTCTCCTTAGGCCTATTACTTATTCAAAATCGATATTAAATCGACATTAAGCTCATAGTGTTCATATTTCATGAATTCCCTCACTATGGCATTTATCAAGCATATACATACCCATTTTCACAATTCCTCCAAACTCACAATGTAATTCCATTTAACCATCTAAAATCATAAACATTACCTCAATAACAACTTTAGCATGCCCATAAATCATAAACTCATTCAACCCATATATTCTCACATTATACCCATTCTAGGTTTTCTAGGTCACACCAATTCCACCACATCCCTAGATAATTTATCCATCAATACTCATGCCAAACAACTCCAAAATCAATTAAATAGACAATGTACTTGGATTGGAGTGTTAGAATCTTACCAAATATGATTTTTCTTCTTGCTCCAAATGTCAATGCCCTTTTCTCCTTCAATACCAACAATGGGAAAATGCCTACCCACTATGTTGTTCTTCTCTTTGATAGGAACAACTTTGCCTCTAATGGTCTCTCTTCAAATCTCACTGAAAAGGGCTGATTTTAGAGAGGGAAAGTTAGGTTTTTGGGTTGAAAGTGGAAGGTTAATGTTTTTCCCGAGATTTCCTGATTTTCAGCCCTCCTTATATAGAAATAGCTTGAGGAGATCGATTTGGTTCAAGAGGAGATCGATCTGGTCCCCTTAAATCCCTCTTTTTCACGACATTTTTAAGCATGAGATCGATCTGTCGAAGCATGAGATCGATCTGTCAAAGTATGAGATCGATCTGGTCCCAAACAAAGAGCTAAGGTGATCGATCTGGGTGCTTGAGGATCGATCTTTCCAACACAGAATGCTTAGGAGATCGATCTGGCCCCATTGGAGATCGATCTGCTTTATTCCATTGCCCAAATAAAAGCATTCTGGCTCTTCCAGATCGATCTCTCATCCTATGAGATCGATCTGACCTTCATGTTTTTCCAGATTTCTTATAGTTTCCTTGTTGCAACTCATACCAACACATCCTGAATCTGTTGCCATGGCCATTTTCTCATCCATCCACCTTTATAACTTGAAAATGGCATTCATTTATACCTTATGCACGTTGAAAGTTGTGTGCATTCATTGTATGTCCAAAGGTATGCTACATAAAACCAAATGGAAGCATAACTTCATTCCATTTTACCACACTACCCATTTTGAATTTCAATCACATCCATCACTCATAAGAATTCATTTCTTCATATTCATACTCAATGGAACTTGTATATACGTTACAAATCATATTACACATACGTATATTGAATCCATGGACTTACATCAATCATACTTTACATTACAAGCCCATTCATATTTATTACACATTACAACTTTACATATACGGGGTCTTACATTCTCCCCTCCTTCAATAACTTTGGTCCTCCAAATTAGAACCAAGTTACTCTACAAAAAGTTGGGGGTACTTCTCCCTTATTAAGTTCTCCAATTCCCATGTGGCCTCTTCCGCCGTGTGATGTTGCCAAAGAACTTTCACCAAGGGAATTGTCTTATTCCGCAACACTTTCTCTTTTCTGTCCAATATCCGAACCGGCTTCTCAACATACGTCATACTCTCATGGAGCTCCAACGGCTCATATCTTATCACGTGTGTCGGGTCCGGGTGATAGTTCCGAAGCATCAAGACGTGGAAGACGTTGTGGACATTTTCCAAGTCCGGTGGCAATGCCAACCTATACGCCTTATCTCCCACTCTCTCCAAAATCTCGAAGGGTCCGATATATCTAGGGCTCAGCTTGCCCTTCTTACCAAATCTCATAATACCCTTCGATGGTGATACCCTCAAAAACACCAACTCACCCTTATCAAACTCCAGTAGTCTTCGTCTCTTGTCAGCATAACTCTTTTGCCGGCTCTGAGCTGTCCGTAATCTCTCACATATCAACTGGACGTCCTCAGATGCCTGCTGCACTAAGTTCGGAGCAAAAATCTGTCTGTCACCAACCTCTTCCCATCCAATAGGGGAACGGCATCTACGCCCGTATAATGCCTCATAGGGTGCCATCCCGATACTAGCATGATAGCTATTATTATAAGCGAACTCGGCTAACTGCAGGTGGTCGTCCCAAGAGCCTCTAAATCCAGTACACACGCTCTCAACATATCCTCGAGGGTCTGTATAGTCCTCTCTGACTGCCCATCTATCTGAGGATGAAAAACGGTGCTAAAACTCAGTCGGGTTCCCAGCGCTTCCTGAAAATGTTCCCAAAAATGGGAAGTGAAGCGGGCATCCCTATCAGAAACAACGCTCACTGGTACACCATGTAGCCGTACTATCTCTTGAATAGACAGGTTCGCTAACTGACTCAGTGTATCGGTAGCTCTCATAGCCAAGAAATGGGCGGATTTAGTCAATCGGTCCACAATAACCCATATGGCATCATGACCTCTACGGGTCCTCGGCAACCCCATCACAAAATCCATGGTGACATGCTCCCACTTCCATGTCGGTATCGGTAGAGGCTGCAATAATCCTGTAGGGTTCTGATGCTCTACCTTCACTTGCTGACAAACGAGACACTTAGCGACATATTCAGCAATGTCTCTCTTCATTCCAGACCACCAATAAACCTTCCGAAGGTTTTGATACATCTTGGTACTTCCTGGATGTATCGTATACTTTGATGAGTGAGCCTCTGATAAAATCATTCTCCTGATCTCAAGATCCTTGGGAATGCATACTCTGCCTCTGAACCTCAATAACCCATCAGCACTCTGCTCAAAATCACTACCCACACCCGTCTGTATCTGCCTCAGCCAATTGATGCATCGTCGATCGCTCTGCTGGGCTTGCCGAATACGGCCAATCAACTCTGGCTCTAGTCTCAAACTAGCCATGATCTCAAGTCTCTCAGATCCAGGTGGGGTTACATCCAAACTGAGGTTCGCAAAGTGTTCTAACAATTCATGTTCCCGTACCATCACATAAGACACCAACCCAAGGTTCTTTCTACTCAAAGCATCGGCAACTACATTTGCCTTACCTGGGTGGTACATGATTTCACAATCATAGTCCTTCAGGAGTTTGAGCCATCTCCTCTGTCTCATATTCAGCTCTTTCTATGAGAACAGGTACTTAAGGCTCTTATGATCTATGAACACCTGAAATTTCTCACCATAGAGATAGTGGCGCCATATTTTCAAAGCAAATACTACAGCCGCCAACTCCAATCATGTGTCGGGTAGTTCCTCTCATGATCTTTCAACTGTCTAGATCCATAGGCAACTACCTTCCCATCCTGCATAAGCACACAGCCCAGTCCCTGGTGTGATGTATCCGTATACACCGAGAATCCTCCTGAGCTGGTAGGAATGGTGAGAACTGGAGCAGTCGTCAATCGACGCTTAAGCTCCTCAAAACTCCTCTCACATGCCTCATCCCACACAAACTTAACATCTTTTCGTATGAGGCGTGTCAATGGAGTAGCTAGTCTGGAGAAACCCTCTACAAATCTCCGATAATATCCTGCCAATCCCAGAAAACTCCTGATCTCAGTTACTGTCTTGGGCTGTTCCCACTGTACAACTGCCTCTATCTTGGATGGATCCACCAATACCCTATCCTTTGACACAACATGCCCTAGAAATGAGATCTGTTCCAACCAAAAGTTACACTTGCTGAGTTTGGCATACAATTCTCTCTCTCGGAGGGTCTGCAGAACTATCCTCAAGTGCTCCTTATGATCTTCCCTAGACTTGGAATACACCAAAATGTTATCAATGAACACTATTACAAACTTGTCCAGGTATGGCTTGAATATATCATTCATCAATGCCATAAATGCTGCGGGAGCATTCGTCAATCCGAATGGCATCACCAAAAACTCGTAGTGGCCATAACGGGTACGAAATGCTGTTTTGGGTACATCTCCACTCCTGATCCTCAACTGATGATACCCTGACCGCAGATCTATCTTAGAAAATACTTCGGCTCCCTGGAGCTGATCCAACAAATCATCGATTCTTGGAAGGGGGTACTTGTTCTTAATGGTGGCCTTATTCAACAACCGGTAGTCTATACACAGTCGGAGGCTTCCGTCCTTCTTCCTTACAAATAGAACCGGTGCTCCCCAAGGTGAGACACTCGGTCTAATAAACCCCTTCTCCAGCAACTCTTGTAGCTGTTTCTTCAGCTCTTCCAATTCTATCGGAGCCATTCTATACGGTGGTTTCGATATCAGCTCTATACCAGGCACTAACTCAATGCAAAATTTCATTCCCCTTTCAGGTGGTAGTCCTGGTAATTCATCCGAAAAGACGTCAGGGTAATCCGCAATTACGGCTATGTCCCTCAATTCCGGGTGTGCCTCATCTATATCGACCACGTATGCAATGAACCCTTTACATTATCCTCTCCATCGTTAGTAACATAAACCATCACTCCACATTCAACATTTATCAAAAACAATAATTTATCTCTCAAGCAATATGTATTTAAAATCATACTCCTTTATTTACAACAAACATGCTATTTTTATATCATTTCTTTTCATTAAAATTTACAATAAGATTGTCTAATCCTGAAAACATCAATGTTTTGGCATGACAATCCATCACAACACGATTGGTAGCCAACCAATCCATTCCCAAAATTACATCAAAATCATTCATATTCAATAAAATCAGATTGGCTATCATTTCCTTCCCCTCTATCTTTAACTTACAATCTCTACATACATGCTCAGTCAATTGACTATCATTCATGGGTGTGGAAATCATTAACATCTTATCCAACAATGTTGGTTTCACATGCTTCAATAATTTATGTGCGAAGGAAGGTGATATGAAAGAATGCGTGGCACCAGGATCAAATAATACCAATGCTTCTAAATCAAAGATTCGGATGGTACCTTTAATCACATCCGTCGATGCGTCTGCAGTGTCCTGGTCCAGCGCGTGCACCCTTCCTCTGCTCACACCCACAGCATGTTTCCCTTTTTCCTCAGCTGTAGCCCTCCTCCTCGGGGCTGCTGTCTCAACTGGAGCTCTCTCAGGCTCCTTGCCCTTCTGTGGGGCAATCTCTATCTTCTCAGGACAATACTTAGCCATATGTCCTGGTCTCTCGCATCTAAAACACACCATAGGGGTCATCAGACAGGGACTATTCCCATGAAATCTCCCACATCTCCTACACTGGTCAGTAGTAGGCCGTGGTCCTCCAATAGTCATGCCCCTCGGCCAGTCAAGGCTGGGTATACGGGAGGTCTAGCAGCTCTCTCCTGCACCTTCTCAATCTTTGGCCTCTTCTCGAAAAATCTTTAGCCATCTCTCTTGGCCACTCTTCCAAACCCGGATCTCTTCCGGTCTCTGTCCTTCCTGACACTAATCCTCCCAAGCTCGGAGGCATTTCGCTCAAAGTCTTGCTCACACAACTGAGCCTTATGTATAGCCTCCTCATAAGTCAAAATGTCGAAGGGAGCTAGCTTAGTCTGGATGGCCAATCTCAATCCATCCATAAACTTCTGTATCTTTCGGGTCTCACTACCCATCGTGTCAGGGCCATATCTCCCTAATGACATAAACTTGGACTCATACTCGTCCACAGTCCGGTTCCCCTGAACCAAATTCATAAATTCCTTTCGCAATTTCCTCTGTGCGGTAGCTGGAATATATTGTCTCCTGAAGGCCTCTAGAAATATCTCCCATGAGATCTCAGAGTGTCTGGCCCTCAAAATAACCTTGGTGGACCTCCACCAATGCTCGGCCTCGCCTTTCAACATAAACACGGCAAAGGCTACCTTTTCAGCTGAAGTGCATCGAAAAAACCTATATAGTTTCTCCATCTCATACACCCAATCCTCCGTAACCACTGGGTCCTTCACCCCTCTAAACACTGGGGGTTTCAGCTCTTGAAACTCTTGCAACCTGCTCAAGTCGCAGTCATAACCCAAATCACTACCGCTCTGCTGTGGAGCGATAGGAGAAGCTATATCCTGGGCTGGAGGTGGTGTAACTGTAGCTGTCTCAGCAGTCTGAGGTCTCTCTGCCTCTGCAGCTGCCTGTTCAGTAGTAGGCTGTGCCGCGGGACCTCGTCTGTCACCGGCGCCCAAGGCCTACGTGACTATCTCCACCAAATTCTCAATACTTCGCTCTAACCTAGCGAAGCGAGCCTCAGTATCCTCTGCTCTCCCAGCAGGGTTCTGTGGAGCCTGCTCAGTCTGTGGTTCCGCACGGCTCTCAGGCCTACCTCTACGGCCTCTAGCATGTGCTCTCACCCCTCTACCGTAGCGTGTAACTGGCATAGTGCCTAACTTCCTGTATTATAACAATTCATTAAGCTCAATCCATCACGGTATACACAGTTATATCCAAACAAAAATGGAGTACTATGGGGATGTACTTTCCTACGTTTTATTAATGACTCACATCAGGCCAACACAGCTCTGATACCAATCTCTGTCACGACCCAATTCCATTCTCTTTAACTGAAAATCACTAAGAATTTTTCGCGTTTTACTGTTACCTTACCCGGTTGTGAACTAACTCACCATACACTGTTGGGCTGTGAGTCAATAATAAACTCCACATCTTATTCATTCTCAGTTGAATAAAACGATGTCATACATTTGCATTTAATCATGTACTTATACAAAACCATGTTTTACTGACATCTACATCTCCCATAATTACATCTCAAAAGAATACTGTGCTTTTACATTGTTTAGATACAAAAAGAATCACTGTGTATATACCTCTAAGGGATGGAGATGCAGCGGAGTCCAAAATACCACGCCTCAGTCCTCACTAGGCTACTATGCACGCTCTGTAGGGGGGAAAATAGAGAGGGATGAGCAACCACACGCTCAGTAAGGCAATAATGCAAGCATGGTAGATAACTACTCTATCTACATGCTGATAGTGTTATGCATAAATCATTTATGGTAGGAGCATGAGGAATAAAACTATGCCTTGTGAGTATACATATATATCATGTATTAAAATCATGTACATTGGCATATAAAACATGGTAAAACATCATGTATAAATCATCCCATGCTCAATCTCATTTAAATTTATAAAAGGGCAATTCATTAAGAAACCTCCTTTTTAAACCAACATCATAAATACCACCAAATCAACTCACAATCACAACCACATTTTCATTTCACAATTCACACATGTGTATAAAAACTAGGTCACTATATCAAAAGTGCCTATGTGGACCACTACATCATAAATCATCCCAGACCACACACATCCAGGTGTGCGCGGTATCATGCTGGCACGAAGATGGATTATCCCTCGCCAGACTTTCTCATCACATAACCATCATGCAGTACATCGTACTCCATGTGATATACACAGTACATCGTACTCTGCAGACTCAAATCATGATTGGGGGTGCCATTCCTAGGTCTTACCTACCCCATACCAAGAGTTTTCCATATCCGTGAAGGAGAGCCTCCCTGCCGAACAGAGCCTCCCCGCCTAACAGAGCCTCCCTGCCTCCTCGGGCTTAAGGATGTTAGCTTAAGGATGTAGGGCTTAAGGATCCTTCCGTAAGAGAGCCTCCCCACCGAACAGAGCCTCCCCTCCTAACAGAGCCTCCCCGCCTCTTTGGGCTTGAGGATGTTGGCTTAAGGATGTAGGGCTTAAGGATCTTACCGTACCCATGTAGGAGAGCCTCCCTGCCTAACAGAGCCTCTCCGCCCCTCTAGGGCTTAAGGATGTTGGCTTAAGGATCCCACTGTAAGAGAGCCTCCCTACCGAACAGAGCCTCCTCGCCTAATAGAGCCTCCCCGCCTCTTTGGGCTTAAGGATGTTGGCTCAAGGATGTAGGGCTTAAAGATCCTTCCGTAAGAGAGCCTTCCCACCGAACAGAGCCTCCCCGCCTAACAAAGCCTCCCCGCCTCTTTGGGCTTGAGGATGTTGGCTTAAGGATGTAGGGCTTAAGGATCTTATCGTACCCATGTAGGAGAGCCTCCCTGCCTAACAGAGCCTCCCCGCCCCTCTAGGGCTTAAGGATGTTGGCTTAAGGATCCCACTGTAAGAGAGCCTCCCTACCGAACAAAGCCTCCCCGCCTAACAGAGCCTCCCCGCCTCTTTGGGCTTAAGGATGTTGGCTTAAGGATGTAGGGCTTAAGGATCTTACCAACTTTCACAACCTTATACGTATCACAATGTGTAAACTTATGCAAGCAAAGCTCTAGCACGACTCATGCATCCTCTCATGAAGAGACGCGTACGAGCATAGCTCTAGTACGATTATACTCATAAGACAATCCACTCAAAAGCCACGTACGAGCAGAAGCTCCAGTACGGTTTATAAACATCATCATAGTTTCCAAATCAAGGTGCGAGCTAAGCTCCAGCACGTTTCATACAAATGAAAACATCAATACCCGGTGCGAGCTAGGCTCTAGCAGGGTTTAATTCACATAAACATGATAGGCGGCTCATAAGCTTTTAAAGCTATCTCAAAACATATTTAGCACTTCACATGTGCTATCACAAACATCAAACCACAATAGCCATTCTATCTATCAATTCGTTTAAAACAAAACACATGTTTTGTGAAAGTATTCAAAACACTTGATTTATGCAATTATTAGCCTTACTATCCCTTTTTATACATCCATGTAAACCAAATCATCCAATATTCACAACCATTTTCGCATACCAAACAACCCATTTCTCAAACGTTCATGCATTTCATAAACACCCTATAATCCCACAAATTACGAGCAGCTACCTCTATATACTTACAGAATTCCCTTACCTGGAATCACGATGCGTGATTCCACTTCCTTAAAGCTGCTACTCGTACCACTCAATTCGTTTCCAACGAACTCTTCGGGACTGCACAAAATCGTATCCCGCATTATACTCGATCCATATAATATGATATCGTGCATTCACTATAGTCAATTAGACCTATAGTTTTCTATTAACGCTTGTGAGGCCTCGTTTCATTACTTTACCCAAAACTCGAGTCTATGGATTCTCCTTAGGCCTATTACTTATTCAAAATCGATATTAAATCGACATTAAGCTCATAGTGTTCATATTTCATGAATTCCCTCACTATGGCATTTATCAAGCATATACATACCCATTTTCACAATTCCTCCAAACTCACAATGTAATTCTATTTAACCATCTAAAATCATAAACATTACCTCAATAACAACTTTAGCATGCCCATAAATCATAAACTCATTCAACCCATATATTCTCACATTATACCCATTCTAGGTTTTCTAGGTCACACCAATTCCACCACATCCCTAGATAATTTATCCATCAATACTCATGCCAAACAACTCCAAAATCAATTAAATAGACAATGTACTTGGATTGGAGTGTTAGAATCTTACCAAATATGATTTTTCTTCTTGCTCCAAATGTCAATGCCCTTTTCTCCTTCAATACCAACAATGGGAAAATGCCTACCCACTATGTTGTTCTTCTCTTTGATAGGAACAACTTTGCCTCTAATGATCTTTCTTCAAATCTCACTGAAAAAGGCTGATTTTAGAGAGGAAAAGTTAGGTTTTTGGGTTGAAAGTGGAAGGTTAATGTTTTTCTCGAGATTTCCTGATTTTTAGCCCTCCTTATATAGAAATAGCTTGAGGAGATCGATCTGGTTCAAGAGGAGATCGATCTGGTCCCCTTAAATCCCTCTTTTTCACGACATTTTTAAGCATGAGATCGATCTGTCGAAGCATGAGATCGATCTGTCGAAGTATGAGATCGATCTGGTCCCAAACCGAGAGCTAAGGAGATGGATCTGGGTGTTTGAGGATCGATCTTTCCATCACAGAATGCTTAAGAGATCGATCTGGCCCCATTGGAGATCTATTTGCTCTATTCCATTGCCCAAATAAGAGCATTCTGGCTCTTCCAGATCGATCTCTCATCCTATGAGATCGATCTGGCCTTCATGTTTTTTCCAGATTTCTTGTAGTTTCCTTGTTGCAACTCATACCAACACATCCTGAATTTGTTGCCATGGCCATTTTCTCATCCATCCACCTTTATAACTTGAAAATGGCATTCATTCATACCTTATGCACATTGAAACTTGTGTGCATTCATTGTATGTCCAAAGGTATGCTACATAAAACCAAATGGAAGCATAACTTCATTTCATTTTACTACACTACCCATTTTGAGTTTCAATCACATCCATCACTCATAAGAATTCATTTCTTCATATTCATACTCAATGGAACTTGTATGTACGTTACAAATCATATTACACATACGTACATTGAATCCATGGACTTACATCAATCATACTTTACATTACAAGCCCATTCATATTTATTACACATTACAACTTTACATATACGGGGTCTCACAACAATAATAACTGTGTCCGGCTAGTCTGTCTAGCATTTGGTCGATGAATGGAAGCGAGAAGTGGTCTTTCCTAGTAGCTTTGTTCAGCTTCCTATAATCGATGCAAACTCTCCATCCCGTTACAGTTCTGGTGGATATGATTTCATCGTTTGTGTCACGAATTACTGTCATTCCACCCTTTTTAGGTACAACCTGCATAGGACTCACCCAAGAACTATCAGATATAGCATATATAATACCAGCATTTAATAATTTTAAAATCTCAGCTCTAACAACTTCTTTCATTGCTGGATTTAGTCTTCTTTGTGGTTCAATAGAGGGTTTATGATTTTCCTCTAATCGAATTTTGTGCATCACAACAGAGGGACTAATTCCTTCGATGTCAGCAATAGACCATCCAATTGTCAGTTTGTGCTCTCTTAAAATTCTAAGCAACTTGTCTTCCTCTGCAACCGATAAAAATGATGAAATAATTACAGGAAAAGTACTATCATCACCTAAGAAAGTATACCTCAAATGACTTGGTAATTCTTTCAATTCAGTTTTGCCTTTTTTTTTTTCACTTACCTGTGACTTGTCAATCTTTTCCTTAGTTGTTGTAGTCATACTTTCTAATGGATTGGCTTCCAAAGTAATAACACAACTTTTAATTTCATCAGTTAGTAATTCATCATCTAAATTAGAAACTGAATTTACCAGACATTGAGCCATAGGATCGGTTGGTGTTTCCTTTGTTTCAACTTCTTTTACACAACTCTGCACTACTTTAATAAACTTACAGGTCTTTGGCTCATCAACAAATTTCATCGCCTTATAGATGTTGAACATAAGTGATTCATCATTCATCCTCAGGGTTAATTGCCCTCCTTGAACATCGATTAGTGCTCTCCTAGTGGCAAGGAATGGTCTCCCAAGTATAAGTGGAATTTCTCTGTCCTCTTCATAATCTAAAACTACAAAATCGGCAGGAAAAATTAGCTTATCAACTTTAACAAGTACATCTTCTATTATACCTCTGGGATAAGTAATTGATCTATCCGCTAATTGTAGTGTTATGATGGTCGGCTTTACCTCTCCAAGACCTAAGCTCCTAAAAATAGATAAAGGTATTAAATTTATGCTAGCACTTAAATCACACAATACCTTACCCACTTTCGATCCTTCAATCTCGCATGGAATAGTAAAGCTTCCAAGGTCTTTCAATTTTTGCGGTAACTTCTGCTACAAAATTGCACTGCATTCCTCTGTCAAGTTGATAGTTTCATAATCTTCAAGTCTCTGTTTCTTTGACAGCACTTCTTTCATGAACTTTGCATAATGTGGCAGCTGCTGCAGAGCATCAACAAACAAAATGTTAATATGTAATTTCTTAAATATATCAAGAAATTTCTTAAACTCAGATTCAATCTTCCTTTTATACAAAGCTTGAGGATAAGGAATAGATGGTTTTAACAAAGGAGGATTATCAGGAAAAAGTTTACTAAAAGGTTTAGAATTAACTCCCTGTTTTATTGTTTCTGATTCTGCATCCTTTGTCATAACAGGTTCAGTCTGCTTCTTCTGCACCTCAGTTATTGGTGCAATTTCTTCTTTCTCTGCTACCTTTCGTGGCTCATATGTGTTCCCACTTCTCAAAGATATAGCATTGCAGTGTTCTTTCGGATTGAACACTGTGTCACTTGGAAACTTACCTCTTTCATTTAAAGAACTGACAGTTGTAGCTAACTGTCCCAAAGTGGTCTTAACAGACTTCATCTGTGCACCAAGATTGGTGTTCATCTCTGACATTTTAGCTTCCACGTTGTCTAATTATGCATCAGTTTTGCTAAATCTTGTTCTAGTTTCAACCATGAATTCCTCAAATTCGTTCCTTCTAACTCCACCATAACCTTGGGAATTCCCTTGTTATTGAATCATGTATTGCTATTACTTGCTGCTAGTGGGTTTAGAACATTTTTAGAGTTACTATAAGACAGATTCTCGTGGTTTCTGAATCCTGGCTGGTAGTAGTTAGGAACTCGATTTCCTTGAAAACCAAAGTTACGATTATTAACATAATTCACCTACTCCAAATCTGTCCCCATCAAGTTAGGATTTGTGCTGTCATGATGAATCATAACTTGCGGCCCTTGTATACCCATTGAAGAAATTTGTGTTGAAATCTGCTCAAGTCTTGCTAGGATGGCTGTCTACGTATCTAACTCATGCATACCTGCTACTCTTCTGACATTAGCTCTTTCACCTGGCCATTGGCTGCTATTTATAGCCATCTCCTCAATTAACAGCATAGCTTGATCAGGTGTCTTAGACCACAATGAATCTCCTGCTGAAACTCCACAGTAGCTCGTGTCTGCGGAGTCATGCCTCTATAGAAAACTTGTATTTGGTTTCCTTCATCATATCCATGCTGAGGGCATCTATGCAATAACTCTTTAAATCACTCACATGCCTCATGTAATGGTTTTGATCTAACTGTGTGAACTGGGCAATTTCTGCTCTCATCTGCATTGTCTTTCCTAGTGGGAAGTACTTTGCTAAGAATTTTTGTGCCATCACTGCCCATGTCGGAATGCTTCCTGCTGGTAAATTTTGATACCAGCTCAAGGCTTTATCTCGAAGAGAAAATGGAAACAATCTCAGTCGAATAGCATCATCAAGGGCTCCATTAATCTTAATGGTGCTGCAAATCTGCAGAAAACTTATCGAATGTGTGTTAGGATCCTCTAAGGCCGAACCTCCAAATTGATTTTGCTTAACCATGTTGATCAATGCCGGCTTCAACTCAAAGTTATTACAGTTTACAGGAATCTCTCTTATAGAAGCAAAATTCTGATTCACAACTGGGGTAAAGTAATCGCGTATATCTCGCTACGACTGATTTTCATCTGCCATGATTAAATTTTGATCTTTCTCTTCAAATCTGTTCTGTTGAATTTGCCTGATGGTTCTCTTAATCTCTGGATCTAACTCTTCTTTTATATTTGTATTTCCACTTCTGCGAGTTTTTACCATTCACCTAAAATAAAAAAATTTGTAGATAGTAAATTAAAACAAAAATAAAAATCTAAATTAAAGTAAAGGCTATTGGGAAACAATGTTAACGAAAAATGAAACAACAATTCCCTGGCAACGGCGCCAGAAAACTTGTTGTGCTCAAATAAAACACTACTGCAAGTGCACAGGTCAGTTTTCGAGTATAGAGTAAATATAAGTATCGTCCCACAGGGAATTGTGTCTACCGCAAATCACTGTAATCAACAACCTTGAACTTTGTTTAGAAAAAGTAATTTAAATTGGTTAAGATCCTATTTACTATTCTAACTATTAATTACAGAACAAATTAATTAAAACAAATCACAATTATTACGAATGAAAATATCAATGGCAAAATATTCCTAGAACTCGATTTCACCTAACTAGGGTTCATACAATTCCTTTGATCAATTGTTCTTTTGATTTCAAATTGTTTATAGCCGAAACTATTTCCGATTTATCTCTCCCGAGTTTTAAACAGTCATACCCAAATTACCTAATCCTAACCTCCTGATTCAGAATTAAATAATAGAGTTCATTAAGCGATGGTAATCCGTTTCTCTATGGCTCATAAGAATTGTCAACCTCCTGATTCAACAATGTCCTATGTTAATCTACCCTTGTGCATATAAATAATCCCCTCTCCCGAGTGCCAGATTCCTATACTAATTCATCTAAGTGGTGGCCAATCAACTAGAGCATTAAGAACAAGTAGATTACATAAACATAATTGAGATCATCCAAACAATATCACAAAATAGTTGCAATCTGCCCAAAGTTGGCTGCATCGATTCTAGGAAAAAGGAGTTTAGTTCCTAGAAATCATGATAAACATCTAATAATTCCAAATTATCATCCCTAGAATAAACATTGATCGAAAAAGCTGTAAAAGATGGAGTTTCTATGGAGCTAAATCAATCCTGAAGCCTTCTGCCGCCGCCTCCTCGAAATTCTGATAAAAAGACTATTTATAAGGTTTCCAAGCACTAAAACGCGGAAGGCCACGTGAAAAAACAGTGTTGCCCTAATCAGACTACTATGCTGCGACAATGGTATTGATTCCTTAGATCTGCTCTGCACTGTCCAGTTTCTTCTATTGCAGCATAAGTCACGATCAGCATCCTGCAACTTCACTTCTTCATAGAATCATCAGAACCAGCTCCAAAAGCTTTAACTTCTCCAAATTGTTCTTTTTCCTGCACAAATGCACAAAACACATAAAACATACCTAATATAGCAAAGAACAAATCAAATAACTAAGTAAAAAGGATTCTAAACATATATAAAATTTAGTGCTAACAAATACACATACCAATCAACTCATAGCAACATCTAGATAAACATACTTAGAGTTGGTGTATTGGAAGCTCACCTAGCTTGACTTTCCTCTAATCCAAATTTGGAAGACTCCTTTGCTCTTTTAATCCAACAAGTTGAATGTTGGCCCCAAGATATGTTGTTCTCCTCCTCACATTGAACAACTTTGCTCTAATAGCTTTTTCTCAAATCTTCTTGGAAGAGGGTGTATTCTAGAGAGAGAAAGCTTACTTTTTGGGTAAAAATTGAGGGGAAAGGTTTTTTTTGTTAAAGAATGAGGTTTGGCCGTTGGGTTTTTATAGGATGAGAGTGATGAGATCGATCTGCTAGGGTGAAGATCGATCTGCCTTTGGTTTTAGCTATCGAATTTTCAGGTTTGTAATGAGAGAGATCGATCTGCTCATTGGAGAGAGATCGATCTTTGCTAGGCAAAGGCAACAGGAGATTGATCTGCTCATTGGGAGAGATCGATCTGGTCTTGACAGGATTAAATGGAGATCGATCTGTACTTAGGAAGGGATTGATCTCTGCTAGGTAAAAGTAAGTGCAGATTGATCTGTTCATTGGAGGAGATCGATATGCTCAATGGGGGGAACGATCTAGCTTTAACAGATTCACTTGAAATTGTTCTGCTTGAACAGAGGATCGATTTTCTTTGAATAGGAGATCGATCTGACCTTCATCTGCATGCTTCCTACTGCAAATTTTTAGGTTTTTCAAGGGAAAAATTTGTGTTTGATTGCTTCACTAGTCATTTTGCAATCTATTCACACTTTGAGCATGAAAAGGTTCATTCCTTATGATTTTCATGTTATTGAACTTATGTGTACAGCTTGAAATCTTAAAGAAGTACTTAAAATTCGTAGTTCTTACATTATGAATTCATATCTTAAATCCTCATCCTCAATCTGAATCCCTTAAGTTCCATTCGTTTAGCTTGTGGTCACTTCAGCCCTCATTTAACCTTTACTTGTATCATGATACTCATTTATCCCATGCGCAATTTACTCACATTTGTAGGATCAAAAAATCATCTATCTTATAATTCCATTAACATATAATAAAGTCATACATACATGGGGTCTCACAATCTCTCCGACTAAGAGAATTTGGTCCTCCAACTTGGAACGAAATTAGTCCATGAACAACTTAGGGTACTTTCCCCGTATCAAACTCTCTAACTCCTATATAGCTTCTTCTGCAGTGTGATGCTGCCAAAGAACATTCACTAGGGGAATCGTCTTCGATCTCAACACCTTCTCCTTCCTATCAAATATTCGAACCGACTTCTCAACATACGACATGCTCTCGTTGAGCTCCAATTGCTCATATCTAATTACATGTGTCGGGTCCGGGTGGTACCTTCGTAACATAGAGATGTGGAAGACGTTGTGAACGCCCGCTAGCTCAAGTGGCAAAGCTAGCCTATAGGCCTTATCTCCCACTCTATCAAGTATTTCAAAGGGTCCAATGTAACGAGGACTTAGATTTCCTTTCTTTCCAAACCTTGTTATACCCTAGGGAGGAGAAACTCGTAAAAATACCGATTCACCCACTGTAAACTCCAATAGTCTTCGTCTCCAATCAGTGTAACTCTTTTGTCTACTCTGAGCTGTCCGTAACCTCTCACAAAATAAACTAGACATCCTCAGAGGCTTATCTCACTAAGTCAGGAGCAAATATTAGTCAGTCACCCACCTCTTCCCATCCAATTAGGGAACGGCATCTACAGCCATAAAAGCCTCATATGGTGCCATCCCGATACTCAAATGACAACTATTAGTATAGGCGAACTCTACGAGTAGTAAATGGTCATCCCAGGAGCCTCCAAAATCAAATGCACACATTCTCAACATGTCCTCTAAGATATGTATAGTCCTCTCTGACTGACCATCTGTATGAGGATGGAACGCTGTGCTAAAACTCAGTTGGGTGCACATCACTTCCTAAAAGTGTTTCCAAAAGTGGGAAAAGAAAATGGGAGTCCCAATCAGAAACAATGCTCACTGGAACACCATGCAACCTCACTATCTCACTCACATATAGTTCCACCAGCATACTCAGAGTATTGGTGGCTCTCATAGCTAGGAAGTGTGCCGACTTCGTCAATCTGTCTACTATTACCTAAATTGCATCGTGATTCCTATGGGTCCTGGGTAAACCCATCATGAAGTCCATAGTGACATGCTCTCATTTCCAAGTCGGTATAGGTAGAGGTTGTAATAGCCCTGCAGGCTTCTGATGCTCTACCTTCACCTGCTGACAGATGAGACACTTTGCTACATACTCTTCTACATCTCTCTTTATCCCTGACCACTAATACACTCTCCGGAGGTTCTGATACATCTTGTTACTTCTCGAATGCAGTGTATACTTCATCCAATGAGCTTCTGTCAAGATCAACCTCCTGATCTCTGGATCATTGGGAACACATATCCGATCCCTGAACCTCAGCAATCCATCTAAACTAAACTCAAAATTAGTCTTTGTACCCCTCTGTATCTACCCGATAACATCACTGCACTGCTGATCAATCTACTGAGCCTATTGGATACGATCTACCAGATCCGGTTCCAACCGCAGGCTAGCTACCATAAAACCACTATCAGTATTAAGCAGGGTCACATCCAAACTGAGGCTCATGAACTGTTCAAATAGCTCATGTTCCCTGATCATCATATACGATACCAACTCGAGGTGCTTCCTACTAAGTGCATCAATTACTACATTCGCCTTTCCCGGGTGGTACAAGATCTCACAATCATAATCTTTCAGAAGCTCAAGCCACCTTCTCTGCCTCAAATTCAATTCCTTCTGTGAGAATAGATACTTAAGGCTCTTGTGGTCAGTAAATACTTGAAATTTCTCACCATAAAGATAATAACGCCATATTTTTGAGGCAAATACTATAATCACCAGTTCTAAATCGTGGGTCGGGTAGTTCCTCTCGTGATCCTTCAGCTATCTCGATCCATGGGCTACTACCTTCCCATCCTGCATCAGTACATAGAAAAACCTCTTGAGATGGTAGGAATGGTGAGAATCGGAGCTATAGTCAATCTTCGCTTTAACTCTCGAAAGCTATTCTCACATCTATTGCCCCACTCGAATTCAACATTCTTCCTTGTGAGACATGTCAATAGAGCAGCTAATCTTAAGACTCCCTCCACAAATCGTCGGTAGTACCCAGCTAAACCCAGGAAACTTCTGATCGAACTTCTAATCTCTTTGACTGTCCGAGGTCTCTGCCATTGAACCATTGCTTAAATCTTGGATGGGTCCACTGACACACTATCCTTCGATACAATATGACCCAGAAAAGAGATCTGCTCTAGATAAAAATCACACTTACTAAGTTTAGCGTATAACTTCTTCTCTCTGAGGGTCTATAGCACTATCCTTAGGTGCTGCTCATGCTTCTCTCTGGATCTCGAATACACCAAAATATCATCGATGAATAGGATAATGAATCGATCCAAATACTGGTGAAACACCTCATTCATCAACGACATAAAAGCTGCGGGAGCATTTGTTAACCCAAATGGCATAATCATAAACTCAAAATAACCATACCGGGTACGAAAAGCTATCTTGGGTACATCTTCATCCTGAATTCTCAACTGATGGTACCCAAATCTCAGATCTATCTTACTTAGCTGAGATTTCCTCTTTTTCCACCAAAATTAGCAAAAATCCTTCTTGCTCTTGAAATCCTTGATTTCAATCTCTTGTTTCCAAGTATGTTGTTCTCCTCTTTACTAAGAACAACTTTACTCAACAAAATCTCTCTCAAAATTGATTGCAAACTGAAGTTTCCTAGTGTTGAGATGTTAAGTTTAGCTTTGGTTCTTGAATGAAATAGTAAATTTCATGAAAAAAAGAATTATCTCTATCAGATCGATCTGCTCTCCAAATGAGATCGATCTACCCTGCATTTTTCCTCTCGAAACCGACCTTTCAGACCTAATGAGATCGATCTGCCTCTAAACATGAGATCGATCTGTTTCAGGCAGTAGCTTAAGGAGATCGATCTGCTCCAAGGGTGAGATTGATCTCTCCAAGTCAGTAGAATTTGGAGATCGATCTGGCCCTTCAGGGGATCGATTCTTTCTACACAGAATGTTTAGCAGATCGATCTAGCCCCATTGGAGATTGATCTGCCCTGTATAAGAGCATTTTTTGCTCTTCCAGATTGATCTTTCCTTTAATGAGATCGATCTGGCATTCATATTTTTAGATTTTGCTGCAATTTTCTGCAGTAACTCACTCAAACTTCCTTAATTTTGTTGCCATAGTCATTTTCTCATCCAACCACCTTTAAGGCTTAAAAATGACATACATTCATACTTTATATACATTAAAACTTGTGTGCATTCATTGTATAACGAAAGGTATACAATACAAAACCAAATGGAAGTACAAAGATTTATCCAACTCATGCAACTTCATTCCATTTTACCACACCATTCAAAACTCAATATATTCACATTTCACTCATGGAAATATCCTTCTTACACTCGCTATACACTTTAAAATTTGCATGTATTCATTTCACAATCCAATATACACATTACATAATTAAATGGGAGTTTACCAAATTTAAGGGTATTACAGGATTAAACACTTAACCCGTGGTTGAAGTGTTATTCAGTTTAGTAGTCTACCTAAAGTGTTAATATTATTCCTAGTCTAAATAGGGTTGTGTCAAAATCGATTAGATTAGGGATAAGAATTTAATTCGAGTGCTGGGCTTGAGTTAATGATAGCAGGGAAGAAGAGATATTGTCTTGGTGGGAGACAATACCTCAACTAAATAATTAAAGACAAGATGGTAAATTAGATGTTAAGGATCAATTGTTAGTTACTGGGCTATTCCTTTGAATCGAAGTTGTTAATCTTGGTTTACCCTCTTTATAATTAATCGAATATCAATTCTGTTTTAGGATTTTAATTCTGTTAAATTACGCTCCCCTAGTTATTTTAGTTATTACATTGATAATTAATCTACCAGTCTTTAGGGTTCAACCTGGATTTACCGCTACTACAAAATTTCAGTAAGACTAGCAATTTAAATTTGGTTGAATTCGACACTCACCAAATTTTTGACGTCGTTGCCAAGGACTGGTTCTGATTAATTACTGTGTTTTTATATTATTCTCATTATTCTTCTTTTAAATTCTTGTGATTTTGTGTTCTTATTTATTTATTTATTTATTTTTTGTTTAGGGTTTTTGATACTATTCACATTACTATTCACAAAAAAAAAAAACATTTTGTTGAGTTAGGAGGTGTGTGAGTACTTGATTTCAACTGGAAATGATGAAATAAAACAAACCTAGGGATTCAAATCCCTGGCCCCACCCTATCTCGACCAAATTTTACTGTTTTCTTATAGTTTTAGCTTATTTTTTGTTTTGCTTGTGATTATTTTTCGATTTTTATTTTTATTTTTATTTTTTTACGTGTTTTTATGACCAGATCCTCCAAATCAGGTGAAATTGCACTTCAATTTGATCTAGAGATAGAGAGAACCTTGAGGAGGTTGAAAAGAGACCAAGAAGCTACAACCGTTGTAGAAACCTTAAATACCAAAAGTACACCAGACAATAGCTCAATAGAGGAGTTGGACACTGACAAAATGACAATGAATAATAATAGGACTTTGAAGGAGCTTGCTGCTCCTGACTTAAACTTACAACCTTTGTGTATTGAGTACCCTACTTTAGATGCGGCTTTTGAACTTAAATTAGGACTAATACATCTTCTGCCTACTTTCCGTGGACTTGCAGGTGAAGATCCCCACAAGCACCTTAAGGAGTTTCATGTGGTGTGTTCGAGCATGAAACCACTGAGCATTTCAGGTGATTGGATCATGCTGAGGGCATTCCCTTTCTCGTTGGCAGATTAAGTGAAGGACTGGTTATACTACCTTCCTTTGGGATCAATACGCTCATGGAATAAGATGAAGTGGTTATTTTTAGAGAAGTCTTTCCCTGCTTCTAGGGCCGCAAATATAAGAAAAGAGATCTGTGGCATTCGACAATACAATGGTGAAACCTTGTATGAGTATTGGGAGCGTTTTAAGAAGCTGAGTGCAAGTTGTACACACCACCAGATTACTGACCAGCTTTTAATCCAGTATTTCTATGAAGGTTTAATGCTAATGGAAAAAAGTATGATTGATGCTGCCAGTGGAGGAGCACTAGTTGATAAGACCCCAAAGGTTGCAAGGAATCTCATCGCCAACATGGCAACCAATATGCAACAGTTCGGGAGTAGATTGGATCACACACCGAAGAAGGTGAACGAGGTAAGTACTTCCAACCTGGAACGTCAAATTTCTGATCTAACCTCTTTAGTCCGTCAAATGGTTGTAAGAAACTTACGAGCAGCAAAGGTATGCAAAATATGTTCGTTGGCAGGACACAACACTGACATGTTTCCGACTTTGCAAGAAGATGACCCGGTCATGCTATAAGTAAATGCCATAGGAAATTTTCCAGGTCAACCCTAACAGAGATATGATCCATATGCAAATACATATAACCCAGGCTAGAGAGATCATCCTAATTTGAGATATGGTAACCAAGTTGGCTATCAACATTTTGTTTAAAGGAAACAAACAAATCAGTCCACAAGTTCAGGTTCAGGTATGTCACTTGAAGAAATTGTGAAAAACCTTGCTAACAACACTTTGCAATTCCAACAAGAAACAAGGACAAACATCTGTAACTAGGAAAAATAGATAGATCAACTAGCAACCATGGTTGGTAGATTAGAAGCTCAAGGTTATGGGAGTTACCATCTCAAACAATAAAGAACTCCAAGGAGAATGCGAGTGCCATAGTGCTGCGTAGTGGAAAAGAGATCGAAAGGTAGAATTCAGAGGTAGAGAAAAAGGTTAAGACACAAATGTAACCTGTTATAGATAACACTAACCCTAGCTGCCCTCCCTTTCCTTACAAGTTAGCTAAGACATAGAAAGAGGAATAACAAAAAGAGATCATTGAGGTATTTAGGAAGGTGGAAATTGACATACCGCTTCTAAACGTAGTAAAACAAATTCCAATGTATGCAAAATTCCTTAAATTGTTGTGTAGACAAAAAGGAAACTAAGAGGCGATGAGAAGGTAAGTGTGGGGGAGAATGTATCTGCGATCATTCAAAGAAAACTACCCCAAAAGTGTAAAGACCCAGGTACGTTTACAATCCCTTGCATCATTGGTAATAGTCAAATCGAACATGCCATGGCAGATTTGGGTGCATCGATTAATGTTACGCCTTTCTCAATTTATGCATCCTTAAATCTAGGTCCTATGAAAAAACCTGGAGTGATCATACAATTAGCAGATCGATCTAATGCATACCACGAAGGGGTAGTTGAGGATTTTTTTGTGCAGGTGAATCAATTGATCTTTCCTATTGATTTCTACATTCTACATATGGAGGACAGTGATAGCCCGAACTAGGCCCACTCTAAGTGACCTAGACGTGTATCCGCAAGTGCACAGGTCGTACAAGTAATAATGGGATTTAAGTCTCGGATTATCATCCCACAGAGAAACTGAATTGCCTAATTAACTACCAGTTAATCTTACCCTAAGTATATCCTAGCAAATTATGAATTTTTAGTGGGTGATCTACAAGGCTGAAATTAAAAATACTAAAAACAATAAAAATTATAAAAATAAAATAAAACCGAGCAAAAATTACTTACAAAGCTCCGAGAAATTAAAAGCGAATACCTACAAAAGATAATTAAAACAGTTAACATTAATTAAGGCAAATAAACTAAAATGCAAATATGAAAATAAAGAAACAAAATTAATTATACTAAAATTAAACAAACTTAAAATAAAATATGCATGTAATTAAACTACTTAATAAAAATGTAAATTTAGCTAA
Organism: Firmiana major; assembly: GCA_033439115.1. Classification (NCBI taxonomy): domain Eukaryota; kingdom Viridiplantae; phylum Streptophyta; class Magnoliopsida; order Malvales; family Malvaceae; genus Firmiana; species Firmiana major. Next base: position 40,164,283 of record CM065901.1, read on the forward strand.
CCTAAAGTATAATAAAATAAAACTTCTATTAACTTAAAGAAATTCTTAAATCTAACTAAGAAATTAATTACCTATAATATGAACCTAAATTAAATCTAACTCTAACTAATCACTACTACTAAAACAAAATCTACATAATGCATGAGAAATATTTTTGGATTTTTCAATTTAAAGTGTAAACTTACTAAAAATTACCTAAAATACTTCTACTACTAATTTTAATTATGTACTACCTAAATACTAAATTTAATTCTAAATTCTTAATTAAAACTAAATATAAACTAACAAGCAAGGAACAATAACATGCAAATTAAATTAAGTCTATAGTCTAAGCTAACAAATAAAATAAAAAGGAATACTAATAAAAATATAGTGATAGGCATGTATGAAAAATAGAAATATGCAGAAATGGAATGCCAAACATGGCCTTAGCCGAAATGTGTAATCTGCCAACTGCCCCGACTGTGCACTGGTATTGTGCACTGCACTCAACAGATGGTGAATGTCCGACTCCTGCTCTACTCCATTCCCTGCAACAACAGCTCGCAGCACGTCACCAGCTTGTTATGCACAGCCCAGCACACACAACAGCTGTAACGACCCTTGAGCCTTGAAATTCGGGAGAAATTTCTTTTTTGAACTTAATTTACCCATTTATTCCTTATCCACTTAGGTTGTATTCCTGTGCAGTGTTAAAACACTTTTCCTAATTCTTTATCCGTAATTATATTTAATTTCCATACTTTGACTTATATGGCTGATAGAAATTTTGGTAGCATAATGACTTATATATAAGCTTACCCACCTGCAAAACAATTGTTTTGAAAATCTTAGATATCCACAACTACCAAGCATGCTTTTCAAATCCACCTTTACAACTCAATACATCTATTTCGATTTAATACTAGTCATCTCAAAATATAATCCCAAAATAATATTGTTTACATCGTTTTTCTTACAAATTACATCCCAATAAAATGTTTCAATATATGTCTGTGCATACAAATATGTCTGGTAAAGGAATATAATTGTATACCTTAGCTGCGTGTACAAAATGTAGCCTAGGGTAGCTCTCTTCCACAGCCTACGTCGTGTACGCGGTAGATAGCGCCCACGGATCACTGCAAATGGTCTGAGAGGTAGAGGGGTGAGCTTTCGGGAAAAAGCCCAGTAAGAAAAATGCATTTAAAACGGTCTTAGTGATTCAAATATGTAGAAAACATAAATATACGTATAATGATTTCTTTCTGAACTAATATAAAGGACATTCAAAATTAAGGAAGATCGAAAACATCATGATTCAAAACGTAATTATTTAAGTACGTGAACTTAATAGATATTACGTATACTTTTTGTACATTCAAAATTCCAAAATAGGAATACATGTGAAATCTCATATTATAAAATCAAATTCTGATAACAGAGTTTAATTCAGACAGAGACTACATCGGCACATACAATTATCAGGCGGCAATAACAAAACCATTATGCGGCAATAACCTAGTCATCCTCCGTAGAGGGAATTCAAAACCTATGGCCATGGTAAGGCTGTAGACGGGATCAAGATCGTACAGCGTTCAAAACCCGAAGGTAAATTCAGACGCCACAAGGGCGAAGTTCAGACGCCACGAAGGTGAAGTCAGACGCCACGAATGTCACACCCCACTTCTGGGAACCCTTCTATCCATACATTCTCTACTACGGTTGGGCTGTGAGAAGATGCAATTACTAAAATTCATTCATTTACAGCGGAAGATTTAAATCTTAATTCACACTCCCAGGTGTGTGTGTAGATATACAAAATCAATTGTATAAATACCATGTGCTTACATATCATCCCCATAATACTGTTTACAATTCCAAGATATAACTGTGCGATACGATAAATTAGATACAAAATACTCGTGTATACAAATCTTATACCTTTACGAAATTGTGGGAGCTGTTCAACACAAAAGACCTAGAGACCACCGCTCTCTTACTTCTCAGTACCTGGAGGGGGAAAATAGTGGATAAGCAAACCACAGCTCAGTAAGGAAATGTATGCTAGCAGGTAGATATCGTACTACCTACGTAGCCCATGCATGCATAAACCAAAACCATGTTTTCGTTATAAATGAAAATATCATACGAAAAATGCATTTAAACATATATTTCTCAATAGCATTTTCGTGTAAATCAATTATCAAGCTTCCATTTAAAACATGCTTATAAATAGTGCCCTCACGACACAAATGTGAAATCAGAGACTTATCAAAAACACAAAATCTCTTTCTTCCCTCAATTCACTTTTTCTGCAAATCTCTTTCTTTTCTGAGATTATCTCTGTTTCTCGAATCTCTGAGACAGGCATGGAATTTTCAGCAACAAATATCCACGACATATGGCCATAGTCAGTGATCCCGAGCCTCATTGATCAGGTGTGCACAGGGCATCACTTCGCCTGAGGGGAATGGGTCAGTCCTGCCCTCCGGCTCATCTCGATACCACATCTCCTCATATACTCACAGTAAGAATACGCCGTGTGTCATCTACGCGATACTTGTACTCACGTGCACCCAGCACGGTACATGGCATACCAACGGATAACTACACTATTCTACGTACGACTGTTGGCCCAAGTCCATACTCCAACTCTGATGGACTTTTCATCCTAAACCATGTCTCATATACCAGGTGACCAAGCAGCGGGACACACAGTCAACGCAAAGCTCCAGCGCGGTACGATCTATCGTTAAGGCTTAGCCCGTTCAAATGGCCGTCGGCTGGTATCCCCTTGGGTCCCAGACCCCCAAGTTTACCCCAACTCAACAAAACAGGTGCGAGCAAAGTTCCCGCACTTTCTCAAAACCCTCGCGTGAGTTAAAATTCCAGCACGGTACATCAAAGGCATTAAAACGGGTGTGAGCTAGCGCTTCAACACCAAATCTCATCTCAAAACTGATAGATGGCTATTTTCTCTTTTTAAAACTCAAAAAATGTTTATTCATACAGCATGCCTCTTCATGCTAAAACATGTAAAATTAGCCAACCTATCATCAACATTTCTCAATCATCAAGATCAATGTAAGTTAGAGAAAAAAATTGAAAACATGCATATCATGCTATTTCCTTACCCTATCCCATTTCTCAATACATATATACATCATAGTACTTTTCATGCTTCCATATCATTTCATAGAATTACAATATCGTACTAGTTCTAGCAATATATCTACGAAATTGCTGTAAAATACGAACGAACATCTCTATAGCTAACACACAGTCCCTTACTTCGCTTTACTTGTGTGCAACTATCCGCCTTTATGCTTCTCACGTTCTCCTCTCGACTTGCTCCGGCGTATCATCCGAAACTGAAATTCATCCATCAAACACTCGAGTTAACGTTTCTAACTCTTGTTCAACTAAGCATTTATCCAATGCCTTAAATATACATTTTACCCCTTGTGGTAAATCTCACAATTTTATCCCAATATCTACATGCCTAAACCATGCCCACAACATAATCATCCTTTCAAGATATCTCATTCATCATTAACACTTCTACATTCCACTTTCTCACACTAGACCATTTCTAAGTTATATTCATTCCATGCCATCCTAGGTAGTTCTACCCACAAGGTGAACACACAATTAACTTCATAATCATTAACTAGACCAATGTACTTGGATTTGTGCACTAGAACTTACCTCATTGGATTTCCTCTTTGCTCCAATTAGAAATGCCCTTGTTGCTTAAATCCAACAAATAGAGAAAATGCCTCCCAACTATGTTGTTCTTCTCTTTGATGTGAACAACTTTGTCTCTAATAGCTTTTCCTCAAATCTTACTGAAAATGGCTGGATTTAGGAGTGAGAAGGCTAGGTTTTTGAGTTGAAGTGGAAAGAAATGGTTTATCCCAAAAATCTGCAGATCCAACTGCTCCTATTTATAGTTTTGACTTGATGAGATCTATCTTCCTTGGGTGGAGATCGATCTGGTCCTCTAAAAATCCCTCTTTTCTAAGACATTTTAAAGGCAGGAGATCGATCTGTCGAGGCTTGAGATCGATCTACTGTCAAACAGAAGCTTAAAGAGATCAATCTGGTCTTAGGGGAGATCGATCTGCTTTCAACCCGAGAGCTAAGGAGATCGATCTGATTCCCTTGGAGATCGATCTGCTCCATTCCATTACTCACCTAAGAGCATTCTGGCTCTTCCAGATCGATCTCTCATCCTATGAGATCGATCTGGCCTCTATATTTCCAGATTTTCTGTAGTTTTTCTATAACAACTTCATTCAAAACTTCCTCAATTTACCTCCATAGTCCTTTCCTCATTCATCCCTCCTTGAGACTTAAAAATGTCATCCAATCACACTTAGTACATATTAAAACTTGTGGGAAAATCTTTGTATAACCAAATATACACGACATTACCTGAATGGAAACATACGCTTATGTAAATCTTTCCTTCCATTTAACCACACTACTCTTATTCCATTTCAATCACATTCTTCTCATATTTAAGTTCATTTCTTCCTACTCATTCATAATGCAACTTGTACGTATATTCATAATTCTTATTACAATTGCGTACATAATCTTATGAACTTACACTGCATATACTTCACATTACAAATGTATCATTATACTTATGATTTTATTTACATTCCCATGTTCCTATATACAGCTATACATATACGGGGTCTCACATTCTCCCCCACTTAGAGAATTTGGTCCTCCAAATTAGAACCAATTCAATCTGTGAATAACTCGGGATACTTTTCCAGCATCAAACTTTCCAGTTCCCATGTGGCCTCTTCCACAGTGTGATGTTGCCACAAAACCTTAACCAATGAAATCGTCTTGTTCCGCAACACCCTTTCTTTTCTCCGCAACACCCTGATCGGTCTCTCGACATACGACATATCCTCCTTGAGCTCCAACGGCTCATAGCTAATTACATGTGTCGGATCCGGGTAGTACTTCCGAAGCATAGAAACGTGGAAGACATTGTGGACTTCTGTTAGCTCAGGTGGCAAGGCTAGCCTATATGCTCCATCTCCTACTCTATCCAAAATCTCGAAGGGACCAATGTAACGAGGACTTAATTTTCCTTTCTTCCCAAACCTCGTTATTCCCTTAGAAGGAGATACTTTCAAAAATATAGACTCGCCAACATAAAACTCAAGTGGTCTCCGTCTCCTGTCAGCGTAGCTCTTTTTGTCGACTTTGAGCTGTTCGCAGCCTCTCGCATATTATCTGAACATCCTCGGAGGCTTGCTTAACCAAATCGGGAGCGAGCAACTGTCTGTCACCAACTTCTTCCCAACCAATGGGCGATCGGCATCTACGACCGTATAGTGCCTCGTAAGGGGCTATACCAATACTTGAGTGATGACTGTTATTGTAGCCAAACTCAATCAATGGTAAGTGATCGTCCCATGAGCCTCTAAAATCCAGCACACACGCTCTCAACATATCCTCCAGGGTCTGTATAGTCCTCTCTGACTGGCCATCTATTTGAGGATAAAAAGCGGTGCTAAAACTCAATTGGGTCCCCATCGCTTCCTGAAAATGTCCCCAAAAGTGGGAAGTGAAGCGGGCATCCCGATCAGAAACAACACTCACTGGGACTCCATGCAATCTCACTATTTCTCGCACATACAGGTTCGCCAATGCACTCAATGTATCTGTAGATCTCATGGCTAAGAAATGTGCCGATTTCGTTAACTGATCTACTATCACCCATATCGTATCATAGTTCTTACGGGTTCTCGGTAACCCCATCACAAAATCCATGGTGACATGCTCCCACTTCCATTTTGGTATCGGTAGAGGTTGTAATAATCCTCCTGGTTTTTGATGTTCGACTTTTACTTGCTGACAAATGAGACATCTAGTGACATACTCAGCTATGTCTCTCTTCATTCCAGACCACCAATATGCCTTTCAGAGATTTTGATACATCTTACTACTCCCCGGGTTTATCGTATATCTTGACGAGTGAGCCTCTGATAAGATCAGCTTCCTCAACTCTAAATCCTTAGGAACACATATTCTATCTCCAAACCTTAGTATTCCATCTGAACTCAATATAAAATCGGCACCCTTCCCTTTTCGGATTTGGCTAATCATGTCAATACACCATTGATCAATTTGTTGAGCTTGTCGGATTTTCTCAATTAACTCTGGTTCTAATCTTAAGCTAGCAATAATCCCATAGTTGTCAATCTCAGGTAGGGTCATATCCAGACTAAGGTTTGTGAATTGTTCCAACAACTCGTGCTCTCTAACCATCATATGTGATACCAACCCGAGACTCTTTTGACTCAATGCATCAGCAACCACATTTGCCTTCCCCAGGTGGTACAAGATCTCACAATCATAGTCCTTGAGGAGTTCCAACCACCTCCTCTGTCTCATGTTTAACTCCTTTTGTGAGAATAGATATTTTAGACTCTTATGATCCGTAAAGATCTGAAATCTCTCACCATATAAGTAGTGGTGCCATATCTTCAACGCAAACACTACGGCCGCTAACTCCAAATCGTGAGTGGGGTAGTTTCTCTCATGATCTTTCAGTTGTTTAGATCCATAAGCTACTACCCTTCCATCTTGCATCAAAACACAGCCTAGTCCTTGATGCGAAGCATCTGTATACACCGAGTAATTCCCCGAACTATTAGGGATGATAAGAACTGGCTCGGTGGTTAATCTGCACTTAAGTTCCTGAAAACTTCTCTCACAAGCTTTATTCCATGAAAACTCCACACTCTTCCTCGTAAGTCGTGTCAATGGAGCAGCTAATCTAGAGAAACCCTCTATAAATCTCCTGTAGTAACCAGCCAAACCCAGAAAGCTTCTGATCTCTGTGACTGTCCTAGGTTGTTCCCACTGAACAACGGCCTCAATCTTGGACGGATCTACTGACACCCCATCCTTCGATATAACATGGCCTAGAAAAGAAATCTGTTCTAGCCAAAAGTCACATTTGTTAAGCTTGGCATATAACCTTCTCTCTCGGAGGGTCTGCAAAATAATCCTTAAGTGCTGCTCATGCTCTTCTCTGGACCTTAAATACACCAATATATCATCAATGAAAATAATTACGAATTGGTCCAGGTATGGCTTGAATACTTCGTTCATTAGAGCCATAAAAGCTGTCGGCGCATTGGTCAACCCAAAAGGCATCACTAAGAATTTGTAATGGCCATAGCGGGTACGAAATACTGTCTTGGGCACATCCTCGTTTCGAATCTTCAATTGATGATACCCAGACCTCAAATCTATCTTGGAAAAGATCTGTGCTCCCCGAAGCTGATCCAATAAATCGTCAATGCGTGGTCAGGGGTACTTATTCTTGATGGTAGCCTTGTTCAACATTCGATAGTCAATGTACAACCTGAGGCTCCCATCTCTCTTCTTCACAAATAATACCGGGGCTCCCCAAGGTGAGACGCTTGGTCTTATGAACCCCTTCTCTAGCAACTCTTGCAGCTGTTTCCTTAATTCCTCTAACTCAACTGGAGCCATCCTATATGGTGACTTGAATATTGGTTCGGTTCCAGGCGTCAAGTCTATACCGAATTTCGTTTCTCTATCAGGTGGCAATCCTGGTAGATCGTATGGAAAGACATCAGGGAATTCTCTGACCACTGGGATGTCCTCCATATCCGGATATACTTTGTTCAAATCCACCACATAAGCAACAAAACCTTCAAAACAACACTCCAGTCATTTATAACAAAGAACTTTACTTAACACAGAATTTAAGATTTCATTTCTTCTCTTAAAATCTTACAACACATTCTTCAGGTAGAGAAAACTTAATGGACTTAGAATGACAGTCTATGACAGCATGATTGGCTGCTAACCAATCCATTCCCAAAATTACATCAATGTCATACATATTCAACAAAATCAAGTTGGCTGTCATGCACTTATCTCCCACCCTCACTTTACAATCTTTATACACTTGCTCAACTAATTGGCTAACTCTCATTGGAGTACTTATTAGTAAAGTCCTACTCAAGTATGTGGGTTCTACAAAACCTTTTAACTTAGATGCACATGCAGGTGATATGAAGGAATGCGTAGCACCAGAATCAAACAAAGCTATAACCTCCAGATTGAAAATCAAGATTGTACCTTTTATCACTTCAGAAGAGGTATCAGCCGATGCCTGGTCTATCGCATACACCCTGCCTTGACCCACAACTTGTTTTCCTTTTTCTTCAGTTGAGGCTTTCTTTCTTGCAGGAAGTGCAACTGTATGAACCCTCTCTGGCTCCTTACCCCTCTGTGGAATTGCCTCAACTATCTCTAGGCACTCTCTGGCATAATGTCCAAATTTACCACATCTGAAGCATCGGGTACCCTGAAGATGACATGGCCTACCACCATGGTATCGACCGCATAGTCTTCACTGATCTGTAGTCGGTCGGGGTCCACCAATCACTATACCCCTGGCTGGTGTCTGAGTCGGAGGCATAAAAGGTCTAGCAACCTTTTTTTGGAACTCATCTACCTCTCTTCGACGCTTACTCGTGAATTTTTGACCAAATTTGGCACTCTTGCCATCTCCCAGCTTCCTCGGACCCTTGTCTTTACCCCAACTAAACTCAGAAGTCTGCAAGTCATAATCTTGCTCACATAACTGGGCCCGTCGCACAGCCTCTCTATATGTAGCGACATCAAATGGGGCCAACTTTGCTCGGATTGAAGGCCTCAGTCCATATACAAATCTACGAACTCTGATAGCTTCACTCCTGATCGAGTCTGAATCATATCTACCCAGTGAAGTGAATCGTGACTCGTACTCATCAACTGTTCGATTCCCTTGAGTCAGATTCAGAAATTCCATCTGTAGCCTACGTTGAGTAGTATCTGGGATGTATTGCTCTCTGAAAACACCCAAGAACATATCCCAAGTGATAGTCATACCTTGAGCTCTCAACATCGGCCTGGTGGACTTCCAGCAGTGCTCTGCTTCGCCTCTCAATACAAATGCCGCAAGCGCTACTCTCTCCGTAGCTGGACATCTACAGAAGTCGAATAACTTCTCCATCTGACTGATCCAGTCCTCAGCCACTGTCGGATCCTTTACCCCGCTAAACGAAGGAGGCTTAAAGTCCATAAAATGCCTTAATCTCTCCATATCACAGTCATATCCATACCCCAAATCATCATCATACTGCTGTGGGGCTACTGGAGGAGGTACGGGTCGAATATGAGGTTCCCGTGGCCTAACTGGTTCAGCTTGCACAGGTGCAACATTCTCAGGTTCAGGTGCAACTGCTGGGGGATTCAGTGGAGCCTATCTCGCTGTACCAGGTGTACCCTCAAACCTAGCCATGATCTGACCCATCATGGTCATCATCGTGCGCATGTCTTCCTCCAATCGAGTTATTCGATGATCAGAAGCCTCTATCTGTTCCTGGGGCTCATGACTAGAGGATGATCTACTGTGCCTCTCAGTCCTGTCATTTCGCCCTAGAGTTCTCGAGCTCTCTCCCCTCTTGCGGTGTCTCTCAGGCATAACTCACTAGCCTGATAACTTTTCTGCGTTATAACAAACATTTAATTCACTACCAGCTCCGTACACACATTTGTATCTAAATATCGCACAGTAACTTGGGGATGTATGTTTTCTTAGTCCTAAACATCAACTCACATCAGACCAACCATACTCTGATACCAAATCTGTCACACCCCACTTCTGGGAACCCTTCTATCCATACATTCTCTACTACGGTTGGGCTGTGAGAAGATGCAATTACTAAAATTCATTCATTTACAGCGGAAGATTTAAATCTTAATTCACACTCCTAGGTGTGTGTGTAGATATACAAAATCAATTGTATAAATACCATGTGCTTACATATCATCCCTATAATATTGTTTACAATTCCAAGATATAACTGTGCGATATGATAGATTAGATACAAAATACTCGTGTATACAAATCTTATACCTTTACGGAATTGTGGGAACTGTTCAACACAAAAGACCTAGAGACCACCGCTCTCTTACTTCTCAGTACCTGGAGGGGGAAAATAGTGGGATGAGCAAACCACAGCTCAGTAAGGAAATGTATGCTAGCAGGTAGATATCGTACTACCTACATAGCCCATGCATGCATAAACCAAAACCATGTTTTCGTTATAAATGAAAATCATATGGAAAATGCATTTAAACATATATTTCTCAATAGCATTTTCGTGTAAATCAATTATCAAGCTTCCATTTAAAACATGCTCATAAATAGTGCCCTCACGACACAAATGTAAAATCAGAGACTTATCAAAAACACAAAATCTCTTTCTTCCCTTAATTCACTTTTTTTTGCAAATCTCTTTCTTTTTTGAGATTATCTCTGTTTCTCGAATCTCTGAGACAGGCATGAAATTTTCGACAATCAAATATCCACGACATATGGCCATAGTCAGTGATCCCGAGCCTCACTGATCAGGTGTGCACAGGGCATCACTTCGCCTGAAGGGGAATGGGTCAGTCCTGCCCTCCGGCTCATCTCGATCAACCACATCTCCTCATATACTCACGGTAAGAATACACCGTGTGTCATCTACGTGATACTCGTACTCACGTGCACCCAGCACGGTACATAGCATACCAACGGATAACTACACTGTTCTACGTACGACCGTGGACCCAAGTCCATACTCCAACTCCGATGGACTTTTCATCCTGAACCATGTCTCATATACTAGGCGAGCAAGCAGCATGACACACAGTCAACGCAAAGCTCCAGCGCGGTACGATCCATCGTTAAGGCCCTGCCCGTTCAAATGGCCGTCGGCTGGTATCCCCTTGGGTCCCAGGCCCCCAGGTTTACCCCAACTCAACAAAACAGGTGCAAGCAAAGTTCTCGCACTTTCTCAAAACCCTCGCGCGAGTTAAAACTCCAGCACAGTACATCAAAGGCATTAAAACGGGTGTGAGCTTACGCTTTAACACCAAATCTCATCTTAAAACTGATAGATGGCTATTTTCTCTTTTTAAAACTCAAAACATGTTTATTCATACAGCATGCCTCTTTATGCTAAAACATGTAAAATTAGCCAACATATCATCAACATTTCTTAATCATCAAGATCAATGTAAGTTAGAGAAAAACATTCAAAACATGCATATCATGCTATTTCCTTACCCTATCCCATTTCTCAATACATATATACATCATAGTACTTTTCATGCTTCCATATCATTTCATAGAATTACAATATCGTACTAGTTCTAGCAATATATCTACGAAATTGCTGTAAAATACGCACGAACATCTCTATAGCTAACACACAGTCCCTTACTTCGCTTTACTTGTGTGCAACTATCCGCCTTTATGCTTCTCGCGTTCTCCTCTCGACTTACTCCGGCGTATCATCCGAAACTGAAATTCATCCATCAAACACTCGAGTTAACGTTTCTAACTCTTGTTCAACTAAGCATTTATCCAATGCCTTAAATATACATTTTACCCCTTGTGGTAAATCTCACAAATTTATCGCAATATCTACATGCCCAAACCATGCCCACAACATAATCATCCTCTCAAGATATCTCATTCATCATTAACACTTCTACATTCCACTTTCTCACACTAGACCATTTCTAAGTTATATTCATTTCATGCCATCCTAGGTAGTTCTACCCACAAGGTGCATACCCAATTAACTTCATAATCATTAACTAGACCAATGTACTTGGATTTGTGCACTAGAACTTACCTCATTGGATTTCCTCTTTGCTCCAATTAGAAATGCCCTTGTTGCTTAAATCCAACAAATGGAGAAAATGCCTCCCAACTATGTTGTTCTTCTCTTTGATGTGAACAACTTTGTCTCTAATAATTTTTCCTCAAATCTTACTGAAAATGGCTGGATTTAGGAGTGAGAAAGCTAGGTTTTTGAGTTGAAGTGGAAAGAAATGGTTTATCCCAAAAATCTGCAGATCCAACTGCTCCTATTTATAGTTTTGACTTGATGAGATCGATCTTCCTTGGGTGGAGATCGATCTGGTCCTCTAAAAATCTCTCTTTTCTAAGACATTTTAAAGGCAGGAGATCGATCTGTCGAGGCTTGAGATCGATCTGCTGTCAAACAGAAGCTTAAGGAGATCGATATAGTCTTAGGGGAGATCGATATGCTTCCAACCCGAGAGCTAAGGTGATCGATCTGATTCCCTTGGAGATCGATCTGCTCCATTCCATTACTCACCTAAGAGCATTCTGGCTCTTTCAGATCGATCTCTCATCCTATGAGATCGATCTGGCCTGCATATTTCCAGATTTTTTGTAGTTTTTCTATAACAACTTCATTCAAAACTTCCTCAATTTACCTCCATAGTCCTTTCCTCATTCATCCCTCCTTGAGACTTAAAAATGTCATCCAATCACACTTAGTACATATTAAAACTTGTGGGAAAATCTTTGTATAACCAAATATACACGATATTACCTGAATGGAAACATACGCTTATGTAAATCTTTCCTTCCATTTTACCAGACTACTCTTATTCCATTTCAATCACATTCTTCTCGTATTTAAGTTCATTTCTTCCTACTCATTCATAATGCAACTTGTACGTATATTCACGATTCTTATTACAATTGCATACATAATCTTATGAACTTACACTGCATATACTTCACATTACAAATGTATCATTATACTTATGATTTTATTTACATTCCCATGTTCCTATATACAGCTATACATATACGGGGTCTCACAATGAAGGCGAAGTTTAGACGCCACATAGGCAAGTTCAGACGCCACACAGGCGAGTCCAGACGCCACACAGGCGAAGTTGACATGCGTAAGCATACAACATGAATGGCCCTTAGTCTCAAAACATACTATAGTTTTCATATGCGAAAACATCAAAATAAAATCATCTTATTCAAATGATCATTTCAGAAGACATGCTCTTATTCAGAAGTCAAATTCAGAAATATGCTATTCTTCAAAAACCACAAATACAGAGAGCATATTCTTGATCAGAAATATAATTTAGAAACATGCATGAAAATCATACTTCATGTCTTTGTAAGCTTTCCTTAATCATGGTTCAGAAAGTAACTATTACCATTTTAAATTATATCCCCTTACCTCGACCTATCAAAATTCTCGAATTCGAGTGGTGACGCCTCCTAATACCTCATTCGATTCCTTCTACGATTCTCCTACACTGAGATTGTCTACTTAGCATCCTATTCATGCAAATTGTTCGAATTGCGTTAAAATTGTAATCATTTCATTACTACTTCGTGTGTACGTATTATTATACATACCCAGGCCAACACGCACGTTTATATATTTTCCTTACTATATATTATTTTGTACATACAAATGTTAACATACACATTATTATATATATCTACATGTATATACACATATATATATACTCCTATATATATTTTTTTACTTGTTTTCATTTTTCCTTATCACATGTATATGTTCTTGTATGTACATAAACCAATATACACCTTTATCATATACACCTATTTGTATATACACACATTCATTTTATCATTTAATTTCCTTATTCATCATCACATAAATATATATATATACATATTTTTTTGGGTCTATTTCTCATCTCTCCCATTTTTTTTATTTCACATACACCTTAATTCACACTAGCATGCTATATACATACAATACATATATATACCTGTACATCAATATACATATATACATATATGTATTTTACCCCTTTTTTTTCTTTTCCTCGGTTCTGTTTGTTTCCCCCAACTGCTTCAATTTTTTTGTTCTACCTCACTCTCCTTCTTCTTCGTTTTCTTCTTCTCTTCCTCTTCTTTCTCAGCCGACCACTCTTCCTCCCTCACAATTTCTCCCTGCTTCAGTGTCTTTGCTTCTGCCCTTGTTTCCAACAACTCCTTCATTCCCGATTTAGTATACAAACCAGCATTTGACAGCCCCTGAACGTCCCAACAGCCTCGGAACACCAGCCACACACCTCTGTTATGCTCCTAGCTTCGGTTTCCTCTTCTCGGTCAGCTGCTGTTTCCCAGCCTTTCCTTTTGGTTTCCCTTTTCTTCTCCCCTACCTCTCGGGGTCTCGTTTCTGGCTTCAGCTTCAGCTCCGACCTGCTTCAGTTCAAGCTTCGGTTCTGTTTGCTTTAGCCTGCTCGATCTTCCTTTTCTTTTCTTCCTCCTTCATCCAATCGGTCTTTCTTTTCTTCCTCAATCTCCCCTGCACATTCTCGATCTCAGCCTCCCTTCGGTGTCAGGTCTTCTTTCTTCCCTTCTCCTCTTTCTCTTTTCTTTTCTCTCTCGGCCAGCCCCCTCTTTCTTTCTTCCTCTTTTCTTCTCTTCTTCGGTTCCCGCCCAGCTCCTCTGTTTTCTTTTCAATTTTGTTCTTTCTAATTTTTTTTTCATTTACAGGTGTGCGGGATTGGCTTCTTTTTGAAGCCAATCTGTACACCATATTATATATATACCTTAATATTATATTATATATATATTTTATATTTTATACCAACTCATATATAGTATATTAATGTATGTTTATACATTATATTAGTATATATATGTTGTTTGTTTATCGTCATTGTTATTTTTTTCTTTGTTTCATTTGTTTTGTTACTACCTATATAATACATACTACACATTACAATATATATATATATATATATTTGTTTTATATATATATATATCATTATTTATCCATTTTAAATTTTTTTCATAGTATATATACATATATATATATATACATTTCCTTCTCATAAAATTATTCAATGACAATATTCATGCCTTTCATGAAATTTTCATTATTTCGAACATGAAATATTATTGATATTTCATCATTCCTCATAAATCCAGATATAAGTTTTTACATCAACAATTTTCAACTAGTAGATTAAAATTTTCCAATTTCTCCGTGCTTGCATTTGCTTGTCACTCCTTATATTTCGGGTTTCCCTGTCATTCACGGACTTCTCGGTTCCTATAGTCCTTGAGCCTTAAAATGAATATTCACATTTCCATTAAAATATATTATTCCCATTTTTATATACTCTAATTAAATGTAGGAAATTTGTAGGGTTTACATTCTCCCCACCTTAAAAGAATTTGGTCCTCCAAATTCATTTGAGTCCATCAGAATAGGTATGGGTACTTCCCCTTTAAGAGGCTCTCTAGTTCCCATGTAGCTTCTTCAATCGAATAGTGTTGCCAGAGAACCTTTACCAAAGGTATCGTCTTCTATCGAAGTACCTTTTCCTTTCTGTCTAAAATCCAAATAGGTCGCTCAACATAGCTCATATCCTCTTGAATACTCAAGGGCTCATACTCAATGATGTGTGAGGGATCCGGATTATACTTCCTTAACATCGAGACATGGAAGACATTGTGTACCCCAGAAAGCTGTGGGGGTAAAGCAAGTCTGTAGGCTACGTCTCCCATTCTCTCCAGGATCTCAAAAGAACCAATGAAGCGAGGACTTAACTTTCCCTTCTTCCCAAACCGCATGATTCCATTTCTTGGAGATACCTTAAGAAACATGAAGTCCCTAATTTGAAACTCGAGTGGCCATCTATGCTTATCTGTATAACTCTTCTGTCCACTTTGTGCGGTCTTAAGTCTATCACAGATTATCCGAACACCTTCTGCTGCCTGTTCCACCAACTTGGGAGCTTATTCAGCCTAGCCGAGCACTCCCCAGGCTGAGGCGGTTCATTTTAGCCCACTGGCGGCTGATGAGATGGCTGGAATCACTAGCGACGGCAAACGGGCCAAAACGACATCGCAGCCGAGAAGGAAGAAAAAGAAAAAGAAAAAGAAAAAGAAAAGAAAGAAAAGAAAGAAAAGGGAAAAAGGAAAGAAAGTGTACCCGAGGACGACTCGATATTCGGGTAAGTGATCGAGGGTCGGGATTGACCTACAGATAAATCTCGAGAATTCAATTTCATATTATTTTATTTAAAAATGACTCAGATTTAAATAATTGTGCAGTGTTACTACAAAGCCCGAACGAGAGCCAATTTAGCTTCGATTTTCATACTCCGCACCATGTTGGGTGAGTACATTTTAATTACAATAATATGAGTCCCTAAATGCAGAGTTAAGATTATTTTATGAAAATTACGGATTAATTCTGCACAAAAGGAATTTTATTCAAAATTTCAAAGTAATTATCGTAAATAGTATCCGAGCTATCCAATGAGTTTGGAATGAAGCTTGATGATTATTGATAAATCAAATGAGCCCAGTAAACCCGAAGAAGGGATTTAAAAGTGGAAACGGGCTGAAAAATGGGTCGAGGCCCATTAAAGTGCAATTGGGCCCAATAGAGTAAAACGGGCCCAAAGCTTTAGATTCGATTAGTAAGAGTGAAATACTTATCAGTATATTTGAACTGAACCCATATGTGGTTATATGCAGCTCCGTAGACGAGCGAATTGGACTGAGAGACTTGGTACGATCGAGTCGGGATAAGCTCGTGTGTGATTCCAGGTAAGGGAATTTTATAAGCACTTAGAGGTAGCTGTACGTAGTTTTGAGGGGATTTACATTATGTTAAATTCATTAGGCTACTCGAAAACAGAATAATAATTTTTACGAAAAAATATGAAAATAGTAACAAATGACTATTTTGCCCCCAGTTAGAAAATTTTCAAAAAGGGTAGTAAGACTATGAAATTCATGATTTTAATGTTTTCATGATGATATTGCTTTAATTCAAGCAATTTATGGATAGGTTGGCTATTATTTTCATGTTTTAAGTGAAAAGGCACAGGTTAGGTGCCAATTGATATTTATTTAGCATGTTTTGATAAAATTGAGCCACCTATCAGTGTTATATGAGTTTTAACCGTGCTTGAGCACTGCTCGCACTGAATTTTATATTTTAACTCATACACAGAGTGCTGGAGCCCTACTTGCACTATTTTACAGATTTATTTCATATGACTACCGTACTGGAGTTTTTCTCGTACGAGATTTTCATTGAGTTTTTATACACACCCGTACTAGAGCATTGCTCGTACGTGGACTATGATTGAATCTATAATCAGTTTAAGTCATACTGGAGCACTGCTCGTACGTAGATTTTATTGAATTCTATGAGATCGTGATAGAGCTTCGCTTGCACGAGGTTTTTAGATATCATGAATATGCATGGAGTCGTGTTAGAGCTTCGCTCACACAAGAATTTATATGACATGCATATAGCCGTGTTGGAGCCTCCTGTAGACTGTGTGTCACAGTGAGATGATATGCTCACACGTACATACTGAGACATACTTGACATGGGTGGATAAGACCTATTACAGGCACCCCTGATTGAGCTTGGGTTCACGGAGTACGTTGAACCGTGTATGTCATGTGGAGTATGCTGTACCGTGGGGACTGTTGGAGTGGAGTGGCATTAGTCACGAGACAGCAAGTCTTGCCCTTGCAATCCTGATATTATGCTGTTTTGGCGGGTAGGACCAACCTAACTCCCGTTTCAGGTGTGACACCCTGCACACTAGGATCTGTGTGCCAGGGATCACGAGGTTATGGCCAGAGTCCTGGATATTACGGATATAGTCACTTACATGTCTCACATGATATAACTATTGGTCTTGATAGACCAGGGTAGACCCGAGGGAGGGGTCAAGCCCCGATTTTCTTATGATTTCAATTGAGATTTGATTGTTCCCATGGAGGGATTTTATGAAACTTTCATTGATTTGTAACCCTGTGAGAAGGGAAATTTTATAACAGAGATTTGAAAATAAAGAATTTTGTTGAAATGGATTTTGATTGTGAGTGTATCATATTTTGACCCAGATGGGGTATTTTAAAACGTGTTGATTCATTTGAGCATGAGATGTTTTCACATGAGAATTATTCCATGTTTTAATATGCCGATTTCTTATTTTAGAACAGATGATATTATATATATGGCATATCATTGTTTTTACCTCATGCTCACATATATCCTAATTTCTTATCAGCATGTAGATAGTATAGCTATCTACCCATTTGTATTATTGCCTTACTGAGCATGTGGAGCTCACCCTTTCATTTTCCACCCACTTTCAGTGTTTCCACCATAAAGATAGCGGGTGTAGAGATTAGACGGCATAGCTAATATCTGTGATTCCCATCGACTGTCAGGTATACACCACATACAGAACTTTTTATTAGTATTCTTATAGCACAGTATGGTATATGAAGGAATATTTGGGGATATAAATGTAGAATCATGTGATGTATAAAACATACTGACCGCTCTATTATAATATGATTGATGTAATTATATATATATGGACATGTGATATTTTAATGGTTAAAAAGGGTATATCGATATTGATTCGCAGCCCGACCTGTTTAGAGGAATTTGTCACGAGGAGGTAAGAAAGATTTTCCAAAAGTTTTCCAACAGAGGGAAGCTCTCGGTTTGCAGGATACTTCCTACTGCACCATGGACACCGTTTTATGCCAACAATGTGAGTAAAGAGTTTAGAGAGATCAAAGATAAATTGCTGATATGAAAAGTAGTGATTAAAGAGGGAGTACAACAACATAAGGAAATGCAATAAAACAAATGGAAGCTAATACTCTAGAGTCATCCGTAAGCTTCATCATCTTGAATAAACATCATCATCGGGTTACTCTCATTCAATCCTACTGCCATTGTTTCACATTACCATTGATGAGGAGTAATGCCCAGCATCAGCCCACATCAAAGCATCAAAACCGATAGGCAGATATGGAGAAGGTAGCTTATCACCTGAATGCACAAAGAGAGCAAACCCGATGGCTTCAAAACATAAGAACACTTAAGCATTTCATAGTAAAACCAAGCATGAATAAACTGAAAATGAATCTTCACAAAACCGAGCATAAGAAACTTTTCATAACATAAAACAAAAGAAAATTGACATGACAAATAGTTGTGGAGAAAAATAAAATGATGAAACAAAAACAAAAGCTAATCGGGAAAGCTTGGAAGATAATCTCAACAAAAGAAAAAAATAAAACTTAACTAAGAAAACTAAAATAAAACTATTCTAAAAGAAACTAGCATAAAATTACTCTACTTTAGACTACTTCTAACTTGCATTACATTACACTACTCCTACTCCTAAAATTACATCCTTTTTCAATTGCCATCCTTTCCTATTTATACACACACTAGGGGTACAAAGGTAATTTCTACATCCTAGATGAGTTGGCATTTTTTTGGCCACTTGTCTTCACACCATTGGCTCCTTGAAAAGGTATTTCCATGTCATTGTTTTCTTGTCCAATTGGATGTGCTAGGTGGCATGACTCGTGTTGTTCGCGTTGCTCAATCTCGATTTTAGCCCAATTTTGGTCCATTTTCTACCGAAATATTCAAAACTCATCCGGATTTAGTTTATCTACAAACATGAGAATTTTAATTAAGTAAAGGGGATATTTAACAAAATGAATTGGGGATTTAAATAATTAATTAGGAAATTAAGCACAAATAATTCTAAAAATATAGAATTATCACAGGGATCACGAGGTTATGGCCATAGTCCTGGATATTACCGATATAGTCGCTTACATGTCTCACATGATATAACTATTGGTCTTGATAGACTAGGGTAGACCCGAGGGAGGGGTCAAGCCTCGATTTTCTTATGATTTCAATTGAGTTTTGATTGTTCCCATGGAGGGATTTTATGAAACTTTCATGACTTGTAACCCTGTGAGAAGGGTGATTTTATAACGGAGAATTGAAAATAAAGAATTTTGTTTAAATGGATTTTGATTCATGAGTGTATCATATTTTGACCCAGATGGGATATTTTAAAACGTGTTGATTCATTGAGCATGAGATGTTTTCACATGAGAATTATTCCATGTTTTAATATGTCGATTTCCTGTTTTAGAACAGATGATATTATATATATGGCATATCATTGTTTTTAACTCATGCTCACATATATCCTAATTTCTTATCAGCATGTAGATAGTATAGCTATCTACCTGTTTGTATTATTGCCTTACTGAGCATGTGGAGCTCACCCTTTCATTTTCCACCCACTTTCAGTGTTTCCACCATAGAGATAGCGGGTGTAGAGATTAGACGACATAGCTGATATCTGTGATTCCCATCGACTGTCAGGTATACACCACGTACAGAACTTTGTATTAGTATTCTTACAGCACAGTATTGTATATGAAGGAATATTTGGGGATGTAAATATAGAATCATGTGATGTATAAAACATACCGACCACTCTATTATAATATGATTAATGTAATTATATATATATGTACGTGTGATATTTTAATGCTTAAAAAGGGTATATCAATATTGATTCACAGCCCCACCTGTTTAGAGGAATTTGTCACGATGAGGTAAGAAAGATTTTCTAAAAGCGAAAAATTTGTACTGATTTTGGATAGTATTGGGTCGTGACAGTAAAAGTGGTATCAGAGCTGAGGTTGGCTAGATGTGAATCAGTATCGATAAATATGTAATCAAGAATTAGAGTTGGTCGGATAAGAGTTGATAGTGGTCGTTAAGGAAAATTACATCCCCCTTAGTACTGTGCTATAAGAGATGTCAAAGTGTATACTAGATGGGAATTTACTTAACAAATGATTTGGATTACAGGATTTACATTATGTCGATCACCCACAGTGGTAGAGGAGCTAGTACACGTGCTAGAGGTCATAGGAGCAGGCCTAGAGGCCGTGGTGATGGTATACAGACTGGTCAGGTACCCGAGGGTATTGCTGTGAGACCAGATGAGACTGAGGCACGCTTCGCTAGACTTAAGGGGAGTATTAAGAGCTTGGCAGAGATTGTAGCGCAGCAGGCAGTGCTCAGCAGCTGATCCCGAGATATCGGCATGGGCCGCAAAGTTACTCGAGGTTCAGGCTCAGGCTGCAGAGGTAGTGAGACCCCAGCCAGCTCAGGATGCTGGATATGAGTGTGACCTTGATAGATTTAGACATTTTCAGAAGTTTAGACCTCCAGTCTTTCATGGGAGGAAGGACCCAGTAGTAGCTTAGGATTGGGTGTATCAGATGGAGAAGCTATATAGGCTTTTCAGGTGCACTACTACTGAGAGGGTTGCTTTTGTCGTATTTATATTTCAGGGAATGACAGAGCATTGGTGGAGATCTACCGAGTCAATTTTGAGAGCTCGACATGCTGAGGTCACATGGGAGATATTTTTGGATGCCTTTAGGAGGCAGTATGTTCCAGCTACTGTACAGCGAAAGTTGAGGATGGAGTTCATGAGTTTTGTTCAGGGGAACCATTCTATTGATGAGTATGAGAATCGATTCATCTCTTTGGGGAAATATGATTTAGAGATAATGAGCAGTGAGGATCGAAAGGTCCAAAAGTTTATAGATGGACTGAGACTAGCCATCAGATCTCGGTTGGCTCCCTTTGATGTTTTGACTTATGAGGAGGCAGTACATAGAGCTCAGCTATGTGAGCAGGATTATGTACAGAACGTCTCTGAGATAGGAAAGTTTAGTAGGAGTCGAGACAGAGACTGAAAGAGACCCGGGACAGACAGATTTGTCAGGAGAGAGGTACGACTCTCTGATAAGAGGTTGAAGATTGAGGAGGTTAAGGAAAGGACAGATAGACCTTCTGTTCTTCCAGCTTTACCACCAGCTAGAGGCATTGTCATTGGAGGACCACGCCCTACTACTAATCAATGTAGGCGATGTGGCAGATATCATGGTACCAGACCTTGTCTAGTGCCTATAGCTACTACTATAGTATGTTATCGTTGTGGGAGGCCAGGGCATGTGGTGAGAGATTGCCCAGAGAAACATAACACTACCCCACAGAAGGGCAAGGAGCCGGAGAGAGCTCCAGTTCAGGTTCCTGCTCAGAGGAGGAGAGCTACTGTCGAAGAGAAAGGAAATCAAGTGATGGGTACAGGGCAAGTTCATGCTTTGGACCAGGATACGGTAGATCAGTCGCCTGATGTGGTGAAAGGATTCATTACATATGTGGTTGATACGGACCAGGTATGATCATAATTGAGAGACGTTCCAGTGGTTAGGGAGTTTCCTGATGTCTTTCCAGACGATTTACCAAGATTACCACCAGTCAGAGAGATGGAGTTTAGGATAGATTTAGTACCTGGTACAGAACCAATTTCGAGACCACTGTATAAGATGGCTCTGATTGAGTTGGAGGAGCTGAGGAAGCAGTTACAGGATCTGCTTGAGAAGGGGTTTGTGAGACTAAGCGTATCGCCTTGGGGAGCTTCGATCTTATTTGTGAGGAAGAAAGAAGGCAGCCTCTGATTGTGTATAGATTACAGATTGTTGAATAAGGCTACCATTAAGAATAAGTATCCCCTTCCACGCATCGACGATCTGTTGGATCAACTTTGGGGAGCACAAGTCTTTTCTAAGATTGATCCGAGGTCTATGTATCATTAGCTGAGAGGATACAGAGGGAGGATGTGCCCAAGACAGCATTTCAGACCCGTTATGGTCATTATAAGTTTTTGGTTATGCCATTCGGGTTGACTAATGCCCCCGTAACATTCATGGCTTTGATGAACGATGTGTTTAAGCCATACTTGGATCGATTTGTGATTGTGTTTATCGATTATATTTTGGTATACTCCAGATCCAGGGAGGACCACGAGCAGCACTTGAGGATAGTTCTACAGACCCTCATAGAGAGACAGTTGTATGCCAAACTCAATAAGTGTGATTTTTGGTTGGACCAGATTTATTTTCTGGGCCATGTGGTATCAAAGGATGGGGTGTCAGTGGACCCATCCAAGATTGAGGCAGTTGTTTAGTGGGAGTGGCCCAGGACAGTTATTGAGATTCGGAGT